>OY728122.1:30000000-35000000 GCA_963277665.1 Viscum album
ATGTTTAGGGGACACCCAAGGGTGGGATTCCTTGTTTGGATGTTTTATTGATATTTTCTCTAGCTTGCCTATGAGGTGGACCATGTTTCACAACCTTGCTAATAGGTTTGGATTTTGATTTCCTATTGCTTCTTGTTAAACGCATGTGTTATGAATTATAGAATCATACCCGTTTAGTAGTTGAGATTACTTTGGGCTACTAGATATCATTTTTGCACGATTGTGTTAGACCGGGCTGTGATAACCTACTGTAGTTGGACCATATCGTTAATTGATGTTGTGTGCTTCCCCAATGTGTCTATAATATTCCAATTACAAGACCATTGTGGGGATTGAAGATGAGTTCTCCTCAGAGATACTATAATATACCGTTCTGAGATCACAGGGGGATGGACATTAAATACTTCCTCACATAGTCTATAGTTTATCATCAAAATACCACATAGAGAATTTATGGTGAGTGCATCCGTACAAAGTCTTAGTTTTAAGGGGCCAAGGTGGTCATACTCTTTAGGATTTCTCATAAGTTCTTTATATCTTTATTAGTTTAAAAATTTGTTGAACTTGAGGGGTTAGACATAAGAACATTCAAATAGGTTTTTTGTGAATTGTTTATTGATTTGATAAGATCATGCCCAGGAAAAGCACAAGCTTGGACATGGTGTTAAATGATTTCTATATGGTATTATGTGGCATACACTTTTCTATTACACAAGGGATACATATCTTATGTTATATCCAAATATTTCATTATAAAACTTATTGAATATTTAATAAAATTAAATGAATGTAATTATAAAATGTAAGATTGTTTACATTTCAGTACTTCTTTGTTTATTTATTCATTCTGCATATTCCTTAATATATATATTCACTGACATTTTGGCACAGATCAGTTGGTGGTTTCCAATTGGGATTAGTCTTTCACCTTATTCCAGTTATGCATCAGGACACAAATAGATTATATTGTTGTGGGTATTGATAAGGGAAATCACCCTTCTATGTCTAGTACCTAATTATTGTTGAATCTGGAGATCATGGGACCAAGATAAGGCTTGTGTTTCTATTGTATTTATTTACTATTTTCATTAGATCGGTTTTATTATTGTATTTCCAGCATTTTTACTTGTTTATATTCTTTCCTTGATACTCGGGACCAGAATCATTATATATATATATATGTTGTAGTTTTTTTAACCATTAGTCTTCCGTTGTTTACTTTTTTGTATGGTATTATTGTTTCCTCTATTATTTTCTATTTTTATGCAGTGTTACTCAGCCTATGAGGGCATAGGTTCCCCACTATAATAGCCAAGTCCCTTGCTGCTAGTCAGCAGCCTCTTGCATTTGGGGAAATGCTGTGGAGGCCATATGACCAACTGGGTACAAGGTACATTTGGGTGACATCAGAAACCCGGACATTACAAATGCCATGTTTGGAAACTATCTGATGTTCGTAGATATATAACCACAACGCTAATAATAAAATAAGTACTTTTGTTCCTACTATGATAAGGGAGGTCGATTCTCGAATGTTTTTCCTTCTATAGTACTTATTTTATTATTGATCATAATTCGTAATCCTAATAATCTTTGACTAGAATAATGTAACATGGACTCCAAAAAATATTCAAACACATTTGAAAAAATATCTATTTGTATATATTGTTTTTAAAATAATACTTCAATAATTTCATGTTCATCATAGACCTTCCATGAAATGGTGTTTCCTCAAAAAACTTCTGATTTATAGACATAGTGAATGATTCCCATAGATTCAATCAATCGACTATCCTCTATAACCCACATCACCCCATCTTCATGTATTATTCAAATATAATGGTACTTTTGGTTGATATGATTCATCATTCATTGGCATTCCAAATTCATGGCCTAATCGATCACAACCAAAAAGTCACATTATATAAATGCATTTTAATGGATATATTTTCACCCCTCGATCAATCATTTAATCTTTACCATTATCATTATTTTTTTTGTTATTAAAACATGATTTACTCTCATTATGAATAGTTTAATCACTATTATGATCATAATCTATAAAACATTGTTCATAAAATGGTAAATACCTTCCCAATTAGGATTTACCCAGAATCCATGCCAACACAAAAATATAACTCTACATATATATAGCTCATATCATCAACTTTGATGAAAAGGGTTATATCTTTCATTCAATAGAGATATCCTAGAATTCATCTAACAATTTCTTATTGTTCCTTCCCTTGATATGATGTTAACCTATTAAAAATGATATGTCTGGGGGATGTATATGGTTGAATGTGCACCTTGGAATTAAAGAGACTTCTACCTTCTATTTCATATATAATTATCTCCCAATGATTTGTTTGTTCCTCTATTCATGATACTTGTTGCATTGAGAGATTGAAGTAGCAGATAAGATATGTCAATATAAAATTTCATTAGTTCATTGTAATCAATTATATGATTTTCAAAATAACATAATTATGCCAAAAACAAATTCATGTCATATTATCTGAATAAATACACTTTCTAATGATTTCAATTTCATAGTATCTATTATTTCAAACATCAATGGTAATTCATTAATCATATCATGAATCCATTGAATTGAAATATCTACGATAAAAATTTCTACCACACATAATTTTAAAATTTTAAAATTCATATCACTAAACTCAATTCAATATCACTAGTGATCAAGAATTCATTACATTAATCTTATCTCTTCCATTAATTAGTCAACATTATAATTCACTTATCTTGGTGACATTTTTAACCCATAGACACTCTTCTAGAGTATATGCAATATGACCAGATTACGTTTATCCCAAAATCCAACGAGTTTATTCATTTTGATTTCCACCTATATCCCCATCAAGAAAATTGTCCTTAATTTCAATATTTCCAGATATATTCCTCTTGAACTAGAAAAAATATGCAAATTTTATGTGTTAATACATTTTAGTTTCAAGTAGAATATTTCAAAAAATTTACTTCTTTCCATTTGATTGATTACCTTGATATCCAGCCTCATCTTATACCTATTATTTATATGATCTTTTTTTACTATAAAATTGACTTATTTCATGTGACCTCATTCCAATATGTAAATTTGTTATCATCTTTCTGTTATTCGTATGATGTGTATTTAACACCTCCTATATAGCCATAACTAACATGTCATTTTCTATAATGGAAGCCTCTTATTTAATACATTATAGTTTATCTTGATCTATTAAAATCCTGAAATTCATGAAAAATATATACATCATTGTTGGTTATCATACCCTATTAATCTCTAAAATTATTCTACAGTTATTCTATTTCTTGACCTAAAACATTTGAAAATCATGATTACAACTCACCAGATCTTGCAATTTTAGTATACCGTACACTCACCTCATTCTAAAAAATTATTTTTTCCCATAGATCTTTCCTCTAATTTCATTTAATATTTAATTACCTCAAAACCATATGAACTTGTCACAAAAATAAAACTAATGATACCTATATTTATATCAACTAGAATTTATGTCTAATTTTTTCTATCAACATATTTTCCTCTATGTTTTGGTCAATCCCGAAGACATGGTGAATTAAAAAGTACATTTATATATCCAATGGTTTTTATTTTCACATAAAAAATGTCTAAAATCCATGGTATTCATCAAGAAAACATAAAAATAAACATACAAAATATTTTATATTTATCTAAGATATGACATTGGAATCCAAAATAGAATTGGATAAAATTATAAAGACCATGTGGTGAGATAGATATATTAAACATCCATTCCTTATATATTTTTATAAATTATTCCCAATTAGAGATAAGGGGATATGGTTTTTCATGTATGATATTGTACCCATAACACTTAAAAAAACATTGGACATTCTTGAATGTTGTTTCATGCATAATTTTGATACCACAAAAATATGATTTATCCATTCATATATTATATATTATAATTTTTGGATACAATTATTTGATGCCTAAGAAAATAATTTTCTGGATGTTTCTAAAACATCTTTTTGGTGTACTCACCCACATGTTTAGATCATAAAAATTAAATATTATTTCATATTTCCATTATAAAAATATATTTCTTTTCCAAAAACATTCTATAATCGTAACATATTTTTATTGATTCATATCAATACATTTATTAGGGATTAATCAATAAGTGTCAAACTTTATATTGGTAATATAAAATATTTCACTGAGGAAGATCTCTATAAATCTGAATGCACATGCTTCAGCTTTAGACTCTTTGGTGTTCTTCCTATCATATTAAGACACTCCTTAAAAAATAATTGATAATGAAAATATTATAAACTCAAATTTCTATATGATCAATCCTCAATAAGATTATTTTCAATAAAAAATTTATAAATTTATTCACTTTTCTACTAAAGATGAATGTCAAATAGAGATTAATGTCTAATTATTGATGATTTGGAAATTATATCTCCCACTTCACTTCATAATATATAAAATCATCCATATATTAAAACTCTAGTAATGATAAGAGTCCACATAATTATTTTCCACAATGATTCAATAAATATTATTTCACATCCATATTCATCCAAAAGAACAACTGAAACAACATTCTTTTAATATCCATGAATATTTAAAACATCCATCAATACATTAAAAATTCAAATCTATAACTAAAAAATAACTTGTCCGTACTCAATTTTATTAAGAGTTTCATTATCTTAATAGTGCACTCTTCTAAATATTTCACATACATTATTAGTTTTGTATCCCTTTTTACAAGTTGTGTAGAAAGACAATATAGAATGAGTAATCCATGTGTTTGTTGGAATATTAAAACTCATAAGTGGATTTAAACTACACTATCTAGTTGATCAAATTGAACTAATTCTTACAGAAGTTAGTTATCTTGAATCACCCTTGTTTTTCGAAAATGATTTCTTGAGAAATGTAATTTTTCCCCAATGCATCTACATTCGTCCAAGTCTAGTAGATTTAAATATTATCTTTTCCCTTCACACATCATGTAATTATATTTGATTAATTCTATGTAGAAAGATCTTCCTTCCCTTAAAAACCATTTCAAGAAGGAAATTAAGTATTTCTCATCTAATGAACTTCATAAATAATCATGTCATGGATACCATGGAAGATCATGTATTATTTGACAACTGAGTTACTTAATATTTTTACCAATGTCTCCCATGATTCAAGAAGTGATGAATAATATAAAATTTGGCAAACATTATTTAAAATGATTCTATGATTGATTAATGTAGGTTAATAACAAAATTTAAAGCATTCACATGATCCACTATAGATATTTATTTTTATAGGATCGAGTATATGAATCATTGAATTAATAACACATTATTGGTTGTGGTAATTTTCCCATTCATATCCACTAAGGAATTATTAAAAAATCACATTCTTGACCTAGATGAATGGAGAAAATTTTCATGCAATGGTCATCTAAATAAAAACTAATGCCTTAAAATCCTAGTATTACCAGTCATCATTCTTCATTTAGTTTAGATTTTATCTTTTTAGTGGAATTATCATATCTCTTTAGATGATATAGTCCAAAATATTAACCCTAAAATAACTCAAATCATTCCCATTGATTTTTAATATATACCTTTAAATCTTCAACCATCACCCTGTTTCGATATAATAATTCTTTCTCGGTTTGAATAATGTCTGATCAATATTGTCTATCACAAGAGTTGTTTCCAACAAGACCGCCAGGCCTATGAAAAAATCCTCTTTCTTCTCTAATAAAAATACTGATAATCGATTATGAATTCTTGAACACCCACAGTCTTCAACTTAAAAATGAATTGGGAAGAAATATGTCACTATAAGATTGTCCCTTGAAATATTAATTCATTCGAACATGGTAGATATTTTATTACCATAACAAAATCACTTTTGTAAACTTACTAAATTATATTTAATCTAACTCAAAAAATATTATATATGAAATATAAGTAATAAATAGTACATTATAAGTTTTTAGGTAGTTTTTACATTAATTAAATATCCTTAGGGGGAAGTATAACAGTTATCCATTGCCATAGATATTCAATGTTATAGTCATTCCGATTGATAAACCACATACATTTATAACTAAAAATGAAAATAATCCCACTATAAATTTAATCCCACCATTGATGTGGAGGGTCGAACCAGGTTATTTTTCTATCACTATATTTTTTTTAATTTGTGGTGACCATCCATTTCACTTTTCAATAACCAACTTTAGATAGATTTCCACAATTAGATTACATATTATCTGTGAAAGAATAATTTCAGAATGACCTCTCTCTTCTAAAAAATTACCTTTCCATGGATGAATCAAATCCACAATACCACCACCCATGGAATGAAACACAAGAAGAATGTCTTGTAAAAATTATATTGTACCGATCAATCATTGGAATGACCATTTGACGACCAATCAAAAACTATGAAAAAGCCTATGGTCACTACATTGAAATTGAAAAGATTCAAACAAAATTTTCCATCTGGTGAAATTACATTAATTATTAAATTTACATCACAATTACAGAAATATTATCTATAGATTCGCTCCATTTTATGTCATCCAATTCTAACAATGTATTCAACATCCGTATATCCACCCTCATAGATTCAGTGATGAATACACATAACATAATAAAATAGATATGATAAACCTATATGATTAGAATTTAATTTAGTAATTTAGTATCCAAGTTACTTTTATATTAATGTTATGGAGAATTAGGTTACTAATAAACATATAAATATCAATTCTTATAAAAAACTAAATAATTAATTAATCTATATAAGAAGTTATTTAATCCATATTGAGTCATCAATATCACCCCTAAATTGTGAATGTAACGTCCCGAGTCTGGAGCCCCTCCACTGGTGCCCTGCACCCGGTTTGCCACATGACCTCAAGCACATTTCCCCAAACACCAGAGGCTACCGACTAACAGTGATGGCCTATGTGGGTCGGTGGGGAAACTATGCCCTCATTCAGTAAGGTACACAAAGTAAGAAAACAACAATAAACAACGGATGTAGTAACAACATGCATAACAGCAGAAACCGAACAATGGAAGCAATGTAGATATATAAATATGATGTCAAAGATGCAGAAGGTACAAGTATCTAAGGAAAACAGAAAACACAACAACATGCTGAAATACAACTGAAACCAAGTGAAAAAGAAAAACAAAGTAAGCTCCTCAGCATCAGGAGCCACGGCTCAGTCCCATGCTCCCCAGATCCAGGTGCAATCAAGATCCTGAAGTAGAAGGACGCATGCCCTTATCTATACCTGCAGCAACATAGTCTGCTTGGGCCCAAAAGCATGGCCCAAACAGGGTGTGAGATACAATCCCAGTAGGCAACAACCCAATGATCTGTGCCTAACAGTCAATGAATACATGGGAGTATTAAAATCAGAAGCAGTAAACAGTAAATCAAAAGTAGCTACAATCAACAGTGCTAAAAAACAAAGTACACAAGAAAGCAATCAACAACAAGAAGAAAACAGGTAACCCTCTAGGTAGCCCTCATAGTCTAACCCTTATGGTTCAACCACTAAGTACTAGCAACCCTCTAGGAGGCACACACAATCTCACCCCTCTGGTTCAGCTACGTAATTAAGCAGACTCTCTGGGGAAGCACTCAATGTCAATTCCCCCTATAGTCTTGTATTGTGCTAAAGGCTCTCTGAGGAAGCACTCAACGTCAATTCCCCATTTAGCCCGCATCCTCATAAAAATAATCTCTCAAGAAGCCCTTCCGTCAATTCTCCACTTGGTCTCGCATCATCATTTAAAAGACACTCTGGAGAAGACCTTTCGTCAATTCTCCCTTTGGTCTACTACTCTAGGTTCTCACAGTCCTGAGTAACTAAACATGCTCAGTGCGTTTGTATCATCCATGTAAACCACAAGAACTAAATGTCTATCAACTAAGGCTCCACAGTAAAAACAAAACAAAAGTTCCACTATCCTACGACTAGTCATGGCAACTGGAAAAGGCCAAACAGGCAGAACAAGCATCGCAAAGCAAACTGAGCACAAAAAAAAATACTCTAATCACAAGAAATAACCTCTACTAAAGCAATCAAGAAAATAAGGCAAGAAACAACGGAAAAACAGGAAACATTAAATACCTCGTTCAAGGGTATTGATGGAATTTGCACATAATACTCAAGGACACTGTACAGAAAGGCCCAAACCACCTACCTTGACCCTAGGAGATCGATATACGTGAACCTCGGTGACAGATTCCCCTTAGAACGATGTAGATCTGAGAAAACACACCAAATGTTCATCCCATGATAACTTGGAAACTAGGAGTAATCAAGAAACAGGGCTAAAGAAGAAGGAAGAACTCACCGATGCGCTTCCAACGCAACTGATCATGCTCGAATCAGAGAACGGATAGTGAGGTGGTTGTCCATCAAAGATCTGGCCTTATGGGTCACTTCGGACGGCCGAAAACTGGATAAGAAGGTGAATATGAGGGTTACACGTGACCCCGGTCCATTTCATGAAAAAACAATAAGAAAGTACACGACGTTAACTTTTGTAGTACACGACGTGTACTTCAAATTTTCCGTACTCCGAAATAACCGGCCTCCACGACACCCTTACACACCGTGTGTGCGGGCCAGACACGGCCATCACACGGCCTCGATCCAGAACAGAGTACCCGACGTGCACTCAAAAATTACACGGTGTGTACTTATGAAATTTCCATAAAATTCATTTTTTCTAAAAAATTCCAGAAAAAGGAAAAACGTACCTGAAAAGAGATCTGGGTTCTTACAAACTTCCCCCCTTAAAGAAATTTTTCCCCAAATTTCCCTAACCAGGTAGAGAAGGAGAAACCCCGAATAGCTCCGACCACTACGATAGAACATCGGCCACCCTTTCCCAGGTCTCGTCCTGTACTCATCCGTGCTGCCATAGAACTTGTACTAGAGGAACAGACCGCCCATGGGGAACCTTTGTACTACGATCAAAAATCCGGATAGGATGCTCTTCAAATGATGCATCCGCTTCAAGCTCGACTTCCTCAGGCTGAAAGACATGAGACGGGTCTGAAAAGTAGCGTTGTAGCTGAGAGGCGTGGAAGATGTCATGCTTGGCCCGATACCTCGTAGGTGGATTCAACCGATAGGTGACTAGCCCCACTCTCTCCAAGACCTCAAATGGTCTGATGTACCGCGGTTAGAGCTTACCCTGTCTCTGAATCCTTTTGTGTCCCAACCTCGGTGCGACGCATAGGAAGACCTGATCACTGACCTCGAACTCCAGAGGTCATCTCCGCTAATCAGCATAAGACTTCTGTCGAGACTATGCTGTGGTCATCCTCTTCTGAATCAGTTCTATCTACTCTGAAGTCTCCTGAACAAGACGAGGTCCCAGCAAATCTGCCTCTCCTGCCTCCAGCTAGTATAATGGTGATCAGCATGGCCTACCGTACAAAGCCTCGTATGGCGCCATCTGGATAGTTGCCTGGAAATTGTTTTTGTAGGAAAACTCCACCAGAGGAATATGATTCTGCTATGAACTGCCAAATTCATGGATGCAAGATCGGAGCATCTGCTCAAGGACTATGATTCTGTGCTCGGACTGGCCATCATTCTGGGGATGGTATGCTATACTCAAAAGTACCTGTGTACCCAAGGCCTTCTAAAATCCCTGCCAGAACTGAGAGGTGAATCACGCATCTCTGTCTGAAACAATAGAGCATGGAACTCCGTGCAGACGCACAATATATCTGATTTAATGTCATCCCAGATCATCGACACTAAAGGTCTCCTTGATCGGCAAGAAGTGAGAAACCTTCGTAAGCCTGTCGACGACAACCCAAATAGCATAATTTCCCCGAGTTGACCTTGGAAACCCGGTCACGAAGTCTATCGTAACATCATTCCACTTCCACTCCGGAATGGGTAACTGCTGTAAAAGGACTGCTGGTCGTTGATGCTGTACTTTCACCTGCTGACAAGTAGAACATCTCACGACGAAACCAGCGACATCCTTTTTCATTCATGGCCACCAGTACTAGCGATGAAGATCCCGATACATCTTGGTGATGCCAGGATGAACTGCCCAAACTGAGGAATGGAAATCCCGCATCATCTCCTCACGTATGTATGCTGGCACCCATAAGCATCCTTTGAAATGCAAGATCTCATCCTCGCCCACTGTCCATCCAGGAAGAAGGTCCCCTCCTGACACACTCTCCCATGGGACTAAGACCTCTGAGTCTGATAGCTGCCTCATCCGTACTCGATCAAGTAACGTGGAGGTAACAGCTACAGATGATAGAAAAGTCTGTCCCCGTCTGTCGTGCACCTCCAGATGCATCTCAGAGAACAGAGCCATCAGCTTCCACTCACTACTGGCTTCCTGAACTGCCTGAAATTGATTTCTCCTTCTCAATGCATCATCCATGGTGTTTCCCTTTCCCGGCGTATAGGCAAGGTTGAAATCAAAAGACTGAAGGTACTCGACCCACCTGCACTGCCTCAGATTCAGATCATGTTGTGTGAAAATATACCTGAGAATATTGAGGTCAGTGAAGACCACAAAGTGCTCTCCCAGAAGATGGTGTCTCCAAAAGTGCAAGGCATGAACAACAGCTGTCAACTCCAGATCGTGCGTAGGGTAGTTTCTCTCACGTGGTCTCAACTGCCGAGACCCGTACGCAACGACTCCAACTCCCTACATAAGCACAGCTCCAAGCTCGATACCCGAAGCATCATAGTAAATAGTGTAGCTCTTGCCTGGCTCTGGTAAGACTGGTATAGGTGCTGACGTCAACCTTCCTTTCAGCTCCGGAAAGGCTGACTCACAAGAATATGACCATTAGAACTTCTCCCCCTTCTTGGTCAGACCTTTCAAAGGTGCTGCTAGACGAGAAAAGTCCTGAATGAAGCGTCTGTAGTATCCAGCCAGCCCTAGGAAACTCCGTACCTCAAAGACGTTCTTCAGCTGCTCCCAAGAAACTACAGCTCTCACTTTATCTGGGTCCACTGATACTCCTACCTCTGAGATGACGTAACCCAAGAAGTGAATTTGATCCATCCCGAAGTGGTACTTCGAGAGTTTAGCATAAATCAAATGCTCTCTCGGTGTACTCAGAACGATCTCAAGATGGGTGGCATGGTCGTTTTGAGTGTGAGAGTACACCAAGATATCATCCACGAAGACCATGACAAAGGAGTGCAAGTAAGGATGGAACACTGGGTTCATCAGTGCCATGAAAACTGTATGTACATTCGTGAGACCGAATGGCATGACTGTATACTCGTATAGACCATACCTGCTCCTGAAGGCTGTCAGAGGTATATATGATGGTCTAATGTGCAACAGATGATAACCGGACCTCAAATCGATCTTCGAGAACACCTGGCCTCCTCGAAGCTAATCGAATAGGTCATCAATTTGCGGCAAGGGATATTGTTTCTTGACCGTCAACTGGTTCAACTTCTGATAATCCACACAAAGCCGAAGGGTACCGTCTGCCTTCTTCGCAAACAGAACAGGCAAACCCCAGTGAGAAGTACTGGGTCAGATGAAACCCATATCCTGTAGCTCCTCCAACTACTTCTTGAGCTCCTGCAACTTAGGTGTTTCCATCCTATAGTGAGGAATGGACACCGGTGTCGCTCCAAGAATGAGCTCAATAGAGAATTATACCTCACGCTCCAGAGGCAAACCCAAAAAGTCCTTTGGAAAGACATCCCTGAAGCGATCCACCCCTGGAATAAAGTCCAACTGTGGAGTCTCCTGATCATCCAGAAAAAGACTAGAAATCCCGGTTGTTACCCCTCTTAGCCTAAGAAGCTCGAGTCCTGCCTGACTCGCCCGAACGTCCCAGTCGCCTTTATGAAGGAAAGATTCACCTTCTAGTGAAATAAAACTAACTCTGCAGTGATAACAGTCAATGATTGCCTGGAAGGGAATCAACCCGTCCATGACGAGGATGAAATCATAGCATGTCATCACCAGAACATAGAGATCCAATGAGAAGCGATACCCTGCAACCTCGAGAGGGCACTCTCTACACTGGCGTACACTAGACGTCATCGTCCCCAAGGGTGTGTCTAGTGTCAACGAGTCAGCAGAAGAAAAGATGCAGAGTCCAAGGCTCTCCACAACAGCAACAGAGATAAAGTAATGCATAGCACCATTATCGAAAAGGGATAAAGATAAAATTGAGGCTACTAAAATCGTACCTCGAACAGTAGAAGGGTCGGGATCCTGCTCATGATAAGTCTACTCCACGGCGAAAGACTGTCCTGGACTGTGGCCTTGCGCCCCTGACTGGCCACTCTGAGCTGAACCTTCCTGCTGGTGCTGAGGGACTGGTGGCTGACATCCACAACCTCGACCTCCACCTCGGCCCAAACGGCCAGAAGAACTCCAGTTCCCTGACTGGTGAGAGACTGGTGGGGATGATCGTGAATGAGGAGTCATGGAAGAACCCCGGTCACCTGCTGCTTGGGGGAAAACCTGGCAGAAATGCTGAAGGTGTCCCAACTTACCACAAGATCGGCACTCCACGGGGTCTCTCTGGCACTGCAGCCTCGTGTGCCCTGTCCGGCCACACTGGTATCATGTCACCTGGCTGCCTGATGATGCAGCCCGCTTCCTCGAATCACTATGTGTAGGCTCCATACGACACTTCTTGCTGTCATATGAAGGAAAGATAGCTCTGGAAGAAGAACCTCCCTAGCTCGCAGCTCTAGAGTCTCTCTGATTGGGGTATGCAATCGGTGCCTGGTAAACAATGGAAGTAATGGAAGTCAGTTGGAAGGTCTTCACCTGCGAGCGGATCTCCCGCCTGAGTCCATCCTCAAACATCCTTGCCAAGAACACCCCCCTCCCATCCCGGTGGGGTGTAATACACTACAGCTCAGTGAAACGAGTGGAATACTCCATGACAGATAGAGTACCCTACTCCAAGCTCATGAACTCCCGGGCTCGATCAGCCCTCAGGGACTCCTGGTTAAAGTAGTCGTCAAAAACGCATCGGAACTCCTCCCAATTCATAGACTGCTGCTGACCCGCCTATGAGATCACGTACCACCACCTCTTGGCGGAGCCTCGGAGCATATAGGTGGCGAGATTGACCCGCCTCTCTGGAGGCATCTCCAGATGCTCGAATATAGTCAGCATGGCTTCTAGCCATGACTCTGCAGCCTGAGGTCCTCCCTCCCCAGAGAAAGTGGGAGGATGCTGCTGCTGGGAAACCCACATCATGTCTACTATAGACGAGGCAAGAGGCGGTGCTCCCTGGAAGGCCTGCATCATCCTCATGAAACCTTCCCTGAACTGCGCATCACCGCCTAAAACTACTACGACAACCAGTGCCAAGGCTGGCTCATCTGGGGGATCAACAGGAAGTCTTTGGTCAGCCATGTCCAGCGTCTAATCACTGCCCGGCGATAGACATACGACCGGAGGACGTCTCAGAGGAATAGCTCTAAAAGATTAAATGTACACCTTAGATCAGGAAAAAAGGACAGAGAAAACAAGAGCACAAATGGGAATAGGGGAGAAAATACACAAGATTGGAATACACGACTACACGACGTGTATAAAACTACACGGCGTGTCTACATAAGCCACTGACATGGGAATGTACTCCTTCCCTACATGTCATGTACACTACAAACTACACGGCGTGTTGTTCCCCACACACGGCGTGTACTTGAAAACAATTCCCTTGCCCGAGTATCCTTACACGGCTAACCCACACGGTCTGACTCGACCCGAGACTACACGGCGTGTTCGAAACAAACATGGAATGCACCAGACAAGGCTTCGGCGGTCCGTGTTGTTTAGTACCCGGCCGTCTAGACGGCTGGACTTTACACGGTGTGCTCCGAACAAGCTCGGAGTGCATAGGCGAAGGCGACACCATCCAGTGTTGTTCGTGAAACGGTTGGTTACCTAGGAAAGACTACACGACGTGTGCCGAACAGACATGGCATGTGGAAAAGAAGTTCACGCCGACCCGTGTTCTTCGTGACACGGCCGGGTACCTGGACAGGGCTACACGGCGTGTTCCATATTGACACGGCGTGTTCCACCCGAACTTCCCCGACCCATGTTGTTAGTGACACAGCCTGGTACACGGCTCCAAACTAACACGGCGTGTACCATTGGTACACGGCGTGTTCCCAAAGTTACTCCCACGACACCGTTTTCTGCTCACACAGTCAGTGACATGGCTTGAAAACTACACGGCGTGTATCCAAAAGTACAGGCCGTGTATTCCGGGTTGTTCCGGGTAGTAGATAAGAAACTGCACAGAATTCCAAAAACAATGAAAAAGATGAAAAAGATGCCAAATTCCGATCTGTGAGGGCCCATAACACCTCAAAACCAAAATTTGGCATTCATGTTAAGCAATAACAGAACAAAACTTTTCTAACATAGCAGCATAGAATCTATCAAGATACTATCACAACAGCATGCATAATTTACACAAAGTCTATCACAATAGCATGAAATCGCTAATGCACCCTAGATGGCATGGCAATAATGCATGACATGTGATTTCTACAAGTTCCTATATGATGCATGAGATGACATACCCTCATATCATTGGGTTGCGATAGAAATAGAACCGAAATATCAAAACAATAACCATAAAAGTCATGTGAATCACTCTAGGTGAAAACATATCAACCATAAAACTCAAAACCAGAAAACTTCAATTTAACTAGGTAGTATGGCCTTTCCTTGTACACCGGTTAGCTACTCCTGAACATAGATTAATACTGAGTACCGAATCCATCCTATCCCTAGCTAAAGTCTCCAAACAGTAATGTAAGAGAAAATAACCTCCTATAATACCACTTTGTAACGTCCCGAGTCCGGAGCCCCTCCACGGGTGCCCTGTACCCTGTTCGCCAAATGACCGCAAGCGCGTTTCCCTGAACGCCAGAGGCTGCCGACTAGCACCGAGGGCCTAGGTGAGTCAGTGGGGAAACTATGCCCTCATTTGGTAAGGTACACAAAGTAAGAAAACAATAATAAACAACGGAATCAGTAACAACAAGCATAACAGCAGAAACCAAATAGCGGAAGCAATGTAGATATATAACTATGATGAGAAAGATGCAGCATGTACAAGTATCCAAGGAAAAGAGAAAACACAACAACGTGCTGAAATACAACTGAAACCAAGTGCAAAAGACAAAAAAAGTAAGCTCCTTAGCATCGCAAGCCACGGCTCGGTCCCATGCTCCCAAGATCCCGGTGCAATCAAGATCCTGAAGTAGAAGGACACTTGCGCTTATCTATAACTGCAACAACATAGTCTGCTCGGGCCCAAAAGCATGGCCCAAACAGGGTGTGAGATACAATCCCAGTAGGAAACCACCCAAAGATCTGTTCCTAATAGTCAATGAATACATGGAAGTACTAAAACCAGAAGTAGTAAACAGTAAAGAAAAAGTAGCTACAATCCATAGTTCTAGCAAACAATGTACACAAGCATACAGCCAACAACAACAAGAAAAAAGGTTACCCTTTGGGTAGCTCTCACAGTCTAACCCCTATGGTTCAACCTCTAAGTACTAACAACCCTCTTGGAGGCACACAAAGTCTCACCCCTCTGGTTCAGCTACTTAATTAAGCAGAATCTCTGGGGAAACACTCACCATCAATTCCCCCTATAGTCTCGTATCATGCTAAAGGCTCTCTGAAGAAGCAATCAACGTCAATTCCCCCTTTATTTCACGTCGTATTAAAAAGACTCTCTGGAGAATCCCTTCTGTCAATTCTCCACTTGGTCTCACATCGTGATTTAAAAGACACTCTAGAGAAGCCCTTCCATCAATTCTCCCTTTGGTATGCTACTCTAGGTTATCACAGTCCTGAGTAACTAAACATGCTCAATGCGTGTGTATCATCCAAGTAAACCTCAAGAAATACTTGGATATCAACTAAGGCTCCACAGTAAAAACAAAACATCAGTTCCACTATCCTACGACTAGGCATGACAACTGGAAAACGCCAAACAGGCAGAACAAGCATGGCAAAGCAAACTGATCACAAACAAAAATACTCTAATCACAAGAAATAACCTCTACTAAAGCAATCAAGCAAAGTAGGAAAGAAACAAGGGTAAAACAGGAATCACACAATACCCCGTTCAAGGGTATTGGTGTTATTTTCACATAATAATCGAAGACTTTATACAGAAAGGCACAAACCACCTACCTCGACCCTAGGAGATCGATATACGTGAATCTCGGTGATAGATTCCCCTTAGAACGATGTAGATATGAGAAAATGCACCAAACATTCATCCCAAGATAACATAGAAACCAGGAGGAATCAAGAAACAAGGCTAAAGCAAAAGGAATAACTCACTGATGCGCTTCCAACGCAACTGGTCGTGCTTGAATCGGAGAACGGACAGCGAAGCGGTTGTCCGTCGATGATCCGACCATACGGGTAACTTCGGACGGCCGAAAACTAGAGAAGATGGTGAATATGAGGGTTAGACGTGACCCCAGTCCGTTTTATGAAAAAAAGAAATTACACGGCCTATACTTTTGGAGTACACGGTGTGTACTTCAAATTTTCTGTACTCCGAAATAACTGGCATCAACCTCATCCTTACACACCGTGTTTGTGGGCTGGACACGGCCAGCACACGGCCTCGAGCTGGATCAGAGTACACGGTGTGTACTCAAAAATTACACGGTGTGTACTTCTGAAATATCCTGAAAATTCATTTTTTCTCAAAAATTCTAGAAAAAGGAAAAACGTACCTAAAAAGAGATTCAGGTTCTTATAGTGAACACATGATACCCTATTTGTACATTCCTATTTAATAATATATTTCATAAAATAAAGAACAATAAATATTATAGGGTTGATCTAAAAAACTCATTAAGTATAAAAATAATCTTACATCATTACATGATAAATATGATGAATAACAAGATATCAAAATGAGGATGATCATAAGCATGGAACCATGGAATGATGAAAATATATAACATTTAAATGGAAAGAATATCATAAAATGGTTCAATTGAATCATATTAGTGTGGTCACAAAATAAATATGGAATCATAAGTAAATGATAAGGCTCAAAACCATGTTTTCATAACATAGTTGTCTAAGATAAATGCCCGACCACCAATATTTTCTATGATCACTACACATGCACCATGATATATCATGAAATGAAAACATTAACAAATGAATTATAGGTCTATATAATTCTAAACACCTTGATCACATTATGAATATCATATATCTGGGTTCCTGATGGTTTCAATTGTTATATCTTGAAAACCAAATAAAAAAATTATTTTATATACTTTTCTTTTGGCAACCTAGTGAAGAAATAAATATTTTAACAATAAAAATGTCCTGATGAATACATGGATTATATATGGTTATTTAAGGACATAATTAATCATTCCAGGTTACTTCCACTAAATGATGATATCTATGATTTTTTTATTTTTACCGTTACAGAATTGGATAAATTTTTTAGAAGACAATTTCACCATTTAAAAAATGTATTTGGAATCTATGTGAATACCCTTCAATCAGTTAATGGAACATTAAGAATTCAATTTGAAGAATAATTGGATATAAATCATTCCTATATATATGGATGATTAGGGATTAAAAATTATATAAATGATCAAACCATAGAAGTGAATAAAAATTTCATTATTAAACTAGATAATGAAACATGATCGTATCATTGGAATAATAACCATAAAAATTTTGAAAACATATATGAAAAATAGACGTAAAATAATTAGGAATATTACATTGAACGATTGATTTTCAATTATACATATAGAGAATTTTAAAATATATTCTCTTAATTGAAAATTATATTATTCGAGATAATGGAAAACTATTGGTGAGTTGAGTTTCTAAAATTTTCTTTTCACTAACCTCCCTATTTTTTGTATGTGAGTTCAAAACATCTACTAACAGATGAATGGAAGAAATTTTTTAAAATATTAATAGAAAGAGATTGAACATGATTGATATATAGTGGTTTAGGGAATAATAATCTTTTAGTCCACTCCACCAACACTCAACTCCCTTAGTTTAGTGATTTTCATTGTATCAACCATACATTAGGGGATCCCAGCAGAGAATAAGAAGGTGTTACTTATTACAAAGGGGAAAGATATTTGAACTATTATCTCCATTTACAAGACCTATTCATGGCCTTAACACAACCACTTATAAAAAATGTAATAAAAAGTTATGGATAATATTTTGAGGAACTATTACGGTATAGAGTTTGAAGTAGTTACTTATAGAAGTTAAAGATGCATCATTAGAAGATAATAATATTCAAATCAGTACTCTATAAATGATATTTCATTAGAACTGATTTATTTAAACAAGCATCATGTGAGTGATGTATATGATAAATTTATGTGTAGGAATTCACTGTTACTGCTACAGCAGTATTTATAATTATGTGCATTATATTTTACTTCTCATCTTGTATTTAAGATGCAGATAACACTTCTTGTTATATCTCTTATTTTATTATATGTTAATAAGTGATATAACCAAAACTATCAAATTTGATAATCATTTGAATTTTTTGTACGCCATTCTATTAGTTGAATGAATCTGTTCATTCGAAATATGGAATAATCACCTTCTATAGCATTTTCCTATAACTTCTTCCTTATAGATTTCAAATTCTAGAAAAGATACAATTTTTACCAATCGTTATTTCTTCAAATGGACAATACCTTTTCTAATGCACTGTAAAATCTTAAAATGACTTATCCAGAGATAATGAATGTACCCATAAAATAATTTATAATAGCTAATACTTCAAAAGACGTCCAACTAATAGTAATATTATCATAATCCAAACTTTTTAAAGATTTCATAAGATATATCTAAACTTTTATTTTGCAGTATAAGATAATGTGATTTCTGTAAATGCAAATGAAATTATTGATATTATGATAATTATGTTAATTATATGTTATAATTATGTTTCAAAAAATATTATAACATTTTTAATATAAAATATTAAGAAATCACTTTTTTTTTAAATTAAGGCTTCTCAAAACATCATTCTGACTAATGTATCTGACTTTGAAGTGACACTGACTCAATCATTCTTTTCATAAGATTATATATTACATGTTAATATAAATGATCAATATAGGGTTCTATAATTCCATGTGGATTTGGATATAATCATTGATTCTCTTAAGATAATATAATTTTTTATTGATGGAATATTTTACATATCATAGGATTATCCCTGAGAGTCAGGGTAAGATAATTTCATTTGATTAATTTGTAATTTTAAACAAATAATATAATCTCATAAGAATTAAAATAGGGATTTCCTCTGTCATAAAATCCCACAAAGAAATTGAGATATATTGTAGCAACATAAGTTTGTCCAGTAATCTCTGCCTTTTTGATGACCAGAAAACCAATTGAATAGAAAAGAGGAATTTTTTAGAAGGAGATTTCAAAATCTTTTTATTTCTTATTCTTCATTGGTCACCTCCCAAAAAATAATTTTTTTTATATTTAAATTATTTCATTATATTATTTCCTTCTTCATCTTTTTTTAATTTTAAAAATGATGTAGAATAATATAACACATGAATATTTCACATTCATAATTGTTAATAGTTTGAACTACTGATATTATAAATAAGCTGGCATGATGTTTTTCTTAACACAATATGAAGTAGACTCAAATTCCAAGAGTGAAAATATAATAGACACAATGAAAAATTAAGAATCTAATTAACAATACAGACAAATAGATTTAACAAAATGGAATAAAAAATAATAATGAATGAATGAAATCATATGGAAACAATAGTGAATAAATAAAAGATAAGTATAGGCATATTGGGAAGCTATTTTTTTGGAATTATATTAACAAAAAGTAATTCATTAAAAACATTCCAATTGATTAATAATGTATTAAAATGTTTTAAAAATTCAATACAAATAAACATGATTAAAATATTTATACATGTCTCAACCATATAGGAATAGAAACTTGGATGGTGTGTCTAATTTGGAATATGAAATGTTTATTTGGATGTAGTTTCCTGGATATTAGTGTTTGGATATAGGGTAAAGAGAATAAAGGAAGATGATAATTATCAATTTCTCCAACAACAACACCCAATGTTAGTAAAGCTACTCCACATCACATTCGATCACTAGGGTAAATATCTAATGTACTAGATTGAAGGATAAGAGAAGCCTTCTGAGATATATCCATATCATAATTTTATGAAATTTTATTGGATATAATAAAATATTGTTTTGGTATAGTATGTGAGACTTACTCAAGGAATAATATATATTCCCTTTGTTATATTTCAATAGGATCTAATATTTACTTTAGGCAATGTGAATTTGTGATGTGTCAATCAATGTTTGAAGGTCAAGGAAGACATATCGCTCTAATTTGAAATAATGATTTAGCACAGGCAATGATACATTTTACCTTGTAATTTAGACAATAACAATATAGTAATTTAAAACAATTCATGACCTACCAGAAGAAATTTACAATAGAAATCATTAAATCCTCTTTCTTGGGACAACCATCTAGTATAATCATTAATATTTCAAATTGATTATCTATCAAACAAGCTGACTGATCAATATAAATTATTTATTTTACTATTATAGTTATGTGACGTTCTTGTGGCATAAAAAATGCATCATCATTTTCTTCTTAATCATCTTCTATGGATTTGGGATTCCAACTTCACAAAACTAATCGATGCAAATAATCAAAATTATTCTCCAAAAATTAAAAATTGTTGGAAAAGTATCCATCCATTCTATGTAAAACATTAATGATAAAACATACATACATCTGTACTTTGGATATAATAATATAAGTTTATACTACTTTTTATTTTATCAGGGAAATAATTATTAATAATTATTTATCAATAGTTACAATTGATCTTCCCAATAATGAATGGAACCGTCAAATATTGGCTATAAAATCCTCTTAAAATCATAAACCATTTAAATAGTTAGAATTTATCATTTCATTGTATCAATAGTAGAATAAATTTTTCCTATTATGTAATATAAACATTTTAATATAAAATTTTCCTCTACCAGATGGGTTCCTTCTCGAGTAGGGTTTAGAGAACATTTTTTCCAACATATAATGAAACTAACATTTTAAATTTATTAAAATTATATTTTCCTACATCATGACCAATAGTCGTAAAAATTTAATTTATTGATTATATAAATTGAAATTTTAGTGATTCTACATCTAAAATTTATTTGGTATATATTTAACTAGCTTTCTGATTTTCTATATCTCATTAAGTTGAAGGAATTATTTATCATCTATATTAACAATAAATTTGAGAGAAGGTTTCATGGTGAACTTTTGTGTTTCATGTAACATAATCCTGTTGATTTCTATTAAAATAGAGCATCCCTTCATGTGATGGTGATGTCGATTCTGATTATAAACTTATGAATGAAACTATATAAATTTAACTCTCTTCTTCATGTTCATCATCACCTATGACATTTTCAGTAACATTTTCCATCGGTTTATTTCAAATTATTCCACACTAATCAATGGATGATGATATTTGAATGAGAGGAATTCCACCAAGAATGGTTGATTTTGTCATTTTATAACCATCATTTACTAAAATTTATATTATTGAGATCTACTCTTCTCTTCTAAAAGATAAATTGATAACATCAAGTCCAACAGATGAAACAAAAAGTGGTGAAGTAGTTCTGGATAATATTCTCTACAACGATGAAAAAGAACTCTTACTAATATTTTAATTTATACATGAGTATCATTATCATGATCATGTATTACATTAATATATTGAACATGTATTCTTACTGAAATAGGTACAACTATGGGGACTATAACAATTCTATAAAACCCCATCCAAGATGAATCCCCCCGAGTCGATGCAGAGTTTTCTCCTATGTCTTCTTCAGAGAATATTAGAACTATCATTCATATAAAATAGTTGAAAACAAAACTTATCATCATAATAATATATCTCAACATTGTCAGTACAAGGCAACGATTTTATTTCTCTACAGTATAGAAGAAAAATTTTGAAAAAATGTTAATATACATTCAAAAGGATAGATATTTGCTGCATTATTCAACACACGTAAAATTTATATCCTAATTTTTCATTATATATTCATAGGATTCCCAATAATAAACATTTAAAATAAATTAATATATTGAAACTAATCTTTTTTCAAATCACAACTATGATGTTCGATGAAAGAATAATGAACATTATAAGAACATTTATTTCTATTAAAAGGTTCATCATCGGCTTTTTCTCAATATCTACATAGCATAATAGAGACATTGTGATTTAAGGTGGAATAACATCATCTAATATAAGAATAAAATTGCTAAAATTTTCATTTCATATTGGAGGCAACATTAATGCTATATCTAATAGTATAGCGGTTGATGAGAAACTTTTCAGAATCATTTTTTAAGTGACCAAATAATCAATATCACTAAAATGGAAAACTTCTGTCTTTTATAACTCATGAACACCGTTCTAAGACATAATTTTTCTTACTATATCAAAAACCAATTCTCAACCTTGATCATTTTTAAAATTATTACGAAACATATCTATCCCATCAGCTAAGTAAAATATTTTACACATCCATATATAAAATTTTGTGATATTCTTTAACGATTATATATTGTTTAAGAAGAGTTATCACTTCTTTAACATTCATATTTTATATAAATAATTTAGAGTATTTGGGGTTAGGGAGACAAGATTCATATATTAGGGATATGAGTGTTTGATGGTTTGTGATTGAATCATGCAAAGAGCTGACACCCTTTCTATTGCTTTTTGGTAATCGATGTGTCATATAGTGATGTGATGAGTAATAATTTTATAATACAAATGATGTTCCATATTTTTATATGGATAAATTTTACAATTTTCACACCAAATTTCAAATAAAATTAGGAATGCAATATGCTTACTTAAATAAGCAATAAAATCAAAATTAAGTGAAGTTAAGTAGACCAAATTATGTTTTTGTAAAATTAATTATTTTTTTCAAGAAAAGGATTAGTGAAAATGTATGATAAATAATATTCTATAAAACAGATATCTAAACAGACCAAGCCCATTTCTACATGATCTTTTATCAAATAATGTATCAATTAAAAGTTCATTTTTCTGGAATGGTTAATTGGATTTTCTGAAATATTGATATAACTAGTGTTATAACATTTAATCATAACACAATTAAAATTATGTCCAAAATCATTTATGGTGTTATTTAGCTATAGTATATGTTCATAAAAACTTTAGAAGTCGATATATTTCACTTTAGAAGTTGATGATGATATATATTGTTGATTCTTACATGAATAAGAAACTAAATACAATGAAAGAACATGACATGTTTTAATGGTTCTTTCATTCCCCATTTACATCTATAAATATTATTATCCAAATATAGAGAGACATTTAAATTTTATTTTTTCTTGTAATAAGATGGGAAAGAGATAATTTCAGATTTGAATACCTTAATGTTATTTTTCATCATTTAAATACAGTTCTTTTGGATTGGATTAAAATATTACACACACAAAATTCTATAAACACAATTTCTGGTCTTCTTGAATTAAGATACAATATAATTCATATTATTCCTCTGCAAAACATGTTGTTAAAGTGTTTTTCAATATCTCCAATATCATGTTTAAAATTATACTTTATTGGAGTTAAAAAGGTTTGACATTTTTCAAGTCCAAACTTATTATGTAAATAAAGTATTTATTTGATATGGTTGCAAATATTTCCAAACATTTTTTAGTGATTTTGAAGTCCTTTGAAATTTTTATCTCACCCAGCATAATCATTTCAAACTACATTTGTATATGATTTTGGAAAAAATTAAATTTTTTTGACTTATAGATCCAAAAATAATATTTTGAAAATATATTCTTTCAAAAAAATATTTGAGGATAATGTTTTTATAAAAAAATTTGTATCTTACATTCCTATTGAAAAAAATTTGAAAAAATAAAATAACCTATTCTTTTATACCATTATCTTACTTCTTATTTAATTACTTATATTGAATTTGGATACTTGAAAATTGAAATTTGAAAATGAGTCTCTCCAAAACTATGTGGTTGTGATAAATAAGCATCCCCAATTAAAAACATTTTTTAAAAAGTAGATTTTAAATAAATTAGATATAATTTAATAATAATATAACATTCATATGAATGGAAGAATTATAATAACTTCTTATCTAGATATAGTTAAAAAGGTCTTTTCGTTGATAATTCCTTCTTCAAAATTGTATCCATTTTCATCAAGTATCAATTTATTTCTATAGTTTACACTGTAATAATCATGTTTGTTTTTATATAACCGTATCTATGAACTAATTTTAACACATTATTCCTTTTTTACTAATTTATGACATCATGTATACAGACAAAAAACATTCATCGGGTAATGGTTCCTCCATTTTTTTGGTTCTAGAGAATATAAACAGATGAAAATTTTACTACATTTCCTATATTTCATCTAGTTCAAACTCCTTCATCAATTCTTCCTTAAAATATTTCTAAAGGATAGTCCTTAGGATTTCATATAAATATAGACATACCTCTTTATGGTTCACATGAATCAACCAATATAGGATTTGGTTTTCAATAATAATGTTCATATCCATCATACATATTTTTGATAAAGAGATATCCATGTACCATGTAATTTATAAAATCATGTATTTTATTAGTTTGAGTAATTTTGTAATCAAACGATCTCTTTCATCTCTTCACATGAGTTGAATATTACATAACAATTTCCCTTAAATTTAAAACTCTATAGGATTTTGATGTCAATGAAGAACCATGCAAGATATATTCTTATATATTTGGATCAAACATACCAAGATTATCATTGGTGTTATAGATGTAATCCTTATATCCAAATTAATTGAAGTATCCTTCCATTGGTTTTCTATTTATTCATAATTATTTGTACATTTTAATTACGATATGACTTATTTAACTCTATAAATATCATTAAAAATTCTGTTAACATCATCTTCAAAAAACTATTTGGATGCTATATTCACATTACATGGTTAAAAAACATCTTTCATGGCCAATTTCCTCCTTTAAACCACCCCATTTTATTGAGGTATCATACGTGGAGAAAATAAATAATAATACCTTATTTCAATAAATATGAAATAAATTAATGAATCTCAAATTCACCTCAATTTTGACTTCTCACAATCACATTTTTAGTTTCTTTTAATTTTTCATAAGCTTATTGGAAATTATAAAAACTAAAAAAGCTTAAATATTTTGTATTAAAAAATATCCCCATTTAAACCATGAAAATTTTCTAACAAAAAAAAATTTCTCCTACAACAAATGAAGTTTTTGTGGGTATAAAAAATCAATATGGATAATCAATAGAGGTATATATGTAGAAACATATTCAAATGTTACGAAAAATAGACTTGCATTTCTTTCAAATTTGATATGAATCACATAGTTTATTTTTTTCAATTTTAGCTCAGAAAAGTTATAAGTAAAATGTTTCATAGATACCTTTTTCGGGGAGGGATCTTTATAATGTACAAGTATTCTCTTCCAAATACATGACTTGTCCATATAATTATTCAAACTATCTACGTTAGTTCAAAAATATGAATTTTGATATAATGTATTGAAATTATCATTTCAAGGTGTATTAAATAAGAGATAATTATCCTTGAAAACTAAACTAGAATTGATAGAAAATTATACTTTTTATCCATTATCACAATGTTGAGAGTTTCTTACTAGATGTGTTTCATTCCTTCAACTTAAAAAATTATTTTCAGGAGAATAGGCTTAGAATTCCGAATATTACTAATGAATAATTTTTTTTTCATTATCACCAAATGTCCCATAGCCTTTATTGATAAGTGATAATGAGTGAATGATTGAGAAATCTCAACACATATGTATTAAAAATCAAAATTCAATAATCCATTTCTTATTGTTGATCATGAGGATAGATAACTACAAGTTCAAATCAAACAACCTGATTTCTTAGTACCTATATGATCTTCAGTCCATCAGTGTTGTCAACAAGAGTCTTGTATATCCAAATCTAATTTAATTTTTTAGAAAATAGAGCAACAAATTTTTAAAAATATTTTTCAAGAAAATAATATTGAATTTCTCCAAAATTAAAGAATTAATATATTTTTAAATTTTATATTATTTACTATTCCTCAATAATGAAAAATTATACTTTGGAATGAATTATTTTTTAGAACATTGAAAAAAATTCTTCTTTTAAGATTTAAGCCTTTAACCCAAACATCATTTTAAAAAATATTCATTTTATAGTTGATTCTTACCAAGATCATTTTTTAGATATTATTATTTATTATTTAAGACAGTTGTAGTATCATTATTGTTTGGAACCTCTTTATATAGTTTCTCTATTTTATTAATCTATTCGTTAGACGAGTTAGTTGATTATCCCAAATGAGTTTCTGAATCATCATTTTTTCTATTTAATTATTCCATTTATTTAACAAATTTTTTACATATTTTTTAATGTGAATTATTTTGTAAACATTATTATTTTGTTTTAAATATTTTAAAATATTCATTTAATAATTCATATAGTAATTTTAAATTTTATGATTCATGATCATTCTCGTGTGCATAAGAATAGTAAGAATTTACCTCATTTGAATGTTCCATAATGCATTTGTGGGAATTTTTGTTAAGTGATTCTGATTTTGACTCTGAGTATATAGATTCACAATATTATTTGGAGGCACTCCATGTGTCCTCCATATCCATCTTGGACTTCTTATAATATTCACCCTTCATGAAGAAAATTTTGACTAAATTTTTATTTATAGGAAATTCCTGATTGTATGGTTTGATGTGCACTTTTTTTCACTCATAAATTATCAATTATTTATGGTTGCCTCCATTCATTATATTTTTATTACAAGGTCTTATAAATACTCTATTTTATTAATATAATTTATCTGAACATTTGAAAAAACTATCGAAGATAATTATTTGATCCATAATACCTCAAATATTATTATATATATAATGTTTTAGAGATTATTATTCACTTGTTTTTCTTTTCATAATTTTTAATATTATCATTCACGGTAATATTTTCATTCATGAACATTTTATATTCTCTAGAATTGGTATCCATTTCGTCTTTTTACATCATATGTGTCCCACAATGAACATTTATTCTGAAATACTAGACCTATGTTTATTATCATATGGCACTATGATTTCACCCCAAATGGGTTGTAAAATTCTGTTAATTACAATCCTTATTAGTATCTATGATTTTTTTTCTAAGAGAAGAAAAATTATTAAAAATCGTTATGTGCCTTCCATTAAATTGAGTAGTTCTTTCTCCAGCATATATTTTTAATGTGTAAGACTTATTTTCGGTATTATCTTAAAAAAATGACTTTAAATTTTCTTTAAATAAATAATAAACTACTGCAGTGTTCCAAATTTCATGGGATCATTGAAATAGAGCAACTATGTTGGGATCATCTTTTAATATTATTATCATTGAAACATTAATTATAGTTCTCTAGGTTTATATCATACAACATTTTGTGTTTAATAATGTGTATTTCATAGGGATTTAATACATTGAGAAAATATTTGAACTAATGATTCACCAAAAATATATTCAAACGAGTCTTCCAGAAACAATATTTATATCCATTAAAGTAAAGAGATTTAAATATTAAAATTACATCACAGTTATTAACCATATCCCAAATTTAATAACATATATTTCTATGTCATAAATTAAAAAATGTGATCTATAGATTCACAATAACAGATAACAACTTTTGTACCATATAATGTAATACTGAAACATAAAATGGTGGTGAATTAAGTTCTTTAAATTATTTTTTCATAAAAAATTTCTCTTCATGGTATGTGAGTCCAAACCTTGTCCTAAATTATATTAAATAGTGGAAATAAAATGTCATAATGTAAAGAGATTGAATAATAAATATTTATGGTGGTTTGGGGAAAATAAATCCAATAGATAATTCCACCAACACAATAATCCATGTGTTTAGATATTTTTATTTTAAGAAACCATTTCACATGGTCTCCCAACTGGGTAAAAGAATTTTTTACATATTAAAAATTGATAATAGAATTCAAATAGTCTCTCCATTTTTAATTCTTACTAATGGACTAACATTCCCATAGAAAACAAGTGTCAAAATAGATATACATAAACATCAGAGGAACTATTATAGTGCATAGTTGGAAGCATCTACCGAAAGTTGTTAAATATATATCTAGATGACATGATTAAATTTATGTAACTTATCTAGATTATCTTTTTTAAAAGCGGATATATTTAATAATACATCACATTAGAGATGCATAAGATCTTATCTATGTATATGATTTCTTGGTTACTATTACCAATGTGTTTATATATATGTGTGTTTTGTATTATTTCTCATTCATCCTTTATATAGCTGTTATGTCTTCCTTTTATAACTCCAATATTATTTCAACTTATGGAGAGAGAAAATCATAATGTTCTAATTTTATAATTCATTGAATGGATGATATCATAGTACATTAATGGCATGCACCTATTCATTCCAAATTTTGAATAAGCATATATAATAGTACTATTAGAGGTCCTATTCTTCATATTCTTGAATTTATAGAATGGAGACACTTTTTTCAATTCTATCATTATATAAATGGAAAATACCTTTTTATGATGTTATATACATGAATGAAATGACTTTTCAATAGATTATAACAGTAACAATTACAATACACATGATATCTAATTCATCACATGATAATCAACAAGTTGTATTGTTATTATATAATGAACTTATGGGGGGATACATATGGAAAATAATTTCATTTTCTAATTCAGAGGGTTTGATAAAAAAATCAATCATTATGTAGAATAATTATTCAATGTAATATAATTATCTTACTGAGATGTGATACTTATCTCTTACAACTCATTGTGACATTATTAAGAAAATATTTTATGAATATCCATTTCTAAAAATAAATTCATCACAAAACATCATGATAACTAATTATCTAACTTTTTAAACACAAAAACGTTATCAATATTTTCTTAAGATTATATATTACATAGAAAGATAATCATTCAATATGGAGTTCACAAATTCTGAGTAGAATGAAGATAATCTTATATTATGGTAAGAAAAAATATTTTCCTCCGAGAGAATATTTTAAATTGCATAAGAAAATAACATAGAGTTAGTGTAAGATAAATTCCATTTATATATTTATAATATGAAACACTTATTATAAACACAGTAGAATAAAAAATTTTATTTTGTGACTCGTGAAGACATATATAAAAACTGATATATCTTGAAACAACATAAGATCATCCTACAAATCACCCATGTGGAAATTGTAAAAAATGATTCATATTAAAATTAATTTACAAGAATTTTGTGGTACATATAAAAAAATTTAAAAAAAAAATTTAACAAATAAATAAAAATTTATAATATTACAGGAATAAAAATCCTTTTAAAAAAATTACCGATAAAGAAAATATTAAAAATCCAATAATTCCCATTTATGAAAAAAACAACACAAGAAGAATAATAAATCATTAAATTTATTAAAGGTGTAGAGGAAAATTAAATTCACATTATAAGAAAAATATTTGAAATATATATCGAGATTTTGATTGGTAAAACATTATCATGGATGAAAAATATAAATTGGAATGTATATGAGTCATTCTTATCAATATTAAAATTATATTTTAAGAAGTGTTTCATAAAATGTTATAATATTAATGAAAAGAGGTAATATAACCCTAGAAAAAGGAAATATAATTTTATTATTGTTAATTGAATGAAAAATAATATTAGAAGATAAAAAATCAATAAGGTATTTATGGAATATTTGGAAGAATGAATTCAGTTGATAAAACAATTATGAATTGATTAATATTTTTATAAAATCCCCTGATTGTGTATGATTCATTAAAATGTTCTTCAAATACAATTAATAAAAGTTAATTATTTGTAATATAAAAATTAGGCATCATATTCACAATATAAACAGAAATTATTTTATAATTTACAATGGGTCATAGTAAAGGGTGTTTGAGAAAAAAAGCGCATACCTTATTTCCCTGTATAAATGGAAACCCTCTAACTTCCTTGGGAATGTTGATTTTCGATCTATTTACAATTGAAAATTTAGGAATTAGATTAATTAGTTTGGTACATACACCCTATCTAGTGAGATAGGGTTCTGGGAAAAAACAATTTGTGGAGTTTTAGTAGGAAAATAAATGGAATTTGTTTTTAATAAATCTGTATATGTGGTCCCTTTTAAATGGGATGTGAAGGGTAGTTCTGTAATTACATTAAATTAATTAGATATTTATTTACAATTATTTTGATCATGGTATCCCATAATTCTAAATTATGGACTATGGTAAATAATAGGTCAAAAATACATGTCATCCACCCATGTTTGGTACACGTTTGAGTGATTTATTTGTTCGTACATTTTTTTCTCATTACCAATGTGTTCATTTACCTAGGTAACTTTTATTTTCACCCATGTTATATAAATAAAATATTATCATGTAAAAGTTATATTACCACATTATATGAGTATTATAATATTTTTTTTTTAAAAACTAAAATAAAAATTATTAATATAATATAATTTTAAAACAAACACACATAGTATATGAAACAAATTTTGTGATAATCTGGTTTCTAAAAAACAATTTATGTTTAATTATTTGATATTAATTTCATCTTGTTTTAGTACCAAAATTGAATTATTATAAATAATATCAAGGTTATTTGAAATTAAAATAAATCCATAATCTTATTGTAATATAATAATTATTTATTAAATAAAAAGACATAAAATATTTTTGTTTGTAAAAGTAACCTTTTACTTGGTTTCCAAAAATGTTGTCCATCTGTTATCTATGTTTGGATATTATTTTAAATTTCTAAATATTAATCCTTAATTATTTATTTGGTCTCATAAATAGATTTAATAACATCAAGGAATTTCTTATAAATTTATAAATTCAAGAATATTAGAATTTTTGTAAAAACCTCATTTTCAAATAAAAATAATATCATCAGAAAATTCTCAAAAATTCATACTAGGAAAATGATGATATTATACATTAAAAAATAAAGTTAAAGTTTTATACATTTATTTTTATATATTATTTATTTACCATTTAGTATAATATAATATAGAAAATGATAAACTACTTTTATTTGACAGCTTTCTTTATAACATTAAGTGTTTCTAATAATATTTAACATCAATTTTAAAATTTATATAATTAAAATATATTATATAATATATTGAAATATTATTTTTCATAACATTTATACTTTAATAATTATTACATTAATTTATTAATGTATAAAAAACTTTAATGTAGAACATGTGAATATTGATAGTGGACTCAGAATTCTATATAGGGAAATATATGTACTGAAATATTTGGATGTTACATTCCCCCCCCCCATAAGTATAATTTTTCTGGGATTTATTTAACAAATAAGATAATATTATATGATTAAAATTTAGAAAAATTATAATATAAACTTTCAAATGAATTGTCAATATTAATATATGATGATGCAATAGAAGACAAATTTAATCCCTATACTAAGAAAACTTGATTATTTATACCCCCATAGATAAATGAATTATGTCCTCTATTTCCATACATAAGACTTTTATAGTTCAGTTGAGTCATCCCCAAGTCAGTTTCATCCCACATTTTTCACATATATAATACTGAACAATTTTTTTATTCATAAAAATAATCTCATGATCTTTCACGACGCTCCATCCTTCTTTTCATTAATGATTGTTGGATATAAACTATGTTCACATTTTTAGTCATATTTACAAAAAAATATATTTTTCATAATAAAAATATTTCAATCCCAAATTCAGGTACCTATAAATAACGGGTATGTATAGTTACCATAATATCTATTGTGTCCTATATTTACTTGATTCTTTATTTCTCCAAACATTACATGACTTCAAATTTTACAAATGATAACACTAAAATTATTATATGTACAATGATAAAACTATGATAATTGGATAAATGGTTCATAAATGAGGTGAATACTATAATTTATGAGTCTTTAGATAAAATCATATATATCATTGTTCATTTTAATATTTGTTTCTCTAATATAGTAATACTTTATAATATAATGGGATAAAATAAATTATAATTTTTTGTGGAGATTATGTTAATTAATCAACTAAAATACACTATTAATGTTTGGGTATTTCCATATTTAGATCCCATTAAATTGTCACCATAATGAAAAATGAGACATAAAAAACCAAAACCTATGTAGTTTGTTTTATAGAGACAAAAACGTTTAATACATAAATATTAAATATTTATATGACTAATGAATACATAAAAATAATATCCACACCAAAAATTTATTGGTTTATGATATTTGAAAACAAGGATATATAAATAACTAGTTCATAATACATCTACATCATCTCATAGTAGGTTCATCATAACTAAACCCTTCTTAGATATATATCAAATAATACCATTCTTCATAGACTATGGAAATGATACAAAAGAAAGGGTAATAATATACAATTATTAAATTTGAAAATTGGATATATAAATAATTAGTTATTCATAACATTATTATTCGGTATGAGAATATGAGCATAAAATTTTTGAGCCATACCCTACTTATTAAAGATACAAATAATTATTCATTATACAAAGCATGGATGTTCATAAGATATCTATTCTATATTAATCCTAGTATATGCAAGATGTGAGAATAAAATCAACATAAGAAATAATTTTTTGGAATAAAAAATCATAGAAAATAATTTTTTGGTTATGGTATACTTCAAACAATATCATAGTGGATTGAGTTCACTCCTAAACCCATCATATGTTTATTAAAGGATCAATCACAGGTCTATCGTAGTAGACAACGTCCCTTATAGAAATGGGTTCACTTATCATTCATTTCCTTATTGTCACACTAGGTAACCATCATTGCCCAATTTTGTAGAGGGATATAAAATATTTTCCCCACATATAAAATAATCATAATATATTAATATGTGTTAATAAAGATGATAAAAAATTCATCATATATCATGAATAATCAAAAAGAAAAAATCTTTCATTAAAAATTTATCATAATAATCATAAACCATAGAGATAAGAAAAAAGTATTGTATATTTAATTTATAAACATAATAATTCATATGATTTAACAATGAATGTTTTAATAGATTAAAATTCTTTATAAATTATCAATGCAACATTTTTTGAGTATAATAAAATTTTCCCTTCGAAATGACATATTTAAAATATAAAAAATTTCAAACTTAATAAAGAAAATATTTAAATTCAAAAAAACCTTGTAAAATAATAAAATATGATTAAATAATATAGTTTCTTAATATTAGTAAAAAATCATTTCATGTACATAATGAAATTCCAATCAAAGTTTTGGAAAAAAAAATCAATAGTACATCATTGTGAAAATGAAAATAGTATTACATTTAAATAAAATTATAAAAATAAAAACATATGGGAAAATTACATTTAAGTGTAATTTCATATTTTTAAAAACATTCAATGAATTTTTTTCAAAATCATAGACAACGAAGAAAAATGTTTTTCAATAGAAGATATAAATAATTTTATATTTTCCGATAAAAATTGTTCTGGTATCTTCAGTACTTAAACAGTGTAAAATGTATAGGAATAATCTCATATAAAAAATAATAATAAAATTTAATTAATGATATTATAAATATTTATATGATGATATTTCATAATTATAAATTTAATTGGAATCAATCCTAGAAAGCAATGATAATGTAATGTGAAACCATTACCTTAAGCTCAACATGATTCAAAAAGCACTTTAACCTCATCTATAATAATTTTAATTTTATTATAACTTGGTCATAATTTCATTTAAATATGTATAATATATTATATGTCCCAATTATAAGAATAAAAAAAATTATTAATAGTAATTTATTTAAATTTTCATTTTAAGATGTTAACCGTTTCTTTTATCATGAATGTTTAGGTTATGCAGTGAACATCCTTGTTATTCGATAATTGTTCCCAAATATAAATAATAATAAAGTGATTAATATTTCATATTTTGTTATTATATATAAAAATAGTTATCAATACAATGTAGATATTGAAAAATATTATACATTGTTCATGATTTTGGTAGGTCGTACATTTTCATGAATAATTTTTCAAATTTTTGACAAATGAAACAAAAAAAGTTAAATTATATTTTACCATTCCAAAACTAATAGAAAATATATGTTATTTAAATTCATTAACTTTATCCTTATTACCATCCATGTAATGTGTAAATGAAAAATTAAATCACATCCCTTCAAGGAGGTCGTGCTCCACCCATACGTATAAGTGATGTCATCATTTTCCAATGGATATGATAGAGGTTAATAATGGTTGTTTTCTCACCTTGATAGTAATTATTCATACTTAAAATATTTAAATTAGTATTTTATATTTTGTAACAAGTATTTATATGTGGAATTGGAATAAATTGAATCTAAAATGCTTTGTTATGATTTATACATCATCCTTGAGAATCTAATTTTGGATTACACCTAAATCCTTAAAAGGATATCCCTTTGGAAACATGATTGGTTATCCGAGATTGTGAAGGACTATAGTAATGAAAAATAGAATTTATTAGTTAATCTATAAGGATAGAAAAATTTGAATAATGAAATAGGAGAGGTTATCTTTAATTATTTAGGGGAGGGGATCTCATTGAATTATAAAATGTACAAAATTAATAAAAATTAATATTCATGGGAAAATTGATTCAAATTGATATAATTCAAATATAAGATGCCTATGAGTCTAAAATTTATATTTTAATAAAAATTGGACAAAATATTTGTTTGTTCTCACCTTTAACACAATGTTTTAACCAGCATTAAAACTTTCGTATGATTATCGTGATAAGAAAGCATTCAACTCTTTATGGTTCAAGAATATTACAATAATAGGACTGTTGGAATATAAATTGAACCTAATTTATATTTGAAATTCTATCCCAAGAATTTTCAAGAAGATAATATTTCCCAAAATTATAAATCTTTTAATAAAATAAATTTTATTTTAATAGATATCAAATTTAATTTTTCGAACAATAAGTGTACACTGACAGTGAAAACTAGAATACAATACACGTACCAAAATATACAAATTTCATAAATCAATAATATTTTATATTTATCAATATGATTCGTATAAAAAAATAATTTTCCCCAATTCTTTTGTTTTTTATTTTAAATTTTTTTATGTACCCTTTCAAATAATTTTAAAAATGATATTATTTTGTAGTGAAAGAATTTAATGTAATTATTTAATCATTAAAAATTTAATAAAAAATAATATGATAAGAAAATAATTTATATTTTATATAAAAATTTAAAATAAAACAAAACTTCATTTTATCAATACGTAAACAATTTATGAGATATTGATGTCAATGGAGTGACATTTTGTCATTACTCTTTCTTGAAAATTATTTTTGATCATAATCCTTGAAAAATGGAAATAAGTAGCAATATTTTTTATAAATGGATTAAAAATGATGATATAAAATCTTTCAATAGGAATAATAAAGTTTAGTGAAATAGTAAATCATAATTCCAATGATTTATGCTTGTTTTACCCATTTTACCCTTACTAAGGGGATACATATTTACCAAATCTATTATTTATAATGAATAAAAATTGGAATTTATACCTTATTTTAACCAGAAAATTCCAAATATTGAATCAATTTTATAAAATTTAATTCAAATAACTGGTATATTTTTATTAAAAATCAAACTCTTAAAACACTACCAAAACAAGCTTTCCTTAAAAATTAATTATATATAAATAGTTTTTATAAAAAAATATAGTTAAATATAATTCCAATTAGATTAATTTGGATAATTAATAATATATATTAATTAATATTACATTGACAAAAAATTAAAACAAAATATATCTCTATAAATGCATGATATGAGGAGATATTTTCCAATAAAAATATGTATTTTCACTATTTATCCAAACAACATCTTTTCTGGACAAATTAATAAATAAATCTACGATTTTTATAGAATGATGATTTTAAAAATTATTTTCATTTATTCAAATAAATTATATATAATTGGAAAACATTAATTATATTATTTTTCTCAAAAAAATGAACAAAAATTATGTATAGGTAAAACATATCATTGGAACATATAAATACATTGATAGAAATTGGGATATTGTTTATCAATATTTATTATTAATCTAAAATAATCAAACATATTGTTGAAATATTTTTATTCTTATTCATTCCTCAAATTTAATTGATATGTTCTTACAGTATACTATATTATAGTAAATTTAGACTCATGTTTTCTTATATCAAAATCAAATTTGGAAATTAAATATATTTGGGGAGAAATTTAATATTAAATCATAAGGTCTTACATTATACCCCATTAAAATGAATTTCAATGAATAAATTTAGTTACTCAATTATAATGAATAGATTATATATCTATTTCGTTACATAGTCATTATTCTATGTGTGCTCCTGAAATTTTGAATTTTATATAGAATATTAAACTGTTGAATTATCTTGTTTAGTATCACATTATCTATATGATAGCATATTTATATTGATATTTCTATATAGGAAATTTCTTAATCCAGTGGTAAAACCTCTATATTTAAATCATGATATATATTTGTTATCAATTCATTATAGATAGATTTTTTAACACATCTGGAAATTTTGGGATGTTTGATGGAAGCAATGTGTAATAAGCTATTGTATCTAGTGGATTAATAATATTAATGAAACCAAAATTTCTGAAGATTAGATTTCGTACTCTTTGACTATTTTAACATCAATATATGGATAAATTCAATAGAATAGAATCTTACCAATTTCAAATTCCATATGCCACTGATGATTGTAAGCATTACTTTTCTATCAACTCTATGCCGCCCGGATGTGTTGTTTAATGGGTGTCACATTCACTTTTTTCAATAGTTATATAAAGTCAAAAAATATTTATTTCTCAAAATATATTCCTATAAATTGTATTTCATAGATCTTTATATTTATTTCTTCAAAAGGATACATATGAATTATAGAGATAATGAAATTGTAGTATGAAAACAAAACTAATGGATGGTGTTGATCTAGACCTCCTTTGAACATTAGATAATTAGACATCACCGTTTCCTCATATGTTTGAATAGTTATCTCGTATTTACAACCTATATAACTAATATAAGTTGTAATTTAAAAACATTGAATCCAAATATTTGGGAATGATTCACTATAACTTCTATGTAATCATCTAATCCATATCAAAAATAAAAAAATGTGGAACACCATAAAATATTACCACTTCATTAATTTATATTAATAATATCTAATTAAATTTAAAACATAAACTGATATAAGTTAGGTTTGTTGATTTCTTAAGGTGAGAAACTACAACCAAAAAAGAATTTTTTTTCTTTTATATATTATAGGGAGTGCAATGGAAAAAATCCATAGTGATGTTTTTCAATTTTTATTCGGTTATGTGTAATTGTTGTGACTTCCACCAAGAATTTTTTCTCTCAACCATATCATTATGACATACACAAACTTTAGAATTTCCAATTTCAGGTTATTTGATAAAAATACACTTAATGATCTTAATACACATCCTTACATCCTAGATAAGAAGATAACATTGATCTCTGAGCTTCATCTAAGAGCTCCATATTCAAATATGGTATGGAAGAAAAACATACATGGTTTTTGAACCTTATAATTCCATCAAAATTGTTGTTAATGTTAGATATATTTCTCACTATATTTAAAAATCCTTTATCTTATTCATCCAAATATTTAATCCTCACCTGGATAGATAGTTGAACATTTATTTTAGAATGATAATACATATCCCCTTATATTAATATTTATAGATACATCTTTTCCAAATACATGAATATTGGGTCTTTTTTATCCTCGTAATAGATAATCTAGCACGATCCTTTAAATTCATAACATCTTCTAAACTGCTTTTCTTTTATGGGTGGTAACTTATTGATCTTTTATGATCATTAATCAGCTCCAACCAACTTCTTTGGAATATATTCAAAACATTCTATATTAATATAAACTTTAAATATTTATGATCAATATATATAACAACCTTAATTATAAATATAATGACTCCATTTCTATAATGAAAAAGTTACAGCTATTAACATCAAATCATGAGTTCTTTGTATTTTATTAGGATCCTCTTATTTTTGTATGAACTAAGTTATCATCATATCATTCAACATTATAAAGAATTAACATATAATCATTGATTGATCACAATATCAGGAAAACCCATCACTATTAAATAGTAGTGATATTATAGATTTTATAATCTACCTTCTCCTTAGTACCATGAAATTTTCTCAAAAATCACCTTTCTAAAAGAATATTAATTCCTTTGGTGTTAACATTGTGAGTGAATTAGGCAGCCACAAAAAATTCTCCAAAAGTAATCAATAATATAATCTGAAACCAATAATAATATAGCTATATATTATATTGGGTATTTGGGACAATTTTCAACTACATACTCTATTAATGGATCCACCAATATATAATTTCTTGATAATATCTGACCCAAAATAATTCTTTTTTTTAGAAAAAAATCACACCTCATAAATTTTGGAAAAAAAATTATTCAAGAAAACGTCCTTCATTATAATCCACAAATAATATCTTTATTATTATTTTAAATTGAAATATATAAGTATATCCAATATGAATACTACCTCAAACTGATCATGGTAATTACTAAATAATATATCCATTAAATCTATAAAGATAATGTGATAGTTATTTAGAAATAAATGTATTATATTACATTTATACATTCCATACATTGTTTAAAATAATTTCATGGAGATGTACCCACTTTTAACCCAAATAATACAGTATTTATATTCAACAACAATCTCTAAAAATTATTTATCTTCTATTATTTGATCTTAAAAATAGTAAATACGCCTCAGTGGATACTTATTCCAAATTTTTATCATGTTTTGTTCCTAATAATTAATACAGAGTAACATTAATATATATTTCTTCATAAAAAAGAAATGTGTTATCCAATGGTGATCCATTAGACCTAATGAATCCTTTATAAATATTCTATTAGATATTATTGTTTAATACATGTAACTCAATAAGGTCCATTCTATATGGAGTATTTGAAAAAGGTTTTTCACAATATATGGGATCTATTGAATACTAAACATCATGATATAATTGTAAATAAGGGAAATATTCTATAAAAAGATATATTAACTCTTATACAATAGTAATATAATTGTTTTTGAGTTTCTCTCAAAACAACATAGACTAAATTCAATTTTGAATAAAAATCAATACCCATATAATTGATATAATTTCAATTATATGTTAATATTTATTGTTACACAAATAAATGAGAATAGGTTGTATTAGAATATTAAATGTGACATCACTTCCTTAATAATCTATTTTGGATTATTTTAATGTAATCTTACCAATGACTATTATAAAATATAATTCAACAAGAGGTGGAATAAAATGATTTTTATCAAAAAAATTCATACAAACATATATTTTAGAGGAATCATGGATTTCATATGAGATCTTCATACAATTTGGATTTTTCATTTCTAATTACAAATAAAATTTATATGGGGATATTATGATACCCATAGAATTATCTTCAGATATAAAAGATTTGTTATATCCAAAATAAAAAACAGCATTATCAGTTCTAAAGTATTTGGTATATTTACCTTCAACAACCTCATTATTACATCAGAAATAGTGATTTCTTGATATTTCCATTTCTCGTTGGGCTTAAGAGGTTAATGATTTTGATACTAATCATTAACATTTATATTTAATCAATTTTCTTCATATTCACCATACTCCTTTCATTTGTTACATTTGACTATGGGTGGTGCTTTTTTATACCATTATCTAACATTTTATTCCCATAACATCATAATTTCACTTACATATTTCCTTTCGTTCCACACATAATATATTTATATGCCCCATTAATAAAATTTCATTTATATTTTTATCCACAAATTGAGTGTAAAGGACATATCATATTATTATATCCTTATATTTTATAATTTAATTTCAATTTAATCTCTCTATTCTTATAAACCCATGAGATTAATGAATATCTCAAGTCTCTATATCCACATTTATAGCACATTTAATGATATCTACATACATAAATAATTTTCTTGTGGATAATAACCTTCAATAACTATATTGTAATCCACTAAAGAATCAATCAATAATATATTCTTGTTAAATGATTATACAATAATCATACCATGAAATCATTGTAAATGTTTCATTATTGATACTAATTGATTCCCTATTAATATTCCTTAGTCCATGTAACTCCTTTTCCATATTTATATGAATAGTTTTATGAAATTACCTAATGAAAAATAATCTCCTAAACTCATAAAACTCTATATAGTTAATTTATTCAGGTTTCCTAGTTGTATTAATAGGATTCAACCACTGATAAAATTATCCTTCCAAATAATAGTCTATTAAATAAATTATTCATCTTCCTAACATTGGAGAAATGAAATTAACTTTTTAGTTGCATTAATCCATTTCCAAAAAACTAGTGTATAAGAAAACCCACTAAATAAAGGTGGATTTTACCTATTAGAGGACTCAATATAATATTGTTCCTTTGTTTTAATGTTTATAATACCATCATGATTCATACATATAAAATGCTTCTTAAAAATAGAAATGATAATTTTCATTGAATTTCGAATAAAAATTGGGTTCTTGTAAGGATGTAAATTTTATTGTCTATCAATTTCATCATTAACATTATGAATTCATGTTGTTTCAATTGAATATATGAAATAATCCTAGGGTGAGAAACAGTAGTCATTGTAAGAAATAATATAATTATGGAGAATAATTTATAGGATGTCTACATCAAAACATCTTATTTTTATTCTATCAAATTTTTTGATTATACATGAATATCTGTCAGAATTATGAAAATTTTGGATTTTATCATATACGTAGGCTCATCACTAGAGTTTAAACTAAACTTTTCCCATCCTTGTTTCTAGAGGATACTAAATCATGATTTGATACTGCCTAAAATGAAATATTATTTTTAGAAAAAAATCACATCATATAAGTTGGAAATTAAACATGCTACTTTATGATCCAGGAAAAAATAATATGGTCTAATTGTATTTATAATAATAGATACATAATCAATAAGTTCATAAGAGATCCACATAATCTCCCATAATGTTCTTAAAAACTAGTCCACCTGTTAGAAATATATTAAATAATCATTTCTTCATAAAAGTGAGAAATAAAACATAATAACGTGTGATATTATATACTAATTATGGTTAATAAATGATATATGAGTGGTAAAAAAAATGATTATATGGGTATGAGATAGTTTTCATAACATTTCCGAACTACATCATAAATATAAATTTTTTTATCATGAATCATCTCATAATGAATGGTTGTTCATTATAGAAGAATCATAATGTAATCATGTAACATGATCCACTACATCATAACATTTACATAAGAAATAATTTTATCACATACCCAAAAGCCTTGAATCTCATTTCATTATACAAGGATCACTAAAAAATCTATCATAGTTGATTGTGATCACTCCTCTATCCATCATATCCTTAGTCAAGGTTTACTCCCAATACTCTCATAGTTTTTGAAGTTCCTTAATGAATTGGGTTTAATACCAATTACAATCCTTATTATCACTTGAGATATATTTTGTTACCAAATTTATTTTTGGCTATATTATTCTAGGCCCACCCAACTCATAATCATAATCCATTCATTTGGGCTCCCCGACATCACAATCCATTCATCATATATCAGACCCAATGGAAAGTAAAATAGGTTTCATAAGAATGTTTGTACAATAATAATAGAACATATAGATAAATAATAAGTATAATATCCTTGGATTATAACCTCAGTAAATCATAGGTATCATCAGACACTGTAATCATATAAGAAAAAAATACATTAAATAATCACTAGAATATTTCATTTGGAAAATACAATTTTCACATTGAACTAGCTTATTAAATATAATAAACCAATCTAAATTCTTAATGAATTTACATCACATTTTTCAAATACTAACTACATTACTGAAATAGAAATTTGAAGACTGTACTAGTTCAGTGCCTTTGGAAACATGGAACAAAAATATTCCATCTTAGAGATACATTTTCATTGTTTCCTAACAATATCTTCACCTTTGTAAATATACATAAAAACCATTATTTGTAACATATAGAATGGAATAAAAATAATTGGGTGAGATAAAAATCATGTTAAGGGTAAATAATAGAAATATATAATCCTAACATAAACATAAGGGAACATGAACTAGATCATGTCACATTTGAAGACAATACCAACAACATAATTGATTGTAAACATGAATCATGACATTGAGATTAGCAGTTCATAAGATGTGAATCATAATATAATAAAAACATATACCCTCAATGCATAATATAAAAATAAGACATGTAATTATGGGATACACATCAGCATATATAATCACGAACGTGTATGTTTGGAAATAGTTTCAATAACCATTATGTTAAGGATGTGAAATAAGGACCTTTCATAAATGTGTGGACATGAAACTAGGTACATGCATAATATTGTGTGCATACAATCAGGTTCATGCATGGAATTGCTAACACGTAATAAGGTTCATGTATAAACATAATGAAGTCAAACTAGTTCTATGCATATCTTTTTCAACTAGTAAGTAGGTTTACACATAACATTATGACTTCTAATAAGGTTTAATCATATCATTGTGATCATGTAATTTAGTTTGTGCCTAAACTAATAGACATCAAATTATGTTCATACAGTATGTTTTAAACAATTAATCAGGTTCATAGATAACATTTATACTCATGAGTCATAGATCATTACAAAATTCATTAGAGGGAGTTATTATTCCCTCACAACACATAATAAGTTTTATAAAAATTATAAATAATCATCATATGCAAACCATGAAATGACATCGTAATACTAAAAATTTCATCATATCATTACTTATGTAAAATATATAGGTCACATTATAATTTCAGGAAAATATAACCTATGATAACCAGAATATTAAAAAATTATATAACCCATGGAAGATAAATGGGTGTTATAAGAATCATTCCATCAAAACATGGACCTTTAAAAAAGATTGTGAATATAACCTTTGGTTTACTTCCCAGTAGGGCATGAGATACATAAAAAATTGCTCTATTATGTTAAAATATTATTGAAATGTCTTTTAAAAAACATCTACATGAATATATCACTTTTTAAGGTATTTTTGAAGCATAAAACCTTTATAAATCCATTTACAATGAAAATTAATTGAATACATAGAAATAATTTTTTATAAAAAAATTCCATTAAAAATTTCTATAAGAAGCTTGAGAATTTTATGAAACTGTTTTTACATGAAAACATATTAGAGAATATTGAAAACATTTTGGAAACCATTTTCCTTGAGAAAATATAAAATAATCTTAATAACATTTTGAAAATTGTTTTCCTTGAAAACATATAAAATAACATTTAAATCACCTTGATACCCGTTTTCCTTGAAGGAAATATACACGATGCGTGAAAATGTTTTCAATATTGTTTTCTATGAGAATAATTTTAACATATATAAAATAATATTTTATCTCATTGAAATCCTTTTCAATTAAAAACCCTATTGGAATCATATAAACGATTCTTAGATAATCATTAAAAAAATTATACAAAAAATAATTTTTTTATTCCCTTTTTCATTGAAAATCATTTTAAATTCAAAATAATTCCAAAATATTTCAAAAATAAATTCATGTAAAAAAATAACCATGTAAACATACAATTGAGGAATCAATGAATCAACGATCAATATAGAGGTTGGTCTTTACATGTCGAACATTCTGTTAAAACCGTAATATTTTAGAAAAAAAATCCTTGATCAAAATACAACATGAAGATTAATTTTAAAAACCATTTATTGAAAAGTAAATACATGTCTAAAAATTTCTAATAAACATCATTGACACGGCCCTGTCGTGGGGTGTGGAAAAAACAAATATAACCTCTATTAAAATTTATTATAGTGGATTAACTAGGTTGTCTCCAGAGAGGAGTTCACAACAATTAAGCTGTCTCCTTAAAATAGAAAGAAGTGGGGTTGTTTTTTTTAAATTGTTTGATTTAGAAAATACAAGAAAGAAACTAAATAAAGTAAAGTAATTAAGTGATTGTTTTGAAACATATTGGAAAATGATTTTATTAAAATCAGTGATATGAAATGGTGATCAGGTTAGGGTTGGTTTTCCAATTGTAATTCTACTATTATTCATTTTACACAATTCTCCTCTGCTAAATCGTTAAGAGTGAGAATCCAAAATTGTTTCTTCTCACTCCCTTGGTAAATTAAAAATGTGAGAATAAATATTACTAAAATCTTAGTTTGGTCTAATCTCCTTAAAATGTGTAATAGAGTGGTATAAAATACTCACAATTATCTTAGGCAATTCCCAATCGGGTCTTATTTATCCCAAGTAATCAAGAACATTCACTACCCCTCACACACGTACCGGTGATCACCGAGTACTTCACCGCTATGTCCTGGTCTAATCAATCGTTTATAAACCAGAACCTAGTGGAGGGAGATATTGATCATTGCCCAAATATAAATGAACAATAGAATCTAAAATCAAATACAATAGTATATGATAATAAAAACTATTATAGGAAATTGAAACTGATTCACAGAAGAGAAGAGGATTTTAAAACATTAAGATAAGTAATTCATGAAATACAACATGGAAAACCTCTCCTTTCCCAATCACATATAAGTTTACCCCACCATGGTAAGGGTAATTGTGAATAATGGTAAAGAAGAACACATTACAAGACTAAGAAGTGTAAAACAAAGAAAAGAAAGAACAGAAATTTGATCCTCCAGAATCTGTCCTCCAGAAGTATTCCTCTGTTCAGCCCATCTCCTGGCTGAATGAGGCAGAGGTCCCTTCTTTTAGGAGGTGAATAATGTAGTTGGCCATCCACCCATGACATTTGAATGTATTTGGAGCCGTGTGGAAGGATTTATGGCCGATTTAGTAGACTTGACCTGTTCTGGCCGCTGATCACTATTCCACCAACCAAAAAATGACCGTTTAATTGGAAACCTTAATGAATGAATGTACTTCTGATATTTTGAGATAATTTGACCCTTATATTAGGCTTTCGAACCCAGCTGAAACCAATGAATTTGGAGGCTGGTGGTCCAAGATATGGTGCATTGAATGTGGTGTGGTCCATTCTGCCGGCCAGAATATGTGTTCACATTGACCGAAATGTTTGGGCATGTTGGAGTTTGAATTGGCTTTTGTTACGAAAGACTTATATGTATCCCACAAATCATTAAATCCTAAAAAAATGAATCAGGTGAATTGGATAAAAAATTTAGGAGTTATTCTCGAAATACAGAGGCAATATAAATCAGTTTAATGTCCAGAATTAACCACTTTTCACATTTAAGCTCGAAACTCACCAAAAGTCATAAAATGATGCAAATAAAATAAAATTGATTAATGTGAAGTAATTAAATCAATTAAAAACATATGTATAAATATGAAAATATTATCTCTGTCAATTCCCCCACACTTAGCACTTGGAATCCTGGACAAGTAAACATCGACATCAAATCATAGTAAATTTAAAACACATATTCATGAGATCCACTAATTTAATACCAATAAACAAAATATATCATGCCTCATAAAACACTATTATTTCAAGTTCATCATTTTATATTATTCAATATATTTACTCTTCATTTATCCTCCGATGCACAAAAAACACTTACCTAACATACATTTTTTTCTCATCACACAAATATCAATTTTCAACAATGTCTTTCTCATCCAATACTCATTCAAGGGTCACCATAGGCTTGATAAATTTATACATCTTCACCCGATGTGAGTCAAGAACATATTTTTATCATGAGGACTTTATAAAGGCTGTTCTGTGGCTTTAGGTTGGTAGGATTTAGATGTGAAAAATTATGTGGCTGAATAAGGAGTGCTTGGCCCTTTTTGAAGTAAAATTTCATTATTCTAATTTAAACATAAATATGGTATCCTCCTCACTCCCCTTTGCAGTAAATCAGCTCCACTAGAATAAAAAATTAGTGAAATTTCACACCATTCATCATTTCAGCAGCAATATTTTCAATCATCTCAAACATGATTTTTCTTTAAAGCTCCAGATTGGCACAACTTTTTCCCCATTGAAATCTCTAGAATGGCCTAGATTTTCATACATGAAAGCTTCAGAAAAGGCACAGTTTTCAAATGAATGATTTTTTTCAGCAATAAGACCATCTCTTCAACATTTTAGTTTCCACCCAAATTATCACCAAATGATGTAGTACAACACAAGACAGCTTCCCCCACACTTAAGTTCAACTAGATTATGCAATTTCACTTCTAGAGTATGTTGTATAGGGAAAATGGGCTTGTATTATGGATAACCTAATAGTATGTTCATGGATTCTAGGGGATAAAAGGATTAAATGTACAAGGTGGGCCATTATAAAAAGGATTATTTTGAAAATGGGGCATTAAAATCAATGAAATGACTCAATCATTTAAAACACATGTACCTCAAACCGTCAAGTTTTGACAGGAAGAAATCAAATTCTGGTTAAATCAACCATGATTTGGTTCTCTCAAGAAGTTAGGTGAATGTAAAGAATATGAAAATAATAGGTTCAGAAGCCTCACATGAATGTGATTTCAAATATAAAGATAGTGATATGTGGCATGGGATTCAAAAAATAAACAGAGTATTTTTCATGAAATTCCCAAAGAATTGAAAATGAAACAATGTCATTTTCAGCATTCATTTAAGCTCAGTTTTAAGGAATAAATTATTTCACTCATGGAGATGGGTTTCAAAAAATATCAATGATAATCATTTTGGATCAAATGTTTCAAAAAAATACAAAAATTGAAAAATAAACCCACAAAATTTTAAACACTAACATGTTTTTTTAAAAACAATTAGGAAAACAAACAACTCATAAAAATCCTACACTACAAAGGTTCCCTCCCCCACACTTAAGAGATATAGTGTCCACAATGCATTCAAATTTATTTAACATGTAAGAATATTTGAAATTGAATCACAACAATCATGAAAATATAAAGGATAGGTACGACCTGATGATGTTTATTGATAAAAAGGATGGAGGAGTGTGATCTCCTCCATTGGCTCTGATGGCATGGTCCCAAAGAATTTCTTCAATCTGTTCCCATTAACAGTGAATGGATCCTTCACTCTATCCTTTACAATCTGCACAGCACCAAAATGATAAACATAAGTAAATATAAATGGACCTTCCCACCTGGAATGGAGATTACCTGGTATCAGCTTGAGTCTTGAATTGAATAACAACACTTTGTCTCCGGGATGGAAGTCCTTTGGTTGGATTAGTTTGTCATGAGCCACTCTTGTTCTCTCTTTGTAAATCCTGTAATTTTCAAATACTTCCCTTCAAATTTCTTCCAACTCCTGTAATTGCAATCTTCTCTCTTTCCCAGCACATTCAAGATCCACATTCATCTTCCTCATAGCCCAGTATGCCTTATGTTCCAATTCCACAGGTAGGTGACAACTTCTCCCATAAATCAGCATATATGGACTCATTCCAATTGTAGTTTTGTAGGATGTCCTGTAAGCCCATAATGTGTCTTCTAACCTTTGGCTCCAATCATTCCTATTTGGATTAATAGTATTTTCTAAAATTACATTGATTTCCCTATTGGACACTTCATCTTGTCCATTAGTCTGTGGATGATAGGGAGTTGATGTTTTATGATGCACCCCATACTTTTTCAACAAAGCCGCCATTCTCAAATTAAAAAAGTGAGTCCCTTGATCACTAATGATGGCTCTTGGAACTCCAAACCTACAAAATATGTTAGCCCTGACAAAATCACAAACAACATTAGCATCGTCAGTTCTGGTGGCTTTTGCTTCCACCCATTTGGAAACATAATCAACAGCAAGAAGAATATAAGAATTTCCAAATGACATTGGGAAAGGGCCCATAAAATCTATCCCCCAAACTTAAAATATTTCACAAAAATTAAGTGTCTATTGGGGCATTTATTGTCTCTTTGAAATATTTCCTATAAACTGACATTTTTCACACCATTTACAAAATTCATGAGAATCTTTGAAAAGTGTTTCCCAATAAAGTCTAGATTCTAAAACCTTCCTCTCTGTCCATTGAGGTCCAAAGTGGCCTCCACAAGCTAATGTATGACAAAACCTTAAGACAGATTCAATTTCATGTTTAGGCAAACATCTTCTGATCATTTGGTCATTGCAAATCTTCCAAAGAAAAGGAACATCCCAGATGTAATATTTAGATTCAGATTTTAAATTGTGAATTTGGCGAGAATTTAAATGAGATAGGACCTGAGATGTTACCAAATAATTGACCATGTCAGCATACCAAGGTACTTCTCCTTCAATCAAGTACAACTTCTCTCCTGGAAGGTGATCATTTAGTGGTTCGGTGTCTGGAATTTCAACTTCAGCGGTGTTGGGTAGTCTACTTAACTGATCAGCCACTTGGTTCTCAGATCCCTTATTATCATTGATTAATATGTTGAACTCCTGTAGTATTAGCATCCCTATTACTAGCCTTGGTTTTTCTTCATCCTTCTTCATCAAGTACCTAAGAGCTGCATGATCAGAAAACACAATGACTTTAGTTCCAAGCAGAAACGATTTAAATCTTTCTAAGGCAAAAACAACTGCTAAAAACTCTTTTTCTGTTATTGTGTAGTTGAATTGGACCACATCTAAGGTTTTAGAGGCATATGCAATGACTTCTGGCCTGCCCTCATTTTGCTGATAAAGGAAAGCTCCAACTACATGGTTTGAAGCATCACAAAGTAGCTCAAATGGTTCTTCCCAATTGGTGGCTGCATCACTGGTGGTGTAATCAATCTATTCTTCAACTCATCAAATGCTTTCCTACAAGAACCGTTGAAATCAAAATCAGCATATTTCAAAAGTAATCTAGATAGAGGGAGGGAAATCTTACTGAAATTTTTTATAAACCTCATGTAGAATCCTGCATATCCTAAAATTGATCTAACCTGTTTCACACAAGTTGGGTAAGGAAAAGAATTTATCACTTCAATTTTTGATTTATCAACCTCAATGCCTTTTTGTAAAATGACATTCCCAAGGACAATTCCTCTCTCAACCACAAAATGACACTTTTCAAAATTCAAAACAAGGTTCTTTTCAATGCAGGTTTTCAAAACTTTTTCCAGATTTTTCAAACAATGGTCAAACGAATTTCCAAAAACTGTGAAATCATCCAAGAAAAACTCCAAGAAATCTTCAATGTGATCAGAAAATATACTTACCATACACCTATGAAATGTACCTGGAGCATTACACAATCCAAATGGCCTCCTTTTGTATGAAAAAAGTGTCGAAAGGACAAGTAAAGGTAGTCTTATCATGATCTTCGGGAGCAATGGGTACCTAAAAATAACCTAAAAATCCATCCAAAAAGCAATAATGAGTTCTCCCTGCCAATCTCTCTAACATCTGGTCAATGAACAGGATAGGGAAATGATCTTTTTGAGTGACCAAATTCAACTTCGTAAAATCTATGCATACTCTCTAGTTATTCTGAATTGTCACAGGGACTAATTCATTCTTTTCATTCCTCACAATGGTTAGGCCAGTTTTCTTTAGGAATACATGGATGGGGCTAACCCATTGTGAATCTGATATGAGATAGATGATCCCAGCTTCTAATAATTTCTCAATCTCTTTTTTTCACAACCTCCATTAGGGTAGGGTTCATCCTCATTTGGGGTTGTCTGACAGGTTTGGAATCTCCCTCAAGAAAAATTCTATGTGAGCAAATTTATGGGTTTATTACTAGGATATCACCTAAGATCCACCCTATTTCTTGGACATTCTCTCTAAAAAGCTGAAACAATGATTTTTCTTGAGTTTCAGATAGATTATAAGCAATTATTACTGGTCATTTCCCTCCCTCCATAATGTAAATATATTTTAAATCAGTGGAGAGTGGTTTTAATTCTAGATTAGGAGGATGCTCAAGAGATGAAACTAAATTGAGATTATCCACGTCCAATGGTTTGACATCCTACACACAAGAAATCATATCATCTTCGTCATCATTTAACAAATTATTAAAGAAATCATATTTTACCTCTTCTTTCAACAGGAAATAAGAACCTCCAAGAGATTGAGAATCCATATGTTCAGTGAAACAATTCTCTCCTACTGATGAAAATTCATGAAACATACCTGATCCTTCAATTGGTTCTGTGTCATCTTCATGGGAGAGTGGGAAGAGTGAATGATCATCTGATGGGTGCCTCATGGATTCAAAAATATTGAAGTGGACAGTGTTATCTCCAAACTCCATGGTAAGTGTCCATTCATGGACATTGAAGATGGTTTTGGCCGTCTTTAAGAATGGTCTCCCCAAAATGATGGGTGAGTGTGATGGGATCCTATCATCTTCCATATTCAACACATAAAAGTCAGTAGAAAATAAATGATCTTTGACTTTTACAAGGACATCCTCCAGAACTCCTACTGGGAAAACTGTGGATCTATTTGCAAGTTGGACCACCACTCTTGTTGGCTTCAAGTCTCCCATCTGAAAAAAAGTATATACTGAGTGAGGCAATACGTTAATTGATGAACCTAAATCACACAAAGCATTAGAGAAATTTAATGAACCAATGGTGCATGAAATAGAAAATGTCCCTGGATCATGATATTTGGTTGGCAATTGTGGTGTGATAAGGGGTGAGAAGCTTCTTCCCAAATTTTTCCTCTCATTCCCATGAAGTGTCCTTTTCATTGTGCAAATATCCTTCAAAAAATTATCATAAATTGGAATTTGTTTGAGTGCTTCAAGTAGAGGTATGTTGATTTCCACTTTCTGAAAGGTGTCCAGAATTTCTTTTTGTTGTGCTTCTTCTTATAACCTCTTTGATTCAATCATTCTTGATGGAAATGGTGGTGGTATATCTTTCTTCTCCCTTTGTTTCCATTGAAATGGTGTTTCTTGTTTCTTCCTTCTTGGCCTATCATTATCATCCTCCTCATTCTTATCTTCTTCCAGATTCATTTTCATAGAATTTTCATCATTTCTAACTTCATTCTCAACCAGATTAGTTTTTCTTGTTTCAGGTTGAATGGTGGATGGTGGTTGGTGTTCTTTTCCATTTATTTTAGTTATAATACAAACATTATCTTTTGGGTTTGGGATTGTTTGGGAATGGAGTTTACTTAGATTTTTGGTCAGAAAGTCTATGAGACTTTCAAACTTGTTGGACAAATCTTTAACAGTGTCTTTCAGTCCTTCAAACTCAGATTTTTGTTGGTTTTGAATTGGATGTTGTGAACTGGTGGATGGTTGATCATAGGGTCATTGGATATTGGTTGGTTTTTGGTAAGAAGGCTGGTTATAAAATGGTTTTTGTTGAAATGGTGGTGGATTCTGGAATTGATTCTCGAATGGTGGTTGGTTCTGAAACTGGTTTTGGTATGGGGGTCTACCTTGATTCTACTGATTTCCAAATCCATATTGGACTTGGTTGGGCTCTCTCCATCCTTGATTTTGCTGGAACTTCCTTGGCTGAAAGGCTGCTGCACGTGTTTCCATTCCCTGTATTTCAGAACATTTGTCAGTAAAATGATCGGGTGATGAGCATAAACCACATAACTTAGCTGGTGCTTGTTGGTCACTAACTTGCTTCAAGGGCATCTGTCTCACCAAGCTAGTAATCTCATCAATAATAGTTTCTAATAAGGGTGATGTATGTGAAGTGAGTACCTCATGAAGACCTCTTGTTCCAATACCTCTTGCTCAAAATTGCTGCGAGTTTGGGGAAATCTTCTCAATCAAGCCCTTGGCTTCTTCTGGTGACTATTCAATCAAGGCACCTCCAGATGATGCATCAAGAAGGTTTATATCATTGTCTAGTAGTCCATGATAGAAGAAGAAAAGAAAGTGGTGTTCCTCAATGGATTGATGTGGACAGTTGGCACATATCTTCTTAAATCTCTCCCAGTACTCGTAAAGGGTTGATCCAAATGATTGTCGTATGGCATAGATTTCCTTCCGAATGGATGTGCTTCTAGAGGTGGGGAAAATGATTTCATAAAACATCTTAGCAGGTCATTCTAGTCTTTTATGTCTCCTGGTTGCAGGCCGTACAACCATTCTTTAGCAGCTCCATCCAATGAAAATTGAAATTCCTTCCACTTTACCTACTCCTCAGTAATTCCATGGGGTCTGAAAGATGAGCACACATGTGTGAACTCTTTAATGTGTTAGTTTGGATCTTCCCCTACCAGACCATGAAACTTTGGAAGAAAATGAATCATGTTAGGTTTCATTTCAAAACCATTTTGTAACACTGACATGACAAGTTGATTGTTTTGTTTAAGGAATTGTGGTGCACAGAGGTCTCTAAGTGTTTGGTTTTGATTTTCATCCATGATAACAGGCTCAGAGTGAACACTTGAAGTTTTACGTGAGTCTGCAAGGGGAACTTCCTCAAATTAAGATTACAAATTAATGTTTCTATGTCTATTCAACGTGGTTCTTTCAATTTCAGGATCTATGGGTAATGATTCCGTTTTTGAGGTTCGAGTCATGCAATTTTGAATAGAAAATATGAAAAGAGAGAAAAGAAAAGAAAAGAAATTTTGGTGCTACCTCCCTGGAAAAAGCTACTAGTTTTAACACAGGCCTGTCGTGGGGTGTGGAAAAAATAAATATAACCTAGGTTAAAATGTATTATAGTGGATTACCTAGGTTGTCTCCAGAGAATAGTGCACAACAATTAAGCTGTCACCTTAAAATAGAAAGAAGTGAGGTTGTTTTTTTTGAAATTGTTTGACATAGAAAATTCAAGAAAGAAACTAAATAAAGTAAAGTAATTAAGTGAATGTTTTGAAATAAATTTAAAAATGATGTTATTAAAATCAGTGATATGAAATGGTGATCAGGTTAGGGTCGGTTTGCCAATTATAATTCTATCATTGTTCATTTTACCCAATTATCCTCTGCTAAATCGTTAAGAGTGAGAATCCATAATCGTTTCTTCTCACTCCCTTGGTCAATTAAAAAATGTGAGAATAAACCTTACTAAAATCATAGGTTGGTCTACTCTCCTTCCAATGTGTAATAGAGTGTTAGAAAATACTCCCAATTATATTAGGCAATTCCCAATCGGGTCTTGTTTGTCACAAGTAATCATGAACATTCACTACTCCTCACACACGTACCGGTGATCACCGAGTACTTCACCACTAAGTCCTGGTCTAATCCATTATTTATAAACCATAACCTAGTGAAGGGAGATATTGATCATTGAACAAATATAAATGAACAACAGAATCTAAAATCAGATACAATTGTATATGATAATAAAAACTGTTATAGGAAATTGAAACTGATTCACAGAAGAGAAGAGGATTTTAAAACATTAAGATAAGGAACTCATGAAATAAAACATGGAAAACCTCTCCTTCCCCAATCACACAGAATTTTACCCCACCATGGTAAGGGTAATTGTGACTAAGGGTAAATAAGAACACATTACAAGACTAAGATGTGTAAAACAAAGAAAAGAAAGAACAGAAATTTGATCCTCCAGAATTTGTCCTCCATAAGGTTTCCTCTGTTCTGCCCACCTCATTGCCGATTGAGGCCGAGGTCCCTTCTTATAGGAGGTGAATACTGCAGTTGGCCCTCCACCCACGATCTTTGATTGAATTTGAAGCCATGTGGAAGGATTTATGGCCAATTTAGAAGACTTGACTTATTCTGGCCGCCGATCACTATTCCACCAACCCAACTTTGACCGTTTAATTGGCGGCCTTAATGAATGAATATACATCTGATATTTTGATATAATATGACCCTTCTAGTAGGCTTTCCAACTCAGCTAAAACCAATGAATTTGGGGGCCGGTGGTCCATGATATGGTTCATTGAATGGGGTGTGTTCCATTCTGCCGGCCAGAAGAAGTGTTCACATTAATCGAAATGTTTGGGAAAGTTGGAGTTCGAATTGGCTTTTGTTCAAGAAGACTTATATATAGCCCACGAATCAAGAAATTCTACAAAAAAGGAATCAGGTGAATTTGATACAAAATTTAGGAGCTATTATCGAAATACAGAGTCAATATAAATCTTTTTAATGTCCAGAATTAACCACTTTTCACATTTATGCTCAAAACTCACCAAAAGTCATAAAATGATGCAAATAAAATCAAATTGATTAATGTGAAGTAATTAAATCAATTAAAAACATATGTATAAATATTAAAATATTATCTCTATCAATCATAGTATATTATTAATATATTTTTCAATGTTTTTGTAAATATTGTTTTAAAAGAAAAAATACTTCCAACTAAATGGAGAAATGAAGAAACATTTTCACAAAAATATTTCTTAATTATCCTAATTAAAAAAGAGATAGAAAATGGTACAATTATGTGGATATAAAAATAATATCTTGAGGTTAGAAAAATCATGAGATTTAAAATGAGATATATCATAATATTCTATCAATGGAAGAATAATCAGAAACAATATCGATAAATGATTATATTGAATCTATGAACCATTAAAACTTTTGTAAATTTAAATCATAATAAACAATAAAGAATAAACATACAAGATGTTTTAAAAATAATTAATAGAATGATATTTATGATATAACATATCATAATTTATTATATAACCCTCATAGAAATATATATGAGCATAATATGGCATGTATCTCAAAAAATGTAAATTGGGACCAAATTACATTATATGTTTGGTAGCTTTTGAAACATAACCCACATAAAATAAATGTCAAAAAATTGTTACATAAATAATTATAAATTTAATTAAAATAATCAGAAAATAAATACTTCAATATTATACACACAACACAAACAAAATGAGTGGTTAATGAGGCATGTATCTCATGGAAATAAAAACTCAGATGAACTCCATTACCTTTAGTCATGAATTTCTTCATACACATTCAAAATTAATTTATAATAAATATAAGATTATTATAATTCTTTTACTGAACCTAATTATTATATCTAATACATTATATATTTTTTCAAAATTATATTAATCATTTATTTACATCTCCATTTTAAAGTTATGTTTTCGGTAATATCCAATTTTTCATATATTATTTGACAAGATATTATTAATCATATTACTTAGATAATGATTATCTTATTTTCAGAATGTAAAACATTGAAAAAATATCATACATATATTCACTATATATCTATTTATAATAATCAATATATGGAATACATCCGTTTTATTACATAAAAATTTCATTAAACTGTAGTAAACAGAGTGTCGTTTAATGTTTAGTTTCCTGAAAATATGTACAAAATAAATGAAACAAATAAAACATTATTCTAATACACATAAAATTTATCATAATATGTTCATTACATGCACATTTACTGCATTAAAAAACATTTAAAAATACATAAAATGAATGGGTTATTATAAGGCCATTTAATGGAAAATAAGTGAAATAGTTTACATGAGATCTTGAGGTAAAAACAATAAGAAAAAGAGGAATATAATTATGGAATTAAAAGAGATAACATGAGGAATTTAATAAATAATATAACTTCAAAAATTCCAGGAAAATTTTTCTACATCAATTATTTTATGCATCAAAAAACATATCCCTATTGTTTGTCACCGTGGTGTCATAAAAATTAAAATGGTTATTCACAAAGGTATCATAATACATGTTGTCTCTAGATATTAAACACATAAACCCAAATCATTGCAGCGTTATCAAGGTAAAATATTAATATGTAATTATTAATTTTATCCACATATATCTTAATTGAAAATTTCATAAATAACCCAATGAGAATAAATGAAATAAGTTTCATATCAAATACATGAATTTTTAAAGAAATGTTAATAAAGACAAAATATTTATGTCATTATTAACCTTTGAAAATTTATGGGGGGTTTCATTTATGATAATATCATAATAAAGTAGATAATTTTTACCTGTATGTTAATACCCAAAAAAATAATGTTTTTTGGTTATTCAGAATAGAAAATAATATAATTTCTTATGAAAAAGTGATAAATTTTTAAAATAAAATTTGGAAACATAATGGTTATAAAAACAGGTATTAGAAAATATTATAAATAAAGAGGATAAAGGTATACCATTCATAAAAGACTCATAATGCAATAATGTGATATAATAAAATGAAAATAAGAACATATTTTGGAAATATTAATGACATACCACATAAAAAAGAGAACTTAAAAAGAAATGAGAAGTTGATATTTCCCTTACCGTGATGTGTAACACATAAAACTCAATGACTGCAAACATAGGGGAATTAGTAAAAAATGAGAGTAATCAATGGTATGAAATACTATCATATTTTATTAGAATATGAGTTTTTAATTAAATTTAAGGGATAAATGGGTGAGTAATTATTGGAAAATATGAGGTTTTTTTTTATTTCCATGGATGCCTAGGTAGTGGTAAATCCAAATCCATGGGCATGCCAATTTTTTTTCCAGGGTATTGAACCCAGGGGGAAAATTATATTATTTTAATACACAAGATTCAACCATAATTTTATATTACTTATTATATAATTATTATGTCATTAAACATACTAAAAACTCAAAAGTGTATTTTTACTATTCACTAAAAACACAATATTTTAAAAAATAATTATAAGTTCTCCCTAACATAATTTCAATGCGATGATTTAAAAAATAGTTTTTATTTTATCCTAATAATTATCTATGTACGATACATTTATCTATTATATATAAAAATATTTATTTATCAAAAATAATAGAAAATAAAAAATGTATGATAAAATGCATTGTTACATTTCATACCATTGAAAAAAATAATATTATTAAATATCATTTATATTTAAGAAGTGTTTTTTTATTAATATTATTTCATTAAAAGAAACATTATAAATAATGGATTATTTATTATAATAAGTATATCTTTTCTAAAAAGTATAATTTCTATATGAAAAAACAATTTATTAAACACGCCATATTTTTAAGAAAAATGAAACTCAAAACAGATTAGATGGAAAAAAAATTTTATTTACACTAGGGGATTATTCATTTAGAAACTAATGCCTTTAAACATAAACCCATATAACACCTATGTAGGACCTAAGGGTAGGGTGTGTGACGGTGATAGATTCATGGGAAGGATCGACTAATATAACCTGAGAGGTGATTTTCAAAAACATGAATGTCTTCCAAAGGATATTTCATTATAGAATAAATTTTCAAAGATTGGTATGGGTTTTGTGAGAATAACTGACCAGTAATTATTTCTCCCTACCTAGTTCTTTAAAATTTAATATGTACGACATGACTCTACTAGTGGAGACCATCATTTCTCACTTATGTATTAATTAGAGTTTTTCATTTCTACATCTAAACACAATTTATAAAAGTAAAATTATTATTAAGCGTATTTTTGAAATGGTCATATTGGAAAATGGTCTTATAATAGTTGAAACAAATATCAACATTTCAATTATAATCAAAGAATTAATAATGGTATATAAATCTTTGAGTAAAAAATAATATAACACAAATTTTCAACAAACAATTACCCTTGAGAACATTTAAGCCATTACATTATTCCCCCCAAAAGAAATTACATCCCTAAATATCAACATGTTTTCTCCGTTGAGATGATAGGTGGCTTATTCTGCCTCGTTTTCTCCACTTGTCCCCCCATCGCCTCTTCATATATGTGCTTTTTCCCCAACACTTTCACGAGGTGGATAGTCTTGTTTTGTAGAACCTTTAATGTATGATCCATCATCTCCACCAATTGCTACTCATAAGTGGGGTCAGGTTCTCATTGAACCTCCTTAGGATTCAGTATAATAATTTGTTTTTTATGTACATCATCAAGAGTGAAATGTCGAAAACATAGAGAATATGAGCTAGATTTTGTGGAAGTTCTAGCTGATAGGACACTGCTCCGATGTCGTTGCAGATCTAATGGAGGACAGTGTACGTAGGGTTAAGCTTACCTTTCTTCCCAAACAACATGACTCACTTCTAGGGTGATATTCAAAGGAAAACATGGTCACCAACACCAAACTCCATGTCCATTCAATAGTTTTTAGAAAATCTCTTCTATAGACTCTAAGAAGCCTTTTTGTGTTGTTGGATGACAAAAACCTTTTCTATCATCAATTGTAATAGATTATTACCAAGAAACATTTTCTCACCATATTCATCCAAAAATGTTAGATTTTTATTTAACCTCACATATGGAGCTTCATATTATGACATTTCAATACTCAAATGGTTGATATAGTTGTATGAGGATATAACTAATGGGATATTTTGATCCCATCCACCTTTAAATTCCATTGATCATGTTCTCAGTATGTCCATGAGTCTCTAAATAGTTCTTTCATATTTTACATTAGTTTGGGGGTTATAGGACATTCTGAAATTCTATTCATTACTCACGCCATATAGAATTATTATCCAAAATTTTGGTTTGATCCTTAAATCACAATCAGATTTGATATAGAGTAGTACACCATGAAACCTTACCACTTCATTCACGTATATTGAGGAATTTTGGTCAAAAGAGAAATATTCTAGAATAGTGATTAAATGTGAACCCTTGGTGAGACGATCCACTATAACACATATCACATCTTTCCTTTGGATATTCTCAGGAGACTAGTGTCAATGTCCACAATCAAAATGTCCCTCTTCCATGTTGGTATGGGTAGTGGTTGTAATTCCCTTTAAGAATTTGTCTCTTTGCCTTAAATTAATGACACACCAGCCACCTTGTAGTGTAGTTGCAATCTCCATTTTCATTTTATCCCTCAAATAATTATCAAAATGTTCCCTATTAATTTTAGAGATTCTATAATGTGTTGAAAATGTAGATATATGAGCTTAATCCATTAGTTCATTCTTTATTTCTATATTAGAGGGAGCACATAATCTTATCTAAAATTTAAGTACACTTTATAACTAATACTTAACTATATATTTTTTCTCTAGTTCACAGCCTTTATATTTTTTTTAATAATGGATCATCTCTTTGACATTGGTTGACCTTATCTGGTAATGTTTGTTGAGAAATAATTTGATAGAGGGTTGACGATGTATTCTTTCATGTAATTTTCATGTACATTTTTACTAGGTCATTGATCAAATGATTTCCTTGATTCCTCATCATAGATAGACGATAGTTTATTTCTTACATGATGCATCAGAGACCTTATTTTCTCTCATAAGATGATAATTAATTGAACAATCATTGTTTTTGAGACATTCGAACCATATCTTCTATCTGATGTTCAATTCCTTTTGTGTGAAAATAGACGTCAATCATTGGTGGTACATGTGTAGATCAAATTTATCCCAAAATGGATAGTGTCTCCATATATTCACAGGAAAAACAATCATATCTTTTCCAGGCCAGGCACAAGATAATTCATTCCATGGGGGATTAACTTTTGAGATTAAAATGAAATCACATTGTTATTTTTCATGAGGAAACACCCAGGCTCTTTCAAAGATTCATCATTAAAAATAATGAATCAAACTTGTAGTGGGTATAGTTAACATAGATTTTTTAACCCATATATTCGCCAGCTCAGGGAAACTTACTTCAATGTACATTTTCCAGATGAACTAGGCATTTTTTGAGTGAACTTGGTTAGTGTATTAGAGGTTCATGAAACATTTTTCACAACACACCTATTATATACATCTAAACAATGAAATATAAAAATCTCATTTACCATGGTAGGATGAGTCCAATCCTCCATAACCATTGTCTTTATAGGGTCAACTGATATTCCTTTATTGGTTTTAATATTCCTTAGATGGATTCATGTTTATCCCAAAAATCACATTTGTGAACATTCCAAATATCCTCCACTTACTCATAGTTTAGGTTATAACCCTTTGATGATCCTCATGATCCTCAAAAATTTTGGAATGTCATAATATCATCAACAAAAATTACTACGTTGTTATCAATGTACTCCTTATTGATTATATTCATATAATACATAAAAAAATAAGTATAATTAGAAATTATGGATGGAATAACAACAAACTCATAATGACTATATTGATATCGGAATTCAGTTTGTGTAATATTTTACTTCATCACCCTCAATTGATGATAACCATATTGAAGATCAATATTTGTGAAGAATTTAACCCCAGAAAGCTGGTCAAATAAATCATCACTGCTTGGATGTGGGTACTTCTTGTTCACAGTGATCCCATTAACCTCTCTATTATCAATTCATAGCCACATTGATACATCATTCCTATTCAAAAATAGAATAGGTTCTCCTATGTAGACAGACATGGATGGATAAAACCATTCTCCAAAGATGTTGTATTTGTTTTCATAATTTCTCTAGCTCAATGTTTTCCATTCTATATGGGGTTATTGATTTATGCTTGGGTCCTGGTATGAGTAAAATGAAGAACTTAACCACTCATTCTAGGGGAGGACTGTATAACTCCTTAAGAAATACCTCAATATATTCCTACATTATGGGTCACTTTCTATTTGTATACATTCATTTTATTCTTCATATTCAATGATCATATCCATAAATATGGCTATGGGTGGTGATTTTAGAGAAATATCAGGTCATGTTATATCTCCATTGAACACATATATTAATTGTCTATTCAAGACAATTTAAAATACATTTCTTCTATAATTTATCTTACATTTATAATTTGAGACCATGTACATCCCTACTATATTGTTGAATTCCATCTTGTGAATGAATACTTGATTTGGGATGAGATTACTCATAACAATATAAATACTAGAGTTTCTATACAACGTCAAATCATGGATAACATCTATCAGTTTAGAGAATTATTCTACATTTTTTTCAAAAATGGTGTAAATAATGGAATTTGTTGAACTAAAATCAAACAAATTACATTCTATCTTTGTGTGAACAAAGTGTACCTTGCACCACATTATTTGGATCATCTACATCAGATATCATGATAGAAAAAGAATTAACATTCTCCCTTGGACTATGATGAGATAATGGGGATTCCCCGCCATTAACATTATATTTTGATAGTTATTGGAGATGTACCAAAGTTGTCCAAACTTGAAGCATTTGGAATTAGGTTGGGTAAACACCAAATTCCATTTTTCATTTGTGTTGAGAAGTTGATGCATCACCTTACTATGATAGTTCTGATCAATATGTACATTTCCTCCACACCATTATCATTTACTCTCCAATGAAATTAGTTCCTTGATGGATTATTCCAACATTTATTAAACATTTATAAGGTTTCAATTTCTTTCCTCCTCATTTTTGATCAATGTTACTCTCTAAGAATGAATTATGTGATTTATTCTTATCATTTGATCTATGAGACCATTGTGCCACTCTCAACTCATGTTCAACCTTCATTTCACTTAGCACAATCTCTTTATAGTAGCCATAGTCTTAAATTGGGTATATTCTTATATAGACATTGTCTCAGTCAACTAAATAACTTATCAACCAATCCATATGGATCCAAGGAAAATCTAGAATTTGAGAGATAAATAATTGTAATGTTCCTCTCATTTATTCCCAATAGATTCCTTTCCCTTTTTCATAAATGCTAGGAATTCCTTGTCCATTTCCCATAACATGTAATTGGGAAAATATTTTTTGAAAAAGGATGCCTAAAATAATTCCCACTCATTTTCATCAATATCCACTTTTTGTGTCATGTTTTTAATTGGTACCCACCAATTTCTATCTTATCTCTCTAATAAATACCCATCCATAATAAATTACACTTTTTTAAATCAATGGATTACTAAAAAGATCATTTCTATAGAGCTTATTCTTCATGATACAATCAATGGGACGATAGATCCATTGAATGATGGGGATTATTGATGCGCCATTGATTCAATGGAATGTTATCCCCTCTTATTTGAATCTATAATCTTAGGTTGATTCATGTTAATATTCATAACATGATTCAGTTGATTCAACATTTTCATGAAGATTTTCATTCTGGCTTCCGCCAAATGGTCGTTAGTTCTTGGCCCGTTGAGCTCATCATATACATACTTTCTGTTATTTACCTTCATTTTATAAAATATTAATACCTTAGTGAGAAAAATATTTCATTTTATAATATTATAATTAAAAAGTAATTTCATGTTATAAAATTTTATTCTTTAATATGTTATTCTTTAAAAACTTTTATAGTTTTCAATAAATCCTTTATAACAGTTCATAAAGACAATGTGATTAACCCAAAATATACCCCAAAAGTGTCAAACCAATCGCACAGCAAGTCCTATTATTGTGTACATGGTTATCCTGAGTCATGATCGATGAATGATTTCATTTTTTTTACCCCTACGTACATTTTTTCTAGAAACAAATAGACTTCTTCATATCCAGACATTGACTTGTTTCCAAAGAAACCAATTACTTATTACCTCAGTAGAATACCAAGATGTTTTCCTATATTTTAAATTGGTCAAAATAGTCTTCCTAATTTTTTAAAATCCAAATTTTCATAAATAATTATATCTTCCTTTGATACCAACAACGGAATCCCACATTTTTATGACAAAAACATTTCATTACATTGTACAAACAAGAGGATCGTTTAATGTTTAGTTCTATGAAAAAAATCTAAATAATAAATGAAAAACATAAAATATTATTCTAATTCACATAAATGGCTTCATTTTAGATTCATCCTATGGAAAGTTACTACATCTCATAACCTAGGTACAGACATGAAATGTATGGGTTAGAATACGGCACAGTAAGGGAAAACCATGGATGAAGTTTACATGTGATCATGAGGTAAAATAAATAAGAACATGAGGAATATAATTTTTCATAAAAAATGGAACATGAGGAATATTGTAACTAAAATAACTAGAATTATATCCTTTATATTTTATTAAAATATTTATTTTATTAATTCATAATCATTTCACCATGGTTTATCATGAAGTTGTTTTAAAAATTCGCAAGGTTATTTACCAAAGTATTGTAAAACATGTAATCTGTAAAAATTTTATTATTTACCCAATGCATTGGACCATTATCAAGGAAAAAATTTATATGTATTAATTAATTTGAGCCACACTTATTATAATAAAACATTTCATAAATAAATATTGAAGAATAAAACCGTTTCATATAAAATCATGTATTTTTTTAGAAAATTTCATAAAGATAAGATATTTATGTCATTATTAACTCATGAAAAAAGAAATCAGGTTTCATTTATATTAATTAATAAATAAAATATATCATATTGAAATATATTTTAATACAACTAGAAAATAATGATCATTGGGTATTAAAAATAGATAATTTTATTTTAGAAAGTGGGACATTTTGAGATGAAAATTCAGTAGCATAACTAGTGTGAAACAAGGTTTTAGAAAACTATAAATGAAGATGGAAAAAAGGTATCAAATTAATAAAATACGCATTATATAATAAATGGACTGAATAATATTTAAATTACAGCATATTTTCGAAATTTGAATGAAAGGCAAGATAAAAAGGGGTCTTGAATGGAAATAAGATGTCGATATTTCCCTTAACAAGAAGAGTAACTCATAAAACATGATTATTGAGACCATGGAGGCTTGAGGACGCATTTGTAGGACTCTTTGAGATGTAAAACTATCATATATTCGAGGGGGATGAATTTTTATTAATGATAATGTAAAAATTGGCGGGTATTTAAACCAGAATAGGGGGATTTATTTTTTAATTTCCTTGGACCATAAGTTAGTGGTAAATGAATAACTATGGGATTTCCCATGGTATTTGAACATAGTATTGAACAAGAAGGTCAAATTTTATCTTATTTTAATCCACAATAGTTTACCATTATTTTATATTACATTTTACAAAATTATGATGTCATTAAGAATTCAGAAAACTCAAAATTGAATTTGTACTATTGGCCATGAAAACATATTTTAAATATTTGTCATAAATTCACAATAACCAAATTTTAATTTGATTATATCAACAGTTATGTTTATTTTATTATAATAATTATATATGTAGGACAAAATTTCTTTATTAATATAAATTCTAAATTTATTAAAAACAAAAGTAGATAAAAAATGAACAGCAAAAATCATATTACAATTTCTAACACTTGAAAAAAATAAAATTATTTTATCACTTAAATTTAATGAAGAATTTTTATTCATAATATTTCATTGAAATAAACATAAATAATATTAACTGATTTTTTATAATAATTATATCTTTTCTGAAAAGTATACTTTTTCTCGGAAAAATCTATTTATCAAATTCATCATATTTTTATAAAAAACTAAACTCAAAATGGTATTGATGGAACAACAATTTTTTTATTGAAATGGAATATAAATTATGTATCTACATCATTAACACATAAATCCTTATAAAAAATTTATACATCCTATGGAATAGGTGTGCAATGGTGATAGATTCATGATGTTCCTCAGCTAACATCACCAGACTGATAATTTCAAATAACATGTACTTCTCCCATATGTGATTAAATTCAACCTTAACTTGTAGATTCTCATCTTGGGATCGGTTAAGAATGAAGTGAAGTGATTCTTTCTCCCTCCCATGTTCTATAAAAATGTGAATCATATGAAATGATAGTACTATTTGAGGATATCATTTCACATTTCTTCATTAATTATTATTTTCCATTTCTACATATAAAATATAATTATAAAATTTATATTATTATTAAGTTTATTGATTCTAATGGTCATATTTACCAATATTCATAATTTAACAATGTTCATATGTCATTCAAATCCAGATGGACACATTTTAATTATACTCACTTCATTATAAAATAGATATAGTTTTCTTGAGTACAAAATAATATAATTCAAATATTCAAGAAACAATTTTCATTCTAAAATTTGGTTCACATACAACATATAAGATAGAAATATTAAACTAAATACACCATACATGGAGATTTTATGCTATACATGGGCATGAATTCGGCTTCCTTTTTATTTTCAAATTATAAGAAAAATAATATGATATATATATATATAATTTTATTAATATAGAATTGTTATGCAATATATACCATATATTCTTTCTAAATAGATCCATAGAAAATCCCTTAATGAGTGTGAATGTATGACATCAATTTAAGGAGGCGGTAGCCCACACTTCCACAAACGAACTTATCATTGTTACCCAAAATCAAAATCATAAGGTTATATTGTATATAAAAAATATAGACGCATGAAGATATTCTAAATATCACATATAACATATATAATATGATGGTACATAATAATTCCCAAATATGATAGTTGGTAAAGGAAGAAATGAACAATCATATATAGTGAGGTAGTAGTTCATCGTACAGAAGAATACATTGGTGGAAATCCCAACAATACCAATGCATATATCAAACTAGTTTGAAAAATCATTAGGAAAATTAAAATATACCAATGGTTAATTGAAATTGTTGTCATAGAATATTATAAGGTTTATTTTCTGAACAGTTTAAGAAAACCATTGGGATATGAAAATAATTCCCAACAGTTTTGTACAATTATTGGGAAAAGTTGTGTCTCGCATTTGTATCCCAACATGTTTTCAATACCATTTGGATATACCCTCTATCCATATAGTTATCAAAAACTGTTGGTATAGCATATCCCCAAAACTAGTCGATCCCACTTCCTCTATCCAAAACGGATTCTTACCCAAGGGTTTTCCTGAGATCTCTCCCTCCTATGAACCTGACTTCCTGAGCCCACTTCCTCCAGAACCAATCTATCTATGCTGCCAACACAACTTCACAAGTTCACTTCCTTGAAGACCAAGATAAATTTTTCCTTAAATGAGATTTCTCTAGGCTGAGAACCATACTTTCTAACCAATGATCTATCTTTTACTCATTTATTTTTTTTCTTCCACATCAATTTGTATGTTTTAATATATTTATATATTATAACTCCATTTATTTAAGATTTTTTCATTTTATTTCAATAGAATATTTTTTAATACCTGTATTGTGTTTCCCTTATGATCACAAGACTTATATCATTTTTGATTGTGGTTTTGTTGGTGTTTTGTTGTGATTTATCTTTATAGAATATTTTTTTTGATATTGAATACATCAATATGATCATGAAATATTTTATCTTATTTTTTTTTTAAATTTATGGTTTATTTACTTGATTTCATTCCATAGACAGATATACTACTATTTATATTTTTTACCCTAAGTGGAACAACCAGATACCCATGCATTAGGAATCTACCCTTAAATGTTTTCTTTGAAATGTCTCACTCTAAAATTATGATGATGTTAGCCTCAGTATATGTTGTTTATGGAGAACCACTATAGTGAGGATAATACTATTTTATAGGTAATATACTAAAAGTGATACTAGATGTTATGTCATAATGTTATCTTAAATCATATGTACCATTTGATTTTGAAACATGGTGTTTATGGATTTTTTAAAAATTATTACAATCAAATTATTTTACAGTTATTATCATAATCATATTTGTGATGTTTCTCAATGGTTATATGATTATTTATTTAAATATAATATTTATTAATATTATTTTTACCATGATTATTTCCAATTTAATTTCAATTGAATGTCGTTAATGATTGTACTATTTTCATAGAGTGATTTGTGGATCTCTATGATCCGACTTTACTAATTTGAATTATTCTATTTATTATATATAGAAGAAGTAATGTTTTTATATAATTGAAAAACAAATTATGTTAATATTATTTTCATTAAATATTATTTTGTTGTGATGATTATTTTCAGATATAATACTTCATGAAGATTCATTTTTTGAAAAGGATTCACTTACTATTATTTATACAGACAACTATGTGATAAATATGATATCTATTTTTAATCTAATATATTTCTAGTTTATGTTTTAGCTACTTATTATTAGAATTGGATTAAAGTGACCACTGGTCATAATTATTGGTGATTACCCTAATAAAACCATGTGGTTACACTAGGGACCTCTCAATCCTATAAGAATAGAGACCCACAATGCTCCTACACAAGAGTCCCACCAATGAATGTATCTTCAAACATACCAATAAAAATATATCATTAAGATTAAATAAGATCTCAATAATATCATAGTTTCTTCTATACTGATTGATTTAGATATCCTTATAAGAACACACACTACTTGAAAGAAGCTCTATACCAACAGTTTAATGTTGTGATGATTTGATATTGTAATTTTTTGTTTTTACACATGGACAATAAAGGAAAAAAAAGTGTTTACATTCAACATATGTGGAATTTAGGATTCAAATGACATTTATATTCGTATGTGTGATATAATTTTATAATTACATAGGCTTTACTTATATAAAGCATAAATAATGAGTTTTATATGGGTTTCCTATATAAATTCTTAGTGGAATTATACCCACCCAAAAAATAGTTTTTTTTGTGGAAGGAACTTATGGATCTTATTTTTTGATTTTCTCTGATGATATATAGAAATTCTATTTATGCAATATATGTATTTAACATTTGGGGGTTTATTTACTATTTTTCTAGATTTGTAATTGTTTAATGTAATAATGTTAATCATAAAAATATTGTTCAGGTGGGAATGATTCACCTTGATTATTTTGATACCCTTGTGATGTTAAAAGTGAAGAAATGTAGAATTATTTATATCCCTTTAATTTAAATTACTTGACATAATTTAGGAATAGTGATTATATGATGAGGGAATGATTTATTAGATACCTAGACCTGTTATTTTTTGGTGTGGCATTCGATGAGATAGATGATTATGATCAAATAAGTTTGGATCTAGTATGAATAGAGAATGCATATGTTCTTTGTGGTTTGGTAGTAATGCATGAGTGACTAGTAATCATTTAGTAATACATGGAATGAGTGTGATTGCTTAGTATTATTTGAATGGAATAAGAAATCTTGGTTTTATCTATTTAATCATGACATGGATGAATATTATGATCACTTTAAGTTTAATGTGCCTTAGTTTTGGGGCATGTGACTCATTGGGGGATGAGACTAGTAGTTGGTTAGGTGATATGGGAGTGTACACTCATTAGGTGTGTAAAAACTTAATTTTTAATGAATTATTATTATTATTGATTGAATATAAATTCATTGGTGTCTTAAATAGCATTCTACAACAAAAATATTGCAAATATGATTAATGAATATTTTAGCATTTAATAAATATCATACCAATTAATAATTTAAAATAATATTATCAATATGATTAATTAATTATAATTTTTTCTCAGGGGATAATTTTTTATTAGTTTTTTATAAATTCAATAAATCATCAAATCAAATGGGTGTATGGAACATTTGAGTGTACTATGTTACATACATCCCCAGAGACCATTTTGTTTTCTAAGATTTATTGCCACACCTAAGAGAAAGATTCATTGGATATTTTAATATTATATAAGGTATAAATTTTTATATTATTCGTCAACCAAAGTCGATCTAATACAGAGTTGCATCAAAAAAATAAATACATTATTCACCCTCTATGTGTCATTTTACATTTGAGTTGTGCCTGTGTTTAATTTTTATTTACATATAAGTAATCTTATTATTTAAATTTCTTTTCAATGATACACTTTCTTTCTTCATTATATATTTTTTTTGTAAAGCCCAGGTTTGGGAAGCCACCTAGAGGCACACCGTACTCGATTGGTCACATGGCCTCAAGCGCATTTCCCCGAATGCTAGACGCTACCAAGTATCAGTGAGGGACTTGGGTGTGATAGTGGGAAAACAATACCATCATTGAAAGAGTACACAGTGAAAGTAAACAAATACATACAACAGTAGAAGCAATAAATACCAAACAAAACTAATAGAGGACGACTGATAAAGGAATCAACTAGAGAAGATATATATATAAATGATCCATGATACATATATGTCTACGAAAATTGTCAAACACGTCACAATGCTGGAATACAACAGTGCTAAACCAAAGTGCAAAAAAACAAGATAAACCCCTCGACATTGCAATACATAGCATTGTATCATGCTCTCCAGCTCCATGATAATCAAGAACCTCAAGTTTAAGGGAAATTTCCCTTATCCATAACTGTAAAAATATAATCTGTTTGGGCCTAGAATCATGACCCTATTTGGGTGTGAGACAAAATCCTAGTAGGCAACCACTCGAAGATATCTACCTAACAGTCAGTGAATATATTGCATTTAAAAGTACTGAAAGAAGTAATAAGAAAGGTTATCAACATCAAACAATCCACAGTTTCTAGCATTAAATTTACAAACAAGTAAGCAGTCACTCAAGCATGTAGAACAAACAGGTAACCCACTGGGTAGTCCTCCCATCCTAACCCCTATGGTTCAACCAACAAGTACTAGCAACCCTCTCGGAGGGCCACAGCATCTCACCACTCTGGTTCAGCTAAAGAATAGTCTCATTGGGGAAGAACTCACCGTTAATTCCCCCTATAGTCTCATATCATACTAAATACGCTTTGGGGAAGCCCTCAATGTCTCATTCCCCTTATGGCCAGCGTTGAGGAACTACAGACACTCTGAGGAAGCACTCAATGTCAATTCCCTCTATGGTCTTACATCTTATTAAAAAGGCACTCTGGAGAAGCCCTTACATCCATTCTTTCTGGGGTCTACTACACTAGGTTCTCATGGCCCTATGTATGTGAAACAAATATATCATGAATATCATCCCATGTAAACCTCAAGAACTGCTTGGATAAAATTCTAAGGCATATCAGTAGAAAAGAACAACTATAGCTCTATCCTAAAATTAAGCATGGAACTAGAAAAATCCTAACAAGAAAAACTAGACCAAATAGTCATAAATAGGAAAAACAAGCACGGAAAAAATATCCAAAGAACATAAAATTACCCTATCCACAAACATTAACCTCTACTCAGGCATACAAGCAAAGAAGACAAACCATTGGGTAAAAACAGTAAACATGCAATACCCTGCTGATGGGTATTGATGAAATTTTCACATAATACTCAAAGAAATTCTACAGAAAGGCACAAACCACCTACCTTGATGTTAGGAGACCGATATACTTGGACCACGGGGCTTGAATCACCTTAGAACATCAAATATCTACCAAAAAACGAAATTTTTCACCCCATATTAACATGGAAAAGATAAGGAATTGGGAAACATTACTTATGAGAAGAGAGAACTCACCGTTGTGATTCCATCACACTTGCCGGTGTTCGAATCGGAGGAAGGATGAGGGATTGGGGGCTCATCAAATATATGCATCTTCTCGATGTTCTCGGATGAAGATGACCTAAAAGAAGTCGATTTAAGTGATTAGACGTGACCATGGTGCATTTAATGAAAAAATAGAAAGTACATGGTGTGTACATTTAGAGAACATTGTGTGTACTCGCCTTTTCCATACTCCTCTTTAGGTAGCCTCCTTGTCACCCCTACATGGCCGTGTCTGTGGCCATGACACGACCCACTCACAGCCTCCCACGGCATCTAAGTACACGGCGTGTACTCATGAAGTACATGACATGTACATTGACAATTTCCAGAAAATTCCAATTTCTCAAAAACTATAAAAAAAGGAGAAGCATACCTAAAAGAAGGTCTGGGTTCTTACAAACATCCCCCCTTAATGAAAATTTCCCCTGAATTTCCCTAGTGCAGCGTAGAGGAAAAAACTCTGAAAAACTCCGACAACTATGATCGTACATCGGCCTTGATCTCCCATGCCTCATCTTGTACTCGCCTGTGCTTCCATAGCACCCGTACCAGAGGAACAAACCAAGCACGGAGAACCTTCATACTGCGATCGACAATCCAGATCAGATGGTCCTCGAAAGATGCATCTACATCAAACTCAAACTCCTCTGGTTGAAGGACATGAGATGGGTCTGAAAAGTAACGTTGGAGCTGGGAAACATGAATAACGCCATGCAAATCCCAGTACCTCTGAGGTAAATACGACAGAAATCCAACCATCCTGACTCTCTCCAACACCTAAAATGGTTCGACGTACCTCCGTGAATGCTTACCCTGTCTCCTAATCCTCATATGCCCCAAACATGGTGTGACACAAAGAAAAACCTGATTCCTGACCTTGAAATCTAGAGGACATCTCTACTGATCAGCCTAAGCCTTCTGCCTAGACAGTGCAATATCCATACTCTTCCAAATCTACTCAATCGGCTCTGTGGTCTCATAGACAAGATGAGGTCCCAACAAAGCTATCTCTCCTTCCTTTATCCAACATAAGGGAGATCAGCCTGGAATACCATACAAATCCTCATAAGGTACCATCTGAATAGTCTCTTGAAAGCTATTATTGTAGGAATACTCCACAAGAGATATATGATTCTCCCAAGAACCTCCAAAATCTAGAATTCATGCTCAGATCATATCTCTAAGCACTTGAATCGTACGCTCGGATTGGACATCTGCCTGAGGATGGTAGGTTGTACTCAAAATCTTTTATGGACCCCAAGCATTCTATAGCCCCTACAAGACCTGAGAAGTAAAACATCCATCCCTGTTGGAAATTATGGAGTGTAGATCTCCATGCAGACATACAATCTCACGGATGTACAACTGTCCGAGCTCGTCAACACAAATGGTCTCCTTGACTGGTAAGAAGTGAGTGACCTTCGTAAGCCTTTCAATAACAACCCAAAATGCATCATTCCCTCTATGAGACCTCAGCAACACTGTCAAGAAGTCCATCGCGACGTCATTACACTTCAACTTGGGAATGGGTAACTGCTGTAAAATCCCTCCTGGTCGCTGATGCTCCGCATTCACCTACTGACAAAGGGAACACATCATGATGAAACAAGAAACATCCCTCTCCATGCCTGTACACAACTAATAATGGTGTACGTCTCGGTACATCTTGGTGATGTCAAGATGAACTGCCCAAACCGTGGAATGAAAATCATGTATCATCTCCTCGCATATATCTGTTGGCACCCATACGCGTCCCTGGAAACACAAGATCTCATCCTTGCCAATGGTACACCCTTGAATAGTGTCCTATCCAGACAAACTATACCTTTGGACTATGCATTCAGAATCTGATAGCTGCCTCATTCAGTCTTGTTCATGAAGCTTATTGGTAACAGCTACAGAAGAATGAAACATCTGCCCCTGTCTCTCATGCACATCAAGATGCATGTCATAGAACATAACCGTAAGCTGCCACTCACTGCTAGCCTCATGAGCTTCCTGTATCTGAGTCCTTCTGCTCAATGCATCTGCCACTGCATTTCCTTTTCCCGACGTATAAGCATGCTCATAATCAAAGGAGTGAAGGTACTTAACCCACCTTCATTGTCTCATAGTCAGATCACACTGTGTGAATATGTACATGAGAATTTTTTGGTCAGTGAAAACCACAAAATTCTCACCCAAAAGATAATGTCTCCAACAACGTAATACATGAACGACTGATGCCATCTCAAGATTGTGTGTCAGGTAGTTCCCCTCATGTGGCCTCAACTACCAAGAATCGTACGCAACGACTCCATCTCCCTGCATAAGCACAGCTCCCAGCCTGGTACCTAAATAATCACAGTAAATAGTGTAGCTCTTTCCTGGATCTGGGAAGACTAGTATCGGTGAGGACGTCAACCTCCCTTTTATCACCTGAAAGGATGACTCAAAAGAATCTGACCACATGAACTTCGCACCATTTTTTGTCAGACCCGTCAGTGGTGCTGCTAAGCATGAAAAGTATTGTATGAAGCGTATATAGTGTCCAACTAGCCCTAGAAAACTCTTTAACTCAAATACGTTATTTGGATGCTTCTAGGAAACTACTACTCTCACTCTCTCTAGGTCCACTGATACTCCTAACTCTAGGATAACGTGGCCCAGAAATTGAATATGGTAAATCCAAAAGAGGAATTTTGAGAGCTTAGCATATAACGGATGCCATCACAGGGTACTCATAACAATCTAAAGATGTGTGGCAGGGTCGTGTCAAATGTGAGAGTAAATCATGATATCATCAATGAATGCCACCATGAAAGAGTCCAAGTATGGATGGATCACTCTGTTCATCATTGCCATAAAAACTGTAGGTGCGTTCGTGAGGCCAAATAGCCTAACCATATACTCGTATAGACCATACCTGCACCAGAAAGCTGTAAGAGGTATATCAAATGGTATAACGTGCAACTGAGGATAATCGGACATCATGTTGATTATCAAGAACACATGGACTCCTCGAATCTGATCAAAGAGGTCATCAATCCTAGTGAAGGGATATCGGTTCTTGACCATCATCTGGTTCAACATTCGATAATCCACACAAAGCCTAAGGGTTTCATCTTCCTTCTTTGAAAATAGGACCAGAAAACCCCAATAAGTAGTATTGGGTCGGATGAAACCATTTTCCTGCAACTCCTCAAACTACTTCTTGAGCTCCTGAAACACAGGTGTAGCCATCCTATAAGGAGGAATGGACACCGGTGCCATCCTGGAATGAGCTCAATAGAAAGTTCTACCTCATGATCCGGAGGCTAACCTGAAAATTCCTCTAGAAAGATATACTTAAAATGATCCACCACTGGAGGAAAATCTAACATTGATGTCACCTAGTCTTCCAGATACATACTGCCAATCTGAGTAATAACTCTACCTAGCCCATGATGCTCGGGTCCTGCTCTACTCGCATTGACATCCCAATCGCCTCTTTGAAGAAAAGTTCCCCCCTTTGGTGATATAAAACTCACCCTATGGCGATAACAGTCGATGACTTCCACGAAGGGAACTATCCATTCCATTCTGATAATGACATCATAGCTTGTCATCTCTAAGACATAGAAATACCATAGAAAGTGACACCCAGCCACCTCCAGAGAGCAGTCCTTGCACTAACGTACACTAGCTATCCTAGTCCCCAACGGTGTGTCTAGAGTCAAAGTATCGGTAGAGAAAACGATGCAGATCGCACGGCTCTCCAAAACAGCCACATAGATAATGCTATGGGAAGCCATTGTATAGAAAAGACAACAAGATAAAAATGAGGCTACTATGATCGTACCTCGAACTGTAGAGGGTCTGGGATCCTACTCCTGTTGGGTCTGCTCCACTACAAAATCCTGACCTGTACCACGACCTTGTAACCCTATCTGACCACTCGGAGTTGATCTGCCCTACTATCACTAAAATACTAGTGACTAACCACCACGACCTCGACCTCCACCTCTTCCCGAACATCCTGAAGAACTCCAGTTCCAAGAGTGGTGAAAACTGGCGGCACTGCTCCTGAACAAGGGGTCATGGATAAACCCCTATCACCAACCACTGGTGATAAAACATGATAAAAGAGCTGAAGGTGACCGATTTTTCTACAAGATCAGCACTCCACTGGGTCTCCCTAGAACTACGGCCTCATATGCCTAGCCCTTCCACACTGGTAGCATACCACCTGGCTACCTGAAGATGTGTCTCAGTACCTCGGGTCACCACGTGTAGACTCCCTATGGTGCTTCCTGCTCTCCGCTGGTGAAGCACTAACACTAGAAGTAAAACCGCCCAGGCTCTTAGCTCCAGAATCTCTCAGATTATGCTCCGTAATCAGTGTCTGGATGACAATGGAAGTGATGGATGTCAAGCTGATGATATACACCTATGATCTGATATCCCTTAAGAGACCATCTTCTATCTTCCTTTACATGAACATCCCGTCTCCTCCCTGGAGGGGTGTGAAACGATAAACTCGGTGAAACGAGAGGTTTAATCCATTACAGAAAGAGTACCTAGCTCTAGACACATGAACTTCAAGGCTTGGTCTTCCCTCAGGGTCTCCATATAGAATTAGTCATAAAGGATGTCCTAAAACTCCACCGACACCATAACCTACTGATGACCCGCTTGTGAGATCACATCCCACGACCTCTTGGTAGAGTCTCATAGCATGTAGGTAGCAATCATGACCAACCTTTCTGAAGCTGTCTCTAGATGCTCGAAGTTCATCTACATGGATTCTAGTCATGGCGCTACAGCATGTGGTCGTCCTTCCCCTGAGAAGGTCGAAGGATGTTGTTGCTAGAAAACCCATTTCAAGTCTTCCATAGACATTGTTGAAGGCAGAGAACCATGGATGGTCTATATAATCCTTATAAATCCATCCCTATACTGCTCATCAGTACCTGTAACCGGTATCATTGTAGGATGTAAGGCTAGCACAACAGGAGGATCTGCAGGAAGTCCCTGATCAGCCATATCTGGTGTCTAATCACCACCTGGCAACTGGCGTACAACTGAAGGATGACTCGGTGCCATGACTCTGCTAGGTCAAACACACACATTATATCATATTTTCAAGAAATGAAACCATGGATCCTATAAATGGAACAAGGGAAAGAAACCATTAAAAAATTACAAAACAAGACTACATTATGTGTATAAAGACTACACGACATGTTCCCTTAAGTCAATTACATGGGTGTGTACTTTTTCCAAAACTAGTCGTGTAACACCCCAATCACACGGTGTGTTATCCTAATACATGTCGTGTACCTAAATCATCTTCCCCTGCCCAAGTCCATTTACACGGTTAACCCACACTGCTCTCCTAAGACAAAACTACACGGTGTGTTCTAGGTAGACATGACGTCTACTCCACAAGCTTCACTTGTCCCATTTTTTTAGTGACACGGCCTGTGTACCCATGTAACACTACACGGCGTGTTCCAGAAGGACATGGCATGTACTAAGATGTCCCAATAGACCATGTTGTTAGATAAAATTCTGGCTACATGGCTGACACTACACGACATGTTCTAGGCTGACATGACATTTATGAGAGGAGATAACACCGACCCGTGTTGATCGTGACACAACCGGGTACCTAGGTCAGACTACATGGCGTGTGGAAGGTGAACACGGTGTGTATAAGAAGCGACTCCACCGACTGTGTTGTTAACTACATGGTCGGACTCCTAGGATTACACTACCTAGAATGCACAATGGGTACACGGCGTGTTCCCACGAGATTTTCCCTATCCTGTGTCTCTGCCCATACAACCTATGACACAGCTAGAGAATACACAGCATGTACATAATGTAAACGAAGTGTACTTAAGAAAATCAGTTTCTTCCCATATAGAAGAACACATGATGTGTAGTCAAAACAACATGGCATGTATTCAGGGTTTTTCCTGACAGTAGGTCTCAAAATATTCTTTTGGAACCCAGAAAAAAAACTGAAAATAACATAGAGGGTGCCAAATTCCGATCCGTGAGGTCCCATACACCCCACAAATCAAATATTGGAATCTTATAAAAGTTATAGTAAGGCAAAGAAGGAATGATACACCAAATTCTTGCGCATGAGGGCCCATAACACCTCAAGAACCAATGTTTGGCCTCTATATAAGTGAACCACTATACAAAAAAATTCCATATCAAACAACCGAGATTCTATTAAAGCATCTATCACAAAAGCATACGTAATCTACACAACGTCTATCACAACTACATGAAATCACTAATGCATCCTAGATGGAATGGAAAGAATGCATGGAATGTGATTTCATACAAGTTTTTATATGATTCATGAGATGGAAGACCCTCATCTCATCGGATTGAGATAGAAATAGAACCGCAAAAACAACCACAGTAACACCACAAAGCATGTGAATCACCCAATGGTAAAATCAAATCAACTTTAAAATTGAAAACTAGTAAAATTGAAATAAATAAGGTAGTATGGATTTTCCTTATACACAGGTTAGAAACTCTTGGGAAATGCTTATTACCAAGTACCTATTAAGTCCTATCTCGGGCTATAGGCTCCAAACAGTAATTCAAGATAAAAGAAGTGCCTGATATCACTTTGTAACATCTCGTTTCCGGAAGCCACCTTGAGGAACCCCGTACCCAGTTGGTCACATGGCCTCAAGAACATTTCCCTGAACGCCAGAGGCTGCAGATTAGTAGTGAGGGCCTTGGGTGTGATAGTGGGGAAACTATGCCCTCACTTGTAGAGTACACATCGGAAGTATATAAATACATAAAACAGCGGAAGCAGAAAATATCAAAAAATAGTAACAGAGGAATACTTATAAAGGAAGACAAGAAGCAGATATATAAATAACTAATGCATGATATATATATGTGTGTCTAGGAAAATAGGAAAACAAGTTATAATGATGGAATAAAACAGTTCTAAACCAAAGTGAAAAAGAAACCATAAAAACTCATCAGCATTACAAGCCATAGCTTGGTCCCATACTCTCTAGCTCCATAAAAATCAAGAACCTGAAGTCAATGGGAACTTTCCCTTATCCATACCTGTAACAATATAATCTATTTGGGCCCAAAATAATGACCCAAACAGGGTGTGAGAAAAAATCCAAGTAAGAAACCACCTGAAGATCAGTGCCTAACAATCAGTGAATATATGGTAGGTAAAAGTATAGAAAGCATTAAATCAGAAGGTACTCAGTAGAAAACAATCCACAATTTCTAACATGTAATTAAAAAAAATTAATCAGCCACTCAAGCAAGTAGACCAAACAGGTAACCCTCTATGTATTTCTCACAGTCTAACCCCTATGGTTCAACCAAAAAGTACTAGTAACCCTCTGGGAGGCCCACACAGTCTCACCCCTCTAGTTCATCTAAATAATTGACTCTTTTTGGAATCACTCACCGTCAATTCCCCTTATAATCTCGTACCTTACTAAACTCAAACTAGGGAAGCACTCAAAGGCTCATTCCCCCTATGGCCCGCATTGAGGAACTAAAGACGCTCTATGGAAGCACTCAACATCAATTCCCCATGTAGTCTTGTATCATATTATAAAGACACTCTAAAGAAGACCTTATGTCAATTCTACATGTGGTCTACTACACTAGTTTCTCATGTAACTGTGTAAGTCAAACTAATATAGCATGCATATTGCCCAAAGTAATCTTCAAGAACTACGTGGCTAGAATTATAAGGCATATAAACATTAAAGAACAATAGTCTCACTATCCTAAGACTAGGCATGGAACTGGCAATAACCTAATAGAAAAAACAAGACCAAATGGACAAAAAAGCAAAACATTCATGGAAAACATCCAAAGCATAGAAAATTACCCAATCCAAAAACATTAACCTTTACTCAGGCATACAAGAAAAGCAGGTAAACAATGGGGGAAAAACAGTAAACACACAATACCCCGTTCAAGGGTATTGGTGGAATTTTCACATAATACTCAAAGAATATATATAGAAAGGCACAAACCACCTACCTCGATGTTAGGAGATAGATATAAATTGATAATGGGGCTTGAATCTCCATATAATGTCAATGATCTTAAAAAATGTCTAAAAAGTTCAACCAACGTTAACTTGGAAAAGAGAAGGAATTGGTAAATGATGCTCCAAGAGAAGAGAGAACTCACCGCTGTGATTCCAATGCACTCAGCGGTGTTCGAATCGGAGGATGGACGGGGGTTTGGGGGATTATCAATGATCTGTGACTTCTCAGCGCTCTTGGATGAAGATGACATAAAAGAAGCCGATTCTGGCGATTGGACGTGACCCCAGTGCATTTAATGAAAAAAATAAATTACACGGCGTGTACTCGCCTTTTTTGTACTCCTATTTTGGAGGCCTCCTGGTCACCCCTACATGGTCGTGTGTGTGGCCATGACACGGCCAACACACGGCCTCCCGCAGCATCGAAGTACACGACATATACTCATGAAGTACACGACGTGCGCATTGAAAATTTCCATAAACTTCTCTTTTCTCGAAAAGTCCAGAAAAAGGAAAAACATACATGAAATAATGTTCGGTTTCGTAAATGTTTCACATGTATAACTAAAATAGAAGCTGTGGTATCTTGGACTTTCTAATATGTAGTTGTTTTATGGAAATCCGGATCCATGTTTAGGTTAATTTTATTATTTTTAATAAATGTGCATAGAATTGGGTTTTTATCATACAAAGAGGAGTTTGTTCTGTATTTAAACTAAACCACCTATTTTTTTTAAGTCCACTATGTGAAATTATTTTTCTCTTAAGTAGACTAAAATTATTGTTGATAGAATACTATAATCTCTAATTCTATGATTCAACATGTATCTACATATTATGTCCGTTAGTGTTTTATATAAGGTTAAGAATTCTCATTTATATAAAAATATTAATTTCTTTTGAACTTTAATATTATTTAATTTCTTCATGAAATAACTTATTACAATTTTTTTAAATAATTGATAGATGTTGGATGTATGAATGTGATATGATCTCAAGAAATTATTAACAAAATGGTTATATTTCTAGATTTATCATTTTACAATGCTTCAGATAGTGGTAACACACACTTCCCATTTTATAATTGTATTGTAGGACCAATGTTGATTAATTTAGAAGTTATTTATCATATAAGAAAATATGGTTTTCAAAAAAACTATTATTTGTGGCATCATAATGTGGGTAAAATGGAATCTCAAAATGAAGATGATCCAATTGAGAGGGTAGGATTGGATAATATAATATATTACCAGTTTACATTTATTCATCATCATGAGAAGGAAAGGATGTTGACACAAAAAGGCGTTGATACAGGCAAACATGATGAGTTCAATGAAAATGATGATGTTCACATAGTGAAAAAATTGAACGCTACTGTGATGACTCTAGTATATCTGCATTTTGGTTAAATAAAAAATCTGTAATTCTTAATTCGATTGTTTCACGGGAAAACCATGTATGTGATTTCTAATACTACCATAGATTAAATTCATAACTTTTTGAAGGAAATACGTCTAGATGATGGAGATATTACCTCAAACCACTATATTTAATGGAAATTAGTTGATCAAATATTATTTTCATTAAATAATCACGAGTTACTGAAATATTATAGCTCTTTTTGGGAAGAAACGATTCATTGAAATGATTTTATCAGTTGTGGAACATCCTGATGGAATCCAAAAGGTAATAGAACACCATCCCATGTGCCAAATAATGTAATGTGAACATTACATTGACCCACATGCTCTAATATCTTAACATGTCTGATGAAATATCAATAAAAATGTGATTTGAGGATAATGAGAGAAAAGAGTATAATGAAGAGTTGGTTCATCTTACATAAGGATTTAAATGGATGAGATTTGATACCAAATGTCCTGATTTTGTAGCAGACGTGAATAATGTGATGATGGTACTTTCATGTGATGGTTTTAATCCATTTGTGTAGATCCTTACTTCACACAACACATGTCCAATTTTCAAAAACATTTATAACTGTCTTTGATCGTTTTGTATGAAAAAACCTTTCACTTTTGTTAGTATACATAGATATGTTCACTTTGATCTCTAAAATGATATAGACATATACCTGAAACCTTTAATAAATGAGTTTAAATTTCAATGGGATGTGGATTTCTACACATACGATGCATGTTTGAAATACATATTTCATATGCATGTTGTGCTAATGTGGAAGATCAATGATTTCCCTACATATGCAATGATGTTTGGATGGATCATGAATGGAAAACATCCATGTTGTGTTTTTGTAAAGAATAATCTATCCCGATGACTGCAATATCACTATAGTTTTAGTTTTAGAGGACATCAACAATTCATTCCAATGAACCATCCATATAGAAACAATCATCAAAATTTTACAATTCCATGGAGACAAATTATCCACCTCAATATACTTCTATAACTTATGATCATAGTTAATTGAATGATTTTATTTTTTCATTCTTGAATTTTCAAATGAAATATAAAAAGAGACATAAGTTTTCCAATGATACATGCTTCAATTAGAATAAAGGAGTATCTTCTTGGAGTTTCATTATTTGTCCACCAATTTGTAACATCATTTATTAGATGTAATGCACATTGAAAATAATATATGTGAGATGTTTATTTTGATTATACTAAATGTACATGGAAATTAAAATGATAATTTATGATCTCAGTATAACATGGAAGTTTGTGCATTAGACCAGAACTGCATCTTGTGATAATCATTTAAAATAAATGGAAAGTTCATTGTTCTTCTTATGTGATGACTCTTATAGTTAAAAATCAATTTCTGTAAGTACAAGTTACTATTAATGTTCTTAATGGTTATTCAAGAAATATATCACAATGGGTCAACATAAGAGAGCTAAATATTAAATCTTCTAAGTCACATGATTATCACATCCTTCTAAATTAGTTTATTTTAATCGTAATATGTCATATTTTTCCAAATAGTCTATGGGTTTTATTTATTTGGGTTTTTCATTTGTTTAGAGATCATTGTGCTATGACATTGTCGATGTATTTCTTACCAAAAATGATGGTAGAGACATCATTAATTTTGTATGAGTTAGGAAAAATATTTTCTCCATAATTTTTCAGATGCATGTTGCATCTGACTGTCTATCTTGCAACTAAAATACTTCTCATAGGACCTGTTTCTTTCTGCTAGATGTATAAAAATGAAATATATATATACACATTGATATATTATGTCCAGAATAGGAATTATCCCAAAGATTCAATCATGAATGGGTACTTAGCTCAAGAATACATGGAGTTCTTCTCAATGTATTTGTCCGATCATACTAGGATATTAAACAGACCAATGAGAAAAGAAGAAGAACTGTATGAGAAAATTGAACCAAATTTTCCTTCACATAATCAAATAGGAGGAATTTTATGATCATAAACATTGAAGACAATAATCCTCAAAGAACAAAATATGGCACATCACATAGTGTTCTTCAACTGTGATTTGTTTGATGATTACATCAAGTAAGTAAATTTATCATCTATATTTTCTCTCCTCTCTTGTAGAATTACATATCTGTTAAACTATTTATATTTTTATATATAGGGAATACAATGAAATTATAAATTGAAAGTATCATTATGTATCTTTAAGAATGAGTGAGACATTTCATAACAAAGCATCTTATATTTGGTTAAAAATTATTGTAAAATTATTGTTGTAATAAATAATAAAAATCAATATTTAATTAAATTTAATAATTTTTTATATTTTAGGTTTCATGTTTTCCTACAGATAATGTTTCTATGGAAATAAAAACATTGGATTTTGGTCCTTATTTCGTGGCTCGTTAATGCGAATCAACTGTGATCAATGGATATAGATTTGTTATCATTGAACAAGAAAAGAACTTAATAACACAACAAGATAGTGTTAAGATAACATCCAAAATAGACTGTTATTCTAGTGCAACGAATATTAGATCTCATTTGGAAAATGTACATTTTAATGGGTTTTTATGAATATAATAACATTGGATTATTACTATCATGGTCTAGTCATGATGATGAAATGGCAGTGTTTTGATTCGATGAACATCCAAGGCACTTTTATTGATGATTGTGGATTTCAAGTTATTTAAATGAGTTACATTTTTGCTACCAATGAACCATATATATTGGAATCAATGATGGAGATGTTTTTTATGTCAAAGATCATCGTCAACCAATATTTGGTCTCATTATTGAAGTAATTCCATGACATTGTTTTATGATGGTGATGATGGAATTAAAAACATCACTAAAGCCATTGGAACCAATTTATTTATTACTTATGATGAATATATTATCTCAATTGAAAGATTTGATTATATTCTAGAAGTTCTTGTGGGAAATATATATAATCATCCATCCATGTTCTCAATGTTTGGGGTTTAACTAAACATTGGTTGTTTGGGTTGGTACTAGTCAAATTGATTTTCTATTGATTAAAAATATGTTGAATGTGACTTGAGGTGTTTCCAACCTTTTAAAACCAACATTTCTAACTTGGTACACATTTCAATTATTTATTGACCATGTATAAAATTATTATAACTCTAAGACCCATATTTATCATTTCAATGCATTATTGACAGTAGATGCATGACCTTAAAACCCATGATTCCCCATATACCCTCACATTTATGTTTTTTGGGTTAGACATTAGTTATGATTTTATAATTACATCTAAATTTGTTTTCTAATGTAGGAAACGAAACCGATTAGAGAGATGTGATGAGAATGGATGACGGTCAACAATCATCGTGTGGCTGAGATGGGTGTTCATCCACTTGTTCTTGTTGTGATTATTTTATTTCAAATATATATATTTAAATTATTTATTATATTATATGATTAATTATTTTATACATTTTTACAAGATCAACACTATGGTGACAGTTATTTGATGAGCATCCCAGTAGTGGTCCCAATACTCTGGAGAGTGGTACCAGGGAGGGAAGTACGAGATATTGGTGATCTAGTCAGTGTACCCAATTAGACCACACCACTCCCACAGATTTACCATTTATCCCACATTCTAATCCAAATTTGTTGTTTGGGACACATGAAATATTAATGCCTCCAATGATTTCACCACTTTTTTCATCTGATTCTCTTTAGCCATCAATACCATATCTGATAATGGTTCCCACTCCTCATCTATATTGTCCATTTGGCCATCTATCCATGCCATCTTGTTTTAATTTTATTTACTTTTCTCCAGCTAATTATATTCCATATTCTTCGAATCCTACTTTTCCAGAGTCTGGACTTGTGGAGCATACACTAGGACCCACTCTATCTTTACAGGGTGTTCCTTTAGCTTCTGTGGATTCATTTTCACCCATTGATTAGACTGCCACGTGTATATTTAGAAAACCATAAAATAATTATATCATTATTTATTTTCATTATAACATATATATATAAGATTTTTTTCTTTCATAACTAATACGACTAATTATATGAGGTGGGGGCGAGGTTGTACACACATTTGTGTGGTGTGGAATAGTGGAACACAGTTGATGGTGGACTACAAAATAGATAATTAAATGATTGAAAAAATAGGGCAGTAATGTTGGTGTTTCATGGAGACACTTTTAAAATACTTTGACATGATTCATGTCCTCCTACTCTCAGGAAGATAGTTTCCAAATTATGTCAAGGATATTGCTTGGGAAAAATATGGGAAAAATCTGTTGTATTTAGTATAATATATTATTGTTTTCTTTATAAGAATTATTATTTTGGTGTAATCTTATAGTTAATTCCTCTGATGGTGAGGGTTCATGGATAGCATGTCTAAAAGAGATAGGTGACCTTGGAGAGCCTATATGCACCAGTTGTATATTGGTTTCCATGCATGAGTTTCCATTGAGTTAGAGGTGGTACCTGTCATGGATGGTTGTCTTAAAGAACAGTATCAGAAAATGATTACTCTTTGGATGACTATCATGTTTATGGTATTAAACACACTTGACGTATTTAAATGAAAATTTTTAAGTTTTACATTATTAATATCTTTTTATTATTAAATTTCATGAATTAATCAGATGGAAAATATAAAAAAAACGTTGATGATAAAAAATAACTCCACACATTGGGATGTACTATGATGTCAGATCATGAGAGAAAGTAGGTATGATAGTTGTTCCTAATTTTTCTTTTGGATAATCTATTTTTCTTGTTTCCTCCATAATATATTCGACTTCTACAGTTTTCATATATTTTCAGTTATGAAATTAATTATTGGTAACCTATTTCTAATTATGGTTTCCTATGTTCATTGTCATTTTAGAGGAAAGAATTGAATATTGAAGGATGTGTGCCTTGAGAGAAACCGTTTTGCTCGAGTTGAAAGAAAAAAAAGGAACTTTGGTTAATGAACTGACACCACAGTAGATTTTATGTTTTAAATTATTTATTTAAACTATTAATATCTATTATTTAACCATATTATCTATTTATATTTGTGAAAATATCATTTATAGACCCTTGATTACTAGAAACCGGACAATTTGGGGCCAAATGAGCACTTTCATTAGGTGTTGGGTGATTAATACCCTAGATGAGTACGCTGCTGACCTAGGTAGAGTATTATCCTGATGAAGTATTTGACCTCTTTATGTACAATTTGTAGTGCCACCGAGTTCGAATATGTTATGAAATGAAAAAAAACATGAAGAAAAAATGCCCAAACATGTCAAAGAATGGCCTATTAGGGAAACACATTATTTATGAAAGTGATGAAAGTTTTATGTAACAAACCTCCACCAGAGGTCAGTGTTTCTTGTGACGAATATATGTTGTCAATACAGTCAATATTTAGTGCATGGGTGGTAGTTCAATTTGTGGTTGATATGGTGCTGTTCCTGGAAATGTTGATGGCGAGGAAGAGGTCGAGGACTAGGATGATGTTGAGGACGAAGGCGTGGTGGGGGGAGAGGGGGAGGATGAGGCTAGGAGGAGGCAAAGGAGGAGGCATAGAATGAGGTATAGGGGTGGGGATGAGGGTAGGGACGATAATGGAGACATATATGAGGATTATGTAGAGGTTGAGGATGATGGTGACGATTGTGATGGCGATGAGGGACAGATTGATCAATTACATTTATAACTAATAATACTGAAATTTTGTGTTAGTTGATTTGTTGTGACTAAATATATGTGTGATTTGGTTTTTCACATTATCTTTATTTCATTATCTATAAGTAATAAAACCTAACTTTATATGGAGGTATGGATTCAATGAAATCTCTTTTTTCATGCTGTCAATGTTATTTCAGAATTCTCTATTTTTACATACTCTCAAACTCTTAGATGTGGAACTTGATCTTATTCATTTTCATTATACCACTTCTTATTCATATGTCTCTAAATCATTGTATTTTTATGATTTAAATTTTGGGACAACATTTCTAATCTTGTATAATTCAATGATCATGTGGTACTTGATACTTTGTGTTGTTGTAATTTTTACCAAATATATTTTGATTTGATGATAAATTTTGAATATTATTAATCTCGATTGTGTAGCTGGGGAGGGGTGTTCATGTGGGGAAGGGGGTTTTTAGGTGGTTGGGGGTAGGATATGGAAGTGGGTAGGGGTGTGCAGTAGGATGGGGGTGTCCAGGTCTGTGGGGGTCTATGCATGAGGGGGAGGGGTTGTGCTGAGGGTGGGGGTTGTACAGGGGGAGGCTGTTGGGGGTGACATATGGAGTGGCGGGCCATGCTAGTTGGGAGGGGGTGTTGCTGGGTGGGGTATGTGTAGGTGTGGGGGTTGTGCTGCTGGGTAGGGGGTGGTGCTAAGGGGGGATACTAGGGTTGAGGTGGGGAGGGTTTCATTCAGGTGGGGAGGGGTGGGTGGGCTCTATAGGTGGGGATGGGGTGTACAAATGGGGAGGGGTTGTGCAGGTGGGGAAGGTGGGTTGTTGATGTGGGGAGGGGGTTGTGCAGTGGGAGGATGTTGGGGGTGAGGTGGGGAGGGGGTGTGCAGGTGGGTAGTGGTGTGTAAGTGGGGATGGTGGGCTGTGAATGGGGAAAATAGGGGTGATGTGGGGAGAGGGTTATACATGTGGGGAGGGGTTGGGGTGGGATCTACAAGTGGGGATGGGGTTTGTAGGTAGAGGGGGTGAGTAAGATAAAAATATTAATCATAAAACATCTTATCCTTCAATAGACTAAATAATAATATCTCAAAATCTATACCATCTACTAAATTCCAATATCATAATTTTCCCATTATTGTATATGAGTGATAATTAGACTGTAAGGAAAATAAATCCTATTACACTATGTTTCCAATAATAATTTCAGATTCAATCCCCATTATGAATACACCAATTTTGAAATTGAAATTTTTGAATTCATTTACCCTTTTTCATATCTAAATACATGTAGAATGTATTTATTAATCATCAATAATAATAAATTCATCTTAAATAATCCAATCATATGAACAACAATGCCATATTCATAACATGACACATGATTTCCTTATATAGGGGACATCATGAATCATTATAACATCTATATAATAACTTTACTAACGACCAAATTTTTATATTATTTTTTTTGGAACATGTATATCTAAATCATGATCTGTACATGATCAATTCATTAAAATCAATACCTCACTCATCACCCTAGAACACAGATAGTATGTAATTACCATAGATGAATCATAGAATTTATTATTTTCAATGAATTATATTTTACCCATCCTTTCCACATCAATCCCCAACAACCGGACTCCAATAACTCACTAGTTATGTTATCTATATAGATCAATCTATACATACACAACCAGTTATCTAAAATTAGGGTCATACTCAAATATCTGATAACACAAGAGGATCAGCATTCCATTTACATTCTATAAGTATCTGGTGATAAATATCCCAAGAACATTAATCTATGGTATAAATAAAAAATTATTCATTTACCAACACATATCAACCTATAATCATACTCATTGCATTCCCTATTGGAATGGTCCACAATCCCTATCAAATTTTTTTCATTTTCATCTTGTATGATTATAAATTTATTAACCTACCATCAATAACCTATGATGATTTCTAAAATAACATAATACTGTAATAATTATTTTTTTTATCTATCAACCATGCCTATATTAAAGTTCACAACATCAATTAAAAAACATGGTCCATACACTTTATCATTAAATAGTGTGATCCCCAAAATTTGACGAAAGTCACCATATATCATTGAGCACCAACCAGTACAGATGTTTATCATCACTAATTCATTTTTACCTTTTGAATATTCCAATTTCATACACATTGATTTAACCCACACTGTATTATTGGGTGTGAACATCATGATATCCCAAGATTCTTCAACCAGAAATTATCAAAATATCATCACTAAGTCCCTATACAACTTCCCACTATAAAACCATTCTACCACATTGTATTTCATGTAATTACCTTGATTTTTTATTCCTCAACTAAGGGTAATACCATCCCAACTTAACATATTTACATGGTTCCACCTATCCTATTGAGATTGAGAAAGGTTTAAAAGATCTTCCTGATAAATTAAAATGATAAAACTCCAAGATATTGGGAAACTAAGAAACATGATTCCAAGTTCAATCCTAATGTATTTTACTAGTTTTCAACGACATAAATTTTTCTTAGAAACCCACATGACCTTGATTAAATCCACAATCCTATCATAGTTGTAATGAGTAAAACTGACATGCACTACTAAATTATGTATAGTGTATTATAAATGCACAGTGTAATTACCTTCTAAATTATGAATTAGATTCTATATGTATTGAATTCTGATTTGAATACACTATACATAATTCATAAGTCTATTTGTATTCATAATTCTATATAACACATACATAATTATGATTTTAATTTTGTTTGTATTGTATTATTAATTATTAATAAATTTCTATATGTATTCAATTTTGATTTCAATTCAAAAATTTGTATTGAACAGGGTAATTGAGTTCTAAATTCTCAACCCAATTCTGAATCCAATTATGTATGTATTTAATTACATTAGATTTTTTTTGTTATACTTGAATTATATTATGATTTCAATTATGTGTTATAAATTTAGGTAATTTCATAAATATCTATGAATACATTTATAGGTAACTGCGTAGGGGGAGGCAAGCTACATCATACTGTTGGAATTGTATGAAGGCTAGACTAATAGTTTACAACTCTTATTATATGTGTGAAAACCTACTCAATACAAATGGTTTATAGGAAATAATTATTGCAAATTTAAACGAACAATTTTAAAACCATTAGGATAAACCTCTAAAGTCAATCATTACCAATGGTTATCTAAAAAATTGTTTAAAGAATATTCTAAGTATTTCAAAACTATTGGAGTAGACATAATTTTTCAACGTCCACAATTACTTTAAACGATTGGTAATAATATATTCCAACGTATTTGAGAAACCGTTGGTATATTGTGAATTTCAAAGCAATATACCGTTGGTTATTCAATAACCATTTGTCTATTTCTATCCCCATGCCTATGCATCCAACAGTTTAGAAAATCATTGGTATAGGTCATAACAAATGTTTTCCATCCTTTACCAATGTTTTTAAACCATTCTTTTAGAATAACATTCTAGTAGTAACGGAAAATTTGTAAATAATTAGATGTAAGTGTTTGTATGTTTGGGTCAAAACCAAAGAATAAAATTATCTTAGTATATTGAGAGTAATATATATGTAATATAATAATATAATATGAATAATTAAGATTTTGGAGAATGAAAATTTACTAAAAATATAGGGGAAGGATGTAACCTCTTATTTAGATATCTTCGTTTGTTTTGCACCAATGGGCTTCCTTGGATGCATTTCTGCCCAAGGATAGGAATATTTGTTGGGGGAGGGATATTGAAGATCTATTTTGGTATATCATGGTTAAGAGAAAGTGTCTTGAGATTTGTGAGTAAGCGGTATAGGTGAATGCCATTTTATAGTTTAGGGAAATGACACACTTAGAATTTTTTAAAAAAATTGTCTGTTAGCCAAGTATTACTTGTTCCCCAAAGTGTCCAAATACAAAATTATGGATCCTTATAGGTGTATTGGATGAAATATATCCATAAATAATTTCTTGAAAATTGTACTTCTCATTTTCCACACTAATATTATGGTTTAGTCCCCCATTAATCATAGTTTTACCTTAATCGGTGTAATTAATTTAAATCACATTCAAAAATATTTTTTGAAAAATATTTATGATTAAAATAATATACATTATAAGTTATTCTTATTTAATGTATGGAATAATTTTTCCAAATTAATAAAAATTTATTTTAATATGTTAATTTATATTTAAATTTTTATATGGGTTGATAATGCAATTTTTTTAATGTTAAAACGTTCAAAATCTTGCTCGCATTTTATAATCAATTTCAAAGTGAAATTCATTCCAATTTACAAAATAGGATTAATTGATAAAAATTTACTTTATTTAAACATGCAAATTTTTATATATAAAATTTAACCTTATAAATATATTATATAAAATTCCTTTTTGGATTAAATTTCATTATTTTTACCATTCCTTAAAAATGGAACATTACAGAAAAATACCAAAACATAACAATAATATAATTTATATGTTTATCGTTCAAACTTAAAATTTATTTTAAATTTTATAATTTATAAAAATTCATAAAATATGGTTTTGGAATATATTCTCTATTAAAAGGTGGTAACACTACTTTTATTAAAAAAAATATGTTATAATGGGTCATATTGGTTCATTTATCATATTATGCCTATAAAAGAAATAGTACGAACATGGAAAATATTTTATTGAAGATACAAAATTTTAATTTGATTAATATCATTAATTAGGAGTAATTAATTTTCTTATTATGAAAAATTTGCGTCTTCACTTAAAAATAGTCATGTATAAAATCATTACCATTATATTCATTTGGTTTCTATATTAATTTCAAATTAATAGGTATCCAATAAAATAAAATATATATTTTTATCAGTTAGTTAGTCCTATAATCGTCAATTTAAATTCTATATAAAATATTATTATATAAACTGTTAATATTCATAATTATATATTATTTTTCATTAATACTATGTCTTGTGTGTTGCACAAGTCGTCATGGAAATTTAGTGTTACATGAATTGTAATATGTTCTCTGTGTCTTATTTAGAGAAAGATAAAATTTATGTTTCATGTAGTGGAAACTTAATTTTGCTTTATTTATAATGCAATCCAAAAATAATTATTTAATATAAAATAGATTATTTTCAGTATTGTGTGAAATAATAAATATCAAAAAGATTAAATTAATTCAAAATACATATTTCACAATATCTTAGGGTGGAAAATTATACACATAATAAAATATATTTTACCTCATAATTATTCTAGGTTATCTATGATTTAATATTGGAAATTTCCCTTCATAGAATCCCACATCAAAAAAATTAATAATAATAAAACCTTTAAGAAGGGATGTTTGAACAAAAATGCTCACGCAAACTAACGGAAAATTAGTTTCCCCCAAAGGATAACATAGGGGGGAAGTGAATATATGAAAATAGAAGAAAAATAAAACAGCTAATATCTAATGGAATGTGACAGATAACATTGATAAGTAGTAGTGGGTGATCATAAAACTGCAAATATGTGATAATCAAAGGGGCTATTTGTTTAATTTGAAATAGTGATAATATCATTACATTTCTTGGTTTATATATCCTTTTCCTAAAGTGAAAAAACATGCACACGAAGACATATTGACTATGTTTATTGCATGACCTCACCCTTTGATTGTTCCTTGACCAATTTAAAATTCATACCATACTCAAAAATAGTTGGTGAATTTTTAATTCTTGATGAACTAAATTGTCATATGATCTATAATTAGAATCATAAATCATTACATTTTTATTCATTAATAATAAAACTAAAATGGTTATTAAAAGTTATCCAAAATGAATAATCCCTCCTATAGTGGCATAATACTTTAATCACTAAAACCTCATTAGATGTTTTACATAAACTATCCCATAAATGGTAACTTCCTAATCCTTCCTGAAGATGTAAATATTAATCATTATAAATATATAAGAAAAAAATATTAACATTTATCACCTATATATCATAATGTGTCTCTGGATTTTATCATTCCATAAATGCAAATAACTAAATCATATTTTCTCTGGAAACAAGGTAATACCCCAAATTACCATTAATCATTTTGGAAAACATTCGTGCTTCCTTGTAAAAAATATTATTATATTTGTTCTATAAATCAATGATGTTGAAAAATTCATTCATGAAAATATAAAAATATTCCTAAAAATTAATTAATCTGTTTTATGTTCATCGAGTCTATACAATTTACTATATCTAACTCAACCATCTCTTTATCGAAAATAAACACAATATACTTCACATCTTGAACATTTTAAGGGTTATGATCCCTTAATCAATATATCCACTTTAGTTAAATCAATATTTTATTTATTCATAAATATTCCACATATATATTACAATCCATAATGAAAAACAAATATTGAAAATACTTATATATTTCATGTTTCATATAACAGAATCATTGAATTCCAAAATATAAATTCTTCACTCATTAAAATTTATTCCTGATCCATTAATCAAGATTTATAATAATATACCTTAATAACAGTTGTATTAGAATAAGAAAATTGAACCTTATTTTATAGTTCGTCAACCTTAATTTAATCATGATTCATACATTTAATTTAAATAATACATCAAGAATATCCAACACAATTAACATGGGATTTGCTGTATTTTTATCTTCAACTATATAACCAATACTCATAGAAATTCTTGATTTTCTTCATTATACTTCCAATCTTTTTTCATTATGAGAACTATTTACACAACTGAAACATTAAATTTTATCCTAGTTACATCTAGTTTCCTTTATTGATTAAAACAATAAAGCTTGGGGTGAGAAACATTTGTTATAGATGAAAACCACATAATCATTAAAAAAAATTCTTATATGATGTATAATTAATGACACTTACATCTTTTATATATTATAACATTGTTTAAAAATATTTAATTCATAGTCATATTCTATTTAAATTATTCCAAATGTTTCATAAAAAGTTTGTGAATTCCCATATAATATACCTCAGGAGTTTCAAACCAGGTGTGTCCCAATGCCTATTATCGTGTTCTAGGTTACAGTAGAGTCAAGACCGACACACCATGTTTGATTTGTTACCACTTTGTATATCATTTTTAGTGTCACATACACTTGTAGAATCTATATAATTAGGTAATTCTAGGAAACCACTCACTCTATCCATTTCCATACTTCCAAGACATACTCCTAAACATTAACACTTCCTTAAACATATAATTACCGAAACCACTAAACATAACCTTAAAAATATCCCTAGGGATCTCACTAATTCTTTATCATCATAGTTTCCAATGGTTGAAAAATCCTTTCTTATTATACCAATTATAAAAACCACATTTTAATGTATATAGACATTACATTATATTTATGTAATACTTATTCTGTTACTCAAACAGACACCCACAGACCATATGAGTTTAGTACCTTTTAAAACATGGAACAAAATATTATAACAAAGTGAATGATAATCAATGTTTTACAAAAATATCTCCACACTTTTTAAGTATACATAAGAACATTTCTTCATAACTAAGGGAAAGGAAACAAAATAACGGAGTGTTCTTGAATTCTCATTAAGTGTAAATAAATGAAATAAATTTGTATAACATGAACATAAGGGTACTAGAAGATGATATTATCACATTATAAGGTCATACACATAATATCAATAATCTAAAAAAGGAATCATTACATAAATACTACCAATATGTATGATATGAATCAGAATATAATTGGGATAATAATCTATGAAAGCATAACATATGAGTAGGACATGGAATTTTGGAATACACTACGAATGTATAACACCAGGAGCATGTATAAGTAGATATAGGTTCACTCACTCATTATTTTAAAAATATGAAATCCGACCCTCACATAGGCTTTTGGAAATGTAACTAGGTTCGTGCATAATATTGTGAAGATGAAATATGGTTCATGCCTAACAACATGAACGTATAATCGGGTTCATATCAAAACTTATGGACATGTAACCAAGTGCACAAATAACATTACTAACATGTAATCAGGTTCCCAAATAACATTATGAACACATAATAACGTTCACTAATAAAATTTTCAGTGTGTAATTATGTTAACATGAAAACTTATGGACACAAAATTAGGTCCATTAATAACATTGTTAACATATAATTAGGTTCACACATATCAATTGTCATCATGAGTCAACCATTTTTACCCTATTCATCTGTGGGAGATATTTTTTCCAACTTTCACATAATATGTGCTCCACAATATTGAAAATAATAATCATATCATAACCAATGAATTCAAATGGGTATCAAAACCATTTCAACATATCATTATATTTGAAAAAATGATTGGTTTTACAATAATTTCATAAAAACATAACCCATGAAAAGAAAATGTTTTCAAATTTATATAACTAGTGGAAGAGAAAGAGATTTCATAAGAATCATTCCATCAAATCCTCAAACCTTAAAAAAATAATATTAATGGATCCTTTGTATCATTTCCTCAAAGGGAATGAGTAACATCAAGGGGGTTCATCATAGAGGGAATATAATCTTGAAATGCCTTCGAAAAACAATTCTAAAGGAAAATATACATTACTCATTGAAATTTATATTGAAAATATAAAACCTTTATAAAACCATTTCCGATGAAAATTCATTGAAAACATATATTGAAGTATTGAATAAATTTTAAAAACATTTCCACTTAGAAAAAATAGTGAATGAAGCTTCAAAACATTTTAAAAATTATTTACCATGAAAATATATAAAATATATATGAAATAATTTTTAAATCCATTTTCCTGGAAAAAATATAAAATAATCTTGAAAACATTTTGAAAATTCATTTACATGAATACTTATAAAATTATCATGAAAATACATCGAAAACAATTTCCTTAAAACCATATAAAAAAGCATGAAAAAATATTAAAAACCATTTTCCATGAAAATAATTTGAAAACATAAAAATAAATTAAAAGATAATTAAAATCATTTTCTTACAAAAAAAACCTTTTAAAAACATATAAAGGAAGCTTTAGAAATCATTTAAAACATAATTTTTTATAAAAAAACATTTCAATAAACATTTTGCTAGGAAAAAAAATAAAATTAAAATATTTAAAGAATGTTTGGAACAAAATTTCTTTCAGAGTATTAACTTTTCCCACTTAAAAACGATTCATAAAGGAAATTACGGTCATGACAGTGAGTTGGACCATTTATTCCAAACATTTCTTTTCCTTCATAAAATTTACAAAAAATATAATGATCAGAAAAAAAATTATTGGTTTTGAAGAAAATTTTTTATTCATGTAAAAATGGGTAAAAATTTAATTAAAAAATCTTTGGACTATATAATTTCTTTAAAAACAAATTAGATAATTTTTTAAGGAACAAATATTAATGACTGAAAGGGGAAATAATGTCATATTATTATAAAAAATTCTTAATTATCTCATGTAAAAATGATTTAAAAATGGTACCATTATATATATCTAGATATAATATTTTTATTTTTATTTTAAGAAATTTCTGGTGATTTATTAAGATAGGGATCCTAATATTCCATTAGTAATTCATAATCACAAACTATCTCGATAAACGATGTGATTAAATCTATAAACTGTTACCAATTTTATAAAATTACATCATAATATATTGGAATAGTAAAATTTTAATAAAGCATAAAATATCATGAAAATTTGTATATTCTTGATATAATGTATCTTAATTCAGTATATATGCTTCATTTTAAAATATAGGTTCATAAAATGGCATCTATCTCAATAGAAGAAAATTAAAACAAAACAACTTTACAAGATTTTTATCTTTTGAAACATAACTCCAATGAAATAAATATCATAAAAGGGATATGTAAGTATGAATATATTTAAATAAAATAATCAGAAAATACATGCATTGTAAGTACAAACACCCCACAAATGAAATGAGTGGTGAATAAGGCATGTACCTCACAAAAATGAAAATATAGATGAATCTCCCTTACCTTGTGTCTTATCTTTATTTGTACATATTGAATCCTCTAGTATAATTAATATAAGTTTAATATTCATCCATGATAATACAATATTATTATATGTAATACCTTATATTATTTTCTTATGAATTTATTTACAATTTTATTAATAGCACTATGTTAATGTTACATTTCAATTAATATCTGCTTTATTTTTCATATATTATTGGGCCTCTTAATCATGGTCATCTTATTATGATCATGATTAAATTATTTTGAAAATTTATATGATTGTATAAATATCATATATAATGAGTATATATTTATTTATAATAATCTCTACAATATTGAAATGTTAAAGGAAAATACACCATTAATGGAGACAGTAGGTCATACGTACACATAAACTCTACTTTCGTTTGATTATGGTAATGACATAATGAAATTTAATTGAATATATATATATATATATAATAACATTCCAATATAATTATTATGTAATTTATATCTAATAATATTTCTAAAAATGTCCTTAAATTATCACATTATATTTATTAATGAAACACATCGATTTGCGGAGGTGGTAGTGCACATCACCACAATCGATGTAATCATAGTTACAAAAAATTGAATCAATAGATGGATGTTCAATATTAAAATTTAAAAATCATAAATACAATATAAATATCACATATATTATATGTGAACTGTTTTTTTATAATAATTCCCGACCATTAAATGTAGTAATTGAAAAAACAGACAACATTGTTTCATGAGGCGGTAGTTCTATGTATATAAGAATGAAATATACATTACACCTTATATGGATGTGTGTGTATGTTCAGGTAGAAAAATTTGAAAAAAATACATATCAATATATTTACTATACTACGGTTGTAATATAATCATTACATAATTAGTATTTAGGGGGTGGAGAATGATTGTCAAACTAAAGATATTGAAGAATGATGCCACCTCTTATTTAAGAAACTCCTTCTAGTTTTCACCAAAGAGAATACGTTGATGGATTTATTCTTAATGTGAAGATTATTGATTGAAGGTATGGATGTTTATGAGAAATTTAGGATGATTTGGGTAAACTCAAAGTGTCTTTTGAGGTGTGAGAAAGTGGGATGGGTGCCATCCTTTTTATATTGGAGTGAAAGGACACACATGGTGTGTATAAAAAAAATGGTTTGTTTCCATAGTATTACTTGTTCTCCATGTATTGAAATGGACCATTACGTAATGTTAATGGTTTATTAGACTATATAAGGGAATAAAAAAGGGGTTTAACTAGTTTATTTGTCTTTTACCCCCATAAAAAAAGGTTTAGTCCATTTTTAAGCTTAATATTTTCTTAATCGACATAAATAAATTTAATTTCATTCAGTAATAATTTTTTTTCAATAACAATTTTGAAATTTTGATAAATTGTAAATTATGGTGATTGAAAATATGGAATAAATTTTGAATAATTTCAATCACATATGTCAAAAAAATTAATATAAATTTAACCACACAAATAGGATGAAAAGACATGGTTTTAAAGAAACAATATGTCTAAAATATTTCTATGTTTTTATATTAAATTTAAAATTTAATAAAATTAAAATAACCTAAATTAAAATAACATGATAAAAAATAAATATATTTATAATCTAAAACCAGTTAAAAATTTAAAATAACCTTATAAATATATTTTCTGAACATGAAGTGTTCTGCTAAAATTAAATATTTTTCACTATTCAATTAAAAATGAAACATCAAATAAAAATACAAAAAATTCACCCTATCTTAATTTTAGTGTTTTGAGATTAAATATGATGTTATTTTTCAAAATATAAGATTTCTAAAATTTAGATTAAAATTGTTTCTCCATTAAAAGTCTTCAAAACTACTCTTATAAAAATGTTGGTTTTTATGTGTCATATTTGGTATGTTATCATGCATTTCTTATAATACCAATTAGGATATCATAAATGATATTTTACTGAATATATAAAAACTAAATTTTATTAATATATTTTAATAATATTTTTTAATTTAAATTATAATGATAATTAATCCTCTACACATAAAAGTTTCCTATTGTTAAATAATTTTTTATATTATTTTTGTTTCTATATTCATTATTGATTTAAAGTTAATCAATGAATTCAAAAATATATTTTCATGGTTTATTTAGTCATATAACATTAAATTAAATTTATGGTTTATATTTTGTTACATTAAATGATAATATTCTTAATAATATATTATTGTTAATTAAAACATGGTCTTGTGTGTTACACAAGCCATCGAGGAATGTTATTCTTGCATGTAATGTAATATAACCACAATGTTCTCTGTAGAGAAAGATAAAATATATTGTGTGAGTAGTGAAATATTAATATAGTGTTGTGTGTAACATAATCCTATCATCATTATTTTATATTAAATAGTCTATAATCATTTTTTCAATAATTAATAAATATCAAAAATAATAAATTAATTCAGAAAAATATATATCACCAAATCATAGGGTGTTATATATAAGATCTACAAAATTCAAAAATATTACGAATGAATTTTATTAGAAAAATAATCATAAAATTTAAAATTTATTATCAAATCATCAAATTCTTTTGATAGTTATAAATTCTTCTAATACTACGTATGAAAAAATATTTTTTTGACATTTTCAATAAATTTTCAAAAATTACAAATTTGAAAAACATAAAGAAGTATCATTTTAAAAATAATTTCTAAACATTAAAACATTATAGAAAATCAATTTAAATTTTCAATTAATAATATAAATTTAATTCTCAATAAAAATTTTATCTGAATAGGTAGATGGAATAAAAAGGACTTTTAATCGAAATGTGAAATAGATTCAGATATTATTAAAATCATTTATTCAGTATTTTGATTAATTAAAGTGTGGGAATAGAGTATAAAATATGTAATGAATAAAATTGAAAATATTATAAGAAAAAAAATTCGATACATGATATTTAATTCATAAAAATTTATCAATGAAAATTTAATAATAATAATTCACTATATTCAATGAGATTGTATCATAAAACACTTACTGGATGTTCCACTTACATCCAATATACTCTATCCACTATTATAAAAATATATATCCATTATAATTATACAAATAAATAATTTTAAAACCTAAAATATCATATATTATCCACTTAAAATATTTCAATAATGATTTATTATAAATTATATATTACAATAATTATTTCTAGGTGTATCTTTTTTAATATTCATTCATGTTTTAGTTCAATAGATTCAGTCCATATTATTTTATGTAGGTTTAAAAATTTATTTAATTTTAAAAATTATCTAAATATAACATTTATTCATTATTTATATATATCTATATTTCAGAAAATATAGATATGGAAAATGAATTAAATCATTCATGGAGTTGGTAGGTCATACGTATCCATGAAAACAATTTCTATTTTCTATGGATGTAATAAAATAATGGTAAGTAATATTTTATCTATATATTTTTATTATATAATATATATATATATATATATTAATTAAATTTATTATAATATCCACTATGGTAAAGAAGAGAAAAAACGAATGGCATCGCTTAATGGAGGTCATAGTCTCCGTGAACCCTTGAGGGACATTATCATTTTCCATTAGATCTGAAGGAGGTTGGTAATTATTATTCCATAATCATTTTAATAAGGAACTAATTTGAATATAAAAAAGTCATTATTTTATAAAATATTCCATATATTTTTTGAAGTTATAAAAAGGGTGTTTTTAAAACAGTTGGTTTAGAGGTGATCCTATTTACTAAAATGCCGCCTCCCCATTACTCAATAATATATGACATGATGGCCTTTAAAAAATAACATAAGCTCTAAGATGTGGGGATTGAATATATGATGTTATTATTTCAGTAGTGGGATAATGATTAATTATCATTCAGTTGGAATATTGAAGGATAAGAAGTACCCATTTATAAGTTAGTGGTGGTAAACTCTTGGAACTATATAAATTGTTAAATTATTAAATATTATTTTTTGGAGAAAAATGGCACAAAATTAATGTTTTTAGAATATAATATGAGGATGAGTCAAAATATTCCAATAAATGAATGATTGGAATATTTTTTTTATTTGATCACAAAAATCTATTAGTGTAAAAATTGTTAACCCTTATTTACAATTATCATGTAAAATTAGGTTTCTAATCATTAAATTTAATGGTTGTTAAAAAAGGAAAATAGACATATAAATTTGAAAAGGTTGATATTTTAATAACTATAACATCTATTTGGATTAATATTGTGTTTTTATGAATTTTAAATCTGTTAATACAATATTTAATATAAAAAAATAATATTAATATCATTTTTAGAATTATTTCTCACTTTTACATTTAAAAACAACATGAAATAAATAGAATAAGAATCTAAATAATTCAAAAAAATTAACCTGTTATGTATGTCTATGAACTATTTTGGAACAAAATAATTTTTCCAACTTATAGTAGTTTTAATATTTTAAAATCATTTACTATTTTATATTTTTTGAATAAATTTTGTTTTTGGTGATAGTTATGTGTTCAAGGTAATTTTTTAATCACTAAAAATTAAAACTAAATTACTATTATCATATAAACTAATTTATTTTCTAAATAAACATTTATAAAAAAATGAAATATCTATTTATGAATGTATTAAAATCATATATATTTTAAAGTCAATAGACAGATATTTTGTATTTATTCTTTTTATAAAATAATAAAAATGTCATAGTCAATGAAAAATGGAAACAAGTGTAAATAATATTAAGAATTGTAAAGTAATGTTCTATCTATACCTGGAAAATATGTTAAATAAATGAGATAGGGAACTTTTAAACCTCTGCGAAAATTAATAACCTTATTTATACTATATTATCAATGTTGTGGTAGAAAATATTTCACAGGGATACAATTCATAATGAAAACAATATATAGAAAATATTTAAATAATTTGACCCTATTGATCATAAATATAGAATTCATTTTATCAAATTCATTTAACAGAAGTCCAAGGGAATAATTGAAAATTAATCTCACAAAATGTAACAAAAATTATTATTCTATAAATAATGTTTTCTTGACCAATAAATATTTTAAAAAATTTCCATATAAAAATATTTCCCATAACTATAATATGATTATTTATAATAAAATTAACTAATTTTACATAATCACTTATTTTAAAATTTAATGGGACTTTTATTATTTTTAAAATGAAGCTAAATTATTTAGAAAAAACTATATTTTCATTATTGATCGAGAACACCATATGTTTAAAAAAAAATAGAAAAAATTAAATTTTAAAAAAAATTACATGGTGATTTTGAAAATTATGTTAATTTTTTCAGATAAATTTTTTAAAAGTGGAAACAATTAACTATATTTTTATCTCACAAAAAGAAATGCAAGTCATTTTTGTGGAAATTGTGTTTTTTATGCAGATAATGAATACTAAAAATTGATTACATATTTATCAATATATATAGGATATATCTAAAATCACAATACTTATTTAAATAAATTAATTATCAGCATTCATATGGAATGTTTTATGGCTAGGTTGTAACGATGTACTATATTATGTTTTATTTGGACTCATGATTACATGTATCACAAACTATAAATGAATTAAATTTATCTTAAATATAAATATATTATAATATATATGTGTGTTACATGTTACCCATAGATTAAACTATAAAAAATAGTATCCAGACTCCAATATACCAAAATGGATTTCATTTCTAGTAAAACCATATAATCTCTACCATGTCATAATTTCATGACATTCTCCTATATTTATAAATATACCTTTTGTTTTACCCTAAATTTTCTTATTATAATCCATAAAAAAACATAAGATATTCAATACATTGATCCTATAGGTTAACGTATGTAATTGAAAATAACATCATCCTTAATTAATCATGCATTGAATTCATTATAAACCAATAATTAACCCTCAATCAATGTCATGAAAGCAATTTATGTTATCTAAAAATGAATATGATAAAACATTTAGTGCCCCTAGACCTGTGCTCTTGGATTTGATGAGAAATAAATTTCATATTCAGTTTTATTTGATACACACCTATGATTCTAATGTATTTCAATCAAGGTACTCTTCTCAAATTAGTTTACTTAATAATATAGTTCATAACATGCAGAAAGGGAAACAATATAACTGGTGAGCTAAAATAATCAATATAGGTAAACATAAAAATACTCATTAAAAAATGAAACATGAGTCCTAACCTGATATCAAAATTAGGATGATCATAAACTGTAATAATGGAGTAAATAGATGATATTATATGTACATAGATAAAAATTACCATAACATAAGATTATGTAATCATAAAAATGTAGTGACAACATAAGGATTACATCACAATCATAAGTCACCGATATCTACATTTTAAACATAAAATAATTTTTGAAGCTCACTACACACAATCCATAGGTTTCTATTCTCAATATCAACACACTATGTTATCTCATGAGATGGAATCATTAACTAATTAATTGGAGTGATATATAATTTTAGGCCCATCCACTACATAATAAATATCATATATATGTGACCCACATGGATCTTACCACAAATTTAAAAAATAATTTCATAATCCATATTGATAATGAACTTGAATGGTATCACATTGTGAATAACCATGATCAGTGATATGAAATAGATAAATAAAACTATTAGAATAATTAAAAATAATAATTGAAAATAAGAGAATTCACTTCCCTTTTAAATAATTTAGAAAATATTTTTTATTAAATCTTGAGAATGTGAATTTACTTTTTAAAAACATGAATTAATAATTATGGATTCTTATAAAAAATGAAATAGGACGCGTAATGTCATGTTAACATGGAAACATGTAAAAGAGATACCTTCCCATCAGATTGGCAGAAGTGGAAAATTTTAAAAATGAGATTATTTTATAACATTTCATAGAAATATCATATAGTTGAAAAAAATGAAAAATTCCATTATATATGAAATTATAAAATATTTGTAACTTGAATTCAAGGGAAACCCATTTTTTAAATCTATCATTGTGGAAAATGATAAAAAATTAATTTATAACTATTCATGAAACCAAAATACTAAATATATTAATAAAAAATTAATTTTTAAATAAGTTAAGGTATACATGATTGTAACTTAATAAGAATTATATTTATGTTATAGATCAAAATTTTAATATCTGAAACATGGATATGGATTGAAATTTCCCATTAGAATATATATCATTAGTTTTTAACCACAACATTATTTTATTTAAGTATGTGTATCATCAAAGTGTGTGTTATTAATGAATTTATGTAATAACACCATAAAATAAAACATCATACCATTTGAAAATATAATAGTTAGAAAACTATAATTGGGAGATAAAAAATTATAAGTGATTTCATGAGTCTATATAAAAGGTACATTATTCATGAAAACAATTAATACTTTTTTTACATTTTAAACAAAACCCATGAAGGAGAGAGAAATTAAAATGTAAAAGAAATATCATATGTTAAATATTAATAATTATTATAAGAAAATGTCATTACTCAGATCCTCACAGTCCATTCCTTTTCCAAATTCTAGATCATAGGGGTGATGTCTCGGTGGTAGGTCGTCATTTCTTCGTGTGACCGATTGGGGAAACTGATTGGTCCGACTGATCGGCACGATCGATCAACGCGACTGATCGGTGTCACCCAACCTTGTCGCCTTCTCTTCTACATTTCTTCCCATAATGCCTCTTTTGTCTTTTAAACTTTTTTTCAAGTTGTTATAAGCCATTTAAAATCTCACAATTAATACCCAATAAATCCTGAGGGACCTCCTCAACAGAGAATTAAATAACAATTAATTTCATCGTGTGTAACCACCCAACCGTGTGGGGTACCACGATCCGAATTTAAAGTCGTTCAAATCCCCATATCCCGTAACAATGGGATCTTATCTATATATCACATGGGAATTTCTTTTTCCTTCCCTAACCTCTTCACTGGATTCCTTTCTTCTTAGTATGTTTAGAGTTCCCAACGTCCTTCCCCTGCACATCGGGCTTTTCCCTGATTCGTGGCACGTGGAGAAGAACTTTGATCATTGATCAATCAGGTAGGGTTTTCTTTCTCCCCTCTTTCTTGTGTATCATGCTGGGTGGGTACTCTTTTGCCTCTATGGGAATTTACAAAACCAAACATAATAAAGATAATTAACGAACAATTAAAATAATGAAGGTGGGGTGATAGATGTTTCTGTTGTGCTACGTTTTTTGTTGTATGTGTTGTGAATTGTGTGGGCATATGCTCACTGAAAATCATGGTCGTTGGTGGTCTTTCCTTGCGGACTAATGAACCTCTATCTTCTATGTTGATGAAATGACTTAACCTGAAAATTGGTTAGTCATGTATACCGAGACGGTTTAAATTGCTGTTCAGTATAACATGAATCCCTGTGTGGCCACCCAGGTTAACAAACGGAATGAAGAACCTAATGAATGATGTACTTGGACCTGGATGTTTTTCTACTCTATTTTGGTAGTAGCGGAATTTTTCATTTTATCATCTTATGGGGTGATGTCGGTGAGTATGGGATCCTCTGATGTTTCAAGGTTGCAGGTAGTGAATTTGGGGTTGTGGTTGCTCTGCTTATATCACGAATAGGGGTGGAGTCCTCTATTTTTGAGAAATCTATGGTTCTTAGTTTTGGGGAAATGGGGTTGTGTCTCGGGGCCTTTATTGTTTCCAGAACATCAAGGGATCTCACTTATCTCTTTTTTGGGGTTCTCTTTGGTTCCATTAATTTAATGGAGCTCATTTATCCCTTTGTTTTTGTGACATTACAAGAGTAGCGGGTGAAAATGCTTAAATTTTTGTTTGGTTGTTCCCCTTTTCCTGGCATGTGTTTATGCCTGTTTGTGCACGGTAGTGCATAATTTACCCTAATTGGTTCACTTGAACATGGAAAACAAGAATGATTTAAATGGGAAATTAGTTTTTGGTGTGTGTTGTGACTTGGCTGGGAGTGTCATGGCTTCTTCTATGATAAATAGTATCAAGGGTGTTGTGCTGAGGTTTTGGAACCCCTAGCATGGAATGACTATTCGTTACCTATACATATATCTGTAGCTTTTATGTTTCTTATTCACTCCCCATCCAAGTTGATCACTTTAGTGCCGAACACCCCCATTTCATGGGGGGGGGGGGTGTTTTTCCCAACACTCCTATGAGTGGCTATTTATTATCTCCTTTTTTGCTCCCTTTCCCAAAGATCCCAAGACTCTTCGGCCAGGCTATGATGGCTGAGGTCCATTATTAGCCCAAGAATCGTTGGGCGGGGTAGTTATGGTGGTTTTACCAGGTGTCTGTGGGTAGGTTATTTCACAAGTGTCTTCGGGATGAGGCCCAGGTGTCTTCGGGTGTGGAATTAGTTGTTCTCTCCTAGGTGTCTTCAGGTGTGGCAGTAGTTTTTCTGGACCAGCTGTGTGTGGGCGGGGTTTGGTAGTGGGACTGCGATGAGGTTGTGGCCCACGTGTGTGCGGGCGGGGTTTGGAAGTGGGACTATGGTGATGCTCTGGCACGGGTGTGTGCGGGCTGGGTTTGGTAGTGGGACTGCGGTGAGAATGGAGGGATTGGTTCTACGCATAGTATGCCTTCAATAACTAGTGGGAAAGTGGAACGGGGTACCCAAATACTGATGTTTTATTACTATAAATTACTTTCCTTGTGTTATTTTGGTAGTGTTCCTAGGAGAGAGATGGGTGGATAGTTTTTCCTTATTGGTGCTTCAGTTTTTCGTTTCTCAAATGGCGTTAGAATGCCTCTCAACTTGTGCACGAGGGTCTCTGGTTTCCCCTACTGATTGTACATGTATGCTCACCATATGTATATAAAAACATTTTCAGGTTTCTAGGTGGACTTCAGGGATCGTGTGGGACTGTACTAGCTCAGACCTCAGGGAAGTTAATGTTGTGGTTTTCCTTTTTCGTGGTACATTAACTTTGATGTTTTTGAGGAATGTATTATTTACTATTGAACATGAATTGGGGAAGGGATTTCTTTTAGATTTACTTTTACTTTAAACTCCGGCATTATTGGGTATGTTGTCTTATCTCTTGATCCTATAAAAATATAAAAAGGGTAATGCCTTCCATTTTGTTTGAGATTTAATACCCTTGGTGCTGGTCACCAATCTGGGACCTATTGAAGGCGGGTTTCAAGGGTCATTATATCTTCTTCATCTTAAAGAAGGAAGGGTCTAGAAATCTACTGACCCTTCTCCCCTTTTGGTGAAGGCGGGTCATGACAGAATGGTAATAGAGGTAGTTTGATAGGTAGGATTGGGTTTGGAGTTAGGCATAGTGTGGATTGCATGAGGTGGGAGGGTAACAATGTTGGGTGAACTTGGTGCGTGAATTAGTCCAGGGAAGACCAGCTAGGGCATGGGATTTTAGCCCCCCCCCCCCCCCCCCGAGATCTGATGTAAGGACTTTCGACCTACCAAACAACCAAATGAGACTACAATGATTGCAGGGTAGAGATCCTAGGAAAGTTACATGCATCCTAATGACTTATGTTCTTATGTTTCATGGGTGTCATGGGGATTAAAAATAAATAAAGGAGTCTAAGAAAATTTGATAACAATATTCTGCACTACTCGGGCTTAGGCATTCCTTGTTTACCTTGTAGCTATGGCACTTTGGAGACGACCACAAGTAGTGTGGGTGATCAAGGCCCAGGAAGATGACACGACTGATCGAAGGTGGGATGATCGAGAAGAGGAGGATGACGAGTGGAAGAAGACGCTTCGTTCCATTCGGCGACAGACCCTCGAGATATATGAGGGCAACAACTCTGATATGGAGACGAAGAGCTGGCTCAATGAACATAGATCACTTTCGGCCCGATTCGAGCTCTGACCGAGTACTGGGTTCCTCTGGCCGTCATCCATATGTGGGGAGTAGCGTGTCATTGGTGGACACTTTATCGTGGGGAAAGGAAGGATGCTGAGGTTGTGTGGGCTGATTTCGAGAAGGAGTTCCCAGCAGAATTCATCTCTTCCATGATGAAGCTAGAGAAGAGAAAAGGTCTACTCTCCCTCAAGCTAGGGAGTATGTCGGTGAGAGAGATGGGGATCAAGTTCAAGGATCTCTTTCGCTTCGCTCTGGATCTCTTTCCGGATGAGGAGTCTCAGGCGAGATGTTTAGAGGAGGCACTCTAACCTTCTCTTCAGTACGCGGTTACCCCCTTCACCCTACCGACATACTTATAGGTGTAGAAGAAGGATGAATAGTGTTGAGGATACACACACTGGGAGGTGTGTCATGAGAGGGGATCCCGTAGGGCTCATCGAAGGGGAAGGCCGTCAGCAGTAGGCCTCCAGTATCAGGACCCTCTAGGTTCCAATCGGCCGGGAGTAGGCTGTAGTAGTTCCTGTTCTGATCTCCCGACCCTCTCCCTTTCCCTTCGGGCCTAGGACTGAGGTGCTTCATTTGTGGCAGCCATGGGCACCTTCGAAACCGGTGCCTGGAAAAAGTACAATACAGTGGGGGTGGTCTAGTTCCGCACCCACCTCAGCAGCAGCAGTTTCCAGCTAGGCCCTTTCAGCAGCAGTAGGGGCACCGATATCTCGCCCTTCCGAGAGTAGACATGGAATGAGGAGGCTGACCTTAGGGTGCTCCCCAGTAACCTCGACCAGGGCATGGTTGGGGAGGCGGCCAACAACCGAGAGGCAGAGGAGCATGGTGTGGGTAGTTGTACGTTGTGTGGGCCGCAGTTCGAGCAGGGCCAGAGGTCGTTCGAGGTACGATCATTTTTTAGTACCCTTGCATATGCCTTTTTTGATATTGGAGCTTCACACTCCTTTATTTCACCCATACTAGCCCATGCCCTGGGTTTAGATTCTATGATACATACAGTGCCCCTGGTGCTGAGAACACCTTTCGCAGGTCACACTGACTTGTCCTATGTTTGTCGAGGATGCAGACTGATGATAGGGCCACATCATTCAGTCATGGATCTTCTTCTATTGTAGATATGTCCATATGATGTCATCCTATGCATTGACTAGCTGTTCTCTGTATGTGCGGTAATTGATTTCTTTTGAGGAATGGTATTGTTTTTAGACTTGGGCGGCCGACGGGTGACTTTCATCGGCAAGAGGGGTTTTCAGTGAAGAAGAAAGTGAGGGAAACCCCTCCTCTCCTTGTTGGATAAGCTGTCAGTGTATTCGTTGGATGAAGAAATGGTGGAAGTCCCCAGGATTGTTAGTGAGTTTATGGACATCTTCCCTTAAGATGTAGAAACTCTTCCCCCTCGACGTGATGTTGAGCTCGGGATAGACTTACAGCCTGGTGCTCATCCGATTTCGATGGCCCCCTACCGGATGGCACCTTTGGAGCTACAGGAGTTGCAGATTCAGAATGAGGAACTGATGAAGTAGGGCTTTGTTCGACCAACTGTGTCACCATGGGGTTCTCCAGTCATGTTTGCAAAGAAGGAAGAAGGTGGTATCAGGCTGTGCATAGAGTACAAGATACTGAATCAGGTAACAGTCAATAATTTCTACCCTCTTCTAAGGATAGACGACCCCTTTGACCAATTTAAGTGGGCATGATGGTTCTCTTAGATCGATCTACGATCTGGATATCACCAAGTGAGGGTGAAGGATGGTGATATCTCAAAGATGGCCTTCTGGTGTAGATACGGGCACTTCGAGTTTGTGGTCATACTATTTGGCATGACGAATGCTCTAGCTATGTTAATGGGGAACATAAACTCCATCTTCCAAGAGTACCTGGATCGGTTCGTAGTCGTATTTACCGACGACATCTTGATCAACTCAAGATCAGAGGAGGATCATGCTGAGCATCTGATAATTATTTTAGAGGTCCTCCAACAACACCAACTCTATGGGAAGTTATCCACGTGAAATTACTGGACACGAAAAGTGAATTTACATGGGAACGTGGTGTCCGATCAGGGGATCGTTGTGGACCCCTCGAAGGTTGAGGTGGTTGTTTCTTGGTCAGCACCCAAGAACATGGCTGAAGCTTGTAGTTTCCTCAGGCTGGCAGGTTACTACCTGAGGTTCGTTCCCAACATCTCCAAAGTTGTGGCACCCTTGATACCCTTGACGAAGAAGGACTAGGCATTCGTATGGGATGACAATAGCAAGCCAGCCTTCATCTATCTGAAGGAGAAGTTCGTTAGTTCCCCAGTGCTGACATTTCTAGAAAAATGGAAATCATATGAGTTGTTCGGTGATGCTTTAGGTCAGGGCCTCTGATGTGTGTTGATCCAGTGTCAAGGGGTGATATCCTATGGGTCTAGGCAGTTATGTCCCCATGATCGTAACTATGCCACCCATGATCTGGAGCATTCAGTGGTCATGTTCGCACTAAATTTTTGGCGGCACTACCTCGTCAGGGAGAGCTTCATGGTCCTCACTGATCACAAGAGCTTGAAGTATGTCTTCTCCCAGCGGGACCTGAAATTACGGCAGTGAAGGTGGATGGAGTTCCATCAGGACTATGATTCGATATTTCCTACACCTCCTGAAAAGGGAATGTGGTGGTTGATTCTTTGAGCAGGAAGTCGCGGAAGGATGCAGTCCGAGAGTCGGCAGATACTTGGAAGGCGATGGAGGAGTTGGCTTCCATACACCTGGATGCCCGGATGTAAGGTGGTAGACGTTGCCTATATCAGATGACGGTGCAATCATCACTATTGAGATAGGTAGAGGAGTCCCAATAGGGAGACTCCGAAAGCGAAGTGATGTGTGACCGAGTTGACCAAGGCAATGCTATGAAAGGGTGGACGGAGGATGGACAGAACCAGATGCTTTTCCAAGGAAAGCTATTTGTTCCAGAGGCAATGCGTGCCAAGGTTCTTAGTGAGTTCCACAACTCACCCCTAACAGTGCAACTAGGAGTTTCCAAGATGTACCAGGGCCTGGGGAGACAGTTTTGGTGGCCCAGGGTGAAACGGGCAGTAGTGTAGTTCTTATCAAAGTGCCTAGTGTGTCAGTAGGTGAAGCCTGAACACCGTGTCCCAGGAGGCTTGTTGGAACCTTTAGATGTCCCCAAGTAGAAGTGGGAGGACATCTCGATGGATTTATTCACAGGTCTACCCAAGGTTCATGGGGGATGAGATGCTATCAGGGTAGTGGTGGAACGGTTGATGAAATCAGCTCACTTTCTTGTGATCAAGGCGTCATGTGCAGTGGATGCATTAGCACCAAATTACGTGGATTAGGTGGTGTAGTTTCATGAAGTTATGATATCCATAGTCTTGGTTGGGATATATGGTTTACATCAAGAATCTAGAGAGGACTGTAGCATGCATTTGGCACCCATCTACTTCTTAGCACTGCCTCCCACCACCAGAAATATGGGCAGACAGAGTGCACCATCCAGATGTTAGAGGACATGCTATGGGCATGCATTCTGGATTTTGGTGGATCGTGGGTGAGACACTTTCCTTTGGTAGAGTTTGCCTACAAAAATAGATATCACTCTACCATTGGCATGGCTCTGTTTGAAGCCTTCTATGGGAGGCCATGTCACTCACCTGTGTGCTGGACTGAAGTTTGGGAAGCGAGTGTTCATGGCCCGGAGGTGGTGCAGATCACGATGGAGAAGGTGCAGCTTATACGAGAGAGGATGAAGGTGGGTCAGTACCAGAAGAATTTATATGCCGATAATAGGATGAGACCATTATAGTTCGGGGTTAGGGACCACATGTTATTGAAGGTATCCCCACAGCGTGGACAACAGAGGTTCGACAGGGGATGTAAGCTTTTTCCCAGGTTCATCGGACCATTCTATGTGTTGCGGCGGGTCGGGGAATTTGCTTATAAGCTAGCATTACCACCGCCCCTACTGAGGATACATGACTTCTTCAATGTGTCCCAACTCCGTCGGTATCTTCATGATGATTCACACATCCTTGATAGGGGAGATCTAGATATCGATGACAATGCAACATTTGTGGAGCAGCCAATAATGATCAAGGATCGTGAGGAGATGGTGCTTCATGGACGAACCATTCCTTTGGTTGATGTTTTGTGGAAGCATGGTGGGCTTGAGGAAAGTACCTAGGATTTGGAAGCATAGATGTGTGCCTAGTACCTAGAGTTGTTTTGAGTTTTGTGTTATTCTATTTTTTTCTATATTTTGATGGAACACATTACCTTGTTAACTATGGAATGTGTGGTTTTCCTTTTCTATGGATGTGTGTGAAGTATCCTGAGATTTGGGGAGGGGAGGACCTAATACATTGTTAAGACGCATTAGAGTGGATGCGCCTGAACCCGTTCGGGTGAGTCGGAGCTGCCCAAAGCAGATAGTATCTTAACCTGGAGGAAGGGAAACCCGTTACCACATGATCAGATGGTTTAATCCTTTTTTTTACGGTGTTGTAATTGTTCAGGTTCACTCTTGAAAGGTATCCTCCAGGGTGGTTGTTCGGAACCCCCCGCCCCCCCTCATTTCATCAAGTCTGGTTAAAAATTATCGAGGACAAGAATTCTTTGAGAGGTATCTGATGTGATGACCCAGACCCTCGCGGTCCATCCCATTTCCAAATTCCAGATCATATGGGTGACATTTCGGTGGTAGTACATCATTTAGGCGTGTGACCAATTGGGCTGACTGATCAGGGAAACTGATCGGCATAACCGATCAGTGCGACCTATTGGCATGACCGATTGGCGCGACCGATCGCTGTCACCCAGCCTTGTCGGTTTCACTTCTACAGTTCTTCGCATACCGCCTCTTTGGTATTTTCAAAAAAATTTCAAGTTGTTAAAAGCCATTTAAAAACCCATAATTAATACCCAATAAATCTCTAGGGACATCCTCAATGTAGAATTAATTTACAATTCATTCCGTCATGTGTAACAACCCAACCGCGTGGGGAACCATGATTCGAATTTAAAGACCTTCAAATCCCCATATCCTGTAACAATGGGATCTTATCTATATATCGCATGGTAATTTATTCTTCCTTCTTATTCCTCTTGGATGGATTCCTTTCTTCTTAGTATGTTTGGAGTTCCCGACGTCCCTCCCCTTCATGTCACACTTTTCCATGATTCTTGGCGCGTAGTGAATAACTTTTATCTTTGATCAAGTCGATAGGGTTTTCCTTCGCCTCTCCTTACTATGTATCATGATGGGTGGGTACGCATTTTCCACTATGGGAATTGAAAAAAAACTTAATGAATATGATGAACGAACATTTAAATGAATGAAGGGGGGTGTGATCATTGTTTCTGTTGTGAGACATTTATGTTGTATGTGTTGTGAATTGTGTGGGCCTTTTCTCACTGAAAATCATGTCTGCTGGGGGTCTTTCCTTACCTACTAATGAACCATTGTCTTCTATAATGATTATATGAATTAACCTGGAAATTTGTTAGTCACGTAAACCCAGATGGTTAAAATGGATGTTTAATAAAACAAGAATCCCTCTATGGCCACCAAGGTTAACAAACAGAAAGAAGAACCTAATGAACGATGTACATGGACCTGGATGTTTCTCTACTCTATTTTGGTAGAAGGGGAATTATTCTGTTTGTCTTCTTATGGGGCGATGTAGGTGAGGATGGGATCCTCTGATGTGTCACAGTTACTGGTAGTGATTCTAGTGTTTTGGTTGCTTTGCTTATAACACGAATAGGGGTGGAATCCTCTATTGTTGAGAAATCATTGGATCCTAGTTTTCGGGACATGGGACTATGTCTCAGGGTCTTCATTGTTTCTAGTACTTCAAGGGATCTCAATTATCTCTTTTGTGAGGTTTTATTTGGTTCCAGTACTATGAGGGATCTCACTTATCCATTTGTTGTTATGGCCTAACAAGAGAACCGAGTGTGAATGCTTAAAGTGTTTTTTTTTCTTCTTTTCCTGGCTAGTGTTTATGCTTGTTAGTGCCTAGTAGTGCAGAAATCACCCTAATGGGATCACTTGAACATGGTAAACAAGAATTATTTAAATGGGTAATTGATTTTTGGGATGAGTTGTGACTTGGACGGGAGTGTTGTGGCTTATTTTGTGAATAAATTGTAAGAAGGGTGTTGTGCTGTGTTTTTGGAACCTCTAAGATGGGATGAGTGTTTGTTAACTAAACATATATCTGTTGCTTTTTTGTTTCTTATTCATGACCTACCAAAGTTGAGAACTTTAGTTCCAAACACCCCCATATCATGGGGTAGGGTGTTTTTTCCAGCACTCCTATGTGTGTCTAGTTATTAGCTCCATTTCTGCTCCCTTTCCTGAATAGCCCAAGACTTTTCGAGCAGGCTGTGATGGCCTGAGATCCATTATTAGCCCAAGAATCTTTGGGTGGGGTAGTTGTGGTGGTTGGCCAAGATGTTCGCGGGTAGGTTGTTTCCCAAGTGACTTCGGGATGAGGCCTAGGTGTCTTCGAGGGTGGAATTGGTTGTTCTGGCCCAGGTGTCTTCAGGCGTGGCAGTGGTTGTTCTGGCCCAGGTGTGTGCGGGCGGGTTTTGGCAGTGGGACTGTGATGAGGTTGTGGCCCAGGTGTCTGTGGGAGGGGTCTGGCAGTGGGACTACAGTAAGGCTATGGCTGAGGTGTGTGCGGGTGGGGTTTGGCAGTGGGACTACGGTGAGAATAGCCAGATTGGTTCGATGCGTAGGATGTCTTCAATAACCAGTGGGAAAGTGGCACGAGGTACCCAAATACCAATGTTCTATTACTATACATTACTTGCCTTGCACTATTTGGGGAGTGTGCTTTATTGAGAATTGGGTGGATAGTTTTTCCTTCCTAGGTGCTTTGGTTTTTCTTTTCTCACAGGGAATTAGAATGCCTCCCCACTTGTGCACGAGAGTCTCTGGTTTCCCCTACTTAGTGTACTTGTATGCTCACCCTATGTATATAAAACTGTTTTCATATTTCCAGGAGGACTTCAGGGATCATGCGGGACCGTACTAGCTCAGACCTCAGGGCAGTTACTGTTGTGGATTTCCATTTTCTAGGTACTTTACCTTTTGGGTTTTGTGGCTTGTATTATTTACTGTTGAAAATGCATTTGGGAAGGGATTTCTTATGGATTTACTTTTACTTTAAACTCTGGCATTGTTGGGGTTGTTTTCTTATCTCATGATCCTATAAAAAAATAAAAAGGTTAATGCCATCCATTTTTTGTGAGATTTTATACCATTGGTGCTGGTATCCACTCGAGGACTTATTGGAGGCGGGTTTCAGGGGTCATTATCTCTTCTTCAACATAAATAAGGAAGGTCATGGAAATCTACTAACCCTTCCCCCTTTTTTATGAAGGAAAGTTGTGATAGAAAATTTTGATGAATATTCACCATATAAAATTAAATTGGTGAAACATGTAAAATTTATATCAATAAAGGGAATTTGAGACAAAAATACCTTAATTTATTTCCTCACTTAGTTGATCAGACTCAAACATCATCAGGAATATTTAATTTCCTTGTAATTATCCATAGAAATGAATGATATAGGATAACTATGTGTATAAAAATCAATTCATAGTGTGATATTGTATAGTGATGAATATATAGGGAGTGTTTCCCTTTGTAATTTGAATTAAAGTCTATGTAATGAAAGGGTGAAAAGGTCCCTTTTATAAGTAAAAGGAAGGGATGTTTCATAATTATATTGACTTATAAATCTATTATTTACATAATTCAATGATAAATAATCCTTTACATGAAATTATGTTGTATAGTGAATAATAGGTTTAAAACACACCATTTCCGCTCTTGTTGGGCACCCAATTGACTAAATTATGGGTTTGTATATTCTCGTTTCAGTTTTATCAAGTGCACTTTTACCTAGGTAATAATTATTTTTACACATGTTAAAAAATTAAAATAATTTCTAATAACATTTATATTACCACATAATTTTTTTATTATAATCCTAGATTTGAAATTAAATTTTTTAATTAAAAATACTATCATTAAGAACATTTAATTTTAAAATAAACACTCTATGTGATTAAATCATTTTTAAGATAATCAGTTTTTTATTATAATTGTTTTTTTAGGTAAAACTATTAAAGTAAATAATTGGTATGAAATAAATTAATATACTATAAATCATATTATGGATATGAGATATTAAAATCAATCTATATTATAATTTTACAGAAAATAATAATTAATTGAAAAAATGCATAACAACTATATCATTAAAAAAGCTCCAATTTACATTAGTTCTAAAAATATTTTCCATAGGTTCTACATGTTCAAATAATATTTTAAAATGAATAATTTTATTCCAAATTTTTTTATTTGATCACTCAAATACCATTATGGCCTTATATGAAATTATTATAAATTTATAAATTCATGAAAATTACAATTTTTGTTAAAACTGAATTTTTATCTAAAAATCAATATCTCTAAAAAAATATAAAAAATTAATTAAAATATTTTAAATAATAAAATATTCACAAATTCGTTTTTTTCATAATATATTTAAAAAAATTATATATTTACATTTTAATGGAAACTTACAAATACAAAGATACACTACTTTTATTTAAGAACTAACATTATTAAATATTAAGAGTTTCTACTATTATTTCTTAATAATTTTTTATTGTAATTAATTTTAAAATCTTATATCATTTATAGATATATTATCTGTTATAATAATGATATTATAATGTTTATTATTTTAATATTCAAATATAGCATGACCTTTATTTTAGGGAAAGTGAAAAAATATTTCAAACAATCAATTCATTAATAAAAAAATATATAGACATAATTTTTGCATGTTATATCCCCAATAAATAAATGGTAGGCCATTATTTTGGTAATAATGAAATAATTTAATTTAGAAATGAAAAAAAAGACATGAGATGGAATTTTAAATGAATAGATTACCCTAATATCTTATATATAAGTTGTATACCAATCTTCATCCACTACCAAGTTAACTAAATTATTAATTACCCCTCAGAATATTGAGGATTTATGTCCACATTTTCCATAGATATAACATTTTATATTTCCATTGAATCATTCCCTAATGTATCTCTTCTTTCATTTTTGAAATATTTGAAATTTATATATTTTTCATTCACTATCTTCATCACTTTTTCATTTATGAGACTACATCCTTCTATTCCTAATATAGTTTTGGTCATTAAATATATTCACATTATTAACCATATTTTTTCCTAGTTTATTTTTTATAATAATAAGATTCCTACCCCATGTTCTAATCGATGTTTATTAGAGGTCTGTACAATCAACACATTTTCCATTGCATCTATTGTTAGATATTTTCCATCTTTCTCCATCAATTACCATAATTGAAATTTTATGGACAAAAATAATAAAATTAGAAAAAATATATAGGGGAAACAAGAGCCTTGATGAAATAATTCATAAATTTTGTGAATACTTGAATCTATTAGTCCTTATATCCTTCGTGATTATTCATGCTCATTTTATTATTAGGTTCTCTAATATTTTTTTACTTCCATAAAATTATATCTTCAATTACTTCATAATGGTTATTAAAGAAAATATGAATTAACCCCAATAAGATTCCCTGTTAATGTTAGTATAGGTGCATACTAAGAGACCATTCATCTTGTACCAGAATTATAACTGAGATATACCTAACAAACAATTTTTTGGGATATCTCCCATAGAATCATATTTGCCAAAATTATATCTAATTTCAAGTATCAATATAGGGATTTAATTTTTAGTAAATCCACACAATCTCTACATTTTGAAAATGTCATGATATTATCATATATATAGACATAAAATTAGGGTTCTCACCATAGTTATATTATTATAATCCCCATAAAAAATATACTCAATCAATGAACCTAATGTTTTATCTATACCATTCAAACTAAGATCATCTATTAATCATCATCCACTAATTCTAAATCTAAATATTAAATCATCATCAACAAATAAAATACATTACTAAAGTCTTATCTAAACAATATTCTAATACCAACTTCAACTCCTTAGTCCTGTGATCATAGATCGTATGTCGAAAACATATATCTTACCAGAATATATTTTTTTAAAAACACTTATTACATTGTATTTCACAAAAGTTAAATCTACATCCCTTTTCTTTTATAGAAGAATTGAATAAAGACAAATAATAAAATTCTAAATACATGGTATTCTCAATAAATTGAAACCTTTTAAACAATGTGATGTTCTCATAAATACATAATGATTCCTAATAGTCTACTATAATTTCTCAAACAAGATACTCTTCAATGGTTATAATACTCAATAGATTATTTACTAAACTTGGGTAGGGGAAACATAAGTTGGGGAGATCTAAAACACTTATTAAGGGTTAAAAAATAATAAATCACAACATGAAAAGTGTGTGAAAAAACATCATATCAAAATAAAGATGATTATAAATATGGAATCATGTGATAAAAAAATTATATCATATTGACATTAATAAAACAATTGACCATAACATAAGAGCATAGAATAAAAGGAATGTGTTGTCAACATAAACATGACAGAATATAAATAAGTCAAGGATCATGTAATGATTAACATAACACATTTTTCTATGATGAAATCATATACACCTTTGTTTCCCATGCTCATAGATAACAAATTATGATTTCTCATGATATAGAAACATCAACCAATCCATTAGAGGGAAATCTAATTTCTGGTACATGTATCATATAATAACAATTACACAAATTTTTTTCATATGATTTCGATCAATGAATCCTAAAAAGAAAAAAATCGTTTTTAAATTCTTTTTATTTTTTCCATGTGGAAGAATTCAATATTTAACCAATAAACATGACATAATGAACTAATTGAAAACAAATGGGTATCCATTGTCTTTTAAAATCATTATAGTTAAACTAAACACAACAAATAAGACTACACGTATATTATTTACAATTTATAGTAAAGGGGTATATTATTTTGACTATAATATATTTGATCAATCTATATATTGGGTATATAAGTTAAAACCATTAAATAATGTAATGGAACTTATAGAGTTCACATAAGAAATGAGTTGGATGTAAATCATGCTTATAAAAATGGAAGATTTGGATAGAAAAAAAGAAGTGAAGGATCATACCACTTATGTAAAAGAAAAAATCATAATACATACTAATATTGAATGTATACGATATCATTTGAATACTTTCCATGATCAGTATATAAAATAGATAATATATACTCTTATAGGAATTATTAAAATCTAATATAAAATGAGAATTTTCCTTATCCATTGAAAACATTGATAATTTTTATTTTTTTGGAAACAAGAGGATATTGAATTTATTTTCTAAAAAATATATATGTATAGAGTATGTGTATTAGAAAATGATGAAGGTGTAAAAAGATTCATTCACATATAATCATATTAATGGGATTCATTCTATTGTAAATAAACCATGTCGAAAATTTTATAAATACACTCCTTTAAAATATCATTTTAAATTAATTATATTAAAAAATAAATTTAATACAATCTTCGGGGGATAATTTTTAAATAATTTATAACATTAATTCACTGGAAAACTTTTTCCAAAATATAACTATGTGGAAAATGTTAAAATTGTTTTAAACCCCTTTTATGTAATCCATATTGTATAAAGAATAATAAAAAAATTATTAGAAATCAAGTGATGGGAAACATGAATTAAACATTATATGAAAAAACATTAGGTTATAAATAGCACATTTTATTCGTAACACAAGGAAATGGAAAAAATATACCCATTAGAATGTATGGGAGTTATTCTTATCATCATGGTACATTTATTCATGGTAGAATTTAATGAAAGGGGGATATTAATTAAAATAATTAATATCACAATAGGAAATATAAATATATAATTTGAAATGAATATTGTAGGAAATAATATTATAGGATGATAAAATTATAGAATATATTTCCTTACTGATGGGAATAATTGACTTCAGTCGAGCAAATATATGACTTTATTATTGTTTTATTCAAAACCTGTTATAGAGAATGAACATGAAAATGAATATAAAATATATTGAATAATGGATAAATCAATATTATGTAAGAGTTATGTCTATTATTCTATAAACTAAATTAATTTTGTTAATAATGTAAAATGTGTCTCATCCAATGGATTTTGAGACAAAAATCCCTTACATTGTTTCCCTACGTAGTAGATCACAATCTATCTTCATAATAATATTTTATTTTCCATGGAATTTACATTGTAAATGAAATTATTAGGGCAATTAATGGTTTATAAAGGATATTGTTAGTGGTATAGGTATCTAGAATAAAAAATGGTTAGAGATTTAATATGGAATTTGGCAGAATGTTTGCACCAAGATGGTTTTGTGGACCCTTTTATAAGTGAAGGGAAATGTATTTTGTAGAACTACATTAAAATATTAAATTTATAAATTACAATAACAAAGGCAAAATACTTCCATAATTCTAATTGTTTATTATAGTACTTGATATGGCCGAACAAAATCCTATCTACTAATGTTTGGGACACCATTGAGTTATTTATGGGTTTATACATTCACCTCTCACATTACACATTGGTATTTTAATATAGGTATCTTTTGTTTTCTACCATGTTAAATAATTTAAAATTTCACAAATAATATTAACATAACCACCTAAATTGGGTCAAACAATATTATATATGATATTATTTTTCCAATTTAAAATGTTATGATAATGAAATTTTATTTTTAAAATACATGATGTTAATGCATGAAAACTGCATTTGGGATAATCATTTTTTATGCTTAAAATTTTTGTACAAGTTAAAATTTCTATTGTCAATAGGATTTATGACCTAAATTTATTTCATATTATTTAAATTAAATTTATGTGTCATTAAAATCATGGAATATCAAAATTTTAAAAAAAAATATTTGTTTATTGAATGAAAAGAGTTCAAATATTTTTCATTAATAAAGTATCCTTATAATTTGGTCCAAAAAATGTTGTCCACGTGTTCTCTAAATCCGAGTAATATTTCAAAATTCAAAATGTCATTACGTAATATTATATTTGATCAATTATATGGTATTAAGACCTTCTATATCATTCTAATGTGTCCATAATGGCATGCAAATTCGACTTTTCATGAAAAATGAAATTTCAAGTAAATATTAATATCATCTTCAAATTAAAAAAAATCAATCTATGTAAATATGATATTCTAACATCCAAAATAAAGACAATTTTTTTATCATTATATTTATTAAAATTATATATTTATATTTTAATTGAAATATATATATGTTTATATATATATTTATAAATTTACCTTCATAAATAATAAATTTTTATAATATTATATCTTATTAATTTTCTAATTTAATGAAATTTAATATTTTTTATCGTATATAGATATATTAAATATTATCATAATTATCTTATAAAAATTATAATTTTAATTATATAATATATCAGGAACTTTGTTTTATGGAATTTAATGAAAAATATTGATCTTTGAATATTTTAAAATAAAATATATATACAGAAATCATGGGATGTTACAATGTTTTCTACCATGCTAATAAGTAATGATACACTATTTACTATTTCTTGAAACAAACACAATAAAATATTACATACATTATTAATGTTTTAAATTGAAAATCACAAAATAGTATAAATTTATTGATATATATAAATATTTTTTTATCTATTAAATAAATTTCCAATTAATATTATACTATTTTGACATCGAAAAAATAATTTCCATTCTAGTTCAAATTTATTATTTCATCACATTCAATCTATGATAATAAGGAACTTTTATTTGATATTGATCTCTAGATATCCACATTTGTTCCATGTTGAAATTCGAAATACTAAAATCATTAAATTTAAAATTTTCATTTAGAAACCAATCATTTCATCATATTATAAGGAAATAATTTTCCAGATAAAACATTAATTTATAAAAAAGTCATTAGATTCCTAATAAGCGTTTTGTGAGAAGAATTATTCTTTTAAATAAAATGAGTGAATTAAATAATCCTAGTTATCTTAAACAACCTAATAAATCAATCATCATATAAGCTAATGAATAAATAAAATTGATTAAAATAAAATACATAGGATAAAATAAATAAATAATTATCTATATAGAATAACATAAAAATATATTTGAATATTATAATCATTATATAAATATATAATTGAAATTGAAAATATATTAACAGCATAAAATTCTGTCATAAATGTCCAATTTAAATCTTATTAAATAACATAAATTCTTTAGAGAGGATATTTCAATATAAATCACAAATTGATTTCTTGATGCTCCTATATAGTTCAAATAAAAATTCAATGTGACATTGCATATTTACATATAGGCAAAAACTATTATTTTTATACTTAAATTCATTAATTTTGACATTGTAATGTTCCCAATGGATTCAAGGATGTCCCGAGGTTTTATAAAGCTCGTTCGAAGCCCAGTGCCTTAATGTGTGGGAAATCTGACTTGGAATAACGGTTAAGAAAAGATGTTCTACCCATCATTCATGGTTTCATTTATCATAGTGTCTTGAGATAGGGGGAATCATTACTCCATATGATTTATTTGAAACCATTTAAGGAGGCCCCAAATCCCATGAATCTAGTTTCATACAATTATAGATTTTTTTTCCATAGATGTGCATGGTTGTCCAAACTGTGCAGATAGCCAATGTGGGGTGCTATTTAGGCAGTGGTATGGTGAAGGCTAGTGCATGGTTTGGCCAAAAATGTGGCCAAACCATGATCCATTATATGGATCGGTGAATTTACACTTTTCCCATAATTAATTTTCAAACCATAACTATCATTTATCCCCTCTCTTTTACAAAAGATGAACACTCCTCACTTTTATGGGTTTATCCCATGCCTAATATACGAATCACCATTTCTCCTACTTCAATACTATAAATACTTTACAGTAAGAATAATTGAAATTATATAGGTAATAAAAATAGTCATCGTACTTATTTTTTTCATTTATTTTATCCTCTATTATGCTATTAAGGTGCAACCACATTTTCTGCATTTTTAGGTCATTTCTGGATTTCTATGATGTCATATATTCTAGATCTATTAATGGATCAAAAATATATGGTATGTCTTCTATGCAACAATTGTAGGTGGTAATGCTCATTTCATCATATTTCATCATAGTCTATAACTAGCAACATTATTTCCTACATCATACCCTTCCAGTGATTCTAAAAAAAAGTTAAATAAATTAAATGGAATGCTAAATAATGCCTAGTGAGATCCTTGTAAGTGTAAATTCAACCCCTTATGTTTATCTCCTTGACATATTTTCCACAAAATGGGTTATTCTTCCATTTAAGACTAATATTCTATTTGTATTAAATTGCACAAATTTCCATTGAGGGGGGGTTTACTTAGGGTTAATGCATAAAAAAAATATTTTTAATTAAAATGAATGATCGACCATAATTTAGTCCATACCCTTCATAAAATAATTGGTTTTCAAAATAAAATATATCCCCATCATGGTCACCATGTTATTAATGGACTCTTATTAAACTACATGTTCTTTGTATCAGAATCATTCCTTCACCATAATGTCAAGGGAGATACATGTCGCTCTGTCTTCAGGAACCCTTGGACCCCCATCATGCCTTATTTTTTGTTTTAATAATGATATTTTAAAATCACTGGAGGAGGTACTAGAAAATACTAAGACAAGGTCACCGAATATTGTCCATTTTTTCTCTAGATGAGTGACAATGGATACATAGGGGATTACTATTTGATGGGATAAGTGGTGTGATTGTTGTATAATTCCATGAGAGAGACTCAAATCCTTACATGTGATCCTAGGTACAAACTCATATGTGATTTCTTTTCATCTTCACACCATTTTTGGAGTAAAAATTGGGATCTCATTCGTAGGTAACCATGTACATTCTCCAAAAACAATTGACATATTATATCAAATCGAGTGATACCTAGGATTTTATTACGATTTACTTTTTGGGCTCATGGTGATTCTAAATAATTTTTAAATATGGAAATTAATTTAAAGGAATAAAAGAATGGCCATAAAAATCCTGTTACATGCCTACCAAACAAAGTAACTTTCTTAGGGAGGGTCCATCCTTTGAAATTTTACTTATAGTATCCCTTACCATATTTCACACTTGTGCAGGTAACAACAGGTCAATGATTTATAGTTCATGCACCTCTAACAATGTTACATGTTAGTAATGGAAAATTAAGATAATTTCACCGAATTACATAATTTTTCACCTACGGAGGATAGTGATGAGGTGAATAATATGAGGTTATTTGAGTATGGGCTCTGTTATTACATTATGTTATAGGTGAACATGGATGAAAACCATTATTCAAATATTGAACTCATCCCCCATCACTAGGTGGAACCTGTGGGAATCTAAATATGCAAGTCATGGAAGGTCCACTTCTAGGCCGAAAAAGGGTTTATTCGGTGGGTGTAGACATTTTTTTGTGGGTACCCTTAGGGGAAGTTCCATCCATGTCTCCCACACCACCTACTATGTGGTCTTTCACTATTTTGGTTGGTTATTCCCAAATAAACATCTGTACATGGGATACCATAATCGGTGTTGAGTTTACGGTAGGATGGGTCCCCAATAGTGCTTCTACTGATCTTATTAATTTCTACCTAGAGGGAGGGGATCCATATTGACACTGCTCACAGGAAATGGATCAGTGAATCAATTTTAGTATTATAATTTTTATTTTACTAGGATATCAGTTATAGGAGGTAGTCATAGCCAAGGTAATCGGCCTTACATTTTCAATTTTAACGGAAAAATCCTAGAAAACTAGTGAGGAATCATCATAGGGCCTTGGTTAAGGCCATATCGTTATAGTGTATACTGTACCTGAGGAATAGAGACAAGGTCCATCTATGGATAGAGTACTATTATATTTCCTTTTAATTTAGATTCATCCCTATTTGATACAAGTGGATCCAACTCCTTTAAAACATCTATTTTAGTGGAGAGTTTGTTCCTAGAAATACATTATTTCTAATATGTTATGTCTCCATTAAAATACTCCTAGTGGTCTGATCAGAGATAATAATACCATTCCATGAGTTCCCCTTTGAGATAGGTGGGTATTGATTCTCATGTTATTTCATCATTGTTTACTAGCTTCAATTTCATTCTTATTATGGTTTGAATGTTCTGTTATTCTTCCCATGTAGATAATTATGCCAGGAAGGTGTCCATAACATCACATGAGGGAAGCAAGTATATAAATTAGTGTGAATGGGATAATACTTCTTCAAGATCTCAACTAGAGTGTCATGAGGTATGAATGGTTCCTGATCAGATGGACAGTCTCTTCATGAGTGATATAGGAATGAATGTTTTAGAATAACTAGTTTTTTTGGATCCTTATTGGGATATCTTCCCTGATGATTTATCTTGATTACCACAAGCGATATTTTTCCAGTTCACTATCAATCCTATACCAAATGTGGAACCAATTTCTATTCCTCCTTATGGGATGGTACAAACCAAACTATAGGAAGTCAAGATGCTGCTAGAAGATCTTTAGGAAAAAGGATTCATCCAACTCAACACTTTTTCATTGGGTACAACTATCCTTTTATCTATGAAGATGGACAATACCCTATTTTTTTGTGTGGATTACCATCGATTGAATGAGCATACAATGATTAACCAGTATCGACAACCTCGTATAAATTACATCTTCATAAATATACAATTAGTGAGTTCTTTCTACAAGATCAATTTAATATCGGGCTACCATTTGGTGTGTGTGAGCTAATCTGACATATCTCGTTCTAAATTTTGGACTATATATAACTTTTACGAGTATCTGGTTCTGTTGATCAACCATATGAATTCATCCCCAGTCTTTTTGGATCTAATGAATTGGGTGTATCCCCCTGTAAAAAGATTCATTTTTGGTTGTCATCATAGATTTTATATTAGTGTTTTCCCTTAATATACATAACCATTCCCACCATCTTGAGAACATGTTAAATACATTTAGATAGAACCAGTTATATGATGAGCTGAGAAAATCCACTTTTGGATGAGTAAGGTTGACATTATGTGTCATTGATTTTCATTGGTGGAAGTATCTATTTACCCAAATAAGGTTAGCAGTGTGAATTTGTGGGAATTGACCAAGAATGTGTTTGAAATATGTATCATCATGGGAACAACTGCCTACTACTGGAGTTTTATATTGGATATTTCATGCCTTACATTGTTTCTTATAGTATTAACTAACATGGTCATGATGTTAGTGTAGCCTAAAGATTGTGAGATATCTTCTCAAGAGTTGAATGGAATACTGAGTTCATCAATGATTTTGATTCTTATAAAGACTGGTATATGTTATATTTTATACAAAGATACATCAGGTATTCAGATGGAATAATTGATAAAGCATCCTGACCGGGTTGTGGCATATTGGTAGAACATGTTGAGACCTCAAAAGAAGCAATAACCTCAATATGACCACGAGCCAGAAGCCGTGATTCATGCCATATGTTTTTTTGGAAATATATATTTGGTGGGTCGATCATATTCTACAAGGACCAAAAATTTCCCAAATATATCTCCACATAGTAAATATTGAATCTAAGACATCATGATTTGGTATAATACTTACATTCATTATACATTGATCGTTATTATACCCCTCATTAGGGTAATTCCATGGATGATTCTTTTTGTTGTAGGACTCATAATGAATCCATCCAATAGGCTAGATATGAGTGGTATTCGACAGATCAATTTTCTAGAATGGACATTGTTTTTCAAATGAAGCTTGGTTAGCCAGTTTTAGCTGCACTATTAGTGACATCCTACATTAAATTGTGGTTGCATATGAATTAGGTATTTAAATCATTGGGCCTTGTCTTGAGGGATATCATCATATGTTATAAACCACCTCCGGGTTGGGTTTATGATGCATGTGTGATACTACAATCTCATGGGAATGTATGGGTTCCTTCTAATATATAGGATGAGTTGATGAGTGAATATCATGCCTCTATATTTTATGATATACCTTGTCTTAAAAACATGTAATCTGTTATTATTCATCAATATAGGTGTCTAGGTATGAAGAGGCAGTTTTTTTATTTCATTATTTGAAGCTCCACATGTTAGTAGGTGAAGGTAGATAAACAATGACATTTTGAGATTCTACAACCACTCTCCATTCATGATTATAAAGGGAATGACATTGTGGTGTATTTTTTGATGTGTTTTTTGTGATCCCCTCGAGGTATTGATGAAGTGTGGGTGATCTTCGATAGGTTGAAAATGCTATTACTCTTACGACTAATTTGAGAGGCCTTATTAGTTAATGAACATGGGATGATTAACATTCAGGAGATAGTTTTACTAAATCATGTTCCCCATACTATCATATCAGAATGATATTCCCAGTTTTCCTCAGAGATCTATTATGGGTGGTAGAATGCCCTAGTTTTAAAAAAACTCTTGAGTTTAGCATGTCTCCCTCAGCCTAACAGGAAATCATAGAGAATGATTCGAGAGTTAGGGGACATGATCTGTTCATGTATAGTTTATGTTATAATTTAAATTTCAAATTAGATACCCCTCATTGAGTTTTCCTAAAACAATATATTTCAGGAAACAATTCAGATAGATCCATTTAAGGCCCCTAATGGTATGTCATTTCATTCACCTCTATACTTTTAAGAGGCATGTGATGTAGTGATACTAGATCCTTTTCACATTCATGATATTTCAGAGAAATTATATCTATTTTAAAAACATATTGATATAACACATCCCATGCATCATTAATTAATTAATTTCTATTATTGGCCTCTGGATTTTGAGGTGGGACATCTTGTATCTCTAATGGTTTATCCAATGTTGGTCCATAGACAATCATGATGTTTGAGATAGTGGATATAGATTGGATGTTTGCATGTCAGTTGTAGTTTCCTCATTGGTACCATTACATGCATCATGTTTTCCATATAATATAGCATTTACAGTATCACCCTAACCCATCTCATTCATTCAACCCCAATGATATTGAACTGGATGAGGATGCATCTCTTGAAGATCATCAAATATATATCGTTGACTCTAGCATGGATGTTCTCTATGTATGTTTTTTCCTACTTTTCTAGTCCAATAGATGCACGATCATGTATAGGATAATGCCTGTGAGTGGGATGACAATGTACACACATAATGGAAAGAGCTCTTCCCAGAGGACATTCTACCAACCTCAAAAGGGAATCTTGGGGATATGTTTTACTAAAAGGATATGTCGTAACATCCTAATTTTTTGGAATGTAAGACAATTTATTCATATTAATTTTAAATTTTGGCTGTTGAATTTGTGTTCTAATGGATTCATATAGGTTATGAGGGTGTTCGTGGATCATTCGGAGCCCAGATCATCAAAATGAGGGAAATATGATTGGGTCGCACTGTTTGGAAAATCTATGATCCAAGTCCTTGCCGTTTATTTAACCATGATTTTTGAGATAGTGGTGAGTATTTCTCCATATTTTTTTCATTAAAACTATTCATAGGGGCCCAAAATATCATACAAATTGTCTCAATAAAGATACACGGGCCATTTTCATGGGTTTTTCTTGGCCGGCCAAACTGTGCACATAACACATGCATGGTTCTCTTTGGGATGTGGTCAGACAAACATTTTGGACATGGTTTGACTTATAGTATCTTAAAACCATGCTCTCATCCAAGGAAGAGCATATTTTACGTTTTTTCCTAAATGAATTTTAAAACCATACACCACCTTTCTCCCTTATATAGTCTTGTGGTTGAACTGTCCTCCCCTCTCCCTTGGGGTTATCCCTTTACCAATATTGGGATCACCCAAAAATCTTTCACTATCACTATGATTTGAATAATTGAATTAATCTCTACACTCATCTTCAATCCATCCTTAATTTCTCTTCTCAACCATTATGCAATTTATTCATGAACTCATTTGCCTCATTTTCTAGTCTTTTTATAATTTCATCATTATCATATTTTATAGATTTATTAAAGGGACGTAAATGAACAATTGGACATATACACACTAAAGGATGGTGTTTTAACTACATTACCCATGTTAGTCCGCATTCTATAACTTGAACAGTTGTTCCATTTACATGACCCTTTGGTTAAAACATCAAGATTGTTCAATGAATTAAATTAAACACTAAATAATTCCTAGTGTGACTATAGAATCTGGAAAATAACCCCATTTGGTTGATCATATTAATGTATTCTTCCCAGATGTGTGTCATCGAATGTTTAGGCCTAATATCCCATTTGTCTTAAATTGTATTGTCATAATATTAGGTGATATTCCATTGGAATAATTCCTTAACTTCGTATTTTAATTTAAAATGAATGGTCGACCACGATTTGTGCAATATCCTTCATACTTTATTTTTTTTAAAATAAAAATCCATTCATATAGCATCATTCCTCCCCTCATTAGCCTTATTTGGTTTGGAATTGCTACTTGACCATAAGTGACATTACCAAGATGAAAAATGCTAGAAATAAATTATAATGGCTTCAAAATAGTTTGGGGATTATTTTCAATTTAAAATTAAAACAACCAGGACAAGTATACTATTAACAAACAAGAAAAATATGATTCCTGATATTAATGTTATATAACTCTAGGTAATACCAATAGGAAATAATACCAAATGACACCATAACCAATATTAGAGAACCAATGTGGAATACTAAACCAAAAAAACTCAAAGACTCCAAATATAACAACACAAAAAATCCAAACATTCTCTAATAATTTATCCAAAAATTCAGGACCTTGAATCGTGGTGAATATCGAATGAAATGAAATTATTTTCCATTACCTATTTCAAGGAAAATGATATCTATAAAGTCTCTAAAGTTCCCTAGCAATGGCTGATTAATGAAAATGATTAGTATATCTAAAAATTACATCCCATCTCATTCCACTAGGATTGATCCTTTTTGTACATTTTATGAAACAATTCACATAAATCAAATCAATAATGTTTTCATAAATTCCAAACCCTTATGAAGTAATATAGTTACCATTGCAAAAAGGTTTTCCAACATAAAGCCATTTCTAAGGAAGAAAAATAAAAAAGTAACTCGTCCATTTCCCAAATTCATTTGGAATAACCCATTCCCTTTTAGAAAGCCACACATAGTCACGCAAGATTGGTGTTACCACTAATTCTTGAACTTCATGTCTATGCTATGTACCTTTGATTGTGTTAATATATGACCAAAACTCATCCCATTGGACAAACCCTTAACCATTTATGCCAAAGACGATGTCGACACAAAAATTTCAATACCATTTCAATTAAACTATCGTTTTATTAAAAAAACCATTTCTATGTTTCAAGACCAAACAACCATTTTATAATTCACACTCTAAAAAAAATTAGTACGATCACATTCCACCAAAATAACCAATTTTTAAAATTATGTAAACTTGAACAAAATACGGTTTCCATCAAGCATTACATTACTGTTTCAATTAAAATTTAATGAAAAATAATAAATTTAAAATATATACATCTTCTTATAGAATATTTATTTTAGTTTGAGGCCACAGACCTTGTAATGAATGGTGAAAATAAAGAATGCACAAATTCATTAACTAAATAGATTGATTCAATAAAAACCACCTTAGAAATTGTTCAATAATAGAAAAAATATAAAATATCATCATGATTTGCATCAAGTATCATATATAAACAAACAAACAAACTATATATATGAACCTAAGATAGTGAATATGAATATATCTAAACAAAAACACCTTTAAAAGAGTGTAAAAAAGCAATATGGCCTCCAACACACCAAGAGTTTCCAATAGATCACTCTCAGATCGAATGGAAAAGTCTCCATTGCATTTAGGAGGAGGGAAAATTGTGTTAGGATCTAAATAAGTTCCAAATGTGAGGACTAGGATTAAATTCATGTGATATAAACTTTTTTATTTGAAAAATAATTATGCTTGGTTGGGTCACATGGTTAGGAAAACCAAACACCTACTTTGTCCCAACCAATGTTCCCCAACCCCCATCACATGATTGAATTGCAGGGTCCATGACACCATGCACCAACAATTTTTTCCATTTGTTAAACTTTTCATGGTTACTAATATGTGGCCACATTGTTTAACCAAACAATGTACCTTATAATATACACACCCTGTAGACTCTGTTTCACTTTTCACAGTTTCCAATAGGAGCATAATGGTTTTTATAAACACTTCTCAAACTGTTCACCTCTAGAATTGCCCCCAACCATTTCAAAAGGCCTATAAACCATCCCAAACATCACCCTAACACCTTATTTACATAAGATACATAAATAAATGGTTACTAACATGGAACCATGGGAGCTATATTCTCCCCACCATTTTCGTTGACATAATGTAGAAAACCTCTACTGTTTTAAAATAGGTCAGGCCATTTCTCAACAATTTCCTAATCGTGTTCCCATGTTTCATCCTATACCTTATTATGCTTCCAAAAATCCTACACTAGATCGATGATTTTTTCATGAAATAATTTATCCTTTACATCGACAATCTGTACCAGCTTATGAAACAACAACGAATCTAGATAAAGGTCCATCTGATCCCATATAATCACATGGATAATATTAGGATGATATTTTAAACTGAGATACATGAAACCCATTGTGCACATCACTAAATAGTGGGGTCAAAGACAACTGATACGACACCTCACAAAATAGTTCATGTATCTAAAAAGGGCATGTGTATTGAGGAGATAACTTTCCCCTCTTTGAAAACAACACTCCCAAGCCTTGAAGTGATTCTCAATAACACATGATCATTCACGTAGAACAAAAATTTTCATTGATGATTTTACACATATCAATTTTTATGAATCATATCCATCTCTTTCATTTTCAGTACCAATTAAAAATTCTCACTTATATCATTAACATGGATCAACCTAATCATTGAAATTTCAACTTTTTTTCAACCAATAAAGTGGAGAACAACAGGGGCTTCCATACAATTATTCAAAAGGACCCATATATATCAAAGTGGGATAAATATTGTTATATTATAACTACAATAATGAAATATGATCCTACCAATATAAATGAAAATAAATTACATAACCCTGCAACATGTCTTCAAATGATTGCATCATCCTTTCAGATTAACCATTGATTTGAGGATGACACTCTGTAATCATGCTCCACTTAGTTCCATGATATTTCTTGTAGTACCCCCAATTTGAGTTATGTATACTTTGTTTGTTCATTTTGTTTTGATTAATGTGAATTTGATGAGTTGGGAAGAGCTTGGGAGTGTTTAGAATAGTTTTTTCATTAGTTTGGATGCTTTTAATGGGGTGCACAGTTTGAGCACATTTGGTGGAAACCGTGCGGATTCTCTAAAAAACCGTGCAAGGGAGACAGTAGGCTACACCCGGCCTGTGCACAGTTTTCCAAACTGTGCAAGGTAACCGTGCAGACCCTTACTCTCAAGGAAGTAGCATGAAAAAGGATAGCGCACGATTTTCCAAACCGTGCAGACTAAATGTGTGGCCACTTAAAAATTGGGATATAAGTTCTGGGCTCCTTCGAGCTTAACAGATTTCACTCCAATCTTCCTACCACTCGAGAATCACTTGTTATTTTGGGTTCTCAGGGGTTGAAAGTGCTCTCATAGTTGTTTTGGAAGCGATTCGAAGGGGTTTCAAGGCGGTTGGGAGGTGGTTTCTCCCGGGGGAAGGGATTTAGAGAGGTTTTGGTGGAGTGTTCGCCAGTTTTGAGGTGCGGTTGTTTGTGGTTCAATTTCTTGGGAACCCTAAAGATACGTGGCTTCTCTCTTCACTCGACATGGTTAAAACTAGTTGTTATTTGTTACAATTAATTGTTGTGTTGAAAATTAATTGTGATTTGTTTTGTGAAATCTGTTGGAAATCCATTTAGGGTTTTTTTGGTTAAAAGGGGGCTTATGGTGGAATTATTTTTTGGGGATTTTAAGATGGAGATTTTAAAAATGGATGATATGGTTGATTTGTGAAAACTATTGATGAAAATTGGTTTTCAATAAAGAGGTTGTTTCATTGAAATGTGGTTTGGCATGGAATTTGTTTTCAATAAATGGGTGATTTATTCATGTGGATTGATATGCAATGGAATGGGTCGATTGCATGATGTTGTGACCTTGGTGGGTTTGTGCTTGTTTTGGCATGATTAAAATTATATGTGTGAGTGGGAGGGATGTCTCACTAAAAATGGTGATGGATAGTGGTCAGAAGAACAATCATATGGGTAGTGTTCGAGAAGTACCGCTAGTTGTGAATGGGTGAACGGGTTGGGTGGAAGTCCCACCATTTTGATTTCATTGTTGTGAATGGGTGAACAGGTTGGGAGAAAGTCCCACCATTTTGATTTCTTTGTTGTGAATGGGTGAACGATTTGGGCAGAAGTCCCACCATTTTGGTTGTTTGTTGTGTATTTCTTTTCAAGTAGTAAATGGTTGTGTTAATGTGTGAATGATGAAATGGCATGTCGCATGTTTTTATGGATTTACCCGGGTTGCTTGGTTTGGGTGTGATGGATTAGGAAGGGCATGTTCAGCTTATGAAAATGGTTTCACTTGTGATTTAATTTACATAATTTTTTTTATATAAATGTGCTAACGGTTTTATCTTAGTGGAATGAGTCGGGAAGTCATTTGGGAAAAACCTACTATGTTTTAGACTCACCCCCTGCTTTGCCACATTGGTGTCTTTCCAGATGTTTTGTATCGTGACATGGGAAAAGGTAAGGCATCTCCATTATTTAGGGGATGTTTGTGATGTTTTGGTGGAGCTTGGATCTTGGAGTGGAGCTGTGGTGGTGTCATGGCTCGTGGTGTTTTGTTGTTTAGTTTCCTCTTTGTACTCACAAATGTTGTGGACATGTCTGGATGTATTTGTTTTGGTTTGTAATATGGAACAACTTGGTTTCTAGAGGATTGTTTGGTTGGTTTTGTCTTAAGGTAAAATTGTTACCAAATTTTTCACAGACCCATCAATATTTATTTCCATCCGTTGGAACCTTAGGAATGTCACTTAAGGCCAAGTAGCCCTCACCGCCTCCTCAAGCCATTGAGGTTGGGGTGGGGTGTTACAAGAGGTATCGGTTTTTTCAGTCCTTTAGAGTTGATTCTCGGATTTTGTGTTGACATTAGTTGTGTTACATTCCTGGAGTCAGGATAGTAGCAAGGTGTAGGAATGACAGAACATGGAATGTATAGCATAAAAATATGTAGCTAACCCTTTTATGCTGAAATTCAAGTTACTAGGGAGTTGGGTACATAAGTGCTTTGGAGACACTTATAGGCATTGAAAATCTCATTGTCATGGGTGTACCCAATGAGATGTGCATGGCATATGAGGTAGAAATGACATCCCTCTACGATGAATATTTCATTGGGGTATATTTATTTATGATGTGATATGGATATGTGAAAATGTAATGTGAATAAATTCATATTTTGAAAGTTGTTTGGTTTTCAAAATGGTGAAACATGGTAAATGTGGAAAAGTGGAAATTCTTATTGTGATAGTGTTGTGTAATGTGATTTGAAATGGGATTTTGTTATTTCTATTGAAGTGAGACTCATGGTTTATGGTTTTCAATTTATAGAAATGGAATCACATAGGTGTTGTAGAGACTAACAAGAGGAGGCTGCTGAGAATGTGGTAGCACCTCAGTGTCTGGTGAACAAGCAGTTAGTGCAGTGCATAGTGAAAGCTTTCCAAGCTATGGGAAGTGGAAATAAAGTGGATGAACCAAGACATGTGGATCATGCGGTTCAATTTCAAAAGAAAAATACACCCATCTTCGGGGGTGAATCAGAGCCAGAGAGGGCAGAATCATCGTTGAATTGAATGAACAAGATCTTCGTGTTCTTGGGGACACCGGTAGAGTTAAAAGTGAATTTGGCCATGTATATGTTGGAAGATCATGCCCTTCTGTGGTGGGAGTTGGTAGTCTAAGTAGGGACAGACCATGGTATGTTGTGGGAAGGAATTTAAGAATTTTTTAATATACAATTCTACCCATATACATTAAGAATTCAGCGTATGATTGATTGGTTCAGTTTGAAGAAAGAGCTTATGTCTTTGATGGGGTATGCAGCTATGTTTATGAACGTAGTGAGGTTTTCACCTGAGGAGGCGTGTAGGATGTCATTAAAGGAAAGGATCACTGAATTGGGGTTAATGCAAGAAATCCATTCAAAGATATCAGTACTGTGTTTAGATGATTACACAGAGATGGTGAATTGAGCCTTAGTGGCTAAGCAGGATTTGTTGGGCGCTCCGAGTGGAGGAAGCAAGGTGGTACCCATAGGAAATAGTGGGAACCCTAACACTGGGTTCAAGCGAAGGAGGTAAAGTTATTCCCAAGGCGGGAATACGTCATATAATCCAATGGCATTATAGGTAAATCTTCCTCCGAAGCCCTAGAGAAAGCTAGGACGTTTTCATTGTGGTTCTATGGGCCACATCAAGCGGGATTGTACGGTACAACCACGAGAATGTCATAATTGTAAGCAGATGGGGCATCTGCAGTGTTATTATCGTAATACTCTAAGGTCAGGTGCACGTGACCATCCTCAAGGATCAGATATGTCATATGCTTCGATGGTACGGGGGCAGCAGCATACCCCTTGACATCAGAGATAAGTTGGTCATTGTGATTCTCAAAATACCACGAAGCTTCAGCAAAGCAATAAAGAGAAGAGCATGGCAAGAAAACATATGTTTGGAGCTGATAAGGTTTTGGTGGATGATCAGTCGATACAATCCACGATGTAAGGAACTATTCTTCTAAATTCTTCCTTGATACAGGAGTTGTTTGATACGGGTGCTTTACACTCTTTTATTGATTCATGTGTGGTTGATTTGATAGGTTTAAGGTTAGAAATGATAACTTCGGTTTTGAAACATCAAACTCTTCTAGGTCGAAGAGAGTGGTCAGCCTACTTCTGTATAGAATGTTGTATTGTTGTGGGTGAGGATGAGATATCATGGAATTTATCAATGCCAGTGATGGATGGGTGTGATGTAATCCTGGGAATGGATTGGCTGGTGGCTTTTAATGCTCACATGGACAGTGATGCACGAACAGTGGCTTTTACGAAACACGATGGCCTTAGAAATCTCTTTATAGGAGATAGGAATGAAAGGCAGGGTTCAATGGGTCTGTTAGCACTAGCAGTGGGTACTTCATCATATCAGTTGGCGGTGTTGTCATTGGAATTGGTAGAGGGTGTTGAGGAGAATGTTCTTCCAGCAGTGGTGGATTAGTTACTTGATGTTTTGCTGAAGAATTATATGGGTTACCTCATGTAATAGAAGTGGAGTTTATGATTGATCTCTTTCTAGGGACAAGTCCTATCTCACTTCTGTCTTATTGGATGACACCGGCTATAATTCGGGAATTTAACGTTCAATTGGAAGTGTTAGTAAACAATGGGTTTATCTAGACTAGCATGTCTCTGTGGGCCGCACCAGTGTTGTTTGTGAAAAAGGCGGATGGGAAATTGAGGTTTTTTGTTGATTATCATAAACATAACCAAGTTACGATAAAGAATAGATATCCACTTCCACAAATTGATGATTTGTTCAACCAGTTGAGGGGCGCCCAGTGGTTCTCCAAGATCGACCTAAGGTCAAGATATCATCAATTGCGGGTGAGGAAGAAAGATATTCCTAAAACAGCTTTCAGAAGTAGATATGGCAATTATGAATATGTGTTTATTCCCTTTGGTCTAACGAATGCACCAGAAGTGTTTATGGAATTGATGAATCAGATATTTCAGTGATATCTGGATTCATTTTTTGTGGTGTTTGTAGATGATATTCTGGTGTATTCAATGACAAGGGTGGAGTATGAACAGCACTTGGTGATAGTGCAAGGAATCTTGAGAGATCATCGGTTGTATGCTAAATTGTCAATTTGTGAAATTTGGAAAAAAAAAGTTTATTTTCATGGCCATGTGATTTCTGAAAGGGGTGTTTCAGTGGATCCATAAAATATATAATTTTTTATCTCTTTGAAACCGCCAAAGAATGTGTTTGAGATACGCATTTTTCTTGGTCTAGTTTGGTATTATCGACGTTTGTTCGTGATTTTTCATGTTTGGCTTCACCGATGATAGCATTGACAAGAAAGAATGTTCCATTCTAGTGGAATGAACAATATTAGCAGTGTTTCGAAGAGATAAAGGGTCGTCTTACATCAGCACAAATCTTGGTTTTTCCATAACCAGTAAAACGGAACGTGGGGTATGGCGATGCATCAGGATCGGGGTTGGGCTGTGTTCTCATGCAAGGGAATCATGTGGTTTCATATGAATCTTGGTAGTTGAGAGTGCATGAGAGGAACTACCCAAACCATGATTTGGAGTTGGTAGTAGTGGTACATGCATTGAAAGTGTGGCTTCATTATCTCTTCGGTGAGAAATTCACGGTATATAGAGATCATAAGTTCTTGAAGCATATTTTCTCACAAAGGGATTTGAACTTGATGCAAAGGAGATGGATAGAATATCTCTAGATGTTTGATTTTTACCTGATGTAAACACAAGGAAAGGAAAAATTTTGTGGTGTATGAATTAAGTAGGAAATCATATGCTCAGGTGGTAAAACAGGCATCAGACTAGTGGCAGTTGATGTTTGTTATAGCTGACATGTGGTTTGAATATGAGGACCAGGGTGATAGAGCGGTGTTCTTTCCGGTTATGTTGATTCCTGACATTGGATGGCCATGTGAGAGAGGCACATATATCCGATTCTGAGTGTGTGACCATGGGGTCGAGACTCAATGGTGGGGAGACCATTGAGGGTTGGTAACTGAATGGAGATTTAGTTTGGTGTTTTCGAAATCGGATGGTTGTACCAATTTCATGTCAAGAAAATATTCTCAGGGCATAACATTATTCCAGGTGGTCTGTTCATCCAGGAATTTAGAAGATGTATAATGTGTTGAAAGTGATATTCTGGTGGGTTGGTATGAAAAGAATAGTTCTTGAGTTTATTTTGAGATGCATGACTTGTCAGCTGGTCAAGGCAAAGCATCAGAGGCCAGCAAGAATATTGTAGTCTTTACGAATCCCTATTTGAAAGTGGGAGTAGATAGATATGAATTTTGTTACTGGTCTCCCATTAATGGTTAGAAATCACGATTCCATTTGTGTGATAGTGGATCGGCTAACACTGTCATCCCATTTCAACCATATTCGTGAATCTCATACGGTGGGGGATCTGTCCAAAATCTATATCCTATAGGTGGTAAAGAGGCATAGTGTTTTAGTTTCAATTTTATCAGATAGAGACCCAAGGTTTACATCTCACTTCTGGAAATCCTTACAGAAAGCCCTTGGGACACAGTTGATTTTGAGTGCGGCGTATCATCCTCAGACGGATGGTCAATCCGAGAGGATGACACAAACATTGAAGGATATGTTGTGGGATATTGTTATGGATTTTAGTGGCTCGTGGGAGGAGAACTATTCATTGGGTGAGTTCACATATAATAACAGTTACTAGGCATCCATACAGTTTTCTTTGTTTGAAGCATTGTATGGGTGGCCATGTCATTCTCCCCGATGTTGGGTGGAAACAGGTCAGTCCTTGATGGTTGGACCAGGCCTTGTCCCGGAGTCTACAGAGAAGATCAAGATGATCAGAAAGAGAATATAGACAACTGAGAGTCATCAGAAATCGTATGTGGATCACCGTCGACGGTCTTTGTCATTCGAGGTGAGTGATCATGTTTTCTTTAGGATCTCTACTAGGTTGGGACATCGTCGGTTTGGAAAGTAGGGAATGTTATCCCCGAGGTATATGGGACCTTTTGAGATTCTTGAAAATGTGGGTGAGGTGGCTTATCATTTGGCTTTTACACCTAGGTTCAGTAAAGTGCACAATGTATTTCATGTGTCGTAGTTAAAAAAGTATCACCCAGATCATGACCATGTGATTCGATGGGACCATGTTGAGCTAGAACCGGATGCTTCATTGGTGCATGTGCCAGTGCGGGTTTTCGATTGGCAAGAAAAAGTCATGCATGGGAAAAGAATTGGTTTTGTTTGGGTTTTGTGGAAACACGGTCAGATTCAATAGGAGACATGGGAGCGGGAGAAACAAATGGTCGTGCAGTGACCCAAGCTCTTTCGGTAAAGGGCAGGTTCACTACTTTCTGAGGACGAAAAGCCAAAAGGTGGGGAGAATATAGAACCCCTGGTTTGGGGAATGTATCATTTGTTTATGAATTTTTATTCGTTTATAGTGCATGTGATTAGTTGGGAAGAGGTTGGGAGGGTTTGGAATGGTTTTTCATGAGTTTAGAGGCTTTTAAATGGGAGCACGGTTTGAGCACGGTTAGTGGGAACCGTCCGGATTCTCCAAGAAACCGTGTAAGGGAGACAGTAGGCTTCAAATGGCCTGCGTACGATTTTCCAAACTGTGTGATGCAACAATGTGGACCCTTTCTCTCGAGGCATTAGCATGCACACTGTTAGAGCACGGTTTTCCAAACTGTGCGGACTAACCGTGCGACCACTTAAAAATAGGGTTATCAGTTCCAAGAACCTTTGGGCTTTACTGATTACACTCCAATCTTCCACCCACATGAGCCTCACTTGGTGGTTTCTCTTGGGGGAAGGGATATAGAGAGGTTTTGGTGGTGCGTTAGCCGGTTTTGAGGCATGGTTGTTTGTGGGTCAATTTCTCGAGAACCCTAAAGGTAGGTGGCTTCTCTCTTTAATACACATGGTTAGAACTAGTTGTTCTTTATAAAAATTAATTGTTGTGATGAAAATTAATTGTGATTTGTTATGCAAAATTAGTAGGAAATCCATTTGGGGATTTTTGAGTGAAAAGGGGGTTTTATGGTGAAATGTTTCTATTGTGGATTTGAAAATGGAGATTTTAAAATGGGATGCTATGGTTGATTTGTGAAAATGATTGATGAAAAAGAGTTTTAATAAAGAGGTTGTTTTATTGAAATGTGGTTTGGCATGTAAAATGATTTCTAATAAATGGGTGATTTATTAAAGTGGATTGATATGCAATGGAAGGGGTTGATTGCATGATGTAGTAACATTGGTTGGTTTATGCCCAGTTTGGCTTGATTTTAATGTTATGTGGAATTGGGCGGGAAGCCTCACTAAAAAAGGTGATGGATAGGGGTCGGAAGAACCACCATATACATAGTGGCCAGGAAGTAACGCAAGTTGTGAATGGGTGGATGGGTTGGGATGAAGTCCCACCATTTTAATTTCTTAGTTGGGAATCGGTGAACGGGTTGGGCGAAAGTCCCACCGTTTTGATTTATTTGTTGTTAATAGGTGAACGGGATGGGCGGAAGTCTCAACATTTTGATTGATTGTTGTGCATATCATTTCAAGGTGGAAATTTCTGTGCTAATGTGTGAATGATGAAATGGCTTGTGGCATGTTTTTTTTTCATTCCATTGGTTTCATGGTTTGGGTGTGATGGCTTAGTAAGGGTATGTTTGTCTTATGAAAATGGATGCACATGTGATTTAATTTATATAAATTTTTTTATATAAATGTGCTAATGGTTTTATCCTAGTGGCATGAGTAGGGAATTCATTTTGGGAAAACATACTGAGTTTTAGTACTCTCTTCCTGCATTGGCACGTTGGTGTCATTGTATTTGTAGTGTATCATGATGTGGGAAAAGGTAAGGCATATCCCTACTTTATTGGAGCTTTGTGGTGTCTGGGTGGTGCTTGGAGCATGGAGTGTAGCCGGGGTGGTGTCGTGGATTGTGGTGTTTTGTTGTTTAGTTTCCTGTTTGTACTCTGATGTGTTGTGGACATGTCTGGATGTATTGGTTTTGGATTGAATTATGGAAAAACTTGGTTGTTAGTGGATTATTTGGTTGGTTTTGTCTTAAGGGAAAATTGTTCCCTAATTGTTCTCGGAGCCCTCGACATTTATTTCCAGCCTTTGGCACCTTGGAAACGTTGCTTAAGGCCAAGTAGCCCTCACCGCCTCCTCAAGACAACGAGGTAGGGGTGGGGTGTTACATTTCTATAAGGATTTCCAAAAAAATATAAACAAATTATATATATCTGATAGTATAATAACTTTTAAAACATGTCTCTATACAAATTATTGGGTAAATATTGAAGACAATTCCTCCCCTATACGAGATTCACAAATAGAGACGAATTATGCCTAAACACTGACCTGAACCACTATCACCCATATGGACTCATGTTTTTAGAACATTATTGGGAGAACTTTTAGAAAATCCATAGCTATCAGGTCACATTTACAAATTGGAGTAGATAATTACTACTATATAATATCTGGCCACTAATACATTTTCTTAACCTATTGACATGTTATGGATCTCATAACAAAATCATCCACCTTCCTTTTTATACCAGCATAATAAAACCATTAAATCATTAACATATAGATCATTTATTTTCCTAGATGAACATCCCATATTGAATGGTGGTATGATAGGAGATCTTCTTCCTGACATTCCACTGGTAAAACAATCCAATTTTGAAACCAAAATATAGATCATACATTTAGCTTACATCCCTCAATGTGCTCCCAACCATTGAGTATTGACATTATAGTAACACATTTTGAATAATATTGATATGCCACATTAACCATTTTAAACAAATTGGGAACAAAAGAAACCTGAAACCCCAAAACATTACCTCATTCATCACATTCCAAGTGCATTTCAACTATCATCAATATCAACTACCATTTGTCTGAAGCCTCTTTTTCCAAATTTTGATTATGACATTATCTTTAATGAATATGAACATGAATTTCATGTAATTTGTGTATACATCATATTGATGTCAATAATTTAGAGATACATCATAGATCATAATTTTCTCTGGTAAAAATCACATTGAGAGAAAATATGTTTCGAACTCTTATGGTCTATAAACACTATATATTTCTCACCAAATAGGTAACAACACTGTGTCTTCAAATCATGGAATATAGAAGTTAACACTAGATAATATCTTGGGTATTTATTACCATAAAACCATAACTACCATGATCTATTAGACTCTAGATGATCTACATACATGATAACATATCCCAACAATGATCTTGAAGCATCATAATACACCACGTACCCTTGTCCTGATTCCAAAAACAATAATGATTATTGTTAAAGATAGGAGATATTTATACATTATAAAGGAATTATAACATTTATCATCCAATTAGAATCGAAATTTACCACTTTTTAATTTTATCAATTGTGAGGGTAGTTGTAACACTTCGAGATTTTTTTAATTATTACATTTTTTTCAAATTAATTTACTCTAATTGATATTTTTACTTTCATGATGATCTAAAAAATTATTTATTTTAGTTTAAATAATAGTTTCGGGATCATGTGCACTAAAAAAACATAAAATTTGGATTTATAAACATGGAACTCTATGGATAGATTACATTAGATGCATCAGTAACCTTCCTTGAAGCCTTGTGTAACATTCTAGGCTTAGTGTTACTAAACAGTAATTTATTATTAATCTAATAGTAATAATAATATATTATTAATTTACAACCAAGGTGTTAAAATAATTTTTTTTGAATATTATTATGGTACAAATATAAATTAATGGTTTTCGATAATTATAAAATGAAATAATTAATTACAAATAATTTATAAATGAATATGTGAACCAAATTTATTATAATGGGCGAATTTTTATACAAAACTATTATTATTCCAATAATATTTTTTAATTCATATAAACATAATTAATAACAATTTTAAGTGATATTATGGAAATATATATGTTATACATTTATTAAAATATTTTTTATATTAATCAAATAGATATGACAGAAATAATATAAGAACAAACACAACTTCATGATTATAACATATACTTTATGAAGTATGTTTTACCTCCTACCAATGGAAAACAAATTTCAGATAATTTTTTAACTTTTAAAATATATAATATTCCAAATTAAAATTCTTATTTTGAATATAAACACAAATTTAGGAGAGGATATATGTTTAATTTTTTATAAGGATTCATTTTAATGAATAGTAAAAAATACTGGATTTTAATTCAAAAATGTTATTTATTCTAATATATTTATATGGTTAAATTATATTTTTAACAGGTTTCAAAGTTAAATTAGTTAATATATTTACCATAAAATCCAATTTAGTTCATTGAAATTAATTTCATTTCAAAATTAAATATAAAAACATAGCAATATTTTGAATATCTTCACTTTTAAAACCCACGTTGTGGGACAAACTATGAGATTATATTTAAATAAATTTCATTCACTTATATTATTGGAATTTTTCCCAATGGGTTTCATATTTATATTAATAAGAATTTATAATGACTAATAAGTTCAACATATGTTCTGACCAAAAAATTTAGTGGAGTAATTAAAATAGATTACAATGATTGAGGTTAAATTATGAAAAACTAAGTACTTGACATTAAATTTAAAACCCAAAACAACCAATACACATGTCCTAAATATATTTTATACAAATATTTTGACCTTATGATCCATTTTCACAACATCATACTATATTAATGATTTTATAAAAAAACATTGGTTGGTATCCTTTCTTTTAAAATAATACTAAATTGCCACGTCTCCACCAATAAAAAATGCCTCCTCTCCTCACACTTCATTACAACTCCCAAGACATTTAGGAATTTCAAATATCTATCTAAATAGTTCCCCAAGATACTGTAATTTCCCATCAAATCCTCCCCATGGGAATGAGGCAATCCAAATAATCCATTTAGCACAAACCAAATGGAGTTACCCGATTAAGAGGTGGCAACCTCCCTCAGTCTCCTTTCATTTATTTTCATCCTCACTAACACAATTATAATTATTGCATGGTTCTATATAAGAACAAGTATATTAAATATAAAAGGTTATTTTTATGCTATGTATTTTACCTACACATACACACACTTCCATCAAATTGGTAACATACACACTATTTTCATGTATGGAAGACTACCACCTTAGTAAATAATGATTGTTCAATTTCCCTTTACTGCCTCCCATTTGGGAAATTATTATAGGCACTATTTTTATTTATTCTACTAATTATATTTATTATTTATTTAATTTAATTTAATTATTTTAAAACTAAAATATTTTTCCTTTTCATTTGGTGTTAATATGATACTTTCGTTGGAGGAAATGTCAACAACCGCCCCCTCAAAGAGATGTGATTCATTAATCTACTACATGGAATGTTTTAATTATTGTTTTAGTGAATATAAATTATATATATGATATAATAAAGATAATTTAATTATTATACATAAAAATTAATTTATGTATTTTAATTAATTTTTTTAACATGATAATTAAATAGAAATAAAATTCATGTGTCTGTACGGCTTACCATCTACATGAATTGTGTATATTGTCTCATACATCTAAATAATATGGGGTATTATAATAAAACTATGTGGAATATAAGTTATATTTATATCATTGTTTATATTTATTAAACAATGATAAAAATATAAGGACCAAATATATAACAAATTGTGACACATATAAAAAACCAAGTAAATATTACCCAAATTGAACCCTTCAGATTGAATTGTTAACAAGCGGATAATATAAAGCCATAATCAAACTATATATTATATTATAACTAAGAATATGTTTTGGCGATAGATTTATAATAAAATTATATTTATTATATTTTAGTTTTGAATTATTAAGACAAATGTCAAGACATAATATAATAATATTTAATCTAACTTTTTATTTCCTTGTGATACAGGCTATGTTCACCACTCATTACTTTTTTGTGGTGTATGTACTACCCATGATTTTATTATTTGTATTTTATAATTAAATATATGGGTATTAAAATTTCCATTTTATGATTCTTAATTCCTGAGGATTAATTTTTATATGTTACCAAATCGCTAAAAAAGAATTGTCTCAATTAATAATCTTTGTGACTATGGATTTATTACACACCTAAATTATTTTTGAGGTCTATATACATCCATATTACATATTATATTATGAATATAATTAATTTAATTAAATTTTAAGCATCATTTAATTTTATTTTCTTTCTTGGAAAGTATGATCCCATTTAACCAAGTGGTGAGAGTTTATTGAAACAATCTCATCATTTTTCAAGAATGTTTTTGATTATGCATAAATTAATATAATCTCATGAACCATCTCCTAAGAACACTTAGGAAATTTATTATCATATGATTATTCATGATATCATCATGTATTAGTATCGTGCTTTTCCACTTTTGTACATAATATATTGTTTATATGTGAAATATGACCATCTCTACCTTTGGATATAAATATATTTTATTGAGAAACCATTATTTCAAATTTGTTTTCAAATGATCATTGAAGACAATTTTCATGGAAAAAGGATTTTAAATTTTTTTATGGTTCTAAAAAACCTTCAATAATTGTTTTAAAATATTATTTTTAATGAATTTTTTTTAAATAAAGTTTAACCTTTCATTATATGTTTCCAAAATGTTATCATAGAAAATGGGGTTTCAAATGTTTTGAAGTATCTATAAATATTTTTCATTGAAATATTTTTTTAAAATGATTGATAGTATTATTTATATTTTTTCATGTTATTTTATAATAAAATTATTTACAAATGCATTTATGAATCAAAAATACTTTATTCAATGAAGAACGGTATTTTCTACTAGATATATTTCTGAAAGATATTTCAAAATTACTTTCTATCTAAGATGACATCAGTTGATGTTACTCATGCATTATTAGGAAATGACCCAAAGTTTCGTTTCATATTCTTTCATCAATGGCTAATATATTGATGAAATAATTATTATGACACATGTTTCACTTCAATGGGATACATTATTTTGAAACCTACTTCTCTTTATAGGGTTTTCATTAATGAAATGATTACGAAAACTATATTAATTTATAGGTTATGATGCAATGAAATGTTGATGATACCCATTTAAATTCATATGTTAGGATTTAAAATGTTTTTATGGGTCATTACATGATGAAATTATATAATTTTGTGGCACATGTATGGATTATTTTGTTATAAGATAGGTGTGGCCGATATCTCCCTTCAATGCATTTGGTGATGATAAATTTTTTATGTGTTACAAGTGTACATGAGAGGATATCCCAAGATTGAATAAAGAGGATAAATGAGAGTATATACCAAGACCTAAATATTAGTTTTAATGGGAAGAAATCCCAAACATGAAATTAGAGGTCAAATGGGAGGACATCCCAAGCCCATTATAGGAGGGTAAACAGGAGGACATCCAAATCCCAAATCAAGAAGGTAAAAAGTAGGACACCCAATGACAAAAAAAGTGGTTATGTGAGGTGATATCTCAAGAACAGAACAAAATATGACATGGTTTGATATCCTAAACCCAAAAAAATAGGGTGCACTAGATGGCATCCCTAGCCCGAAGCATGTATAAGGGTGATTAGCCCAAGCCTTACAAGTTATAAAGCCATTGTTAGGCCACAAAGACATAGGGTATCTATATATATCGTCCCTAATTACTTATTTAATTCTTATTTCATACTTCAATTGCATTTGTTATATATTTCCTTATGATTTGGGTCTTATGAACTAAAAACATTTACATGTATCATTAATATGAAAGGTGTGATCTTCAAATGTTATGCTCAAGTTCCATACCCTTTGGTCATTATTTGACTATGCATTTCCTTTATTTACCATTATTGAGAATCTATGCACACCCCTATCTTATATTGGCATTCAATATGTTTTGAATAAATTTTTTATGTAGATGTACTAAATGTGGATATCTTTAGGGGTGTTGTTTAAGATCATTCATCTGGATTAAATATTTTCTTCCTATGTTTTCAAAGACACTAAAATATTATGGTCTTAGGGAATTTATTGTTTTGATCTACCGAATATTTATCTAAAATAATGTATTTACCTTTTATTTAAGCTAGGGTTTTTACATTTTTCGTGAATGATCCGAAATAAAATAATGATAATAACTAACATGAACGAGGAAAAAACATTTCTTGAATAGATTCTTTGGGGGTTATCAAGAGATAATAGCTTATATATTTAATAGATCCAATGAAATACCTCCTTCAAGGATAACATGGCCCTAGAAATGTAGTTATTATTCCTAAACATAACACTTTGATAATTTGGTATACAGACAATGATCTCTCATGATTCCCAACACCGTCATTATCTGTTTCTCATGCTCTTCCCTTGTCCATGAATACACCAACATGTCGTCCAAAAAATCCCTGGAAAATTAATCTAGATACATTTGAAATATATGGTTCATCAACACCAAAACGAACATATGGTGATGTTATAAGATCTAAAGGAATATCTAAATACCCATAATTTCTATATCTACATATGAATGCTTTCTTTAGAATATCCTCATTCTGAACAACCAATTGGTGATATACAGATAATAATCTGATTTTAGTAAACAACTGGGATCTCCTAAATTTATTGAAAAGATCCTCAATGTATGGAAGTGGATACCAATTCATTATAAAAAGTCTAATATGATTATAATAATAAGAAAAAATCCGAATATTTCTATATTCCTTTTTGAAAAATAGGACTTGTTATTACCACAATGATGTGAAAATCCAAATGAACGCTTTGACTTCCATATCTTCCAAATTCCCAATCAATTCCCCTAAATCTATAAGTTCTATCTAATAATATGGAACATAGTTATGGATGATCCCCAGAATGATGTAAATCGTAAACTCCTCTTCTCTTACGGGAGGATACCCAATGAATGATTCGAGAAAAACATCTAGAAACTGATAAAAAACATAGGAAAACTACAATTATTGATCAATTCCATAGACTCCAAAGACAAATATTCTAACTAGTATGATATCATTACAACTATTGTTTACCAAAATCCCATTACACCACTATTTACAATACATTCTCATCTAAAGAGATGGTTGATTCCCTAATCAGTCGTTATACTAATCTTTTTTTATAAAAATAAATGTTAATGTTTTACATTTACAACCAATAAATAAAATGGATTATTTTACAGACATCCATATTAATCACATAAAAATACCATATAATCATAAATCCATAAATAGTTATAGAACATGATCTTAGCATATGGGATCAACATTTATTTCGACCAAGAGGATATTGAAATTTCAAAAACGAATGAATCATATGAACACATAAAACAGGCTAATCAATATCCAGAGAAACAATAAATGAATGGGATTTCCATGAATAAAAAAAATGAATGTGTATAGAGTTAATAAAATTGTTCCACTCATTTTAGATGGTCCAGATTGATCATCCACAATCACATTCTCATCTATATGTAACAACTTAATTGCTTCAATTTTTTCATTATTTCACTATTGTGGTAGCACTCCTTGAGGATCCGTGGTATTACTAGAATCCCCATAGATGGATCAGTTCTACTAATTAGTGGTATTATGTTTCCATCATCATATTGATGCATATGACATCATAGAATCTTGAGATGTTCCCCAAACACCTAACTATGGATCACTGTGATAATACCATAGAAGATTCCACATCTGGTGGCAGTTGTGGAATGATCCATGTGGTTTGGTACTATATCACTTCATATGGTCCAAATAATATCTTTGGATACATTTTTCCTAGATTATAGGTTTCAGAGGAAGATTTACTAATCCACCCATCTTTTTTTTGAGTTATCCCACCAGCTTAGAAAAAGGTTTCCCTCTTCCACCTTCTCCCAGTATTAAAATTCCCACCACATCCAATAGGAATCTGCATTATCCCGCCACCTGACTATCCTGAAATTTCCTTTTATACTATCATCACTCAATTTACCATATCTTTATAATCTATTATACAAATCATGGAAATATTTGATTTTATATCATTCCTCCATCCCCCTTTCAAAACTATGTGCCTTCATGGATTGAAAAACTAAAAGATTAGGTGAAAATAAAACCGAATTCATAAATTTGTCCTTGTATTCAATCACTGATAGATTCTGCAAATTCAAGATGAAATTTTTTTGTCATGCATGAAATCATGAATTTATAATTATAGAACAGTTTTTTAAAAGACTGTTAAAAATCCTCTAAGTTATTTCCCATTTCCAATTAAGCCTGAACTGCCAAAACTAACTGCATAACTCTCACTCTATTTCAACTGAAGGCTTAACAAATTGAACGTCTACTAGATCATACATCGCAAAATTTTTTTCTATAATTACCATATTTATATTTGTATTAAAACACTGAAATGTATTCCATGATTTTAAAAATCATACCGTTTCCAAAATACTAATATTTTTCAATTTTCAATATCAGATATTCGAAAACATTTCTCAATAAATTATGAAATAAAAATTATTGTACCAAATGAAAAATAATTACTGAAAATCATATATTCCCTCTTCATGGGAATTTATTTCTATAAATTCATGTCATGCCCTTATCATTAGATTAAGCCATGAAAATGATATTACATATCCTATAAGTGTTTCTGAAACACATATGATCCAAAATCCATATTCATGTATTGTTTACCCTAAATAGGTTATATATGTTGTTTTGGGCTCTAAATTTCTTGTCTTGATGATAATACTCTTTTCTAACATCCAAAAACAATGAATAAACCTGAATGACTGTCAATTCCCAAACTAACACAAACTCTAACGATGGATAGAACAAAATTATACCACATTTACAAAAAGATACTATGAGGGACTGGGACTAGTATAACCCAAAACACCACACCCATCTTCATTGAAATGAGTTAGGGTGAAATTGAATCATACTCTTAAGAGATTATAGTAAGTCTATAATGAATCGAAATAAATTCAATGGACATCAATATAGTTTGGGGGTGATTTTCCATTTGAAAATAAAACAACAAATTCAAAATATAAAATAAAAAACAACAACTATATTATGCGTGATAAAAATTTAATAGAACTCAAAATAATACCAAAATACAATAATACCAAATAAAATGATAAACAGTATCAAAGTACCAATGTAGAAGACTAAAACACAGTGATCAAAGACTACATAGACAACAACATACTACATGTTCCAATATCATAATACACAATCCATGACACAATATCATAGTGTATTACTAGAGAAATGTGATACATTTCCTTTACAACTATTTTAATAAACGATATATAAAGACACACAATGTTACCAAGTTGGGCATGAGTAATGAAACTCATTAGGTTTTCCTATGATTACTTCTTTACTCATGCCACTAGGATAGAACATTATAGAAAATTTATATATATAAAATTTATATAAAAGAATAAAAAATATTTTATATTGAAGACAACCCTTTTATATGTAAAACAATTTTTAAATTGAAATAGTATTCTATCTCAAATCCTTTACAAAAGAATGAAATCATACAAGTCATTCAACCATTTTTGAAATCCTTTTTTCATAACCCATTTAAATTCATACTAAAACACACACACACAAACAACATTGAGATTGGTTTTACCATTCTTGGTGGAACTTTATATCCATTATTAGTCACTTTAATGGTGGTACCTCACAACTAATATACTTCCCATTCAGCTCATGCTGAAAAATTTAAGCCAACAACCATACCAAAACAATAATATCAAAACCATTTAAATAAAAATATCATTATATTTAATACAATTTTTTTTCTTCAAAATCAAACATCCATTTTCGAATTTTTATTTTTAAATCATGTAACTACATTAACATTCCACCAAAACGCCCAATTTTTCCAATTAAATAGACCATCAACAAGACTAGTCTCCATCAAGAATGTTACAACCATTTCATAATCAATTTCAATTAAAAAAAATATGAAAAAAAAATTCTATAAATATGAGTCATGAGTGAAGCCACCTAACTTGGAAAATGTGTTGAAATAGAATAATAGAATGAATAATAACACAATCCTATGATAAATCACCCAAAACTCACTATAGATCTTTTTCCCTTACATCAACACAATGAAATAACATCATGGTTGGCATAAAATATCATTTATCTATCCCAAATAGACAATATCCATGTAAAATAGATTGAAAAGGAATAGATCTATGGAAAACTAACATAAAAGGAGACTTACAATCCAATGTGGCCTCCAATCTACCAGTATTTTCCAACAGATCACTCCCTGGTCAAAGTGAAAATTCTCCAAATCCATTAAAATGAATGAAGACAATGTTTGTTTTGGAATAAGTAAAATATGGGTGATTTAATTATAAATAAAATTAAGACCCACTTTTTTAGTATTTGAAAATTTATCATACATGGTTGGTTCACACAGATATAAAAACATGTCCCAACAATGCAAAAACCACTTCATCCAAGAATTCATTTCTTGGATGAATCACATGAATCAAAAAACCACAGTCCAACCATTTTTTCTCTCTTTTCAACTTATCATGGTTACTATTAGGTGGATGAACAATTGGTAGAAATCATGCAACTAACCTTGTTCCTAACCAGAAGCATATGTTTCACATTGAACTATTTCTTGAAGAAGTTCCATGGTTTCTACTCACTATTATCTAAACATGGACCTGATGAAAATATATAAAAACATTTAAAAAGGACATCAAACCCTCCATAACATCCCCCAAAAACATTAAATACTTAGTATAAATAATGATATTTTTACATACTTGAAATTGGAGTGTTAAATATCACTACTTGATAATCACTATATAAATTCATTCAATAATAATTATAATGTATGTGGTAGTTGAATCAGGCTAGAATCGTAGATATGAGTTAGATATATGGGGTTATGACTTAAGGACCCCATTTATGTTACAATCATACCTTATTTTAAAATTTGTAAATGAAATTGTAAATACACCAAGGAAGAAACAAGTTATGACTGGGATGAGTTCGTCATGTGTTTCCCATTTTACCTCTATATGTGTCATGTGAGTTCCCTAAGGGAGACCCTATGGATGATCTTCTGTGGTGTGATGTTTGTACAAGGCCACGAGAAAGACTCATACCCATAAATGCGATACTGGGGACGTACTCAGATGTATGATCATTTCATCCTCATACCAAGATAGGAGTGACACCTTGGGTCTCATTCACGAGTCCCCTTTGATAGACTCTATTTTCATTGGAAACATTTATAGACGTTAAAAAGATACCTGAGATTCCATTAGAATCACCATCGAAGGAAGTTTGGTGTTTCCTGGTAATTTACGATGATTCTAATTAAATGAAAATTATAATATTGGGGATATGAAACTCTTGAGACACACTATAAAATCCAAATCAAATTCATGGCGATGGTCCGTACTTAGTAAAATTACATATACTATCTCTTAATATATTTCAAACATGTTCATGTTACCTCCTTTTAGAGATATATACCATTGGTCTAAGAATGTGGTGATTAGACAGGTGACATAAGTGGTACCCATTCTATTTTATCTTATTTATATATTTCCTTGCATTCATTATCTATTGGAACACATCTAATTTTATTTTCAAATATTGGATTGATATAAACATCATTGGTGGTGGATTAATTATATATCTCACACCCTAATTGAGATTACATTGGTACTAGTGAAAACATTATTGTTTCAGGTAATGTTAAATGGAAAAATCCATCTTTCAATATATTATTCTGATTCAAAGGATGGTGTACAAGAAAAAAAACAATGTCTATGCTTGAGATTATAGTAGTTCTATTTTTTTGGATTTTGTTTATATTTTATATAATGGGTTATACAAATGCCACTATTCTATCCATTGTATCTTATTTCTTTAAAACTATATGACATAATTTTCATTATCCCCACTTGTATATATTTATCATTCAGCTTCCTCTTATTCACTATTATTTAGATGTTTTCTCATTATTAATACTTCTGCTAATGTGGGTTATAGGTCCTATCATTATATTGTCTTCTTATTATGTTAATTATTTTTTATTTAATGTTTTTCCACTCTAATCTTTGTAGATATATTCTTCCTAAGGGTCCACCCTAGGACCTCGTTTCTAGTCAGTAGCCTCTTGCATAAGGGGAGGCGCGCCTATGGATTTGTGGCCAACCATCTGGGTGAACCACTATATGGGATATGGGGTGGTATTCTACCACCCAAATCTTATATACCTAAATTGTGAAACCAAATTTAGTGTCCTGGTAATTCATTATAAAATTTTATTTTTAATTTCATTGAATTATTTCGAGACTACGAAATATGACGACGTGCGATTCTGAGGCATGGAGTACCCGGAATGATCCATAAAAGTTTTGTTAAGATTTAATTAGCTTGAATAAGTAATTTTCCTAAAAAAGTTGAATAATTCTTAAATGGTTACTTAGATCAAAAATACGGGGGCACTGTTGCGCTCAGGATGACAGGATTACCTTAGGCACAAATTAAGATTATTTGGTGCATTCCTGTGGTGAGAAAACCCAAAAATGGAATAACAATAAATAAAATAATTAAACAAAGTTATTTTATTTTTCAAATTCTTATAACTCCAGAATGGTAACTCAAATTAAATATCTGAGACCAGTGCGGAACTCGTGAGGGTATTGTTTCTTTAGGAAAATAGTAACTTTGGTCGTCACGGGAATCCCGTGAAAATTAGTTTCTGGCCGTATATAAAATAATTAATTGACAATTTTTTTTTATTTTCATAACATCTAAATGATAACTCGGATAATGAATTCAAGAGTACTATTGGGTTCGTTGGGGTTTTTTAACGTAGGCAGAGCCAAACCTCGACCGGTGTGGGTCGAAGGTGACTGTTTTTAATTTTCCGATCTTTTTTTCGAGTACGTTCAATAAATGTGTGTAACACCCGATACTTTTATGTTATATAAATCATCAATGGAATCATTTACTACAGAACACTTGCTTGGCTTGCTTTACACGAAATCGCAACTTCCTCGATAGCTTGCGTCGTACGCAATACCGAGTTTCACTAAACAACGATATGCTATTAAAATATTATTTAAAATAGCCGTTATTAATAGTAATAACCACTTTTTGAAATTTTATCTTTCAAAATGGACCTCATTTTTGGATTCGGAATACCGAAATTAGCCTAGGGTGAAATTTTGGTATTTTTCTGAAAACTTTCAATTTATGATTAATAGTGAAACCACTAAGTGGTAGGTTAAAAACTGAATTTTGCATAAAATTTAATTTTACCTCTTCTGTGAATGGAATTTCGAAAATCCGACAGACACGGTTGATATCAGTAAGTAAAATGTGGTTCAATTAGATAAAAATAATTTTTTGGTGAATAGTAACTTTTTACTTTTTTTACCGCGGTTAATAGTAAATAGGGTAACTAAGGGTAAATATGATATTACTATTACCCTAAAACATGTCCTAATTCTATTGGATAAGTGTAATTAGACCAAAAACAACCTTATGAATATAATATGACCACTTAGGTCCACTTGGATTAGATTATGACATTTAATATTATTTTATTTAATGAATAGTTAAAATAGTTAAAATCAAAGTTTAATAACTAAAACATTTTTAATATGGGTTTATACATAACATAAATTCGATTATAAATATTCATTAGAAAGCTAAACATATTTCCTACATAATGATATTTTATTTTTAATTTTTAGACTTTAAATAAATTAATTTATTTATGACATAACGATGACGTAGTAATTACCCTTTTAAGGAAATGTTAACATAATTGATGTTATAAATGCTCAAATAAATGTAATTTTATACTTTTTATGAATTACACTAATTTTCTAGGTTACTATGATATATTAGTGTTGATTTAATCAACTTTTTTCGAACATATAATTCTGTTATGACTTTCACAAAAATCATATATCAAATAGTGTCAAAATTGACACAAAATAGTTTTTAAATCAAATATTATATTATTAATTGTTATTTTATTCCAAAAAATATAAGGTTCGGCCAAATGACTTAGATAAGGATATATTTATTAATAATAAACAACTTGGGGTTCGTTTGGCATGTTATAGTAAGTGTATTAACCATATAGTGTAAGAAAACCAAAAGACACGGTAAAAGTTAAATTATTTAACTTAGAGTGAAATCTAATTGATAAGGTCAAAAAAATAACCTAAACTTGTCTAAATCCTATTGGTTGATAGGATTGCGACCCATCCCCACTTTACCTTCGAAATAAGACCCTTTGGAACAATTATAAACCGATTTTGACTTTAATATAAAATAATATTTTGAGATATTCCTAAGGTGCCCCTCTCCTCCCTTATAAAAGGGCACCTCCTCCCCCTCCTCCTCACACCAATTTGAGCACCCAAGCTCGGCCAAACCCTTCCAAAATCCCTTCTCCACTTCCATAGACTATCCTAGAGGTCCTGGTCTTCTTCAAAGACCAATCTTAGTTCCCTAAGTGGAGGATTCCATGAGGCGTTTCAAAGAAGAGGTAATATCCATTACCGATCTTTTCAATTTCTTTCTTATTCAACTTATTCTTCTTTAGTTGTTTCATGATAAAGTAATAACATCAGTATTACATACATACTGATATGTTATTATAAATATGAAACAACCCTAATTCACCTTCTATCCATCCTACGGAAGAATGAAATCACCGCGCGTGCGTACATACAGAATACTGTCTCCACGCCGTGGTGTAATCTATTTTCCACCATCACCTTACAAGGATGGGTATAATGGCGTAATGAGTTACTATATATAATTATTATAAATTTATATTGATACTGAAATAGTATAAATACACTTAAATACAATTCCACGATCATGGGAACAATATCATCGCTCGTGCGTACGTACGGAATACCGTCTCCACGATGTGATGCGACTCGTTCTACATGATCATCATTACATAGTAATTATATAAATGAATTGAATGAATAAATATGATATATGTTACACTAATACCATTCTGTATATAATGTATCTATAACCTTAAAAGAATAATAAGAATTTATTCGGCAAAACACGCATAAGATCAAAAGGCAATAAAGACCCGATTAACAAGTAACAATGAAATATTACTAATAAGAAGCTAAGAATATGACCATATATGATATCATATCAATATTTATGATTCTGTAATAAGTCAATAAAATTATTTAAACCATTATATAGGAGCTTCGGACACATACAAAGAAAATCGGACCTATGTTAAGGGAAATATCACAATCTCATTTTTATTCGAGATTGTTTATACTTTGAAATTTACTGGGGTGTATTTTATCATCCACATCCTTATTTCCTCAATATGTAATATTATTTTCATCCACCTAAAATTGTTTAAATCCAATTTTACCCTTCGGTGAGTTTTTAGTAAAGGATATGAAAGTAATCTTTTGTCGCTTTTCGTACGAGGTACTTTTTTACTTTTCTGACAAAAGTATGAAGAATGTTTTTTTTAACTTATACAACAAGAATGGATTTTTAAAACATTATTTCCAAGAATCCTCCTTTATAAGTTTTCAAGTTTATTTTTAATCAGTTTATAATTTTATGACATGTTAAGAAATGAAAAGTGTTTTTGAACTGGAAAGTATATTTTCCTCAAGAATGGAGTTCAAATGTTTTATCAAATTTATTTTCCATCTAAGATAATATAGGGTTCTGATTTTATCACTATTATTACATTGATTTGATTATGTTTTGAGGGAATTATTTTTATGAAGTCATTTACCTTATATGATTTGTTTTATGATGTCATGATGTTTCAAGAATCCCATTTTTGTTACATATGTTATGCGATGATGTATGATTTATGATTATGTCGCACACATAAGAAAGGATTCATTATAAGATGGGTGGGACCTATATCTCCCTCCAATTCATTGGGTAAATATTTATATCTCACGAGATAGACATGGCTGGAATGGAAGGTTATTTCGGTTCAGTGATACATGACTGAAACGAGGAGTGAACTCGGTTCAGAAATGGACTTTGTCCGCTAAGATCGTCTAGGAAATGAGTCATGACTAATAAGAAATGATTTTCCATGATTATGTGTGCATGCCACAAAGTTTCAAGTTTTATGTTATGATTATGGGGATCTCATTTTCCCTTCTATGATTCATTCCATGTTAAGATATTATGATCTCTTTTGCAGGTTATGATTTTCAAAAAGATATGATATGATTTTTATTTCCTTTATTTGCCCTTGATAAGCATTTGAGCTCACCCTTCTTTGTATGTTTTCTTTTCCCCAGGTCAGGAAGATGGATAATAAGTAGAATATGCTAAAAGGGACCCTAGATATGATGAAATAAATGGGAGACACAGTAGAAGATTTATGAACCAATTGTTTATGTTTCCCAGTTTCTAAAGACACTATACCTATACGGTCCTTTGTGGTTTTGTCATATGTTGTAATAAGTGTGCTTTAATTTTGAAGTATTAACAATGTATGTAAAGTATGGGTCATTATAGATAATGTATTTAGAGATGTTCAACACAAAATATAAGTTTGATTCACTATGATAAAACCTATCAGTATAATGAGTTGACTAAAAACATTTGATCCATGATATAAGAAATAATGGGGTAGAAAATGTGTTCGTGTATTCATAGTGTTGGAAATCAGATTTATTTTCTAAGGAAATAACAAGAGTTTTTAAAATTATTGGATGTAATATAAAATTATAACATTTGTTAAATTTATATTTTCACATAAAAATATTCTTTACATCATGAATATGTCATGATACAAGAAATAGTTTGTGGATGAAATGATAAATATGATTCTTTTATATTACTATGATGTTGAAGTTTACTAGGTGTAGATGTTATTTGGAGATTGAAAGTTTGTATTTTATTTTTTGAAGTTAATGTATATGAAGTATTGATGATCAATAGATCAATAAAATGGGTTATACCATTGAACCATGAGCTATTTAGTTGAAATCAAAAAAAAATGGATGAAAAATTCAACCTAAGGAAGAATATTAAACTACCCAAATTGTTTCGGATGGACCACAGTTGTTTGTTCATCAATAAAAAGGATTTTTGTTATACAGGAAAACATTTTGGGTTGTTTATATATATGATATAGAGATGAAATACATCAAATGGGAATTCGGGACAAATCAATAAGATGAAATACTACAATGTTGTCAACCATTTTAATTTATTATAAATCATTTGAGTCGGGTCTTAGGTTATTGGTTAAAATAGTGGCTAATACTCATCGAACAAGGTGTGAAACTGATAAGACCTATAATTCTAATCTTTATTGGATAATGTGAATTACTCCAAGGGAAAATTTAGAAAATTATTAATATTGAATCATTTTAATGTATCCATCAGACTATTTTTGGTTTTTGAAGTCTACAAACGTTCAAAAAATGATTATAGAAGTTCATTTTTAGTCGGTTTGATGAATTAGAATGGAATGTATTCTGTTTTACATGTTTTCAATTGGGGGTCCGGTATGCCGGAATACTGAGTGGTGGAGAAATGGCGTGCATCCACACCACTATATCACTAGATATGACCGTTAGGCTGTAGAGGTGGGTGTAGGGAATTCGGCACCCGGCCTGCCACATAGGTGCAGTGATGCGCGACCACACTGCTGGGAGGAGGACCGACCAAAGCACTAGTCTGTCGTAGTAGTTCGGTGGGACCTGCCCGTGTAACACCCCTACCCCAATTACCCAGAGTCGGGGCATTATTACCTAACATTTTCATGATCACAAAAGATCATATCTCAAATTTCTGATTAGTTTAATGGCCTTGGAAACATTAGATACATTCATAAGTCTTACATTACAAGATTATGTGAAAAAAGCAACAACATCTTGTCTCCATAGACCACACTCATATACCTTCATACTATCCATGCAGGTCATTCATAAAATACCTCTTCACATCCTGGAAAAAATAAAACATAGAAAGGGGTGAGATCAGATTTCTAGTAAGGATAACAATATAGCAAAAACATTCATAAATAAGCATAAACATATAAGGTAATGTATAACTAAAACAAAATACTTTTAAACATGAACTTAAGCATAATATGGCAGAAATAAAATGAAATAATTCCATTTACTTATTCACATGGATATTCTACTAGTCTAATAATCACATGCAATATCAATAATCACTTTCATAATGATGTAATTCAAAATGAAAGACTATCATAACCACATAGTCAAGGACTTGTGCCAAGACGAAAAATAAGATTTTGACAATACATTTTGCGAAGACACTAGTTTGTCTAATGAGACCTACCGATGAATATAGGATCTATAGCGGGCTCCACACGTCACATACTAAGTCCAATGCATTCCTCATATGAAATGATTGAAACATAACATAAAAATTAGTATTAAAACTAGCATATGAAATGTCAATACATTATCCACAAACCATGAATGGTATAAAAATAGCACATCCACAATCACACATTACTCATTCAATACAATATTGAAGATTGTCTTGTAAAAGATTATCCTCAATCGAGAATAATGAAGGATATTGACATAGTTGAAAATAATCATCAGAACTGTTTGAGAGAAATATACCCCCTTTTTCTTGAAATGATTTAAAAGTCACACTACTTGTCAAGAATCCATTTTAAAATTAGATTTTTAAAAAAAGTGTCCCATACCAATTTAAAACGTTTAAAAGAAATTTTAATTTTAAAACATTAATGTCAATATAAATAAATCCTAAAAACAATTTTTAAAACATAGACAGTAATGAGAAATGTTTAGAAGAACAAATCACTAAAACATTTTAAAATGATATTTTAGTAAGAATTCTTAACCAAAATAGTGGAACATGAATTCAAATAATTGAGGTAATAAAAATGTTGTAATATCATGAGAATAAAGGGATTCATGATATACTATGTCATAGTACATTATATACACCATATAAAAGTTATTTGGTGTATAACAACAGTGAAGTCTCAATGGAATGTAAATTGAGATGAAATCACTTATAAAGACAGTATCCTTAGGTTAAGGATAAATAAACGACATAATTATGTGTCAAAAATATAAATACACTCAATATGATTGGATATTCAGTGTAAATCAATCAAAGGACATTCACACATATTCTTGTAAAAACAACACTAATTAACTGGTTGTTTAACTCAATAAATAGATATTGAGTTAAAATTACTCTTATCAAGTCCATGTTGATGACTTGAGAATTTATCAATGGAGTTATTATGTGTATCAAAATAATATCCATAGAAATTAGAGTGGAAATTATTACATAATAAAATGAATATTGATTCCACACATAATCTTGGAGTAAAATAATCAATAAAGTATGTGTAAAGCCGAATCAGTGGAAATTGAAATAGTAAATTCCCATATCGATTTGGTAACTAAAGAAACTAACACCCATTAAATAAGGATCATACAATGATTATTTAAATATCAATAAATTAAAGTATATTACACAATGAATACAATCATGGGAAATACATACACCACATGCAATAAATAAGTGGTGAATAATGAAAATCTCATGAAATTAAAAGTGAGAGAGGAAACCACTTGCTTTGTACTTTTTCCATGACCGAGGGTAGGTTAACCTATTGTATAATGATGAAATAATTTTTATTTAATTATAATATAATCATATATATTAATATGATATCATAAATGATCTTTTAACAATGATTTGGTTATAATATCGTAGTATTATAGTTGTTTCGGGTGTTAACGGATTCGATTTCCTTTATATTTTTTGTTATACGAGCCATATTTGTTATGGATGGGATGTATCATATTCATATACAGAATTTTATCATGTCTCTAAAAATTATTTATAATCATAAAATGAAATTTAGTCTTGAATGGATATGATGGATAATGAATCTCATCGCGTTCGTGGAGAGGGTAATCCGTACATACACACAAGCAACAATATCATTCTTCTGATATTAAAATATTATATAATTGGATGGTATATCATATATACATAATCATTATCATGTTATATTTATTATTAACATGAATTACACATCATTATTATACCCATCCAAATAATAATATATTGAATAACAATTACACCACAACTTGGAGATGGTAAGCCATACGTACGCACGTATGGTGACATGTCATTCAATGGATGGATAGAATAATGAAGATGATATTACCATATTTATAATAACATCACAGTATATAGAAGATACTGTTTTTCTAATTTTATAAAGTAAATAACAATGAAATAAGAAGTGGAAGAAGAAAAAAACTTGAAAGAGGGTGGTGAAATCATTAACTCTACATTAGGTTCTACCTTTTGATTTGATCAGAAGGGATCCATAAGATAGATTTATAACAAAAGGAGGGCCTCTAGGATGAAGTGAGTGATGTTTCGAGGATGTTTGGGAAGGGGATGTCCAAGACAAATGGTTTTGAAGAGTGAATTAGATAGAAGGGGAAGTGCCCTTTTATTAGAGGGGTGAGGGGAACCTTCGAAAATGTTTTGAATATTATTTTATAATAAATTAATATTCGGTTTCTAATGAATACAAAGTGAATTATATCAAGGATAAGGTGGTAATTTGTCTATATACATCCACAAAATAGGTTTTAGACATGTTTGGGTCACTATATTGACCTTATATTTTAGTTTTAACTCTTAGGTAATTAGTTTCACATTTACCATGTCTCTTTGTATTTTTATATTATATGGTTAATAAACATACTGTAAATTTCCAAGAGTACCCCAAGTGGCTTATTAATGATACACCTATCATTATATTAGTCTCTTGGTGGAACCATATATTTTTAGGAATTGAATATCATTTAATAATGTAATATTTTTTTTAAAAACTCTCTTATGACAATTTTGACACTATTTGGTATTTTGTTTCTGGTAAATTCATAACAGCATTATTAATTATAAATTAATTAATTTAATCAACCTAAAAATGTCAAATTATCCTATAAAATTATTTTAATTAATTAAGAGTCTCAAAATATATTTATTTGGGTATTTATAATATCAATTATTTTAATATTTCACTAACAATGTAATAAATGCATCATCGTTGTGTCATATATAAATTAAAATATTTAATTTCAAAAAATTATTAAAAAAATACAATTATTTATGAAATTTTTCTATCATTATAATTAATATTTATATTCAATTTTATCTTATGCGTAACCCTATATTAAAAATGTTTTATTTATTAAACCTTGATTTTAACTCTTTTATCTCTTCTTTGAGTTAAATAATAATAAAGGTCCTAATCTAATCCAAGTGGACCAAAGGGGGTCATATTTTATTACTAAGGTTGTTTGGGTTCGAATTATACTTATCCAATAGAATTAGGACATGTGTTTGGGTAATAATAATATCATTTTTACCCTTAATTACCCTATTTACATTTAACCGTGGTAAATAAAAGTAAAAAGTTACTATTCAACAAAAAAATTATATGTATCATATTGTACCACATTTTACTCCTTGATATTAATGGTGTCTCTAATATTTTTTAAATTTCACTCATAGAAGTGTTAAAATCAAGTTTTATGTGAATTTGCAAATTCTCCTAGGAGGTGGGTAAAAGACGGCGAAAAGTTCAATAATTTTTTTTATATATTTAAAATTTTTCTAAACTAACTCCAATGAATTACATTGAAAATATATAGTTATTATGTATATATTTTTATCTTAATTAAATTTGAATATAATAAATAATTATTTAAATAAAAATTCAGTTTTAAACTATAACTCAGTGTTTTTTCACTAGTCAATAAAAATAGAATGTTTTCCAAAAAATACCAAAAAATCACCCTATGCTAATTTCGATATTTCAAATCCAAAAATAAAGTCAATTTTGAAAGATAAAATTTATAAAACTTCAAAAAGTGGGTATTACTATTCATAACAGCTAGTTTGATTGGTTGTGGTGTGTGTTAGAACTCGATGTTGCGTACAACAAATGCAACTATATTTTTCAAAGAGAAACCTACCGTGGATGCTTGGGGTGTTACAGCTTAGGTCCCATAGGTGACATGGAAGCACCCAAAGGATCTTCCCTTTGTGGTTCCAAATGGATGGGGGGCTGCTCCCCCTTCAGTACCTGCTCGGGTGGACCACACCCAACGGGCTATGCAAGTGGGTCACAGTTGTGGGACACTCCAGCGCGTCTTACCAGTTGGACTCACTGGAATGCCGCCCTAGTGGGATATACTGGTGGCAAGGTCGGGCCATCCACATTGCGGGCCCGATATGGTGAAGGCCAACCATGCCAGACCCATGCCCAATTAGACCATGATATGCCTTTTTTTTCGTATCATGGGAACTAAGGGTCCATTAGACAATCATTCTATGTAAATAGAATCATTGGATCAAGAATTTTGTTTGGGTATATTCCAAACGAGTTTTGGTTAAATTAGGAGTATAGCCGGGTAGGATCTAACCTAAATCCAAATGGGCCCACACAATGGAAATGATAATAATTTACAGATCGGGCGTCTGATTGATGCGCCGTTTATTTTTTTGGGTCCCTTTGGACATGAAAGGCCTTTGGGATACTTCTTTGTGGAGAATCATGAAGGATGAGGTATGACTGATGGCTTGAGGATCAGTTCAACCAAAAAGGATATTAGTGGGAATCCAGTGGCTGGCAGTGAGGCAGATGTTGGAGATGGATCATATGGAGGTTAGTTTTCTATCGACTCTAGGCAGGTCGGATCCTGTGTGGGTAATTGCAGGTGTTAGTACCTATCGATCCTATATGGGTCAACACTCATCGATCCAGTGAGGGTCAGCACATATGGATCCTATTTGGGTTAGATCCTATGTGGGTCAGCGCTCAATGATCCTATGTGGGTCTGCAAATGTCGATCATGGTGGGTCAGATCTTATGTGGGTCAGCGCTCAGTGATGCTGTGTGGGTTAGGGCATACCGATCCTATGTGGGTAAGATCCTGTGTGGGTCTACAGAGGTTAGTACCTATCGACTCCTAGTGGGTCGGATCTTGTGTGGGTCATTGAAGTGGTTAGTACCTATCAATCCTGTGTAGGTCAGCACTCAGCGATCCTGTGTGAGTTAGTACACACTGATCCATTATGGGTAACGTCCTGTGTGGGTCAGTTCTTAGTGATCCTGATTGGGTCAGTGCATACTGATCATGTGTTGGTATGATACTTAGTGGGTCAGTTCTTAGCGATGCTATATGGGCCAGGGCATACCAATCCTGTGTGGGTCAGATCCTGTGTGGGTCATTAGAGGTTAGTAACTATAAACTCCAGGCGGGTCAGATCCTATGTGGGTTATTGAGGGGGTTAGTACATGTTGATACTATGTGGGTGAGACAATGAATGGTAAGTAGTAGTGCCTCTTAACAGAATAAGATGATATCGCTTTGTAACTAATCATCTGTACATATATACTTCACTAAAAACCTGGTTTGAGTTGAAACTCTGTTTGAACTAAGACTTTTTCCTTCATGGAATAATCATCGTGGTGATAACTATGTAGTACTTTTACCTTCATTGAACTATCTTCATGGGGACACATGTGTGGTACTTTTACCAACTTGTTACTATCATCGTAGTGTTACCTGTGTGGTACTTTTACCCTTACGGTGTTACCTCTGTGGTGATACCTTTGTGGCATTAATCCATTATTTTTGGGATGTGTATATATTGTTAACATAGTTGTATGTATCGGCATATAAAACAGTAGAATAGATTTATTTCATTGTGGGTTTCCATTGTGGAACATTAGAAGACCTATGGGGTCTCCGGGTACCTTCTGAGTATCATTATACTCACCCATGCATGGGCTTCACCCTCACCTTGTTGTGTCTTGTGCAGATGATTTACAACATTAATCAAGACTGAGATAGCCAGGATTGGATTGTACTCTCAGGAAGACCATTTGGAGTGATAGGACACATGGAATAATGATATTTCGTTGTAACTACCCTTTAAGTAAGATCCATGGTGGATGATCCAGGAGAAGATTTTCACTTTTCAGTTTCATTTTTACTTTTGATTCGTACTCGTACGTTTAGTTGGGCTTATATTCCAGACCCTTTTACTTTCATCCCTCTTTTACTGCAACAGTTTACTTAACAGTGGATTCTTATTGTGTTCTTGGACTTTTTGTTTGTATATAACTAAAGGAAATGACTTCCCATTTTTGTGATTATGCCTTTCGGTACTAGTCACCAGCCCCTGGACTAAGGAAGCAGGGTTATGGGTAGTCACGGCACAGGCCCCAGGGGGACGGGTCATGACAAAGTGGTATCAAAGTATTTCAGTTCTACTGAAGAACTGGCATTATGATCTTTTCTCTGATGCAATACTGTTATGTGTTTTTAGTTTGGTTTTATGTTTGGGGAGTCCAGTGTTGGTAAGGCAGTAGACGTATTCATATACCTTGACCTATAATTCTGAATTCCAACTCAGCGCATGAAAATAGAAAATGCGTGTGTTTTGGAATGATTTTTTTTCTTTAGATTTCATTGGAGTCAACTCACCAAGTATAATTTAATGATCATGGAACTCTTGTTCCTTATTAGGATTCTGCACCATAGACAACGAAATATGAATCTAGAGATAGTACATGATTATGGCCCACTGGGCAACGAGGTCTCGAGGCAGGGCCCTATTACTGTGTTAGCACCTTCGTGTTGTGTACCAGCAGAACCACTACCCATTGGATGATTTTTTCCACCAGCCACAGTAGTAGAGGATACACGCAGACTAATCACCTTGCACGTGTTCCAGCGACAGGGGCCTCTGTGGTTTCTATGTTAGTCGGATTATGAGGGAGCTAGAGTACATAGGAAGGGAGTAACTGCATACGGTCAAAGAGGGTGAACCAAGTGCTCCAAGAATGATTAGAGTTATGGTCTGTTTCGACTACTAGCTGCTATATTAATAGAAATAGGTACCAATAATTCCTTCTGACTACAGATCTTTTCAAATTCCAAGATTTTATAGTTAAGTCGTTGACAAGACTTTAACATCTGGAGATACCATAGGGAGGAGACTCAATAATCACAGTTACGCTGATGGTGTGATCTGACCATTGAGGCAATATTTTTGGTTGGATCCTCTTGGTGACATCATCGAGGCCTTACAATGTCATTTCGGTTATGACTGGACATCCACAGTTCATACTGAGAATGAAAATATTTGGAAAAAAGTTTGTGGTTTACCGAAAACGTTGGAATGGGATTTTCCTTGGTATGTGAAAAAGGAAACCCAGGTAGCATTGGATAAACTCATGCATATGAGGGTGCAGCCGAGCACACTTGAGTCCCCCATACATACCCTCGTGGTAGCATGGGTATTTAGTTTTTAGTTTAAAATAGGATTGGAAGAGCTTGGGGACATCTTTTCAAAAGGTGTTTCTAGGATTAGCTCCCCAAAGAGAGAGGGATGTCTACTTTGTCTAGGTTCTACTAGATATTTTTACCCAACTTATCCATGGAAGAGGCACCCTTGTCAGCATTGACGTAAAAGGGGAAGCCTTTCCTGTGGATGGAAATGTGTCAAAAGAACTTTCAGGAGATGATACCGGGACTGACATGTAGAAAAACTCTACCCATGACATGGAGTTAACAAAAGTGGCCATTGCGCTAAAGATGCAGCGTCACTACTTGATGGGCGAATGTTTTTACAGTATACGCTAATCACAAGAGCCTCATGTAACTATTCTCTTAGAAGGACATGAACCTAATACAATGCTGATGGATGAAGTTCCTCTAGGACAATGACATTGACATAGACTATACTCCTAGGAAGGGGAATGTGGTAGCAGATTCACTCAGCAGGGGGTATGTTCTACAGTTTGTGTGTGACGCGACAATGCAGTCTACCGCATTGCATATATCCTTCATGGATCGTGATGGAGAAGCATACCTCCATTCTATGATAGTCACTCCACTACTCCTTCAATGAGTTAGGAAGGCACAACTTTGGGACACTTACTTTGAGGCTCGACGTGCTCTGATATCCACAGGACAAGCACCTCATGGGTTTTATGAAGGTCGGGAGCATGTCATCCTCTTAAGAGGACGTACTATGGTACCAGTGGCGCTATGGGAGGAATTGTTGATGGAGTTCCATACCTCCCCTCTGGTGGTACATCATGGATTGGAGAAGATGTACCAGGATCTCCAATGTCAGTATTGGTGGACATGAATGAATAAAGAAGTGGAAGAGTCTGTATCATGATGTCTCCCTTGTCATCAAGTGAACACTACCCAGAGCAGGAAGATTTCTTATGACAACAAGAGATGAAGACCTTTGGGGTTCCAGGAGGGGGAACCACATTTTTTGCGAGTATATCTTAGTTGGGGACTACAGAGATTTTGCTGGGGTGACGTGTTATCTTTGAGGTGCAAAGGACCTTTCTAGATTCTCAGTATAGTGGGTTAGGTGGGGTACCATCTATCTCTTTCCCCACAGATGCACCTACTGCAAAATGTTTTCCATGTTTCATAGTTGAGGAGATGCGTGCATGATCCATTTCACATTATCGACTAGGGCATGAAGAACATTGATGATGGGGAGGCATTTACATATGTTCCAATAGAAATTGTTGATTGATAGAAGTAGGTCCTTCGGGGGTGGTCAATACCTCCGGTGCATATTCACTGGCAGCACAGGATCCACTAGGAGAGCACATGGGAGCGAGTGGCTCAGATCCATGCACAGTACCCCATGTTTTTTTTCTTTAGTCAATGTTTTGGATTTCGGGGACGTATAACTATAATGGGATGAGAATTTAAGGTCCCAAAAATTCGGTATAAATTTTTTCTAATTATATAAAATTATTTCAAGACCACAAAATCTGAAGGGGCATGATTCCGATGGCAGGAGTGCCTGAAATAATCTGCCAAAGTTTTTTTGTGATTTAATTAGTGCATTATGTTTTTTTTCTAGAAAATGTGGAATAACTATTAAATGGTTACTCAGATGTGAAATATGAGGGCACCATTGACCTTAATTATCTGGCTTTACTATAAGTGTTACTTATGTTTAGTCGGCACAAGACTATGGTGAGAAAATACTAAATTGACATAACCGTAAATAAAATAATTAAACAATTTTATTTTATTTTTCAAATTCTTATAACTCACGTACGATAACACAAATTAAAAATATGAGACCAACGCTGAACTTATGAGGGTTTTATTTCATTAGGAGGATACTAAATATGGGCGGTGTGGGCCACCAGAGAAAGTTAATTTTTGGCTGTAAATAAAATAATTAAGTTAGAATTATTTTATTATAAAATTCATAACTTCTAAAAGAGAAATCAGATTAAAAATAGAAGAGTAATTTTGGGTTCTTTGGGGTGTGTTTCCTTTAGGTAGAGCCGAGCCTCGACTGACGTGGGTGGAGGGTGACTATTATTAATTTTTAAAACATTTTTCAGGTACATTAAGTAAACGCGTGAGCGGAATTTTCTATCATTTTAAGCATTGCTCAGATTAAAATTCTGAGGGCACAATTGAATTTGTAGCGAATATATTCACTTAAGGGAGGCATCACATTGACCACAATAGGTCTGGAAAAAAAATTATGTCTTGGGACTTTGTAAAATAAATAAATAAAATATTTATTTTATTTTATTTTCATTCCATTCCTCCAACAAATATGCGGCAACGCGGGACCAACGAAGTGTCAAGCCAATAAATGGCATGACCATTCAATTCTATGTAACTGCACCATTGGGGAAATAAAAAGGTTCTTAATTAATGGGCTTCAATTAAACCCATGGACGTTGCACCCCCTACACCTCTCCAATTTGTATGGAGCTTCGGGATAGGTGTCAACACTACTTTTCCAAGCGACGATGTGCTGACCAAGTGAAGTGATTCCAAAACCATGGAAGACAGAGCTGGTACCAGCAAAAGGGGGTGAGTGACACTGAATCCCTGAACCAGATATTGAAAAATGAGTGACATAGTTGGAGGTAAGTTGTGCAAAATGGGGAACACCGACCTGCTTCAACCAACGCTCACTCACCATTGTTCTTGAGGTTGGGGATTTATTTTTCAATTATGATTGAATTTATTTGACAATTCATCATATAATTATTTTAGAATGATGATAGCCAAAATAACATGTCCATCATCCTACACATAAACTTTTCCCATTTATCATTTGTTCTTTGTGTGTTTTTCATGCGTTCATCAACGATAAATTTTTTTCGATTCTGGAAACACAATGTTTTGATGAGTGTAACATATGGAGATGAAGCCCTTGACACGAGGATTTTGAATATGAGGAAGAACTAATTGTCAGGATTTGAATGAAGCCACGATGGCTCGTAGATGAAGGCAGTGGCCAACACCTAGCCGACATCCAAGAAGGTTGGGTGGCGTGCGTCCATGCCACCAGAGCAAGAGGTCATTGTCACTTGGCCACAGTGGAGGCCACTGGGCGGACCACTCCCGGCTAGCCCCAGAGGAGTAGCATCACATGACCACAGTGTTGGGAGGAGGACCGGCTGGAGTACTGGAAAGACGTTACAGTTCAGTGGGACCCGCTTGAGGCCTGCTGGTAACATGGAAGTGCCCAAAGGCACATCCCATAGCGGTTACGAACGTAAGGGGGGCCTCTCCCCCATCTGTGCCAGCTTGACCGAACTATGGCCAGTGGGCTAGGCTAGGTCATCCCCTACATTGGTCAGATGCAAAATGGGTTAGATTGATTAGAAACTAGTCGGGTTGGCCCAGGCTGGGTCAGGCCGGTTCGGTCCGACAGGGTCAGATAAGCCCCGGGCCCAATTAGACACAAATATTACTTTTTTGTAGTAACATGGGAACCAGGCATCCATTTGACTAATGGTCTGTAGAACCAGAATCCTTGGAGAGAGATGATCCTTTTGGTGTACTCCACTTGAGTTTTTATAACGTTGGAGTATAGCCGGGATGGATCAATCCTGAATCCAACCGGGCCCCCGGAGTGGAGACGCTAAAAACATATATATCAGGCTTCCGATTGATGTGAAATATTTTTCACTGGGTCCCTTAGGACATTACGAACCTTTATGATACTTCTTCATGTAAAATCATCATAGTTTAGGTAATATCGATGGATTCAGGGTCAGTTCTCCAAACATGCTATTAATGAGAATCCAGTGGCTGGCAGTGAGGCGAAGGTTAGAGACGGATCCTAAAGAGGTTACTTTCCTATCGACTTTGGGAGGGTTAGATCTTATGTGGGTCATTGTAGGGGTTAGTACTTATCAATATTATGTGGGTCAGTTCTTAGCAATCGAGGTTGGGTCAGACCATAACGATCATGTGTGGGTCAGTGCTCATCGATCTTCTGTGGGTCTGCGCAAACTTATCATAGGTGGGCCAGATCCTCTGTGGGTCACCACTAAGTAATCCTATGTGGGTTAGATCATAATGATCTTTTGTGGGTTAGATCTTGTGTGGGTCAGTAGAGGTTAGTATCTATCGACTCCAGGAAGGTCAGATCCGCTGTGGGTCATTATAGGGGTTAGAACCTATCGATCCTGTGGGGGTCAACTCTCAGTGATACAATGTCGATCAGCGCATACCGAGACTGTGTTGGTCAGATCCTATTAGGTTCAGTGCATACCGATCCTGTGTGGGTCAGTCCATAGAGATCTTGCGTGGGTCTGATCATATGTGGGTCAACACTCAGTGATACTGTGTGGGTCAGCTCAAACCGATCTTGTGTGGGTCATATCCTGTGAGGGTCAGCAGAGGTAAGTACGTATCGACTCTGAGCTGGTCGGATCATGTGTGGGTCATGGTGGGGGTTAGTACCTATTGATCCTTTGTGGGGAACACACCGTATAGTCAGCAGTAGTGTCTCTTGATAGAATATGATTATCTAGCTTCACAACTAATCATCTGTACTTCTATACTTCACTGAAATCCAGGTTGGAGATTAGACTCTATTTGAACTAAGACTTTTACTTTTTTTGTAATATCATAGTGGTGATACATGTGTGATACTTTTAACATCGTGGTACTCTCTTCATGGTGTCACATGTGTGGTACTTTTACCTTCATGGTACTATCCTTGGGGTGATACTTCTGTGGTACTTTTACCTCTATGGTGTTACCTTCATGGTGTTACCTTAGTGGTATTCATCCCTATTGTATGAGATGTGTATATCTTGATAACTCAGGTGTATGTATGGGTATATAGCTAAGTTGAATTTACGTCATGCTTTGTGGTTTTTGTTTGTGGAACTTTAGATGGCCCATGAGTTCCCATGGTCCCTATTGAGTATCATTATACTCACCACTACACAGGCTTCTCCGGCACTTTGTTGTGTCTTGTGGAGACGACGTACAACATTGATCAAGGATGAGGGATCCAGGACTCGATGATACTCGGAGGTAAACCATTTGGTGAGATGTGATGTGGGGACTACATATCGGGATTTGTACATACCCTACATGTAGGATCCATGGTGGATGATCTAGAAGAAATATTTCAATTTTTAGTTGCATTTTTACTTTTTTTATACTAGTACTTACAGTTGGGCTTGTATTCTGACCCCTTTTAGATTCAGCACTCTTTTACAACAGAAACATCATTCACAATTGCTTCTTGTTGTGTTCTTGGACTGTGTTTTTGTATTGTATTAAAGGAAATTCCTTCCCATTTTAGTTAGTATGCCTTTCAGTGATCATAGACATCCACTGGCCTATGGAAGGTGGGCTTAGGGTAGTCACAGGATGATCCCCCGGTGGATAGGTCGTAACACCTAATAGATTCTCTAAAATAAAAACACAATTCAAGGATACACATTCCGGACATCCTTTGGAAACTCAAATCATTTCATGAATACTATTGAATGGGAACATACTTATGACCAACCTCTTCTGCTATGATGGACATATCACATATCAACAAAATATCACAAAAACAATAAACCAAAACATATCCTTAATAAACTTTTTAAGAATACCAATTCTAGCCACCCAAATATGAAACCATTGATGGCCCGCAACTAGGTCTGAAGTGTGTCATCGAATGACATGTGCATGAAAAATGTTTCATGAGTAATAGTATAATTGTATTGAAATTATTTAACTCCACGACACATAATACCATATCCTAGATTCAAACTAATAAATATTGATTTACAATCTATATATTTGTTAAATATTTCTTGAAAATAAATACATTGATTGTAATTTAATCTAAACTATATATAATATAATAATATACAACATAAAAAAATAGGAAAAATAATTTGAAAAAATTTCCATATACTACAACTGTTACATCAATATATTATTTGAAATATTTTCTTCAAAAGAATTTAAATATTTTTATAATTGTTTGTCTCACACAGAAAAAAAATTAGCATGTTTTACACACAACACTATATTTATATGAAACACACCAAACTATTTAAATATTACTATTTAATAAGATAGTTTTGAGCTAGAAATAGAAAATGGTGGCTATTAAAAATATTTACTAAATTATGAAAATATATGCTTTAGATATTGATATAAAATCAATTATTTGGACAATTACTTATAAATCAAAATAAAAACTATTAGAAAATAACTGAAATCTTTTTCAGAAAAACGATTTTTATTCATACAAAATTATTTTAAAATGAATAGTTAAACAAGACACTTTTAGAGAAATATTTTAAATAAATTTATATTTATTTTAAAAAATAATATTCTAAACAATAATATTATGTTATTTTTAGGCATGACATAATAATAAATCTAATATTATGTTTAAAAATTATTTTTCTAAAAAAAGATTTTTTCATATTTTAATCACTTATTTAAAAAAAATATATTTTTAGAAATTTTATTTGAATTTTTTTTAAATAATCATTTAAAATCTATATAATGATTATATTATGATATTTTATGTGAAAATAAAATTTCAATGAATAGTAAAAAATAATGTTTTTTTATCAACAATCATCATTCATTTTAATGATTCTAAAAACATTGTAAATTTATTAATATTGTTTTAATTGAAATTTTTTACAATTATATAATAAATAATCTAATTTATTTTATTTTAATAGTTTTCATATATAATTTCAATAAAAATACCTTTTTTATCCTTTGAATATTTTCTTTTCAAAAAGAAGCATTCTCATTACATCTACAAGATTAATTCTGAACATAATTCTTACACTTATATGGATGTAATAAAAAACATAAATTAAATACTTTTAATTAGAGTAATTTATATTATCTAATAAGGAAAACTTAATTTTATACCATACAGAATAAAAGAATGTAAAAAAATATGTACCCTGATTAACGTAAAAATGTGTTTATTATGTGATTAAACTAAAATGAAAAAAATTAAAAACGAATCAAATCATTTAAAACCACTATTAAATTGAAATATTTATGCTTTATCTAATCTAGGGTTGATAATTTGGCTTTTTGGATCCTTTTCCATGTAAAAAATGTATGTATACCTTTTTATTTTCAAAAATTACAGGTATTCCACTCACCTCACTTATAAAAGACCACCCACTCTCCTCTTCTCATCAAACATATAAAAAACATTGGATGAGATAATACCAACTAAAATAACCTTATTATTTCCCTAATAATAGTTTTTAATTGTTATCTAAGTCATAAATCCAACATAATTATAATTTTAGTGCAAACTCAAATAAGTTTTTTGAATAAGAGGTAACATCCCTAATCAAGTGTTTTATTTTATTTCATCCTATTCCTTAATAAATTATTATTAAACCATGATAATATAATAATATTATAATATTACATATAATAGGATGTTGAAATGTTATGTTAATATCTAAATTCTTTCTTAGGTTCCATCGAATGCGTAAAAAATTCATCATTTATTTGTACACCAGATAACTACCTCATGAACCAATATAATTTGTTTTCCATTAGAAACTATCAACGATGGATATAATGATGGATTTATTTATTCAATATATTATTCTGGATATCATTATTCTTCTTTAATCATTATATTAAATTTTCCTTCTTAATTTACATTCTGTGTAAATATGATAATATTGATCATGTGTATGATGAACTATGTCCCCGTAAAGTGATGAGATTTGTTCACACATTACATATTAGTAAATAACGATGATTCAAAGAAAATATGATATATATATTACTTAAAATTTAATATTCAATAGTAATTTATTATTTAAATTTTATTATTTATTTCCATAGGTAAAATAAAAACAAATTTCATGCTTATGTACTACATACCGTCATCAGGAATGGTGTTTTCAATTTTCTATCAATAAACATATATGTAACTACAAATAAATTTATACATACTATTTATGATATTTATATCATGGGTAAAATCATTTATATGATATATTCATTATCAAACTCAGAGGAAAAAAATAACAAAAAAATATACATGAAAAAATAAATTTCTCGATGGAAACATGATGATAACATGGAAATATTAATAAACAAGTAATAAATGGTCATAAAAAACATATATGGTATGATATATATAAGTTTATGTTTGTAATATATTCATAATAATCTTATATTTATTAAAATAAAGGCTCAAAAATGTTCGAAGTAATACCAGACTCAAGGTAGGAAATTTATATCTCAAATATATATATCCCTAAGATACATTCCATATTAACAACTTATTTATTTTCATAGTGTATATACTTCACATGAATTTGTATTATTATTATTATAAGGAAAATTAAGGTGATTTAAAAATCCATTTTTTGATATCTCTTTCATGGGATTTAATGTTCAAAAGATACCAAAGTTGTATGGTATTTATATCTCACATTTACATTCATGGGGTATAAGAAATATTCAACACGTATATATTTTATGTGGTGTATATGATACCCATGAATCTATTTAATGATTATTACAATGAAATTTATGGTGAGTTATATATCAATTTTAATATCACTCTTTAATGGTGTTTATATCCCAAAATATACAATAGTGGTGAAGGATTTTCATTTCAATTTATCCTCTTTGAGACATATGTTGTGTTATGAAGGTATCTTCATTCATTTGTTGTATATACTACCACTTTGAAAAGTTATATCATTAATGGAAATATATTCATGGTAAATATTTCTTTTTAATTAATTTTATTCTTTTATGGGTCATACAATTCAATGTTACCAATGTGGTAATGAAATTATGATACAATATCATCATTTGTCAAGACAGTTTAAATTTATACATAAAATGATTAATTATTATGATCCATATGCTGATAAAGACAGGAATTTTCCTCTCCTATGTTTATTTAATGTTATTATATTTCCCATTATTTTCCTTTCTTTATCTACACATGTGTTCCCATGATATATGTTTCTGTTTTCTTATTCTCATGGATATTCTACTAGTCGAATAATCAAATGAAATATCAATAACCACTTCCATAAATATGGAATGGCTAATGCCAGACTATCATAACCACATAGTCAAGGACTTGTGCCAAGACTAAAAATAATATTTTGTCAAGGCCTTGTGCCGAGACACTATTTTGTCTCATGCGACCTACCGATGAACTGAGGAGCTATAGCGGGCTCCACCCGTCACTTACTAGGTCCAATGCATTCCTCATATTAATAGGATTAAACATAACATAAACATTCATATTAAAACTATCTTACGAAATGTTAATACTTTCTCCATAAACCATGAATGGTATAAAAATAACACATCCACAGTCAAACATATCACAAAACCATCAATAAAATTTGGATTTTTTTTTTCATAATAAATCAACATCAAATAAGCTTAATATCCATCAAAGGATGTTGACATATATGAAATCAAAACAATTTGAGAGAAATATCTCTTTTTTTAAACATTGAAAAGTAACATGTTGAAAAAGGAAGTAATTTTAAAAAAAATTCAATAAAAGTGTCCCATATCACTTTGAAACTTTTTAAAATAATTATCATTTCAATACATTCATGTCCATATAAATAATTCCTTAAAATCATTTTGAAAACATAGACATTAATTAAAAGGGTTTAGAAAAAAAAATTTTAAATCATTTATAATAATGATATTGATAAAGAGTACCCTCCACAAATCCTTAAAATATTCATTTTGAAATCATTTTTTTGAAAAATGGACATTGATGATAAAAATGTCCCAGTAAATACTTACACATTAAACAATCTTGGATAATAATGAGATTGAGGAATTAACCCTTACCTGACACTTTCCTTCAATCGATGGTATATTTAACCTCATCTATGAATATCATTGTATGTTATTAAATAATACCAGAACCATATTAATATTTATTATATCATACAGGATTCATTTATGACTTTATACTTCCAATTTAATAATTATTTCCATGTTAAATTAACATTTCAGGAAATAATCATTTTCTTTATCGTACATGTTTTAACTTGTTACTCTTGATTGTATCACTTAGATCAACATTTAAATACTTCCAGAATATAAAACATGACTTATATATCATATGTATCATATATATTTGGAATATAAGTATATATAATAGACATATATATGAAATGAAAAACACCATTTATGGAGACGGTAGTCCATATGTACGCATAAAGGATGTTTCTGTTTTCATATCGTGTTGAACGGAACTAAGTGAATAAGATATATTTTAGTACATATATATATAGATATATTTATATATATCTTCAATAGAATTATTAATTCATATATTACATACATATTAGTAATATATATATTTTTTATAATTGTAGATGAATGGTGAATGTGGAAATGAATCTCATTGCGTCCTGGAGACGGTAATCCGTACGTATACACGAGCGACAATATAATTTCTTTAACGGTGTGGAATTGGATGGTATATTAATTTTACCAATACATTATCATGTTATTTTCATTATTTATATACATATTACTCATCATTATGTCCTTCCAAATAACATATTGTTGAATAACAAATTACACCCCGATGTGTAGACGGTAGGTCGTACGTACGCATGCATGGTGACATTATCATTCATAAGATTGATAGAATAATGAATAAAGTTGATCCATATTTATAATAACGTAATAGTTTATAGTGGATACTAGAGTTATTATTTTATAATGGAAATAACAATTAATGAATAAGTGGAAGAAGAAAAGAACTTGAAAGAGCGTGGTGAAATTATTGCCTCTTCTTTGGGTTCTTCATTTTGATTTGATCAAAAGGGCTCTATAAGTAGGATTTATGACTAAAGTAAGGCCTATAGGATGAAGAGAGGGAAGTTGAAAGAATATTTGGGAAGGGTATGAATGATCCAAAGGGCTTTGAGGGTATTAATTTGAGAGAAGTGGGAGTGCCCTTTTATAAGTGGTGTGAAGGGCACTTTAGGAAAAGCTAGAAATATTATTTTATAATAAAATTATTTTCGGTTTTTAATGGCTCCAAAGTAGATTATTTAATTTCCAAGGTGGGTATACATCGAAAAAAAAAATCAAAATATATGTTTTATTCTTTTTTTGGTCACTTTATTTACCATATCATTTATTTTTAACTCATAGTTAAATAGTTTGACATTTACCATGTCACTTTGTATTTTTTTATTATATGGTTAAAAAATTATTTTAGAGTCTCAATTATTGATACAAGTATCATTATTGAAATACATTGGCCAAGAAATATATTTTTATGAATAGAATATCAATTAATAATATAATAGTTTTTTTAAAAACTCATTTATGTCAATTTTGACACTATTCAATAAATGATTTTTTTATAGTATTAACAACTATATTAAATAGAAAAACAAATTTAAGAAATCCTAAGAAGTCTTATTATCCAAAAAAATTCGTTTTTGTAATCAAAGCATTCAAATTATATTTTTTTAACATTTATAATACAAATTATTTGATTCTTTCATTAATAAGGAAAATACTGCATCATTATTTTGTTAGAAATAAATTTAATTAATCAATGTCAAAAAATTATAAATAAAATACCATTATGTAGTAAATAATTTCAGATTTCTAATGAATATTTATAGTTGATAATATAATATATGTATCCCTATGTAAAAATTGTTTTGGTAAAAGTTATATGCTTATGTTATTTTTGTATTTACTTTTACATAATTAATATAAAGTGACTCTATCACTTGCAACTGGCTCCCTGGGGTCCCTAAATCGACCCAAAGATGCCCATGGTCGGACATGTATCAACCAATATTGTTAGGACATGTTTTAGGGTAAATTAATATTATTATAATATTATTATTTTACCCTTATTTACCAGATTTACCTGTTAACAATGGTAAATAAAATATTTACCGAAATAATTATTCAAAATGTCTAAAAATAAGTGGTACCTATTTACATAATTCAAAAGTCCTGATTCAAAATATTGAATCCATTTTTGCAAATTCAAAATATAATGTGACAGAAATTAATTTAAAATTAATTCCCGTTGCCAAAACAAAAAGCGTGTTTTGAAGAAATAATAACTATCAAAATATTAACACTTGTTTATGTTCGGTTTAAATGTGAAATTATATACAATGAACAAAATTTTATTAAATGGTAAAAATATGTTCTAAATATAAATTAAAACCACTAAAATTCTTAATTTATCACTATTAAATATTTCGAGGAAAAAAGTTGTTTTAAATTAAAATTTAGTAATTTTCACTATTCATCAAAATATGAAAGTTATTAGATAAGTACAACAACATCACCCTAAGATAATTTCTATATTCCAAATACAAATCTGAAGTCCATTTTGAAAGATAAAATTTATAAAATTTCAAAATGTTGGTATTACAATTCATAATGGCTATTTTGATTTTGTTGTGGTGTGTGTTAGAACTCGAAGTTGCGTACAACACACGCTAGTGTATTATTAAAAGAGAAGAACACCATGGAAGCATGGGGTGATACATTAAAACATCCTGCCATTGTAGTCCCCTCCAGGCTTAGGGAGCAGGAGGGCATGGGAAGAGAGTAGCTGCATGCGGTCATGGAGTGTGACCCAAGGGCTCTAGGAATGATTAGAGGTTAGGTCTGTGACTATTATTAGCTACTTTATCAATAGACATAGGTACCAATAATTTATTCCTACCATGGATCATGTCCCAATCCAAGAGTTTCTATTCAAACCATTTACTTGACCCTCACGTCTGGATATACCTATTAGAGGAGACTCGATAATCACACATACGCCGACGGTGTTTTCTGACCCTTGAGGCGATAGTTTCAGTTCGAACCCCTTAGTGAAAGCATCGAGGCCTTACGACGTTAGTTTGGGTATGGACTAGGGAACCACAGTTCATAGAGAGATTATCTGTATTAGGAAAAAAAATTTGTGGTTTACCTACAATGCTGGAATGGGTTTTCCTAGGTCGGAAAAAAGGAAACCCCAGGTAGCACAGGATGGAATCAAGCATAAGTGGGTGGAGTTGATCACTCATGAGTCGGCCAGACCTAGAGTTTTGATAGAATTCTCCAGAGTTGATTCACCACTTTTAGCATTGATGAAGAAGGGGAAACCCTTCGTGTGTTCAGAGAGATGCCAGCAGAGCTTTTAGGAGCTGAGGTAGCGGTTGACCAGTGCACCCATCATGAGGCTACAAGATGAGGGAGTAGGGTACGTCGTTTACTAAGACACATCAGAGACCGGACTCGGGTGTGTCCCAATGCAGGAGCGAGCAGTGATAACATACGTTTCACGGCAGCAGAGACAACAATGATGGATTGAGGTAATCTAGGACTATGAAATCAAAATATTCTATACTCCTGGGAAGGGGAATGTTATAGAAGATGCTCTTAGCAGGAGATCGGGAACTCAACTGTTGGGAGAGGTGACAGAGAAGGTGCAGATCATCCAGGACCAGATGAATACTACACAGAGAAGACAAAAGTCATATACTGATAGAAGACGTAGACCACTGGAGTTTAAGGATGGAGACCTAATTTTTCTATGGGTCTCACCTTGATGACGTCTACAGAGATTTGGCAGGGGTGACAAGGTATCTTCGCACTTCATCGGGCCTTTCTGGTTCCTCAGCCGAGTAGGCGAGGTGGCTTACCACCTCACCCTTCAACCTCAGTTGCACCAGGTGCATGACATCTTCCATGTATCTCAGCTTAGGAGATACGTGCATGACACATCCCACATCATTGACCACAGGGAGCTGGACATCAATGATAGGGAAACATTCACGGAGGTCCTAGTGGAGATCGAGGATCGATAGGAGCGGGTCCAATGTGGATGGTGGATTCCCCTAGTGCGCATTCACTGAAAGCACGTGAACCTCCAGGAGAGAACTAGGGAGTGGGAGGCCCAGATGCGTTCTTAGTACCTCCTTTGGTATCCCTAGTTTCTTTTGTATCTTTACTGGGTCATAAAGCCCTGAGGTGGGGGTAATTTAATGACCTAAAAATTTCAAGGAATTTTTTTTATAAATATTTTGGAATTTTAAGAGTCCGCAGTTTCTAACGACACATGTTTCCGAGGCCTGGGGTGCCTAGAATCAATTTCTAATGATTTGTTCAGGAATGTTCACTGAAAGTACATGTGGGGTTTTCAGTCTTTTGAACTTCTACTCGAAATTGAAATCTGTGGACACCGATGTACTCGAAGCGCTGGTATTCACTTAAGGGGACATTTACCATAGTTGCGTTTTCTCGGGAGGAGAAGCTAATTTTTGGGGATTCATTAAAAAAATAATAAAAATTATGTGTACATAATTTTTATTTCACGGTTGTTATTTCCTACAAAGATGAGTTGGATGTGGGGCCCACACCCCACATAACCTCTCATGGGAGGATAATGGTGGTGGAGACCACAGGAGCCCTAACCTATTCAACTCTCCTCTTTAACACCCATGAACCACCCATTAACTCTTCACCTGCCCCCTCACATTTAATATGACAACCCACTAATTAATGAATGGAACTAATTCTATTAATTAAATTCTATCTTTTGAATTTTAAAAATCTTGTCAACAATTAAATAATAGTTGAGCCAATTATTTTAGTGGGTTGGTGGAACTTTGAGAGGAATGGGGAAGAACTCTTGGAGGAATATTTTTTCTACGATGAAGAACACTCCATGTCTTGAATAATTAGAAACACCTTCTTCTTCTTCATCCGGGACAATAACATGAGGTGACACCCACAAGGAACACCATATTACTTCCTCTTCCTCCGTGTTAATGGAGAAGACGCTGCTCACCAACAACAATGCATTCCCCTCGAACATAGCCCAATGTCAACGAATCGACGCTGTCAATGACGAACGCACCTTGAATCAAGGTGGGGAGGATTTTGGATTATTTATTTTAATATATGAGAATTGTACACTCGTATTTTGGAAATTAAATGTTGGATTATTTTTTGAGCCGCTAACACAGATGGTACATGCTAACAAACAAGTCCGGACCCTCCTCCAACTTGTTCGTGATGCGTGGTATGTTCGGTGACAGATGAATGGAAGGGAAATGTTGATATGAGGTTGTCGTAGTGAAGAGTGGGACCCGAGAAGGTCGTACGCGCCAACAAGAGCAAAACCAGACCATCGGACTGCCGCCTGGGGGCCATGGCGTCCTAGAGCGCCGCCGGCGGAAGACTACGACGACACTGGCCGTGATGGAGGTGGAGTGGAACCCGCGCCATGAGGGATCTGGGGAGGCCAAGTGGTTCCATCATGGTGCCTCCATTATGATGAACTTCCCCCCCCCCCCCGCTCGGCCAACCTGGCCGAGCCGCTGCCGACCACCGGGCAGGAACGCTTGCGCGCGGGCTAGGCTGCCCTCGAGTGGGTCAGGACGCAGTCGTCGGGCCAGGCCACACCTGACGGTCTGGGCCGCGCCCTACCGGGCTGAACCCAGATCCAGGTCGGGTTGACCTGGTTCTGGCCGAACAAAGGTGGGTTGGGCCGGGTCAGACTGGGCTCAGACCCCCCCTCTTCGGACCTTTTTTGGTAAATCACCCATAAAATTAGCTACAGACCTCCGATCAATACACCGTCAGTTGCGCATGATTCCTCAGATCGAGATGGTATTTTCGATATATTACAATCAATGTTTTGGTCAATTTTTTGTATGGATTGGTTGGTTCGAACCTGAAACCAATCGGGCCCTCGGAGCAGAAACGCTTGTAACATAAGGACCAGACATCCGATTGATGTACCGTCAATTAAGTTGGATTTCTTTTGATGAGATGGTGCTTTTGGAATACTCCACTTGAGTTTAGATGAAGTTGGTGTATGGTCAATTTGGTTTTAGCTTACAAACCAACCAAGCCCCTGGAACGGAAAAGCCAATAACCCACGGACCGGACATCCGTTTGACGAAACATCGGAAGTGTTGATAAATACATTGAGAAAAAGTACCTTTGAGTGTACCCTATGGGATTTCAGGTTATTATTGAGAATCGGTCAGGAAGGGTTCCTACACGAAACCAACCAGCCCATTGGGAAAAAAAGGCTAATAACTCACAAACTGTGCGTCTGATTGTCGCGCCGTCTATTGCGTTGATACCCCTATGATGTGGTGGTCCTTTGAGATACTTCTTCATGGAACTTTGTGACACAAGGAGTATCAACCAGTATCTTGTGGAAAAGAGCCTCTCAAAAATGAGCATATAGAGTACGGAGACCTAGTAGCTAGATGAGACCTGATGACTGCTTGTCTGATACGTTTTAGAGTGACTTGACTAGCCCATTGTGGAGCACTAATGTGTGAGGTAGTAGACCCCTGGTGGAGGAGCGATAATTTGGGAGGAGGCAGACCCACATTACCTGACATAAAGAGTACCTATGTAGGCTATTAGGGGGAGCACTACTATGTGAAGCGGCAGACCTAGGGTGGGGAGCGCTACTGTGTGAGGCGGACGACCCGCAGTACTCGAAAGGGGGAGTACCTCAGCAGTCTAAGGTTATTGAGTAGCACCTCGGAGTCAAGATCGGACTATTGTGCTTGATAGAGGTGGTGTTCTCCAGCTAACATGGTTTCGAAATCATGAATAAAATCCTGTTTTGAGTTTAGTCAATGTCCTCTGTGTTTTCCTCATGATTGAGATGGGTTACTTGAAAACATAGGAATATGTTTTGTAATATATCTAAGTAATGGATATCCGTTGAAATATTACATTGTGGTTTATCCTTGATGGATTTTGTGAGACCTTGAGGGTCTCAGGGTCCCTACAATGAATCATTATACTCACCACTGCATGGGCTATGCTCGCACCTCGTTGTGTTGGATGCAAACGAAAGGGCAGTGCTATCCGAGGAAAAGAGTACAAGGTCTGGACGGTACCCGGAAGTGGACCTCACGATGAGACGATATCTGGAGGAGAAGGATGGGTATGGGGCATTGAGGAGGCTTTCTGTGCCAACCCTTCAGGAAGGATCCATGGTGGACGATCCCGGAGCTACTAGACACCATCCAGTTGGTTGTCTTTTTCAGTTGTACTTTCATTCAGTTGTAGCTATACTTTTTTGTTGGGCTTGTATTCTGGCCCCTTTTGTACATTCAGCACACATGTTTTATAGCATTACCTAGTGTTTTCTTTCATGTGTACTCTGGTTGTAGGAGTTTAGATTCTATAAAGGCAATGCCTTCCATGTTTTAGGGAATTACGCCTTTGGTGCTAGTCGCCAGCCCCTGGCCTATGGAAGAAGGGCTTGGAGTAGTCACGAAACAGGCCTCAAGGGATGGGTCGTGAAATGAAATTATCCAAGTTAGATGTATAAACTGTGGTTTTTGATGAATTTTATATCATTTAATAAAATAATATTTATTTTAAAATATCATTTATTTCAATTTTAATACTATACAAAATTCTCATTTTAAAATATATAAAAAACAAAAAGATAATATCTAACTAATACTTCTAATATGTAACTATCATGTCTATGTTATGTATAAAATTAGTTTATTTTTTATTTAAGTAAAATTATATTTATTTTAATATTGCTCATATCATTTATTTGATATTACTATTAGTAAAATAATCCCTCTATCACTATTATGTCATTATTAACTTCAATGATTTAATCTCTAAAATTTATATGTAAATATTTATGTGGTAGATAAATAATTTATCTTCCCAAATATTATTTATAATCAAACATATCAATTAAATTAATCTTTGTTAAAATTTTTATAATAACGAGAGACATGATTATGACATCTTTGTATTTAATTTAAATAAAATATTATAATTTTGATAATCACACCTTAATAGAATGAAAAGGCCATAATTTCTGCCAAATTATTTTCTTTTCCAATTACAACTCATAAAATGTTATTAGTACTTGTTTTTTGGTTTTTTGGTTCTATTTATAATATTATTTTAGCCGTTAATTCCCAGATTTGTCCTTAACCACTGTAATAAAAAAAATATGGTAAATATTTATAACTACCAAAAACTGAAAGTGACATATTCACATAATTTATACATTATTATTATAAATATGGAATCCATTTTTCCAAATTCAAAACATATAAGTTCTAGAAATAAAATAAAAAAAAATCTAGATGTCGGAATGGGAAAATGGGTACTTAAAAGTAACAAGCCAATAAAAGATTGACATGAGTTAACATCCAATTTCACTGTTAAGTTGATTCCAATGAACCAAATTGGTTTAAATTACTATAAACTATTTTTATTAAAATATAATATATATATATAATTATAATATATATATATTATATGAATATTTAGTTTTGAATTAAAATGTAATATTTTTCAATGTTCATTAAAATATGAAAGTTCTTATAAAAAACCAAAAAAAAATTAAAATCTAAATTTCTATATCCTCGTTCTAAAAAGGAAGTATATTTGTAGTATTGAATATATACAAGTGATAAATTTTGGTTTTTAAATATTTTCCCCAATAAAAGGCAGAAAAATTTCAATTTTTAAAAAATTTTACTTTTATCTGAAATATTGATTTTGTCTCTCATATCAAGTATAGGAAATACATAATATCGTTGTTAAAATTATATGGTATATATAAAATAAAAAATGTTATTATTACTAATCTTAACCACTAATATAATGGCTAGATAATATATTATATTAAATAATAATATTTAGTTAATATATTTTTGTACGGTAAAATTGGGTCTTGCGTGTAACGCAAGCCATGTCATTATTGTGGGTGGCATAATCTTAAAATTGTGTTGCGTAAAAATAAATAAAGAAACAAAAATATATTTATTTAAAATTTAAATTATTATAATTTCTCTAGGAGTTACACATGACCTACAATTACCACTACATCTACACTACACTCTATCCAAGCTAATCTCATTGCACTACCCGAATTAAGTGTAATACAATTGTGGAACAAAAAATGGATCCCAAAATAATATCATATCTCCTTTTTCAAATTATAATATTGAGAGAGGAAATCATACCAAAACATTATAAAGATCATATTTTTCCATCATTAAGATCAAATGAAAATCCACACCATGGCCACATAAGTGAGATATAATAAATTCCATCTTACTTCTTATATCAAAGGATCATCTTATCAAGTCCAACCTATGAATAATCATAAAAATCATATACATAAATAGGTACTCAAATAAAAGAGGGTGGAAGAATATTATCCCCAATCTATAATCAATTATCATGATGGATATTAGGTCGCTCGTGGTTTAATCAAGGTCTTCTCAAGACAATCATTATTAGTAATGCACAATACAATAAGATGAGGTCTATATGGGACCCATAACAATGGACACTATGTATCCAATATATTATTAATTCCTCTCAAGGATATATATACTATTATTATTGATCCCTCAACCATCACTAATTGATGTAGTAACTTCTATCTAATGATCCATCCGGGACATTGATTTTTTTGTAACATGAAATTTTATGTAAATTTCTTCATTTTTAAAATAATAGGAAAATAAAATAAAATTTGATAGATCTATTATAATTTGAAATCTGTGAAATTCCAAAGAATTAGGGTTATTTTCAACAATAAAATATACACAATGTAAATATTACACATAAATTATACTCATTATCCCTCACCAAACCTCATCCATTATAATATGACCATCAAAAATCAACTGATGTCCCTTACTCCTCCAAATATAATTAATAACTTATAAAATATTTATAATAATTTCAAATATTAATAACATAAATAATTTATAATTTTACATCTAAGGAGTATTTATAGATAAATTTACTTAGTTATTTATAGTGGTTTATTCCTTGATAAAAGTGGTGCACACCAACCCCAACATCTATGTAGACCTTCTACATGAAAAAAATGTAAATTTCACATTCCAATCAATCCATCAATTTTAATAAAAACTTAGAAAATAAAAAAATAGAACACACATAATTGAATAATGAAAAAAAACATGTTATCATTCAAATAGGATCTCATTTATTATATATAAGAAAAATACTCAGTATATCATGAATAATCCTCCATTTTATTGTGTAATAATCACTATAAATCCACATCTATCAATATTAAATTATTGATTTAAAGTAGAGTGATATATTTCACACAAGTTATCACATAGATGAAATTGAACAAGATTTCTAGGAGTCTCTCTAGAAATATCAAACAATGATGCAAAAAAATCACCATTCATTAGAGATTAGTGTGTGTATATCATAAAGAACCCAAAATAAACATTTATATATGATTTTAATAATCTTATTAATAATTTTTAATTTTTGGAAACATTATTAATTTTCAAAAAAATAGTAAAATCCACACCCAACTGAAAATTATCATCTTCCCGCCTATGTTAGACAATGTAATTTGGTAATATATTTAACTTTAAATAAACAATAGTGTTAGATATTTTTCTAGTAGGCAACATCGAGCTTAAAACCAATCGTGATACATTATGACATACTTGTTAAATTCATGAGTGTGAATATAATTAACCATATAATGAAAAATATATATATTTATATATTACATAATTCAAATGTTTTAGTTTATTTATAATATATAATTATATAATTTTTAGTTATGCCATTTTTTTATACAAAATAATATTGTCTTCAAAATTTATTTTTATTTAATTTTATTTGAGAATATTATAAATAATTTCCTCCAATAATATATATTGAATTTGAAAAAAATCATATAATTAATTATATAATAATAACAAAAATATTTTAGGTTTATATTCAATGGTTTTTATTAAAAGATTGATTTTTCTGTAAATAGTGGAAAATATAAATTTTTATAAAACATCCATTTACATTTCTTGAGATGCCTCATTATGATTTAAATGTATTATTAAAGTAATATAGTTGTCCGTAAATATGTAGAAGAAGATTAAATTACAAATGAATCATTATTAATCATCATTATTTATGAGTTCAGTTTTTTTTAAACACTCGTTTTTCTAGAAACTATTTATAATGTGCGTAATGTGTTTTTATCATAAAAATTTAATCCTATCACTATCAGAGATTGATTTAAAGGTAATATATATATATATATTAAATATTTTATTTCATTCATTAACTTCATTTTCTATGAATGTAATAATAAAAAATCTAATTTTATGTTTAGAAATTTATTTTTTAAAAAATAGTTTTCATTTCATTTTGCGAGTTTATTTAAAAGTAAATTTCTATTAATTATAGAAATAAAATCATTTAAAAAAATTAATTATTCGGAATCTAGAGGATCATATTTATTAAATAGGCACCTTTAGTTTTTCATTATGAATAGTAACTTTTAAATATATTTTTCACTTGAGTATGGGTATAATGGTTAAAATATGATTAGAGTATTGGGATATGGATACAAAATTTCTCTAAACTATATGTTATCCTATTTCATTAGTTTTTATTTTCATTTTTATACATGATACAATATTATTGAAACATTGATATATTTTTCTTTAATTTTAACCATTATACTTTTTTAAGAAAAGGATAAATAAAAAATGTCTCTCTTTTGACTTAAATATCAATAAATTTATCTCAAAAGCACAAAACATTGTTATTTTTTGGTATAAATTTTTAAATTAAAGATGAGTTATATTTTTTTATCTAGTTAATTTATTTTTATTTTTTATATATTGATTAATTATTTAAAATTATTTTAAAACAACAGTGTAATATTTACTCAATTCATAACGAATAAAAACAAATGATACTAAAAATGTTAAATGTAATAAAATATGGGTGTATTATTGTGTAACTATAATATTTTAGATAAATATAACATATTAGTAATGTTTTAATTGTTAATATTTGAATTCTATAACATTACTGGTGAATTTATACCCAATGTAATGGAATACATCCAAAAATGACAATAATGAAATATTATAATAAATAATATTTTGTTAAATGTGTTTAAATTCATAAAAAATATAGACATCAAACACTTTATTGGAATATGGATGAAAATATCAATATTTATACATTAATTGTTCTTTTTTACTATTATGATAACATTATAAACCCTTAAATAGTAACAATATTGATTTTCTAGTTACTCTCCAAAGGGTTAACCAAGACTCCAAAAAAAATATTTGGCTGAAAACATCTAACAAAATTGTCAAAAAATTATTGTATTATAGGATTTAAACTCATAAAAATTATATATTCTAAATGTTAAAATGTTTCAAAAAATTTACAATAAAATTATTTTATATTAATTTAATAATTTAGATAATTCCAACTATGACCATCCCCTAACAGATAAAAGGGAACCACCTCACCACCATTAATTATATTTTTTAGTACTTCAATCTCAAACAAAACCTAATATATTATAATCCAAGATTCATCAGCCACATCTTATAGATAACAATATTTCCAAGTTTCCACCCTTTGAAGACATAACAAAAAATCCAAAATTGGATTCTCAATCAAGATATATAATTCCTTACAATGAATTTTCAATTTTATTTAATTATCTACCTACTACAAATATATTTTATCCATTATAGAATAATGAATTAAGTTTCATCATAAAATGGTATTATTATTCTGATGATGGATTTGTAACATCTAAATATTTTAAGTAATATATTCATCCAAATTATTTTCTTTTATATCATTCATTATACGTAATGCACAGTTTATCTTGCAATCTACACACCACAATGTTTTTATTCAGTTTCATGAAACATCTAATTTAATTGATTATGTTTGTTACATGCAAGACAATGTTTTCTAGAAGAACAATACAATGTCAATATTTAATATGATAGTAAACCCCACAACATTGCAATTAAGGTAATGAATGAGATTATTTAATATTAGTTATTATTATTTATAAATGTTTATAAAATTAATTTATTCCAGTTAAATATAAATTAGAACAAAAACCAAGTTAATATAAAAGAAATGATTCTATTAAAACCTAAATTTTGACCAGACTGATGTTTTATCATAATAAAATAAATTAATCAATATTTTATTAACATAATGATGATATTTATATGTTATATATTCAATAAAATATGTTTCAATTCATTTAGTATGTTTTATTGGCAATAGAAAATGAAAACACCACATTTTAAGCATAAAAGGGTATAGTTTTTCTAAAATGTACTATTCCAACCTTTTATGGTTATCTTGTTGTACATTTTTGATTCTAAAAATTGTATAAAATTTATTTTACAAAACAAAATTATTTTTTGAAAATGGAATATAATATTTTACTATGGGTTATTTTTTGTTATTTATTGAAGAACACTCATATTTTGTTGAATAAAGAATTTCATCCAATTTTAAAAAAAATTCATTTTCTTCTAATTTATTTATATACTAAAATTGATTCGTAAATTTATTTTATGATCTAATAAGATAAATTAGGAATAAATAAATAGAATTTAGTATATTTGAATTTATTTCTCTATGAAATTGGTTATAAATATTTTTGTCTTTTTATGTTTTTACATTTAAAACAAGTTTTTTGTCTCCTCTATGAGAAAAATATGAAATTAAATTAATATACTTCTATGATTTAAATTTTTAAAATTGGATTATAAATTTAAAATAAATATAATTCAAATTTTTGTAATTTATAATAATTTTTGACAAAAAAAATATTATCAAAACCAATCCTAACTAATTAGAATAAATATGGAAAAATGAGTTTACATAGTGTTTAATGTTTAATATTAATGGGAAAATGACCAAAATAATTGTATAACACATAATTTAATGATATATGTCAATAAAAATCACTTTATTCTCAATTTAAATGATTTATTGGGAAACGTATCTAATGAATGTGACATATTTTATTTCATAAGAAATGAAATTATGAAAAAAATTACTTTTATTTCATTTATTTTTTATAATGAATTGGGGATACAAAAAACAATTATAGGGTTGGATATATATATTTTATTGAAATATAAATTAATTTATTATCATAAAGTTTTAAATTTACTTTATATATATTATATAATTACAAATAAATTTCTATGAAACACTAATGTATGGATTATTCGATTAGTAACTAAATAAAATTAAGGATACTTGAAATATTAAAGTGATATAAATATAATGAATTTATCCGTTCCATTATTTTTTAGATTACTGAATCAATTATTTCATTAGTGAACTTCACATATTTTAATTTCATTATTTTCATGATATTTTATAAAATTAATTAAATATATAATTGCAAAGTAGACATTTCTGTTATTTTACAATAAACAGAATTTTATTTAATGAATTAAAATTAATAACAAACATATTTTCCATATTATGATTGTCGAATGAGAAAAAAATAAAATATGTTCTATCCATAGACCAATTTGTCTTTTCTAATGAAGATATTGAACACAAATTGTTAATTAAATTTTTTGGAAAGGTTACGTTTAAAGCATCATTTTTTTCACGGTACATTAACTTATATTAAATTTAATTTCCATTATATATTTTATTATTATTTTATAATTTGGATTTTACATTTAAATTTAGTGACTCTAAATTATCTAATAAAAATCACACTAATTTAGTTGTAATGTTTTTATTAAATTGTTTATAATTCTAGTTACCGAAATAAAAAAGCCAAAATGAAAAAATAAGGAAACTAAGGAGTTGAGGAATAAAATAATCATATCAATAAATGAATTTAGTTTTGTGGAGTGAGTATTAATTTACTATATTCTTCTCCACTACTGTCTTTGTCATTTTGGAAGCACATTTTGTAAGGTATTCCTCCCATAGTGTTATATTTTTTATTTACTAGAACACCACTCCTCTTCAACTATAAAAAGTGATTCACTCTCCACATTTCTTCACACTGGTAAAGACTTTTGGATTGTTAAAAACCAGAAAGAATAAAATAAAATAAAAAATTCCTCTCAATAATTAAAGAATCAATTTCAGAATGAAAAAATCAACTAATTCATTTGGTGAAAACCCAAAGGAGTGTCCTGAAGAAGAGGTAATGTTTTTCAATAAGAACTTCTATTTTGTTTCTTTCTCAACCTCTTCAATTATTTTTATCATATTATTATATAAAAAACTATGTATAAAAATATAAAATTTTTTATGTTAATTCTCATACTAACACTTACACAAACCTTGATTAAATTTTTAATGAAATCACCATTCTTGTTTTCGATGGATTACCACCTCTCAAAATGATGTCATTCATTTTCTCTATTACCCTATATTGTGGATGGGAATAATGGTTGAAATACTATTTTAAATGATATATATAAAATTTATAATATATTTATGTTTCATTATTAATATTATAAATCATTCCTTCAATGTTACCATTTTTTGTGAATATAATAACATTGGTTATTGACGTGTGGACTACAACCTCCTCAAAGAGATTTGATTCATTCACACATTACAAGGGATGTATTAAGGATGGGTTTAATAATTATTTATGATATGAATAAAATATTTATTATATTAATGCTAGAATTATCTATCAATAAATATAAAATATCATTTATCTCTTTCCAATTCACATTCAGAAAAGTTGTAATGTTTTTCCTCGATGTGTTGAGTACCCCCTCCTCGAAGTGATGTCATTCAACCTTTTTAATCACCACATCACAATAATAATATACATATATTAGTATATATAAATAAATATTCTATTATATATTATATAATGGTCATTCTGGAAAGACAAACATTATATTCTTTCTTTACATAATTATCACTGAAAAATGAGAACATTAATCATGTGTATGTTTGACCTACCGTCTTTGTGATTGTATCTTTGGTTTATTTTTCCTAACTATTGTTTTTGATATTTTTGAAAAGAATATTGGATGATAAAATTTGATTATTGGTTCATGTTTACTACTCTAGATCTTCTTAAATAATTACCACATTAACCTTATTCGGTCTATCAATGTCAGTATGGGCACAAAAGCTTAATATTGTCAAAACATCTGACATGAACATTATTGATTATGTAATAATATATATATTATTTGTTAGTGAAATAAGGATAATAATAAAATTATAAAAGGAATTGATGAATGTAAATAACAAACTAATGTTTATTATTCAGGAATACAGAGTACAATCCTGATAAATCAGTCTCAATGTAAGGAATTTTCATCTCACCTATGACGTATGTGATATAATGGTCATATTCAGCACTTACATCATCTATGTGTTTTATCCTCATACCCTTATGTTATATTATTTCCGAAATTATGTTATAGTAATGGTATTTAAATGTTTCACTTTATGATTATTTATTTTGGGGTTTTTTACAACCCACACTTTTTGAATGACTATTTTTCAACAAAATGTGTTATATATTATACCCAAAAAAACATTATGTTATTAATAATGAAGTGATTATAAATTGAATGGTGATTTTTGGGTTTCCACTATTATAAAATCATTGTTCAATTATTGATTCAGATCAATATGACCATCGAAATCAATACTCTTGATAATAATATTAATGTTATAACTAGGGCTTATAAGTAGAAATTAATTAATGCATAAATGAGGAATTATGGACACAACTAGTAGACTTGTTTCATTTGAATAACATTTTTTAAACAATGGGTGGGAGGTATCATTAATGGGATTAACTCTGGGAAAAGCCCAAGGCATGAAAAAACTAATGTGGCTTGAACCAAATCTCTTATGGGATAAGTTTAGGTTAGTGGAAATTATGATTTTAAAACATTCAGAGGAACCCTATAGATATGATAAATATTGGAAGATAAAAAATTTATTTTGGGTAAATAATATGTAAATGGTTTCCGATAAAAGAAATACAAGTCTCGATATGAACCACATTACATTTTTCTGGCATAGATTTACCTGGGGGGAAACAAATCGGACAAGGTTCATGATGCTTGACTTTGTGTAACCGGGTATACAAAAATATATCATACAACATACATGGTTTTACACTCCTGTGGGACATTTTTAGTGAATCAAATGAATATTATAAACCATTATAATGTGTTTATACAAAATATAATTATTTTTAAATAATAAAATATTTTAGCATATTATTTTATGGTATAGAAATACCTATATATTTATATGGTCAATAAAAGAAACAAGTTTGACAATAAGTTTTTATTTATTTGAAATAAATGTATAACATCATTTTGGATTCATATGTTACTATAGTTATATGGTAAATTCAAGTCAAACATCAATTTATGAAAGACATATGTCATACTCACTCTGATTTTATTTTACATTGTGTATATACATCCTCTTTAATTGATCATATCATGAATTAATTTATTTTAATGTTATTTAAGGAATTTTTAATATTTATTCCACCATAGATAATATAAATCAAAAATTTTCAGAGTGGTTTAGGACACATTTAATTTTATGTATTATTTTCCTCAGCAATGTTTTAAGGATATTTTATGGAAATTTACTTTCATCAATGTAAATAACACTCATTTTTACATATCCACTAGTGGGTATTTTTGGTATTAATAATATACTAATTATTTCTTGGTATTTTTTTTTATTTTTTCAAATATACTATTATGGAAGTTATTTCTTTTCCCCAGGAAGATCGTGTTTCACAGAGATTATTAAAAAACACATTTTTTCATGTGCTAATATTGTTCTAAAGGGAGTTTTTGTAGAAACAATTACATGTCCCTGGGTTAATCATGTTCGAATGATATTTTTATGGAACTTGATTCTTTTTCATGGGTTAATAGTACTTCAATGTGATTGACATTAAACCCATTTTTCTATGGGATTATTTATTTAAAAATTAATAATCATTATTATTTGGCTTTATAATGATAGTTTTTTTATTAATATGATTCATGATCATTATATAAATATTTTGAGCCCGATACATCTTATAGGAGGGGTTCATTCCAATGATTGCTCATGGGTGAGCTCGATATATCTTAAATTATTGGTTGAGCCCCATTATAGATAATAAAAAATAGGTGAGCCTGATATAGATAATATGAATGGTGAGCCCCATTATAGCTCTCTAATGAATTAAGTAATGATAATTATTGACGTCAGACATATGGTTATTCCATAAAAATTGTTTTGAAATGGTTATATGAATGATATAATCCATGTTACTAAAAAGAGTTTAAATGGATTTTTATGAATTTATATTGTCCCAAATTTTCGATATCGATATCACATGAAAATTGATTATTAGTTATTATAAATCTTTCCTATATAATTTTTTCATATTTTACGATCTGGGAATTGATGGGTTTCATTTCATTGATGATTAACGTATGCACTTGGATTATTTCCTCATACCATTATGGACACTTATTCTAAATGACGACATTCATTTTTTAAAGCATACATTTTACCTTATTGATCATATGATCTGTCCCTTCTTATGATTCTGTTTACACCTGCTTTAAATAATAAAATTTAGGGATATAGGTTAATAAATAATTCTATAAGGATTATTTTGATGGACTATTATAAAAAATGAAAATCTATGACAAATGGGGAAAATGTTATTTTTATGACATGTGAATTGTTTATGTAGATGTATTTCCAATTTATACTAAACTTTAATCCAAATAGGTCCTTTATAGTTTATGTAATCTATGTTTTCAATAATTTTTTGTATGGTTTTAAGGAAAAATTTATGTCGCAAATATCAACAACAATGTAAAAAATAAAAAGATATGGATATCTGAATAGGATCTTGGTTTGTGGGTTTTATGATTTTATATTTGGTATCAAAGGACTATTTAAAAAAGGATAATGATTATTATTTCATCATGTGTGGTTATTTTATGAGTAATGAATATCATCTTCAGTCTAAATTATTATGTTTGATCTTATGATGAAATTCGTAGACAACCTAGTGAGGTTTTAAGCAATGAGATCTCAATGTGATTAATGAAATTACCGAATACATTATTGTTGATTACTATACGTGTAATAATTCTGTTTAATTAAAAGTATTCCATTAGTTTTTTTAGAAATAATTTTTGGGATATTAATAATTTTTTTGGTTTAAATGATTTTGGAAATTGTGAACACATGTGTTATAAACACTATATTGAAATTTTATTTGGTCAATAAGTGAATTATTTTACATTAAAATAATATCACCATATTATAGGTCTTGGAATCTGAAATTAATGAGATCACATTTTAGGAGACAAAAATTATTAACTGTTGACAGTATTGAGTTCATTTCGGATATATATTAATGGAATGATTTCATTTTAGTTTTTTGTATTACAATTAAATTTTGAATATTTATTATGAAGTTTTATTCATTTTAAGGAATATAGAGCCATTTGACAACCATTTTGGGATTGTTAATGTTTAAAGATATGTAGAATAAATTTTTATCCCTCTTAACATTATATGGCCATGAAAATATTATTTTAGATATTTAAGAATTCAAAATTCATCTTGAATACTTATCATTTGGAGGAAATATTAGATTTTCATGGAAATTAAAAAAGGAGAGAGTTGTACTAATCAAGTAAGTATACATCATAGTCACTCTGCCTATATAATGAATGAAACCCATCAACATTAAAAAAAGGAGTGTGAAATAAAATATTATCATATTCCAAATCTTTTTAATTATATTAACGTCCTTTTCAACTCATACATTACTTTTATTTTGTTTTCATTGACATTATATTGAACAAATTCCCTAAAACTCTCTATTTTTCCATCAAAATTCATTTTTTCCTTCCAAATGATTCTTTTAATTTCCCAACAATATTCTCCAAATGAGGTATCCTAGCTGTGCATATATTTCATGGACCTTAATTTTCACCACTATCCCTTTTAGAGAGGACGTTTTATTATCCTTTTATATGATGTTGATTTCAATGAAAGAATTCTAAAAATGTTAATCCTTAGATAACCAAGATGTGTTTCGATAGAAAATTCATTTTAAATGGGGGGTAGATTGTAAAATCTAGATATTTCTAAAATATATTTTTTGAAATTAATTTCGTTTATATCAATCCTTATAAATAATTAGTAGTCTATATTTAGTTATATGATACACCATGTTTCTCTAATACTGCATGAAACAATCATTCTCTTCTAGGATGTGTGTTACATGACAAAATATGTTTTACAAAACAACAATATATTATTAATATTTAATATGATTATTATCACCTAGAAATTATAAGAGTGGAAATTAATAACATTAACTAAATTATAATAAAATTTTTTACTCTTTTACATAAATTGAAATCATGGAAATTAATTTGAAATGAAAATACAAACCAATTGAATATAAAGGATGAATTTTTTTGAAAAACTATTTTTATAACCAAAACTGTGTTTTATCTTAATAATTTTAACTAATAAAAATTGGTGATTATTATTAATTAAAATTATATTAATATATCAAATAAAATAATTTTCATTTCATCCAACATGTTTTATAGGCATAAATTAATAATAATTCCAATTCTAGTTTTTTAAATGATTTATTTTTTTTAAACAGTAGTTTTGTGGTCTATTAAAGGATGAAGTATTATAAAACTAAATTTGGGAACTTTTATATATTTTATTTAAAAAATTTATATTATTTTCAATTTTTAATATAAAAATTAACTTTCGGTTATTTTTTTGTATTTTTCTATGAATGTTCCATTTTTTAGTAATAATTCATGACACTGAATTTGAATTTAAATACTACATTTTATACTAATCTATTTATATTATTTAATTTTATTTAATTTATTTAATGGCCTAACTAGTAATGTTATACATATATCAATACAATTATCTCATTGGAATATTTTTCTCATTTAAATTGGATAACAAACAATTCCATGATTTAAATTTTTTATATTAAAACATGTGGTTTCGTACTATTTGCGGGATCAATTTAAAATTAAATTATTTCACTTTAATTATTTTAATTTAGAATAAATGAATCCATATTATTAATCTACATAATATTTAATTTCATGTAAGGTAAAATTAGGTGTTTACCAAAAACATTTGGGAAAGAAAAAAAATTAATCACATTGTTCACAGTAAAAATATCTCTACTTACTGGTTAAATTTAAATCATGAGAGGAAAATAGAACTAAAATGTTGTATAAAAACCTTTTTATGGATATATTTCTTCATTTAGGACCCTATTCAATATTTATATGATTTATTGGGAATAATATTCAATTAATTTCCCCTATATAATAAGTTAGGAAAAGAAAATGGCCAAAATGTACATTTTTTCATTTTATTTTCTATAAAGCATTAGGGATAGGGAAAAACTATATAGGTTTTGTTATAAATAATAATTTGAAGGATGAATGAATTTTTTATTATAATAATTTATATTTATTTTTTTTTTGAGATTTTATAATTACATTAAATGTTTAAGAAACACCAACACATACATTTTTTAATTTATAATAAAATAAAATAAATGTTACTGAAAATATTAATATTGAGGTAAATATAAGGAATTTTTGTTTTAAATTATTTTTCTATATGAATAAAACATAATAATAAAATGTGAAAATAATATTTTTGAATTAAATTATCTTAATTATATTTTTAAAATTTAATTAAATATGTAATTTCAATATTATAATTAATTTTATTTCCAAAAAAATGATGTTTGATTAAATGACTTAAAATAAATGAAAATCCTAAATTTCATAAATTGATTTCTATTTGTTAAGAAATATATAATATTTTACATTAGTGGACATAATGATCATTCATAATGAACATATTAACCCTTAAATAATAAAAATACTATCGACAAAGTATGGGTTAAATTAGTATTTTCTCATGTTACTTACACTTTTGTTAAATTTAATTTTAGACATACGAAGGATTTTTTTTATAATTTTATTTAATTATTTTAAATTACATTATATAAAATTTATAATATATATCACACTAATTTATTTTTAATTAATGAATCAAATATGATAGAATGTAATTTACCTTAATGAAATAACCAAAATAAAAAATTAAATGTAATAATCAAGGAATAATGATTCAAAAAATGATTTTTTTGTGTGAGTTTGGATTTACCATTATTCATAACCACTACATTATATTTTGGTTTGGAAGCCAATGTGGTAAGGGTTGCATCCCAATAGTGTTTACGTTTTTGTATTTACCAAAATGGAACTCCTCATCCACTGTTAAAGGCATTCAGTCTCCCCCATTATTCACAATAATGAAGCCTTTTTATTTTTAAAATAATGCCCAAATAAGCCCCCAGTATATCGAAATTTATCATACAAGTATTAATTTGGGATGAAATAAAACAAATGAAGTCCTTTGGTGTAATCCAAAAATAATTACTGGAAGAAGAGGTAACACTCTTCAATGAGAACATTTGTTTTATTTATTTCTACACCACGTATGTTATATGTATTCAATGATTATGCAATTACGTATGTATACTAATTATAAAAATTTGTTTATAATATGTTTAATTATAACACCTATACACACCTCCACAAATTTTTTAATGAAATCATAGTTCATGTCTACAGCAGATTACCACTTCACAAAATTATGTCGTTCGTTTTTATGTTACCAACTCTCATGGTTGGTTATTATGATGGAAATATTATATTTATTTTATATTTATTATATTAAAGACGTATTTACATTTTTTAAATAATTAAACAACTCATAACTTCATTCTTTACATTTTTTGAGAATACGATAACTTCATTTTTGGACGAGTGGAATACCAACTCCTCAAAGTGATGTGATTCGTTCATGATTTTCATGGATGTAATAAGGATGAGTATGGTATAAATATATTAAATTAATTAACTCACTATTATTTTCATGAAAAATTTATCTATTAAAATATATAATATATAATTTTCTTTTTTCCATTTCACCAACTAAAAAAGAGATAATGCAGATCATGAACATGTATACTACAACCTCCTAGAAGTAATATAATAATTCATTTTAATAAAAACATCATAATAATTATATATATATATATATAATTAAATAAAAATTTATCTATAATATAATTATCATTCAATAATGATAAAATTTAATTTCCTTTTTTCTTTAATGATCATTCAAAAACAGGATTGTCACTCATGCGGGAATAAGAACTTTTGTCTCCATGATCACAATGTTTTTTTCATTTTCCATAAAATTTTTAGAAATTTATTTAAAAATTATATTTTTTTAAAATGGGATAATTATATTATAGTGATTATTATTTATATATTTAAAAAATTACTTCGTTGACATTAGTCAACCTATCAATGTTAGTTTTAATACATCAGATAAATATTGTCAAAACATATAACAAAAAAATTATTGACTTAGTAATTGTATCTAAATTTTCAGAATTTTATATACTTATAATAAAAAATAGGGAAATGGTTCTAGATAAATTAAATACTATACATGAGTTTATTATTTAGTATGATATATGAAATTCATGAAAAATGTACTCAAGAGATTCGATTTTCTTCTCACTTTTCATTCTATTTGATAAATGTCATATTCACCACTTACTTATTTTTTGAGGTGTATCAACTGACCATTTTTATATATTACATAAAAAAATTAGTTTATCTCAATTGTATTTAAATTTTAAAAATCTATTATTACTACTTTTGGGGATTCAGGTTCAGAGGTTTCCATAGTTGGAAAGTAATTTATAGTCTTAATTTAATTTTTTCAAGACTCATGTCATATTCACCACTCATTTCTTTTAATTGATGTATATATACACAAATTCGCATATAATATCATAAAATTATTCATTATTATTTTATTTATTGTTTTTTTAATTTTTTTTCCTTATTGGGGATTATGATGTAGAATTTCTGGAAGTGGTATTAGAGACTTTTAATGTTTAATAATAATTTTCCTCAAGAATTTTATTAATGATCTTTTAAAATAATTTGTATTATTCATTTTAAAGACCCCTTGTATTTAATTATCCTCTATTTTCCATATTTTTTATCGATATTATCCTCATTATTTAATTATATACATTATTATTAATAAAATTCATTTTTAAGTAACACGTTTCTTTCCCCCTGGTTAATACTGTTTCGAAGAGATTATTATGGAACCCATTTCACTACCATGGGTAAGTCATTATTATAATAGATTTGGTAGATAACCCATTTATATTAACCGGGTTAATAATGTTTCAATGAGATTTCTATTTAACATTTTTCATTTATATGGGTTAATAGTGTTTTAATGGGAACAATTTTTACCCCATTTATTTTCCATTGGTTTATAAAGTTATAAATAAACAATGAATGTTTCAATATGTTTGGTATGAATCTATTTTTTTGGACGTGTTACTCAATCATTATACAAAAATAGTGGGCCATTTTTATTGTATACTAAGTGTCAAGCCCCATTATATATCATGGGTGATCCAAATATAGTATATATGAATGTTTGATTCCCATTTAGCACCTGAAGAACAACTGAGACCAAAATAACTTATATGATGGGTGAGCCCTATTATATCTCTCTATTGAATTGGGAAATGGTAATGTTGGAATTCATAAATATTATTATTCCAATGAAAATTGTATTTAAAGGGTTTTGAAAGAGTTTTAGGAAGGTGCTTCTCCAAGATACCAAAAAAATTAATTTATTATTCTTATGATTATAATTTTTGTAATGATTGATACTCATATCACACGGTTTTTTATTTTTGATTTTTATATCTCAATAAATTTACATGTTTTCATATTTTATAATATAGGAATTTACGAGTTTGAGTTCTTTTCTGATTCTCTCATGAACTCTATTTTTTGTTATACCAATATTCACTCTAATGATCATTGATGGCATTCATCTATTAATGCTTCCATTTTTCCTTAATATGTTTTTGATCCCACCCCTTTTATGTTTTTTTTAAAGATTTTAAATTACAATTATGAATTATTATATCTAAAAATTATTTCACAAGGTTGATGTTGATGAAATATTTAGACATAAAAAATATGGATTTAATGTGAGAATGCTCTTTTAATGACTAGTGAATTGGGTATATGCAAATTTTAAGTAATTCTCTGAAACTATAAGCCAAAAATTTCAACTATAATGAAATAGATCCATGTTCTATTGTTGATGAAATAAGATTCGATGGAAAAAATTGGGTATCAATTATTAGTATTGTGGCCAAAAATTTAAAGTTACGTATTTTATCATATGATCTAGGAGTGTAAGTTCAATGTTTTTATAGTTATAACCAATATAGACATTCCATCAATCCTATGGAATGTGAAAATATTTCTTGTGTGTTTGTATGACTTACAATCTCCACATAGTGGTGTTATTTATTATATATATCCATATTAATTTTATGGTTATATTTATATATTTAATAAATATATGTAATATTATAATTATTTTAAAATGTTTAATTATTATTTACCTATCTTTCATTTCGTCCCCCAAAAAATAAAAAATTCACTTGTGCTTACGTATGGGATGCCATTTATATGAAGTTATGTAATTAAATTTGCATCCAATATTTATGTGAAAATTATTAAAGGTTTATAAAATTATTAAATATTGTACTCATAAAATCATTTAGATTCAATATATTTTATAATCAATAAATATGTATATTCAATGGGATTTAGGAATCAAAACATGCATGTATGAACAAAGCAGTTATCACCCATGATTGTTGTGTTAATAAATAATTATTAAATTTTTTTGATAAGATATTATAATTTTGTTATATATTTTCTTATATATATCATTATTTTTTTATTATATGTGATATAAATTAATATATAATAAATAGGATGTTCAAATGAATATGAATAAATATGATCCTTGAAGTGAACATTTCACTTCTCAATTTTATTTTTATGAGATGTAAAATATATTAATAACATTTTCCCTCTATTTTATATATATACTACACATTAATTCATTTTATGTTTATTTTCATGAAATTTATGGTGATATGATTTACATATATAGATCTCAATTTCATGAGTTTTTGTTGTAGACATTACTAATTTTTTGGGGTTCTTCCTTTTAATATTGTATTGATGATACGTATTGGATTTTATAAGTACAATTATATGTATGGGGTGTAAATTCTACCCTAAGACATATTATATCAAGATTATCCTTATTTCCCTTATATTTAATATTTCATTTGATTTAATTCATCATGGGGATTTTGATTCGAAATATACCAAATTGTTAAAGTATTTATATTTCAATAACATTTTAATCAGGAATGTTCATGATTGAATTTTTATTGTGCATATTTTATGATACATATCTGATAAATACACCCAATTTTTATCTCTATTATTTATTAATTTAATTTTCAGGTAATGGACTCATTTTTATCACTATGTTACTTTATATTTTTGGGATCATTTTTTTCTGAACAAACAAATATTATTTTCAAATTTATTGGGGATACTTTCCTTCCATGTACGTGTTTTTTAATATGATTTTAAGATTCCTATGATGTACCCTTATGAATTAATAAATTGTTTATCTAAATTTAATATTTATAAAATTGTTTCAAAATAAATATTATATTCTATTTCCAAATGAGTTTTATTTTAATTTTTCTTTCAATTTCTATTTATTATTAGTTTTTACATTCCATTAATGTTCAAAATTTCCCACCATTATAACCACCCAAGGCATGGGAGATTATTTTACAATATTCAAAGTTTCGTTCAAAATAATATTAAATCTAATGTTTTAGGTACACCATTGTTTCATGATTTTCATTCTTATGTTTTTAGTCTTTATCGTGGGTATATTTTGGTATATGTTTAGAATATTAATGGGAAATTAAACTGTAGTTATATTCTAAAAAACAATCTGGGACAATTTTCAAATTTAATTGTGTTTTTTATTGTAAATATATAGGGGAAGATGTTCGGGGGATAAAACCATTTTCAATGTATTTTTTTAAAAAACATTAAAATATTATCCAATTTTAAAATTACAGGGGAAATATGTTTTCTTATGTATATAACCCTCGATGACTTTATCATTTAAATATTCAATTTAAAATATATTAATTAAGTCTTTATTGGTTTTACAATGAATTGTGGATACATTTTTCTAATAATTATTACACTAATCCAATCAACTTGTAAGGAAAACCTTGGTGATATACACTGATTTATGATATATAGAATGATTTTCTAATGAATATTTCAGTGGTTGTTTTTGGAATGAATGGTTAATATCTCCTTCCATAATATTTTCTATGATTTCTATAGATTGTATAAGGTGGAATCATATATTAATGTGTATGATCTGATCAACAGTAATGATTTTTTGTTGCCATGATATCCTTAGGATTTTAAAATATTTCAATATGAAGAGGATTGATCCATTGATTCCTCTTACGTCATTTTTACTATTCCTTATTATGGTGGGGGGATTTTGTACTTCACTATTGTTCTAGAACATGATAGATTTATTTGATTTAAAATGTTCTTTAGAGTTTATTAGAAATATCTTGAGTAGTTTGTTTGTAAAACCGTTATTTTGAAGACATTTCCAATTGATTGTTTTACAACATTAATCTTGATATATTATTCAAATAATTTCAAAGGATTTGGTTTTCAAAATAAATTTTTTATGTTAAATACTCTTCGATATAGATGATTGTAATATAATAATTGGGGGTATGTGTTCATATTATATTTTATAAGGACTTTTTTAAAAATATTCAGAGCTCGATTATGGTTAAAAATGACGAAGGGTATATCACCTAGTGAAGACATGGTAAGAGTCATATTTCCCATCAAGAATGCCTGGATTTTTATTTCTTATTCAAATTTCTATCACTAGTGTACGGAAACTGGTATTCCATTTTGAAATAAAAAGTAAAATAGAATGTGAAATAATTTATTTGGATAAATTTATTTTCAATATTTTGATTATTTGGTAATTTCGGATATTCCAAGGCTTTATTTTATATAAAATGCGCTAAGTAGTTCATTTAATAAGGAAATGAATTGGGAAGACTTTTTGGAAATCCAACCACATGATACACTCGCCACCTACTTTCTATATTTGTTGTATTTGTATATTTTCATTAACCAATATATTAGGAGGGTTCAAGTTTCATCATTCTCTAGTAGTGATCCTTGATATAATGGTGTTATTGCAGAAGTAGGAGTGGGTGAGTGTCTATATATTATTTTTGGATGGTGGAACTTTTGGGCCACTGTCCTTTTATTGGGATTCTTAGACTTGCTTCTTTTTTTAATTTCTAATATTACCCTAGCATTGTTCACTATTAGTGTTTATTCGATTTCTGTATTTTATTCTCGAACATCATTTACTAGTATTCGATGTTATATATTTTATGATATGTTGTATTGGTTTATAGTTAAAACATTCCCCCATTGTATTATTAAGCCCTTGGTATATATTTATAGCCTTTGGTGTCCTGATGATGTCACCTATGGCTAGTTTTACTATTCCATTTCTTGATAAAATGACTTGGGTAGGGATTATATAAATGGTTTCATAATTTTTTGTTCCATGAGTGTAAATGGTGTTAGTTTTCTAACTTTTAGCTAGGTTGGTGTCAATTATATATGATTTTTAAATCATAATATGTCTAATATATAATGTTATAGCTAGCCTCATTATGTTGAACGTCATGTTTCCAAGGTGTCCAGGTACAAAAGTGTACTAATAATATTATAGAAGTTTTGTTGTCTCATAATTCTTTTATTATCCAATGATTATTTCATATCATGAATTATATTATGGAATTCCCACACGGAAAAAATTGTTTAAATGATGTTTAAATGATTTTTGAAAATAGTTATTTTTTTTGTTTTTCAAATGAGGATTCACTTAATGTGTATTTGATTGATGATAATAATTTATTAAGTTTTCTAATTTATTAAGACCATTATTTATTATATTAATGTTTTATATATCGTATATTGTTCAGATTATTTTAAATGGACCCAAGAAAGAATCATAGAAATTACTAGTAATAAGCTACTAAAATGTGGTTTCATCTGACGATGAGGTGAACTACTAACTTGTAATGTTTTGTAATAAATTAATGTTTATGATAGAATAAATTGAATTAGTGATCCTTGTAAATTACTTCAAAGGGTTTAATTTACGATCTAGATCGACATAAGTTTCACAGATATTATGAGCATGATTTAGTAGATGTGTTTCTTAAAAAATTGAATAAAATATTTACTTTTGTAAGTACACCTACAGAGCTGGTTATAGAATTTAAAGACATTATATAAAAGATCATCCATACCAATGGTTGGGTTTATCATTCTATGAAAAATTTGATCAGGCAAATATGTAGTGTGATTTTGGTTTATTTTTCATCAAATAATTCTATCCCACACATTCAATATAGAAAAAACAATTTATTTTATTATCAAGAAGTAATAAAACCCCTCTATTTTTGGGTATGAATATAATTTGAATAACATAGATAATTTCTTTTAAGATTTAAAATATTATGCATCCATGAATGCATGTATATTTGATTTAGTATTATGATTATTGATTTGAACCATGGTAGTGGCTCCCTATATTGAGGACTATATAGAGATGGTAAATAGGGAAATTAAAGAATAAATTGATTTTTTTTGTAATCCTAGGGTATGAATTCAAATTGTTCCCAGTGGCACAAGTATAAAATATAATGATAGAAAAAATATAAATTGGTATGTCTACACTCATGGAGGTATTTCACCCCAAACCCATACTACAAATGTAGGTAATTTTCCTATAATAACTAATACAGAAAAAGTTGTTTTTAGTGTGGCTATTTAACTCACATGAAGTTAGAGTATACTGCAAAAATATGAAATTTAAACAGCTATAGAATGAGAGACATATAAATAATTTTTACCTTAACCATCAATGATTAAAAGTAGGAACATGCTTATCTCAACCCCATCTTTCATATGTTCGGACAGAACAACCCCATCAAAATTGGTTGTGTCCATGAAACCAAGTTAAATATAATGTTCCCATTAAAATATATGGTCATTTAGTTTACACCATATAATAGAACCAATATTTATCCTATAGAAACATGGAGATATTTATATGGAGAAGGTCAGGCTATTTCAAGCAAACAGCTGGACCCCTTTATGGTTTGAGATCCCATTCTTTTGACATTACTCTTATACATGTATCTTTTGATATTGTCACACCCCGTTCGTTCATTAATATATATATTGTGAGTTAATTTAGAATAAATTATTAAATGAGTTCACAAATCATGATTTTCATGTAACCCCTTGGACATTATAATTTTAGATCATTTTAATGTCTAGAATATTCCATTATCACTGATATAGTGTTATTTCATTTAGAATTAATGGTCCTTGATACAGTTTTTATTTAATATTTGTTACAATCTAGGGGATGTGATTTAAATCACATATCGACTACAACACATGGAATGTTTCATCTACAACCATTTATGGTTTCATCTGCCTTTTCATGGTGGATTGGGATATAATTGTTGTCAAAGAAGAACATTTAGTGATAATTGATATAATAAAATCTATCTTGTTAGAGAGAATGACCTTGAGAATAGGTGATAAAATAAGAAATGGGAATCTCCCTGAAATATTATATCAATACATTGATATTTTTCTAATGATTTCTCTACGTTACCACTCAATATTGAAGTCCAATTTACTATCTACATACTACCAGTAATAATCCCAATTTCACTACCATTATACGGAATTGCTCTGATAGTGTTTTTGAAAATAAATGTCTATCTTATAGAGTTTTAAATTAAATGATTTATCTGACCTAGTACATTACCTTGGGCTACACTGGTATTATTCATAATGAAGCAACATCGTACTATATCATAAGTGTTTATTATCATATGTTGAATCATGTAACAATTAAAAATATGTATTTTAATCCTCAAGTAGATGATCATTTTGATAAATTTTAGGGGTATAAGTGGTTATGTAAAATTGATATATGCTCATTATGTTAATATTCATATATTTTGAAAAGTATATTTTCAAAAAACTACTTTTGTTAGTCCTTATATATATTAGTAATATGTTGTTATTCCCTTTGGATGGGAAAATGTCGTGGCAGTTTTCATGTATTTGGTGTACCATTCCTTGTAAATGTACCTCAACTCATTTGATTTCTTATATTTTGGTGATATTCTAGTATACTATTGAAATAGTAATGTCGATGATAAAAAGTGGAAATTATAGTAAGTTCATTTCATGAACATCATATTTATGCTATGTTATCTAACTATGACTTTTGGATTCATGATGTATCTTTCCTCTGGAATGTAATTTACAATCTAGAAATATTATTTGAACTTTAAAATATAGAATTAGTAATCTATAAAAAGACACTTATGAATACATTTAGGGACCTAGATTTTTTGGATTTTCAAGAAGTCATCAGTTACTTTTATGGGATATCTCATGAATTGCTTCTCCCATGAAAACATTGAAATAGGTAGGTCTTACGGTCACATGGAATGAGGAATAATTGAAATTATTTTTTGGAATATAAAAAAATCATATTTCATCACTCTTACTCTCCATTCGTGAACCAGTAAATAGGTAAATGGTATATTTTGGTTCTTTTGGATCCAATCTGGGTTGTGTTCTCAAGCAATGAGACCTTGTTTTGGCCTACGGGTTAAGGCAGTTATGAGTACATGAGAAGAATTATCCTATTCATGATTTTGACTTACCTATGGTCGTACGTGGATTTAATTCAGGGGGAATTATGTCTCTGGATAAGATTTAATAGTTTTCACTCCCTATAAGAGTTTGAAAGACAACTTTTCATAGAAATTACTAAACATGAGGAAATGATGATGAATGTAGTACCTCATAATGTTTGGTTTCTACTTGGTATACTAAAATAGTAAGAGGAATTATATAGTATATGGGTTAAATATAAAATCATATAGTGAGGTGGTATAAGAAGCTTGTGAACAATTGAAATTGATGAGAATGATTGCTAATATTCATTGCCTGCACATGGAGAGAATGTAGTTTTCATTCTTTTTATTCTTATTTCATGATTTAAATTTATTGTAAAATAATATCTAATAAGAGATTTGTATTATATAAAAAAAATCAATACTCAATTGATATGATACTTATGATGTATGGATAAAATAATAATAGTATTTGTTACACCATTAGAATTAAATTATAGTACATTAACCTTTTCAAAAAGAGGTACATTTGACATACAAAAATTTGGAATGGGCTATTCATTTAGGTGGGTAAAAAATTAATGGGGTGATGAAAAATCAATTATTGTGGGACCGTATGAGGAAAATGGTATATATTATGTGGTGAAATATAAGACATGTTACATCTTTTACCTATACCTTTAGGATAGTATAAGAAAATTACAATGGATTTCTTCATAGGATTACTAAAAACATAGTGAAAATGTTATTCAATATGGGTTTTAGTGGACCAACATACTATGTCATCAATGATTATCACTACCAAAGAGACCAACATGGTCTCAAAAATATAAAAATTTTATATATGAAAAGTTGATTGGTCATAAAGAGTTCCATCCTCGATTGTTTTTTAAAAGAACCAAAATTTCACCTCACATGTTCTGCGATCATTACATCGGGATATTATAATTCATTTGACCACATGAATAACATATCATCCATTGAAAAATTGGAAGTTAGTACACACTATTCATACATTGGAATATATTATAGAAGCATGTTTCGTGGACTATAGTGGTTTATAGGAGAATCATATTCTCTTGGTCATATTTCCTTATAATAACAGTTATCATGGGAAATTTAATATGATCCCATTTAAGGCTTCATATGGCCATAATCTTTGTTCTTTGTCTAATTGGGAGGAAAATGAATAAACATATTTTATTTGAACAAGAATTCATTATAAAACTATAGTGAATATCCAAATGATCCAGATGATGAGATATATGACATAATGATACAAAATTCATAAGAAAATAATAATCACTAAACATTATTATTTGATGTCTATGAATATGTTTTTAAGAAGGTCTCACAAAAATAATGTTCATCATTTCCTATGTAAAAAAGGGATTTTATCTCTTTGGTATGTAGGACAATTGGAGCTTATTGAATATAATTGTCATGTTACATTCTGTTTAACATTACTAGTGAGATTCAATGCAATTCATAACATCTTCTATGTTTATAAATTGAATAAGTATCATCTGGAATCACATAATGTGATCAGTAGAGATCATGTGACTCTTAATAAAAATGATAATATTATCCCTATACTAGTTTAGATTCTAGATAGAAAATAAATGAATCTTTGAGTGATATCCATTTCATTTGTGTATAATTTTTGGAAGCTTTTTCAGGTTCAACTAGAAATAAGGGAAAAAATGGTTATATAGGAGAAAGGTACTGTCTTTTTTGAGAGAGGCATTGATATCCATTTTCTTCAAGATAGAAAACCCATATTTGGGTAGAATGTAGATATCCCAGGTTGGGGTACATTTTCTTTTTATGCTTTTGTTATATCTTTGTAGTATTTTGGTTAAAAAATATTTTTAAGTATGTAGAGGATTATTGGGAAAAAGAACATATATCTGGATGCTAAAATAAGATATAGATAGAATTTATATTCATAATTGTGGTTTCACAACATTTTTAGAATGAGTAATATAATCAAGGCATAAAAATATTTATCAAATAAGTAGTTTTACACTATAAATTTAATTTTCTTGAGAAAAATAATTATGTGGATGGTTTTTCAACTTAAGTGACCCTTGATGAATTTATGATGTAAATCAATATATGATTCTGGACAAGTACGTTATACCTTGGATTGAAATTTTATTTTTTAATATGTTGTTTCTTTTCTTCTCTCAAATCCCCTGAAATACCTAAGTGATATCTTATTATTTTTGTGTTTTGGAATCCATAGACAAAAAGTCGTTGAGGATTTCATTATGTTTTTAATGGATATGATCTCCTTCTTCCTTCTTGTTTATGATATCGATGGTATATTTTATATTGAATTATATTTTTTTTGGTATGACTGCATATTTGGGTATGGTTTTGTATTGATGATATATCCATGGTATATTTTAATGGAACAAGAGGAATAATATTGATTCATGGATCCTTCTTATATACTTTATTCAATTTACTGTATAGGTAAGTGGATTCTATCCTAATATAATATTCTAGAAAATTATAGATTGAATATTGATAAATTATCATTGTTTTTTTACTAGAATTCTGTTCAGTAGTTTATATGGAAACCCATTATTTTGGTTTGATTTCAAAAGGGTAGATTTTAAGGATTCTCATGTGATTTTATAAATAAAATTTTACAAAGGATTTTGTTTTCAAAATAATTTCATATATAAAACTATGGGACATCAATGATGGTTTTCATATACATGGTGTACTCAATTCATATTAAATTGTTTGATTCTGTTATGGAATAGGCTTTATTAATAGTGAAAACTAAATTGTGATAAGGGGGTATAACTTTGTAATGAATAAGTGATATATGAATTTCTAGTCTTGAATATCGATATTTTCATTTAGCATGCATGTGTGTGGGGCTGGTATGTGGAAATGTTTATTCAGTGTGGGAAGATTAAGTGAATGATATACTAAATGGATTAATTTGGTTAAATTTATTTCTTATACTATTTTATTTTTTTATACTATTTTGATATTCCTACCCTCTGTTTTATAACGAATGAGATAATATGTAATTGTAAAAGTTATTTATATTAGTATGTTATTGGGGACATCCTACTGAGTTTCCCACTAACCCCCTTAATGGGAATTATGGTATTTTTTCAGATGTATTATATCATGATATAGGGAAGCTTCATGTTTCAAACTTATATAATAGTGATCAAGGATGTCTTGGTATGGTTATTAATGTTATATCTCGGTAGTTTCTGCATCTTCATATAGGATAGTACCACATTGGTGTAAATATCCTTATATTTGGAGACCTATCATGGAACCATTATTTGATTTCCACTCTTATCTGATATTGTCCTATATCTGTATTTCATCAAGTTATAATCTTTATTTTAAAACATCATTTAGTTTCCTTTGTTGTTACATATTTCATGAAAGGTTGTATGGGTTCATAGGGAAAATAATCCCCCAATATTCACTTATGCCTTTAGAATTCATCACGAGCCTTATGTGTCTTGGGGATTTCTGTAACACCCCAGGTAAATAAAGAGTATGAAATTTTCACATTTATCCATATTTGTGAATAAAATATTTATATAACTTTAAAGGGGACTCTATGCTCGATGGCGTACCCAACACGCAACAACGAGTTTCTTGGGAATCTTATATTGCACTCTAATAATAAACTAATATTATTTTAAATGGTAGTTAACACCTAGCTGTTGTGATGGCTTGAATGAATAGAACTAACTAAATAATTATTATATATGTTTTTCAAATATTTTTAATTTTTACAATAAATGTTAGAGGATTAAAAATGCGAATGAATCCAATTTTGAGCGTAAACATTATAATATTCTTTAAAAGGTCGATCAACCACATTTTGAGGGAGAACCTCTTTTAAATCCACTTTTTGACAATTTTATGTGTTATATTTGACAAAATAAAATTCTTCTTTAGAATCGAGACATCAAAATTTACTTTGTGTAAATTTTTGTTATTTTTCCGAAAAATTTCAATTTTTAATCAATAGTGAAAAATGTTGTATTTTAATTCAAAACCACTTTTTAATATAATTTATTTATATTATTATATTATCTTTTGAATTGGATTTAAATTTAAATTAGAATATATGTTTACCATTTAATCCAATAGTGGTCATTGAAATTAATTTCACTTTGAAATCGGACATAAACTAGTGTCAATCTTTTGATACATTTTGTTTCATAAAAACGCGCTGTTTGTTTTGAAAGCGGGAATTAATTATTAAATTAATTAATGCAACTTATATGTTTTTAATTTTGTAAAATAAAAATCATTTATGAATTTGGAATATCAAATATAGCTTTGGGTGAATTTTTGGTTACTTTCTGAAAAACTTCAATTTTTGATGAATACTGAAACCACTAAGTGGTACTTATAAAAACTGATTTTCCGTTTAAATGAATTTTTTCCAACTTTGTGTTTTGAATTTAAAAAATAAAACATACATGGTTGTCATTAAGAAGTAAAATTTGGTTCAATTGGATTAAAATAATTTTTTGATGAATAGTTACTTATTAAGTTTTTAATCGCGATTAGAGGTAATTAGTGTAGTTTAAGGTAAGAATATTGTTTTAATAAAATTAAATGACCTAAAAACAAGTCCTAACCTCATTGGAAGAGTCATGGAAGACCAAGAAAATCCATGGGACAACTTGGGGACCCCATGGAGCCACTTTGGATGGAAAATGACATAAATACCTTTTTATTTAATGTAAATGTAAAAATGACACAAACATGATATGTTTTACTAAAACAAGTTTTACATGGGGTTATACAAGTACGATTTTTTACAAAATATATTCATTAGAAATATAAAAAGATTTCCTACATCATGATATTTTTTTTATAATTTTTAGACATTAAATATATTAAATTATTTATGACATCGTGATGATGCAGCGATGACCTCATTATTTAACGATTTAAATAAAATGGAATGATAATGTAAAATCTAAGACCTAAACATGTAAAAAACCTATTGGATGGGTGGTTTTCGAACCCATATCACCTTATCCTCGAAACACATCAATGTGGGACCATTAATATCCCAAACTCTTTCTAAAAATAAAGTAACATTTCTTTACTTTCCAAGAGTGCCCCTCCTCTCCTCTTATAGAAGGCTCCCACCTCTACCTCCTTACCGACACATCAAAAGCCTTTGGATTGGCCAAACCCTGCCCATTGTGTCTCTACACATCCCTTTATAACTCCGTGAAGACTCACTTTGGGTAGAAGTCTTCCCAAGGAAGCCTTTGAGCTCAAACCAAAAGGAGTTACCCGATTTTAAGGTAATGTCTTCACTTGTGTTCTTTTGTTTTATTTTGCTTCTCCAACCCCTAAACTCTTTTTATTCATTTCTTTTGTAACAAATACTGTATCATCAATATACTAGTATGTTGTTATAAGAATAATTCGAGCTACAATTACACACACCTACAACAAATGGTTAAAAAACATATTGTTTCTGTGGATGGCGAATTTCTACCTCACGAAACGATGATTGTTCAACACTCATATAACACCTTAAAAGGTGGCCATTAAGATGTCACTATATTTATATATTATATATTATATGTTAATGTTTTACTTAAGTTTCTGTATTTTTCCTTTTTGGAATTCATTTATGGTTTCCATTGTGGGCAAACACGATAATTTCATTTTAGGAATTGCGGACTACTGCCCCCTCAAAGTGATTTGATTCGTTAATGGCATATGTGGGATGTATAAAGGATATATTTAAAGTTATTATATATAATGTATGTTAAATATAAATGATGAATATAATTCTGGAATTAAAATATACATACCTCCCATTTAGTTTTAATTCCATTAATATGACATAGAAATGAAAGTAGCGTTCATGCGTACGTACGGCTTACCGTCTCCATGAACGGTGCATTTCATTTATTACCTCTAAATAATTATGTAGTATTATAAATAAATTTAAATACTTGATATATATTATATATATGATATTAATATCATGAATATAATTATGGATATAATGAACCTTTGACCACACGAACAACATGTAATTGTAAGAAGTCCACTTTCGACTTAAGAACCAATTATCGACAAAACAAACATTATTAACTTAAACGATTACATAATGTTTATAACATGGAAATAAGTGATATAAAAGGAATAATTAACCTATAAAAGGTTCATAATAATGTATAAATTAACTCAAGTTTATTATTCAGGATGTTAAAGAAAGATCGAGTCAAGTCGGACCCGAGGTAAGGGATCCTACTCCTCTCTTTCTTTTTAAGTATACTATTTTATGTCATTCCTTTTATGCTCATATTTCTTATGATTGGGATGTTATTTTATATTAATAATACTGTAATTATTATGTTCATATGATTAGAGATCCTATTTTCTCTCATCAATCCATTTTGGATGTTTTGAGTGGTGCCGTTAGGCTGCCGAATTTTCGTAAGAGATCTAACCTCTCTCTTTCTTTTTAAGTACTGTCCTTTATGTTACTTCTTTTAAGCTCCTCTTTGTTCTGATGGGGGATGTCCTTTTATATTCCTATTGCTGTGAATTTTATTATAACATGATTAGAGACACTATTTGATCTCATCAATCCATTTTTGGAAGTTTTAAGTGGCATCGTTAGGCTGCCGAGTTTTCGTAAGGGATTTTTCATCTCACTTTTATTCCCATGGTATTTATGCTAAATTTTCCACAATTTATTTTGAGTGGTGTATTTACTACCCATTATTTTACTCATTGTGTAATATAATTTCATTTATGGGTATTTACATCAATGTTGTATTGTCTTTCTTTCACGGGGTGTATGTTTCGAAAGTTACCCAAGTCGGTAAGGGAACCTTTCACCCTCCTCTTTTTAAAAGACTTCTTTTGTTATGTCTTTTAATTCACATACTATTATGTTGGGATATGTTCTTATATATCCTTATTGATGTATATTTTATGTCTAAGTGATGAGATACCCTTTTTATCTCTCATCAACTCTTTCTGAATTTTGAAGTGACGCCATTAGGCTGTCGAATTTTTGCAAGGGATCTTCTTAACCCAATTTGGATTCATTGGGATAAACTTGTACTCCTTGAATATGTCATTATATGAATATGTGTGAATGTCCTCTGATTGTCTTACACATAATATCCACTTATATTTGGTTTATTCGTTTGTCACACATAATTATGAAATTGATTTATCCTCATTCCAAGGATTCCGTCTTTGTATGGTACTTCATCTCAATCTCGATTCATTGAGGCATATTTTTTTTTATACACAACCATCTTTTATATGGTGTATAAAACCCTTTGACTTTTACATTTATCCAAAAGGAATCTTCTTTATACGAAGCATTTTACTAAACGAAAAAAGGGAATGTTTTTGTCGTACGTATGCGGCGACAATGACTTCTCCTCCGTCGTAACCATTATTTGAGTTTTGGCTTCCTCTACAAGACATACCTTTTTTTAGAGAAAAAAAATACCATGTTTTACTTTTCTTTTATTTTGGTATTGAAAATGGTCTTCATAATGTTTTTATATCAATGTGTTGTATTGATATCTTGTGATTGAAAAGTGGAAATGTTATGTTTCCTTTATGCATGTTTTATGTGATACGATTATCTTATGGTTCATGGGAATTATTATGAAGACAGGTGGTTCCGTGAAAATCTAATGGCGGGTGAGCCCGATATAGCTCTCCAATGCATTGGGTAATGTGATGGAGTGAAACGTTAAGGTTTCTCCGAAGAGATTTAGGGAATATACTGTGGTGGGTATTTCAAACGTAACCAAGAGGGTTACTCCCTATGTAAGAATGTTATGAATGCCTCAAGTTACCTTTTATGTCTTATGATTTCTATGATTTATTCATGTTTTTATATGCCTATGTTTTATGGGTAAAGTATGATTTCATTCTGATGTATATATAAACTAATGTTTCCTTTTCATATTTTTATATCCCTTACTGAGCTTTTTATGCTCATCCCAAGTTTTTGAAATGTTTTTCACAGGTCAAGGGAAGGGTACATGATATGATGATAGTGTCAAGGATGTGTCAAGAACGAATCCATCTTTTATTTTAAAAATGTTTCTGTTAATGGAAAAAATGAATACTATCTTTTATGTAACCACTTTGTTTAAATGTGGAATGTAATGCAAGTTTTATGATTTATTTCTCTAAAACTCTAAACCTGAAAAGATCTTCAATATGTAATCTTGTAATAACTCAAGATTAAGTAATGTTTAAGGTTGGGGCCTTATAGTTGGTATCATAGGTCGGTTTAGATAACTTTAGTGGTTAGGGTATTCTTTAAGCATAAGTGACATTACCATAATGGTTATGATTTCAAAAAGAGTCCTATTTTTAGATAAAGAGAATGAGTAAGTATATCTTAGTGTTTATCTTCCTCATTATTACATGATGGTTTTTTGCATATGCTCACATTAAACTTTTTGGTTTTAGAAAATGGTTGGATCTAACAGGCACCAAAGTAACAGTGGATGTGAAGGAAACTATGACAGTTTTTTGAGCGAGCAACTGAATGATATGGGAGGTGAAATTATAACTCTTGTGTTTATCTTCAACCAACTATCTGGAGTCATGATTGACCACCTAAACCTTGGTGATTTCTCTAAGTCATCATATATGGGAGAAACAAATCCCTACGGAACTACAGGTAACAATCATAAAGGTAAGTGTGTTCAAAAACCTATGTGTCAAAGATGTGGAAGGAAACACCAAGGAAAATGTTTCAAAGGGATAGAAATAGGCTATAGATGTGGAAATGAAGGTCATAAAGAAAGAACCTTCCATGGAAAAAAGGAAGCATCCAGTTGACTCGAGGAAATGGAAAGAAGTTCTTTCTCATGGATCAATTGAATGTTTTAAATGTGGTGTGCATGGTCATTATGCAAACACATGTCCTATGAAGAAGTTTCTTGAATGAGATCACCAAGATCGTACAAATACTCGTTTCCCAATACCTAATTCCATTTCGATTGAGGATGAAGAAACTGACAATGAAAAATCAAAGGTATGGATTATTTCATAACTTTTTTTTTCCTATTTTGGAATCTTAGGATATGATTCATGATTTTGTTTGTAGGAATGATGTATTTCAGAATAAGTTGGAAAGGAATGGTTAATGGATCATGAAGAATGTGTTATGAGTAAGAAGTCAACATATAAGGGCTTCAAGAGTTATGGTGAAATTCTTAAGAGTATTAAGTCTCTTTTGATGATGGGGTTACATTAGAAGAATTTTTATAGTATGTGTAACCCTGATGTTTAATATATGAAAATTTTATTATAGGAATAGTTATCTATTCTTTTGTGGACATAGTTATAAAGAACCATTTGGGTTTATATGATCCTTAATTTGATGTAATTATGGGTTACTATTTGTTATGATGGAAGTGAAAGGCATGGGATAAAATTGAGGTCAAATTATGTTATGGTTATTTTTGATTATTTTATCTCTTTTTGGGGAATTATTTGAGAATTATATAGTTTGGAAAAAGGACAACACGCAGACCGTGTGACAACCCGTTGGGTCGGACAAAGTTGTGGGAATCGAACCCACAACCAATGCGCAATTGGTATTTATCGCCTACCACTCGACTACGTGAAGTCCCTGGATAGTTTGACTAATTATTTTTAGTTAGATGATTTTAGGAATCAAGAGTTTGTTTATTTTGGGTTATCTATGGAAATGATTAACATATCATCGAGGATATGTGATTAGGTTAATTACTTTTCAATATGAGAATTTAAGAGCAACTGATGTTATTTGGAGATAATAGTTAATTTGTACCACGGAAGACTATGTGACTAAATCCTTCAAATATTTGGGTTTCAATCTTAGTTTGGATTACACTTAAGAATTTTATGGAAAAATTGTTTATCAAATGTTTCTCGTTGAACATTGGGTTTTGTTGGAAAAAATTTGGAGATTAGGAATAGATTTTCATTTTATAATGGGTTATCCTTTTCTGGATTATCTGATCTTGTACTAACCTTTTGGGTTTTGGTTTTGGTTAGAGTCTAAAGAAGTGGGAAGTATATAGTTCTCTTTTTTGGATTAGGCGATTCTCTAGAAATTTATTATAGTACTCTTAATGCGAATAAATATTCCTAAATACTCGTCTTTTGGAGAAAATATGTGTTTGATTAAGGAATCTAGTAAAAGTTGAAAGTCTACATGACAAGTAAGTATGTTTCATTATGATTTTGTTAAGCTCAAAAATAAATTCCTCAATGAAAAGTAACTTAAAACAAAAATGTTGTCTGTTAACTTTTCCTACTGGGGAATCGAATACCGTTTAACCCATCATAACTTTGTGATTTTATTATGGTTAACTTTCTCCTAGACATGTTTACTATTGCTATCCATCAGAAAATGACCCTTTGTGTTTTCCTCCATGTCCATATTTTCATACTAGGAATCCTAGTATGGGTTAACTCGGGTGACCCTTGTACTTATCTTTCCTTATTTTAAAGTGATTGTTTTACTGACTCTTGTTCCGATGTGGGATTTTCAATGATGTTTCCAAGCCCAAATTTTAAAATTGCGAGGAGGCAATTCCCAAAAGGGGGGAAGGATGTAACAACACAGGTAAATAAAGAGTATAAAATTTTCACATTTATCCATATTTGTGAATAAAATATTCATATAACTTTAAAGGGGACGCTATGCTCAATGGCGTAACCAACCCACAACAACGAGTTTCTTGGGAATCTTACATTGCACTCTAATAATAAAATAATATTATTTTAAATGGTACTTAACGCCTAGCTGTTGTGATGTCGGGAATGAATAGAACTAACTACAAAATGATTATATATGTTTGTCAAATATTTTTACATTTTACAATAAATGTTAGAGGATTAAAAATGCGAATGAATCTAATTTTAAGCGTAAACATTCTAATATTCTTTAAAAGGTCGATTAACAACCTTTTGATGGAGAACCTCTTTTAAATACACTTTTTGACAATTGTATGTGTTATATTTGAAAAAATAAAATTCTTCTTTAGAATCGGGACATCAAAATTTACTTTCTGTAAATTTTTGGTATTTTTCCAAAAAAGTTCAATTTTTAATGAATAGTGAAAAATGTTGTATTTTAATTCAAAACCTCTTTTCAAGTCCCAACGGACCGATCGGTTTAGCATTCTTGGAAAATAGATTACATACATAAATGTTACATTACACTTCATAACATACAAAACAACATAAATAATACTTTATGAACGCCATTATTCCCTTGTCTTAACCCTTCATATCAATCATAATACACTACTTGGAATCCTGGGAAAAAAATAAAACATAGAAAGGGGTGAGGTCAGATGATCAGTAAGGATAATAATATAGCAGAAACATTCATAAATAAACATAAACATTTAAGGCAATGTATAAGTAAAACAAAATCCTTTTAAACATGAAATTCAACATAATATAGAAAAGATAAAATGAAATAATTCCATTTACTTATTCACATGGATATTCTACTAGTCGAATAATCACATAAAATATCAATAACCACTTTCATAATGATAGAATGCACAATGCCAGACTATCATAACCACGTATCCAAGGCCTCGTGCCAAGACTAAAAATAAGATTTTGTCAAGAAATCATGCCAAGACACTAGTTTTTCTCATGAGACCTACCAATTCATCGAGGAGCTATAGCAGGCTCCACTCATCACTTACTAAGTCCAATGAATTCCTCATATGAACAGGTTTAAACATAACATAAAAATTCATATTAATACTAGCATACTAAATGTCAATACTTTCTCCATAAACCATTAATGGTATAGAATTAACACATCCACAGTAAACCATAAGTCCTTAAATACAATATAGAAGATTTTATTGCAACATATTAACCACAATAGGGAATAATGAATGATATTTCCAAAGATGAAAATAATCATCAAAACTATTTGAGAGAAATACCCCCCTTTTTCTTGAAAACATTTAAAAGTCACACTATTTGTCACAAAACCATTTAAAAATAGATTTTTGAATCAATGTGTCCCTTAACACGTTGAAACTTTTAAAATGATTTTTAATTTTAAAATATTAATTTCCGTATAAATAAATCTTTAAATCTATTTTTAAAACATAGATATTAATGAGAATGATTTAGAATAATAAATCTTTAAAACATTTATAATGTTATTTTAGTAAGAGTTCCTAACCAAATGAGATGCACTTCAATACAAATAATTGAGGTAATAAAAACATTATAATATCACTAGAATAAAGGGATTCATGATATAATATGTCAAAATACATTATATACACCATATAAATGTGAATTGGTGTATAACAGAAAAGAAGTCTCAATGGAATGTAAATTGAGATGAAATATCTCATAAAGACCGTATACTTAGGTTAAAGATAAATCAAAGACATAATTGTGTTTGAAAAATATAAATACACTCCATATGATTGTATATTAAGTGTAAATCAATTAGTGGACATTCACACATATTCTTTTAAAAACAACTCCAATGAATTGGATATTTAACTCAACAAATGGAGATTCAGTTATAATTACTCTTATCACGTTCTTATCGATGACTTGAGAATTTATCAATGGAATGATTATGTGTATCAAAATTATATCCACAGAAAGGAGAGTGGAAATTACGACATAAGAAAATGAATAGTGATTCCACACATAATCTTGGAGTAAAATAATCAATGAAGTATGCCTAAAGCTGAATGAGTAGAAAATGAAATTTCAAATTCCCTTATTGATTTAGTAACTTACGAAACATACACCCATGAAAGAAGGATCACACAATGATTATTTAAATATACATTACTAAAATTATATTACATGATGAATAAAATCATGGGAAGTACACACACCACATGCTATAAACAAGTGGTGAACAATGGAAATATCACGAAATTAAAAGTTAGATAAGAAACCTCTTACCTTGTACTTTTACTTGGTTGAGGGTTGTTTAATTTCCAGTATAATGGTGAATTAATTTTTATTATATTATAAAAGAATCATATACATTAATATGATATCATATATAATCTTTTAACATTTATTTGTTAATAATATATTAGTATTACCGTCATTTCGGGTGTTAATGGATTCGTTTTCCATTCTCGGTTTTGTTAGGTAAGCCATGTTTATTATGGATAGGTTGTATATTATTCATATCCAAAATTATATCAAGTACTTAAACATTATTTTAAATCATTAAATGAGAATTAGACTCAAATGGATATGATGGCGAATTAATCTCATCATGTTCGTAGAGACGGTAGTCCGTACGTATGCACAAGCGAAAATTTCATTTTTTGATATTAAAATAATATATAATTTGATGGTATATCATATATAAATAATCATTATCATGTTATATTTATTAATTAAATTAATTATAAAACATTATTATACCCATCTAAATAATAATATATTGAATAACAATTACACCACAACGTGGAGATGGTAGGTCGTACGTACGCATGTATGGTGACATGTCATTCAAGGGATGGATAGAATATTGAATTTGTTTGTTCCATATTTATAATAACATCACAGTATATAGATTATACTGGAGGTATTATTTTAGAATGGAAATAACAAATAATGATTAAGTTGAAGTAGAATGGAACTTTAAAGATGGTGGTGAAAACATTACCTCTTCTTCGGGTTATTCCTTTTGATTTGATCAAAAGGGATCCTTTTGATGGAATTATGATCAGACTATGGAATCTATGTTTAAGTGAGGGAATATGGGAGGATATTTGGGCAGAGTTTGGCCGAGCTAAATGGCTTTTAAGGTGAGAATTGATGAGAAGGGTGAGTGCACTTTTATAAGAGGGGTGAGGGCCTCCTTTGGAAAAGCTAGAAAAATTATTTTATAGTAATTGCATATTCTTTTTCTAATGGCTCCAAAGTATATCATTTAAATTTTAAGGTGGGGATAGGTATAGAACAACTAAAAAAATAGATTTTCGACAGGTTTGGGTCACATTATTAACCTTATCTTTTAGTTTTAACTCTTAGTTAATCAGTTTGACATTTACCATGTCTCTTTGTATTTTTATATTATATGATTAATAAACATACTATAAACTTCCAAGAGACCCCCAAGTGTTAAATAAATCCTAAAATTTCATACTATCCAATAAAATTAGTGTAATTCATAAAAGTCTCAAATTATATTTATTTGGATATTTTTAAATTTCAATTATTATAATATTTCATTAATTTGGTAATTACAGCATCACCATTGTGTCATACATAAATTAAATTATTTAATATCTAAAAATTATAAATAAAATACCATTATTTAGGAAATCATTTTAGCTTTATAATTCAAATTTATAATCTAATTTATCTTATGTATAACCCTATATTAAAAATGTTTTAGTAATTAATCATGGATTTCAACTATATTTAATTTTCTTTGAATTAAATAATAATAAATATCCTAATATAATCCAAGTGGACCTAAATTATAATATTTTATTCCTAAGGTTGTTTTTGGTCGAGATACACTTGTCCAATAGAATTAGGACATGTGTTAGTGTAATATTAATATCATTTTTACCGTTAATTACCCTGTTTACTTTTAACCGTGGTTAATAAAAGTAAAAAGTTACTATTCACCAAAAATTAATCTATTCTTATTGAAAAACATTTTACTCCTTGATATTAACCCTGTCTCTCAGATTTTTGAAATTCCACTAACAGAAGTAGAAAAATTCTGTTTTATGTAAATTTCCAAATTCTCCTAGGAGGTGGGTAAAAGATGGTGAAAAGTTCAATACAATTTTTATATATCTAAAATTATTCTAAAAAACCCTCAATGAATTACATTGAACTCATATAGGTATTACGTATCTAATTTGACATTAATTAAATATAAATAAAATAAATAATTATTTAAAAAAAAAATTGGTTTTAAACTATAACTCATTATTTTTCACTATTCATCAAAAATTGAAAGTTTTCAGAAAAATACCAAAAATTAGGCCCAAGCTATATTTGATATTATGAATTAAAAAATGATGTCTATTTTACCAAATTAAACACATATATGTTTCATTAATTAATTTAAAAATTAATTCCCATTTTTAAAACAAATAGGATGTTTTTAAGAAATAATAACAATCAAAAGATTAACACTTGTTTATGTCTGATTTAAATGTGAAATTACGTCCAATGACCAACATTGTATTAAATGGTAAAAATATATTCTAAATATTCTTTAAAACCCCTCAAATTCATAATTTTTCACTATTAACTATTTTGATTTAAAAATTCGTTTTTAATTAAAATTTAGTAATTTTCAGTATTCATCAAAATATGAAAGTTATCCGAAAAGAACCAAAATTTCATGCTAAGCTAACTTCCTTATTCCGATTCCAAAAATGAAGTCCATTTTTAATGATAAAATTTACGAACATTCAAAAAGTGTGTATTACTATTCATAATAGCTAGTTTAATTGGTTTTGGTGTGTTATAACTCAATGTTGCATACAACACACGCTACTGTATTATTCAATGTGAAGCGTATCATGGAAGCTTGGGGTGTTACAGTGATCTATTACAGATGAAATTATTTTATATTCTTATGTTTATGGCATTAACATAAATCATATTCCATTGTTAATCTATCATTGAATAATTTCTTTGACTCCATTATTATCCATCTCATATGAACCACCATGCTTCTTTCCATGATTCAGTATTATGGTATATAATATTTATGGTAATGTTTTAAAATATTAAAAATATATTCTCATACCAATATGCTCATGTTATGTTTAAATTATGATTGTAATCTCCATAGTTTAACCTTACTTATCATCTTAGTTCACCTATTCTTGTGATTCTATTCCCCATGTTATGTGAAATGGATTATGTATGATATGTCTTAGAAGTTTTATAGTTATGAAATATTTACTGGGAGATGATGTAGATATCTTATGAACTATATTTTATTTATCAATTTTTAAAAATAAAAAAATAATTTTGGTGTTGACTGTAACATTATGTTCTGATTATTCATTTAATAACATGTAATATCTGTGAATGAAAACTATATTTCTCTATATCAAGTGAGCCTATATGAAAGATATTTAATAACATACATATGTTTTTCCTTTTCAAAGACTCCATATAAAATTTTTTCCACTCTAATTAGGGTTTCTTACATTATATAAAATCCATAAAAAATATATATAAAAAACATACAGATTTCCCATTAAGAAAGAACCATAAATAATATATATGATTCATATGTAACATATGAATCATGATGTATGGAATTCATCCATGGAAACTCTCTGTATGTACGATATTAATATCATAGTTATGGTTTTTCTATTAATAAAAAATAACTCTTAAAATATTTTAACAATTTAATATTTTCCATTTTGAAAAACCATTTACATATTATTCCATAAAAAGGATAATTCTTATTCAATGATATATTCACCACTGAAAATAATAGATACATAATATTTCTCTCATATGAAGAACAGATTAAAAAATTGATAATGTATATTAGTTAACAAAAATCCCATAAGGAATAAATATTCAATACATTTGGTTTACCCTATTATGTAAAACCCAATATGTAATATATTTACCCATAAGTAATTTTTTCTCTATTTAAAAACGTCAATCTATTTTCCACTAACATATAATATATTTCCAATATATATGATATTTTACATATAAAATATACAATATGAAACATAAATATTCCATAAGTAATATAATTTTTCATACATATCATATAGTTCTAAAGAACAATGTGATACATAATAGATTTTCATTTATATGGTATTTTCATTTATAAAATATCATCAGTATGATTATTTGTTGATAGGTAAGATATTCTTCAAATGAAACATTCAAATGTAACATATTTTCTCTTGCATTATACGATTCACTTAGGTGAAATCTGATTGGTGACATGTAATTTATAAGAATCGTATTTTCTTATTAAGATATCCATATGTAATATATTTTTATTCATACTTATTAAGTATACAATTGGAATGTATCTAATTCATAAGATCATATAATATATATAATATACTTTTGATAGATATAATATTATCATTACAAAATTTTCAAACATATTAGAACTTCCCACTCTATCAAAAAAATTATATCATATGTAAGGGTTTTACCATTAGTAAAACCAATACCTAATATATATCTCGAATATGTAACAATTTAGAAAAAAATATAAGATGTAACATATTTTATCCCATGAGTAAGATACTTTCTATTAACTGTGACAATTGTTCCACAATCCTATTATATGTAGGATTTATATATTTGAGGAAATTTCAAAATAGATCCAAAATAAAAAAATATCAATTTGGATTATAAATTTATCCATATCATCCATAACACCCCCAAAACATCTATATCTCTCTATTTGATGAAAAATAATGGAATAGAATCTCACAGCCTAATACAATTCATAATGTTAAATTCCTAATAGATTTCTAGACTCCAAATACCTGTACTCGGTCAAAATTCCCATTTTCACAAACATCAGACATTACATCAACCCATCTCATGATATTCACTTGAGCACTAATGTTACACTATTAAATGAAGGAAATATTCAAAATAGTTATATTATTGATTGAACTCTTCTAATTCTAATCTAAGTCTTTATTATCGAATCATCCCCCTCTTCTGAATTGTAAATAAAAATATTTCAATTTATAAAATTTTATTAAACCATAATTGAACGTTCGGTTATAAACCCCCTCCCCCAACCACCAATATTAAAAACCTTCCTCACAAAATCCCTATATTAATATTCAATGTAATATTCTAGTTATTGAATCTAAATTCAAATTTTAAACCTCATATTTAACATCATTTTTGATTATCCCATAGTCACATCAAATTCAAATCCAATATAGACAATATCATTGTCACACACATCATAATGATGATTATTTTCCCAAATTCTTCTATAATACCCACTCCATAAGGAATTCATGAGTTTTCAATTCATTGACATTTCACCCACTGAAGAAGGTAATAGGTCTAGACCATTTTATAACATTCCCAATTTCATAATAAATCACCACCTCCTTATTATCATCCAAATATAAGGCTCCACAGTTAATACCACATCGATAACACAATGACATAACTTTTTACATAGGTTTATGTTCATCCTAAGAGCACCAATATTAACGTAGTCTATGTCACCAATTTATCTCCTTCCCAAAATACACAGTAATCATACTACATTACTATCCCCCTGAATATAGTGTATATCAAATATTTTGTGTCCTGAAATAACAAAATTTCAATCGAAACATACTCTAATTTAGGTTTTTTTCATTTTCCAAGCATAAACCAACTAATTTTATCCTTTAACTAGTTTCAAAACTGTAATAACCTCCTAGATGGTACAACTATTATGTCAATCACTCTACCAAAAATAATTAATAATAAATGATCCATGTTCTTAGATCACTAAATGTGTGAAATCCACCATAAAACATTCCATAGGCTATTACATGAGAATAATACAAATCAACTACAATATTTTAAATGATTTTCCCTACCTAATCAATAACCATCTATCCTTTGAAACACATGTCAATGACCATCCTCGGATAATTCATACAACAATACTCTAAAACACGTATGAGGTTTCTTTTCTAAATAATGGGAAAAGTCATTGTTACCATAAAATCTACAATAATACTAGACCACACCATACAACCAAATGAATATTAAATCCCTAAGGAAATTAAATTGAAACCAAACAATGATAGATTTCTGCACACACCTCTTATAACTATATAATTAATTTTAATAAATATACTATCTGGATATCATTTTTAATATAAGGAATGATAATTTGAGTTTACACCTCTATGATACCCTTGTATAGTATCTTAATAAATGAATCTAATGTCATAACCCATCAATCAAAGCCTCTCTAGCCAAATTAATATATCAATTTCAGTTTATGCATGAGCTAAATACATCAAAATAGAATAAATTTTTTTAATTTCACATTTGACAAATCTAAGGCATCTTTATTCGTATTCAACATACCTTAAAATAATTACTGTGACAAATATCAAATCATGAATCATCCACATTTTATTATATTCTCTATGGAATTCAAAGAATCCAGATAATCCTTTTCTTTGGTAACCCACATAGATCATAGATCAGCTAAATAAATAATGGTAAAGTGTCTGACGAGTTATTTATAACCCCTAACACACCAATATCTAGATTTGTATCTCATGGAAACTATATGATGATATTATAAACATAAATAATTTCCCACATAAGAAAATAAACACAAGGAAACAATTATACACATATCTCAAATATCTTAAAATATCTTGCATGTCAATGAAACCACTATAGGGTTTTCATATTCATATAATTCAATAATTTCATACTCAAGAAACTATCCACTCTATGGGAAAAATCCCCACTGGCAATCAGTATGAAAGATTACCCCTATGAAAATCAGGATCACAACCACATGCATTCAATGGAATCACTATATGATGATTTTTACAATGGAAACCATGGCCATATTGTTTAGTTATGTGGAATTTCACTAATAATAAATATGGAAAAACACTGTATTGGTTTCTATTGAAATTTTAAGTGATTGAGCCTATATTTTTTTTAGAACTACTACCTACGTATTGAAATAAATATATCAATCCAATAAAATTCACTATATATCCCTAACATGGAGGGATGGTATAACCATCATTATGTAACATCCCTATGTATGAACCATGTGACTTTTCATCAATGAAAATATATTTTCATTCAATTGAGTAGAATTATTAAAACTAGTTATAAAATATATCACGATATATGTTTTTCTTGAATCATTGTACATTTTAACATCCATATTAATTGATATCAATGCCATGCAAGAGTTTGTATGTCTTGTGAATCCTAAAATCAATATATGACGCATGTATGTAGGAATCATTCCAAAGGTTAATGATCCCTTCTATAATTATCAACCTCAAAAAATTACTTCTGTCATAAATAAAAATCCAAAAAATAATAGCAAAAATGAAAACCCAAAATAAAAACTCCATTTTAACATAGATTTCATGTTGTTTCAGAAATGGCCATGAAAACTATAAGGCATCAATACTATGATCCAGCTAGTCCTAATTATTTTCTACTATAACTAAAATTGTAATCCAAAAAATGCATCACATTGATACAACATTAGAATATCCCTAGCCCGAGACCACAGAACTATTCATGGGCCATAAGTGTTACATGAACTCAAGCATGCATCCATTTATGAAAGAGGAAACCAACTAGTATCCATGAAATACCATGGTATTGTGGTGATGTTAAAACATATATTCAAAGTTAAAAAATAATAGAAATATAATCACACATGTATAATAAACAATAAGAGTACCTAGGTTCCAAATTATTATAATCATAATCTCAAAAATTTTAATGAAATAAAATGTACCTACATCTCAACTACTCATATATTAGGCTGGTAACTTATAATAACTAACAAACAAAAAAAATAAAGAAATCTATACTATTATCCCCATGGCACGTCTCATCTTTCTCTTGAATATACACATGTTATCTATCCAAATGATCTAATCCATATCCCCCAATCTTCCTAAACCTATTCAAAATGAGTTATGTTCAGGTACCTAGGTGTCATGTCTACCAGACCTGTGTTTGAGAACAAATAAGTTAGACCCCACCAATAATTCCCCTAATTTTACAAGTAAATTAGTGTATTAACATGTGATATTCTCCGAAAATAAATAGCATATGAATACATAAAATAATATCATCAATCCTCATGATTGATCGTGACACGTGAGATTAACTATACCTACACTATCTAGGTATAGTTATGTTTTAATATGTCACATAACATCAAAATTATACAGTTCATCCCCTAAAATTTCAACAACATGTATAAAAATGTATATATTAACTCTATGAGTATGAATTATCCTTCCAAAATCATCTAATATATAAAAATATTTTTGACAGATTATCCCACCCGAGAATCATATATACAAGTTCACAAATGGGAATATTTTCCTACCTATAATATCTAATAAAAATAGTTGTGGCAATGGTTGACCTACCAAGATCTCAAATAAATCATGCATGACATTAAAACAACCAACCTGAAGATATAATGACAAAACACATCCATGTGGTTCATGGCCAATATTTTAATCTCATATAAAAAACCATGATAAGAGATTCTGCCACACAGTGATCTCATAAAACATCTTGGTGGGGATGTGACCCACTAGGTGACAACTTATGTAATTCATGGTGGGTTAGAATAACTAAAACTAGGAATAACTCAAATAATTATTTGTGGAAAACATCAACCCCATAAAATATCGTGATATTAATTATATTAAGTGTCCATATATTAAACCCCTCTCATATAAAAATGGGGGCACACACGCTCATGAAAAATAACCACAAAAAAATCCATACATGGATAAAAATAGATAGGCACAAAATACTACACCACTTAATGTTTACCATGAGTCTGGGGTACCCACTATGATCCCTTATATCACACCACAGCCTAAGCTCCCTATATGGGTTCCTCTATAACATTTTCATATATAGGGATCAATCCCAACACTCATATGGAATAAAATCTCTTATCATTACCACAATAATATTATGGCCTCATATGTCTCATACTAAAGTCAACACTAACACCATACTAGATAGATTTCATACAGCCTATTGCACATCCTAGTTCACATTTTAGTCCCATCACACCCTAAAAACACATTTTTAACCCACTATATACCCACTAGAGTGACCAATGACTTTTTAGGGAGGCGTACTCACCCCACACTCTAATTAGCTATCTGTATGGGTATATAGAAACAGAAGTTTCTATCCTAAACAATTTAGTAAAGTCATTCTTTATCTAGTAATCTCTTAAAAAAGGTGGTTTCTAAGGACACCCATACAAGGTTCATTATTTTCCTGTAATTTAAATTATACCCTTATAGGGTCTTAGTATCTAATATCCCACATTTATGTTTGATCCTTTGACCATTAGTATACATGGTACTAACTACTGTAAATGGTTCCATATTTTCCGATAACACTTTTTTTATTCCACAGAAATTCAAGGAAACATATCATTTTTAAATAAAAGGACATTCAATCATATGTGGTGAGGCTTCACATCACAAGATATTTAAATAAAGTGTTTATGTACAACCCTCAGCATATCTCTAATCCTTCTTCATGGAAAAGATTAAAACTTAAATTTCAATTGATACATCAGTTTCTTAAAATTTATGGAAAATACAAAATAATTATGGGAAATGGAAAACCAAATTAAATCTTCATAAATCCAATTAAAAACATTTGTCTGATATGTCCTTTATCTAATCCAAAAAAATCACCAAGATATTGGAAATATTCCATCATTATCCAGTATAATCATTATTAAAAAGTCTGAACTGATAGTAATAAATCAATAATGTGTGATGGGGGAGAAATTGATAATGACGTCATGTGGGGGATATATTTACCAAAAAGTTTCGTTTGGATTGAACAAAACATTCTTGCATGTCGAATCGAAGTAATTTTCACTCAATGTTGAATAGTCAAATAGATGACCCATTTCAAAAATTTGACAACATACATACTATTGAAATATCCAAAAATCATCCTTAATATATTTTTTAATTTTTTTTATTAATATTTAATAAATTTTGGTATCATTTTTCATTTTTCATAGAATTTTGAAATCGCTCGAGGATACTAAAAATTATTATATGTATCTCTAAAAATAATAATATATTTTCATGGGGTTTATATTAAAATATTTTTTCCCTATAATAACATGACTCAAGTAAACCAAAGTTTGTGTTCAATTTATTCCATTGGTATAAGTTACAAGGGATCACATTATAGAGTAGCATAGAATTTAGTAGTATTTTGATTATAGATACAAGTATGGTTTCTATATATTAAATATAAAACATTAAAACATGTCACTATATACTTCATGGAAACATTATTATTCCATTTTCAATAAACTAATTCATTAAAATAACAAATCATGATACCCTTGGGAAATGAAACAAAATAAATTATGTGAGATCAAATTCTCTATAAGGGGTAGCGTAGATTTTAGGATATCTTTGAATAATTATTGATTAAAAATTATGGAAAAAATGAATGATCAATATAATTAAATAATAAATTGATATATTGGGAATAATATATAAATCTATTCCATTATTAAGGTAGTAAATAGATCACATGGATAATAATAATTGATTTTAAAATTATTTAATGAATAATGATATAAATATTAATCATACCATGAATGCCTCAAATAAAGAAATTATGATATTGAAATAAATTATATATTTTATGACATAATGACATTACTATTAAGGAAAAAATCATAGTTAACATGTTCTCACCACTGTGGGACCAATTTTAAGACATCAATATCATGCTAGAAGGGCCTCTTTTCCATGAAATATTAATAAATGTGAAAAAATGAATCAAATATCCTAAAATATTGTCTCACATGACTTAATAATGCATTTATAGATATATAATTTTTGGCCCCACCAATCACTTGTGTATGTCTACGGATTTATCATATGGGATAAATGAATAATCAAATTATGTAAAATTAACTTCTATTACAAATCAATAAACATATATATTAGAATAGTAATATTATAGGGTGTCAATAAATTACCCAAATAAAATAGAATAACAAGATTTAAAGGGATTGAAGAAAATATTATGAAACGTATCATTATAGAATATCCCCAATGAATCATAATAAACATTAAATAATTCTAACATGTCATAATAACACATTCAGAAGAGGATAAGATATTTACTTTCGGATAAATATGAATAAATAAATATTTATTGTTTTTAAGCTTTATTAAAAAATAGTTTATACAAAAAGTGAGTATAAATTTCATTTATAAACCAAGAAAATGTGGACAGTTTATTTCTTAAAAAAACCAATTCTAGCAGTGAGAGAATGTTTTTTATATAATATGATTAAAATAATATTCCATTGATGTTTTAAAAATATAATCAATGTTAATTGAAAATGATGTCACATATCACTTTTAAATACCATTAAAAATATGGTGACCATTTGAACATTTAAAAAATAATATATAAATAGATTCCTTTAAAATAAGAAATTAGAAAATGAATAAGGGAGGTGTCCACAAATGAGGAGTGGAGAAAAATAAATATGAACATGAATTTTTTTAAAAAATATATTTATTGAACGCCACATCATTAAAAGTGTATTTTGGATTCCATTGTCAAATATTAAAATATAAATTTTAATACTATAACAAAAAATAAATAAATATCATTTCACTATATTGGAGGATAAAATTAGGGTATGAATAATATTTATATAGATGAGAAAGATTCTCATCTAAAAAATAAGGTATATTAAAGAAGAACCCCTATCAAATTTGGTAACATTTAATATAGAATCAAATGAAATAATGTACACGTTATTTCTTGGTTAGATTCAATAATATAATGATTTATAAAATAAAATTTATTTATGGGGTATTATATACACAACATAAATAGATATTATGATTAATATGGAACATATCTTCATAAAAGGAAGTTGAATTGAGAAAATCCAAATATTTTGCTACCATGTTCAATGAAGTATCTTTATCCTACATTACTGAAAATAAAAATCATAAAAACATATTCCAAAACACAATTCATTTAAATTATCCACAATAATCTCCAATTATAATCATTATATGAATATATATTAGTTCATTATTATTTATTTTAACAATTGAGTGTTATTATTTTTGATTGTTTCAAACTTGTTTTTAGCTAATTATTTTTGGAATTTTTAAATTATGAAAAGGACATATTTCTAATATTATTCAATATAATAGAATAACTATGTCTCAATCAGTTATTATGTTCAATTTTTATTGCATAAAATTCATGGGAATGGTTTCTAAAATGTTAATCCATGATGATATTTTTTCAAGTTATTTATTGATATTTATATGTTACTTCATAGTGATAAATTATTAATGTTATAACATTCTAGAATATTATTATTGAAACATATTTCTCTTTAACAATATATATATTAATAAAATATATTTCTAGATCTATCTATGTAAGGAAGTGATGAAAAGAACATGTCTATTTCTAGAGGAAGCAACCAACATGAACAAGGGAATGACATTTTTATTTTTCCACGAACATGATTAAAGAACAAAAAGGGATTATATTCTCAAAAAAATAAAACTAATTTAAATATCCTATTCACTCATTAAATTCAATTTTATAACAATCCATGTTTGGTGGTTATGAAAAAATATTTTTTTCCAGGGATGTGGTTTTTAACTTGTACACAGTAATGGTTCTATAATTTCTCAATGGGGGAATATTAGAAAATTGATATAAAATTAATATAATAATAATAATGCTTATTAAATATCCTTCAGGTATTTTACTATATTTGTAAAATAGATTTTTAGTAGAATTATAAAGAAGAAAAAAAGTAATGAAGTTATTAGGAATCACATGGATAATTTCATCACTCACTTGGAGGAGCATTTAAAACATTATATATGGTCAAGAGGAATTTATATTATAGAGTAAATGTTAATGGGGTTTTTACGAATCCCATTAAAAATAATGATGATTAGAAAGAAATTTATAACTAGGAAAATATTTCAATATCATTTAAATTATAAAGAATTGTGGCTATAAAAGATGAAAATAATGGAGAGAATATGAGTGTGGGTTGAAAAATCCCTCAAAAACTTATGTTTATTTATTTTATGATGAAATTTATGACTTTTTTCCTAATTATTAAATTTTACCCAAATTTACTTTTACCGTGGTAATTCATTTTTGAACTAGTATAATTTAATGTTATTACCATTGTTAAAATTGAACGTATAGCCTAACAATAGGTTGGGTATTTAAAATTGAACATCATTTCATAAAATAAATTTTTTACTGTTTTGAAAAATTATTAATAATATTTGTGGAAAAAATTCCAAATTTTTTTCAGAAAATTAATTTTTAAGAATAAAAATTATTTTGAAGAAATATTTTCTACGTTATTGATTTTAATAAATTCAATTTTAATATTAGTAAATAAATAGAAGATATGTGGCATTCATGGAAATAAAAAACTAAAATCTACAATGAGAATATAGAATTAAAAAAATTTCTAGAAAACATATTTGAATAAGACAACACATCAGTTCCAAAATTTTATGCATAGGTTTATAAATTAAAAATGTTATTCTAAATACATATTTTTTTAATTAAGTAACAATTATTTAAAAAAATTCATAAATGTTTAAATAATTCAAAAACCTTATTTATGATGTTACTTGTAAAATCAATATTTTTTCGAATATATCCAAATTTTTTACAAATTTACAATAAATTCAACATAAAATAATATTTCAATGATGAAAACAATCATTTTTTAAAATTTAAATTCAAAAATATATTAGTTTTTATTTAAAATTTAAATAATAAAATATAAAGAAAAATTTATTTATTAATTATATTTCTCTTTATAAATATTAACTTTTCTTATACTAAGTTTTTGTAAATGAAAAATTAAATTACTATTAATATATTAATTATTATGTCATTATATTTTATCAATATTCAACTATAATATATTTAGATTATAATGTTAAAAATGCATTGTGCATAATATTTTTTAATAAATTATATTTTCTAATACCAAAATAAATTGATTATTATTACATTCCATTTAATAACTAGGGGATTCCATTAATTTATTTTATTTTATATATAACAAATATATTTTAATAAAATCATACATTATTTTGGATTAATTTTATAAAAAATATAATACAAACCACATATAGAAAAGCAATTATTAAAAAAATGTTTATTAACCATAATTAAAACGTATAGAATTAATTTTATCTTTTAAAATTATATTAATTTATTTTTATCAATATATTGATCCTAAAATATTTCAACAAATTTTAGGAGAGAATTTTTTATTCTTATTTTTTACAATTAAATATTGTTTCAAATAAATTTATTTAATATAATATTATATCTTTTTTATTATACATATTATATAAAGAATATAATATCTTACTTGCTTACTAAAAACCCAAAAATAGTATTACATTTAGAAATATATATATCAATTGATCATAAATAAAATGACCATATTTACAATGATAATATTTATAAAGATCTTATTTGTTCCTCTATATTACAAAACTAACCACATGAACTCTATTACCATATTTTTTTTATCATCCTTATTAATAAAAATATTTCATTCCTCTTAAATACAATTATTTTGGATTTTAGTTTTTTTCTTAATTATGTTGATTCCCATGGCTCATGAGAATCAATTGGGATCTTCTATCATGATGATATTATTATTATTTATTTAATGTTGCATTTTTATACACTTTTAATGGAATTAATCCACCATTGTATGTAATACATGGATTCAATAACATTCACTGTATTATTATAACATAATAAAATGTGTCATAGTTTTTGTGTATTGGGTTTCATATGATACAAGAAATTAATCATAATATATATGTAAATAAAATTTGATATGAAAATCTGGATTACTTATAGGCACTCCCCCTTAAACAAGTCATTTTATATAAATATTAATTATATTTTACGAACAAAATATCTATAGGTGTATATATGTTAAAAACAAAAAAGGCATAATCTTAAATGGGATATCTACCTCACTGTCTTAAGAAGGACAAGAAAAATCTTGTATTAATTTATAATAAGTATATATGGAAATTATAAACATTTGTTCCAAATTTAAAACAATATATATCTATAAATATAATACATTTCTAGACACATACAATTCATAAATTTCATTTTATTATAATTTTTATAACCAAACACTAAAACAGAAATGGTTATTATATTAATAATATACAAAAATAATCCATTATATGAGTAAGATAAATCGATCTAAAGATGCTTTCTCCTATGAAATATTTTTCTTATCCTATAATAATATTGATTTTTTCTAATTTGTTTTATTATGGGTTATCTTATACTTCTTAACCCCATAACTAATATAACTATCCAATTAATATCATAAACATTCCAACAATATTCAATTCCCCAAAATTAATCAAATTTATTCTTTCAATATTCAACTTACGCATTATCTATATAATCACAAATCAATATGTATACACCTTTAATACTAAATCTATTATTTTTAATATAAATTATACATGGTTATTTATAATTATAATCTCTAAAAAATATTCATATCCCTCAAATGGTTCATAAATATAATTTCAATTAACTAATAAATATTCTTTGGGAGTGTCAGACCTGGTTAAAAATTTGGCATCTTTTTCATAAAGCATGTAAAAATAAAAATAACACCCAACCACCCATTTCAGTGTTATTACCCCAACGAACAACAATGTTATATCTTGTATCAATGTTTTTGAATTTGTACAAGTACTTTTGTGGTATGAAACAATATAATCTTCACATTACTAAAATTTATGATGTTCTCCAATACCTATACTTGTCTTTAGAGTCTGTCAAACGATTTTGTAATATATTCTATGTCTTTCTAAATCTGTTTTATAGGGATTCGGATAAAATTTATTTAATAAAAATTCAGATACATGAATTTAGTATCCTATATCTATTAGTTAATTATTTACTATAGTACATGACTCTAGGGATCCCACCATTGAGGATTGGAATGTTTTGTAGTCTCCTGAGATTAGATAAAAACCTAATTGTCGTAATTAATTGGAAATAATAAGACACAATATTATAATAATGTTGGAAATTTTTGTATTCATTTGAGTACTTCATAAAATTCATTCAAAATCCCCTTCCCAATATCTTGGGGAAAAGAATGTAAAGAAAAACTGTCCACTTTAATGCCTATTATGGTATGGCATATAGTAGAAACTATCTTTGAATTAATATGTAATAAATAGTATGGTACTAAAAAATAATCACAATAGTTCTATAATTACATAATACATAGATTATAATATACCCATATATAAAATTTTATTTTACTTATAAATATCACATGGATAAAAATAATTTATTCCCTAATCATAGAGTACATAACTTCAGACATCCTAATCATACTTCCAGTGTAAAAAAAAGAAATCATGGTTTTACCGTCATGGCCATGTACCAAGACATCATGATATAACTTTCAAGTAAGAATTTGCGGACAATAAGATCTTATAATTCTGGCCTTTTCCCTAGACATCATTATCATACCATCAAGTAATCATGTCTAGGAAACATTAATAAATGGTTAGTTATACGCTATATATAAAACCCATCTATCTCATTAGTGCTGGTATTTAATTGAGGGGATATAAAATTAATGGCCCCCATCATTTAACTAATTATAATTCATTTACTATATAAATAAATAAATATCAACATACTGTATAATCAATATTCCTAGTAATCAGTAACCATCTATGTTGGAATAATTAAAAAATATGATTTCAATACATATCACTTTCAACAAATGGTATTACACCATCATAAGTCATCTATGGAAATAAAGTGGATGGCCTCATTAGATAATATCCCCTATGAATCATATGAAACATTAAAGAATGTTGGAAAAGATCAAAATACATTTTAAATTTAATTAACAATTAAACATTTAGAAATAATAAAAATATAATTTATTTTTTAATAACTATTTATGAAAAAAATAGAATGAAAAACTATTTAGAATTTATTTTGAAATCCCATGGAAACATGGAGAATATTATTCTTAAATAGAACTGAATAATTAGGTGGAAAAATAATATATAATTGAAAATTTTAAACAAATATTCCATTCACATTTTGTAAATAAAGTCATTTTTAATTGAAATTGATTTCACAATACACTTTTCAAAATTAATTTTTTTTGGAAAATTTGGTAATGAGAGCCATGAAAAAAAACTTAAATGGCATATTTATTACATATTTTTATTATTAATTCAAAAAATAGTCATATAACTAAGGTTCCTAATAGAATAATGTCATAGATACTAGAAACATCGAATTTTTTTTCACATATTGTTAACATTTTTTCTAATATAAATCCATTGTTAGGTATTTCATATGAAATAATCATAATTAAATCCCAGGGAATGGAAAATATAAAAGGGTTGTACTGAATCACCAAGTATGTTATCAGATAATAATGGAAAATCATTTTATATCATAAAATTGGGGAAATCCATGAATAAGGAAAACTATGTGATTAAAATGAAACATAAATAAAGAAATTTAAACCTTACACATAAAAGATTTACATTATATCCCAAACAATAAAACTATTACCGTGGAATGTGAAAATAATTCTTGATGAAAATAACATGAGCCATTAGCCATTGGAAATATAGTGAAATAATCATAAACAGAAGATTTATTTTCTTTTGGAACCTAGAAACCTTCTAAACCATATACTCATAAAATTATGAGTAGAAATCGTTGTTCTCAAAGTCACCTATTTTGAAGGAATATTATTTTAAAATCATTCTCAAAAAATTTCTATCTCATTGTTTTTAATAAATTACCCAATTCCTTGTTAGGATATATAGGTCCCACCCATTTCATAATTGATACATTTATGTGCAACATTAAAAAATCATAAAATCCTAATATAACACAAAGAAATAAAATTAGTGTTAATAAATTTCCCAAAAATCACATAAATAATCCTTTTTAGAAAAATCAGTTTCGTAAAAAATCAAAAAAAATTAAATAATTCAATTTATATAAGGAACCTATAGAAATAAAATGAGCTTCATAAAAAAATACAAAAGGAATAAAAAATAATAATAAAATAAATATGTTGATAAAGATAATTAGAAAAACCAAAATAATTACACCCAGAAATATTATAATTCAAAACATTAACCATAACTCCTCTATATATAGATCCCTCAATATAATGATGTAAAATCATAATGAAAATATATTTTGAAAACATCTTTTATTTTTCACTGAATAATTCATTTTTATGAATTTATTTTAAAATAAATCATTAGTTTCATGAAAAACCAATAAGAAATAATTCATTTAAGTGGAATTGATTAAAATAATAATTTCTTATATAGTAAAATATGGCATCATTTATTTGGTAATTTCTCTTAAAAATAAATTTCATAGAAGAAAATGTATAACATAAGGAATAGAGTTTTATTTTTTAAGTCCCTCACCAATACCCTTTATTTTTATAAATCATCATTAAACTAATGTATCATAAAAATATACATCCTAATTACCTATTTCATAATCATTTTCATATTTTTTTACATTTATAATCTTGTTTAATAATAATTATATTTAGGTATTATATTTTTGTAATATGTTTTCAACATTAGGTGTTAATAACATATATTTTTTTCATTCATTATAATATTTATGTAATTACCCATAATTGGATATCTAAATTAATATTGATTTATAATTTAATATTTTTTAAATATATAACTTCTATTTATTTAAAAAATTTATATTTCATTTCATATGTGGTTTTTAAAAAATATGGAAAAACAGAATTGATAATGGTTTGTATTAATTATTTTTGAAATGGAAAAAGGGGCATTAATTATAATTTAAATCTTTAATATAATATTTAAATAAACATGTGATAATAATAATTTAAGTAATGTGTAAAAATGTTTATATATTTTTTGTTCTCATGGTAATCTATGTTGAAATTTTATAACAATGTTCACATAGGCGGCTAAACTGAACCAAACATGAACACACATTGACTCGATTGGAATGTATGGTTATGTGTGGGTTTATTTAGACAAAATTTCATTTTAATTTAATAATAATTATTTTATTCTGTTATTTTTATGATTTTAAAACATATTTTACTATGTTTAGTTAATGTATGAAACTCTATATGAGGAACTAAAAATGCATCATTAAGGGTGCGATAATTTGTACATATGCATGATTATTGTTCTCATTACAATATTTCTATGAGAGGGTGAACTTGAATATTATATTTAAATTTAATTATAATTTTTATAATATATGTAATATATATTTTAATTATTACCACCCTTAACACCATTTGGGAAAATTGGTAATAAAGAACACAATATATCATTTATGGATGCCATAGTCTACACAATGCACTAAAAATGATTGTTTGTTCTTATTAGTGTATGGAATTGAATAAATAATGGTTGTAAAACTCATATAAAAATTTTAGTATATGAATTATAATTATTTAATATTACAAATGTTTTGATAAAATATTTTAGTTATTAGGTTTATGAAGAATTACTTTAATTGAGACAATAATTACAATTTGAGACTTCATTTCTCTCCTTGAATATTCCCTAGAAATTGAATGTATTAGGCTAAATATTAGTGAATAGGTAATAATAGAAAGTAAAATTGAATAGTGTAATGTAATAATTATAATAATATGTATATATTTAAGTGTTTTTAGTGGTATCGATTTTTAAGGGGTAAAAATGGACACTTTTTGAAACACTTATCATTTTCAAAAATTCCATGAAATTATTCCCATGTCATTGTCTCCAACGTTTAATAATTAATGATTTGGGGTTTTATCTAGACCTATAATAGATAAATCATGTTTTTAACAAATTTTTCAAAAAACATATATATTTTTCACCATTTTGATTTCATATTTTATGTTCTTAATTTTAAACTAGGAAACTCATTTTTAAATAAGTGATTTTCTATTTTATTAAACATTTAACATATCCCATATTAAAATTTGGTAGTCATGGAACCGAATATAAAATATATTTAATCCAATTTAATATTTAAATATTATAAAATTGACTTTTAACTTAAAATAGTTAATGTATATAAAAATATTTTCGTAGAAAAATACAATAAGACCTTTATGGATTCTTATTCATAATTTGTATTGATTTCCAACAAAATGAATTTTAATGAATTTATTTATTAGATAATAAATAATAATATAGTAATTGATTAAATTATATCAATTTAATTTATATCATATAAATTCTTAATATTAGTAAAATAATAATTTTAATATAATTAGTTAATTTTATTGCTGTAATTAATATTAATACTAAAAAATGAATTTTTATTCAAAAAATTTAAATTTCCCATTTTAAATAGTGTAAAAATTCTGATATAATATATAATATTCACTTTATGAAATAAAATCTATATTTATTAAGAAATTACTCATAACCATATAATATATAAATTGCAGAAACATATATATCAAAAAAGTAAATTTTTAGGAAAATTATTCATGATTACGATTGAATTATGAATTCAATTTATTCCAATGAATTTAATATATTTTTTGTTTTTTAATTATTATTTATTTAAAACTTAAATTTAAAATCAAAAACAATTTCTTCTAATTATAATTAATTAAAAAACAATTGATAAATAGTTTTCATTAAAATGATACAAAAATATTCGAAATGATAAGCATGGGTTAATGAATTGAATAATGTATTTTAAAATTTTTTATTATTATTTAAAATATTTAATTTAATAGTAAATTTGTTTCAAAACATTTAATTTAATCATATAATAATACTATTTTAGAAAAGATTTTGTGTTAAAAAAATTATATTCTTTCAAGATTCACCAAAAATTCTTAATGTCCCAATCAAATATCATAAGATAAATTGGATGTTATAAAATATGTAATTTAGTTAAATTTATCATATTTAAATTTTAACATTTGTAAATTTTTATTTTCAAAAAAATATATATAATATAAAGAAAATTACATTTATTGAAACAAACCTTTTCAATATTAGATGGTATTAATTATTTACCATCTTAATTCAATAACTATTAGGGGATTGAAGTGCCCAGATCAGTGTGAATCACTGAGAGGGGGAGGGGGTGAATCAGTGATCCTTTAAAACTTTTTTACTAATTGATTCTTAATCAATTAAACCTCTATGGCTGGTTAAAGCCTCGATCCACTCTTCTTGTATCTCTCAACCTTTCCCGGATAATGCAGTAATGAAAAGGCACAGGACACAAGGATTTACAAGGTTCGGCACCAAAGGCCTACATCCTTGCCATGCTCTCCAAGCATGGATTCTCCATTATAACCTGTTAAAATTACAATGGTCGATACAGAGTCCCACTGTATCTCTCCTGAGTCCCACAGGAGGGTCTTTATACTGCTTCACACAGTGTTACCAGAGTCCCACTGGCCTGCTCCAGAATCCCACTGAAGACTTCTTCTCCCTGAGTCCCACAGGGTCTTCTCTTGGCTCCTCGAGTCACACGAGTAGCTCTTCTTCACTTTAAGTTCTTCAAGTAACTTCAGCAGTCTGGGATAAAGACTGCTGGCCTTGCTCTGTACCTCTGATCACTTGTGATGATCAGGATCTTCTCAATCTACTGAAAACTCAGACACCCAATCTCTTTAACTTTAGTCTGGCTCAGTCTCAGTTCACTTCAACATCATGCACTGAGTGCATGGCAACTCTTCAAGATCTTCAAGTCTTGGACTCCTCAGATGCACACCACTGATTTAGCACTGTTCACGTGTGCACGTGCATGCATGCATGCATGCACTTTCCCTTTCTTCTTCTTGGTGCAGTAGACCCACAAAGGGTGTAGTATCTTTAAGCACACACCTTCACTGAACTTCACACACTTAATTCAATTTGCTTACACACTTAGAGTGTGTTCTACTTTAGTGTGGGTCACTCCTTCTTCTTCTTCTAATGTGTATACACTTTTAGTGCACACACTAGGTTCGGCCTTTTAGTTCTTTTGCACACACAAATGCCTATGGCCTTCTTCCCTTCTTGTGCACACACCTAGGCTTCGGCCAACTTCTTGCTCACTTTATACACACACTTAATGAGTGTGGTCTTCTAACCACTTGGCACACACTTGGCCTTTCACTTTATCTTGCACACAAAAATGCCCGTAGGGTGTATTTGCACTTTGCACACACAATCTTGGCTATGACCTATTCTTTCTTTGACACACACTAACTTAGGTTTAGTTGTGGTCTTCTTGTTCACTTAGCACACACACAAGGCCACTGCCTTTTTTTCAAATGCACACACAGAGTGCAAGTCTCGGCCAAGGTGTGTTCATGTTCACTTTGCACACACACTGCCCATGTGCTTCTCCTCTTCTCCACTGCCGCGCAAGGCTTCGGCCTTCTTTGGCACACACAATGTGTGTAAAACACAACCCGAACTCCTTCACTTCACACACACACAAAATGAGTGTGGTATACTGCCTTGATCTCAAAGGAGGCGCGCAAGGAGCACGGCACAGGGGCGTGCAAGACCTCGGGTGCAAAGCACCTCGGGCTTCAACCGTGGGCGCGCAGAGTGCCGCGGCCCTGGGTTCTTCCTGCCGCGCAAGGATTAGCGCGCAGGGGTCTCCCCTTCACTTCTTTCGCGCAAGGGATGCGCAAAAGGGACTCCTTCGGGCCTCAGATGGCACCGAGAACAATAGCCGCGCAAGTGGGATGCGCGGGGCTTCGGCTTCGCGAGGCAGAGAGTGCTCCGCGGGACTCCGGATCTTCAACAAAATAATCAGCGTATCAGCAAACTTCTCCAATGCCTCGGCCTCTCCTTTTATAGGCGTGGAGAGCCTTTGATCATCCGCGTGATCATAAATTCAAAATCCCGAGATCTTCGGATCTTCAAAAATATTTCCAAAACTTGATCTTTATTCTCGGTTTGACGCGGGCTCCATTATTTTTCGGCCTTCTTCACGTGCATGCGACTTAGAACGCATGCACGGCCTTCCTTCGATCCAAACCATGCAGAGCATCAACACCGAATGGCCTCGCACCTTCGGTTTGCTTCGGCCTTCATCGAAATCTCCCAAACATTGCATGCATGTGTATTTTTAAGCATGGATCGGTTCAGTAGGTCCAGACGAGTCGGATGGACGTCTTAGATCCTTCAGAGGTGGCCGGGAACTCGAAAACCGGCCTCGGGTAGCCTCTGGTTCATCGGCGGCTCACGGGGAGGCTTCGGACGAGCTCGGCGAAGGAGACGACGCTGGGAGCCGTCGGATCGCCATTTAAATGACCGCGGACGGCTCAGATTATAACATCGCCGCGGAGATGGATCGTACGGTGGAGATCTTGCGCGAGATCAAACATGCGGCCAGGATTAGATCCCGGGATAAAAATCCCGTCCCACATCGAATCGTCCAGCGGTTTATCCGCGCTTTATCAAAGACTCGCTGCCGCCACCGCTTCAATTGTCTCTCCTTCTCCCTCCACGGTGCCGCCCCGCACCGTGTTCGTCCTGCCTGTCTGCGGGCGCGCTTTGCGCCCACTCATGACTCCTGCGGGCGCGCTCTAGCGCCCACTATGCACACACACGGGTGCGCGGGCTTCACCACCGCGTGCCCTCGGGGCTTATACACGGCCCCTGCCTCTGCCGCCCGGGCTGGCCACATGGGATCCCCCCTTGGGCGTGGCGCCTTTAGGCCCACATGTGCCTTGGGGGTTGAACCCTTAAGGCTGGCCTTGGCTGGCCAATTTTTTGCAACAAAAACACTAAGTCCTTTGTTAAACGAAGTGACCAAGTGTAACATGCCAAGTGCCAAATGCCTCCTCCTCTATTCTTTCTTCCCATTTCTTCTCTTCTTCATCTTAAGAATTCCTCCATTTCTTCTCCTCACATTATCTTCACTTAGGATATGGAATTCAAAAGGTTCATCTTAATCTTTTTCATCTCTTCTTCCATATATCTATTCTTCTTCTTCATTAGAATTCCTCCATTCTTCCTCTCATATACTCAATACATAGAATGTGAAATTCCCGAAGGGTCTTCTTCATCAATCGAGCTCCTTAATCAAATAGAGTCTTCAATGTGCTTCATTGATCTAATCAGAGATCAATTGGATCTTCTTCAGATTCACATGCACTAAGTGTTAGTGCATGGATTACATTAAACCACTTCATCCACTTAGAACATGTGAATGGATCATCTTCAACTCCTCATGCATTGTGAAGACAATGCATGGTCTTCAATCAATGTTGTGACTTTGTATCCAATTGATACAAGTTCTATGAACTTAAAGATCAGCTCAACAATCGTCAGGTTTTCTTAGAGAATGTTTCAACCATCATCTCCTATGTCACTTAGTGAATCTCCTAAGTGACATGCATCTTAGTACCATGGCCATTCTCCTTCATCACCACCACCATCACATCCTTTGACATTCACATCTTGACTCCCTGACATCCATTCATTCCAAGACAACTTCATGCCTCATTGACAACAAATGCAACACAATGCACTTCAATCTCCCCCTTTGTATTTGTTGTCAATACACTCCATCAGCACATATGAAAGGGTCAATATGTGTGCCAATATTTCTCCCCCTTATTGGCAATCAAATGCAAAGGTGTGGGGTGGTTTGCTTTCAAAATATGTCTTCCTCCCTTATAAAAGTATTTTCTTGTAAAACACTGAGAGAGGGATGATGTCACATGTTCTCTTTAGCAAAGAACCTTTAGTACATCAGCTCTAAGTCTACTTGGGCTAACCCGGTGTAGAAAACAAGAGTGATATAACCAAGGATTTCAAAGCTGTCCATAATTCTCTACACATGTGAGATCATGCTTAGGGGTTTGAAAAATTTTCAGATATAACAATGAATTGCTAAATCCTGCACATACTTCACAAAACTCATTATAAAGTTCAGTGCAAAGATAAAGCTCCCCCTTTCATCCATTTGTCTTCAATCCATACTCCCCCTTAATTGACAAGATAAACTCAATTAAGAAACAAGGGATGAAAGTATGATTGGAATACCTTCACTTTTCTTCAGGATGGTATTAATTCTTAGAATACCATCTTCTTCTGATTGGCTCCCCCCTCAAGGGGTGCACTCCATTCTTTCCAAACCATCCTCCAGTTGAGAATGATCATCATCTTCAATTCCCTATAATGTTAGCACATGTAAATACAAATAGTATAAGGGAATAAGATGGAACCTCCTTGGTTCATCAATGTGAACAACAAGGTTGAGAAGATTCTCTCAACCGAGATGTCCCATTTTCACCAGTCTTCACACTTGCACATTTGATCTTCATTGATGTCTGTGCTGGTGTGGTTCTCAACCCATCTTCATGTGAAATCTCTTTCTTCCCTTTTGCTTTAGCAAATGCCAGAGCTTCATCTTCAGCTTTTTGTAGTTCTCTGGCAAGTTGCAACTGATGTGGCCATATGACAAGTATATCATTTGGAAGATTGGCCTCAGTTTTGGAAGTTTCACATGGTTCCTTAGATGCTGTCAAGCTACCTTTCTTAGGCAACTTGTTTTCAATCAATCCCTTCTGCTTCTTCTGGATTGATTGTCTGTTTGAGTTCAGTCTGCCTCTATTGAATTTTATGGCTTCTTTACAAAGATCCATGATATGCCCTTTCTTTCCACAGTAGAAGCATTTCTTGGTGGTCCTTCTGGATGCATCACCCTTCTTGGACTCAGACTCCAAGGACTTCTCTTCATTTCTAAAACACTTCTTGGGAGCATTTTCTACTTTCTTCTTGCTTCCCAAGGAATCTATCTTAGCCAGGTTATGTGATCTTTTCTTCTTTTGAGCTCTGGATACAGTTGGAGATTGACATGTATCTATTTGACCACTTTTGCAATCATCCCAGATGTTGTCAAGTAATCCAAATCTATTTGCAGTAAACAGATGTCTCTAGACCTGTGGATGTTGCTTCTTTCCTTCTGGCTTGCTCCCCCTTTGCATGAGCTTCCTTTGTGCTTTGACATTTAGTGGATTGTACCAACAATCCTTTGCACAGTGCCCATACCTGTTACAACACCAGCATTGTCCCACGAATCTTGACCTTTTCAGTCCTTCTGATTGTAGGGTACTTTTCTTGACTTGTTGTGCTGTTTCAGGAGAGCTCTGCTTCTTTACTGTCTTCATCCATATTTGTATAGAATTATTCTTCCATCCTGCACTTTTAGTAGAAACACTTTTAGAAGCATGAGTACAAGATGGTATGGATGGTACCTTCTTTCTAGAAGATGTTGCACTTTTATTGGAGGATGTCTTTCTCTTAGAATCATCCTGCTCAAAGCATACTTGAGTAGCAACATGTCTTCTTTCAGCTAACTGGGAGGATTCAGCTTTAGGTGATTGCTGATTTTTCAATATCACCTCCAGTTCTAAGCATTTCATATTGAGGGAGTTCTTCTCATCCTCAACAGTTCTTAGCTTTCCTTCCCAATTCTCCACCAGTTGTTTCATCTGGTCTTCATGCACCTTCTTCAATTCTTGCAATGAATTGTCCAGCTCCTTCACCCTTTTGACTTTGTCTTCTAGTTGAGCATCTCTGACAACCATTGACACTTTGTGCCTCTTTTCCAGTGCATGGAAAACTACTTTGACCAATACTTTAAAGAATTCTTTCTCAGAAAGACTTCTCTGCAATTCTTCAGCAGTGTCTTCATATCTTTCATTGCAAAGAGATACTGTTTCATCTTTGGCATTTACCAGCTTTCTGAGAGTGTTGGTTATGCCATCCCTTTTAGCCAATTGGACTTCCAGAGAATTGGCTTCATCTTCTAGCTGTAATTTTTCTTCTTGAAGATCAAGGAGGCCTGTAGCTATACACATTGCAATTTCCTTGGGGACTCTCTTCTGAAGATATTTGATTGCATTTAGAAGATCATTGTTCCTTTCATCTTCATCACAGCTAGAGCAGGCTTCATCAGAAGAATGATAAAAGGAATTGTCATCTGATGTGACTTTCACATTTCTTTCCATAGAAGGAGTTTCTCTGATTGCAGCAACCTTCTTCCTCATCTTCTTTGCCTGTTTCTTCATTCTGTTTTTCAGAGTCTTGGCAGATATCTCCATTTGAGGCTCTTCTTTTATTTCCTCAAATCTGCACTCCATATAGACTCCCTTGGATCTTTTAGAGGGAACCTCGCTCTGATACCAATTGAAGTGCCCAGATCAGTGTGAATCACTGAGAGGGGGAGGGGGTGAATCAGTGATCCTTTAAAACTTTTTTACTAATTGATTCTTAATCAATTAAACCTCTATGGCTGGTTAAAGCCTCGATCCACTCTTCTTGTATCTCTCAACCTTTCCCGGATAATGCAGTAATGAAAAGGCACAGGACACAAGGATTTACAAGGTTCGGCACCAAAGGCCTACATCCTTGCCATGCTCTCCAAGCATGGATTCTCCATTATAACCTGTTAAAATTACAATGGTCGATACAGAGTCCCACTGTATCTCTCCTGAGTCCCACAGGAGGGTCTTTATACTGCTTCACACAGTGTTACCAGAGTCCCACTGGCCTGCTCCAGAATCCCACTGAAGACTTCTTCTCCCTGAGTCCCACAGGGTCTTCTCTTGGCTCCTCGAGTCACACGAGTAGCTCTTCTTCACTTTAAGTTCTTCAAGTAACTTCAGCAGTCTGGGATAAAGACTGCTGGCCTTGCTCTGTACCTCTGATCACTTGTGATGATCAGGATCTTCTCAATCTACTGAAAACTCAGACACCCAATCTCTTTAACTTTAGTCTGGCTCAGTCTCAGTTCACTTCAACATCATGCACTGAGTGCATGGCAACTCTTCAAGATCTTCAAGTCTTGGACTCCTCAGATGCACACCACTGATTTAGCACTGTTCACGTGTGCACGTGCATGCATGCATGCATGCACTTTCCCTTTCTTCTTCTTGGTGCAGTAGACCCACAAAGGGTGTAGTATCTTTAAGCACACACCTTCACTGAACTTCACACACTTAATTCAATTTGCTTACACACTTAGAGTGTGTTCTACTTTAGTGTGGGTCACTCCTTCTTCTTCTTCTAATGTGTATACACTTTTAGTGCACACACTAGGTTCGGCCTTTTAGTTCTTTTGCACACACAAATGCCTATGGCCTTCTTCCCTTCTTGTGCACACACCTAGGCTTCGGCCAACTTCTTGCTCACTTTATACACACACTTAATGAGTGTGGTCTTCTAACCACTTGGCACACACTTGGCCTTTCACTTTATCTTGCACACAAAAATGCCCGTAGGGTGTATTTGCACTTTGCACACACAATCTTGGCTATGACCTATTCTTTCTTTGACACACACTAACTTAGGTTTAGTTGTGGTCTTCTTGTTCACTTAGCACACACACAAGGCCACTGCCTTTTTTTCAAATGCACACACAGAGTGCAAGTCTCGGCCAAGGTGTGTTCATGTTCACTTTGCACACACACTGCCCATGTGCTTCTCCTCTTCTCCACTGCCGCGCAAGGCTTCGGCCTTCTTTGGCACACACAATGTGTGTAAAACACAACCCGAACTCCTTCACTTCACACACACACAAAATGAGTGTGGTATACTGCCTTGATCTCAAAGGAGGCGCGCAAGGAGCACGGCACAGGGGCGTGCAAGACCTCGGGTGCAAAGCACCTCGGGCTTCAACCGTGGGCGCGCAGAGTGCCGCGGCCCTGGGTTCTTCCTGCCGCGCAAGGATTAGCGCGCAGGGGTCTCCCCTTCACTTCTTTCGCGCAAGGGATGCGCAAAAGGGACTCCTTCGGGCCTCAGATGGCACCGAGAACAATAGCCGCGCAAGTGGGATGCGCGGGGCTTCGGCTTCGCGAGGCAGAGAGTGCTCCGCGGGACTCCGGATCTTCAACAAAATAATCAGCGTATCAGCAAACTTCTCCAATGCCTCGGCCTCTCCTTTTATAGGCGTGGAGAGCCTTTGATCATCCGCGTGATCATAAATTCAAAATCCCGAGATCTTCGGATCTTCAAAAATATTTCCAAAACTTGATCTTTATTCTCGGTTTGACGCGGGCTCCATTATTTTTCGGCCTTCTTCACGTGCATGCGACTTAGAACGCATGCACGGCCTTCCTTCGATCCAAACCATGCAGAGCATCAACACCGAATGGCCTCGCACCTTCGGTTTGCTTCGGCCTTCATCGAAATCTCCCAAACATTGCATGCATGTGTATTTTTAAGCATGGATCGGTTCAGTAGGTCCAGACGAGTCGGATGGACGTCTTAGATCCTTCAGAGGTGGCCGGGAACTCGAAAACCGGCCTCGGGTAGCCTCTGGTTCATCGGCGGCTCACGGGGAGGCTTCGGACGAGCTCGGCGAAGGAGACGACGCTGGGAGCCGTCGGATCGCCATTTAAATGACCGCGGACGGCTCAGATTATAACATCGCCGCGGAGATGGATCGTACGGTGGAGATCTTGCGCGAGATCAAACATGCGGCCAGGATTAGATCCCGGGATAAAAATCCCGTCCCACATCGAATCGTCCAGCGGTTTATCCGCGCTTTATCAAAGACTCGCTGCCGCCACCGCTTCAATTGTCTCTCCTTCTCCCTCCACGGTGCCGCCCCGCACCGTGTTCGTCCTGCCTGTCTGCGGGCGCGCTTTGCGCCCACTCATGACTCCTGCGGGCGCGCTCTAGCGCCCACTATGCACACACACGGGTGCGCGGGCTTCACCACCGCGTGCCCTCGGGGCTTATACACGGCCCCTGCCTCTGCCGCCCGGGCTGGCCACATGGGATCCCCCCTTGGGCGTGGCGCCTTTAGGCCCACATGTGCCTTGGGGGTTGAACCCTTAAGGCTGGCCTTGGCTGGCCAATTTTTTGCAACAAAAACACTAAGTCCTTTGTTAAACAAAGTGACCAAGTGTAACATGCCAAGTGCCAAATGCCTCCTCCTCTATTCTTTCTTCCCATTTCTTCTCTTCTTCATCTTAAGAATTCCTCCATTTCTTCTCCTCACATTATCTTCACTTAGGATATGGAATTCAAAAGGTTCATCTTAATCTTTTTCATCTCTTCTTCCATATATCTATTCTTCTTCTTCATTAGAATTCCTCCATTCTTCCTCTCATATACTCAATACATAGAATGTGAAATTCCCGAAGGGTCTTCTTCATCAATCGAGCTCCTTAATCAAATAGAGTCTTCAATGTGCTTCATTGATCTAATCAGAGATCAATTGGATCTTCTTCAGATTCACATGCACTAAGTGTTAGTGCATGGATTACATTAAACCACTTCATCCACTTAGAACATGTGAATGGATCATCTTCAACTCCTCATGCATTGTGAAGACAATGCATGGTCTTCAATCAATGTTGTGACTTTGTATCCAATTGATACAAGTTCTATGAACTTAAAGATCAGCTCAACAATCGTCAGGTTTTCTTAGAGAATGTTTCAACCATCATCTCCTATGTCACTTAGTGAATCTCCTAAGTGACATGCATCTTAGTACCATGGCCATTCTCCTTCATCACCACCACCATCACATCCTTTGACATTCACATCTTGACTCCCTGACATCCATTCATTCCAAGACAACTTCATGCCTCATTGACAACAAATGCAACACAATGCACTTCAGGGATTACCAAATTACTGTTTCTCATTATTTTATAAATAATATCCTATTTATATTTGTTTTTTTATGAATATTGTTGGGTTTGAACCATTTAATATGATATAGTATGTATTATGGGAGATCTAAAATCATAGGTCATTGCATTCTACTAAGCATAAATAAATAGTTTCTATTAAATATAAATTATTACCCACTGATGAAAAAAAGATATGGAATTATTAAAATAATTAAAATTCTATATTAAACATTTAATAAGATATCTAAAATACTATCTTAATATTGACAAAAAATTATATTTCATCCACAAAAATGATTTTTTATATCCTAATAATACATTCCAAATATTTTACATTATCAAAAAACTACATATGATTCCAATTAATTAATGAATTGTTAAACTGTATTTTCATAAAAATAATATTCTTTAATACTCAAATTGAAAAATAAACTTGTTTATAAAATAAAATAGGATAAAATATATATCATAATCTCAAAAAATGTGATAAACATCACTATAAATGAATGATAACCAATCCCAATTAAATGAATACTACATAACATTAATATTAAAAATCATCATACACTTTATTATCTCACCATTAAAATTGTAATAATCCTACAACATATCCATCTCATAAACATGTGTTCTAAAATATTTATGTCTAAAAAAATAACAGCTCTATGAAATCTATTCAAGAGGTTGTTGAAAATATTTAATAAATGATTTCAAAACATTACCTTAAAACTATAGAATAATGATACATGGATGTTCTGGATAAGCCATAGTAGTTTTTTGAACAAACCAAAGTATCATCAACATGTATAACTTTATTAATTAAAATAGATAATATCTTCAATATTTAATTTCATTTATGATATCAACCTCATTAAATTATTTAATACTAGAAAATTCCCATTTCTATAGCAGCATTCATAACAAAGATTCATTTATTTAATATAATCCATTACTTTGTGGTATGATAGTTTGTTTTTGGACATAATTTAGGAATCATTATCATTAGGATTTGGTTTCAAAAAAAATACTAAAACCATGTTGTTTAGGATAATATTCAAAATATTTAGAGTTTATGAATATAAATAATAAATACTAATATGTTTACTAAAATGACACCATCGTTAAAATGTATGAAACTTTCATTTCAACTATATCATAATCAATCAATCTAATAAATCTGATAGATCTGCCTAGGTTACATTATATTGTGTAATATGAAGCATTATAAGCTAGTACAATAATATAATAAAGAAATTAATCCCAAATAATGGTTCATAATGATCCTGAAATCAAGCATAGAAAATATCTCAAGAGTGAATACCCGAGTGTGAAGTCATCGACCACCTAATCATTTATCATATTAAATATTTCATTAATGATTAATAAACCATTTTTGGGGTTGTTACCCTTAGGTTTATTTATGCCACAACTAAATCTAGTTTATAGTATCCACAGATGGATTTATTTATATGAAAACCACCCACTCATAAATTTAATAATAATTTTGTATATCATATATTAGTAAGGCTCCACTTTTGGGTTTTAAATATGGTTTACTAAAATATTCCTCCCAAATAATAGAGATAATATCTAGTAAAACTAAATCCCAAATTTAACACCAACTAAATCTAACCAAGCTATAAATAATAAATAATACATTAATAGCATGGGTAAATTATTAATTCTAAATATTCATTCACAATCTAATGACCTAGTGGTTTAGTTTCATGGATGATATATACATCAAAACATTAATTTCACATGATGTGAACATTTACTCCAAATATAAATCAAACCCTAGGAATTACATGGGACATAATCCTCTTTAAATCTTGGAGAAAGGCAATCAAGATAAGGGTTAGCTTAAATGAACAATAAGGGATAATGTAATAATTTCCATAATGGTTAGATCACAAACATGTGGAAAAGAATGAATATGAAAATATATCTAAATTTTACGAAACAACATCCAATATGTATTAACTATTAGAATTAATGATATATATAGTATCTCAACTGATAATACTATTAGAGTGGCATGAAAAAACAAAACCATAATCATAAAATATAATCCAGGAACCATATTATGGAATGTGTCACAATTAAAATCAATGAATTTTATATCATTCGGATCCTTGAAACTGACTAACCCATTAACTCATAATGTTTGAGTGGAGATAAATCCCATCAAACTCAACCTTTACCATCAATATTCTTTCTAACTAATTCACATGATATTTAAATATAATTTTTTTTCTATTTTACCCTATTAATTAGAGTGAGATATTGTTTCCACCCATCTTATAGTATATAGATTTGTGTGACACATATAATAACAATAATTACCTCAAAAAATAATCCTTGAAAAGTGAATTGGTTTCATGAATTTCCCAAATCATCATAGAAAGAACCCATTTAAATAATATGGTTTCCTAGGACATTCATAACCAAATAAATTCAATTTTCCTAAGAATCCCATGGAAATAATGTGTCTTTCATAAGACATCCATAATGTATTAAATATTATCATGAAGTAAATCATTGGATTTTGAAAACGTGGCCACCCTAAATAATCTCAAATAATAATAATATAGTATAAAAAAGAAACATAACTCCACTAAATATCTATCATTTTATGATTATTAAAATTAATAATAAATATTATAACTTTTAAAAAATAATATTTGTAATTGTATATGTCATAGTTATGAGTTTATTTTAAAAACATTCCATTATTTTCAATAAAAATTGATACATTTCATGGTATATTGATTTAATCAATAAAATAAATGTAATTAATAAAGATAACATAATTTCAAAGGAAAATTGTGGAAAATATTTGAGATAATAAATTATATATCTCAAAGAAAGGAGGTTGAGATGATATCCCTAACCTTGAGTTTGACTAATCTTGTACATTATCTAACACTAGTATAATAGATTTATTTAAATTATTTAAATATTTAAGAATGTTTTTCTAGATTAATATATTATCATAAATACATTTATTTCATTTAATTTTGTGAAATATTTAATAACATAAAGATTATGTCCACGTAATGTGTTTTTAGAATTTCCAGTTCACAAATTCAAATATATTATTATATTTAAGGTGGTAAAAATTTTAATTGTAAAATTAAATTGAAAATAGTAATTATTATATAATTATCTTATTTATAAATAAATTTAAATTTTTCAACCAACCATGAATGATGGTTATGAAAAATGAACCATGTTACAATCATGGGGAGTATAGGTCATATGTATACATGAGTATTGTATAAATTTTATTCTACGATATTTATTTCAAGAAGGTGAGTGTGATTTTATATTTACAGAATGATAATTATATAAAAAATCCTATTTTTTATCTAAATGAACATATATATGTCATTTATGTGATGTGGTGATGAAAAACGAATTACATCGCTTCGTATAGGAGTTAGTTCACAGGTACACAAGTACGACGTTATCATTTCTCAATCAATCGAAATGTGATAGAGTAAGGAATATTTTATTTTTTTAAAATGAAAAATATTTCCTCAATTTTATATTTATACATTAATCCATCATTATAATAAAATGTTATTGGTGGTAATGGAAAATGAATTACATCACATCATGGTGAAATTGTCTGCCACACACATGAATGATGGATTCCATTCTCATTTGATCGATGTTGGAGATGTAAAGTGGAAATTAAATTATAGAATAAAATCCTGGTATATTTAAGATTAATATTTTATAATCTCAGTGTATTTGGATGATATTTTATATAGGTGGATGAATTAAAATAGCTAATAACATGGTTAAAAGCTAATCTTATCCTTTAAAAAACCATTTCCAAACACTATAAGACCTCCAAGACTAGTATAAAACCCAAAATAAGGCCACTTTAATATGGATAGAAATTATAGATTGGTATTTTTCTGGGATTAGCTAAGAAAAATGGATCTTTAAGTTGATAAAATGATAATAGGATTCCTTTTATAAGTGAAGGGGAAAGACCCTCGATGAATTTCATAAATGTTAAAATTAATATAAATTAATTTTTAATTAAAAATTTATCCAAAAATTGATTTATTTATAATATAAAATTAATATGGGTCTAAATCCAATGTTAAAATAAAATTTACAACTGTTGTTAATATTTTTTAAACATTGTGATTTGGTTTTAACCCCTCATTAATCCTATTTAGACATACCAAAATAACAAGGTTGTTTACTCCTTGAGGTCCATGATATTTCCAATAATTTAAAAAAATCCCATAAATAGTCCATGGTAGATATTTAAAAAATAACCCATTAATTGTAGAGAGTTTATAATTTTTTAGGAATATTATATCCTTTAATTAACTATTATTTATTATAAAATAAGAAAAAAGTCATTTTTTGGAATTAATCATTAAATTTATTTTAATTATATAACGAAAAATTGTAAAAATAAAAATAAAAATATTATATCTTTAACATGTTATATTCAAATAGAATTATCCCAAGTCACATTTAATGTGTCAAATTAAATTTCTCTTATTTTTTTAATATCATTTATTTTATATTCCATAAATTGAATAATTACTATGTTGATGTTGTGTTGACAATTAAGGTAAGAATTTATTAACTAAAATTAAAATAACCTAATGAATAATAGTAAATAAAAAATAAAATAATATTTATAACCAATAATATACCCTGGTTAAAAAAAGATAGAAATGTTCTATTCTTAAAAATAAGAGTGACATTTTTATCATTTCATTATATAAAATATTATAAAATTCCTAAATACATCCAAATGGTATAAAATAGTCATATTACCAAACCTTTTATGATTATTGATCCAAATTAAAAATATAAAATTATTGGTTTAAGTGTTAGGGACATTTTCTAGTCTGTATAAATTCATTTTTCCCTTAATTACTAGATATACTATTAACATTCATATAAAAAATACAGAGGATACCATTCATAATTTTAAAAATTAAACATGGAATATTAAATATGTTTGGACCTCCTCATTCAACAATTTTAATATATTTCTTACAATTAAAAATAAAACATTTGGTGGATTTAATTTAAATTTAATCTTATAAAATGAAACGAAAAATATTTTTTCTGCAAAAATGGATTTCTTTAAAAAAAAATTAAAATAACATCTTTATTCAGGAAAAAAAATCAAGAGTTTATAATTGGATTATTATTAGATAAACTAGAATAATTAAATTTTAATACTAATCCAAATAGAGTTTTAGTTTTTAAACAATTAAAAATAAAATAAAATTTTATGAAAAAACAGTACTTTTAACAATTCATTTAAAAATCAAATATATCAGAAAAATCTCAAAATTTATATATAAAATTATTTTGAAATGATGATATAAAATCTAACAAGGATATCGTAAAATCAACTTCTTAAATTTCATGAAATTAATTATAAATGTTTCTCCCAAAATCAATAATAATTATTTAATGAAATTTATTTTTGGAACAATTAAATGAATTCACTAAAAAAATTGTGTTTATTCAAAGGGAATTAATTAATAAATTTGAATTTAATAGTAAATTTATATATATATATATATATACTTAACATTTTTCAATATTATACAATCAAAAAAATATAACATCATGATTATATTGGTTGTATTTAAATAATAATATTTCATAACTCAATTAAGATCAGTGCTGTATAACTTATACACCATTGAACATATTACTTCATTTAAAATTTCTTCCTGATAAAATATTCCTAATTTCATTTCATAATTAACTCAACATAATTTTAAAAAACGAATAATAAAAAATAGTTATCTCATTATTTTATTATGTCTAAATTATTATATATGGTAAAAAGATGTTACGATGAGTGATAAATTGTTATTTGAATGGTATATGAAATTTTTTGTCATGGAAATTAATTTATAATTTTTTTGTTAAATAATTACCTTAAATTATTAGACAAATATGACACAGTACTAATTCACCTTTTATAAAATAAAGGAAAAGATGTTAAAAATCCAAAAGATAAGTTTTTTGGTTGAATTTTATTATCTCTATCATTTTATAGATCAAAGTAACATGCTAGTGATATTGGAAAGGATTATATTGAAAAACATTTTTTATAGTTATCATAAATTTTAAATTAAATTATTTTTTTAAATGACTTTAATAATATTTTATTATTACAATTATTTTAATAATTTATTTCATATATATAAAAATTTAATATTTATACATGTTAATTTTATATGTTTGAAAATATAAGAAATAGTCCATTTATGAGGTCATTTTTCTTTTTATAGTAAATTTCACATCCACTAAAGTGTAAAATTTTTGATATAGTTATAAATATAAAAATCATTATTGACTGATAGAAAAACACATAATTGTAAAAACCTAATGTAAATATGTATAAATTTTATTATATTAGATAATAAAAACCCATCATCATCCTATATTCAAATTCTGTCAATTTTAATCCATTTATCTATGGTAATAAATTAATATTAATTTTATTCTATGAGTAATTATGACTGTTCTTATCCCCTCACTTATAAAAGAGATCCACATCTTTAAAATATTCAATACTTTTAGGCACAATAGTTCAGTTTTTTCTAACCAATATATCTCCCAATATTCACACCCAATATACATGAACCCTTAGGTTAATCAAAATATCAACCTTGGTGGGACTAATGTGTCGGGCATATGAGGTTGTTCAAAGAAAATAAATATAGAAATTTTTTGAGATGATTTGGTCTCAAGGACTTTTTATAACCCTCTTTATATTCATTAATATTTTTTCAAATGGAATTTTTAATTTATTTTATATGTGATATTCTGAAATTATTTAGAAAAATGAAAACAGAATTTTATATTTTAAATGATGTAGCATTAATGGATTTTCCCACCATCACAAATATTATTTTATCATTGTATTATTTTAAATTATTTTATATTTTCATCATTGAAAGTAAAATTTCCATTTTTTCGTGTAATTTATGTTTTGAAAGTGTTTTCTTAACTGAATTTGATATTTTTATATATTGCAATTTTTTATATGTTTTAAAAATAGTTTTTGAAGGTTTTATTATGAAAGGGTTTGAGTACAAATTATTTTATTCAAGATATGGTACTTGGTAATTATAGATGATACCAGGTGATACTTATACAGCTTGTGTGATGGGTGAGCCTGATAATTTTTATATGATGTGTGATCCAAATATATCTTATACAATAGGTGATCCCAAAATATCATATGAAGATTGATTCCAACAAATATCTCTAATTTATTTTTTAATGTTCCTTATATTCAAATGAATAATGGAGGTAGATAAATAGGGTGGTTTCTTTTATTTATTTTACTATGACATACTTTTTTATTCCATGATTTTAGGGATGGTTATGAATATAATTATCCAAGTGACATAAAATAGTTTCTATTTTCATACATTCTTTTTTAAATGTTTCGTATGAAAGTAGTGTTTTTCCTATGCATATTTATTATTTAATGGGTTGAATGAATATAATGATAAATCATAAAAATTTTCAGATTTTCAAGTTTTTCACTAGACTAATGTAATTCATTCCTTGAAATCAGTCGATGTGATTTTTTCCAATCAAATATTTTTTATTATTTTTAATAGGGTTTAATGGAATGTAAAAAATAAGAAATCAAGTTAAAATTCATGAATATTTTTCATGTAAATAAAACAATATTCATTTAAAAAAATTATATCACGGGAGAAAAGATTACTAATAGATTTAACCTCTTTGTAATATGTGGGATTGTTATGTAAGAGTTTTTTCCTAATTCTCTAAAACTCTAATCATTAAAAATACATTAAATTAATGAAAGTGAATTATTTACTAAAAAATCACGATTTTAATGTTTTAATATGGGGGAATTAAAATAGATACATGAATTTCTTCCTGTCATTGTGATTATTACATCAAGGATTCGATGACTCATAAAATCTATATTAAAACTATAAATATGGTGTTGAAAAAATTATAATATTGAAATATGACTATATCTATCGTCATGATTTTTTGATTCATATGATATGATGTTCAATTTGTATTCTGTTTATTTTACACATTATCATGGATGAGTTGAAAATTTTAAAGAGTTCAGTTAAATTAAATGGAATAATTGTTTCTAAATTTTAGAAAGTATTTCATGAATGGGATGTTCATAATTACACAATGGATAGATAGAAGAAAACTACTTCACAAACAAAAATTAAACATTTCGAAAAAATTTGGATTTTCATGATTACATCATGAAGTATTATTTATTTTTTCATGTATAGGTGTCAAACCAATATTAATGGTCAGGGTTATTATATTTTAACAAATTTGAGGAGGTTTTATGGTCATTTATTTCATAATATATTTCTTTAGGAAATATAATTTGTTATATAGTATCATTAAATATAACAACAATAACTATAATGCATAGAATTATTTATGTAATAGTAAATTTTAGTCAAATCTTCATGCCACAATTTTTATTGGATACTCTACAAAAGATTCAGGGAGTTATTCGTGTTTTGGACTAACAAAAAATAAGAAATTATTGTTTATATTATCAAAACATGATGATGTCAACACATTTATTATTTTTATGGATATAATTCTATGTATTTTTTAATTTTATTCAATATTTGAATAATTTATTTTTATTTTATTTTGAGAGAGTAATTCTCCTAACAATGGATATTAGGTAGTCAATTTTTCTGGTCATTGAAAATTGGAAAATTGTAATTGGGAATTGTGGAAGGACTTTTTGATCACCTCTCGAAAATTATAGAGATAACATCTAAGAGAATTTAGATATGTTTTAAGAAAATTATGTCGTTTTATTATTAAACAAATAATGGAGGTACACGGGAAGGACAAAAAAATAAATCATCATTGATGGATTTTATAATTTATCACTAATATTAAGGTTTTGAATATAATTTTCTTACATTGAATGACATTATCTTTGTTGAAAAAATGATAAGGACATGAAATGCATAAGAAACCCACTAAACACCAATGTTATAAATACTCAATAAAAAATAGGTTTACCATTAAAAAATCCTATATTTTGTGGTGTTATTTCCATATCATTATTTCTTATCATCCTGAGGGATTCGTAATGTTTAAATAATGTACTTTAATTTTAATATGAATAATATTTTTTATAATGTTATTCAGACTACTGATTCACCTCATACCCCACTCAGTGGTCTATCATCGTTCACCAATGTATATCACCATAAAAAGAGTTATAAGATACACATAAATGTTTGTTACATTTAGATAATATAGTACTTTTATTATTGTTACAATGTCACTATAAAACACCTATCAATGTAAAATATATAATTTTAATGGTATAACATTATTTTATAAATAACATTTTCTAAAAATCTCCTGAATAATCACGTGTATGTGTTTTTATTAGATTTTATAGTATTTGGACCTATTTATTGGCTATAGAAAAAAATAATAATATATTTATAATAATAATTATGATTGTAACTATGATCATGATTGTAATAGGATAATGACTTGAAATACCCAAACCCATAGTCCGGAAATATTTTATCAAAACACAAAAACTCATAGTACATATATAGGGATAAAATTGAAAAAAAAATCAATAAAAAATCTATGATTTAGACCAACTATAACCTGATTTTATATTAACATAAAAAATATTCTTATAGTGTATAATCCTTCAATAGGCCAATATATTTTAACCAACACTAAACCATTAATTTTACACACCAACGTGACCTATAAACTTCTAAACCTTAAAAATAAATAGTTCGAATGAAACATAACCACTTTAGGGTTTAATAATTTATACAAGTTATTATTAAAAATAACCATTCCTATAATAAAATATTCTTCAATCTAGAAATATCATAAAACATTATGAATTAAATGAATATAAAATTGATAGAGTCATCTAATTTGGCCTTTTCTTCAAAACTAAATCATGATTTTTGATTCTACACACTCCAAAGTATTAAATATATCATTTCCACATCCAAACTAAGATACCAAACATTTAATTTGAAAACCAATAATTGATTAATTTATGATGAAATAAAAAAATTTATAATTCATATAGTGAACCAATCTGCAACCCCTTACACCTAAATCATTTCAAAAGCAAAACAATTATACTAGAGTCTGTATATTCAAAAATTTATGGGTTATAAGTTAATAATCTGACCATTACGAAAAAAAGATAATTTGAATTTAAATGGAATATAGAGGTAAGATTCAACACCACTTTTATACATAATATTGTTTTCTATATTCATGTGATAAAATAAAAACGTGTTATAATAAATGAACAAGTAATAAAAAACTAGTAGATAAAAGTACCCAAAAACAATTTCCATATGGGAAATATAAAATTTGTTTCCAAGGTTTCTTAAAAATAAATCTGAATTCATATATATTATTTTATTTATAATTCCTAAATATTCATCCAATGGAATATTTTACATTTAATTCATATTTTTTGTGATGATTCCTATTACTTAAGTATATTATAAAAACTCCTCAATAATCATAGAAAAAATATGAAGATATTCGTTGAGAATTTTACTTTACTCATCACAGTGATATTTTTTGTAATACCTCACACTATTATATGATTATGTAATGTTTTACTTCTATATATATGAACTTTTTCAAATAGGAATATCCTTTCATTAATGTAATGAACATTAACCTAATTTATGTGCTTTGAAATAATCCATATAAGCCTCATTATCAGTAATTTTGGATAACATATGATGTAGTGAATCTTTATATGCATAGGATTTACCTTAAATAAATAATTTATTAGAACCTAAAAATTATTTTTGAAAATTGTTCCCCCTTTATGAAGGATTTATTTGGGGATTCTCAGAATTAAATTAAGGGATATTATGACAATGTAATATCTAATCATACTTCATGTGTTTTGGAAAACATCCGTTATTCGAATGACATTGAGTTATAGAATACCAATCCTTAGTGGTTTTATTATCATGATAATAATATAATTCTGAATTGGGAAATTTTATTATTTTAAAAATAGTATCATTAACAATGGTAGTTGTGTAATTAGAATTTAGAGATTTCTGATCTGAGATAAAATAGGAAATATTCCCATTAATTTATGGATAGTATATCTTCATGTTAATTAATATATCACACTCCCCTCTAGTTTTATATAAATTACATATAAGATACTTATATCAATGCTTCTTAATAATATCATATTAGTTTCATTCAAATAACAAAAATCATTTCGTTTTAATTATTTTTTATGAAATGATAAACATTATTATTCTAAAAAAAATTAATAATTTTTTTTTTGGAATTAATGAATTCTATAATATAATATTAAATAAATAAAATTGGTTGGATAGTGGTAGTTCTTTTTAGAAGCTAACTATTTAGATTAAGTTAAACAAATAGTGTCTTATGACATAGGGAAAAGTAAAATTCCATCTCATGGATGAAGAAATTTTAAGACATATCATGAGGTGCTAAACTAAAAAATTAATATATATATATATATATATATCCATGAAACCCTTAACTATTTAAGTACATACATAGTTATGGAAAATTAAATAATAGGATTTATTCTTATAGAATCATGTGTGAAATAATTATGAAATATTGATACATAAGACAATATCATATTCAACTCCACACATATGACCTTTAAAGAGACTCTCATATTTGTATTAGGGATGATATTTCTAATTTTAACAATGATAGGATATATGAAATTTTGAAATAATTTTTTTTATAATTATAACAATGTATGTGGTCCATATTTCTCTCTTATCTATGAATATAAAAAAGCATACCAAACATAAGGTTCCTAATAATAATTTTTTCCTATTACTATGACTTTGTTCATGATTATTTATTTCAAGATATTTTTGGATTCATATCTACTAAATTTATTCTAATGGGACTCAATTATCAATTTCAAAATTTTATTATCAATAATGACCAGGAATTTGATATTAAATTCTTCATGCTTATTTTGGTAGGTAATAATCTCCAAAAAATTCATAAGTACAGTTGTAGATTTAATGTAAGGAATTATGGATAACATGATTTTTACACCTAACTTATTTATCATTATACCATGAATTAATATGCAACAACATATTTATACAACCTATAAAAGTGGGGTCCAATAAAAATTGATGGTAACATATTCCTTACGTTGGAAATCAAAATGACCTCTGACACTCTCCTATTAAATTTTACCTTTGATATCTTTAAATAGAATGTCCTTTTTAGTAGATTTAATAAAATAATAAAAAATATTATCAAATCATATAGGATCTTGGTTATGGGGGCCATATTACCACAATTCTATTTTACAAGTTCATGAGGGTTAGGGAAAGGGGGTGCATTTTTTGACTTTCTTTACTGACTAGTTTATAGCTATTTAATAATATATAACTTTCAATAATTGATATCTTGTTTCATCTCCCCCTTCAGGGCATGAGGGAGTCTAATTTCCACCACACATGTTTTCTATAATGGTTATCTTCGTATCATTTGGGAAGGGGATTGAAAAAAAAATTATATAGAAACATGCATATATTTAGGAATTATGATCCTATTTTTGGAAGGCTATTAACTGTAATGAATCCATTTCCTTCTTCATGAAGGAATACAATACTACTAGAATAATATGTGTTATAAGGTTATTAAAGACATGAAAATCAGCACGAATTTAATTTACACGTATGTTCTAATTTCTTAAGTGAGGTTGAATTCCATCTAATATGAATATTATACCTCTATAATTGCATCTCAACAACTTTATTACAAAGGAAAAACAATCTCATACATTGGTATGATTTCTCTACTAAATCCAATTGTCACATCCGGGATTATTCAGTTATTACATATATATATGGAATTTTCGTATCATTAGGAATCCTGAGAAATGGAAAATAAATTTTATTCAACCATGGTGAATCTATAAAAAAGAGAACATTGTGAACATAAATGAGTATATTGTACCTCACATCATGGTAAATCATAGCATCATGTTCCTGGGGAAAACTTATGATTCTTAAAATATTTTGTTTGTTTGGAAATTACATGGCAATGAAGAGTAAGTCAGTAGTCTTCCCCAATTTTAGCTAATTGATAGACTAAAAAATTGGGAATACATTTTGACAATAGATCCATTGTTTGACCTATAATAAAGGCGTTACATTGAGGAAATCAATTGTAATATTTGTTTGTTCCCATCACTGGATCCAAAACTGAACTTCTAAAACATTAAATATAATGAATTGTTTTTATTTTATTTTTCATTAATCTCATAATTAACTAATAAGAATTTCAATTTAATGGACATGGATTAGTGGGATATAGTTGTTGATAATATTCCTAATTACATTACTCTAAAAATACTTCATTATATTTTTCAAAATTATAATATGAAGACATTCAAGCTTTTTTTACGAGAACACCTCAATTATAAATATTATTGTAGTAAAATTGTATCATGCAGTATATGCTCCAATAAAATATATTAAACAATTTATAAAGGCTCACTGGAAACCTAGTCAAGGACTTGTGATATAATTATATACATTGGGTTTCAATTATGACTACTCTTTCTCTCTATCTAATTTTGATGGTTGTACTCCAACAAATCTTGAGTTTTGATGTTCTATAAATATCAAGAATAAATCATTGATTGTTTTAGGGAACATTTTCCTACTATAATATACCTATATTCCCTTTTTTTTAAATATTTATATTATGAATTTTATTTTATTGATTTTCAATCATTTGATGGAATCCATTTTGACATGAAAAATTTTGGTTTCTTCTACCAATAATTTACCATTAATTAAATGTAATTTGAGTCTTATGAAGGTGATTTTTTATGGTATCATTGATGATTTATTGACTTTTAATATGCTATAATCTGGTCCGATAAGAACATTATCTTCAATATAGTTATCGCTAAAACCATTGGTGTCAATGGATTACCAAATATATCAATTAATAATTAATTATTTAAAATGGATACCACTATGGAATAACAATATAAATTTTAATATTGAAGGGTTAATTATTGGAGAACTTATCATGGTATCCTACCGAAGTATCTTTAAAAAAATATCATTATATCATTAAAGGTTAATTCATGCATTTTTCTTGTGAGCGTCAGTGTATATGAATTACATACACTAGACATCACACGGAAAATAGAATATGAAAAACAGAATCAATAATTAGATCCACTAAACTTTGTTGTCAGTCATTCCACTTCATTGTGAATAATTAAGGGTCAATTATCAAAAGAATTAATTATCCTGAGATAAAAATAATCATGATAAAAAAAAATTTCCATCACATTAATAGATGACTAATTAAATCAAATATGCGGTGACTAATTTTTTACTAACAAGGAATATTATTCAGGATATCCATAGTTAAAAGTGTAGAAGGATGATGTTTATAGGAATTTCATTCAATAAATATATAAAATTTATGAATTCATATTTATTCTCATCAGACATAAAAATTATCCAGAAATATTTGTGTATGTAATAAATATATTATTTAAATATTACCTATATAAATTTTTGGTACCCTTTTTAAATGATATATTCATATACTCTAAAATCAAGAAGGATCATGATAATAACATAAAAATTTCCCTACTGAATATGTGATCGGATAATGGTGAGGAAATTTATAGTAAATGTGTGTTCTTAATGGAGGAACTTAATTCGTGGTACTTTTTATCGCTAGTAAAGGGATATTTATGGACCCCTCTTATACAAAGGTTATTGAGGATTGGCCCAAAACAGAATTTATAATGGAAATAAATATTTTCCGGGGATATGGTGGGTATTATCAGTGATTGGAGAGTATATTATCTTGATTATCATACCAACTAACTAAGAGAACAAGAAATGGGGTAAATGTTATCTTAAAATAAATATAAATGAATCGAGAATTGAAAAAGTGAATTATCACTACATGATTACTCAAATTTCCCTCAAATGGGACATTGTATCTCAATTAATATTATACTTTAGAAAATATATTCATCTGTATAATAATTTATATTGATAATATGATATTATATTCCTTAATGAAGATGAAATTTCATGATTAGAACATTAATGTGCATGATCTAGAGGTGGAAAAAATTACCTTCGCATTGAAAATATATAGGAATTATCACTATAGGGAGAAGGGTGAAATATATATGAATTATAATATAGTCAAATATGTTTTTACATAGGAGGATACAAATATGATAAAATGAATATGGTTATATAAAATAAAGGACTATATCGAAGCTATCAACTACCATCCTAGAAACATAAATAATGTGATAGATTCTCTATGAATAAATAATCTTGTAACATTATCAATGATGAAAATCAAGAAGGATACAATCTTCTTTGAATTTAATAATAAGTACAATGGATTATACATAAAGTAAAATAATCCTTGCATTCCAAAATTATTACTCAAATATGACCGTTAGATAATATAAATGACAGACAAATAGATGTTTTGTAAATACATAATAAGGTTGAAGCTACATGAAAATAGAAATCTGTGATGATCAAAATTTATCTTGGTAGATTATTTTAAAAATACCACACACTTCATTACATTATTATTGGACTTCTTACATAATTAATGTGCATGTATATACATCAATTAAGTGATGATTCCACAAAGATCCCCAGTATTGATTGTTCCCTATTGAGTTATAATATTTTCTTCTATTTTCTAGAAGTGTCACCAACATTTTATAAACACTGATTTGAACAACAATATATTATATTACCCCTAAGCATATGTTAAATCATACTAGACTACCAAAAAATGAAAGAAATATTGACATCATGGCTATTGGAATTCAAAGGAGATTGAGATTAGCATTTCCATCTCATTATGTTCTCTTAAAATATTAACTGTTACTCATTCATCCAAATGGGTTCATAAGATGTTACTTATCGGAAGAAATGTTGATAAATTGTGTGATAGGGTGACGTTAGATAATGTATGAGGATGGGTCCTAAAATGGATGAGAAAATAGTCAATAAGGTCAAGATAATTATATATCACATTAGGACTACTCAAAGTAAACTAATGTGATATGATAATAAATATCAATGGGGCCATGAGTGTGAGGATGGATATTAAGTGTTCCTCTGCATATATCTATGGAAGAGACTCTAGAGATTTGTGAAGAAAGGGAAGGATATGTCCCAAGTACATGAACCCCTTGTATATTCATGATAGCATCAGAGTTCTAGCATATTCACTAGAACTCCCGCTAACCCATTATCAAGTACATGATTCATACCTTGCACCTCTCTTCTATAATTATATATGAAATCCCTCACATGTATTAACATTTGATTTCTTATAGCTATAAAATTGATTATCTTATGAGGAGATTTATTGAAGATCTGAAACCGTAAATATAAATGTGTACATGACATACCAACTCACCTAGTGAAATAGTTATGGTGGAACCATATATATACGGAGGTGACTTAGTTACAAGTGGAAACCGCGTGGTAGAAGTTCCCTCCCATTTTTTATCCATAATGTGAAAATTGAAATTTTAGTGGTGAAATTTCTTAAGGGTGGAATGAATTTAATAACCATGAATATTATCAATGAAACATCACTTATGGATATATATATACCATATTAGAAATATATTATAATTCGCATGAAATAAATGATAAATGAAACTATATATTTTTTTTATTTTAAAAATTACATTTGTAGAATTATTATATCTATATGAAGTGAAATTATTTCAAAGGAACAGAAAATTGAAAATTGGATAAAAATAATTGGAAAATTTTTATATAATAAATCCCCCGGATCAATCTTACTCACAAATTGAAATATAGTAATATTAAAATATTTTAAGAATAAAATATAAAATTCTAAAGGAAAAAATATATAAACATTTGTTAAATTTAAAATTAATGAATAATTAATGAAATGTGAGGTATTATTGAAAATATCATACCCATGGGATTGTTAAAAATCATATCATTCAAATAGTAATATGACCATTACAATTTTAGTATGATAGTTGGAATAGTAATATTACTGGAAGAATAGTAATATGACCATTAGGAATATTAACCTCACCTATGGAAGTGTAATATAATATTTATCAATATTATAAAATGAAAATGAGATATACTTGTAACATAGTACAGATAAAAAAATATTTTAAAAATGTTAAATTATATGTTTTTATTTTGTGTAGAAGCTAAATATTTTAATTGTACTTTTATTAAAAATATAATGATTTAAAATACTATTTATTTCTATAAATTGGATTTATAAATCAATATTATTTTCCATTATATTTATAATATAAAATTTTGACACCATAATTCATTTTTCATATGAATATTAAATTGATCATAACATAAAAATTACTATTATTAAAATAAAAGAGGATTTTTTATTAAAATTAAATTTATAAAATTATAAAATTATTTTATTAAAATGAGTTTCATTTTTAGAAACTAATGGTCAAGAAATCATTTTATTTTTTTTCTAAAATAGAAAAAAAATTGAAATAGTTAAATAAAATAAAATTAAATATTTAAAATTATTAGATAATTGCATATCTTTTTGAGTCATGGATGATGTAAGATCCAATTTTTTAAAACTAACATAAATAATTCTCATTATATAGTTAAATGAATCAATACTATTGGTATCCTTGAGAAAAGTAATAAACTATGGAATATAATATTCAAAAACACCTCCATCTCCTCCCCTTATAAATACAACCCCTCACCACTACTTATCCTCAAAACAACTAATTCATATGGATTTCCCAATATCATACCAATATCATTACACATAATCTTCCCCACAAACTAGGAACATTTTCATCACCAAAATAAAAATTACATTTTCCTTATGGAGTACATTATGGTGATCAAATTTACGATATGATATTCTCAATTTTCCTCCACTAAATTCTTTTCTACTTCTATCTACTCTATGACACACCTCTTAAATCATTTAATAATTCCTAAAGTGTGATATATATTTTGTAATATTATATTTATAATGTAATTTATAAAACTAATATTGTAACATCCCGGACCTGAACAACCACTCGAACAGTGCTAAACGGGACGGTTGTTACTACCTTTGGTGCACCTCCTCAGACGCCAAAGGCTGCCGACTAGAAGCGAGTGTCTCTATTGTTATAGTGGGGAGGATATACCCACTTGATAAATAATAATGGTACTAGTCCATGTATAATAATAAAGATGCAGTGGAATAATTGACTCTGCAGACTCAAACAAGACCCACATAGCAGAAGAACATTCAATATCAATAAACAGCGTAAGTCATAAATATAAACAACAACATCAGAAAGTAAATAGAACAACATGCTTATCACTTATAACTACTACCGAACAACAAAACATGAATTCAAAGCAGGCCAGACTTATCATAATGTATATAAAGGGCACCAATTGGAAACCAATTGTAGCTACAAAACAAGTAAGCTTGCTGATACATTAAAGGAAGAAAAACAAAATAATCTCAAGCTAGGAAAGACCTCAAGGTCCATACCATCTCCATGAAACAACTAATGTATTTCACCTCCAAAATTTGGTTCCTATCTAACATGTAAATCCATAAAGTCTACACGCATCCTGATGGGCCTATGCAGGTTTTGGGGTGAATCCTAGTAGGATACCACCCAACTGTGCGTACCTAATATAAGGGTTTACGAAGACATGCTGTTATAAGACAATAGTGAATAGTATGATGCACAAGTAAACCTAGACTCTACTGGTGCTCTATAGCCACCATGAAGTGTAACCTGCTTCAGCCAACGCTGGAATCTCTATCATGTAACCCGACACCATGTGCCCTCGGACACTGTGTGTCTCATGTACCGACGTCCCCAAGGCCCGCCCAATAAATAGAACCCAGAGGAACAGTGATGTTTGTCCTTAAATAAGGAACTGGAGAGACATTGATGTTTTCCTTCAAATAATGTAACTAGAGGGACAACGAATTCATCCCTCAAATAAAGTAACTGGAGGAAAATCGATTTTTCCCTTAAGTAACGGCGAACCTCTGCCCCCAACCCGATAGCCACAATGTTATCCCATGAAGACCCCTCACCTTTCTTATGGATTTCTATGGAAATCAACCCCAAAAAAAATAGTACCTAAACCACAACTAACAGGGTCCCTCTACCCACATGAGTGGTCAAAACCAACTCATCATAGAGTCTCTCTTTGTGTACACAACTCATAGTTCCAGGTGAGTTGTAATCACCAATGTAAGTTCCCATGCCACAACTACTTTGACACCTCGTGTCCCTACGACCATGACGCTCAAGTCTGATGGCCTTTCCATCCATGTAAGCAAGTCTATTCCCAACCTTACAGTCAACCTGCATGAAGATGATGTCCATAGCGCCCAATCCCATAGTCAGAACCACCAAATGTAACACAGGCAAAGCCCAACCTGTGATCAACATCACTCATGAATATCCAGACCCCACCCAACACAACCACAAGGGTTCCAGCATATGCAATTCAGTAATTACATATATACATATTATCAAAAGAATAATTTAACAAGAGAAAACAAACAAAACAGTTGAATTGCACTAGCTAGGTGTTTTCCCATACCAGAACCAAGGACTTGGAAACCTCAAACAATTCACATCATATCTCAATGAATGAAACACCACTGTTTAATCAAACAAAAATAAATTTATACAATTTTTACACCATGGAAAAAATTCCCTATATGAGAGAAAACCCCCCGCCCAACCTCACTCATGAAAAATAAGGAAAAGTGAATACCCAAAGGTATCATATAGGTTTAATAAGAAATTTAATATACAGTAGAAGACAAATTAAGGTCTCGCTCAAATACCCAAATTTTTGCTTTTAGCAGTGCCACCCAAAGGTCTAAAAAACTAAAAAAAAGATATAAACCACCTACCTAAGACTAATAGAAGAAGGAAAATCCAAAATAAATCTCTAATTTGATATAGATTTTCATATATCTTCATTTCCATCAAGTCCAGGAAATTCCACTCGGATGGAAACTATGACGGGTGAGGCAAGGAAACTGGAATGGAAAAGGGTGTGTGGGTGTAGCCTCGCTATTGCGATCCTGAAGCCACCAAAAAATTGATGAATAGATGTCAGATGATGATTCTATTTTAGTAAATGTTCTTTATAACTTCAGAAATGACCTGTATCAATGTTGGTGAAGAAGAATCTATTTTCCAAAATAAGATGTTATGCCCATTCATTTTAGAAAATAAAAAATAAGTATACGATGTGTGTTTAAGGACTACATTCCATGTAGTATCCTTTTCTGTACTCTGACATAAGTTGATATAGTCACATAGATTAGGCATTCCACATGGGTTGACACATGGCTTGGACACAACTGGTACCCATATTGGAGGATACACAGTGTGTAGAGCAACACCACAAGCTGTGTAGTAGGAAATTTATACATTGTCATCACATGACATGTACTCAACGAGCACATGGGTAGTACATGCCTGACCCCTAAAGGGAGTGTACTTGGAGTACACAGTGTGTTGTCCGAAACATTCCAGAACATCCCAGTTTTTCCCAATTTTTCTCAAAAACAAGTAAAAAATTCAAACAGGGTCTGGATTTTGACCCGTTCTAAAAAAACGGGTTCTTACAATCCCCCCACCTTAAAATACCTCATCCTCAATCTATAAAACAAAACCCCAGTGTGTAACCGAACTTACAACCCTAATCAAATTATCCATGAATTCTATGGTCTCAAAGGTTCTGGATAAATTCATCAAGGGGCTCGCCATCTTAAGAAGTAACTATCTCGTTATGAACCCGAAAAAAACTCATTACATGCAAAGGTTAACTAAAATACATTCCAGACGAATGGCCCTATCAGGACACATCTCCACACCTACACCTCATTGGTGCTCCTATGTCATTATCCTCCCCCAATATTTCTGGCACCGTATCTATTTTCGAATCCACGAGGTCCTACATCCCATGGAAGCTCAACATAAGACCTGATTCCATTCAACTAATGATACCTGCATCCTCGATGCTGCGATGCCCAAGGTACCTCAAGTAACCTGCATCCTCGATGCCTTGATTCCCATTAAACCTCATGTAACCCGAATCATCGATGCCCCTGATGATACACATCTCATATATATATATATATATATATATATATATATATATATATCCCACACCAGATATGGCACCAATATCATTAACCATCATCTAGTCTATCCACAAAGATATTGTACATAATGTGCACTCAAAACCAACATGCCTCTATACATCATGAAAAAAATAAAACCTGGAAATCATGTCCACACCTATGGTGTAAAACTTAGTAACGACCTTGGCCCGAGCAGCCACCCAAATAGTCCTAAACGGGTTCAGTGTTACTACCTTTGGTGCACCTCCCCAAATGCCAAATGTTTTTAACTACCCGTGAGGGTATTATAGGTATGGTGGGGAGGAAATACCCACTTTTTGGATGAAAAAGGTACTCATCCACGTATAATAAACAAGATTCATCAGAATAAATGACTATAAAGACCCGAACCAGACCCGTAGCAAAGATGCACATTCAATATCGAAAAAACAACTGATGCAATAAATATAACAACAACAGTAGAAAGCTAACAAAATATCATGCTAACCATTTGTAACTTCTAATGAATAAAAAAGAATTCATCTGTAGAAGGAAATACATATACAAATGTAAAAGTGCCAATGGTTAACTAGTTGTAACTACAAAACAATTATGCATGCTAATACAAGAATGAAATCAGAACAAAATAAACTCTAGCTAGACAAGGCCTCAAGGTCCATACCATCTCCAAGCAAAATCTAACACAGTCCAGCTCCTGGAAATGACCTCTTTCATACAAGTAAATCCATAAAGTTTTCACAGGTCCTGAAGGGGCCATGTAGGGTGTGAGAAGAATTTTAGTATGATACCACCCAACGGTGCATACCTAATAGAAGTGTTTAGGTAGGCATTTATTTATAAAGAAAATAGTAAACATCATGTGGAAAAAATGAATACAGACTCCATTGGTGCTCAGCAGCCACCATTGAGTGTCATCTGCTTCATCCAATGCCGGAATCTATGTCATGAAACCCGACACCATGTTCCCCCTAACTCCGCATGTCTGAAGTAAGGACATACCAAGGGAACACCCATGAAATAGTAACCTAGATAAACAGCGATTCCTGTCGTCAAATAAGTGACCGGAGGTTTAGCGATGTCTGCCATCAAATAATGTATCCAGAGAGACAAAGATGACTACCCTCAAAAATATTAACTAGAGGGACAGCGATGTATGCACTTAAAACAAAGTATGTCGATGGGCGTCGATATCTTCCCTCAAATCATAGAGAGCCTCTACCCCAACATGATTGCCTCTATGTTCTCCCCTAATGTCTCCTCACCTTCCATGTGGCTTCCTACAGCAAGAACCCCCAAACCAATAGTACCTAAACCGCAACTAACGGGATCCTCTACCCACATGAGTTGTCAAAAACACCCCATCACGGAGTCTCTCTATGAGCACACTACTCCTAGTATCAAGTGAGTGGTAATCACCAAAATAGTGGCCAAGCCACTACACCTCTAACACCTCTTGTCCCTACGACCATGCCGCTCAAGTCTAATGGCCATCCCATCCCAGTAAAGTGGGCCATGACCACCCTGATAGTCATCCTGCCTCAATATAATGCCCATAACTCCCAATCTCATGGTCAGAACCACACAACATTACCCAGGCCAAGCCCAACATGTGATCTGCATCATTCAAGAATATCTGGGCCATGCCCAAAACAACCCAAAGGTTCAAGCACATGCAATTCAGAAATTATCTATTTACACATTATAATAGAACATATAAATAGGAAAAACCATCTAAACGGTTGAATAGAACTAAGAACGTGTTGTCCCATATCAGCACTAATGTTTCCAAGGTCTCCAACAATTCATATCAGGTTCAATAAACCATAATCAACTATTTAAACAATACAAACCAATTTTAACCATTTTGGTAGTCCCCGACCAAAATTCCCTGATGATCAATGACATATCTCTCGGCCCTGCTCATGAAAAATAGTTAATAGGGAATACCCAAAGGCATCCCATAGGTCAGATAACAATTAAACAAGCAATAATTGGTAATACAGGTTTGTAATTAAAATACATGAAAACACGCCATAGGTCGCACCACCCAAAAGTCTTCGAAAACATAAAAAATAGGTATGCCCCACCTACATGAGACTCGTATGATGATACTCCTCTGATAAGAGAATTCAATTAGGTTTAAAAAATGGTAGATCTACAAAATAACCAAAACCACTCAACCCCCGATAACTCATTCAAGAACATAAATCAAGAAAAATGGCTCAAGAGGGATCAAGGCCATACCTAGGGTTTTCCAATGGATTAAATCATGTTTGAATCTGAGCTCGAATGGAAGAACATGAGGGAAATGAAGTCCTGACCGGCTCTCCCTGTTCAAACCCATCGAGAGTTTGTGGTTCTGCCTCAATACGATGATACTACCCATTTTAGTGAGAAAAAGAAAATACACATCTTGTACTTTAGGACTACATCCTTTGTATCATTTTATTGTTCATAAGGTGGCTGATATTTCATCGAGGACTTACAGATTGACTACAAGGCGTGTACCTATGGTACATGGTGTGTACCTCTTTACCCATCTGACATCCCCAACATTCCATGTATTTCCCCATATATGGACCATCTACATAGCATGTATAATTATTAAACGGCGTATACTTTCTAAACACATTCCACCCCACCAATAGGCATAAATTCCATTAATGGCCTCTACACTGTCAAGGGTACATGGAGTTTCTATAACAACAAATAGTGTAGTAAGAAATTCTTACACGATCACCACACGACATGCACTAAGTGAGCATATGGCTGGTACTCGCCCAACACATACATGGCGTGTACTCCAGAGTACACGGCGTGTAGTGTGGAAATTTTTAGAACATCCCAAATTTTCCCAGTTTTATCAAAGACAAGTAAAAAAGTAAAATAGGTTCAGGATTTTGACATGTTCTAAAAACTCGTGTTCTTACAGTACCTCTATCCATCATCGGCTCACCAGCCTGCTCAGCCTCTAGCAGCTCCACGACGTGCACCTGGCCTGAAGTAGTGTTTCTTGATGTCTGACCTCCCTGCGGTGCTGCTCCAGCCAGCAGCCACTTACCACTCAGTCGGATCCTATTGTCTTTATCACGTCCTCCAATTGCAACCGAACATCCACTACTGTCCACAGGTACTGAACCCGAACCAACTCCATATGCCACCATCTATATTGGTCCCTGCTTGCTGGTTGTCTTAGAAGGATGTCTGCAGAACCTCCCTAGATTGCCGACCAACCCACATGCCCAAAACTCCATTGGAGGCCTATCTCACTATGTCCGAACATTTACTGGTAGTCCACACTAAATGCAATCCAAATTTGAACTTCTACAAGTTGGTCAAGGTGAGTCATTGGCCTGACTGCCCTGCAAGAACTCATCCTGTCCTCACATCCTACTCTCTTAATCATCACATGAAACTATTCCCCAACCAACCTGGGGCCTATCCCTTTGGTTTTCCTTTACTTTGAGTTCCTAAATAACTACCTCTTAGAATGATCACATCCTGAAGATATTCACCAGGATCTGAATGGCATGTCACAATCCATCCTCAAAGAGCGTCACCCTTGTTGCGTTATCGCTTACCATACCAGGTGAAAAGCAAGATAGATCAGTGAAAGTTTCTACATAGTCCATGACAGAAATGTCTCCCTACTAGAGGCTTGGGAAGTCTCGAACTCTCTCGACTCTCAGTGTCTCTATGTAAAAGTTCACAAAGAACCTGTCCTTGAAGTCCTTCTACGACAGTGCCTCATGTCTGCGAGTGTGGAAAAGTACATCCCACCAATGCTTTTCATGTCCCCTCATCATGTACATTTCCAACATGACCATCCTCTATGGAGGAGTCTCATGATTCTTGATGATCATCAACATGATCTCTATACTATTCTCAGCCACCTGTGGACCACCATTACCCGGAAAAATCAGCAGGTGCTGCCACTAGAACTCCCGCATCAGATATTCCATAGATGGATCTGTACCCTAAATTCATCTATTGATTCCCTGCAAGACACGTATCATTTTATCTCGAAGATTCTCATCGAGCCATGGTCTGAATGCTGCCTAACCAGGTTGTTGTCCTACCTGTACTGGATCCTGATCCTAATCTTGTCCATGAGCCTGTACCTACAGCTCCTCCTCTTCTTGAATTGGATCCTGATCCCAATCCTACACATATAGCACTGTATCATCACTCACCTGATGCTCCATCGAGATGTATAAGAGGAACCCTCTGAATACAATAAATTTCTAGACCTCACATATATATAAATAACAATATATATTCACTATAGATGAGGGAAACTGTAAAGGGGCAACAAAAACCAACTACCCTTACTCCTCCCCCACCACAACCCAGGACCAAGGCATCTCGGCCTCATGGCCTCCTTACCCACCCTTAATAGAGCCAAGTCTTAAAAGTACCTTGGTCCATGCCCATCCCGAAAACCAACGTTGCCTCAATCTGATTACCAAGTCAACTAGTCATTGTAATCAAAATCACCTCAACTAATAATACCTGCTTTCTCGTGCACGAGCCAGACCCAAATACCCTGTCACATGAATTTATACAGATATAAAAAGCATGGAATTACAAATTGGAAAAAACAAGCAATTTTATCAGAAATTTCACTGATTGTCATTTCATGAGAATACAAAGCATGCAAATTGACATTTTCTTGACATGGTATGATCGAATCACAAAGCATACATGCAGTTATGAAATTTAAATACCCTAAAAAGTGCCTATAAAAATACTAGCATATAAGCATTTCCATAATTTCCAATGTCCAATTATCCGTTACCGCACCAGGTCAAGGGTTGCATATCACAATCAATAACCTCAGACACCAAGTGAGCCACCATGATGGAAATCATATAAACTATAATTTAATCCAAAAGGAAACAAAAATTACAACCCATGGAAACTTGGTCCATCCCACGTACCTAGGGCAGTAGGCCCCAATGCACAAGCAAGAAACCCAGTTCCAGTCACAACCTATCTCCAGTCTACCATATCCCAAATAGCAAACCAACAGTAATAAAATGAGAAGTCTCAATCTCATTAGTAGCCAGAAAAACACTATTACTAAACCTCTATCGAGAACTCCTCTGATACAACATTGTAATGACCTAGGCCTGAGCAGCCCCCCAAACAGTGCTAAATGGGTTGGGTGTTACTGCCTTAGGAGTACCTTCTCGAACACCAAAGGCTGCCCACTAGCAGTGTGGTTCATATAAGTATATTGGGGAGGCTATACCCACTCCGAATATGAAAAAGGTAATGGTTTGAGTATAATAATGAAGATGAAATGGAATAAACGACTCAGCAGACATGAACCAGAACCGTAGAGTGGAAGCACATTCAATATCGAAAAAATATCATATGAAATAAATATAACTACAGAAACAGAAATTAAACATAACAAAATGTTGATCACTTGTATCTACTACTTAATAACATGCATTCATCCATAGAAGGTAATACATATCCATATAACCTACTGTAGCAACAAAACAAGTATGCATGCTAAAACAAGAATGAAATCCGAAAAAAATAAACACCATCTAGGCAAGACCTAATAGTCCATACCATATCCATGAAATAGTTAATGCAGTCCACCTCTTGTAACTAACCACTTTCCTTCACATAAATCCAAAAAGTATGCACACGTCCTGAAGGGGTCGTTTAGGGTTAGAGAAAAATCTTAGTAGGATACCACCACACGATGCATACCTAATATAAGTTTCTAAGCATGCATATATTTATAATGAAAATAGTAAACATCACGTTGAAAAAATAAATACAAACTCCATTGGTTCTTATCAACCACTATGGAGTGTCACCTGCTTTATCAAATGACTGAATCTCTATCATGTATCCTGGCACCATGTGCTCCCTCAAACCACGTATCTCAAGTACTGACGTACTGAAGGCATGCCCATGAAATAGTTACCCAGAGGAATAGCATTGTATGTCCTAAAATATGTAACTTGAGGGAGAGTGATGTCTACCCTCAAATAAAGTAACTAGAGAGACAATGTTGTATGCCCTCAAAAAAATTAACTGGAGGGACAACAATGTCGGTCCTCAAAACAATGAAACCGAAGGGACAGTGATTTCTGCCCTCAAATCACCGCAACCCAATATCCTCAATGTTATCCCATGATGTCTCCTCACCTTCCACATGGTTTCCTACGGAAAGCACCCCCAAACCAATAGTACCTAAATCGAAACTAACATGGGCCTCTACCAATACGAGTGGTCAAAACCACCTTAGAACGCAGTATCTGTGTGTGCATATACTCATAGTTCTGAGTGAGAGGTAATCATCAAAATAGTACCCAAGCTACAACACCCCTGACTCCTTGTGTCCCAACGACCATGTCGCTCAAGTCTTATGGCCTTTCCTTCCCAGGAACTCGGGCCATGCCCAACCTGATAGTCATCCTGCCACAAGATGACGACCATGACGCCTAATCCTGTGGTCAGAACCACCAAACGTAACCCGAGCTAAGACCTACCTATGATCATCATCACTCAAAAATACCTGGCCCATGCGGAAAACAACCCAAAGGTTCTATCACATGCAATTCAGTAATTATATATTTAGACATTTTAATAGAACACCTAAATAAGAAAAAAAATCTAAACATTGGAAAACAACTAAGCATTTTTTGTCCCATACTAGCACTAAGGTTAATACGTTGTCCAAAAATTCATATCAGGTTCAATTAATCATACTCAAATGTTTAAACAATACAAAACAATTTTAAACATTTTGGCAGTCCTCGTCCAAAATGCCCCACTGAGCAACAACCACCCGCCTTGCCCCACTCAATCAAAATATGTAACATTTCCTATGAAAAGGCAACCCATAGGTCAAATAACACTCCAAAAAGAAATAATAGGTTATACAGGGATGCAAACAAAAAACCCAAAAATGTGTTATAGGCTGTGCCACCCAAAAGGCTGTGAAAACACAAAAAAAAAGAGGTATGCACCACCTACCTGATACTTGTACAATGATACTCCTCTAATAAAAGCCTTCAATTAGGTCCAAAACACGGTATATCTATAAAAGAATCAAAACCGCTCAAACCCCCAAAAACTCGTTCTAGAAAATAAATCAAGAAAAACGGCTCAAGAGGAATCAATGCCTTACTAAGGGGGTTCCAACGGATTAAATGGTGTTTGAATCTGACCTCGGATGACGGAATGAAAGGGAATAGAAGCCTCAGTCGGCTCTCCCCAATCAAACATGTCGAGGGATTGAGGTTCTGCCTCAATATGAGGATACTTCCCCTTTTAGCAGAAAAAAGAAAATACCTCGCATGTACTTTTGGATTACACACCATGTATCATTTTATTGTTCATAAGGTGGCTGATATTTCACCAAGGACTAGCCAGCTAACTACATGTCCTATACCTCTTTACCGGGCTGACTCCCCCAACACGCCATATATATCTCCATACAATTCCCCTATACACGTCGTGTACAATTAGTACACGATGTACACTTGATAATCAATTTCTACCCCACCAATAGGCTTACACGACATGTATGGCCTCCACACAGCCAAGGAAGCTTGGTGTGTCAATAACTACAAGCTATGTAGTATGAAATTCGTACATGGTCATCACACGAAATGTACTCAGCGAGCACACGGCCGAAACTCTACCAACATATTTATGGTGGGTACTCTAGAGTACCCGACGTGCTGTCTGGAAATTTTTAGAACATCCCAAATTTTCCATGTTTTCTTATAGAAAAGACCAAATTCATACAAAGTCGGGATTTTGACATGTTCTAATAACCCTCATTTATACAGTACCTCTAACCATCATTGGATCACCAGCCAACTTAGAATCTGGCAGTTCCATGGTGTGCACCTGGACTGTAGTACGACGGCCTGATGCATGAACTCCCTACAGTGCTGCTCCAGCCACCAGCCACTGACCCCTCAGCTGGATCCTGTTATCTCTGTCACGTCATCCACATGCAGATGAACCTTGGATACCATCACCTGGTACCAAACATGAACCAACTCAAGATGGCACCATCTGTCCTGGTCCCTACTTGCTGGATCTCTGAGAATGATTCTTGTAGAACCTATCTAGAAGCCCAACCTATCCACATGCCTGGAACTCCTTTGGAGTCCTGTCTCACAGAGTCTAAAAATGTCCTGGATATCCACACTGAAAAAAAAACCACTGATCAAGTGCTACGAAGATGTTTAGATGTGTCCTTGGCCTGGACACCCTGGTGGAAATCATTTTTTCCTCGCTTCCTACTATTCGAAAAATCACTTGAAGTGGTAATCCAGCCCACCTGGGGCCTATCTTTCTAGTTTCCCTATACTATGAGCACCTGATTCACCACATCTAAGAATGAACCTAGCCTTAATATATTCACCTATATCTGAATGGCGTGTCATAATCCATCCCCTAAGTTCGTCACCATTGTCGCGTCATCACTTACCATATCAGTTGCAAAGTAAGATAGCTCAGTGAAAGTAGCTGCATAGTCCATGATGGACATTTATCCCTGCTGAAGGTTCATGAACTCTTGAGCTCTCTCTTCCATTAGTTCCTATGTGTAAAAGTACTCCACGAACCTATTGTTGATGTCCTTCCATGATGGCTCTTCGAACCTATGATCCCACACTTTCACATCCCACCATCTCTTTGTCAGTCCACGCAGCATGTACGTCACCTACTTGATCCTCTGCCATGGAGGCATCTAGAGCTGGTCGAAGATCATATGAATGCTCTCTATCCTATTCCCTATATCCTTTAGACCACCGTCACCCTAAACAAGTGGCAGGTGTTGTGACTGGTAACCCAACAGCAGATATTCCATAGATGGCTATGTACCTTGTGCACCTCTTTTGATTCCCTACAAGACACATACCAAACTAGACCGGAGTTGCTTGTAGAGCCACTGACTGAACACTGCTATACCCAGCTACTTCCCTACCTACATGTGATCCTAAACATGATCATGTCCTTGAGCCCGTTCCAATGTCTCCTTCTCTACCAACTCCGGATGCTGAATATGTTCCTGCATCAGTGGAACTGTATTATATCCCGCCTGACGCTCCATCTAAGTCGACTAAAAGGAACCCACTGAATACGATAAATTGACAGATAGGCCTTTTAAATATATAACTATATATATTCAACAATGTTAAGGAATCCAGTAAATAGGCTGCATAAAACAACTACCCTTAATCTCCCCTATTGCAACCTAATCCCACGACATCTTGACCTCACCCCCTCCTTACCCGCCCTCATTAGAGCCAAGTATCAAAAGTACATCGGCTCTTCCACGTAATGACAACCAACTTGGCTTCAAACTGATTACTTATTCTCGTAATCTTGGTGATAAAAATCAGCTCAAAAATAGTAATTTCCTGCTCATACATGATCTAGGCCCAAATACCCAACCACATGCATTCAAAAATTATATAAACAATGGCATAACTCATAGCAGTCAACAAGAAATTCAAACATGGATTTCACCTATTCACATTTTAAAACATACAAAGCATGGAAATTTGATATTACTCACGTGGAATTATCACTTATAAAGCATACGTATGGTTATGAAATTTAAATACCCTTAAATTTTGCCTATTAAAATCCAAACAAACACACATTGCCATACCGGGAAAAGGTCCAATTCTCCCTTACCGCACTAGGTGAAGGGCTGCATATCACATTAAATAACATCACACACCACGTGAGAAACCGAAGTAGAAATTGTATAACCTATAGTCTGATCCAAAATAAAACAGCAATTCCAACCCATGGAAACTTGGTCCATCCCTCATACTTGGGTCTGAAGGTGCCCATGAACAAGCTAGAAACACAATTCCAATCACAACCTATCTCCAGTCTACCGTATACCCAATAAAAATCCAGCATAAATAAAAATGGAAGGCTAAATCTCATTAGTATCCAGCAAAAAACTATTACTAAATCCCTATTAAGAACTACTCGGATACCACATAATAAATACTCGGACCCGAACTACCACCCGAACAGTGCTAAAGGGGTTGGGTGTTAATACCTTTCACTCACTTCCCCGAATACCAAAGGCTGCCGACTAAAAACGAGGGTCTCTATAGTTATAGTTGGGAGGCTATACCCTCTCGGAGGATAATAATGGTACATGTATGAGTATAATAATAGTGATGGCATGGAATAAAACACTCTGCCGAATCGATCCAAACCCACAGAGCCTATGTAGATTCACTATCGATAAATAGCAGAAGAAATAAATATAAACAACAGCAGATGGAAGAAAACATAACAACATGATGTTCACTTGTGGCTACTATTGAACAATATTACATGCATCTAAAGCTGGTCATATAGATCCATATATATATATAAAGGGCGCTAATGGAAAACTAGCTATAGCTACATAACACGTAAGCATGTTGATACAAGAAGGAAAGAAACAGAAAATAATCTATAGCTAGGAATGACCACAAGGTCCATATCATCTCTATGAAACAGCTAATGAAATCCAAATCTTGAGGCTGGCCTCTTTCCTTCATGTAAATCCATAAAGTCCACATGCTTCCTGAAGGTCCCATATAGGGTGTGAGACGAATCTCAGTAGGACACCACCCAATTGTGAGTACCTAAAATAAGTGTTTAAGTAGAAATGTTGTTATAATACAACAAAAAAAAGTATTATGCACAAATAAACATAATCTCCACTGGTGCTCCACATCCACAATGAAGTGTCATATGCATTGGCCAACACCGGAATCTCTGTCATGTAACCCAGCACCATGTGCCCCCTGACACCACATGTCTCAAGTACCGATGTCCCAAAGGAACTCCAATGAAATATTAACTCGGAGGAAAAGTGACACATATACTCAATAAAGTAACCAGAGCGGTAGTGATGTACGCCCTCAAATATTGTAACCGGAGGGACAACAATGTCTTTCCTCAAATAAAGTATCCAGAGGGACAACAATGTCTTTACTCAAGTACAGCGAGCCTCGGCCCCTAATCTGATAGCCTCAATGCTATCTCCTGAAGGCTCCTCACATTCCAGGTGGCTTCCTAAGACAAGAAACCCCTAGTCCAATAGTACATAAACTGCAACTAATATGGCCCTCTACCCACATGAGTGGTCAAAACCAACTCATCACGGAGTCTCTTTGTGGGCATAATACTCATAGTTCTATGCGAGCAGTAAACCCCAAAGAATTTTCCCATGCCACAACACCTTTGACACCTCATGTCCCTAAAACCACACAGCTCTTGTCCGATGTCCTTTCCGTCTATGTAAACTGGGTAATGCCCAACTTGAATTTCACCATGCCTCATGCCAACATCCATGATGCACAATATTGTGGTCAGAACCACCTAATGTAACTAGGTTCACACCCAACCTATGATCAGCATCACTCATGAAAATCAGGTCCATACCCAACACAACTACAAGGGTTCAAGCATATACAATTCTGCAATTACATATATATATATGAACAATATAATAATTTATCAATTTAAAACAAAATAAAATGTATACTTTCACAAGCTAGGTGTTGTCTTATACCAGAACCAAGGTCTTGGAAACCTCTAACAATTCATATCATAACATACGGAATCAAAATCATCAGTTTAAGAAAAAAAAGAATTTATACCATTTTGGCACCCCAAAAAAAATGCCCCATTTGTGCGACGACCACTCTCCCAACCCCGCCCATGAAAAACATGGAAAAGGGAATAACTTATGGTATCCCATATGTCTAATAAGAAATTTAATATGAAGAAGAAGATAAATTAGGGTCTCCCTCAAATACCAAAATTCCAGCTTTATGCCGCCGCACCCAACGGTCTGCAAAAACAAAATAGAATATATGCACCACAAACCAGAGACTCGTAGATGTAGGTATGTACAATATCGTGCTTCAATTCAAAGATGGTTTTCATAGATCTATGTTTCCATAAAATGCCGACAATTCCACTCTGATGGAAATTGTGACGTGTGAGGCTACGAAACTAGAACAGAATAGGGTTTGGGGGTTTAGCCTCACTATTGCAATCCCGTATCCACCAACGGATTGAAGAAAAAATGCAGATGATGATTATATGGTCGAAAAAGTTCTTCGGAACATCGTAATGGACCTGTTCTAACGTTTTGGGAGAAGAAGCCATTTTCTAAAATAAAACGTGACACCCTTTTATGTAGGAAAATAAAAAAAAATTACACTCCTTGTACATAAGGACTACATGTAGTGTATTGGACTTTTCTAAACTCTGCCTTAAGCTGATATAGCCACACGTATTGGACACGCCACATGGGTTGACACACAGCTTGAACATAACTAGTATGTAGAAAGGAGGATACACTACGTGTCATGCAACACAAGACGCTGTGTAGAAGGAAATTTCTACAAGGTCATCACATGAAATTTACTCGGCGAGCACAAGGATGGTACATTCCTAACCCTTACACAAAGTGTACTTTAGAGTGCATGCTGGGTAGTCTGTAAATTTCCCAAACATCCTAGATTTTCTTTTTTTTTTTCTCTGAAACAAGTCAAAATGTCAAACAGCATCAGGATTCTGACCTGTTCAAAAAAACCAATTTTTTAAAATATCTTCCATGCCACCTCAAATTCTATAATATGAAACTATTGTCCATAAAATTTTGGTTCATTACATTCAAGGGTGATGATTTTTGTTTTCAGCAATATATTCATTGAAGTTCTAAATTCACTTATGATGGTTTAGAATGAACTAATTATGTATATTATATATTTTTGTCAGTTATTAATAAACATTTGTTTATTATAATAAATAAAACGAATCGTGTTTGTGAGGGTTGTTAAAACTACATAAATGATCTAACTTTATAATTCTTCCATTTTTTCTAAATAATGCATCCATGTTTCATAACACAAATGAATATTTGGGGCCATTTCAATTTCAATTGTATTATAAATTCTATTTAATTTCACATATAGATTTGTATTCCAATTTTACATGAAAATCAATAAATATCCCAATGTAACATGACCTTGGAGCTATGAAACAAACACCCCCTGGACAACAAAATTAGACATTATATCTCAATGAAATGGTTATAAATAAAAATTATAAAATATTAAAAAAATTAAATTTTGATGAAAAAGTTAAAATTTTGTAAATTAATTGAATTTTTTTATTATCCATGATGATAATTAAATATGGAGAATGGATCTGAGTAAAGTTAAGGCATCTCCCCAATGCTCCAATTTTCATTATGTAATAAAAAATCTCTATCTAACTCACTTTACAACTCTCTTTTATGTTATGAAATGTTTTTATATTCAATATATATGTCTCACACATATATACCAATCTTATTCTCCCTTAAGATAATGTGTATTAAATTATTTTTTCATCTCTTAAGTTCCTTATTTATAAAAAATCCTATGATTATGATATGATCCAAGATTACAACACCCATTTCATTCCTTGGGTAATTATTCAATTTATGACTTTATATTGATTTCCATTGTTGAAATCATAATAATCAATAAGTTATTATTAGAGATCAAAAATAGAACTCCAATGAAATGGGTAGTTTTCTGTATCATGGGACTTTATTTATGGGATTCAGAAGTAAATTTAAACCCTAATGGGACCCAATTCACTAGGGTAGGATGTATTTGTTTTTATATTCAGGTTATAATTATTTCATGTTATTTTTTTGTATAAAGATCATGTATTATAATGATTTTATGATTACATGTAATTTATTTTATGCCTCGGTATGATTATTCATGAGCCTTGTATTTTTCATTATCATGTTATTCTTTCAAACTGATATGATAAGCTTCATATCTAGGTTGATTACCTTAATAGTTTTATATATCACCACATTATTATATGTATTCATCTACTTATCCTATGAATTTTTAGGATATCAATAGGATTTACGATCTCATTTACGAGAATAAAATAATTATTTCTAGTTTTATTTTATTATCAATGTATTATGAACACAGTCATCCATATACACTTGGCCTCACATTAAATGGATTATATTTCTGAGAATATATGGTTAATAATTTTTTAACAATATGTTTAAGATTTGAGGGTCACTATAAATTCATAAACAACTATTATGATGATATTAAAAATATAAAAAAGAAAAATAGGTATTGTTCGATATATAAAAGTATTAAAAATTAAACCATTATCATGAAGTCTATATTATAGAGTATTTATAAATTTGATTTGGTGACATCCTAAGAACATTTATAAATGGGATTTGAGTGTAGACCATTTACCTCTCCTTAAATCTTAATAAGATTTCAGTAGTATAAATTCTATGACAAAAAAACATCGATGAAGATAAATTGTATATGTTGTTATATAAATGAAAGGAAATATAGTTTATCAAATATATTTTCTAAAATAGAAATGTTCCATTAATACCAAGGGATATATAGGTTCCTCAAGTGTTTGGGATTCCCCCATGCATCATATTGGCACAAAATTCAAGGAACTAAGAGTTCATGTCCATCACATGAAACACATACCATCCTTTAATGGATTAAAATTAAATGATAATTTGGATTTCAAATAGTGTTTCTTGTACACTATACAATACTCTCTACTAATAAAACTAAGTGAAACTTAGCTAGATATGAGATGGTTCCCCAACTATCTAAATGGGAATTCAAGAAAATTAATACTATAAATCTAAGATGATTTATTTAAATCATTAGACGATATTTAGTATTTTTTCACAAGGATACCATATCATATGAAGAAATCATTTTACATAACTTCCATACTCTATAACATTCTCCAAGAAGACCAATACACCTTTCATGGGGGTAGGGAAAGATAAAAATATTGAAAAAAAGTATCCCCAAAACCAATTTCCGCTCTCTATTTTACAGATATTTTTCTCTAAATGAATTACTTACATGGGATAGATATTAATAGATACTAAAATATGGGGACACTATGGTAAAAATATAGTGTTTGTACACATGAATCATTATAATATGATTTATTATTACTCTAAATTAATTTAAATAAGTGAAAAAACTATCACCATGTGTAATATGATAAGAAAGGATTAAGTGAATAGAAAAATTTCTAGTTTTTCAAAACAATTGACTAGATTTTTCTCTAGAAACTATGTGTCTTTGGAATGAGGTAAATATTTTGAAAAATATAGACAAAATGTTTTCTATTGAATAATTATTGACCTTATTGGCCAAGACCGATCAGTTAATAAAGTATTGGAATAATGTTCTATAGTAGAATATTTGAGATAGACCATATCAAATGATCCTCTTTTAAACATAAATAATTTAGAATAGTAGAATCGCCATAATTTATTTTAGAAAGTGAAAAAAACATCATGTAGGGTTGTTGATTTTAATTTTATATATCGCAATAATTGGGGTTATAATCTAGAAAAAATAAAAAATGGTTACTGGAATTATGATTCTACCTCAAAGATAGATGATTAATGTTTTGATATGATCTATATATAGAAATAAATATAAAATTTATTCACTTGAATGTGAATGTATTTTTTATATTTACAAATTCTATTTTATATATAATTTATTAATATATATAATATAGTCCAACTAGAATAAAGACATAGATTTGAAAATTTAAAAAATAGTATAGAAAAAAATACTACGAAAATTGAACTTTTTATCACCACTATCCCAATTAGAAGATAGGTCTATATGGAAATTACCCTAAGAGGGTTCATTATTTCTAATTGAAAAGTGAAATATTTTTTTAAAAAAACAAATTATATGGTGATATGGGTAAGAATTTTGACTTCCTTGAGGAGAAATAAGACAGTGTGAAAAATAATGAGTAGTTTGGAGCTAAATTATCTATGAAAATAAAGAATTGAATGGAAATATACTATGGGATATGGATTCATAAACTATATTATGGTGATTTCAATGCATATTAGTCACCTCATCTATTCCCTAAGAGAGGAAAATAAATATACTCAAACATGGAAAATAATTTCGATATGATTATTTATATATTCCAATATATCTTAGTTAATGCATCATTTAATGAAGTACTTCCCAATATTTCACCTTATAAAAAGAAACTGGATAAAATAATTAAAAAAATTACTAGGGGGGGGGGTTCTCAAATACTCCCATTATACGCCGTAATTGTGACAGGTTACCAAATAATATTTAAAATCCCCTACTAATACATGAAGTCTAACCAAAATTTTACCCCTCACGGATATATTTCTAGAGTTATCTATATTTTTTCACATATAAGTTTTATTATTTGTTAATAATACTATTAAAGAATGGTATAAATGTAAAAAAATTTAATTTTTATTTGAATGAAATTAATTTACAGTGGACAAAAAAACACACAAAGTTAGTATCAAATTTAATTATTCCTAGGGTGAATTCAACTGTGTTATTTCATCATTTACTTTTATTCAAAATAATATAACTCAATATAATGAATTAATACCATTAATTTAATTATACCCCCATTTTTTCATAGATAGGAGATGTAATCCCTATAAAGGACATTTAGATGGATCCTTAACTCATTTTTCCTCCTTGGTAATTAAGTAAAATCATTCCTCAACTGAGAGGGAAAACCTATTCACACCCCGGGGGGTAGACAAAAACTATTCATTCTCTCAATCCACACAACTCCAACCCCAAAATGTGATATTTTAATAGATAAATGAATTTAATTTCAAAAATCTGTATGAATATAACATAATAAAGAGTAATGGGGTTGTGATATCTACCTCTACACCTCATATTTAATACTTCACCAGAATCAGTGAAATAAGCTGGAAATATAAATACCAAAATTTTAGAATAATTTTTTTCATTACTCTTAGACTACAAAAAATTCGTAAGTGATTTATATTCATGATCAAAGATGTTATATTTTCTTCACAGTTGTTAAGGAAATAGAAATATTTATCGGATCAATGAATAGATAAAATCAAGAGAAAAATATCTCTAAATTATGAAAAATTATAGAAAATATAGATAATCTCTAACTTAATCGATCCACTGAGTAAATAATGTTCTTAAATATATGGAAACTAATGGGGGGATATTAATAGTCATCAAGTTTACTATGGACCAGTATTTCCCATGGTCATGAAATTAATTTCTTTGGGCCTCACCCTTCTAGTTTTTTTCACTTGTCTATGGATACAAATTTCTTCTGTAAAAGGCCTTTATATTGTTATGTTTTCCACACCACCAAATAAAGGGATGATTTTCACCCTCCAATTATGAGGTAGTATTCCATGTGTTAATTCACTAAAAATATATCCCACTAATAGGGGAAATCATCTTCATTAGAATACCGACTTCTTATAGGCTTTGATATTATTTATAGTGGCCCAATCCATCACACGATCTTGATATTGTCTTTATTGGGGCTCACCCTCACCATTTTATTACTGGCCAGGGGATGTAGATTTCCCATAGAAAATACTTCATGATGGTTGTGGAATATACACACCCCTATAATGGTTTACTTTATTCAACTCTAAGTATGATGTGAGATTCCATGTGGAAAACCGTTGTAGAATATCCATTAGTCATCAACCACAATGTGGTTCACGAACAGAAGAAGTCACTACTAGGACATCAGGAATTCCTCTCAATATGTTGGAGGCTTCCGACTAGTTGATATGCTTAATAGAGTATCATTGGGGATACTGTTCCCCTATATCATGGTGAATAATAATAAAAAAATTACTAAACCACATCCAAAAATAAAATTGTTAGATTATATTATACCAAAAACATAATAATAAAATGTTGTAGAAAATGAATGTAGAATAAAAAACTCATAATGCATCATGGTCATGATATTAATTAACAACTGATCACCCACTAGTCCAACTAAATAATCAAATTAAAAAAAAAATAAATATAATATGTTAAGGCACCTCTATAATCCCATACGTCACCTCACCTAGTATCTAATTACCATATGAGCTATCATGATCAATAAATAAACATTGGGAATGTTTCTAACCTAAAAATTTGATCAATTAACTATAAGTGGGTACCTGATATATATATCCATCTCAATAATATTTTAATAAAATTAATAGATCACCACAAACATATTATAAAAAATAACTAAAAATGATTATTATTTAAATGTGACTCACTCAAAATAAAAACACTATGAGGGGATCAATAAAAACACAATGCAAATATTTGGGTTCTAACATGATATCTAAGAGAGAATATACCAACATCATTGAATTTTAGTGTCTCTTTCATCACATCATAAAACTATGCCTACCATTATTGGAACCCAAAATCATAATAATAGAAGGTGGAATCAATGATTCATTGGGGAACAACCCTTAAAAATCGAATATCATCTAAACCATAATTGATTCCTATGACCACCTCATAGTCAATCCAATAGTATTATCAAGTATGAATTTGTTTTCTAGGGGGATGACATAGGGAAATATTTTGTTATGTTTACATCTAATTCCTAAAATAATGTCCATGAAAATATCATAGACCCAATGGATGAATTATAATATCATAGTCATTCCATATATACTAAATGGTTTAATCCAAGAGCTTGTCTAAAGGAATTAAAAATAAATCGGCAACATAGATGGGTCCAGGGGAATTCACATGTAATTCAACACAACCCCAGTGAAATCCAAATACAATGGTATTACCAGAGGAATTATATTATAATAAGGATCAATGATAAATCATTGTGGATTACCCAAGGAATAAAGAGAGTATTATACATAATAGTTGAATCATAGAAGACCCTCCCAAGTTATTACATTTAAAATTAATAGCTAAATATCATGTTACTATTTGGGTATTCCGTATAAATCCTTCACAAAAGTAAGTCCCTCCCATAAAATCATATAAAACATGTCTCAAAAGTGTTAGACATATACCTAACTTGTTTTTCTTAATCATTATTATCCTCTCAAATTCATGACATAAATTTTTCTCCACCACCAAAATTGGATCATACAATCAATTGTGGTTCTATATTGACACATGAATCATTTTATACCAATTTGTACATGCACCCTCTTAGGGTTCATACATCACTATGTGGACCATTAGGTTCCCCTAAGAAACATTACTACATGGAAACCCTACTTGAGTTCCTCTATACCAGTCTCACCTCCAAACTCTTTTCCCCTAAATTAGAGGGGATCAAATCCCATAACACAACAATAAACATCTCAAGGCCTCATTGGATAGCTTGGAAAATCCATACTAGAATCCATCCAATGGGAAGGGTTATTGAAAATCTCAATTCCTAAGCTATCTATGTCTGGTCTACTCACCCAACCTAACACATATCTTCCTAGGAAATACCAACCCAGTAACTCACAATCCAATCTCGGAAGAACAGTCACCCCCTTTCTCATTTCATTCATCCCAATGGATTCCATGTAACTCAAGGACATATCATGGACTACATGGGAAAAAACACTCATAACCCACAACTCACCCCCATAAGAGGGCTTGATGAGAACCTCTACTAGGGTTATCGGGTTTGTTAAAATCATTTATTTTTATTTTATACCCCGAAGGGTCCATATATATCCATGAATCTATCAATAATCAAGGCCTCAGTAATAAATTTCATGGGAACCATGCCAAATATAATGGGTCCTTCATCGCACTTCATAGTTCATCAAATCATTTTTAGGCATTAATTCTTAATGAAACTTCTTAAATAATTAAAAATTCTATCTACCTCAGTAATGATTCCACGTATCATATTCATATATAAATAAAATAAATGATAATTATTACTGTATTCTCAATGGACCACCTACTTTAATATTGACTTTCCCAAATTGATTATATCCCAATAAATCTCTCATTAGATCATCCAAGGAAAACCATTCATCTCCAACTCATACAAGGCATTGAATTAGGAAAAAAAATAAAAAATAAAAAATTATAAGCATTTTAAATTTAGTAATTATATTATAATTAATAGAAAATTTTTATTTAAATAGGATTAATCTCAAATAACTCATGGAGTGTCATTATCTCACTTAGAATATGACCATAGTAGACTCTTAACACCATTTTGAGAAAAATACCAATCATATGACATTTATATGATTGAAAAATTAATTTATTTGATAAAAAAAATCTTAATTACATTTGTTTTTGTACAATAAATGAAATGGTATATGATAACATATGGATACCATATCATGACATCCTCTAAATACACCTAGAAAATCCTAATCATCATCACATGATTACACCATGTTCTGATGGAATTGGCCCTCAAACCATAATCAAAATGATATGAAATCGTAAATGATGTAGAAATAACCAATTAAAGGAAAATGAATGGAATAACATTGAGTAAATTATTATTAAAACTCCAAAAAAACACTTCAATAAACATAAAATAAAATGGGTTATGGGGATTGTGTAGCCTAAATATCATCCCCAAGTGGCTCACCAATATAAAAAAAATTGGGGCCAAATAGTAAAAGACCAGTCTAAACCACAAAAAAAACCACGGAGGATGGATTTTTCTGGTATATTGTTTTTTTTCACAATGACAAGTCCTGGTACTAAAGTTTGAGGAAGGGATCCATAGTGCGGTTAACTTGAGGGAATCCTGAGGCCCTGCCTCTTGAATTACCTCCCTGGTATAAACCCCTAGGCTGGGGAATCGTCCCTCTTCAGTAGGTTAGGACCATGGTACAATGTTTGTGCCCCTTATATAGTGTACTAAACCCTAGAAAGACATGGATGATAAGCCCACCACCATGTTGTATGGGTTCTCTCTAGACTCTTTCACATAGGGGACACCATACGTAACATGAATCACCTATATAAAATTGTACGAGCATTACACCCTACACCACAATAATATTCACTTCACAATCCATAAAAAAGGGCACCTTGAATCCAATGTAGTCTGTCATTACTGGATAAAGTGTAGCTGATACAACTAACTTATATGTACACTAAAATAAAACTATCCCACTATAAAATACTTGTGATGTGATGTGGTCCCCTTTCCTTGAAATACCCTAACAACCATAGTCCACACCACATTTCACCACCTAAGAAAATAATATCTCTTAAACAATATAGCCATTAGTAGCTCTTAGATCACCTTTAATAATCTCTAATTATCACCCATGTATCTTCATCACCTTTAGGGTATTGATCCTCATCAAAAAAACAACTTGAGATGTTCCAAATCATGGTATCTTAATCCTAATTTCATTTCTCAGAAAACCCCATACCAAAATAAACAAATTATAATTATATATAGAATTGATAACCATAAAAGGGGTTGGTACATAAAAAATCTCCCCGAAAATATTATATCTTGGAGAATATCCAATGAAATTTAGTATGACAATATCAACCTACATAGGTACTTAATTTAGAAATATTTTGTGATGTTCTACTCCAAAATGAAAATCGATCATCTAATAGCACTAATCCTAACAAGAGGCATTCAATTAATTAAAACCTGAGAAACTACATTTATCCATGATAAATTCACTGATAGGGTTGTTACCATCACCCCTATATCTTAATACACCATTGTTTCTTCAATCAGTTCATCACTTGACCGCTATGATCACGACCATCAAAATCACATATCACATATCTTCTCTAATAATCCATTGGCCTAATTATTCGTAATTTAATCTCACTAACTATAGATAAACATGAAAAAACATATCAAACATACTTCATTAAATATTTCACAAAAATTCTCAACATCACCCACTTACACAATACATAATAGCTCAGTCAAGATTAGAAAATCCTCTATGGGATCAAGAGACTATCCCAACCCCCACAATGATATCTGAACATGAATCTTAGTTTAATTCTATGGCTGGATCTATAATGAACTAGATAATTCATCCTAATAATTATACAAGATATGATATACCACGTATTCGACTCACCCGCATATCATTACGTAATTATATCAAGCCTAATGAAAATTCATTGACGCTTCCAAATACCTCAACTAACTGGAATTTTTTTTATTTTAAATGGAAGTAGATAAAATCATATAAATCAACTCACTAGAATACAAATTCAAGCCTAACCATAACAAATTTGTTCTCATCACATCAATGAAATTATCCATATAAGGGTTGTTCCTATATGTCCTATGCTCGATCCATCACTAAATATAATTTTTGGAAGTAGACATTCAACTCATAACAGTGTGAAAACATAACACATCCATTACTAACTATTCCAGACTCACCAAAAACATCTACCTTGGCCGCCATCAGATTTCAATTTATAGTGAGGATTATAGGCTCTAATAACCAATGGTGAAATCCCCGCCATATTTTGTTCCTTACAAAGCTTCTTTACTGAAACCTCAACATGTTAAATCAATGAATGTGAGTAACTCCTCCCATGAAATGCTCACCAAACTATCAACTCTTTACATATTTCCATTCATATATTAATTTTCATTAAATTGGATATACGTCTCTGTTTCAACAAATTCTATAGAATAAAAAAGTCTCTAGCATTCCAAAATATTTATTTGTCCTTGTCCCGCATATGGATATTCTATAATCCATCCAAATATGAAAAAAATAATAGGGTTTTACTCTAATAGCACTTGGTAATATAATATTTTTCATGATACTGTGGATTTCATAGAATCATGCATCATATCACACACTTAGGCAATGATTATACTCCATTTTCATCTCAATCACTTCTAGTAAGAATCACCCACAAGATTCTTTCCCAAAACCCATGTCATCCAACCCATGTTATGTTTTAGTGCATGATCTCCCACCATATGTGTGTCATTTTAGAAAACCATGGCATGTACCTGATCTATCCAACCTAGATCTATTTGTTTAGGATATCAATCTACAATCACATTGGATACCATGGTTGAATTTAGTAGGTACATTCATATCAACACACTTTCCCTAAAAATAAAACAACAATACAATAATAATTCAACGTTCTTCACTTCAAGAATAGTCATGGAACCTCAATGAGAATATTCTATTCATGGGAACACCATGGGAAAGTCTAAATTTTTTAAATTTTTTATGAATATTTTTAGTAAAAAAGCACCTAATATTTCTTAATAGAAGCATAAAAATAAATATCTAATAAATTTAGTGAAATTTATTTTAATTATAAATTTATTGAAATTCATTTTTTAGTATAAAATTTATAATTTTGTTTTGAATTAGAACGCATCTTCAAATAATTCTTCTTAATTACTGAAGATACCATACACTAATAATTTTTTTTCCAGTACACATAATGGAGGTGGATGTTCACAAATGAGACACACTAGATCACGGTAAACCTTGTGTCATTCCATAATTATCAAATTCATGAATCCATATCCTTGCTTCCATGATGCCTATGTCTATTTTGCTACTTCTATGAGTCCGACTTCCCTGAACCATATTTTTTGGAATTATTCCATGTGAAGTACCCTTATTCTTTGATGAAATTTCACCATTCTTCTTATGTGATCTGACTATTGTGTTATCATGAATAGGTAATATCAAATTCTTTCATTCCAAATTCATCCACTGCATCATGAACAATACTTCCATGTAATTCAAATCAACAATGGATGTGGTGATATGACTCAATTTGAACTTGGGACTTCTGGAGTTGAGAATCGATGAACATAAAGAGTATAAAATTTAATAACTTCAGTTTAATGGTATGGGTCATGGATAGAGTAGTTTATGGGTGAAATTTCTCCCACATAAATGTAATATAGGATAAAAAATTCAGATATGTGAAATACTCTAATGTATAACTTCACGTAAAGGTAAGGTGAACAATATAAGAAAGATGCATACTGGTATTACAAGATTATATAAAAATATGATAAAAGAATTTTACTATGTAAATAATGGTAATTTGTGAAAAATATATTCCATGTATTTTTAGTGGATTAAGGTTGTTTAATTATAAGAATATGAATAGGTGGGATGTGTAAGTGTGATTTAAGAAAAATTTGAAGGTCATGTTAATAATAATAGATTTTCTTGTGGTCCTAGTGATGTTCATATAAGGGTAAGGGTGGGAATTAGAGTATCTACAAAAGGTTATGAGAATCGGGAATAATGGTCACCATCAATCCACCAAGCCATGTAATGGTAATCCATGTATATTTAATTAAACGTCACAATCGATCCAGTGTCCTTGGGAAAAGGAAAATAGAAAATCGTAGAAGGTTATCATGTTAAATGAAATAGTTCATGTCGAGTTCATTATTCCATGATGATTGAAAATGTTCTATAAGAGTTGACCATATTGTTTCACCTATTTTAGTGATTGAAGACTGTGTAAATGTGGTGATAAAAGATTCACATAAAGGTTATCATCAATTCCTGAAATATATATATAATTATAATGTTTATTTTACCATATGGATATTACATGAAGGATTCGATTCTTGTGAGCTACATATGATTCTATCCAATAGACATAATGAAATACTTAAATAAGTATACTTTTATATAGAGATATTTATTATGGTATTCAGTAAATTTTAATATTGATTAACAAGGATGGAAAAAATTCAAAAATGTTAAATAATACTGAAAACATTCTCAGGTATTCAATTTATAAAATTTGAATGATTTAACATACATTAACAAACATAGGGTTTACTATTTTTGAATATGTAAATATTTATATATGGTGATATCGATTCTTTTTATGTGGTGGAATCACAAGAGTTTCTTATATTAGAATATAAAAATATTATCACCCACCTAAAGACCTACACACTGTGTTTATATGAGGAACTTAAACTTCATATTATAGAATGATATTCATTAGAGTAGTGAAAGTTTTCATAATTTTATATAAATTGGAGGATATTAGAAGTGGTTGAAATACACTATAATGTGGTAGGATAATTGAGTTAGAGGGGGGATATCTACTAGTATTCTTCTACACTATTGTTTTTTTCATTCACTACAAAAATTTAATGCTTCTGAATTTTCAATGAATATTTTTTATCTATAGAATGGTTGGGAAAAACATATATTGTATTCATTGAAGAAAATTAGTACACTATTTCATTCTAGAGTCTTAGTGATTTAATGAATAAAATATTATTTTTTTTATTAGTTGATTTAAATATTTAGTAACATATTCCAATTTCAAAATAAATTTTCTAGTAAATGATTTCTATTGGATGTTTTCCTGGATCATGATCAATCATATACCACCACATTGTTTTTGATTATATAAGATAGAATGGTCTATGATGATGGGTGAAGCATCAATTAAATTTTTATACTGTGGGAGGTTATGTGGTTATTCATGGATTACTTCTGGATTAAAAGACCATATAGGGTGTTTCTTATGTCTAATGTGTGTGATTTAATAGCTCACTTCCAAGATTTGGTAGGAGGGTAAACCCAAGAAATAATTTTGTTAGGATAATAGAATAATAATAATTTAACAGTGGGTGAAAGGGGATGTGGTTGTAGAACCTCTCAATTATCAATTAAGTAGAAGGAAATATCATCCTTTAGAAAAAAATTATAGAACTAAATCTGAACACCTAGACCTAATCCAATCCCATTTCTCATTATCATTTTACAAAAAAAAATTTCAGACATCCACATTTTAAAAATAAAAAATCCATTTTATTAATGAATAAGATAAATTTTGATTTAGTGTATTACTTTTTATAGAAAACATAGGTTTTCAAAAACTACAACATTAAACTAGGAAACACATTTATTTTCTTACAACACACAAAAATATATTTAAAAAATTTACATCATTATCAAGGAGGATGTACAAAAAATGAAATTAATAATTACATGAATGGGAGTTCTAGTTAAAAATCATACCCTATAGATCCAAAAATTTCAAAAACTCTACTAACCAGATATTACAAAGTAAATGAGACAACAATTTTAAAGAACTAAACCTTTCATACATGAGTAACACTTCAGGTAGTAACTCCGATACATATATAATGATAATATTCCCTAAATAGATTCCAAGAGACTATTGTAAATATTAGTTTCCTAACATTGAATATCAACATCTATGACCGAAGGAAAGAAAATGAGTAAAAATTTTGTTAGTAGTAATTTTTACCATTTTCAGGTTCTTGTAGGGGTAGACCTCAACTGAAACATTCACGTATTCATTCATGTCAACTAAAATTTGAGCCTCATAGAGTAGTTGAAGAAAAAATTAAGTGGATTTCATACCCCATTTCAATGTAATATTCTACCAAGAATTCATTATAATTCTTACATGAATGATAACTTCATATGGGAAAATATCTACACAGATTTTTATAGAATTATTTTTTTATAACCACAAAGATCACACAAATAATAAAACAGATCAATTCCCAAAGACCATCATCTTAAGAGACTCTCTGAGTATTGGGAGTAATTCATAAAAATGTGTTTTAGTAGTACATATTATGATATTGAAAAAATTCACATTAAAATACACATCTACAAAAGTATTCTCCAAAATTATAAGAATATTTTGGATGCATCATCAGGAGGATATTGGATTTACAAGTCACCCATCGAAGCTAAAGGAATCGATAAAAATATTTTAAAAATCCCAAAACATTATACAAGGGGTCATCATGAAGTATGAACATCGAACACATGGCTATTAATAGAATGAAAAATATAATATCTAACTAGTTTTGTGTCACAATATGCTTTGAAGAAAACTTTTGACCAATAAGAAACTGATAAGTTTTTTGGTTTATGCTCTCCACATAATCATTTATCATACTAGTGTGATCAATTAGAAGACATATATTGTAGTGGAGTAACATTCCACCTAATACAATCTCAACAAATCCTACCATGTGATGATAACCCATAGTACCAATAAGTGTTTAGATGTCAATAGAAGAATTTTATACCCTTTTACTAGAACTAATAAATACTTTATCTCCTATTTCTAAAACATGAATACCTAAACACACCGTTCCAAAAACCATATAAGAATTATTATAACTAACCCTATTACCAACAACACACTTGTTTCTAATAAAACAATCCTTATGAACAACCTTCATCAAGTGTACCATCACCTATAGAAAAACAATCGAAGGATAATGAGATAGAAAATAATGTGGATATGTTTTAAAAGTAACTCAATAGTATTATGGAACTTATTTTAAAACAATATATCAAAATAAAAATCCTAAATACTCCCAAATCTATGGGAAAATATTTTTATGATAAAAAACTAGTGGAAAATAGATTTAGCAATGAGAACATGATGAATGAAAAATGGGAGATTTAAAATTGGCTTCTAAAAACCATTCAAACCTAGAAGAATAAAAAGTAAAAATGATGGAATAAAAATGATAAATTGTAATGTATTAGGATGGATGACTATATGGAACCATGAAATGGAATCAGAAGGGAAATAAACATATATAACCATTATTTCCATCCCATATGATTCAGTTGAAGAATATTGGAGAAAAATAACATCGTATAGAGATTCTGGAAACCATCATTAAATGTAAAATCAATATACCCCCTTCTAGAATCCATCAATAAAATCCTAAAATATTATAATTATCTAAAATGAAATTGTTTCAAAATATAATAAATGATATAAATGTTATTATTATTTTAGAAAAAATAGTTTCTACTTTTTTCACAGCACAATTACACACCAAATTTCTAGACCCCGGGACATTATCTTTTTTCAACAACATTGGATCATTGACTACTTCTAGTTCCTTGTAAAAAAATTTTACTTCTAGGAATTTTTCCTAACATGATTAATACCCCTCTATATGTTGGAAATTTGAATCCCAAAAGTGTTTTAGTATAACTCATAAATATATCCATTTTTTTCAACATGTGTTTTAGAAGAAGTTTTTGCAAGAGTTAATGGCCAGATATTCCATGCTGACTTTTATATTTATTCCACGGAGGAAGAAAGAGAATAAAAATACTCACTAAATATTCATGGCTGATATTTTTTTATGACATTCAATACAGTACTCAATGTACATAAAGTAACTCCCGCTGTGTAGTTTGGTGAAAACACTATGCAATTCCATATTTTTGACTACTTGAGAGACCTTTTAGATTAACATTTCATTTTTAAACAGTCTCATGATAATGATGCTAAGAATGATGAGGAAATTGATATGTTTCCGGATTAATATATTTAAGACGGTGGTTATTAATTAAATATTCTTAGGAAATTGATATTTTATAAAATTAAGAAAATTTTAGAAATTTTACATTGAAATAAGATTATATATTACCCCTGAGTTTCTTAAAAGAATCTAATGATTTATTACATGATTAATATGTTGGTATTTTATGTTTAATGTAGTAAATTAAAGTCTCAAGAATGAGGAACCTAGATTTAATTTCATAAGTAAAATAACCCCCATATATGGAATTAAACCCCCTTTCTGAAAATATAAAAAAGCATATTTCATAGAAGGTGGTGACTTCCAGCTATAATTTCCCAAAAAAAATCTCTAGTCAATAACATACATTTATTAATATTTAAAAATGATATTTTTTAATTTTAGGATAAATTTTAGGTGATATTTTTGAAATTGACCCAAAAATTTCGTCACATTGAATTTTATATCTGGGAGAATCCATACCATTTATGAGACCTTAAAAAGGATCATTTCCAAAATAATTAAGGTAGTGAAAATAGAAATAGAAATGTTTTAGTACAAGACATCATTTAGCCCATTTTTGTCTCACAATGTGTTTGTACCATCCATATAGGTACTGAAAAATTAACATATCTACTATGATGAATAAGAAAAATTAATTGAACCTAATGAGAATTAAAAATATTTTGAGTGTGTGTATTTCTTATATAAATAATAGCAATATCAGTAGAAAATATAAATTTTATATTCCATTAATTAACAAATTTCACAAAAGGTTTCTGTGAAAAACACATTAATATTTCATATATGGTTTTTATTATATTTTTATGTGTCCATTACACTAGGAGACTAAGAAAAGACAACCATCACATGCATTTCATTGTAAATTCCCCTACAATAGGATTTATTTTTCACTCAATAATTACCCAGGTATTTAAAAAATGTGTATGGTATGTATATTTTTTAATAACATTAAATAATTTTGGGTGGTATTCATAGATGGATACATTATCATTGGTTTTTTTATCACCCATTTTGAAACATTGGATAATCACTTAAAATCGGTATTGGGAAAAAAATTAATTCTAAAAGGTTTCTTTTTATGATTAAAAGTAAAATATACATATGCTATATTATTTCATTAAAAATTAATTGAGGTGTATAAACCTAAAATTAACATATTATATTATTTAATCCACTAAACGTTTGATATGTATTTTAGATCATTTTTGGCCTATATAGGCTTATACAGATGATTCTTTACAAAAATTCTTAAACTTTATCATCCTAAATGATGGTTATATTTAAATTTAGTTGAATTTGGTTTTATTGGTGCTTTTAAAGAAGCATTAGATGTATTTAGGAGTATATTAATCACACAATGGTCATAAAAGAAATTACTTAGGAACACCCATTAAAATTACAATGTGGTTCTTAAATAAATTTGTGGGGAAAATCATTTCCTAATGAATTCAAGGAAAACCATGAGTCATTTTTCATCCCTCAAGAACAAATAATTCGTTGCATCTCAAATACACCACTACCTAAAATGAGTGTCTAAGGATTTTTTGTCTATAAAATGTCATATTTTATTTTCATGGAACAAATGTCATCGTATTTTGTGACCATAAACCCATAGATAAAGAATTAAAAGGAAATATAAAAATCCATATCTTGTATAATGATTGTTAAATCTACCTGAATTCCACATGGATGATAAAGATATTATATGAGAAAAAAATCAGGTGGTCAATAACCTAAGAAGTCTACCCATAGTGTTAAAACTGAAAATATAGACCATAACCCTTCGAATGACAACATTCATAGAGAAAAAATATATATACTATATGGGGAAGTACCATGATATTTATATATAGTAAATTATTTCGTAACATCATAGGTACCAATTCAAATTAACTCCCATAAAAACAAAAACTAAAATATGAGTCCATATTTTAAATTTTGTAAGATCCATTCCTTTATAAAATTCCAATAACCATGTTATAAGGATATGTTTTGCAGTCATTGAAATTGAATCCACTTTCAAAAAATATATACTAGATTGAAGAGGACACTTAATCCTCAATAAACTGTATTAAATGTTTTAGAATCCAATATTCATGGTGCAACTCTTTTCAGGGTTATACATGAATATTGTATGATGTGTAAAAATTACTAATTTTTAAGAAATGTTTCAAAAATAAATGAGATTCATCGAAAACACATTATCTTTTCTTTAAAAAAAATTGAAATATATGGTGTATAATATATTGTAACATTTCCCATGAAATTATGAAATTATTAATTTTTTCAATATATAAATTTTTTTTCAAAAAAGGTGATATCCAATGCTAATAAATGTGATGATAGTAATGTTGTCTTTAAATTTTTTAGGATATAAATATTCTTCAGTTTTGGTGTACCCTGAAACATTTTTAGTTACCATTGTATCCACTTTTACAATAAAATAATGGAGGCTCTATTTTTTATATATGGAGTACATAATAGAACATATTTTCCTTACAATCCCTAAATAGATTCCCCAATTGAAGTTTCCAATAAGGAAAAAAAGAATTCTACTAATGGTTGTGAAATTCAATATGATGGATTATAGAAAAATATTTAGAGAAATACTTTAGGCATAAGAGAGAGCATGTAATACACTTAGAGGAATGATCGCTTATAATTTATTCAATAGAAAGAGTTTCCACCTACCTAGGTATTTGGATAATAAATCATAATAGTTTAATAAATAACTGAATTTTTATACAGAAAATGTTATAAAATAGAGAAAATTACTGCTACGAAAACAGAAGGAAGTTATAAGATATACATTTTAAATATTTAAAATCTAAACAAAATATAAAAGTGGCTTATGAAAATTCGATACAATCTAAAATAATCCATCGATTATACCATGTGTGTCCATAAAAATCAAAAAATAATAATTTTTTGTATTCATTTTTCTACATAGTTATATCCAATTATTGTCACTTATGTATACCATTTTGGTTTTTTTCAAATTATGAAGGAAGGATAGTAAAACAGAATTTAATTTTAGTGGACATGAATTAAATTATTACCTGGGTAATATAGACTAACAAATTGTGTAAGATCTCACTCACCTCTAAGATATATGTCAATAACGACCCAACCTATTGTGCCTCTCTTTAACTCTTGATTTCATATTGTTAATGTTCTTACAAAAAAATTCCATGAATAATTTTTTTTAATTAATTAATGAAAATAAATAAATTATGTCTAGGAGATGGAATTTTTTAGTTTATTAATTTTCTATTTTCTTTTTCAAATTTTACATTACATTTCAAATAATTTTTATTTCAATTAATTTTTAGTTAATTTTTTAAATATTGTAGTTCATATTAAATATCCATGAAAAACATTAATCAATTTCAATTATTTATAAAACTTATATTACCCATTTACTATCCAATGATAAATTAATAAATTATATTTTTTATAAATTCTTAATAAAATAAATTCATGTAAAATTCGATGAATATTTATTCTCATTTATAAAAAAAATAATGCATTTTTTATCAATTATTGATGACACTTCTAAAATAAATTTGATAACTTATTTAAAATTACATTTTACTCACGTGAACCAATTATTTCATGAAAAACTCTTACAATATATTAATATTTCCAAAACAATTTAAAATTTGATTAGTTTTTTAAACATTATTAGGGAATTCATTTGATTTTAAATCCCATTTTTATTAGTAAACTCTATTTGAATGCCCATTTTTATATTTAATCCTTGGATCCCTTATCATTGATGAATATCATAGTTAAGAAGTATTATTACAACACTATTATTCATATAATCCTTTATTTATAAACATTCTAAAAATATAAGTTGAATTCAAGAGTGGGAGAGAATGAAACAGATCCATAAAAACTATTTTATGTATTCCATTTAAATTAAATGAATTATTTATTGTAAAAAATGTCAATTCTGGGAGAAAATATTGATGGAAAGTGTTAAAAAAAATATTTATATAATTAATGTATTATTTTTTAGTCCCCCCACTTTTGGAAGATAAAAATTCCATCATTTTCCCTAAAAAATGATTCCTTAGTGAAATATATAACTAAAAAATGTGATTATTTTTCAAAATAGGGAAAAACTAATGAGGATGATGATTAAAATATTGAATATTATTTACGATATTTGTAACAAAGAGATATAGGATTTCCCACACCTACTGTAAAAAATCCAATGTCCATCCCTTCCTTTATGATATGAAACCTTCCTGAGGAAATAGAGAGAGGAATGTTAACTACTTCTGAAGTGGTGAAAGGTGTGGTTTAACAATAAAGAATAAAAACAATTACTAGTATAATAGGGAGTGGGGGAGGAATTTATTCATGGATTAATCTAAAAACATTCCATAAGTATCGTATTTGAGTCAAGCCTCCCCTCACTTAGACTGCATAGTATTACATTCTAATCTTACACCCTTTCAATCTTTATAAAAATTTAAGCCCAATCTTGCATCCCCTATTATATTCATAGATTCTGTAATCATTGGTTTGGGATTAATAAATTTATCAAGCCTATAATAACACTAGTGTCAATTTGGATTTAGAAAAACCATTCATGAAAATCAATCTAATTGATGAGTGAAAAATGATGTGAAATTGGGAGTAGTTTTAAATGAGAGGATTAATGGATTAGGGTTCAACTGAATATATTAAATGTGAAAAATGGGTTCAAGGAGGCATGATAATATTTATCAATATGTTGTTGAAAAAATTAATTTATATTTTATGGTTTTTAAATCACCCTTTTATAATATTTTAAATTATCTAATATGAATTAAATGATAAAATATTCCAATGAGCACAATGTGCTAATCATGGGGGTGATATTTTTAAAATTCCAACTACATATTTCAATAAAAATCATTACATGAAAAATGTATATCAAGGGAAATCCAGAAAAATAATAAATTTAGAAATGATGAATTTAATTGAAAATTAGCTTAAATCTAAGATTTTACCTTTTATTTTAATTTTTGGTTTTTGAAAAAAAATAAAAACTATGATAATCCTCTAATGATATTGAACATATCATAAACTAATAATTATTATCTTCCCTTATGATTATTGATGATGGAAATCAAAATACTGGCCACAAAAGCTCATTAAAAACAATAAAACATTCCTCAATAAATAACATGCATATGGGCAGGAAAACAATAATGATTACTGAAAAATGTAAGGTTAATAGAATTAGAAGGTTTTACAATGATCTTATATGATTCTATATAATGGTGATGTAGGAATTTCACTTCTTGTGTAATGAAAATATATAAAATACATATATATTTTAAAGGTATTGGATGAAGGTTGTGTGAATAGAATAAGAAGAATATGATGTTGTGTAAAGTAGATTTGGGACAAACATAATGATCCTTCTAAGTATAAGATATTTTTTTATGTTCATTTGATGTTATCCTAAGGATAATAAGAGAATTATACTATCAATTTAAGGGTTTGTGAAATATGAATAATGTTCATTACCATTCATCTCAGCTATATAATTTTTAAACATAGAGGTTTAATTAAACAACACAATCATTTCATATGAATATCACATAGGAGAATGTAAAATAATGGAAGGTCTTCATATTAGATCTCATGACTCTAGTTGAGTTCCTGAATGGATGAGGTTAAAACATGATCTTTTATAATTCAAAATTCTATTTCACATGGATTAATGATTGGATTAATAATAAAGGATGTGAGCAATATTAGAGTACGTGGTATTAGAAATTTATTATATAAAAAAATGGTGATGTTTAGTGGACATTATAGTCACTGTATAAGGGTTTTGGGTCACATGAGAATCATATGATTCTATTAAAACAGATTTTATAAAATAATGAATGATTATTTATTTTGTTAGGAATGCATAATAAATGTATGGGTGGCATTAAAATAGTGAAAAACTGGGATGAAAATACTTTTATAGAAAGTTTATAATTATAAAAATATTCCTATATATTCATATATTCAAATATTAAATATGTTCATTGTAGAAGTAAACTACATGTTTACTATATTTTAATATGTAAATATTTATATTTTGTGATATCAATCTTATTCAAGTGTTTTCTACATAGAATTTTCATATTTTAAGATATAAAAATATTACCACACACATGATGATCTACAAAATGAGATTAAATAAGATTTATATAATTCATTCTATGGAATGATATTACATGGGGAAAACAAATGTTTCCTGGTTTTAATGTAAGGATTGGTATATCTTGAGTGGTTCAATGTCTCTATAAAGAGAAAGGATAATTGGTATGGAAGAGGGGGATCTACATGAAATTTGATACACTGTTATTTTCTATTTTCATTCCACTAGACCACTAAAATATTTAACAAATATCCCATAATCATTATTATCTATCAAATGGAGCGGTAAAACATCAAGGGGTTTATATTAAGATATAGGGGTACATTTTTAAGGCTAGAGTCTTAGTGTTTCAATGAATAAATTTTTTTATTTATCCATGATTAAGCTAAATATTTTTTCAAAAATCTTAATTTAAATTGTAGTTCTCTTTGACATAGCTTTTTTAATTTTTTATTTTATTGGTTTAAGATCCATCAAATCCCTACATATATTATATTACAATATATTGTTCAATAGTTGGGACTATGTTAATAATTGTAATGAAATTTTTGGCAAGTGATAACGGTTTAGTGGTCACTACTTTATTACATGGGACTGATAATACCTATTTGGGTGTTACCTAATTGAACTAGTTGTGATTTATAGTCTCACATTACTGAATTATAAGTTGTTTAGGTCAAATTAAAGGTTTTATGAGGATAATATCACCAATATCATTTATCTAGGGGAGAAAGGGGATGCAGTTATAGAACCTATCACATATCAATTAATTATATGGAGAGACCCACTCCATTGCTGTCCATAAAAAATTACAATTTAAAACTGAACCTATCCTAGACTCTTTTCTCATTATGTAATTTCAAATAATTATTATATTCATTCTATTTTTCATAATCAAAAGACCCCACTTCTTATCCAATAGTTGAAAAAATAATTTAGTGAACTCCTTTCTAGGGACAACCATGGGTTACCACTACAATATATTAACCTATGAAATAATGATATTCTCCTCACCCTATGAAAATGTTGTGTCACATGTCATATTAAATAGTATCATAACTGATGTATCTTTCCATAATATCTCTTATATGGAATTTATATGTTTGAGTTAACTCCTATAATGTGTTACCAACATATATATCCCTTGGTTAACTGACATCCAATTTCATGTATCATCAACACTAGGATCTCCCACATAGAATATAAATCCTATCATGCATATTTCATAACTCAAATGGAAGATCCCTTATCCAATCCTAGATAATGAGAGGAATTTATATTCCAAACAACTCATCAATGGATCCTAGATACATAAAATAGAATCACATTTAAGTCTTCATCCAACTAGTGAACAGATCCTCATTCAGTATATATATGTGAGTTTTCCTATAACACCACAACCCTAGTTACCCGGAGTTGTTGAATTATTACATATCATTGGCATGATCACAAGAGATCACGCCCTGAAAACTGATTAGTTTAGTAGCCTTTAATGTAATAGATACATACATAGGTTTTACATTAAATAATGAAATAAAGGAAAACAACATTGTTCCCCCTTTGAACACACTGATATCCCTTAGCCGATTCTTGTAGCTTAATCATGATTTAATTATTTACATCCTTGGAAAAATATAACATAGAATGGGTTGATCTCTGATGCTTAGTAAGGATAACAATATAATGGAAACATTCATAAATAATTATAAACATTTAAGGTAATGTATACGACTAAAACCCAAGCCTTTTAAACTTAAACATCAGTATAATATGGAAAATATTAATCAAATAATGTCATTTACTTATTCACATGGATATTCTACTAGTCGAATAATCACAAGTAATATTAACAGCTAATATTAAAATTATATAATTCATAATGTTGGACATCATAACCATATAGTCAAGGCCACGTGCCAAGACATAAAATAAGATTTTGTCAAATCCATGTACCAAGATACTAGTTTGTCTCCTGAGACCTACCGATGCATCAAAGAGATATTGAGAGCTCCAACCATCCCATACAAAGTCCGATTCCTTCCTCATATGAAAAGGATAAATAATAATCTAAACATTTGTATTAAAACAAGCATACGGAATGTCAATATTTTAACCACAAACCATGAATGGTATAAAAATAGCACATCTAAAGACAAACATAACTCATTCGGTACAATATAAAAGATTTTATTATAATAAATCAACCTCAATCAAGAATAATAAATGATATTAACATATATGAAAATAACCAGTAAAACTATCTGAGACTAATATCCCCCTTTTTTTAGAAATCATTTAAAAGCCACACTATTTATCAAGAAGCAATTTGAAATAATTTTTTGAATAAATGTGCCCCATACCACATTGAATCATTTAAAAGTAATTTTAATTTTAAATCATTCATGTACATATAAATAAATCCTTCAAACCATTTTTAAAACATTGAAATTTATTGGAAGGATTTAGAAGAATAAATCTTAAAAACATTTAAAATGATATTTTAGATAGCGTTCTAACCAAATTAGTGACGATTGAATACAGATAATTGAGATAATAAAATTATTATAATATTGGGGTAGTAATGGGATTCATGATAAAAAATGTCAAAGTACATTATGTACACCATATAAAAGTGAATTGGAACATAACAACAAATAAGTATCAATGGAATATAAATTGAGATGAAATACCTCATAAAAACAGTATCATTTGGTTTTGGATAAATCATTGACATAATTATGTGTGAAAAATATAAATACAATAAATTTTTTTGGATATTCATTGTAAATCAATTTGAGTAAATTCACACATATTCTTATAAAAACAACACCAATGACTTGGACAATTAACTCAATGATTAAAATTGAGTTAACATTACTCTTATCAAGATCATATCGTTGACTTGAGAAATTTATCAGTTGAGTGATTATGTGCTCCAAAAGTATATCAACAAAAATGTAAGTGGAAATAACTACATAAATAATTAGTGATTCCACACTTAATCCTGTGGTAAAATAATCATTGAATTATGCGTAAAACCCAATGGGTGGTAATTGAAATTAGAAATTACATTGATGATTTGGTAACATATGAAACAAACACCCATTGGAATAAGGATAATAAAATGAAGATGAGAATGCCCATAAATTAAAGTATATTACAAAAATAATACAACCATTGGCAGTACATACACTACACAAAAGCAAATAGTGGCAACATAACTTGAATCTCGTGGGAATAAGATATGACATGAAAACCCCATACCTTGTAAATTTCCTTATTTTGGGGTATGTTAACCTCCTATATAATGTTGAAATAATTTTTATTATATTATATTAGAACCATATACAAGAATATGATATCATATATGATCTTGTAATACTGATTTGTTAGTAATATTTCAGTAGTATCACTGTTTTGGGTTTTAACTGATTCATTTTTTATATTTTTTGTAATGTATGTCATGATTGTTGTGGATAGGATGTATTTGATTCAAATAAAGAATGATATCAGGTTCTGAAAAATTATTTTTTATCATAGAATGATATTTATTCTTGAATGGTTATGATGGGGAATGAATCTAATCGTGTCCATCGAGACCGTAATCCATATGTCCACATGGGCGACTAAACCATTATATTGATGGTGAAATAATATTTATTTAGATGTTATATCATATTTATTGAATCATTAAGAATATATATTTATTATTTACCTCAGTTTTACACATTATTATACCCATCAAAATAATGAAGTGTTGAATAACAAACTACACCATGATGTGGAGACGGTAAGCCATGCGTGATGCTTTGTCATTCATAGGATATATAGAATAATGTATATGATTGGAAGATACTTATAAAAATGTCATTATATTTAGAAGGTACTACGGTTATTATTTTGGTATGGAAATAATAAATATAGAGAAAGTGGAAGAAGAACAGAACACTGAATGAGGTGATGAAATAATTACCTCTTCTTCGGGTGCTACCATTTGATTTGATCAAAATGGCTCGTTAGGTTAGCTTTTAGATAAACATAAGGCCTCTATGTTGAATTTAGGGTAGTAGGAAAGATATTTTAGTATGGTTAGGGTGAGCCAAATGGCTTTGGATGTGTGATTTTGAGAGAAGCAGATGTACACTTTTATAAGAGAGGTGAGGGTCACTTTAGGAAAACAATGAAATATTATTTTATTATAAATTTATTTTCTATTTATAATTTCTCCCAATGAATTTATTTTGAGGATAATATTGGTATTGGTCTAAATATACTCAAAAAATTAGATTTAAGAAGGTTTAGGTTTCAATATTAACCTTATCTTTTAGATTTAACTCTTGGTTAAATAGTTTAACATTTACCATGTCTCCTTGTAATTTTATATTATATCATTAATAAACAAACAATAAAATGTCATTGGAACCCCAACTCGTTAATTATTGACATACCTATCCTTATATAAATCCTTTGTTTGAACTTTATATTTTTAGGAATAAAATATCAATTAACAATATACTATATTTTTAAGAACACATTTATGTCAATTTTGACACTATTTAGTAATTGATTTTTCATAAAGTCCTAAAAACATGATTACATTGAAAAAAATTCATTTAACCAACCTTAACATGTCATATTAACCTATAAAGTTCGTGTAATTCATCAAAAAACTCAATAAACATTTATTTGGATATTTATAATATCAATTATTTTAATCATCCATTGATAAGGTAATTACTCCATAATCATTATGTCATAAATAAATTAAATTATTTAATGTCTAAAAATTATAAGTAAAATACCTTTATGCATGAAATATTTTTTTCTTTCTAATTAATATTTATAGTGCAATTTATCTTATGTATATCCATATGTAAAAAATGTTTTAGTTATGAAAATTTGAATATAACACTTTTAACTCATATTTAAATAATACAATAATTAATATCCTAATCTGATCATAATAGACCAAAAGAATCATATTTTTTCCTAATGCAGATTTTTGATCAAAATAAACTTAACCAATAGAATTATGAATTGTTTTAGGGTAATAATAATAACATTTTTACCCTTATTTACCCTATTTACTTCTTAGAGTGCTAAATAAAAGTCAAAAGTTACTATTCACCAAAAATTATTTTCATCTTATTGAACCACATTTTACTTACGAATTTCAACAATGTCCATCCGAATTTTGAAATTCAATTAATAGAAACGATAAAATTTTTATTTACGCAATTTGGCTAAGGTTCCTAGAAGAAGGGTAAAAGACGATAAAAAGATCAATAAAATATTATATATCTAATCTTAATATAAATTGACTTCAATAAAATAAATTAGACTAATATAGATATTATGTATCTATTTTGAATTTAAAATAAATTTTTCTAAAAATACTAATGATTTAAATAGAAGTCAGTTTTAGACAATAATCCATTGTTTTTCACTATTCATTAAAAAATTAATTTTTTCATAAAATTACCAAAAAATTCACCCAAAGATAATTTTGATATCCCAAATTCATAAATTAAGTCTATTTTAAAAATTTCAAAACATAAAAGTTGCATTAATTAATTAATAATTAATTCCTACTCTCAAAACTAGAAACCGGGTATTTGGGAAGTAAAAACTATCAAAAGAAGGATATATGTTTATGTCCAATTTATATGTGAAATTAACTCCAATAATGATTTTTGTATTAATTGATAAAAATAAAATCTAATTATTCTTAAAACCATTCAAGTGTATAATTTAATGCTATAAATTATTTTCAATTAAATATTATTTTTAATTTAAAATTTTGTATTTTTTAATGTTTTTCATAATATGAATGATATCAGAAAAGCACTGAAAATTTATCCAAACTAAATTATTATGTATCTATTCTGAATAAGAATTTTATTTTGTCAAATTTAATATAAAAAATGTGTACAATATTCGATTTAAAATGGGTTCTCCATTTAAAGGGGTAAAATTGTAATATTTTTAATATTCTTCTTTTACAAGAAAAATTGAATTGTTATTATATTTTTTCTAAGAAACACATAATATGGATGTATAATTATATGGAGTATAAAAAATTCAAAATGAGGTTAATACTATTCATAGCCTTTTTAATGAATGTATAGTTTGGTAAGTCGTGCGCTCGAACTCGGTGTTCCATTTAGCCCAAGCTATTGAATTACTTTTTAGAAAATAACATAATATGAAATTTTGGGATGTTACATTCTTCTCCCCTTTAGGAAATTGCTTCCTCACTATTTTAAAATTGGGCTTGGAAACATTATTGAAAGTCCAACATCAGAAAAAGATTCAATAAAACCATCACATTAATAGAAACAAAGAGAAGTACAAACTTCATCCGAGATAACCCATTCTACAATTCTAGGTAAGAAAACATGGATACGGAAGACAATCTAAGTGTCATGTTCTGATGGAGTCCGATAGAAAACATTATCAAGAGAATGAAAATGATCTAAAAACCATAAAAATGGGATGGGTAAAATTATTTTTTATTCCCCAGTTGGAAAAGTAAATGGAAAATGTTTTTTTAGTTCCTTTTCATAAAGTTAAGGAATTTATTTATGAGATTGACTATGAACATAAATACATATACTTAATTATTAAGAATAGTTTCAAAATTTAAATTTCTACCACTAACACATTTTTTATCCAAACTATGTGTATTCAAGATGACTTGGTCACACCTAAAGCGCTAGAATACACTTCAAGAGAATGATGTAATCTATAAAGGATGAACTTTATATTTCCATTCTCTTTAGAGATTTAACCAAAACAAAATAGTTCGTACAAGGTCATATGATCCCCAAAGTAGACAATTCATTATTGAAAGAAATAATAATCATAATATATAACATTAAATAAACAATAACTAATGTTTAATAAATACTGCCAATTAATCAATTGACCAAATATAATCCTACTAAGATTGAAACCCAAAATCAGAAGAACTTAATCACATAGTCTTTCTTATAAAATCAAAATATTTATCTGCAAATATCATCAACTACTTTTAATGTCACATAAATAAAAAAAATTGACCACATCACATATTTTCTATGATAGGTTAATCATTTCCATAAATAACCCAAATTGATATAAATCCACAATAAAAACATAGATATAAATCCACCAGCACTCCTCAAATGAAATCCCATAGTATTCTACATTCCTTAGGCATATAGTATTCCCATCATAGTGAACATCTTACAAATAAACTTTAATTACCTAATCACCAAATCATTTTCCTACACTATGGATATCCATTTGATAAAACATAAGATCCCAAAACTCCTTATTATTGATCAATAAAATCATTTAACTAAAAATAATTAGTCACGCTAACCAGGTACTTCATGTAGTCCAGTGGTATGTGATAAATCACAGTCGCACTTTGGTTGTGGGTTGGATTCCCACAGCTTTCTGTGACTTGAAAAATTGTCATATGGTCTACGAGTTGTCCATTTCAAAAACTATATTTTATAACATTCCAATAATGAGATATGTTCCCCAAAATTACCATAACATAATTTAACTAAAAATGTTATCTTATACCTCATATTTTCATCCCAAAAATTAATAACCTATAATATCCTCAAAATGAAGGATCACATAAACCCAAATGGTTATTTATAACAATATCCACAAAATAAAATACAACTCATCATAGAATAGAATTTTAACATAACAAACTTTAGGGTTACATATACATGAGTAAAGTCTTCCAAAGTAATCCCATCGACAAAGATAACTAATATTTTTAAACATTTCACCATCAATTTATTTCTACATAGGTTCTTCTATAACAATGAGGATATTCTATAGAATAGGTAATTCACTCGGATAATTCCCAGGTCCCCTACCTTTACTGAAAATGACTGTAAATTGATTATTGGGATCATTTTTATTTCTTTTCATAGTACTCATCAATTTTCCTCCGTAATTAATTACTTTATGTCCTTTTATCGCACACATAATTAATTTCTTTGTTCAATTGAGACACTTTCCTGGGTTTCTCCTTCAACAATTGCTTTATGATTGATATTGAGCTTTATTTTCTCCATGGTCTCCACTTCGGGAGCTCTTATCATTCAATGAATTTCTCTTCATTATTGTGTCCATGAGTTGGTTAATATATATTTGGTTGATCATATTTTTGTAAAACTAATTTAGCATGAACATGTTAGCTTTTACGCCTATAAAAATTGCATTTGGTTGCTCATTTCCACCACCAGGACCACCTTGTACATCATTTTAAATGTTATTTTATTTCCATGGAATCCAGCCAATGACTAAAACCAGAAAGCATTGTGTGAGTAACAATAGTCATGAAATAATTTTGAGAATATCCGGACACCTTATTTTAAATATAATACACCTCATGATTAACCAAGGTTATTTATTATCATATTATATTAAAATCCATCAAATATTTTAGTAAATAAAATGTTTATTATACTAAGAATATACCCCGGGAGTATCGTAACCATGAGTGTATCAAGGCCCATTGTCATTCACTGGTTATCGTTCAAGTCTATCTCCATGCGGTGTTTTTGGGTTTTACCACTAGGTGCATCTGTAACAGATCCTCCTCTACCTGCTCATATCCAAGTAGGGATGTATTTCTTGGAAAAACCATAGAATATTTACATTACCAAAAATAATGGTTGTTATTCTATACAAATCATTTATGTCTATCTTAGGGTAATGTTCTCTAACCTCAGTTTTTCTAAATCAAATTTACAAGGATTCTACTAAACATCCTCTAAAACCAACTATAACTCTTTGACCGTAGATACCCAAAGTAGGTGCATTATTACATCCCATTGGCACAATCGCAAGAGATCTTGTCTCCAAATACCGGTTAGTTTAGTAGCCTTATAAGTACTAGATATATACATATGTGTTATATTACATCATAAAATAACGAAAAAGAAAATTTTGTCCCATTTGAACACACTCATATCCCATAGCCTATTCCTTTAGGTTAATCATGATATATTTCTTCACATAATGGGAAAAATATGACAAAGAATGTGGTGAGATCAGATTCTCAGAAAGGATAAAAATATAGAATAAAATTTCATTTATAAGCATAGACATTTAAGGAAATGAATAAGACTAAAAGACAATCCATTAAAATGTAATCTTTAGTAAAATATTGAAAATAAAAATAAAATAATTCCATTAACTTATTCACATGGATATTCTACTAGACGAAGTAATGGTCAGTAATATCAATAGAAATTTTCATAATGATGGAATGCATAATATCGGACATCATAACCAAATAGTTAAGGCCTCGTGAAAGACTACAAATAAAATTTTTTCAAGGCCTTCTGCCAAGACACTAATTTGTCTTAGAATACCTACCGATGCATCGATGAGCTATAGTTGGTTCCACCCATCACTTACTAATTTCAAATCATTCCTCATCTGAAAAGGATGAAACATAATCTAAACATTTATATTAATATCAACTTAAAAAATGTAAATATTTTAACCACAAACAATGAATGGTATAAAATATCCCATCCACAGACAATCATAACTCATTCAGTACAATATGGAAGATTGTGTGATAATAAACCAACCACAATCAAGAATAATGAATGAAATTTACATAGATGAAAATAATCAGTAAAACTATCTGAGAGAAATATGCCCCTTTTTCTTGAAAACATATAAATGTCTCACTATTTTTCAAGAATCCATTTATAATAGATTTTTGAATCAAAGAATCCCATTCCACAATGAAACTTTTAAAAGTAATTTTAATTTTAAAACATTCATTTCCATGTAAATATATCCTTACAAACATTTTTAAATCATGGACATTAATGAGAATGATTTAAGATAATAAATCTTTAAAACATTTAAAATGATATTTTAGATAGAGTTCTTAACCAAATGAGAGAATCTTGAATAAAAATTATTGAGGAAATTAAAAAATTGTTATATAATATGGATAATGGGATTCCAGATATACAATGTCAATGTACAGTATATACACCATATAGATGTGAATTGGTGCATAACAATAAATAAGTCTCAATGAAAGTAAATTGAGATGAAATCCCTTATAAAAACATTATCTTTACGTTAAGGGTAAATTAATGACATAATTAGGTGTTAAAAATATAATTACACTCAATATGTTTGGATATTCAGTGAAAATAAATCAGAGTAAATTCCCATATATTCTTTTAAAAGCAACATTAAAGACATGGATGTTTAACTCGATGAATGGAAATTGAGGGAAGATTAATTTTATCAAGATCATATCAATGAATTGGGAATTTATCAATGGGTGATTATGTGTATCAAAATTATATCCACAAAAAGGGAAGTGGAAATATCTACATAAATAATTAGTGATTCCAAACATAATCTTGGGGTAAAATAATCAATGAAGTATGCGTGAAACCCAATCAGTGGTAATTGAAATAAGAAATCCCTTTACCCATTTGGTAACTTATGAAACAAACACCCCATGAAATAAGGATCATAAAATGATAATCTAAATTATCATAAATTAATGTATAGTTCACAAAAAATACAGTCATGGGTGGTTCATACACCAAACAAAAGAAAATAGTGGCAATATAGCATGAATCTCACAGGAATAACAAGTGAAAAGAAAACCCCTTACCTTGTACATTTATTTAGTTGAGGGTATGTTAAACTCCTATATAATGGTTAAATAATTGTTATTAAATTATACAAGAAGCATATTCATAAATATGATATCATTTATGATCTTATAAAATTTATTTGTTAATAATATTACAGTAGTATAATTGATTCGGGTGTTAACTGATTCGTTTTTCTTTATATGTTTTGCTACATAAGTCATGTTTTCTCGGGATATGATGTATTTTATTCTTATACAGAATTATATTATGTTCGTAAAAATTATTCTTTATTCATAAAATGATATTTATTCTTTAATGGTTATGATGGGCAATGAATCTCATCGTGTTCATAGAGACGGTAATCCATACAAATGCACGAGCGACAATACCATTCTATAGACGATGAAATCATATGTAATTGGATGATATATAATATATAAATAATAATTAACATGTACTATTTATTATTTAAATCAATTTTACTCATTATTATAACTTTCCAAAAAATGAAGTGTTGAATAACAAACTACACCACGACGTGGAGATGGTGAGCCATACGTACGTATGTATGGTGACTTTTTCATTCATAGGATGGATAGAATAATGAATATGGTAGTACCATATTTATAATAAAATAAAAATGTGGAGAAGGTACTGAAGTTATTATTTTGGTATGAAAAGAAAAAAGAAAAGTGACATGGATGAAGAAAAGAACATTGAAAGAGGTGATGGAATAATTACATGTTCTTTAGGTGCATCTTTTTTATTAGATCAAAATGGGTCCATAGGATGGATTTATGATCAAAGCATGGCCAGTAGGATTATGTGAGGGTTGTTGGGATGATATTTTATCAGGTTTTTGGCGATCCAAGTGGATTTGGAGGTGTGATTTTGAGAAAAGGGGGGTGCCCATTTATAAGAGTGGTGAGGGCCACCTTAGGAAAACCTTTAAATATTTTTATATTATAAAAAAGTTTCAGGTTATAATGGCTCCAAAAGGATTTATTTCGAGGGTAAGGTGGGAATAGGTCCAAATCCTCCTAACCAATAGGTTTTAATCCGGTTTTGGTTACCATATTAACCTTATCTTTTTGTAATTGATTTTTCATTAAGTCCAAAGAACTTGATTACGTCATAAAAAATCATTTAATCAACCATAACGTGTGATATTAACCTATAAAATTCATTGAATTCGTCAAAAGTCTCCATTTACATTTATTTGAAAATTTATAATATCAATTATTTAAATAATTCATTAATATGGTAATTACTGCATCCTTGTTATGTCATAAATAAATTTAAATATATATTATTTAAAAATTATAAATAAAATATAATTATCTAGGAAATATTCATAGATTTTTAATGAATATGTATATTTGAATTTATCATATGTATAACTTTATATTAAAAATGTTTTAGTTTTGAAAATTTGAATTTAACAGTTTTAACTTATATTTAAATAAAATAATAATAAATGTCTTAATCTAAACCAATAGGACAAAAAGGATCATATTTTGATCCTAAGGTTAGTTTTGGTCGAAATACAGTTATCCAATATAATTACGATATGTTTTAGAGTTATAATAATATAATATTTACCCTTAATTACCCTATTTTCTTTTAACTATGGTAAATAAAAGTGAAAAAATACTATTCAAAAAAAATTATTTTTATCTTATTGAACCTCATTTTACTTACTGATATCAACCATGTCTCTCAGAATTTTTAAATTCAAATCATGGAAGTGGTAAAATTAGGTTTTTTGAGAATTAGCTATGGTGTATAGAAGGTGGGTAAAACACGTTAAAAAGATCAATAAAATTTTATATATCTTATCTTATTATAAAAAGACTTCAATTAATTAAACTGGACTAATATAGGTTTTACCTATCTATTTTGACTTTTAATTTAATTTTAATTAAAATAATATTTATTTAAATAAAAGTCTCTTTAAAACAATAACAAAGTGTTTTCACTATTCATCATAATAGAATGTTTTTAGAAAAATACCAAAAATTCACCAAAAGTTAATTTTTATATCCCAAATTCAAAAATGAATCCTATTTTACCATATTCAAAAAAAAAGAGTTTCATTAATTAATTAAATATTAATTCCCGCTAGAAAAAACAGAAAGCGGGTTTTTGAGAAGTAAAAACTATTAAAATATTGATTTGTGTTTGTGTCCAATTTAAATGTGAAATTACATCCAATTGAAAACATTATAATAAATGATAAAAATACAATCTAATTATACTTCAAAACCATTCAAATTTATTATTTAACACTACAAATTATTTTGATCAAAAAAGTTGATTGGAATTAAAATTTTGTAATTTTTTACTATTAATCAAAATATGAAAGTTATCAAAAAAGAACAGAATTTTTATCCAATCTAAATTTTTATGTCCTTCTTATGAAGAAGAACTTTATATTGTCAAATGGAATATATAAAAGTTTCAAATAATTTATTTAAAAAGGGTTCTCAATTAAAATGCGGTAAAATTGCATTTTTTTTAAAAATAATTCTTTTATCTGAAAAAATGGATTTTTTCTTATATTATTTCTAAGAGACACATAATATGGATATTAAAATTATATGAAGTATATAAAATTCAAAATTAACTTAGTACTTTTCATAACAGTGTTTTTAGGGCTAGTTTAGTAAGTCATGGTGAGCTCGAACTCGGGGATTCGTGTATCCCAAGCTACAAAATTACATTAAAGAAATTAAATTACAATAAAATATTGGTCAGTTACATTACACCTCTCTAGATCTATAATATTATCCAAAAGTATATAACAAAATCATCTTATGGTTATTAATATAATTATATCAAATAAAAAATAATTGGTTATGTAGAATGTTGTAAAGATGATATATAGGAAACCACCATAAAGGTTTTTGACACATTATATAACAAAAATATGGTTTTCTTTTGAACTAGAATTGAAATTACCCATAAAAGGTTCATCACAATGGAATTCACTGACTAAAATAACTATCTAAGGGTCATCATATATCCTTTCCAACATGGGATTATATATTCATCAAGGATCATCTCACTATATATCCACTTAACATATAATTAAAAGAATAACAATTCCATATAGATGAGTAGAATATATCTAGTTCGTTTTATGGCAAACTTCCAAATAATTTGTAGAAAACACTAAATAGTTAAACCCTCATCATTAGTACAATTAATCATACAAATGATGTTGTACTTAATGTGAGACCTATGTACCAAATATTAGGGTTGTACAGTATCCTCTAACTCATGGTCCAATACTAATGAATCCATAGATCAAAAATCAATTACAAACTAAGTATATAATTTTATTACAAATCATAAATATGAAAAAGTAGAATATAAGAATATAAATCCTATATCACTGGAGACCTGAACATTCAATCAGAATAGGTGATCATGTTGTAATAGTTTTATGTAAATAACATGCCCTAAAACATTCATAATCTTGGTCTCCCATTAGCCCAAATAATAAGAAAAAAATATTCAACACCAATTTATAGTATCAACCCCCAATTGATTCCAACTTAGTGTGTCCAATATTTTATAATTCACTATCAGGACCTCTGGAATTTCTCCTCATATGATAATCTTTGTTGACTATTATCAGGGGTTTAACGCATAATTGTTCAGATACTATACCACCATATCCATGTATTCAATTACAAACAAAATTTAAAAAAACTAGAAACTATAATAATTATAATATAATGTAAAAAAAATTAATTATTCAATAATAAATTAATGTGGTATTATATACTCATATAGATTCATGGTCATGTAAGAAACAAATGAATGATCACTCATTATGATAATCACATATACAATGTAAAGAGAAGAAAAATGGAAAAATGGAATGACTATCAAACTTATTAAAACCTAATATAGTATCTAGGGACCATATAAGGTATCTATATCAATCAATACACTCCATTCCTCTTCCCAAACGAAATAATAGATCAGTTAAGTCAACTCGAGTGCTCAATTATGTTAGCCACCTTAGTAGGGTGTGACAAAAACTCAGTATGAAACCAAAAACACAGTGCCATAGCAAACTATTAACTACAATGTATAAATATGTTATCTAATTGAAAAAATCATACAGTGAGGTTGGATAAATAATTTTCCATTTTCAATCCTCGAGTTCTAACCTGACACTCTGGATCAACATTACAAGATTTTTCTAGTACTCTAGTGTCTCTATCAACAAAATAGGCCCATCAAAATAAATATCATTCCCAATTTCTATATAATGGATGGGGAAAGCACAAATTCCCAGTGGGATAGACCTATGAAATTAAATAATTTCAGAACCATGGGTGATTCCGAGGAACACGTCCCATACAATCCATTTGTGTCCAGGACACAACTGATTCCAAGATGAATGTCCAAGGATATCCAGTAGTATCATTTGGAATACAACTAATTATTTTTGTAACTAACAAAAGTAATCCATTTTCAAGAAAATATACAATTTTAATAATAAATTTCAATGAAATTATATAATCCTAATATCCAAATCATAGTGTCATGTTCATTTTATATAGTCCCAAATTCCAAATCAATGGATATTTACTAATACAATCTATATCAATTGTCATCATAGATGATTACAAGGGGATTAGCAAAGGAATTATATAATAGTTGGAATTTCATCTTAATATATGGTGTTTTCATAGGGAATTCAATACGAATAGTCATCTTATTTGAATATGAGGGGATTTTCCATGTCATTCATTGAGTATTAGTCTTGAACTAAATCATTCACAATAACCATAAATTCCAATGTAAAGAATTTAGGTTCTAAAGTGTCCCACACAATCATCTATAATCTTTCTCTCGTGTACTCTCTTTCAATCAATAAATATTTGGGCCACCCAGAAGGTCCCTTAGGATATAATATAGAATAGACACACCATATTGGATCTTAATTCTCAATATCAATTATTGGGTCATGTCTTATCATACAGAAGGAATCATGTTCCATATAATAGTCATAAACATCCCATTAACTAATTGTATTACTAGAAAAAGTCTATAAGATCACCTCTATATATTTATATGTATTAATTCCTATCTCAACTCCCAAGCCATCTGAGGATAGTCTATTCACCTAATATTACATTTATACTCCAAGGACATACCTGCCTAAATACTCATAATCTAATATAAAGGGTACCCTTGACCACATTCACATATCATTCAACCCAAAGGATTAAAAGAATTTTTTGATCATATCATTGATAGAATTGGTTAAAGTCTCTTAGTCCATTGCTCACCTCTATAATAATTTATGTAGGAAAACTATGTTAATTCCACCTCATTCATTAAATTAATTTCATTTAATTTACAACACTTCTGTGTTTATATTACAATGATTCAATCTATAATCGAGTACTCTTTATTTTAAGACCATGGTACTATGAAAAAGCATACGGTTTCATCATTGTACTTCATATATTTTCTATTCATTCATAATATAAAAACCCGGGTCTTTAAAATATATTTCAATGTTTTTCACATAAGAAATTTTATATATTTTAAAAATAGAACAATATTATTATTAATAAAATATTTTATTTTAGTATATATATATATTCTTTATTAGAAACTAAAAATTTAGTAAGAACCTATGATTATTTCATTATGATAATTGATTCTTATCAATTAATAAAACAATTTCATCAATTATTTACTCTAATACATGACATGTTTTTTGATCAATAATGGACATATAAGGGTAATTTTTATTTAGAATTTTTTTCATTCCATTAAAATCACAGCCTCTTACATGATGTTTTTATGAGTTATGGTCAAATATTCGATAAAATTTTTCCATCCTGGAAGATTCATTGAATTCACATGTTCTTTTTACAATCATACCATATAAAATATTTTTTCCTCTAGCCTGTTGAGATTATCTAAATACATTAATGTCACATATGAAAATATTTTAGGTCTATTCAAGGTCAAAGAATATGTTATAAATAAATTATAATGATGTGACCTATCCATTCAGATCCATGTTAGCATTGAATTGATGAACACTTATCACTACTAAAAATTTGGATGATGATTTCAATATATAAATGAAAAATATTTATATATTTATGTATAATCCAAAATAAATTAATATGGTGGAAATAAAATTTTGGAAGAAAATACTGAGTGTAAATTGAAAGGAAAAAACTCAATTTCCCTAGAAATTTTGAAATTTATTAACCAGTATTATTATTAAATCACTATTTTATAAATTTCATACAATATAATAGGTGATTTATGTATTTAGTGAAAATAAACAGCATTTAAAAAATAGTTTTTCAAGAAAATACGTTGGAATAATTCCTCCCAAAATTTGTTAGATTTATTGAAAAAATGTGTGTTATTTTAACCCTTAACACTTACCATCTTCCAGTATAAAAACCCAGACCCTCATGTCATTCTCGAATATAAAATTAAAAGTCTTATCATAATGTACATCCATATATTTCCCTCCCATTACAATATCACAATCATTTTTTTTGTTGGTCTTATTTTTCATATCTTGGATAAGAGGCTCCAGAGAAGCAACAGTTTCCCCAATCATCCACATTAATTTTCAATTCAAAATCCCTTATTATATTATCTTTTAAAATTTATTTTCATAAATATAGATACAATATTTTAAATATAAATATGATTCATTCAATTATTCAAAATGAGATATTTCTTACAACATTTCTTTATAGCATTTTATATGTCATTTTAATGCTCAAACAATCTCATAACCAGAAAACTATCATATAATTTTGGTGTGGTAATGTGTGTCTGGTTTTACAAGAAAATAAATTGATGTCTATACACTACAACTTGTATGGAAATTTGAATATTTGTACCTAGGGGCATGAACCAAAAAAAGGACCATTTTTCTTTGACTCGATCATTAAATAGTGGATGAAAAAGTTTATTTCTGCATACCTAGTTTTACACCCCTTTAATATAAGATTAGATGATCTACATGCTGCATATAAGACATTAATATTATAATGGATATATTAATAATTTAATTAGTCTCTTACCTTGTAAAATTTATGTATCTATATTGATTCTTGGGTGGGGGAAAATAATTTTGTACAATATAATTCATACATTTATATAGGAAATCGTTATATGATATTCCTCATTTTTAAAATGTTCCATGTTTCTATAATGTTTGTTCCATGAAAATTAAACCATGTAATATTTTTATATTTGATGGATTGAATTGGATTATTATGTGACAAGTGGGGCCTAAGATTATATATCCCATTAGTGAACCGTTAGGATTCATAAGGCAATTATGGTTGGGTAATGATTGAGGAATTACCCTTTATATTCTATTTATTGAGAAAGGTCCTTGGTGGTGTGTTTAAGATGTCCAGAATGATGTGTTCCCATATCTATTTAAAGAATTATTTTTATCCATTAAATTATTTATTGTAATCTTTCCCAGGGATATAATTATTCATTTAGTTTCTTTTGATATGGAATAACTCAGTTTATTTATTCATGTAATGTGGCTTTATTTATAATTGATCCTATTATACATAACCCCATATTGAGCGTTTGATCTCACCCATTTATATTTCATTGATTTTTCCTACAAAAACAAGAAGAGTAATACATATTATAAAAGGTTTAATAAGATAATAATATTTTATTAATGTTTTTATTTTATATATTCTTATTTTTAAATGTAATGTAAAACTCTAAATTTATCTCATTTCTTGTGGCTATAAAACTATTAGATCGACTATATTTTTACCTTTTTGTTAAAATAGCCAACATCTTCAGGGTACAAGAGTAAGGGTTATTATAGTCAGTATCAAAGGATAATTCAATTGAAATATTAATATCTAGATTTATAAGAACACCTATAGAAAACGTGAACCATTGGAGAAACCATTATAATATTCTAGAAATATTTATTGAAATTAAAATAATAGGGTTTTCTATTAACTAAATGAGTGCTGACCAATTTCTATAAATGAAAAATAATAGAAGGAACTATCTAGTAAACACTCAAAATAAATGTTTATATTTCCATCTATAGAAATTCCACGACACTGGTATTGAATTAGAGATGTTTATGACTATATTAGTTCAGCAAACCCAGGTTATTATTAATTAACTTTCTCATATAGAAAAACATATTTTTCCATTGCATGGTTCCTCAGTTATGGACATCATAATACTGTAAGAACTATTATCCTTTTATAGAACCACAAATCCATTAGTAGTTGAATAATGGGTTAAATAATTAGAGAAGTTATTCATATACTTATGATGTAATGAGAAGAACAAGGTTTTCAAATTTTCATATTGTCTAATTAGAGATAGTGACTAGTGGTGTTCATTTATTTGAAACATAAAAAATGGAGAATAAATAATATACATAGATTAAAATACATTTAATGATATTTTCCTTCAAAAGCACTTCCCTTGTGAGAAATGATTGGACTATCAATTGAAATTTTTAAATATATTAAAGAATGTTGATGAAGTATTTTCATTGTATGGAGCTAACATTACAATGTTTTTAAGTTATGTTGAGGATTATATGAGAACCCATAAGACAAATATTGTTCTAATCATCAATAAATTAAAAACAGAACATCGTTGAGTAGTAGTATCGCAAATAAATTCCATATATGAGGAAATTGTGACTACATTTATGTATAAAGAAAAATAATTATCCATGTATCAAATTTTCAATATTGAATTGGATAAGAAGACAGAGGCTGAAAATCACATAAGAAAAATTTAAAAAAAATACTATAAAGAGATTACTGAATTTTAAACAAGAAATATATATGTGAATAACCACCCTGTAAGTTTCATGAAATAGATGGGATTCCATTATAATTGTGGAGATAAAGGATACCATTCTCTTAAATGACATTGTAAGAGGTAAGCCACCAATTTATAGTTCTTTAATTTTATGGACATCGATCATTTTCAAATCAATTTCTCATGCATCAAGGGAATCTACTAAAAAGAACAACCAGGTAAAATGTTCATGATCACCAAATTACTACTATCCAATTAGATATTCTTAATGATGTTGTGGCGTGCACATTGGTCACCAATTAAAAATTAGATAATTCCCTTTTTTATTACAGTTTTGTGCACTCTTTTATAACATCAATTTCATGTGATAAAATTATCTTTATTTAAAGAAATAAAATAAGGTAGTTATCAAATAGATAACCTAGTGGAAATTGTATTATAATTGTGATATTTTTACAAATACCCATTTTTATGTATGAAAATACCCTATATGTGGATTTAATTATCTTTCCTATTATAGACATTGAAAAATACTTGGGATGGATTGAATTTCAAAGTAAACTGCAATAATTTGTCATTTAGAAAAGAATATTACAAAATCTATGGATATTATAAATTCACATTCATTTTGAAGAGATAATTTATTTCCTAAATATTACCTAGAACCTCCTCTTACGAAACATCATAATAAAATCATAAGAGATGATTTAGTAAATTGAATGGGCTTTATCATAGTAAATGTTGTAACTATTTTTATGGTATATAGTATTGTATTCCCTTGAGATCTACCAGGATACACTACCAACCATTAATTATAGTTAAATGATGATCTTAACGCTGATTAAAACCTAATGTTTGTGTTACCTTACAGTGTAGATGTGGTAGCCAAAGTGGATCTTAAGAGAAACCAATAATAATTTACTGAAAATGGGTTTGTAAGAAATAGTGGTATATTTTGGGGAGAACATATCTTATTTGTGAAGAATATGGATGGGTACATGAGAATATGTTTTGAAAATAGGGGACCCATTCAAAAACTATTAAAAAAATATACCATTTACTAGGAAAAAATTATATATTCGATCAACTTCAGGGGGTCAAATACTTCTTAATGCTTGATATCCATTCTGGTTATCATTAATTGATAGCTAATATGGTGATATACCAAATATTGATTTCCTCACATGCTATTAATATTATGAGTTAATGGTAATGAAATTTGGATTAATTAACTCTCCCTTTGTGTTTATGGTTCAAATGAACATAATACTCATGTAGAGTCTTGATATTTTTGTTATGTTATTTAATTATTATATCCTAATGTACTGAAATTAATATGATTGGCATGTGGATAATTTAATAATCACACTTGAGACCATAAGGGAGATGGTAGAATATAGAATATTTCATTTGTGAAAATTAAAGAATCAAAATATCTATTTTTTTGTCATATTGTCACCCAAGATGGAATAATAGTTGTCTCCACTAAGGAAGAAAATGTTATTTAATGGAAAATTAAAATTAATATAAGAGAGGAGTATATTTTCCTTTTCATACTTTTTTACCATTTGTTATTTGTTCAAAAATATTCGGATTATATTATCTTCTTATTAAATTGACATGTATAGTTTTTAAATTTGTTGGTATAAGGAATGTGAGGAAATCACAGGGAAATAAAGAAAAATTCAATCAATCAATACATATTGAATTTTACATCAGTAAAATGATTTTTGTATATATATTGATGTTTCAAATAAACTGTAGGGTGTTTCCTTATGAAGAGTGACAAATTTATTTCTTCTGAGTTATGAAAATTGAAAACTAATGATAAAAACAATCCAACTCATGATCTTGAGAATTCTACTATGATATTTTGATTTAAGATATGGAGGCACTATCTTTATTGTGAAATATGTGAAATATATAAAAATAAAAAATAAAAAATAATATATCTACATTGAAATAGATTATATTTAGGATGTTTAAATGGCAGGAATTAATTTATTAATATTATTTTGAAGTAAACTCTAACCCAGGGAATGAAAATAAGATGAATGAAACTTCATGAAGAATGATCATGGTCTCCTATCCATGATGAAGAATGAAAATGATCTTATATTAATGAAGTTTGTAAAATTTGTCATTTAAATTATTAGTAAAGGTGAAGCATCATACATTTTCCAATTTAATTTATATCCATACATACTATGTAGGTAAATATGTCCTAGTATTGTGACAAGGGGGTTACGATGAAAATAAAATCAATAAAATATGGTAAATTGGAAGAGTTATCATTTGAAGAGGGTGTGTTACGATTTGGGAGAATATTATTTGTCCCAAACGGAAAAAAGATAAATAAGAAGGTACTATTTTATGCTCATAGCTCAAACATATCTATACACCAAGGTGGTACCAAGGTGTATGGGGATCTGATAGAGAACATATAGTGAGATAACATTGAGTAGGAAATTAATAATTATGCATATGGATTCACGGTATCCCATTATGTTATGGTTAAGAGGAAGAATCCAAATTGTTTCAAGAATATTTTACCTATTCAAATGTTATAGTGGGATGATATCACAATGTAGAATATATCTGGAAAACTTAACAAAACCATGAGAAATAATTCTATATGGATCATTATAGGTCACATTAAAAAATATTCCCATTTTCTATAATTAATAGATGATCTACCCCCTTGTAATGATTTTTTCAAAATTATTAGTGCACCATTTTAAATTTTTTATGATCATGATCCTCATTTCAAATTCATATTTTGAAAATTTATTTAAATAAAAGTTATTAATGATATACCATTCGATCACCACATATTATCATCAAACTAGTTGGATACCCAAAAGAATTATTCATACCTTATAGGATATACTGTGGTCATTTTCCCAAAACATCAAATGAATGTGGTAATAATACTTAACATTGGTAGAATTTTAAAATAATTATAACATTAATTTAAACATACTGATGGCTCTACATGAGGTATTTTATTGGTAATTATTTCGTACTCCAACCTACAAGGATGGTGTTTGAGAGTTGAAGCTAGTCGATCTCGAACATTTTCAGGATACAATTTATAAGGTGATCACAGTTTAGAATCGAATCAAAATAGATCAGAGATGATATAAAATCTATACAGATAACAGATATAAGGATATATACTTTGATGTATGTGATCATTTATTCACGAATTTATCACTATGGAAATGTATTATATGGTTTGGGAAAAAGGGAATGTTAGGTCCAAGTAACATCAGGACATTTCAGATCCTATAGAGAATATGAGTTATACCTTATATGTCATCCATTCCACCAACCTCTCTAGAATACATAGATTTTTATATATATTGATGCGAAGAAAATATAAGTCAAATGCATCTCACATGATCCCAACATACGGGATATAACTCAAAAAATATTAGTCTTATATAGTGGATCATTTCCATATTATTTCAAGTAAATAGATATTATTGAGTAATAAGACTACCCACCTCATGAATGTGTTGTCATGAAATCACAAGATAGAAGAGGCCATATAAGAAACTAAAAAATTAATTTTTCATAAGTTTCCTCTTTTTCACCATGATGTATGAAACTAAATTTTGATGAAAATTTTTCATAAGGTAGAGAATGTGATAACCCAATTCCCTAAATTATATTTTAACTTCATTCATTTAATAAATAACGTAATTTTTTCAATTAAAACAAAAATATTTGTATTATAAGTTTATAATATTTTGAGTAATAATTATATTAGATAATATTTTTGTGTAATGATCCTATGATTATTACATTAATAAAATTAATTATTATCCATTAGTATTAAATTTTATTAAAATCTATCTCTACAATATTTTACACATTTCATGGAAAATTAATTGCATACATCTTGATAATTTTCCATTAGGAACATTTTTATTAAATATATTCTTTTTTTCTCAACCAAATTCATCTTATTATTTCACGAATTAATGAATATAATGATGAATAATTTTAGGAAGTAATTATATATAGAAAAATAGTCCACATTTAATATATTGAATTTTTATTGGTTTTTTGATACTACAATGGAATAATTTTCGAATATAGTCTTCTGATTAAATTATCCCATTTATATTTAAAATCATCCATTAAAATTTCATCTTCATACAGATTTTTCTATAGGATTTATGGTCAAATCATTGATGAAAATATTTATATAATATAATATTCCTTGAATTAGACAATTATTCTGACCATGATATATTTATAACCCTATATTCCATCAGTTGGATTAAATAATCAAAAAAATCTTCTAACATTAATCAAATTATCAGGCCAATACATGAATGGAGTGAAATGTTACAACCTAATTAATGTGTTGGGACCCATATAGTCATATCCACATTAACATTGATTTCATGGAAACTTATATCCCCAATAAATGAGGATCCATATTAAATTATCTAAATTAATAATCTAGTTATGTTAGTGTATTACCCACATAATAATTAAAATATAAGTGATATAAAATTTTGGGAAAAATATGAATGTTAAACTGTATAGAAAATAAATGATTCCCATGCTATTTTAGATTGAATTAATAATTATTCTTCATAAAAAAATTTATGAAGTAAAATAAAATTTAATGGGTGTCTAACATATTGGATAATCTTTTCCATGAATTTTATGATAAATTTTCAACTAAAAATGATGCAATCAATGCCCACCAAAAATGGTTGGCCTTAATTAATAATTAGTAATTATTTAAACCCTTAACACCAACACTATTCTAATATTAATACACACCCCATATTCCCATTTTATAATACACAATTCAAATTTCCCTAATAATAAACCATTAACATATTCGATTTGGTTTCTCTCTCTTAAAAATTTATGTGTTTTTCTAAAGTTGATACTCTTGGATTAAAATCTCAAGAGACATATTGGTTTCCCCAATTATCCCTTTTAATTATCAATTGAAAATATATGGTTATTGACATTAAATATTCATTTTCATATATATAATCAATTTCCTTCCATGTTATTTACATCTATTTAAATTATTCCAAATGAGACATTAATTATACACTACTGTTTTATACTTTCTTCATGCTCTTATAATGCTCAAAATATCATGTATCCATTAAACCATCCTAAAATTTTGGGGATGTATTTTTGTGTGGTTTTCCATGATATGAAACCCTTGTTTGGATACAACATGTGGGTGTTTGTTTGGAAAAGTTTTACATAGTCTTATTAAACATGAAAAGTGTTGATTGTCTTAAACACGATCACCCCCAACTACAAGACAATTGGCATTGTTGTATACCCAATTTGACACACCTAGGGAATTTACAAGGATGATATAAATGCTATATAAAATCCAATATTTTTTCCCTATCACTCCATTGGTCACCAACATTGTATAAAATTTGTAACATTATTTTTCCTTGTATTGAGGGAAAAATAATTTCATACAATATAATTCGTACTTATATATGTGAAAATTGTATATGATATTTATTATTGAGAAATTTTCCTATGTATCTATGTTGTTAGTTCCATGAACATTAGACATGTAATATTTTATTATGTAATGAAATGAATTAGAAAGTTATACTATAAGAGGTTTAGAAAATTATATAGCCCCTTAGTGAACAGGTAGGTTTCATATGAAAACTAATTTAGGGTAATTGTAACATACTTACACTTTATGTGATGTTTAATGAAAGAAATTCATTGATTGTATGTTTATGAGCATATGAATTATGAATACCCATATATTTGATCATTTATTATTAGGTGTAAATTTATCTATTGTGATGTTGTCAATGGATTTATTTATTCTCTCAGTTCATTTTTATTTGGAATAACTCATTTTACATATTTATTCAATAATTTCTAATTTATAATTGTATATATTGAAAATTACCCATTACTATGAATCAAATATCACCCCATAATATATTTCTTCATTTCCCCATGACTCTTGACTAATACTATGTATGATAAAATGGATTCAACTGGAATAATATTTTTATAATATTTTTATATTATGTACTCCAAAGTTTTAATGTAATGTACAAATTTATTATGTATTTGGTTTTCCTAAGGCTAATTAATTATTTTAGCCTCTATATATTAACTATTATAATAAAATATCCACCATCTATAGGGTATTGGAGTTGGGGTTGTTATGCTCTTTACTTAATATTAAACTAAAAAATTTATTATTTAATTTTTATATCTTGTAAATGTTGAGACCACATATCACATGAAAAAATAAATAAAATTCACTTTCTATAAGGATGGATTAAAGGGACCACAAACCTCAACATGGTGTTACATGATTTGATCATATTCTTCCAACCCTATCCTAATCTATTCCAATTCTAACAAGTCATATCTTATTCATGATAGGATCTAAATCATGAAAACCATTCATGTTAATGAAATATAATATTTAATAATCAAATAAACATCTTAAAATTAATTACAATTTTTTAAAATATAAATAATTTTTAATAAATCATTCTGAAATCTAGTAATTTGGAATATGTGACCTACTACATATAGAATATCCAATGTGTACCCCTATAACCATTTCTGGAAAAATAATTTCCATTTTTAATCGATTTAATAACTTTTTTAATTTAATTTAACTAAAAACGTATTTTACTTTCAAATGGTAGAACACCATCAATGAAATGGTGTGTATGAACCATTTCAGGATGGCATGTAACTAAAATTAGAAAAATTATGATAATCCTTTCTTGATTCTACTATAACCCAATGGAATCATAAAAAATGTAACTCATGTCATCAAATATAAATGATGATAATGAAAGAAAAAGAAATATTAGTAATGGAAGAACCTTCTAGTGGTTATTATTAAAATGAATACATAATTCCCCAATTTATATAATATCAACGGGTAGGAATATAGGGCTGATTTATGATTAAAATGGCCATCTCGATGTGATCTCCATCATTAAATCAAATGGTGGTTGACTGGTAAATTACTAGTATAACCATATTAAAATAATTAGTTGGTGCATTATTTCATAATAGACATAGATTCCACTATGCAAAATTCCCCTACAACAACATAGATGATGAATCCATAGTGAAACCCACAATAGAGGAAGCCTCCAACATCCCGTTATTATTTCTATGTATTCATAAAACCACTTATGTTAAATTATTAATATCATAATTCGTAAAAAATTGATTTATCTTTGAAATAATTTGATAAATGTGTTAAAATAATTTTCTTATAGTTAACATCTAGGAATATTCAATTCAATATTTTCGGGGTCTGACACTAATGTTTTGTGAGATTCAGTGATGCACAATTTCTCGGAGAAGATTGAATGAAAATATTATCTATACTATATTATGTGAACAATTTTTATTTAATATAATTGAATAACTCTAAAATGGTACATCGTATGTGAAATCCAATCCCGGAATTAGGTTTGGGACATGGTGTTTCCACTAGGTAGTTTATAATATTTGAGAGCATTGGATGTCTATATGCATCGATCCTAAAAATAAATTTTTTTATTTAATAAAATGTTAATCCATTTTTTGAATGTTGAATAATTAATATCACTCAAATGGTGTGTTGTATGATAAATCATAGACCACTATTGTGTCCATAATGCTGCATTTACCCTAGGCGGGATATAACTTCTATGCGCCATGGATGTTAGGTATTATTTAATTTTTCTCTTAAATAATTAATTTAGTAAACAAATTAAAACAATTAAAGAATTATTTTTCATATGGGGTAAAATTCTACAATGGAGATACAACTATTTTTTACCCATGTTGTACTTGAAAACCTTATTTTATGAATCATTCTTCACCATTTCAGTTACCAACAAATTTGTGGAGAATTTAAATCCCTCTACTATCATTTTATGTTGAAACAATGGATAAAATTTGGGTTTAAATTCTTGGGGGAAAGAATGGTACATGGATTGGGGTACGAAATACCAAAACCAAAGGTCTTGGTTATTGGTTGAATCCAACAAACATAAGGACTCAATTTCTTTATGCATGTGGTCAATAGGTCTATTCATCTTGTGTGGTCTTCTCCTCTGGAGGTGGTTACCCATTCACGTGAGGATCTTATGTGAGGTGTCCAAGGATTGGATTTCCTTATTTTATTTTATTTTTATGTTATATTATTACTTGTTTCAAACATCTATATTATATAAATTCATTGTTATTGATTTAAATTACATGACTTCTATACCATTGAATTTGTCTTGATGAGTAGAATAAAAATAATATTTTTGTTTCGATCGAAGAAAGGAATTATTCATCTGATTTTTTACAATTTAAATGGATTACATTAAATAAATTATCAATATTTAATCACATGGGTTCGTCGAGTGATAATTTATAAAATTTTCAAATTATTATTTCTTTGATTTATTAATGAAAAATTATACATCTTATCAAAAATTATTATCAAGAATTTTTAATAGATAATTGTATGAAATTATAAAAGGATAATTTTTGAAAGAAAATTATCATAAGATAATTTTGGAATCATAATTTGTATCTAATTATTATTATAATATAATTTTATAAATTTATCAATTAATAATTATATGGTAATTATCATGTGACATCTATTATCAATATTATAATGGGATAATTACATGTTTTATAAAAGGATAATTATATTGATATTGAAATGATTATATCATAGAATTATCAAGGACAATCCCATCAGATTTTCAAATAAAAATTTTTAAATAAAATTCTCCAATATTTTTCATTAGATTATCACATTCCTGATTTTAAAAGATAATATTTAAATTATCAAGGATTGAAAATATATTATCACATGTAATACTTTTAAACGATAAATCAGAAATTATCTATGAGAAAGAATATGTCATTAGATATTATATTATATTTACTTTTTTAAATTATATAACTGATATTGGTTCCACAAACCCTTGATGAAAATCAAGTGTTGGTGAGTTTATTTTTTTGATATTAAGAACATGACATGTGTATTAATGTAGACATTGTGGTGTATCATTGTCACAGACATTGACGACCATGAGGGAGGTTGTTCCATCCTGATTATCCAAATTTTTTAACCATGAATTTATTAATTTATTTCAGTTATAGAATTAAATTCAATTTCATAAAATCTATTTCAAATTATTTGATAAAACACAATTCTAGTGAACTGGGATAATTGGAAAGCTTTTAGCATGAGTATTTGGAAAACTCCTAATTCCATTGAATTTGGGTATGTTTTTGTAAATTGATTAATATAAATTGTTTAATTTACATTGTGGATTTAATGGAAATGATTTCAGTTAAATTATTGAATTTAATTGTGGAAATGAATTTTGAAATGATGGAATCGGTTTTGAATGGATTTCATGTGTGTGAAAATGGTTCAAAATTATTTGATAGAAAACCAATGGTTTTATAATATGAAAGATGTTTTTTTTATTAAAACTTTTTTTGGTGTTTGTAAGTGTAGAATTGGAATTGAAATAGAAGAGTGGGATTTAATTTTATTTTAATAAGTCTTAAAACAAATTTATCATCATTGATTTTATAAGTATACGTGAATTCCCTTGGTAGTTATTTAGTTGTTTTAACACACTCAATGTTTTTACAACGTTCTAAAACATACATATTGTGGGTAAAATCACCAATGGGATGGTTATGAGTCACCCTTGTCCAGTTTCATTGATATGTTTGTATACAGATTTCTAGGAGTTCACATAGAGAATATGTAGTCCTATAACCAAAAGTACTATTGTACCAATTTTGAATATGACCATGTTGCTCACTTGTTATTTATATTTGAGATATAAATGGATTCCTATTATTTTGAACAGCTTTTCATTCTAACAGAATTTATATACACTTTTTTATGTCATTATTTTTAGAGACTTTGTTTTATAAATATTCCATCACTATCAATGTAAAGACGGTTCTTGAAGTATTATCTATCATTGGACGTGTATGACCTTACTTTTTTAAAACATGTTTTGAAATGAAAAAAATTGTTACATTAAAATCAGAAGGACTCTATTGGTTAATAATTCATTATATTCTATTATGGAATCATTGGTGAGACCCTACTGGGATTATTAGCTCACACCCTAACTTTTTCTTCAGGTGCTTGTAGAATTTCTTCTACCAAGTTTGATCAGTGGTATAAGATCGTTGGGAGGTAGATCTAACTGTTGAAACTTGTTGTAGTGAGTTCTGTCATTAGGGAGATGAACTATTTTTACCCTATTTTGGTAAATGGGTTGTATTATATTGTTCTTATCCATGATTTTTTGTATTCTCGTACAACACTACCAGTGTCTTTTATTTTTTAATGCATATCGTTTTGTCTGTGTTTATTTTGCATTTTTTGTGGAAAAATCATTCCCACATATAGTTTGTGTGATGCCAGGTGATAGTCACAGACCCATGGGGATTGGGAATGCCCTTCTGGCTATGTCAAGGCCATCTTGGTAATTTTATTTCCAGGGGACATAGGCTAGTTAATGACAACATGGTATCCAAGCTCCAGGTCATGATTTTTCCTCAAATTCTGTATGAATTTGGGAAATATTGTCTAGAAATAAGAGGTAGTTGTGATTGTGTGCTTAGACAACACACACCACAATGAACCTTAAGTCCCCATGTATGTTTCGGGAAAGGCATATTGTTTCTTATTTCTAGTATTTTTCCTATTTTTATTTGGATATATTGGAATCCAAATCCTTTTTGTTCTTTATGTTAGGATTTATTTACCAAATGGTCGTTTTTCAGCACTACTGAATGTCTTCAATGTTGTATGATGATGTTGTGTATCATCATTCATCTTAGAAGACATGTGAATGGATTCCAGGAGTATTCTTTTACTGAACTTCGGTGATTGAATCTTATTATGGATCTGAATCTAGTTGATGTTATCATGCGTATTATCCATGCTTTTATCCAGGCACTACCACCAGCCCCCAATCATGCTCAAACTATGGATCCTCAAGGGGTTTTACTTCATAATGACTCACAAGAGTTCCTTTTCCAAAAATCACCTATTTTCAAAGGCTCCACTAATCCTCCACAAGATTTGGAATGATGGGTTATGATTTTACATCTTTTTGAGTTCAGGGAGACACCAAACAATATCAATGTGAAGTGTATGACCATCGTGATGGAGGGACTATGAAGGGGATGGGGGGACACGATGGTGATGATGAAAGAACCTAATGGATTAGAGTATAAGGAAATAAAGGTAATTTTTTTAAGTACCCATCCTTAATACATTACATAATATTGAATTAAATGAATAATTCTCATTGGGGATCTTCTCAGGTTTAGAGTTTTATAGAATCAGGACATAACTATTACATCTCAAAAGATTACAAAGTAGACACATCTACACAATTTCCATTTTTTAATAAAATAAAAACTATTGAAAAATAGAGTCATGCCTATTTCCATGTTTTAGAGATCATGACTTTTCCTTGATCACATCCTTGACCCTATTCATCTTTAATTACTATGAAAACATTTCAAAACATTGGAAGAGCCTAAAAAAGCTCCGTAAGGGTTATAAAACAATGAAATAAAACATTTTATCATTAATACATGCAAAACATAAACTCTTTTACATACCTCATGAAAAAAATTTACGAATAACACATAGAAATCATAAATCATAAAGGTAACCTATGGCATCCATAACATACATATAATGTAGCTATCACGGCTACTTATGGATTTTCTTTGGAATACGAATCACAGTATATTCCATAAATCTCTTAGGAGAAACATTTATGTTTCCCTCTGTCACGTTACCCAAAGCATTGGAGAGCTATCTCAGGCTCACCCACCATAGGTTTATCGTGGAATCACCCATATACATAATTAATATCCAAGAACCATAACATGATCATAACACATAATATAAGCATAAAAAAAGATAACATTTCCGAATTGCAATAAAAAATATCATTTCAAGATATTGAAATAATAAATCCATTCTCAAAATCATTTTCAATATAAAAATATATAAAAAGAGTATATAGTATTTATTTTCCCTTTTAAAAACATTATGTCTTGTTAAGGAAGCCAAATATCAAATAATACTCGCAGTGGCGGAAAGGCCATTTTCACCGCTTAAAAAACATTACTTTTTGTAATTTAGTAAAACACTTCTTTTAAAATGATTCCATTTGAATGAAATGAAACATCAAAGGGGTTTATACACTGTATAAAATAAATTCTTTTATATAACTATATATGCCTCAATGAAAGGAGGTTGAGATGAAGTCCATTACCTCGTGTCCGACTTGACTCGATCATTCTTTAATCTCCTGAAGAATGAACTAAAGATAATTTCTACATTCTTAAGAACCATTTTCAAGTTTATTATTCATTTTATATCACTTATTACCATGTTATACACATTATTTAATAATTTATGTTAATAATGTTCATTTTGTTGATATTTGGTACTTGAGTCAAAAATAAACACATTATATTTACAAGTTGTCCATGTGGTCAATAGTCCATTATATCCAGAATGACATTCATTATTTAGATATCATATATATTATATATATACAGTATATATATAAATATAACAGTACATAGAATTTGGAGGTATGAAATAAAATGCACTATTCATGGAGACGCTAAGCCGTACGTACACATGAACACTACTCATATTTCTATTTTATTATTTTATTTGAATTAGAACATAATGATAAATATTTTTATCATAATTCCAGTATAATTTCATATATAATATCATATATAATATTATTAAATCCTCCTTCTATATGTCCCACATATGTCATTAATGAGACATATCACTTTGAGGGTGCGGTAGTCCGCACTTCCTCTAATGAGATTATTGCATTTACCAATAATAGAAACCATAATGATTGGATATAAATGGAAGTTACAGATGCATCAAGGAAACATAAACATAAAATATATCATATATAAATATAGTTCCATCATAATGGCCACCCTGAGAGGCAGTATGAGGTAATTGAACAATCATCGTTTTGTGAGACGTTAGTTTTCCATTAAAAGAAACATTATGTTCTTCACCCATTTGATGGATGTGTGTATAAGTGTAGTTCAAATATATCTCAAAACAACATCCTAGTTTATTGAGGATACTGGTGTGGTTATAAAAGAAAGGAATAAGAATAGTTTTGGGGTTGGAGTAGTAAAATAAAATAAAACAATTTAAGAGAAACGGTTACCTTTAATTTGGATAACTCCCTTTGGTTGGAACCAAAAGACTTATTGAAGTGCCTTCTGCCTAAGGAAAGATTCCAGGAGGAGGGAGTGATGTAGGGAGCTTAATTGGGTAGAGTTTTCATGATCCAAAAGTCTTGATATGTGTGAGAAATTGGATAGATGTGAGGGATTTTTAGAAGGGGGCGGAGGGGCTTTTTAAGAAGGTGTGAAAATATTATTTTATTATAAACTTATATTTGGTTTCAAAACGACCAAAAAAAATTAAAGTAGATGATAAGATGACTCATATTCCAAATAAAATCATCCAATCAGAATTGGACATGTTTGGATAGTATTTTAATATTTATAATCTAATTTTTTAAATGATTTATTAATAAGGTAAATACTGCATCATTATTGTGTCACAAATAATTTAATTTATTTTTATGTCTATAAATTATAAAAAAAATTACAATAATGTATGAAATCTTTTTATATTTTAAATAAATATTTATAGTCAAAAATATTAATTAAATAACACAATATAAAAATTAATTTACGAAAAGATATTTGTTTTGGTCATTATTTCCTTTACATTAAATTAATTAATCTAAAGTGTCATTTTCGTTCATAAGTGGCTGAATGGGGTCCAAAAATAGACCCAACGATATCCATGATTGGCCATTACTCATCCAATAAGTTTAGGACAAGTGTTATAGTAATTTTGAATTATTATTATATTCTATTTACCTTGAATTACCCTATTTACCTTTAACCGTGATAAATAAAAGTCAAAAGTTACTATTCCCAAAAAATTATTTTCATCTTAATGAACCACATTTTACTTACATATAACAACCATGTATGTCAGATTTTAGAAATTCAATTCACATAAGTGATCAAATATCATTTAAATGGAAAATTTAGTTTTTTTAACTACAACAAAGTTGTTTCACTATTCTTCAAAGAATGATGTTTTTCAGAAAAATAAAAAAAATCAGCCTAAGGAATATTTTATATTAAAAATTAAAAAATGATATCTATTTTACCATATTCTAAACATAAATGTTTCATTAATTAATTTAAATTTAATTTTTGTTATCAAAATAAATAGCGTGTTTTTACGAAACAATAACTATCAAATGATTGGTACTTGTTTATATCCAATTTCAAAGTGAAATTAATTCCAATGACCAACATTGGATTAAATGGTAAAAATATATTCTAATTACACTTTAAATCCAATTAAAAATATAATCTAACCATACAAATAAATTATATTAAAACTTTGTTTAGAATTAAAATACAATATTTTCACTATTTGTTAAAAAATGAACTTTATCAGAAAACCGTTACCTAGTGGATTACCTTATTCCACATCACTTTCTCTCTTTGGTCTAGAATTTCAACTGGTTGTTATTCATAAGAATGATTCTTTTCCAACTGATCTACCTATGGTCTCAAAAAATGATATCGATCAGGCATATACTTTCTCAACATCGAAACATGAAAAAAATTGTGTACGTGGGATACACATAGAGATGAAGCCACTATGTATGGAACTGATCCAATGTTCTCTGGAATTTCATAAGGTCCAATGAACCTCATACTCAACTATATTTTCATACCAAAAAACATCACACTTATTCATGGAGAATCTTTGAGAAAGAAATGATCACCTACCTCAAAAGAAATATCCTTCCTCCGTTTATCTGCATAACTTTTATTTATGCTCTGAGATGTTCTCATGTTCTTAAAAATGAACTGAACTTTCCGTACCATCTCTTCTACCAAATCTGGTCCCATCATCTTTCTTTCACCTACTTCATCCCAAAAAGCTGGAGTTCGACAATGATTCCATATAATGCCTCAATTGGAGCCATCTGTATACTATAATGAACATTGTTATTATATAAAAATTTAACCAAAGAATGATGTTGGTCCCAAATTCCCTGACAATCCAGTGAACAAGTATGTAGAATATCCTCCAAGGTCTGAATTTTTAATTCTGACTGCCAATATGATTGAGAATTAAAAGATGTACTAAAATTTAATTCAGTACCCAATGATGTTTTGAAGGCCTTTCCAAATTTCATAAGTAAACCTGGGATCACAATCAGATACAATGGAGAGGGGAACTCTATGGAACCTGACTATCTATTTAACATATAATCTAGAATGTTGATCTAGGGACAATGTATCCTGAATAGGAATGAAGTGGGATGATTTAGTCAATCGATACACAATAACCCAGATTTCATTATCACCTCGAGATGTATTCGGTAATACCACAACAATGTCCATTGATATATATTTCCATTTCCACTCTGGTACCGGTAGAGGCTGAAGCATCCCTTTTGGTAACTGCCACTCTACTTTGACCTGCTGACAAGTCAAACACTTCACAGTAAAATCAGCAATATCTCTTTTCATTCTGTCCCACCATTAATACATCACAAGATCTATGTACATCTTAGTACTACCAGGATGAACTAGAAACAGGTAACTATGAGCTTCACATAACAACTCATTCTTCAACTATGAATCACAAGGTACACATAATCTCTCCCCAAACCTCAAAAAACAGTCATTATCTACATTGAAATCTAGTAACTGACCCTTATGAAAAAACTCAACCTTTTTCTGAAACTCACTGTCTTCTTTCTGTACTTGATTTATTCTGTCTGATATAGATGATTTCACTGACGCCTGAAAGAAAACAGATGAATTTCTTACGCCAAAAAATTATATTCCAAATTTTATGAAATAAAAAACCAAAGTATCTTATTCCAAATGTAGTATACTTAATGAAGAATTAATTTTTCGACTAAAAGCATTAGCCACTTTATTTTATTTTCCCAGATGGTAATGGATCAATAAATCATAATCCTTGATTAATTCCAGCCATCTCCTCTATCTCATGTTCAATTCTTTCTAAGTAAATATATACATTATACTTTTGTGATCAGTATATATTTAACATTTTACTCCATAAAAATGATACCTCCAAATTTTTAAAACAAAAACAACAGTAGCAAATTTCAAATCATGTGTTGGGTAATGTAACTCATGTGGTTTCAACTAACGTGAAGCATAAGCAATTACCTGATCATTCTGCATTAGGACACAACCCTGTCCATTCAACGATGCATAACTGTAGATAACAAACTCCCCATTTCTATATGGAAGTACCAAAACTGAAACATTCACCAATATCCTTTCCAATTCTGAAAAACATTCATCACACACTTTTTTCCAGATGAACTTTACACCTTTTTGAGTTAACTTGGTCATTGGACTGAAAAATGTGAAAACTTTTCTATAAACCACTGGTAATAACCTTCCAAACCAAGAAAACTGCAAATCTCAGTTATATTTGTGGGTCTTGGCCATTCATTAATAACATTTGTTTTAGTAGGATCAAAAATTATACCATTTTTCTAAACAATGTGACCTAGGAATGAAATTTATTGTAACCAAAAATCCCAGTTGGTTAATTTCTTAAAAAGTTTATTCTCTTTTAAGGTTTTCAAGATGACCCTTAAATGACGTTCATGCACCACTTTACTTTTAGAAAAAACAAAAATATCATCAATTAACACAACCACAAACATTTCCAAGAACTCACGGAAAATTATATTCATAAGATCCATGAATACAGTAGGTGCACTGATAAAACCAAAAGGCATAACTATAAATTCATAATGGCCATATCTAGTAGAAAATGCAGTCTTCAGAAAGTCTGCTTCCTTTACATTCAAAAGATGGTACCCCGACCTGAAATCAATCTTCGAAAAATACTGATCTCCCTAGAGATGATAAAAAATTCATCGATATGAGGCAAAGGATACATATTCTTAACAATGATGTTATTCAATGATATATAATCAATGAAAAGTCTCATTAAACCATCTTTCTTTTTAATAACCATGATAGGAGCACCCCGTGGTGATGTTCTAGGTTGACTGAAACCTTTATTTAATAACTCCTACAATTTCTTCTGTAACTATAAAAGTTAAATTTGAGCCATTCGATTAGGGGGTTTTGAAATTTTCTTAGCATCAGGAACTATGTCGATAGTAAATTCAACCTCTCGATCAGGTATAATGCCAGGCAACTCTTAAGGAAAAATATCAAGGTACTCATTTATCACCGGCACATCATTAATATGAACAGTTCCATTATTTTCATTAATATGTGCAAGGTAACATTCATTTCCATATTTTACAAGTTTCCCACCTTCCTGATATGTAATCAAAAGAAAGGGTTCATTCTTGTACACAAACTATATATCATTTTAAAAAGAAACCCCTTTAGCTCTGTAGTCAATCTTATCGTGATATACAGATAAGCAATCAATGCCCAAAATAACATCAAACTCTACTAGAGGAAAAAAATATGGTTTGAAGGTAGATTCTTCCCACACACAAGGATGAGATGGTTATTATGTTTTCTTTTTGTCTCAAAATTCCCTCCATGCGTTTTTACCGTATGTTCTATATTCATATCTTAAGATGGAATTCCCAATTTACTAGAAAGATTCACCGAAATGAAAGAGTGTGTAGACCCTGAATCAAACAACCCATTCACATAATCTGAACAAACAAACACTATACCTGATACAACTTCATTTGATGGCCCAACATCTACTGAAGTTGATTCAAAGGATTTCACCACCCCTTTGGGCTAGTAGTCTGGATGCTTTCCTTCGGATGAGTTTTTTGTTTGAAACTCAGTTGCATAATGACCAATTTTATTACACTTAACACGTTTTACTAACAGTAAATCATATTTTGTCTTACCATTACCATAATCATTTTTAGTGCAATTACGTGCCTTATGTCGCATTTTACCACATCGATAGCACATAACAGAATTCAAAAGACATTCCTTAGCATGATTTTTTCAATATTTTTCACAAATAGAAAACTTAAGTTTCTTACCGACTGAATTTTTTGAAGAGTTCTTCACTTTCTCCGGCCACCTCAACCTCTTTTTCTATTTTTTTCAAAGAACACTTGATCATTGAAAAATTCCATTTCCACCTTCTTCACACAATGAAAATGTTTTTCCCAACTTTTGAACTCATGAGAAGCTGAAGCCCTTCGATACATTGGCATTAATCTTGAGTAAAAATTGTTGTTTTTTCAATCAAGATCCCATACGATATTTGGAGCATACATTGCGAGTTGGGTGAAATTTTCATCATAATCTGTCACTAATTCATCCTCCTACCTCAATTCCAGGAATGGTTTTTCCATTCTAATATGATCCACCATAGGAAAATATTTCTCAACAAACATACCTTTGATTTCATCCCAATCGAGGGCATTAATCTCATCACTATCCCTGATATTTTTCATTATCGACCATCACTAAACAGCTTCACCTTCAAAACAGAAAATACCAAGACTAATCTTTTGATGTTATGAAGAACCCATGACATCAAAATCATCTCTAGTGATTTAATCCCCCCTTCAGCTAGCAGTGGGTCAGATGATCCTCTGAATGATGGGGGATGTTGCCTCATAAAATGATCCACTACTGACATGTTACTCTGTGGTTTATCTAGCTCATCTTGTGCATGGATACCACCACCATGTATATCCTGAGTCAATTGTGTCATCACTGCAAAAAACTGTTCAGTTCATATTCTGACCATCTCAGGATGCTGATTTGGAAGGTTGTCTTCCTCCTGATGTCATCCCAACAGAGGTTCCATGTTTCCTCTGTGGAAAAACATTATGAACACAAAAATATCTTAGGCAATGCAACATGGTAATATGTAAAATCTATATGATTTCAATATTAACAAAAATTACTCTATGGGCATTTATTTAGAAATTCCCTAACTCCTAAAGTTATCTAAACAGAACTATGACACCTACTATAAGGACCCATCCTTAAAACATTACATAATATTGAATTAAATTAATAATTTACATTGAGGATCTTTTCAGTTTTAGAGTTTTAGAGAATTTGGACATAACTATTATATCTCAAAAGATTACAAAGTAGACACTTCTACACAGTTTTCATTTTCTTCATAAAAAATAATCTTGGAAAAAATAGTCATGTCTATTTCCATGTTTTAGATTGCATGACTTTTCCTTGATCCCATCCTTGACCCTGTTCATCTTTATGTCCTGTGAAAACACTTCAAAACATGGGATGGGCATTAAAAGCTCAGTAAGGGTTATAAAAAAATAAATTAAAACATTTGTTAATTAATACATAACAAACATAAAATCTTTTACTTACCTTAGGAAAACAATTTATTAATTACACAAAAAAATAATAAATCATAAAGGTAACTTCTGGCATCCATAACATAGTTACAATTTAGTTATCACAGCTACATTGGGATTTACATTGGAATACCCATCATAGTATATTCCATAAATATCATAGAGGAAACATTCATGTTTACATCCATCACGTAACCCATTTCATTGGAGAGTTATCTCGGGCTCACCCACCCTAGGTTTATCACTAAACCACCCATATACATAAATAGTTCCCAAGAACCATCACATGGTCATAACACAAAACATAAGCATAAATAAATATAACATTTCCACATTGCAATAATAAAAATATATTTTCAATATGTAGAAATAATAAATCCATTATCAAAATTATTTTCAATACCAAAATACATAAAAAAATTTATAGTATTTATTTTTCCTTTTAAAAAAATTACGGCTTGTTAAATAAGCCAAAGATCTAATAATACTCGCGAAGGCGGAAAGGTCGATGTCACCACTTAAAAAAACATTCCTTTTTGACATTTAGTAAAACTATTCATATAAAATTATTCCATTTGATGGAAATGAAAATTCAAAGTGTTTTATACACTATATAAAATAATGTCGTGTATAAAACTAAATACGCATCAGTGAAAGGATATTGAGATGAAGTCCCTTACCTCATGTCTAACTTGACTCGATTGTTCCTTAATCTCCTGAATAATAAACTAAAGTTAATTTATACATTATTACGAACATTTTTAAAGTTTATTATTCATTTATATTACTTATTACCATGTTATAAACATTATTTAATCATTTATGTTAATAACATTCATTATATTGATATTTGGTACTTGAGTAAAAAATGAAGACCTTGTATTTACAGGTTTCTCATGTGGTCAATAGTCTACTATATCCAGAATGACATTCCTTATTTAGATATCATATATATCATATATATCTAGTATATATATATATAGTACATATCATTTGAAGGTAAGAAATGAAATGCACCATTCATGAAAACGGTAAGTCGTACGTACGCATGAACGCAACATTCATTTCTATTTCTTAAATTAATGGAATTAAATCATATTGATAAATAGGTATATTATAATTCCAGTATAATTCCATATATAATATCATATATAATATCATATATAATATCATTAACTCCATCGTTTATACATCACACATTTGGTATTAACGAGTCATATCACATTGAGGGGGAGGTAGTCCGCACTTCCTTTACTTAGAATATCATGTTTTCCCATAATGGGAACCATAAAGGAATGCTATAAATGGTAATTACAAGAAGAATAAAGAAAAAAATAAACATAATATATATCACATATAAATACAGTTCCATCATAATGGCCACCATGAGATGTGGTAGGAGGTAATTGAACAATCATCGTTTCCGGAGGTGTTAGTTTTCCATCCACTGAAACATTATGTTCTTCACACATTAGATGGTGGTGTGTGTATGTGTAGTTAAAATCCTTATCATAACAACATAATAGTATATTGATTATACATGTGTTGTTACAAAATATAGTAATAAAAATATTTTAGCTGGTGGACAAGATAAATAAAAGAAAACAATTTAATAAAAAATGTTACCTTTAATTTGGGTAACTCCCTTTGGTTTGAACCAAATGACTTATTGATGTGCCTTCTGCCTAAGGTAAGGCTTCTAGGAGGAGGAGAGGAATTAAGGGAGCTTAATTGGTTAGATTTTGTATTAGCCAAAATGCTTGAGAGGTGTGAGGAATTGGTTATAAGTTAGGAATTCTTATAAGGGGGGGAGGGGCTCTTTAAGAAAGTGTGAAAATATTCTTTTATTATAAAATTATATTCAGTTTCAAAAGGACCAAAAATCATTAAAGAAGAAGATAAGGTGACTCATATTTGAAATAAAATCATCCAATCAGAGTTGGAAATATTTTGGATAATATTTTTTATTTATATGTTTAATTATATAAATATTTTTTAATGAGGTAAATACTGTATCGTTATTGGGTCATAAATAATATAATTTATTTGAAGTCTAAAAATTATAAAAAAAGAACATGATATAGGAATTATTTTTAGATTTCTAATGGATATTTATATTTAAAAATATTACTTGTATAACACCATATAAGAATTTGGTTACTAAAGGATATTTGTTTTTGTTATTTTTTCCTTTACATTAAATTAATTAATCTAAAGTGTCATTTTCTTTCATAAGTGGCTTCATGGGGTCCCAGAATGGTCCCAAATATTCCCATGGTTTTCTATTACACAAAAAATAAGTTTAGGACAAGTGATAATGTATTTTTTAATATTTATAATATTTTTCTTACCTTGAATTACCCTATTTACCTTTAACCGCGGTAAATAAAATTCAAAAGTTACTATTCACCAAAAATTATTTTCATCTTATTGAACCAAATATTACATACTAATAACAACCATGTATGTTAGATTTTTGAAATTCAATTCACAGAATTGGTAAAATTTCATTTAAATGGAAAAGTCCGTTTTTTAAACTACAAATAGGTGGTTTCACTATTCATAAAAAATTTATGTTCTTTAGAAAAATACCAAAAAATCAGGCTAAGCTATATTTTAGTTTCTGAATTAAAAAATTATTTCGATTTTACAAAATTGTAAAGATAGAAGTGGCATTAATTAATTTAAAATTAATTCCCGTTATCAAAAGAAATAGCGTGTTTTTTAAAAATAATAACTATCAAAAGATTGATACTTGTTTACATCCATCTTCAAAGGGAAATTAATTCTACTGACCAACATTGGATTAAATGGTAAAAATATAATATAATTACAGGTTTAATCCAATTTAAATGATAATAAAACAAAATAAATAAATTAGATTAAAACACAGTTTTGAATTAAAATACAATATTTTCATTATTGAATAAAAAATGAACTTTATCGGAAAAATTTAAAAAAAAATTACACAAAGTAAATTTTGATGTACCCATTCTAAATAAGGATTTTATTTGGACAATTATAATGTATTAAAGTGACCAAAAAAGTATTTAATGATGGTTCTCCATTAAAAGGTGATATATTGACCTTTTAATTTAAATTATGCTTAAAATTAGACTCATTCACATTTTAAACCTCTAACTTTTTTATTGGATAAATGTAAAAACATTTAACAAACATGTATAATCATATTGTAGTTATTTTTTTCATTCCATCCAATACAATTTCTAGGAGATTACTACCATTTAAAATAATAACATTAAATAATTAATATGCACCGTTATATTTCAAAAAAAACCTATTGTTGTGTATCGGGAATTCTATCGAACATAGAAACCCCTTTAAAGTAAAATTATTATTTAATTAACAAATATTAATAAATATTAAATATGTCTTATTCTTCATTTACATGGGATGTTACAATTTTCACCAACCTGTTCTATGCATAGTCAATGGTGTTGGCTAACATTGTGTAGCTTTTCAATCAAGAGATGCTCTAGAGAACCATGACGGATTATTAAAACTTCTGTTATAAATTAGTGTAGTTTTCTATTAATATTTCATATAATGAGAGGATAAAGTCTCGATGGTTCGAGTTGAAAAAATTTCCAAATATCTTTTCAGTGTTGACAGGAGATCCTTTTTCTCACTGTGGCAGCATATGCTCTTTTAAAGGAATGATGTTTTTGATAGATTTCATAGTGGTTCTCAAAGTTAGGGTCATTTTAGACCTCCTACAGTACTAGGAAAATGTTATTTGATATGATACACATACGGTTATCTAGGGCATTAAAAGAGTGTCTCCAATGAGGAACCCAAGAACTTTGGATTCTATGGACGTTTATGGTACTTGAAAAACGTTATACCACAACTTTTCCATGCCCCATAGTGGAAAGGGATCACCAACACCTCCAAAAACTATTGGGAAATCAAATTCATCATGTACAAATGGGTTCAAAGCACAAGCATCTGAAATAAATCTTTTTTATGGAGTTGAAGAGTCTCTATAGGAAGCTGATATGGGTCCAACGGCTATGAGAGGTTCCATTATTATAGCTTCATCATTAGTGACTACTTTTTTTGATACATGTGCATCACAATCAACTATTTCAACCCATATCAGTAATCATTTTAAACTTCCTATGATGATTTTATCTTGTGAAATGGATATTACTACAATCATTGGAATAATGGGAGATCATGGTCTTTGTAGTCCCATTTGTGTCTCCTATATATTAGATGTCGATCCAGCTTTTAGTTTTCTGGTTCTCGAAATAAAATATTTTTACATCATATTTGGGATGGATTGACTCATTTCTAACAAATCCCAGATAAATTGTTATCTCTGACAAGCCTACCTTAGTACACCCAGTGGTGTGCCTCTTATATTTAATCGATATTGGGACCCAATGTTTAGTAGATCTTGAACTTCTTATCAAAATATGAGGAATGTAATATCAATGTTTTATTATGATATGGAGTCCGAAACATTGAACAATGATCTCCCTCTAGTAGTAATCATGTTTCTCATTGTGTTTCCTTAAAATATATCTGGTTTTTGTACGGTATGGGAGGTCTAGTTTTCTATTGACATAATGCATGGTATTCAATAGGTTTATATTCCCTTTTACTGCATGGATCCAACTGAGTTGAAAGAGATAACGTCCCAATTGGATGATCTTCCTGAGAAGGATCTACATTCCTGAGTGTGTCACCATGGGCAGTGCATGTTCTCCTCTCTAAGAAAATTTATTGTTATCTTCTATTATGTGTTAACTATAGAAAGATCAATTGAGTTACTATAGATAACTAGTATCTACTTACATGGATGGATGATCTATTTGACCATTCAAATGTGGTAAAGTGGTCTTCAATGATCAAACATTGATCCGGTTACCGTCAGTTGAGGATAAAAAAATCCTACATTAGGAAAACTTCTTTTTAAAGTAGGTACAATCATTATGAGTACCATGTTATGAATGTTCGTCCTAAAAAATTCTCCTTCAGTTTTAATGGAATTAATTAAAAGGATTTTCAATGTGTTTGTGGACACCTTTTTTGTCATATTTTTGGATCACAACCTTGTATAATCAAAAACCAAGGAGGATCATGTGCATCATCTGAGAACAGTTCTAAGTCTGCTGAAAAATAAATGAATTTTTTCAATGTGTTCAAAGTTTCCTTGTTTTATTCAATAAGTATAATTCATAGGGCTTGGAGTGATCATTATGGGGTGATTATTTTTCCGTATAACAATAGTTACCATTTCATGATCAGAATAGCTCCTTTTGATGGCTTTCATGACTGTCCTTGTAAATCACTGTTTTGTTGGCTAGAGATTGGTGGAAATTCCTTGGTTGGACCATGTTTCTTCCATTATATTTCAGTTAAAATTTATTTTATTTGTCAGATAATTTTGAAAACATAGATCCATTAAATGTCTTATGATGATCATTATCATAGACCTTTGGAGTTATCATTTGGTGAGGAGGTGTTCATAAAGGTTTCACCTCAGTTTTTTAATAGATTTCTTGGGATGAAATTGAAGAATTATCTGCATTTTTTTGTACCTTTAGAGATTATTAATAAGGTGGTGAAAGATTCATATTGTTTGGAACTACCATTGTAGCTAACATTGATATATAATTTGTTTATTGTATATCTTGTTTGAAAGTATTTATCTGACCCATCTCATGTTTTGGGTTGGTGTGGACTTGAAGTGGAACCTAATTTATCTATAACTGGATGACTAGTTATGGTTGTTGATTATGAGACCTAGGTTTTTTTATTGGAAGATACCTATGATATGTTTTCTTTGGAAGCGTGATTCTGACTCTTATGATACTTGAGAAAGGGAGTCAATGGTGAGAGACAAATGGCCTCATCATTTTAATGTGGAGGCTTCATCATAGGCTTTCTAAGGACAGAAAGTTCCTATAGTGGGGTGTTTGGAACATCTAGTTACTATTTTCAGATATTAACAAATCCTCATGTGTTAAAATATTAATATCGATATTGGAAAAAATGATTTATCAATAAAATAAATTGATAAATTTGTTAAAGGCATTATATTCAAATTAGCATCTTTGAATATTCAATCAATCATTTATGGGGTTTGACAATGATTTAGTGTCAGATTTTGAGGTCCACAAAGACTTAGTGAAGACAAAATAAAAATATAAAATTTATTATATAAGGTACACAATTTTGTTGAAAATAATTGAATAACTCCAAAATAGAGCATCATATGAGAAATATGGGACCATGGTTAGGTTATGGATGTGTTTCTTAAACTAGAAAAGTTATTAAATTTGTGATTGTTAGAAGATTGGATTCTTCAACAACATAAGTAACCATTTTAATATTTAATTAAATTTTATTCCATTTTTTGAATATTATAAAATTACTATCTATCAAATGGGGTATCACATGAAAAATCTAAGGCAACTATTGGGTCCATAACTCTGGGTTTACCCTAGGTGGGATAAAACTTCTATGCGTTGTGGATGTTTGATATTATTTAAAATTTATTTTAAAATAATAATTGGTTTTATTGATAAAAATAAATGAATTTTTTTATATGGGGTCATCCGCTTCAATGGAGATACCACCACTTTCTGACACATGATGTATTTCAAATCCGTCAATTTTCAATCATTATTGATAATATAGTTACCAATCAATTAATGGGGATAATTAAAACCTGCACCATCAATATTTAGTTGAAATAGTGGATAAAAAGATGGGTTACATTCTAGAGAGAGTGAACAGATCATGGATTGCAGTTCTAAATATCCTAACATATTGGTTGTGGTTATTGGTTGAATCATTCAAATCTTAGGACCCTAATTTCTTAATAAATGTGGTCGGTAGGACTATTCATCAAGCGAGGACTTCTCCTCTAGTGGGGGCTACCCATTCATTCGAGGCTCCTATGTGAGCACCCATGTATTGGGTTTCATGATTTTATTTAATTATTATTAAATTTTATTATTATTTTCAATCATCTCTATTATAAATATTATTCATTATTGATCATAGTTACAAATCATTAGTACTATTAATTCATCTCGACACCTTGAAGAAAAACAATATTTTTTTTCAAAGGATGCAATGTATTCCTTGACCCGATTTTTCACATTATAAAATTATTGTTTTAAATAAATTATCAAAAGATAATCACATGTATTTTTTAATTGATAGTTTTTAAAATTTTCACACAGTAATTTCATTGAATTATTAATGAACAAGTACAAATCATATAGGATGTAATTATTAAAAATAATTATTAATGGTTAATTACATAAAATAATCAAAGGATAATTTATGAATTAAAATTATCATATGATAATTGTGCTATGATAAATTTTATGGAATAATTATTAGAATATAATTATAATAAGCTATTAGTTGATAATTATAAGTTAATTATCATGTGAAAAAAGATTATCGAAATTTTCATGGGATAATCTTGTGTTCTATAAAACGATAATTTACATAATTCTCAAATGATTATATCATTGAATTATCAATGATAATCCCAAAAGATTATCTAATGATAATTTTAAATAAAATTATTAAAAAAATGAAAAGAACATCTCATGAAATATTTTAAATGCTAATATGACCTTTATCTAGGAAAGATAAAATATTATCACATGTCATATTTTTAACGTATAAATTTTAAATTATCAAGTAAGAATAACGTATCATCACATGTGAAATATTATATCCTTTTGAAATAAAATAACTTGTATTTGTTCTTGGAAGCCATGAAAAACGTCGAGGATTGTTGTGTCGATACTTACAATAATAAGGTTGTGAGGTGGTGTTGAACCACAATGATTGGTATATCATTACCGCTGACATCGTAGACCATGAGGTAGGTGGTTATATCCCAATTAGTCAAATTAATTAACATTGAAGTCATTGATTTATTTAAATTGTTGGTTTAAATTCCACTGCTTAAACCCACATTTAATTGATATGATAAAACCCAATTCTAGTGAAATGCGTGATTTCCAATGTTGTGGGAATGAGATTTTGGAAAACCCCTATATTCAAATGAAATGGGATGTGATTATAGAAATATGATAATTTAAAATTTTTAATTTAAATTATTTTTTGATGGAAGTGATTTCAATTAAATTGCTGATTTAATTGATCAAATAAATTTTGAAAATATGGAATTGGTTTTGAATGGATTTTAAATATATAAAAATGGATTAAAAATGTTTTCATAGAAACCCAGTGGTCTTATCTTATAAACCCAGAATGTTTTTTTATTAAAATTGATCACGGTTTTTAAATGGAAATTTCAAATGACGTGGAATAATGGTATTTATTTTTATTTTATGTTGTTATAAAATAATGTTCCCCTTATTGATTTTGTAGGATCACATGCAAGCCTTACGTAGTTAGTGAGTTATTTGGACAAAATATATGTTATTACAACATTATAAAACATACATATAGCGGGTCACATCCCAAATGGTATGGTGATGAGTCACCTTTTTCTAATGTCATATGGACGTGTGTATACACATTTTCCTTTGTTCACTTAGAGAGTGTGTTGTCATATAGCCTGAAATACAATCGTACCAATTTGGAATATGGCCATGTTTCGCGGTTGTTTTTTATAATTGAGATACAAATGTATGTTGTTGCTTTTGAACTAATTTATATTCCTATTGATTTAACATAAATAGTTTCATGTTACAGTTTTATTTAAGACGTAAATTTCGAAATACTCAATCCCTTGTAAAGTGATGCATATTTTATAGTATTTTCCATCAATTGAACTATATTGAATGATTTGTTTAAAATATTATTTAAAATTACAAACCTGTTTAGATTAATATTGGAATCATTATTTTAGTTAACCAATCATTGGAATATGTTATGGAATCCTTGGTGACACCCCATTGGGATTTTTAGCTCACACCCTACCTTTTCTTTCAGGTGTTTGTAGACATTCTTCTCCCATGTTTTAGCAAGGGGATAAGATCTCCTGGGGGCAGACCCAACTGTTGAACCATGGGGTGGTGAGTTCTGTCCTTTGATACATGGGCTATTTTTCCACTATTTTTATTTTTGGGTTTTAGTACTCTAGGCTTGTCTTTGACTTGTTGTATTCTGGTAGACAACTCCAAATAGAAATTTTTTGTTTTTTAAACAGTCTAGATTCTTTTTCATCCACATTGTTAGTGGAAAAATCATTTCACATCCATTTTGTACAATTCCAGGTACTTTTCTCCAACCCATGGGGATCGATAATTCCCTTAATGATTTGTTAGTGTTATCTTGGTTATAATGTTTCCAGGGTACCCAGGCTGGGTCATGACACAACCCGAGTCCCTAAATCTGAAATGTACTTCGTGGTGTGGCCCACTAGGTGGTGACATGATCCTAATATACCATTCTAGGAAAACACAACATTGTGGATTCCTAATCTATGATATTGAAATTCTGTAATAGATATCATCGACACTCCAACCACCATATAATAAGTCATCCATAATCCAAATTTCCCAAAGCGGCCACCTTATGTGTCAAAACATACAATAATAATAACAATGAGGACCAAAGATCAGTACTAGGGCGTGTTGTACCTTGTGGTCCATAAAAAGCACAATGGATCCACCATGGAATGCCCTTCCTTGTCGTAGTTCATCAGATCCACCTTACTCATACTCAAACATTAACACAACACTAACACAGTGTAGTTCTTGGGATGTGGTGTGGTAATATATATATTTTGAAAATATGGTAATATCCATATCTAATTCTATGCAACAACACCTAGGTATATTGAAAAGTGTACATCCAATATCAAAAACCATCTCTTGGAACACCCTGAAGCTTATCTAAAGCACCCACGATCACATAAATCACATATAACTAACATATAATAAACCAAAAACATCTCTTTAATACATTCAAGATCATGGAATAATAATTTGAATTCAATTATTCAAAATAATCCCCTAACTAAAATAATAAATTAAAATTCCACCTAGAAATTATAACACAAAAAGTGGTTGTTCATTATAAATATCTTTTTCTCTACCTGGTAGACTTACATGTAGTAAGTGACAAGGTCCCATATTCCCTATATGGTATCCATATGTATTGATCAAAGGTCTAAATTCATTAAATATGAATCTATTGATTCTTCACCTTTAATGTACATAATCTCACGATCACTTTCTTCCTCCTCCCCAGGATAGATACTCTATGAAATTATTAGAGGAATTCTTCCAAATTTGGTTGAACCGATGCTTGTGTTTTTTGAATAAAATTTCTATATTTATAAATTAAGAATTTTAACTTAACCCAACCTCTATAATATCTCACTATATAAAGAATGATAGCTATATATTGCATTGGAAATAAGGACCTTTCATATCAATTACCCAAAATTTCTTGTTGTTCAAATAACATATATATCCGTATTATTGGGAGGAATTATCTCACATATCACTATCCAATAATTTGAGAAACTCCAAATATATTACATATACTTCACAACAACTGAAAATATATTACACACATAAATGATCTAACAAATATAAGGTTACTTGTATATATCATTTAATTTTCATAAACTCCATGATTCGTTTCATTTTTTTCCACTTATAAAATATCATAACTATAAATTTTTATTATGAGTAAAGTCATAAAACATAATTATAATTGTTATCTTTTTAAAAATATCATTTCAATTATCTTCTCCACTAAATATTATGTTATATATTTCTCACTTCTTCTAAAAATATTATGTATCGCCACTAGAGTGATAAAATATCAAACGTATCAACATTCCATTTAAATTTATTTTATTCATGCCATATTCGTCTTCATGAATTTCAAATATATTATTTCTCAAATTAGAAATGGAAAAAAATTATCAATGTCCCACTAAACATCAATCAATGTTTCATATAATTGAACATGTGAATATATATCAAAAATAAATTTGTTATCCATTTTTCTATTTCCCAGTAATAATTAGATATGAACCACTCCTCAAATATAAAAAAATGTTACATATCAATAAACCTAATTACTTTTCCATCATCCAGCATTATACATACCTCTAAAAACTATAAAATTAAAAAAATTAGCATATATAATCCTCAAACTAATAACAATGATAAATTATGTTGAAACTTTTAATTCCAATATTTTTTATTACTGTAACTCTAGAATTAAAAATATAATTTTATGAATTTTAAATTAATTGAAAAATGAATTAAATATTTTAAATTCAATAATAAATTTATTTAACACATTAATTATATATTTTCAAAATAAAAAAATCATTTCCCATGTCATAAATCATTTTTTTGGTTAGTTATCATTGAATAACAAATCACAATTTGTAAATCACATCACTCCCCGCACATACATTATAGAATTACAAGGAAATATAATAAATTCAACTAAAAATGTATTATACTACCTTATTAAAAACTCTAGTTCCAGAGATTAGAATAAATAAAAATATGTATCCTATATTTAAAAAATTCTGACTCTATAATTCTAGTTCATTCCCATTTCCATTTATTTCAAAACAATTAGTTCCAAAATATTAAATAGAATAAAATATAATGGAATTAAGATTTAGAATGTGAAGCCTTCTTAAATCCCCCTAAACTATTATCTTTTTTCCAATGATACTCTTCCCACTAGTTTAATACATCCTATATGAAATTCATATGTGTCACAACCCCCTCCCCACAAAGTGTACCCCTCCTGGGCTGGCAATGTGAGAAGGAAGATAATGACCCCCGAGTCCTGCCTCCAATAGGCCTCGGGTTGGCAACTAGAACCGAGGGTATAGTAAACACACAAATTGGAGGCATTACCCTAAGATAACACATACAGAAGATAAGGATAAGATAGACACCAAACAACTCCAACTCAGAATTGAAATATAAAAGAAACCCAAGTACATATATGAAATGTCATGAAAATGTACTACAACTGAATGGGAAAACCAAAAGTACCCAAAAGAATGTAGAATGACAGCGACCACAAGCCCGAACAGCTCCTCCAACCACAAGCTATTAGTAACCAGCTTGATCTCTAACCTACTCCATGTGACCTGAAAAACAGTTTATATATATATAGGGTGAGTATAACAGTATACTCAGTAGGATCCTCCCCAAGCCTCCTAGGAAAAAGTAAAGAAAGCATGCTAAAGCCTAGTGAACAACAAGTGAAACTAACTCATCACCTAAACAGGTATACTAAGTTCCCAACCTGACCATGGCCACTCTCTCAAAGTAACTCATACAAGAATATAGAATATAATGAAAAATATCAAGGGTAACCCACTACTACTTCCCCACTGGTTTTCCGCTTTACCACAATGACACACGTCATGTGCATCTCTTTCCAAAGGCTTGTCCCTAGACACATGTGCTTACCTCCAAAATCTACACCTCGTGCACCACAAAGGCTTGCTCGCAGACACCAGGGAGAAGTACCACACCATCCTCACAACTGAAAGTAACCAGGTATGTTCCGGGATCCACCACAACCTACATAACGTGAATCATACATCGGGTATTATACCTCAAGCCATTATATCCCATACACTGAGTAGGGATCCTCATGCCATCACGGCCTATACACGTTACACCTATAGTAATCCAAAGGATATTATATCTAGAATACATGTGTGTGAAATAACCACAAGCCATTACAGACCTTTACACACATATATGGGGAAACTAACTATTGTGCATGTTGGCACATGTATCTACCAAGAGAAGAGAGCGTGGCCAAAGGGGGTAGTCAGCCATTCGAACTCCCATCATAATTTTAGGGAAACCCCCCCCCCAGGGCTAAGAATCCCTGGGGTATCAGTTTCCCTTACCGACAGGGTGGAGTAGCGTATAGAAACCCAAAATGTACAGAATATATATATAACTCACATCCACACTATGGGCATTACCCAATCTTAGATACAACTGCAGCTAACGTCTCTCAGACTCGAGGCTGCTACTACTAATACTATGTATCCTATAAGCACACAAACATTTGAAGAGATTTATTAGATTACTCCACTCTCATTTTATCAGTTCCACTTTACGTTAATTAATTCTTTAAACATTAATTAACAATGAACAATTCCACATTAAACTGAATTGGCATCACATTCAAAATCAACTGCTCCTTTTAAGATTCACATCACCTTTAAATTCCAGTATCTCCCTCCCCATAGATTATCACCGATTAATTAAACATTCATTACGGAATTACTTTCCCATACTCCTAGGCATTCTAGAAATGCATCCTATGCTACTAAACACAAATGGGGCTCAACACGGTGAGTAGATATACTACCTGTCAAGTCTTTTCCGCCTATATCAAGATCATAGACCCATCCTCCCTCGAGTGGCTAAACATGGAAAGAACATGGTATACCCCGCGTGTCTTCGCCTCCTTCAGAAAGAGGGTAAGCAAGACCAGTTTCCTTGAGCAGTGGGGAAAAGTAATTTAGATAAACAACCAAACAAAACCACCAATATCCTGCCATCACATTCCTCCCACACAATCATCCATGGTGTCCTCCATGACACCCACATGCTTAAAATGATGCATCTCGCCACCCTAGGCGTCATCTACTGCCACAAACACAAGTCCCAATGCCTCCACATATCACAACAGCCATCTAGGCTCACATTACATCACAACGAGTAGGAAAAAAACATCACATCAATGGGCACTTGGCCCTTTAACAATCAATAGGGTAACTCAGAAACCCTTTAATAAATTCTCACACAACATGTTCTTTAATCTTTATTGAATTGGCAGATTTTTTATTTGTAGGTTCCAATTACGGGAGACCTAATGAGTAAGCTATCATAATTAAATAACCATGTTTACTTCCCTAATTTGATTAAACTCAAATTAGAACAACTTCAACAATGGCATCAACCAGATTCATTTACATGCCTCTTTATTTTTAGCCAATTAATTAACAATTAATTCCAGCTTTACATTCATTATCAATTTCCATCAAGAACGAACAACTAATCAGAGAAAACATAGATATTAATCTATATAGAAAAAACATGAGGCAAACCGTTATCACGGTACAAGGTAATAACATGCGATGAACCAATTATTTTAATCGGGTTCAAGTATTTAATTAGGTCATTTTCATTGTGATCCAAAGGGAAAAATCATGATAATTCTATGATTGCACATATACAATTAGAGAAGCCATGAATCCCCTACCTCGAAGAGTTATTGACCTCCTTTATCCACACAACGAGTAACAATTCTCCTCTCACAACAACTGCATCCACCAGAGGATGCCACGGTATGAAAGTACCATCCAACCCAATGAAAAACCCATTAGAATCTTGGAAATTACATGGTATAAGATGGAAGGGAGAAATAAAGGAAGATGATCCCCAAAGGAATGATGATAAAACATACCTTATTTGGAAGAATGACTGACACAGCTCGATTGCATCCAAAATAGAGCAGAACCAATCGGAGGATTAGGGTTTGATTGTGAAACTCCTACAGGAATGATTGAAAGGTTCTTCTATCTCTTAGATGAGAACAAAGGGGAAGAACAAGGGAGAATGATATCTGGTACCTTTTTGAATATTTAACGAGGCGACGGTTTAAGATCCTGTTAATTCTCCATTAAAAACGGATCACATTAACCCATGCGGTTTGACCATGTAATACGTACCGATCCATAGGAATAATTGATATAGGATTTATGGCATTTGAATCAGCCTTAAGAGTCCATAAAATAATGCTATAAATGTAGTTTACGTCAAAGGAAACATCAAAGGGAAGAAACTGTAGGAATCTGGAAACACTGTTCACATAGTCAAAATTTGGCAAAGGAATGAAAAGGTCACCATTACACCTCACCGTTCTGGAAACACTATTCAAGTCTACCGTTATAAGGTCACCGTTAGAAGGATACCATTTTGGGAGCACTGTTCAAGTCTACCGGTATAAGTCACCATTAGAAGGTTACCGTTCTGGAAACACTGTTCATGTCTACCGTTATAAGGTCACCATTAGAAGGTTACCATTCTGGAAACACTGTTCAAGTATATCGTTAGAAGGTTATCGTTATAGAAACACTATTCACTGAACCTCAATGATAGAAACATTTTTCACCTACTGATACTGTTCATAAAACTGGAAACACTGTTCACAGAAATGGAAATTTGGCAGTGTTGGGAATAAGTCACCTCGGCCTACCGGAACACCTCCAACACCACATTTTCACAAAGTAATGGACCAAAGAGGTTCAGGCCATTACCTCAAATACCTCTGAAAACATTCTCATCCTCGAGAATTCAATACCAACCTAATGTGGAAAGAAAAAAAGAAGTAGGGCCTAAACAACCACCCATGGAGATACCTCTCAAAAGAGAGAAAGCCAAAAAAAGGAATAAACGAAGTTCATAAATAAAACATGAAAGGTCTAACCACAAATGAAACATCATTACATGAAATGAGTTAAACATTAAAAAAACTCTGGGTACTGAGCATGTATCTGTGACTTACGCTCCTGGGCACTCTCCTCCATGTCACCGTGTCACTACAAGACACGAACTAATGGGATAGAACGCCCACGCAACACCTTCTCCTTGCGGTCATGGATCTCCATAGCTTTCTCCTCGAAGGATGAATCATCATCAATATCGATCTCTCCCCAATCGATAACATGAGATTCATCATGAAGATAACGACAGAGCTATGATACATGGAAAACATCATGTATCTGACTCATCTAAGGGGGAAGTGCTACTAGATACGCCACAGCTCCAACACGAGCTAACACCTCGAAAGTCCCAACAAATTGGGGAGAAACCTTACATCCATGACCAAACCTTCGCTACCCACGAAGGGGAGTCAACTTCAGAAACACATGATCCCCAACATTAAACTCTAAGGGTCTAGTTCATTGATCAGCATATGATTTCTGATGATATTGCGCTATCTTCATCCTCTCACGAATCACCTAAATCATCTCTGTTGTATTCTGCACTAGTTCCCATCCGAGGATTGCTGACTCTCTGACCCAAGTCCAGCACAACGGAGAATGGCATGGACGACCATACAGGGCTTTAAACGGTTCCATAACAATGGTAGAGTGAAAACTATTATTGTAAGTGAACTCTACCAAGGGTAAGTGCTTCATCCATGATCCTCCAAAATCAAGAACACAAGAACGTAACATGTCTTCAAGAGTCTGGATGGTTTTCTCTGTTTGACCATCTATTTGAGGATAAAAAGATGTGCTAAGGCATAGATGAGAACCAAAATCATGTTGGATACCCCTCCACACCCTGGAGGTAAAATGTGGATCTCGATCCGAAATTATTGTCCAAGGGACTCCATAAAGTCTCACCACCTCCTCCAGATACAGCCTCAACAAAACTTCCACTGAGCTCAACTCCTTGATCAATATGAAGTGGGCCGATGTTGTTAAACAATCCACTACCACCCATATAGCATTATGTCCTCCCGAAGCTCAAGGTAAACCCGTAACAAAGTCCATTGAGATGTCCTCCCACTTCCACTGAGGAATCTCTAATTGCTGGAGAAGACCTCCAGGAACACGGTGTTCAACATTCACCTTCTGGCAGACTAAACACTGAGACACACACTCCACAACCCCACACTTCATCCCAGGCCACCAAAACTGACTCCTCAAGGATCGGTACATCTTTGTCACACCAGGACGTACTGCCAAGGGCGAACTAAGGAACTCTCGTAGAACCGTCTCATGCATCGCCAAGGGAAAAAAATGCCTGCCATGATACAACACTCGGTGTTGTTCATCCTCCGACCAACCATCAGGGGCCTAACCACAAACAACTCTGTCAATACAAACATCCACTTCTAGATCACCCAATTGAGACTCTTCCAGCTTTTGTATCAGGGATGAATGCATAGTCATCTTGAAAAGACAACCTCTACCCCCAACTTCTCCCATATCAGGATGTAAAGATGATAGCTCTTCCAACATTCTCCAGGAATCACAAGATTCACACACAATATCATTACGTGAATTTTGACTCAGTGCATCAGCTACTACATTCCCTTTTCCAGGTGTTTGCTATATTTCAAAGTCGTATTCCTGTAAGAACTCTATCCACTGATGTTGTCGCAAGTTCAAGTCACGTTGGGAGAAAACATACCTCAAACTGTTATGATTAGTGAAAACCAAAAAGTGCTCACCAATGAAGTAATGTCTCCACAACATCAGAGCAAACACCATGGCTGCCAACTCCATATCATGGGTGGCATAGTTGCATTCATGGGGACGCAACTGGCGAGACCCATAAGAAACAACTGACCTCTACTATATGAGAACACAGCCTAGCCCCTGATGTGAAGCATCATAGAAAACATCAAACTGGACTCCCTCCGCTGGAAGACAAAGGACTGAAGCACTTACCAAATTCTCCTTTAGATACTCAAAAGCTTCCTAACACTAATCCGTCCATATGAACGCTTGATCCTTCATGGTCAAAGATGTCAGAGGAGTCGCAAATCGATAGAAATTGGCTAAAAACCTCCTATAATATCCAACAAGACCAAGGAAACTTCGCACCTCTAACACGGTCTTGGGGGATGCCCAAGACAACACTACTTATATCTTCGACGGATCCACAGCTACTCCCTGTTGGGACACAACATGCCCGAAGAAATGACCTTCTAGAGCCCAAAACTCACACTTCGACAACTTCCCAAACAACTGATGTTGGTGAAGAACTCCCAAAATGGCTCATAGATGCTCTGCATGCCCCTCTTTATATGTGGAGTACACAAGGATGTCATTGATGAAAACCAAAAAAAACTTGTCCAGGAATTCAGAAAACACAGCATTCATCAACCCCATCAAAACAGCTGGGGCATTCATCACACCGAATGGCATTACAATATACTCATAATGCCCATGATGACAACAGAAAGCAGTCTTCGGGATATCCTCATCCTTTACATGCATCTGATGATATCCTGACCACTAGTCGATCTTTGAGAACCAACTTGCACCGTTTAGTTGATCTAATTAGTCATCAATCCGTGGGAGAGGATAGTAGTTCTTTATTGTCACTTTGTTTAATTGATGATAATAGACACACAACCGCAAACTGTCATCAGCCATTTTCACAAACAAAACTGGCGCACCCCATAGTGACACACTTGTCCGAACAAAACCGCACTGCAACAGACCATCAAGCTGAATATGTAGCTATCGTAACTCAGAAGGGGCCATCCTATATAGAGACATAGAGATAGGAGACACTCCTGGATGTAGCTTCATTTTAAACTCTATCTCTCGTCGAGGGGGTAAGGCTACAACCTCTTCTGGAAAGATGTTAGGGTACTCCTCTATGACCCTAGGAAAAGCCAACTGGTGAATCTCTGAAGAACTTAGCATCATCTCAGCCATCATGGATGATACAGATGGAACTCGTCTATGACCCATCCTAGGATCTCGCTCAGCAACAAACACCACTTTTTCTCCTTCTGCATCAATGAAGATGACCTTCTTCCTGTAGTAATACACAATATCCTACACCGAATTCAACCAATCCATGCTAAGAATGACATCATATGGTTGTATTCGTAAACATATGAAATATCCCTAAGAGCGGTGTTGCCCTAACACAAGCTCACATTCTCTATATACTTCAAACAAGTCCGCTCGACCTCCAACAGGCATAGTCAACACCAAGGGCACTGGAAGCCTCTCTACCTCAAGTCCCAAAGCATGGACAAGGGTAGGTGATATGAAGGAGTCTGTTTCTCCTGAATCAAACAAGGCATACACCATGGTAGAAAACAAGAAAAGGGTACCTTGAACGACATCTGGCTCGCCTGGGGCTGGCAACGCTAGAGCATGAAGCTGACCACGACCTCCTCCACGGCCTCTCTGACCCTGATGAAGACCACCTCCACGGCCACGCTCTGCTCTCTGAGGATGGGGAGCATCATGGGGCTTTCCTATACTTGCTCCATCTACCCTCTGGTGATCTAAAGCTGGTGCAACCTGCTGCTGCTGCCTTGGCTGGAACTGCCTCAACGGAGGAACATAGAGCAAAGCGCCTGGTGCATGATGACTGCTATGAAAAGTTGGGAACTCCCGCTTCTGATGCCCATGACCACCCCAAGAAAAACAAGTGCATGATCCCTTGGCATAGTCCTGAGAGTTTCTGCCTCCAGAGAAACGAGATGGGAAGGGCTGGGACCTACCCCTAGGTGAACGAAAACTCTTCTGCCCTGAAAACTGGGAACCCCGAACCAGAGCTCTACTTCTTGTGTTATCATGACGATTCCCCTCTCGTGACGATCCGGTCCTAGCCAAAGTCCTCGCAACAACCTCTTCCCTTTCCAGCACTTCAAGATATGTCTTCAGCATAAATGGGGTGACCTCGCGCTGGATCTCTGGATGCAAATCCTCCTCAAAATGCCTCGCCCTGGCCTCCTTATCTGGTAATAGGTCTGAAGCATGTAATATAAGGTTCCTAAAACGGATTCCAAACTCTCGAACACTAGAGGTCCCATGTCGAAGGGTAAGAAGATCCTGGTGACTGGACGCCTTCGAAGTTGATGAAAGAAACTAAACTATAAACCTGTCTCAAAACTCCTCCCATGAGATCACTGACTCCTAACGATCCCCAAGGAAAAAGAACCACCACTTCATTGCTGCACCATGCGGCATCGTCACAACCAAGGACACCCAGTGTTCCTTCCGAGCACGAACTGAACTGAAGCTTATCTCGACCTCCTCCAACCCGTCTTCTGAGACTGCATCTGAAATGGAGCCCTCTTACTTCTGTAGACTCTGCTGCTAAAACTCTCAGAGTGTCTTCCTCTAAATTTCATTGTCATCAACCCTTACCCGGTGGTGATCTGCTGGAACAGCTTGCTGGACATCATCAGCGCAAACCTGACGATGACATCGACCTGGAGCCATACCTGTAAAATAACAACTGTTAGAGCTCTTAATACTAGAATATGGAATAATCAAAATTAATAAATTAATTGTTTTCTTTTATTAATTTTAGGATAACCTATCCCAACGTCTACCCATTCAAATATAGGCGCAAAGAAGAATGATGCATGATCTTTTCCTAGGTCTCAACCCTATAAATAGTATCACTTTGTTTAGTAGCCATCATAAATTTAATGTCTGTGAAACAGATCATACGGGGCCCTAAACGACTATGTCTCTATCGGTCTCTAGTGTTTACCCCACTTGCTAAACAAGAATGACACTAAGCCCTACCATCCCATGCAACCTCACCTGTTCCTCACTCCAAACTCCATCCAATCCCTCAAATAGAACTATGATACCACTTTTTAATGACCCCCTCCCCACAAAGTGTACCCCTCCTGGGCCGACAATGTGAGAAGGATGATAATGACCCCCCGAGTCCCGCCTCTAGTAGGCCCCGGGTTGGCGACTAGCACCGAGGGTATAGTAAACACACAAATGGGAGGCATTACCCTCTAAGAGAACACATGTAGAAGAGAGAGATAAGATATAAACCAATCAACTCCAACTCAGAACTTAAATATAAAAGAAACCCAAGTACATATATGAAATGTCATGCAAAAGTACTAAAACTGAAAGGGAAACCCAAAAGTACCCAAAAGAAAGTAAAACGGCAGCGACCACAAGCTCGAACAGCTCCTCCAACCACAAGCTAGAGGTAACCAGCTTGATCTCCAACCTTCTCCAAGTGACCTGAAAAACAGTTTATATATACATAGGGTGAGTATAACAGTATACTCAGTAGGATCCTCCCCAAGACTCTCATGCAAAATTAAAGAAAGCATGCTAAAGCCTAGTGAACAACAACTGAAACTAAATCATCACCTAAATATGTATACTATGTTTCCAACCTCACCATGGCCACTCTCTCCAAGTAATGTATAAAATAATATAGCATATAATGAAAAATATCCTGGGTACCCCACTACTACTTCCCCACTGGTTTACTGCATTTCCCCAACGACGTACATCTTTTGCATCTCTCTCCAATGTCTTGCCCCCAGACACCTGGGCTAAGCTCCAAAATCTGCACCTTGTGCACCACAAAGGCTTCCCGCAGACACCTGGGTGAAGCACCACACCATAATCACAACCAAAAGTAACCAGGTATGTTCCGAGAGCCACCACATCCCATATAACGTTCATCATACATCGGGTATTATACCTCAAGCCATTATAGCCCATACACCGAGTAGGGATCCTCAAGCCATCACAACCTATACACGTTACACCTATAGTAGTCCAAAGGATACTATATCTAGAATATATGTGTGTGAAACAACCAAAATCCTTTACAGCCCTCTACACACATATATGGGGAAACTAACTATTGTGACTGTTGGAACATGTATCTACCAAGAGAAGAGAGAGGGTCCAAAGGGGGTAGTCAGCCATTCAACCTCCCATTAGAATGTTGGGGAAAACACCCCCCAGGGCTCAGAATCCCCGGGGTGTTAGTTGACCTTACCGACAGGGTGGAGTAGTGTATAGAAACACAAAAAGTACAGAATATATATATAACTCACATCCACACTATGGGCATTACCTAGTATTAGATACAACTACAGCTAACATCTCTCAGACTCCAGGCTCCAACTTCTAAGACAAGGTATCCTATAAACACACAAACATTTGAAGAGATTTATTAGATTACTCCATTCTCATTTTATCAGTTCCACTGTATGTTAATTAATTCTTTAATCATTAATTAACCCTAAACAATTCCACATTAAATTGAATTGGCATCACATTCAAAATCAACTTCTCCTTTTAAGATTCACATCACCATTAAATTCCAGTATCTCCCACCCTAGGGATTATCACCATTAAATCAGAATTTCATTATGGAATTACTTTCCCATATTCCCAGGCATTCTAGAAATTCATCTTATGCTACTAAACACAAAGGGGGCTCAACACGGTGAGTAGATATACTACCCGTCGAGTCTTTGCCGCCTATAGCAAGAGCATAGACCCATTCTCCCTCGAGAGGATAAACACAGAAAGCACATGGCATACCCCGCGTGTCTTCGCCTATTTCAGAAGGAGGGTAAGCAAGACCAGCTGCCTTGAGAAGTGGGGAAAAGTAAAGTAGATAAACAACCAAACAAAACGACCAACATCCAATCACCACATTCATCCCATACCATTATCCTAGTTGTCCTCCCCGAAACCCACATGCATAATCTGATGCATCTCGCCACCCTAGGCGTCATCCAATGCCACAAACACAAGTCCCCATGCCTCCACATATCACAACATCCATCCACCCTCACATTACATCACAAGCAGCAGGAAAAAAAACATCACATCAATGGGCTCTTGGCCCTTTAACAATCAAGAGGGAAACTCAGAACCCCTTTAAGAAATTCTCACACAATATGTTCTTTAATCCATATTGAATTAGCATATTTGTTATTCATAGGTTCCAATTACGGGAGACCTAATCAGTAAGCCATCACAATTAAATAACCATGTTTACTTCCCTAATTTAATTAACCTCAAATTTGAACAACTACAACAATGGCATCAACTAGATTCATTTACATGCCTCTTTATCTTTAGCCAATTATTTAACAATTAATTCCGGATTTACGTTTATTATCGATTTCCATCAAGAATGAAAAACTAATCAAAGAAAACATAGATATTACTCTCTCTAGCAAAACATGAGGCAAACCGTTATCACGTTACAAAGTAAAAACATGCGATCAACAAATTCTTTTAATCTGGTTCAAGTATTTAATTAGGTCAATTTAATTGTGATCCAAAGGGATAAATCATGATAATTGTACGATTTCACATATAGAATTATAGAATCCATGAATCCCCTCCCTCGAAGAGTTCTTGACGTCCTTTATCCACACCACGGGTCACAATTCTCCTCTCACAACAACTGTATCCACCGGAGGATGACACGGTACGACAGTACCAACCAACCCCAAGAAAAACCCATTAGAATCTTGGAAATTACATGGTATAATATGGAAAGGAGAAACAAGGGATGATGATCCCCAAAAAATGACGATAAAATATACCTTATTGGGAAGATTGAACGACACACCTCGATTGCATACAAAATAGAGTGGAACCAATCGGAGGATTAAGGTTTGATTGTGAAACTCTTATGGGAATGATTGAATGGTTCTAGTGTCTCTTAGCTGAGAACAAAGGGGAAGAAGAAGGGAGAATGTTATCTGGTTACTTTTTGAAAATTTAACGAGGCGACAGTTTAAGATCCGGTTAATTCTCCATTAAAAACGGATCGCATTAACCCACGCTGTTTGAAAAAATAAAACATCTCGAGCCATAGGAATAATTAATATAGGATTTATGGAATTTCAATCAGCCTTAAGAGTCCTTAAAATAAGGCTTTAAAAGTATTTTATGTCAAAGGAAACGCCAAAGGGGTGAAACTGTAGGAAGCTGGAAACACTGTTCACATACTCAAAATTTGGCAAAGGACAGAAAAGGGCACCATTAGACCTCACCGTTCTGGAAACACTATTCAAGTCTACCGTTATAAGGTCACCCTTAGAATGTTACCGTTCTAGAAATACTGTTCAAGTCTTCCGTTATAAGGTCACCGTTAGAAGGTTACCATTCTGGAAACACTGTTCAATTCTACCATTATAAGGTCACCGTTAGAAGGATACCGTTCTGGAAAAACTATTCAAGTCTACTGTTAGAAGGTTACAATTCTAGAAACACTGTTCACTAAACCTCACCGATAGAAACACTATTCACCTACCGATACTATTCATAAAGCTGAAAACACTGTTCACAGAACTGGAAATTTGGCAATGTGTTGGGGATAAGCCACCTTGACCTCCTGGAACACCTCCAACACCACATTTTCACAAAGTAATGGACTAGAGAGGTTCGGGACATTACAATATATGTCATATTCCCTATCGCCATCCTTGTTTAGTGAAACGCCCCAACCCTAGTTACCCAAAGTCAGTGCATTATTTTAATACTTGGGCATGATTACAAGGAATCATGTCCCGATGAACTGATCAATTTAGAAGTCTTGGAAAATATATTATATACAATAACATTACATTACACCTTAGAAAACAAAACACAACAAAAATGATCCTTTTAGTACTCCATTAATCCCCTAGCTTAACCCTCCATATCAATAATAATACACTTCTTAAAATCCTAGTAAAATGAATCATCAGATAGGGGTGAGCTCAAACGCTCTGTAAGAGTAAGAAATACAATGGAAGATAACATAAACAATAGGCATGGTGAATAATTGAAATCACATGCCTTTACAGATAATAAACATGAATACTTCATAGTAGGAATATGAGCTGGGTAAATAATGACAAAATAAAACATAGTTATGGGTATTTTACTAGTCAAATAACCCCATGAACTATCAATAATATTTTCATAATGAGGGAATGTATAATGTTTGACATTCTAAAACATATTGTCAATGCCTCGACCAAGACATCTTAAAATGATTTAGGCATCGGCCAAAACGATTTATCAAATTTGGAAAAGGACTCAGCCAATTCCTTACCTAATTGCCTCATGAGACCTACCAATGCATCGAGGAGCTATAGTGGGCTAAACCCTTCACTTAAAATGTCCAATAAATTCCACATATAAAATCGTTGAAACAGAACACAAACATTCATATTAAAACTAGCATAAGAAATTTGAATACATTAATCATAAACCATGAATGGTATAAAAATAACACATCCATAGTAAAACATTTCATAACTCATTCAATATAATATGAAATATTGTATTTTAATAAATCAACCTCAATAAAGATTAATATCCAGTAAAGGATGATGATATAGTTGAAAATTATCAGTAAACATCTTTGAGAGAAACATCCATTTGTCATGAAATCATTTAAAAGTCACACAATTTATAAAAGTAGTCATTTAAAAGATATATTTGAATCAAAGTGTCCAATAATACTTTGAAACATTTTAAAGGAACTAACATTTTAAAAAATTTGTGTCTATATAAATAAATCCTTATTACCAATTTGAAAGCATGGACATTAATGAGAAAGGTTTTGAAGAATAAATCATTAAAACATTTAAAATAATGTGTTAATAAAAGATTAATTTAAAAATAATACTTTTGAAATCTATTTTATGAATAATGGTCATTTATAATAATTATGTCCCAGTAAAAACTAACACAAAAACAATCTCGGATAATAATGAGATTGAGGAAATAACCCTTACCATGCACTTTCCTTTGGTCGAGGGTACATTTAAAATCCTATATAATTACCATGGTAGGTTATTAAATTATAACAGAACCACATTTAAATTTATTATATAATACATGATTCATTTATGACATTATACTACCCATTTAATAATGATTTCCATGTTTAATTAACATTTTGGGTAATAACGGCTAGCTTTATCGTACATATTTTAACTTGTAATTATGGATCATATCATTTAGATCATAATTACAATATTTCCTGAATATAAAACATTATTTTTATATCATATATATTTAGAATATAAATATTTATAATTTATAGATATATTAAATGGAAGCCACCATTTATGGAGATGGTAGGTCGTACGTTCCCATAAATGTTGTTTCTGTTTTCATATCATATTGAATGGAAGAAAGTGAATACGATATACGTAAGTACATACATACATACATATATACATATATATCTCCAGTATAATTATTATGTCATATATTACATACTTATTAATCATATATATTTTTATAATCATCGGTGAATGGTGAATGTGGGAATTAATCTCATTGCATCGTGGAGATAATAATTTGTATCTACACACGAGCGACAATATCATTATATTGATGGTGAAATCATATGTGATTGGATGTTATATTATATATATATATAATCCTTAACATGTTATATTTATAATTTACATCAGTTATACTCATTATTATACCCATCCAAATAATGATGGGTTTGAATAACAAACTACACCACGACCTGGAGATGATAAGCTGTACGTACGCACGTATGGTGACATTGTCATTTATAGGATGGATAGAATAATAAATATTATTGTACCATATTTATAATAACATAATATTATGAATGTTTTACTGGATTTATTTTTTGTGTATGGACGAAAAAAAGAAAGAGAATGTGGAAGAAGAAAAGAACTTAAAAGAGGGTTGTAAAATTATTAACTCTTCTTCATGTGTTTTCTTTTCAATTGATCAAAATGTCTCCATAGGTTGGATTTCTTATCAAATTAAAGACTATATATTGATTTGAGTTATTTTGGGAGGATATTTTGGTAGGGTTTTTCCGATCCATATGGATTTGGAGGTGTTATTTTGAGAGAAGGGGAAGTTCCCTTTTATAAGAGGGGTGAGGGTCACTTTAGGAAAAGATTAAAATATTAATTTATTATACAATGATATTAGATTTATAATGTATCCAAATGAATTTATATAGAGAAATAGTTGGTTATGGGTCTAAATACTCTCAACCAATAGGTTTTATACAAGTTTAGGTTACCATTAAAACCTTATCTATTAGATTAGACTCTTAGTTTAATAGTTTTACTTTTACTGTGTCTTCTTAAATTCTTACACTATATGTTTAATAAACATACTCTTAACATCCAATAGAAACTCAAGTGGTTCATTAAGGAAATATATAATATTATTTAATTGCTTTGGCTGAACCTTTTATTTTTGGGAATATTATATCAACCAATAAAATAATATTTGTTTTAACAATTAATTTATGCCAATTTTGACACTATTTGGTATTTTGTCTTTGTGAATGTCATAAAAAACTTATCACTTCGAAAAAAATTTATCAAATCAACCGTCACATGTCATATTAACCTTGAAAATTCGTGTATGTCCTCAAAACATTTAAATTCTATTTATTATAATATTTATAATATAAATATTTTTAATATTTCGTCATGAATGTTATTAACGAATCATAATTGTGTCATAAATTAATTTAAACATTTAATATCTAAAAATTATAAATAAAATACCATTAAGTTGGAAATATTTTTATCTTTCTAATGAATATTTATAGACGAATTTATCTTATTTATAAACCTCTATTAAAAATGGTTAAGTTAACAAACTATGAATTTAACACTTTTAAATCTTCTTTAAATAAAATAATAATAAATGTCTAAATCTAATCCAAGTGGAGCTAAAGGATCATAATTTACACCAAAGGTTGTTTATATTCGAATTAAACTCACCCAATAGAATTAGGACATGTGTTAAGGTTATTATAATGTCATTTTACCTTTCATTACCAAATTTACATTTACCCTTGGTAAAAAATAGTCAAAATTTACTATTCACCAAAAATTATTTTCATTTTAATGAATCACATTTTTATATATTTATTTCCACTATGTCACTTGGATTTTTGAAATTCAACTAACAGTAGTGGAAAATTAAGTTTTATACAAATTTTTTAACATGCCTAGAAGGTGGGTAAAAGATGTTTAAAAGATCAGTAAAATTTTATATGTCTAATTTTATTATCAAATGACACCAATTAATTACATTGAACATATATTGGTATTATATATCTATTTTTACATTAAATAAATTTAAAAAAAATTTATAATTATTTAAATCAAAAGTCGGTTTTAAATAATAACACTGTGTTTTTCCCTATTCATAAAAAATTGTATGTTTTCAGAAAAATATTAAAATTCACCCTTTAATAATATTGATATTATGAATTTAAAAATTATTTCTATTTTACAAAATTAAAAACATAGAAGTTTTATTTATTAATTTAAAATTAATTCTTGTTTTCAAAACCAAATAGTGGGTTTTTAAAAAGTAAAAACTATCAAAATATTGACATGTGTTATGTAAAATTTAAATGTGAATTACATAGAATGACATATATTGTATTAAATTATAAAAATATAATATAATTATACTTTAAAACTATTCAAATACACAATTTATCACTATAATTTATTTTTATTAAAGAATATGTTTTCAATTAAAACATAGTATTTTTTATTTTTCATCAAAATATGAGTGATATCAGAAAATTACAAAAAAATTATCCAAACTAAATTTTTATCTCCCACTTTTAATGAAGATTTTAATTTAATTAAATTATTATATAAAAGTTTCCAATCATGGTTTTAAAAAAAGGATCTCCATTAAACGAGTATAGAATTGATTTTTTTTAAAACAATACATATTTTATCTGAAAAAATGAATTTGTTCTTATATGATGTCTAAGAAACACATAATATGAATGTTAAAATTATATACAATATATAAGAATCATAATGCAGTTAATAATATTCATAACCACTTTTTGAACAGCTAATGTGGTTAGTTTTGGTATGCTCAAACTCGGTGTTTTGTGTAGCGCAAGAAATTGAATTACATTAATGATATAACATACTATGAAATAATGGGGTGTTGCATTATCCAATCCTTAAATAAATTGCTTCCTTGTAATTTGAAACTATTATTTGAAAATAAATGGTTAAAAATAGAAAAATACCATGGTGGAAACCCACATCGTAAATTTGGTTACTAAAATTTAGTATAAATAATAAGGAAAGGGAATGAAAAAGTCACAAAAAAATTATGATCTTGATTAGGATAACATTTTTGGATATTAGAGACGCAAAATTAGAGGGGAAGCAAAAATATTTATAGGGAGTTAATGAGGTCATCAATAACAAATAAATGTAAAATTGTGGGCCTCAAAGCCATCAATCTATGGTGGTTTAAAAAATCGTCGCTTCAATAAAACATAAGGTATTAGGATAACACATTTTTGGTTTTATGATCCCTTCCCTAATGATTTAAAAATAATTTATTCATAAAATTAGAGTAAAAAAGTATACTTGATATTTAGAGATTCATCCTTCAACTAATTCCTACCTCAAACCCACCTTTCACACCAAAAGATAATAGAATTAAAAATATAGTATTTCTCGTAATCATATAGGGTTCCTAAAATACTGAATTTATAATTCACTTGTCAGACTATTTAAAAAAACTAAATTACAAAAATTGTGATATCACACTGGCCAGTGGTAAGTGATGCACCCTTGTCACCCTTGGGTTTCAGGTTCATATCTCGCGGCCTTGCTGGACGCGACGAGTTGTCTACCGACCTCCGGGTTGTCCTTTTTATGACAATCCAAAATGAATATCATGAAATGATTTAACTATAACAATAGTATCAAAGGTCAAAATTATACAATTCTATCCTATAGACTTATGCAAAATACTTTTTTCAAAACACACTATCCAAAAATTTATAAGGAAGGTAAACACAATGAAGATCTTTTTTCCATTTAATAGCAGGTGAATACCTTAATCATGTATTCTTTTAAAACATTGTTACACCCTAAATTACCATAAAACCATATTGAGTACATTCATGTTCCATTATTCCTAATAGAATACTGGATATACTTCTTGTATACAAAAATTGTGTAAACACCAACAATGATGGAATATACAAATCATTATTCAGTTTCAAGGTAGTCAAAAATATCTAATATAATTTATCCAAATCAATCATATATTATTCCAAAATCACTACATCACTATCAGAACCATATTACAGTTTATCTTTATATCAACCATATATTTTCTAAACAATTAACCTACTATTGAGTAACTTTTCTTGGATCTACAAAATCTCATGTCCTTAATGAAATATTACTCCAATATAATCCTTTTATACTTAGTAATTCTTATGACATGTACATAATTAATACAATTCATAAATGACACAATACTTTAATAACAACGTAAGATCTCTAATAAATCATCTTAATATTTGGTAGTATCATAACTTGATTATAATCCAATGGCAACATTTGGGTTATACTCTGATGATTAATAAATTGATTCGTGTAGTGTCCAACCTCCTTGTAAATGAAGCATTATACATTTGAAACCTTTTTATTACCCTTTCAATCACGTGTTTGGTGTCCTTTTTCTCAATACATATAACAAGCACTCATTCCCTTCTAGAATTTACCAAGGTAATTCATTCTACAGTTATCATATATTGGAAAATTCCTTTATTCTCCTCTTCCCTTTATCTTTCATTCATTACTCCATCCTTTTCTTCCCTTGATTCGCTTCAAATTCATAGGACTAAGATAATTCTTTACTTATCTTATTAACACATGAAACTATTTCTTCATAATATGAGAATATGTTGGAGACTATTTCCCTTTTAAATGTTGGCTTAATAACATTAATGATCTAATCCTTCTTAATCTTTCGATCATGTGTATTTCCAGAATACTCATTCCTTCTACTAGGCACCATTTCTAAACAATGTAATAAAATAGGTTAGTTTATAAATCATAATGCATAATTCCAAACTTGTAAAATAGCTAACGTAATTTGAAAAATTATGCATATAATCTATAATCATAAAATGTTATCTTGGAGGAAGCATTTACTCTTAAATCCTTCATAATGGATTATAATGAAAAATTAAATTATCCTTAGCATATCCTCTTGGAGTTTAGTAACTAAGAGTGTAGAAAGGCCCTTTGTTATGTACCAGGAAACATTGGGTCATGTCTAAAACTCTCTGTCTGAGTTTTCACTCCTAGTTACATCTGGACCAGAGCCGGCTCTACCTGCTCATATCTAGACATGGATGTATTGTTTGAAAAAATCAAAAAAATATCTACGTTACCAAAATTCTATGAAGTTATTCTATAAAAATCATCAAAGTCTACCATAGGGTAATGTTCACTAATAATAGTTTTTCTAAAATCCTGTTTCTATGTTTTATACTAAAATCCCTTTGATACCAATTGTAATGACCCAGCACCAGTTACTAAGAGTAAGTACATTATTTAAATACGTCACAATGATTAAAATGAATCATGTCTCTAAGGACTGATTAGTTTATCAGTCTTGGAAAAAAATTACTTACCTGAACGATACATTATACATTAGAATATAAAACAAAATATAAATGGTCCTTTGATAACTCCATTAAACCCCCAGCTTAATCCTCCTAATCAATCATAATACACTTCTTGGAATCCTGGGGAAATGAAAATAAGAAAGAGGTGAGCTCAAACATTCATTATGAGTAGGGAATACAGCGGAAGATAACATAAGAATTAGGTATGGTGAATAATTGAAAACACATGACTTCAAATACAATAAACATGAATACATTATGGTTAGAATATTTGCAGAGTAAATAATTCCATAAGAAAATATTTTCATGGTGATTCTAGTAGTAAAATAACCATATTAACCATCAAGAAAAAATTCATAATGAGGGAATGTATGATTCTAGACATTCTGAATCACCTTGTCAATGAAACGACCAAAATGTCTAAAAATGATTTAGGCCTCAGCCAAAACCGTATATCAAAAATTTTAATGGCCTCATCAAATTCCACATATAATTGTGTCATGAGACCTACCGATGCATCCAGGATATATATTGGGCTCCACCCTTCACTTATTAAGTCCAATACATTCCCCATATGAAATGCTTGAAACACAACATAAACAATCGTATTAAGACTAGAATATGAAATGTCAATACTTTAATCATAAAACATGAATGGTATAAAAAAAACACATCCATAGTAAAACATATCACAAATCATTCAATAAAATATGGACGATTTTTATCTTAATAAATCAACCTCAGTCATGAATAATATCCAGTAATGGATAATGATATAGTTGAAAAAGATAAGTAAAAATCATTGAGAGAAAAATACCTTTTTCATGAAATAATTTAAATGTCATACAATTTATAAAGTAATTAATATAAAATATAGTTCCAAATAATATTGTCCCATACAACTTTGAAACTTTTGAATGGAATTAAAATTTTAAAACAATCATGTCAATAAAAATAAATCCATAAATCCATTTTAAAACACGTACATTAATGAGAAATGTTTTGAAGAATAAATCATTAAAACATTTAAAATAATATTTTAGAAAAAGAGTTGTTTAAAAATAATACCTTTTAAATCTCTTTTATGAAACATGGACATGGATAATAAATATGTCCAAGTAAAAACGTAACCATAAAGAATCTTAGAAAATAATGACATTGAGGAATTTACCTTTTCCTTGCACTTTCCTTTGGTCTAGGGTACGTTTAACCACCTGTATAATGACCATATTATGTTATTAAATTATACCAGAACCATATTCATATTTATAATTCCATAAATGATACATTTATAATTTTATAAAACCTATTTAAATTGATTTCTATGTAAAATTAACATTTTGGGTAATAATCTCTTTATTTATCGTACAGGTTCTAACATGTTATTCTTGATCATATCATTTAAGTAATGATTTAAGTACTTCCATAATATAAATCATGATTTATATTTCATAAATATTGAGAATATAAATATTTATTACAGATAGATATATGAAATGGAAGGCACTATTTAAGGAGACTGTAGGTCCTGCATACGCATAAACGCTGTTTCTGTTTTCATATTGTATTGAACGTAAGTAGATGAATAATATATATGTAAGTTCATATAGATATATATATATATATCCCTATAGAATCATTATTATGTTATATATTACATTATTATTAATAATATATATTTTTATAATCACCATTGAATGGTGAATGTGGGAATGAATCTCATTATGTCGTGGAGACGTTAATCTATACGTTCGCACGAGCGACAATATCATTATATTGATGGTGAAATCATATGTAATTGGATGGTATATCATATATACTGAATCATTAACATGTTATATTTATTATTTACATCAGTTATAGTCATTATTATACCCATCCAAACAATAAACTGTTTGAATAAAAAACTACACCATGACTTTGACACTATAAGCCGTACGTACACACATATGGTGACTTTTTCATTTATATGATAGATAAAATAAGGAATATGGTTTTAAAATAATTATATTACATTTGCATCATATAAGAGGTATAGGAGTTATTATTTTGGTATGGAAACAACAATTAAATATGAAGTGGGAGAAGAAAAGAACTTGAAACAAGTTGGTGACATTATTACCGCTTCTTCCGGTGTTTCCTTCTAAGTTGATCGAATGGGCTCCATAAGTTGCCTTTATGATCAGAATAAGGACTATAGAGTGAATTGAGGGAGGGATGGAGGATATTTGGGATGGGTTTGGCCGATCCAAATGGATTTTGAGGGGTTATATTGAGAGAAGGGGATGTTCCCTTTTATATAAGATGGGTGAGGGTCACTTTAGTAAAAGATGAAAATATTAATTTATTATACAAACATATTCATTATATAATGGCATGAAATAAATTTATTTAGAGCCTTATATGGTTATGGGTAAAAATACTCTCAATAAATTGGTTTTATACAAGTTTAGGTTTCCATTTTAACCTTATATATTATATTAAACTTTAAGTTAAATAGTTCAACTTTTTCCATGTCTTCTTGTATTCTTACACTACATGGTTAATAAACATACTCAAAAAATCTAAAAGAACCTAATTTAGTTCTTTAATGACATGTATAAAATTATTTAATCCATTTTTTTGAACCTTATATTTTTGGGAGTATTATATCGACCATTAATATAGTATTTGTTTTAAAAATTAATTTATGTCAATTTTGACACTATTTGGTATTTTGTCATCGTGAAAGTCATAAAAACCATATCACCTGTAACAAAATATTTCTAATAGACCCTATCATGTCATAATTACTTTGAAAATTCATGAAAGGCATATAAACGTATAAATTTTATTTTTTTAAATATTTATAGTATAAACTATTTTAATGCTTCATTAAGAATTTAATTAATGCATCATCATTGTGCCAGAAATAAATTTAATTATATAATCTCTAAAAATTGTAAATAAAATTCCATTATGTAGGAAATCGTTGTTCCATTATAGTGAATATTTATAGTCGAATTTATCTTATGTATAACCCAATATTAAAATTTTTCAGTTCATAAACATTGAATTTAACACTTCTAACTCTTATTTAAATAAAATAATATTAAATGACCTAATCTAATCCAAGTGTACCTAAAGGATCATATTTTATTCTTAAGGATTTTTTGTTCAAATTAAACTCTTCCAATAGAATTAGGGCATGTGTTGGGGTAATTATAATAACAATTTTATCTTAAATTATCCAATTTACTTTTAACTGTGGTAAATAAATGTCAAAAGTTACTATTCACCAAAAATTATTTTCATCGTATTGAATCACATTTTACATTATGATGTCGACCATGTCTCTCAGAATTTTGAAATTCAACTAATAGAAGCGGTAAAATTGTGTTTTATACAAAATTTCTAAGGTGCCTAGAAGGTTGGTAAAAGTGGTTAAAAAGATAAATAAAATTTTATACATCTAATTTTATTATAAAATGACTCCAATTAATTAAATTGAACTTATATAGGTACTATATAACTATTAGGAATTAAAATAAATAAATTTAAATAAAATATATATTTATTTAAATAAAAAACCAATTTTAAATAATACCGCAGTGTTTTTCACTATTCATCAAAAATTGAAATTTTTTAGAAAAACACAAAAAAATCAGCCTAATCTAATGTTGATATTATGAATTCAAAAATGAAGTCTATTTTAACAAATTCCAACAATGGAAGTTTCATTTATTAATTTAAAGTTAATTCCCGTTATCAAAACCAAAAAGCGGGGTTTTAAAAAGTAAAAATGATCAAAAAAATTGACATGTGTTTATGTCAAATTTAATTGTGAAATTACTTATAATGACCAATATTGTGTTAAATATTAAAAACAAAATATAATTATACTTCAAACCCATTCAAATACATAATTTAACACTATAAATTATTTTGATTAAAATATTTGTTTTCAATTAAAACAAAGTATCCAATCTAAATTTTAATATCCCGCTTCCAATGAAAAATTTAATTTCACTAAATTGAATATATAAAATTGTCAAATATTTGTTTTAAAAAATAATATACATTAAAAGGATGTAAAATTTCATTTTTTGAAAAATATTTCTTTTATTTACAAAAAATAATTTGTTCTTATATTTTTTCTAAGAAACACATAATATGGATGTTAAAATTATATACAGTATATAAGATTCAAAATGCAGTTAATACTATTCAAAACTGTTTTCTGAACAACTAGTTTGGTAAGTTGTGGTACTCTCGAACTCGGTGTTTCTTGTAGCACAAGAAATTTAATTAGTTTAATGAGATACTGTACTATGAAATTTTGTGGTGTTACATTTAGAAGTCCCTAAATGTCGTTATTCTCTTGGTTAATTATCACTTATTGGGTTTTTCAAATCAATGATTGAGATAAAACATATTATATAATTGTAACTAAACTATTCTTATATATAAGGTAACCTTATAACCAATTGTAATAGTTCTAAAATAAAATAAATTCATAGGTATCCATCTCTCATGTCACTCTAACTATTATTCAATGTCTAACTCAAACACTTAAGTGCTTTTTTGACATTAAAATTCATCATGATCATTTCCCATAATTACAATTCAATAGATTATATGATTGATACCAATGTTATTTAGGGATGATCTATGGGGTCTTAATCAATTATAAGATGTGAATTACCAGTGATTTTGTAAAAAATTAATGTGTCCTCATTTTTTCATTTTTATTCCACTATGTCCTTTTCTATCACATTCCTTCATCTAGTTCCAAAACAAATGTTTCCCAGAATATTATTTTAAAACTCACCAAATAATCATAAAAAGTCCATAATTTATAAAATAGTTTATTCCTCAACACTATAATTCCATAACTTAATTGGAAAGAAAAAATTTAATGAAATATTTTCTTACCTGAAAGAAACATAAAATGAAATAATAAATATATTTTTTTAAAAGATTTCTAACATTAGATAATAAAAATACAAAAAAAAAGATTACAAAATATGTACCAATATCCTCCCTGATAATTATTTTGTATGTCTCGTTGGAACATCAATACAATACACTTATAGTATAGAAAAAAAATATTAAGGAAAAAACATAAATTGGATATTATTCATAGAATATTTTACATCATTCTATAACACTGTGATTTTTGGGTATCCTTGATCTAACCAACATATAGTTTTTTCCCTTGAAAACCACTGAGAAAAATTGAGGTAAAAATTAAAATCATTATTTGAAAATCATAAAAAATATTGACTAATTGTTTGACCCCCGACATTGTTAATATATTTTCACATCCCATATTATTTCTGTATTGGTGTTAAATACCATTCATATAGTGGGTTATGTTTCATTGATAGATATGAATATAATTATATTATTCTAATTTTAATGTGTGGACATTGGTAATGGATAACTCATGAATTTGGTACTTAAGTCACACCACTAAAATTTAAAAAATTATATTAAAATGCGGTGGGAGCCGAATACAATGGGTATCTCAATTTGGTGGTGTTTTTCCATCCATTATATATTGATTGTATTCCTATAAATGTATAATCTTATCAATATATCAAAGATATTATTCTCTATATTTTAAAAACACCTTTTCAAATTATAGAACCAGTTTCTTATATTTAGTGTATGACTTAGATTATTCATCACTATCCATGGTGGAATAACACTCAACCAATCCTGAAAATTATATATATAGGGTTTTTTAATGAATTTTTGGAAGTGAGAAACTGGTAAAGACATAGTACAATGATAATTAAACTCTATTAGGTGTCTCGTTCCTTTTCCTTGTTCAATATATTACATTGTATTGAGATATATATGAGAGGGTATCAGATCTATCAATCATTCTTTGAGTCTCAATATCACATTATCATCATATTTTTTTAATTCAAATTATACTATTTCAATTTTTTTCTTTAATACATTTTTTACTATTTTCACAAGTTTTTTAGGAAATATAATAACAAGAGATCATTGATGCCAATCATCCCCCTATAATTGTTCAACTGGAAGTATTTATTTGTTAGGGATTTTCTTAGTTAATATATCATAAATGTGTTAGAGTTAATTTTGTCTAAGTGATTCTTCCACCTTAAGAACATCTTTATAGGAATAGGAAAAATTCTTCTTCTTCTAGTTTAGTGGCCTTTTCAGTTACCTGAAAAAATAATTCATATAGACTTTCTATGGATTATCTTTTCATACATCCTCAACATTTAATATCTCGTTACAATCAATGGGATGGAAATTCACTACATATTCCACCAATTTTTCTCTAATATTATCTTAGTGGTATTTCTTAATATCATGCAACATATCCTCCAACCCTTTTATCTAACTCCTGGTACTCAATTCATCCTCTTATGCATGTGGGAAAAATTTTTTTATTCATTTCATCATAAGTTGAATATAATTATTGGAAGTTGTATTCTTCGTCCTTTATATGTCTATAGAAATTAGGTCATCATCCCTTTCAAACTAGGAACCATAATGATAGTCCATTATGAGATAAAATGACTAGTATATTTTCCAAAACAATGTAAATATAATATGAAATTAAGAATTAAAGAGAATATAAAATAAATAAATCAAATGAAAACTAAAAAATTAGAAATTAAAAATTATGAGAAATTATTGAGTTATCATCACAGCCTAATAGATATGGTTCCATTTTTTATCAGAATTTTTTTATTGGATGTAAAGCGGATTTATAATTATATATATAGTAGTAATGGGACCATATGTTTCTCTCTCAATTATCTAGGACAAATTTAGTCACTATTAATTTACTTATAATCATTTTTTTTATTTTTTTATGTTTTTTAAATAGGTAGGAAAATGAAAAAATTATTTTTTGATTTTTTGTAATTTTTATAAAATATTATAAAATAAGCTCCACGAGTTACTAAGAGGTGTAAATGATCCTAGGGGGAATGGAAATTGTTTCTAACATCATTTTGATTTTTCGTAAATTAATTTAAAAAATATGCAAGCTTAATATAATTCAATGAATCATCACTGAAATGTATTCCAATAAAGAGATTAACAACATTGTCAATTATTAAAATTCTGATGATTGCAAAACAATTTGTATAATGGAGTGTTAAATATCTCTTCCACACCTCAAATACACTAATGCAGAAGAATTATGAAAATATATAAAGAAATAACATTATTAATTTCAATAATATAAACTTTAATTCACCTTGGAAAAACCATGATGGATTAATTATTCCTAATTTGGTTTAATTAGATCAACAATAGTTTATTGTTTTTTAATAAATATATATTAATGAGGGGATGAACGAAAAAACATACCTAGTTGAATAGATTTCCAAATTATATTAAAATATATTTAAAAAATACCAACTAATTAATTATAATGATGAATCCAATGTTTTTAATGTTTAAAAATAATTAGGTTAAATTATTCATAAGAATTGAGTTCATATTCTTCGCCTCCAAAATGTTAGTTCCGTAAAAATTGAGATCCCTTATTCCCTATATAACATTAATGTGTCTCACTCAATGTTTAGATTTATTATCTATGTATTTCTCCATTATTTAGGTTTCAATGAAATTATCTCTGTCTCATTATATAAATTCTCTTCTAGATGAATTAAGTATATAATCCTTAGAGGAGATCTTCCTAATTTGGTTGAACCATAAAATGAGTTTTTATCTCAAGATACTCAAAATTTAGAAATTTTTTCTATTGATTCAATGTGAACTCTCTGAACTATTAATAAATAAAAAATTAAATAGATATTTGTAACTATAATAATTGTCACACATGTTACTTCCTCATAATTTTTCTAATTATAAATAAGTTATTTATCTTCTTTAATGAGTGATGTTTTCTCATTTTTTAGTATCATAACATTTTTGAAGATCTCAAAATCATATGTACCTTTCACTACTTCTAAAAATAATTTATGTATGAGTTTTTACTTCCCAAAATTATACTGTATATCGGTATATTTGAATTTTTTAAAACAATGTAATTTTATGTGTCAAATATACTCTTCTATAATATTTAATTTATCATTGTTTTTTTAAATAGTAAATTAATAAATTAGTATATTTTTGTTGTATCTTATCAAATATCCAATGTATCATCATATTTTTAAAAAAATGTGATCACATTTTCCTCAACATATGTAAATGTTATATTTATACTTTGTAGTGTTGAAATATCATACATATAATCATTTTTTCTAAAGCATATGTTACACATATAATATTTTTCTTAAAAATCCTCATATATTATCATTCTTTAAACTAAAAAACCGAAAAAAATATTTTTCATTTCACACATTACATAAAAAAATATGTATCATTTTTACCTATGAAAATATACTATGAATAACTTAATTAACAAATTTTATACATTTCCCCAGGATTTTATGTTAAAAATAACTAATTTTCACAGAATATATTGTTTATCATGATACCTCAATACTATTTGATTTTAAAAATGTAAGAAACTCTTTGAAAAGCATATATATCCAAAATTTCATTTTATCCATGTTCAAATTAATATAGAAATGATTAAAATTTATGATAATATGAATATCATTCCTCTTTATAAATTTAACTCTATTATTTTCAAATGAAACATATGTATTTTGAAATAATTCAATGATAAAGAAAACTTTTGAGAAACAATTTAATGAATTCAAAATTTTCATTCCTTATTTCAAAAAAAATTAAAAAAAATTGAGTCAATGGTACTAGTTTTACATTAATCGGTAGGTTAATAATAAATTAATATTACATAAATGTTTTTAAAATAGTATCTTACATAAACAACTCACTAAATAGTGCAGTGTAACAAATTAATGGAAAATTCTTTAAACAATCAAGGATCTGTGGATATTTATTTAAATCAAAGAAAAAATTAATATGTCTTGTGAATTTATGAGCTTCTATAAACATGATTTATATTTATATTAATATGGATCCTAGAATTAGAGAGATTTAACCTAAAATAGTTATTTTTATTGTAGTTGTTAGATCACTCACCAATAAAACTTCTATGATTGAGTATTTATTATTAAGAGTTTTAAATATATTACATCTAGTGTACTTGAACGTTTTAGGCATATATTATAATAGATAAGGGATTTATATACCATGAGACCATTTTTTGTTAATGTAGGTTCATTGATTATTGTACCCAAATGAATACAATATTTTCAATGGATAATGAAAAGTATATATTGAAAATATTTCAAGATGTGAATATTACAAATGATTTATATGACTTTTTTGGAAAATGTGGCTAACTATATGGTTAAAATGGAGTTTCCTTATTAAATAGATAATAAAAATTATATATTGGATGAGTTTATGAAAACAAATTGCATAATTTCAAATATTGTAAGGAATATAACATAACAACTTAATTATGTCATGAAAAAATATTAGAAAATTAATTTATATTCAATTTGGATATATATAGGATATTAATTCAATAATTTTTTAATAATAACCATGGTTTCTAATTGTAGGTAATCTGAGTATATATTAAATGGTTTTATTTGGATTAAAAGAAAGTATTTCATGTCATATTCTCAATGGAATTATAGGATCTGTAAGAAAAATTCTTTTTTGATATACGGAGAATACATAACACTAAAATTTCCCAGACCATGTATAATATTATAGGGATAAGTATAAATACATTTATGCACAATATTTTAATAACCAATGAGGTTTTCCCAATTTTTTTCATCAAATAAGAATAAATTCAAATATATATGAAGTTATAAAGGCTATGAAGAAACATATATTAACACTTGGATAATCTATCACATTTCTAATAGTTTCTAGATGATTCATATATCTGTTGATTCTATAAAAGATAGGTTTATTTTTACCACAAAGGAGATAAATATGTAAGTTTCAATGAGGATTGTAACATTCTTGGGAGTTCTAAAGTTTCACAGTCTTTGGCGTGGTATGGATATCGGCGAGGTGGTTTCTGGTGGTCTGGATCTCTGAGTCGGCTTCCAGCGGGTGTCGAGTTGGCGTCAGCGCGGTGATGCTTTCCAGCATGGGGGTCTCGTCTTGGCTTCTGTGTGCATCAACAGGCGATGGCATCTTGATTCCGGATCTAGTATTGACTTACATCAGCTTCGCATGTGACCTGGTGCGGCTCTGTTCTGACCTAATTCGGAGGGGGGAGGTTTGTTTGCAATTACATTGTTTTAATTCCTTGAACTATTGGTGTTCATACCGTGGTGTCGATGCCAGAGGGGCCCTCGTCTTTTCACCGGTTCCTTCTTCCTCATGCTCTTGCGGTTCTTCGAATTGGAAGTCGGTGTCGGTTCTTCTTCTGCTTGGTCTGGTTAGGCTCTATCCCAAAGTGGGGTGGTCTATTCATACCTACTCGAATCCCCTCATTAGCGATGCTTAATGGACATGTTGTTAGATCCTCCAGTCCTGGGTGACGAAGATGTTGCATCATACTCCATGGTTTTTTATCCTGTTTTGGTTGGTGCGAATGTGTTTGAAGGGAAACGTGGTTGGGATGAGAATCTTCTTGTCACGACCTGAACCTACCTGGGCTCAAGCCGCAACTACCCCAAGCCCGCCTCCATAGGCCAGGGGCAGGTGACCTGCTCCGTAGGCACAACAACTAGGGGAGGCCTTTTCCGAAGTACCTATACACACATACGCAGCACACTCGATGCAAAAGTGCAGAGTAAAAAAGAAAAGAAAAGTACCAACTGCTATAAATAAACCACAATGTGCATTGACCTCTAAACAGTACAAAGAACGTGCAGAGGTAAACTGAAAAGAAAAGGGAAAAAACACGCACCCAACCAAAAAAAGTGCCACAACCCTGAAATAGGTAAACAAAAGAGAAATTGCTGAAAGGGTCCCCCACCTAGAACCCGACTCTGACCACCGCACGTGGTCTATGCTCCCGAACTCCTAAGCACTACTGAAGTCACGACCAACCTATCTGTCGTCTGCAAGTGCTCACCAAATGCAGTCCAAGCCCAAGCAGGGGTGAGTATAAAAATACTCAGTAGGATACCCTGAAGGCTCGAGGGAGCAACAGAGGAGGTACCAAAGGGTCATCAGTAGATCAAACAGGGGAAAGTAAGGGAGTACAACCTAAAGTGCAATAAAGAGTACAGAAAACAGTCCATCTCAACCCAACAAGAGGAAAGAAGGTAGACTCGTCCAGACACAAGGAGCTGGAAACGGAGAGATGATGAACTTCCCATCGAGTCTTCGCTACCTATTGCAGGATAGTAGACTCGTCCAACCAAGAGAAGCTAGACACGGAAAGCATGTGCCATACCCCACGCATCTTCGCCTCTCCTTGAAGGAGAGTAACCAAACCCAAGAAGATGGTACTGGAACAAGGTATATAGATATCCATATGCTCAGACAAGAAGCCCAAACAAGATCGTAAGGGCATCTCCATCCCGTATCTCAGCCCAAGAAAGTGAGTAGCCAACAGTCCCAGAAGTAAACACCATTGATGCCCATCATCCCGTACGTCTATCCTGAACTACAAGTCATGGGGATCAAATCACCGCACCTTAACACTATCCGCTTTGGGCGGCATGGACTCGCCCGCACGGTTTTAGGCCGCGTCACAAGGACGCATCTCGGTGGGGAAAGTTCCCACTTGCACTTGAGTGTTCTGGGTGAATGTCAAACCACACCATGTCACTGCCCCGCAGTCGAGAGGTCCTCTCAGACTCAAAGACGCCGCACAACTGGCCCATACAAACAAGGGTCCCGCTCCGGTAGTCACGGAGTAAAGCTATAGACTAGCCTAGTAGAAAGAAATGAGCCTGAAATGTCAGCGGGTGACCCACTGCCCAGCCTTGCTGGAGGGTAAACCCTAATACATCATCAGGTGACCCACTGCCCCACCCTATGGGAGGGTAAACCCTAATATATTTTCAGGAAACCCACTGCCCAGACCAGCTGGAGGGTAGACCTGGAATGCGTCGATAGGCGACCCACTGCCCAGCCCTGCAGGAGGGTAGACCCTGAGATGTCGCCAGGTGACCCACTTCCCAGTCTCTATTGGAGGGTAGACCCTAAGTGTGTTAGGTGACCCACTAACCATTCTCTATTGGAGGGTAGACCCTAAGAGTGTTGGGTGACCCACTACCCAGTCTCAACTGGAGGGTAAGCCCGGAACTGCTCTGGCCATCTCCACTGGATGGTACTGCTGACGAGCCATGCTCGAAACAACCTCAGCCCTGCTGGAAACAACCTTAGAACATGACCAGGGGAAAACACAACCCTTCTGGTCAACAAAAATGAATAGAGGAACCCTCTACGTCGCGAGAGGTCAAAAGTACATAAAGCAGAACACGACACGCACATGGGGCCTGCATGACGTGTGTCCCCAAGTCAACCCCAACCGAACACACAGGCGTTCTCAGGTACAAACAATCGCATGTACCTCCAAGAGTTCCTGTATACTCCCAGAGTATACCATGTTCCAGCACAAAGGCTATCGTGCACACGACACCCAACGTTAACATGAAGGTGTAACGTAACAACTCCAACCATCCACCTCAATGGCTAAGGCACCACCAACCACATATCTTTAAACACCAACCTTACTCTCCCAGGAGTGCATGTGATCAAACGCCAAAGGTCCGCTACAAACACGGTAGAAGAACCACCACCGGGGCACCATTCATATTTCCACATTTAATAAGATCACGTGTGAGGCCCCGCTCGCCAGAACAGATTACACTGTTTTAGTCCCCGTGGAAAAACACGCAAGATAGAATACTTACTCACCCGAAACTGTCAACCGGTGAAAAGGGTACTATTCACCGGAACCAACCTGTGTGGGGCCTGCACCCCATCTCCGATACTCGTTGGGTGAACTGCGCCATCACGATGCTCTTGGAAAAACACGCGGAAATGACTACTCGAACTCCCCAAAAGGATTTCTGGTGAAAAAGGCGTGAAAACGCTACACATAGCTCAAGAGACGGCCCGTGGGGCCCATTCCTCAACTTCGTCTTTGATGCCTGAAACCACCCCGGTCAACTTTGCCACAATACTAGGGTCACAACACCATTGACAACGCCTAAAACGAACTCCGGATGTAGAAGCTGCAAAATCCTACATTACACATAAACGGGACCCCATGGGGCCCACACCTCATGCCCGAATTTTAGAGGGTGAATTACAACATTGCAATCCCCTGGGAAAAACACTCAGAAAAGAGTAATCAAACACCCCAAATGGATGTCGGGTGAAAAAGTGGTGTTTCACTGTAAAATGTGCGAACTAGGCCCTGTGGGGCCCACACCTCTTCTCCAACCCGTATGCTCCGGAAGGCTCCTCGAAAAGTCCGCACGAGGACTAGGATAATGATGCCACTAACGGCGCGTCAATCAGACATCCCAAGCGGGAGTTAGGTCTGATGCAACAATTAATTAATCAATCAAAGAATTAATTAATCATTCGTATAAAGCATTTCATGCCACCGAGCAACAAAACCAAACCACAGGGGCTCCGAACCAACTTTGGAAGGGTCGGCTCAGCTCCGAGGCCACTACGTCTCTATCGACGCTTAATACGGACATCCAGATGCAGAGCCACACCCGTCACAACATTAATAATAAATTTAATATTATTAAATTAAATCCCCTCAGGTCACCCATCCTCAGGCGCACAACCGAAAAAACCCCAAAACATACTTTAATAGGGCCTCCACGTCAATACGGTCCTCCAACCGCAGACGACGCATAAAACGGACGCGTCGTTTAGGAGTTACAGCCCCCAAACGCAAGGGGGGCCCAAAATGGGCCGGTCCAAACCGGTCGGCCCAGACCAGACAGCCATCCCGCAGCACGGCCGCGGGTCCGGTCGAACCCACCATGGCCCAATTCAAACCACCAGACCCGAGAGGGTCCGAACTCCTCAACCGACCGGCCATGCGGCCGGTCCTCTTTGACGCTACGGCTGGACCCGCGGTATGCGGGTCCTTATCCACGCCGCACACCCCGACGCACGACCTCGGGGTCCTCCTCCGCCGACCGTGCCCGAACAGCGCTGGCGCCTCACCTCCTGTAGTATAGACGCCACGCCTCACAGCGGCCATGCCGCCTAGGCCACTGCCGCCCAGGCTGCTACCGCCCAGGGTCCCCCATGCTCCGCCTCTGACCTCAACTGGCCGAGGCCGCCGCCTCCATCCGTCAGGCGCTCCACCTCACGCTATCCCGACAAAAGCCCCGGACGCCTCAGCCCGTGCCGTCATGACCTCCGAACGCCTTAACCAGCACCGTCGTGACCTCCGTCCACCGGAAACACCCAACATACCCCAAATCCGGCTGAGATGCTCAAAAAACCCGCAAATTTCAGCGAACAACCGCGATCACCTACGAACTCGGATTTTCAATCTGAAAGATGCGTCGTGATGCTTAGGAAATTTACTACACATACATGAGAAATGGAAAAAATTAGACACTATATTTGGGGTTCAAAAGATTCTTGGGAATTAAAAATGAAACAACAACCGCCTACCTCGCAGGGCGCAGCGCGAAGCTTCTCGGTCGACCCGCGCTTTGCCACCGTTGCTTCCGCCTAGATTGGGAGGGATTGAGGAGGAGAAGAACATGGAGGAGAGCGGTGGTTCCTCCAGGGAGAGGAAATGGGGAAGGAGTGGTAGGGTTTGTTTAGATAAATAAAAATTAATTAGTATTTAATTAATTTAAAACCCCCAAATTAACCCACATCGGAAACGCCCAACAGGGTCGAGGTTAAGCCTCTCAAAGGGTAAACACCACCTCTCAGGCACAATGGTGGTCTCAGAATTTCAATCCGAGGCCCCGATAAAAAGTTATTAAACATAGGGCCTGAGGACGCCAAATTACGAAAACTCCCATGGTGTTATTTTTCACTGACGGCCTGCACCCGCAAAATTGATACCCCTCCTAGGGTAAAAGCCACACTCCGAAATCAATGGTGCCCTTGGTTTTCCAATCTAAGACACCATTTAAGAGATACTTGTGTTTAACCATTAAACGCATAAATTAATTATTTAATTTATCTGTTTAACGTTCCAGAAGCGAGCGAGGGGTCCAAACGTCCCGCGCTGACATGTTTTATGTCGTTCCTAGGGTAAAAACCCCATTCCAGACCCATCCGTACACTAGGATCTCTGATCCGGATCACCATTTAGGAGTTATCCCCTTTTATTTGGCATGTCCTGTGTGAACACAGTGAAAATTTAATATCGTCCTCTCCGAGGCTCGGAATTGCACGCCGTCTGAGGACGCTACTCTAGAATAATATCAAGAATATTCTGAAGACCTTTGTAGCCAAAACGGGGTCCATACACTTCTTTTTTTGGTTCCTATGGTGATTTCTGAGGGAGAGTTTGTCTTTTCTCTACCCATTAGTTTGTTTTCACGATCTAATGGACATTTTTCTTATGGGTGGATTTTTATGTGTTTAGTGGATCTGTTGTGTTTGATCGTGGAGGCGGGAAGGCCATAGTGGATCTTCTGAGTTGTGTACGGATCTGGGTGCTAACAGCGTCAGGATCTAGTCATCTTCATTTTGGTTTCTTTGATGTTCTTTTTGGATGGATTCTTATTGGAGGTAAATTTCACATCACTTGAATGCTGGGTGAATTCCGCTAGAGTTTGCCGATGGGAGGATTTGGGCCGGTGTCGATGGTCACACCGGGGTACATTCAAGGTAACCCTTTCTGCGGTTTGGACAACATTTCTGATGTTCTTGTACCCTGGTTCGTGGTTTCTTGGACATTTCTTTGGGTTTTTATTTTTTTGTGTAATGGTGAAAGTGGTTGTATTGGAATCATGTAGTGGGGTACCGGGAACCCATAAACCGGCTGTAGAAAATGGAAAAAATTTATTAGCAGCTATATTATAAAATATTATATGAAAACATCTACATTCCCTTATGTCACATTTTTATATTGGATAATTTCATTTGGGATATGTGGAGCACCTCCCATTTTTTGAGATTTATAATGACTGTCTTCTCATACATGGAAGAGATTAACATCTATGTATACATATATGAAAGTTCCAAAAAATGATTTATATTTAAATAATGATTAAAATATAAATAAAATGTGTGGAATAGATATGGAGAAACAAATATATTAATAAATTAGAAGAAATTATTTGGTATGATCAGTCATATTTCTTATCCATAGAATCTAAATAATTTGAATTTATCTGGAAAATATAAAATTTTTGTGATATTATCACTACCGCCACCTATATTAACAAATTTATTCATGACATTCTTTATACATTATCATTTTTATAAAAAAATATAATTTAATTTTCTATGATTAGATGACTATTTCAAACACTTTTAGTAATATAACCAATTTTCAATTTTTAATAGAAATGCTAAGAATAATTAAATACAATGAACAAGGAGTTAGTCCAAAATACTATTATTGTTATAATTTATTTTATTAAAAAATTTCAAATCATTTTTCATTCTTATAAAGTTTCTTTGTGGACTGTTGTAGAGTAGAATACAAAAAGGATTCAATATGTCACATACTATGAAATTATGGTATATAATAGATAATAGCTCAATTATTCAATGATATATAAGGAGTTTGTGGAATTGTTGCATGATGTATAGAAATTCAAAAAAAAATTATTATATTAAATGTGTTTTTGTGTCTATGTATTACATTTAGATTTAATTTTTTACATTCATGGAAGAATGATAATCAATGACTGATTATATGGGAGATACGTTAAAAATTATTTGATTTTTATGTAAATGAAAATAAAGGGGATAAATTTTAAATGGTTGATCACTACCCTAGACTTCAAGACATAATGAATGATCCTACTTATCATATCAAGGGAGTGTTTCTAGATGTGAATATTTTATAGTGGATATCATGGAATTTATATGGCATTTAGTGATTTATAACTATTTATCTACATTAAATATTATATAGGGAATTAATTGGATATAATGAAATATTTATAAATTATATGTGAATTAGTAACATTATGAATATCAATTTTATGAAAATAATTAGTTGATGGATTTCATTTAAAATTTCCACTTAATGTAAGCACATAGACCTCTAAAAATCAATATTGTAAAAAGAGGATAAGGTACACACTATCACAGAAGTGACGAACTCAATTTCATTAATGAAGTTACTATATGAGTCCTTATAAAGAATTTTTGTTTCATTATAATGATGAAGAATGCCTTTAAAAGGTACTATGAGATAAATATTTACTGTTCTTTACGAGAACAAATTATTTCATGCATATTTAATCTAGGAAACAAATCGATTCTTTGGACCCCACTATTACATAATTTTAATCATTAAACGTTAAATAAATTATCATGTGTGCAGCCACTTCTAATCATATTCTTGAATCTACTATATTTTTTTATTATATTCTTGTGACTAGAAAATATAAATTAAATACACACCAATGAATCTAATATCACGCTCTTACCAATAAATATGGTATAGGAATTAAACATGACTTTGTAAGGGGTATAACATAGTAAAACAATAGTTAATGGTCAAAATAACCCAGTTAAATTTTATATGTGATGTGTAATTATCACAACATAGTTATTCTACATAAAATTGAAAAACAAAATGAGACCATTCTTGGCTAATAACATAATTCGACATTTAGCATTTTTGACAAATTTTGTATTTCAAGGAAATTTATAAAAAAAATAAGGATATATTTTCTAATTTGGAAACATCTAATTGAATATTATATACACTTTAACACTTGTGGAGTAGATTTAGGATACCCTAAACTAGTTATACATGAAGGTCACTTCAAAGTCATCAAAAGTGATATAAAAACATGATTCTATAAATATTTTAGTTTTGTAGGTTCTTATGATGCTAATATGTAGGATATTATTAAACATAAAAATTGGAAGATTAAAATATTTGAGGAAGTATTCAATTGACGTGGGAATTAATTTTATTTTCCATTCAATAATGTTCATATCCAAGTTCTATTAATATATATTAGAAGTATCATGAGTGGATATTCTAAAATAATAAAATAAAATTGCATTCAATTAATATAAGATTTATTTAGAGGGTAACCAATGTATTGAGAGCATAAAAATATGTGTTTAGATGTTGGTTGTACTATCCAGCAAAATATGTTTCTAACATTGGTTGAGAAAATTATATTTTGGAACATTTATAACACTCATTCCATTAAATTTAAAAAAATCCTAGTTCTTGGATAATTTTTCCCTATGGTGTGTGTATATATTATTATTTTAGAATGTTAATAGTGAAAAAAACCTAACCCTATTTCCCCATTTGTTTAAAAATGGTATTTTGGGGGTATTACTCCTATTTTTTACTTCCACTATATGGGGTATTTATGATAAAAAATGACTCTTTATATTTTTAAATTCTTATTTTTATCATTATTTTTCCACTAAAAAAGAGGTAAATATTTTTTATTTTTTATCAGTTTAGAGTAATTTGTTTCACTAATACATATTTAATCACTCAATTATATTTAAGAACATTTTAGTTGGGATTGGAGGATATTGGTATAAGTCATACAAAACCTTTTAGATTATTTTTTTACTATAAAAATCCTCTGTATGTGTGCTTTTTGACATACAACCTTCAAAAACCCATTAAATTTTTTTTTTAATTTAGAAATTTTTATTTACGATTTTTTAGGAGTTAGTGAATAAACATATAACTTATATGCTTAGTAATGATTAAAATAATTTCATTTAAATGTATAAAATTCTAATTATTTCGTATTTTTTTCTTTAAATAATGTTTTAATTTCTTATTATATAAAAAAAATTGTTTTACTAGATAAACTATTTATGAATGTGTTCAATGATTTATAGTTGTTTGTTATATGTGTATTTTGAAATAATAATTATAACACTTTTATATCATTAAAATTCATTATCTGTTATGTTTTTTAATGGGAAAGTACTTAATTTTTCATTTTTTATTATATTAAATAATGGTAATAGTTATAGGAATACTTTGATTCCTATATTTATTAATAATGCTGATATAAAAGGGATTTTTCAGGTTTAATTTTGATATATTGATAAAAAGTTTATTCTATTAATATGAATTTCCAAATAATGAATTATATTATCCTTATTTTATTTTCGTGAGAAATAATTTTCTAATGTTGAAGGTATAATACCTGATAGGCATCCTCAAGAGGGTGTTAATTAAGGTTTTTGAAATATTTCCAAAATTACTTCAATAAAAAATTATGATATATTTAAAGGAAAAACACAAGTCACTATTAAAAATATATAATAAAATATAAAGAATATAGTAATAACATAAGAAAATTAAAATAGTTATTTTGGATTGATTAGTCACTCGAAATTAAATACAATACACTGAAGTAATATTCCAGAATATAATATAACAAAGTATTTTATAATATAAATTAACTCTAAATTGAAAAATGTTAAATAGAATAATTTAAATACTGTAGGAAATATAATTAATTCATTATTTGTTTTTTGCTGAACAGTCTGGAATAGCCATCAATATATTATAAATATGGGTACACATATTTATATCCCCAAGAATAAATTATCATTGATAACAGATCATCAGGATGATGAAAACCCTCATCTAGAATTAATTTGTTATAAGAAAGAACATATTTAATAAAACTATTGGAATCATAAGTAATTACGCCAAAAGAATCTAGATTAAATATCATTATTAATAATTTATTTACCCATAAACTTATATGATCATCAATGATTGAATGAAAATAATTTCAAACAAAATTTTATTGGCCCTCTACAATAAATTTCCAACAGATACACTTAGAATTTAATAAAAGGTAAATAAGTGTGAAGAAAATTCTCAAAAACTCAATCATAGTGATCAAGATTATTTGTTCATAAATTCACCCACTCATATAGTCTCAAATATCATAAAAAATTTATTAATTTTAAATAACTCATATGGATATTTAGATATTCCAACAATCATTGTAACGATTTTGGATGCAATTAATTCCAATCATTCCATTTCTTGTTCATTGTTACATTAATAAGTTTTGATATGAATATTTTATTGAGGTTATTAAAATAATTAGTTTTAATTTAGAATTAGATTATTTAAATAAAATGATCATAACATTATTCTTAATAAGCACTTGTAGAGAAAAGAATATTTATATTCAGGAAATGTAGGATCTGTAATATTTTATTTAAGAAAATTACTCATCTATATCCACCATATTCAAAATACCAAGAAATGATATGTGTGTTTATAAAAGTAAAATAATAATAATAACGAACCATTAAATTTTACAGAACATCATAAATCAATCCCACCAAATTATTTCTCCTATTTTGTAGAGATAAACATTTTTGTGAAATAATTCTATCACATTGTGATTGAAAAAAGGAAATAAACAGGTATGTATTGTCAAGTAAATTTTATAATGATTATTATAAGAAGAAAAATAATGTTTTTATTGAGTATTAAAATGTATGAAATGACAATAGAATTTCTTGATTTATGATTTTAATGATATTTATTATTTTTTTCTCTGACTCAATATTCGAATATTTTATTTATTCTTTTTCATGAAGGGATTAATTTTTTTATATTGTTCAAGGAATTTTTTTATAATCATGGAAAATTGATTTGTAGTTAACCCAAAATAATTTCATGAGGATCTATATATAGACCCACCTTTTAATGTTTAATAATTTTTACAAATAACATCTTTGATTCCTAAATGAATTCAGTTGATCAGTATTTTTTTGTCAAGAGTTTCCCCCTATGATTATATTTTTTTTGAACAACTAAAATCCACTTACATAATTATCATGTGATTACAAATTTATAACTGAATTTATGAGGTACTAACTGAGAAATTCAAAATTAAAAACTATTTCATTATCACCTGTTATAATTTCTTATATATAATAGATAATTTTATTTTTATAAACCCATCTAAAATAATATGTTCTAATTTTAGAGAATGTTTTCTTTTGGTACTTATATTCAAAATTTCCAACATATTAGCATAATGTTTTTTATTATATGTTAACATTTCATTAAATTACATTATATTATAAAAATTCATTTGATTAAAACATATTGAATTGAAATTTACACTTCATTTACATTTTATGCATGAATATCTTATTCATTTGATTTTTGAACACTCAATTTATTTTTAGTTTTTTTTGTTTTATTGATTCATTAAAAATTTATTCCATTATAACATTCATTTTGGTTTTTCGTAATATAATTTATTTGATACATTTCTATTTTCATAGAGGTAGATTCACATCCATTATTTTTTTAAGTGGGAATAGAATCATTGAAGAATGATGAATAAGTTGATGATAATAATTTGATGAATAAAATCATGTATTTTTTTATGTTACCAACATTTTCTTTTATGTCCCAAAATTTTTTATTTTCCCAACAAAATTATTGAGAATGTTTGTCAAGGGATTCTTATACATTTACTTTTATAATAATTTCCTTTCTTTTCTGGATTAGTTCTAATGAGGATGGAATTCTTTTTGTTTTTTGTGTTTTATTTGTTTGAAAATCATGATTAGGGGTTCAATAACCTGAGGTTTCATTTATTTTAGGATGAATTTCTATTATTTTTAGCATAATTTTATTTTCCTCATATGTATTCTTATTATAAAATTTGAAATTATATCTCTAAAACTCATCTTTACTCTTTCACCGCTCAAAAACTTCAATTATAGTTTATCTCTCTATTAATTATGATTTATTCAAAAAATTCACACATATATTATATAATGGTTTGAATATTATCCAAAAATAAATATATGATTTTTTGGAATTAGATGAGACTAGAGGAGTTTTAAGAGAGATAAATATAGTTGAACTAAATTTTCTAATAGAATTCTTCATTTTCATTATGGAACTCTCTGATTCTATGCAGTAGATATTATTACACATTTTTCAATGTGGCGGTGTAGAGGTGAGCAATGGGGTTGAGGGAATGATGGGTGGATCTTTTTGGTTTTTTAGATTTGGAGGTGTATTTGATGTTCGGAGTAGGATATTCCATGTAGTTTCGGTGTTTGAGTTCATTTTACTATAATTATTCTGGGGTATCTTTTTCATGGAGCATAGGTTACCACATAGATTTACTAGAGATTATATGATATAGGATATATTTGTTGCAATAACTTTATAGTCATGATGAAATATAAACAACGTGGCATAAAAACAATCCATGTGTCATAGTTTTTGGTGATATCATTATTCCTTAAAAGGTATCCATTGTTTTAACGGTCTTCTACAATTTTATTATGTGCCAATTTGGAAACACCATCAAAAATTATCGTTCTTCAACACATGCTCCTGTTTATTGGGTGACCAAGGTAAATATTAAGGAGGTATTTCTACCCAACTTCCTCATATTTGACTAAAAATTCTAGAATACTAATCATAATTGCCACGTGGTGATTCCACCAACCACCACCCTTCTCAATTTCGAATCCATTCCATGCCAAGTGAAGGTTTTTTCATGGTATTGGTTATTTTTGGTGTTTTTATAGAGAAATTTTCTATAGGAATATTTTTTGGGGGGTTCCAAGAATGGTTTTTCATGTTTATCATGTCATTTACTCTTCATCATTGGGTATAAATTCATAAATCTCTATTTCAGGTTTGAGATTTGAGAAATTTCTTTTCCTTTTTGAAATTATTTCTTCTTCATAGTTGTTTTACAATTGGGTATGTCGTAAAACTTTTCCTAATAAAAATATTTATTCAAAAATTAAAAAAATAGATGGGAATGGGATTAATATCTTGAGGTTACTTAATTTCATGATTTAAATGTCACATATTTATCTTATTCATTTCTATTTGAACAAATAATTCCTTTCTTGATAATTATTACTTGATGATGTGTTTTTTATTAGAATTACCCCTTTATAAAAAGATAAAAGCATAAATAAGGAAATTCAACTATTTAGTTGGAGTATGATAATGGAATGACATTATGTTCATATATAAAATTGTTATACTGGTATTATTTCTGAAATTGGTTACTATCTTCTTATTGTTCTTCAGTTGTGTATTAATTTAATTTATTGGGTAGTTCTGTGTAGGATGTTTTATGGTGTTATATGAATTTTTGTTAAATTTTATAGGTAAGATTGTGATAGGAAATATCTTTTTATAGTGGGTGATGGGTTTTGGAGTTATTATGGTTAGTGTGGGATGGGTAGTGGTGCTTCTATAGATATTGTGGGTTGTGTGGTGGGGTGGTGTAGGAAATTATTATATTGGAAATGGTGGAACGTAGTTCATGGTGAGATATTTATATGGTTTTTTATCATGGGATTTCTTGTAGTTTTTCAATAGTATAGTAATATTATTTATTAAAATGAACTAGAAATTAAATAGAATAATTACTTGGCATTGTTTTATCCTTAAATATCAAATTGAAAGGAATAAAAATATAATACGTTTTGTAATTACAAATTAACAAATTTTATAATTTTATGATATATTGGGAGGTTATAGACTCTTATAGTGGTTATTTTTTGTGGGGAAGTGGGTTAGATATCGTGATGTATTGGCACCGATGGATTTTTGTGGTAAAAGTAGTATGGTGTTAGTGGGGGATGGTGATGATGTAATATGGATATGAACCCATTATAATGGGATTATGTGTTGATATATATATATATATATATATTTTATTTTTAATCATACACCACCCAAGTCAGATATCTTTACCAATCCCCAAAGGTTTTCAGTTGAAGGAGTTTTCCACAACATCTTGGTTTTTAAGGCTAGCTACTTGGAGAAACCTTCTTTATGCACTTTCATCGAGGGGTGGATTAATGGATTGAATATTTAGATAGTTAGATGTTTTTGGCCTCCATTCATGGTAGGAGGAGGAATGATGTTAATGTCCTTATTTTTTATACCCTCTTATACTATATATGTGATATATGGATGTGGATATGAAATGATAAGGATGATATAACTGGTGATTGTGCCATTGTAATCATTATGTTACATATGAATTCATTCCATCATAGGATATTGGACTCTATAAGAGGTTGGGGTATGTAGTAGTCAACCCAACCCAAACCAGATGTTGAAGGGAGTGAGCACGATACTTTTGACGTTAGGAAATGAGAGTGATAAATCATTTTGGAAGTGGTGAAAGGAACACATGATTATATTACTTGATATTATTTAATCACTTTGGATGTGATATTTTGTGATTGTTCCTTGGTGAGGCGGCATGATAGTTTTCCAAATATGTGTTTTATAGTAATTTTTTTGTTCCTTGATGCATTAATATGCTTCCTCCCCATTTTTGTGAGTTTTATTGAGTATAATATTCTTTATTATATTTTATTCACACCCCTATATATATATAATTTTTTTGGTTTATGGGATGATTTTCATGACTTATATTGATAGTACTATCTTAGATATTGGGTTTTACTATGGATTCAATTTCAAGGATTTTCTCAGTATTATATATTAAATTTTTTCACTATAAATAATTAATGGATTAATGGATTATTTAATACAATTCTTTATTTATATTATTGTGTTTATTTGATATTTCTTCATGTATTACAAAATGTTATTAGGGTAATTCGTCTCATTTTTTTTGTTTTTTCAGTCAGTGCTATTCTTTAACCTAAGAGCAATTGGAGGCAAGACATGGTTGAAACTCTTGTATTAATTGTAGGCCAATGATTGGTTCTTAGTGGTGTGGGTTATTATATAGTGGTTTCAAATATTTTGGTTATGATTTTAGTTGGATATTTGATTTAGGAACTATGAGGATTTCATGGGTTATGAGAGAATAAGTACTATTTTAGTAGGGTTCATGATATAGTTGAGGGATACTAGCGAGCGCACCATATTTTAATTCCACCCATATTTTGATGCAATGAATCTATGTTTACTAAAAAAACCAAATAAAATGGTGTCTCTTATAGGGTATGGACCTTGGATAGCTACTTGTGTGATTCTTTATTGCACCTATTTTTGACAATGGATACTTTTTTTGGGACGAATGAATCAATGTAACTGGACTACATATGTCAATACAATGCAACATGGATTATTAGTTTTGTTCTGTATCAATAGAGATGTTTTTTGGATATTATTCTTGTGTGTCTTAGGTGGGTAAGGTCAATAGTTTGTGCAAATAAACCATTATAAGGTTGATCTATCTACGATGGATGGGCTAAAGAGGTTGATTCTATGTGAGTTTTAGTTTATGGATTAAAGAAGTATGATGATATAGTGTCTTTTATAGAGTAAAATAACTAGATTGAAGAGAATTAGATTTCTATTAGTTTAGTTGGATCTAGGATTGAATATCTATTTCCTCTAGTATGTTAGATGTGGGGAGAATTAGGTTATTAGTGTATATAATATCATGAATAGTGGAAAGAGGTAGATTTTTCATGTGAATATTTAAATTTACAGTAACATGTAGAGTTATTATCATTATTAATGATAGTGGAGAATTGGTAAGATCTATAGGCCCTTATGAAGAGGAGGCTGAGTTTGTGGAACCATAGAATCGTGTTTCAAGAACTAATTCACTTATCCCATGATTTTTTTCTAGATTATTATTCTAAATTTCATATTTTGTTGGAGCTTCAGTGTACTATGATATTATATTCCATCACACCATTTATGTTACCTATATACATTGATGTATCGAAGAAGGATGTCTTGATCGTAAGGACTCATGATCATCTTGAATCATTTGTAAAGGGGATACATCAAGTTTTCTCAAAGATTATAGTTGTTTTTTGAGATTGTAGGCATCTTTAAAGTTAATGATTTGATCGACTAAGGGTCGACCTCATAATTTTTCTTCTTAATGTTCCTCTAGGTCTTGTAGTTCCCATGCCATGAGATAGAAAATTACACTACTGTGATTTTCATGTGGAGTAAATGATCAAAAACATTCTCAATTTTGGATTTTTCTTAGGGATTAACATATTATGATTGGTTTGATCCTTTACCAAAACAACAATAGAAATTTCCCTAGTGGTCATATCATCATTAGGTGTAGCATACCATTATTCTTCTAATAGGATGGAGAGTTTCTAATGATCATCACCATAATGTACCCCAATATCAGGGGAATATGGATAAAAATTGTTAAGGGGTTAATTTTAAAATGTAACATGTTAGATCAATCCATTGAAATAAACATCAATTTAATTTTCTGGCTCTATAGGTGGTCAAGATTTTCCAAGGTAACATCTCGTTTTTCTTATACTATAGTTTATTATCTCTTTATAATTATATTTTAACAATTCTCTATTTCATATACATTTTGATGTCACCGAGGAGTCAAGGAGGATGTGACTCTTATGCTCCTAGTGTTGACTATTCTTGTCAAAGGTTAGAAAAGTAGACATGGTGTCTGTAAGGGTTCTGAGTTATTTATGGGGTAGCAATATTTTCCCAGAGATTTGAGTCTACATCAGATTCATACATATGATTTCATCCTTCAAATCAATTTTTTATTCTATGTTTGATGTAATTGATTTATTGTAGAGGAGAGTGGTGTACCTAAATGAGTATTGATATATTGTGGTGATTTTTGGAAATCAAGATCACTGGATGGATCGTTTGTTCTTAATATCAGTGTTCCCATTGTTTGAAGCATTTCCATTGGGATTAGTAGTGGACCAGGAAGTGAAATTCCATATATTAGTGGTGGAGTTCCCTGTTTTTCCCCTTAGGAGGTTGTTTCATTACCCATTGGTTTGATATCATGTTTGGGATCCTATTGTAGTTCAATGAATCTGATTTTTAAGGCCATTATTAAATGGAACCCACTGAGCTTTAAGAGTTGAGAATTCAGGGTAGTGATCTAATGAAAATAGTATTTATCCAACCTATTATATGACTATGGGTAAAACAAATGCATTTTTTTAAGAAGGTTGATAGTGGTATGTGTTTGTTTATGTATTATCAGTGGTTGAATTAGGTGATGGTCATAAACGGTTACCCTATTCTAAGGATATATTATTTATTCAACCAATTTAAGATAGTGACATAATTTTGAATGGTTTATTTATATGATTTATATGATCATGATTTGGTAATGGTAGATGATATTATAAATACCACATTTAGGTGTTTATATAATCACTTTAATTTATTTTTCTTGTCATTAGTTGTCATGAATTACCTTCTCATGTTTTGGAATGTAATAAACAACTTAATCCATGATTTAATACATTGGATTGTGGTCTTGTTCATCAAAAACATCATCGATTAATCTACATGATAAGTGGATAGTATTGATTTCTATAGGAATATTTTTAATTCCTTCGTAACCATTATATTTTTTGGGATATTTCAAATTGTATGTTTTAAATGATAGATTTCAATTTCTTGTGAAAGTCAGTATCATTGATTGGAGTATCAATGAATTTTTTGGATATTGAGGTCATGTGTTTCTTGTGTACAACCCAAGAATGTTATGGAGGTTTGTATTTTCATGGGTCTCAAGGTTTATTTTAAGATGATCATGTCTTAATTTTATCATTTCTAAACCCTATTCATTTCCCTAATGAGGATGTACTAGGAAAACATATAGACTAACCCATGTCATGTTTCATTTGAATACTGAATATACATGTTGATTACTATTCTCTTTCTTTATTTTATATAGGATTGGGTGATTTTTAAGGTGTTTTTTGATATGAAACATATTTTTTTGGGTTGGGTCTTGATTTGGTATAGACAAATGATATCCTACTAGTTTATGAATATTTATCCCCAAGAGTTTAAACATACCACCATTCTTTTAGGATGGCAACAATGAGGTTTCCCTCAATTTGGGGCGACATTATCGTATTTGGGATTATTTTATAGTCATTAAATACAACAATATCATGAAGTATGATCTCTATCATTGGCATCCAAATATATGAAATTTTTTGGGATGGAGTTCCTCCACTATTACATTTTTGAGATCTCCTACAGATTAGAGAAAGGGAATGTAGTTGACCAGGCATTGAGTATTAAATAAAAAGGGTATATTATATAGGATTATATATATTCTTAAAGGGAAATTGAGGAGAGTGCATTGATGAAAATTGATATAGAGGAGGCTAGTAGAATTGTAATTGATTGTGTAATCTTCCTTGATGTAGTGGGTAGATGAGTCTCAGTGGGTAAACTCAGAGGTTGAGGTGAAGGTAGATTGAGTCATCCATTTTTACACATTAGTGAAATCATAGTAGGATGGATGACATCAATTGATGTTTCTTAGGATAGTTTTTTATTACACCAGTGATCTATGGGATGGTAATCCATGAGTTTCATATATAAAAATGGTTACTTTATAGTTGGGTGTTTTGTAGGTTCTGGTGAGGTGGGGTGTGGTTGTGTTTGTGAATATTCATTGGCTGATGAGTATCATGATTCCTAATTGGTAACCAAATTTTTCCTTGAAATATTATATGGGATTGTAGCATGATTTTCACCCTCAATTTCCCCATAGCACTACTCTATATCCTAGACTAATTGGTTGAAAGAGTAGGGAATACAATAATTGGAGTATATATTTATTTCTAGTTCTATATATTTAAGTGGATCATGGATGATGGATTTTTTCTTGGTTGTGTTTGTTTATTTTAAAATATTGTAATCTTCCATTGACACTACTCTATTTGAGACATTATATTGGTGTTATTTTCATTATCTATTGGGCATGACTGAGTTTGAAGGTTTAGTGGTGATCTAACTTGATGAGAAGAAGTGTATAATAATGAAGATTCAAATAGTTTGACAGTGGAATAAGGAGTCTCATGGTTTTCAAAATTCACATGAAGGTTATAGGATAATACTTCTAGGGTTTGAGGTCCATGTGTATGTATTCTTGAAGGATTAACATAATTATTTGAAGCGGAGGTTTTTTTAGGGGAGATATCTAATTCCACAGTTTCTCAGTCCCATGTTAATATTTGTGCATATTGGTGTTGTTCCATATTAGTAGGTTATTTCTACATAGATGGATTACATACAAGATGTGTTACTTTTTCCACTGATTCGATAAAATATTCATGATGGTTTTCATGTTATTTACTAGTGTGGAATTAAGTATTGAGGTTGAAGAATCATTTATAAATAAGATAGTTGAGATACAAGATCATCAGGTGATATTTTTTCATTGGTGTTCCATTCCATTGGTTCACGGTCTATTGAAGCATAGTGGAATGAAAGAGATTATGTGGGGACGTGAGGGAAATTTATGAACTCGATATTCTGAGATATTTTGATTAGGATTTTTCTTGTTTTATGGGATAGGTAATATTGTATTAAATTGAATGATGTGATTTCTAGGGGTTTTAACATGAGTTATTTATCAATGCATTTTTTCATTCTTCGGTTTGTGTCATCATCTCCTTTTAGCGGTTTAAACTAGGGTGGTTCTTAGTTATTAATGTATGTGTTTTCCTATTTGATTTGGTTTTGATTATCATTGACAATAATCATTTTATATGTCTCTAATGTAATGATTTAATCCATCCTGACTGAAAATGTTATGATTTTTTGGAGTTGGTCAGTTGGGAGGAGGTTTGGGAAATATTAGTTGAATTGAATGGGAATTTAAAGCTTTAATATAAGTTTTCCATCTTGAAGCTCTATGATATGATGTCATTTTACTCATTACATAATTTTCGAGGCCCCATGGAGTAGCGGCTCATGATGATGGTTTTTGTGGCTATTAAAACATTGGCATCACTCTAATGGGGTATAATATGTTTCATGAAGCGATGGATAAGTGGATTTTAAGGGTTTAACTTATATATATATGTGTAATGGTGGTCTACTGTGGGATCTAATGTAAAGACTCTGTGGTCAATTTCATTGGTCACAATCTATTTTGTGGTTGTTTCATTGTGGTACATTGGTTGCACTATATCTTTATATGAGTCTGGAGGATCTGTGATGGATTTTTTGTGTGATCATTAAAGTCTTATTGACTCTAAGACATCATGTAATATCCTAAAATGTTTTGATAATGTTTTATGGGAAATAATAATTCATTATAGAATATTTAGTGGTGTTGTTTTTTGGTCTACTAAAATTATACTGGGAATAAATTTGTATAATCCATCAAAACTAACCATTATTCCAGTCATTGTCATGAATATTAGGAAAATAAGGTGGGTCTTTAGGTGTTTTTTTGACCTTTATTTTTTGGTTTTGATTTCTAGATTCCAAATTTTAAAGTTTGGTCATCATAGGGGTGTATCATCTCTCCCCAGTCCATCTTATTTTTCTCTACGCTTCTTGTCCAAATAATGTTACGAATATGGGAATGGATCATTTGGTGATGTTTCAGAAGGATATTGGGGGTGATAATTTTAGTTAATGATTTTTTTGGTTGTTTCTTGCATGTATTGGATTATTAGTCGCATCTTACATACTCCCTCATTTCCTAATGATTCCAAAATATTTGGTTGAGGTAGAGGATTTAAGAACTATCATTAATTCAATATAAATATTTGGATTAAATTTTTTTATCATGGGATAAGTATAATGAATTATTCTATTTATTATAATTAAATAAACATAATTTAAATTAATGGGATTCGGATGAATCGCATGTGTTTATTGGTCTTCAATATATTACCCTCTCACCTTGTCCTAGATTTTTTATATTATGAGAAAACATCATGAGGTATTGAATCTTTGGTTCATTCCATGTTTTTTCTATTGTTATTATTTCATGAAACTGTAATCACATAATTTTTCAAATCTATCTAGTTTCTTGAAGTATGTTAATATAAAAATCTTGGTTTCAAATATTAAGGGGTTAAACTATAATTATTCCTAAAATTGATTACATTGTTCTTATTATACTTGTGTGGGGTTTTCATGGACATGTTTTTGGGCTATGTAGGTCCCATTATGAGGTGTTTTTGATGATGGGATCCATTTTTTTGGTCATGTTATATTGGTTAGTGATTGATAGGATCTAGGGATATGGTGGTTACTATGGGTTTTGTAGTGGGGTTGTAATGGCCTTAATTTTGTTGGAATAGGGTCTGTATTGTTTTTTTAATTAAATAAGACATGTTTGGATGAAATTTGATTATAGTTTCTCAGTATTTGTGGAATATAATTGGTAATATCAAACTTATAATTATATATAGTAATAGGATTGGGGTATTTTTTTCATTACATATGGAATTTAAAGTCATAAAGAACATAATATTGTTGGTAATGATGTTGTATCGATGTAAACCCATTAGTTTTGTCTTATGTGTGGCAATGTGTGTGTGTGTGTATGTGTTTGTGTTTGTCTCTATGTACTTGTATTTTAATTTTGGTTTATATATTATCCCCTCCATAGTAATATATCCTTTACAATTCCAAATGGAATTGTGTTACAGTATGTTTCCCCAACATCCATGTTGGCAATTAAAATGGGTAGTTTGCGTATATTTCCTACTCCCCCTTCTTGGCGTGATACTATGGATTACCCATGTTGATTGTGAGATTACATATAGTATGGGTCATTCAATGTAGAAAGGGTGTATGATGCTGAGGTACTCCTTATTTCAAACACCTTATTGTGACAGAAACATAAGATATAGAATTGTATATAGAATGACGAGGATGACGTGGCCTAGTATAATGTTGTGGTTGTGGTTATGGTAGGTGTGAGGTCCTATTCATAATTAATTCATATTTGACTAGTATATTTCACCCCATGGCCTCAAGCATGCCTACACATTCTCTAGAGGATACTGACTAGAAGAAAGGGTTTATGATGTAAGAGTGGGGATACAATACCCTATTTATCAGAGTGACACATAGTTATGATTGGTATATATTGTCAATGGAAACAAAATATTTAAATTGAAATATATCAAATATGGTGTATATAAAAATCTAGATAAGAATAAATTCTTTAAATTCATAATATTCTCTTTGTACATAACATAATAATTTTATTATTCTATACAAAAATGTGAGAAGCAATAGAAAACAATATATGCTCTAAAAATATAGAAAATAACAAACATCCAATTTAATTAGGAGAGTAAGATCTATCCTCCCCTCTAATATTCCATCCTAGTATAAACATTGATCTATTTGTATAAGGTTTTGTTCCCTTATCCCTACATACATCCATAAAGGCTTTCTTATGACTAATTAGCATCCAAAAAAGTGTGTTATTAAAACACAGCAGGCCACCACCAGAAAAGCCTTTAACTAATCCTACTAATGAGAATATAATGAATAAGTGTAAAAATAATAATAAAAAAAGAAATAAATCATTAAAATAAAACCCATGTCGGCTCAGGTTCCTCATAGAACATCTGTCCAACACAACCTACATGGGGATAATAAAGAGTGTCTATGAACATTTATTATTTTAATTAACCGTAAGGAGCATCATGAAAATTTATTATATAAACTACTTGGAACATCATTCCCATTTATTCGATATTTTATACAAGGAATATCATATCCACTAATTCTAATTAATTAATAAGTAATGTCATGTCCATTGATTCACTTTTATTATTAAATATTTCATATCCATTAGTTATTTAAAATAAATAATGAAAATTAGATACTTAATTTCCAATAATGAATTTTTTACATCAAGTCAATTACATGTGGAAAGCATGATTCAATCACAACAATTTCATTTAATCAATTATGTCTATCATTTATTACATTCAACTAATAATAATAAAAAATTGGACAAGTGTAATCTAATTGACACTATATTTTTTATTGAGGGTTAAGTGACATGGTCATAACATTGAACTTTTTTTTATTCATTTATAAAAAATCATTTGAATCATGGGCATGTCCATAACACATCTCAATTCAACAATTTAATTTAAAATATCTCACTTGCCAAGGTCAATACAAATAAACCATTGTTGTGTTTTGGTCACATGGTTAAAAATTAGTTATCAGTGAATCTAATCTAACCCTCCCTAGTTATTTTATTCGTTGATTTTGTGTACCTCCAACAAGTTATCAAAGATTCATATCATGCCTCGATTTAAGTTTTAATAATTTATTTGTGGGTATATCAATTATAGGATAAAAAACTATAAAGTATTTCTTCAACACAATGAAAACATAATATAAACAACAATAATTATTTGCAAAAGTACTAGAATACCTACTTTATACTGGTATAAGAATCCTCAAAGGATATCATCTTCATATTTTTTCTATAATGAAAGAGAAAAAAATAGAAAAATACAATAAAAAGGATCATATTAACTTACAAGGAAATAGAATCTAATTTGAAGACATAAATATAGAAAATAAGGAAATGGAACGACAGAAGTACTATTTTCATTCAAATTTAATGAACAATGGTCTGATCGGTCCACATATGAGGAGGATATCAGAATGTTTATATGTGAGGGAGTGATATTTATAATGGGAGAGGCTTGTAGTGAATTTTAGAGATGAAGAAAGGTGTAAAAGGGCTAGGGATTTGGGGTAAAATTGATATTGTATCCATTTTAAAGGGGTATATAGTTTGGTACCATGGTTTTCTAAATCATGTGCCTATTGTGTGAGGCCAACTATCTAAGAAAAATCCCCTCACATAGTCTATGTAAATGGTTTATCAAACTATGTTCTCAACATTGTATCTTTGCACACACTAGCATGGGCTAGGTGCATGGTTAGTACTAACTATGAGAAATCCTTGTTAAATACCCATAGGTTATTTGTTATATTTTTTATAGGTTTTATTCATCTGTTGAATGGTTAATATATCTGTGTACCTCTATTTTTAGGCCTCAAATCTACTACTAACCTTTCATCTCTTCATGTTTCTCCAATAATTAGAGCTTCGATATCTAAATAAGCTCTAAATACTATTGAACCCTTCCTTACTACTTTATGAATAATCATATTGATAAGATAATTGATTTATTTTAAAATTTGAACTATTCATATCATATTGCAAACCCATTATCATACGACATCCCCTCATTTCATCACTGAGATTCCCTGGGATATTTAAGAATAATGTGAGATTAATTCTAGTCACAGACCATGTACGATGGCATATCGCTCTCATGTATCATCATATACACATTCGTACTACTATTGAACTTGTACTTGGGGAATTTTCATAACATAAAGTTACTTTATTTGATGATCCAAAACACAAATAGTATACAGCTCAATAGAACCATCAACATCCAACTAAACCTCAAAATGATGAAATGAATGATATGGGTATAATTGATAATAGTGAAACTATGAAACATAAAATACACTATGCATGTCCAGATACTTTGAGGTAAACTAATGGATATGCTATTTTTCCCAACACTTACCCAACTCTCTAAAAACTGAAAATTTTATTTTATAACTTGTCCTACCTCAAAAATCATAGAGGACCATATTTAGGTGAAACATGAATGAAAATATAATATATCTCCTTGAACTCAAGAGGTTAGTTGTGAAGATTGAAATAAGTCATTTTCAAATAATATGTTAAAACCATATTCTTTCTGATAATTTTTGCCTACATTAATGTCTCCTAAAAAACACGTGGTCTTAGTTGCACTGCCTCCCCTACCTCTTACCAAAATAGATGACATCAGCATGACCTACTATGTAGGGCCTCGTAGTTATCCTTCTCTATAGTCTTATGGAACATACTACTATACGAAAACAGTAAACGTGGTATATTTTTCTCCAATGAAAACCCAAAATCAATGACACGTGCCACAATAATTTCCTATAAAACCAAAATTTTGTTTAGGGATTATTTAATGATCTATTAGATATAGGTTCTATCATGAAGAATATGTCAACAAGAAAAATTATGTAACCCCTACCAAAACCAAAATGTAATATGATAATCCCTATCTGATATGAGTTTCTATGTAACAGCATAATGAAATTAAATCTCTTTGATGTAAATTCAACCCTGCTCATCCACTGAATAAATATCCCTAATAGGGAAGAAGTATACAACCATCATTAGTATATCCGTGATAACCTGTATAGTTTTACTTCCATAAGAGAAATTTGTTAATCCCACCATAATATCCATAGTTATGTTCTTAAATTTCCACTCTGAAATTAGTAATGTATTTAAAACGATTGAAGGTCACTGATGTTCCTCCTTTATTTACTAACATAAGGAACACTTTGTGACATACCCTTTTATCTTCCACTCCATACCAGAACACCAATACAAGTGATTTGTGTATGGATACATTGTGTTGACATTTGTGATGTTTCGAAAATCACAAGGAATGATATCCCCAAATCAACTCTACTCACATATCCTTGAGTGATCAGACACTCCAATGAATATGTATGTTTTAACCCATGCACATAACCCAATAAAGATTCTATTCATTAACTGAAATGATTCCCTTAGTACTAAGCCTTCAAGATTACAATACTATCTCATATTAAATCAATCTAAAAGTAAAAAAAGTAACTTTCAATTCCATAGGAATAGGGTTCCCATGAATCTCCTGAATCTCAAGATGTATCTTACTAAATATATAGATAAACTACCCCTCTCTACTAGTTTTTTAATCTGCATGAGTCTGGGTCTTCCTATATATGCATCAACAACTTTATTTCCTCTCCCATGTTTATAAGAAATATCCAAATCGATAAGTTGATATTATTCAACTAACCATCATTTTCTAATTTAAAAATCATAATTATTTAATTTGTATCTGATAATTTTGATATATGTGTATACAAAGAATATTTCTCTCATAATATAGTGCCTCCAATAAATGGAGGGCATGGAGAATAGTAGTTATCTGGATATCATGTTTTGAGAAATTATTCTCCTAATCCATCAAATTTCTAGACCAATATGCTAAGACTATATCCTTATGAATCAGAATAGATCCAATCCTAATACTGAATATATCATAATATAATCTATATCATCTACCATTCATAGGTAGAATCTAGATTGGGACTTATGTAAGTCTTATTTTAATTTCCTAAAACAATTTTACACAAGCTTCAGATAATAAAAATTCAACAACCTTCCTTGTCAAAATAGTAATGGGTGTTTTATGGTGTGATAAATATATAATAAAATTAATATAATACACATCCTGACCCATTTAATTATTCATGTAAAAACATTTCTTAGGATCCTCCAATGAAACTAAGTCACACATAGTTTCTAGATCCATAAATGCCCCAAATTCCTATATTATGTTACCTCATAAGTTAAATTTAAATAACAAGAAGTTTCATTTCAATAGATTATCATATTTCTGTTTCTCAATTAGATATTTTTATATGATTTCAATGGGTTTTACATGATCATATTGAGATATATAATATACCAATATATCATCCATGAAACCACTTTAAATAAATCTATGTACAAGTGTAAATCTTGGTTAATCATGTCTATGAAGACGTATAGACTGTATATGATACCAAATAGCATTACAAGCTACTCATGAGACCATTCCATTTTTATAAATCCTTAAGATTTATATCAAAAGGCCTAAATCATACTAGATAATAGTGTTCCCTCAAATCAATCATTTATTAAGCCCGACCTCCTCAAATTTGATCATAGTTATTAGATATACGAGGTAATGGATTCTGTTTCATAACCATAAGTTGATTGAACTGTCATTTGTCCATAATAAGACTAAAGGTTTCATCCTCCTTATTAGTAGAAAGGATTGGTTAACCCTAGCAATTACTAGTTTATATAAATAATTTTCCTTCCATGTCCACTAATTATATTTTGATATGTTGAAGATCAGTATGTAGGAATAAATAGATAATATAGTGATTTATAGAACTAGATCGATAGAAAACTACTCCACTAAAATTAGAGGTAACCTAGAATAATCATCAGGGAAGCTGTCCAAGAAATGGTTCATAATGAAAAGGAAATATATCTTACATGTTCCTTGACAATTCAAAAACTGGATAACAATATTGTTTGACATTCCACCCATCCTATGATTCTGAAGACTAGCTCAAATTTCATGGAAATATAATTCTCTTATGTATACATTTATATTTATCATGTGTAATGTGAAGGATACCCTGTTATGTTAAAAATAAATATAGAATTGATATGGTACTAACGATTCCATTTTGGGAATGATGTAATCCCCTAACTTCATAATTAAGAAAATATTCCATATAAAGTGATATATTATAATCCAATGTTAGAACTCCTTTCATTGGTGAACACATTCTAGTCTCACTCCCTATGGAGTATCAAGAGTGATCACTCCACAATCATACTCAATCTGAAGAGTATATTGTTCCAAGATAGAAAAATATATGAATGAATGTTATGTTCATGTATTAAGTGAAATAGTATCTAATGTCAAGGATAATAAAATTATACCATTAACTATAGATGGATCAACACTCTATTCCTCAAGAGTAGGTAATAGTAAATATATTTGGATTTATTTTCGGCCCAGAGCTACAACAAAAAAATCCTAAGTATGTCTACCCTACTTGTGTTCCTTATCAGAATTCTAGATTACATTTCCATGACTACCTCATCAACCTGATTGGTTAATTGTAATCCATCTCCATTTCTTATGTGGACCTTCTAATCTAACTTATGAACCTAGAGTTTGGTTCAAACCCTCCCTCATAATAAACTAGTGGAAAATTCTAACAAAATACCAAAATATAACTCATCCCACTATAGTGCTATCACTCCACTAGGTTATTTCAACATTTCATCTTCATCATTATTTGATTCCCACACTTATTACATGTAACGTGGAAACATGAGAGAACCCAATAATTATTTTCAACCATAATAGAACTGAAAATGAAACTTCCTAAAGCTTGACAAGTTTTCTTCCAATGTTGGCACTGAACTATCTTGACCCACACATTCATCTTTCCTCTTGTTATTCTTAGAGATGAGCACTTGGTTTAATATTTCAAATACCAACGTAAAATGAAAGTGATTAACCTGAGAATGGTTGTCAAACATAAGTACATCCTCAAACCATATCATTCTATTCATTTCATCACTAGATATGGTTATAAATTATCACTGCATCTCTGTGAAGGGTGTCGAGTAGTCCATAATAGATGGATCACCCAGATCCAATGGTATAAATTCCATATTTATCTTAGCTCACAATATCTCTAAGTAGATGTGATCATATAAAAAAGATATAAAATATCAATATGAACTCTATTCATTCTGATCTAACTAATTTTGGATATACCTCTACTTCTTAGTGGGTCCCTGAATTATATAATTTACATCTTTGACTGTCCTTTTAGGAGGAGTCTCTATATACTTATTGATTGAGAATGTGGCCTTTAGACATCACTCGATAGCCTGGAGGTCACCATTCTCTAAGTAGGTATGTGGAGTCTAGGGATAAAATTCACAAGTCAAATTTATTATCAGAGGGATTAGTAACAAAGATAAATACATTTTCTACATCAGTTGCATGAAAACCTCGTAAAATAGAGTGGCAGAGCCTAGTTTAGGTATAATTGGATATTTTCTAAGCACTAATGTATGTGGTAATACTGGTGGGGTATGCTCCATAGCCTCAATAGCTATTTCATTTCAACCTTCTAGGAATTTTAGCAGACACATTTGTGGAGGAATATTTTTTTTATCCCAAATTATCATCTCAAAATGAGTTTTGATAACAAAATATTTCAGCATAAATAATTAGATATGTTCTAATTTTTACTATATAAGATTCAACACCTATCTGAATACTTTTAAATAATGATAGTGGTAATTTATAAGATTATAAAGGGATAAGATAGGAGATCCAAAAACCCGTTGTGAAGATCTTGTATTGGTCAAGGCCTTATATTGTATAGTATAGGTTCCATTATATAGAGTTAAAATTGAAAGTAATTGTGTAAAACACTTTTCAAGTTTCAGTTATCATCCCCATTTAACTTTGATCATTTTATTTAACAATTAAAATTCATAAGTTATACATGGACATGTATATATTTCATTTTTCAGTTTGATGCATCTTCCAATCTAAAGATAAAATAATCAATGCTTTAAAATATGCAATTGGAATTTCATGAAGCTGAAACCATCCTTTTTTATTAGATTAATTTTATGGATCATCATTAAAAAATTATAGATATATATAAACAAAAAGTTTCAAATATATTTCATTTAATTACAACCATGACCATTTCAACCCCTGATACTAATGGTCTAAGACCAAATGTGCCATAATTGGTATGGTAAGGTATGGTAAACAAGAAATATAGGAAAAACATTTAGATTGATGTATACACATAAATTAAGAAATTGTTTAAGTCATTTTTCCTCTAGAAACATTAGTTGAATTTTATATATTTCACTTAGGGAATATACATACAGTATCATTAAATCTGGAAATGCAATCTTCATGTCAAGGAATGTGATTTGTTATACGCCTATAATGATGCATGAGATAATACATCATTTCTATACTAGATGAATAGTAGAATAAATTATATAATGATATTAAATTCCACAGGCCATGTGTGTCCCAGAATTGTGAAATATTATAAAGGTAATTGGAGAAAATCAAAAAATCAATTCACATTCCGGGATTCATGGATTTTTCACTAAACATAGTTTTGATAGACCAATGCACTTCATTATTAATAAATTATGAATCACCCTCATCTCCTTTTTAACAACCCAAATAGTTAGACAAAAAGGAATTTAAAATTCCATGATCCCACTATTTGCCATCACTGTCCTAGTTTAAAGATATGTGACTAGTCTGATTAGCCACATGGCCTCAAGCACTCATCCTTGTTCTCCAAATGCTTTTGAATAGTAGTGAAGTTTAGTGATTGTATGGTGTGATGTCTACATACTTTTTATTAGTTTGAGGAACCATAGTGATAGTAAAATTTTAATATCATTTATAATATAATGAAATTATTTAATATTATAATTTATAGATATAAACATCAAGATAATAATAAATAGATGAAATATATAAACACTGTCATATTCTAAACACGATAATTTCATGATTCTATAACAAATTGGAGAATTAATACAACATAAAACATTATCTAAAAAAATAAATAATTTCCAAAATATATATCCAATAGAATCATGATCATAATCTCAGTTTTAGAGACCCCGAGCTTGACATACATGGACATTACATTACTTTTGCGGAATACTTAATACAAAACAAAAATAGACACCAAAGTACCATAATAGTGTAGTGTCTTTGGAAACATGGAATATAAACTTCTAATAATGTTTAAATATCTTCAACATATCCCATAAAAAACTTCTTCTTTTTTTTTCTATACCTAAAACCTTTCTTTATATACTGGGGAAAAGGAAACATAAAAAGAGTGAGTTCAAATGCTCAGTAAGGGAAAACATGGAGAACATAAAACAATCCATAAACATTTGAATGCAAAAACATGAACATAAAATCTAAACATCAAAATCATAAGCAACGCCATAAATCATTGAAGTACACAAGGCACGTATCATAAAGGAAAATTAGTCATGATAAACTAGCATGGTAATAAAACATGTAATTGTGGCATCCATTAATCACATGTTATGATTTCCATAGTAGCCATGACATTGCTGAAAATACCATATTAGTGGAAAATGTCCCATTCTAAATCGAGTTCACTCCTCATTCTAGTCCTGTAACACTGAATCGGATTAAATTACCATTCCAGCCATGTCTGTCTCATAAGATATAAATCTTTACCCAATGCATTGGAGGGAGATATAGGGCCCACCCATCTCATAATGAAATCATTCTTACTTGTGCCACAAAATAAACTCGAAACATTCATCATAACCCAAAGAATAAAATGGGTTTCATAAACATCATCCCATCATCACATAATCCATATAAAACAAATGGATATTTCATCATAAGAAAAGTGAAACCATGTAAATCAAAGAGACATTATACTTGAAACATACACATATGAAATAATGTCATCTTAGATAGAAAATGGTTTTGATAAAACATGTAGTAAAAGTAAGAAATGGGTAAAAAGGACTTTAAACATACATGAAACCATTTTTATAAAACGGGAACATGGATGATAAATATAACCTCAGTGAATACGTACGAATAATCAATCTCATATAAAAACGAGATAGGAAAAGTTATCCCTCACCATATGTCCGATATGCCTTGTATGTATCTGAACCTCCTGTATAATGATTTAAATAATGTTATTAACTTATTATAGAATCATATTAATTATTATGATATCAAATATAGTTTAATTATGACTTTACATTACATGTTCTTTTGTAAAATCGATGTAAAAGCAGCGATTTGGGAAAAATCGGTTCATTTATTGTACGTGTTTCGACTTGTTGTTCCTGATATTTTTACTTATATCCTGGTTTAATTAATTATATAATGTAAAACATGATTTATATATAATATATATTCATTATAAACATATATATATTATAGATTGATAAAAGGAAGGAAATACACCGTTAATGTAGATGGTAGGCCGTACGTACGCTTGGACACTGTTTTCGTTTACTTATTGAATTTAATGGAATTAAGTAGATGAAATACATATATATATATATATAAATAAATCCATTATCATTATTATGTCATATATTTCATTATTATTATTAATATATACTTTATAATTATTCATGAAAGGTTAACACAGAGAATGAATTTTATCACGTCGTGGAGACGGTAGTCCGTACGTACGCACGAGCGATGATACCATTCTGATGATCGTGGAATTGTATTGAAGTGTATGTAAAATATTTTAGAATAAAAATAAATTTACAATAATCATATATAGTTATTTATTTACACCATTATACCCATTCATGTATGGTGGTGGTCGAAAACATATTACACCACGACGTGGAGACGGTATTCCGTACGTACGCACGCGCGGTGATTTTGTTTTCCGTAGGATGGATAGAAGGTGAATAGGGTTGTTTCATATCTAGAATAACATATCAGTATATAATTAATACTGATGTTACTACTTTATAATGAGGCAACTAAATAAGATGATGTAGAAGAAGAAAGAAACTTGAGAGAATCGGAAGAAGAGATTAACTCTTCTTCGACGCACCTCCTTTTATCTTCCACTTATAGAAGTAGAGTTGGTCATATGAGAAGTCCCAGACCTCCAGAATGTTTCTATGGAAGTGGAGAAGATAATTGTGCAGGGTTTGGCCGAGATTCAAGGCTCAAAATGGTGTGAAGTTAAGAGGTAATGGGTTCCCTTTTTATAAGGAAAGAGAGGGGCACCTTTGAAAAAACATAAAATATTAAATTATAATAAAGTCATATTCGGTTTATAATTGCTCCAAATTAATTTATTTTGAAGCTAAAGTGGGGATGGGTCGAAATCCTCTCATTCAATAGAATTTAGACAAGTTTAGGTTTCTATTTTAACATTATCATTTAGATTTAACATTAAGTTAAATAATTTTACTTTTACCGTGTCTTCTTGTTTTCTTACACTATATGGTAAATAAATATACTATAACAAGTCCAAAGAACCCCAACATGTTTATTATTAATAGATATATTTTTAACTAAGTAATTTGGTCAAACATTAGATTTTTAGGAGTACAATAACAATTAATAATATAATATTTGTTTTAAAAACTATTTTATGTCAATTTTGACACTATTTGGTAATTGATTTTTGTAAAACTCATAACAGAATTATTAGTTCTAAAAAAGTTAATTAAATCAATACTAACATTTCATGTTAAACTATAAAATTGTTTTAATTCATAAAAAGTATCAAATTTCATTTATTTGGGTATTTATAACATAAATTATGTCAATATTGTATTAATAAGATAATTACTACATCATCATTGTGTCATAAATAAATTAAATTATATAATGTCTGAAAATTATAAATAAAATACCATTATGTAAGAAATATTTTTAGATTTATAATTAATATTTATAGTCGAATTTATCTTATGTATAACTCTATATTAAAAATGTTTTATTTATTAATCTTTGATGTTAACTATTTTAACTATTTTTTAAATAAAATAATATCAAATGTCCTAATCTAATCCATGGTGACCTAAATGGTCATATTTTATTCCAAAAGTTTTTTTGGTCGAATTACACTTATCCAATAGAATTAAGACATGGGTTAGGGTAATAATAATATCATTTTTACCCTCAATTACCGTATTTACTTTTAACCGTGGTAAATAAAAGTTAAAAGTTACTATTCACCAAAAATTATTTTCATCTCATTGAACCAAATTTTATTCCTTGATATTATCCGTGTCTTTCAGAGTTTTGAAATTCCACTTACAGAAGCGGTAAAATTAATTTTTATGTGACTTTCCAAATTCTCCTAGGAGGTGGGTAAAAGATGGTGAGAAGTTCAATAAAATTTTTATATATCTAAAATTATTATAAAATCACTCCAATTAATTTCATTGAACTTATATAGGCATTGTGTATCAATTTTGACCTAAAATAAATTTAAATAAAATAAATAATTATTTAAATAAAATTTCGGTTTTTAAATAGTAACCCAGTGTTTTAACTATTCATCAAAAATTGAAAGTTTTCAGAAAAATACCAAAAATTCACCCAGGGATAATTTCGATATTCTAAATTTAAAAATGAAGTCCATTTTGAAATATAAAATTTACAAAATTTCATAAAGTGGGTATTACTATTCATAATGGCTAGTTTATATAACATATTGTTGTTTAGTGAAACTCGGTATTGCGTACAACACACACTATCATGGAAGGTCGCGATTGCGTGTAATGGAAGCCATGTCAGGGATCCATGTAGTGAAAGCTCTTTTTAGTGTAGCGTATAACACAAGACATCAATAATATTAAAAAGAATATATTTCATAAAATCTCTAGGTGTTACATTCTTCCCACCATAAAATAAATTTCGCACTCAAAATTCGTCGGGGTTATAAATGGTTTACTACTCGAAAGATTCATTAATAGAAACCCACATCGTAAAACGGAATACCAAAACCAATCTTTAAAAACTAAAGTATGAAACTTAACGGTTACCCAAATTAACTAATCACTAGGTTTCCACAAAGGAGAACATAGGTGAAAATATGGATATGGTAGAGAAATATAACCGTAATGTTCTGATGGAGAGTGGTGGAGAACATGGCTATGAAAAAGCCAACAGTCACAAAGCCATAAATTTTTGATGATCTAGGGTACCATCTGATTCATCGGATATAAGGGAACTAGGAAATCATTTTTGGTTTTCAAGATCATTTCCCTAATGTTGAAGAATTTGAATTAGAAGAAATACTTACTTTATTTTGGAAAAAAAATATTCGTGCCTTGAAGAATTTCCACTTCATCTCTTTAAGAAATGAAGTTAAATTTGTGTTTTGCAAAGTTTTAGCAGATCATGCGATAGAATGATATGTCATTCCATCTGTCTCAAAAATAAATTAGCAAAAGTTATATAAATAAGTCCATATATGGTGAGATTAATCAGATATGGTTCCTAAAATGTACTTATACATCATATAACATACTTATTAATATAATAAAACTGGTTTCTACTAAACAGGGACTTCCTATGGGCCAGTGGTAGGTGATAAAGGCATGTCTCACTTTAGTTCTGGGTTCGATTCCCCTAGCCTTTTCTGACACAACGGGTTTTCACCCATCTTGCAGGTTGTCCTTTTCTAAAACTACATTATTATAACTTTTTATCAATAATATCAAAAAAGTTCTAGCCTTAAACAATACTAATTTATGTCCAACATAATCCATTCCAATATTTAGGCTTATCCAAAATACTGTTGTCCAATCTCATATTATAGTGAAAACGATTACCATAGAGTTCATATAACAAGAATGTTAATACCATCATTGATCCCAAATATCATATGATATGTCTTGTAGATCACATTCAAAACATTCAAAGGCCTTAATCATGTATTATCTTAAAAAATGAATACCAATTGAACCTTAGTGAAAACATGATTGCTGTCAAAAGATAAATCCTTCCACAAACCAAAATCCCAAAATTCTATATACTCAAACCATGATATCACATAGTCCTTATATCAATCATGAACTGATGAATACTATCAAACAATTCATTTTCTCCTTATCCCATCATTATACGCATATCATCTACTTTCCAAAATATTTGAATCAATTTTCATGGTTATGGGTACCATATTCTTATAGAAAACCACAATTGACCAATACACAAAATATTTCAAAATTCCACGATACTATAAATGAGATTCCATGATACTATTTTAAATCCCTTTACATAAACACTTAATCATTAAACAATATCATTTTCAAACTCAACATTGTAAATAGTGAGCTCATGTGACTTCCCTTTATCCTCTGCCTTAAGAGGTTGCTCACATTGATCATAATTACCCCTTGGATTAGGGAATGGATTAATATAATGCCCCATTTAATTTCACTTGATTCATTGAAGTGTTGGTGGTGTGTTCTCTACAATCTTTTCTTTATTCACATCCTTAGAAACCCTTTTTCCATTACATCGACACTCAACTACTCTATGACCTTCTTTTCCACACTTAAAACATTTTCTAGTCCCTTTAAGACAATCTCCAAAATGCATCATTCCACACATTGAGCATAAAGAAACATTCATCTTCCTTTCACCATTATTCTGATATTTCTCCTTGAACACCATCTTTCTTTTTTGGTCAAAACCATGAGATGGATATGTTACACCAACATCGAGTACTACAATGATAGCTCAACGAACAATTTCATCATAGCTACTGAAGTCTCTTATAGCTAATTCCCTTCGAAGACTTGGTTTTAAACCACTGAAAAATTGATCAACATTACATTCAGGTTGGATGATAAAGCTGGATGCATACCTTGAAAGTATTGTAAAATTCGTTTCGTATATACCAACAGATTCATCATCCTTCTGCTTAAGCTCAAGAAACTCATTTTCCATCTTTGTTCATAGAATACGAGGGAAGTACTTACTGAAAAACAAGTTCTTGAACTCGTCCCATTACATGGATTCAATTTCATCTTGGGGCGTTGTATTCTTACTTAGAGTCCACCACTGGTCTACTTCACCATATAAACGGAAAACAGCTAAAATGACTTTTTATTTTCTAAACAGTGAAGTATGGAAAATATCTTTTCAATGGTACTGATCCATTGTTCAACAACAAGTGGATCAGAAGACCCATTGAAAGATGGTGGGCATTTCCTCATGAAGGAGTCAATAGAATATTTTTCTCTTATTTGATCATTAGGAAAACCAAAATGATTCATAGCTTGTGTAATTATAGCAATAAGATTTTGCACTCCATCTGCCATCACATTTGGTTTCTCATGAGGAAAATCATTGCATCTTCCATTACATTGATCAACACTGTTCCTTCGGGTTTCATCCATCGTCAAAAACCCAAAAAGAATAGTATAAGAGGTAAAAATCATGCTATGAAAACAACATAATAAAGGGGGAGTACCATAAATATCTAACATCTTAGGTTTAATTCTTATATCGTTACCATAATTCTAGGACTATAACCTATACTTATACTTAACCTTAGGGACATCCCTAGACATACCGTTGAAATATCTCTAGGGATCTCACTAATGTTCTTGCATCCTTGTTTCCAAAGGTTGACTAAACCTTTCCTTTGATACCAACTGTAGAGAACCTGAGCTTGACGTACATGTACATTACATTACCTTTGTGGAATACTTTATACAAAACAAAAATAAACACCAAAGGACCATAATAGTTTATTGTCTTTGGAATCATGGAATATAAACTTCTAATACTGTTGTAAGATCTTCAACATCTCCCATAACAATCTTCCCATTTTTTTCCATACCTAAAACCATTCTTTATATCCTGTGGAAAAGAAAACATAAAAAGGTTGAGCATAAATACTCAGTAAGGGAAAACATAGAGAACATAAAACAATCCATAAACATTTAAATGGAAGACCATGAACATAAAATCTAAACATCAAAATCATGAGCAACAATATAAATCTTGGAAGCGCAAAAGGTACAGATCATAAAGGAAAATTAGTCATGATAAACTAGCATTGTAATAAAACATGTAATTTTGGTATCCATTAAGCACATGTTGTGATTTCCGTAGTTGTCAATGCATTGCTACCAAGACCATCTTAGTGGACAAAGTCCCATTCTGAATCAAGTTCACTCCTCATTCCTTTCATGTAACACTGAACCGGATTAATTTATCGTTCCACCCATGTCTACCTCATAATATATAAATCCTTACCCAATTAATTGAAGGGAGATATAGGTCCCACCCATCTCAAAATGAAATCATTCTTACTTGTGCCAAAAAATAAACTTGAAACATTCATCATAACCCAAAGAATAAAATAGGTTTCATAAACATCATCCCATCATCACATAATCCATATAGAACAAATGGATATTTCATCATAAGATAATTTATACCATGTAAATCATTGAGACATTATACTTGAAACATACACATATGAAATAATGTCATCTTAGATGGAAAATGGTTTTGATAAAACATTTGAAATGAATTCTTGAGGAAAATATCCTTTCTTCTTCAAAATCAATTTCTTTTCACAAAACATCATGGAATTTTTAAAAGAAATAGATTTTGTTGAAAATAGTTATGAAATATTTAAGAGGAAGCTTCATGAAAATAAGGCTTTATAGAACCTTATAAATCCTTTCAAGCTGAATAAGATAATAAAACATTCTTATCGTAATTTTCCAAGAAAAGTCAAAAAGTATCTCATAACGTAAACAAAATAAAGATTCCTTACATACTAGGTAGTAAAAGTAAAAAATGGGTAAAAATGATTTTAAACATACATGAATCCATTTTTAGAAAATAGGAACATCGATGATAAATATAACCCTAGTGAATACGTAAGAGTAAACAATCTCGGATAAAAACGAGATTGGAAAAGTTATCCCTTACCTTATGTCTGATATGCCTCGTATGTATCGGAACCTTATATATAATGATTTAAATAATGTAATTGACTTATTACAGAATCATATTCATTGTTATGATATCATATATAGTTTACTTATGACTTTATATTACCTGTTCTTTTGTAAATTCGATGTAAAAGCAACGATTTGTGTAAAATCGTTTCATTTATTGTACGTGTTTCGACTTGATGTTCTTGATATTATTACTTATAAACAGATTTAAATAATTCCAGAATTTAAAAAATGATTTATAGATAATATATATTCATCATATACATATATATATATTCTAGATCGATAAATGGAATGAAATACACCATTCATAGAGACGGTAGGTCGTACGTGCGCATGAACGTTGTTTTCATTTCCTTATACAATTTAATGGAATTAAGTAGATTAAATACATATATATATATACATAAATAAAGTATCATTATTATTTCATATATTACATTATTATACATTATATATACTTTATAATCATTCATGAATGGTTAACATGGAGAATGAATCTCATCACGTCGTGGAGACGGTAGTCCATACGTACGCAAGAGCGAGGATACCATTCCCATGATTGTGTAATTTTATTGAAGTGTATGTATATTTTTTCAGAATCAAAATCACATTAAAATAATAATATATAGTAATTTATTTAAACCATTATACCCATCCATGTAAGGTGGTGGTCGAAAACAGATTACACCACGGCGTGGAGACGGTATTCCGTACGTACGCACGCGCGGTGATTTTGGTTTTTGTAAGATGGATAGAAGGTGAAATAGGGTTGTTTCATATTTATAATAACATATAAGTATATATTTAATACTTATGTAATTAATTTATAATGAGACAACTAAATAATAAGAAGCAGAAGAAGAATGAAACTTGAGAGAATCGGAAGAAGAGATTACCTCTTCTTCGATGCACCTCATTTAAGATTCCTCTTATGGAAGTAGATTTGGTCTTTTGAGAAGACCAAAACCTCCAGAATGTTTCTAGGGATGTGGAGAAGAAGAATGGGTGGGGTCTGGCCGATCTTCAAGTCTCAAAAGGGTGTTAAGAGAAGATGGAAGGTGTGCCCTTTTTATAAGGGAGGAGAGGGGCACCTTTTGAAAAACATAAAATATTATTTTATAATAAAGTCATAATCGGTTTATAATAGCTCCAAATTGATTTATTTCGATACTAAGGTTGGGATAGATCATAATAATCTCATAAAATATAATTTAGACAAGTTTTTGTTTCTATTTTAACATTATCATTTAGATTTAACTTTAAGTTAAATAATTTTACTTTTACCATGTCTTCTATTTTCCTTACACTATAAGGTTAATAAACTTACTATAACAAGACAAAAGAACCCCAAGTCGTTTATTATTAATATATATAACATTATCTAAGTCATTTGGCCTAGCCTTATATTTTTAAGAATAATATAAAAATTAATAATATAATATTTTTTTTAAAACTATTTTATGTCAATTGTAACTCTATTTGGTAATTGATTTTTGTGAAAATCATAACAGAATGATTAGTTTGAAAAGAGTTAATTAAATCACTAATTACATTTCATATTAACCTGTATAATTATTTTAATTCATAAAATGTCTCAAATTACATTTATTTTGGTATTTATAACATCAATTATGTAAATATTCCATTAATAAGATAATTACTACATCATTATTGTGTGATAAATAAATTAAATTGTTTAATGTCTAAAAATTATAAATAAAATACCATTATGTAGGAAATATTTTTATCTTTCTAATGAATATTTATAGTCTAATTTATCTTATTTTAACCCTATATTAAAAATGTTTTAGTTATTAAACATTGATTTTAACCATTTTAACTATTCTTTAAATAAAATAATATTAAATGTCCTAATCTAATCCAAGTGGACCTAAATGATCATATTGTATTCCTAAGGTTGTTTATGGTCGAATTACACTTATCCAATAAAATTAGTACATGTTTTATGGTAATAATATTATTATTTTACCCTTAATTACCCTATTTACTTTTAACCGTGGTAAATAAAAGTTAAAAGTTACTATTCACCAAAAATTATTTTCATCACATTCTACCACATTTTAGTCCTTTATATTAAATGTGTCTCTCAGATTTTCAAACTTCCACTCACAGAAGTGGTAAAATTTTGTTTTATGTGAATTTCCAAATTCTCCTAGGAGCTGGGTAAAAGACGGTGAAATTTTAATAAAATATTTATATATATATAATTATTATAAAATGACTCCAATGAATTTCATTGAACTTATATAGGTATTATGTATCAATTTTGACCTAAAATAAATTTAAATAAAATAAATAATTATTTAAATAAAAATTCTTTTTTTAAATAGTAATCCAGTGTTTTCACTATTCATCAAAAAATGAATGTTTTCAGAAAAATACCAAAAATTCACCCTGTGCTAATTTTGATATTCCAAATCCAAAAATGAAGTCCAATTTTAAAGATACAATTTACAAAATTTCAAAAAGTGGGTATTACTTTTCATAACGGCTAGTTTATATAACATATCGTTGTTTAGTGAAACTCAGTATTGCATACAACACACGCTATCATGGAAGGTTGCGATTTCATGTAATGCAAGACAAGTCAGGAATGCATGTAGTGCAAGATTTTTTTGGTGTAGCTTACAACAAAAAACATCAATAAAATTAAAAAGAATATTTTTCATAAAATCTCAGGGTGTTACATCAGTCCTCTACTACTATACTAAATTATAGTTCACAATTTCATGAATCCATACTAGGACACTTTCCCGTGTCCCAACCTACATTGATGAAGTATATCTAGTTACCCATCTACATTTTTGGAGAAATTTTGAGTAAAAATCTATACTAAACCAACAATAGTGCCTTTAACAAATCTAGTTAGTGTGTGTATAAGGAAGTAGTGTGTATGTAATAATAACAAAGGAAATAAATGAACTAAATAAAACCCATGTCTTCTCAGGTTCCTCAAAGAATAATAGTTTTGAAAAACTAGCATCAGACTAATCTATATCATCTATGTAAATTTATTTTTTTCATAATAGTTAATTTGCATCATTTCCATTATTTTCATATAAAAAATATTTGATAATTCATGTATTTAATTCTTATTTAAAACATGGAACTTCAGGCCCATAAATCTCAAATTATTAATAAACAACTATATATCCTTAGATTCTGATGTACAAGAAGGAAGAACATGTCCATCAGTTATAGATACGAATAAAATACCTTGTCCTTTAAAACTATTAATCAATTTGGAATGTCATTTCCATTACTCAAGGTAACCATATGTAATGACAATAATTTCTATTATTCAATTTAATATATCATTTATATCATATGGATGAAAGATATAAAAACATGACAAGTGTAATCTACTTGATGCGACATCATTTAATGTGTCCTAAGTGACATTATTGTACCATTCACCATTTAATTACTTTATTTACATGAATATATTTGTTACATGGGTAGGTCCATACAAAATAGAAATTCATAAATTTACATTAAACATATCTCTATAAAAGGTCATGAAAAACACACCTTTGAATTATTTTATACACAAGGGAAGAATTTAGTCAACAAGGAATTTAATCAAAAGCACACTAGTTATGGTTTGTGTTGACTTCATTAATCTCCAATAGGGTTTCCAAGGAGATATTGGAGTCCAATATAGATAGTAATAGATTTGAGCTTTGGTTTTCCTGTAAATTCACAATAAAGAACTTTCTTGATATTCTATTTAATCTATCTCACCTTTAAAAATATGAATACTTTTTCCATGTGTGTAGGTAAATTTTTCCCTAGATCCACGACTTGGATCGTTGTTGGTATTCATGTTGGGATTTAAATTTTTCTAAGATCATTCAGTCATTGTTGGGTTATTACAGTCCTTGGTTTATATATATTAGGTGATTAATTTTTTCATCCATCCCAATGTTTTATAAAGATAAGTCATCAGATTCTAAGGTATTATACCCTTGTTACACGTCAATGACCTGGAGCTTATTAGAGGTGGGCCTTGGGGGACACTCTCATCTTCATTGTAGGACAAGGTGGGGTTCCATGTGTTTAAAAACCTAGTTTCTATTCAAATAAATCTGTTTAACATATTATTAATACCCATTAATTATATTTTGTAGAGTTATATTAAATATTAATATATAAGGTAAATTTTCTCTCAAAAAAATAGCTTAATTTTTATCAAATTGGATTTTTTTATGTATTATATGGTTTTTAAAAATGATTTATTTTCAAATTATAGAATTCAAATTTTACAAAAAAAAATATATTTCATTATACATCATATAAGAATAATATTCGATATAATTTTTTTTAAAATTTTCTATGAATTTTAATTTTTCAGTGAATAATGTAGAATACTGATTATTATAGAAAACATTCATTTCTTATCACATATTTTCAAGGTCACATTCTATTTTAGATTATTTCTATGAATTAATGATTTATTTTTTATTAAAATTAATATTATAAATGTTAATAGAATATAAAAATTATACATTAATATGTTATAAAAAATCTATAAATAAAAAATAATTTTTATAGAAAACTGTATTTCATCATATTTCTTAAAAATAATTTGAAATTAAACTATTATTATTTAGTTAATATAATTTAATAAAATAGATTCCATATATTTAATCAATATAGTTAATATAATTTTAAAGGTTCAACTTATTTTTTGTTGATAATTAAAATAAAATAAATAATAATAAATCATACAACTTTTAAGGTTATAACAGGTTTAACAGGGGTTAAACTAAAAATATAAGGTTTAGAATTACCAAATAAAATAAATTATGCAATTGGATGACTTTTTTTAAAAGAATTTAATTTTAATGATCAAAAAAATGTATTTTGAAAAATTATTTTGAATATTTGAACATAGTTTTGACTTTTAATAAGATAAGTTCTATTTTATTATAATTAATAACTATTTTTGAGATTTTCCTTTAATAGATTAATTGAATGATTAAATATTGTTTTTCAAGATAAAAAACTATAAAACCATAATTTTTCATTATTTAACCAAAATGAATTTCCAAAAAAATCATTACATGTTTTCATTGGGAAATTATTTTCACACATAAATCGGGTATTTCCTAAAATTTTCTTTTCATTCATTTTGTGCTCTTATATTGAAAGTAATTTATTTTTCATCTATAATTTTAACATATTAAAATGGATAAAAAACTAATTCATCATGTTATATTTGGTAAAAATTCATCATTTATTATTGTTAATATAATTATATTATCCTAGTAAAAATATATGTTATCATTGCTAAGGTTAAAATGAGAATATAGTTGTTTAACTAGGAGATAAGGATTAAAATGTATGAACACATTCCTAAGAGTTATTAGATGAGTTTATTTTGATCACTTCTCACATAATAATATATTTTCGGTTCCTTGAATCTTTTTTCAATGAAAATTAAATTATTAATTTTGTAATTTATGTAATTCCAAGACTATCCCTTCCTCCACATATTAAGGGGAACCTGCACACCTTTCTTCCTCATACGGTTTTTGTAATGTAACAAAATTTCCATAAATTTTATTTATATACGGAATTATTTAGAGACTACACACTCTAAAAGCATGAAATTATTTATCCAAGAGTTCCTGATATGATCCCTCTAGAAATGTTAATATTTTAATAGCACACGTGAGCAATTTTCTTGAAAAAGTTGAATTTCTCTTAAACAGTTTCTTAGATCAGAAATACAAGCATACGTCTACAAACTAATCATCTAATTGGTGAGCCTTTTACATCGTAGGGACCCTCTCAAAGAGGCTTATATTTTCAAATGATCTATAGTGACAGTCATGGAATTTTAGATGTGACAAATGTCTTGAGGAGTGGTTCTTCTAGGCGTGCTATGTAAGTAACCTTGTGGTTGGCTGAGACCTGAGGACTACTGACCTTCGACCCTATATGACTCGACAATGGCCAAGTATGAAGAAATTCACTAAGAAATTCAGGGCCCACTATGGGAATCACTTCTCTGTGACTCTGTATGCCCACAGTACGCAATGAGGAGGAGTACCTTAGTTGGCCAATATTAGTGGGAAGCACTTCTCTATGACTTTTGTAGGCCCGCGGTGGGAATCAATTCACTATGACTTAGAAGGACCATTTTTTTCCATGGGGAGGTGTACTTAAGGAGTCCATGTTCAGTTGGAAGAACTTATTCATGTCTTTTAAAATCGACTGTGATCTTTAGAGTAGGAGTTCTCAAGCATCTGAGGTGTTCGATGGTTTGATAGATGTTTCCACTATCAGTACCCTAAATGCATACCTGGTGTCAGTTTCTGTGTGTTTCGTTCTTTATATTGAGAATTATTGGGAGGTCATTCATTTCTATTTTGGGGTACCTAATGAGTACATTTTTACTCACCCATGCACGGTCTTCACCCACATATATAGTGTCTGGTGACGATGATCGGTGTTTCAATAGAGACTTTGGTGGACCAATACATTAAAGTGCTCAGGGGGACGAGACCGATGGGCACTATGATAGTGGACCTGGTGGCCTAAGAATATGTAGTGCCTAGTAGGATAGGGTGGAAAAGACATTCAACATCTTCTACCTATAGCTACACTACTCTCACGACCAGGCGGGGTTTCCCATGTATGGCCATCTGAGGTTCCTTTCTGTGCTTTTCTGTTTTCAGTCCATTCATTGGGTTTGTATTCTAGTCCACTTTCAATCATATATACTTTTCACCCACTCTTGTTTTAGTATATTATTTTCATTGGCTACTGTGTGTGACTTGGTTGGGTGTGTGTGAATATAGGTATTCAGGGAAATGCCTCCAACATGCCAGTCGATGCCTTTGGCGCTAGTCCCTAGCCCTTGGCCTTCGGGAAGTGGGATTGAAATAGTCACGTCACGAGCCCCATGGGATGGGTCCTGAAAATTTTATATCAGATGGAGGTTGGTTCCCCCTCAAATATCAGTAGTCTGTGTTTTTTTTGGGCCAACAATGTTAGGTTTTATGAGTCAGTCATTCAGATTCAGGGTGTCCAGTATTGGTGCAGCGGCATACATATCCATACACTAGGACCTTGAACTCTACTTTTCAGATCTATTCTTGAAAACATTTTTTCCATAAGTGTCCCCTTATTTTATTTTGAATAGTAGAATTCTCAGCAGGTATAACCTACTAACCATGGTACATCTTGATCTATCTCCAGATGCCTCCACATGGATAACCATCTAGGACCCCGAAACACGGTCATGAGGACTATACGCCTATAGATGGGGCATCTGTTTAGGGATCAGTTCTAGCTATGTCCCCATCGAGTGGTATACCATTGTTACCACCACGCATTGATCATCCATAAAGTAGTCCTCCATTGGTTTAGGTGGATGCATCTTCCCAGACAAAGTCATGGATGACTCTTTTGGCCGTTAGTGATGAGGAATAGAGTTTAAATGTGTGTCCCAGGCATCTGAGGCAATGATCACTGGAGATATAGGGTCATAGGGACCTACATATTTGAGGTCTGAAAAAGAAAGGTATGGAACAAGAGGGTTCATAGGAGGGAACATGCTAGTTTTCATAAGGACAGGCTTTTCTATGCTTGTCGTGAAATGGGTCATCTCGTGTGAGATTGTCCCACCATTCAAGCTGTTGGGAAGGAGAGAAGACAGTTTGATACTATTGAGCCTTATTACCTAAATAATCTATGTATGAATCAATGTATGATGTGTGTCTTTCAAATTTAGCTATAGTATTGATAGACTCTTTTACTAGTGATTTCTCGTTCCCACCACAACTTTTTGTTTGATACCTAGAGGATCCAATTAATACTGTTGACTTGACCCTCACATTTAGAGACTCTTACTGGAGGTGACCCAATGACCACCCACTGGTGCTGATCGTGTGACTTGAATCTTTGAGGAGAGAGTGTCACTTGGGATCTCTGGGTAGTAGTGTCAACAATTTACGACGTCATTCGTGGTATGGAGTTTTACCACTCGTTCCAGGATTGATTGTATTAGGATAAAGGATGTGGTTCAATAGAGTTGATTGAACATGATTTCTTAGTATCTATATAGGGGAAATCCATACGTCTCTTGATTCACTCATACAGAAGACGGTATAGCCATGTCCTATTCTATTGGATAGTTCAACCCCCAAGGAAAAGAATGTAATGAGTCCTCATGTTCCATAGCTATAGTAGATTATAAGGAAGTCTCCCATGAAAATGATCCATGATTACCTCTCCATTGAGTGTAAAAATTCTTCTTTGGTCCATTACCTGGGACAACACTGATATCAAAACAAGTATATCAGATTACTTCGGTAGAGCTTTTTGAATTGTCTGTATAGCTGGATGAGAGGGGAAGGGAGTAGCCATATATGGTCAAGGAGTATAACCGAGGGGCTCCATGAATGATTCTAGGTATGGTCTATGTCTAATACTAGTTTTCGTATTGATAGATGTAGGTGCTAATCATTCCTTCAAGTCACAAATCTTGTTCAAGACATAGAGATTCCGGTAAAACTATTGAATTGATCCTTACATCTAGAGATACCTATCTAAGGAGACTCAATAATCACATTTCGGTTCATTGTGTGATTTGACCATTGAGGTGAGAGTTTTGGTGGGAAATTCTAGGTGGAAGCGTCAAGGAATTACGATGTTAGTTTCCGTATGGATAGGTCATCCAATTATCATTCTCAGATTAACTATTTAAGGATAAAAGGATTTGTTATATCCACTACATTGTAATGTGGTTTCCCTTGGTGAGTGAAAAAAGAGAAACCTAGGAAGCCTGGGATAAACTTTTGAATAGAGGGTTCATCCGATCATTCATGAGTTTTTCAGCCTTACCCCCATGGTAGTAGATGTTTTGAGTTTTCAATTCCCATCAATAGAGGCAGAATGAGGTAATGTCCCTTCAATAGATGTTTCCATGGTTACCTCCCCACAGGGGAGGGACTTATGTATCATTCTACACCATGACATGACACTGATATCAACATCAATATATTTGATTAGTTTTGTAGAGAATCTCAAGTAGGGGGTGTAGTTGGGGGACTTTCATAGGAAGATCTTAGTAAGACACAGTGTTCCAGGTTATGTTTATCTTAATTTCACATTAATTAAGTGGCCATGGAGAATGAGTACCCACTAACAAATGGTCAATGGGATCATGAATCAGTCAAAATGTGTAGCCTTTCGTGTGGATGAGAAGGTTCACATAGGCTTTTCAGCAGTTGGGACAACGGCGATGGATAGAGTTCCTTCAGGAAAATAATATTGAGATAGTATATTCTCCTGTGAAGTGGAACATGGTGGCAGCCATGGTCTATAGGAGGTCTGGTTTACAGCTACTGAGTGATGCAATGGAGCAGCTAGTAGCGATGTAGATATCCTTCCTGGATAATGATTGAGCAGTTTACCTTTAGTTAATGATTGTCACTCCCTAACTCTTGTAGTGAGTCCCGGAGGCACAATTCATGGATATTGAATACAAGGCCAGTCATGCTCATTTATTATTAGGACAAGCTCCTGATGTATTTTCAATAGGTGGGGAGTACATCAACCTTTTCAGAGGACACATCATGGTACCAGTGACATTACAGGAGGAGGTGTTGAGGGAGTTTCATACATCCCCTCTCATGGTACATCCTATTTTGGTGCTGATTTACCAAGACCTTTAATTACAGTACTAGTTGCCAAGAGATGGCGACCCTTGGAATTTGGGGAGGGAGACCATGTTTTCCTTCATGTCTATCCCCGATAGGGATTGAAATGTTTTTTCAGGGGAGGAAAGTTATCTATGAGATTTATTAGGCCTTTTCTATTTCTGATTGGAGTTGTTGAGGTGGCATACCTCATTGCTCTTCACCCACAGATGCACTGAGTGAATGATGTTTTCGATGTTTCGCTATTGAGGAGGTACATGCATGATCCATCGCACATCATTGAATATGGATCATATTCATGCTCGAGACCCCCCATTTGTTTGGTTTTCCATTATTTATCCTTTTAGGGATGTAAAGACCTAATGTGGTGAGAAAATAATGTCCAAAATTTTGTGTTCTATTTTTTTTATATATGGATTTATTTCGAGACTACACACTATGACGTCATTTGATTCTGAGGCCCAGAGTTCCCATAATAATCCATCAAGAAATGTTATGTTTTAAATAGAACATGTGAGCAGTTTTCATGAAAAGGTGGAACAAATCCTAATTGGTTTTTTAGATCCGAAATATAAGGGCATTGTTGAGTTCAAGACCAAGGTTTTACCCTAGGTGTGACTTAATTTTAGTCAGTGTTGGCCTCCAACCAAAAAACCCCAAAAATGGAATAACCTTAAATCAAATAATTGATGAAAACTATTTTTATTTTCAAATACTTATAACTCATTAGTATTGAATCCAATTAAAAATCTATGACTAGTGCTGAATATGTTAGGGTATGCTTTCCTTTGGAAGACCCTAATATCGGCTTGTCCGGTCCAACAGTGGAAGTTAGTTTTTTGTCGTGTATAAAATAATTAATAATTATTCTATTTTTATTCCCATATAACTGCTAAGTTGTAGCTCAGATTGATAATTGGAGAGTAGCATTGAACTCATGTGGGTGTGTTCCATTTATATAGAGAATAACCTAGACCTATACGGGTTGAGGATGATTATTGATTCTTGAACTTTTTTAAGGTACATTCAGTAAACGTGCGAGAAAGATTTTCTAAACTTTGAACCAATGTTTGGAACAAAAATTGGAGGAAACTGTTGAGTTCTGAACAACAGGATTCTCCTAGAAATGACCTAACTTTGATTAGAAAGGGCCAAGTGAAAAAGTAATTTTTTGGACATTTCATGGAAAATAATAAAATAATTTAAAAGAATTATTTTATTTCATTTCTCACAATTGGGTGGTGGACATCAAGGTTGATGTAACGCCCCGACCCCAGTTACCCAGAGTCGGTGCATTATTACATAACATTGGCATGATCACAAGAAAGATCAAATCCCGAAAGACCGATTGGTTTAGTAGCCTTGGAAACACTAGATATAATCATAAAGTTTTACATTACATTTCAAAGTGAAAAACTACTACAACAACAAAGTGTTCATATCCACACTATTAAACCCTCATAATATCCCTGCAAGTCATTCATAAATTACTTCTTCACTACCTGGGAAAAATAAAACATAGAAAAGGGGTGAGCTCAAATGCCCAGTAAGGATAACAATATAGCGGAACATTCAAAATAAGCATAAACATTTAAGGCAATGAATTACTAAAACAAAAGCCTTTTAAAATTGAACTTCAACATAGTATGGCAAAAGTAAAATGAAATAATGCCATTTACTTGTTCACATGGATATTCTACTAATCGAATAATCACATGCAATATCAATAACCACTTTCATAATGTTGGAATGCATAATGCCAGACTATCATAACCACATAGCCCAGGCCTCGTGCCAAGACTACAAATAATATTTTGTCAAGGCCTTGTGCCATGACACTAGTTTGTCTCATGAGACCTACCGATGCATCTAGGAGCTATAGCGGGCTCCACCCGTCACTTATTAAGTCCAATGCATTCCCATATGAAAAGGTTTAAACATAACATAAACATTCGTATTAAAACTAGCATACGAAATGTCAAAAATTTCACCATAAACTATGAATGGTATAAAAATAGCACATCCATAGTCAAACATATCACAAAACCTTCAATACAATATAGAAGTTTTGTATCATAATAAATCAACTTCAAATAACCTTAAAATCCATCAAAGGATGTTGACGTAGATGAAATCAAAATTCTTTTTAAAGAAATATCTCCTTTTATTTTGAAATCATTTAAGATCCATATAAAATAAAACATTTTCTTTGAAAATATTCTTATAAGCTTGTAAGGAAAGCTTTGAAGATTTTATAACGGTGTAAAATAACCGCACCCGCCGTATAAGTTAAAAAAACATTCTTACCTCAATTCTGTCAAAAAGGTTAAAAAGGACCTTGTTTTGAAAACGACGGAAATATTCCTTTATAAACCTCTTATAAAAAGTCAAACAAGGGTATAAATGACTTTAACCCATATTCTTGTAAATAGTAAAAATGTTTTGAAATACATTTTTAAGAAACATGGATGTGGATGATAAATATATCCCAGTAGATTATTACGTATAAGCAACCTCGGATAATGAAGAGATTGTGAAATAACCCTTACCTTGTAATTTTTCCTTGGTTGGGGTAGGTTAACCTCCTGTATAATGGTGAAATAGTTGTTATTAAATTATACAAGAATCATATATAATAATATGATATCATATATGATCTTTTAACATTGATTTGTTAATAATATCTTAGAATTATCGTCGTTTCGAGAGTTAACTTACTCATTTTCTTTTATATGTTTTGTTACATAAGCCATGGTTGTTGTATCTTATTCATATCCAGAATGATATCTAGTCCTTAAACATCATTTTTAAATAATCAAATGATAATTATACTTGAATGGATACGATGGAGAATGAATCTCATCGCGTTCGTGGAGACGGTAGTCCGTACGTACGCACGAGCGACAATATCATTCTTTTGATATTAAAATAATATATAAATGAATGGTATATCATATATACAGAATCATTAACATGTTATATTTATTATTTACATGACTTACACATCATTATTATACCCATCCAAATAATATTATATTGAATAATAATTACACCACGACGTGGAGACGGTAAGCCGTACGTACGCACGTATGGTGACATGTTATTCAAAGGGTGGATAGAATACTGAATATGGTTGTACCATACTTATAATAACATCACAGTATATCTGAGATAGTGGAGTTATTATTTTAGAATGGTAAGAACAAAGGAAGAAGAAGTGGAAGAAGAAATGAACTTGGAGAAGGGTGGTGAAATCATTACCTCTTCTTCGGGTTCTTCCTTTTGATTTGATCAAAAGGGCTCCTTAGGTTGGCTTTCTGATCAAACTAAGGCCTCTAGGTTGTAGTGAGGGATGTTGGGAGAGTATTTGGGCAGAGTTTGGCCGAACCAAAAGGCTTTGAAGGTGTGAAGAAATGAGAAGGAGGAGTGCCCTTTTATAAGAGGGGTGAGGGGTACCTTTGGAAAAGTTAGAAATATTAATTTATAATAAATTCATATTCGGTTTCTAAAGGCTCAAAAGTTTATTATTCAAAGTTTAAGGTGGGGATAGGTCGAAAACCACTCATCCAATAGAATTTAGACAGGTTTGGGTACTTATATTAACCTTATCTTTAAGTATTAACTCTAAGTTAATTAGTTTCACTTTTACAATGTCTCTTTGTATTTTTATATAATATGGTTAATAAACTTACTATATACATCCAAGCGACCATAAAGTGGTACATTAATGATTAAACTATCATGATATAAGTCTCTTGTCCGAACCTTAGATTTTTAGGAATTTAATATCAATTAATAATATAATATTTGTTTAAGAACTCTTTTATGTCAATTTTGACACTATTCAATAGTTGATTTTTGTGAAACTCATAACAGATTGATTACTTCGAACAAAGTCAATTAAATAAATCCTAATATATCTTATTATCCTAGAAAATTAGTTTAATTTATTAAAAGTTTCATATTATATTTATTTGGTTATTTATAATATCAATTATTTTAATTTTTCACTATTATAGTAATTACTGCATCATCATTGTGTCATATATAAAATAAATTATTTAATGTCTAAAAATTATAAATAAAATATAATTATGTAGGAAATCTTTTTATCTTTCTAATGAATATTTATAATCTAAAATCCAACATATATAACCCTATGTAACAATTTTTGTTCTAAAAGATATATGCTTGTGTCATTTTTGTATTCATTTTAACTAAATTAAAATAAAGTGTCATTATCACTTACAAGTGGATCCATGGGGTCCCAAAATAGACCCAAAGATTACCATGGTCGACCATGTATCAACCAATAGGGTTAATACACGTTTTAGGGTAATTTAGTATTATTATAATATTATTTTTTTTAACCCTTATTTACCGGATTTAACCTTAACCATGGTAAATAAAATATTTACCGCAGTAATTATTCAAAATGTCTAAAATAAAAGTTACCTATTTACACAATTTGAACATCCTGATTCAAAATATGGAATCCATTTTCCTAAATTCAAAACACAGAAGTGGCAGAAATTAATTTAAAATTAATTCCCGCTGTCAAAACAAAAAGCGTGTTTTTAAGGGATAATAACTATCAAAAGATTGACACATGTTTATGTTCGGTTTAATTGTAAAATTATGTCTAATGTCCAACATTATATTAAATTGTAAAAATATATTTAAATATACTTTAAAACCACTCAAATTCATAATTTATCACTATTAATTATTTTGATTAAAAAAGTTGTTTTTAATTAAAATTTAGTAATTTTCACTATTCATCAAAATATGAAAGTTATCCGAAAAGTACCAAAATTTCACCTTAGGCTAAATTCGATATTACGAATCCAAAAATGAAGTCCATTTTGAAATATAAAATATATATATTTTCAAAAAGTAGGTATTAATATTTATAGCGGCTAGTTTGATTGGTTATGGTGTGTTAGAACTCGGTGTTGCGTACAACAAACGCTATCACATTATTCAAAGGGAAACGTACCGTGGAAGCTTGGGGTGTTTCATTTTAAATTTTTGATGTCCCCATTTAGTCAAAAAGTTTAAAATATTGTATTTAAAAAGGTTTCACTATTAGAAGTTGATAAAAGTGAAATACTGAAAATGAATATGTTCTTGCATTATGACTAAGAAACTCATAATAGGGATTCTAAAATTATAAGGATTATATAAAGTTCAAAATGTAGTTAATACTATTCATGACCTCTTTTAATGGTGTGATTGAACTCGGTGTTGCGTGTAGTGCAAGTTATTGAATTATTTTTAAGAAATAACACACTCTGAAATCCTGGGGTGTTACATTCTCCCCTCCTTCAATAAATTGCGTCCTCGCAATTTGAAATTGTTCTTAGAAAATAAAAGGTTGAAAGTAGAAAATATATTTGTGGGAAAAACCACATTGGAAATTGGGTTACTAAAATTTAGTCTTAATATGAGGAAAAGAGAAATTAAAGGGTCACCACCAAATTTTGATCTCGATTAGGAGAATATTGGTGGCAATTAGAGACATATAATTGGAGGAAAAACGTAAATATTTATAGGTAGTGATTGAGGTCATCAATCACAAACAAGTATAAAATTGAGGTCCTTAAACTCATAAATCCATGATGATTTGAAGTACCATCGGTTCAACAAAATATATGGTATTGGGACAACACATTTTTGACATTTCAAAATATCTTAGTTGAAATCCCACATCGAAAAATGAATTAATGAGGCCTCTATTTAAAATAAAGAGTGGAAATAATGAAGATTACCGAAAATAACACATACTAGGGTTCCATGTAGGAAAATATGGATATGGAAGAGAAATCTAACCATCAATTATCTGATGGAGAGTGGTAGAGAACATGGCTATGAAAAGGCCAACAATCCCAAAGCCATAAATTTGTGATGATTTAAGGTACCATCTAGGACAACATTTTTGTTCTAAGTTTCTATTATTAATGTTGAGGAATTTATTTATGAGATTGGATAAGATAATAAGGAGATATAATTACTTTATAATTAGAATTTTACCCATTAATAAATTTCTACCACAAACTCATCTTTCATTATAAAAGATAATAAAACGTAAATTTTTTTTTCTATTTATACTATTCGTACAGGGTTCCAAAATAAATGAATTATAATTCATCTACCAGATCTTTTTAAAAAAAACTACATTATTTAATTCAGGACATCTCGTGGGACAGTGGTAGGTGATACACCCTTGTCGCCCTTCGGTTGCGGGTTCAAGTCTCGCAGCCTTGCCGGACGTGACGGGTTGCCGCCCGACCTCCGGGTTGTCCTTTTATGGCAATCCAAAATAATACAAACTAGAACTATCCAAAATACTTCTGTCCAAACTCACAGTCTAACATTTATAAGGAAGGTAAACATAATATAGATCCTTTTTACCCCGTAATATCATATGAATACCTTCATCATGTATTACCATATTCCTTATTGATTACATTCATGCTCCCTTATTCCATATAGAATGCTGGATATACTTCATTAATCCAAAAATGTTTTAAACCCCAACAATGATGGAATATACAAATCATTAATCAGCTTCAAGGTAGTTAATAATATCCAATATAATTTATCCAAATCAATCATGTATTATTCTAAAATCACCACCTCGGTATCTGAACCATATTATGGTTTATCTTTCTCTCAACCATATATTTTCCAAACATTTAACCTGCTACTGAGTCACTTTTCTTTGTTCCACACCATCTCAAGTCCTTAATGAAATAGTACTGCAGTACAATCCTTATATACTCCATAATTATTATAACAAGTACATTGTTGATACAACACTCAATTGACATAATCAACATAAGAACTCTAATCATTCCTCTTCATCTCTGGTTGTATCATAACTTGATTATTATCCAATAGCATCATTTGCGTCATAGTCTGATGACTGGGACATAGGTTCGCGTAGTGTCCAAACTCCTTGCAAATGAAGCATTGTACATTTGAAACCATTTTCTTACCCTTGCAGTCACGTACTTTGTGCCCTTTTCCTCCACACTTATAACAAACTCCCATTCCTTTCAGGCAAGTTCCAGGGTGTTTCTTTCCACAGTTACCACATATGGGAAAATTCTTCTTTTCCCTCTTCCCTTTATCCATCTTTCTCTCTTCCATCCGTTTCTTCTCTTGCTTCCCTTCAAAGCCATAGGACTCAGTAAACTCTTTACTTATCTTATCAACACATGATATTATTTCTTCATATGATGATAATACATGGGAGACTATTTCTCTTATAAATTCTAGCTTAAGACCATGAAAGATATGATCCTTCCTTCTCTTTGGATCATGTGCATTTCTGGAGTTCTCATTCCTTCTACTGGGCGCCATTTCTAAACAATGGAATACACTAGATCAGTTTATGAATCAAAATACATAATCCCATACTTATAATACACTTAACATAAATTGAACTATTTATGGATATAATCCATAATCATAAAAATGTTTTCTTTGAGGAAGTATATACTCATAAACCCTTCATAATGATTTGTAAAGATAGTGAGAGTTATCCTAAGCATATCCCTCGGGAGTGTCGTAACCAAGAGTGCAGCAAGGCCCGTTGTCTTGCACCAGTTCCCGTTCGAGTCTAGCTCAAAGCGGTGTTTTCGGGTTTTACCCCTAGGTACATCTGTGCTAGAGCCGCATCTACCTGCTCGTATCCAGACAGGGATGTATTGCTCGGAAAACTCACAAAATCTATACAATACCAAAATTCTAGGAAGTTCTTCTATACTAATCCTCAAAGTTCATCTTAGGTCTGCGTGCTCTAATCAGAGTTTATCTAAATCTAGCTTCCAAGGTTTGTACTAAACTTCCTCTGATACCAACTGTAACGCCCCAACCCCAATTACCCAGAGTCGGTGCATTATTACATAACATTGGCATGATCACAAGAAAGATCAAATCCCGAAAGACCGATTGGTTTAGTAGCCTTGGAAACACTAGATATAATCATAAAGTTTTACATTACATTTCAAAGTGAAAAACCACTACAACAACAAAGTCTTCATATCCACACTATTAACCCCTCATAATATCCCTGCAAGTCATTCATAAATTACTTCTTCACTACCTGGGAAAAATAAAACATAGAAAAGGGGTGAGCTCAAATGCCCAGTAAGGATAACAATATAGCGGAACATTCAAAATAAGCATAAACATTTAAGGCAATGAATTACTAAAACAAAAGCCTTTTAAAATTGAACTTCAACATAGTATGGAAAATGTAAAATGAAATAATTCCATTTACTTGTTCACATGGATATTCTACTAATCGAATAATAACATGCAATATAAATAACCACTTTCATAATGTTGGAATGCATAATGCCAGACTATCATAACCACATAGCCAAGGCCTCGTGCCAAGACTAAAAATAAGATTTTGTCAGGCCTTGTGCCAAGACACTAGTTTGTCTCATGAGACCTACCGATGCATCGAGGAGCTATAGCGGGCTCCACCCGTCACTTATTAAGTCCAATGCATTCCCATATGAAAAGGTTTAAACATAACATAAACATTCGTATTAAAACTAGCATACGAAATGTCAATAATTTCACCATAAACTATGAATGGTATAAAAATAGCACATCCATAGTCAAACATATCACAAAACCTTCAATACAATATAGAAGTTTTGTATCATAATAAATCAACTTCAAATAATCCTAAAATCCATCAAAGGATGTTGACGTAGATGAAATCAAAATTCTTTTTAAAGAAATATATCCTTTCATTTTGAAATCATTTAAGATCCATATAAAATAAAACATTTTCTTTGAAAATATTCTTATAAGCTTGTAAGTAAAGCTTTGAAGATTTTATAACGGCGTAAAATAACCGCACCCGCCGTATAAGTTAAAAAAAACATTCTTACCTCAATTCTGTCAAAAAGGTTAAAAAGGACCTTGTTTTGAAAACGACAGAAAGATTCCTTTATAAACCTATTATAAAAAGTCAAACAAGGGTATAAATGACTTTAACCCATATTCTTGTAAATAGTAAAAATGTTTTGAAATACATTTTTAAGAAACATGGATGTGGATGATAAATATATCCCAGTAGATTATTACGTATAAACAACCTCGGATAATGAAGAGATTGTGAAATAACCCTTACCTTGTACTTTTTCCTTGGTTGGGGTAGGTTAACCTCCTTTATAATGGTGAAATAGTTGTTATTAAATTATACAAGAATCATATATAATAATATGATATCATATATGATCTTTTAACATTGATTTGTTAATAATATCTTAGAATTATCGTCGTTTCGGGAGTTAACTTACTCATTTTCTTTTATATGTTTTGTTACATAAGCCATGGTTGTTGTATCTTATTCATATCCAGAATGATATCTAGTCCTTAAACATCATTTTTAAATAATCAAATGATAATTATACTTGAATGGATACGATGGAGAATGAATCTCATCGCGTTCATGGAGACGGTAGTCCGTACGTACGCACGAGCGACAATATCATTCTTTTGATATTAAAATAATATATAAATGAATGGTATATCATATATACAGAATCATTAACATGTTATATTTATTATTTACATGAGTTACACATCATTATTATACCCATCCAAATAATATTATATTGAATAACAATTACACCACGACGTGGAGACGGTAAGCCGTACGTACGCACGTATGGTGACATGTTATTCAAAGGGTGGATAGAATACTGAATATGGTTGTAACATACTTATAATAACATCACAGTATATGTGAGATACTGGAGTTATTATTTTAGAATGGTAATAACAAAGGAAGAAGAAGTGGAAGAAGAAATGAACTTGGAGAAGGGTGGTGAAATCATTACCTCTTCTTCGGGTTCTTCCTTTTGATTTGATCAAAAGGGACCCTTAGGTTGGCTTTCTGATCAAACTAAGGCCTCTAGGTTGTAGTGAGGGATGTTGGGAGAGTATTTGGTCAGAGTTTGGCCGAACCAAAAGGCTTTGAAGGTGTGAAGAAATGAGAAGGAGGAGTGCCCTTTTATAAGAGGGGTGAGGGGCACCTTTAGAAAAGTTAGAAATATTAATTTATAATAAATTCATATTCGGTTTCTAAAGGCTCCAAAGTTGATTATTCAAAGGTTAAGGTTGGGATAGGTCGAAAACCACTCAACCAATAGAATTTAGACAGGTTTGGGTACTTATATTAACCTTATCATTAAGTATTAACTCTAAGTTAATTAGTTTCACTTTTACAATGTCTCTTTGTATTTTTATATAATATGGTTAATAAACTTACTATATACATCCAAGAGACCCTAAAGTGGTACATTAATGATGAACCTATCATGATATAAGTCTCTTGTCCGAACCTTAGATTTTTAGGAATTTAATATCAATTAATAATATAATATTTGTTTAAGAACTCTTTTATGTCAATTTTGACACTATTCAATAGTTGATTTTTGTGAAACTCGTAACAGATTGATTACTTCGAACAAAGTCAATTAAATCAATCCTAATATATCATATTATCCTAGAAAATTAGTTTAATTTATTAAAAGTTTCATATTATATTTATTTGGGTATTTATAATATCAATTATTTTAATTTTTCACTATTATAGTAATTACTGCATCATCATTGTATCATATATAAAATAAATTATTTAATGTCTAAAAATTATAAATAAAATATCATTATGTATGAAATAGTTTTATCTTTCTAAGGAATATTTATAATCTAAAATCCAACATATATAACCCTATGTAACAATTGTTGTTCTAAAAGATATATGCTTGTGTCATTTTTGTATTCATTTTAACTAAATTAAAATAAAGTGTCATTATCACTTACAAGTGGATCCATGGGGTCCCAAAATAGACCCAAAGATTCCCATGGTCGACCATGTATCAACCAATAGGGTTAAGACACGTTTTAGGGTAATTTAGTATTATTATAATATTATTTGTTTTAACCCTTATTTACCGGATTTACCCTTAACCATGGTAAATAAAATATTTACCGCAGTAATTATTCAAAATGTCTAAAATAAAAGTTACCTATTTACACAATTTGAACATCCTGATTCCAAATATGGAATCCATTTTCCTAAATTCAAAACACAGAAGTGGCAGAAATTAATTTAAAATTAATTCCCGCTGTCAAAACAAAAAGCGTGTTTTTAAGAGATAATAACTATCAAAAGATTGACACTTGTTTATGTTCGGTTTAATTGTAAAATTATGTCTAATGTCCAAAATTATATTAAATTGTAAAAATATATTCTAAATATACTTTAAAACCACTCAAATTCATAATTTATCACTATTAATTATTTTGATTAAAAAAGTTGTTTTTAATTAAAATTTAGTAATTTTCACTATTCATCAAAATATGAAAGTTATCCGAAAAGTACCAAAATTTCACCTTAGGCTAAATTCGATATTCCGAATCCAAAAATGAAGTCCATTTTGAAATATAAAATATATATATTTTCAAAAAGTAGGTATTACTATTTATAATGGCTAGTTTGATTGGTTATGGTGTGTTAGAACTCGGTGTTGCGTACAACACACGCTATCACATTATTCAAAGGGAAACGTACCGTGGAAGCTTGGGGTGTTTCATTTTAAATTTTTGATGTCCCCATTTAGTCAAAAAGTTTAAAATATTGTATTTAAAAAGGTTTCACTATTAGAAGTTGATAAAAGTGAAATACTGAAAATGAATATGTTCTTGCATTATGACTAAGAAACTCATAATAGGGATTCTAAAATTATAATGATTATATAAAGTTCAAAATGTAGTTAATACTATTCATGACCTCTTTTAATGGTGTGATTGAACTCGGTGTTGCGTGTAGTGCAAGTTATTGAATTATTTTTAAGAAATAAAACACTCTGAAATCCTGGGGTGTTACAGTTGAATTGCAGTGATGAGGCAGCAATGAGGCAAACAAATGGAGTTTCAATAATGGCTTGTTTGAAACCAAGATGTAATTACATTAAGGGGTCATTAAATGTGGGAAATTAAATGAGGATAATTTAATGAGAATTATTAATGGGCGAAGCATCCTTGTGCATTTTGTTTTCATTAAATAACCTAACGTGTGGGGTTTGGGAATTAAAATTGGAGTATTATCATATGAAAATTTGGTGAATTCTCCTCTAATTAAGAATGAAAAATAATTCCATTGAATCTCCACTAACATCGATGAACCTAAAAAAAATGGAAGCGAGGTCGACACCTTCAATCCTCAATAACGAATTCATCGACATCAAACATCATATACGTAGGCTTTTTATATGATTTTTATTTTCTTCTCCATTAAATTCCATATATTTTGAATGTAGATCATCCCCTGAATTGGTTTACCCACACATCGTGTGTTTATGCAAGAGGGTAACACTATTTGGGCTTTCTCTATCCCGGATTAAGATTATTCATGTATGATCAAGCAACAAATCCTCGAGTCTCCCCTTGATTGTAAATCTCGAACACAGAGGGCCCGAGCTAACACGAATAATGCCCGAGCACCTCCTCTTGTATTTTCATGATGGATTCATTTTCAAAATGACAGAGAGGGTGATATAAGGCCTTCATAGCGAAGAAGGCGAACTCTTGAGGCCATAGAAGCAAGCGGCATGAATAACAGATCATCACTGCACGTCTAGTGGTCCACTGAAGAATCTGTAACCGCACTGGTAGTGGTGGCATCGCACACCAGTCGTGTGCTAGTCAAATGGTATGGAGGGCCACCAACCGAGTGGAGCAGTGTGAAATGGTGGGGGGAGAACACGGCCATCATGCCACAAAACTGGAGGACGTGGAGCCAGGTAGTGAGCGACATGGAGGAGGGTCGCCCGCATCCGGGCCACCCAATTTGACTGGAGGTGGAGGCCTCCCAAAATCCTGTGGGAAAGATGGGTATGTACGTGGTGTAGCAAACATGTCCTAGTTGGTGGTGCAACCCGGCCACCCCATGTGGACCACCCTCGAGCTGGCGGGCCAAGCCCCCAGCGGGATTGGTCGGTTCTGCACACAGCAGGCTAGTCATGTGCCCTGCTATACAGACCTACACCGAAGGGACGGACCAACACTAACAGGTTGAACCTGCTCCGATGGTCCGATCCCTTGCCATCAGGCTGTACATGCACCCTTTGGGCCAGGCCGTACTAGACCGGGTCACCAGATGTCATGTCTAGCTGGACACTCGGCTAATCTGGGCGGAGTCCTATGATGCCTAATGGGTCTGGCCCATTAGACATACTGAACCAGACCAACCCAGACCAAAACATGGTCATGTTGAGTTGGTCAATTTATGACCGAGGTATTTGGGATCCTCGGTTAGTTTTTTTTTTGGGTCAGTTCGATCGGGTCCGACCGAGCATGGACACAACCGACCCTTGGTTACAAAAACACTGATAACTTACAGATAGGGTGTCTGATTGACATGCCATCTATGGCATGAGAACTATTGTGATGAGTTAATCATTCTGATATACTCAATAAGTGTTTGGGTGGGGTTTGGTGTATGGACATGTTGGATCAGACTCGAATTGAACCAGATCATTTTTACTAAAAGGCCTATATCTTGAAAACTGTGCATCTTATTGATGAGCCGTTTTCAGAATTAGGGCTCTCCCAATGATGTGATTATTTTGGAACTATCTATGGTAAAATTAATGCATATTGAGATGAAAAATTTTGATTGAGGATCGATTCTCATAGGCATGCTACATACAGAACCCCGAGGTTGACTGAGACCTGAAGACTGCAGACTTTTGACACAGTATGACATGTCTATGGCCCAGTGGGAAGCACTTCTCTATGAATTTGAAGACCCAAGGTGGGAATCACTTCTCTTTGAAAATGTAGGGCAATGGTATGGAATGAGGTGGAGTGCCATAGTTTTCCATGTTTAGTGGGAACCTCTTCTCTTTGACTTTGTATGCCCATGGTGAGAAACACTTCTTTGTAACTTAACAGACCCATGGTACACAGTGGGGAGGTGTACCTAAGTAGTCCTAGGTTAGTGGGAAACACTGCTTAGTGACTTGGTTGACCCACTATACTTGTTTGAGGATGAGTTCTCCAACAACCTAGGTGTTCAATTTTGTGACTGGTGTTTCCACTATTACTTCCCAAAACTTTTAACTAGTGTGAGCTGCCATATGTTTTGTTCTTTACATTGAGGATTGTTATTGGTTATTTCCTTTCTGCTTCGGGGTCCCTACAATGTGATGTTTTACAAGTCCTTACACAGGATCCACAAGCATGTGTTGTATCTGGTGCTGATGATCGATGTTTCGACAAAGACTTTGGTGGACTAGGATCTAGAGGTGCTCAGGGGGATGAGACCGATGGGCGCTACAATAGTGTAACTGATGGCCTATGACCAGGCAGAGCCAAGTAGGACCAGGTGGATGGGACATCCTACATTATCTTCCAGTAACTACACTACTCTCACATCCTGGTGGGGTTTTCGATGATGGCCTTCAAAGTATCCTTTGTCTATTTTTCCGTTTTCAGTCCTTTTTTTGGGTTTGTATTCTAGACTAGTTGCTTTTAGCTATACTTTTCACTCATTATTGTTTTAGTATACTTGTTTTCTTGGGTCAATGTGTGGGAATGGGTTGGGAATGTGTGTGTGTACAGGTATTCAGGAAAATGCATCCCACTTTTAGGTTGATGCCTTTGGTTCTTGTCGTCTGCCCCTGGCCTTCAGGAGGCGGGATTGTGGTAGTCACGGCATGGGCCATGGGGTATGAGTCATGAAATTTTTATCACTCTAACATGGCCAATACATACCCAAATACAATCTTTAAATCCCTACCCACGTTATAGATTCCCTTTATCAGTATAAAACCAACCAAGGATGGATTTAGTTATAATCCTAAAGAGGTTATCCAAATAAGAGAAAAATAAAGAACATATATAACAAGTCCGGCATGAGGTAAGGGACACATTACATTAAAAATGTTTTAAGTAAATTTAAGGATATATATTTATAAATTGTTTTCCTAAATTTCAATATTATATAAATTATTTTATTGATGTATTTATATAGATATAAGATAATTCTAATGGCCATGGTTTTTTGTTTTTTTACAATATTTGAAAGGTTTTCAAATGTAACATTTTGCGTATTCCATTATGAAATGTTTTGGATTCATTTATGAAGGAAAAAAATGAAATGTTTTATTTTAACATATAAGGCATTAGTGTATTTTGACCCATCTATGAAATTTTTTTGATATATGGATTCATTTTAATAATCTATGTTTTCTTCAAAAAACCCCCACTCAATCACTCTATCCTCAGTAATTTATTTTGGGAAATGGGTTTTTAAAAGGAAAGTATATTTTAAAATATTAATGTGTTTTACATATTGGTTTAAAATAGTTTCTCAATAGAATTATGATGAAAAGTTTAATGATAAAAAAACACATGATAGGTTCCATAACAATTGTTAAAATTAGGTGATCTTTGAATAACCCTCCGATGCATTAAGTAATAATTAATTTATTTGGAGAATTAGGTAGGAAGATGAATATATAGGTTATTCCACTTATAAGGGTTATTATATGGGTTCTAGTAAGAGTTCAATGAATATGATTTCCTAAGACACCTACTAGCGTTTTATATACTTACTAATGTGTTTTTTGGGAAAACCTTTGATTTCAAAAGGTAAACTAATGACCAGTCAGTTTAAAAGAAGTAATATACAATTTTAGGGTAAAAATCAATGTTTTTAAGAAATAAATTCATTAGTTCTTATACTTTCTAATAAACCCTCATGATTATGATGTTTCTTTTATATTTTATAATAATCTGTTTTATGATAATACTTCAGTAGTAAATATTATTTAACGTTTAGCAAATTGATAAATAAACTCAATATTTATTATGTCAATGGAAAACATTATTTTAAGATCTCAATGATTTATAATTGACTAAATCGTTTCATTAGTTTTTATCCCCTACTAATATTTTTATGATCATCCCATGTTTTTAAATTTTTTTCATTGGTTCTAAGGATGAGTAGGATACAAAATAAGAAAAATAGAGAATCAAAATTAATTATTTAGAAAAGAAAACATGTTTAATTTTTAAAGTTCAATATTGGGGTAACCTCGGTAAGGATGTGACTAAATTGTAATTTATCGGTCTATTATGTAAGAGTTATGAAAAAATTATCTAATATTATAAACATAAAAAATAACATTGGGTATTTAATAATTATAATTCTTCTTTAAAAGTAAAATTATGCACTGGATAAGGGCCCGGAACTTACAATTTTTATCATAGAATTTGTTTTGATAGTTTTAGAGGTTAGGATAATTGATATAAATTCATTTAAGATATAATAATTTATTATTATTATAGAGTTTGATGATTACATTATTTCTTCATCTAAACTATGTATGTTCCAAATGTCTCTCCCAATAGGAAACAGTGAAGCTAAAACAATAAGGCATTAAGAGGACATTATCATTCCAAATTAGCAACCCATTATGGTCAAAATTGCAGAAGAGTATTTTATTGCAATGATGGATCAGTTGACACATGATATAAATAATGGTGGCATACATGTGAGCAATAAAATAAATTCAATATAGAGGAAAATTTATATTGTGGATCATTTAATAATAAAAAACCATCCAACATTAAATGGATCGTATAAGCCTATGATAGCTAATGAATGGGTTAATTCCTTAGAGAATATAATTTAATTCATTGGTTTTTCAGTTAATCATAAAGTATCACTTTCTATTTACCATTTTTATGGTCATCTTGGTCAATGGTGGTTGATGGCTACAAATAATAGAGAAATAGAAGATATTAATGCCATATAATTGGACACATATTAGGATATTTTCCATGAGAAATATTATTTAAATTTTATTTGAGTTGTGATGGGTAATAAATTCTTGGTCTAGACCTAAAATAATGATAATTTATTGGTCGTATATGATGACAACATCATAAGATTAGCAAGGCACACACCAAATTTTTAATGGGATCATGATAGTAAAATAAATTTATTTTATATAGGAATGAATACAATATATTGTAATTCATTAGCTTTCAATGGGTCTAAAATTATTAGAAAAATTTTCAATATCCCTAAAAGGAAGAAATTATTTTTTATAATGATCATGTATTCCACTCAAAAAGGGAAAAAATTATAAATTGATGGAAATGGGGAGGACCCCATCAATGAAATACAAAGATAAGAAAATCATGTTTCTATGTTCTGATTAGTGTGGTAAATATCACCAAGAATAATTTTTAATAAATATGGGAAATGTTTCTAATATTGAATGTTTAGACATATGGTGAAAAACTATAAATAAAATGATCTGAATAATAATGAAAAATCTGATGATAAGGCACATTAATTATAATTAGATGGGTCATTATAAGAGAAATTTTCCGAAGATAATAATTATTGATGTAAATCTTCATCATAAAAAATAGAGAGGTGTGGTTAAATCCAGTATGACTAATTTAGAAAATACTGGACTGTCAAATGATGCAGTGTCCATAACATAACTTTTTTATTTATATTATATCAATTACTTGGTTTATTTGGGGTTTAAGTACTCCGAAATTTCATAGATGGTTTTTGATAAATTTTAAGTGTCACCATAATTAATAAATTCATATGTTTTGGTAAAAACACATAGGAAAAGTATAAATGATTAAAATTATAATATTGTTCCTTTTGTTTTCTCATAAATGGTATTTAACTACAAAACATGATGTTTTTGTTCATGTATAGTTTGAATATTTTCTAGGTGTGGATTTCATTTTGGACTACCATGCTTTGATATAATAAAAGGCAAAATAAATTCGAAAAATGAGTTTCAAATTTTATATAATAATAAAACCATACATTCAATAACCTATGATAAATCTAATAAAATATTAAAATATGTAAATGAATGTTATCTTTCATATATTTTTGAGAATAGGGAGAATTATCATATTGGTGATGTCCTTATAGTGAATGAATTACATGATTTATTTCCTAAGGAATTTGTTATTATAATAAATGATCTGGAATTTGAGTTTATTAAAAACATAGTGCCTAATGTTAATCCAATTTCAATGCCCCCTTATCAAATGGTTCATGTAGAGTTTTTATAATTGAAAAAATACTTACACTAGTTTCGAAATAATGGTTCCATTCTTCCAAATAATTCACATGGGGTTACATTATTTTATTTTTCGAATAGGAAGGTGGTTCAATAAGAATTTATCATGATTATTGTACCTTGAATAACAAAAATTTTAAAAACAAGTATCCATTGCCTCATATTTATGATTTGATTGATCAGATCTAGGAAGAAAACTATTTCTTGATGATTGGTCTTGGGAAAATATACAATCAGTTGAAGGACATAAAGGATGATATTTTTATGTTTATGTTTTGGACTAGATATAGAATTATGAGTATGAAGTTGTGCACTTCATGGTATCTAATTCAGTACTTATATTAATGTATCTTAGGAATATATTATTCCTAGACTATTAAGATATGTTTTTAGTTTACTATGTAGATGATATATTTTTATATTTTAATAGTTATGATGATCATGAATGTCACTGAAGTTTTTTTTCTCAAACATATAAAGAAAATTTTCTATAGGTAATATTTATTAAATGATAATTTTTATGGAAAAATATTTCTCTACCTATGAATATTTCATCTAAAGATGGTTTAAATGTTCACCAACTAAAAAGGAATGTTTTTTTATAATAAACAATACCTAAAAATTGTAAATAGATTTATTTTTTAATTGTATTTTTGTGTTCCTACAAATACATTATTGAAAAAAATTACAAATTTCCCAGATTATAGAATTTGTTAACATGAAAAGAAGTTAACTTATTCTAGAATAATGACTGTGATGACTATTTCTATTAAATGAATTTATGATTTGTGAATGCTCTAGTTTTCGCCATACTCTATTGAAATAGTAAATTTTTCATCTACAATTATTCCCGAAAAATGGATCTTGGTTGTGTTATGATGAAAAATTTTCAGGTATTTTCTTAAATTTCATATCGAATGAAACCACGAGTTAACATGTACTACATATGATTAGGATTTAGTTTTTTGTTTCCTTAAAAATATAGGGGCATAATGTATATGGAGTAAAGTGAGAAATATATAATTTGAATTGGGAGGATATTGATACAATAACAACCTCACATATAATACATATCATTATTGTTGCTGATAAGATAAATCTTGGCCTAGAAATTATTCATACAAGAACTTCCCGTATTTTTTTTCTAGTGTGATTAAAGTAAACCCTCTCAAAATTATTTAGGAATTCTTAGAAGGAGGATCACATTTTACATGAAATGGAAGGATATCATAAGAAAGTTTGGTTTATATCATTTAATATTAATGAAGAATATATTATTGAATTTATAAAAATCATATGTGTTCCTTGTGATTCCTAGTTGAGGATATAATTTTGAGTAAATCTTATAGTGACTCATTTTCAATTCACTCTGGAAGCACTAATATTTATATGATTCATTGGGAGTATTACCTATGGTATGGATAGAAAATACATATTATTAGATTTTACGTGAAATTCTTTACACAATAAGCAGTTATAGAGGAATTTAAATTATCAAAGGGGGTGATTCTGTCACGACCCATCCTCGGGGCCTATGACGTGACTACCCTACGTCTACCTTCCAAAGGCCAGGGGCTGGGGAATAGCACCAAATGAAAAAATCCCGATAACTAGGAAGGCATTGCCTTTATAAAACAAACACACATCCAACCTGAGTATAATAATAAGTAATACACTAAGTACAAGAGATAGTGATGAAAATTAAATAGGCCGGAATACAAACCCAACTGAAAAGATACTCCTACAACTGAACGAAAGTACAAAAGAAAAGACAACTACTTGAAGATATAAGTAGCTCTTGGGTCGTCCACCTCGGATCCTACCTGAAGGGCTGGTACATATAGCCTCCTCAATGCTCTCGCCCGCCAACCTACTCCGAGTACCATCTCATTGTGAAGTCCACCTCTGGGTGCTGACTCATTGTGAGGTCCACCTCCGGGTACCGTCTAGTCTATGTACACTCGGTCTCTTTCAGCGTTGTCTGTCGTCTTCATCCAACACAACGAGGTGAGGGCATAGCCCGTGCAGGGGTGAGTATAACGATACTCAGTAGGGACCCCGAGACCCTCATGGTCTCACTAAATCCAACAAGGATAACTACAAGAAGGATCTCAACAGATAACCCATACATAGGTATAAGCCCATAATTATACCTAAGTTATCATGTAACCCATATCACTCATGAAGAAACTCAAAGGTTATGAATCAAAGGATAACCACTTCTTAGTTATATGCTCATACATATACCTAAGTTATCAAGTGACCCATATCAATCATGAGGTAAACACAAACGTCACTGACTTAGCTGAAACGATGATTTTCATTATCGAAACCACAAATCCTGGAGAACTCCTCCTCTGTCGAGTATAGTGCTCATATCACGACTCTGATGCGCTACTCACTAACCTTAGACTGATGAGGTACTTCACCTGTCGAGTACCTCGGGTCTTCTGCCAAATACCGGGCACTCCAACTGCTGAGGGTTTGCTGCTAAATACTGGGCGATCTCCCTAATAGCCTACAGAGGTACTCCTCCTGTCGAGTACCGTAGGTCTGCCACCAACTACCAGGTGCTCAGTTCATAGTGGGTCTACCGCCAAATATCGGGCACTCCGTCCACTGGGCTAACTGAATCACTACGAGTCGAATCGGTCATGCAGTCATCCATTCTACAACAACTCGGTCTCCGCACTCCATAGGCTTTTCTCCAGGAGGGTCTGCTCCATGAGCTACTGGTCATTACTTCCAAGTCTCACGAAGTCTCACATAGAAGTATCACAAAGGAAAGCCTCATCATATGGGTCTCAATGCAACAGACAACACGTCAATCGGACGCCCGTTCTATGAGTTATTTGCATTACCATTCTAGGGTCCCGGTTAGATTTCAGGTATAATCCAACCTCACCATACTCTAACTACGCCCAAACCTCATGTGAAGTATGCCAAAAGAACCGTCTCATCAATTGGAAACCAACAATGTCAACAACACATCAATCGGACATCCGGAGCTCAAGTTATAAGCGTTTTCGCTCCGAGGGCCCGGTTAGTTTTGGGTTCAAACCAATCCGGCCATAAACAATGCTCACCGAAACCTTGAGTGTAATATACTACATCAAACATCTCAATCCAAGGATCCCTATGCAATTGATGGTGTTTCGATCGGAGGTCTGTAGCCCAAGATATAGGTGTTTGAACGAACGTGGTCCGAAAATAGGGGGTTTGGGCCCGTTCCGACCCGTCCTAACACCCCTTGCGGTGGCATGAACCAGGTCAACCCAACTTGGGTCCGAGTTTGGCCCAAAAAGGGTGCTGCCTGACCCAGCCCAACTGGGCGTGGCCCGACCCGGCACTGGCGGCCCGACCCGGTGACGGCGACCCGGCCCGGCGCTGGCGGCCCGGCCCGGTGCTGGCGGCCTGGCGCGGTGCTGGCGGCCTGTTGCGGCTTGACCAAGCGGTGGATCCTTGCGCGGAGGAGAGCGGGGCGCTGCCCCTTGCCGTTGATTCACACCGGTGGTGCGCTGGGGCACCACTGCCTCTAGGAGGCCAGCCGCTGCAGGCTGCCATCTCTTATCGTCGGTGTCGCTGTGCTAGCACGGCGCACTGGCAACATCTTCCACAGACCACCATATGCACTCCGGTGGTCCGTTTTACCCACCGTCTATGCTAGAAGGTCTCATGGGACCCGTTATTCACTATGACGGCTTCCAAATTCCATTTTGGTCTCGTACATCATCACCTGTTAATCCGCGCATTGTCAAAAAATCTGCAGAGGGTTTAGGCTTCTTCGTTATCATGTGCCCTCCGGGTTAGGCGTTATCAATTGGAAATAAATCAAACACATGCTTTCAACAATGTTAAGGGTATAATTTATCCAATAATAAATTATGATATTTCATATAAATAAACTCTCATCTTCGTGATATAAAACCACTAAAATGAGATGTAAACAAAATTCCCCTACCTTGATAATTGATGTCGCACATGGGGCATCGCGGAAAACAACGTTGTGAGGAAAGAATTCATAGGTGACGTTGGAGTGCGTCTGATACGGTGTCTCCTCACTTATTGTGGAGAAGAGAAAAGATGTCACGTCAATATTTCTTCACAGAACTGTTGTTCTTGGTCGAGAGGGAAGTCCTCTTCTTCTTCACAAGAATTCTCTCCCAATCTTCCTTAGCACAACGAATGTCCTCCCCAAAATAAAATAATAAGCTTACCTAATTATTTTATTTACATAATCCATTTCAAATTTCGAAACTAAAAAAAATTAATTAATTAATTGAGTGGGTTCAATTAATTAATTAGTGTATATTGGCAAGAGTTAAGAGAGGGAGATGAAAGGTCCTCATAAGTGTTTGGAGAGTTAAAGAGGGGTTTTTCAAAGTTACAAATTAATGTGGGGGGAACAGTTATGAGAGATATGGAACATTGTAAGGTTGGGGATCGTGTGGGCCTCACCTCACTAATATCGTCACATGGGCAGTTAGGGGCTTGTGGGTCCCACCCCAACTCACCCATGTAGGATATAACCACTTAGATACAAATATAAAATTGGTCCACAATTTTATTCACTTCATATATAACCACAAATTTTAACTTCTCCTCATGAGAAAATGAAATTGCGGTAAAGGTCTTTTTAAGAAATTACCAGTGTTGCGAGTTCATCGGTGCCCTCAGATTTCATTTCTGAGCGTCGGTTCAAAAGATAGAAAAACCCACTCATTCGTTCACTGAACGTACCTGAGATAAACTTTGGAAAATTATTCCAGGCACACTGGGCCTTGGAATCAGGTGCCGTAAGAAGCCACAGACTCATAAAATTCCAAAAATTAAGAAAAAAATATCCTTGAAATTTTCAGGTCTTTACATTACACTCACCTCAGGGATTTACATCCCCATAAAGCTACAACACACACAATGGAAAAAAAAAGAATACTAAGCTCGCATCTGAGCCTTCTGCTTTTATGAACTCTTCAGGAGGTTTCCATGCTACTAGAAAACACGCACCAGAGGAATTGACAATCCACGTAGGACCCGCTCTTGTCGATCCCCGATCTCCATCGGAACCTCCATGAATGTCTCCCCATCATCGATGCCCAACTTCCCATGATCAATAATGTGTGAGAGGTCATGCACATATCTCCTCAGCTGAGATACGTGGAAGACGTCATGCTCCTGGTGCATATGAGTTGGAAGGGTCAGGTGGTAAGCCACCTTGCCTACTCTGCTGGGAACATGGAATGGTCTGATGAAACGTGGAGATAACTTGCCGGTCCAACCAAAACTCCGCAGACCCCATTGGGGTGAGACCCGTAAGAAGACGTGGTCATCACCCTCGAACTCCAGTGGTCTCATCCCTTATCAGCATAGGACTTACGTCTACCCTGGGCAGTCTTCATCCCTCCTCAATGATCTTCACCTTCTCTGTCATAGCCCGAACCATCTATGGTTTTACCCATGCTGACTCCATCACTATCCACAGAGGATAATAGAAAAGCGGACAGCTGCTGTCTCGCCACTCCTAACAGCTGAAAGAATGATATCTTACTAATAGAATCTACTACAACGTTCCCTTCCCCAGGAGTATAAACCATCTCGAAGTTATAGTCCTGGGGGAATTCAAGCCATTATTGCTTTCTCTGGTTTATGTCATTCTTAGAGGAGATACACCTGAGACTATTGAGTTGGATAGAACTGTAAACCATTCGCTCAATGAAAAATGGTGATACTTTTCAATCATAAGAACTCATCTCCACCCATCTTCGTCTACATTCTACAAGAGCTGCTGAGATTTCTCCCCTGCTGAAAAGAGAAATCTGGTCTCATCCCCTAGATGAACCATGTTCTTTGCCTAATACAGTCAATCCTGACATGAATGGTAATATTTCATGTCATAAACTATGTCATAAGGCCCCAACGCTACTACTAAGAGATCCAACCGTTACTCTCGTCTCCAAGGGTTGAATCACACTGTTGGCATCAGTGCGTTGTTACTGGGTCTCCTCCAGTTGGAATCTCAGAAGTGAGGGTCAAGTCAACACTTTTAAACCAGAAGCTCGTAGTATCAACCATACAAAAAGGACAGCACAATAAACGTCATAAAGATAAGTGTCTTTTATTACTACAACTCATAGTACAAGGACACAAAGCAAACACGAAAATGACAACATTGAAACTAAAAGAACCAAGAACAAAGGCCTCCATGCCTGGAACTAGTCCCACTCATGTCCACCTACTTCCAAAGTTCTGTAGTTGTATGCTTCACCTGCCTGAATCTGTGCTCTACCACATCCATGTGTTCCCTAGGGTTGCGGTGGTCCGCTTGTTGGTGGTTGTGGCAACACCTCGCAGCGTCGTCCACCACCAACTGCATGTCCAACTCCACTTCCACGGTCTCCTGTTCCTTGAGGTCCACCTTGATCGAACCTCTACCTCTACCTAGGAGGTTCTTCATCTCTCTACTGATCATATGTATGGTGGGTCGGATAGTCACGTGCCATGTGACCAAGCCCGCCACAGGTGTATCAATGACAGATCCTGGCACGACTGGCTCTAACTCTACCATGGTTGCCCCACACAACTGAACCTGAGTCGTGCAGTCGGCCACCGGTGGGTCTGTTCCTCTTGGACCATTGTGTTGTCTATCTACTGATAGCTGTAGAAAACTCTGCTGCAAGTCGACCAATGCTGGGTTCCGCTTCTGGAGACTGCTCAGCAAGAAAAAATTCCACTAGAAGGGCCCGCTCCAACACTCCCGCCTGCATCGGGATACTGATTGGAATCATTGAAGCTCTGATCTCAAGCCTCAGTCCCTACTCAAAGGTCTGGTCTCGGAATAATGGGTCCCAAAACATTTTCGTGGAGTAGTGCGAGAGGTCTGTGAACCTCGCTGAGTACTGTGCTACTGACATGTGGCCATGCCGCAGCTGCAGTAACACCTAGATTCGCACCATAGAGAGGGTGGATGGAACAAACTTCAAGCGGAAGAGGCTCTCAAAGTCCATCCAAAGAAGAGATGCCTCATCATGCATCTGGAGCATCAGGTACCACAATCTACCTGCTACTTCTTGAAAGATGTTGGCAGCTAGGATCACCATGAAGTCCACCGGTGTATCTAATAGCCTGAAGACTCTCACCATAGCCTCCAGCCAATCCTCAACCTCCTGTGGGTCCATCTCTCCCCTGAGCCTAGGTGGCCTCTGGTGCTTGAACTCATGCAGCGCACTCAATCGGTGTGCATCACCAACAGTTGGGGCTTGTGGCATCAGTGGCCCAATAGGTGGTAGTACCGCTGGTGCCTCAACTGAAAGAGGGCCTTGTACTGAGGCCTCATCACCCGGCGGACTGTCAGTACGTACAACTCTTGGGGCTCTAGTTGGTCGTCTGTGGGGTGGTATCCTGAAAGAAACAGATGTGAAAAGGTCAAAAGACTATACCAGGTGAGCTGACCTAGTTTGACCTAACATAAAGAAAACATATGGAAACACACACTCAATTAGTGTTTTCGTGCACTGAGTCGGAAATCAATAGTCAGGGTCCTGGTGTTTGGATACGTCAGCCACCACACCAACACTCGGCTCCCTAAACTAAAAACCAAACTCAGTATCATTAACACTATTGCTTCATAGAAAGGAAATTATCATAGTTCTATGTTCTGCGGTAGAACCGACTCCTCTGAAACCAATTTTTCACGACCCGTCCTCGGGGCCTGTTCCGTGACTACCCCAACCCCGTCTTCTGTAGGTCAGGGGCTGGTGACTAGAACCAAAGGTGTAAGTCCCAATAACTGGGAAGACATTTCATTTATAAAACAAACACACATCCAACCAAAGTACAAGCGGAAGTAATACACTAAGTACATAAGATATTGTTGAGAAGTAAATGGTCTAGAATACAAACCCAACTGAAAAGATACTGCTACAACTGAATGAATGTACAACAGCTGGATGATAGAAGTAGATTTGGGGTCATCCACCTCAGGACCATACCTGAAGGATAGGTATAGGTATCCTCCTCAACGATCTTGCCCACCAACCTCCTCCGTGTATTTTCTATTCATGAAGTCCACCTCTGGGTAAAGACTCGTCGTGAGGTCCGCCTCCGGGTACTATCCAGTCCTCGTACACTCGGTCTATGTCTGTGTTGTCTATCGTCTGCATCTAACAAAACGACGTGTGAGCATAGCCCGTACATGGGTGAGTATAACGATACTCAGTAGGGACCTCAGGACCCTCATGGTATCACTAAATCAAACAAGGATAACCACAAGAAGGTTTTTAATAGAAAACCCTTACATAGGTATAATCCCATACTTATACCTATGTTATCAAGTAACCCATATCAATCATGAGGAAACACAAAGGTTATGAAATCAACGGATAACCACTTCTTAGGTATATTCTCATACATATACTTAAGTTATCAAGTGACCCATCTCAATCATGATATAAACACAATGGTCATTGACTCAGCTCAAACCAAGAATTTGATTATCGACACCACAAATGCTGGAGAACTCCTCCTCTATCTAGAAAAATGGCCCTATAATGACTCCGAGGCGCTACTCACTTATCTTAGACTGCTGAGGTACTCAACCTCTCGAGTACTGCTGGTCTGCTACCAAATATCGGGCGCTCCATCTGCTGAGGTTCTGCCGCCAAATACCGAGCGCTCTCCCTAATAGCCTATAGAGGTACTCCTCTAGTCCAGTACCACGGGACTACTGCCAACTACCAGGAGCTCCATCTGCCATGGGTATGGCTGCAAATACCGGGCACTTCGTCCACGGGGCTAACCAAATCACTACCCGTTGAATCGGTCAAGCAGTCGTCATGTCTACAGCTACTCTGTCTCTGCACTCCATACGCTCGTCTCTGGTTGGGTCCGCTCCACGAGCTACTAGTAGTTACTTCCAATTGTCACAATGTCTTACATAGAAGTATCACAAATTAAAGCCTCATCATATGGGTCTCAATGCAAATAGACGGTGCGTCAATCGGACGCTCGGTCTGTGAGTTATTAGCATTACCATTATAGGGGCCTAATTGGATTTTGGGTACAATTCAACCCTTATATACTCCAACTACATCCAAACCTCAGGTGAAGTATTCAAAAATAACTGTCTCATCAAGAGGAAACCAAAAAAGTTGACGACGCATCAATTGGATGTCTGAAGCTCATGTTATAAGTGTTTCTACTCCGAGGGCCCGGTTGGTTTCAGGTTCAAACCAATCTAGCCATACCCATAGTTAGCCGACACCTTGAGTGTAATATACCCAAACGACTGTCTTTATCCTAATATCCCAATGAAACTGATGGTGCGTCGATTGGAGGTCTGTATCCCAAGATATATTTGTTTAAACGAACCTAGTCCGAAAATTGGGGGTTTGGGCCCAGTCAGACCCGGCCCCACACCCCCTGGGTCGGCCCGAACCGAGTCGACCCAACTCGGGACCGGGTCCAGCCTAATAGGGCGTGGCATGGCTCAACTGGCATGGCCCGGCCCAGTCGGGAAAGGCCCGGCCCGGCGCTGGCCGCCCGGCCCAACGGCTAGTTTCGGCTCGACCAAGCAGCAGAGAGTTGCGCCGCAGAGTGGGGGGTACTACCCCTCGCCGTTTATTGACACTGGCGGCGCGCTGGTCCACCGCCGCCTCAAGGCAGCGAACCGCCACCGGCCGCCGCATCCTGTCGTCGGCGCTACCATGCTGGTGAGGTGCACCGACAGCATCTTCCGCGAACCACCGAACGCACTCCTGTGGTCCGTTTTGTCCACCTTCTACGCCAACGACTCTCCGGGGACACATTCTTCACTGTGACGGCTTCCAAATGCAGTTTCAGTCTCATACATTGTCACCCATCAATCCGTGCTTAGTCAAACAATATTCAGAGGGTCCGTGATTGTTCATAAGCCCATTCCCTTCACGTTAGGCATTATTAATTGGCAATAAATATAACATATGCTTTCAAAAATGATATGGGTATAATTTATCCAAGAATAAATTATAATAACATCATATAAATAAATGATCATTATCGTGAGATAAAACCACTCAAATGAGAAATAAAGAAAAATGACCCTACCTTGATAATTGTTGTCGCACGTTGAACATCACGGAAAACTTCTTCACAAGGAAATAATTCGTAGGCGACGTCAGAGTGCGTCTGATGCGGCATCTTCTCACTTGTTGCAGAGAAGAGAAAAGATGGAACGTCAATCATTCATTACGGAACTTTCATTCTTCGTCGAAGAAGATGTTGTTCTTCATCGAGAGGGAAGTCCCCTTCTTCTTCACAAGAATTCTCTCCCAATCTACCTTAGCACAACGATAGCCCTCCCCAAAATAAAATAATAAGCTACCCTCATTATTTTATTAACACAATCCATTTCAAATTTCAAAACTCAAAACACTTAATTAATTAATTGAGTAGGTTCAATTAATTAATTAGTTTATGTTGGAAAGAGTTAAGAGAGGGAGAGGAAAGGTCCCCATAAGTGTTAGGAGAGTTAAAGAGTGGTTTTTGAGAGTTACAAATTAATGAAGGGGGAATGGTTATGAGAGTTATAGAAATTTGTAAGGTTGGGGCCCGTGTGGGCCCCAACTCACTAATATCCTCACATGGGTAGTTAGGTGCTTGTGGGTCCCACCCCAGATCCCCCATGTAGGATATAACCACTTAGATACAAAAATAAAATTGTTCCACAATTTTATTCGCTTCATATATAACCACAAATTTTCACTTCTCCTCCTGAGCAAATGCAACTGTGGTAAAGGTCCCCTTCAAAAATTACCGGTGTTTCGAGTTAATCAGTGCCCTAGGATTTCATTTCCGAGCATTAGTTCAAAATATTAAAAAACCCGCTCATTCGTTCACTGAACGTACCCGAGATAATCATCCGAAAATTATTCTGGGCACACCAGGCCTCAGAATCAGGTGCCGTCAGAAGCCACAGACTCATAAAATTCCAATGAAATTAAGAAAAAGTATTCCTCGAAATTTTTGGGTCTTTATATATTCAACCATTTCCATTTCTAATATTGAAATGGGAGAAAATATCTATGAATTTTGTTGGGGAATTTCCAAATCCATGGAGCCTAAAAATGTGATTTAAGTTATTATTGATTGAGTCACTAAATCAACACATTTACTTATCATTTAAATTAATATGTATTTATATAACACCCAAATATTTGACAGTATGAATCTTCATAAATAAATTCAATTTATTCAATAGCTTACATTGAGCAGAATCCTAAGCTTAAATGAACCATGATATAATATCAAATATTAATAGCATAGTTAGAATTATAATGTGACCATTAGAAAAAGTAATCTATCTATCTGAATAATAACTTCACCTATGAATGTATATATAAAATTTAGGTATCTTGTAAATGAAAATATGATCTATTTGTATCATTGAATAAGTAAATAAATGTTATTAAAATGATAAATTAAGGTTTGGTATTTTTGTGAATCGTAATTGTTGTTTTAAAAATTTTCAATAAATATAATGATTTAAAATAATATTTATTTTTATGAAATAGGTTCTAAAAATAATATTTGGTTTCATTACAATTATATGACATTTTTATGTTATAATAGTTATTTTGTTTTTTATTTTTTCATAAAATCTGTTACAAAGGTAAAATATGTATTTTTTTAATAAATGAATATTTAATCTAACAATTAAATTTATTATATTTATAAACTAAATTTCGCAAAATTTATTTCCTTTTTTAAATATACACATTTTAATAGCATTAGGAATAATTTTTTGGATTTTTCAAAATTATTGATTTTTTTATGAACAAAGAAATTATGTACTTTATGATATTTAACAATATAAGTTAAATATAAAAATTTCAGAGTCATTTATGATGTAATAACCAATTATTTATAACTCACATGCACTATTCACTATACATATTCACAATAATAAACCCTAATAATAACCTTCAAACAAGTTAACAAATAATTGAATACACTTTCTAGAAAATGCCGCTCTCCACCATAATAAATTCCTCCCCTCACAACCCCTTATCCTCCCATATTATAATCCTTTAATATTTTATAAATTAAATTAATTTACTTCCCCAATTTTCATCCCCTAGTCCAAGACCTTCTGGTAATACCATAATACCAAATCCAAGAAACTAATGGAGGTTCTCATGGTGCTGATATTCAGGATTAAAATTCCATCATCTATTTCATTAATTTTTTTCATTCTTATACTCTCGTAACCTCAACTATCCAATTTTCTTGTTAAATACATTATTATAAATAATATTTTATTTTATTTTTCTACTGAATTATTCGTCATCAAAACCCTTCTCCACTATAGTAATTTTAATAATCCAAGCAACATATTTTATGTGTCGATTTGGAGCCTTCATGGATGATATGTTTCGATTTTCCATTATCTCCTTAAATTATGGTCATTAAACCATTATTATGGTTAATAAATATTTTAATATAAACATTATAAGTTATATAATATTATGGAAGAAATATATATAGACATAATTTTATATAAAATGACATAAATTCATGGTGGTCGTAAAAATAGACAAAATAAATTAAAACATTTCATCAACATTTTATCTTATTACAGAACCTCATTCCATATAAAAATATCATTTATGAGACAAATAAATATATTTATGTTCACTAATAATAATTAATTTCACTTCTAGAGATGTTATTACTGTTTTAATGGAACTCCCTTATTTATACTAAAGCAAACTTACAATAAGACAATGAAATTAACACTCTCAGAACTATAAAATTATTCATTATAACTCATTAAAATGGAAAAAATGTAATTAATTATAATTAAATGAAGAAAATATATGGTTAATATGTTCTGAATTATGTAATTATGTAATATAATTTTATTCTTACGGACATTAATTATATTTTTATAACACTTTTGAAAATAATTTATGTGTTTCTCATCTTACTTTCACTTTTGTGAGATATATTTCGTATTCAACCCATATTTATTATTTGTTTCATAAAAAATTCCCTTTAATATATCATTTCCTTAATCTCTTTATATTATTTTGATTTGGTTTTTAACTTTATGATCATTTATTTTATAGGCCATATGGTTTGGCAGATTAAAAATTGGTGGGGGAATTCTTAACCCCATTTCCATTATTTGGTTTAAACTACTACCCCCATTCATTATGTCATGATATGATTATGTGTGAAAAAATTCATAATATTATGTTTTATTTCAACTTTTTCATGTGGTTTTAAATCTGATGAAAATAATATAATCATTTGGTTAACTCTCATACTTTCATTTAAAAATAATAATTTAAATGTTTCTTTTTACAAATTTATAAGGAATATGTTTTACCTTATTCGGAAAGAGTGGATATTTATTATTTCATGACAACTTTTTATGTTGAGGAATCATTTATACGTTTAAATCATTATTTTCAATGAAATTGTTCTTTTAAATTTTGCATATTTTTGAATAAATAATTTTAATTAAAAGGGGTGTCTCTATCAATATTTTCTCAATGATTTTACTATAGTATTTTAATCTATTTCTAAAAAGTTTGTTAGACATTATTTTTAATTGAGGATGATATCTAATGACACATATACCATATTTTATTGAATGTCTAATTTGGGTCATGACTATGGGTGTGATATTTTTAAATCATTCATCATATTACACAAGATAGTTTATGATTATTATTTTATTTGATGAAAGTTGTCAAAGATTCTTATACTAGATTCAGTATGAATATATATTCTGATTATGTTCCACCCCCATCATATGAGAAATGTTTTGAACTTTTATAGTGATGTTTGACACCAATCCTAGCTTCTTGATGCATCATTTTGTCTTTTGAGACAAACTATTTTGGGCATTGGTTGATGTCTTACCTAATTATGTGTTATGTATTGGGCTAATCCATGATGGTATGTTTAGGATTTACCTAATAATTAATTCCTTAATTATGATATTAGTTCTTAACAATCCATGTGATTTTTTGACATGTATAATTTCCATGGTCATGTTTCAGTATCAAGTGATTATTTATATGGAATTATTTGGTCAAATGTTATTCCTGTTATATTATTTTCATGATAAAATTTCAGTGGAATTCATTGTTCATTATTGTTTATGTATACTTATGAAAGAATCTGTTGTGTTATTTCCAATACTAAGAATCTAATCTCGCTATTTTATTTTGTTCTATTTTCCCCATTATTCAAATATGTGTATTATTATTGATATCCATGGATACTTTAAGATAATATCGGTTTTTCCAAATAAGCTGCAATGTGTTATTTAATTTCATGTTGTAATGTAGTACATATGTTTGAATATGATTTTACACATTAGATAAACTATTCACTTCTCTAGGATGGTGATCACTTGTATTTAGTACCAATGTTATTGAGTAAGATATCACCTCTGATCTATTGGGGTCTGGATATTTATAGTGGGTATCAGCTGATGTATGGTAGAAATATTGGAAACTATATTTAGGAAATAATTGATTAGATAAATATAGCTATGTAATTAATATTAATAATAGTCCCAAGGGATCTAATACTATGATATTTATATTTTTTAAACATAAATATTTTATGTGTTTTATAATATCTAAAATTTTATAATCTAATCTAGTGTTTTCCATTGTTTAGAAATGGTTCTTAGTGGATGTAATGGAAACTATATCAATGCACGTATTCCATGTAGGGATTTCCTTCCTATGCATGATAATGATGTTGAATATGGAGATAAAACTGTATTTAAACAAGTTGTAAATATAAAAGTACAATTGAATCATGTTGTGACCAATAACCTTACTCACATGAACCTTCCCAATCCACGGAGTGGTTTAACAATGTTAAACTAACTCTTGAGATAACAACCTCCATCATTCAATATGCGATCAAACCCAATTGTAAATCAGAAGTGGAAAAGTTTGTAGAGAAGGTATTTCTAACATTGGGAAGTAACAAATGGGTTAAGGCCATCATTGTGTTTTATCATCAATTAGGATTTTTGGGTTAATGGTGGTCATTATTTCAAAACAGAATAAAGGGGGATAAAATTTCCAATATGTTATTGAAGTGTTTTGAGAAAAGTTTCATCGAAAAATATTTACCTCTAAAATAGTATTTGGATATGGAGATATAATTCCCAAGTTTTATAATGAAAGAGGATACATACATTTCTATGTTTGAATCCAACTTTATAGGGTTATCAAGGAATTCCATACACTAAATATGTAATCCAAGGAGAAATATTTATTGTTTCATTGATGGTATTAATCTAATTATAGGATGGTAACTAGTCTCCCAAACATTCTCATCACTCAAGGATATAGTATCATGTATCATCATGATAGATAATGTATTCTATAGGTTAGTTGGATTTTAAAGAATGAAATACAAGAAGAGGGATACATATTACTCTGGAAATGTAAATAAGGTAAAATGGAATATATGATTAATATAATTTCCATATTATTAGAGTGGTGGCATTAAACATAATGTTACATTTCTATTGGGATTGGAAATTTTTTACAAGTATGGATAAAAATTACCCAAAAATATTATAGTAAGGGAAAGATAGAATTTAGATATTTTCAATGATTTGGCTATAAGGGGATGGGTCATTAAGGAAATGATTGTCCAAGACTACATAGAGATGTTCTCGAAAAAATACCAAGGGAACTAGGCCCTGCATATTTAGTCACAAAAATAGATGTTGATGTTTCTAATGAAGTGGTGTTGGGTACATTAGTAATCTCCTCAAATTAAGATAATGATTTACTTGGTTATGGATCATTGGATTATTATATATCTTTGTAGTTTTCTATAAAAATTTAATATTTTAATTACACAATAAGAATTAATTTTTTATCCAAAAATCATAGTGGAAGGATTATTGCAACAAACATTTTCCATCTAGTTCTCAATATGACACATAAATATTCCCTAATTGATTCATTAATTATAATACCTATGGATGATTATTATATAATCTCTTGTAAGGATTAGACGTCAAAATATAGTGAAAACGTTTATTAAAAAGTGACATAAATTTTGAATATATATTATGATATTGAACATATGATATTTAGAGGGGAGACTTCATCATCAATTTCATGTATGGATCCACCTCTAGTAGCTATTCTAAATGTGATTCTAGGAGAATAAGAGTCGATAAACTCTAGTGATGAAAAAGGTGATCTTTAATTTTAGGAAGTTCCTATTATATATTAATGCATTGATTTATTTACATATGGATTACATGGGAATCCTCCAGATAGTGAAGTTTAGTTTTATATTGATTTAATATCTAAATCAATGCATATATCAAAGACTTCCTGTTGAATTGAAATTGTGGATAAATAATTTTAAACAGAAAACCTAATGAATTTAGTTGTAAGGGGTTTATATTCCCTAGTTTTTCACATTAGGGATATAATATTACATTCATTAAGAAGAAAAATGGTTAAATGTGGTTGTGCATTGACTATAAGGATTTCAATACCATTAAAATAAATTCCATGATTCCTCTACCTCACATTGAAGACTTATTTGACCAACATCATGGAGATATTTATTTTTAATAGATTGATCATCATTTTATATATCATCAATTTCCTACAAATAATGTAGATATTTCAAATACAAAATTTCCAAAAAGGTACGCACAAGATGAGTTTACAGTAATTCCATTGGGAATAACTAATGCACTCTCAGTTTTGTTGGATCTAGTGAATATATTATTCATGGAATATCATGATAATTTTGTTTGATATTTATTAATGATAACATTTTTTACTCCAAAAGATATTGGGACCATGAGAAAAGGTTGAGTATTTTCATGGAGACTCTTAAAAGAAAAGAGTCACATGTTATATTTAGTAATTGTGAATTTTGTATTCAAATAACTAATTTTCCTAGCCATATTGTCTTCATGGATGGAATCTCAGTTGATCATGTGAAGAAATTTTTTTCCCATGAATGGAATACAAAAGTGAATATAATAGAGGGATGTAGTTTAATTGGTTTAGTAAGTTACTATCATTATTTTATTCATAATTTGGTCTAATTAGCTAACTCGTTGAACATGCTTACTTATAAATGGGATCATTTTATTCATAAAATGTAATGTGAATAATTATTCGAATAAATGAATAAGAGATTATTGAATTTTAAAATCTTGATACTATCATTAGGTAGTAGTGGGTTGGTTATTTCTTGTGATGTATCGATCAAAATAATTAGTTGGTTCCTTATGAAGAATGATAGAGTTGCTGGAAATGTATCATGGGAGTTAAAAAATAAAAAATATAACTTTCCAACTCCTGTTATTGAGTTAGAAGTGTAATTATTTTCTCTTATGATATGGATACATTGTCTCTATAGTGAAATAAGTGAGATATATAAAGATTTAAAGAGTTTTCAATATATCTTCTCACAAAAATAATCATCATGTCGAAAAGTAGATTGCTTCATATATATAATGGTTATTAATGTTCTCTACACTAGCACCCAGGAAAGGAAAATAAGGTAGAAGATGCATTGAGTAGGAAGGATGATGGAGTTGAGAATAAAATGAGGATTGAAAAGGATCTTGTCTACATGGATTTAGTAAATATAGATATGGGAGTAAATGAGGACAGTGAAAAATCCCTATCTTTTAAAATCATTTTCTAACAAAATTTATTATAAAATAAATAAATTTCATAGACTAATGATGATAATTTCAAAATAATATAAAATTTTTGAATGATGGTAATTTGGTAGACTTCATATATGAAGATTGATTTTTGAAATTTTGTAATAGGCATTCTGTTCCCCAAATAACCTATCTGAAAGGGAATTATTATATGATTCTCATAGCTATAATTTCTCTATACACCTTGGTAGCACTAAGATGAATATATATTTGTGTGAACAAGTTTTTTTGAAAAAATATGAAGTGGAAAATTTATGATTATTATCGAGATGTTTAGTTTTTTAACATGTGAATGATTAATGGAAACATCTTGTAGGACACATGCATTCTATAAAAATTCCTATAAAAAAATTGTGTTGTATTACTATTTATTTTTTTCACTGGATTACAAAAGAATCCAAGAATAAATGATTAAATATGGTTAATTATTTATTGACATAAAAAATCCACACATTTCGTTTTTATTACGGAGGATTTTCCACTAAAGTGACTTTCCCATATCTATATTAATGATATTTTAAGATGACTTGGTGAACCTATTTCAATTGTTTCTGATTGAGATCCCCATTTTACATCAATATTTTGGGTGATTCTTGATTTTTATTTAGATTCTGAGATTTTTTTGAGTGTTTCTATTAACCCTCAAACTGACGGGCTGTCATAAAGGATGTACCACGATTTAGAAGGAATGTTGAGGACCTACTCACTTAACATTAATGGTATGTATTATCATTATTTAACATTGGTATAATTTAAATTTAACATTTTTTCCAATAAAGGTATTCAAATAAAATGATATTAAGAATTATATGGAAGGAGATGTTTTACTCCAACGTGTTAGGAATAATTTGGAAGAAGGAAATTTGTTGGCCCTAAACTTATTGATGATACAATGATAATGTTAATGACTATTAAATATCATATTAAATGAGGTAATAGAAGGAAAAGTATATATGATGGAAACCTGAGAAATGATTTGTATTTTCAAGTGGGATATCATAAATTTCTCAATGTATCTCCATGGAATGTTGTTATAAGGTTTGGTAAGAAATTGAAACTAAGACCTAGGTTTATAAGATCTTTTGACGATCCTTAATGAATTAGCTATATGTTTTATCATTTAGAGATTTTTCAAATCATTTCTAAAGTACATGATCTCTTCCTCATCACATTGTTAAGTATTTACATGCCAAACCCAATGCATATACACACATATGAAGAAATATACTTATAACCTAATTTATCTTATAGTGAGAATCCAATCAATATTCACGACACTATAGACAATGTATTAATAAACCAGATAACTTGACTAGTAAAATTTATTTAGTAAACAATAATATGGAAGAACTAACATGGGAAGCTCAGGATTATTTCAAGAATAACAACCCTCTTATGTTTATATGGTAACACTCAAGAAAATTTTATGAATGAATTTTTTAAAGGAAGAGAAAAATTTAACATGCTAAAATTTTATTTTATGTATTTTTATAAATAAATTCAATTTATTCATTAGTTTACATTGAATACATCACATAGAATTAATAAACCATGATATACTATTAAATATTAACATTACTATTGGAATAATAATGTGATTTCTAGGAATAGTTATATAGATATGAGAATAATAATCTCACCTATGAATGTTTGAAAAAATTTAGGTTTTCCATAAATGAAAATATTATATAGTCATGTCATGGAATATGAAAATAAATGTTTTAAAAATGATAAATTTATTATTGATATTTTAATGAAAGGTAAAAATTAATTTACAGTTTTATATTTAATATACCTATATAAAAGAAAATTTATTTTCATAAATTATATTCATAAATAAATATGTTCTTTCAATAAAAAAATGAGATAATTTTAAGCAACCATAATTAATTTTTAAATGAGTTCTAAAATCTATTATATTATTAAAATCAAAGTTTCTTGAATAAAGGATACTCTTATTTGAAAATTAAATTTCTCATATATGGAAATTTATTTATATAAAATGTATTACTTTTTCTAAATATACTAATATAATGATTTTCAGGGAGAATTTTTAGTATTTTTCTAAAATTGTTGAATTTTTATGAATATTGAAATAAGGTAATTTACATTATTTGAAATCGTAAGTAATGTCCATGTATTTTTAAGTAATTTTTGTGGTACGAAGCCATTAGTTAGAAATAAAATGTACTAGATATTGTAAATATTCATAATAATCAACACTACTGACAGTCTTGATAAAAAAGAATAAATATATGAATAAAATATCTAAAAAACACTGATCTCTTCCCTAATAATTACAACCCATCACCAACCCTTATCCTCACACATTATAATTACAGAAACTCCTCTAAAGTCTACCAATATTCCTTCCAAAGATTCTTCCCCATGTAAAATACCTTTTTTCTAACTAAAATACCAAATCTAAGTGTCTTGAAGAGGTCCCTTAGGAGACAATATTCAAGAGGTAAAAACCTTCTTCTTTATAATTTAATTTAATTTCTTTTCTTATCCTCTCATATCCTCACCTATCAAAAGTCTCCCAGTGACTATAGTATCATATATACACTCAAAATCTATTGTTATATTGGATTATCAATCATCGCATCCCTTCCCTTCTCCTTTTATTTAAAAAAACATCATTTGTGAGGTGTCGATTCACCTCCTTTCTTCACTTTGAGTTTTCATTTTCAATTACCACCTTCAAGGATTATCATAAAACCATTAATATTGTAAAATAAAATTTTTAATATCAATACTATAATTTATATCATGTTAATTAACCAACATATGTAAACATAATCTCAAATAAAATGACACAACTTTATGATGGTTGTAAAAAAATACAATGTAAATTAAGATATTTTCATTAAAATTTTATATAATGAATCATCCTCAAAATTGATAACCAAATGATATATTAGACAATTTAATTATTTTGAACTTCATTAATAATTAATCATTTCACATTTGGGAAAGATATTACCACTTGAAAATAACTCTGATATTTATACTTAAGGGAACCAACCATAATACCATGAAAAGAACAATCCTAGATCAACAAAATTAATCAATATAACTCATTGAAATAGCTATTAATGCACATAAATATAATTATAAAAATAATATACATGTTTATGTGGTCCTGAATTAATTAATTAATGAATCTAAATTTATTTTATAGGAAATTATGTACAAGTGTTGAATGCTTTCAGACATAAATTAAGGGTTTCTCATCTCATAATCACTTCTGTGAGATATATTCCTTATTCAACCCTTATTTATTCTGTATGGTGTATATATGCACCTTTAATATATAATGTCAGGAATTTTTATCTTTTCAATATATTTAATGTTTCATTTTATGATCATTAATTTTATTAGTAATATGGTTCGACTGATTATGATGTGGTAAGAGAATTCATAAACATAGATCAATTATTTCTCTTAAACTTCAAATCCATTGATTTTTGTCCTTCTATGATTATGTTAGAAAATAATTTTCATTAAATTATTTTTAATTTCAACTTTTTTATATTGATTTATATGTGATACATATAATATATTTTTAATGTTTTACCCCCACACTTTTTAAAAAAAATACTCTTTTAAAATTTTTATTTTCAAATATTAAAAGAAAAGTTTTTTTAACGTATACAGTGTGAGAAGATTTTTTTATTTCATGATTCCTTAATGTCTTGAGGGATAAAATATAGTTATAAATGTTTATATTAAAATAAAATGTTTTATTTTCTAAATGCATAATTTTTTAAGATGTGATTTCCTGGAAAAGTGGTGCTTCTCACAAGAATATCCTAATCATTTTGTTAGAGTATTTTCATCTAAGTCCCAATTTTTTTGGATCTTATAATTAATTGAGTTTGATATCTTATTATACCATGTATAATATTTTGTTGAATTTTTTATAATCAATTTCACTTTCGGTGTTCTATTTTGATACCAGATATCATATTACACAGGATAGTTTATGATTATGTTTTATGATTGGGGAAAGTAGTTAACTTTTCATATGATCATTTAAATTTAAATGTGTATATTTATTATATGTATCCCAATTAATTTGAGAAATTAATTAGACCTAGTAATGGATTGGTAGGGCTTTTTATATCCCCTCGATTCATTGGTAGGTTGGATGACACAAACTAGTTTGGGCATTAGATGAGGTTTTAACCGATTATTAACGGTGTTTAGGATGTACCCATGGTAGTATGTTTATTATTTCCCACATTATGAATTATATCATTATGAGATCATTTATTGATAATCAATGTGATTATTCACCCGGTATAATACTCATGGTTTTGTTTCATTCTCATGTGATTATTTATATGACACAATTTGACCATATTTAATTCCTTCTATATTATACTCAAGATTATGTTTTAATGGAATTTACATTTTTATACTGTTTATTTTTCATTTATGATAGCATAAGATGTATGCATAACCTTACTAATAAGATGGTCTCACCCCTTTATTATGTTTTATTGTAACCCTAGATTTTGAGATGTATATTATGGTCAACATCCTAGGATACTCTAGGAGAATATGTGTGTTTCAAAGGGATTAATTTGTAATATTTCATTTCAATTTTTAATTTCATAATTACGTTTGTATAATGTTTTCCAATTATAATAAATTATTTTCTCTTTTTTGATGCAATCACTTGTACATATTACCAATGTAATCAACAATGGAACCATCTTAAAGCTACTTGTGTGGGGGTCTTAATAATTTAGGCCCGAATTCTAGGAAATGTCACAAGGATATAGTAAATTCATATGGTTTATTGATATCCATTTTATATAATAATTATCTTAAATTTACATATTTCTTAAGAAACTCTTTATATTTCATTGGGTAAATAATTAAATTTTTGTAGAACATTTCATCCTCAATACAATGGAGAGTCTAAGAGAATGATTTAGAATATTTAAGACATGTTTATAATTTGTTCAACCAATTTAAAAGTATTTTCATATAATAAAAATTCAGAAATTTGTTTTTCATATAATAATAGTTTCATTATAATATATAGATGTTACCTTTTGAGACATTATATGTTATGTGGGGTTATGCACAAATTTTTTTGGGAAGGAGTAGGTGAATGAATGATTTTAGGACCATTATTGAAATAAGAATGTTATAGAATGTGAATATTTTTAAAAAATTGATGAGGATGGATCAGTTTTTGATGAAAAGTTATGATGATAACTTAAAGAAATAATTCTTTCAAAATATGTGATCTCTTTTTCATAAATAATCTTCATGGAAAAGTATTATGTATTTTAGTAAAATAGTGAAGCTAAGTATGCGGTTCGTTAGGATGTATGAAATGAAAGACATGTTTTTATCATTTTCGTATCAAGTGTAATTTCTTAGGACTTTATCCTCAGTTTATGACATATTTTAAGACTCAAAATTATAAAAATATATTTTGGATGTGTCTCATGATTTTATTCATGAATTATTTCAGTTTAAAGATATTTTTTCATAACAATAATAAATATTTTTTATTACTGACCACATAGAGGTCATTTTATGGAATACGGTGATTAATAAGGTATGGTTTTTTTGTAGAATCCATATTATTTTTGAAGCAACATGGGATTTTAAAATGTCCTGAAGGAAAAAAGACCTACTTGTTTTTATGTAATGACTAAAATTACTAGGATGTAATTGAAAAACACGGGTAAGAATGTAACAACCATGGTACTGCTAAAATAAATAATTTTTTTTCTTTTTAATATTCATTAATTTGATTTTATATATTTTTATTCACTATAAAAAAATTTGGTAATTTTTTATTCAGAAGATAAACATAATTTTATGAAAATTGGGTCATCATGCATTATATGGTTTTATTTAAAATAATTATTTCAAAACATTAGAATTATTATTTTTTAAAATGATTTTTTTTGAATTCATCCATTCAAAATTATTTTATGATGAATTCTTTATAACTTTTTGAGATGTCTTATATTTCATTGAATAATGGAAAATAATGACTTTTATTGAAAATTGGTTTACTTCTAAACTATTAACAAGATCAAATTTTATTTTGGATTAGAATTAAATTTTATTTGTCAATTATTATTAGATATATTTCAAAAAAATTATTTTAATCAATAATAACCATTTATTTGTTATAAAATCATTTTTAAACATAAAATTTCATTTTTATGGAAGACAACATTTTTCCACATTTTATTTGTTTAATTAGTAATTTAATTACACTATTTCTTTGAATTTAGATTAGTAATCAAATTACATATTTTTATTCAATTTTATTAATATTATTTGATAAGATAAATTGAGTTTTTTGTGAAAATTAATATTAAAAGTTTCAAAATTTTGTTACAACAGTTAATGTTAAAACAGATTTACATGTGGTTAAACTAATGGGACAAGGCGTATAATTACATAACACATTTTTTATCCTATTAAATGAGTTTTTTCAAAAATAAAATCTAATTGTGATGTTATACAATGAACAATAAAACATTATTTTTAATTTTGGAACACAATATATATATTTTATAAGATATGTTACATTTTATTCACAATAAAAACTATTTTTGGGTATTTATATTTAATGGAATTCTGGGTACCTGAAATTCAATCATTGATTTCCTTAAAAGTCTAAAAAACACCCTTTCTATTATTTAATTAAATAATCATGTGAACTAATTTAATGTTATATTTCATAGTGAAATAATTTGTACATATAAATCATAATTTTTCCTATAAAAAATTCATGTGATTTGGGTTCACTTATAAAAAGTCATTTATTTTAGCTATATAGTGTGAACCTATTTAAATTGGTTCGAAATCTAGAATCATAATGCTAAAAAATTAAAATTCTTTTATAATTGTATTCATATAATTATTCTATCATGGTAAAAATTTAGGTTCTCATCACTATGGTTAAAATAAGATTAAAGTAGTTTTACTAGAAGATAATGAAAAATTATACCCAAAAATTGTCTTCATGTGATTGGTGGATTCTATTTCAACCTTATCACACATTAAGTGTGAATTTTGTGTTCGTTGGTGCAACGTTTCTGAAAAAAATTATATTAATTTAATACTCAAAGTAATCCCAAGAGTTCTCATTCCCCCACATGTTAAAGGGAACTTCCTCTCTCTATTCTACACACCATTTGAGCACACTTTTTGAGAAAAATTCAATTCTTCACTTCCCTTCGCATGTCATAGAGGCCCATGTCTAGTCTAAATCCATCCTATGATGGATTTAGGTATAATCGTATAGAGCTTGTCAGAAGATTAATATGGTGAAGAACATAGGTGATGTGTAGGACACAAGGTAAGTGAAAACATACCTTAAAATGAATTTCAATGTTTTTAAAGCTATAAATTTCAAAATATATTTTCATTTCCATACTATAGTGACCCTGACCCCAATACCTTGGATGTAGTTCCTACGTTCTAACATTGGTATATGATACAATGAATCATATCTAAAAGGATCCAATAGTTTAGAAATAATGGTAAAATAGATACATATATAATTTTAATAGTAAATTTTTTTAGAAATAGAATAACTCTATTACATATAACATATTCTTGCACATCAGTCATAGTAAACATAAAAAATCTCTCATTAAAGGAAACCAAATATGGGCGAGATCAAATTATCAGAAAGGATTTAGTAAAACAGAATCGATCATGAATAAAAAATCCAGATCAAAATTCAAAGGAAATTAACTAGTAACACATTTGATTTAAATAACCAGATAATAAATAACATTTATGGAATTTTTAAATAACTGAAAAATTAATCATTTTTATAAATGAAATGAAAATTTATTTCATCCATAGATAATATCATAATGAAAACCATCAGGATAATAACTATTGAACTCTTGAAGAAGGAAATGCTTAATTATTAGATTTTATGCCTCATGCACTTGAATCTTTTATCATAAATTCTATTCATAAAATGTTCTCAATTACTGGAAAACCTACATTTAATGATAACATTACCAGATTGTCTCATAAGTCCTAATGATGCACTGAGAGGTGATATAATGTCAGGAACCATCCATCACTATATGTCCAAATAATTCTTCATATATCAAATAATTTATTTAATTTGTGAGTCAGTATTCCTTTACATAAAATATGTATAATGATTATACGATACAGATTTATATATATATTTCATTAAGCAATTAAATATCATTCAAAATAAATCAACATATGTATAAATGATATATGATTTAATAAATAATCATATCCATGATAAATAATATGGATATTTATGGGAAAATTAGTTTCTAATGATAAAAGGAAAGTTAATATTTCAGGGAAAAGTTAATGACCATAGAAATTAATTAAGCAAGTGCCCATCAATTTTATCCTTGTTCAAAATAAACATAAACCATCTAGTGGAAGAATAAGTATTGTATCAATATAACATAATCTTATTAGATTCAGAATACAGGTTTTTTTAATTAATCAATAAAAAATAATGATATAAAATTTAATACTATTCTTGGGGAAAATATTCTTTTCATTTTTAAAATTACTTTTTAAAATATAAGCCACATTGAAAATATATTTATTTGAAAATCACTTTTATAATACTATTAATTTCAGGAATATTAAAAAATCATAAAAATATTTCCTTGTAAAATATCAATTAAATACTCAAACAAATTATGTCCATGATGGTAATTAATTATATATATTTTGTATATTTATATGCGAATAGTCATTTTCACTATAAAAATGTTAGGAAGGTGCCTTAATCAGAAAAATAAAAAAGATTCCGTTCAAATTTTTTATGAAATCCAAACAAGAATTTTCTTTCAAATGACATATGTTTAATTTAAGATCATTTCCATAAATATAAAAATCTGGTAAATATTCCATTGCTAAATCTTTTTAAAAATGTTTAATACATTTTTAGAAAGAAATCAATTTCATGAAAACTAGTTTTGGAGGGTAGAGAAAAATGAAATCAGATTTTCGTAAAACATTTTTTAAATTAATTTAATTTATAAATAGTGTAATATGGTAGTATTACCGGAAAATGTCATGATTAAATTTCTGAGAATAAAATTGAATGGGTTTATTAAGAAATTTTAAAATAATCTATTTCTGCTATAATGCAAGAGTAAACAATCTTGATTAGAATGAGATTGTGAGACAAACCATCATAATGATCATAAGGATCAAATTTGAATTAATAAGTGAATAAATTATTTGTTTAAAATATTTTGAAATATAAATAAAAATTATGTAAAATAATAATGTAATAAAAATTCATTATACCCATAGTCTTAGAATTCCATAATTGGCGAAGAAGAAGATTACCCCAATGAACAAAAATTGGGTTAAAAAATCTACTACCTAACACTTCCTTTTTTTGAAGATTATTTAAAATCTTATATAGATGATTGAAAAATGTAATTAACCTATTATAGAACCATATTAATATTTAAAATATGTTATATATACCTTTTATAACCTCTTATAACCAATTTGTTTATAATCATTCATTATCTTCATTATTTCCGGTATTAATTGCCTCATTTTCACATTCTTGATTTGTTATAGAATTTCTGATACATTACATACTATATATTTATATCATATCTAGAATAATTTTCAGGAAATAATTATCTTATTTTTTAAATATAAATTACTTTTAAAAACAATCATGAAATATGGTTATGAAAAATAACGTATGTTATTGTTATGTAGTCAATATGTCATATGCATGTGTAAGTAATGCTTCCATATTTCAATATCATTATGGAAATAAGGTATGTAATATAACATAATTAAATAATTATTATTATATCATATATACAATGTTAAATACGTATATAAATCATCAATGTGGTTTGGTAATGAAAAGCGAGTCACATCGCATCATAAAGGTGGCAGTCCACATGTACACTAACGATGTTATCATATTCATGTGAGTGAAAATGAATGAAATGGAATGATATACTATATAAAAAAATGGAAAATATGTCACTAATATCATAATTTTTTCATTTATATCTCTTAAAATAATTAAAATTATCCATATCACATTCCATGTGAATCATTAAGGGAATAATAATCACATAACATCGTCAGGTGATAGTAAGTCATACACACAAGCGATGTTATTGTATCTCCTATAGAATGGAAGGTAAGAATAAAGATATGATATCATTAATCCATTGGTATAAATATTTAATAAATATTATATATATACATTTATTTGGTCAATCGTTATTCCCAGTCGTGAAATGTGGTAATGGAAGAATGAATGACATTGGTTTGTGATGTGGTAGTTTTTCATACACATGATCATTGATTTCCTAAAAAATTTTATGTGGGTGGAGTAGGTTTTATATATTTAAATTATTATAAAAACATCCCATTATATGGTTTATATTTCATTTAATAAATCATCATTATTTAAAATGGATTTTAAGGTGTTGGAAAAGGAATTAAAATAACGATGCTTGATGAAGAACATTACCACTTCTTCTGGTATCCTCCTTATGTTACCACTGTTGAAATACTCTGTTATCTTTATGAAAAAAATGAATCTATGATGGGGATAGGAAGTTGTGATTTATTTTGTATAGGTATGTTTTGAGCCAAATAATTTTGAAGGTGTAAAGATGATAGGAGTAGGGTGTCCTTTTTTATGTAGGGGAGAGGACACACATGGAATTTTTAAAAACAATTGAGTGATCCCATTTTTGTAATATGTCACTAGGGTCCCAAAAGAAACACTATATGAACCCCGTATGTTGAAAGGTATAAATAGTTGCATAAAATATTTTTCATACATGTTTATACATCATTTTAATGATTATTTTTTATTTCAACACATAGTAACACATTTTCACCTCAACCATGAAAATTAATTTTTTATGTATTCACAATTTAACTTATTAAAATATTATGTCAAACGTAATAGAAATTAGAAATTATTATCATTCTAAATTTTAATACAAGTTTCCAAAAAATTAAATTCACATTAGTGGAATTATTTCATTTAAAAATAGTAACATATACAAAAATAAATTAATGTTTTTAAAGAAACAATGTTCATAAGTTAAAAAGTCATAATATATATATTAAATATTAAAATTAATAAAAATAAATTAATTGTACTAATTGATATATAATTAAACTAATATTTCATTGATAAGAATTTAATAAATTATATTAAAATTAAAAAAAATCTAAAAAATGAATTTTTCTATTAAAATTCTGTATTTTTTCACTATTCGTTAAAAAATTCATTTTAGGAAAACAAAAAAATCACACAAATATACATCAAATATTATTATTTCAAATATAAAGTTTATTTTTATAAATTAATTTTAAAAAAAACTATAAATTAATTTTGAATTATTTTCTCAAAACCTGACTAGTCAATCTTTTAGAAAAAAATTGTTTGTCATTTAGACTCAGTGTTTCATGATATGAAAGCTAAACTCAGTGTTTTGTGTAATGAAATATTTTTAATATATTGAATATATTTATGACTAAATATATCATAAAATCTAATGGTCACATTTTTCTTCATTTTTGGGATTTGTGTGTTGCATACGCTATAAAATATACAGTTTATATTTTAAAATTTATGACAGTTACATTGTCCCAACCAGAAATAAATTTTTTCCCGCAAAAGAAACTGGTATTTGGAAATCAAAGGATTAACATTTGAAAATTATTTTTTTTTTAAAAATACATCATGAATAGAGTTACCAAAATATCATACTAGAAAGGGAGGAATTCTATTAAAAATATCCTAAAGAGTTAAACATAAATAGGTTTCAATGTAGGATAACAATTATGGACACTAAAGATATATAAATTGGGGAAAAGAGAAAAAAATTATATAGAATGATTGAGGTTAATGTCCAAATGTATCTTAATTATCAATGGATTGTTAATTTCCTAAAAACTAAAAACAAAATAGGTTTGGAAAGTTCATTAATATATTTAGAAATGATGGAAATAGTATAACATTCTGAGATTTTATGAAAAATATTCTTTTTAATTTTATTTATATCTTGTGTTATACGCTACTCCAAAAGGAGCTTTCACTACATGCATCCCTGACTTGGCTTTCATTACACGCAATAACGACTTTCCACGATAGCCTGTGTTGTACGCAATACTAAGTTTCACTAAACAACGATATGTTATATAAACTAGCTATTTTAAATAATAATACCCTCTTTTTAAAATTTTAGAAATTTTATCTTTCGAAATGGAGTTCATTTTTGGATTCGGAATATCGAAATTAGCCTAGGGTGAATTTTTTGTATTTTTCTGAAAACATTCAATTTTTGATGAATAGTGAAAACACTAGGTCACTATTTAAAAACCGAATTTTTATTTTAATAACTATTTATTTTATTTAAATTTATTTTAGGTCAAAATTGATACATAATACCAATATAAGTTCAATTTAATTCATTGGAGTCATTTTATAATAATTTTAGATATATAAAAATTTTATTGAACTTTTCACCGCCTTTTACCCACCTCCTAGGAGAATTTGGAAATTCACATAAAACATAATTTTACCACTTCTGTGAGTGGAATTTCGAAAATCCTAGAGAAACGGTAAAAATCAAGGACTAAAATGTTGTTCAATGAGATGAAAATAATTTTTGGTGAATAGTAACTTTTTTTCTTTTATTTACCTCGGTTAAAAGTATATATGGTAATTAAGGGGAAAATGATGTTATTATTACCCTAACACATGTCATAATTCTATTGGATAAGTTTAATTCGACCCAAAAACACCCTTAGGAATAAAATATGACCATTTAGGTCCACCTGGAATAGATTAAGACATTTAATATTATTTTATTTAATGAAGGGTTAAAATTGTTAAAATCAACATTTAAAAAATAAATAATTTTTAATATAGGGTTATACATAAGATAAATTCGACTATAAATAATAATTAGAATGATAATAATATTTCCTACCTAATGGTATTTTATTTATAATTTTTAGATATTAAATAATTTATATTATTTATGACACAATAGTGATGTAGTAATTACATAAATAATGAAATATTAAAATAATTGATATTATAAATACCAAAATAAATGAAATTTGAGACTTTTTATGAATTCCACTAATTTTTTAGGTTAATATGACATGTCAGTTTTTATTTAATGAACTTATTTGGACTAATCATGCTGTTATGATTTTCACAAAAAACAATTACGAAATAGTGTCACAATTGACATAAAATAGTTTTTAAAACAAATATTATATTATTAATTGTTATTTTATTCTTAAAAATCTAAGGTTCGTAAAAATGACTTAGATAAGGATATATATATTAATAATGAACCACTTGGGGTTAGTTTGTCTTGTTATATTATGTTTATTAACCATATAGTGTAAGAAACAAGAAGACACAGTAAAAGTTATATTATTTGACAGTGAGTTAAATCTAAATGATAAGGTTAACATTGTTACCTAAACTTGTATAAAATTTATTGGATGAGATTATTTCGACCCATACCCACATTATCTTCGATATAAATCAATTTGAAGCTATTATAAACCGAATAAGACTTTATTATAAAATAATATTTTAAGTTTTTCCCATGGTGCCCCTCTCCTACCTTATAAAAAGGGCACCCTTTCCCTCTTCTATTCACACCCTTTTGAGCCTTGAATCTCGTCCACACCCTGCCCATTTCACTTATCCACTTCCCTATAAACATTTTGGAGGTTTTGGTCTTCCCAAAAGACCAATGCTACTTCCATTATAGGAAGCTTAAAAGAGGTGCGTCGAAGAAGAGGTAATATTTTCTTTCAATTCTTTCAAGTTTCTTTCTTCTTATCCTTCTTCTTATTTAGATGTCTCATTATAAAGTAATAACATCAGTATTACATATATACTGATATGTTATTATAAATGTGAAACAACCCTAATACACCTTCTATCCATCCTACAGAAAACGAAATCATCGCGCATGCGTACGTACGAAATATCGTCTCCACTCTATGGTGTAATCTGTTTTTCCACCACCACCTTACTTGGATGGGTATAATGGTGTAAATAATAACAATATATAAATACTATTAAATCATAATTATTTTGAGATATTGTATCATCCAATTCAATTCCATTCAAAAATTATGGGAATGATATCATCGCTCGTGCGTACGTACGAATTACCGTCTCCACGACACGATGAGACTCAATCCCCATGTTAACCATTAAAGAATGATTATAAAGTATATATATTGAATAATAATGAAACATATGACATAATAATAATACTTTATTTATGTATATATATATATTTATGTCATTTAATTAATATATATTTATGTTATCTACTTAATTCAATTCAATTCAATAAGGAAACGAAAACAGCGTTCATGCGTAGTACGACCAACCATCTCCATGAACGGTGTATTTCATTCCATTTATCGATCTATCATATATATATGTATATTCTGAATATATATATTTTATATATAAATAATGTTTTACATTCTCGAATTAATTAAATCCGGATATAAGTAATAATATCAAGAACAACATGTCGAAACGCGTACAATAAATGAAACGATTTTACCCAAAACGCTGCTTTAACATGGAATTTACAAAAGAACTGGTAATATAAAGTCATAAGTGAACCATTTATGATATCATAAAAATGAATATGATTCTGTAATAATTCAGTGACATTATTTAAATCATTATACATGAGGTTCAGATACGTACGAAGTATATCAGATCTAAGGTAAGGGATAACTATTCCAATCCCATTTTTATCCGAGATTGTTTATTCGTAAGTATTTACTTAGTTTATTGTTATCATCCATGTCCATGTTTTCTAAAAGTGGTTTCATGTATGTTTAAAGTCATTTTAACCATTTTTTACTTTTACTACTTGGTATGTAAGGAATCTTTCTTTTCTTTACCATTCGAGGTACTTTTTAACTTTTCTGAAAAAAGTAAGAGGAGAATGTTATTTTTTACTTTTATGGCGTGAATGGATTTGTACAATTTTATAAAGACTTATTTTCATGAAGCTTCCTCCAAAATATTTCATGACTATTTTCAAATAAATCTCTTTCTTTTAAAATTACATAAAGTTTTTGGAAAATAAATTGATTTTGAAAAAGAAAAGATATTTTCCTCCAGAATTCATTTCAAGTGTTTTATCAAAACCATTTTTTTCCATCTAAGATGACATTATTTCATATGTGTATGTTTCAAGTATAATTTCTCTATGATTTACATGGTTTCACTTTTCTTATGATGAAATGATATCAATTTGTTTTATATGGATTATGTTATGTTGGGATGATGTTTGTGAAACCCACTTTATTTTTTGGGTTATGATGAATGATTTATGTTTATGTTGTGGCACATGTAAGAATGATTTAATTATGAGATGGGTGGGACCTATATCTCCCACCAATGCATTGGGTAAAGATTTATTTCTCATAATATACACATGGGTGGAACGGTAAGTTAATCTGGTTCAGTGTTACAGGACTGAAACGAGGAGTCAACTCGATTCAGAAAGGGACATTGTCCACTAATATGGTCTTGGAAGAAATTCCTTGGCTACTATGGAAGTCATATCATGTGATTATTGTTTTTCTACAATTACAAGTTTTATTTCCTAGCTATTTTATCATGATTGATGTTCCTTTATGATATACGCCTTACGTACTTCCATGATTTATGTCTTTACTCAATATTTTTATGTTTATATTTTTTGTTCAAGTTCTTGAATTGAAATGTTTATGGATTGTTTTAGGTTCTCTATGTTTTCCCTTACTGAGAATTTGAGATCACCCTTTATTTGTTTTGTTTCCCCAATATTTAAAGAATGGTTTTAGTTAAGAAAACAAAAAGGGGAAGATCTTTATGGGAGATGTTGAAGATCTTTCGCCACAATTAGAAGATTATGTTCTGAGTTTCCAAAGACACTAAACTATTATGGTCCTTTTGTGTCTGGTTTTGTTATGTATTCAGTATTACGCAAACGTAATGTAATTTCCATGTACATCAAGCTTTGGGTCTCTATAGTTGGTATTATAGGAATGGTTTAGTTAAACTTTAGTAACTAGGATGCGAAAACATTAGTGAGATCCCTAGAGATATTTATAAGGTATGTCTAGGGATGTCCATATGGTTAAGTATATGCATATGTTATAGTCCTAGAATTGCGCTAACGATCGTAGAATTAAACCTAAGATGTTAGATATTGAAGGTACTCCTCTTTTATTATGTTGTTTTCCTAGCATGATTTTTTCCTCTCAGACTATTATTTTTGGGTTTTAGAAAATGGGTGGAAAGAGGAAGATTCACGATAATGAAGGATATGATGGACAATAGAATGATATTATTCATGAGAAACCAAATTAAATTAGAACTGGAAGTCCAAATATCATTATTATGCCTAATCAGAAATTTCATAATATGATCAATAATCTCAGCTTTAGTAAGTATCCGGACTCAGCTAATAAGAGAAATATGGAGTTTCATGATGATCATAGGGGATAGAAATTTCAATTCCCCTCATGTAAATCATGTGGGAAGAGGCCTCAAGTATAATGTTTCAAAGGAACTGAAAGATGCTTTGGGTGGAGAAAAGAAGGACACAAATCTAGTATGTGCAACGGAAAAGGTTCAGTTAACACCATGGACAAGGATAATGGTATTTCTATGACATCAACAATGATTAGATGTTTTAAATGTGGAATGTATGGGCATTATTCAAACCAATTCCCTAATAGAAAATCTCATGAAGATAATCAGCATGGTCATAAGGGTAGTATTTACGTGGATGATGATGAGGAGACTAAAAATGATATATGATATGAATGAATTGTTGAAGCTCAGTCAGGTTTTTAAGAAAGTATTGGAATGATTGTATGTTTATCAAGAGTTATGTTGTATAGTTAATGGTAATATGGAATAAAGAATAATCTAAGGATTGTTACACTATTTTTTTCCTAAAGTATTTGATAGTATATGTTGAGTGGTACCGGTAACCATGAAATGTTATTCAAATATTTTTGGAAAGAAGATAATATGAACATAATGAAGGGATAAGGAGAAAATAAATTGTTTGATAGTATTCATGAGCTCATGATTGATATAAGGACTAAGTGATATCATGGTTTGAGTATATATAATTTTGAATATTTTGGTATGTCGAAAGTGTTAACTTTTAACTGCATTCATGTTTTCACTAAGGATGAATGTATATTTATTTTTCAAGAGAATACATGATTACGGAATTCACATGTTTGGAATGTAACACCCCAGGTAAATAAATAATATTACATTTTCATATTTATCCATATTTGTGAATAAAAATATTAATATGACTTTAAAGGGGACGCTATGCTCTATGGCGTACCCAACACGCAACAACGAGTTTTTTTGGAAATCTTACGTTGCACTCTAATAATAAAATAATATTTATTTAAATGGTAGTTAACATGTAGCTGTTGTATTGGCAGGAATGGATAGAAATAACTAAAATATGATTATATATGTTTTTAAATGTTTTTACATTTATCCAATAAAATATAAAGGCTTAAAATACGAAAAGAATTCAATTTTTGGCATTTATACCCTAATTTTAACTAAGGGTTCACTTATCACCATTTGATGGAGAACCGTCATTAAATATAGTTTTGTTCACTCTTAAACATTCTTTTGGACCAAATAAAACTCTTCTTTAGAATCGGGACATCACAATTTACTTTGTGTAAATTTTTGGAATATTTCCGATAAAGTTCATTTTTTTAATGAATAGTGTAAAATGTTGTATTTTAATTCAAAACCTATTTATAATATAATTTATTTATAATATTAGATTATCATTTGAATTGGTTTTAAATTTAAATAAGAAAATATTTTTACCATTAAATCTAATAGTGGTCGTTGGAATTAATTTCACTTTGAAATCAGACTTAAACTAGTGTCAATCTTTTGATACTTATTGTTTCATAAAAACACGCTATTTGCTCTGACAGCGGGAATTAATTATTAAATTAATTAATTTGACTTATAAGTATTGAATTTTTTAAAATAGACTTCATTTTTGAATACAGAATATCAAATATATCTTAGGGTGAATTTTGGGGATTTTTCTGAAAAACATCAATTTTTGATGAATAGTGAAACCTCTAAGTGGTACTTATAAAAACTGATTTTTCCGTTTAAATGAAATTTTGCCATCTTTGTGTTTTGAATTTCAAAAATCCGACATAAATGGTTGTCATTAAGAATTAAAATGGGGTTCAATGGGATAAAAATAATTTTTCGGTAAATAGTAACTTATTAAGTTTTTAATCGCGATTAGAGGCAATTAGTGTAATTTAAGGTAAAAATAATGTTTTTATAATATGAGATGAGCTTGAGACATGTCCTAACCTCATTGGATGTGTCATGGCCGACCAAGACAACCCATGGGTCCACTTGGGGACCCCATGAAGCCACTTTTGTTGGAAAATGACATTAATATCTTTTTATTTATTGTTAAAGTAAAAATGACACAAACATGAAATTTTTTACTAAAACAATTTTACCATGGGGTTATACAAGTCATATTTTTTACTATAAATACTTATTGGAAAGATAAAAAGATTTCCTACATCATAGTAATTTTTTATAATTTTTAGACATTAAATAAATTATATTATTTATGACATCATTATGATGCAGCGATGACCTCATTATTTAACGATTTAAATAAAATGGAAAGATAATGTAATATATAAGACATACACATGTCCAAAACCTATTTTATGAGTGAATTTCGATCCCTTATCACCTTATCCTCGAAAAAAATTAATGTGGGACCTCTAAAATCCAAATACCATTTTAAAATAATGTGACTTTTCTTTACCTTCCAAGAGTGCCCCTCCCCTCCTCTTATAAAAGGCCCCCACCTCTACCTCCTTACACACACTCCCATAGCCTTTGTCTCGGCCAACCCCTGACCATTTTGTCTCTTCTAATCCCTCTATTACTCTTTGAAGCCTCACTTTGGGCAGAAGTCTTCCCATGGAAGCCTTTGAGCACAAACTAAGGGGAGTTACCCGATTTTATGGTAATGTCTTCTTTTGAGTGTTTTTATTTTATTTTGTTTCTCCAACCCTCTAAATTCTTTTTATTATATTCTATTGTAACAACTCCAGTATCCTCAATATACTAGGATGTTGTTATAAGAAGGATTCGAGCTAAACTTACACACACCTATATATAATGGTTAAAGAACATACTGTTTCTGTGGATGGAAAATTTCTTCTTCCCGAAACGATGATTGTTCAACATTCTTTTAACACCTTAAAAGGTGGCCATTAAGATGAAACTATATATATATATGATATATGATATGTTTATGTTTTCCATAAGCTTCTGTATTTTTCATTTTGGGCATACCTTTATGGTTTCCATTATGGGTAAACACGGTATCTTCATTTAATGAAGCGCGGACTACCGCCCCCTCAAAGTGATGTGATTCGTTAATGCCATATGTGGGATGTGTAAAGTATGGATTTAAAGTTATTATATATTATGTTATACTGGAATTATAATATACCTCAATATTATTACTATTTATTTCCATTAAAGTATGATATGGAAATGAAAGTAGCGTTCATGTGTACGTACGGCTTACCGTCTCCACGAACGGCGCATTTCATTTCTTATCCCCAAATGTAATGTACTATTAAAAGTACATGTGTATAATGGATATATATAATGAATGATATATTTAAATTATGAATATAATTCTGGAATTAAAATATACATACCTATCATTTAGTTTTAATTCCAATGAAATGAAAGGAGCATTCATGCGTACGTAAGACTTACCGTCTCCATGAATGGTGCATTTAATTTCTTACCTATAAATGATTGTGTAATATTATAAATACATGTATATTCTGGATATATATGATATATATGATATCCAAATAAGGAATTTTATTCTTGATATAAAGAACCTTTGACCACACGAACAACATGTATTGTAAGAAGTTCACTTTCGACTTAAGAACCAAATATCGACAAAACCAACATTATTTACTTAAATGATTACATAATGTTTATAAAATGTAAATATGTGATATAAAAGGAATAATTAACTTTATAAAGGTTCTTAATCAAGTATAAATTAACTCAAGTTTATTATTTAGGACGTTAAATAACGATCGAGTCAAGTCGGACTCGAGGTAAGGTATCTTACTCCTCTCTTTCTTTTTAAGTACACTCTTTATGTCATTCCTTTTAAAGATCATCTTTCTTGTTATTGGGAGGTTATTTTATATTACTATTATTGTAATTTATATGTTCTTGTGATGAGATACCCTATTCTCTCTCATCAATCCATTTTGGAAGTTTTGAGTGGCGTCGTTAGGCTGCTGAATTTTCGTAAGAGATCTAACCTCTCTCTTTCTTTTTAAGTACTCTCCTTTGTGTCACTTCTTTTAAGCTCCTCTTTGTTATGTTGGGGGATTTTATTTTATATTACTCATGCTGGAAATTCTATTTTATTATTATGGGATACTCTCTTTGATCTCATCAATCCATTTTGGTTGTTTTAAGTGGCACCGTTAGGCTGCCGAGTTTTCGTAAGGGATTTTTCATCTCACTTTTATTCCCGTGAGACTTATGATATATTTTCCACAATTTCCTTTGAGTGGTGTATGTACTGACCATTATTTTACTCATTGTGCAATATTCTTTCATTTATGAGTATTTACATCAATGATGTATTGTCCTTCTTTCAAGGGGCGTATGTTTCGAAAGATACCCATGTCAGTAAGGGAACCTCTCACCCTCCTCTTTTTAAAAGACTTATTTTGTTGGGTCTTTTAATTTACATATTGTTATGTTGGTATATGTTCTCATATATCCTTATTGATGTAAATTTTATGTCCAAGTGATGAGGTACTCTTTTTTTTATATCTCATCAACTCATTTTGATGTGACTCCGTTAGGCTGTCAAGAGAACATCTTAACCCAATTTCGATTTCTTTGAGTTCAATATGTAGTTATTTAATATGTCATCCTTTGAATATGTGTGAATGACCTTTGATTATTTTACACTTACTATCCAATTATATTTTGTGTATTCGTTTGTCACACATAATTATGTAATTGATTTATCCTTAAACCAAGGAAATCGTCTTTGTAAGGGACTTCGTCTCAATCTCCTTTCATTGAGACATATTTCATTTTATACACAACTTTCATTTATACGGTGTATAAACCCCTTTGACTTTGACTTTTATATAAAAGGAATCTTTTTATACGAAGCGTTTTACTAAATGACAAAAAGGAATGTTTTTTTACGTACGCGGTGACACTGACCTTTTTCGCCACCGCGAGTATTATTTGGTCTTTGGCTTCCTGAACAAGCTGTAATGTTTTTAAAATAAAATAAATACCATATACTCTTTTATGTATTTTGGTATTGAAAATGGTTTTGATAAAGGATTATATTATGATATATTGTGATTGAAATGTGGAAATGTTATCATTCCTTTATATTGGTTTTATGTTTTATGATTTTATTTTGGTACTTGGACATTTTACGAGTGGTTACGTGATAAACCATATGACGGGTGGTGCCGTGAATACCAGGACGGGTGGTTATGTTATAACCTCCAATGCATTGGGTATGGAAGTCGGCCGTATGGCTATTCTATTAAGTATTTATGGAAATTGGCTGTATGGCTATTCTATTAAGTGATATGTGTGGAAGTCGACCATATGGTTATTCACTTATGTATTTTTATGTGCCAAGTTACCTTATATATGCTATGTGTTCTTTATATGGGTTTTTTTGGTAATACTTTGGTTACAAAAAGGTAAGTAATGATACTTTATTCAGTGAAGAGTTTTTACTACTTCATGAAGGTGAAGGTATTACTTTGATAGAGTATACATGGTTTACTTGATATTTGAAAAAGTAACAGTTTTCATTCATTGTGTATCCCTTACTGAGCTTTTTATGCTCACCCCAAGGTTTTTTGAAATGTTTTTCACAGGACTTAAAGTGGATTAAGGTCAAGGATAGGATCAAGGGAATGTCACGCTATATAAGACATGGAACTAGAAATGTTTCTTTTTAAGAGTTTTTTTTATGGAAACTTAGTAGAAGTGTCTACTTTGTAATCTTTTGAGATGTAATAGTTATGTCCTAATTCTCAAAAACTCTAAACCTGAAAAGATCCTCAATGTGAATTATTCATTTAATTAAATATTAAGTAAGGTTTAAGGCTAGGGCCTTATAGTTGGTATTAAAGGTCGGTTTAGATAACTTAAGAGGTTAGGGTATTCTCTAAGCATAAGTGACAGTACCATAATGGATAGGATTTCAGAAAGAGTCCTAGTTTTAGATAAAGTGAATGAGTAAGTATATCTTAGTGGTTATATCCCTTATTAGTACATGATGGTTTTTTTGTTATACTCACACTGACCCTTTTTGGTTTTAGTAAATGGATGGATCTAGCAGGCACCAAGGTAACGGTGGATGTGAAGGAAACTGTGATAGTTTTCTGAGCGAGCAACTGAATGATATGGGAGCTGTAATGAAAACTCTTGTCTTTATCCTCAACCAACTATCAAGGAGTCATGATCAACCACATGAACCTTGGTATTTCCTATAATGCATCATGTACGATATGACCAATCGGTGTGAAAGTTCAGGTAATAATTATAAAGGTAACTATTTGGGTTTATATGATCCTTACTTTTGAGGTAAATATGGGTTACTATATGTTATGATGGAAGTGAAAGGCATTAGATAAACTTGAGGTTAAAATATGTTATGTTTATTTTTGAATATTTTATCTCTTTTTGGGAAATGTTTTGAGAATTATATAGTTTTGGAAAAAGGACAACACGCAGACCGTGTGACAACCCGTCGCGTCGGACGAAGCTGCGGGAATCGAACCCACAACCAAAGTGCAACTGGTATTTATCACCTACCACTAGACTACGTGAAGTCCCTGGTTAGTTTGACTGAATTTTTTTAGTTAGATGATTTTATGAACTGAGAGTAAGATGATTTTGGGTTATCTATGGAAATTTATTAACCTATCATGGAGAATATGTGATTAGGTTAATTACTTTTCAATACGAGACGTTAAGAGCAACTGATGTTGTTTGGAGATAAATGTTACGATTTAACTTGGAAGACTATTTGACTAAATCCTTCAAATATTTGGGTATCAATCTTATATTGGTTTACTTTGAAGAATTTTATGGAAAAATTGTTTATCAGATGGTCCTCGTTGAACTTTGGGTTTTGTGGGACAAATTTTGGAGATTAAACATAGATTTTCTTTTTAAAGGGTTATCCTTTTCTGGATTATCTGACCTTGTACTAACCTATTTGGTTTTAGTTTTGGTTAAGGTTTGAAGACATGGGAAATGTATAGTCTTTTTTTGGTGGATTAGGTGCTCCTCTAGAAGTTGTTTATAGTACTCTTAATGTGAACAAGTCTTCCTAAATACTCGTCTTTTGGAGAAAGTATGAGTCTGTGTGAGAAATCTAGTAAAATTTGAAAGTCAACATGAAAAGTAAGTATGTTTCCTTATGTTTTATTTAAGATCAAAAATAAATTCCTCAATAAAAATTAACTTAAAACAAAAATGTTTTCTATTAACTTTTCCTACTGGGGAACCCAACACCGTTTAACCCATCACATGTTTTTCATTTTCTTATGGTTAACTTTCTCCTAGACATGGTTACTATCACTCTCCCTCAAGAACATGACCCTTTGCTTTTTCTTCCATGTCCATGTTTTTATACATGGAATCCTAGTATGGGTTAACTCGGGTGACCTCTATACTTATCTTCCTTTATTTTAAAGTGATTGTTTTACCGACTCTTGTTCCGATGTGGGACATTCAAGGATGTTTCCAATCTCAATTTTAAAAATTGCGAGGACGCAATTCCCAAAAGGGGGGAAGGATGTAACACCCCAGGTAAATAAAGAATATGAAATTTTCATATTTATCCATATTTGTGAATAAAAATATTAATATGACTTTAAAGGGGACTCTATGCTCGATGGCGTACCCAACACGCAACAACGAGTTTTTTGGAAATCTTACGTTGCACTCTAATAATAAAATATTATTATTTAAATGGTAGATAACATGTAGCTGTTGTATTGGCGGGAATGGATAGAAATGACTAAAATATGATTATATATGTTTTCAAATGTTTTTAAATTTATCCAATAAAATATAAAGGCTTAAAATACGGAAAGAATTCAATTTTTGGCATTTATACCCTAATTTTCACTAAGGGTTCACTTATCACCTTTTGAAGGAGAACCGTTATTAAATATAGCTTTGTTCACTCATAAAAATTATTTTGGACCAAATAAAACTCTTCTTTAGAATCGGGAAATCACAATTTACTTTGTGTAAATTTTTGGTATCTTTTCGATAAAGTTCATTTTTTAATGAATAGTGTAAAATGTTGTATTTTAATTCAAATCCTCTTTATAATATAATTTATTTATATGATTAAATTATCATTTGAATTGGTTTTAAAGTGAAATAATAAAATATTTTTACCATTAAATCCAATAGTGGTCATTGGAATTAATTTCACTTTGAAATCGGACTTAAACTAGTGTCAATCTTTTGATACTTATTGTTTCATAAAAACACTCTATTTGCTCTGACAGCGGGAATTAATTTTTAAATTAATTAATTTGACATATATGTTTTGAATTTTGTAAAATAGACTTCATTTTTGAATTCGGAATATCAAATATATCTCAGGGTGAATTTTGGGGATTTTTCTGAAAAACTTCAATTTTTAATGAATAGTGAAACCTCTAAGTGGTACTTATAAAAACTGATTTTTCTGTTTAAATGAAATTTGGCCATCTTTGTGTTTTGAATTTCAAAAATTTAACATACATGGTTGTCATTAAGAAGTAAAATGTGGTTCAATGGGATAAAAATAATTTTTTGGTGAATAGTAGCTTATTAAGTTTATAATCACTATTAGAGGTAATTAGTGTAGTTTAAGGTAAAAATAATGTTTTTATAATATGAGATGAGATTTAAACATGTCCTAACCTCATTGGATGTGTCATGGACGACCAATACAACCCATGGGTCAACTTGGGGACCCCATGAAGCCACTTTTGTGGAAAATGACATTAATATCTTTTTATTTATAGTTAATGTAAAAATGACACAAACATGAAATGTTTTACTAAATCAATTTTAAAATGGGGTTATTCAAGTCATATTTTTGACTATAAATACTTATTGGAAAGATAAAAAGATTTACTACATCATAGTATTTTTTTATAATTTTTAGACATTAAATAAATTAAATTATTTATGACATCATGATGATGCAACGATGACCTCATTATTTAATGATTTAAATAAAATGGAAAGATAATGTTATATCTAAGACCTACACATGTCCAAAACCTATTGCATGAGTGGATTTCGAACCCTTATCACCATATCCTCGAAACACATTAATGTGGGACCTCTAAAATCCGAATACCATTTTAAAATAAAGTGACTTTTCTTTACCTTCCAAGAGTGCCCCTCCCATCCTCTTATAAAAGGCCCTCAACTCTACCTCCTTACACACACTCCCAAAGCCTTTGGAACGGCCAAAACCTGCCCATTTTGGCTCTCCACATCCCTCTCTTACTCCTTGAAGCCTCACTTTGGGCAGAAGTCTTCCCTAGGAAGCCTTTGAGCTCAAACTAAGGGGAGTTACCCGATTTTATGGTAATGTCTTCTTTTGAGTCCTTTTGTTTTATTTTGCTTCTCCACCCCTCTAAACTCTTTTTATTATTTTATTTTGTAACAACTCCAGTATCCTCAATATACTAGGATGTTTTTATTGAATTATTCGAGCTACACTTACACACACCTACATCTTATTGTTAAAGAACATACTGTTTCTGTGGATGGCGATTTTCTGCCTCCCGAAACGATGATTGTTCAACAATATTTTAACACCTTCAAAGGTGGACATTAAGATGACACTATATTTATATATGATATATAATATGTTTATATTTTCCTTAAACTTCAGTATTTTTCATTTTGGGCATACCTTTATGGTTTCCATTATGGGTAAACACGATATCTTCATTTAAGGAAGCGCGGACTACCGCCCCCTCAAAGTGATGTGATTCGTTAATGCCATATGTGGGACGTGTAAAGGATGGATTTAAAGTTATTATATATGATTTTATACTGTAATTATAATATACCTCTATATAATTATTATTTCTTTCCATTAAAGTATGAGATAGAAATGAAAGTAGCGTTCATGCGTACGTATGGCTTACCGTCTCCATGAACGGTGCATTTCATTTCTTATCCCCAAATGTAATGTACTATTAAAAGTACATGTGTATAATGGATATATATAATGAATGATATATCTAAATGATGAATATAATTTTGGTATTAAAAAATACATACCTCTCATTTAGTTTTAATTCCAAATAAATGAAAGTAGAGTTCATGCGTACGTACGGCTTACCGTCTCCATGAACGGTGCATTTCATTTCTTACCTATAAATGATTATGTAATATTATAAATACATGAATATGTTGGATATATATGATATATATGATATCCAAATCAAGAATGTCATTCTGGATATAAAGAACCTTTGACCACTCGAACAACATGTAATTGTAAGAAGTTCACTTTCGACTTAAGAACCAAATATCGACAAAACAAACATTATTTACGTAAATGATTACATAATTTTTATAAAATGTAAATAAGTGATATAAGAGGAATAATGAACTTTAAAAAGGTTCTTAATCAAGTATATATTAACTCAAGTTTATTATTCAGGACGTTAAAGAACAATCGAGTCAAGTCGGACCCGAGGTAAGGGATCTTACTCCTCTCTTTCTTTTTAAGTACACTCTTTATGTCATTCCTTTTAAAGATCATCATTCTTGTTATTGGGATGTTATTTTATATTACTATTATTGTAATTTTTATTTTCTTGTGATGAGAGACCCTATTATCTCTCATCAATCCATTTTGGAAGTTTTGAGTGGCACCGTTAGGCTGCCAAATTTTCGTAAGAGATCTAACCTCTCTCTTTATTTTTAAGTACTCTCCTTTGTGTCACTTCTTTTAAGCTCCTCTTTGTTATGTTGGGGGATTTTCTTTTATATTACTCATTTTTTAAATTGTATTGTAATATGATGGGATACTCTATTTGATCTCATCAATCCATTTTGGACATTTTAAGTGGCGCCGTTAGGCTACCGAGTTTTCGTAAGGGATTTTTTATCTCACATTTATTCCAGTGAGACTTAAAATATATTTTCCACAATTTCCTTTGAGTGGTGTATGTACTGGCCATTATTTTACTCATTGTGCAATATTCTGTCATTTATAAGTATTTACATCAATGATGTATTTTCCTTCTTTCACGGGGCGTATGTTTCGAAAGATACCCTTGTCGGTAAGGGAACCTTTCACCCTCCTCTTTTTAAAAGACTTCTTTTGTTGGGTCTTTTAATTTACATATTTTTATGTTGGTATATGTTCTCATATATACCTATTGATGTAAATTTTATGTCCAAGTGATGAGATACTCTTTTTTTAATCTCTCATCAACTCATTTTGATGTGACGCCGTAAGGCTGTCAAGAGAACTTCTTAACCCAATTTCGATTTCATTGAGTTCAACATGTAGTTATTGAATATGTCATCCTTTGAATATGTGTGAATGACCTTTGATTATTTTACACTTAATATCCAATTATATTTTGTGTATTCATTTTTCACACATAATTATGTTATTGATTTATCCTTAAACCAAGGATACCGTCTTTGTAAGGGACTTCGTCTCAATCTCCTTTCATTGAGGCATATTTCATTTTATACCCAACTTTCATTTTTATGGTGTATAAACCCCTTTCAGTTTTACTTTTATAAAAAAGGAATCTTTTTCTATGAAGTGTTTTACTAAACAACAAAAAGGAATTTTTTTTACGTACGTGGTGACAACGACCTTTTTCGCCGCTGCGAGTATTATTTGGTCTTTGGCTTCCTCAACAAGCCGTAATGTTTTTAAAATAAAATAAATACCATATACTCTTTTATGTATTTTGGTATTGAAAATGGTTTTGATAAAGGATTATATTATGATATATTGTGATTGAAATGTGGAAATATTATCATTCCTTTATATTTGTTTTATGTTTTATGATTTTATATTGGTACTTGGACATTTTACGAGTGGTTAAGTGATAAACCATATGACGGGTGGTGCCGTGAATACCAGGACGGGTGGTTACGTTATAACCTCCAATGCATTGGGTATGGAAGTCAGCTGTATGGCTGTTCCATTAAGTATGTATGGAAATTGGAAATATGGCTATTCCATTAAGTGATATGTGTGGAAGTCGACCATATGGTTATTCCACATAAGTATTTTTATGTCCCAAGTTACCTTTATATATGCTATGTGTTCTTTATATGGGTTTTATGGTAATCCTTTGGTTACAAAAAGGTAAGTAATGATACTTTATTCAGTGAAGAGTTTTTACTACTTCATTAAGGTGAAGGTATTACTTTGATAGAGTATACATGGTTTACTTGATGTTTGAAAAAGTAACAGTTTTCATTCTTTGTGTATCCCTTACTGAGCTTTTTATGCTCACCCTAAGTTTCTTTTAAATGTTTTTCACAAGACTTAAAGTGGAATAAGGTCAAGGATGGGATCAAGGTAATGTCACGCTATATAAGACATGGAACTAGACCTGTTTCTTTTTAAGAGTTTTTTTAAGGAAACTTAGTAGAAGTGTCTACTTTGTAATCTTTTGAGATGTAATAGTTATGCCCTAATTATCTAAAACTCTAAACCTAAAAAGATCCTCAATGTGAATTATTAATTTAATTCAATATTAAGTAAGGTTTAAGGCTAGGGCCTTATATGGAATGTGACCAACAAGATATATCGTATGATAAATGATGGTATTCATGTTCTTGTTATGTGACCTTTCTAGTAATCATTTTCTTTATACTATAATATTGGAAAGAAGTATTTTCATTAAGCTTAATTGTTGGAATGCATTAAGATGGACATCAGATAGAATTGTTTAAGGATAGGACTTTTTTGATATTATTTATGGAATATTATAATAATGTAGTTTTCAAAAATGGACAACCTGTAGGATGGGAAACAACCAGTCACGTCGGACAAGGCTATGGGAATCGAACCCACAACCGAAGTGTGACATGCCTTTATTTCCTACCACTGGCCTACAAGAAGTACTTGGTTAGTAGAAACTAGTTTTGTTATATTAAGCAGTATTATATATGAATTATAAGTCCATTTTTTGAATCATATAAGATTAACCTCACCATAGTTGGACTTATGTATATTTGATAACTTTTTCTAACCTTTTGTTTGAGGCATATAGAATGACCCATAATTCTATCACATGATCTGCTAACACTTCTTGAATGAAAATTTAATCATAATTTCTTTAAAAGATGAAGTGGAAATTGTTCAAGTCATGAGCAATGGTGAGATTGTATCAAAATCAAGTAAGTATTTCCTTTTTGAAAATTATTCAACATTAGGGAAATGATCTCCAAAACCAAAAATGTTGTCCTAGTAATCTCATAACCGATGAATTAGATGGTAACCTAGATCAACACAAATCTCCGGCTTTGTGATTGCTGGTTTTCACATAGTCATGTTCTCTACCACTCTCCATCAGAACATGATGGTTATATTTCTCTTCCATATCCAAATTTTCACCTATGTTTTCCTATGTAGAAACCCAGTGGGTAGTTAATTTTGGTAACCATTATGTTTCATACATTAGTTTATAAAGATAATTTTTGGTATTCTTTTTTATGATGTGGGTTAAAGAATCTCGCAACTAGTAAACCATTTATGACCCCAAAGAATTTTGAGGGCGAAATTCATTTTAAGGGGAGGTAGAATGTAACACCCCGAGATTTTATAAAAAAATATTCTTTTTAATTTCATTGATGTATTGTGTTGTACGCTACACCAAAAGGCTCTTTCACTACATGCATCCCTGACTTGTATTGCATTACACACAATCATGACCTTCCACGATAGCGTGTGTTGTACGCAATACCGAGTTTCACTAAACAAAGATATGTTATATAAACTAGCTATTATGAATAGTAGTATGCGCGTTTATAAATTTTATAAATTTTATCTTTCAAAATGGAGTTCATTTTTGAATTTATAATATTGAAATTATCCTAGGGTGAATTTTTGGTTTTTTTCTGAAAACATTCAATTTTTGATGAATATTGAAAACACTCGGTTACTATTTAAAAACCGAATTTTTGTTAAAATAATAATTTATTTTATTTAAATAAAATTTAGGTCAAAATTGATACATAATACCTATATAAGTTCAATTTAATTCATTAGAGTCATTTTATAATAATTTTAGATATATAAAAATTTTATTGAACTTTTCACCATCTTTTACCCACCTCCTAGGAGAATTTGGAAATTCACATAAAACATAATTTTACCACTTATGTGAGTGGAATTTCGAAAATAGAAGAGACACAGTTAATATCAAGGACTAAAATTTGGTTCAATGAGATGAAAATAATTTTTGGTGAATAATTACTTTTTACTTTTATTTACCACAGTTAAAAGAAAATAGGGCAATTAAGGGTAAAAATGATATTATTATTACCCTAACACAAGTCCTAATTCTATTGGATAAGTGTAATTAGACCCAAAAACAACCTTAAGAATAAAATATTCCCATTTAGGTCCACTTTGAATAGATTACGACATTTAATATTATTTTATTTAAAGAAGGGTTGAAATTGATAAAATCAAAGTTTAATAACTAATTAATTTTTAATATAGGGTTATGCATAAGCTAAATTCCACTATAAATATTAATTAGAAAGATAAAAATATTTCATAACTAATTGTATTTTATTTATAATTTTTAGACCTTAAATAATTTTTTTTATTTATGACACAAAGGTGATGCAGTAATTACATAAATAATGAAATATTAAAATAATTGATATTAACAATACCAAAATAGATGAAATTTTATACTTTTTATGAATTACACTAATTTTATAGGTTAATATGACTTGTTAGTATGGATTTAATTAACGTTTTTTGAACTAATCATGCGGTTATGATTTTCAAAAAAAAAATCAATTACGAAATAGTGTCGAAATTGACATAAAATAGGTTTAAATACAATTACATTATTAATTGATATTTTATTGTTAAAAATCTAAGGTTTGGCCAAATTACATAGATGAAGATATATATATATATATATTAATAATGAAACACTTGTGGTTCTTTTGGCTTGTGATATTATGTTTATTAACCATATAAAGTAAGAAAACAAGAAGACACAGTAAAAGTTAAATTATTTATCTTTGAGTTAAATCTAAATGATAAGGTTAAAATTGTAACCTAATCTTTTCTAAAATCTATTGGTTGAGAGGGTTTCGACCCATCCCCACATTAGCTTCTAAAGAAATAAATTTGGAGCTTTTATAAACCGAATATGACTTTATTATAAAATAATATTTTATGTTTTTCCAAAGGTGCCCCTCTCCTCCCTTATAAAAAGGGCACCCCTTACCTCTTCTCTTAAAACCATTTTGATCCTTGAAGTTCGGCCATACCCTGACCATTTATATTATAAACTTACCTAGAAACATTCTGGAGGTTTGTGTCCTCTCAAAATACCAACTATACTTCCATAAGAGGATGCTTAAAGGAGGTGCGTCGAAGAAGTGGCAATCTATTCTTCCGATTATTTCAAGTTTCTTTCTTCTTCTCCTTCATCATCATTAGTTGTCTCATTATAAAGTAATAAAATCAGTATTAATTATATTCTGAAATGTTATTATAAATTTTAAACAACCCTAATAATCCTTCTGTCCATCCTACGAAAAATGAAATCACCGCGCGTGTGTACGTACGTAATACCATCTCCTCGCCGTGGTGTAATCTGTTTTTCCACCACCACCTTACTTGGATGGGTATAATGTTGTAAAGAATAACTATATATGGATACTATAATATAATAATGATTATGATATATTATATCATCCACTTCAATTCCATTCAAAAATTATGGGAATGATATCATCGCTCGTGTGTACATACGGATTACCATCTCCACGACGCGATGAGATTCAATCTCCATGTTAACCATTAAAAAATGATTATAAAGTATATATAATGAATAATAATGAAACATATGAAATAATAATAATACTGTATTTATGTATATATATATATGTCATATACTTAATTCCATTCAATTCAATAACGAAATGAAAACAGCGTTCATGCATACGTACGGCCTACCGTCTCCATGAACGGTGTATTTCATTCAATTTATCGATCTATAATATATATATATATATGTATATGATGAATATATATTATATATATATATATATCATGTTTTAAATTCTGTAATTATGTAAATAGGCATTTAAGTAATAATATCAAGAACGACATGTCAAAACACGTACGATAAATGAAACGATTTTACCCAAAATGCTGCTTTAACATGGAATTTACAAATGAATGGGTAATATAAAGTCATAAGTGAACCATAGATGATATTATAACAATTTATATGATTATTTAATAAGTTAATGACATTATTTAAATCATTTTACAGGAGGTTTGGATACGTACAATGCATATCAGACCTAAGGTAAGGGATAACGCTTCCAATCTCATTTGTATCCGAGATTTTTATTAATCAGTATTTACTGGGGTTATTGTTATAATCCATGTTAATGTTTCCTAAAAATTGTTTCATGTAGGTTTAAAGTCATTTTAACCATTTTTCACATTTTCTACATGGTATGTAAGGAATCATTATTTTTTTACCATACGAGGTACTTTTTGACTTTTCTGAAAAAAGTATGAGGAGAATGTTATTTTTAACTTATATGGCGTGAATGGATTTTTATGGTTTTATGAAGCCTTATTTTTATGAAGCTTCCTCCAAAATATTTCATGACTATTTTAAAAAAATCACTTTCTTTTAAAATTTCATGACGTTTTGTGAAAAGAAATTGATTTTGAAAAAGAAAGGATATTTTCCTCAAGAATTCATTTCAAGTGTTTTATCAAAACCATTTTTTTCCATCTAAGATGACATTATTTCATATGTGTATGTTTCATGTATAATGTCTCTATGATTTACATGGTTTCATTTTTCTTATGATGAAATGATATCCATTTGTTTTATATGGATTGTGTTATGTTGGGATGATGTTTGTGAAACCCACTTTATTCCTTGGGTTATGATGAGTGATTTATGTTTATGTTGTGGAACATGTAATAATGTTTTCATTATGAGATGGGTGAGACCTATATCTCCCTCCAATTCATTGGGTAAAGATATATATCTCATGAGATAGACATTGCTTGAATGGAATGTTAATCTGGTTTAGGGTTACAGGACTAAAATGAGAAGTGAACTCGATTCAGAAAGGTACTTTGTCCACTATGATGGTCCTGGAAGCAATGCCTTGGCTACTATGGAAATCATATCATGTTCTCAATGTTTTCCCACAATTAAAAGTTTTATTTCCATGCTATTTTATCATTATTGATGTTCCTTTATGATATATGTCTTACATACATCCACGATTTATGTCTTTACTCAAGATTTTTTTGTTTAGATTTTATGTTCAAGTTCTTTCATTCAAATGTTTATAGATTGTTTTAGGTTTTCTATGTTTACCCTTACTGAGAATTCGAGCTCACCCTTTATATGTCTTCTTTTCCCCAGGATTTAAAGAAAGATTTTAGGTAAGAAATCAAAAAGGGGGAGATCTTTATGGGAGATGTTGAAGTTCTTTCAACACGATTAGAAGATTATGTTCTGAGTTTCCAAAGACACTAAACTAATACGGTCCTTTGGTGAATGGTTTTTTTATATATTAAGTATTCCGAAAAAGTAATGTAATGTCCATGCACGTTAAGCTTTGGGTTTCTACAGTTGGTATCAGAGGAAAGGATTAGTTATCCTTTGGAAACTAGGATGTGAAAACTTTAGTAAGATCCCTAGAGATATTTCTATGGTATGTCGATGGATGTCCCTAAGGTTAAGTATACTTATATTTTGTAGTCCTAGAATTCAGCTAATGACCATAGAATTAAACCTATGATGTTAGATATTGAAGGTACTCACCCTTTATTATGTTGTTTTCCTAGCATGATTTTTGCCACTCACACTATTCTTTTAGGGTTTTAGAAAATGGCTGGAAATAGGAAGATTCACGATAATGGAGGATATGATGGACAATGGAATGATATTCTTCATGAGCAACCAAATGAAATTGGATTTGGACGTCCAGATATCATTATTATACCTAATAAGAAATATCATAACATGATCAATAATCTCAACTCTGGTAAGTATCCCGACTCTGCTAATAAGTGAAATATGGAGTTTCATGATGATCATAGAGGAAAGAAAGTTCAATTCCACTCAGGTAAATTATATGGGATGAGGCATCAAGGAGAATTTTTCAAAGGAACAGGAAGATGCTTTGGGTGCGGAAAAGAAGGGAACAAATCTGGTAAGTGCAAAGGAAAAGGTTCAGTTAACACCATGGATAAGGATAATGGTATTGCTACGAGATCAAAAATTATTAGATGTTTTAAATGTGGAATGTATGGGCATTATGCAAACCAATTCCCTAAGGGAAAATCTCATGAAGAGAATAAGCACAGTCATATGGGTAGTATTTATGTGGATGATGATGAGGAGACTAAAAATGATATATGATATGAAAGAAGTGTTGAAGCTCAGTCAGTTTTCTAAGAAGGTATTGGAATAAATGTATGTTTATCAAGAGTTGTGTTGTATAGTTAATGGTACTATGGAATAAAGAATCATGTAAGGATTGTTACACTATTGTTTTTCCTAAAGTATTTGGAAGTATATGTTGAATGGTACCGGTAACAATGAAAGGTTATTCAGATATTTATGGAAAGAAGATAATATGCGCATAATGGAGGGATAAAGAAAAAATAAATTGTTTGATAGTATTCATGATCTCCTAATTGATATAAGGACTAAGTGATATCATGGTATGAGTATATAGAATTTTAATGATTTTGGTATGTGGAAAGTGTTAACTTTTAACTGCATTCATGTTTCCACTAAGGATGAATGTGTATTCATTTTTCAAGAGAATACATGATTAAGGAATTCACATGTTTGGAATGTGACAAACAAGATATATCGTATAATAAATGATGGTATTCACGTTCTTATAATGGGACCTTTCTAGTAATTGTTTTCTTTATACTATAAGATTGGACAAAATTATTTTTGTTAAGCTCAATGGATGGAATGGATTAAGTTGCACATCAGATAGAATTGTTTTAAGGCTATAAATTTTTCTATATTATTTATGGAATGTTATAATAATGTAGTTTTAGAAAATGGACAACCTGTAGGATAGGCGACAACCCGTCATGTCAGACAAGGCTGTGGGAATGGAACCCACAACTGAAGTGCGACAGGCCTTTATTTCCTACCACTGGCCTACAGGAAGTCCCTGGTTAGTAGAAACTAGTTTTATTATATTAAGCGGTATGATATATGATGTATAAGTCCATTTTTATAATCATATACGATTAACCTCACCATAGATTTTCTTATATATATTTGATAATTTTTTCTAAACTTTTGTTTGAGACATATGGAATGACCCCTCATTATATCACATGATCTGCTAACACTTCACGAATGAAAAATTCAACTTCTTTTCTTTAAGAGATGAAGTGGAAATTGTTCACGGCATGAACAATGGTGATATTGTATCAAAATCAAGTAAGTATTTCTTTTTTGAAAATTATTCAACATTAGGGAAATGATCTCCAAAAACAAAAATTTTGTTCTAGTACTCTCATATATGATAAATCAGATGGTAGCTTAGATTATCACAAATCTATGGCTGTGTGATTTTTGGCTTTTTTATAGCCATGTTCTCTACCACTCTCCATCAGAACATGATGGTTAGATTTCTCTTCCATATCCATATTTTCACCTACGTTCTCTTTTGTGGAAACCCAGTGATTAGTTAATTTGGGTAACCTTTATGTTTCATACATTGGTTTTTAAAGACAATTTTTGTTATTCCTTTTTAAGATGTGGGTTAAAGAAACTCACAAGTAGTAAACCATTTATAACCCTGACGAATTTCGAGGGAAAAAATTCATTTTACGGGGGGTAGAATGTAACACCCTGATATTTTATGAAAAATATTCCTTTTAAAATTATTGATGTCTTGTGTTGTATGCTAGACAAAAAGGATCTTGCACTACACACATCCCTAAATTGGCTTGCATTACAAGCATTCACGACCTTCCCCGATAGTGTGTGTTGTATGCAATACCGACTTTCCCTAAACAACGATATGTTATATAAACTAGCTATTACAAATAGTAATACCCAATTTTTAAAATTTTATAAATTATAACTATCAAAATGGAGTTCATTTTTGGATTCAGAATATCGAAATTAGCCTAGGGTGAATTTTTGGTATTTTTCTGAAAACATTCAATTTTTGATGAATTGTGAAAACACTGGGTTACTATTTAAAAATGTAATTATTTTTTAAATAATTATTTATTTTATTTAATTTTATTTTAGGTCAAAATTGATACATAATACTATATATGTTCAATGTAACTCATTGGAGTCATTTTATAATAATTTTAGTTATATAAAAATTTTATTGAACTTTTCACCGTCTTTTACCCACCTTCTAGGAGAATTTGGAAATTCACAAAAAACTTCATTTTACCGCTCCTGTGAGTGGAATTTGGATAATCAGAAAGACACATTTAATATAAAGGACTAAAATGTGGTTCAATGAGATGAAAATAATTTTTGGTGAATAGTTACTTTTTACTTTTATTTACCAGGGTTAAAAGTAAATAGGGTAATTAAGGGTAAAAATGATATTATAATTACCCTAAAACATGTCCTAATTCTATTAGATAAGTGTAATTAGACCCAAAAACTACCTTAGGAATAAATTATGACCATTTTTGTCAACATGGAATAGATTAGGACATGTAATATTATTTTATTTAAAGAAGGGTTAAAATAGTTAAAATATATGTTTAATAACTAAACAATTTTTAATATAGGGTTATACATAAGATAAAATCGACTATAAATATTCATTATAAAGCTAAAAATATTTCCTACCTAATGGTATTTTATTTATAATTTATATACATTAAATAATTTATGTTATTTATGACACAATGGTGATGCAGTAATTACCTAAATAATGAAATATTAAAATAATTGATATTATAAATACACAAATAAATGTAATTTGAGACTTTTTATGAATTAAAATAATTTTATAGGTTAATATTACATGTTAGTATTGATTTAATTATCTTTTTTCGAACTAATCATGCTGTTATGAGTTTCAAAAAAACCAGTTACGAAATAGTCTCAAAATTGACAAAAACTAGTTTTTAAAACAAATATTATATTATTAATTGTTATTTTATTCATAAAAATATAAGGTTGGGAAAATGTCTTAGATAAGGATATATATATTAATAATGAACCACTTGGGGTTCTTTTGGCTTGTTATATTAAGTTTATTAACCATATAGTGTAAGAAAACAAAAAAAACGGTAAAGGTTAAATTATTTAAAATTGTGTTAAATTTAAATGATACGGTTTAAATTCTTACCTAAACTTGTCTAAAATCTATTGGTTGAATGCATGTAGACCCATACCCACATTAGCTTAGAAATAAATCAATTTGGAGCTATTATAAACCGAATATGACTTTATTATAAAATAATATTTTAAGTTTTTCCAAAGGTGCCCCTCTCCTCCTTTATAAAAATGGCACCCCTTACCTCTTCTCTTCACACCCTTTTGAGCCTTTATGTTTGGCCAAAACCTGCCCATTTCTCTTATCAACTTCCCTAGAAACATTATGGAAGTTCTGGTATTCTCAAAAGACCAACTCTAATTCCATAAGAGGAAGCTTAAAGGAGGTGCATCGAAGAAGAGGTAATCTCTTCTTCCGATTCGTTCAAGTTTCTTTCTTATTATCCTTATTATTATTTAGTTGTCTCATTATAAAGTAATAAAATCAGTATTAATTATATACTGATATTTTATTATAAATTTTAATCTCCCCTAATACACCTTCTATCCACCAAATGGAAAATGAAATCATTGCGCGTGCGTACATACGGAATATCGTCTCCATGCCGTGGTATAATCTGTTTTTCCACCACCACCTTACTTGGATGGGTATAATGTTGTAAAGAATAACTATATTTGGATACTATAAAATCTTAGTAATTATGATATATTATATCATCCACTTCAATTACATTAAAAAATTATGGGAATGATATCATCGCTCGTGCGTACGTACGGATTACCGTCTCCACGGCGCGCTGAGATTCAATCTCCATGTTAACCATTAAAGAATGATTATAAAGTATATATAATGAATAATAATGAAACATATGACATAATAATAATACTGTATTAATATATATATATATATATGTCATTTAATTAATTTCATTCAATTCAATAAGGAAACAAAAATAGCACTCATGCGTACGTACGACCTACCGCCTCTATGAATGGAGTATTTCATTCCATTTATCAATCTATCATATATATTTGTATATGATGAATATATATATTATATATATAAATCATTTTTTACTTTCTGTAATTATGTCAATATTGATATAAGTAATAATATCAATTACAACATTTCGAAACACGTACGATAAATGAAACGATTTTACCCAAAACGCTGCTTTAACATGGAATTTACAATAGAATGGGTAATATAAAGTCATAAGTGAACCATATATGATATCATAAAAATGAATATGATTCTGTAAAAATTCAATGACATTATTTAAATCATTATACAAGAGGTTCGGATACGTACGAAGCACATCAGACCTAAGGTAAGGGATAACTATTCCGATCACATTCTTATTCGAGACAGTTTATTCGTAAGTATTTACTAGGGTTATTGTTATCATCCATGTCCATGTTTACTAAAAATGGTTTCATGTATTTTTAAAGTCATTTTAACCATTTTTGGACTTTTACTACATGGTATGTCAGGAATCTTTCTTTTTTTTACCACACGAGGTGCTTTTTGACTTTTTCGAAAAAAGTACGAGGATAATGTTATTTTTAACTTATACGCCGTGAACGGATTTTTACGGTTTTATAAAGCCTTATTTTTATGATGATTCCTCTAAAATATATCATGAAAATTTTCAAAAAAAATCTATTTCTTTTAATATTGCATGACCTTTTGTGAAAAGAATGTGATTTTGAAGAAGGCAAGATATTTTTCTCAAGAATTCATTTCAAGTGTTTTATAAAAACCATTTTTTCCATCTAAGATAAAATTATATCATATGTGTATGTTTCAAGTATAATGTCTCTATGATTTACATGGTTTCAATTTTCTTATGATGAAATGATATACATTTTTTTATATAGATTATGTTTTGATGGGAAGATGATTGTGAAACCCACTTTATTCTTTGGGTTATGATGAATGACTTATGTTTATGTTGTGGCACATGTAATAATGATTTAATTATGATATGGGTGGGACCTATATCTCCCTCCAATTCCTTGGGTAAAAATTTATATCTCATGATATATACATGGTTGGAACTATAAGTTATTCCGGTTTAGTGTTACAGGACTAAAACGATGAGTGAACTCGATTCAGAAAGGGACTTTGTCCACTAAGATGGTCTTGGCAGTACTTCCTTGGCTACTAAGGAAATCATATCATGTGATTAATGTTTTTCCACAATTAAAAGTTTTAATTCCAAGCTATTTTATCAAGATTGATGTTACTTTATGATATATTCCTTATGTACTTCCAAGATTTATGTCATTACTCATGATTTTGAGGTTTAGATTTTATGTTCATGTTCTTCCATTCAAATGTTTATGGATTGTTTTATATTCTCTATGTTTACCCTTACTTAGCATTTGAGCTCACCCTTTATATGTTTTCTTTTTCCCAAGATTTAAAGAAAGGTTTTAGGTAAGAAAAAAAAGGTGAGATATTTATGGGAGATGTTGAATATCTTTCACCACGATTAGAATATTATGTTCCGTGTTTCCAAAGACACTAAACTATTACAGTCCTTTGGTGTCAGGTTTTGTTATGTATTATGTATTCTGCAAAAGTAATGTAATGTCCATGTACGTCAATCTTTGGGTCTCTACAAATAAGATATCATTTTATTTCAATATAATTTTTCTAAAAAGTATTAATTTTTTATGGTATAATAATATAAGGAAATATAAATAGATTATATGATTCTATTTTGTAAGAAAAAATTCAACGATTTGTATTACTTTTAATTATTTAAAATTCATCACTTACACCATTAAATTAATATCCAAAAAAGAAATTTTATATGCCTTAATATTTTTCTATAGTGAAGTAAAACATTAATCTTTAAAACTATTTCCAATGTTCAACTTTAACCATTCAATAAATTTTTAATTTTATAGCCATTAAAAAATATTATGTCCCCAAACTTAAAAATTATGTTCATGGAATTTAAAAATGTTAGTTACCATTAATATCTCAGACAACATTAAGTGGCTCTTAATTTTTACAAAAACATAATTTGAATACCTTTATTATTAATTCCCTTGAAACAAGGTAATAATATGAATTTCCATAAAACCTTATTGAAAACATGAATTCTTCCTTACTACTTATGTAAATCATAGTTTATTAGTTATATTTCATAAATACGATGATGTCAAAAACTCCATAAATGATAGTATAAAACACTTCATCAAAAAATCATTAATCACACTCAAGGTAATAATTATTATTAGATTTACTTTATCTATAAAAATTATCTCTATATCCATAAATAATTATCCCAACTTTTAGAAAATAATAAAGATTTTATTTCTTTAATCATGTTCTTTATAAATTGTTCAACATGCCACTAAATCATTTTTCATTATCATCGAAACTGTTCAGCATAAGCTTTCTAATGCCAAATGAAGAATTAATATAATACAATCCTTATAAATTCCATAAATTTATAACTAGAATATCATTGGAGAAATACTCCAATGAAATAATTCTTGAATCAAAACTTAATAAAAATAATCATTTATTCTCATCTATAGTAATAGTAGAATCTCTACCATTATCTATTAGCTTCTCTTGAGTTATATTCCTTCAATACTCGAGAAATTGGTTTGTGTGGTGCCCCATATGCTTATAGTTGAAACATTGTAAATTTAAAACATTTTTTACAATTATAATCACAGGAATGGTGTAATTTATCTAAAAACATGTACTGAACACCTATTCATGTAATGATAGTACCAAGGGGTTTATTGCAATAATTATCACATATGGTAAAATCATTCTTTCCCATTTTCGATTTACCTTTCATTTCCTAGTATTTATATTCTTATTTGGCTCCAAATCAAATCCATAATACTTATAGGATTCATTCATAATATTTTTAGTATGTGTAATTTTGTCTTAATAAGATGAGGATATTTGGAAGATATTACTCTCTTCGAATATTAGGATTGATCCAATCAAAAAAATGGTTATTTATACTAATTGTATTACTTTAATTGATTTGGTTACCATTTATTCTACTACAATAAATTTCTAAACAATAAAATAAACTGGATTAGAACATATCATTTTGAATCATAATGTATAATCTCGCCTCATGTCCAATAGAAAGCCTAATTTGAAAAATATATGGATACATAATCTCATATCCATATATATGGTTTCATTTTGGTATCTATTTTTTCACATACCTCAAAATAGTTCATAAAGAAAATTTGATTTATTCTTATCATATCCCAGAGGATTTTCAAACCACGTGTGTAGTAAAGAATGTTTTTATGAAATATGTGATGATCAGTTCAAAACCAATTCACTCAATTTGGATTTATTAAACCTATATTTTTCTGGACAAGAATAACATCCAGTTGTAATATCCATTGAGGGATTTATTTCAACGATAAGAAAAATTATTAATTTCTTAATTTATATAATTTTTTTCTATTTTTAAACTCCAACTTTATCATATGGTTATGTTACATAATAAATGTTTACCAAAAAATAATTTACAAGGTTTTTAATAAAATTCATTTGATACCAACTATAGAGACGCCCTCACCATTAGCTAGGAGCTAGTGCCTACTTTATTAGATTGTGATAAGATTCAAGGAATTGTATCCCTAAGGTCAAAATATTTTAGAACTCATTGTAAACTAGACATATACATGATTCGCATATTACAATTGAAATGACAGATTACAACAATTTTTATTAGAATTAATACATTCCATATATAATATCCTTAAATTTCAATCATAGTAAACATTAATGATTCCTTAGGAATGAAAAAAATAAGCATGCATTCAAATTATCATAAATAAAAATTATAGTGTAATTTATCATGAATTAATAATCATGATCAACATGGAATATTAAATAACGAAGAACACATTAAATTTATTTAAAAAAAGAAATGAATAATTATATTTCATTATAAATAATTTAAAACAAATTAATTTTAATCAATTAACTAAAAATGAATTACATACAGAGATAACATCATAGTGAAAATCTCCTGGATAATAATAATTAAACACTTAATGAAGCCAATGTATAATTATTGGATATAATTTCTTAGTGACATGATACATCTATAGTTAATACCATTACCAAAATTCCATAGAAAAAATAAAAAACCATTTAATACTAGCATAACTAAATATTCTATTCAGACCTACTGATGCCTCGATTGGATATATAACATCAGGCCCAAGCCACCACTGTAGATCCAAATAATTCATAATATATTTAATAATAGATTTCATCCATGAATTAATGTTCTTTAAAATAAAAAATCCTCATTGAGTAATGGATACATATTTATCAATATTTCCCCATTCAATCAAATATCATTCAAAATAAAATACTTTATATAGAAATGAGATATGGTTTAAGAAATAATCATATCCATGATAATTAATCATTATATTTAGGGGAAATTTAAAGTCCATTGTTCACAAAAAATGATAATATTTCATGGAGAAGTTAATTAATAAAAATGAAATAAGAAAGTGAATTAAAATTCTATCTTTGGATAAAATAATCTTGAAAATATATAGGAACAATAAATATGGAATCAATACAAAATATCCCATTTGGATTAAGAATAGTATTTTTTTTATCATTGATGAGTTGAAAAACTATAAAAATATCCTTAAAACATTCTATAGGAAAATATCGATTTCCTTTTGATAATCAATTTTTAAAACATAAATCATTTTATTTGAAAATCTATTTAATTTGCTAATAATTTATAGAATATTAGAAAAAAATATTCTCAAAAAGTAACCATTTCAACATATAATGAATCTTCAAATTAATTATGTTGGTCATTTTGCTTAATTTTATAAATATTGTACACATTAGAAGAAAATTCCTTTCTCACTGTAAAACGGTTTGGATGGATCCTTATTTAGAAAAAAATAAGACAATTTCTTCCAAAAAAATTCATTGTTTTGAAAATGAAAAAATCATCATTAATACCAATTTTTAAAGACTACAAATATTTAAAAATTCAATTTTATAAATCATTATTAAAAGGATAAAAAAAAATTTAAAAAAATTATAAGTCTAAAAGTTAATATATTTTAAACCGAAAATATATATGAGGCCGGATTTCATAAATCATTCTATCTGTAAACATAAATTTAAATCAGTAAAAATTTTGTAATATTACATTATAATGTCATCAATAACAGGTTGATAAGAAAATTAAATTGTTTTATTAAGAAATTATCAAATAATTACCTTTAATTGGAACACAATAGTAAATAATCTCGATTAGAATAAGACTATGAAATAAACCATTACAATGATAATAATGTTGAAGATAGAATTAATAAATGAAAGGATTTTTTATTTTATATATAAATACAAATAGAATCACTGAAAATATAAAATATGTTAATTTAAATTCATTTTACATATAATTATAGAATGACATAATCAATGATGTATAAGATTAACCCAATGAACCGAAATTGAGTTAATATATCCCCTATATCACACTTCTATTTGGTTGAACATGATTTATCATCTTGTTTAATGTTTTTTGACTTGTTAATATTTTATTTAAAAACAATATTAATATTTATAATATCATATAGGATCTTTTTGTTATATCTTATCACTCGTTCATTACTAATATTTCATTATTTTCATTGATTCATATGTTAATTACCTTGCTTTCCCATTTTTTCATTATTGTGAACAATTAGATTCTCATGAATATTATAAAGTTCAATCGTATCCAAAAAAATAATTATTAAATAATTATAATATTTTTACTCAAATTTTACTTTAACCCCAAAAAGTAATTGTGTTTCTGAAAAATGATGTATATTACAATCATAGAGATGGTAGGTTATATATACCATTGAGTAACACTTCCATTTTTCAGTGATCTTTATGGAAAAAAGTTAAGTACTATATTATATTCCCATAATTATCATAATATCATAGATACCATATTACATATTTATATATATCATCAGTGTGGTGTGGTGATGGAAAGAGAGTCACATCGTTTCATGAAGGCGGTAGTCCACACCTACACAGACGATTATATCCTCCTTAAGTGAGTGAAATTGTATGGAATAAAAGGATAAATTATCTTCCCAGATTGATAAATATTTCATGAATAATTTAATTATATCAATTATAACACATATAGTAATTAAATATTTCCTTACCACCTTCTATATGATGCATTAGTGGATAACGAATCACATCACTTTATGAGGTGGTAGTGTGTCGTACTCATGATAAATGTTATCTTATCTCCAATGGAATAGAATTTATGTTGATATATTTGAATTAATAACTCAATATCTATAATTTTTTTATGACTTTTATATATAAACTTTTTATCGATCTTCATAAAAAACTATTAATGAGGTTAATTGAAAAACGAGTGACATCATTTCATGAGGTGATATCCCTTCATACATAGGAGAGATGATTTTGAAACTCATTTGTTGGACATCAAAATTGTTGTGGGTCATATTTTTTTTTAAAACAACCCATTATATCAAATATACGAAGGTTCTTATTTAATCATTTTTTAATAATATTTTTTGTATTTTTGGAATAAATAATATAAATATTCACGTTTAAGAGAATAACCTCTTCTACAGGTACCCTCATTAGGATTTCACTGAATCCTTCATATAATGGTTTTATATCCAATATAATGATTCTATTATTTTGATATAAATTTCGACCATTTATTTGGGAATATATTTTTTGATCTAAATATATTTAATGGTGTGAGTAATAGAGTAAGGCAATGACCTTTTTTAAATACTGGAGAGGCCATAAATGGTGTTTTTAAAAAGATTTATTAGTCCCACATTTGCCATATTTCACAAGGGTAAAAATAGAAAATTATTGAAAATTATAGGTCTCATGTTATAAATTGGGATATATAGTAGTCTTTAAAGAAGATTATAGGCCATTATTTTCGTTATCGTTTTACTTTGACTATAGGTAAAATGATTTTTCCTTAATCATGGTAATAAATTTGTAATGAATTTTCTATTAATTTCATTGAAAACATTTTTTGAACATAGTATATGTTATTAGTTGTTATTATTCTAAATATTAAATCATTTTTTCCAATTTCAATTGACATATTTTTATATTTATAATTAAAAATTAATCACACAGACCTAATAAGAATGTTGGGTATTAAATAGAAAATGGTCATTGGTTTATGAAGCTTTTATATCGAAATTCAATTTGAAAATGATACCAGTTACATTAATTGTAGTAATTAATATATAGTTGAACTAGTTTTAATTTAAAACCTATTTAATATATAATTTGACAATAAATAATTTAAATTAAATTGATGCTTTCAATTAAAATTCAATATTTTTCAAAATTTGTCAGAAAAAAGAAATATTTTAGAAAAACACATAAAATTCACCTTAGTATAATCTTTATATTCTAATTTCAAAAAATGAAATTTATTTTATATAATAAATTTTTTAATTTTGGAATATATTAATATTAAATTACGTACGAAAATTGTGATAAGACTATCTTTTTTAAAAGTATAGTTTTTTATAGAAAAAATTTATTTTCTTTATAAATGGTACCCATTTTATATCTAATAATTACATAACCTTATTTTTAATAATATATTTAGTATTATTCATACCGTTGAATTTAATGGATATATTATAACTATAATATTAAAAAAAAATTATTAATATTTCATGTTTCGTTTAAACACATTGTTGTGTGTAAGGAAATATAAACATAGTGTTACATGAAATGAAAAAAATTTAATTGATTAAATTTAATTAAATGTAATTATGTCATAACACCTAAGGGTGTTCTATTTTCTCCTAAGCATGATGTTCCATGTGGCACACTCTATTGAATAAAATATTTTCATATTATAATTATGGGATGTTACACGTATTCTTAAAATTATTTTATGGAATTATTTATAATGACATAAGATTATTAAAAAATAAAAAATTATATCACTAATGAATTTATTTATTATGTTTTAAAAATAAATTTTTTTTTAAGTTTTTAAAAAATATTTTTAATTTCTTTAAAATATGAAAAATGAATGTTTAATTTTTATCATATACACTGTCAAACAAATTTACCTCCTCCACCACGATCACATGATATATGGATTCATTCATAATATTCTATTATTTCTTAAATTAAATCTAATCCACCCGCTTGTTCTGAGAATTTTTTCTTTAAAGAAATTTCTTAAATGAAAAGGGTATTTTGATATCCATAATTCTTTTAAAAATGGGTTCAAAAGAGTTTTTTAACGTATTTGTGATGAAAATGTGAAAGATTAAAATTTTCATTAAATATATAGTCATTTTTCATTATTTATTGTTGGGTGAACCTAATATAGATCTCAAATTCATTAGTAAATGATTAAGTTCTCCGAATAATTATATTTTCTATTGACAATATACATTAATCCACATTCAATGGTTCCTGTAAGGGTTTTTCTACGAATCTTGTTAGAGTTCTATGAATATGATGTCCCAAGGATCCGATATGAAATTTAAACGATTACTTAGGTGTTTTTATAAAAATAAGTTTATTTTAAAAAAATTATAATTATCATTTTTTTTAAAGGAAGTATTATTCCATTTTAGGGTAAAGTAGTATGTTATTAAGAAAGCTTTTTCTATGGGTTCTAATTTTTTCTAACATATCCTCATAATTTTTATTCTTCCATTATATTAACATATGATGTGTTAAGGAAATGTTCTAGGTGGTAATGTTGATTTCATGTGTAATGTAACAATTATTTGTGTTCAACATATATTATTTTAAAGAATAAGTTTCTTTTATGATTGTTTTTTTAAAAATATGAATAAAGGGTTTAAATATATTTTTTTCATCCCTTAAACAAATTTTTGTTCTCATCCAACATTTTCATATGATTAGAAAATGTTTTAAGGATGATTATGAACAACGAAGATGTTATGTGGAAAAAAATAAATATTTTTCATGAATAGAATACATGTTTCATTATAAAAGTCTCTTTTTATGAAAAAAATTTATAATTAGAAGAATTTTGATTCATGTAATGTATGGGTTTGTTATGTTAGAGTTATGATCTAACTCTCTAAAAAATAAAACATGAAAAGATATTTATAAATTCAATATAATGAATAATGGTTTAAAAATTATATTCCGTCCGCTCCTTATATTATGTACTAAATATTGTAATTTTGAGAGATATCGTTCTTAGGTTTCATACTCCGTAGGATTCCTTTCAATCTATTAGTTCATCCACCTTTCAATCTCAATTTCTTATTCCATAATTTTTTAATATTTCTTTCACATTATTGGAACAAAAATGTTTTCAAATTACTATTTTTATTCTTTCAGTTGTCTTTAATTTTTTACTACCTTCTCCTTTAAACATTTATTCTCATTAATTTATTCATTATTTTTATCATCTTTACTAATTGATAGATATTTTTTTCATCATCTAATAAGTTCACATTCACCTCTCCTAGATCATTAATGAACTCCCTTATAAACTATTCTAAATTTTCTCTATGTTAAATGCCTTTTTAAAATTTTTCTCATTGATTAATGAACATAAATAATTAATATCATATTCAAACATTATATTTTTAATAGTTTAATTATCTAGTACATTATCAATAACAATTGATTTTTTCTCAAATATCTACTTTTCGAACCTCACTTAAAATTTTCAATTAAATTCTATTCTAGATTTTGGAATATTAATGTATTTTTATGTGTATAAATCCAATTGAAACTACCTCAATAATATACCACATAAATAATATAATGATTGATTTTTTCATACTCGATAATAAATATAATATTATGATATATTTAACATCAATTGTACCATTATTTCTAATCCTAGTAAATAAATTATTTTAAATAAATTAAAAAAAATGTTTTGTTACGAACATTAATTTCCCATTTTGCAAGCCTTAACCTTAGACATAAAAAATATTAAATCTAACATCATCATTTTAAGTAGTTACAATTTCATTATATGTCCTCTTACCAAAATAATTGAATCTTATTCTATATGAGGCCCCACCACATATACATATTGATCAAAAGTAATAGTAATTTCCTGAAATTCTACTGAAAATAAAGCAATATAAACATCCTTGGTAGTTTCAGGCCATAATATTCAATAAAATTGATGAAAATTAAAATTTAAAAACAATTATACTTAATTAAATATAATTTTTAATGGTTAATAATTATGAAATTTAAAATCTCTCTTCAGTAATGGAACATGCTGATTATACCAATTTTGGTCAATTGACATTCTATAAATATTTTTTGAAGAATCCAAACTACCTTGGATATATTATCATAGATTTGTTTTAGAAAAAACAGTAATATAATCAAAATGGTTATTAAAATTATAGAAAATTTTTAACACATCACACACTGAAAAAGTCAATTTGAAAATTAAAGGTACAGTAGGGCTTTTTCTAAAACGAATAAATAAAATCACTATAGTGTAACGTTTGGCTTTTCTACCCATTATTTAATTAAACTAAAAAAATCAAAGTCATTATTCAAAAATTTATTGAACGGTTGGATATCATTCCCACCCTAGAAGAAGTATCAGAGGATTTCATTTATAACATAAATCCCATGTTTAAAAGGGATTTCATCACATCAGTTGTTCCAAATCCTTAATAAAAGTATATAGATAAAAACAAAATTTAATTGATAATACAATAAAAAATTCAAGATTCTATAAATTATTTATTCTACCCAAATAATACTTATATTTTTTTAATATATGGAGTAAGTATTATGTAAAATAACAATCTAAAATATGCTAATCCCATTGTTATTTTATATAAAATATTCAACCAATTTGATGGAATTTATAATATATGATTCATATAATGTTTTATATGATTGATATCCTCTTTTATAATGTAATTCATTCAAAAGAAATATTTCTATATATTAAATTACAAAAAAAATATTTTTCATATAATTTATCTTTGGAAGTTATAAATACATGAAAATGAATTACAAATACATTAATTAATCATTCCCTTATTTATATAATGATCTCTAATCATATAAAATTTATAGTTTTAGAAAATATATTGTTAGGAAAAGTTATATTTCCAATAAATTAAAAGATGATGGATACTTTTTATTAATGATCACGATGAAAATTATGTCATATATTTATTTTTTTATCTCATGATTTTTGTATGGGATTCATATAAAGATAAATTACACTACAAATGACATATATAGTACAATTTTGAGTAAGGATCCTTCCAAAATCATTGAGTTTATGTATCATCAAGTGTGTTTTGTAAAAATGAAATCTAGCAACTACATATTTCTCCTCATTTATGGAAAGTGATACATAATGGTTTATTTTATTGGAAAATTAATCTAAGGACTCACCAAATAATATTCATTTTCATGACATATGTTATCTATTAATTATAAAACTTCATAAATATTTTTCAAAATAACTCTTAAGTGTGAAATAAAATTTTCAAGGATTAAATAGTCAAGGATGTAACGATCAATTAAGAAAAAATAATAACTATTTTAGATATACCAAACGGTATTCTTTTATACAATCCAAAATTCATATACAAATTCCTATAAAAACATAATATCTATTAAAATAGTAGTTATGAATGGAAAACATCTTATGAACCTTTGATAAATACTTTGACCAGTTAGTTTCCTAGATTCATCAAGATCAATTTTATATGTAATAGATCAAGAAATAATATTAGTTTCATTATCAAAACCAAATTCTTTTTTTAATTATATTATATTCAAATATATGAATAAGACAATTTTTTCAGTTTTTAAGATATTTTGAAACTCCTTAAAATAAAATTAAATCCTTCATTCTCATTAAAAATTAAATATTCATGAGTTTCGATAAACATTATATAATATATTATATGATTGTTCTAAAAAATAATGAAATATATACTGGTATTATTACCGAGTATATAAATAAGTTAGTGTTGTAAAATGTTAAATCTATAATTCCTATAATCATTTTTTAAATAACGAGTCTAGATAGATAATCATTTTAAGATATTAAACATTCTTTAATTTTGATAATTTCCCTAGAGTATTTATATTTATGATCCTCAAATTTTGTATTTTAAAAACCAATTGGTGGTTCAATATAATCATCTTCTTGAAAAAATAAATTTAGTAAGAAAATATATAATCAATTTTAAATAAAATAAAAATTATATAAGTATAAAAGAAAAATAGAAATCAGTTACAATGAATTTATCTTACTACACAAAAAATTACATATTTTTTCGGGTTCTCTTCTTGGTAATTTGCATCCAATATAAGTCAATTATTTATTGAAAAAAGGTTACATTTTAATCCTATAAATTTCAAAATTTATATTTATTTCATATGACAAGTATATTATAGTGATCTTTCAAAAACGAAAAAAATATTGTTCAATTTAAAATTATTACATTCTTAGAGAATGTCCATTATATAACATTCATTACTTAAGGAATATTATTTCATTTTAAGTTCATGTTGTGATAGTAAGATTATATTTTCTTCCACATTAAATAATAAACTCATAGTTCTGACTACTATATTGACATCAATAAAAAATTTAAAATAGGATGATCCATTAACAACTTATGATTTCTAAGAATATGTTGGATAATAAACATATAAAATCATATCATATTTTGGATGGTTTACTTTTTATTGAGTGTTCTCTATTGTCTATGATTAATCTATTGAATCTGAAATAGATGGTTTCTTGAAAACATAATTTTAATATCTTTAATAATTTTGATGTCTATAAAAGGAAATTCCAACAATATTGGATTCATCAAAACATACATATACGATATATCCAATAGTATGATTTGCTTGGTTGAATCATGATAGGCCTTACTAGTGGTGGAGTTACCTTCATCTTATAGTTGGATTATAATCATGACTTTTTCCATGTGTTATCAAATATATAGAATATTAGAGATAAAAATATACCCAAAGATGGGTACATAACTTATTCTTATCATGCATCCTTGTGTGTTGTGTTCTAAAATAACAAATATTCCTTACAATATTTATAATTTAAGAAATTGGGTCATGTTTATTATATTGTGTCAACAAAAACTATTATCCATATAAAAAATATTTTACCAATAGTACACAAAAATTTATCTTATATTTAAACTATTTATTATTTAGGTACCCTAACATCCTCAGCCGCGATAGTATTAGTAAAGATATATTTTAAACACCATTTTATCATAACACTTATATCATTAAAATAAGCTATGTAACTAGAATGATAATAATTTTATGTTATTAGTAAATAATGATACCTTATGGAAAATGTGTATTCCAACTCCCACCAATTTTATCTAAAGTACCAAATGGATCAATTTTAATCAAAATTTGATTTGAATGAATATGTTTCTTACTTGTATAATTGTGGAATACTCAAAAAATATCCATATTATGTTATTATATGTTTAGTATTTTCCCTAAATTTATACTTCCTTCTATAAATTAGGATTAATATTTCATTATAATCTTGATTTCAGATTTTAATTTGATAAACTCGTTGTACTTTTTGACAATCATAGATCCATAAATGGAGTTTTTATTTAACAAAGAGGAAAGTTTAAAAATATTCTAATTCTAATAAGTAAGGTATTCGGTATCATGATGTTATTTTTTTTAAACATATTTTATAATTTTTCCATTTCTTCGATGTATTTTTCACTTCACCAACTAATTGAGAATCATCATTCTTCATCATCTAAAAAATATAAATTCAAAATAAATAAAGAATCATTTAACGTAAAAATGAATCATTTTTTATTTTTGGGAGTATTTGTATAAAAATTCAGATATTTTACTATCATATTAATTTCCAATGTAATTTTAAAAAAGGGAACCTTCAGTTTCTCTCTATTTATCATTGGCCATTAACACATTTTTCACATTATATATCTTTAAACTTAGTTAATCATTCTATTTTCCATTAGACTGATGAATACTTATTTTAATGTGTTTAGTTTTCCTATATTTATAATATATCTCATCACGATCATTGTTTTTATTATCTTACATGTCTTATTATTATATCTATTTTTTATATTTTTTTGATAGTTATTATTATAAGGAATTTTTTTATAAAACATTCATCAAATATTTTTTTATTGATGAAAAAATATAACATCAATAGGCTGAACATCACCATCATCAAGGATATTACATGAACTAGTTGTTTTGGTCATAGAAATAGTGTATACAAATGAAACCGATTTCCTTATATCCTCATTAATAATACCTATTTTATGTTTATTTTCATATTATTTTAATTTTCTTATAATATCTAAATATTGTTTATTCATATGATTCCTTATATAAGTAAATGATCTTCCTTTCGATTCCCACTATTTTAGGAGAATATAAATAATATTTATGACCATTTTTTTATTAGGAAAAAATGATTCATGATGATATTGTAAAATATTAATGATTTTCAAAAACCTCTCATATATATGATCAACATGATATCTTGGAATGAAACCAAAATATTGGTAATCGCCACTAAATATATATCCATTTTTTCTATGAACATTCTATATTCCCTAATTTGAAATCTCTAACATCTTATAAAAACAATTTTCAGTTTTATATGAAGAGATATAACAGTAGATATTTCTTTTAATAACTATAAATATTGTATTTTGAACATCATTATTTTTGAAATACTGTTTTTATTAAATATTTAAATTATAAATGTGATATAAAAAATATTATATTCACTAATCATCATAAGATAAATTTATATTCTAGTGTTAATAATATATATCTCCATTATATCTCTATATTGTACCTAGTAATCACAGTCAATGATGTCAATCAAATTTTAAACAAGATTATTAGGATTAATAACTCAAATGATCAATTATATAAATAAATTTTAGTCCTTTCATGTTTGTATAAGGAAAATATAATTTTCTCAAATACAAAGTATTTTAACATAGAGGAATCATCTATAGGGGTTAATTTATGATTAAAAATATTATAAAATAAATTAAATTTTATAATAATATAGTTTATAAGGTCATAAAATGCACCCAATGATTAGTGGAAAAGATTAAAGCTGGTGTAAATAGATGATTTAAATTATTTTTATGTTTCTATAACAAAACAACTCTTTCTACCTATTAAATTGAATTTATATTGATTCCAAACAAACACACTCAAAAATGTGAAGGTAATACTAGATTTACACAGTTCAATATTGAAATTAAAAGGAAAATAATTTATATGATCCACATTTCAAAAAGACAATATAACCCAAGAGTACAAAAATTTTTGTGCAACGAGAATGAATTTTCCAAGACCACATAAAATAATAAGCCTCCTCGTTGTATTTTTGTGCTTCCTAACCTATTAAATTTATAAATGATTTCTAATAACAATATTTTCTTAAGCTAAAATGGACTTCTATTCTAGTAATTATAGTAATTTTTTCTTCTTCTTCTTCAACATGTACTATCACAAGTTACTATTTCTCTCAGTGACATATGAAAAATCCAAAACATCTTTTTATTTCACAAAAAAATATTCTCAATACATATATAGTGTTTCTTCACCTAAATATTATTCATATTCACATTCATGTATTCGTCAATTAGTAAATGAAATTCATCATAAATAAAAAAGGTACGGTTAAGTTTGAAATTGAAATTAAAATTAAAATGATTTATTCCTAAAATTACATTTCATTTTCTTATCCATCCTCCCTATTAATTTTCTCATTTTCAAACAAGATTCCAATTCAGTAATATGTCCTTAAACTAATTGAAAAACTACCAAGTATTAAAAACATTAACTTCTCTTTCTCTCTTCATAGAAATTCATTCATTATAGTAAAGAAGTTCATATAACATTGTATGAACTAGAAATATTTTTTTATAGCCCATAATAATTGATTGAATATATTTAGAATCACTTGAATTTTTTTTTCAAAATAAATAATATAGAGATATTATTTGTAAAATATTTATTATTTTCAAAAAATCTACAGGATTAAATTCTTAGTTATTTATAGTTAATTCGTACATTTAGATGTCTAATTTTTCTTCTAAGTAATAATCTTAAAGTATCATATTCCTCAAAATTCATAAATTATTCAAATATGTCCTTAAGAGTAATGTCATATATGTTAGAGTAGTCCCTTGAATTTTGATTATTTTATGTTTTGTTAATTAAAATAAAATATATTTCACCATTTCCTTTTTTGGGTAATTTTATTTGGTTCTAATCATTTTCATTTTATTTTTTTGGATGAAAAATATTTTTTATTTGATTTTATTTTAATTATTTCAGAATTTATTTTTATAATTCTCTTTATTCTATATTATTATTTTTTGAAAACATTTCAAAATTTAATTTTCTATGTATTAATTGTATCCCTATGTTACCTTCATAAAAAATTCATTACCTTTACATGAGAATTACTTATTTTTTACCCACATATCGAATTCATTTTACCCTTATTCACATACTATAATATTTACTCTACCTTTATGTAATCTGTTGAAATTCATGTTTACCCTAACATTACTCCAAGTTCACTATTATGTGACATGTTGAAATTATTTTTTCCCTTAAGTGAAACACATATTACATTACACTACACATGTAAAATGAATGTTACCATTACATAAGTTTTAATTTTCCATTATGTGTCATGTTTTGTTTTTCATCAGTATTTATGCAATGAATCAACTCTACATTACACCATTATGTAGTGATTATATTTACCATTATGAAAACTATTTTATTTCATGTTTACCCTTATATAAGTACATCTTAACTTTATGAAAGTTATATAATTCTCATGTTACCTTCATGCATATATTCTAATACTTTAATTTAGTGAATGAAAACCCTGATACTGTGCATTTGTTTTATTTCCATATTTATGTAGCTTAAATAATACCAAAATGCATGCTATATTTTTTTGAGTTACCTTAATCATTAAAACCTACACATATATAAATAATTAAAACTACAGTTCACTCAATTTTCATGATATTCATGTTATCTTGATATGTTGTATGCCAATAATGAATGATTAAATTGTTTAAATGATTTTATAAATTCCAATTAATGTTATTAAAAGTATACGAAGTATTTTTCATTTTTTGAAACAAATTTATATAATCTATAATTTTATTCTACATTCTGTAACATTATTAGAGTATAAAACTCAAATAATTTTATTTTATTAGTTTATGATTATTTTTTTGAATTTATTATTTCTAAAATCTTGTTTAAGACTAATAATTTTATTGAAATATGTCTAATTTATTTTAAATAGTAACATATATGTTTGGTTTCATCACATCAATAAATATGGATTGATATTTGAAATTAAAATTTGAAATGATATTTAATAAATGTTTGTCATATTTTATGAGTTATATATGAAATATTGTTATGGAATTATTTTAAGTATTATAACATATGATTTAAAATAAATTTGAATTGTTCGAATAGTATTTATTTCAAATGATAATATTTTTTCTAATCTATTTATTTCACTCACTCTGATAATTTGTGATTAATATTATTATTTTATTAATTTTAATTACTAAATGATTTATAGGGTCTAGTTGAGTTGATTATTTTTAATGATATCGACTTTTCTTAATAAAATTATGGGCATGATTCATATAGCATGGATTTGTTAGACTTAAATACCACTAGTAGATTCTTGAACATTACTATATAATGAGAAGACTTTATATAAGGACTTTTGAAGGCCTTGGAAATCTACATTGATATTCATTGAAAATGATTACCCTATTTCCAACATCACAAATTTCCGAAAATGTTTTGTCTTTTATAAGTATACTTCTACCATTTTAGTCTACGAAGGAAATTTTAATATCAAACTCACTCTATGATTTTTTTCTCATTCTCTCCTTGTGATAATCATATTCATTGGGATAATTGATGTTTTTCTAAAAAGATCATATTCCTCCAATTTCTTCTTTTTTGGTTCTCAATGGAATCAATATAAGAGAATCTGGTATTATTTTATTTCCACTTCCAAAAATAAGGGACTATCCTTTTTTGGTTTCTCGATTATCCATTAAATAGATTGTTTTTTTATATGGATTCATAATATAACCAAAAAAATTAAAGTTATTGTTTTTATAAATTGTATACCATTAAACAAAGATGAATAATACATTAAACCCTAAAGGGATTGAGGTGGTATATATTTAGGTACACATTTTCACTCTTTTCAAACATCCTTACCAAATATTGTGTCTCATTTATATTCTAAAATATAATTTATTCTTGAACCTGTTCTTATTTTGTATTTTGATTTTATTGTAATATATTATTATATTATTTCGATTTCAAAAAACTGATTCATATAATTTATTCAATGTGTTTTAATATGATTAATATTTTTAAAGAATTTTTTATACCTTTATTGTTTTCATAAATTTTTTGAAGGTAAATTAAACCCCCTTATTTTTATTTTCCTTATTTTAAACCCAAATTTTTGTATCAAAGGGAAATTTGGAATTATTATCATGTAATTATTTGGAAATACCTTTTATCAATGTCAAAATGGGGTGTTTTAAAAAAAAGTAGACAATTATATATTTGATTTTTAAATTATTTATGATTCAATAATCCATTTTAAAAGTTAGTCTACATATTATATACATGCTCCTTTATTTAATGGCTCAAATTATTCTTATTAGAAAACTGATGATCCTTTTTCCTATAGAGTCATTATTTATCTTTATAAAAAATGGTTATTCATTATTATATCACATCTACTAAAAAATAAGATAAATGGAACACAAATGATATAGATAATTTTGTACATGATGGAAGATCTATGAATTACATATTTGATTTTTTAGATAATAATAAATCCAATATAATTTATTATTTATATATTGATAATTAAATCATTAAATTGATAGAATTAATTCATGAAGGTGACAATTATTTTAAATACAACAAAATTATTATTCATTAACATGATTTTGAAAGATTATTTAGGAATGAAAAAATTATCTTACTAGAAAATTTACTTCTTTTTCTGAAATTTGTAATAGTAGAAAATATGTTGGTGATTCTCTTTCTATATAAACATTAGTTGAAAAATACTCATGGTTTTCCCATTTTGTTGGGCTACAAATGTGATGATAATCTAATAATCCAAGGAAATCATAATTAATGTAATTGAAGAAAACAATGGATCACTCAATAATTATAATATAATGATGAAACACCATGTGTTTGAATAAGATTTTAAAGATAATAAATCCAAGAATAACCTTTCCATTATAGAATAGAAGATGATAATTCTTCCAAAAGTGACTACAATAATGATTTTTTTATTAAAACTTTGAGGATAATATTGAAAAAATTGTAAATGTTAAAAAAGTAATACATCTTATTGAAATATCCAAGAGAAAAATTATTAATTTCAGGTAACTTGTTTCAGTTGAAAAAAACATTCCCAAAACAAATTTGATTATTCCTTTAAGAATAAAAAGATGAAATTAAATAAAAAAGGTAAACAATAGTTAAAGATATCGATATGGAACACTAAAAATGAATAAATTTCAATACACAAGTCATGAGATGAAAGATTAATTTGTATATTAACACATTTAAATGATGTTATTGAGGTTAGATCTACAATTTATCTGTCCATTTACCATTCCTATTCTTTTTATTTGAATTCTACAAATTCTTCATTAATAGTTGAAGATTTAATAAATGGTAAAAATAAACTCCAAAGTGGTTATTATTATCATCATTCAAAATTCAATGATCTGAAAAAGAAAAAAAAGCATATCATTTAAAAATATTTAAAAATTTAAAAGAAGGAAATGATTTAATTGAAAAATTAAAAGTTTAAATGTATGATTTAATATTTTAATTTCAATTTAATGATCAAAAAAATTATCATTATCATTTTACCCGAGGGGAATAAAGTTTAAATTGTTGTTTTCAAAAACCTATTAAAATTATCTATGATTTTGATTTCTGAAATCAATCTAGTTTTTCAATCATTTATAAAAAGGAATCATTTTAAATGGAATTTCTAAAAATTAATGTTTTTAATTATTAAACAATAGTTCATCATTTTATTTTTGAATGAAATTTTAAAAATTCTAGATATGTTTGAAGAAAAAATTCATATTAATTCTATATTTTCAAAAATAAATTCTCAGTCTAAACAAATTTTTGTGCCAAATTATATATTTGTAAATCATAGTGGAAAATAAATTGTTTCTACAACTCAATGCTTATAATATCACAGATTTAGACCCAAGAAATGGTCACCAAAATGAACTCCCTTTTAATATCATGTAATGTGATGTAAGTAAACCAAATTTTAATATTTTCCTGTTGCAATCCAATATAGGAAAAGGATGATTCAAATATAGGGTTTTATAATGTGTAAATATATAAATTTATAGTCAAAATTTTTATCTTCTAAGTATTTAAAATTTATTAACATTATTTAATATATATAGATTGAATATTTTAATGATCCATATTTTATTCATTCTCAAACATCAAAAAATATTTTATATAATATCTAAGAATTTAAAATATTAGAAATCATATCTATATATTATTAATCATGAAAATGACCTCAAATATTTTGATAAATGTTTATCTGATGACCTGATTTTCTTAAAAAAATTAATTTTTTTTTAAAATTTAATTTTAAATTTAATTTTTTTATTTTGATTAAAATATATTTCAAGAACTACATTTTAGCTAAATTTTTAAATTTTCATTTTAATTTCATTTTAAATTAATTATAATTTTTTATATTCTATATTAATTTTAATTTAATTATAAATTTGAAAATTATTTTTTAAATATTTTTTCACAAAATTCATTTAAAATTTAATTTTTTTAAATAATCTTTTCCTAAACATGAAATAATTTTTTAATGTAAAGTTTTTATTACAATTCACGGAAAAAAAAAGTTCTATCAAGATTAAACTAGTGTATATGGTTATAGAATATATGCTCTAAGGGATTCAACATGAAAAACATTTATGGGTCTTGTTAACCCTTTATCCATTTGGATTGTGGTGATTGAGCCATTACTGGACACCAGGATTCACACTCCAAGATAATTTTTTATGGTTCGATAATATAATATGTATTAATCCTTAATAATGAAAATTATTTCTATAAATTTTCATACATTTTTTTCAAAAACTATTTTAATGTTTTATTTCTACTTTTAAATACTTTTTTAAGAATTATTTGTTTTACGAAAACATTAAAAAAATTTATACATATTACTTATGAATTTATTCAATATAAATTTATTTTCATTCACATGGAATTTAATTTAAGGGGAGTTATCATTTTATATATATTATTATTTTTTGGAGAATTATTTTAAAAAAAATTATAATTTAACTTTTTTATTTATTTAATGGGGAAATTATTTTTAAATTTTATTCTTTTTGATTGAATTTAAAACTGGGGAATACTTTCTTAAACATTTTTAATTATACAAAATGGGATATTGTTGGAGTGGATCCGTCCACATTGATTAAATTTTGTTTTGATAATTACAATATACTATATTTCATAATTTTAATTTGGTATAAATTTATTTTATTTTTGAATTTAAATTAATTTTATTTCATTTTTTAAAAAAAATTTAAATATTTTTTAGTAAAATTTTTAAAATTATTTCTTCAATTAATTTATTATTATTATTATTCTTTATAATTATTTTGACTTAAAACATATGAAAATTTACTTTTATATATATTATTTTATATTTAAATATCTTTTATATAAATATCATTACGATTATTTCTGAATTGTTGTTTTATTGTAACCCATACGTAACATTATTTTTAACCTTATGCATATATTAGAACTTTTATTTTATATTTTTATAAGTTATTTAAATTCCTTTTTACCCTTATGTAACTCATTTTATACCCATATGTAACATGTTGAAATTTTTTATTATCCTTAATTGATCTTCTTGTACCCTTACACAAGGAATTAGAAATGAATGTTACCTCTACATATGATCTTATATACCTTTTTGTAGCATGTCATATTTTTCACTTACCTTTATTTCATGAATTTACTATCTTAGATACTCATACACATTATTTAATATTACCCTAATGCACCCTCTTACATTTCATGTTTACCCTTACACAACAACAATATTAATTTACCCAAGTTATGGAATTCCTATGTCACATTTATGTAGTTATTCTCTTATCATTACATTGTACATGATAACCCTTATGTTGTTATTTTAATTTCATTCTTCCTTTAAATATAATTAATTATGCTTCATGGGTTATATATATATACTAATATAGTCTTTTCATACATTTATTTTACATCTCAATATATTAATATTAAATATATTTCACAAATACATGAGTAAAGACCATAAAGGTCTTGTGTATTTGGATACTAGATACACAATATTCTTATTTATATAGTGACCTTCAATTTTTCTCATAATGATATTCACAAATATTACATTTCATAGACATATCCTTCTTAAAATATTTTATTATTACCAAGTAAAAGGAAACATAAGAAAAGGTGTGCCTAGATGCTCAGTAAGGGTAAACATGAAAGATATTAAAATAACATTAAAATAATGGTTTGATAATTTTATAATACCATTTGACAACCATACCTTGTATATCATATATTATAAAATTGATTCATGGCATAAATCATGACAGTTCTATGATAGTAATCGCAAATGAATTAAATAATGTCATCAATGAGAACAAAACTTTTGAATAAGACATTGTATTTTGTAATACACATTACCAAAGAAAACAAAATCTCAATGATACCGAACAACAAAGTCTTAATATGTTAGTATTTCGATAACCACCCATGTACTTTCTTAAGGTTATAGAAGAACACTTGGGTACCCTTGTTTTAGGCATGGCATAACCTTCCATGGACATTATTTTGGGCTTGAAATAACTTATCTTGTACCCTCTGAGCTCATATAAAATTAATCACGGCCCAATTCATTTAAGGGATCTATAGGTCCCACCCATCACATTATACATTTGTTTTTGTGCATCATGATCTAAAACATTCATCATATCATAACCCGGTAATTGCGGTCCATTAAAATATTTCATCATTGATTGGCCAATAGAAATGAAATGGGTTTCTTAATTATCTCAACAATTCTTCATGACATAACATGTAGAAAATAAATTAATATCATAAATATCACTTCATAATAGTCATAAAAAATCTGTAGAAAGAAAAATTATGTTGAAATTTGATCATATTCCTTGAAAAACATAAGATATAAAAAATTTTCTATTCTTTGAGAAATAATAATTCCATAAAAATATAATTAAAACATTATTAATGAAAATATACTTTCCATTTTGAAAAAAAATTAAAATTTAAAATTTATCAAATATTAAAGAAACAAATTTGGAAAAAAATTGAGAATAATTTTATATCATATTTAAATCATTGAATTATAATGAATGATGAAAATAAAACTCATGGAGTTTACACAAAAATGAATATTCATTAAACATATTTAGTAAAATGTCAATAAATAGTTTTCTGAAAAAATACATTAAGATTTATTTCATTCCATTTCATAGAAATTCAAAAAAGGATAAAAATTTCTCTAAAGAATTGTATAATAGAGAAATATTTCTATAAATTATTTTTATGAAACACTGACATGAAAGAAAATGTGTTTTCAACGGAAGAGAGAATTAAATATTATTTTTCCTTAAAAACATCATTTTGGAATAATGAGTACATTAAGAGATGAAAATGAAATTAAAATAAATTATTTCAATAAATAACTATAGGATAAAAAATTCATGAGTTTTTTGGGAGGTATATAATAATATTTCATCATTTAAATATATAGATAATCTAGAAAAAAATGATATTGTAACATAAAACTTCAAACACTATAGTAAATTATCAAATGTAATACTCAATAAATAATATTCCTCTGATGGATATTTATATCACATAAATATCATAATAACAATCATACAATAAATTCATGTATAATATATAAACCACACAAAATATAAAATTAGTAAATATGGCATGTGTCCCAATTAAATAAAAGTGAGATTAAAATTTTCTTACCACCTTTTTAACTTTTGAATCGTATGCCATAATAATTAATAACCAAAAAAGAAAGAGTCAAATATCATGAAATGAAACATATTTTTGATATGAATTTTCAAAGGGTAAATATATGAACTATACAAAATAATTGATTGGTGAGATGGAATATGAATCCTAAAAGTAAAATATAGACTAGAAATTCAGTACCTTCTGTCTCAAATTTCATCGTAAAGGTGCAAAGCCCATATTATTTGTAAAACTCATAATGGTTTCACCAAAATCATTATTATTAGAGTTTAATTATCAAAATAAGGACACTAGGACAAGGGTTTGTAATTAAATAAGTGATTTGGATAGGTCTTGTTGGAACTAAACATATTTGGAAGTTTGAAGATAGGAGGGGAGGGGTGACCAATAATAAATATGGGAGAAGAAACACATAGAATTATTTGAATGAAAAATGTCTATCAAAATTTTATATAACATACATGAACCCACACTCTATGATCTCGTAAAAAACTCATCTTCAAATCTATGTCTTCATAATGACAAATGTTACCAAATTTAATCTATTAGAAACACTTAAAAACAAAATTAAATATTGGATCGCCTATATTACCCAGGACCATTTTGGATTAGATTATTAGAGTATTATGAAAAAAATTGTATAGATTGGATTTATAAAAATGGTTACATAAAAATAAAAATCATCTCCCACTAAACTATGATTTTCATATTTCATATTAGGTCTTCAATGTCTCACAAAAAATAATTCCTCATAGATATATTTCTAGACACAACTTATTTATCATAATTGATTATAACCTGGGGAAAAAGAAACAAAATATTATTGAGTTAGATTTTTCTATAAGGGTAAACATTAGCATTAATAATTATATTTTATCTGTGAAAAATATCATGAATAGGGTTACGATAACATAATCAATGTGAATCCGAATAAAAGAAGAGTATTCCAACCCATCAATACTTAGATAAAAAATCAATTAACATGGCATAAGTATTTAATAAAGTAAATATTATAATGATTCTATAATCATGATCCATGTGATTTTAATATTAAATAATGGAATCATTAATAAAATATACATTTTCATAAATAATAAGTGGTAATTACTATTATTCTAATGTTAACTCATTATTTTACCTTGATAAATCCTAATATTTCTGTAAAACTAAAACAAACAATAGATTACATCTTACAAAATTGGTAATTCATTTCCATATCACTCTCACAATCAATTATATTGCTAGAATAATCATATGGTGGAATTCAAAACCATGTGAATTGTAGGGATATGAAGGACCCATTCATATCTGTTTTATAATGTAACCACCCATACATGGTCAATAATACTACAACATATCCTTAGTTTTTCCTAGAAAATACAACATAGATCTTATCATGGAACCACCCATAATCATAAACAATTTCCACGAACCATAATATGAATAATGCATATAAAGCTATAATTTTATCATAAAACTCATAAAACAACAATTATTCTTTTGATAACTAGATTAACATGTGTAAATGAAACAATTTCCATTAATATCACATTAAAACAATCATAGCCTATCCATATGAAGAATGAGTATGGAATCATTATAAAATATCAATAGTGGAGTGTAATAAATATTTTGGATTTTTATAACTATTGAATAAAAAATACATTAAATTTTTATAAAAAATCTAGGGGAAAATAAACATTTTACTTTTGGAATAAATTTTATGAAATAAAAAATCATATAATATGGTTAAAATTATTCTATATGAATAAAATAGGGATAAATATAAAATAATATTCAATTAATGTCATGCTCATGATGACTAGAAAAACTATTCATGATGTAAATGTTAAGATAAACCATCTTTGAAAACATTTTATAAAGGGATTTAAAAGTGAACCATTTTGGAGACATTATGAAATTTTCTTTTAAACCAATTTAATTGATGCTCAATTCCCATGTAAAGTATATTTACGAAATTTTTGTTTAAAAAAAATAAAAATAATTAGATAACAGGGATATGGAAGAGAAGGATTACAGATCTAAAAAAAGGTACAAGATTGATATCTCTTATATGGGACTTTGTTGATTATTAATTAATAGTATGGGTTGAAAGGGAAATTAAAACTGAAAACCAAATTAAAAATAATAATATAATATAATATATGGGTTTCCTGGAAATTTCATCATATCATTTCCACTAAAGGACCTTTGAACATAAATAGTCCTAAAAATTGGAGATTGTAACATAAAGAAATTTTCAATTTAGTAATATTTCAATTTTATACTCCATCAACTAATAACGTCAAATGATAAGTTAAATAGTGAAAAAATAATTATATTTGTGGTATAACATTCAATGGGTTAGTATATACACCTCACAAAATAATATAGTTTCATATCATAAACATATGTCTCATTAGAAGGTAATTTGTGGCAATTAACCATAACAAACATCATATCAACTAATTGAGATTTAATTTATGGATTGACTATGTTTAATAAATTTATACCCCCAAGAAAATTTTAAATATAAAACAAAAATTTATAGGTAAAATCACACATAAAAATATCCTAATGGAGTCACTGATGAAGGGTTATAACCAAATGAAATGAAATTGTGTTGAGAAACCCTTTAACACATCGCTACATTCTTTTCAAATCCCCAAATAAGAAATAAATCTAGTAAAAAATAATAATACCATAAATTATGAATGATTCATTATATATACATAAAAGGGGATGTATATATAAACCTTATAAAATAAAATATTTTTATAAAAATGAAACATTCCCCAAGGAATGCAAACTGAGAGGACATCCCTTATTACATTTGTAATCTATGGATCAAATCCTTTTGAATGTGAGAATCTCATATAGATTTTTGAATCCAAATATTAATAATGAAAGGTTTCATAAAATTAATTCACGGTCAGTATATACATCACACAATATATATATGTGGTGAATATATCATATGACTCATAGAAATATATGTGTGTCGAGAAACTCTTACATCAAATGTAGACATTCCATGTATGCCTTTTATCTCCATTAAAATAAACATATATCAATAATTTTATTTGATAATAAATTAATATAGTTTTAATACTATATACTTAAATAAATGAATTTTCAATTTTAGGTATATTTTTTAATATTTAATTAGTTCAATCCATGTCGGGTTTTTTTAGCATGTTTGATCTATATTTTCATAATAGCTTTCCGATGTTGACAGTGGTCAAAGGGGTCATTGTTACAAACTCTCTAGAATAATAATATATAAATAATTACCATACTTATGAATGAATTATATGTTTAAAATCAATCATCAAATGTGCTTATAAAAAATTAATTATATTACAATCATAGAGATGGTGGATCGTTTGTACGCATGAGGATTATTTCTATTTTCAATAATCAATTTGGATAGAAGGTATTTATTATATTATCATTCGAAAATAATTATTATGTCATAATCATAGTATTATTAATTCAAATATACTTATATTTATCATAAATGTGATTTGGTGATGAAAAATGAATCACATCGCTTCGTGGAGGCGGTAGTCCACACATACACATGAATGGAATTAGAATTTTTTAGTGACTGAAAAGGTAAAAATTATGTTACATGTTATTATTCTGGAATTATAAATATCATATATAAATATTTCTTCAATAATTATGACTGGTGGTGTGAGGAGATGATGAAAAATGAATCAAATCAGTTCACGAGGCCGTAGTCTGTCATAGACATGAATGATGGATTTATTTCTCAATTAATGGAAGATGAAATGGATTTAGGTTATGACATTGACACAATATAATATTATTATATGGTTTATTCTATTTTTATTATATATTCATGGTTTAAATATATTTCAAAGAGTTCTGAGAATAAAAAAATTGATGACACTTGGTTAAAAATGATACCTCTTCTTTGAACAACCTCTTAAGGTTTTCACAAAAAGTATTCCAAGAATGGGTTTTTTATCAAATAAATGACTCTAGGATGTGGGTTGTGATATAATTAAGTTATTTTCATGATTATTTAATTAAAAAAATGTTTTATTTATATAAATATAATATAAAATGATGTTCCCTTTTATAAGAGAGTAGCGGGGAACTCTTGGAATTTCTTATAGAATTAGATTAAAATAAATTAATTTTCATTTTCAAATGGCCCCAAACTAAAAAAATAATCATTTAGAATGAATATAAGGGAGGCAAACCAATAGAAAAAAACAAAAATAGAAAATTTTGCTCCATTTACATATATGGTGACTCACATTAACCTTTTTCTTTTTTCACAACAAATACTTATTTTTTACTCTTTAGGTGTCAATATATTAAGTAAAAACCAATTGGTACAGAATTGGTAAATGGTTGTTATTTTCATCAATTTTTTTACCACATTGCTTAGTCTCACAATTTAATGACATTTAAATCACTTAATAGAATATTATTTATTATCATATGTCATTGATGTCATATTTTAACAATATTCATTAATTTTATGTACAAGAAAAATAAGTAAAATATGTAGTTAAAATATATTTAATTAGAAAATATATAAAATTTTATAATAATACAAATTTTTATGAAACAAAATTATTAATTCATATTATATTAATTTTAATATTATTAAAATCCATTATTAAATTTATAACTAATTAAATAATTATTATGTTTCTAGTTTGTAAGGTCATAAGCTAATTATATCATCACAAAAAAATTAAAAATAAATTATCATGACAATTAAAACTAATTTATATTTAAAATTACAATTTATAACTAGAATTGTCTATTTTATTCCCTATCAAAAAAACAATATTGAAATTATAAGTAATAAATTGACATTTTTTACTTTTCTTTACATGATGTATAATAAAGTGAATAATCCTGGCCATATGGAAATTAAATATCTTATTAAAGAATCTTTGGATAACATATATAATATATAATCATCCAATAAAATCAATTCAAGTGTTTATGATACTGTTTAGTAATTATTTTGTTATTTTCCACTTATTTAACACATTATACCATTTACTATAGTTATAATTATTTAGTATATTAATTATTAACGATAACTAAAAGAAATTGATCATATTATATTATAGAAATTAATTTGATTCCAAATATTAAATATATTTACCTAAATTTAATTCAAATAATCAGAGGAATTAGTATAAAAAATAAACTCATTGATACAATCAAAAAGTATCTTTTCAAGAAAATAATTTTTTAAGAATAAGTTACATTTATATTAACTATATGTCTAATGATAATCAGTATATTAATTTATATTTAAATTTTAAGATATATAATCCGTAATTTTTTTTAATTTATCCATCTTTATGTGTTATTTTAATTAATTAAAATGTAGAAACATTATTCAATTTAAAATTTGTTTTAGAAAATTTCATTTTTATACCTAAAAAAAAATTACCATGAAATCCCTTAATAATAAGATTTAAATATACTTAATTAAACTAAATATAAATTAATAATAATAAATATTCTTCAACTCAAATTTTAATTAAAATGGAAGATTTTAATAACCTTATTTAATGAAATGAAATGATAGTTTAACAACAAATCATTATTTTTAACTATTCAATTATAAATCAATATTTTTTTGAAATCCCAAAATATCACCTCGTGTTAATTTAGAGAACATAATTTCAGAAAATAATTTAGTTTAATAAAAAAATTCCGAAATATTAAAAAATTAAATTATAATATTTTCACACATAAATAAATAAATTTTTTTTTAAGAAAATATATTATTGATGAATAAAATGGAATTACTACAAATTTTGTGATTATTAATTAAGAATTACTCAATAAATTGATATTTAATATTAATTGTATATATATTTATATAAAAAATATATTGAATATTATTCATTCTTTCCTTTTTAACAGCTAGGTTATAATGGACATCTATATCATGGTTCGTTAAAGTTCATTGTTGTGTGTCATATATGTTTTGAAACATAATTTTATACATTAAAAAATAAAGCGGTGTTACATTATCTAACCACTCAATAAATTTATAATTTTAAATTTCAACATGATCTTCAAAAATGTGGTTTTTTTATTTCAGAATACCATTATTGAAATCCAAATTCGTAAAAAGGGTTAAAAATAGCCACTTGAAACATGAGAGAGGAAAGTGAGAAGGTCATGTGGAATAATGCATAACTAAGATTCCATGTTGGAAAACATTATTATGATGTGAGGATATGGAAATGCAAGAAATCTGTAGTTCTCATTGAATTATGTACAATGAAAATAATTATTTATCCTAAAAAAGTAAATTTTCATGAGAAAATCCTCAATTACTAATCCATAAACCAAAGAGGTTTGAAAAGGACCCTCGACATCATAAAAATGATGATAATAGGACAAAAAAATTAGAACCTTTTATTTGTTTTGTGAAATTATTTTACTATATATATAAATAAATAAATGAAATATATATAATTTGTCAATTGAATTATATCCTTTAATCAATTTTCAAAAAAAAATCTCTTATTTTGATCCAAATGATGAGTATGAAAGATGATTTATTCATGCATTAATCATTAAAATCAACTTATAAAGTATAAAATAATACCAAAAAGAATAACCAAATATTCCACCTATATTTATACATTAACCACAACCATAAGTTTTCGAATAAGTTAAGATTTATCCCAAAATTAATAAACCATCACCCAAAGAGAAACTAAATTAATCATTGAAATCCAACTTTAATACCCCATATTCAAAATAAATAAATAATTATATAAATGACACTAAATCCCAAGTAATGTCAATAATAACATCATTATTGATAATTTATTCTTCAAATTATATATCATAACTTTCATCTAGTATCACACAAAATAATGTGATATTATCCTGTTATAACATTAATCACACTACCATCAAATCAATTTTCAATCCCATGCTTAACTTATCTTATGATCCAAAATTGTTAAAACCAGTAATTGCAACAACATAAATGATATAATAAATCATAATGGTCATAAATACAACTAAAATTATGTCTTAAAATTTATCAAATTATTTCTCAAATAATATTACACATCAAACCTAAGGTGTACATATACATTAACCCAATAAAATGTCTCCCAAAATTTCATTCATAATAATTTCATTACTTAAAAGCTAAAAAGGGTTTTATAGGTATTTGAACTTATGTTCAACCATAAATTAGTAATCCTTTGATGGTATACATAACTCTCAAAATAACCTCTCATGAAAACATTATAAATAAAATGTTTTCTAAACCACCTCTGATACCAACTTAAATATCCCTAAACCCACACTCAGTGGGATAATGCTAAAAACATGATTTTTATATTCTTTCTTTCTAATAATAAATATGACCCAATTAAAACCATAAAATAAACATTACCAAAAAAATAATTATTAGATCACTTATATAAACTTAGATATTTTACGTTTATATTTTTAGAGTATTATGAAAAACTCTGAATAAGTTGGATTTACAAACAATGAGTTCATAATGATCAACATCCTCTCCCAGTAATCCAAAATTTATATATTCCATATTATGTCTTTATTATCTCCCATAAAATTCATCACAGTAGAAAAAATTATATAAAAAAATAATTTAACATATTTCTTCGTAACCTAGGGAAAATGAATCATAAGAAGGGTGTGAGATGAAATTCTTAGTAAAGGTATATATAAAAATTAACAATTGGATGTCCTTAGTGAGAAAAAAATGATCCTAAGAATATGATAACATAATAAAGTGAGTAAACCTAAATTAAGAGAAATATTACCCAACAATACTTTGATCATAAAATATGAAATAGAAAATAAGTATTTAACAAATGAAAGATTCAGAGGATTCAATAATCATGATCTATGTGATTTCAACATTGAAAAAATGAATCATTGAAATTCAATATATTTTCACCCATATGAATTAGTAAATAATTTTCATTAAAGATAAACTCATTATCATACCTTTATAAATCATAATATTTCTATATTACACTATATCAATCCTAGAAAATATGTAGGTTACATGAAAAATCATTTATATATCAATCTTATAGCTCCTCCAACCAATATAATAATTATATAGTTAACATCCCTACATAGTGCACTAGAAATCTATCATAGACCTACCCCTCATTGGTTTATAACATAATAACCCCACTCCGGTTCATTACATATCCATCCATCCTTATTATATAATATAATAACTCATACATGGTTTATAATGAAACCACCCACCATAAATAAAATTCTAAGAAAAAAAATTTGAATAAAGTATTGGGATGCTGGGTTTCATCATAAAACATATAAACAACCATTATTCATTTCATAACATGATTAACCAATGAAATCTAAATGGGTATAATGAAAATATATATTAGATAATAAAAATCCATCCAATAATAGAATAGAGATGGTATCATTAAAAAATATCCCCAGTGGATCATATGTAATATCAAGGATTTTTTATATTTATTAATATAAATACAATTAATAGATCACAAAAAACTGTAGTGAGGGTAATAACTATTTCACTTTGAAAATTACCTTTAAAAACAATAAATTCATATAAAATTGAAAAAAAAGTTTTCTCTGAAAAATAAAATAAACATATAATAAAGTCATCAAATAATATAACAAAAATGGTGGGTGGAAAATCCATTCATGATATGAATGTTGATATACAAATTATTTTCAAACATTTTTTGAGAAATTTATAATTGGCTGAGTCAGAAAATGATAATTTCGTATTAGAAAAATATATAAGAAATTAAATAATCAAGAAAAAAATTCAAGAAATGAATTTTTTAGAAAATAATATTTTTTAAAACATTGTACGAACCATATATTTGAAGGAAAAATATTATCAATCACCAAGAAGGTAAATCATCAAAATCACTTACAAGAGAATTTCTTGATGTTTATTTAATAAATAAGAGTGAAAATAGAAATTTAACATATAAACCAAATTCATAACAAGAATAGAAGAAAATATATATTGTTCAACAATATAAGATCATATATTTCTCTCCTATGGGACCATGAAGATTGACCATTCTTAGGAGAATGGCGGTGGTAACATAAACCATTTTTTGCTTGGGTTGCTTTTTAATTTTAAACCCCGAGAAAGAATAAAACCAAAAAATACATTAAATATCATGATAATATGTATATTAATGATATAACATTACAAAACAGAAGTATATAAAAATCCTAAAATAATATTTATTTAAAACATAATTATATGTCCCATGGAAAGAGAATTTGAAACAAATAACCCTTAAAAAGCATATAATTGAATATATAGATTTTAAAGGAGGGATAATGTGTAATAAATGATAATCAACTAAAAAAAGTAGAAATATGTAATAGAAAATTTGATATGAATTAACATGTAATCATGTCATAATGGTGTCAACAAATGTTTATTTATAATCCTATTAAAGAATATTGATTTAACAAACTCTTTACCACATGGTAGCTTTCATATTAAATCCCCTGAGAAAAGATAATTTAATATGAATCTTACAATAAATTGAATTATGAAGGTTTCATGATATAACAAAAATATTATTAGTATATATACACACAATAAACTAAAATAAATTTTTTTGTAACCCTAAGAAAGAGGGAACCGAATCTATAAATCAAAACATGGCACAAGTTAAATAAGTTGTGGGGAAATATCGGTCAAAATTTGTAATTTCTAGATACCCCGACTGGGCCAAAGGCCTTATTTTTATTTTATTATAGATAATACCCCTTTTAAGGGTTGAATGGGAACCCGTACATGACTCGTTGGCCAAAGGAACAAGGCCTGATACATGACCCGTAGGCCCAGCACACTTGAACAGCCCCTCCCCAGCGTTCAACATCATTGATCACCTAGATCCCCACCTTGCATTTTTGACCAGATATCATTTCCCCGTACAAAGTTGCACGGTGCTTGGTCCCAATAGCGGCTTCCATAACATCTCATTCTTCTAATCTAGTTAGCTCTGCATCTGGTGGATGCCACTCATGTTACTGTAATACTCTTCTGGGGCTTTTCTGTGTGAACTAGGCTACTCCATGGTCTACAGGACCTGAAGGCCATGTGGCCTGAAGGCCTTTGATGACCCGAAGGCCCTGGAGACCCGTAGGCCCAAACCGGTGGCCAAAGTCCCAAATTGGGTGAATAGTTCTGGCTTCTACAACACCGAACAGTAACTGCTACAGTAATGCTACAGTATTGCTACAGTACCCGGAAATTCCCTTCCACCTGGTTTTGAACTCGAGTCTCTTGGATGCCAAGCTGGAGCCCTTACAACTCATGTACGGGCTCATTGGCTAATGTCTAGATAAAAAAATTACGAGATATAGAAAATAATATTGTTTTTTTATCCAATTAATTTTTCAAAACTAATAATTTTTTTTCCTAGGATATATATTAACAACACAATAATAATATAAGTAGTTAATATGTCTTATGTCTCATATAAATAAAAGTGAGATAAGAAAACCTCACCTAAAATCCCTAATTTCTGTGTATTTCTTTTAAATATTGTATATTAAACTTATATAAATTATTTATTTATTAATAGAATAATAAAGTTTTATTATTATATCCTAAAATCATTTATTTTACTTAATATTTAAAAAATATTTAATTTTTTATGTCCACATTAGGTGTTTTGAGGATGTTTGGTAAGTATTTTAAATGGATTAGGTATATTGAATATGGTGAAAAAGATCATTTTTCCTTAATCTATATAATAAATAACATTCAATAAATATAATTTATTTAGTATCAAATATATTTTTAAACCTATATTGAATGACAGATATTAAAAATAAACAACATTACTATCATTAAGACGATAGGTTGTACATATGCATTTGCATCGTTTCGATTTTCAGTGATCAATATAGAATTAGGAAATTATAATATTTGATTTCAAAAATTATAATTATATCCTAAATATCATATTATCTATTTAAAAATAATTATATATATCATCCATGTGATGTGGAAATGATAAAATAATCACATCACTTCATGGAGGTGGTAGATCACATAGACTCAGGAACGATGATATCATATTTTAGTGAGTGAAAAGGTCAAAATTAAATGACAGATTATATTTTAAGAATGATAAATATCTCCTCATATCATATATAATGATTAATTCCCCTATTATTACCATTAATGAAAGGTGATGATGAATCAATAATTACATTAGTTCGTATTGTGCTACTGCACTATTCAAACTTATAACAGTTTCATTCCGCATTAGAAGGATGAGGAGTTGGTTTTATGTAATTAAATTGACAAAATAACATATTATTATTTGGAATATATTATTATAATTATATCATTGTGGATTAAATGATTTAATTGGTGTGTAAGTTGAAATAACTCAAGCATATGATGTTAATAATGATGTTGTATCTTTAAACAACCACTTCTGGTTTACACCAAAACCATTCCTATGATGGAATTTTGATTAAAAAAACTCCTCTATTTTGTGGTGAGGTATTTAATGAAATTATTTGCGTAGGTATTTCATGAAAAAAATTTGAACTGTTTATAAAATAAAATAAGTGGTTCCATTTTATAAGAGAGGGTATAAGAACTTTTATAGTTTCATAAATAAATATATTAATGTAAATTAATTTTCATATTCAAATACAAACAAAATGATAAATAATGGTGTGGAGGAAATATTTGTTTTATAAAAATATTCATAAAATAAATTAAAAAATTCACATATTACTCCCTCTACCTCTATAGTAACACACCTTAACCTTTTTAGATTTTCACCACCATAATCAGTATTTTTACTCATTATGGGTCATAATAATTATTAAAAAAAATTGGAAAATAATTGGTCAATGTATGATATTTTAATCCATGTAATAATATCTTATATTAGAAAATGGTTTTTATAATTTTAATGTCATTTAATAAAGTATTATTTTTTAATTAATATCATTTATGAAAATATTGTCAATATTCCTTAAATTTGACATTAAAAACCCAAAGACACACATATATATAGAATATATACCATTAAATCCATTATAACATGAAAAAAATTTCTAAATAATTCCTTTGACACATTAATTTAATCACATTAAATTAATTTCATTGTTTTCATATTAGTTTTATAAAAAAAATTAATTTGAAAATTATTATGCTAGCATTAGATATGATCCTAAGGAAATTATTTCATCATCAAAAAAATAATGCTGATAAAAATATAATTTATATTTGAAATTAAAATTTATTTCCAAATATAATTTTCCACCATATTACAAAATATTATGTAAATTGCGATCAATAAAGTGACATTTTGGACTTTTCATTACATTAAGAATTTTAAAGGTACAAATCCTGGTCGTATGGGAAAATATTCATCTGTTCAAATCATTGATGGATATTTATAAAATAAATTCATTAGTTTTTATTAATATAATTTTTTGGGTTACTTGTTTGGTCTTTATGAAATTATTTTTCCCCTGTTTAACATATATTATAAATTTTCATGGTTATAATTATTTACTATAATTTTTTTTATTGTTGACTAAAATTTAATTTGAAATTATTGTTCAAAATAAATTATTTTGATTCCAAATAAAGAAATTATTTTACCAAATTAAACTTGCAAATGCGATGAAAAAATGGTTTTTTAATAAATATATTTTCCAAGCGTAATATTATTTTATATTAACATTATGATAAGTTATAAAAAATTTAATAATCTAAATATATATTTATTGATACAAAATATGTACATTTATTTTAAAAAAATATTTTTAATGTTATTTTAATTAATTAAAATCAAGAAACATTATGAATATGAAAATAGCTATCAGAAAAATTTATTTTTAAACCAATAAATATACCAATACAAAACTAAAGTATAATATTGAATGAAATTTAATTAATTGATTATAATATTACTAAATATTATATATTTTACATGAATTAAGTGTTAAATAATATTATGATTTGTTTCATTTTTTAATTATATGAAAACAAATAGAAGTGTAAAAAACAGTATTTTTCACAATTCACAGAAAACTCAATATTTTGTAAAAAATCCAAAAATATCTCCCACTATTAATTTTGATATGATAATTTAAAATATTATGTTAATTAATATAAATAAAATTTTTACATGTTTCAATAATTATTTATTATATTTTTCCCACAAAAAAAACGCAAGTTTGAAGAAAATAACGTTTTGATGAATAAAATGACATTACAAAAAAATGTCTGATTGTTTTGTAATAATTTGTTAATAAATTTCCATTGAAATGTAAATATATGTATATATAATGAGATATTTAATCATATTAATACTATCCAAATTAATATCTATGTAATAAAGGACATATATTTCTTGGGTTGTTTAATGATGTTGCCGGATGTCATATACATTATGAAAACATCTCTAAAAAACTATTAAATGTATATTCAAACAGAGAAGTTTATTTTTAAAAAAAATTATAAGTGTTTCAAAAAATAGTTTAACTATTTTTTACAAAAATAAATAAAATCATTTTTTGATAAAATAGTATTTTAGAATCGTATAAAGACATCAAATAAGATTTAGTACTTCTTTATCAATTTGAGTCCTTTATATAAAACAATTATACTAAATTTTTGAAATAAGGATTTTGTTATTAACTACATAGAGTTTAATTTCTTTGTTATGATTTTTATGTTTAAATAATAATATTAATTTCATATTGTAGTTCATTAAAACTAGTTGTTGCATGTAATGAAAGATATGAATGAAATTTAATTTATATAAAAAGAATATTTCCTAAAATGTCTTCCTTTAAAATTTTACCAACTATAAATTGACTTTCCCCTCTAAATTCTAACACTCTAATCTAAAAAATATGGCTATTATCCCCCATCATATACTCAAGTTCCCATTAAGCTTCCTTAATTTGGTGGTCTCTCTATAAAACCTTGACCATGAGAGTGGTCTTAATAAATAGATCTTTCACTATATGATCCAAAATCTCCAGTTGTTGTTCGTCATAAAAATGATCATGTTGTGGAGGTATATGCTCTATGTTTTGTAAATCTGAAGAATTAGGTATATACTTCCTCAAAAAATGATATATGAGAAAAACATAGACCAGGGGGAATTTTGGTTTGACGGTAAACTGATATGCTATCATTTTGATACAATAATTAATTAAAAAAGGATTGATATAACTTGGGGTTTTCACCTTATTTCTGAATAATTGTAAATTCTTCAATAGAGATTTTTTTATAAAATCATTTTCACCAACTTTAAAATTCAGATCATCTTGATGATTTTAAAAATAACTTTTTACCAAATTTTTGTTTCCCCTATGTGTTGTAGAATAGATCTATCCTTCCCAAAAATTTCTTGACCTTGATCAAGAAAAATAATCTTTTTTTCCCAAACTTCACCCAAGTATATTTGAGTTCCATGGTTCTATCTATAGATGTCTTCATAAAGAACCATAAAAAAGTTTGACTGAAAGGTATTATGGAATGAAAACTCTAATAGAGAAGGTGTCGATCCGAACCACCTTTGAAATCCATAGAACAAGGTCATAGTATATTCTCTAGGGTTTTAATTTTTCTCTCAATTTGAATATATGTATAATGATTATATGAGTTTTGAAACTAAAATGTGTATCAATATAATTCTTAAAACCTCCCTTGTAAAATAGAGGTAAATCAAGGATCCAAATCAAATACAATGGAATGTGTTACTCCATGAAAATTTACCACTTTCTTAATGTATATCTTGATATGATGATCCAGAAAATAAACTCTTAGATAAAGATGAATTATGATGTCTTGTTAAGGATATCAACTAAATCCTGTACAATATTATTACCATTTCATTGTTTTGGGTGTCAAATAATAACAAATATAGTAAAATGTTTCAAATTTTCATTCTGGCATGGGTAATGATCATAAAATCTACATAAACAATGATATCATATTCTTAACTTTCTTATATAAAAACCATTAAGATACAAATTGTATAATAACTATCTTCAATTTATTTCACTGGAAACATGCTTTAAGATATATATATACAACTCCATAATTATGGGATGAATAGAGAGTGATAAACTATGAGCCTCCGATAATAGATCTTTCTCCCAATATGGTGTATATAAGACACATACTTTATTCTTGAACCTTATAATTCCATCATAATCAACGTTATACTCAGGGAAATTTTCTCCTTTTTCAACAACTCACTATCCTCATTATAGGACTCTTAAATCCTTATTAAAATTAATAGTTTAACAATCATTTACAGAAGATATGATTTGTCCCCTTCAAATAATATTTTCCAATACATAAATTGAATGTCCATAAATATGGGATCTTTTTTATCATTTTCATAGGTATGTTATCTAGATCCTATCGACTCAAAGAATCAGCCACCTTATTTTCATTATTGTGGTGGAATTTTATAAATCATTCACAATCAATAATTAGTTCCAACCATCTTCTCAAGAATGTACTCTACATCATGCTTATAAATATATATTTTAAACATTTATTATCAGTATATCCATCACACCATTCACCATAGAGATAAGGCCTCCATATCTATATTGAAATATTTACCATAGCTAACTCCAAATATTGAGTTGGATAATTATTCTCTAGAGTCTCTAATTATCTTTAGGAATAATCTATAACCATATCATTTTTAAACATCATGGTTATCTTTATAATAAAACATATGTTTATAAAGAAACATAATTTTTTTACATCACTTCATTTACGTTGACCATAACATAAAAAATTCCATTGGAAGTTGTTTCACCCTTGTCAACTGACTATTGTTGGTTCAAGCCCTTAAGACTTTCAAGATGAGATAGGTTATCCTTTTAACAAAATATATTATTAAAATTGTTATAATATTCTGTGATATTTACTAATAATCATAAAAACCCATAATATTAATAGTACATATACTCCCTGAAGGTTATCAATACCTTTAATCTTATAAAAGTATTTTTATAACTAAAATAATACACCATGTCGAACATAATAGTTAAATAAACCATATTCTAATAAAATGTGTCACAAAATATCAATAATCATATTAAAAACCATTATATAGAACCTAAATAAGGGGTATCTAAGAAATTGAACTTCTAATCTTCCTTAAGGTCATGAATCCACTGGGGTGTCAATAAATCAGAAATTAAACTTACATAAGGACATATATTCTTCAAAAAATATCATAGTACTTAGATATTTCATGATATTTATAACTGAAATTACACTGGTAAAAAAATTCTATATAATAATTATTAAAATAAAATATTTAATTACATTAACCCATTTATAATAATTATTAGGTGTAAGATAGGTCCTTCTTTGATCTTCGGGATATCCCATAGTTTAGGGAAATGACTAGAAAAAATACAAAGATTGTCACATATAATAAATCAAATTCAATGGAAATTTATTGTACTATGACCATAATTTCCATAGAGAATACATCATCATATCCAATGAAATAATCATTTAGGATCTTATTCCCACCATCATGAAATTTAGGAAGTAGAATATTATTTCCATTAGGTTTATTACTATATTAACATTCATAAATATTCATCTTCTATTTATTTTACACATTAGGAATCCCACTGAAGTTCATATTGTTAATCATATATCACAATAGCAAATTTGGCATAGCCATAATGAATTTCTCTCTAGTCATCATCCAATTAGTTTGTTTATAATCCCCAAATTGTCCATCACATTCTTTATAAACAAGGTCCCTCATGGTTCCCACTATATACAAAAAACCAAAAATCATATAATGAGAATAAATAATCATATTGGGAAACCACATAATCATGAAAACCCATTTAGAGTATTTTCTAAAACCTAAAACATTATATTAAATCTATGAAACAATTGTCTTACCCTAGGTGATTCATTGTCATTATTCAAATCAGTCACGATGGTTTATAAAGAGTTTGTAAATTTTGAAAGCATTTCCCATGGGAGTGTAAAAACATGTGTGAAGTAAGAACCGTTGTTATAAAGTAAGTGATGATTGAGTCCAGGTCAATGCAATTTATTTAGAGGTGTTTTTTCTAGGTACACCGATTGTAGACCCACATCTTCTAACAGTTTTTAGATAGGGATATAATTTCTTGGACACCACATAATTTATCACTCCTTAAAATTCCATGAAAATTTCATATACTTTGACTTATGCTTATATTTATCCTTGGAAATAACCTTAGGATTCTAAGTAACATTTTGTAATCCTACTTCCAATGTCTAAAGAATCCATACCTTTAATATTAACAATAGACACCTAGTATTTTCAATCCTATATTTTACATCTTATTATATGAATATTAAATACATTCCCAAGGATTGAAAAGTATTACTTTCTATCGAGACTAGATACAGAATATTCTTATTTCAAGATTGATAATCTATATTTTCCATAAATATTTCTCATATAGTAAACATCACAGTCATACTTTACTCAAAACCTATCTTCATAACGTGGGGATGGGAAACATAAACAAGGGTGATCTCAGAGACTCGGTAGGGGTAGGGATGGGGGATACCAACATAACATTATAATCGTGTTATGACAACATTAGAATAACATTTCAAAACCATACCATGTGTGTCATTGATCATAAAGTAGACTCATGGAATAAATCTTAGTTGTCCATAAGAAATCAATAATAATCGAAAAAAGATAACATTATTAATGAGAACATAACATGGGAAAAATATATAGTTCATTTGGAATTTACATAAATATAGAAACCAATATCTCAAGGATACCCTCCAAGATATTCATAACATGATAATCTTAGGAAAACAATCTATTTGCCTTTTTTGGGATTAGTATCACCTCCCATGTACCCTCTTTTTATAGTTATGTAAAATTTCTTATGTTTCCACTTTTTGGATTAGGATAACCTCATGTGTACCATATGAGATCATCGAACATTAATAGTTACCCAATTCAGTGGAGGGAGATATGGGAACAAACCAAAGAATATTCTATAAATTTGTATGACACAATATCATAAAACATTTAACATAACATATCCCATATAAATAAAATATCTTTCATAAAAATTTAATAATATAAAATCCCACTAAAAGTAAATGAATTTCATATTTATATCTATAATTAGTCATATTATAACCCTTATAAATGGAACGAGATTCCTAAAATTATCTTCTTCATAATCATAAACTATATAGATAATGAAATAAGATTGTACAGTTGTATCACATCCCCAATAAAATATAAGAGACACAAAATTATGATTCCATTGATGAATAGAAATTTCATATAAATATCATCAAAAAAAACTTAACGAAAATATAATTTCCATCTTAAAAAAATTCTATAAATTCTAAATATTAATAAAACATTATATAAGAAAAAATATTTGAAAATAAACATGGAAAATTTTATGGGATGAATTGAATCATTTATTGATCATGAAGAAGGAAAATATCATTCATGTCATACAACGTAAATTTATTATTCCTATTTCATTTTTGGTGAAAATTAAATATATCCTTGTTCAGAAAACAATAATAAGGTTATCATTAAATAAATATTTTTTAAAATGTAAATAATTTGTAAAATTCCTTTAATAAATCATTAGAATTCTATGAAAAAATTATTTAAATTTTTTTTAGAAAACATGGGCATGGATGAAAAATTGTTTTTGACTAAAGGGATAAATAAATCTTGTTTTTCCTCAATAAAAAACCTGTGGAATATTGAGTATATAAAGAGACCAAAATGAAAAGAAACATGTTACACTAATAAATAACCATAGGAAATGAAACTTTATAAGTTTTTAATATTTAGATCATAAGATCTCATCATAAGATGCATAACAATAAACAATCCTCATAAATATGTGATTATGACATAAAATGTTTTCCACATTGGTAAAAATTGAAATGCATTCCCCCTAAAATAATGAACCTTAAATATAAAGGAACATCCCATAATTATCATGATAATGGTTATAAATTAAATTCATGGTAATTATATAAACCACATAAAAGAAATAGGTGGTAAAAATGGATTATGTCCTGTATAAATAAATGTGGGACAAAAAATATTTTACCACCTTGGTAACATTTGATTTATAATCCCTAATTAAAAATAGCATCAAATAAAGAATAAATGTAATTAAATAAAATATATTAATTATATAAAACGTAAAAGGTGTTTATATACACCACACAAATGAAATGATATGTGATATGAAGAATTTCTCCTAGAAATAAAATAGAGACTATATATATCTTACCTCAATTCATGACTTTCTTCTTACTCATTCAAAAAACCTCTTCTTTTGAAAACCTCCATAGGATTTTATGAAATTAAATATTTTAAGGATTTAAAATGAAACTATGGATTATTATACATGGGTATGGAGTTAAGGAAATTATTTTGGTAGGTTATGGATGAGTCAAAGGGTTTTGGATAAGTGAATATTAGAGGAAAGGGGCTTCCCTTTTATAGGTGTTGGAGTGGACAAAATTGGATTTTTTTAAAGAAATTGTTGAAATAACATTTTAATAATTCTAAAAGGCTCCAAAATGGCTCAAAATGAAACCATAGATGAGTAAAGGTCGAAATATATCCATCACAATTGGAGTGAAACCAGTTTTTATGTCATTTTAACCATTATCTTTTCAATTTAACCACATAGTAAACCCACATTAACCTTAACGGTTATAATTAATTTTTACGATGTTTATTATTCATTTTTCCAAAAAATATTGCTGAGCTTATTATATGATATTAATCATTCTTATTCCAATTATAAAATCAGTTTTTTTAAATTCCATTATCAAAATTGGAAAATTTTAATTGAAAATTAATCATAAAGATACGATGAAAAAGATGTTTCCCATAGAGAAGATTTTCATAATAATATATATTTTTAATATCAAAAATAAATTTAAAACTTATTAAAATGACATTTATTACAAAAAATAAATATATAATAGAACATATATCTATATTAAAATAAAACTGACCCGGTAATTCTATTTTAATGAAAAAATCGTATTTTTTCTACTCATTATAAAACTAAACATTTCAGAAAATTGGAAAAAAATTCACAAAATGATAATTTTGACATGCAGACAAAAAAATTGAATTTTATCTTTGATATAAGTTTTATATAAGGTGAACATTTTCTTTTTATTATCAATTTATAATAACCTATAAAAACATTTTTAGAGAAAATTGTATTTTTGAAACATATAAAGACTTCACTAAAATTTATGTACTTTTGTATGCATTTTATTTCTTTATATAAAACTGTTATTATAAAGACATGTCCTTAAACATTAAATAATCTTGAGTTAAATGGATAATTCTCATTAAGGATTTTTTAGGTTTAGATTTTTAGAGAATTAGGTTATAACATTTAAATAACAATATGAATATTACATGTACACAATTCTACTAAGTATCCTTTTTTTATAAAATAAAAAACACATGAAAATAAATAGCCATGTCTAGTTCCAGGTTATAGAGAGAATGGATTTCCCTTGATCACATCCTCATGTTTTATTCATCTTTATGTCCTATGGAAAACATTTCTAAAACTTGGGATGAGCATAAAAAGATCAGTAAGGGATATAAAATAAGTAATGAAAACATTATCCCATTAATAAATAAAAAACAATGAAACCATAATTTTCAATAATAACATAACTCATGAAATCATAAGATTTATGAATAACACACAGAAATCATAAATCATAATGGTACCTTGTGGAATCCATATAAAACATACATTGTTGCTATCATAGTTGTATAGGGAGTCACATTTGGGATACCCATCACATTATATTCCCTAAATCTCTTCGGAGAAACATTCAGGTTTTCCTCCATTATGATACCCAATGCATTGCAGATCTATCATGGGCTCACTCGCCCTATGTTTATCAGGGAACCACCCATATACATAATCAATTCCCAAGAACCATAACATATTCATAACACATTAAACAAAAATAAAGGAAAGATAACATTTCCACATTTTAATCACAATATATCATTTAAAAATATTGGCATAAAAAATCCATCATCAAAAACATTTTCAAAACCAAAATATTTAGAAAGAGTTCACGGTATTTTTTTTATTTTTAAAAACATTACGTCTTGTTAAGGAATCCAATGATGAAATAATACTCGCGGCGACGAAAAAGGTCGTTGTCACTACCTATGTTAAAAAGAAACATTCTTTTTTTATCTTTTATAAAAACACCTCGTAGGAAAAGATTCTCTTTAAATGAAATTAAATTTAAAAGGTATTTATACAGTATATAAATTAATGTCGAGAATAAAAAAAATATGCCTCAATGGAAAGATATTGAGACGTATTCCCTTATAAAGACTGTATCCTTATATTAAGGATAAATCGATTATATATTTATGTGTGAAAAATATAAATACTCCCAATATATGTTGATATTAAGTGTGAAACAATCATTGGTTATTCACACATATTCATCTCATGACATAATCAATAAGTAGATGTTTAACCCACAAATTGAAATTGGGTTAAAAAGTTTTCTTACAGAAATTCGAAAGCCTAATGACGTCACTTTAAAATTCAGAAAATAAGTTGATGTGAGAGAAAAGGATATTTAATAACTTGGAAATATATTTTATATAAATATGGATATATAAGAACATATCCAAATATAATAATATGTATATTAATTGACATAACAAAAATAAGTCTTTTAAAAAAAGGGGGGTGAAAGGTTCCCTTACCGATATGGTAACTTACAAAACATACTCCCCATGAATGAAAAATCACACAATGAATATGTAAATACCCATAAATTAAAGTATATTTAACAAATAATACAATCATGGGAAGTACATCCACCACAAAAATGGAAATAATGGCTTGTATATCATGAATCTCACGGAAATAAAATGTGGGATGAGAAACCTTACCACATTGTAATCAATTAAGTTGTATGGGAAAAATTTAATAACCACCAAATGAATCACATAATACCATTAATATAAATAGAATGATGATAACATATATCAAATTTCTGAAAAAAATAAACCTCATGAAATAAAGACGTGGTGAACGATGGAAATCTCACCGAATTAAAAGTGAGATAAGAAATCCCTTACATCGTGTCCAACATGACTCGTATATTCCTTGTTATTCTTGGTTAATAAACTAAATTTAATTTATACTTTCTTCATAACCTTTTTAATTTTCATTATCACTTTTATATCACTTATTACCTAGCAATAATAGTTAGTTAATTATCTGAGTTCTTATCGGACATTTTGTTGATGTTCGGAATTTGAGTTAAAAATGAACTTGTTATAATTACAAGTTTTCCATGTGGTAAAAACTCGTTTATCTACAGATTTATATTCATTATTTATATATCATATACATAATATATATCTAGTATATATATATTAATTTATAAGAGTACATAACATTTGGAGATAAGAAATGAAATGCACCTTTCATGGAGATGGTAAGTCGTACGTACGAATGAACTCTACTTCTATTTCAATTTAATATTTTAAAGGAATTAAAACATAATAATATATATATATATTATAAATAAATTACAATATTATATGTAACATCATTAACTCTATTATTTTTACATCCCAAATATGGCATTAACGAGTCATATCACTTAGAGGGGGTGGTAGTCCGCACTTCCAAAAATTAAATTATCGCATTTACCCATTATGGAAAACATAAACGTATGATATGAATGAAAAATATTGAAGCATACAGAAAACATAAACATAATATATATCATATATAAATTCAGTTTCATCATAATGGCCACCATGATAGGTGGTTGGTGTTAATTGAACAATCCTCATTTCGTGAGACATTAGTTTTCCATCGATAGAAACATTATGTCCTTGACCCATTTGATGAAGGTATGTGTAAGTTTTGTTTGAATTATTCTTTTAAAAACATACTAGTATATCTAGGATACTATTTTTGTTATAAAATAAAGGAATAAAAAGAGTTTTGAGAGTTGGAGATGTAAAATATAACAAAATAACTTTAGGGAAGATGTTGCCTATAAATCGGGTAACTACCTTTAGTTTGAACCAAACAGGTTTCTTGATTTGCAATATGCCTAAGGTAAGGCTTCTAGGATGAAGAGAGGGATCATGGAAGATTATTGAAGTTTATTTTTTAAGATCCAAAGGCTTGAGAAGTGTGAGAAAAGGGTAGGAAGTTAGGGATTTTTATAACGGAGAGGAGGGGCTCATTCAGAATGTTTCAAATAATTATTTTATTAGAAACTCTTATTCACTTTCAAAGGTAAAATAATCATTAAGGTTGATGTTAAGATATCTCATGGTTGAAATAAAATCATCCAATAATAATTTTAATGGTTTTAGATATTGGTATAATATTTATAATCATATTTATTTAAATCATTTATTAATGATGTAAATATTGCATCATTATTGTGTCATTAATAATTTAATTTATTTAATGTCTAAAAATTTTAAAAAAAATACTATGATGTAGGAAATATTTTCATCCATAAAAATAATATTTATAGTCTAATTGATAAATTACATAACCCCATTTAAAAATTGACTAACGAAAAGATATTAGTTTATGTCATTTTTTACTTTACTTAAATTATTTAATATATTGTGTCATTATTACTCCCATGTGGCTCCATGGGGTCCCAAATTCGACCCAAGGATGCACATGGTTGGATATATATCAGAAAATATGATTAAAACACATGTTAGGGTAATTTAATATCATTATAATATTATATTTTACCCTTATTTATTATATTTACTCTTTAATCATGGTAAAAAAATATTTACTAAAGTAAATATTTAAAATGTATAAAAATAAAAGATACATATTTAAACAATTTGGATCTACTGATTCCAAATATGGAATCCATTTTTCCTAATTCAAAACTCATAATGGTATGAAATTTTTTTAAAATTAATTCCCGATGTCAAAATAAAAAAGCATGTTTTTAAGAAATAATAACTATAAAAAGAATTAAAATTTTTTATGTCGAATTTCAATGTGAAATTAATTCCAATGTCCAAAATTAGATTAATTGGTATTCATATATTCTAATTACACTTTATAACCAATTAAAAAGATAATCTAACTATATAAATCAATTAGATTAAAAGGCACTTTTGGATTAAAATATAGTATTTTTCACTATTCTTAAACAATGAACATTATCAGAAAATACCAAAATTTCATCCAAAGTAAATGTTGGTCTCCCAATTTTAAAGAAGAATTTTATTTTGTCAAATATAACATATAAAAGTGAAAAAAACTGGATTTAAATTAGTTTCACCATTAAAAGGAGTTAAATCAACCTTTTATTGAATATTATAGTATTTATGCTTAAAATTGAATTATTTACTTATTTTAAGCCTCTAAATTTTATTGGATAAATGTAAAAATATTCAACCAACATTATACTCATATTTTAGTTAGTTTAATTAATTCCTTCCAATACAATGGCTAGGCGTTAAATACCATTTAAAATAATAATATTATATTATTAGTGTGCAATGTAAGATTCCAAAGAAACCCATTATTGCATATCAGGTACACCATCGAACATAGTGTCCCCTTTAATGTATAATTAATTTTTAATTAAAAAATATTAATCAATATGAAAATTTTAATGTTCTTTATTTTACTGGTATGTTACAATTATACATAATATTTACAATGTCTTTATGCAAATTCATGATTCAGTGTTTAATTACAAGGTAACAATGAAACCTTTTAAATAAAAATAAAAATAATATATTGTGGTTTGTTCGATCTTCATGTCACGGGTATCACAAGATATAAAATAAATTATATTTATTTAAAAAACAATATTCCATAAAATTTCTGTGTATTACATTACATTTTTTTAGTTTTCATTACATAAGAAAGATTACCATTACGTAAAACTATAAATCCCCAATTTACTCTATTTTGATTATTTTCTTGATATATTGATTCACTAAAATTAAAAAAAAATGATTAAATTATTTTAATGATTTTATAAATTAATATTAATGTAATTAAATATATGGAAATTATTTTTACACTATTTTAAAACCAATTACATATTTTTTAATCTTTTTATTAATTCTTTTAAAATTTTATATTATGGAAATAAAATTATTTTATTTTATTATTTTGAGTTCAATTTTTTATTTATTTTTAAAAATAATCTTAAAGTCAAACTAAATTATTCAAAGATTTTATATTTTTTAAATGTAGGACCTTTATAGTTTCATATTATCACATGTTTAAATATATAAAATATTTTGAAATTAAATTTAAAAAAATTATATAACTAATTTGTGTGATATTTTATGAGTTATCTTTAACATATAATTATTTAATTTTTTTTAAAACATTAAAAATCATTATTTTAAATTAATTTCAGTTTCATTATCTTTTTAAATTTAAAAATATCATATATTTTATAATATATTTATTTTTCCCTCTTTTAGATCTTTGGAATATTAATATTAACATCTTAAATTTTTATTTCTTAACTATTTCTTTATTATTATTTTAAAAATTATTTTTAAAGTCATAGAGTTGGCTTAAATAAATGATGGAATATTTCATTGAACATATAATTTTTTGACATAATGATTACTAGGGGATTCCTTAATATTACTTGAGAATGACAAGCCTATAAGATGAGACCATTGGAGCCCTCTTAAATATTCATACAAATAATTTTGTAATAATTATCCAATTACTTACATGCTTAATCTATCTTGAAGTTCATTCATTTATAAATATTCTCTTCTCTATCTAGAGTGTGAAACAAATTTTAACATCCAAATCACTCACTTATTTTATTCTCTCTCTCTAATCAAGTTCATTATATTAATTTAGATAATTGAGATCAGAATAAAATTTCATATTCCTCCACTTTATTCTATTTTTTTACTTACTATAATTAAATTAAGATACCATGGTTTCCTTTTATTTTTCATTTTAAAATACTAGGGTATTTCCTTTTATGGATTCAATATTTTTCATTAAATAGATAGTGATTTAGTATATTTTCTTTCTTTAAACAAAAAATCAAGGTATAGTTTTGTTATATTTTATTCAATTGAATCCACAGGACTAATACATTAAATCGTCACGGGACTGACGTTGTAGAATTTGGGGTACCCTTGGTTAAAATTTCCAAAATTCCTTACCAAGTTCAACATCTCATTTACCTTCATTAATTTAATTTATTCTTAAATAACTCTTCATTATATTCCTCTAATCATATAATTAAATATTATTATTATATTGTTCTTACCTTACATTTATTCTTTTATTTTATTCAAAATGTTTTAATTTCATTAATATTTTTAGAATATGTTTTTAAACATTGATTTTTTTAATATCATTTTTTGAATGGAAATTGATGCACCCCCGATTTCAGGTTCATGGCCCATTATTTAAGTATTTTTTATATATGTAATTCTAGGGTTATGTTTTTTCTGGTTTTAGTTTTTTTTAATTTTTAGTAGGATTTAAAATAGATGTGTGGATTTAGAATGTTTAGTACATACTAATCAACAGATCGCTGATACCATGAATTGAAAAATAGAGGTCACTACATAGGAGCATCGTTGGTGCAGGATTTGGCCTAACAGTAGTGATTCCCAAGAGAATAATTGTGGAACTAAAATCATTTGAGATAGTTTCTAACACATTTTTTTGTGCGTGTTTTGTCTAACCATGTGAGCTAGCCATGTGAGGGGTGGTTTACTGCAGCAGCACCTTGGCGGTTGGCACACAGTTTGCTAAGTTGTCTTTCTTAACCATGTGGCTAACAAGTGGGACTCATTAAATTTGGGGTCTAATACATGTTAAACCATTAACCTACATTTTCCCCCAAGCTAACCCATAACCCAACCCCCTTTTCCTCTGAAGGATGGGGATAAAATTTTTATCCATGGGCGATTCCTAGGAAAACCAAATTCTGCTGGGGGCCCTCATTAATGTGTAAGTGCTCACCCTAAGTATTTTTTCATATATATCTTATTCTTCCATATCTTATACTCATATATATAATCATTTAGGGATATATCTATGATATTTTATTTCAATCATGATAATATTTGATAGTTTTTATTAGAGGTAACAAGATCTATGTTCGGATTTAGATAATACATGCTAAGAATTTAAAGTTGTATGACTTTTATACATTTTCATCAATGTTTCAGATGTAGATAGATTCTCCCTCAACTAATCATGCTTATAACTAAAATTTTTAGTCGAAAATTTATAAAAATCCTTAAAATACTTTGAAAATATTTTGTGACATAATATAATCATTTTTATTGATGTTTTCTTGGAAATTTGGAAAAATGGATGGTTATGTGTAAAGTGCTTTAGGTTCTTGATTTAAAATTGATGATTTTGAAATTATTATTCTATTTGGAATCATAGAAAGTGTGTTATATATGTTTTTTATTGAAATTTTTTGTCATGATTTTTTTGGTATGTTATTTTTCATTCTTGGTTAGAATTTGTTCATTTTCATTAGACGTGACCTTGAGGAATGGGCATGATCTATTAGGGAACCTGGTAATGCTTATGTACTGGTGACATGGTAGATCATTGAGATAAAAATATTATTTTTGGAACTATCACTTGGTAACTCATATGTAGTTATGTTTATATATGGAACCTTGCATTGGGTATGCCAAATCAAAATGTTAAATGATTTAAGAATAGTTTCATTTCTTTTAATGGAAAATTGTTTTAGTTCATAAATCTTTTTTGGCTTTGATATAAATTTATCTAATTTTTTTTTAAAAATTGTATATAAATTTGTAAACATGTTATATCCTAGTGATGTGGGTTAGTAATTCATTGGGGAAATTCGACTGAGTTACATACTCACCCCCTTCTAGGGTACTATGATGTGTTTGGAGTTGTTATATATTGATAAATAGGTAAATCCAAGGTGTACCACTTATTTAGTTTTCCTTCTCAATATATAGTGAAGTACATGTGGATTTGGATCTTGGATAATATGGTAAGTTGTTGGTTTCATTATTTTGTTTTTTTCATCTTTTGGTTCCTTTAGTTATATCATGTTTTTTCCCGTTTATTCTAAAATTATATTTTTGGTTTGCTTTTCTATAGTCTTATATTTTTTGTACTCATGCATCATATAGTGGGATGTTTTATTATTCTATTTTTGTTTGGATGTATTATCTTTCTATGCAAAACCATCCCCCTAAATTAAATGTGGTCCATGGAATTTGTCTTCATATTTCAGTTTCTTCGGGTTGTCACCTAAGGAAACTAAAACCCATTTCCTATTGCTAATATAATGGGTGAGGGGTGCGATGTTATAGAAAATCACCTCCCCATAAATTTTTTTATATATCTGACCCCCAATATATAACTATTAAAGTATGATGTGAGGATGAAGTCATATAAGACAAGGCATATCAGGCCCTTAATGTATTATAACTAAACATAGAGTTAGAAATATATTCCAAATTAATATATGTGTGATTTACAATGTTATACAATGGAAAAAATCATAAATGTTCAAATTCATCATAGAACCACTTCATACCTAATTCATATAACTTCAACCATCCAAAAAACATCACATAGAATAAATAAATAGTATATTATATAAATTTAAAAATTATTTGTGCATTGAAAACAAAACATAACATAATATAACATATAACCATCTTCTCTAGATAATATCTATATTCATAAGGATCTCAGATTCTCAAAAATCTTTCCATGTAAGAATATTCTCCAAAAAACTCTTAGGATCATCAATTTTTCTAATAGGGTTTTTTGTATTCCAAGTTACATATTTCACATAGAAACTCAGGTCCCCTTATATTGTATCATCGTACAATTTTTCAATGTATAATTGAGATTTACTATTGTATTATATAAGAATACTGAATAATAATATCATGTTTTCCAAAACAAATAATCATAAACATTCAAACTCTATGAACATAATACTCTTAATTCTCTTTCATAAAATTTCTTCACTTTAAAATAATTTAAAAATGGATCTCCTCAACATCAAGCAATACCTCTTCATCACATCACGTGAAATTTTTTATCGCTTTTTCTCCAATCAATACATTATCATCACATAAAATCTTCCATCAACTAAACAAACCTAATCATGAAATTTTCAAAAAAATTCCTAAATGAACTTTAATAAACTATTATAAAACATATAACATGGACATATACACCCACTTCTTTTCACTCAAGATTTACCCTATTAATAAATTATTATATATACAATATCTAGCGAGATAAAGAAATATTTCCACATGTTTATAATACATATACAAAGGTTTATTTTCTAAAAATTTCACTCCCCATTTGTACAGACATAAAATTATATAGAGATTTATGTTGAATTTTAGTCTTCTCCAATACTGAAAAAAATGAAAAATTTGAGATAGGGGACTAAATATCCATAGGTTATCCTTTAATGAGGTTAGGTTTAATTCCCACTATCAACAATGATATTTATAATACATCCTCTAGAAACATTTTAATGAAAAATAATAACTGTCTTCTCCTTTTTAGGAATAAATTCTTCCTTAAATTCATTTTTCCCCATACTCATCGATATAGTTATTACAACCTCCAATATGGCACTCACTAAGGTGGAATAAAAGGGTTGGTTATGAGACCTCATGAACACCTCCCCATACACCATAGGTTGTCGACTATCCTTTTGGATGTGAAAAGTATAGTGTGGAGACTATACCCCCTCGTATGAAGTATCATAGAAATAGAAACAGTTTGTAATAAAATGGAAATAATAAATGAAAAAATGGAATATAATAATTAAATAAAATTTAATAGTATAATAAAAATTAAAGGAATAATGTATTAACATGATGAAATCTAACTAAATTCCAAGATAGAACAATACATAAAAAGAATAGGGGACCCAAATATGATACTCAAGTCCCTGGTCCCTAACCCCATGTCTAGCCCATCTCCAAACTCCAACACATCCATAAAAACAATCAACAAATGCGGTCATGTTTCCTTGTCCAAACGTACATCCACATAATCTTCTCGAGTTCCAAATGATATTCTAAATAGGTTTTGAGAATAAATTAGGTTCTTGAACCCACCATGTATAGAAAAAATAAATCTTATAAGAAGTGTATTCAATACAGTGAATAACAGTTGTATTAATTAATTTAAGAATTAATAAAAATCAAGAATAACATAGCTCTTCTTTTTATTGGAATATCTCTAAGTATGACTTACTACCATGAAAACCACAAACATACAAAAATGGTAAAATGACATGCTTCAGTTCCATTCCACAATATATTTTAGCATGACTTACAAGCATGCCAACCACAACCATATAACCAGGGTATATTCACAACAATATGTGTCAATGTCATATATGAATTATAGTATTTTTTAATAAAATACATATAAGAATTATAGAATGGGACTGGGAATAACCCTTACTCTATAAGAATTATAGCGTGGGATAGGGGTGAGCCCACTCAATATCATAATTATAGCATATATGTTTTCAAGTTATATTCTAAATCTTGATAGATAAGCATTATAGCAAGGAACATGATCCTTGTCATAGAGCATAGATATCATAATATCATATCACAATTTTAAATTGTTAATTATGTGAATTACTATTATTACTTCATATTATTCTTCCAATTTAATTTACGATTTATTAATAATTATATCAATAAGAAATAAGACACAATTTAGGGCTTCTATAACAAGAAATCACCAAGGTCCTATGTCATTCTAAGAATTATTTTTTTTTACAATTCAAATATAAAAATGGATTTCTCACCCCACGGGAAACCATAATCTAGTTAAAAATCAATTTGAAACCAAATTAAATCATGAAATAATTCCATTTGTTCATTTAATTAATTGGGTGCACATAATGATAGAACAATAACATTATAGCATAAAACTAGAAATTATCAAACCATGGTGTTAAAAGTTAGACCCCACGCCTTTTTCTATTGATCCAACAATGCTTCCAAAAGCCAATTCCCATTATCAAGAAGTTGTAAATGATTTCAATGAGGTTACTAGATCCAAACCAATCAATATCAAAACTGACAACACATTCAATCAAGATATATCAGCACAACAATTGGAGGAGAAGGATGAGAAGGTAGAAACTAAACAAAAAAGGCGTTCTAGGGATCACTTATATAAAAATGAAATTTTAAAGGGATGTTCAAACCCAAAAATCAACTAGAGAAAGTACAAAATTTGAGAGGAGAAGAGTTGCATCGAAAAAATGAGAATTCATCTATAAAGAATGTTTGAAATAGTATGTCCAGTCATGTAATGTATTTACACATTGAGTAAATGTTCCTAATGGAATACCCTAAAATCCCTGTCACCTGGGATTTATTTATTTAAAACCTAAAACAATAACATGATGTGTAATCACTTTAAATTTCATGTAAATGTTTTCCAGTTTATTTTTCATCCCATTTTCCCATTTGAACAATATGAACCTCTTTTAAAAATTCCCATCTCACCAAGAACCCATGAAACACTTAACACTTTATTACAATGACTTAATTAATTAAGACAAGAACATATCCAGAAACCATAGTTCATTTTCTTCAATAATTGTTCTATGTCTCTAAAAAAGGCTTGGCCACCAAGGCTCAAATGAAAATATCTAAGAGGGAAATACCAAAAAAAATATATGAGATCTTACAACCTCCCCACATTATAAAAGCTCATCCACCAACTACTCCAAGACTCACTATGTGGTATCAGCGAACATTTCTGGACACTGTGGTAGCATTTCAGACTCCCATTCCAATTTTTCCTCTTTAACTCACTAATGCTACCATTACACTTAAAGAAACAGTATAGTCCAACCCTAAAGATAATTCTCACTATAATCCACAACCTATATCGTGTGATCCTCAATGGATTCATCAACAAAAAGATTTATGTATTCTATTTATATCACAAGGTATGGAAATTGATGATAACCTTATTGCTTCGACATGTAGAACACATCATGTGTGGCATTGTACAAATGATGAAGGGCTAAAATGATTGCCACTGGCCTGACCCTTGCACCTATTTCAAACGGCCCAAAAAATCTAGGTGCTATAATTCCTTGTTTCTAACATGATGTTACCCCAACCAATGAACCACTCGAAGGAGAAAATGATGACAATACTTGAAATCTAGTGGTCATCTTTGATGGTTATCATATGATTTTTGTATGCACTATATAAGTACCAGCTACTATCTGATCAAATTAACCTATTTCGATATATCCTACATGAGGCTAGGCCCAAAAATTGTTGAATCACCTAACTCTAGCCAATAAATAGGTGAAAAACTTGGCCTAACATACAAATCCTCCATAAGATCCATTTGTATTGATGCATGGAAGCTATTATTATATGAAAACTCATCGATTTCTATATTTATATCCAATAAGCGACCTTAATCCAAAACATATGCTTGTAACACATACCCTAAAACCAGAATAGTTTTCTTAGATTTACCATCATTTTTTGGATGACAGGATATGTTTAAAATAAATCATGGTCCTAGTGATTTCGGATGAACGTTCTAGAAACGTGATGTTAAACGAGGATATTAATATGAAATTATACTCCTCAGAACAACATTAAATTGAACAACCTCACACGCATAAATATATCCCATATCATCAATTGTGACTGATTATCTAATATATATAAAGGGGATAACATAGTCATTTGATCCAAAGCATCCCATACATAATCATTCTTTTTGGTAGTCCTAGGTAGTCCTATCAAAAAATATATTGTTACATTATACCATTTTCACTCAGGAATGGGTAATGCCTACTAAATCCTAACTGGACTCCGATACAAGGATTTCACCTGATAACAAGTGAAGTATATATCCATGAATAATGAAATCTATTTTTTCATTCATGACCACTAGTACTTTATATGTCGATCGCAATACATATTTTTCAAACAAAGATACACCACCCATCTATATGCATGAAACTCCCTGATCATCTCCTCACAAAAGCCCGTAGGAATCCATACTTAGTAGTGCCAAAGAAATTAATTTCCACTTTTTAAAGGAAATCATAATGGTGTCTCCCCAACATATAATTTTTTTCTTGGAATTGATCCCTCTAGATCTGATAGCTTCTCTATATTAATTTTGTGGAAAATCATGTGTATAATAGATGTCAGAGTCCGAGCACTCATACCAGAGACTTTGAACCATTTAGATACTTGTTTTTAAAGAGGAAAATTATCTGCAACCAGACAAAAGAATCTTTTAATACCTCTTTTTATGTCCTTCTACTCAATTTTATGGAAATTTTATTTCCCATTCCTGGTGCGCAATCTATTTCAAATCCAAAAGACAACAAATACATGCCCCACCTCCTCTGATGAAGGGTTAGGTCCTACTAAGATAATATGTACCTAAGGATTTTCTAATCTGTCTATAACATGAACCTCTCACCAATGAGATATTGTCTCCAAAATCATAGGGCATGTACCTTTTTAGGTAACTCCGGATCATGGATAGGATAATTCCTCTGATGTAGTCTCAACTACATAATCTATAAGAAACTACACAATACTATTTCATTAGTATTTCTCAGAATATTAATAAGAATATATCAATGAATAATGTTTATGATTTACCTAGAATGTGAAATGTGAGGATATGTGCTCACATCATCCTCCATCTAAACTCCATAAAATATTTTTCTCATGAATGAGACCAAAAAAATATCACCCCTTTCTTGTCAATGTTTCACATGCATTGGGGTATCATGCCACCTAACTCCAACAGAATTGACTATAGAACACTAGATACCCACCTAGTGAGGGGTAGATGGTCCCCTCCTGACTCTAGATCCTGTCCTGATCCTCTACCACAAGTCTTCTATAGAAATGTTTCATAAAACCTATAAAGATGACCCAATAATCCATAAATACGACACTCAACTGTGGGATAAGGACACTACTAAGGTTTCTGGGCCAAATTTTCATACTGATATGACTGAAAGAAAAAATAGTCATAAGATGGTTGTCAATAGCCCTAAAAAATATTCACTACTTCATAAGAAGTAAATTTCAAAACGGTGTGTCTTACCACTAAAAAATGAACTCCTATATCACCTTTATGAAATATTATGGCTACTACTTGAGGCCTCTCTCATATTCCCTTTCATGATGAGGGAATAATTCATAACATCTTCATTGATTATTAAATACAAAACATTTACCTATGACCTGATCTAATACAAAAATATGTTAAGTAAATTTCTTGCCCTAGATATATTGTTAGCTTCCAAAGATGGCGCAAGTGATGCAGGTCAGTAAAATGTCCACTGTACACCAGAACTAACAAACCCTCTACATCAGATTCATGAACTCGTGATCTTTTTCATCGCACAAGGTCTTTGGATAGAAATGAATAATCAAATTCATCTGTATGTCCTTCTAATATAGCTCATCCTGCATTCTATATTTCTACAAAATATCCCACCAATTCTTTTCTTGTCCAGGAAGCATATACATATCAATCCTCACCCTCTTATCTGTGGCTATCATGAGATTCTTGAAGATTTTCTCGACTGAGTAAATCTAGAATTTGGCTAATTAGATTCCCCCATCACTAGTAATCATAGGTGGATATTATAGATGAAAACCTATTGTTAGCTAAAATATAGATGTAATGGTACGAACAGTCTCCCTTTCAAAGAACCGCATGACCCATACAATTTTGTTGTGAAGTTGGACACCAATATTCTCCCAATGAACAATAAGAATCTCTTATATAGATACATTAAGAGTTATTTGATTTCCACTCTCTGTATTCTCAAGTCAATGATGATGGGGATGAATTTTCTCTACTAGTCAAATGCACAGCTTAGAGAGTTGGAAAGCAACACGGTCAACAAAATTTGTGATTTTAGTATAGAACTACTAACTATTGGTCTCTCTAAACATAGCTTATACATATTTTATCACGCTATGAAAAATAAATTCATTTATTTAGTGAAATAGATATATCATATCACAATTCAGCAACGAAGTATATATTACATTAAAAAATAGATATCCCCCTATCATGAACAATTTATGTCAATGTATCTTTATATTTCCATTATGATTTATGTATTCTCATATAAAACAGTATCGGGCCTCATGTAAAAATATCAAGAAACATAATATCATATAAAATAACATCTGAAAACATGTGAATCATCCAAGGAGATTTTACATCAACTATAATAATAAAATTTCACAAACAACAATCCAACCCCCGGTTACTCGTATTTTACCCTATACAAGGGTTAACTACTCCCATGAACAAGCTCATTACCTAGTATCGACACATCCTAATCTCCTCTATACCTTTCCTAAATAGTAAATGATAAGAAAAGAAAACCTACTCCATGGATACCAATTTGTAATTTCCCACAATCTAAAACTCTCTCACGTGGCCGAAAAAGGTTTGTTACGAAACCTCAATCAAACCCCTTCATAAACCATAGGCCACTAACTATAAATTTTGGTGTGAAAAGTATACTATGGAGAATATAGTAGAATCTCAAGGATATATCAAAAGGTATATACCATTCAATTTTTGGTTTAAAATCCTTAAAAGATACCTTGTAATGTTTCATTAGTAGTTGGAGAATTTATTGGGGGCATCTAGGGATCTTTTGGATCCATGATATTCAGAAAGGGAGGAAACAAATTGGGCTTCATGGTTAGAGGAAATGGTGTATCCCAGAAAAAAATATTCCACTAATATATGTGGTAGAAGGAAGTGGGTACTTGTAGGCTACTAGGTTAGTCTATAACTGTGTGGTCTGGGTCGCACCACCGTGTTGTCGATTTCAGCAATTGGATAGTGAGTTACCTCATGGTTTGCACGTGGTTTTTCAAACCTTGTAGAGCTCATGCGATGTTCCCATGTGGCGTAGTAGACAGTGCACGGTTTGGAAAATCCATGTGACCAAACCGTGCATAGTGAAAATTTGTGTGAAAATTTGGTTTCTCTGTATTATTTATTAAAACAATCTTTTTATCTCCTCTCTCCCCATATAGATGGCTTTTTCATCCTACAGGCACGCATGGATCTATTCTCCTCTACCAATGGCTTTTTGTGACTACTCTGTCAAATCATATCCATTTCCATCACCATTGGAAGTTATATAATTTTCATGGTAAGGTCACTCAACCACAACCTTTAATTTCTGAGTTTCTCTCACATTCATTGTGTTATCTTCCTGAGAAAGTTATATTACCTATTAGGGGGGGGGTATGTAAAATATCTTGATTTCTCCCATTTTAGGTTTAATCAATCCTTGTTATCAAATGTGAATAGTACTATGACAATGGGGTGGGGTACCTATGTTTCTATCCCATCATTTTATTTATTTTTAGACTTCAGGATGTTGTGTCACCCATTGAAACCACTTGGTAAATCTTGTTATCAAGTACTAAAATGATTGGATTGTTTTTTCATGTCTGTTGAGATAGTACAAAGTGTAAAAACTCATATATTGGGTGTTATCATTGACTATGGCCACCCATTTGTATGATCCAACCAAAATGGAATATGTTTTCTTATGCCATCAGTTGGTTTTAACCTTGTGTTAGTGTTTTAAATTTATAAATGGTTTATGATGGGATTTGAACCCTGTATTGGGTCCCTTTGATAATTCGTATTCATGATTCTTATTTTTTATCCCCACATGTAAAGACAAATTCATTTTTATATGCTTGTTGACATTGGATCTTTCTATTATCCCAATACATATGCCTATTCCAAAGGCCTTACCTATGATTTCTCATGATGGTTACTTCATATTGGAAATTGCGTTGTCTGTTAATAAATGCTCAATATTTACACCATGTATTATTTCTCACCTTATATCATGTCATGTGTATTTCCATGATTGGTGGTCTTTTCATAATCCATTTAAATGGCTCAACTAAGAGGTGATACCTGGTCAATCTTGATATCTTGAGATATTGAATTTTTTTGGATGACATGAAAAGGGAGGCATGTTGATGCCATATTCATTTCTCATATTTCATTTCTTATGAAAATATCCTTATTCTTTTTCCCATTTTTAGTGTATAGAATTATATAAAATGACTTTATAATCCATTTAGCTGGTATTATTATTTTTATGTGATGATATGAAATTTTTTAAATATTTTTCTTTAAACCATATTCCTCTTACCATGCTTTCTCTTATTTAATGCTTATTTACTTACTTTATGAAATGTGACATTGTTATTTGGCATAAATTACATTGCTTGGTTAAATGGAAAGCATGTGGTATTAAGAATAAAATTGATTTTATGTGGTTATATACATACATTTCCTTGAAATATATATATCAATACTTTCCTTGCAATGTTCCTTGGATACATGGTTCACTTGATGTGTGTAGGGAGATAACATGGGTCCTGTATTAGGCACTCGGGGATGGACTCTCCATTATCAGTGATTTAAGACCTGACAAATTAGGGGAAATGCTTTGGATTTCATTAAAAGGATTTCCCAATAAAATTCTTATACACCTCAGTGATATTGGTTTCCTATGGAAAAACTGTGGATATACACTTTAGAATGATGGTTATTCGATTCCACAGGTGATACTAGGTCCCCTATGTGTGATACTAGAGACAAAATCATAATTTTCCAATCCTTGTAGTGATATATGTGACTTAATATGGATCACCATGGATGTACTTCGTTTTACTAGACTATCAGATGTTCCCACTGTGATAATTGGGATTCTTTTTAGTTCAACTTAGAAGGGCATGAGAATCTACCACTTTATTTGATGGACTGTTTGATTGGAATTACTATTAATAGAAGATACGTTTTCTTTATCAATGTTATGAGTAGATAATGTATTATTAATCCTTATCTCATGGATAACAAGCACTTTGAAATGATGACATACATATTAGACCCCATAATGAATCACAAGCTTGGGGTATGCCTTGCAGGCCTATCCTATTTTCTTTGATAATTATTTACATGTTATTCTTAGCAAAGTTACATCTTCTCTGAAATCCGGTATATGTTGAAGTAGTTGGTATGGTATGGGTTTCTATTAATGAACTCGGACCAAGTTATTAAATGTTTATATATATATTAATATACAATTACTATATCCTGACCATTGTCTTTTATTTACAGCATGAAATGGGAAGTCCTATATATCACGAGTGTCATCCTATACTGATTTATATCTCACACCAAGATCGAGAACCATTTAGTACCCTTGTAGACAATATGATTGCAGGAATGGATAAAAGGAAGAGTACTGCTTCTGATACCTGGTTTTATTTATTTATTTGGATGGAGATGGGGGTAGAGGGATGAGCCTATGATCGAGATTTTATTGTATTGTTTTTTTGGATCATGTTTAGTTTTTTGGATAAGATGTAGAAAATTCTTTTTATTCCCTAATCCTCAATACTCTCATTTTTTTAAAACCTTAGTAAAACCATCATTCATTTATATTGTATTGTTTTTTAGTTTCCTTTTGTTTACTTGTATTTCATGAATTGTTCATTTACTTTAGTTGTTATCTTCTTATCTATATTGATTTTGATATTTATTATTATCCTTAAAATTGTACTTTCTCTATCAATGAGGTAATAGTATCTGCATAGAAAAACCTAAGGCCCTCATTTCTGTTCGGGAGCCTCTAGAGTTATAGAAGATTTAATTATGGTCATGTGGCTCACTATCTTGGGGAAGTATTGAGTTGCACCCAGGGTGGGATCTAAAAATTTCTATAAGATGGGATTTTCCATTTTTCTTGCAATTTGGGTTTAGATCTAACACTATGACATAGGTATTTGGACATGAAATCGTGCATCGATGTTGCTAATGCATGCTTAGGGGAACCCAAATTAAATGGGATTAGAAATATTGTTAGGATTATGCCATTTCTGGTTGATCTGACATCACTGTTGGGTGATGCACTCATTTTCTGAAGTTATCAATATTGCTATGATTGTGATGATGATTTCTATAACATTAGTCCCGATGAAATGAGGGTGTTTCATTTAATTTATAATACTCAGAACTATTGGAAAAGAAATTTCATGCATATTCACATGCCATGTCTACTTTCAACGTTCATATTCCTAGATTATTCTAATTACTGGTCTTTTAATTGTTATATCTTGAAGTTTATATATTCCTATAAATAGAGTATTTTGATATTTTACAATGAATCAGATTGATATAAATTGGCTTAAGTTGACATCCAATTTAAATTTATAAGTTGTATGGGTTCTTATAAATTGTGATGTTGATCCACCAAAATCAATCTATTTAAATATAATTAAATGGGTAATTAAATCAAAATGTAATGGTCACTTTATATGTGGAAGAGAGACCTTGACAAGAACTTTACCAAGGAAATGTGATGTAGGCTATGCATTACTGATCCTTCTGAGGTCTATACCTTCTTATAGATATATTACTCTTGGAACAGGATATTAATTGTGTATTCTTAGAGGCCGGACTTGTACATGTCCTCTTTACCACATTCTTATCAAAATGTTATATATATTATAAATATTTTATGGGGAGTGTTTTTGGAAATACTAGAGCTATGACACTGTGATTCTCTTATGTTGTACGCATATTGAGTGGAAATGAGCACACTTTGGAGGTGGTGGGCCCTGAACCAATCATAGCACCTCCTATAGTGCCTCTAGAAGCACCTCCTACTGATCATCTGGTGGGAGATGTTTTATAGTTCTGGGATAGTTTTCTTAGGTTTATCCATAATATCTAGGGTACTCCCTTGCCTTCCCTGACTATGGTAGAGCTTACACAGGGACATTTAGCTGTATCATCCTCCCATTTTCCCTGGGTATCACGAACCTATTGCAGTAGAGTCAAGGTTATAGGTGATGATATCCAAATGTGAACATCTTGAGATGCCTCCAGATAGGAGGGTAATGTTTTCTAACAACATTTTCTATGACTATGCCATTGGTGGGATGTTGTATCTCTCAGGGCCATGGATCATGACATATGTATATAGTGTAACCTGTGCTAAAGGAGCAGAGTCCAGGGTCATCTACGGTTATTGGTACTATTCTATTAGCCTCTAATTTAGTTTCCTCCCTTTTCAATATAGGTTCATCATGCACTTACATGTATATTTTTTCTGTGTAAATACTTATTCATAGAATATAATTCTAATGGGATGTCATATCTCTCGACACTCAAACAGATGTCAAAACAGCAGAAATATGCCAGTATCAGGAGTGCCCCCTTGAGAAAGGTGGGTACAATTTCTTCTGAAACCTCTTCATCCATGAGACGATCATCTTCGACATCATCCTTGGAAAGGACTTTCTTGTTCTTTATCATTCACAAGTGGATTTCAATTCCACTATGTGTCTTTTACATCGCATGATTTCAATGATAATATACACAATGGAGAGTGGGTTATCTAGGATGTTCAAGAAGACCCAACCGATCTAGGCTTGGCAGAGTGATAGTTCAGCTGGTGAGTCTTTTTATTATAGATCAAGGAATGAATCTCCTGAAATTAACTCACGTTTTGTATTGGTTCGTTGACATATTCCTAGAAATTTTCTCCATCTTACCTCCTGTGAGATAGGTTGAGTTCACTATATAGCAGGTGTAAGATGTGAAATTAGTGTGCATTATTCAATAGAGGATGGTACCTAGAATGTTCCTATAACTCAAAACTAATCGTCAATATCTTGCAGATAAGGGTTTTATCAAACCCATCATCTCACCATGGGGTTCTTCTATAATTTTCACAAATAAGGAAGAGGGTACCCTTAGGTTGTTTGTGGCATATAGGTGGTTGAATTAGAAAACAGTGAAGAACGGTAGTTTTTTGCCTCGTAGCGATGACCTCTTATACCAGATAAGAGGAGAAACATATTTTTTTTTGAATCGATATGAGGATAGGAAATCATCAGGTTTTTATGGGACCATCAGATATATAATATACGAGATTCCGGATTAGGTATGTCCTGTATGAGTATTTGGTTTTGTCGTTCAGTCTAATGAATGAACTGATAGTCTCTATGGATTTTACAAATAGTGTTTTCCACCCATATCTGGATTAAATTGTGGTTCTCTTTCTAGAGGACATATTGGTGTACTCGCGTACCAGACACGACCATGCAACCCATCTTGCGATAGTGTTGAGAACACTGAGAGAGAACCAACTATATGTGAAGCTAAATAAAGGCTACTTCTACATTATTATGTTTCTCTTATTAGTTTACATTATATCAGATGTATGCAAATATTGTTACCCATAGAAGGTTATAATCGGGGATTCCTAGGAGTATCCCATGAATGCATTTTATATACAAGGATTCATAGGGCATGTTGTTTATTACATGTATTTCATTAAGGATTTCTCCCTCTTAGCAGCACCTCTTAAGGCCTTTATTAAGAATGTTCTATTGAATATATGGTTGGAAACATATGAGAAGGATTTAAAGAAGTTAAATAGTGGAATAACTTTAGCTCTAACGTGGATTCATCCTGATCTTTGAAGAATTTATACAGTATATTATAATGCTAGAGGGATCGAGCTATGTTTATTTCTGATGAAAGGTGATCAAGTCATTTTATAGATACCCTAGCCTTTAGAGTATACCATTAAATGATTAAAAACGTCATTATACAATATATTACATGACAAGGACCGTAAATTCTTGTGTATTGGTTGAATAGGTACATAATTAAACATTTTAAAAATAAATATTTATTTAAACTCCATAATAAGCTCATGTCTCCCAATGTACACATACATCTGCATAGGATAACCTGGGGATAACATGAAAAAAGGGATGAGCTAAAATCTAACTTTGGTAATAACCATAAGAACAATGAATTAGTTCTTGGGATATTAGGCATTACATTATGATATATAAAAGGCGTGTAACATATGGAATCATAACATATAAAAATGGGATCATTCAAAAATAGAATCCTAGAAATGTGGTAGAAACATAAAACATGAATTTAGTATTAGTCAAGGATTACCGCCAAGACCAATTCCCATAATATCACAACCCAAGGCAAACCACCAAGACCATCGCACATAACATCTCCAGAGACTCAACATTACCCAATGCATTAGTGCACTATCCGGGTACACCCATCTTATATTTAATGAATATTTTTTCCACATAATGAATCATAAATAATCAATCATACAAAAACAAAAGGGTTTCCCGTGGAAATAATTGGGCACCACCATCATGACATAAAGCATAAACGAGGGGAATATTATGAAAGTTCCCAGGAATGAATGGAATTAGAACAAAAATGGACATTCATAATCTAAAATTGTAAAATATAACTTTATGTGATGTAAAAATTTTTTGGCAACATGTATGAATTGTATTTTAAAAATTTTAGCATTAAAATTTTTTTTGTGTGGTTTTAAATGAAATTCTATAGAAATTTTAAAAAAAAATGGAAAAATATTTTATATGAAACCCAAAGTGAACCAAGAAGGTTTTTAAAATCAAAATAATGATTTTATTATGAAAATAGTGGCCTAAAATAGTGGATATAGTGCACTTAAAATTGGGTAAAAATTTGCAAAGTTCCCATAAAACGAGTTTGCTTCTTGGGAACTTTCTAGGAGGGAATCCCTTAAAAACTTGTATATCCCCAAAGGAGAAATATGGATGGATCATAAAACATGATTTTTAATAATATAATTAAATATATACATTTTACATAAAATGGAAAGGCAACTTCATTTTGGTAAAATGAATGATAGAGCAACCCAAATGAATGAAGGCGTTTCGTGTAGAATTCATTACGGATTATCGGTATGGTATCAGATGTACATAAGAGGGCATATTGAGAGAGAAAGGGGTTTATCAACATTTATAAATAATGAGTCTAGAATTGGGGTGGTGAAAAATCATACCCCATCATTAGGTATTACACATCAAATGGCATATCATAGAGAATATTATTGAATATAAGTGAAATGGAGAGGATCACTTTACTTAAGTCCGTAGGTGTTCTCTACTTTTTATTAATAACATTAATAAACAAATTAGTATTATTAATTAATAATTCCATAACCTCTCATATATGAAAAATATATAATATAACATTTTTATGTTCATTCATGACCTTTTTTGATGGGTTAAGTTGTTCAATTTCATTGTTCGGGTCCATTTGTTTTATTGGTTTTTGTCATAGATTTACTTGTATTCGTCAAAGGATAGACATTGATGATGAAAGTGGTTGTCTAGAACAAATGTTAAATGAAATTAGTTAACATATATGAGATTACATGGTTTTAAATGTAGTTTGGTTACTTCGAGTGAAGTCGAATCATTATAAAAACACTAATAAAAAAATCCTTAATAAATTTTAGCAATTTTTCACACAATTAACTTGTTTTGTATTATTATTTTACATCATGAGTTAATAAGGTTTACAGAACAATATATAAGGTAAAATACACATATAATAGTCATGTTCAACCATGAAAATGGTTTCATGGCCAAAATTAATGATTGTAATAGAAATGTATAACCCATCATCCTTGATTGTGCTAAATTAACACGTCCCAACTGTGTTTTCATTTCATTCAAATTCATGGTTGGGAAAGGAGAGATAATAATAAATTATTACATTTAAATAAAAAATTTCTAGTAAATTTGGGTAAAATAGTTGGCATAAAATTTTTATTATGAGAAGTAAGGATATAAAATAAAACAAATGAACATGAAATGAAAAAGAAAGAAAGGACAAGATGAATTTACATCTTGAATAAATCTTCCTTGAGAGTCTCTCAAGGGGAGAGGATTTGGTATTTTGAATAATCTAGTGGATTCTTGATGTTGGGGAGGAGCATGAGGATATATTTGGTTAGATTATTGGCAAGCGACAAGGCTTGAGAGGAGTGAAGTGACGAGGTAAGGATGGTTGGTATTTATAGTGGAGGAGAAGAGAGTTTTCAAAATATTATAATCATTAGTTTATTATTTTTCCACAATACAACTAATAGTCATGATTCCATGACAAATAATAGAATTATATTTAGGTAAGTTGATGATTTTGTTTCTTACGACACTTACGATGTCTAGAATAGTGGATTTAAAATATCTGTTATTTATATAGTAAATTAATATATTTTACTATTCACTAAAAAATTCAGGTATTTCTGGGAAATCCCAAAAATTTACCCTAACAATTTTTCGAAATATAAAATCCAAAAATAACTTCCATTTTCTGAAAATAATTTAATAAATATGAATAATTTAATATTTAACGGAATTCATAATTTAGTTGAAAAATACTGATTTTAAAACAATTATTTTTTATTCCCATATATAGGTATATCGTACATCCACATGAATCTTATTTGCATACTATCATAGTTATGGTTACTATTAATTAGGATATGTTAGTATTCATAAGTGTAACACTACTATTCGTAATGGTATGTTACTATTCACCAAAAATTAATTTGTCTTTTTTAGAATCCAAATATCTTACTGATCGCAACCGTGAATGTTAGATTTTCAAAATTCAAGTCACAGAAGTGACAAACATATGCTTAATGATCACATAACACTTACTAGTTCATTGTGATATGATTTCATATGGTTATATGACATATTTATAAGAATGTAATTTCCATTGAAAAACATTGGGTCGTTACATTTTTTAACCCTTAGGAAATTTCTCCATTGAATTTACATTTTACATTTTATTCCATAAACTAGTGAATGTACTTTTCCTTCATTGCCTCCTCTAGTTACCTAGTTGCCTCTTCATACTTATGGTTCTTCCAAAGCTCTATGACCATGTGAGAATTCTAATTATGTAGAACATTATCTCTATTATTCAATATCTTCATTAGCTAATCCTTGTAAGAAAGATCATCCTCAAATTGTACCACCCCTGAAGAGAGTACATGTGATGGTTCTAGTATTTACTTTCTCAAAAGGGATACATAGAACACATTATGTACTTCTTCCATGGAATGTGGATGTGCTAGTCAATAGGCCACATCTCTTATTCGATCAAGGATCTTAAAGGGGCTGATGTACCTGGGACTTAACTTCCCTTTGTTCCCAAACCTCATGACCACCTTCAATGGAGATATGCATAGAAATATCATGTCTTAAACTTTAAACTCAAGGTCTCGTCGATGATTGTCAACATAACACTTCTGTCAAATTTTGGATGCCTTGATGTGCTATTGGATGATTTTTACCTTATCCACTATTTCATCCACCATTTTAGTTCATAGTTTCTTTCATTCACTGACTTCAACCTAGCACATCAATGTTCTTCAACTTTTCCCATAAAGGGATTCATATGGTTCCATTCAAATGCTCGAATAGAAATTTTTATTTTGGAGAATTCAACCATTGGAAGATATTGGCCCCATCCTTATTAAATGTCCATAGAACATGCTCTCAAAATATCTTCTAGTTTTTAAATAGTTCTCTCAGATTGGCCATAATTTTGAGGATGATAGTCCATACTGAATTTCAATTCAGTGCTTATCACTTTTTGGAGACTTTTCCAAATCTTCGAGGTGAATCAATGATCACAATTGGATAAAATAGATAGTGGTACTCCATGTATCCTTACTGCTTCATTAATGTATATCCATGAAAGTTGATCCAATGAGAAGTCCTCTCATATTGAGATAAAGTAAGATGTCTTCATAAGACGATCCACAATGACCCATATAGAATTGGTTCATCTTGATGTATTGGGAGACATGTGAAAAATCACCTAGTGATGTTCCCCCACTTCCATTTTGGTATGGGTAGTGGTTGCATCATCCCATTAGACATTTTTCTCTCATCCTTCACTTTCTAAAAAACCATCCACATTCATGTATATTCAGCAATGTCCATTTTCATTTTGTCCTACCAAAAGTGTTCTTAGAGATCTCTGTAAATCATTGTGCTTCCTTGGTGAATAGATAATGTCATGTTATGTGATTCATTCAAAAGATACTTTTTTATCTTTGGATGGGATGGTACACAAAATAGGACCCAAAATTTTAAAATTCATTCCACATAAATAAAGAACTCATAGGATTTACCATTTTTAATGGCATCCACACTTTTCTAAATTTCCTCATCTTTTCATTGAGCATCCTTTATTTTCTCCATGAGGGATGGTTGAGAAATAATTCAAGAAAGGATTGAAAATGTACCTACCTAAATGATTCCCATGTCCATCCTCTACATATCTAAGAGGATCAGATCCTTTTCAAATCTCATCATTGATAAAGATGCAAGATCCTTTCTACTTAGAGCATCGACCACTTTGTTTTCCATAATGGGATGGAAGTGGATTGAGCAGTCATAATTCTTGATGAGGTCAGTCCATATTTTTTGTCATATATTCAGCTCTTTATGTGTAAATATATATTTGAGACACTTCTGATTAGTATATATCACACACTTCTCCCCATAGAGATCCTACCGCCATATTTTCAATGAAAATATCACAGCCGCCAACTCTAGATAATGTGTGGGATAGTTTTTCTCCTGGATTTTTAGCAAGATTGAGGCATAGGCTACCACTTTATCATATTTCATTATCACACATCCTAGGAACTTCTTTATAGAATCATTGTACACCACAAAGAGTTCTCCACATGTTGGGAGTGTTAGTATTGGTGTAACGATAAGCCTCTTTTTTAACTCCTGGAAATAGTATTCGCATTCCTGAGTTTGAGACAAATATTACTCCCTTTCAGGTAATATTGTTTTGTTGGTTAGACAATCATGAAAAGTACTTTTCAAATCATTGATAATACCTATCTAGACCTAGAACGCTGCAGATATTTGTTACAGATGTTGGCATGGGGCACTCTTCAATTGAATTTGTTTTGGAAGGGTCCATAGATATCACTTTGCTTGTGATAACATTCCCCAAGAATGATATATCCTCCATCCAGAACTCACATTTACTGTAATTTTTAATATATCTTCTCCCTTTTAAAATTCTTTAACATTATATTCAAATTATCATCACGTTCCTCCATTCTCTTGGAGCTTATTAGAATATTGTCAATAAAGACTACCACAAATTTATCGTGGAAATCTCTAAAGACTCTATTCATTAAATCCATGATGATTTCATGAGAATTAGTGCATCTTTAGGGAATCACTATGAACTCATACTATATATACTTCAATCAAAAGGCAGTCATAGGAATATCTTCTTCCCTAACCTTTAATTGGTGATATATTGACCAAAGGTCCACCTTACAGAAATAATTGTCCGCACAAAGCGGATGAAAGAATTAATCTTCTTGTGGAAGGGGATACTTGTTCTTTATCATGATTTTATTGAGATAATGATACTCAATGCCGAGCCACATTGATCCATCCATATTATTGTCGTAGAGGACTGGAGAACCTCATGGTGAATCACTCGGGAGTATAAAACCCTACTTCAAATTCTCTTGTAACTACTTCTTCTACTCTTCTAGCTCTACAGTGACCATTAGATAAGGTTTCATTGATATGGTAAGAGATACAAGAATAAGATCAATAGAGAACTCAAACTCTTGGTAAGAAGGAAGACCATGTAACTCTTCATAGAATATATTAGTGCAATCCCTTATGATGGGAATTTCCACTAGCATGATTCTCTCCTTTTTCCCAATCATTGGAGATAGATATTATGGCTCGTAAGGAATTAATATCCACACTTGAGACAATTATTCTATAGGAGATTCATCTTTTTCTTTAAAAATGGAAATAATTGGACGATTCTTCAGGTTATGGAGAGTGATTTCACTTTCCCGATAGTTGATATTGGCTCTGTGTAAAGATAGTAAATCCATGCCCAGGAATGTGTCAAAATCCACTAAAGGAAGTATAAAAAGAATTTTTGGGAGGTTTTGTCCACAAACATTAACTGGGGAAGATTTATAAACCATGGATAAAATAACTTCCCCCTTCGTAGTTCTCATCAATAACTTCTCCTCTAAATTTTTAGGTGGTGTTTGACAAATTCAACTAAACTTACAAGATATGAAAGAATGCATAGAACAATAGATAAATAGTATGTTCACTATACTTCAATGAATAACTTGTGTACATTTCACCACATCATTATCCGGCTCCACCTCAGTATAAGTGATAACATGACCCCTTCTTGGTTTTCGTAGAGGTTATTATTGATTTCCTCTAAAAACCAATGGCTTAGGGAAATTTTTTGCACAATGCCTATGCTCCTTATACTTGTTACACTACAGCACTAGTTGAGCGTTGATCTGATCCTTCCTTTATTCTTCTACATTAGTGTTATTTCTCACATTGCTTCATTATTTCATGGCCATATGTCCCACATTTCCACATTTTATTCAATTCCATGTTCCCTTTAGATAGTTCCCAGGATGCTTCTTCCCATAACATTGACAAGTGGGATATTCGAGATTCTTTCCATCATGGGATTGTTTTCTTGAACCACCCATGTTGTTCTCCATTTTTCAGTACCTATAATCAGGCCCATAGGACCACTGAAAATCTCCAATCTCTATTTCATCCTTGAGGGTAAAACAACCAATATCCTCCAAACTGTCGAAGTATCAAATCTACAATGCTTTTCATAGGCTCAGATTTAATCTACTAAAGTATCAATTCACCTTCATTTCTGTGTTCATGAAAAATAAAAAGGTGTACCTTGCAAAAAAATTAATTTTTTTCATACACCCCAATGGAATCATATTACTTGTTCTTGAGACCAATGAACTCTCTTTCCATATTGAGACTAAGGATTTGAAGAAAATATTTATCGAAAAAAATCCATGTGAATTCCTCCCAATCCATTGAATCAATTTCCTCTTCAGACATTGTATTCTTGATCAGTGTCCACCACTGATCATCTTCCCCATAAAAATGATAGACCGCCAATAAAACATTCTCTTCTTTTGAGAACTAGAGGATAGAGAATATCTTTTCAATGGAGTTAATCCACTGTTCCGCGTGGAGGGGAACAAAAGATCCACTAAACATGGGAGGCATTTTCTATAAGAAGGATTCTATAGAAACTTTCTCTTTCCGTGGAGGAGGTAATTCAATGTGATTCATGTTATTATTCATAACTTTTAGAAATCAGATCATGTATTATCATGAATATTTGACAACCCATTCTAGTCATATTAGGCAGATCATTATGGAAATCTTCAAATTTCCTATCACATTGGTTGTTAGAACATGTTCTTTTATTTCCTACCATTAACTAAGAAAAAGAAAATACAATTAGAGGGCATGAATACTTAGCTATTGTGCATAAAAATGAAACATTGAACACAAAATATAAACATGTAAAAGAGAAGTATATACTATCATGTGATTCCATAGGTTTAAATCTAGGTTATCATAGATGTATTTCTTATCTTATATTCTTATTGTACGTTTAACCCTTAATAATGTTTTGTATATAGATAATAAATTTACCATGACATATCCCTTGGGAGGGTCAAACAAAGAGTTCATCACGACCCATTTTCATGTACTAGGGTACCCCATGTCAGGCCTGAAAATCCTAGTTGGAGTTTTCACTCCTAGGTACATCTATTCTAGAGTCACCTTTACCTGTTTGTATCCAGACAAGGAAGCATTTTCATGATAAAGCACATAATATATACTTACCCAAACTTCTGGGTGTTTCCTCACACTTCATCTCAGCTTTAAAGCTCTCACTAAGGTGTTTTATTCCAAATCTCTAAAAACAACTAGAACATCCTCTAAAAACTATCAATAGTGACCCTATCCTTTTAAATATAGCAATACATGTTTTTAAGTATAATTATACATCAGAGTACAAGCCACGGTTCATAGAGTCATTGTCTTTTAAGACTATGTATATAATCAAGCATTTTAAAAACAACTTTTTATTTAAACTCTAAAGTGAGATCCTATCTTCCATTGCACTCATACATCTTCATAGGATAATTGGGGGATAACAAGGGAAAATGGATGAGATAAAATACCCATATGGGAATATTCATAAGAACAAAGCATTAGAACATATGATAGTAGGTATAACATGATGATATAAAAAAGGAATTTTACATAAGGAATCTTAACCTATAAACATGGAATCATTCAAACACATAATCATAGAAATGTGGTAGAAAAATAAAACCTGAATTTTTTACAAGTCAATGATCACCGCCAAGGTAGTTTCACATACTAGCACAAGCCAAGGCTAACCGCTAAAACTGTCGCACATAATGTCTCATGAGACTCAACATTACCAAATTCATGGATAACTATCTAGTTTCACCCATCATAAATTTCATGAATAATGTTTCCACATAAAACATTATACATAGTCAATCTTACATAAATATAAGTGTTAACCATGGAAAGAATTGGGTACTATTGTCATGACAAAAAGCAGAACTAAAGGGTGTATCATGAAAGTTTCCATGAAGGAAAGGAATTAGAACTTAAATTTAGATTCATAAGTTAAAATAGGAATATTTCATTGTTTTGGATGTAAAAAATAAGTTAAAATATGTAGGAAATGTTTTTGAGAAAATTTATCATTAAAACATTTTTGTGTGGTTTTAAGGAAAATACTATCGAGCTTTTAAATTTGAAAAGGGAACAATATTTTATATAAAACCAGAAGTGAACCAATATGGTTTTCAAAATATATAGAATTTTTTTATAAAGAAAATGGTGTCTTAAATTAAAGTATATAGTGCACTTGAAATTGGGTAAAAATTTGGGAAGTTCCCTTAAAATGAGTTGCCTTATTGGGAAGTATCAAGGAGTGAATCATCTAAAAGAATGTATATCACTGAAAAATAGAGAGTGTGATGGATCATGAAATAATATTTTGGAGCTTAAAAAAAGAACATAGAGGTTTTATATGAATAGAAAAAAGAAAACTCAATATGGTTAAAAAGAACCATAGAGAAACCCAAAGGATTAAAGGTGGTTTGTGTAGAATTCCTTACAAATTATCGGCATGGTATCTGGTATACATAAAGGGGGATTATTGAGTGATAAAAGAGTTACAAATAATGTATACATAATTAGGGACTTATTGGCGATGTGAAAAATCATACCCCATAATTAGGGATTACACATCAAAAGACATACCATAGAGGTCATTCTTGAATAAAAGTAAAATGGAGGGGATCCATTATCATAAGTTTATTGGTGTTCTCAGATTATTATTAATGACCTGAATAAACTAATTAGGATTATTAATTAATATGTAAAGAACTTATTCTATGTGTAAGAAAAATATTATAAACTATTTGAGTTCATTCATGACATTTATTGAATGGTTAAGTGGTTCAATTTCATTGTATGTGTCTATTTATTTTCTTGGGTTTTATGATGGATTTACGTATTTTCATGAACATATAAACATTTAAGATGAACATGGTTATACATTATTGATTTTATATGACATTAGTGAACATACAATAGATTACATTGTTGTAAATCTTATTTGGGTACTTTGAGTGAAGTTGAATCTTTATAAAAAACATTAATGAAAAACACTTGAATTAATTGTAGCGGTTTTTCCCACACTTAACTTGTTTTGTATTATTATTTTAAATCATGAGTGAATAAGGATTAAGGAACATTAAATAAGATAAAATAGATATATAATAGTATAGATCTACCATAAAAATGGTTTCATGACTATAATTGAATATTTAAATAGAAATTGATGATATGTCGTCCTTGATCCTATTAAATAAACACATCTCAAATGGTGTTTTCATTTCTTTCAAATAATATGTGTGGAAAGGAGAGAAGAAAATAATTTATTCGATTATCATAAAAAAATTCCGGTACAAGTTAGGTACTTTATTTTTTATAACATTTGGATGAGGAGGGGTTAGGATAGAAAAGAAAACAAATGAAATGAAATGGAAAAGAAAGAAAGGAAAACAGGAATTTACCTCTTAAATCAATCTTATCTGAGCGCCTTTAAAGGGGACAAGATTTTCTACTTTGAAGAGACTAGGGGATGTTGGAAGCAGGGGAAGAGAATGTGGAAGGATTTGGTCAGAATATCGGAAAGGAACAAGGCTTGAGAGGTGATAAGAGAAGTTGTAAGGATGAGTGGTATTAATAGTGGAGGGGAGGAGAGTTTACATGATATTATAATCATTCGATTATTATATTTCCTTAAGACTGCCAATCAGGATGATTTCAGGACCAAGAATAGTAAAAAATGCATGTTAGTTAGAGATTTGGGTTCTTAAGTAACTTATGATATCAAGAATAGTGGATTTAAATTATAATATATTTAAAGGCTAAATTAATGAATTTTACTATTCACTAAAAATTCGAGTACTTGAGAAAAGTCCTAAAAAATCACCCAAATAATTTTTCAACATGTAGAATCCAAAAATGAAATTCATTTCTCAAAAATAGTAGTCTATATATGACTAATTTAATATTTAATTTAAATAATAATTTACATGGAAATATACAGATTTTCATACATTTATTTTCTTATTCCTAGATATATGTATATCGTACTTCCACTTGAATCTTTTTTACATATAATCATATTTAAGATTAATATTCATTAGGTTTTGTCACTATTCATACGGTATTTTTACTATTCACCAAAAAAATATGTTGGCCATATTAGACTCCAAATAAATTATTGATCACTAATGTGTATATCAGGTTTTCAGAATTCAAATCACGGAAGTGAAAAACTTATGTTTAAAGGAAACATAGCACTTGGTAGTTCATTGGGTCGTGATTCCATGTGATTATATAACATATTTATAAGAGAGTAATTTCTATTGAAAACATTGAGTTGTGACACATTTTATATTGATATCGCCAGTTCATACCGTATGACAGGAACTATCATACACATGATCTCGAGCCAGAAACTATAGTTCATGGTCTTCACTATAGGAGGAATTATCATTTGGGTAAGCGTTTTTTGTTTACACGGATCATAAAAGACCTAAAAATCATGAAACAATAAGACATAAATTTTAGGATGAATAAGTTGGTTAAATACCTATTATCCTTACATTTTGTGCTTTCTTATACCCCTAGTAAAGGTAATTTCCTGGAAGATGTATTGAACTGAAAGACTCAAACACAAGTCGTCCAAGTGGCCAGTAGTGAGTGAAACATGTTGGCTATGTTTTGTGGGTTGTATCTGGAGGTTCAATAGACACATGGGTATCTAGTCTTATGATCTCTCACAGTGACATATCCTCTTCTAAAATAGGTTGAGATACATCAATTATCATTTTTTTGGGCCTCATTCTAAGGGAGAGTATAAGAGGAGGGAACCCAAATCTAGTTTGGGTTATTGATTGTAATGAAACCATACTCTACCATGGGATTGTTTGGGTGACATGTGATATAAGAGAAGAGTTGATGAGAGAATATAATGCCTCAATATAAGGAAGTTATTCTTGGGATTACTTATATGTATCGTTATATGTATCGTCAGTACTGGTTCCCATGTATGAAAATATATATAGAAGGATTCATCACATCGTACTCCATATGTCGGCTTGTGAAGGTGGAGCATCAGTGACCAGCTAGACTTATACAGCCTATATCCATTCCTAAGTGGAAATAGAATGAGGTCATCATGGATATAATTATAGGATTTCAAAGATCTCCTCGAGGCATTGATGCATTATTGTGACCATAGATTGTTTGACCGAAGATGCACATTTCATTCTAATCTTTGAGACCTACTCTACTGATGAGTTAAGAAGAATATAAATTTGGGAGATAGTACAATTTCATTTTGTGTCATGTTATGTAATTTCATATTGAGATAACTGATACACTTCATAGTTCTAGAATGGGTTTCATAATGAACATTGTAAAAAAGTGCTATTGAATACTACATATTTCCCATAGACCGATGGGCAGTCCAAGTGGATGATTCGAGTGGTTGAGGATATGCTTAAGTATTGTATCCTTGATATTAGAGGTTCCTATGAGTATCATATTCCTCTAGTTTATTTTTCAAATAATAAAATATATTAAGAAATGATTCAGATGGATTTTCATGGGCCTCTCTATAGTAGAAAATGTTCTTCACCTCAGTGTTGACAATAGGCATGCGAGGCAGCACTATTCGGTCTATATCGTATTCCAGAGACATCATATAAATTCCAACTTATTCAGAAGCATTTTTTTATGGCCCAGTCGAGGGAGAAATATTTTAACAATTGTTACAATAGACCTCTCTTAGTCGAGGTGGGAAATAGGGGTTTTTCAGGTATTAACTCATCTGAGACATAAACTCATTAGGGTATAGAGTACGACATAACCGAGATATGTTGGTACTTTCGATAATATAGGGCAAGTTGGGATTGTATCCTATCAGTTGTTATTAACTCATAGGTACCATACCATGCATGAAATCTGCCACCTATCCTATAATTGATAGTATCATCTAGACTCATGTCATTCATTTGATCATAAATATATTGAGCTGGAGATGGATGTTCCCTTTGGGGATAATCCAAGTCGTATCATTGATGATATCATAAAGGTTCGTAGAGGTAGGATAGTTCCTTTATTTCATGTTTTATAGAACCAATGATGTGTTTAGGATGAGCTGTGGGAGTGGGAGGCTGATGTACATGTGCAGTGGAAATAAATCATCTTAGACGATATTGTACAACCCTCAAAACAGAAACTCGAAGATGTGTTGTTGTTTGGAGATGAGGTTTTAACATCCCGAAATCATCCAATTGTAAAAAAAATATATTTTTTGTTAAAAATTATTTAAAACATCTTTTTTATTTTTTCTAATGTTTTTGAAGGAGTTATTATGTGTTTCGAGGGCTCATTTGGGGCCCAAAGCCTCTCATATAGAAGAAACAGACTAGGCTACATGGTTTTTCTAAACCTTGTAGTTCTAGATAGTGGGCACTTATAGGCTGCATGATAAGTCTGAAACCATGTGGTCCTGGGTGAATGAATTTTCAGTTTATTAAAGCTATTGGGAAATGAGTTACCACATAATTTTCCCATGGTTTTTTAAACCATGCGTTTTCTCATCTGTATTTCCCTAGTGATGTAGTAGTAGGGGCATAGTTTAGATACAGTTAGTCCATGTCATGCAGACAAACAATGCGTAGTTCATTTTAGGGTTAAAAGTCACATTTCCCTTAATTAACAATTTAAACATTATTTTTTTCTCCTTTATCCCCCTCCACTTTGGTTTGTTATTCCTCCAAGCATGTGTGGAGTTCCTCCCATTATTTATTGGGGTTTTTTGACTACTCCCTCAAATCTAGTCTATTTCTTTCACTTCCAGAAGCTATGGAATCATCTCGATAATCTCTCTCATCTACACCATTCAATTTATGAGTTCCTCCTCCATCCATTATTCTATATCCATGCAAATGATTTAATTCCTAATTTGGGGGTTTTTTAAATATCATGATTTCTACCATTTTAGGTTGAATGAATCATTTCTACACAATGTGTGTAGTACTATGATTATGAGGTCGGGTTCCTATGCTTTTTCCTATCATTTCATTATTTTCAGAACTTTTTGTCTTTATTAAACCCATTTAAACCTTCCAGAGAATCTTTTTGTCACATCTTAAAGTGATATTATTGTTTTTTTGTCCATTGAGAACATAACTAGGGGAAAGATCAATGATTAGGTTTTTCTCCTATACATTGGCCACCTCTTTGGGTGAGCTAAAAAGATGGCCTATTATTCATTATTCATTGAGTGGGGTTTCACCTTGGTTAGTGTTTTGAATTGATTAAATGGTTTAATATGGGAGTTTAACCGTGGATTAGGTCACATTGACAATGCTTATGCATGATTCTTGTTGTTTAGACCCATGTGTAATTGAAAATTCCTTTTTTTATACTTGTTGACAATGGTTCATTCAATTAGACCAATGATTATGCCTATTACATATGTGTTATTAATGATTTTACATAACGGTTTCACCATATTGGAAATTTTTATCTCTGATTGTAAATGTCTAAGCATTATACCATGTGAAATTTCTCACCTTATATGATGCCATGTTCCTTGACTTGTTTGGTGCTCTATTCTTGAGCCATTTAAATTTTTTAATGGAAGGTGATACTTGGTCAATCATGATAGCTTGAGATATTTAAATGTAATAAATGGAATGAAATGGAAGTCTTGTTGATTCCATGTTCCTTTATCATATTTAGTTTATTATGAAAATTTATTTAGGCTAGTTCCCTTGTTTAGTGGCTAGAACTATATAAAATTCCTTGGTATGCATTTTATTTTGTGATATTTATTTTCATGAGATGATATGAAATGTTTTAAAGCTTATTATATATTTATTATGCCGCACACCATGATTTCCCTTGTTTAGTGCTTATTTCCTTGCTATATGAAATGTTCTATAATAATTTGGCTTGAATTCAATATCTTGGTATAATAAAAATCAAGAGGTATTGAGATGAATTTTGTTGCCATGTGGTTATATAATTACATTTATTGGATACATATATATTTATTATTTCCTTATGATGTTCCTTGTCTACTTTGTTCACTTCATTTGTTTTGGGAGAGAGCATGAGTCTTATATTGGGAACTCATGGATGGACTCCCCATGCTCTGTGGGTTATAACCGGATTTGTTGGGGGAGATGATTTGGCATTCCAGGAAAGGGCTACATGGGTAGTTTCTTATATTGCTAAGTGATATAGTATACCTAGGGGGAAACCATGGATGAACCCATTAGCAAGATGGATACCCTTTGTCATGTATGATACTCTGAGCCCCAATGTGTGATACCTGAGATGGACTAAGAAGTTATTCTTCCTCATTGCAATACAAGGTAGTATATAAGGATCTCCATGGTTGTATATTCTTGTATTGTATTTTCATATGTTCTCATTTTGATACCTGGTATTATTTTTAGATCACCTTGGATGGGCCTAAAATTCCACCTCTAGAGTTGATGTATTTTCTGATTGGAATTCTTTTCCACATGAGATGCATTTCAATTATCTATATTATTAAAATCTTATGCATTCATAATCCATCTCTATTGCCTTAATATCCCTTTTAAATGATGACATTTTTATTAAACCCCATTTCAAAGAACAAGCTTGGGGGAATTCCTTATTTCCAATTCTTTTTTACATTGGTACTTATTTGCATGTTATTTGTAGCACAAGTACCCCTTTTTAAACTTTTGGTAATGGATGAAGAAGGTGGTATGGGATAGGTGTCCATTTTGGAACTCGAACCATGTTATTGCATATTCATTTATATATTGCTCCACAATTAATATATCTGGCACACTAACATCTGTTTATAACCCAAAATGGAAGGGGCTAGATTGTGGGGGTGTTGGTATACATAGATATATATCTCACACACTACTTAAGCACCATTCGGAACCCGAGTAGGATTTATGACCACAGGTATGGATAAAGGGAAGTGTGCAACTTCGGATACATGATTAACATTCTACATAGGATAGTGTCATTGGTGGAGGACCGAGCCTATGCTCGAGATACTATTGTAGAACATTCTGTATCTTAGGTAGTTTTTGATACCATGTAGTATATTCTTTGTATCCTCTTATCCATTATATACTCATTTTTTTGTAAAACTTCGTGAAAATTATTATTTTTTGTATACAATATTATTATTCAATTTCCTGCTATATATATATATATTGCGTGACTTGTTCATTTACATTCATTGTTATCTGCTTATCTACATTCCATCCACTATTTGTCATTATTATTTAAATTTTTAAAACTTTATTTTTGATGGAATAGTCTCCACAAAGAGACAACCAAATCCCTCTCCACTATTCTGAAGCCACCGGCATTCAGGGATATGCACTTGAGGTCATATGCCTCATTGTCTTGGGGAAATGATCAGTGGGACATCGGGCATGATGCTAAAATACCCCCAAGTATGTAGTGTCATTTTTGTAGAAACAATTCATAATAAATAATAAATAATAAAATTAAGACATAGAGGAAGACATTAATAGAATACCACTGAATAATCCAATAAATAATAAAGGAATAATGTCATGATGTACAAGAATTTGACAACATTTTATTCTATAATATTATAAGAAATATGAAATCAGGCCAAAACAAAATACTCAAGTCCCATGTGTTGAACCTGACATCGTTTACATCTTCAAATTCCAGACCTTTTGAAATAACACTCAAGAGCATGTTCCCTTTCCCTTTTCCAAACCTAGATCTACATCATCATCTCAGGTACGAAACGGTGGCCAAAATAGGGTGTAAGTATTTCTCAATATTTTGAAAGCACCATGTCTAATAAAATGTTCTAGTAAGAAGTGTATATAATAAAGTGACTAATAGGTGTTATAATTAATACACCTAATTAATAAAATAAAATTAAAGTATAATTTAGATCCATGTAAAAATATCTTTGGGAATGTATTACGATAATTCCAACCACAAAAATATAACCAAGGTAAAATATCCTATTTATGTTCCATGCCCAAATATCTCTAAAATTGTCTTACAAACTTGACAACCACAACTATATAACCATAGTATAGTAACAAAAATCTTGTTCAAATCCCTATAAGCATTACATCACATTCGGGCAAAGCCCTATATGCCATACATCATGGGACAAGGCATAACCAACTCCCAATAATATTTATAGCATTGGATTGGGCTAATTCCACTCATTATTAGCATAATAGAGTATAAGTGTGAAATATCAAGGGTTGAGCCTAATATATAAGCATTACAACATGAAACATAATACTTGTCATAAAGCATGGATATCCCAATATCACATCCTAATTATTAGTGGATAATTATGGAAATTACTATTCATATTTCGTATTCCACTTCAAATTTAATTCATAATTGATTAAAAAAGTTATCAATAAGAAATAGTCCACAATTTAAGGATTATATAACAAGATATCATGCTAAGTAATGTGTCATGTTAATCATACATTACATAATTTTCCAATTCAATTACAAATGTGGTTTTCTCACTCCCCTAGAATATTTAAGCCAGTTAAAAAAAATTAAAACAAAGGAATTCTTCAAATAATTTTATTTATTTATTTATTTAATTAATTGGTTGTAGAAAACAATGTTTTAATCACATTATTTCATATACATGGAAATTTTCAAATTGTAGTGTTAAGAATAAGACAACCTATATTTTACTAATGATCCGACTACGCTTCCAATGGCCAACTCACATGAGGAAGAATATTTGGATGATTGAAAAGAGGTTCTAAAATCAACACTACTCAAGAAAAAAACCAACAACACATTCAATCAAGGGATATCATTGCAACGATTGGATAATAAGTATGACCTGGTATAATATTAAACAAAAAGACTTAACATGGATTGATCACATAAATGGGACATCTATGAGGGATTTTGGCATCAAAAAAATCACATGGAAAATACCTATGGTCATGAGTAGGAGAGCTATAGTTGAAATGAATGAGAATTCACCAGCCTGTCATGTTTAAAATAGATGTTCAGGCATTTACATGTCTTGTAATGTGTTTGAAAATGTGGTATGTGTTCATAAAGGAATACATCCTAAAAGATATTACCTTATATTTATTTTATAATTGCATCTAACAATTAAATGACATGTAATCACTTTACCTGATGTGTAAATGTTCCAAAAATGACTTGTAATACCATTTTCCATTTTAAATAATCCAACCCTCATTTAAGGTTATGATCTCATCATGAGCCCATGAAACACATAACTCATTTACTCCTAGACTACATTAATTTGAACAAGCATACATCCCTAAAATTTAGGTAATTTTCTCTGACAAAGGATCTCTGTCTGCAAACAAGACTCAACCACTAAGGTGAAAATGAAAAACTCAAAGAGGGAAATACCTATAAAAATATAGAATCTTTTAATAGTGAAACCTCAAATTGATTTATATGACTATGAATCTAGAACCATATTTCCTGAAGGAAACATTTCAATTTTAATGACACATCCCATTAGAAATTGTAATTCCAATATCATTTTAATTTATTCCAATAGTTTTCTCACCCATATGAGTTTAGTTATAGTTTTACTACAAGCCACTAATTCAATGTTAGTTGTACTTAGTGGTATAGAACACTGATATTTTTTCCTCTAACAAACACATTGATCTTCTTGGAATAAAACTCAAAAAATATATCTATCCAATAATCAAAATTTCCTACCAAATATACATATGAATATTTAATATATTGACTCTTCCTTTGTTTACATTCATTAAAATGAACTTAGTTGTACCGTTTATGTACCTATAAATACTCATTATATCTAAGAATTAACAATCTTTTAGTGAACTTTTATGTCCTCTACAAACTATAACAGTATAAAAAATTCCATTTGAGTTTAACATATTAAGAAAGTCCATAGAATTCTTATCTTATGAAAGGTAAATGTGATCTTTCATATGATGAATTATCTTACCCTCAAAATATATAATCACAAAAAGAATATTATTTTAAAATAATTTGTTCATATGAAAAGAAAATTATTTATAAAATATTATCTAATTTCCAAAAAATATATAATACCATCTATGAAAATAATAATATTAAGAGATTTCTCATTCAACTATTTATCAAATACCCACTTTAATTAATAAAATTATTCTTTTCTATCCTAGGAACCAGCTCCCAAGATTAATTATTCTTTATATAATCCAACTCTTATATATATAATCCACACACTCTATATGATCTAAATATTATAGGAAATATCTTGGTTCATCTTGGGAATGTGGTAAGGTATGTTTTTTTACCCTCAATGTTGGACTTTTTTAACCATCTTCCTTAGGTCATCTATGAAATTAAAAACATGAATGTTATTTCTCATCCTTAGATGGGATAAATGTGGTTTTTCTTCATCGATATAAAAAAATTGAATCTCTCTTTAACCTTGAACTTATTTTCAGAATTCACTATTTTTAGAAACACCACCGTATGGTTTAAAAATAAAAAATTTAACTTCATCTCTTATTAAACTTATTGATTCATATTCACTATATTTAATTATATATTTGATAAAATTCACATAATAAGAATCAGTTATATTATATTTCACATTTTTTTACCACTGGTTTCCTCTACCATATGGAGGACCACTAAGAATAATTTGATCCAGACATTTTGGCTCAAATTTTCCTATATTTTTAGCCTTAAATTTCATATTACCGGGGCTACCAACCACTCTATGGAACCTAAAACCTGAAAAATATTTTAATAAATCTCATATTGGGATAAATCTCAATTTTAATAGAAAAAAAATAATTTTTAATATGAACCACCAACCCAATATCTTATCACTAGAAGTATTGAGTTGTGTCATGCTCTATCAAAACTGTCTAATCTATCTACACTAATCTTATTTTATTCCTTTTAACAACACCATTTTGTGGTGTATATAGTGCATGGATTTCATGCTAAATTATATTAATCTCATTTGAATCATTAAATATTCCTTATACATAATGATCCCAATTATATTTCTGGCTCATCTTTAAAGATAAAGCAAACTCCATCTTTTTTACTTCTCCTAAAATTATTAAACAATGTTAGAGACTTTTATTCATGTCTCACAAATATAATAAAATTAACCCCTATAAAGTTATAATAAAATAAATATATTATTTATCTCTATTTTATGATTTCTTCCTCATTTCTATGAAAATGTTAAAATGAATAAGCTCTTATAGATAGTTTTTTAGATTTTCAACATTCATTGGTATAGAAATAATAATATTTCTCCTATGGAGGGTGGATAACATCAAATATCTATCTCTTTTAATCATAGAAAGATTATAAAAATTTTCTCCCCCATTCCTCTTATACATATTCATTTGGAAAAGATAACCATGTCTTCATCTATATAGATGTTTTTCTTCTTTCATGCTTAAGTATAATTAATTCTCATCATCACTCACTTGAAATAGATTTCTCTTAGAACACTATCCTCTTATAAAAGTGAAACCATATTCAAATAATATCATTGAAAATCTATTTTTTTAAAGAGAAATCAATATATTTAATCACATAAATTAAAAACACTATGTATTTGTGTTCCAATTATTCAAAATTCTTGTACTTTAGATGATATTTTCTAATAACACATGATCTGACACCATTTATTTAATGTAACATAGCAATCCCAAATAACATTGGTCTTTACATACACATTTACACATTATATAGGTGTTTTAAATGTCCTTTAATATGAGAGGAACATTAACTATCTAGAGAAAATGGATTACCCACATTTGATAATATTAGGGACACACCATAACCAAATCCTTCTTCTTCCCTTTTATCTACTTCTTCGGACGTAATTTATTATTGAAACTCATTTTTTAAGGATAATAAAAGGATGATATATTCATTATAATATTGATGAGGTTGGTACCATATTCCACATACATCTTTAAGACATATAAACCTATTTTAATATTTATTTTCAACATTTATAATATGTTTCTCCACATTTATCTTTGGAGAGGGATGACACCCCCTAAACATTCACCCCTAAAACTCATTATCTCGTAATAATATTATTAATTTAACAAACACATTTTCTACCTTTTCTAGAAGATTTCATACTATCATAAAAATCCATAAAAAAAATAAACTTTCTATAAAAATATTTTTCTCTGTATATTGGCACCTCTATTGATTCCATCTGAGAGTTACCAATTTAGATCCTTTTTGGTAAAAAAAATAGTAGACTCCCAAAAACAAATTCTTCAGTGTCCAAATTTTTATTCATTTTTGGATTCACTAGTTTTATTATTGTTTCCAAAATTTAGTGTTCAAATAATTTCTAGATTCCATATATTTACTTGATTTTTTCTCAAACATTCCCTTCTTAATATGATTTCCCTTCTTGGTAAATTAACCTTTATTTTCCAAAGAAAAATTGATCTATGATAGTGGTTTTTTAAATTTGTCAAAGTTACTCTCTACTTTGAAAATTCTCTAACTTATAGAGTAAATCAATTGAAATTGGTACTAGAAATTTTATGTTAACCTTATTTTAACAACTTATATTCAATAAGACTAAAATCACTCGCATTTTCCATCAATATTTCATCTATAGTGATTTTTGATGCCTTCTCATAATCAAGAAATGATTTTAAAAAAATAAATTTTTTCAAATGTATTAATATTTTTTGATATTGACTAATCTATTACCTATAGAAGATTTATTTTCCTATTTCATGTTTCTGATCACTTTTTACATCTTATTGATCGTTGATAGACACACATTGAGATGTTATAATAGCATAAATTCCATCTAACTCTCTTAGTTTTCACATCCTAAAATACCTCTTTCATCACTGATGAATTTTTAAACACTAACCATAATAATAATAAGCTTTCAAAAATCATTATCAGAATATGTATCATCTTCTTCCTGAGATACACTTCCATCACTTTCATCATACATTGATAAAAAATTTATATTTTTTCGTTTAGATAAATTCTTACAATTTCATTTTAATTTATTCAATTTTCATTTACAATGTTCATAAATATAAATTTTACCATTCATTACAAGATTTATATTAGTTAATTATCAAATATTTTGAAGAAAATTTTATAATTTTTCTACACCAAAAAAAATTTGTAAAATAATTACCTTTAATATACATTTTTATTTTATCTTTTTTGTATATATAAGAGAAATTATTTAATTAAAATTCATATACACATATGAATCTGAACCAACATAACTATTTTTATCTTCATTAACCTCTTTAAATCACTTCTCTTACATCAAAGACATTAAAGAGATATCTTATTCAGGCTAAACATTATTCTTAACAATATTGCCTCTTTTCTACTCATGCGAAATGATAATATTGTATAAGTCATAAAGAGGGATTAATAGTATATATTTATCTCTTAAATATCATATTTATACATCCACAAAATAAATTAAAATTATTCAACAATTTTATCCATAGTAGAATCAATTAACGTCCCACAATGACTTCAGATCATGCTCACTATCTCATTTTTTTAGTGGGATGAAGTAATGAATAGTATCATAACCATGAATCTGATGGCCTTTATACCATAACCTCCATATATGAATCATTCCTCTATTCACCATAGTATAACATTTAAAGGTTTTTTTCATGTTTTTTGCATTTTCTTTTTTATTCCTTTTATTTTAAGAAATTCACTTTCTAAAAAGAAGAAATTATTACACCATGAAAATGTTCAAAAATATCATCCTTTTACTTCTATAATATTTCCATCGTAAAACTATTTTTAAGAGTTGGTAACCCATTAATTATAGATTAAAATACATAATAATGATAGATAAAATAAATTTAATATCATATCCACCTATAAAAGAAAATTTTTCCCATTTCATTTGGAAAACTCTTGCAGTTTCCTAAATTGCGGTTCCCTATTAGCTAAACATGAATTCAGTGGAATATACTTCATCCTAATAGAATTATCAATCCTAAAAAATCATATATAAAATCAAAAGGGTAACTATTCTCTAGTATGGATTCAATAGGAACTCATAGATTAGTGTTAATCACTAAGAGTGTGATAAAATCAATGATTCAAATTATTTTCATGTAATATTCTTAAAACAACCCTCAACACCTATTAATGTTTTCTTAGATCACTACTAAAAAAATAATGTAAAAGATATATTTTCAATGATTGAATTTTTTTTAAAAATCTAATGATAAGAATGATTTGGATTTCACCAGGACTATATATCCCACTAGTATCAACATAAACGTACAATAAGTAGATATTATTCTTTTAATCATGTCATTAAAATCATCCAAGATGTGTTAGAGTTCTACTTGTACTATTAAAATGATATATTATTGTGTTTTTAAATAATAAAGAAGTCTTGAAAAGGAAATTAATTCCATTGATGTGGTTGCATTACTGCTTATTTCCACTTCTTCTTCATCCTATATTGATAAATCTTACCTCTTCTCTTTATGTTATCTATTTTCCCATTTCTTCTTCTCTATTTCCCAAAAAATATTATCAACTAATATAAAGAGAGCATTTACTAATTTTTCACTTTCACTCAATCTTCCATTACTTACTCGGAATATAGAATGTGTCTCGTGAAACAAAAGGCCCTCTAAAAATTTTAATTTGGAACTCAAATTTAAATTAATAACATCTTCCAATTTTATTTTCATTTTTTATTCTTATTCTTTTTTATTCATCTAATTCATTTCATTCACAACTTTTTTTCATAGATATGATTTTTCATTGGTTTCTATGAAAATAAGATATTATAATTTTAACATCCAATTTATACACTTTTTTAATTCACTAATTATTATGTAAACCTTCATTTCTATTTTCATGAATCATAAATACCAATTATAGGAATATGGGAAATGGTTTAAAAACATTATAATCATATTAATAAAATTTTATTCAAAATAAATATTCTATAAATTATATTTTTCAAAAAAAAAATTCAGAAGATCACAATGTCCGAATTCATACAGTTATCAATCAAATCCATACACTAGATGTTTCAATGAATTCAAATTCATACATTGAAAGTCTCCTATAAATTAAATATCATATGTCTTAAACATAATGTAATTTTAGATAAATCATATGTCTTTATCATAGACTGAAGTTTCTATAAAATTAAGACATATAGACCAAAGGAATTTTTGAAAAGTTATACTCAACCATTAATGTATTATTACTATGCTTAAATGTTCATACATAGAACAAAATCCTACACATTCAACATAAAAATACATAAGCTGGATCCAAAATCCAAAAATAATGAAATTACTAATAAACCTATTCAAACATAATTTATACAACACCAGGCATCTAAAAACCCGTCACTTTTCATAAATAAACATTATATTATGTGATTATTATAATGAATTATGAATTCAAAACAAAATCCAACACAATAGATCATATCCACTTCAAACATATCCAAATATTATTCACAACAAAGTATTTATATTCTTGAGGATCTTTATATCTAAATAATATCCCCATGTAATAATTTCATCAAAAATAGACATTATATCAACAATAAATAAATAGAATTCATGCATAAATATATAAATAATTACTAAAAAAATAGACTAGTAACACAACGGAAATAAATAAATAGTTCTAATAGATTAGTAACTTTATAAAAAATAAAATATATCAAAGTAATATTCAGCAATAAAATTAAAAAATATGAAATGTCAAATATTTATGAATTAAATAATTTTTAATTGAACAATATATTTATTGAAAAATATAAAAATAATATATTTTTGGTTTCTAATAAATAATATAGAATAGTGGAAAAATATTAATAAGGATAAACTGATTCTTATTCCTATAATATCTTCACTTTTATTCTAAGAGGAAAGAGGATAAAAACCCAAATATAGAAGTATAATGTTTTTAGATGGAACCACTTTGGTTAAATGACAAGAAATTTTAGCTCTTATCCTTATATATTAATTAATAAAAGTATGGAAGTATTATTTCCTTACCCCAAGATATATTGAATAAAAAAAGTCTATGTGGAGTAATTACTAATGAAATATCATAGTTCTTTTTAAAAAATCGTAAATTAACAAATTAGTACTAATCATGAATAAAAAATGAAATGATGAAACAATTATCTCAAACTCAATTATAGAGATTGTAACCATATATTTTTTAGTTCATCATCTCCCTCAGTCTTGATTATGATTCTAAATTTATATGAATTTTATTTATGTAAATCTCTATAATTTTTTTGGGTGATAGAATTAATTACAACTACTTGTGATAATCTTTTTCAACATCCTTCCATTTCAACATGATTATGACTTTGAGAATATTTTATTTTAATATAGTTCATGGCGTATATAATTTGAATTACAAATTTAGATGGTTGGTTTCTATAAAAAAACGAACTGAATATTCATCAAATAAAAATTATTAGAAAAAATGTTTATTTTTTTAAAAAAATGATTTTAAAGCATTAATTTATGAAAATGACTCAATAAAAGTTTATTCACCTCAATGTGACTTTTAGTGATAAGGTAATATTATAGTTTTTGTTCCATTTGAAAAAATTATCATAAGTTTCATTGTTTTATAACACATCTAAGGGTAGGGGTAGTATGGACTCATATGGGTATAAACCCAATATTATCCTTTTTGACATGCTTGTAGATCTAATAATCCTTTCATGACTTAGTTATGATTAATCTATAAATAATTTTTGTTTTTTTCCTGAAATGTAAAATTGTGTGTTTTTAATAGATGTTTAATGATATTAATTGGTTTCTTTCCATATCAGAATTGAGTGGTTCTGTTAACAATTTTAAAATGAATTTTATTAAAAAAAATTAATTTTTTATATGAGGTATTCATTAAAGAATATCTTTTAACTTGTCAGTTTTACATGTCCATAAGAATAATGGGGATTATTTTGTAAATATATTATATGTATGTACAAATACTAGCCCTAATAATATATACTCAGATGAAAATATAGGTGTCTCCATTTTTGGAGTTACATGTTAAGTGATGGACATCGCCTGTAGTACTAGTCAATAGTTGGACACAACCCGCATATTGAGTTTCACATGGTTAATTTATGATGTCCATTCATAGAAATTATTTTTTATATAATAAATTTTATTGTATTTTAAACGTCATGTAGTATTGATTCATATGTTTTTATTATTATAATCATTACCATTGTATTTTTTTTATCATAATTATTATTATCTTAAATTTTTCATGGAACATGGGTATTGAAACATTAATTATGGAAATTATATGACACTATTTTTGTTTTATTTTACATTAAATGTATCATGTAATGCTTAAAGTAAAATCAATGGTTTTTTGGAAAATAATTTCCCAATATTATATTTTTACCTATATCCACATGTGGGATTCTTCTAAGAATTCAAGAGAATACATCAAAGTCTATTAGATCTAGGTCAAGATTTTGGTTTTCGGGGTTTGTTCATTAAATAGTTTCTTTAATCACTCTACTGATAATGGGATCATTACTCAATGATAAACATATAAAATTATGGTAATTATAGGAATATTTATCTATTTACCAAAAATAGAGTTACAAGGGGATTAAAAGTAATTTTTTTAATATCATCAACAATGAAAACACATAACTAATAATAACGACATCATAATGGTTTTTTATTGTGGGTTCTATTTGAAAGATATTGGATTTTTTCTTCATAAATTTATTATTAAAAAATTAATATTTAAATTAAAGAAATAAACTTATGTAAATAATAATAATTAAATCATTTAGATTCCATAGTTTCCCTAATAAATTAAAACTCATGAACAAAATTTTATGGAATAGAATTTTGAAAAAAAACTCATTGTATTTAAAATTAAAAAAATATATTTTCTATATATAAATAATAATATTTGACCTGAATATATTTATAATTGAAATTATATTAATTTATTAATTTAATTCAAATAACGACCTTTCTATTTTGTAAAAAATGATTAATATAATAATAAATTAAAAATTGATGACTATAAAATACATAACAATGATTATTATTTTTTTCATGACTTCTAATTAATATATATATATATATATATATATTATTTTTGAAACATTATACTGGATTATTGAACACTTAATATAATTTCATAATTATTATAATCAAAAAATATGATTATTTTGGAAATAAATATTACAACATCCAAACATATGATGAAAAAAATTATAATAATTGTTTAACATTTAATATATGAGAATAAAATATTTAAATAAATTTAGTTATAATTATATTTAATTAATGGAAATATAAATTCATTATAAATTTTAAGAAAGCAACATTTTAAACTATATCTTAAATAATTAAATTAAATATATTGTATTAATTTTAATTATCTTAACAATAATAACATTCCCACAGTTATAGACATACTATTATAATTTATTATTATTATCTTCATTAACATCATTGTTGTCATCATCATCATCAACATGGTCTTTATTGTGGTTGTTTTTCATTTGGTTTTTATTCTTATGATAAAAGCGTTGAATGTTGTTTCCCACCTCCACAGTTTATTTATATCAAACTAACCTAGGATACATTTTCTCAGTACTAGAGATGACTCTCCACAAAGGCCGCAATCATGTTCCGGATTGTGAAAGGTTGACAACCTCTGTTATGGATTAAAAAACACACAATTGGGAATAATTTTTTATATTGAATTATAAAACCAAAGAATGTAGTTTCATAAAGAAATGTTGAATAGAGTCCCCATATATTGTTGGGACATGTTTATATAATAATTATCTTATAATTAACATGTAAAAAAAACGAGAAATAAGAAATCAATATTGTAAAATATTATAATATTCAAATAATCCAAATCCACCATCAAAATGTGTTATAACATCAAAATAAAAATTTAAAAATTCATATCATTTCCAAAATTAAAACTAAATGTGATGGGATGTTTATGAGGATAACTATAAGATAAGATCATGAATGAGACCCAAAAATTGACAACTCACCCCTACCCATATCTAAGTGGAATGATTGAATCTCCCACCCATTCACCACCCATGAACCCCAATTAAATCTATAATAAATATTGCACCTCATATCTGTGTATTTCAATCACTTTTATTAGAAAACTCAGATCTAAAAACACTTAGGGGTGTATATAAGGTGTGAGAAAAGTATTCCTATAATTAGTTCATTAAATTTCCTATATAAAACCATTATAAAAAACCCAATCATGCAAATTTGAATTATGTATATGATAACAACCATATAATATTTAATTAGATGAAGAAAAATGGAATGTTTATATATAACTGTTGGTAAAAATTTTATCAAAGTAAATTGAAAATAAATTAGAATAAATGGAAGAATAAATTAACACAAATTAATAATAAAATTTCATAAAAATAATCACAAGTAAAACCATATGGTTTACAGGTTGGGAAAATATTGAATCCCATTTAGAGCATCATTCCATTAGGGCGAGTTTCCATAGAGTGTCACATCTATATGTTAGGGGACTATAATGGATCTCCATGTCCATGGGTGATGTTATTTATAGGGGATCAGAGTTTCCATGTCCACTAAGTGTAATTTCTCAAGTATTTCATGTTATCTTGTAATTATGCTTACAAAATCTAAACCATTTCTTATGACTCCACCTAAGTTCCCAAAATTATACCCCATGAATGCTTTAGGTAATAAAAAAGATAAAAACACCTAAATATAATTTTTGGAATCATAAATTTCTATGAAAAATCATTACTAATCCAAGTAGAAAACTAATATAATCATTATTCATTTACGAAAAGGGAATAGTAATTAGACGGAGATCTTGGAAATAATAATTTTCAAAGAGGTCAATTAATTTTATCCATGAATAATCAATTTTTAAACCATCATGTAATGGATTTATAAACATATCCATTTATTTCACAATATACTTCCAATAAATTTAATGTAAATACAATGTTATTCTTATAATTAAAAAAATTAGGCTTACTTAATAAAAATAGTTCATAGATAAATGATACTTAGTCCATTAATAAAAATAATTTAAAATAATGAAAAATATAAAAAATGAATAATTGATCAAAAATAATAAGTAAGGACTTAATATCATTTAATAATTTCATTTTGAAATAATCAAACACGTATTGGCCAATGAACAAAGGGATTGAAATTGAGCCACCTACCTGGAATTGATGAATATATTGACAAAAGTTGCTTTTAGTAAAATGAAAATATAACAGATCCTTACATAAATATTTCAATCCCTAAAAAATATTCTCTATATGACACTTTTCAAATAAGGAACATTAACACACCTTGGCCATATGTGTGATAAAAAGTGTTGATATATAGGAGAATAAGATATAACATGAATATTATTGACAGGAAACTTAAGATATTTGATTACATTGATAATGATTCTAGAGAGAAAATTCAGGATGTGAGGATGATCTTTAATGGAGATCATCATAGGAACTCATGGAATATTTCAATTCAAATTATAAAATAAATAAGTCCTCCATAATATAAAATGCATTTTTTAAAAAAATATTTATATTTACATTCATCCATACAGTTTAAATGCACGATTTTTATTCTCGTATACCAACCATTTGTGATGATCTGGAATACAATTCACAAAACTATATAGTGCTATCACATGGTTGGTCAAACTATGATACAACCTTACAACAAATATTTAAATCTCCAATTTGATCCACATATTTTATATTGACATTTAGAGAACCACAAAATATAACCATACAACCATGAATCATCCTTAAAAAAATTAATATAAAACCTTAATTTAGAACATAAAACTAATAAATGTAAAATAAACACCTTAAAAATATAGCATGGGTCTTAAAATTATTCATATCCTATCATATTATACCCCCAAAAATTCATTTATGGGACTAAATGTCATAAAAGTGGTGTGGTCACTACCCCTGCGTTTGTGATTCTTATTCTCATGTCTCATTAGAATCATCTATATCTGAACATAAGACTTGGGAAAAAGTTATTGATATTCCCCAAAACATCCTATTTTTATAATAATAAATTCATGTTAGTTAATTTTCCATGTATACATCAAGCTCTATCTCTAATTCTTCCATATTTTTGTTATGAAATGGATTTAAATAATAATTTTTCAATTGAAAAATGTTCGAGATATTATTCATTGATATCATCCAATGAGTTTATTCAATTTTTTATGAGGAATTTATCAACCATTAAATTATATTAACCATATCTGAATAATCATAGCATCAACATTCCCTATATTACCATCTATTGATAACCCAGTCAGGGGGTTACATTCAAGAACACATGACCACCAACTCAATAATATATAGGATTTTAATGAAAATTCATATGTGTTTTATAGAAACATTTAGACATCATTAGGAAGTTTCATATAACCTAAATTAGTAAGTATATCTCAAGTTCTATTCTGGGTCCTAGTATGGATGTTTCTCCAATCTCATCCCAACAATGTGGGTACTAGCATAGATAAACAATTCAACCCTCTAAGGGATCAATATTAATTGATAATTTTAATATATTACTATATTAAATTTCAAACAAGGAAAGTTTAATATCCCACTATCCCCTAAAATCCATTAAACAAGCACGAATAATATATTCTTGAATTCATATGTCACTATTGTTTTCATTTATTTGATGATGGGATGTCATATTTAGCTTTACATGCATCTCCTTTATTCTTAAACACCAGTACACAAATGGGATGTGAATTAAAGGACTATTAGAATTAATGATTGTGTGTAACCAAGTAACTTCAATACATATAGTAAATTAAACAATCTAACATATTAATCATTTTTATTATCTTCAATCAAAATACAATTGGCTTATTTCTTTACCCAACCATTAATAACATAGATAAAAAAATTCTAGGTGGTGTACTTGGTAATTTGTTTATGAAATCATTAGATATCACTTCCTCAACAAAAATAGGGATTTGTAAAAGTTAAATTATTTCTTGAGGGACTTTAGTTCTCATTATTAACTTATGGAAAATTGATGTATTTAGTTACATAATCCAGAATGTCCATTCTCATACCAAAACACCAATCATTATATTTTATGATATTATAAATCTTTGTGGTTCATAGGTTGACTACCATTTATAGTTATGTAAAAACTTCATCCATGCTTTTCTTAGAGAGAAAGTGACCACCTAAATTCATAAAATTGTAATTACATTAGTGTATAGTAAACAATCATTACGGATCACCCAATCATTTAAAAATACCATGACACACAAATAATTGTCAAAATTTAGTTTATTCTGATGAATAAAGTTAATAATAGAAGGTGTAATATGAACATTGGTCAACCAATTATCCTACCTCTATGCATTCAACACATGGTAATTTTTTAAAGGGACTAATCATTTTATATTCCTCACTACACTCATTTAATGATGTATTTAGATATTACCTACTATGATTAGAAACCATGAAATTCATTTTTCTAGATATATAGTTCAAAATAATGTAAAATAGTTATACGTACTCCACCCATCAACTTATTTTAAGATTCATGTCCTTTTGGGGGAAAATGATCTCGTAATTTTGAGATAAATTTAAATTGCTAAAATTTCACCTAATATATAATGTTACTATCGTTATAGAGAATGAATAACCATCCCATGATCATGTTCATGGGCCTTGTAGTTTTTACAGTGCAATCACAATTGACATGATACACAGACCACAACAATATAGATGTAAATGAGAAAAAATTATAAACTAATTCTTAATGTAACAAAATAAACCAAATTCCATTATCAACACTCAAAGAAATCTAAAACAAGATCTGATGGCCAATTTTTACATTTTCCCAAGAAATTATGTCTAATATTTGGAAAACTGTTCCAAAATCACTCCTTTGGAGTGAGGGATGCTAGAGGTAATGAAAGAATAGATAAATTCATTATAAACCATTGGTGGAATCACAATAAATCCAAGAATTATCGAATCAAAAAGATTGTTTTTAGATCTTCCCAAGACAAAATATCTTACACCTTTTCATGGAGATTTAAAATTATCTATTTAGACTCTACATATCCTAATAACTTTATTTCTCAAATCCAAAAGTTAAACATAATTTTCCCAAAATAAGTGGATCAAAAAGGACACTCAATACAATACATAGGTGATTCTCATCCATTATAAGCCCATATCAAATAATTTTTTAAGTCCAATAGAAATTTATAGAAGTATTTTAAAGTATTATATTGGGGAGACCATGGATGTCTCTAATGAACATTATCGACAAACACTAGCCTACATAATTTATTTATTTTTATGATGTTTTATATTTTAATATATTCATGGTAAATGTGGATGGTTTATATGTGTAGAAATTTAGAGAAATAATTAATAAAATGAAATAAAATAAAATTAGAACAAGAGAATAATTAAAACCTTGTGGTGATATTGATATTTATTTAATGTTTTAAATTATTTCTTATTTAATTACATTGGCTAAATCAATATCATTAATCAAAAAAATTAAATTATATATGTTTTTGGAAAATAATTGGAATTATTATATCTTTCAATATATTGAATCCACAACTATTCTTTTGAAAAGAAAATTAATAACACCTTAACTCGGCACGTGACACTATTATAAACCTAGATCTATCATATATCATTCCTCGATAGTACCATCTAACATCCTCATATATTATATAAGATATTAGGAAGATAAATTTTCATGGTCGAACATATGATAGAGAGGGAATGATTGTATAAGTAACTGATAACCACCACAACCCCACAATACTTAATAATTTATTATGTGATCAAATAAAACAATAAGAAATCAAACAAAAAAAACTCTGTATCACCATAGAATCTCCTATGATCTGCTCCAAGTGTTTTCAATCCAACATCACAAATTTAGAGAATAACCAAAGTGGAATAACCCAAAAAATTAAGATATATAAAATAAGAATATTCTATTTGTTAAAATTATACGATACTATATCATGAAAATGAATCTATAAAAACCCAATTAAAAAACCCTACTCTAGATTGTTGTATGCAACCAAATGAAAAATAGCAAAAGGTAATAATTATAACTAGAAAAAAAATTATCCCCTATATTATAGGCATAAAAGTAGCTCTCAGACAGTTTCCTCGTGTATAGGATGATTTTCACAATTTAGTTGATAAATTTTGAGATCTCTCTATGCTTAAGATTATATATTCTCCTTACGGTTTGTTTTATATTTAAAACTACATCATAATCAAGTATATTTCATTAGTGTGATGATCACCATAAGGTTTAATAATTTGTTTCAAACCTAATTTATCCTTGAAAGTAAGATTTTCATTTCTTTATGGTTGGGGGAACATTTCTTACCCACCACATAGTTGAATGATCTATACCAAATACTTAAAGGATAATGACTAAAATAGTTTTGGTTATCATAGGTTCATGATCCATTGTTTGTCATTTTAGTTAATTTTCATATTCCTTGTATTATCATGGTGGTGTATGTTGTATTAGATGAATTGTAGCCATGCCTTTTCAATTTTAATGTGATAAACAAGACAATATGTGTCACCTAGTGAATTATCTTCATACAGTATTTTTTAACATTATCATATATCAATTCTTTGTATAGGTGGGTGACATGTTTATTAGTTGAGGCATGTGGTAGCACAACCTAAGTGTCTCCTCCCAAAGCTATATAAGGTGTACCTACATGTAGCACATGTAATTTCTGCGCTTCTTGATTCATTCATACATTATACACCCACAGTTCTATCGTTTTCTTAGGGGATAACATTACTTCAACCTTATCATTCTTAAATAAGGGTTATACCCCCCCTTTATTAAGGTATTATAGATAATTCACTCAATACTATGGGATGAGGTATTTTTTCAATGGGATATTTTTTTTGATGGACACCTTCTTCATACATGGGTGACAGTTCAATCTTATTTTTATGTGGAATTTGATACAACATAATATTTAATTTCTCATTTAATTTTAATGTGATCTCAATCTCATATTTATTATTAGTATCCCAATTACAAAATCATTGAATACAATTTTAAAAATCATGGACAATGTAATATAATTCAATATCACAACATAACCACAAAAAGAATAATATTATATTGTATTTACAACTAGGCTTCAAAACATCCTATAAACAAAAAAAATTATTCATATATTTTAGTATAATATATAAATTATATATAACTAAATTTAAAAAATATGTGATGAATATTATTTTTTACACCCCCAAAACATATGTTATTCTATTTACTCAAAAAAATATCTTAAACATATGATCAATATAGATCGATTTCAACCCATGTCCATGAATTCATTCAATGAATGTTTATTTTTTATGAATTAAGGGAATATCATAGTTAGCTGGTAAACCCTTTCTGAAATTAATCTTATTCAATATCCTTATATGACTTTCCAATTTCACATTAAATTACGCATCACTGTGAAACCAATTTGAAAATTTTATTTTCCTCTTCTTTATTCTTATCTAGTATTCACCATCCCCTAAAAATCTTCCAATAAATAATAAAATAATCATATATATATTTATGGTCATTAATTCACATGAAAATTATACAAAATTCATGAATAAGAAATCTATAACTATGTTATTATATATATTAAATTCCCTCATGGTTAACTCTAACAGCCAAGAAATGAACGTATGGTTTGGAAAACTGCCACTCATAGAGTTATTTACTCTTATTTTTTATTCTACATTCACACGAACTCACACTATTATTTATCTGTCTTGAGATACCTCTACATAGTTCCACACTAAAAAAATATTCTTATAAAAATGACGATATTTTAATGATTATTTAGTGGTGAATATTTAAAGTATTGCAATATTTAATTAAGTAAGTCAAAAAAATTATTCTTATTAATCATTTTCAAGTGTAAAAAATTATGGTTCACATAGATCCATTTAAATTAATAATCATTTAACAAATTTTCAAACAATATAAATAATCATTTAAAATTTTATTTTTCACCTAGAGAATTTAAAAACATTGTTCACCATATTGGATGACAACCACAACCTATAATATGAAGATATACCCTCACATATTTAAATAAAATCACCCAATTTGAGTTAATTCATGAGTGATGTTCATATCAAGTATAGTAAATGAATAAAACAAGTAATATTGTGAAATCTATGTTGTTTATTACTTTTAGTGGTTTTTTTCGAACTTCTTTACTACCATTTCACAAAAAAACCATAATATAATAAAAACATTATTATTTTTTCAAAAAAATATAAAATAAAATTATAAATATGAAGGAAAATATTCTTAGGTTATCCCTAAAGTGGTTCCTTTTTACACTGCCTATAGCCATGTAGTACTAGTGATCATCCCAAATAAAAGTATGAAAGGGGATTATGTGTGGTGAAATACCAAATTTATCTTTTTCTAATGTATCTAAGTGGAAACAAAGAGTGGATGTCCACATAATAAAAAAAGTGTAAGGTCACCTAGAATGTGAATAAAAATGAAATGTAAGGGGGTTTGGAATATAATATAATGAACATACCTATGGGTTGTGGTATCCTCCACCCTGAAGCTCCTCTCATATAATATTATTAACACATTGTATATATTGATAATAGTTTATAGTAATATCATTAATTTATTAGAGGAATAGTTTGATATGGATTTTTTAAAATAACATATTCCAGATGGAGGAACCAATAGAAGATGAATATTCATATATGCATGATCTAATTTAGGAATACTTTTGGATGTCATGAAGAAAAGTTAAGGACAGTTCTAATTATCGACAAATGGGAAGTACATTGAAATGATTATTTTCTAAAGCAGACCCTAATATTTTGGAAGATCTACAGAAGAAATAAAATTAGAAGGTAAAACAATTGTAAATATTTTTTTAGGAACTAGGTTTATCAAAAGCAAAAACAACACTAAAGAATTGATAATTTTCTTATAAATTACTCCTAAAGAGTGTAAGGTGACTTTCAACTTAGATAAAGAGATTCTACCATCAATATTGAAATGTAATAATGTTAAGTACAACCAAAAGGGTTGAATAATGTTGAAAAGTTAAATATGGATAATATAAAAACATCACTAAATGATTTTTTAGTAATAAAAAGTATTTTGTGGTCATGTAGAATATATACAAACTATATAGTGATGAATTTTTAACTTTATAAATTTCAAAGTGATAAAGTAGATGTTGTATAATATTTGAGATATAAATTCATGTATATGAAAATATATACAGTTTTTTTATTAGATAATGAATGATCAGATAGATCATTACCAGATATAGAGAAATTTAAATTCTATCAGCTAAAGAGAGATGATTAGATGAATTTATATTAGATAGAGAAAGATATGAATTCATTAAAATAGTGATATACAATTATCACCAAATAAAATTACACTATCAATATCTTTTTATCTTCATCATATTTAGGGGATCATACATATTCTTAAGAGATCATCATATAGATGAGATCTATACAAAGGAAATATATATTTTTTCTATAAAAATATCTTCTGATGGAGTATTTTTTGTGAATGTAAAGGGAAGATAAAAAATTTCCTATCAAATGAAATTTTTGAAAGGTCAATTGATTTAGTGGGAATTTATGAATCACGGTGATTAAATATCCTAAATTCATAAAACTAGGGTAATCAGATGGAAAAAAGAGGAAATCACATGAGCCTATAGGATGAATATTCATTTAACCCCAAAAAGGTGAAAATAAAATGAAGGAAACCGATGAAAAAAAATCAGTTGAATAATACTGAGTTAGTTAGATTGGGTTTTATAGATATAGTGGAATTTGGAAAAATAAGAATTGGGTATAGAATTACAAGATAGAGGAGTTATTATAATGTACCATGTGAAGATGTTCAAACAATATATCAGATAAAACATGACCTTTTTTATACACACTAAAATTTATGAAAATGTTGAGATATACATACAACTTTCGAAATAAGTATGATATTTCTGGAATATTTGAAGAGTTAATTAATTCCAGGATTTGGTGAAACATTGATGATGAATTTTGACTATGATATGTTCATAGGAATTAAATGTAGTCAAATGAAATTTGAGTTGATCAGAAAGCTAAAAGTTAGAGATTGTGATTTGTCTATAATTTTCAAAGGATGTTAATCTAATAAAAGATGTAGAGATTATTTAGATATTTTTTTATTGATCATAAAAGGGATCATTTATAGTATACTTTATACATAATTCACTAACCAAAAAAATTACCTTGTTTAAGAAGAACTACTGGACGCAATAGTTCTATATAAAGAAGTTTCATCAAAATATGAACCATACAGACATGTATAAGATAGAAAAAGACAAGAAAATTGAATTGGAAGGAGGTAAATAAGATTGAATGGGTAATATATATATTTTTATTAGAGTTATGGTTATCATAAATAGTATATCATATTGAGGTGTACCAGATGGACTAGTCCAGATGAACGATATATGTAGAAGTGTATTATTCTGGAATGATGATAGGATTATGTGTACTCTATGTATGATATATGATCTTAAAGTATCCAATAAGACACTCATTAGTTATATAAAGGATATTACTCAATGATTCAATCTTTTATTACTAAAAAACTATTATTTATATTGGTATATAGGAGGTTATTTTCAATATATATCCTAACTATGGAACACAGTATAAATATCCTCTTAAATGAATAATATTGTTAATTAATTATGTTAAGGTTGAATCCTTGAAACACCACATATAATATGTGTTTGATATATAAGTGGAAGAATTGTTTACTCAACGAGAGTCGACCCAACATGGAGTAAGTTCCCAACATGGGTTTCAACCGTGTAAAAAATCCTTATATTTTTTTTACATTACAACATTGGTATAACATATGGTAATATTTGTGAGGATGAGTATTAAAATATCCGTACATCCTAATTAAGATCATAAGTTTAGTCAATATAATGGAATAAATAATTTATATTGAATTGTATTAGTAAATTTTGTCAACCCTAATTCCTCCCCCCCAATCACATGGTGACAACACAATCAACTTGTGAATATCAATTGGTATCCAAGGGAATGTTACAAATATTTCATTCTAAAAGTTGTATTTTACAATTCCAATTATTTATTTTCTATCAATTTCTTAATTCCCAAAGTTTATGGATGTTTTTTCATGATGATAAAAAACTTATTCTAAATATGAAGAAAAAAGGAGTTATTCCTGGTTGTAACAACATGCACATTTATGAAAAACATTGAATAACTATAATAACAAATATGAAAATAATATGTGGAAAATATCTATTCAAAATAGTGGAAATAGTAGTTTCTAACGAAATATTAGGAAGATCCACCACAACATAAAGATAAAATATGTTGTAAAAATTCAAGTGAGTCTAATTAAATTAGTCCACTATAATAATATTTCTATAGCTGTGAATAGTATTATTAAGTTAAAACTACAGATTATTTATACATAGATATAACAGTTTATATTAAAATTTTCAAATTTAGATTTTTTACATATAAACATACATATATAAAGGCCGAATATGAGAAAATCACATTGCTAAAATTTTTAGTTAATGAGATAGAGAAATTATATGGAATGAAGTTCAGAGTGTATTAAAATAATACTAAACTCACTTAAGGAATGGGACAAAAGGATTAAAATTTTAATGTAAAGCTCAAGCACAAGGAATAACCCTTGTAAAGGATTATTTTTGAGAATGTGGTTACAAAAAAAATTTTAAATGAAAATTACAATAAACAAAAAGATACTCAAAAAGAAAATTATTTGGTTATTTATAATATTTTGGATATTAATGATAATTGAATAAATGAACTTTATCATTCCATGAAATATTTTTCTAATATTTTTCAGAGTGCATACTCAAGAGGCGGGGGGTGTATTGAGTTCCAATTAAAATTTTCAGTAAAAATATTTTTTTTAAATCACCTAATTAAATACTAAGTTAAATTGTAGTGAATTTGTAAAACTGTAAGGGTTCGATTAGGTTCTCAAAATATTGATTAGGTCTTAGTTAAATTAATCAGAATATTAAATTAGTTTTTGAAACTAACCTACTGATTTACAATAATTTGAAACACTTGCTAGATTAACTATCAAAGTAACATTAAAAAAAATATATTTAATAGTAATTAGCAGAGGAATATTTAATATAGATTAAAACCAATATAAGTAAGCACAGAAATTTTAAAACAATAGGTTCAGTCTCAAGTCGAGACATAGTCCTCTCAAAAAATTTATATAAATTTTGATCCACACCCTGGATCGGGGTAAACAACAGTAGAAAGACTGTCCAGGTACTAAGACCACTGCCACAGTTCTTCTTGGGAAAAAAGCACAATAATACACAGGCTATTCAGGTCCAACGTAACCTCTACCACTATGCATAGTGGGAAATTAGAGTATAGGGAAAGAGTGAGTGAGGATTAAATCGTCCATTTCTGCCTAGGATTCAATGTGTGTATGGAATATACATAGTATACACACTTCTCAAAAAAAAATTAAAAGAATCACTAAGAGAGTATATAAGAGTTTATAATGCTCTTGTGATTTGAAGTGTAGCTCTGGACTCCTTTTGATTGAACAGAAATGCTTCTGAGTCATTCTATGATTTTTGTCTTAGAAACAGTGTGTCATTTAATGCATTGATTTTCAGGTTCAGTTTGGTCAGCATGACTGTATGAAGAGATTGTTGTAGTTCTTCACTTCTTCACTAAGATTCAGCTTCTATTCTCTTCTTGTATTAGTGTCCTCGTATATGTCTAGTGTTCTTCAAGTATATAGGTTTATGGATGTCACCTTTCTTTTGGTGTATATACCCCACCCTACTTCTCTGCAGCTCAATCTTCATTTTATACCTTAATCTCTGGCAAGAGGAATGATTACCTTTTTATAGGTACTTGGTACGGTTCCCTAACATGCCAATAACTGTCATTAAATAACATTAATTGCATTAAAATCATCAAATATGATTGTTTCTTAATAAATAAAAGGAAATATAGATTAAGTAGTAGTGACTGGTTAATAGCCATCTTCTATCAGTAAATCTATGTCGGTAGACTTGTAGAGGTAGACTTTGTACAGCGGTGAGCTTCCTATCTGTAGCTCTCTATTCTTGTACCGATGGCTCCTTGTATCGGTAACTGTCTGTTGGTAGCTCTTCTTGTCTATCAATAACTCTCGTGTACCAGTAGTTGTTTGTCTTTGTAGTAGTAGCTCCCTGTAATGGTAGGTCCTTGTAACGGTAGATCCTTGTAATGGTATCTCTTCATGAATGAGAGTGGTACACATATACCAGTGGACATCATAAAGCTACACTTGCATATCGGTAGTTCTGGTGTAACGTTGACTATATGTACCGGTGTAATTCATATATCGGTATCTTTTCTATATCGGTAGACTTGATCTATCAGTGTAATTTTCTTACCGGTGGACTTATACATAGCGGCAGCTCTGTGTATCGGTGACCTTTCTATAATGGTACACTTGCATACCGGTAGACTTATACATACCGGTAGCTCTGTTTTGTTTGTGACTCTGTCTATTCATTCTATCAGTAACCTTTGTCTATAGGTAGACTAAGTACCAGTAGGTCTCTGTTTTTCTGTATCAGTATCCAGGTGCACACCAGTTGACTTAACACTTATCTGTTCAATGCAACACATGACACTTATTTGTTCAATGCAACACATAACACTTATCTGTTCTATGAAACACATGTGCAGATTGAGTTAGAATTATTTGAAAGTACATATAAACATAGATAAATATTGATTAACAGATTCCAAAGAAAATTTTTATATTCTTATCAACTCAATAGTAGGATAATATAGTAATTATTATATGAATGAACATTATTTGGTATTTTCAAGGCGTATTAAAACATAATTTAGATTATCAAAACAGGTGAGGTCAACAATCTCGCCCTTTTTGGTAATCACAACATATTATATTATAATCCCAAAATAATTAGTAGTGTATCAAAGGATATAGAGTTAGATCAAATTTTATTAGAGATAATAATAAAAACAAAATAAACACAATGTAATAGAATTATAAAACAAATGTATCATAGGTATTATAAGGTAAAATTATATTTCTCATAAGTCTCATAGGTCTCCCCATTTCTTATGCTCATATATCTAGCTTTACATTTTTCTCCCCCCTTTTCATATCAAGCTTATTCTCCCCCTTTGGGATTAGCAATAATAAGAAAAAAACAAAGATATAAATAACATAATGGAAAAGGGAATAAGATCATTTTCATTTCATGGTGAAAAAAGATAAAAAGAAATAAAAAAAGTAAACAAATGGAATACAAGTGATTCCTATCAAATGTCTTGTCCACTATTCAATCCACCTAAGGAATGTCTATGGGGGTTTCCTTTGGGATCCGAGGTAGACTCAGACTGTGTAGATTCAAGTGGAGGCTTAGGAACACCAAAATTTATTAGAGTCGGTTGATCTACTAAAATTGTTCTTGTCCTGTACTGTGTCACTCTCTGAGTGATCATAAGAGTAAGATTGTGGATGGATTGGGCAGGTGTCAGCTAAGCCGGAGAAGTAACAGAGGCAGAGGTAGGTAAACCTGGAGGTACAATCAGTGGTTGAGAATCAATATGCAAGAAGGGCAATAAGATATTTCTGAAATCCATAATGATCCCTTCTCTCTCCTTGGAAGAAATGAAATCACCCTTATTTTCCATAAATTTGTCCAAAGCTGGAGTTAACTCCTTCATCTTGCTGACTTTCTCTCTAAAAGCATTATTGACTGGAGGTATCTTCATGTTCTCTAACATAATCTTGAAATGGTTGTTGAGATGATGCTCGGTGTAGACCCTTTGGAAATAGTAATCTACCTAGTATTACACTTCTTTCTGAGAAGCAGAAGCTTCTCTCATACAATCTTGGACAATATTCATTATATCTCTAGGGTAGAAACCACTTGGGTCATGGGAGATGAGTCCACAGAGCTACTGGTGGAAACTGAACCAAGCTCCTCTATCATCAAATCTCTAATCTGAGCCAATTATATTGAAGGTCTCGAAGCCAGAGAACCAATAGAAAAAGTCACAGTTTTCTTGAAACTCTATGTTAGACAACTAATAAGATTTTTCACTGCAGAATCTTGGGTGCTAACAAGCTTTATTATAGAATACATAAACTCCTAAAAAACTGAGACCATTTGGCTTACTACACTCTCCATATAAGCCAAATCCTTGTCTGTATGATATTTTGAACTCATATAGGATTTCAGAGAGACAACAGATCTCTTTAGAACTTCAACATCCTCTGCCAAGCTAGAAAGCTGATTCTAGAAATCTGTGGTTTCATCCACTATATCTACCACAAAGGATGACACATTACAACCAAGAGAGATTTCAAAATATTTTTCCATATTTCTCATCTCATCAACAAAGAGTCTCTTTAACTCAGCAACATAAGAACCCCAAAAATCTTTAATCTCAACCTTCAATGATTTTAAGTCATCCCTGGTGACTATATTAGCAGGAACAACAACAGGTTCTCTTTCAGACACAATACTAGCCACTGATTCATTCATAACTGATTGAATGGATGACACTAACGATGCTTCAATTTTTCTTATCTCTTCAACAAAAGATGTCTTAAGGTCAGACTGTTACTGATCAAGATCATCTTTTCATACCACATTCTCAGGTAATATCTCAGACAAAATATCATAATTAACTTTCGGTCGACTGAGGGATGTCTCATTATCAGAATCTGGGTAATCCAATCCACAAACTACAAACCTTGGGTCCTCTACCTTCTCTTCAATTTCAACAGCCATTGAAACACTGCCATATCTGGTTGGATTCTCCCCCTAAATTGGTGAATTCTCCTATACATCAATGGAACCCTCCTTAGCTCAGCTTTCCTTATAAGAATCTTCTACAACCATCTCTATTTCTCCAACAGCTGGAGGATCCTCAGGGATAGGAGAAGGTCTGTCAACTTCAACATGAACAACCTCTAAAGGCATAGCACAACATCCAATCAGAGGACTCAAACTCAAGGTGGCAGAAGTAGATGCTTCAGTTTTAGATTCTCTCTCTTCTTTCTCGTTCTCTGGGGCAGCACTTTCCTGATCGGATCTCTACTGGTCTACCTCATCCATAGGTGCCTCTTCATTTCTTACACCCAAAATAGTATCTATACTAGGTTGGTTCAAAGAAGCACTTTCCTTTTATTGTGATAAAATTTCAGGAGTTGGGCTAGGATGCATGTCCAGATCTCCTCCATCTGCTATGGAGGAATCCTCCTAATCTGAATCATCTCTATACTGTGGATCCTCCTCATCAGGTCTTAGACCTAGATCCCTCACATACTTAGGTCTAGAAGGATGATCCACATTATTAAACTTATCATATAACTTTTTATCATCGGTAACCTACTCCCCTATCCATGGGTTCCAACTTATCTTCTTGTACTTACACACTATGATTGTGATACAAATGTTTTTTCTTACCACCACTGTCTCATCCCGAGACTCAGCTACTCCCTTTACATTAATCATAACTGATATCAACGTGGCAAAGAATAAATAATTGGTCTTTGATTTGGGTCTTATCATATCCTCCATTTGAATCATTATTAGTCTGCACAGATTCACCTACAGAACATGTCTCAAGAGATGTAACATATAGATATCTTGATATCTCAAAATTGAAAAGTCCCCTCTTCTCGGACTTAGCACATGTTGCACAAATTTGAACAATAATTGGTTTTCTCCCTCCATTTCAGCAGCCACCACCTTTCTCTGATTTCCACTACTAGTGAGCTCCTCTAAGGAAGTCTCATAATCAAATATGTCACTTGTAAGTGGTACTGTCTTCGATGAATATCCAAAAATTCCTTCAGGTGGTACTCTGAGGTACTCATCCCACTCAATAGATGAAAAAGATATTTTCTTGCCATTTACCAGTGAAACCATTATATTTTCCTCATCGGATTTCTCAAAACTCACAAACTCATAGAACTATTTTACTAGCTTCGGATAGTAGGGTCCATTTTCATTCGAGAAGCATTCTACCCATTTTTTATCTTACAGCACCTCTAGAACTAATTATTTACTAGACATCAGCCACTCCGCGCACAACTCTTTCTCGATTACAGTATCTCTATTTTGTAAATGTGGGATCACTGGACGCCTCCCTAACCTTGTTCTACTAACACTTCTACTTACTTCAGGCCCTATCTTTTTCCTCTTCGCATTTGGCTCATTAATGTCATCTCTGACAGTAGGGAGTTTGGTTTTTTCCATCTCGGGTTTGAGGAACATAGGGTTTTTCCGAGATTCGGGGATTCAAGGAGTTGGTTTTGAGATAGGAGAGTTCGATGGATTGAGAAGTAACTAAGAAATAGTTTTTATCATTTAGGATTCATGAAATAAAGAAATAAAACATTAATTTATATTACAGATGATACAAATTCTAGAGGCTAAAGACAGAATTTTAAAACAGCGCATACTAATGGTAGGGTATACCGGTGAGAATTCATAATGGTGAGGTCCACTAGTAGTGAGGTATATCAGTGAGGATCATACCATTGAGTTATAATGGTGAGGTTTCATACCGGTGAGGTATATCAGTGAGGTTTCATACGAGTGAGGTATAACGGTGATGTTTCATACCAGCGAGATATAATGGTGAGGTTTCATACCGGTGATGTGTAACATCCCATGTAAGTAATGAATAATAGATAGTTTTATCTATGTCTATTAATGATTAATATTGTGTTATAGAGGCTTAAAATGAAAATAAACACAATCTTATGCATGGAATACACTAATATTCTTAAAAGATTGTTTCAGTGCCTTTTGATGACAAACCATTTTTGAATCTATATTTTGACAATTTTTTAAACCATTTTTGTCAAAATAAACTTATCCTTTATGATTGGGACATCAAAATTTACCTTGTGTGAATTTTTGGTATTTTTCTGACAATGTTCATTTTTTAATGAATAGTGAAAAATACTGCATTTTACATCAAAACTGCTTTTTAATCTAATTTATTTATATGATTAGATTATGTTTTGAATTGGTTTTGAAGTGAAATTAGAATATATTTTTACCATTTTATCCAATGGTGGTCATTGGAATCAATTTAACTTTGAAATTAGACTTAAACTGGTGTCAATCTTTTGATACTTATTGTTTTGTAAAAACACGATATTTGCTCTGGCAGCGGGAATTATTTATTAAATTAATTAATGTGACTTATATGATTTGAATTTTGTAAAATAGACTTCATTTTTGAATTCGGAATATCAAATATAGCTTAGGGTGAATTTTTGGTAATTTTCTGAAAAACTTCAATTTTTGATGAATAGTGAAACCACTAAGCGGTAATCAAGCAAACGGATTTTTCAGTTAAATGAAAGTTTACCACTAATGTGTATTGAATTTTGAAAATCCGACATACATGGTTGTTATTTAGAAGTAAAATGTGGTTCAATGGGATAAAAATAATTTTTTGGTGAATAGTAACTTATTAAGTTTTTAATCGCGATTAGTGGTAATTAGTGTAGTTTAAGGTATAAATAATGCATTAATAAAATGAAATGACCTAGACACATGTCCCAACCTCATTGGTTGTGTCATAGCCGACCATGAAATTCCATGTGTCAACTTGGGGACCCCATGGATCCACTTTTGTTGGGAAATGACACAAATTACTTTTTATTTAATGTTAAAGCGAAAATGACACAAACATAATATGTTTTACGAAAACAATTTTTAAGTGGGGTTATACAGGTCCAAAGTTTGATTATAAATGATAATTGGAAAGCTAAAAAGATTTCCTATATCATAGTATTTGTTTTATAATTTTTAGACATTAAATAAATTTAATTATTTATGACATAATAATGATACAGCGATGACATCATTATTTGACGATTTAAATAAAATAGAAAGATAATGTAAAATATATAAACTAAACATGTCCAAAACCAATTGGATGAGTGGATTTCGAACCCTTATCACCTTATCCACGAATTCTATCAATGTGGGACCTTTTAAAACCTAAACACATTTTCAAATAAAGTAATATTTCTTTACTTTCCAAAAGTGCCCCTCCTCTCCTCTTATAAAAGGCCCCCACCTCTACCTCATTTCACACACTCTTAAAGCCTTTGGCTCGGCCAACCCCTGCACATTTGCTCTCTCAACATCCCTCTCCTCATCCTATAGGATTCCCTTTGGGCAGAATCCTTTCAAAGGAAGCCTTTAGGCTCAAATCAAAAGGAGTTACACTTTTTAAGGTAATTCGTTCTCTCATGTTCATTTGTTTTATTTTGCTTCTCCAACCCCCTAAACTCTTTTTATTTACATCTTTTGTAACAACGCCAGTATCATCAGTATACTAGGATGTTGTTATAAGATTTATTTGAGCTACACTCTCACACAACTACATCAAATGGTTAAAGAACATACGGTTTCCGTGGATGGCGAAATTCTGCCTCCTGAAACGATGATTGTTCAACACTCATTTAACACCTTCAAAGGTGGCCATTATGATGTCACTATTTTTATATATGATATATAATATGTTTATGTTTTCCTTAATCTTCTGTTTTTTTTTGGGAATACCTTTATGGTTTCCATTATGGGTAAAACACGATATCTTCATTTTTGGAAGTGCGGACTACCGCCCCCTAAAAGTGATTTGATTCGTTAATACCATATGTGGGATGTGTAAAGGATAAATTTAATGATATTATATATTTTATTATACTGGAATTATAATATACTCTTATATCATTATGATTCAATTCCGGAAAATATGAAATAGAAATGGAAGTAGCGTTCATGCGTACGTACGGCTTACCGTCTCCATGAACGGTGCATTTCATTTCTTACCTCTAAATGTGATGTAATATTATAAATGCATGTATGTACTGGATATATATGACATATATGATATCTACATCATGAATACCATTATGTATATAATGAACCTTTGACCAAATTAACAACATGTAAGTGTAAGAAGTCTATTTTTGACTTAAGAACCAAATACCGACAAAATGAACATTATTAACTTAAATGATTACATGATGTTCATAACATGGTATAAAAGGAATAATGAACTTGAAAAATATTCATAAGCAAGTAGAGATTAACTCAAGTTTATTATTCAGGAGATTAAAGAACGGTCGGGTCAAGTCGAATACGAGGTATGGGACTTCGTCTCAATCTCCTTTCATTGAGGCATATTTTATTTTATACACAACTTTCTTTTATACAGTGTATAAACCCCTTTGACTTTTACGTTTATTCAAAAGGAATCTTTTTTATATGAAGCGTTTACTAAACGACAAAAGGGAATGTTTTTGTCGTATGTATGCGGCGACAACGACTTCTCCGCCGTCGTAACCGTTATTTGAGTTTCGGCTTCCTCTACAAGCCATACCTTCTTTTTAAAAGAAAAACAAATACCATGTTTTACTTTTCTTTTATTTTGGTATTGAAAATGGTTTTCATAATGTTTTTATATCAATGTGTTGTATTGATATCTCGTGATTGAAATGTGGAAATTTTATCTTTCCTTTATGCATGTTTTATGTGATATGATTATGTTATGGTTCTTGGGCATTATTATGAAGACGGGTGGTTCCGTGATAAACTAAGGGCGGGTGAGCCCATTATAGCTCTCCAATGCATTGGGTAACGCGAAGGAGTGAAACGTTAAGGTTTCTCCGAAGAGATTTTAGGGAATATACTGTGATGGGTATTCCAAACGTAACCAAGAGGGTTACTCCCTAAGTTAGAATGTTATGAATGCCTCAAGTTACCTTTATGTCTTATGATTTCTATGATTTATTCATGATTTTATGAGGTATTTTAAAGTGCCTATGTTTTATGGGTAAAGTATGATTTCATTCTTATGTATATATGAACTCATGTTTCCTTTCCATGTTTTTTTTATAACCCATACTGAGTTTTTATGCTCATCCCAAGTTTTTGAAATGTTTTTCACAGGTCAAGGGAAAGGTACATGATAAGATGATAGAGTCAAGGATGTGTCAAGAAATAATCCATGTTTTATTTTTAAATGTGTTTCCATTGATGGGAATGAAGAATACTATCTTTATGTAACCACTTTGTTTATATGTGGGATGTAAAGCAAGTTTTATGATCTAATTCTCTAAAACTCTAAACCCGAAAAGATCCTCAACATGTAATCTTGTAATAACTCAAGATTAAGTAAGGTTTAAGGCTGGGGCCTTATAGTTGGTATCAAAGGTCGGTTTAGATAACTTTAGGAGTTAGAATTCTATTAAATGATTATCCAAAGATATTTTTTTGAAATGATATAGCATTTAAAGATTACCATGTTGCTTCATCTAAGACATGTTGGTTTAGAATGGTTTTCCACAGAGGAAACAGGGAAGCAGTGCTAGGAAGGCATACAGAAGGAAATAACCTTCCGAATCAGCATCCAGAAATGGTCGGAATTGGAACTGAACAGTTTGTGGCAGTAATGGCGCAGTTGACTCAAGCGATAAATGGCGGTGGTATCCATGCACGAGATCAGCCAGAACAACCACAGAGGAACATGTCAGTGGTGGAACATTTCATGAGGAAACATCCACCATCATTCAGAGGATCATCTGACCATGTGCTAGGTGAAGGGTGGATTAAAGCACTGGAGAAGATTTTTGAAGTCATGGGGTGTTCAGACAATCAAAAGGTTAGTCTTTCTATTTACCGTTTGGAGGGTGAAGCAGATCAGTGGTGGTATATGGTTAAAAATATCAGGGATGCCGATGAGATTGATGCTCTTGACTGGGATGAATTCAAAGGTATGTTTCTTGGGAAGTGTTTTCCTAAGGCTGTTCGACTTAGGATGGAAAAGCAATTCTTGGAATTGAGGCAAGAGGAAGACTCAGTGGCTGCTTATGAAGAAAGGTTCACTCGATTGGCAAGGTATGCTCCAAATTTTATCCGGGACCTTGATAGAAAAATCAATCGTTTTTACTCAGGATTAAAACCAAAGTATCGAAGGGCATTAGCTTCTCGTGAGTTTAAAAATTATGAAAAGCTTGTTCGATGTGCTGAGAAGGTGGAAATGGAGTTCGCCGATGACCAAGTTTTCTATAACAACCAGCAGAAGAAGAGACCGAGGTGGCAGGAGAAAGGTAAGAATTCTTCAAAAAAGTCTGATGGTAAGAGAACTAAGTTTCCAGTTTGTGATAAATGTGGAAAAAGGCATGCTGGGGAATGTCTTCTGAATTCTGGGAAGTGCTACCGATGTGGTAAGATGGGACATAAGGCTCGTGATTGCACTGAAAAGGATCAAGGTGAAGGTAAGAACAAATTTGATTTACAGTTAGTGAAATGTTATAAGTGTAATGAGATGGGTCACTATGCAAACGAGTGTCGGACAAGGAGCTTGAGTGATGGGAAGCAGTTAGACTACAAGCAGAAAGGGGTGGTGAAATCCTTTGCAACTACTTCAGCAGATGTCGGTCCATCAAATGAAGTTGTATCAGGTACTTTGTTTGTTTTTTCAGATTATGCCAGTGTGTTGTTTGATTCGGGGTCTACACATTCTTTCATCTCTGAAACCTTTTCTAGTAAAATGGGAATACCATCTCAAGAAATGACTCCTGAACTTTTGGTAAAAACACCTGGGGGAAGTGTCGAGGCAAAAAGAATTTATAAGAATCTTCCTATCCTTATCTGTGGAAAGAACCTACTTGAAAACCTTATTGTTCTACCTCTAGTAGAGTTTGATGTTATCCTGGGTATGGATTGGCTCTCTATTTACCATGCTAAGATTGACTGTAGAGCTAAAGAAGTTTCTTTTCAGAAAGACTTTCAGTTTGTTTACAGGAATGAACCCTTACTTTTGATAACATATCAAGAGGCCGAGAAACTTGTAAAAGATGGAAATGAATGTTACCTTGCACACATCGTTGAAAATAAAGGAACTGTTCAGATTAATGATGTGCCAGTGGTAAATGAGTATCCTGGTGTTTTTCCTAATGAGTTGCCTGGAATAATACCAGATCTGGAAGTTGAGTTTACTGTTGACTTAGTTCCTGATGCTAAGCCAATTTCAAAACCCCCTTATCGAATGGCACAAATTGAACTTTTAGAGTTGAAGGAGCAATTGCAAGATTTATTAGAGAAAGGTTTCATTAGACCTAGCACATCACCATGGGGTGCTCCTGTTTTATTTGTTAAAAATAAAGATGGTTCTATGAGACTTTGCATTGATTATAGAGCCTTGAATAATATCACTGTTAAGAACAAATATCCTTTGCCTCATATCGATGATTTGTTTGATCAGCTCCAGGGAGCTCAGTTTTTTTCAAAGATTGACTTGAGATCGGGGTACCATCAGCTGAAGGTTAAGGAGGCAGATATTCTGAAGACCGCGTTCCGTACGAGATATGGCCATTTTTAATTTGTAGTAATGCCTTTTGGGCTAACCAATGCACCTGCTGTATTCATGGACTTAATGAATAGAATTTTCCATGAGTTCTTGGATAAGTTTGTGGTGGTTTTCATTGATGATATTTTCGTGTTTTCTAAAAGTAAAGAGGAGCATGAAAAACATTTAAGGGTTATCTTGAAAACCATAAAAGAAAAGAAACTGTATGGGAAATTCAGCAAGTGTGAGTTTTGGTTACAACAAATTTCTTTCCTTGGTCACATTGTTTCTAAAGATAGAATAACTGTTGATCCTGCAAAAACAAAAGTTGTGGAAGAATAGCCAAGACCCACGAATGTAACCGAGATTCGTAGCTTCCTTGGTTTGGCGGGCTATTACCGAAGGTTTGTTAGAAATTTTTCACGGTTATCTAGTCCAATGACTAAGCTAACTCGGAAGGGTGTTAAGTTTATCTGGACAAAAGAATGTGATGATTGTTTTCAGGAATTGAAAAGAAGATTGGTGAATGCTCCAGTTTTGGCACTACCTTCCAGGAATGGTGAGTTTGTTATATACAGTGATGCTTCATTGAAAGGACTTGGTTTCGTCCTAATGCAGAATGATCAGGTAATTGCTTATGCTTCATGACAGTTGAAAACTCATGAGGTAAATTACCCTACACATGATTTGGAATTAGCTGCTGTTGTTTTTGCTTTAAAAATTTGGAGGCATCATTTGTATGGAGTAAAGTGTGAAATATATACCGATCACAAAATTTTAAAGTATATATTCACTCAGAAAGAGTTAAACATGAGACAAAGGAGATGGCTGGAATTAATCAAGGATTATGATTGTACAGTTCATTACCATCCGGAAAAAGCAAATAAAGTGGTTGATGCTTTGAGTTGAAAAAGTAATGCTTCATTAACAATGTTGCGTTTGGAACGTGATCCTTTGGTTAAGGATTTGATGAACTTTGGCATAGAAGTTGTTGGTGCAGGAAGTCCTTCTGTTTTGTTTCAGGTATCAGTGAGATCTTCTCTATCAGATAGAATCAAGCAAGCACAGAAGCAAGACAGTGAGTTGCAGGAAAAGGTAGAGCTGGTTCAGAAAGGTAAGTTGCCTGAATTCAACATTGATATTGATTGCGTTTTGAGATTTGGGAAGAGATTGTGTGTGCCTTGTGATTCACAGTTGAAGAGAGAGATGTTATGTGAAGCTCATAGTTCTCCGTTTTCAGTTCATCCGGGCAGTACTAAGATGTATAGAGATCTGCGGGAGTATTACTGGTGGGATGGAATGAAAAGAGACATTGCTGATTTTACTGTGAAGTGTTTGACTTGTCAGCAGGTTAAAGCAGAGCGGCAGCTACCGAAAGGGATGCTTCAGCCTTTACCAGTGCCAGAGTGGAAATGGGAGAATATATCCATGGACTTTGTTGTTGGATTACCGAAGACATCTCGAGGTAATAATGCAATTTGGGTTATTGTTGATCGCTTGACCAAATCTGCTCATTTCCTTGCTATACGAGATACTTTCTCTCTTGATCAACTTTCCCGTTTGTATCTTAAAGTGATAGTCAGGTTACATGGACTTCCTCTCTCCATTGTATCGGATCATGATCCCAGGTTTACTTCTAACTTTTGGAAAGTCCTTCAGAAGTCGTTGGGTACTGAATTAAATTTTAGTACAGCTTTTCATCCTCAATCAGATGGGCAGTCAGAACGAACAATTCAGACATTGGAGGATATGCTACGAGTTTGTTCTATGGATTATCAGGGATGTTGGGACCAACATCTTTCTTTGGTTGAATTTTCATATAATAACAGTTTCCATTCCAGTATACAGATGGCACCATTTCAGGCATTATATGGGAAGCGGTGTCGAACTCCAGCTTTCTGGGATGAAGTGGGTGAAAGGAAGTTGATGGTACCAGAATTGGTAGAAGAGATGGCAGAAAAAGTTCAGCTGATTCAGAAACACATGAGAACAGCTCAGAGCAGGCAGAAGAGTTATGCGGATAACCGGAGGAAGGATCTATCTTTCGAGGTAGGTGATCATGTTTTTCTCAAGGTTTCTCCTTGGAAAAGTGTGATGAGATTTGGTAAGAAAGGAAAGTTGAGTCCAAGGTTCATTAGACCATATGAAATTCTGGAGAGAGTTGGATCAGTTGCATACCGAGTGGCTTTACCTCCGAGTTTATCTCAGGTACACAATGTTTTTCACGTTTCGATGTTGAGAAAGTATATGCCAGATCCATCTCATGTTTTGAGTCCAGAGGTAGTTCAGCTGGAAGAGAACTTATCTTATGAGGAACAACCGGTCCAGATTCTTGACCACAGGGAGCAAGTGTTACGGAATAAGGTGATTCAGCAGGTAAAGGTTTTTTTGGAAAAACCACATGATTGAAGAGGCAACATGGGAATCTGAAAATGCAATGAGGGATAAGTACCCCCATTTATTCGATAAGTAAATAAATTGCGGGGACGCAATTTTCTAAAGGGGGGAAGGATGTAACATACCAAGTAAGTAATGAATAATAGATAGTTTTATCTATGTCTAATAATGATTAATATAGTGTTATAGAGGCTTAAAATGAAAATAAACACAATCTTATGCATGGAATACACTAATATTCTTAAAATATTGTTTTAGTGCCTTTTGATGACAAACCATTTTTGAATCTATATTTTGACAATTTTATAAACCATGTTTGTCAAAATAAACTTATCCTTTATGATTGGGACATCAAAATTTACCTTGTGTGAATTTTTGGTATTTTTCTAACAATGTTCATTTTTTAATGAATAGTGAAAAATACTGCATTTTACATCAAAACTGCTTTTTAATCTAATTTATTTATATGATTAGATTATGTTTTGAATTGGTTTTGAAGTGAAATTAGAATATATTTTTACCATTTTATCCAATGGTGGTCATTGGAATCAATTTAACTTTGAAATTAGACTTAAACTGGTGTCAATCTTTTGATACTTATTGTTTTGTAAAAACACGATATTTGCTCTGGCAGCGGGAATTAATTATTAAATTAATTAATGTGACTTATATGATTGTAATTTTGTAAAATAGACTTAATTTTTGAATTCGGAATATCAAATATATCTTAGGGTGAATTTTTGGTAATTTTCTGAAAAACTTCAATTTTTGATGAATAGTGAAACCACTAAGTGGTAATCAAGCAAACTGATTTTTCAGTTAAATGAATGTTTACCACTAATGTGTATTGAATTTTGAAAATCCGGCATACATGGTTGTCATTAAGAAGTAAAATGTGGTTCAATGGGATAAAAATAATTTTTTTGGTGAATAGTAACTTATTAAGTTTTTAATCGCGATTAGTGGTAATTAGTGTAGTTTAAGGTATAAATAATGCTTTAATAAAATGAAATGTCCTAGAAACATGTCCCAACCTCATTGGTTGTGTAATGGCCGACCATGACATTCCATGTGTCAACTTGGGGACCCCATGGATCCACTTTTGTTGGGAAATGACATAAATTACTTTTTATTTAATGTTAAAGTGAAAATGACACAAACATAATATGATTTACGAAAACAATTTTTATGTGGGGTTATACAGGTCCAAATTTTGATTATAAATAGTCATTGGAAAGATAAAAAGATTTCCTATATCATAGTATTTGTTTTATAATTTTTAGACATTAAATAAATTTAATTATTTATGACATAATAATGATGCAATGATGACATCATTATTTGACGATTTAAATAAAATAGAAAGATAATGTAAAATCTATAAACTACACATGTCCAAAACCAATTGGATGAGTGGATTTCGAACCCTTATCACCTTATCCACGAATTCTATCAATGTGTGACCTTTTAAAACCTAAACACATTTTCAAATAAAGTAATATTTCTTTACTTTCCAAAAGTGCCCCTCCTCTCCTCTTATAAAAGGCCCCCACCACTACCTCATTTCACACACTCTTAAAGCCTTTGTCTCGGCCAACCCCTGACCATTTGCTCTCTCAACATCCCTCTCCTCATCCTATAGGATTCCCTTTGGGCAGAATCATTTCAAAGGATGCCTTTAGGCTCAAATCTAAAGGAGTTACACTTTTTAAGATAATTCGTTCTCTCATGTTCATTTGTTTTATTTTACTTCTCCAACCCCCTAAACTCTTTTTATTTACTTCTTTTGTAACAACACCAGTATCATCAGTATACTAGGATGTTGTTATAAGATTTATTTGAGCTACACTCTCACACAACTACATCAAATGGTTAAAGAACATACGGTTTCCGTGGATGGCGAAATTCTGCCTCCCGAAACGATGATTGTTCAACACTCATTTAACACCTTCAAAGGTGGCCATTAGGATGTCACTATTTTTATATATGATATATAATATGTTTATGTTTTCCTTAAGCTTCTTTTTTTTTATTTTGGGCATACCTTTATGGTTTCCATTATGGGTAAAACACGATATCTTCATTTTAGGAAGTGCGGACTACCGCCCCCTAAAAGTGATTTGATTCGTTAATACCATATGTGGGATGTGTAAAGGATAAATTTAATGATATTATATATGTTATTATATTGGAATTATAATATACTCTTATGTAATTATGATTCAATTCCAGAAAATATGAAATAGAAATGGAAGTAGTGTTCATGCGTACGTACGGCTTACCGTCTCCATGAACGGTGCATTTCATTTCTTACCTCTAAATGTGATGTAATATTATAAATGCATGTATGTACTGGATATATATGACATATATGATATCTAAATCATGAATACCATTATGGATATAATGAACCTTTGACCAAATTAACAACATGTAAGTGTAAGAAGTCTATTTTTGACTTAAGAACCAAATACCGACAAAATGAACATTATTAACTTAAATGATTACATGATGTTCATAACATGGTATAAAAGGAATAATGAACTTGAAAAATATTCATAAGCATGTAGAGATTAACTCAAGTTTATTATTCAGGAGATTAAAGAACGGTCGGGTCAAGTCGAATACGAGGTATGGGACTTCGTCTCAATCTCTTTTCATTGAGGCATATTTTATTTTATACACAACTTTCTTTTATACGGTGTATAAACCCCTTTGACTTTTACGTTTATTCAAAAGGAATATTTTTTATACGAAGCGTTTACTAAACGACAAAAGGGAATGTTTTTGTCGTATGTATGTGGCGACAACGACTTCTCCTCCGTCGTAACCGTTAATTGAGTTTCGGCTTCCTCTACAAGCCATACCTTCTTTTTAAAAGAAAAACAAATACCATGTTTTACATTTCTTTTATTTTGGTATTGAAAATGGTTTTCATAATGTTTTTATATCAATGTGTTGTATTGATATCTCGTGATTGAAATGTGGAAATTTTATCTTTCCTTTATGCATGTTTTATGTGATATGATTATGTTATGGTTCTTGGGCATTATTATGAAGACGGGTCGTTCTGTGATAAACTAAGGGCGGGTGAGCCCGTTATAGCTCTCCAATGCATTGGGTAACGCGAAGGAGTGAAACGTTAAGGTTTCTCCGAAGAGATTTTAGGTAATATACTGTGATGGGTATTCCAAACGTAACCAAGAGGGTTACTCCCTACGTTTGAATGTTATGAATGCCTCAAGTTACCTTTATGTCTTATGATTTCTATGATTTATTCATGATTTTATGAGGTATGTTAAAGTGCCTATGTTTTATGGGTAAAGTATGATTTCATTCTTATGTATATATGAACTCGTGTTTCCTTTCCATGTTTTTTTTATAACCCATACTGAGTTTTTATGCTCATCCCAAGTTTTTGAAATGTTTTTCACAGGTCAAGGGAAAGGTACATGATAAGATGATAGAGTCAAGGATGTGTCAAGAAATAATCCATGTTTTATTTTTAAATGTGTTTCCATTGATGGGAATGAAGAATACTATCTTTATGTAACCACTTTGTTTATATGTGGGATGTAAAGCAAGTTTTATGATCTAATTCTCTAAAACTCTAAACCCGAAAAGATCCTCAATGTGTAATCTTGTAATAACTCAAGATTAAGTAAGGTTTAAGGCTGGGGCCTTATATGATGTATAACGGTGAGGTTCTATACCAGTGAGGTATAACTATGAGGTTCCATTCCAGTGAGGTATAATGGTGAGGTTCCTACAGGTCAAGGATAATCATTCCTAACTCATGTCTAATGTAACTAAACCTATACAAACTTAATGTTTTAGTGAATATGTCTGCTAATTGATTGTTAGTGCCTATAACATCAAGATTAATATCACCTTTTTGACAATGATCTCTTAAAAAGTGGTGCCTTACATCAATGTGTTTGGTCCTAGAGTGAGATATAGGGTTCTTTGAAATGTAAATTTCACTAGTGTTATCACAGTTAATAGATACATGTCTAAATTGATATCCATAGTCAAAAAGATTATGTTTCATCCACAGAATTTGTGCACAGAAACTACCAGCAGCAATGTACTCTACTTCCATAGTAGACAAAGCAATTGAATTTTGTTTCTTACTACACCAAGATACTAAGGATTTTCCCAATAAATGACATGTTCAAGATATTCTTTTTATATCCAACTAGAAACCAGCAAAGTCAACATCTGAATAACTCATTAAGTCAAAATATTGTCCTTTTGGATAAAATAATCCCAAGTTATCAGTATGTTTAACATATTTGAAAATTATTTTAACATCAAGAAAATGAGATTCTTTAGGATTAGCTTCAAATATTGCACCCATACACACACTAAACGTAATATCTGGTCGACTAGCAGTAAGGTAAAGTAGACTTCCAATCATACCTCGGTAATTTTTGTGATCAACTGGTTTCCCAGATTCCTCATTGTCCATCTTACTGGTTGTACTCATGGGTGTATCACTTTCCTTAATACTATCTAAACAAACAAGTTTTAAAAGATCCTTTGTATATTTACTTTCATTTAAAATAATACCATTTTCATTTTGAAAAACATGAAATCCAAGAAAATATTTTAGTTCTCCCATTAAACACATTTCAAATTTATTTTCCATTCTCTTTAAAAAATTAGTTTATAAAAAATGTTTAGAAGTTCCAAAAATAATATCATCAACATAGATTTTTTATATGAAAAAATCATTAGAAATTCTTTTAATAAAAAAAGTTGGATCAGAAATCCCTTTAGAAAAAAACTTTTCAAATAAGAAAATTACTAAGTCTATTATACCAAGCTCGTGGAGTTGTTTTAAACCATATAATGCTTTAGATATCTTGAAAAAATTATTTGGAAAATGAGAATTAGTAAATCCAGTTGGTTGTTCTTCAAATAAATCTTCAACTATAAAACCATTTAGAAAAGAACTTTTAACTTCCATTTGATATAACTTGAAATTCAGATGAGCAGCATAGGCATGTAGGATCCTAATATTTTCTAATCTAGCTACAGTTGCAAAGTTCTCTTCATAATCTATTCCTTCCTCTTGACTATATCCTTGTGCAACTATCCTTTCATTGTTTCTAACTATGATTCCATATTCATCAACAATATTTCTAAAACCCCATTTAGTACCATTGGTCAAAGAGTCCTTAGGTCTGTCAACTAATTCCCAGACTTTGTTTCTTTAAAATTGATTTAATTCTTCTTGCATAGCCATTACCCAAAATTCATCATTGATTGCCTCATTGATATTTTTAGGTTCTAACTGCGAAAGAAATGCTGGATGTTCCACCTTGTTTCTTAGAGAAGCTCTAGTCTGTGTCCCTCTATCAAGATTACCAACAACAGCATCTATAGGATGATTCTTTAGAATCCTAGTTAATCTAGTAATGGTGGGACTAGAAATTTTATGCTCTTCTCTTGATTCATGTTCTACAAAAACAGGTTCTGGAAAATCTCTGGAACTAGATGTCTTTACAACAGGTTTATTGATTTTATCATTATGGTTCAAAACAGAATAATCTTCTTCAAGATTTTCAATGGAAGATTTGGGTTCATGTGGATCTGTTTCATCAAACTTTATGTGAACAGATTCTTCTACACATTTGGTTCTTTTATTAAAGACTCTATAGGCTTTTCTGGGTAATAATAACCAAGAAAAATTCCTTCATCAATTTTAGAAGGAAACGTGTCAAGATTGTCCTTATTATTGAGAATAAAATCTTTACATCCAAAAACATTCAAGTAACTAACCGGAGGTTTCCTATGGTTCCACAGCTCATAAGGGGTCTTCTTGAAAACATGTCTAATCAAGACTCTGTTTATAATATAACAAGCTATGATTACAACATTAGCCGAACTGTAAACAGGCAGTTCATACTCATTAATCCTAGTTCATGTAATTTCATGGAGGGTTATATTTCTTCATTCAATTACCCCATTCTGTTGAGGTGTCATAGGGGAAAAAATTTCTGACGATCGCCATTATGAGAGAACTAAGATTCAAACTCAGGATTTTCAAACTCACGACCGTGATTACTTCTGACAGTCTTAATCTTAAGTCAACTAAGGTTCTCTATAGACTTGGAGTATTTAATAAGGTAAGAACAAGCTTCACTTTTGTGAGCTAAGAAGTATACCCATGTGTACTTAGAATAGTCATCTACTAAGATATAAACATAGTTCTTCCCATTTAAACAAGAAACTTTAGAAGGTACAAACAAATCCATGTGAAACAAATTGAGAGTCTGAGAAGTTGAAATATCATTATTTTATTTAAAAGAAACATTATGTTTCTTTCCCTTTTGACAGGGATTTCAAACATTATCAGCTGGGAATTCAAGATTAGGTAGGCCTCTTACTATGTTCTTCCTAGTCAGTTTTCTAAGTTAATGAATATTGCAATGTCCTAATCTTCTGTTCCATAGATAATACACTTTATGAAAAGCATTTAAAAAGGTAATTTTTTTGTCTAGCTAATGAATTCAAATCAACTGCATTTACATTTTCATTGCTCAAATGAGAAAATACTAAAACATTTTTTTAATTAAAAACATTACAAGGATCATTTTCAAATTTAACATTGAAACTATCATCACACAACTAAGAAATACTTAACAAATTATATTTAAGTCCATCAACAAATAAACCTTTGGAAATTAAAACCGAATCAGTGTTGCCAATCTCGCTTAGGTCGATGATTTTTTATTTAGAGTTATCACCAAAGGTTACATGGCCTCCATCATCTTTGATTAAACTCTTGAAGTATGATTAATCTTCAGTCATATAACTTGAACATCCACTATCCAAGTATGATACATTTTTATGAGAACTCTTCAATAAAGTCTCCTAAAAATTATTAGCCATGAAACACATGTGGGCATGATTATTTTCAGAATCAGAATCTTCAAACTCACTTGTTCTTTCTTCTGAAGCATTCCAGGTTGTCTTCATGGATTTCTTATATTTTCTATCCTCGTAGTCATATTTCTTCTTGAAATTTAACATCGAACAGTCTTCCATAATGTGTCCTTTCCTTTTGCATTAATAAAAAACTATCTCATTATCCTTATCATATTTCTTCCAATCCTTCTTCTAATGACCTTTGCTGTCATATTTTCTTTTAGAATTTGGTTTTATGAATAATTTTTTCTTCCTATAGAACTTATTAAACCATCTAGCTATCTGATCCATCTCTTTATCACTATCTGAATCTGAACATTCCCTTTTTGAGCTTTCAGTAGGTATGTGAACTTTCTCCTTGTCCTTTCTCTTTGTGGCAGGATATTTAAATGCTACTGACTTTCTTTTTGGTTCATCATCTTCTTCCTTGGTTACATTTAGCTCTTATTCATATATCCTCAACTTACCAATTAATTATTTAATATGAAGTGAACTTATATCACACGATTATCTTATTGAGACATATGTGCCTCTCCATCTTTCTGGAACAAATCTTAATATTACCCTGATCTAATCCTTTGTAGGAACAGATTTTCCAGGTGAGCTCATAGTGCTGACAATCTCATTGAACCTGAGATACATGTCAGAAATAGGTTCATCAGGATTCATTTTAATATTATCATACTTAATAGTATAGGTATTCAATCTCATTTCCTTAACATTGGTTGTTCTCTGGTGGAAAAAATCTGATGTGTCCCAGATTTCATAAGATGTTTTACAATCAGATATGCGATTAAATTCTTCATCTCCTAAAGCACAGTACAGAGCATTCATTGCTCTACAATTATTATTGTATGCAGTCTTAGTAGTTTCATCCCAAGTGGTCCATTCATTTTATGGAATCTTATATTGAGTCTCTATAGCAGTACAGATATCAAATCCCACACTCTCTAAATGAATTTTCATTTTAGGCTTCCACTGAGAATAATTCACACCATTAAAGAAGGGTGGAATGTTGGTAGCATCACCTTCTAATCTATTATCCATAATAATATTTTATCTGATATATTAATGAGAAAAAATTTGGAACTAACAGAAATGTAAGATCATTAAGATATAACTAAAATCAAAGTTGAAAAATAGATTATTTGTAAATCCTTTATAAATAACAAACAACCTCTGACACCAAACGTTGGTCGGAGTGGATACTGAAGAGGGGGGGGGTGAATTGAGTTCTAATTAAAAATTTCTGCTAAAAATATTTATATTAAATTATCTCAATTAAAAACTAAGTTAAACTGTAGTGAATTTGTAAAATTGTAAGGGATCAATTAGTTTCTCAAAAGATTGATTAGGTCATAGTTAATTTAATTAGAAGATTAAATTAGCTTTTGAATCAAACCTAGTGATTTACAATTGTTACAAACACTTTCTAGATTAACTATCAAGGTAAATTTAAAACAATTTTATATTTCAATGTAATTGGTAGTGGAATATTAAATATAGATTAAAACCAATATATGTATGAACAATCATTTTAAAATAATAGGTTCAGTCTCAAGACGAGACATAGTCCTCTCAAACAATTTATATTAATTTTGATCCATACCCTGGTTCTTGGTAAAAAACAGTATAGAAACTATCCAGGTACTAAGACCTATACCATAGTTCTTCGTGGGAAAACAAAACAATATCACACATGCTATCCAGGTCCTATATGACCTCTACCACTATCCAGAGTGGGAAATGAGAGTATAGGTAAAAAGTGAGTGAGGATTAAATCCTCCAGTTTAGCACAAAATTCAATGTGTGTATGAAATATACAGAGTACACACACTTCTCAAAAGTAAGTAAAAGAATCTCTAAGAGATTATATAAGAGTTTAGAATGCTCTAGTGATTTTAAGTGCAGCTCTGGCCTCCTTTTGATTGAACAGAAATGCTTCTAAGTACGTATAAGTTTTTTGTCTTGGAAACATAGTGTCTTTTGCTTCCTTGATTTTTAGGTTTAGTTTGATCAGCTTGAGTGTATGAAGATGTCATTTTAGTTCTTCACTTCTTCACTAATATTCATCTTGTGTTCTCTTCTTGTATGAGTGGCCTCATATATGTCTATTTTTCTTAATGTATATAGGTGTATGGATATCGCCTTTCTTTTTGTGTAAATTCACTATGCTACTTCTCTGCAACTCAATCTTACTTTTATACTTTAAGTTATGGCAATAGGAATGATTACCTTTTCATAGGTATGAGATACGGTTCCCTAACATGCCAAAAACTATCATTAAATAACATTAATTGCATTTAAATCATCAAATATGACTATTTCAAAACAAATAAATAGAAATAGAGTTTAAGTATCAGCGATTGGTTAACAGTCATCTTCTATCAGTAGCTCTTTGTCGGTAGACTTGTAGTGGTGGACATTGTATAGCGGTGAGATTCCTATCGGTAGCTCTCTGTTCTTGTACCGGTAGCTCCTTGTATCTGTAGCTGTCTGTTGGTAGCTCGTCTGGTCTATCAGTAACTCTCTTGTACTAGTAGTTGTTTGTCTCTGTAGCGGTATCTCCCTGTAATGGTAGCCCCAGGTAACGGTAGCTCCTTGTAACGGTAGCTCTTCTTGAAAGAAAGCGGTACACATATACCAGTGGGCTTCATAAAGGTAGACTTGCATATCAGTAGTTTTAGTGTAATAGTAACTGTCTATACCAGTGTAAATCATATATCGGTAGCTTATATGTATTGGTAGACTTGATCTATTAGTGGAATTTGCTTACCAGTGGACTTATACATACCGGTAGCTCTGTGTATCAGTGACCTTTCTGTAATGGTTGACATGCATACCAGTAGACTTATACATACCAGTATCTCTGTTCTGTTTATGACTTTGTCTATTCATTCTATCGGTAACCATTGTCTATCGGTATACTAAGTACCATTTGTTCATTGTTTGTTTGTATCAGTAGCTATGTGCACACCAGTGGACATAACACTTATCTATTCAATGCAACACATAACACTTATTTGTTCTATGTAACAAATAACACTTATCTGTTCTATGAAACACCTATGCAGATTGATTTATAATTATCTAAAAGTATATATAAACATACATAAACATTCATTAAAATATTCCAAAGATCATTTTGATATTCTTAAAAACTCAATAGTAGGATGAAATTGTAATTAATATATTAATGAACATTATTTCTGATTTTCAAGTCATATTAAAACATAATTAAGATTATCAAAACATGTGAGGTCAAATACTTATTTTCCTGATGAAACATTATAAAATTTAAAATTTTAATTTCAAGATAAAGGGAGGTGTCTTCAAAATTAGAATATCACTTTGAAAGTAATGTGTCTTAAAGAGACAGTAAAATTGAGATATATGGAATCAACTCAAGTTGAATCTTCATGGGATTCTAAGAAAATATCCACTGTTGGAGTTTCTAAATAAATTATTATATCCATAAAAAATCAATAAAATGGAATAAAGACTATGATAACATTAGAATAATAATCTTCATATAAGATAATGGAATAAATGAAACCCAAAATTCTGTGGAATCTGTATGAACAAACTCATATATTTTTAGTGTAGGTTATAGTTTTGAATAAAAATGGGTGATTAATGGTGTGAAAAACACCACGTTTGAGAATATATATGTAATAAGAAAGTAAGGATTTACATCCATGAATTGAAAAATAAAAATGTGAATATCATGGAGAATCAAATTTCAGAACATGACTCCACCACTAAAAACACAAGTCAAAAAAACAATCCATGGATTATTATCTACTTTTGGGGTTATTGAAAGTTCATATTCATGGTTATCAACTATCAAAATTATTGGTATGAATAAAACTAAGGTCCAAAATTATTGGTGATAAAAGATAAAGGAATGGGAAACAAATTTCAGTATACCCATCTTTAAAAAATTATTTAAAAACATTTGACGTCTAATATATTTTAATATTTTAAAAATTTATCTAGAGGTTCCTAAATAAATGGTAAAGGTGAATTATTGTTTAAATATACCAAAAAACTAATAGTAGGAGACCCAAAAAAATTTAATAATGTGATCGGAAGATAGACTATAAATCTACCTTATGATGAAATTTATGGGAAGCTACATGGATGGTTACACCTACGAAGAATGTTTTAGAAGATTTAATGAGAAAAAAAATATTCTGATTTTCTGGAAATAAATTTCACATCCTGGATAGTTTTAAAGTCTTCATGAATTCTCAAGATTATGGATGAAATCTCAAGAAATTTTTTTTATCAGTCTAAGAAAGACCCATGGATATTTGAATTTTCAAAGACATATTTGGTGAAGATGTTGAAATTTAGTAGAAGTTACCTATGATGAATAAATTATATAATGATAGAAATCCATAGAGAATGTGTAGGTTTGTTGGCCACACTCTTGAAAAATGTTTGAATATTTTATAGGGATAATAAATGTTGGTATATAAAATTATACATTCTTCAAAGGAATATGTGGTACAACAAAGAAGTATCTATAAAAGAATAAATTTAATCATATTTTGAAGGTTTTATTTATTGTACAGTTAGAATATTTAGAGGAGGAAATATAATTAAAATCATTGGAAAAGAAGAATGTGTGTTCCATGATAAAAAAATATCTACACAAAGTAAAAATATAATGAAGATAGGTTATATCTATGAAACCAAAGAATAATTATTACTAGAAAGATAAGGGTAATAGTATGAAAAAAATGAATATAAAATGACGAGAGCTTTGAGATTTAGGAAAAATTCTCAGAGATGATTCTACTATTAAATAAAATGTAATATCCACAAAATTCCTTCATAAAAGTTACAAAAAAATATACTGAAAGATGGAATTAATGGTTATTTTGTTCTAAGGGAGAATTATAGTTAAATGGAAGATGGTTATTCGAGAAGCATCAAAACTGAAGTAAAGAGATAGATTCCATTCAACCATTTTCTACCAAAACCATATTATACATACCCAATGGATTTAAAATTGATGTACTCTATGGTTTAATATCAGATGACAGTGATGAAGATTTGAATTATTTGAATATATTTTAGAAACAAAAAATTTTAGAGAATCAAAGTATTTGTAGTGTTGTTGGATTTGTGTCTTTATTCTTTAATAATTGAGATTTTATCCTTAACTCAAGGAATAATATATCAATGAATTAAATGAAGTGAAGATTAAAATAATTGATGAATGTTCTTTCCTCACCCTAAAATATCAATAAGGGGAATTTGAAATTATGATTAGTGAGAGGGAGAGAAAATAATTCCCTTGCATAATATTATCAAAATATGCACATAAAATAGACATTGAATTTATTGTAAATATGGGGAAGATAAATATCATTGACATTAAATAATATTCATAATTGAAAAAAATAATTAAATTTGGGAGATTAAATCTACTATCAGATGATGTTGTTGTTATATTTTATTTGTTGTTAACATTTTTTTGAAAATTAAGTGATTAGGTTGAAAGAAAATATTAATATGTATTTTATAGAATAATTATACTATAAGAACTTTTTCTAAAAGGTGGAACTAATAGAATAAGGATCTTTTTGGATGAAAAAAATATTTACCGAAGATATTTAGATGTTTTGATGAAAATTTGAGGATAGTGATACTAATGTATTAGGAAGAACTAAATTGAAAAGTTTTTATTTTAAAAATCCATTTTAAATATTGGAAGATCTTATAAAGAATGAAATATTGATGGTAAACCAATCAGAAATAAAATTAACAAATGATGGATGATCTGAATTACAGAGCAAAATAAATAAATAATAATGTTATTATAATTTATATTTTGGGAGCATAAGATGGCCTCCAACTTACATTAGTGGTTAATTCTATAAATATAGAAAAGTTTTGAATTTAAGAACCACAAAAAATGTTGTGTATTATTTAAATGTTTCGAAAGGATAATTTACAAACATCATTATAAGATGTTAAAACTACAGAATGAGTAAAGTGATGAAATTTCAATAGTTCAATGTTTTAACTGATGATGTTGAAAATGATAAAAGTTGAAGTGATGATGTATTAGTTATAAAATTTTTGATCTATGAAGACATCTATATGGATCTATATTAATTTCTTAATATTATTGAACATCTAATGATTGAATATATCATTACTATGTGGAGATAAATATAAATTTTATTTGATAGAGAGAGTTAATCGGGGTAGTTGAATTGGTTTAGGAATTTACGATGTCTATTGAATAGAGGGAGCTGATAGTAATGAAATAATGTTCCATAAAAAATTCATTTATATGTTCATTGTATATATTGGATCATAAGAAATCTCAATAGATCATCATACATACAATAAGATTTTGAAGGAAATCTTACGAGTTTACCTGGTTAACTTTAGGTGATATGGGAAAGATTTTCAATGCACTTGATATAGTAAACCATTCAAAACATAAAATAATTTATGAAGTTAACTAAATAGAGATCACTAGATAGAGTGGGTATTCATAAATGCTTCAAAAGAACATTCAAATTTTCATTTCTGTGTGATTATCAGGTATATGATAGACTAAATTTCATAAGTCTATCGAAAGAATCATCTTATATTCGTCGTACAATAAAAATCATGTAATTAAACTCGTGTCGAGAACCATATGGAAAAAGAATGAGTTTATTGGATAGTCATTTCCAAGTAGAGGGGATTCTGATAAATTATTACAGTCCATATATATTATTATGAATAAAAATTAGAGAAGTTCATAATCTATATAAGATCATGATTTTTCAGGTTTGTATATTCCAAATTTTGTGAACATGACGATATTTAAATTCAATATTATTTAATCTAATAATTATTTTTATAATATTTGGAGAGTTCATTTTTACTAATATTTGAGGAATCAATGATTAATAATGTTGACTTATACTTGTTAATATTATTCGAAGGTAATCAAATAAAATTTGTGTTGAGTGATAATCCAATTTATAGCCTCCATTTTTTCATAACATTTTGGAAACAAATAATCTCTAATAGAAGAAAAAATCATTATGATATTTTTTCTAATTGATTAGAAAAGGTAGAATATATATTATATGTTTATAGTGATTCAAAAACCATGAAACTACTTGGTTATAGATGAAGAACCTGTCTAGAGAGTTTAATATATATGTAGACCAAATATTGGTATGCCATGGACAATTTACTGAACATAGGAAAACCAGACATTGGAACATCAGATAGATGGTGGATCATATTGAGGTTTAAATCAAAAAAACATATCAGACACTAAATTCCAACCAATAAATATTTTGTACAGCATTCCTAATGACATAGAGATTCGGAATGGAATTCTAAATGAATTAGGATAATATGATGTGCATGATGACTACAATAGAAGATCTTGATGTATTTGAAGAACTATATTTTTCAAAGATCGGGGATATTACTTGAATAATTGTTGTTCAAGAATAAACAATTTCAATATTCCGATTAGGAGGGTTGTGATGAGGTTTTGGGAGATATTTCAAATATGGGATGTGGTATAAAGATCCTTTAATTGGGTAATGTAGTAAAGAAATTAGTTTAAGGGATATTCCTTCCCAAACCACTTGTAAAATTATTTTGATGAATAATTAGATTGTATTTTGAATTGATTTAAGCAGACAAAGCAAGGATTTGGTTGAAAAATTTATCCTAATCAATGTGAAAATTCCTAAGTGTTTCTTACTTTACATTATCTTCATAGCATAAAGGAAGAATAACAAGGGAGAGTTTCCAAATATCCATACACACTAACTAATGTCAATGGATTCATCATACTAAATGAATGAATAAATTAAGATAAATATAATCCATAAATGTTGGTCATTCATTATTAACACCCCACTAAGGTCCAGTACATGATTGACCTATAAATTTTAATTTTCATCAAAGTGTAGGTTACCTCAGTTTTAATCTATATTTTTGTATTTCCACATTGGTTTTAACTATTTTTTTCAATTTTATCATTTTTGAATTATAGGAATATTTTTTTTAATATGTGAAATTAAGAATTAACATAATAAAAATAGAATATATTCCTCATTATAGACAAATATAAGTTTCAATCAAAACATTGAGGAACTATAAGTAGAAATAAGATTAGAAATGGTGGAAGATAGTCTCTATAAATTAATATCTGGAGGATCCCCCACTACAATATGTTAATGTGTGTTGTAATAATTAATGTGAATTAGATAAAGTTAGTCATCTAGAACAATATTACTTATGTTTTGAGTAGAATGATTCTTTCAAATCTATTGAGGGTTTTTACTCTGAGATCATATCATACATGATAAATGTCCCTTTTAATTTTTTTACATATATACCTACATATACCAAAAGAAAATATGATGAATTAAACTGCTAAAATTAGAACATGATGAGGCAAATAGTAAATTAGGAAATAATTTCTAATAGTGTAAAACTCTTAATCAAATAATTTAAGGAAATTAATAAAAGTTATTAAATTTTCATTGATAGTTAAATATTTCATATGAAATATTGAAAACGTATTTTTATGAAAAATTGGTTGTGAGGGTCTTTGTTATGGAAAATATGAATGCACTAGTAGATACTCAAAAATTAACTATTCAGGCTAACAATAATCAATGGGTGATCATGGGAATTTCAGTAAAGTAACATCATAATTCCATGATAGTGGTAAGTAAGATATATTAATAAAATCTACAAAAACATAAATGTAGAATGTGAAGATAAACTATGGTGTATTAAAAATCATAAGAACACTTTTAAGGTATAGTGTATTTAGTATGATTTACGTTTGAGAAATATGGGATATGATCAAGATGAATCGTCATAAGAAGCTAACATGGGAGAAACTTTAGACATTTATAAGGTTATCATTGCTTCCATAAAGACTCAATCCAATAAAATGAAGAATACGAAAGCATCAGAATTATAATATTACGATAAGATGAATAAAAAGGAAACACCAAGTAATGATAAATATGAAATAGCTAACTATCATATATATAGTGAAATTTATATTACTGGTAATAATGGGAAAACAATGGTGAGATAACCACCACCTCAAAGAATATGGATGTAAGAAAAGAAAAAAGTACTAATTACCGAAATTTGTTAGAGGGAATCAAATGGTAATTCAGAGAAAAAGAATTTTTGAAAGAATTTTTGATGATGATAACACCAACCCTAAATAATAATTAATGACTTGTTTGAAATTTTTTGTGTTGTAAACTATTAATACATGTAGCTATCAATTATTGGAACAACATGAAAATGAAAAAATATCAAAGTGGCCTTGGAATAAGTGGGGGGAGTTCAAGTAATATTAAACTCAGCCTGGTATACCCAACATACAAAAAAGAATAAATTTTTTTCATATATAATTGACATAAATGTCTTTAATGGTTCTATGGATTTTTTAAAATAAATGTTACCGGTTAGTACTAAATTGCATTTATGAAATAAAACAACAATGATTAATTGAAGGAGGCTATAAATTCTAAAGAAATGTGATAATAAAATAGATTATATGTCTAACTTGAGGTGAAAACGATCTGATTCTAAGAAGTAGTTTTCACCCAAAAATAATGATGTGAATGATGTCATACCTATGAAAATATGTCACTTACGGGAAAGAAAAATCAACTTCATGGAAATTAGAAAACATTCTATGGATGTAAAATTTAACTGATGGAATCTTAAGAAACAAATTCAATCATTATAAGAAATAAACTCCTATATTTGAAAGGTGGAAGACATTTATAATAAAGATATTGAAGTTCACCAAAACCTTTTTCAAAATAGTTCATTATATAAAGATATTAGGTTGAGTGGGGGGAGAAATTCGGCCGGCCACACTGTTTACAAATGTTTGAAAATTTTAAAATGACATGATATGTTGGTAAATAAATGTTTATAATATTAGGAATAAACAATTAGTGATGTAAGGACATCTCAATTCAAGAATGAATCTTAATGTAACAACCATGATAGAATAATTAATTTTCTTATTTATTGTTATTTTTAAATATTTTATTTACATTAATATAATAAGTAATTCCAAAACCCATTTGTTTTATTAAACTTATTTCATATAAGATATAGTTGAAAGAATAATTATGAAATTATATATTTTTTATTAGGAAAAATTAATTTAATTTTTGAATTCATCCTATCAAAATAATCTTAGAATAATTTTTTAAGAATTTTCTAGAAATAGTATTTTTTTCAAAAAAGTGGAAAAAGATTAGTTTTTATTGAAAAATATTTTTTATTTAAATGGTAAGATTATTTTTCGGATTATTTTTAAAATTTAGAAAAATAATTTGGATTGAAATTATTAAAATTTTGGATTTTAAAATAGATTTTATACTTGAAATTACAATAAAAACATTTTAATTTTCAAAAGATAGTTTTTCAAAAAAAAATTGGTTTCCAATTCATTTTCTCGAATAAATTTTAACGTAATTTTTGAAAATTATATGTTTTGATTTTTTAAAAATGAATATATAAAATATCAAATTATTATGCACAAATTTGATATATATTTACCATTTATTTTTACTAAAAATGAATATTGACTTTAGTAATTTTTGTTACCACGAAAATGGTAAATCGTGTAAATTAGGTAACAAAAAAAAGAAAACAACCTTCAAATGACCCAAAAACTTGTCTAAATATAATTTTATTGGTATATCTCATCAATTATCATCCATCTTTCTAATTTCGGATCTTTTGGGGCCACATGGATGAGATTATGGCCTTCATATTATTTTAATTGTATAAAAGTCAAATAGATCACACTCTTGTTTTTCATAACTCAAATATCTTTAATATGGTTTTATCTAGAGGAAATTTTTTAAAATAAATATTATTTTGAAAAATAAAATATTTATATTCATCATATTAAATAATTTTATATTTTTGGTTATGATGTAATTTCCATGAATGTTTACTCAACGTTGGCACTACAATTTTTCAACTAATGGAAAATTAAATAAATGACATTAAAAATATTAAAAGAAATATAACATGAGAGAAATAATTAATAAAAAATTATAAAACCATGAATTTTTTGGGATATAATAAAATATTATATTCAATTATAATTGTTATCTTTATGTTACTAAAATCAAGGTAATTAATAGTTCTAAAAATTGAAATCAATTATATTTTATAACAAAAACTTATTGAATGATATAAAAATTCTTAAAAATATTAAATTCAGAAAATATATTATGATTAGATTTAAAATATCAACCATGGTGTAATTATCAGTTTTTTTCATTTTATAGATTCTATATTAACACACAAAAAATCAAAATCTATGATGTCGTTATAAGAGTCAAAGGGGATATCTCAAGATTAAAACCAAAATAAAAGAATGGAAATATTGAAAAAATGTATCTTTTTATTTGGAAGATGGGATTTCAACCCATAATAATATTTTTTTGGGGAAAAAATCATTGTGTAACCACATCGAATTGAAAATTAATTTATATTAATTTAATATTTTGAAAAAAACATCCAACAGTATCCCTCCCCTCTCTTATAAAAGGAATCATACTCTTCCCATTTATTCATAGTTAAAAAAAATTTTGGTCCACACAATACCAACCCAAATGACATGAAAAAGTATCTCCTCGCATTCTATAAGTCTTTAATTAAGATTCATAAAAAAATCATAGAGATTATAGAGTTAAGAAATTGAGGATTTCCAAAAATAGAGGTATGGTATTCAACTGAATGTCTCATTTTATTTCTTCTTATAGATCCTTCATATCTTCATAAAACAAGATAAAATAATAAATACATTACAATAAATATTACTATATGTTATTTATTTCATTTATTGACCTATACCCATCTCTTTTTTCATCCCATGGGAAAATAAATTATCATTTATGTGTACGATAGACTACCGCCACCCAAACTCATGTTAATAATTTTCTATCACCATCACTCAAGACTGGTTATAATGATGAAATTAATATTTAATTATGATATTAATTAAGTATTTATCATCCTTAAAAGATAACATATCACATAAATTATTACCTTTCCATGCATAGAAAAATGATAACATGATTCGTATGCGTATGGGAGTACCACCTCGATGAAGTGATGAGATTCATTTTTCATCACCATGTCACATGGATGACATAAATATAATTATATTTAAAGATTTAATATGATATATTTTATAATATTATTATTCTAGAAATGAAAAATAATTCTAACCTTCTTTCTATAATGATCATTGATAAATGGAAATTTTACTCATGCATATGTACATCTTATCATCTCTATGATTGCAGTGTAGTTCATTTTTCATAACCACATGTAATGGATAAATTTAAAAGAATAATTTATGTATAAAAATTATAATTATTTAATTATTTTTATTATGTATATGATGGAATAATAACCACTTCTACCATAGTCAACCAACAGAATAAATTTTGGACATATGTAATGAAAATTATCTAAATGATTGATGTGAACATAAGTGATTAAGTAATTGTATATAACAAGGAAATAAGTGAGATAAAATGAATAATAAACCTGAAATGTTTTCTTATTAAATTATAAATTTCACATTAGTTTATTATTCAGGAAGACAATGAACATATGTATTGTGTCATACTCAAGGAATGAGAAACACTTTTAAAAATCATATTTTAATGTACCCATTCAAAAATATCTGTTTCGTTAATATTAAATTGATTTCATTATTAAAATGTTTCAAAAAATATTTTATTATTCTTATATAATTTTTTAAATTAATTTATACCAATGTTTTAAATTTTAAAAATGGTTTTAATGGAATATTGTTTTTATTTTACAATTATGTACTTTGATATAATTTGATAAGGATTGAAAAGAATGTTTCCTACATATTTGGAATGATAGGATTCTACCACCTTAAGGACTAAAATTTTATTTAATGATTCCTTCAAAGTCATAGATTTATTGTTTTCAGGGCAAATAGGTTCCTTTTCATTCAGTAAATTTTAATAGTAAATAAGTTATTTTCCTCCAGGAAAGTTTTTATAATTCAAGCATTCATGTTTCATGATAATGTTACGGTTCTTGAGAATTGTGTTTGATGATTGGTGGTTTTATATTAACCCTAATTTATGTGGGACTGTTATATCCAATCATAGAATTTGGTCTTTTTGTGTTCTAAGTTGACTGTGATGTTTTTTGGAAATTTAATTGTTATTGTTACTCTATATAATACTGTGTGTGTTGTTTTATGTATACCTAGTGATTTATATAATTCGTGTCTATCAGTTTTACCCCATAAGTAACTATTATAATAAAAATGATTCCTCAGGTTTGATATATTATTTATTTATTATTTCAATGTTTTTATAGAAATATCATGTCCTTATAAGATAAGTTATTTGGTTTATGTTCAAGGGTATGTATATATTAATTATTTATGTTAAAAAGTATAACATTGTGAAATTGTTTTCCTAAATTTATAATTTTTTCAATGAAGCATTTATGGGTTTTATTTTGAATTTAAGATCTCTTATTAAATGATTTAAAGAAATTTTTGGTTATAAAAGTGATTTCTTGAGTAATAAATTATTTACATTGAGCCAAAGGTTGAATTTTGAAAAATAAATGTTTTTATAATTATTTGTGGAATGACATTTTCTTTCATTCCTTTTAAGACCCTAATAGATATTTTTTTATTCATATAATTTTTTTAAAAAAATCTTGGGTTTTATGCATTAGTAAGGGAATCAGTAGTTCAATTTTAATGTTGTAAAGATCTGTCATAAAAAATCATTTTTTATCATAAATGTTTTTTATATTTGAAAAATGAATACCTATCATAAATGGAATGTTTATATTATGTGATTTTTTATATCTTATTTTTAAACTAATTCTAAAAAATATAGTGAGGAAAATATCGTAAAATGTAATATATTGAAATATTGACTTAAAAATCATGTTTGTGAAATTAGTATTTTTTGGTCCTTATAGTTGGAATAAAATGATTTGTTTATTAAAACTTATAGGATAGGATGAAGAAAATATAATAACCTTAAAACGTATACCATATGGTCAAGTTTAATTAATATAGAATTTTTGTATTAACAAGTTATTATTTCTATTATTTTTTTTAACAATGTTTTCTATATTGGGAATAAAGGATCTGTATTGGGAAGGCACTAAGAGGAAAGTATCCTTCTAAATATGCAATATTGAATGGTTGGAATTAGAAATAAAAATATTATTGAAATGATATCTCTGTTGATTATGGCTATGAATTTTTTTGTAATAGATTTAATATATCATCCAAATTTAGAAGTATGGATCAAAAAATAGTGTCACATTTAATATGATAACACCCTACTTCATTTAGTGGATATTATAACACAATGGTATCTAAGAGGTGGACTAAATCACTAGAAAATATATTTAATGTCCTGGGTTGTTTAGTAGTCATATGTTTAATCTCTCAATTTATCATTTTGAAGGTTAGTCTAACCAACAATGTTCAATATTCAAGAATCTTAGTGAATTATAAGATATTAATGCCTTGAAATTTAATGAAATTCCAAATCATTTCCTTGGTAAATATTTTCCAATGGTGGTTCGATTCATGATGCAATATAAATTTCTATAATTGAAATATAATGAGGAAGTTTCAATGTGACTGTATGAATCAAAATTCACTCAATTACTATAGTAAACTCAAAGTTTTATCTGAAAATATTGCATTAATATCAATCATTTTTACTCATGATTGATGATAATATATTGATGTTTTTTTAATTTCAATTAATTTGAATGTTATGATAATATTTTTAATGTGCTATGAGGGTATAAATATAGTTTTATGAAGATCATTTATTTCATAAAAAAGTAATAATAAGATGTCTAGATTGAAGTAAATCTGCTAGAATCAATCAAATAAATTTTAATGTAAGAATATCAAGTTACTAGTTTGTGGAACATGTAGTAAAATCACCATGGGGAATGCCTTATCAAATCTGGGATGTTCTTTTGATTTGTTGATCTTGGACATAATGTGCATGATAGTAGTAAAAAATATCATGGTTGTGCTAAGTTTAATTTTTATGTGAATATAGTAAAGTATTTTAAATATGTTTATATGGGGATTCATGAACATAATTTCCCAAATAATGACCCTAATGATGGGAAGAATCAAGACTATAGGAAAAAAAATCAGTTGAAATCATTTACAACTTCTTTAACAGATGTTGTTCCATACAACGATGTGGTGTCAGGAAATTTTTTTGTTTATTTGGATTATGCTAATAACATATATGATTTAGTGTCTAAACATTCTTTCATTTCCAGAAAAAATCCACTAAATTTTAAATTCCAACTCAATAAATGTAATAATAACTTACGGTAAATAAATCAAGGGAAGTATTAAGGGGTAAAATTATAAGAATATTTTTATCATTATATGTGGAAGGAGTTTAATAGAAAACCTTGTTGCCTTTCCCCTAGTAGTGTTTGATATTATAATGGTTTTGGATTGAATTTTGTATACCAGGCTATGATAGATTGTAGAGGAAAAGATGTTCCTTTTTAGAAATACTATCAGTTTTCATACAAGAATAAATCCATAGCATTGATAACTTATTAGGGTGACTATAAACTATTAAAACATGGAAATGGATGTTATCTTGGAAATATTTTTGAAAATAAGGTAACTGATAATATTAGTGATGTTCTAGGGGTAAATGATTACGTGTATGTTTTTCATAATGTGTTTCTTGATTATATACTTCATAGATAATTTTAATTTACTATTGATATAGTTTCTAATGGTAAGAGAATTTCAAAAACCCCTTATTCAATTTCTCAATGAAATCTTCTAGAATTAAAAAGGTAGTTAAAGGTTTTGATAGATAATTTTTTCATTCATCCTATCACTTCACCATATGGTACTCCTATTTAATTTTTTACAATGAAATATGGTTATATGATGCTTTTCATTGATTATAGAGATTGGAATAGAATTAGTATTAATAATAAATATATTTTTCCTCATCTTGATAATATTCTTAATCCAATCAAGGGATATCAAAATTTTTTAAAAGTCGACTAGAGATCAGGGTACCATTAATTGAAGGTGAAGGATAATTACCTTTTTGAAAAACATCAATCTAGAGTTGATATAGAAATAATGAGTTTTTATTTATTCCCTTTGGATTTAAAAATTCCCCCCACGGTATTTATGGATCCTATGAATAGAGATTTCTATGAATATTTTGATATGTTTTTGGTTTGTTTTGTTAATGATATATTGGATTATTCAAAGCATTATATGGATTGTGAACAACATCAAATTATTTTTATCATAACCCTAAAAGAAAAAAATATTTAGGAAATAACAAAACCATGTGATTATTGTTTGTATAGATTTATTTCCTACTTCACTTCCTCCCAATGGACGGAAGGCCTTCATTTTTTATTGGTTTTTTATAATCCACCTTTCAAGGGGTGAGGTGGAACCCTTACAAGGCATGTAGGCATAGGTATTACATGACCCATAGGCCTTAGAGGAGTTGATTTCCCATAGGCTTCAAACATTACATACCACCCAGACTAACTACTTAGCACTGCTCCTCCCCAGCATCTTCATCGTGAAATCAGCTCTCCACCATCACATGACTGTTTGGCTAGGTATTCTCGTGCATTCACAGGCTTGTACTAATGTAAGGTTCCATACCCACTCATTATTGCAATCCATTTGGCTTTTACTATGGTGAAATCTCTTTTCTCATCCTCCTTATAGTGATTGTTCCTTGTAAGTCATCTGGTTTTTATCTGTACATATGGTTGCCCGAAGTCCTTGAGGTGGCCCGAAGGACTTACTGACCCGAAGGTCTGGGTGGCCTAAAGGCCTTAATGGACATGGGGACCAAATCGGTGGCCCGAAGGCCCAAACAGGGGAATATTCCTAGCTGTAATAGTGCCTAACAGTACCTTCTAAAGTACGAGCTACAGTACTGCATAGTTCCCGCTACAATACTTCACAGTTATCGCTACAGTATAGCTACAGTAACTACTACAGTACTGCTATAGTGCTGCTACTGTACCGGGAAATAATATCTCTACCTAGATATGATCTTGGGTCTCCCAAATGCACTTATGGAGTCCTTACCAGCCAGTCTAATGCTCATGTGCTTTCTTAGTTCACATTGAATATAAAAAAGGTAGAATAGTTGATCCCTTAAAAAAGTGGTTTACAAATTGTCGAGATAAACAAATGTTATCTAGATTCAATATTTTCTAGGATTATATGGATATTAACTATATTTTGTTTAATGAATTTCATTATAATCTATCACATTACCTATAGTTGTGGTTTGGCTTAATGGTATGCACCCCATAATTTTACATGAAAAATGGGGGTTCAAAACCAATTGGGTGCAGGTAATGTATCAATACTATAGAGTACTATTGCAGCGGTGGCACTATATCAATGACGGGAACTGTAGCAGAGGTGGGTCACTATAGTGGCGACAGAGCATTGTAGTGTTGGTGGGTATAGTGTGGTACTATAGAAGACAATTACTATAGCAGTATTATTCATAGAATGGGCCTTGGGCCAAAAAATTGGGCCTACGGGTCACGAAATGGGCTACAATTCCCATGAGGCCTTTAGGATATGTAATGGGAATCCATCTAACCAATTAAAGAGGTATTTGCATTGATTTAATAATAAATGAGGCTTTAGCCCCAACCTTTTAAAAAAAATCTAGCCAATTACCAAATTTAACATGAAAAAGGGTTAAATTTATCAAGACAAAATATTATACCAATTTTTTTGAATTAAAAAGTGGATTGATGAATTATATAGTTTTGGACCTACCCTTAGGAAATGGTGAATTTTTCATCTTCAATTATTCTCTATTGAAGGGACTTGGTTGATTTATGGTGAATAATGATCAGTTAATGGATTAAGCAATATAGAAATATAGACAACTTAATTTAAATTATCCTACATGTGATTTGGTATAAGGTACTGTGGTTTTTTAAAAAAAAATTGGAGGCATCAGTTATGTGAAAACATGTGTGATTTATTTATTGATTATAAAATTGGTAAGTATATATTCACTCTAGGAGAGTTGAACACGAGACTGAGAAGATGGGTTTAACAAATTCATGACTATGATTACATGGTTCATTAAAATCATGGAAAAGAATATAAAGTTTATGGTGCTTTGAGTGTGAGAAATAATTCTATATTAAGCAAGTAACATTTAGAATATTTCCCTTTTGATATTGATTTTAGGGAATTTGGCCAAGATGTTTTGGGTGATTGAACTTTCTCTGTTTTGTTTAAAATATCAGTTTAATAGTCTCTTTCATATATAATAATGAAATATTGAGAGGAACAGTATAAGTTAAAAAATGTTATAATTCACTATGATGGGTATGTTTTTTGAATTTAACATTTTCAGAGAATGTTTTTATATTTTTCTTAATGAATTGTGTGGCTTATCATTACCAATTGAAGAGGGAGTTGTTGTGTGAAACTCATACATCCCCACTTTCCATTCATCCAGTTAGCACTAATATTTACAAAGACCATCAGCAATATTTTTTTTGGACGGAATAAAAATAGATATTTCTAAATTTATATTAAATGCTTCCATTTTAAAAAGTTTAAAGAAAAAAGATAATTTCTGAAGGGGTTTCTTCTATATTTTCCAATTCTAAGGAAGAAATGGGAAAATATATCCATGAATTTTTTGGAATGAGTACCAACGCAATACCAAAGTTATAATGAAATTTTGGTTATTATTGATGGACTAATTAAATATAAATATATCATTCCCATTAGAAATTCCTTATGATTAAATAAATTTTATAAAACATTTATTATGGGGATAATTATGTTACATGTAATTCCTCTCCCCAATATATCTGGTTTGGATCGTAGGTTCACTTCTGTTTTTTTAATGTCATTGAGAAGTTGTTGATCATTTAATTAAAGTTATGAACATCCTTTCATTATTAGTCTGATGGACATACAAAATAAACTATTTAGAACTTTTAATATATTATGTTTTCATATCCGATGGATTTTTAGGGAAATTGGGACTAGTACATCTATTTAGTTGAGTTTCCTCGTTATAATAGTTTTCATCCCAATATACACATTGGACATTTGGAGACATTATATGAAAAGGGATGTCTAACTCAATAATCTTGAGATGAAGTAGGTGAAAATAATTTAATAGAACTATAATTGGTATAGAAAGTGGTTGAGAAGGTAAAATTGATCAAAAATATATGACGGTATCTCAAAATAGTCATAAAATTTTTGACTTAAAAAGAGGAAATAAATTTCATTCGAGGTGGGTGACCATGTTTTTTTAATAATTTATCCATTTAAGAGTGATATGAATTTTTATAGGAATGGAAAGACAAGTCCAAGATTCATCAGACCATGTGAAATCCTAAATAAATATGTATATATATCCTACTTAGTTTCATTGCCTTCATGTTTATCCCAAATACACAATTTTTTTCTAATTTCGATGGTTAGGAAATATGTGCCAGATTCATCTCATCTATTGATCCATGTTGTTTTTCATTTGGAAGATAACCTTCCATGTGAGTTAAACCCTATTCATATTATTCATCATTGAGAAAAATTATTCTAAAAAAAGTTAATTCATCTGATTATGATTCTTTTGAGATTATATATGGGTGAAGAAGATACATGGGAATTTGGAAATTCTATAAGGAAAAAATATTCCAAATAATTTAATAAGTAAAAACAATTATAAGTATGAAATTTCATGGAGGGAATAATAATTTTAAATTTTAGGTACCAATATAATAAATTTTTTCATATTTATTAGTATTCATGAAATAAATTTTTTTATATATTAATTAATTAATAAAATCAAACGGTTAATATTTTTATTAAACTCATTTCATATAAAGTCATAATTTGATGATTAATTTTAAAATTATATAATTTTAATTTGAAAAAAACTCATTTTTTTAGTTCATCATGTCAAAAATTTCAAATAATTTATTTTTTATTATTTTTTAAAAATATTTATTTTTATATAAATAGACAAAAATGTAGGTTTTTTGCAAAAAGTGTATTTTATTTAGAAGGAATGTTTTTTTATAAATTTATTTTAAATTTTATTTACTTCATTTTTATTGAAATTTCTCCAATTATTTATTTTTTCAAATATACATTCTACTTGAATTTAGTGTAAAAACATATTATATAAAAGAATTACATTTTCTAAAAATATATTTTCCTTAGGTTTTGTTGAGATAATTTTAAATTTAATTTTGAACCTTCTACATTATGAATTTTTTAAAATGGATTTCATATTTTTAATTTATGGGCCTAAATTTAGTAAATTGTTTCCTATTATTTTTTTACTATGAATACTAACTTTAGTAATTTTTTATACCACATTAATGGGAAAATCGGGTAATTTAGGTAACAAATAAAATGATAAGAACTAACAAATGAACAAAAAACTAAGCAAAATACTATAGTATGGGTATATTTCAACCATATTTATCCAAAAGGCAATTTTATGACCTTTTGGGTTCACATGGATGAGATTATGACCATGACAGTATTTTATTTAATGAAAATCAAACATGTCACACTCGTATTTTTAAAAAGTGTACTATTTTTAATTTTGTGTTATCTAACGGATATGTTCAATTTTAAATATAATTTTGAAAAAGAAGTGAATTATATTCATGGTAGTAATTTATTATTAATTCTTAATTACGAAATAATTACATTAAATTATTACTCAACATCAATGTAGTAATTATTCAATTAATGGAAAAATAAAATAATTGACATTAAAAATATTAAAAGAAATATAATTTTTGATAACTAATGTAATACAAAAAAATTACATATTAATCAAATATTTCGGATATAATAAAAAAAATTCAATTTATATGTGTTATCCAAATATTTCTATGTCAAAGGTAATGAATAGTTCTAAAAATTTACAATATTTATATTTTATAATATATAATTTTTAATTAAATCATTTAAATTTCATATAAATTTTAAATTAAGAAAAATTATTGTGATATGTTTTAAAATATCAACCATTTTCCAAAAATATATTTTTATTGATTTTATAGTTACTATATTAACACACACACAAAATTAATGTTTTCATGGTAAGAGTTAAAGGGGTTAAATAAGGGATAAAAGTAAAAGAAAATTATAGAAAAATAGTCAAAAAATATATTTTTTATATAATTATTTTTTTAATGATAATTGTCTTATCTTATAAATAACTCAGGTTAGATTCCATGGTAATTGAAAATATATATATATTAATTTAATATTTTTGGAAATGCCAAGAGTGCCCCTCCAAACTCAAATAAAAGGGAATTTCTTCTTTATATTTCGTCACAATTCAAAACCATTTTGGTTCATCATATACCTACCCAAATCACTTCATATAGTCTAACCAAAAAATATATAGTTATATTTTAAGAATAATATGAATCTTTTAGGGATAATGTTCATAATCAAAAAAGGTTTTCCGAATAAGAGTTATAGTTTTCATCTTTGTGTTTTCATCTTATTTCTTCTTTCAGGTCATTCAAAATATTTTAATCCATGAGAAAATAATAACTAGATTAACCTCAATATAATGATATGTTATTATGTTTTTTTAATAACCCATATTTATCTCTTTAACCTTAAAATGGGAAATCAATTCATTTTATTTATGTTAGGATGACTACATTATTGTGAACCGATGTAATTTGTTTTTCAATGACATCCCTCTTGACTGATTCTATTGATGGAATTAATGTTAATATATTCTATTAATGATTAATTAATAATTCTAAAAAGAAAATATATCACTTAAATTATTATATTTTAATTCATAAAAATGATATTGTCATTCTTCTGTACGTGTGGACTACCACCCCCATAGAGGCATGTCATTATATTTTCTTCACTAAATCACATAGATGATATATATATATCTATATTTAAAAAATAATATTATATTAATGTTATTATAAATGTTTTTTAAAAAATAATACACACCTTTATTCCATGATTCTCATATGATAATGGAAATATTTCTCATACGTGCTTTTGGCCTACCATCTCCATGATTGTAACATAGTTCCTTTTTCTTGACCATGTGTAATGGTAAAATTTAAAACACTAAATTGCATATACGTTTTATAATTATGAAATAACTATTAATCAAAAAACTAATGAATAATAACCACTTTTCTCATAATCAACCAACCGAAATCATTTTTGACTTAATTATCGAATATCATTAAAATATCTGATGTGAACTAATGTGATTAATTAATTGTTTAAAACATGTTAATAAGTGATATAAACATAATTATAAACACTAATAATATTATATGTCTTTTATAAAACTATCGTATGTTTATTATTCATGAATAAAATGTACATATATGATGTTTTGGACATGTGGAAAGGGACTTAATATTAAATTTAATATTTTAATGTTTAATTTAAAAACCCTTTTTTCTTCAATATTCAATTTATTTTTTATAAAAATGTTTTACAAATGATTTTATAATTCTTATAAGATTTTTTAAATTTATATTAACCCTTATATGTCTTTTAAAAATCAGTTTTAGTGGAATCATTTCAACATTTTCCAGAAGAGGTACTTAGTTAATTTTATTAAAAAAGTAATTAAAAAGGAATATTTTTTAAAATTATACAACATGATCATCTTTTAAAACATTAATGGATATTATTTTCTTTTGATATTCCATTACAATATTAAAATGTTTTTTAAAGAATAATTTTCCATTTGTATGTGCATGGATTTGTTTTTAAATTCATTATATTCCTCAAGGAATGATTATATTATATAAGCCTTCCTATTTTATGAATATGATATGGTTCCTGGGAATTGCTAATAATGATGGGTGGTTCCCGAACTAAGCAAATTCAAGTGGGTCTGTTGTAACCCTCTAATGGGTTGGGTATTTTTATGTTGTATTATGAACATGGTTGTTATTCCGAATGTAACTATGATAGTAACTCCATGAACAATCATGAGGGTTAATTTAAGTATAATCATGATGGTAATTTCATGTGTATCAATGAGGGTTACTCCATTTGTATGTATGATAAGAAAATTATACCACAATTAAATTATATGATTAATTTATTTTTATTGTTCTTTTTCATAAATATTATTTTTTCATAGGTAAGTTTTTGAGTCTATATTCCATGGAATGTGTATATACTATTTAAGGATAAAATGTATAACTTCGTAAAAATTTACCTTGAGAGTATCAGGTTTTCATAGAAATATTTATGGGTTTTATTTTTCTGTTATTATTTCTAATGAAATTTTTTATAGAAGCTTTTGGGTAGAAAATGTGATTTCTAGTGTTGAAAAATGATTATTTTGACCCAAAAGTTTATTTTTAAAAAGGAATGTTTTTATAAGTATTCATGGAATAATGGATCCATTATTTATTTTCATGTCCCATAAGGGACCATTTGTGCTCATCCCTATTTTTAAATTATTTTTCATCGATATGAAAGATAGGTAAGGAAAAGTAATACATAAAGTTGAACATTGGAAGATTTTTTAGGTTAAAAAATCATGTATTGTTTAAAAACTTTTATATAGGGGGAAATTGGATGTTGATTGGAAGCAACCACATCTTATTATATGGTTTTATTTTGTAGGAATTATGACCTAATTATCTAAAACTCGAAACCTAAAATGATCCTCAACTATAAGAGAATTATTTCCTGAATTATAACTCAAAATTTTATTTTATTTAGGTATAGGTACTTATATTGAACATATTAATAAGGTATTCATGGTAGTATTGGAAGAACAATTGGAGGATGTATGGATGTTAGAAGAATAATAAAATAAGAATTCATGAACCATGATATCAGAATTTAAGAATAACCATTCACAAAAATTTAACAGAGAAATAATATAAATGAATCTATACCACCCACGAAGAATAATGTATGGAATTATAAGAGAAAGTGAATGAAAAAAATATAACGAAGTTAATGGGGGATTCTATTTTTTGGAATCATTCTCAGAATTGTAACAAAAATTTGAAAAATGGATGATACAACATATTAACTCGTATATTTATGAGAACCAACCTAGAAAAATTGAATAAAAAATTATGGTTTTTAGGGGGACCCCTATTGTGAAGTGGATACTAGTTGTTCTAGAAACATTATAAGAGTTTGTAAAGAGATATATTCTTGACAACCAAGGAGTTACATGATTGGATGTAAAATATTTGGTGGATAAAAGATTAAAGTTATTTAATTCTAGGATTTTAATGATTTTGATTAAGTTTTAGATACTAAAAAGTACATATAATTAATTCTATATTCCTAAATGTGCAATATTGTATGTACTATAATATCATTATAAAGAAACTATCGGATAAATAAAAAATGGGAAAATTATTTTATTAGAGGAAATGTATGAATTCTTGGGAAAGAGGGGATAAAAATTATTTTTATAAATGAATATTTTTTATAAATTTATTATGATGAATTCCAAAAAGTTGGTGGAATTAATGTATATTCTACTTACCCTTGAATGGAGACTTTATAAAATCTGGTGTCACTTAGTAAACTTTTTGGACAAATTTAATGTCTGAGTAAATAACCCATTTTTTTACAGTAGTCATGGAACAAAAATACTTATATTTGGTTTATTTAGGATATAATATTTTATGAAAAGAGATGGTATACTTATTTCAAGTTATTAGTGATCAAAAATATGAAAATATAAGATTATTAAAATATTTGAATAAATTTCATCCCTCAACCCATGATATCAATAAGTGGGATCAGAAATAAATATAAATAAGAGTGAAAAAAATAAGACTCTCACATAGTGTTTTGAGAATAAGAATATAATTGAGACATCAAATTTATTTTCAATAATGAGGAGAGGGATACAATTTACATTAATGAAAATTTAGTATTAAAAATAAATTCAAAGGGGGATATTGAAGCTCTTATCAGATTATGATGTTGATATATTTAATTTTTTATCAATATTTTGAAGTAAATTTATTGAGTAAGTTAAAGGAAAAGGTTCCTATGATTTTTCATGAACAAATCCATAATAAATATGTTATTATGAATAGAGTAACCAATAGAAGAATGATATAAATAGATTCCAGATATACTACGACGTGATTTTAGGATGTTTTTGAATAAAAGATTAGGATAGTTTTTTTGATAAATAAAGGAGAAGTAAATTAAAATGGTTATATTTGGAAGTATCCATTTATATTTATAAAATATCTTCTAAAGAAATAAATATTAAAGGTAAATACATTAGAATTAATGTTAGTGTAACCTGTAAGGATTAAATGAAAATGTGCACAAAAGAATTGATAACATTATTATGATTCATTCGTAAAGAGTGTTAGTTAGACTAAACCATAAATTAAATGTTCGTATAAAAAATTTATTAAAGGTATGAATTAAAATTCTAATGGTAGTATGTTAAATTGTATAAATGCTTTAGAAGGATAATATACAAACATCAACAGATGAAGCTGCATATGTACAAAGTCTGAGGAGAATAATTTACAACTGCATAAAGTATGAAGTGATAAAGCCATAGTTTTATAATATTTTATGTAATGAAGTAGTAGTTTCAAAATTTTAAATTTTTAAATTCATATAGATGGAGTTGTGTGAATATTCAGTTATGATCAATTATAGAATGATCTGACATATCATTACATTGTCAATAGAAATACAAATTCAATCGGATAGAGAGTGTTGATAAAATGAGACTATTTAATACATAAATATATATTTATTACACTCAAAAGATAATGTCGGTGATCACTTAGAGAAGCTATAGTAAAAATATCTTTATAACATCATAAGATAGAGATGATCATACAGACACTCAAAGGAATATCTGATAGATGAAAACTAGATGGAAAAAAATATTATGAATTTACTATATAAATAACATTATATCAAATAAATCATTTGAATATACTGATAACATAATACCATACCTATCGATTAATATTTTTTGAATCATAGTATAGTGTTATTATATTGTGGAGTGGAAATTCATTAATACACTGAATTAACTTTCATTATTCCATTTGACTGAGATGATCAGAGGCAATATGGAAGAAATATCATGATGCAATCAAAAAAACATTCATGGATACATTATATGAAGGATAATTGATAAATGAAACTCAAAAAAAGAACCATATATAGAAATATGAATTCATCAGAGAGGGGATTATAGATATCAGGGATTTGGAAAATCATCATTTGAGGAAGGATGTCTTATGAATTATCAAATATATAAGTTCTTGTTCTATATCCAAAAAGGTTTATTCATGTTTTCAAAATCTGATCATTCCAATGATGTTGATTCATACTTTAAAATTTCATAAATATAGTTACTATTAATGGAATATTTGAATTTTTATTTGATATTTATATTTGATTAAAAATTTAGGATGAATTTTGTGAATAATTTTCTCCGAATAATTAATGGAAATAAACTAAAATTTGAGTAGAATGGGAAGGTCAAATTTGGATCCCATGTTTTATCAACACTTTTTAAAGGAAGATAATCATATAAAAGTAGTATATCACATTCAGATCTTTTTTCTCATTTATTTTTAAAGTGATAATCTATATTAGAATTTTAATGTGAGTCACAAAAAAAGAAAACAATTAGATGAATAAGAGGAATTAAAAGGATGAATTTTTTATGAATAAATTCCATAAAGAGAATAATTGCACATACGTTCATGAGAAAGAGTAACACTAGACACAACATAATAGGAAATGTATAATGAGATAGTGGGTAATTGGATGGAATGATAAATTTATATTGGTGAAATAAATTTGGCTGTATTGTACATAGAAAACTAGATAGAGAAGTACTAGACTAACTGATTCTAAATATTGAGATATCTTGAAGAACATTCTAATTTGAGAAGGATAAGACCATGTGCATATTGAGTAAAAAAATATCTTGACGAATTTAAATAACCATCCATGAATAATATTATAGAGATTAATAAAATTGTGGTCATTCCAATATGAACAGTACTAATATTACTATTGGGGGATATTTTAAATTTTTTAGGATATTACATAACTTTTTGATGTAGTATAAAGATTCCACTCTTGTGTAATATAGTGTATAATTGGGTTAAGGGTGATTCCTCCTCAAACCACTATTGATATATTATTTATATATATATTTAAAAATCTATGACTCGATAATATTAAATATGAAAAGGATTGGGTTATCACCATGAGGTTTAACCCTATTAAAATCCAATTGTGGTGTTTACTTTACATTACAAACATAGCTTATTGGATAATTGGTGATGTATAGTTTAAAAAGATCTATACATCTTATCCAATATCATAGGTTCAATAATGTTAAAGGAATGATGTTTTTATGTTAAACATATTCAGGAAAAGTTGGTCACCACAGATTCTCCCCCACCACCACAGGGTGAATGTATGATCCACATTAAAATCTCACTCAATGTGATGTTCATTATGAAATTTTAGAGGTATTATCTTTATCATGGGATCCTTAGGTTCTTATCAATCAAAACAAATTACCATCTTATCCTAAATTATTGTTAGTTCCTTATCATCATCAAATGATATAAACGGCTCAAATAAAGATTAAATGTTAACCAGATAATTGTTACAAGTTAATTAAAGTAATAATAAATAAAAAGGAACGGAATATAAGTAAATCCAAAATCCCTTAAATAGATATCCTTGGAGATATTTCACTTTTTTAAATTCCTGTCAATTATTTCTAGATTTGTTAGTTAGTGGATATTATTAAAGTTCCTTTTTATCCTCATGTATTTCTTCTGTAGAAATGGGAGGTGAAATAATGTGCTCTTGTTAGATGTTTTCCACATTTGAATGAAATAATGGGAAGTAATTAGAGAATTAATTGATTTAGTTTTCAAAATATATACTGAATGTGTTTAAAAATTCTACATTGGTACCCTCTTAGATTTATATAAATACCAATTCTCTATATTTTGTTATTTAAATCCCTTAAATTAGCTACGATTATAAGGCAACTATATCATTCCTGGGAGGGGGTATGATTAAAATAACTTCCATTTTTTTATAAAATTTTAAAACATAAATGAAATTAACGAAAATATTTACAAATTTAAAATACTAGTGAGTGTAAATCCTGGATCAATAGGAATGTAATCAGTCATTAAATGACTAGATGATTAATGGGTTAATGTAATCAAATATAATTTTATAAAACTCATTGAATATAGGCTATAGAGAGTACCAAATCCATCTCCCTAAAAGCTTTCCAACAGTCACTGAACAACATAATAACTATATGTTTTATGTATTTTATAATTTATTGGTGTCATTGAAAAAGGGTCTTGATTATGTATAGTTAAAATAATCATAAATTGGAAATTATAAGAAACAATAGTAATACAATAATTGAACCCTAGGGGGCATATTGGTATCCCTTTATTGTTTTTAATTATTGTATAATTATTTCAATTAATTGGTTACATATCCAAAAACATCCAAAATACAATATATATGTTAAAAAAATATTTTAAAAAACATCCAATTCAATAAATCAGTAACTCGTCCAGAGTAAAAAATTTATATCTGCACCTCAATCAAGAAAGTGATTCCCTCCAAAATATGACTTTGTGATATGTAATTTCTTTTCCTATTAAATCTAACTACAATATATTTTATATAAACAAATATAAATTAGGGAGAGTGGGTTGATAGTTGGGAATATGTAGTTTAGATTTTGATAATCTAAGGTATTGAGCATTGTCAAGAACCCAAACACCATGATTCCCACCATGATATTAATTAAAATAATAATAAATAAAGAGTAATATAAAATCACAAAAAAAAATAGCTTCTTGAAAGGTAAAATGAATGGGTTTTCCATCCACCATCATGGATTTATATAATAAGAAATCTGAAATAATACAATTAAATGACATAGGGAAATTAATAATAATATACTATATTAAATATTCATGATTCTATATAATAAAAATGAAGCTCTAAAAACAAAATAAAACCTCATAAATTATCTTTTTGTGTGGATCCAATTGGTAAAAGAGAATAAGAAATAATTTTAACCCATAAAATTAGGATTCACCATTATTTTATTGGAAGGATATCATCATTTAATAGTTTCTTTATGAAAGGTTTTTTTCCTTAAAGCAATGTAGAAATAGGGGATAACTCTATGAATGATCTATTTCTTCCTTCCATTGGTTTATTGTTTCCTAAAAACCAAATAACATTATGGTATATTTATTTTTATTGTTTGACCTCAATTTGGTATTATCATTCATTAATTTCATGATTTCTCATTTAAAATTGGGTTTACATTGATTTTTCCCAAGGGTACCATGCATGTGTATCACATAGAAAAAGGAACGATCCAACAAACATAAATGAGTCTATAAATTTTCTTATGGGTTATAGAAAGGTATCCTATCCATGGTGTGGTTATTTAGATGATTTTTTACTACCTTCTATTATCTTTGTGGTTCCTGTAGAAGAAGTTGAGTTATAGGTGAGTCAACCTGTTTTTTATTCAAAGATTAAGACTATAGATATTTCATAGAATTTTATGATGATGTAGTATTTTCATAATGTATAATAGTAAATTTTATACTTGTTTAGATGACTTATCTATATTTTATGCTATATGGTTTCATTAAATGAGTTATTTCACCTTAAAGTCCCTATGTGTTGCAACCAAAGAAATATGGATTCTTTTTCGCATATGTCATATATGCTTGAGTGCCTCCTCAGGTGGCATATTAGTTCCCCTATTTCCAAATTATTTTTCCCTTTATGGTGATTCTGGAACATATCCTCTATTTCTAATTTCAAACTCTCTTCCACATCATTTCAAATTTCCTAGAGTCCGTGGAGTTTTCTCAATCTCAGAGTCTTTATCTTTTATCACCCAGTGTTCTTCAAAGTTAAAGTCATATGTTTCCTCTGAATATCTATAGGTGTACCCTTTGATGACTATTCACAATCTATCTTTTATGTATTCTATTTATTCTCCTATGGATTCCTCCTCCCATTATTCATTACCAATAATAACATATATCCATCTAACCTATCATTCATTGGACTATTTTGATAGCCATATATCCGTCTTCTAGGTTCTTGTAGACTTTGACTACACTGAACCTTACTATAAGTGGTTACTTGTGGATCTGTTTAGATATAATAGGCCTCATCTAGTAATATCCAAGTGACTTATGGATTCTTATGGCCTATAATATCTAAAGGTTGTTTCTATCTTCTATAAGATCTCTCTCTGGTCACTTTATTTTTCACATGAAGATTTTTCTCTAGATTAGTCTAGGGATATATGAACCTATGGTTGGTGTAGGTTTCCAGTATACAATTTTTTATGTAATTTCACTGAGGAAAGGACTATATCTATCTCTCTCTATAGTTTTCAGGATCTGTCTTCATGGCCTTATTTATTCTTTCCATAACCAAGTAATCCTCCATACTATTAGGGAATCCTTGAGGAATTTTCTAACTTTTGTTGAATGGGAGATAATAATGCATCATACTGTGGAATATATTATCCACATTTAGATAGATCTCACTTTTCCATTTTTAAGCATGTTCTCATGAAGGTTGAGTATTTTATATCTCTCAATTAGTGAATTTTATATGGTTACCATATGGTATTTTTCCAGTGATTATAATCTATAGGGTCACATGATTTTTCCCTATCAATGTAGTGATATAGGAGTGTGGTCTAGGGCGGTGATTGTTTTCTACAATGGACTTATCCATTTTATGGTAGGGACTCTCTCCCATCCCTATAGGTAATATGGTGAAGGATATCTCTTCTCTTATATTTGGGGCCTCATCTACTTTTGTCCCCATCCTCCTGGGATATAGTTATTGGTTTGTCTTTATATATATATATATATATTATTTTTTTGTACCTATATTTCCAATTTTTTCCATTCTATTTCGAAATATGGTGTACCCCTTTTGGATATGGTAGTAAAAGGTATTGAGGCTTTCGACCCTTCAAGTAAATTTGCGATTGAGAATGAGTTAGTGAGATTCATTGAGGTTTTGGGTCCATCAGGAATCTCAATGTTTGAGGCTGAGGTATTTTACATTATTGAGGATTTGGATCCTTTAGGTTTCTCTATTTCAAATACTAAACACTATGATCCCCCATTAAAAAAGTTTGGGGATCTTGATAATTATTTAAGAGGTGATTTCAACATACATATCATTATTTCCTTACCCTAGGTATTCTCTCCACTTCCCTATCTTTAGACCCCATCTCCAATGTCAATATTGTCCCATACATTTCTTCAATATGTCTGTAGTTTTTAGAAATATAGGATATAGTTATTTTTAACATATCTACCCCTATATTCCACAAATACGGGGTGTAAATTTTTTATATACTAGAGTATAGGCTGAACATTACAAAAAACTAAATCTGTATCCGTTTCTCAGCTCTTTATTTCCAATATTTAACCTAATCCTTAAACCCCATGGGGCCTCACTATCTCTTTAACAATGATTTATTTTTTAATTTAAAATGAAAAAGGGTTTTCTACTTCAAAACATGATTTCCCAAATTACAAGAATATAATTTATCAAAATTTTCTAATACTATCCTAGTAAAAAAATTCAATAAGTCTCCATTATCAAATTTCTAAAAAAACTTATGGAAAAATACATGTATGAAACCCCAATGAACAATCAAATTTTCATTATTTGGAATACAAATATGTTATTTGATATGATCAAATCCTCTCCCATATTCCAAAAGGTTGTGATATCTCATTAATAATTCTTATTTCATATAATGATCATGTGAGATAAGTGTGATATATAAGAAAGAAAAGATATTTGGTTTCATTTACTAGCCTATAAAGTCATCTATCAAAGATTTTTTTTAGGAATAGTATTTGATTTTAGCCTTGAAAACTCAATGAATAAAATATGAAACAACTTCTTTATAATTGAAATGTAGGATTTTAAATCTTCTCTAATAGATTAAATTCTTTTCTATTAGATTTATTCCAAAAATATGTTCACCTATTGAAAGAGTGAGCAAAGAAGAAGAAGGATGTTTTGTAGGTTAGAGAGTGTCAAGACATCATCTAAGTAATCTCACCCTTCCCTTGTCCTTTTCTCTCATAAATGTCATTTGTAATTACATGTAACTCACCTCTATTGATCAAGTTGGAAATTTCAACTTGAGTCATGCATCATTTCGTGCTTCTAATAAGTTTCTCCAAAATAGTGATATCATGTAACTGATGATGATTTCATTGTCTAAGGACATGTAGAGAATATTTTTGGGGGATCCTCAAGGTAAAATTATGTGGAAGGAGGAGGAAATCATGGATTATATGGCTAATAAACCCAACAACTTTAATGACGTGGATATTTTTTTAAATGGTATATATTCATTGTATTATAACCTTTAATAACAGAGGGATGAGGATATATATATATACTTGGTATATAAGCTCATAGTCATGGGAGACATGGTTGTAGTGGAGGAATAGAAATCTAGGGAAAATATTAATCCTTATAGATAAAAGATGTAGATAATGACACTATAATGAAAGAAAATAAATTTTTTTTTTCTCTTGGAAATAGAGGATAGGTGTAACACCTCATGATTTTTGAATATATTTTTATTTAAATTAATACTATATTTTGTATCTTTCTCCACAATCAACACAAAAATAAAAACATTTCTGACATATCACTTGAATATTATTAATAAAATTTTATGAATAATAAAACCTCTTGAAAATAAAAATATGTTACTCAAGTAAAATTATTATATTTAAAGGATGGATTATTAGAATGATTTCATATTAAAAATGATTTTACTTTTTCAAATAACTATTATATGGTGTTGTATATATAATAATATAAAACTAATTTAGATAATATCAAAATATTATTATATATTTACTAGTTTATGAACAAATATTTAATTAGAAATTTATACGAAGTAACATTAAAAACATTTAAATATTTATTTTTATTTATATAAAAATAATTTTTCAATATATTTTTGTTTATTTAATTGAAACATTTTTATATTTGGAAGTATAAATTTTATTAAATGACCCTTATTTTTAGATTCATCTTGTTAAAATTATCTTTAGATGAAGGTTTATGTTTTTTAAGTAATTATTTTTAGGTGGATCGTAAAAATAATTTCTTACTAAAGCCATCACATTTATGAATACATAAATAATAAATTATAACATGAAAATATATTTATAATATTTAAATATAAAAAATATATTAATGTAGAAAATTTATTCATATAAATATACTATGTTGAATTTATAAAAACCAGACCTAAACATTTAAAAATTATATAATATTTTATTATAAAAACTATTTTTAATCTTTATCTTTTATGTTATCTAACTATATGAAATTAAATATTTTATTTGATTAAAAATAAAATAAATATTTTTTTTAAAATATTAAAATAATTAATGGATTTTAAATCACCAACATTGATAATTTCCCCTAAAGTAAAACATTTAATCTTAAAATAATTTTTTTTGAAAAGATGTTTTTATATGTTGTATTCGCTAATATTAAAATAAATTTATATTTAAGAACAATTAGTAACAAATGTATTAATTATTCAGAACGATTTATTATAAATATTTTAATAAGGACAATTTTTTGTTTTTTATCAAATATTAAATATATAGGTAGAAATTAATTACCCCAATAAAAGCCAAATATTAGAATAATTTAATTGTATAATAGTAAAATAAATAAAAACATGATTAACATAAGAGTGAAAATTAATGTTTGAGTAAGGATCTAACTTATCTCATTCCCCACTAAATTATTCTTCTTTTTTTATTATGATTCCATGTGAAACATTGGGTCTTTTAAATTAGAAATTTTTATTTACAAAAATGGAATTTATTTTATCTAAAAAAGAATCCCTACTATAGAACATTTAAATAATATTTATAAATCCATATTATGATAAAAAAACTAATCTACTATCTCATAATCTTTCTCCCCTAATTATATATGAATTAGTATTTTACAAATACCTTTCTATGGATACTTAATGTATTACCCAATAGAGAAAATCTAAAGGCATATATAAAGTTCTCAAGAGAAAAATCTTAATTATTTCATTATTTTACTATATACAACCTATTTTATTTATATACATTTGATAAAATAATTATTAGAAATACTATAAAATTTTATTATACTGATAAATAACATGTTTTTACTTTCCTCCAAAACCATTTGGAAATATAATACATCGTAAAGTGTATATACAAACTTCCAACTCCATGAATGACAGGTTTTAATTTTCATAATTGTATCACATGGATGGATCTAAAGTCCAATTAAAACGTTTAATATGAAATTAATAAAATTATTTAAATTAAATAATTATAATCAACTCCCACACTTCCACCTAATATATAGAAAATTGAAGTATCAATTACATGTATGTGTGGACTACCGCCTTCATTAAAGTGAGTTGTTTCATTTTAAAAACTATTATTTTCATATTAGTCCAAATATATTATAATATTATTCATCACATTATTACCATATAAATATTATAAATATTATTATTTATTAATGATATTATACACAAATAATCACTTTTATAATAATGCACACTAGTACTTTCCATCATGTCCATGTTTGGGTGGGATTAACCACATACGTGAACAATGCTATAAATTTCTATCATGGGTAATAATGGGAAGATTGTTACTTGAGATAGTGGAAAATAATAAGATAATAATTATTTTCTTCTTTTTGAATGTAAATGGTAAAAAAAATTATTATGATACCACTATTGACACGTGAAACGTACCAAAAAATATCAGCATTTACATCCTCATTATGACACAAAAAAATACATTAAAATGAAATTTAAAACACCGTAAATAATTATATAGAATGTGTTATACTTCCTTAAATTACTTTATAATCAAAAAATTTAATCTATAAACAGTAATCATATCTTCCATTATAAAAAAGGAACTAACAAACTATTGATTCTAATAACATCTAACGATGAAACAATTTATAGTTAACTCATGTATTTTGAAAAAAATTTAAAAATTGATGATTGTAAAAAATTATTGCCATAAATTAGGATTATAAATATCTTATTTATATATTTTTTTTATATAGGATGCTAATGTACATTCATTGTATTTTGGAATTTGGGTAAGGTTTTCTGTATCTCAATTTTTCTTTATTGAGAAATTATTTGTATTAACCACTTGTTTACTTATTGTTTTGTATATAATGTTCAAGGATTTCTTTTATCAAATATTTTCAATAAATTTAATGGATTTAAAAAAACATTTCGTGTTCTAAAATTCTTGGGTTTTCAATAATAAAGATAAATATGTTGTATGGGTTTTGTCCATAGAACCCCCCATTAATTATGTTTTATAGTTTCATATTGAAAGTCTTACTTCTATGCTTGGTTTCACTAACCTCAGGATTTTATGTTAAACTTTCTCAACCTATCTAGGTAAAGTGAGTTATTTTATTCTAATATTCCACCTTAGCAAATTTCTTCACCATAACTGTGTGACATTATTATGTTTAATTTTCATTCTCTTAAATGAATTTTATTCTTCCATGCATATTTTTCCAATCCATACAGTTTTCTCATATAATTTTAGAATCCTAATTACTTGTTATCACATATATACATCTTATTTCCATTATCATATTTTCAAATGGAATTTTTATTGTCTATTTTTTACATACCATGTTTTCAACAAATTTATTTTAAAATATTAATAAATTTGTTCCTTTCATGATAATATTTATTATCTTCAACTTCACAATTCATCAAGATAACCTTTATGTATTTTATAGGATCCATTATTGAATATTATTTTTAAATTAAATGTTTTCAAAATAATTTAACTAAACAGTACTAAAATTATTTATTCCTTTTTTCAAGGCTTCATTATTTTTATTTCATTCCAAATAATAATTTTCCAAAATTTCTTCTTTCTGAATGTGTCTCATGACATCTAATTTTACGAAAAAGTATAGAAATGAAATATAAATACACTTTTGTGGTTTTTAATGAATTTTTAACTTCATATAAATAATAATTGTTTCCTTTGGATATTATTTTAGATGGTTGAACTTGTAAAAGAATTTTGAAATCATCCTTTGGGTGATTGAAAATTTTTATATAAACATGTCTTCTTCTTGATGTTATTTTAGTGTTATTCCCTTTGTAAATGTATGAAACAAATATTCCTTCAATTTTTTCTTTATATTAAGTATAATTATTAATTTCAGGATGAAAAGAATATATATGGATGTGGATGGGTGGTGTCCTATATTTCTCTACAATGCTTTTCTATGGACTTATATCCCATGATATGATGATGGGAATCGAGTAGTGATGCTCACTCTATTACGGGAATCAAAAAGTATATCTTCTCCACTATGTTATGGTAATAATTTAGTGACAAATTATCCACTATTTTTCTTTGAATCATGTAGTTATTATTACACTAATATGTTTATAGGAATTATGTTGTGATTCCTATCAAACATTGGAATCAGGTAATGATGGCACCTCGACCATGTTATGGGAAATGGGTGATCATTCATGCTTCATTATTTTATTATTTCTATGCATAAGTTAATTATATTTTTTTTCTCCTTTCCATAACATTATTTATAAATATTCATATGATTATATTCAATGACATATATTTATTGTATCATATTTCCACACTATTATTCCTTGAAATAATTTTTTTCTTTTGATATTACATGAATTTTTATCATGTCATATGGACACCCATTACTACTCAATTTTTTTAATAATTTATCTCTCCCATGATCATTTTTTCTCATATTATAATTATCTAACCCCTGATAACATGTTTATGAGATTTTACCTTACTAATAATTTGACCTCATCATTTTTTAAAACATCATTTCAATGGTAATGTAAATAAGAATAACACATGATAAGTATAGAAGGGAGTCTGGTGTGGCTCAATTATGGAGATATGTTTACATGTTTTATACAAAAAATTCCTATGTATCTAGTCATCAATTAAAATAGTCCTCTTATTCTTGTGATTATGACTATTTTTGGGTTCAATGGTTAATTTATAGAAATGATGTAATATATAGGTATATATATATTATGTTCTTATCAATTCCAATGTTTAAGGAAATTGTTTCTAACAGCTGATCTAGGAGTTAGAAATTGGGGGGCCACTGTTGGTATTAGAGATTGTTTTATTTATGTTTATGGATTAATTATGTTATTTTCACGAATAAGGCTAAGAATGTATTTTTAGAAACCTTGGGATATGACAATGGGATGAGTTTATGTATATGATAACAACCTAATGTTTTGTTAAAGTACTGATTGTGTGGTTTCCTATAAATAAAATCCATCTCTAGATACTAAAATGTGGATGAATATGTGGGATAGATGAACCAAGTGTTAATCACCATAAAAAATATTAGTAGGGTGTCAAATGGATCGTTACTCGGTTCGTGATGAGTGGAGAAAAGACTACACACCTGGCTATACACTCCAATGGTATATGATTTGGTTAATAAAAATTAACATTTTGAAACATTATAAATGATATGAATGGAATTTCATGATATAATATAAAACTAGTTAGGTTAGAGAACCTAAAGGGAATAAGTCCATTGAAAATAATGGTACAAATGAAGTAGATATAAGTTGATTTAATTATGTCATATGTAAAACAAGATTACCATAGGTTAAAATACATGTTTCATTTTAGTAGACAAATTTATGTTGTTTTTTTATAAATTCATTCACTCAGATTATATTCAAAATTATCATAATCATTTTGGTTCTAGTATTTGTTTGGAAACATGATCATTAAAATTATGTTCTTCAATGTATGTCTCCATAATCTCATAAGCCTTATATGTTTCCTAGTAGGTTTATTTGGAAAAATGGTTGAGAACTACAATATATGACTATTGGAAATTAAAATACTAGTTTTATAATATTACCCATGATAGTGAGTGGTAAAATATAGTTTTGGTCTTGAATGCCTTAAAGATAACCTTGTCTATTTAATTATTAATTGATAAATCAAATTGATAGAAACAAATTTATTTAAGGGGGGAGAATATAACACCTTGATATTTTGGAATATATTTTCCTCTAAATTAAACTATGTTAATTATATCTATCAACATGAAATCCTAAAAAATGATTTGTGACATGTTAGATGAATATTATTAATATAATTATAAGATTAATAAATCCTATAGTAAAAAAACCATATTACTCAACTAAAATTGGTTACAATTATGGGATAAATAATTAATATAATTTAAATTTAAAAATTATTTTTCATTCTCAAATAATGGTTTCAATTTTTTATATTGTATCCTAATAAATTAATCAAACCAATTTTAAATTAATGTTATATATGAACAAATATGTTAAGAATAATTTAACTATAAATTTATCAAACATGGGATTAATAACATTTAAACCACAAAATTATCTTTTTTGTTATATTTTCTATATTAATTTAAAAGATAAATTCATAAATTTTGAAATTTTATTTTTCTAAAATGAACCTAAATTTGTAATTCTCTATATAGAAATTATCTTTGGTCTATTTTTGGGTATTATTAAGAAATGATTCATTTTAATGTGGATAGTGAAAATATAGTTTTAACTAAAACCATATATTTATTGTTATATCATGATGTAAGTATAACTTAAAAACATGTAAATAAATTTCATGATCTAGAATTTATTTAGCGATTAAAATTATATATTTAAAAATATTATGCCTAAAAACATGTAAATTTCTTGATCAAAAATTTATTTAGCCTTTATCACTTAATTAGGTTTTTATCGAATGAAATTATGTTTTCTCTTTAGATTATATTGACAAAACCCTCATTTGGTTCATAATAGTCCAATTAATTTAATTAAAATAACCAAAAATTGAAATTTTATACAAAAAACATTTATCCTTATAAATTCACATTTTATTAAAAGGGTTTTACAAAATCCACAAACTATTGATAAAATTAATTTTTATTAACAATAAAAATTTCATATGATGAAATTAATATCATATATGGTATCATTAGTAAAATATTATGTATCAATTCTCATTTTAATTTTAGGCATTAAAATTAATTTAATTAAGTAATAATTAATTACCCCTATAAAAACCAAAAATAGTAAAACTGAAAAATCTAATAGTAGAAGACTAAAAAGAATCTATATAACATGTGTTAAAATGAATGGTTGAGAGGGTAACATCTTTATATCATATACCTATATATTATTTTACAATTTATCTCTACATTACATGTAAAACATGTGCTCCCTCTATATTAAAATGATATATTTACAAATGTATCATTCCCTTCACCAATAAAAAGAGATGAACTTCAACCCATTCCCGAACTCATTTTCAATAATTATCTTTAAAAAAATATTCCTCAGTATCTCCTAAACATTATTCACACATCTTATGAGTCTTGGTCTTCCCATAATACCAAGATAAAGAGCCTTAATTTTTTACTTAATGGAGAACATCCGAAGGAAAAGGCACTAAAACATATTTTATCCATTGATGTATTCTCTTCACTAACTTTTTTATCATAAAGAATAACTAAAATACAATTAAAAATTAAATATATTAATAAATAATTATTATGTATCTACTATAATATATTTCACTATAATAGGATTGTAAACATGGAATATATAAAAATAATTAACAACATCAATTTGAAACTACCAAAACAAAACAACCAAAGATAGTGAAATCTAATGAGGAAAATTAAATATAAATAACTAATGTATTTGTAATGAATAATTATAAATTATGTTTATAATTGGTTATATTACTAAATGAAATAATGAAATAGGTTATTAATAAGGTTGTTTTTTGTTATATATGATGTTAAATCACTTCAATGGACTTTAGGGATTAAGTTGAGGGTTATCGTATCTCAACATATCCTTTCTAATATATGATGGGGATTCACAACATGTTTCCTATTTTTGATGCATATGTTCTACATGGATTTATTTTATCATCATTTTCATTATATATTTTGGATTTAGAAATCAAATTCATGTTCAACATTTATTCTCTTTTCAATTACAATGTTAAGGATTATGTAAGGGTTTTGGTTAACTCAATTCTCCTTTCTTTGAGTAAAATTATTTCATCATGAAATTATAATGTATATTATGAGATTCTTACACACTAATATATTATATCAAAATTTATCTATCTATATGTAGAAAATGACACTTTTGAGTCCTATTTTCCACCTCAAAGAATTTAATCCACATAATATAATGACAATGTTATGAATAATTTTAATTTTAATTACTGAGGATTTTTAGAAACCTAATTGTGTGTTATCTCATGTGACCATCATATGTACCTTCTAATTTTTTTTACAAGGATGTTTTATTATTACTTTTTATGATGTAGTTTTTCAGTAGAGGAATTTTATAAAATTAAAAATGGTTATCCATTCATGATTTTATGTGTTATCTTCCACTACAAATTTCCTCATGTTAACATTTATATGCTTTTCAAATCTCTATTATTGAAAAATATTTTTAAAGTAATTTTTCTTGAATTATTTTCACCTCAAAATATTGAATCATTTATTGATTTTTCAAGGATTCATTATTGAAATTTAATTCTAAATATTTATTTTAAAAATGTATTATTTTATAATGTAGATTATAACCTTCTCTTTTATGATAAATTTAAGAAATTATTTCTAATGACTATTTTATTATTTTTCATTCATTTTCCTCTTTATTTAGAAATGACTTATTTCCTTAAAATGTTATTTTTCAAGAATAGCCCAATAAATTCCATATTGAATCATGATTTAGGAGATTAAAAATATTTTTATCAATCTATTTAATTAATAAAGACTTTTTTCAGTGAATCAATTTGGAAAGGTATGAACCCCATTTTATTTCTATTGATTATTTATGGATTGATAAATGATTAGTTTCAATTGGAACACACATATCGATGAATGAGGATATGTGGGCTCTTATATGACCCAAAAATTATTTGTATAATGATTTATATCTCATGATATAATTAGGTTAATTGAGTACTAATAATATCTCCACTATGTAAATAAAGAAATGTTGTATGCTACACAATGTTTTGGGAATTATGTAGTGATTACTAATTTAAAATTTATCTACAAATAAATTAGTGATATTTGCTTCACTATTTTATTGGAATCAGGAAGCCATGAAATCCACATTATATGAAATAGGTAGTCTATTTTGGTCTACCAAGTTATCAAAAATAGATACTGATTAATGCTCCGCGATTTTATATTTTCAACACCAAATTTAGTACCCCAGTTTATTATTACACTTAATTTCCAAAATATTTCTTATCTTCATCCCCATTATTATTCCTCATGTCTCATGATTATTATCGAATTTTTTCATACTCTTAAGAAAAGGAATAATTTTTATATTATAATATTATATATCTTGATATCATATATTATGGAAAAAAATAATATTTCATATTCTTTTTAATAAGATAGTTTCCCTAGATCATGTTCTCGTATAAACATTTGACCTAACCAATGATGACATATCGATTATATTTTCCCATAATGTGAATTTGAGATCCCCCTTTTGTATTATTCCATTCCACATGTTTTGAATATGATTACATCATATTATAAGTCATGGAATGAATCTAGTTAGGCTCAATTATGGAGATATGTTCACAAGTGTTGTAAAATAAGATTCTTATATTGACAATACTAAAAGACACTAAAACTTTCATCCATGTGATTTTAAATATTTATGATATTTAATGTTAAAATTATGGAAATGATGTAAAGTAAATATATTTTATCTTGGTTTGAAAAAAAAATACAGTGTTTAAATGAAATCTTTGTTTACCATATCTGGGAGTGGATGTCTAGGTCACCTCAACAAGTTAATCATTAGTGATGTGGAAACCATAGGTCTAATAATTGTATCTAATTTCCAAATCCTTTTCATTTAATCTATCCTATAATAAAAGTTTATTATTGTATGTAATAAGACACCTTATTTCATGATAATGTTACTTGTAACATTGTTAATAACCAAAACTTAAACCATAGAGACCATCCCCTATGAGGAGGAAATAAAAATTGTTGTTTGAGTCATCTCTTAGAATGTAATCCATGTCATAATGGTTTCCCAAGGTAATTTTTTATTATTTAAAGGTTCAGAATTAATCTTAATGTTGTTTTTACCATTTTGGACTAATTTAAATATAATCATATACCTAGAGAAAACCATTCCACCACCAAGGTTATCATTCTAATGGTGCACTAGTATAATTCCTTCAAATGTTTTCTACTTATTAGCATGTGAATATTCTATCATAAGATCCTTTATAAAATTACCGTTGAAAAACTCTATTGGTATCTCCCTACATTGATCTCAAACTAGGTGTGTATTTTTCTAAAGGGAAGGACCATCCAAGGTTCTGTTTCCCCATCTTAAGATATATTTAGTGAACTTAGCCTGAAAGTTTTAGGGAATAATATCATTGTTAAAATGTACATGAAAAAAAATATTATGATATAATGAAGTGGGGATTGGTCGTAAATTTCATGAGTAAGTTCAGTTTTCTAGAGTAGGGTTTTGAATTTCTTTTTAGGTGATACTCCTCCCAATTTTTCTCTATATCAATAATTGGAAAGTGGTTTGGGTGTATTTAATCTTCATTTGATATCCACCAGGGTGATCCACACTCCCCAAGTCTTTTCATCCATGCCAAATAAATTACATGTAAAAAAGATGAATGAATAAATTTATAATGGTCCCAATCCATCCCAAAATTCTTTATTATTCTTAAAATTGATGAAAAATAGAGTGGATAACTTATTAGTCGAGCTAAAATACATGTATTCATTTCATAGATTCACTTCCCATGGAATTAAATTCTCAATGATGATTGGTTTGGTATAGCTAAAATTTCATTCCTAGTGATCTACCTTGTATATCCTTGGGCCATTACGGGAGTGAATATTTGACATTATAATAGTCTCATTGATATATTTTTCATATCTGATTCCAACTAGAAGATTAGGAATTTATCATTTTAGAAAAGTGTTATTCTCATTAAAAAATTTCATACTTTTATTCCTCCACCTATAATTTTTTATTAATGTTCCAAATGTTTTTTTAGGTCATATTAAAAAGGATATTAATAGTTCTATTTGGGACTCTATGTAGGTGGGAATTATCACTGGGAAACTCTATATCTTTTGGAAGTTCCCTTAATGTTTGGATATCAATGTCAAGGGAATATAAGAAATAATCCTTCACATTACATATAAATTTAATTGAGAGTCTCCTAAGGGGTCTTCCCTATGGGAATATTTCACAATAGAGAAATATGTTTGGTTTACTAATATGGATTGGAACTGGATGTTTCAAATCTCAAAGATATGGAATGGTTCAAATGAGTGCTTATATATTATCAATTACTTCTTTAGATAGATCATGGGAAGTGGTAATATCTACTTATTTCTTAACCACAATTATATCTCTATTCTCTTCATTACTTACTATTTGTACCATAGAATATGGTTTCATGAAGCTTTTTGAAATCATATTTACTTATATACATATTGGATTTTTCTAAAAATCAGACTTGTTCTAGAATCAATCATGTCGGGGCAGATTATGTACTACGCTTTACACCCTCTAGTTCATCACATTTCTGTATGGATGTATATTGTAAAATCTGTAAACAAGATCATGATTTTTACCCCAATTCAACTTTCCTATAGAGATTTAGAGTCCCAAAAATAATCTACTTCTTAACAAAGAGTAATATTCATATATAACTCCTTGAAGATGACAATTTCCAACATGAATGAGTGTATCCAATTTTTATATTTTCTTACTATATTCCATTATATTTTGATTCTGGTAATCACATGATTTATAAATGGGACTAGGTTTGGTTGATATAGGATCTTCTAGGAGAATACATGGAAATTTAAATTTCACTTGAATTATTTGGGAATCATATTTGAATTTGGTTCAGTGAAATTCATTATACCTCCCCAGTCATGTTTTCTCTAATAGTGTATTTCACTTTAGGTTGATTGTGTGGTTGGGTATCATGAAATCACTCAATATTCTATAACCTACTATAGCGAACCAATTTTATAAATCTAGGCATCTCACCCTAGGTGGTCACCATATGGTCATGTACAACCAAGAAAAAGAAATATTTCTTAGGATAAAACTTATTGAGGAAAACCAATAGGTACAATGAGAAAGGAAGAAAAAATATACATGAGACATAAAAAGAAAAACCACGAAAACTGGACTATAAAATAATACAAGAAAATTCTAAACAATACCATGTGTGACCATCTGTCTCTACTAATCCAACCCACTATGAAGATGATGTTAAAAATAGAAATAGGAATGTTATATAATTCAATTCCCTTTAACAAAGCCCTATAAATAAAATATACGACTACACAAATTCAAAATTAGGGTGTGATAATAATTTCTTGTCAAATTCCACCAATAAATCTTTATATCTTCTAATATCAAGAATGAGTTAAGTCTAGATTTAAAACCAATCCAGTATACAAATATCGTTTTAAAAATAAAACCATTTTTTAAAACATACATTGGTTTTCATAAAAACATACCATATTCACCAAATAATGTAATATGTCAATTATAAAATTAAAAAGTGAGCGTAGGTAAAAATCAATAATGGGCATACCTTAATACAAGTATGTGATAAAAACACCATGAAAATACCATCTTGTGATAAACTAATAATAAATGAAAATGAACACCATTTGGGTTCTATCCTATAGAAATCCATTCTAGCCATGAAAGGAAATCCCCAATTCCTGCTTATAGTTGATCCAAAAAATATAACCAATAGTGGAATTACGCACACTAATGTAACATAAAACCTCTTGTGGAATTATAAACATAATCTGTGAAATGTATATTACTAAAACACCTAATGCTATAAATTTTTTCAATGTTTGTCAAAATACTCTTAGAAACCATTCAACCATTTAATAAAATATTTTCACATTAATCACATTTCACTTCTATGAATAAAGTACAATTTCCAAAAAAACCATCATATAATTAATTTAATCAAACACTGAGTGTGTGAAAATCCCCTTTTAATGAAACCCCATTTAAAACACTAATTTCACCCTACAAAACCATTCCAATGTCAAATATTTATTTTATATTGAACAATCCAGAGTAATTGACAAGCAAATATAGAAATTAATGAATTAAAACCATTAATAGAGACACCAACATAATTAATGGAGGAAACATAATCTCTTTCATCAACAAATATTTGAAATAAGATGATCGGACTTATAATGAAAAGGAATAAGGTAAAATTACAATGTTTTAATAGAAAATACAAATCAATAACAATGTGATCCATAAACGCATCCAATACTGCTAAAAAACCAATAGAGATGAATAATTAGGAATATATCTTTCCAGGGAGATGTGAAGCTACTATCATGTGGATTGAACTCTAAATGGAGTAATCTAAAAGGGGAGAGATCACCTAAAATTTCATGAAATAACCCTAGGGTTTGAGAGGGTGGTCGGCCATCAAATGAGTAACGGTTTAGGTCTGTAATGTAAATAAAATCACTAAAATCAAGTAATTTATGTTGTTAGCCATGGGTTTTTGTTATTCATTTATCACAGTGTACATAAAAAAATAATGAATTCCCTCATATAAAGAAGGGGTCATGCAACAAATTTACGTCATAAGTTCATATTTTATGGGGAAATTAATTTTGATATTGAATCTACTCTCACGGATTTTTTCTCGTGAAAATTTTACATTTTAAAACATGATTTACTATATAAATTCTTTCTGTGGCCAATTCCCTATAGAATCCCCCTTACGGGACCTCCCATAAGGCTTTCAATTAAACTTGATCCCAAATTCCCCCTCTAAATTCATTGAAACATTTATACCCCAACTATATTAAAATAAATAAATTTATATACACTAACATTAATTTATTTTCACCAAAAATTGATCTCCTTCTCCGAATTTATTAAAACCCACCAAAAAAAAACTGTATCAAAAAAGAGTGATAAATTACCAGAAATAATATAATAAAATATTACAATCTCCCAAACATATGAAATTTTATCCCAAGAATGCCTTGATGATTTTTTATGGATGAAAAGCTTTAAATTGCTACAATATTAGAAATTATAACTCCTATGTCTTATGGATATCTAATCTGTACTACTAAAGTATACAGACCAAGGGAATTGATTTTCCATACATTACATTCTCCAATAAATCCATAATTTTTGCTAGATTCTCAACCATGGTGGTGTTGGGATAGTGATCAGAACCCTCTAATTCAATCACATGAGAAGGGTCTGGTTGATACCAATTCATTTTTTGGAAACATGATACATGAGATGGATGGAAATCAAACTAGATAGTAAGTCTAACTGATTCTATACCTTTCTAAGATGTCCACAATCTCAAAGGGGTCAAAAAATATCAAATAAAACTATTCTTATCAACCTAAATGGTGTCCCAAAAAAGTTAAACTTTTATAAAAACCCAATCACCATCCTCAAACTTAAGTGGTTGATGATGAGTTATTAAAGTCAATTGTCCCCTTGTTCATTTGGATTCAAATTTACCTCACATAAATGTGCTCATTCTCTATAATTCATTTTATTTAAACTCTCTACAAACCAATTACATGTGAATAGATCTATGAAAATAACTTATTGAATTTTAAAATGGATTTTATTTATTTATATGAATACACTTAGAGACATTGTCTTAGAGGCCCTCTATGGGATCCCATTTCCCGATTTTTCTTCAGTTTCAAATATCATATATGATTATCAATAGAGTTTGATCCCTAAAGTGTATTCTCAATAATAGTGTGTCACATAGGATTAATTTTAAATTTATAATTTTCTTAAGTTTTAATCTCAGTTATATAGAAATCCATTACTTTAAACTCCCATTCCAAGAACATAAAGTGAACTCCCACAATAATAGTTGGGAACAAACACTTAGTAATCATGAAATTCAAGAAATTTTAGAGACTTTTTCAACAAATCAACCAAGGGTGGAGTTTCCGCCAAAGAAAGATGTAAAGGATATATTTTTTCTTTTTGATTTTATTTACAAACATATAATAGATTTACAGTTCACAAAAGAGGTTATTGGAAAAATAAAATATGGGATTTGGAAGTTTATATAGTTAAAAAATATATTAAATTAATAACTACCCCTCCCACATACATAAACTCAAAAATGACTACATTTGTTAATCTAAGTGTGGTATAAATTGATAAAATGATTGATTTTAGAAAAAATAGAGATATTACATAAACAAGATACAATATTTCCACACTACACTCAAACAAATAACATAATACAAAAAAAATAACCCTAACATTCACTACTAGATAGTCATGTACAAAATAATTTAATACCAAAAGGTTTCATGCAAAATATTAGTTCATGAATATTTTTTAATAGATATCCAAAATTTAACATGTACCTTTATTGTAAGAATCAAGAAACAAATCTTATAAAAAAATATTTAAAAAATATTTAAAATTAAAAATTTAAGGAAACCAGTAGCATCACTATAAAAAATTTAAATAGGTTAAATAGTTACTCCCTATATATGTAGAATATATTCTCAATATTATACAACTGATGTGGAACCTCCCTCACAGAAATTGAAATACGTACTCTACTTGAAAATTTAATAGTCCTACAAGAAGAATAAATGAACAAGAGATAATTGGGAATTCAAAAAAGAAAATTAAATTGACTAGAGTTTGAGTTGAGTTAAGGTGAATCCATGGTTTTCCACTTATGTCTACTTTTGGCATTGAATTCATAATGAGTCTACAACAAAAAAAAAAGAAAATCTTACTACCAATCGTTCCATCTTCAAATGGTCACTCCACCATCCACACACTACATTCACCTCATGTTCATTGATTACCAATAGTAGATAATAATAATGAATCAAACAAGAGACATGGAAACCAATAGAAACTACAACAATATTTGGTAGAATATTTATGGATACAAAAAAACTATGACTGGAAGATTTATTCAAAAAAAAAACACAAGGAAATCATTGGATGAAACCCATGAACCACTAAACTATTAGTCCCCAACCAATCTCATTGCAATAATGGTCTTTTTCATGGTCACTAAATGGGTAAGAAAAATTAATTATTATTTGTTATTTTCATTCAAAATTTAATAATGTTATCAAAAAAAACTCTTGTAACTCTTCATATTGAATAAGCCTCGTAAAAAACTGTTGAACTTGAGTACTAATCACCCCTTCATAAAAAGGTTCAAAATATATATTTTTAGAAAATTGGAAAATAAGTCATGAAGAATGGTTGGAACCAACATCATAATTACAATTAGTGAAAAATAATTCCAAAAACACACTCCTCCCCCCCCCAACATTTTTCATTTATAGGTTCAAAAGAAAAACCATCAACTGCTAAAAGTTATCATTGTCAATCTCAGTGTAAATTTAGGAGATAACTCCCTTTGGTGAATTAGGGGTTATTCTTCAAGACTGTCTATGAATATATAATACTCTAGGATAAAACATTTTTCATTAAGTTAGTGAAATGAAGTAGGGGAAGAACTTATTTCCATATTTAAAAATAATCCAATAACTCTTCCCCTCCAACACCTTGATACACAACAGAAAAATTTCCAGAAGAAATATTATGCCCCCAGGTTTAATAGAATAGAAATTGGCATTAATTTTTGGAAAATGGTAGGGTGGACGATTCTGGATAGATTGAGACACACTATTAACATGATAGAATAATATAAGAAGATTTACTTAAATATAATGAGCTATTTATTTCCAAATTTGACTCTCTATTCTCCCTGATTTTTTAGGTCTTAGGTAAACATAAATTCAAAAAAAATTGCAACAAAATTTTCATAGATAGACTCAGTGACAAAATAATTCCAAAGATGATGATTTTATTTTATAATATAATCTATAAAAATATCATCAACACCATTAATCAACATGAAACTTACCTCTATTGTAGAATCATTGTAGGGTTGAAATTATTCTTGGTCCTCGCCATCCTAAAGTGTCATCTTACCTTGAATCGTGAATTCTAGTCCCAATAGTGGATACAAATGGTTATCATAGAATGATTGGAACAATATTTTCATAGTCCATTTGTCAAATAAGGAAATCATTGGGAAATTATAGTTTCTTAACATCAACTAAAAAATAATATTTCCACCCATAAGGGTACGCAAGTGATCTGTCTTCTAGATTTAGTGTCATTGAAGTTGGTTTCAGGTCCCTAATTCACAACTTTTTGAACAAGTTATATGTAATCATGTTGATTCTAGAACCTAGATCACAAAATCTCATAATATCCTTAATTCAAACAATTTTACAATATATGGTAACACTTCTAGGATAATTTAGTTTTGGGGGATATTCTTTTGGACTATGGAGCTATACTCCTCATTCAAACATATTATTGATCTCTCACTCCAATATCTATTGTTGGATAAGAAACACTTAATAATTTTTTGGTGTGAATGGAGTTTTCTCAAATATTTCATAAAGTGAATTATAACCTCAAAGCCCCTAAAAATCTGAAGAAAAGTAAGGTAATCAATTTCACTATCCTTTTTCATCCTCTATGGAAAAGGGATGAGAGGGGGTAATTCTTCAAAAAAAGGGTCATTAGCCTCACCCTCAAACGTCACCATATTCTTTCTCTATTTTATAAATCATTGTTTTGTTTTTCAATGTTCATGGGATTTTCATATTGAGGGATATCAAATTTATCAGCCTCTTCAGATCTATCTATATTTCCAGATTGCGATTTTCTAGATTATTAGTTTCATTTTTATCTAGATCTCAAAATTTCATCCTTCCATGATTTTCACCAATCTGGTTCTTGAAATATATGGCCTGACCCAATTTTCACTTCCATGTTAATTTTTCTTGAGTTTTACATAGTGGTTTTGAGAACTTTCTCTTTACGACTTCATCCAAATTCCCTAACCATTTGGTCCATTTAGATTTCAAGACATTGAATTCTATAATATGTATCCTTTATTAAAAAACCAATTTCACCTAACACCTAAGGAAGAATTCCCTTATATAAAAATCTATTATTTGATTATTTATCCCCATATTGATTTCAATTAAATGTTTTTGGATGTGATGGGTAATTTGGGGAAGCTGGTTTCCAGATCATTCCTTGATCTCTCCAGAACATATCAAGGTGATTTTTGTATCATGAATTATATTAATATGATAATAGATCTTGGTTATGTATATTCATAACCATCAAAATCATAATTCTAGAACCCACCTTTGATTTAACAGGTAGATCAAAGTTGGTATAGCATTTTTTGGTGTGACCAGACATCTCACAGTGAGATCATTACTCCCAAAATATTATCCCATTGACAATTGTAATTTCGGGGTTTGTTTTTTCCCTTTAATGATTATCTTTCTTTGGAATTTGTGTAGGGACGTTTGAGATAAATTATCAAATATCCATTTATGCTCTTAAAAATTGGAATCAGAGATTTCACCTCTATAATATCTCTTTAACAAGTTCTGGTAATAAAGAGATAGGGTACTAGAAAATGTATCTATATTTATGTGGGGAGATAACTAGTTGTTATAAATTTTCCTAATAAGACCTCTAATTCTATCTCATTCCTCATGAGACAACTCTTACTCATTTTAGAAAAACCGTGTGATATTATGCCTTACTTCTACAATAGAGTTCCTTAGTTAAAATTTGGAAACAAAAGTATTAAAAACCTCATCACAAGTTTCAAAAAATTATTCATCAAAATTATATAACAAAGTCCCATCATTCCCCATAATATAGAATAGAATCACTCTCAACCTCAATTTTTCCTAAAAAAATATCAGAGGTAATTACTAGGTAGAACCATAAAACTCTTGGAAAAACTATAAGGAGACCTTTCCAAAAATAACATTAAATGAATGAAGATGAGAGTGATGATATTGTTTGATCTCATAGATCCTAGACCTAGGACAAAACCTGATTTATGATTTATTTTATGAAATTGTAGTAATATGTTATTCCCTAATTATGGGTCTCTATATGGAAGAGACTATAGGTTGTGGAACATTCACATTTTTCTATTCATCTCTTCCAACCTCGTGGTTTTCTAGATTTAACATTTAATATTTCTTTTTTAATCCTATGTATATAACAATGAAATTTGATTTTAGATATTGATGTTTTATGTTATGGCTTAGATGACCTTGTGTGCTTGTAAATAGATAAAATAGATTTCATTTTTAATATTTTTTTTATCAGTTTCTATTTTTTATATTTTTTATATATACTATTTTATATTTTTTAAATTTTTATATAATTTTTTTTATTTTTTATATTTGGATACACATGCCTTCCTTAGAAAGGACACTAAAATTTACCATAAGGTCATTGAACTCACAAAAAAAATTAAATTTTCAAAACCCCTCTTATTACCAGTATAGTGATGAGTGGGGTTTGGAGCCCTACGTAATAACTAAAGATGTGAAAACCAAAAAATAATAAAAAAAACAAAAAAAAAAGAAATAAAATATACAAAATCATGGTGAGAAATGGATTTTATGAAATGGTGTCTGGGGGAATGATATATAGAGTTGAGAAATCAATGGACTAATTAGATTCCACTAGAAAAATTAAACTTGTTGGAAATATATTTTCATATTTTACTCAAATGAATTCAGTCATTCAGTGATTAGGAAATGGTGGAGATTCATTAAGCTATTTCCTTAGGGAATTCTCATAGCTCTATAATCTTTCAAAGCCTTGATCATTCAATCTTGACCTTTGAACTAATCTATTCATTATAGAAAAGACATTATTTGTCCTTTTCTAGTTTACAGTACATTGTTCAATGATCCAAGGTGAAATTATTCACTACCCCCACATCCCAGTTGTTGGGTAGTGTCAATGGATGCTCATAAATAAATAGAAAATATTTTATAAATGAAAAAACCACTAAAAAATTACACAAACTAAAAATAAAGGTTAAAATAAAATAAATATATGAGATCCCATGTTTTATAATCAATTTAACTACTCAAGATAACATACGTAAAAAAATAAATAGATAAGAAAGGAAAAAAACATCTATTGTGAGACTGTTTTCCCAAGCTCCAACTCTGGATCCTGCATCCTTCTCAGTTTCCTGCCATGTTCTATATGTCCCCCTTGATGAATGTTGGATTTCTAATCTGATAATCAGAAGAAGGGGAATGGATATGATTATTGTTCTAGAATATGGTAGAGATATCCTACCATAATCATCTCCCATGTTGTTCTACAATGCTATGCCTATTCTCAAGAATTTCATAGCCATCGATCACTATCATTCATGTAACAAGAAATAGTATTCCACTCACTCTTCACACTCATAGTCATAGTTAGGTCACATATCTCTATCTTCCTTGGGTTATGAACATCAATATGCATCCTCCAACTCCATTGACTTGAGTAAACCTCTAGCAACAAAATTCACTCTGGACCTGTAGAAACTCCACATATTCTTCATGAACTAATGGTCTTGAATGTAAATAGGAAAATAAAAAATTAGTAATCAGGAACCTAAAAGGGGCTAAAGAAATCAAATCCGCCCATTTTAGGATTCAATAATTTTTGAGATATTGTTTTATATTTTTTATTAATAATTAATGAGTTATTATAAACATAAATAAGTATTAAATGATTCTAAAATCAATGAACATATAATTAATAGAAATATAGTAATTACAATTAAAAAATAAATATAGATATATTGATCACTATAAAAAATTATAGATTTATATATAAATGTATATAGTTATACATATATTGTTATTTTTATAGATAAATATATTATTTCCAAAAATAACTTCTTTTAAAGAGAAATATATATTTACTAAAAACCTACTATAATTATTATCTATATTACTATAATTATACATATTAATGTTATAATTGTAATTATTATATTTATTATTTTATATATAATTATCATCATAAATTATTATATTTTATATAATTATAAAAATGGTTGGGTGTCTGAATGGAGAAGTAGGGGGTTTGGAGACCTTTAATATGGAGGGGGTAAGGGGGTTCGAGTCTCTAGCCGAGATGAGGGGAATGGGACTTGACGTGACTCCATGATAGATAGATTGAGGAAAGGATCATGTGTTACAGGAGTCTTGTAGAGGCTTCGTGAATCATCTAGGAAATAGGATCACCAGTGAGATGGGAATACCACAGATGTCGTAGTGGTGGATGCTCGAGTGGGTGATCTTCTTCATTTAGTTGGTCGCCAATGATTTTGATTATCATAGATGTTCTCCGGTAGTGGTTCAGGATTCCAATTAGTCACATTAGCAACATTAACTCTATTCATCACAGGAAATGATCAATCTGGTTGTGCGTCTTAGTTTGAGATCCTGACTGGTCGACTTAGGAATAGTTTCTTGATCTATGGTGGAGCGTAGTGTCTTGTCTTCTTCAACAAGGGAGCTCATATTCAGAAGGTGAGGCTTAGACTTCATCTATGGTTTTGGGTCAAGATTTGAATTTGGTATTAGATATTGAAAACAGTGTATTGATTATTCTTGGTTATTCATATTTCTGGTCGTGGTGGTCATACAGGGTTACATGAGCAATGGTTCAGAAAACATAGGCGATGGTTGATGTGTGTTATTGTCATCGTTGAATGTGGATGAGATTCTTCAGTTCTAGTGGTGACTCATATAATATGAATCAGTTTTTCCAAATGTTGGTGAAATTTTTAGGGTAATCCTAGTGGTAGGTTAGGGATTGTAGTAGTGACTCAGTAAAGTTGTGGGTGAGGTGAAGTTTATTGGTGATTATAAGAGTGGAAAAAAGAATTTTTTCGTGGTTCAGAAGGGTGAGTGGAGGGGTGTTGAGTCACCGTTCTCTCTTATAGAGGTGGCTTAATGAAATGGTGACATTGGTGAAATGGGGACTCAGGTGTTAGAAATGAGTCATCTGGAGGAGAGTCCTATAAATTGAAAATAAAATATAGGTGGAAACAACATCAAAAAATGTATAAATAAATAATTTACCAGAACTAAAATAATTTAAAATTTATTCCATAAAATTAATATTATAAATTTTTTTTGAAAAAATGTGATTAAATTATTTAAGTAATTAATTAATTGATTGAATTAAAAAATATTATCAATGGATTTATTTATAATTAAATATTGCATAGTATTAAATTTTTTAAATAAAATAAATAAATTTTAATTTTAAATTAATTATCTAATATATAAAAACCATAGTTAAATTTATTTATTAACAAATTAAAATAATGCTTTAATAGTATTAATTAATAAATCTAGATAAGAAGAAAAAAATTTACAAACACAATAAAAGTAATTATACTAGTAAAAACAATTAATAATTATAAAAAATTACTATATTGGAAAAAAACTTCCTATCTGAACAATAAAATGTCAATATATAATTGAATTTATCAATCCAAATTCCATAAATTGAAAAATGGAATAAAAAATGAATTAAAAGAAATAAAAATTAAAGTTAAAAACCCAATAACTGGAATACAAAAGAGATAGTGATTAAAAATTATTTATTAAACATAAAATTATTTATAACGACAAAAACAATCACAAAAATAAATATTTTTAATAAACAAACATATTTTCTAAAAAAATTGAATATAATAATGAATTCAACGGTCATTTATTCGATAAAATAATCTTTTTAAATAATAAAAATTCTATTAAATACTAAAAAAGATAAGGCAAATTAATATAAAAAAGGCCACAATAATGATGGTCTGTGTAGGATTTTGGATGACTCTATTCCATAAATATCTCTTTTAGATCAACTGAACAATTTCTATTGTTTCTTATAGAAGACTCATCCCAACTATAAACTGATCTACCAACACTACACTAGACAAGGATATGTATATGGATTCTATAAAATTCCAAAAAAGGATCTATTTGAATCAAGTCATAATAACTATTTTATAAAGAAAATATATAAGAGGAAAATTATTTTTCCATGAACCAATGAAATCTAAAACTCATGCTTGGATCATATGCTTAAGAACCTAGATATCCATCTCTATATGTCCATCCATATATGGAGGATATGTCATGCTCAATTTCATTTGGTAAATCATTACCTCATAAATTATATTCTAGAACCTAGATATAGACCTAGGGTCCATGTAAGAAACAATTTCAGGGGGAACCCCATTAAATATTTCCACCTCATAGACAAAAAATTCCCTAAGGTACTCCACATTCATTATCACATTTATTGGGAGAAAATATTATGATTTCATAAGTTGATCAATTATCACACAAATATCATCCTTCAAAATGTGAGTCTATAGTAAATATATGATAAAGTACATGGAATAGTTGTCCCAATTCCATAACAAAATTTGTATGGCCTCTAAAAACATGCCGTTCTCTAGAACTTCACCTAAATTCTCTAACATGTAATTCAACATGACACAAAATCCACAATGGACTATATAATATTCATCAACCAATCCTAATGTTTCCAGTAATGATAAATCATGTTATTCCAAGGATGAATGGACCCATGAGAATGGTTTCCACTTTCTATTAACTCCTTACTCATTGAAAAAAGAACATACCAACCTAATTAGAGTATAATTAGTGGTGTGAGGAAAACAAGAACACTCACTAGTAGCCTCCCCATCATTTAATATTTTACTAATGTTATGTAAATAAATGTTTTCTACATGATCTAGTGAATCCTACTAATAAAATAATGATTCATTCCTTATTGAAGACATGTACACCTTTCTACATGATTCTTCAACTCTCAGGCTTGTCTCAACAAAAATAGTTTTCAAGGTCCACTCTTCCAATGACTCCTTGATGTCTTATGTCCTTAATTTCAAATATATTTTTTAATGACCACATTCCCTTTCCTGGGTGTATAAGAAATATCATTATCAAAAGCATTTTTATACTCATCCCAGAATATTTAAAACATTTTCATATCCCTCAAGGTTATAATAGATTTTATAATTTTATTATAAAAATATACAATAAACTGCTCAAAATATTGGAGGTAATGGAACCTTTTAAGTGCATGAATAACTGATACCAACTCATGATTTTGGGTAGGGTAGTTCTTCTAATGATGGAAAAACAATAAATATCTTTATACCTCTATCTATTTCGCATAAATCAATAAGCACGCCAATATTATACAATAAAATCTTAGAAAACATCATATCCTAAACATTGTTCTAGAAGAATCAAAATGAGAACTGATTATAACAACTTCATTTAATCCTAAAAATGATCTATGAAAATTTAATTCCACTCAATAATTACAACTTTATAGGTTAAAGAAATCGATGGATATGTGAGCATGGATAAATCCTTAAAAACCAACCTATAATGACCACAATCCCCTAAAATTTCTTGATCTCAAATGCATTTTACGAATTCTTTTAGGAAATATCTACCTATACTTTTTTAGGATCCATTGAGATTCCCTTGTTAGAAATAACAAGCCACATAAACTTCACTTCAAAGATATAAAACTACCTCTTCTAAATCACATCACATAAGTGATTTCCATAAGGTTTAAATAATTATATGAAAATATTCCATTTTCTCCTACTATTACATAGAGTACACCAAAATATCAAACATGAACATGACAACAAAAGATTCCAGGAACTATTGAAATACCTAGTTCATTAATGTTGTCATTACTAGATGATCATTAGAGACACCAATGGACTAACTTGAAACATGAAATTTTCATACCAGATCCAAAATATTTTTTTAGGTATATCATCTTCTTGTACTCTCAGTTTTTGGTACCCTAAAAGTTGGTCAATATTTAAAACCTAATGAGCCCCTATAAACTGGTCAAAGAGATCATAAATCCTATAAAAGGGATATTAATTATTAACTATGACATAATTTATATTTCAATAATCCACATAATGTTTGAGGCTCTCATTTTCCTTCATAGACAAGAAGATAGGAGGATCCCATGATGAAATTCTCGGATAAATAAATCCATTATCCTTGTGGTCCAAAAATAGAACAATAAGTTTCACTATATTACTAGGTTTCATATGATAATATGAATTATAAATTGGAATCATACTAGGTAGAATTTAAATAGTAAAATCAACCTCTATCTAGGGTGGTAAACCCAAAAATTCAATACGAAAGAACTTGGGGTATTCACAAACCACTACAGGTAGTGGACTACTAAAAATAAGGGTCAACAATATGATGGAAAATTTCTGATAAATTACATGATATCTTTCTAGAATACATATGAAAAGGCCCCCTATCCTAGACCTAGAATCCCACTCTCCCTAAAATATATAATTGAATCCATTGAGAGATTAAAAATAACCTTTATGTTGATAATAATCAATATGGACCTTAACACTGACCATCCAATCCATGCCAATAATTTATACTAGGATATCAATACCAAGCACCAAGAATTTCCACTCCACCTCAGGTCATCTACCATCACCCAACATACTAGACACTTGAACAATGATTTAAACCTCTTCCCTAAAGGTGTTGATATATCCTTCAATAATGGTATAATCTTTGACTGTAAGACGAAAATTTTGACTAACTATAATGATATAAATGAATGAGAATCACAAATACCAAACAAATGTAGAAACATAGAATATGAAATAAACACTACAACTCTAACATTAAAGAGAAGTTCTTCATATTCCTCTCAATAATAATCCACTAGATAATAGAATGTGGTTATTGAACTTCCCTGATGTTTTTATCCAAATGAATATCCCCCTTATCTAGGTTATAATACCCACCACCACTGAAAGCCTTAGAATGATCCTAAAAACTCTTGGTGAGAGTACATAAAATCTTACTTCCTTGGGACATCCTTCCAAATAAATGAAATTTCATTGGGGCCTCCATATGATTTATATTGTTATGACTAGGACTTACACACTAATTGAAAAAATCCTTATTCATTCATAAGAATTAAATAAAAACTAGTACAGATGAATATTGACCACCCATGTGATTCCTTTTCAATCGAGAAGATGCATCGTGGATAACAACAACACCAACAAAAGCTTCACTCTAGCCTATTTTTATGTTATGTCTGCTTCTTCCAAATCATCCAAATATACTCCCTAACAAGTTAAAAGGAATAGGATAATCAGTATAATATCACAAAACCTACACTCCTAGATCTTTTTTTAAAATACATAATATTACGTTTCATTCTTTGATTCTAGTAATTGTGACCAAAATTTTTTATCTATACATTATTACATCAAAATGAATTATTGGATCCCTTATTTTCATAGAGGACCTATTAAGTTTATAGTTTTTATGAAATTAGAAAAATTCTTACCTAAAATATTTACATGATATTAAATTATTATTTCTCACAGTTACCCTTTATTTTGTTTTAAACATTAATATATCATCATCATTCAAGTAAATTCCCTTTTAGACATAACACATTCAATATCATTCTTCAAAACCTATGGAAAAGTAAATATAAGAAGGATGACCTGTTATACTATGTAAGGGTAAATATAAGAATTAATCATTGAATGTCATTAGTAAGAAAAAAAGTGCATTATTGTTTGATGACATAATCAAAGTGCAATAACAAATCATAAAATAAATCATTCCCTAAAATACCAGGATTATCAAATATGAAATAATGGAAAATGAGAGAGTTATTAAATTCAATAATCATGTTCCATGTGATATCAATCTTGATCATTATAATCATTATAAAACCATACCAATCATAAATAAAACATGTACATACTTGGGACATCATTTTACTTTCACTCTTATAATAACTCTTATAAATAGAATAACTATACAGTCTACTACCATAACCAATGAATTCGAGGGCTATTATGGTCCCACCCATCATTATTTTATCACATAACAACTTTTCATTAACTTATCATGGACCCAAACTTCATTGGTTTTTCATATAACCACCCATCATTTATTTATCATGGAATAAATCATCAAATATCCATTAACCACTAAAAAACATCACACATAAAATCTTGTGTTTCATCATAAAATCATGGGAATAAAAAGTAACCACTTTCATAATTTGATTAAACCATGTAAAGGAAATGGGTTCTATAAAAATATATTTGGAACAATATTAACCCATGAAAAATTGATGGGTTCAATAGTTATCTCTTGGAAACATTATTAATCCCTATAAAAGAAATGGGTACCATAATAATCTATTTAATCGATTTTTAACCCAAGGAATAGAAATGGATTCCATAAAAATATATTTATAACATGGTTAAAACATGGAAAACAATTAGGTTCCAAAATAATAATTCTGAACCATTATTATCCCAAAGAAAAGAAAAGGTTTCCTTAAAAATCTCATTGAAAGATGACTAACCCATGGAAAGAAATGTTGTTCGTAACAAAGTTTTTTCAAAAACAATTCATCCATCCAGAAAAGAATAAGGATGGTATCAATAAAATATCATCCCAATGGAGAATAAGTAACAACATGGGTTTTTGATGTTGATAAATTTAAATACCATGAAAATATCTTCAAATTCCTTCTTGAGTAAAATAATCATTAAATATTTTGAAGTATCCCATGCCACTAGTAATCATCAAATAATATGACTCAGGGAGGAATAACATTAACTTAAATTTATAATATCATGATAATAATTAGGATTAAAATATATAATATAAAAGGATTATTATGTACATATCATAAAATAAGATAGGTGTATAACAATAAAACATCTCAAATAAGAAAATTGGTAGTAAAAACCCATTACAGCTTTGGAAAATATTAAACCATAAACCCTATGAAAGAGAGATATTGAAATGAATAATTAATTCCCCATAAATTCAAGTATATGAATCATAATATCCATTCAGGGGAAGTATATTGACCACATAGAAGAAACATGTATTGAATGTGACATAAGTCTCACATAAAGAAATGTGGGACTAGAAATCTCGTTACTACTTGTGTAAATTTTGAATAATGATATCTGTGAAAGAAAAAAATAAATTGAAACTTTTAATATCATAACAAAAATGAAATTCATGATAATACATTTCCGAGAAAATTTTATATACCATATAAAAGTTTATATTTTCATAATTATAACTAAATCTCAATGGACTGTAAATTATGGTCAAATCCCTAACCTTGAGTTAGATTCATCCAAACTATTCATTACATTACCAAATAATAAAATTAAGTTAATTATTTTCTTTCATGAGAATATTTAAAAATTTCTTATTAATTTTATTTCACTTATGACCATGTTATATATAATTTCATAACCAATTCTTCTTAGTTGGATGTTTTTACCATATTATACTTTTGTGCTAAAACTCACTTTGGTAAGTCAATTATGGTAAATGAGGTCATTATTTGAACATCACCAGAATAATAATCATGAAATAATCATAATACTTATACATAAATTATTATTTTATATAAAATAATGGAAAATTTGGATGATAAATGAACTACCATTAAAATCATGAAGATAAATGGATGTACGTATGCCAGAGTAATGTTACCATATTTCAATGATCATTATAGAAAGTAGGTGAGTAAAATATATCTATCCTGAATAAAAACTAATTAATAAATAACATGTTATTTAATTATATATATTTATATTTATCATTATTTTGATTTTGTGGAAAAAAATAATCACATCGCTTTTAGGATGTTGTAGTACACATACCCACAAATGACAATATCACTTTTTTAGTGTGCAAAAATGTAAGATAGAAAGTGATATATTATATTTTATGAAATATAATTTTTTCATGAATATCTTTTTTATTTCATTTATATCAAATATGTTTATCAAACAAATCCTTAATACATTCCATGTAAATTCTGAATGAATCAACTCTCTTTGATGTGGTGGTAGTCCACACATCCACAAATGTTGTTATCATATTACCAGAAAATGGAAAGCATAAATGTATAGATTATATAACTATTAAATAATAAAAAAGAGATAATAAATATCAAATATATCATAGAACTATTATTTCCAACATTATTCCCAACTTTGATCTGTGGAAATGGTAGAATTCACAACATCTGTTAGCAAGGTGGTAGTATGTCGTACACATGAATGATGATTTCATATCCTATTTGATGGAAGTTCGTGAAGTTGTAGGTCATACCCCTAACCTAAAAAAATATCATTATTTTTAATACACATAGGTTATTTTATATTCATTATAATAATAATTTAATGGTATAGAAATAAATAAATAAAAAGTACTCATTGAAGAAAATTACCTTATCTTCACGTAACTCCTTTTGGTTTCCATCAAACAAACTTTTCAATTCTCTATCTGGCCAAATTAAGGATTATATGATGAGAGGATATATCTTATGAGCTTATATATGTTGTGTTTTGATGAGAAACATGGATTTAGAGTTGTCAATAATTGAGGAGATCAAATTGTTTTATAGTGGATGAGGATTTTCATTCTTGTAAATACAATAAGGTAAACAATATTGGGACGTCTCTTATTCATCATGTTCCACAAATAATAAACCAAATTTTGTAAAATATGGTATTTTTTAGAAATATGGACAACCAATTAGTTTTATAGAAGTTTTTAGTTCATTTTATACCTTAATGTTAATGTTTAACCACTATGTAAACTCATTTTTACTTCAATCATTATAATTAATTTTTATTGCATTCACTAATATTTTTGGCCAAACACTATATCGACCATATAGAAAATTTTGAATTTTTCGCATTAAAAATATGTAATCTATTATTCCATATTCCATAAAGAGAAGTGGATGAAATTAATTTAAAAATAATCTCGTAGACAATGCGAGACAATGGGATTTTTAAAAGAAAAAGAACAAAAGATTGAAAAGTATATATATCCATTTTCATTGTGAAATTGATTCCTAAAACCTAAATTGGATTTATTGATAAATAATTGGACTAAAAAAATTAAAATAACTTTAATATATAATTTATTTATAAATATTATTTTGAAAAAAATTCATTTTTCCATTAAAATTCAAAAATATTCACTATTCATAAAAATATTAAATGTTTTAGAAAAATACCCAAAATCCACCCAATGTAAATTTATATGTTTTTATTTCAAAAAAAATATTATTTAAAAAATTAAATTTATCATAGTTTTAAATTTTCATTTAAAAATAATCTTCCACTAAAAGAGGGTAAAGTTATATTTTAAAAAAATACAGCTTTTTGTACTTAAAATACTGTTTTTTTTTTCTTATTTTATTCCAACAAAACATATTTTATGAATTTTAAAATACATTAATGAATTCGTTACAAAAATAATTATTATTATTTATCACAAATAATGATTAATTTCATTTATTTTGAATAAATTCCTCTGGGGGCATAAAAATAGTTTTCAAAGAAATACATCATTTATTTTCAATTGGCCTTTATTTTCATTTCTAACTAATTGGTTACCGAATAATACATTATATAAATATGTGTAACCTATATATTCCAAATTTAATTAATGTTATTTATTCTTTCTATTCAAATTTCTATATGATAACTATCATTTCCAAATACTCATATTAACAGAATATTTTCTACTAGTTAGGCTAAACCTTGTGTGTAACACAAGTTATTGAGGAAACGTAATATTACTAGAAATTAAAGATAAACACGGTGTTTCATATGATGAAAGGTATAATGTGAATTAAAATTAAAACAATATTCCAATGAAATTAAATTAATTTTAAATACATTCCTTAAAAATCAATGTATATTGTAATCAACATCGACTAAATATCATCCCTTAGTCAACACTAAAACGTTAAATCATTTAGGAAATCATTATTGACCAGTTAAATATATATCATTTTAATGCAAAAAAATTTATTCATTCTTATCTTATGCATGTAAGATCATTTGGGTGAATATAAAATTTTTTGATTCTGTTTTTTGGTTAAAAATTTTAATTCTCAAAAATTTAACAACAATGTTATAATGGTTGTTTTAAAATAATGATTTTTAATTGTATATCATTGTTTCATTAATCATTGTGTTATATGAATCCTATGTTGTCAAGGAAATTAAATTTTAAAAGAGACATACCATAAAATCATGGGGTGTTACACATAACATGAATAAAAAAAGCCGGTGGACCTTCTAACCACTAAAGGTGTCCCTGATGATACTCATTGAATTTTCTTTTACTGGGGTTCCCTTACCCCATGCTTTAATTCTATTATAATTATATATGATCTTGGGATTCTATCATATACTACATTAATTAATATATAATATCAAATAGATTCATTATATCTGAAAATATAAACATTTTTTATACAATTTTATAAAAAAATTAATAGTAACTGATGATTCAATACGTATAGTACCTCTCCATGTTTAAGGACCAGCTTCATATTCCCTAGGAACCTATTTCTCAATATATAATTTCCTTGATTCAAGATGAGACTAAGGTGTCTCGTAAAATTAGTGCTCACAACTAAAGTAGTTCTATGCATGTGAAGAACCACATCTATATAAATATTCATAATGATATGATATTTTATTCTTGGGATAATCAAATTTCACTTCATAACCCTTTAGTGATGAGGAATAAATTCCATTAATTGAGTAAGATTTTTTATAAAAATTATTTAGAGATAGATTAATCATCCAAAATCATGAGAGGGATGTGAGACTGTTAGAATGATGCTTTTCACTGTCCCATATTGCCACAATAATAAAATATTAGATACATCCTCCTAATGAGTGTTGAATATGATATTTTAGATTAAGGCATTGAGTTACTACAACCTCACAATTTCAACTCACATCATTTACCTTCAATTTTTTTGAAACATCCTTCAAGAATTCTCAGAACACATAAATATGTTCATTTATTCTAAAAAATGATTTGTTGGGGAAACATCGACCATCTTTACCTTATCAAACTATTTGAATTTTTTTATAATTTAAATATAAATACCTTATATTAAATATTTGGGTGGATATCCATTTTAAAATATAAATATTTAAATCATTCATTTGAATTTATTTCTAGTCGAAAAAATAATCAACCTTAATAAAATATTTCATATATTCTTTTAAAGTATAATTTCCTTATTGTAGGTATGAAAAAACACATTATTTAGTCAACCACATCATACCAGGGTGGATGATTGAGTAATCATTATTTTAAAATCATTCTATTTAAGGATATCTTATAAAATTACAAAAAATATAGGCTCTCTCAACATATAGATGATCCTCTCTAACATGAAGGTGGAACATTTCACTTTACAAGTTTTTGTAGATTTAATGGATTTTAAAAATTATTCGTTTTTAACTAATTAATCATATATATCTTAAGGATTTTTAATTTGTTGAAAAAGAAAAAATAATGTGTCATAGGAACACTTGATCTTGATATCTTGATTTTCCTTGACCAGTTTTGGCTCCTTATTCCACCGTTCAAATGGTATGAATAACAATGATACTTAGATTCTAATCAACCAAATGGCTTTCTTGTAGAATGTTATCAAGTATTCTATCCAGAGGGTTCATGGGGGATCTCATGGCAGTCATTCTTGTTTATAAAATAAAATAAGGAAAAAATATTATTAGAAAAACATAAATTCAAATTATATTATATATAATGAATTTAATTAAATAAAAAATTATATTCCACTATAAAAATCATAAAATTACTATGGAATAAAAAAACAAAATTAAAACAACTAATTTTTTATTATACATTGTTATGTTCTATATATTGAAAAACTATACACTAAAAATTAATAGTCCATTGGTTAGATGAAATTTAAATTCATGGTTGACAATCACAGTTTCCCTAACTATAAACCCACCATGTGTAGATTTTTAGAACCCTTTATAAAAATGATGTTCGGCTTATAAATGGTCTATAGTTTATGTACTAAAATAGTTCAAACCTAAAATTCCATCCAAATTCCATTTTTGAAAATGACACTCATAATATGTGAATAATAAATCATAACAGATTCCAAGGATACTCATTCTCAATACCAAATGTAAACTCAATGCTTGTTATGTTATTTCATTCCCAAAAATAGACAGATAAGATTATTCTTGTGTTCAAATGATAATTAATCCCACCAAATATCATTCTCCAATTACCATAAAACAAAATCATACTCTAACACATTTTTTAAGAAACTAATGATGGTTGCCCAAGATACCCTATCATAAGAATTAAATCAAATTCCTAATTTCCAAAACATAGCAACTTGTGTCAAGGAATTAAGGATATAATATTGGGAATGATTTATGAAATTGTATGTCAAAACCAATTAATGTGGTACCATTCAAAAACATATATTTCCCTTCCCATAGATTAGTGATTCATGCATATATAATAATCAATATTAAAATAACATATAACCAAAATTTCTATAAAACCCCCAAAACCATAAATAGTATTAAATTATATTAATAAAATCAAACATTAATATGAGTCAAAAAAATTAAAAATGTAAAAACTCAAAGAGTAAATTAAATAATAGTTACAGGGGATTTCAACTAAATTATGTTACTATAAAATAAAAAGAAATTATTGACTATAAAATAAAAAATATTATTTCTCATCATTGTGAGAAAAAGGGAATCTCACACACATTCGACTTCTAATAATCTGAGTTAATATCTATCATGAATATTACACCTTACTATAGGACCTTACCTTTACCTTTATCAAAAAAAATAACTATATTTAACTAGGGGTGTTTATAGGATGTGATAAAAATATTTCTAGAATAATTCCACAAAATTATATATTTAAAACAACTATAATATAAACTAAGTCACTCTAGATTGAGAAATAGATGTGAAAATAAAATTTTATTTATATCCAAAAAACAGTGGTTAGTAATTTAAAAACATGTATTCCATAGTTAACTATTTATGTCGAAGTGAAATAAATTAAATAGAATCATAAATAAATGTCTGTATATAAAAAAATCAACATATTTATCATGAGTAATAAAATAAGGTACCTATCAAACATTTTTCTTTGGTCCATTTTTGGTTATTGGTTTTTCTATCGAGTTCTGGGTGTGACATGTTTTAATATTGAGGTGATATTTTGTTTTATATTTTGTCCCAAAAATTTTCCTTAGTTTTCTATGTGATATTTGTATGAAAATTTGAGTTTTGTGTTTGGTAGTAGGCGGTTCACTATTTCCACACAATTAGAAGAAACATTACCACATGATTCAGAATACTGTGTCAGCCATGGAATGATTTTGGTCAAAGATGAACGACCTACACATGGTTAGTAAAACTGTGCGGTAAGGGTGTTGTGAGGTTCTATCTCTAGGTGGGGCTATCTCCCACACTTGTCTCATAGTTTACCAAACCGTGCATCTAAACCTTTCTAGATCCAAAATTCATAAAAATTTTGATGTTCAATTTCTAACCTCAGATGATTTTTCCCCCAAAACCCCAATTTCCATCCTCCTCTTATATTGGTGACCCAAAGGGAGCTCCTCCCTCCTTATCCAAATATTCTCTACACCCACCAATATTCTCTCTTGGTATTTCATTAACATATTTTGGTGATTCCTCAAGGTATTATTCTCTACTTTTCTCCCTTTTCATTCTACTTCTTTTTTATTTAGAGTTCTTCTTATCATATGGTATCTTAGAATATGGTTTCATGTTTCCCCTTTATTTATTTGGGGGGTGGATATTGTTTCTCTTGGTTTTTTGTGGCTCTTAAAACCTTTGTGGCGTTGTTTCGGGTGTGATTTGTTGAAGCATCATGGTTTTGAGGTTGTTTTCCCATTCTACATGCCAATAAAATTAATACTCGTGGGTTTCATACTTTTAAAACATTAATTTAATGTCAAATAATTATGCGTGTTGTTTGGAATAGATGTTTTGTGTGAAAATTGATGATTTTTAATTGTTTTGTGATAAATGACGTTGATTTTTAAAATATGGCACACCAAGGGTTTAATGAATTGCCTGATTGTCTTTTATGAGTATTGTTTTTTGTTTTAATGATGGATTGGATTTAAAAAAAATTGACGTCTAAATGGTTGGTTTTGGTTCCTCAAATTGATACATAAATGTTTTGGACTGGACAACGGTGTGTATTTGGTTCTTTGTGTAACATCCCAAGTAAGTAATTAATAATACATATTTCTATCTATGTCTATTTATGAATTAGATAGTGTTTTAGAGGATTAAAATGGGAATAAATCCAATCTTAAGCATGGAAGACACTGATATTTTTTAAAAGATTATTTTGCTGCCTTTTGATGGAAAACCATTTTTAAATCAAAATTTTGAAAATTTTATAAGCTTTGTTTGTCACAATAAACATATTCTTTATTATTGGGACATTGAAATTTACATTGGATAAATGTTTTGTATTTTTCTGACAATGTTCATTTTTTAATGAATTGTGAAAAAATACTGCATTTTACATCAAAACTGCTTTTTTATCTAATTTAATTATATGGTTATGTTATCTTTTTAATTAGTTTTAAAGTTCAATTAGAATATATTTTTACCATTTAATTCAATAGTGGTCATTGGAATTAATTTCACTTTGAAATTGGACTTAAACTAGTGTCAATCTTTTGCTACTTATTGTTTCATAAAAACACGCTATTTGCTCAGACAGCGGGAATTAATTATTAAATTAATTAATGTAACTTATATGTTTTAAATTTTGTAAAATAGACATCATTTTTGAATTTGTAATATCAAATATATCTTAGGGTGATGTTTTTGAATTTTTCTGAAAAACATCAATTTTTGATGAATAGTGAAACCACTAAGTGGTACTTAAAAAACTGATATTTCGTTTAAATGAAACTTTACCACTTCTGTGTTTTGAATTTCAAAAACCCGACATACATGGTTTTCATTCCGAAGTAAAATGTTGTTCAATGGGATAAAATAATTTTTTTTGGTGAATAGTATCTTTTAGGTTTTTAATCGAGATTAGAGGTAATTAGTATAGTTTAAGGTAAAAAGAATGTTTTAATAATATATGATTAGCTTGACACATGTCCTACCCTTATTGGATGTGTCATGGCCGACCAAAATAATCCATGGGTCAACTTAGGGACCCCATGGATCCACTTTGGAAGGAAAATGACATTAATATCTTTTTTATTTAATGTAAAAGTAAAAAATGACACAAACATGAGTTGTTTTACTTAAAAAATTTTTAAATGGGGTTATACAAGTAAGATTTTTGACTATAAATAGTCATTGGAAAGTTAAAACTATTTCCTAATTCATAGTACTTTTTTTATAATTTTTAGACATTAAATAAATTAAATTATGTATGACATCATGATGATGCAGCGATTACCTCATTATTTAACGATTTAAATAAAATGAAAAGATAAGGTAAAATATAAGACCTAAACTAGTCAAAAACCTATTGGATGGGTATATTCCGAACCCTTATCACCTTATCCTAGAATTATATCAAATTGGGACCTTTTAAATCCGAAACTCATTTTAAAATAAAGTAACATTTCTTTACTTTCCAAAAGTGCCCCTCCTCTCCACTTATAAAAGGCCTCCACCTCTACCACCTTACACACACTTCCAAAGACTTTGGCTCGGCCAACCCCTTCCATTTTGTCTCTCCACATCCATCTCTTACTCCTAGAAGCCTCACATTGGGTAGAAGTCTTCCCAAGGAAGCCTTTGAGCTCAAATCCTAAAGAGTTACCCGTTTTTAAGGTAATGACTTCACATGTGTTCTTTTGTTTTATTTTGCTTATCCAACCCCCTAAACTATTTTTATTCATTTGTTTTGTAACAAATACAGTATCTTCAATATACTAGGATGTTTATATAAGAATCTTTCGAGCTACACTTAGACACACCTACATCTAATTGTTAAAGAACATATTGTTTCTGTGGATGACGAATTTCTGCCTCACGAAACGATGATTGTTCAATATTCTTCTAACACCTTCAAAGGTGGCCATTAAGATGTCACTATTTTTATATATGATATAAAATATGTTTATGTTTTACTTAAGATTCTGTATGATTCATTTATGGAATACCTTTATGGCTTCCATTATGGGTATACGTGATATCTTCATTTTAGGAAGTGCGGACTACCAACCCCTCAAAGTGATTTGAGTCGTTAATGCCATATTTAGGTCGTATAAAGGATGTATTTAAAGTTAATATATATTATTTTATACTGGAATTATGATATACCATTATATAATTATGATTTATCTCTATTAAGTAAGAAATAGAAATGAAAGTAGCGTTCATGCGTACGTACGGCTTACCGTCTCCATGAACGGTTTATTTCATTTATTACCTCTAAATGATTATATAATATTATAAATGCACGAATATGTTGGAAATATATGATATATATGATATATAAATCATGAATATAATCTTGGATATAATGGATATTTTACCACATTAACAACTTTTAATTATATAGAGTTTATTTTTGACCCAAGTACCAACGATCGTTAAAACGACCGTTATTAACATAAATAATTACATAGTGTTCATGACATGGTAATAAGTGATATAAAAGGTATAATGAACTTGAAAATAGTTCTTAAGAAGGTTTAAATTAACTCATGTTTATTATTCAGGAGATTAAAGAACGATCGAGTCAAGTTGGATATGAGGTAAGGGAACTTCTTAACCCAATTTTTGTTCTTTGGGTTAATCTCCTACTTTCAAATTATGTTATGATATTATTATATCCTATATTGTATTTATAATTTCTTTATATGTACATATAGTGAATACACATAATATATCTATTTTATTTAAAAATGATCTTTGTATGGGACTTCGTCTCAATCTCCCTTCATTGAGGCTTATTTTGTTTTATACACAACCTTCTTTTATACGGTGTATAAACCCCTTTGAATTTTTTGTTTATCCAAAAAGAATATTTTTTATACGAAGTTTTTTACTAAATGACAAAAGGGAATGATTTTGTCGTATGTATGTGGTGACAATGACTTCTCCGCCGCCGTGACCATTATTTGAGTTTCAGCTTCCTCTACAAGCCATACATTTTTTTAAAAAAAGAAAAAAATAAATATCAAGTTTTTCTTTTATTTTATTTTGGTATTGAAAATGGTTTTCATAATGTTTTTATATCAATATGTTGTATTGATATATTGTGAATTAATGGTGGAAATGTTATGTTTCCTTTATGCATGTTTTATGTGATACGATTATGTTGTGGTTCGTGGTCATTATTATGAAGACGGGTGGTTTCGTGATAAACTAAGGGCGGGTGAGCCCGATATAGCTCTCCAATGCATTGAGTAACGCGAATGAGTTAAACGTTAAGGTTTCTCCGATGAGATTTAGGTTATATACTGTGATGGGTATTCCAAACGTAACCAAGAGGGTTACTCCCTACGTAAGAATGTTATAAATGCCTCAAGTTACCTTCCTATATTATGATTTCTATGATTTATTCATGATTTGATGAGGTATGTTAAAGTGCATATGTTTTATGAGTAGAGTATGATTTCATTGATTCTTATGTATACATGTACTCATGTTTCCTTTCAATATTTTTATATCCCTTACTGAGCTTTTTATTCTCATCCCATGTTTTTGAAATGTTTTTCACAGGTCAAGGGACGGGTACATGATATAATGATAGTGTCAAGGAAGTGTCAAGAAAGAATCCATGTTTTATTTTAAATATTTTTCTGTTGATTGGAAAAAAATGATTACTATCTTTTATTGTAACCACTTTTTTAAATGTGGGATATAATGCGTGTTTTATGATCTAATTCTCTAAAACACTAAACCTGAAAAGATCCTCAAGGTGAAATCTTGTAATAACTCAAGATTACATTAGGTTTAAGGAATGGGGCCTTATAGTTTGTATCAGAGGTTGGTTAGATAACAATAGGAGTTAGAATTATATTAAATTATTTTCCAAAAATATTTTTTTTAAGGTGAAATTGAAAAGATATAGCATTTGAAGATTACCATACTACTTCTCCAAAGATATTTATGTGTTAAGAATGGTTTCTCATAGAGGAAACAAAACAGATTTTCTAGGAAGGCATACATAGGGAAATGACCTTTCAAATCATTATGCTGAGATGGTCAGAATCATAACTAAACAGTTTGTTGTAGTGATGGCTCAGTTGACTCAGGTGAAAAATGTTGGTTGTTTTTATTGATGATATTTTGGTGTTTTCTAAAAGTAAAGAGGAGCATGAAAGACATTTAAAGGTTATTTTTCAAACCTTAAAAGAAAATAAACTGTATGGGAAATTCAGAAAGTGTGAGTTTTGGTTGCAACAAATTTCTTTCCTTGGTCACATTGTTTCTAAAGATTGAATAACTATCGATCCTGCAAAAACAAGAGTTGTTGAAGAATGGCCAAGACCCACAAATGTAACAGAGATCCATAGTTTTCTTGGTTTGGCATGTTACTACCGAAGGTTTGTTAGAAATTTTTCAAGGTTATCTAGTCCAATGAATAAGCAAACTCGGAAGGGTGTTAAATTTATCTGGACAAAAGAATGTGATGATTTTTTTTCAGGAATTGAAAAGAAGATTGGTGAATGATCCAGTTTTGGCACTACCTTCTAGGAATGGTGAGTTTGTTATCTATAGTGATGCTTCATTAAAAGGACTTGGGTGTGTCCTAATGCATAATGATCATGTAATTTATTATGCTTCACGTCAGTTGAAAACTCATGAGGTAAATTACCCTACACATGATATGGAATTAGCTGCTGTAGTTTTCACTCTAAAAATTTGGAGGCATCATTTGTATGGAGTAAAGTGTGAAATATATACTGATCACAAAAGTATAAAGTATATATTCACTCAGAAATAATTGAACATGAGATGGAGGAGATGGCTAGAATTAATCAAGGATTATGATTGTACAATTCATTACCATCCGGGAAAATCAAATAAAGTGGCTGATGCTTTGAGTCAAAAATGTAATGCTTTATTAACAATGTTGTGTTTGGAATGTGATCCATTGTTTAAGGATTTGATGAAATTTGGCATATAAGTTTTTGGTGCAGGTTGTTCTTCTGTTTTGTATCAGGTATCAGTAAAAACTTCTCTATCTGACAGAATCAAGCAAGCACAGAAGCAAGACAGTGAGTTGCCGAAAAAGGTAGAGCTGGTTCAGAAGGGTAAGTTGCCTGAATTCAACATTGATAAAGATTGTGTTTTGAGATTAGGGAAGAGACTGTGTGTGCCTTGTGATTCACAGTTGAAGAGGGAGTTGTTATGTGAAGCTCATAGTTCTCTGTTTTCAGTTCATCCTAGCAGTACTAAGATGTAAAGAGATCTGCGGGAGTATTACTGGTGAAAAGGGATGAAAAGAGATATTGCTGAATTTACGATGAAGTGTTCGACTTGTCAGCAGGTTAAAGAAGAGCAGCAGTTACTGAAATGGATGTTTCATCCTTTACCAGATCCAAAGTGGAAATGGGAGAATATATCCATGTACTTCATTGTGGGATTGCCGAAGACACCCCGAGGTAATAATGCAATCTGGGTTATTGTTGATCGCTTGACCAAATCTACTCATTTCCTTCCTATATGATATACTTTTCCGTAGATCAAATTTCCAGTTTGTATATTAAAGAGATAGTCAGGGTACATGGAGTTCCTCTCTCCATTGTATCTGACCGTGATCCTAGGTTCACTTATAACTTTTGAAAGGCATTCAATAGTCGTTGGGTACTAAATTAAATTTTAGTACAACTTTTCATCCTCAATCATATGGGCAGTCACAATGAACGATCCAGACTTTGGAGGATACTCTACGTGCTTGTTCGATGGATTATCAGGGAATTTTGGACCAACATCTTTTTTTGGTTGAATTTTCATATAATAACAGTTTTCATTCCAGTATACAGATGGCTCCATTTGAGGCATTATATGGTAAACGGTGTCTAACTCAAGCTTTATGGGATGAAGTGGGTGAAAGGAAGCTGATGGGACCAGAATTGGGATAAGAGTTGGAAGAAAAAGTTCAGCTGATACAGAAACACATGAGAACAGCTCAGAGCAAGCAGAAGAGTTATGCGGACAATCGGAGGAAAGATCTATCTTTTGAGGTAGGTGATCATGTTTTTCTCAAAGTATCACCATGGAAATGTGTGATGTGATTTGGTAAGAAAGGAAAGTCGAGCCCAAGGTTCATTGGACCATATGAAATTCTGGAGAGAGTTGGATCAGTTGCATACCGAGTGGCTTTACCACCGAGTTTATCTCAGTTACACAATGTTTTTCATGTTTCAACGTTAAGGAAGTACATGCTAGATCCATCTCATGTTTTGAGTCAAGAGGTAGTTCAGCTAGAAGAGAACCTATCTTATGAGGAACAACCTGTCCAGATTCTTGACCATAGGGTGAAAGTGTTACGGAATAAGGTGATTTATCATGTAAAGGTTTTGGGGAAAAACCACATGATTGAAGAGGCAACATGGGAATCTGAAAATGCTATGAAGGATAAATACCCCCACTTATTCGTTAAGTAAATAAATTTCGGGGATGCAATTTTCTAATGGGGGGAAGGATGTAACATCCCAAGTAAGTAATGAATAATATATATTTTTATCTATGTCTATTTATGAATTAGATAGTGTTTTAGAGGCTTAAAATGAGAATAAATCCAATCTTAAGCATGGAATACACTGATATTTTTTAAAAGATTGTTTTACTGCCTTTTGATGGAAAACCATTTTTAAATCAAACTTTTGACCATTTTATAAGCTCTTTTTGTCACATTAAACATATTCTTTTTGATTGGGACATTGAAATTTAAATTGGATAAATTTTTCGTATTTTTATGACAATGTTCATTTTTTATGAATAGTGAAAAAAATACTCCATTTTACATCAAAACTTCTTTTTCATCTAATTTAATTATATGGGTAGATTATCTTTTGAATTGGTTTTAAAGTTAAATTACAATATATTTTTACCATTTAATTCAATAGTAGTCGTTGGAATTAATTTCACTTTGAAATTGGTCTTAAACAAGTGTCAATCTTTTGCTACTTATTGTTTCATAAAAACCCGCTATTTGCTCAGACAGTGGGAATTAATTATTAAATTAATTAATTTAACTTATATGTTTTAAAATTTTTAAAATGGACATCATTTTTGAATTTGTAATATCAAATATAGCTTAGGGCGATGTTTAGGAATTTTTCTGAAAAACTTCAATTTTTGATGAATAGTGAAACCACTAAGTGGTACTTAAAAAACTGATTTTTCGTTTAAATGAAACTCTACCACTTCTGTGTTTTGAATTTCAAAAATCCGACATAAATGGTTTTCATTAAGAAGTAAAATTTGGTTCAATGGGATTAAAATAATTTTTTGGTGAATAGTAACTTTTATGTTTTTAATCGTGATTAGAGGTAATTAGTGTAGTTTAAGGTAAAAATAATGTTTTAATAATATGAGATGATCTTGAAAAATGTCATATCCTTATTTTATGTGTCATGGCCGACCGATAAAATCCATGGGTCAACTTGGGGACCCCATGGGGCCACTTTGTAAGGAAAATGACATTAATATCTTTTTATTTAATGTAAAAGTAAAAATGACACAAACCTGAGTTTTTTACTATAACAATTTTTAAATGGGGTTATACAACTCATATTTTTGACTATAAATAGTAATTGGAAAGATACAAAGATATCCTACATCATAGTACTTTTTTTATAATTTTTAGACATTAAATAAATTAAATTATTTATGACATCATGATGATGCAGCGATTACCTCATTATTTAACGATTTAAATAAAATGAAAAGATAATGTAAAATATAAGGCCTACAATTGTCGAAAACCTATTGTATGGGTATATTTAGAACCCTTATCACCTTATCCTCTAATTATATCAATTTGGGACCTTTTAAATCAGAAACTCATTTTATAATAAAGTGCCATTTCTTTACTTTCCAAGAGTGCCCCTCCTCTCCTCTTATAAAAGGCCCCCACCTCTACCACCTTAGCCACACATCCAAAGACTTTGGCTTGGCCAACATCTGCCCATTTTGTCTCTACACATCCCTCTATTACTCCTATAAGCCTCACTTTGGGTATAAGGCTTCTCAAGGAAGCCTTTGAGCTCAAATCAAAAAGAGTTACCCGTTTTTAAGGTAATGTCTTCACTTGTGTTCTTTTGTTTTATTTTGCTTCTCCAACCACCTAAACTATTTTTATTCATTTATTTTTTAACAAATACATTTTATTAAATACACTAGGATGTTTTTATAATAATCTTTCTAGCTACACTTACAAACACCTACATCTAATGGTTAAAGAACATATTGTTTCTGTGGATGGCGAATTTCTGCCTCACGAAACGATGATTGTTCAATATTCTTCTAACACCCTCAAAGGTGTCCATTAAGATGTCACTATATTTATATATGATATATAATATGTTTATTTTTTTCTTAGGCTTTTGTATTTTTCATTTATGTCATACCCTTATGGCTTCCATTATGGGTATACGCGATATCTTCATTTTAGGAAGTGCGGACTACCGCCCCCTCAAAGTGATATGATTCATTAATGCCATATGTGGGACGTATAAAGGATGGATTTAAAGTTAATATATATGATTTTATACTTGAATTATGATATACCTTTATATCATTATGATTTCTCTCCATTAAGTAAGAAATATAAATGAAAGTAGCGTTCATGCGTACGTACGGCTTAACATCTCCATGAACGGTGCATTTCATTTCTTACCTCTAAATGATTATGTAATATTATAAATGCATGAATGTAATGGAAATATATGATATATATGATATCTACATGATGAATATAAGATTTTATATGATGGATATTTTACCACATGAACAACTTGTAATTATAAAGAGTTTATTTTTGACTCAAGTACCAATGATCGTTAAAACAACCGTTATTAACTTAAATAATTACATAGTGTTCATCACATGGTAATAAGTGATATAAAAGGAATAAAGAACTTGAAAAAGGTTCTTAAGTAAGTTTAAATTAACTCTAGTTTATTATTCAGGAGATTAAATAACGATCGAGTTATGTTGGATACGAGGTAAGGGAACTTCATAACCTAGTTTTCATTCTTTGGGTTAATCTCCTACTTTAAAATTATGTTATGATATTATTATATCCTATCTGGTATTTTTACTTTCATTATGTGTATATATAGTGAATACACATAATAGATCTTTTTTATTTAAAAATGATCTTTGTATGGGACTTCGTCTCAATCTCCTTTCATTGAGTCATATTTTGTTTTATACACAACCTTCTTTTATACGGTGTATAAGCCCCTTTGAATTTTACGTTTATCCAGAAGGAATATTTTTTATAAAAAGTGTTTTACTAAACGACAAAAGGGAATGTTTTTGTCATACGTATGCAGTGACAATGACTTCTCCACCGCCATGACCATTATTTGAGTTTTGGCTTCCTCTACAAGCTATACCTTTTTTAATGAAAAAAATAAATAATATGTTTTACTTTTCTTTTATTTTGGTATTGAAAATGGTTTTCATGATGTTTTTATATCAATTTTTTGTATTGATATCTTGTGATTGAATAGCGGAAATGTTATTTTTCCTTTATGCATATTTTATATGATACGATTATGTTGTGGTTCTTGGGAATTATTATGAAGACTGGTGGTTCCGTGATAAACTAAGGGCTGGTGAGCCCGATATAGCTCTCCAATGCATTGGGTAATGCGATGGAGTTAAACGTTAAGGTTTCTTCGAAGAGATTTAGGGAATATACTGTGATGGGTATTCCAAACGTAACCAAGAGGGTTACTCCATACGTAAGAATGTTATAAATGCGTCAAGTTTCCTTTATGTCTTATAATTTCTATGATTTATTGATTATTTGATGAGGTATGTTAAAGTGCTTATGTTTTGTGAGTAGATTTTGATTTCATTGATTCTTATGTATACATGTACTCATGTTTCCATTCCATATTTTTATATCCCTTACTGAGATTTTTATGCTCATCCCATGTTTTTGAAATGTATTTCACAGGTCAAGAGAAGTGTACATGATATAATGATAGTGTCAAGGAAGTGTCAAGAAAGAATCCATGTTTTATTTTAAATATGTTTCCATTGATGGGAAAAAATAAATACTATCTTTTATTGTAACCACTTTGTTTATATGTGGGATGTAATGAATGTTTTATGATCTAATTCTCTAAAAATCTAAACCTGAAAAGATCCTCAAGGTGTAATCGTGTAATAACTCAAGATTAAGTAAGGTTTAAGGCATGGGGCCATATAGTTGGTATCAGAGGTTGGTTTAGATAACTTTAGGAGTTAGAATTCTATTAAATGATTATCCAAAAATATTATTTTTTTTGTCAAATTGAAATAATTTAGCATTTGAAGATTACCATACTGCTTCTCCTAAGATATTTCTGTGTTAAGAATGGTTTTTCATAGAGGAAACAAAATAGATGTTATGGGAAGGTATACAGAGGGAAATGACCTTTCAAATCAGTATCCTGAGATGGTCAGAATCAGAACTAAACAGTTTGTTGCAGTGATGGCTCAGTTGACTCAGGTGAAAAATGTTGCTTGTTTTTATTGATGATATTTTGGTGTTTTCTAAATGTAAAGAGAAGAATGAAATACATTTAAGGGTTATTTTTCAAACTTTAAAAGAAAATAAACTATATGGGAAATTCAGAAAGTGTGATTTTTGGTGGAAACAAATTTCTTTCCTTGGTAACATTGTTTTTAATGATTGAATAACTCTGGATCCTGCAAAAACAAGAGTTGTTGAAGAATGTCCAAGACCCACAAATGTAACCGAGATCCGTAGATTTCTTTGTCTGGCATGTTTGTAACGGTCTGGAATTACTTCCAGTGGACTATAATTGATACCTATCAGGGCACTCCATGGGCGGCTACACCCCCTGGGCGGGACACACCACCATCCCCAGTGGCAGCCATTTCCTCATGAAGCCCTTGGGCGGAGAGCCATGCTTCGTCCAACGCTCACATGTGAGAGTTCCCAAGGATCGGATACATTCCTATCTCCTTTGCCTCTGATACCAACTGTAGAGACCCGAAGCCTGACGTACATGGACATTACATTACTTTTGCGGAATACTTAGTACATAACAAAAACACACACATAAGGATCGTAATAGTTTAGTGTCTTTGGAAACTCGGAACGTAATCTTCTAATCGTGGAGAAAGATCTTCAATATCTCCCATAAAGATCTTCTTTTTTTTACCTATAACCTTTCTTTATATCCTGGGGAAAAGAAAACATAAAAGGGTGAGCTCAAATGCTTAGTAAGGGTAAACAAAAGAAATATCAATCACATAATTTTCATAAGAACATAACATTTTTGGAAATCTTAACCTGCAAAAGAGAGCATAATTTCATAACATGGGATAAATCATAGTAGTGAAATGAAATCATGACATAAAACATTACTCATTGTGGCATACACACATAATCATAGAGAATCATTTCTTGTTAGTCAAGACTCATTTCCAAGACTATCTTAGTGGACAAAGTCCCTTTCTGAATCGAGTAATCCTCGTTTCAGTCCTGTTTCACTGAACCGGTATAACCTACCATTCCAGCCATGACTATCTCATGAGATATAAAATCTTTACCCAATGCATTGGAGGGAGATATAGGTCCCACCCATCTTTTAATGAATCCTTTCTTATGTGTGCCACAAAATCATAAATCATATATCATTGCATAACCCATGTAATAAAAAATGGGATTCTTAAACAACATGACATCATAAAACCATTCATATAAGATAAAGGAATTCATAAACATAATTCCATCACAACATAGTCAACTCAATGTAAAAATATAGATAGAAACAGAACCCTTTATTATCTTAGATGGAAAATAATTTTGATAAAACAATTGAATTGAATTCTTGAGGAAAATATCCTTTCTTCTTCAAAATCAATTTCTTTTCACAAAACATCATGAAATTTTAAAAGAAAGAGATTTTATTGAAAATAGTCATGAAATCTTTTGAAGGAAGCTTCATGAAAATAAGGCACTATAAAACCGTAAAAATCCGTTCGTGCCGTATAAGTTAAAAAAAACATTCTTCTTGTGCTTTTGTCGGAAAAGTCAAAAAGTACCTCGTACGAAAAACGGCAAAAGATTCCTTTCATATTCTTTACTAAAAACTCACCTAAGGGTAAAATTAGATTTAAACTATTGCAAGTGGATGGAAACAATATTACATATTGAGGTAACATGGATGTGGATGATAAAATACACCCCAGTAAATACATACGAATAAACAATCTCGGATAAAAATGAGATTGTGATATTTCCCTTACCTTTGGTCCGACTTACTTTGTAAGTGTCCGAACCTCCTGTATAATGATTTAAATCATGTTATTTACTTATTACAGAATCATATTTATTCTTATGATATCATATATGGTTCACTTATGACATTATATTACCCGTTCTTTTGTAAATTCCATGTTAAAGAAGCGTTTTGGGTAAAATCGTTTCATTTATTGTAGGTGTTTTGACTTGTTGTTCTTGACATCATTATTACTTATATCATGATTTACTCACTTCCAGAATATAAAATATGATTTATATATCATATATATTCAGTATATATATATATATAACAGTTAGATAAATAAAATGAAAAACACCGTTCATGGAGACGGTAGTCCGTACGTACGCATGAACGCTGTTTTTCTTTCCTTATTGTCTTGAAATGGAAGTAAGTAGATGACATACATATGTATATATATACATAAATCCAGTAGCTTTATAATGTCATATATTTCATTATTATTTCTTATATATATATTATAATCATTCTTAAATGGTTAACATGGAGAATGAATCTCATCGCGTCGTGGAGACGGTAGTCCGTACGTACGCACGAGCGATGATATCATTTCTATAAATATTGAATTGAATTGGAGTGGATTATAAAATATATCAGAATCAATATTATGTTTTAATAACTATGTATAGTTATTCTTTACACCATTATACCCATCCATGTAAGGTGGTGGTGGAAAATAGATTACACCACGACGTGGAGACGGTATTCCGTACGTACGCACGCGCGGTGATTTCTTTTTCTGTAGGATGGATAGATGGTGAAATAGGGTTGTTTCATACTTATAATAACATATCAGTATTTGAGTGATACTGATGTTATTACTTCATAATGAAACAACCTAAGAAGAAGAAGTGGAAGAAGAAATAAAGATGAAAGAATTGGTAACGGTAATTACCTCTTCTTTGAAGTGCCTCTTTGAGACCTCCTCTTAGGGCACTATAATTGGTCTTTGAGGAAGACCATAACCTCTAGGATGTATCTAGGGAAGTGTAGAAGAGATTTTGGCAGGGTTTGGCCGAGCTTGAGTGCTCAAATTGGTGTGAGGAGGAGGGGGAGGAGGTGTCCTTTTATAGGGGAGGAGAGGGGCAACTTAGGAATATCTCAAAATATTATTTTATATTAAAGTCAAAATCGGTTTATAATGGTTCCAAAGGGTATTATTTCGAAGATAAAGTGGGGATGGGTCCAAATCCTATCAACCAATAAGATTTAGACCAGTTTAGGGTATTATTTTAACCTTATCAATTAGATTTAACTCTAAGTTAAATAATTTAACTTTTACCATGTCTTTTTGTTTTCTTTCACTATATGGTTAATACACTTACTATAACATGCCAAACGAACCCCAAATTGTTTATTATTAATATATATATCCTTCTCTAAGTTATTTGGCCGAACCTTAGATTTTTAGGAATAAAATAACAATTTATAATATAATATTTGATTTAAAAACTATTTTGTGTCAATTTTGACACTATTTGATATATGATTTTTGTGAAAGTCATAAAAGAATTATATGTTCGAAAAAAGTTGATTAAATCAACACTAATATATCATAGTAACCTATAAAATTAGTGGAATTCATAAAAAGTCTTAAATTACATTTATTTTGGTATTTATATTATCAATTATGTCAATATTTCATTAATAAGATAATCACTGCATCATCTTTGTGTCATAAATAAATTAAATTATTTGATGTCTAAAAATTACAAATAAAATACCATCATGTAGGAAATCGTTTTAGCTTTCTAATTAATATTTAAAATCGAATTTATCTTATGTATAACCCCATATTATAAATGATTTACTTATTAAACTTTGATTTTAACTATTTTAACCCTTCTTTAAATAAATTAATAATAAATGTCCTAATCTAATCCAAGTGGGCCTAAATGGTCATATTTTATTCCTAAGTTTGTTTTTGGTCGAATTACACTTGTCCAATAGAATTAGGACATGTGTTAGGGTAATATTAATATCATATTTACCCTTAGTTACCCAATTTACTATTAACCGCGGTAAAAAAAGTAAAAAGTTACTATTCACCAAAAAATTATTTTCATCTCATTGAACCACATTTTAGTCCTTGATATTAACTGTGTCTCTCGGATTTTCGAAATTCCATTCACAGAAGCGGCAAAAATAAGTTTTATGAAAAATTCAGTTTTTTAACTCCCACTTAGTAGTTTCACTATTCATCGAAAATTGATGTTTTTCAGAACAATGCCAAAATTTCATCCTAAGCTATATTTCATATTCAGAATTCAAAAATGAAATCTATTTTACCAAATTCATAACATAGAAGTTGCATTAATTAATTTTATAATTAAATCCCGCTGTTAAAATAAATAACGTGTTTTTAGGAAACAATATATATCAAAAGATTGACACTTGATTATATCTGGTTTAAATGTGAAATTACAACCAATGACCAAAATTGTATAAAATTGTCAAAATATATTATAAATATACTTTAAAACCACTCAAATTAATAATTTATCACTATTAATTATTTCGATTAAAAAAGTTGTTTTTAATTATAATTTAGTAATTTTTCACTATTCATCAGAATATGAAAGTTATCCGAAAAGTACCAAAATTTCACCTTAGGCTAAATTCGATACTCCGAATCCAAGAATGAAGTTCATTTTGAAAAATAAGATTTACAAGGTTTTAAAAAGTGGTTATTACTATTCATAACGGCTAGTTTTAATAATATTTTAATAGCATATCGTTGTTTAGTGAAACTCGGTATTGCGTATTACACACGCTATCGAGGAAGGTCGTGATTGCGTGTAATGCAAGGCAAGTCAAGGATGCGTGCTGTGCAAGCTCCTTTTGGTGTAGCGTACAACACAAGACTTTAATAAAATTAAAAAGAATATTTTTTTTTAAAATCTTGGGCTGTTACATTCTACCCCCCTTAAAATGAATTTCGCCCTCGAAATTCGTCGGGGTTATAAATGGTTTACTATTCGAAAGTTTCTTTAATAGAAATCGTAAAAAGGAATACCAAAACTTGGCTTTAAAAACTAAAGTATGAAATGTAACGATTACCCAAATAAACTAATCACTGGGGTTCCACATAGGTGAAAATATGGATATGGAAGAGAAATCTAACCATCATGTTCTAATGGAGAGTGGTAGAGAACATGGCTATGGAAAAGCCAGTAATCACAAATCCATAAATTTGTGACGATCAAAGGTACCATCTGATTCATCAGGTATAAGAGAACTAGGACAACATTTTTGGTTTTCAAGATCATTTCCCTAAAGTTAAAGAATTTGAATTAGAATAAATACATACTTTATTTTGGTACAATCTCACTGTTGTTCGTGCCTTTAACAATTTCCACTTCATCTCTTAAATAAATGAAGTTGAATTTGTTATTCGTGAAGTGTTAGCAGATCATGTGATAGAATAACGGGTCATTCCATCTGTTTCAAACAAAAGGTTAGCAAAATTATATACATAAGTCGATCTATAGTGAGATTAATCACATATGGTTTCTAAAATGGACTTATACTTCATATATCATACTGCTTAATATAATAAAACTAGTCTCTACTAAATAGGGACTTCCTGTAGGCCAGTGGTAGGCGATAAAGGCCAGTCGCACTTCGGTTGTGGGTTCGATTCCCACAGCCTTGTCCGAAGCGATGGGCTGTCGCCCGTCCTGCAGGTTGTCCTTTTTCCAAAACTATATAACATCCCATCAATAATATCTAAAAAACAAACAATACTAACTTATGTCCAACATAATCCATTCTAATCTTTAGGCTTATCAATAATACTGTAGTCGACTCTCATAATATAGTGAAAATGATTACCAGAGATTTAACACCATCGTTGACCCCCATATATCATAAGATATATCTCGTTGGTCACATTCTAATCATTCAAAGGCCTTAATCATGTATTCCCTTGAATACCCATTGAACCTTATTGAAAACATGAATGCAGTTAAACGTTAACACTTTCCACATACCAAAATCCTCAAAATTCTATATACTCAAACCATGATATCACTTAGTCCTTATATCAATCATGAGCTCATGAATATAATCAAACACCCCATTATCTTATTATTCCTTCATTGTGCGCATATCATCTAAATTCTAAAAATATCTGAATAACCTTTCATGGATAGTGGTACCATTAATCATACACTTTCATAACTCAAGGAAAGACAACAGTGTAACAATCCTTAGACGTCTCTTTATTCCATAGTACCATGAGATTTCTTATACAACATTACACATGATAAACATGTAATCATTCCACTACATTCTTAAACCATTGACCGAGCTTCAAAAATTATTTCATCTCACATATCATTTGTAGTATCTTCATCATCATCCACATAAATACTACCCATATGACCATACTGATTCTCTTCATGAGTCTTTCCCTTAGGGCATTTGTTTGCATAATGGCCATACATTCCACATTTAAAACACTTAACCATTTTTGATGTCGTAGCAATACCATTATCCTCATCCATGGTGTTAACCGACCCTTTTCCTTTGCACTTACTTGCTTTGTGTCCTTCTTTTCCACACCCAAAGCATCTTCCAGTTCCCTTGAAACATTCTCCTTGATTCCTCTTCCCACATGATTTACATAGGGGAAATTGAACTTTCTTTCCTCTATGATCATCATGAAACTCCATCTTTCTCTTATTAGTCGAGTCAGGAAACTTACCAAATTTTACTTTATTGATCATATTATGAGATTGCTGATTCGGCATAATAATGATCTTTGGACTTCCAAATCCCATTTCATTTGGTTTCTCATGAAGAATATCATTCCATTGTCCATCATATCCTCCATTATCGTGAATCATCTTGTTTCCAGCCATTTTCTAAAACCCAAAAAAAAGAATAGTGTGAGAGGCAAAAATCATGCTAGGGAAAACAACATAATAAAGGTGGAGTATCCTTGATATCTAACATCTTAGGTTAAATTCTATGATCGTTACCATAGTTCTAGGACTGTATCCTATACGTATATTTATCCTTAGGGACATCCCTAGACATACCTTATAAATATCTCTAGGGATCTCACTAAAGTTCTCGCATCCTAGTTTCCAAAGGTTGACTAAACCTCCCTCTGATACCAACTGTAACGGTCTGGAATTACTTCCAGTGGACTATAATTGATACCTATCAGGGCACTCCATGGGCGGCTACACCCCCTGGGCGGGACACACCACCATCCCCAGTGGCAGTCATTTCCTCATGAAGCCCTTGGGCGGAGAGCCATGCTTCGTCCAACGCTCACATGTGAGAGTTCCCAAGGATCGGATACATTCCTACCTCCTTTGCCTCTGATACCAACTGTAGAGACCCGAAGCCTGACGTACATGGACATTACATTACTTTTGCGGAATACTTAGTACATAACAAAAACACACACACAAGGATCGTAATAGTTTAGTGTCTTTGGAAACTCGGAACGTAATCTTCTAATCGTGGAGAAAGATCTTCAATATCTCCCATAAAGATCTTCTTTTTTTTACCTATAACCTTTCTTTATATCCTGGGGAAAAGAAAACATAAAAGGGTGAGCTCAAATGCTCAGTAAGGGTAAACAAAAGAAATATCAATCACATAATTTTCATAAGAACATAACATTTTTGGAAATCTTAACCTGCAAAAGAGAGCATAATTTCATAACATGGGATAAATCATAGTAGTGAAATGAAATCATAACTTAAAACATTACTCATTGTTTCATACACACATAATCATAGAGAATCATTTCTTGTTAGTCAAGACTCATTGCCAAGACTATCTTAGTGGACAAAATCCCTTTCTGAATCGAGTAATCCTCGTTTCAGTCCTGTTTCACTGAACCGGTATAACCTACCATTCCAGCCATGTCTATCTCATGAGATATAAAATCTTTACCCAATGCATTGGAGGGATATATAGGTCCCACCCATCTTTTAATGAATCCTTTCTTATGTGTGCCACAAAATCATAAATCATACATCATTGCATAACCCATGTAATAAAAAATGGGATTCTTAAACAACATGACATCATAAAACCATTCATATAAGATAAAGGAATTCATAAACATAATTCCATCACAACATAGTCAAATCAATGTAAAAATATGGATAGAAACAGAACCCTTTATTATCTTAGATGGAAAATAATTTTGATAAAACAATTGAATTGAATTCTTGAGGAAAATATCCTTTCTTCTTCAAAATCAATTTCTTTTCACAAAACATCATGAAATTTTAAAAGAAAGAGATTTTATTGAAAATAGTCATGAAATCTTTTGAAGGAAGCTTCATGAAAATAAGGCTTTATAAAACCGTAAAAATCCGTTCGTGCCGTATAAGTTAAAAAAAACATTCTTCTTGTGCTTTTGTCGGAAAAGTCAAAAAGTACCTCGTACGAAAAACGGCAAAAGATTCCTTTCATATTCTTTACTAAAAACTCACCTAAGGGTAAAATTGGATTTAAACTATTGCAAGTGGATGGAAACAATATTACATATTGAGGGAACATGGATGTGGATGATAAAATACACCCCAATAAATACTTACGAATAAACAATCTCGGATAAAAATGAGATTGTGATATTTCCCTTACCTTTGGTCCGACTTGCTTTGTAATTGTCCGAACCTCCTGTATACTGATTTAAATCATGTTATTGAATTATTACAGAATCATATTTATTGTTATGATATCATATATGGTTCACTTATGACATTATATTACCCGTTCTTTTGTAAATTCCATGTTAAAGAAGCGTTTTGGGTAAAATCGTTTCATTTATTGTAGGTGTTTTGACTTGTTGTTCTTGACATCATTATTACTTATATCATGATTTACTCACTTCCAGAATATAAAATATGATTTATATATCATATATATTCAGTATGTATATATATATAACAGGTAGATAAATAAAATGAAAAACACCGTTCATGGAGACGGTAGTCCGTACGTACGCATGAACGCTGTTTTTCTTTCCTTATTGTCTTGAAATGGAAGTAAGTAGATGACATACATATGTATATATATACATAAATCCAGTAGTTTTATAATGTCATATATTTCATTATTATTTCTTATATATATATTATAATCATTCTTAAATGGTTAACATGGAGAATGAATCTCATCGCGTCGTGGAGACGGTAGTCCGTACGTACGCACGAGCGATGATATCATTTCTATAAATATTGAATTGAATTGGAGTGGATTATAAAATATATCATAATCAATATGATTTTGTAATAACTATGTATAGTTATTCTTTACACCATTATACCCATCCATGTAAGGTGGTGGTGGAAAATAGATTACACCGCGACGTGGAGACGGTATTCCGTACGTACGCACGCGCGGTGATTTCTTTTTCTGTAGGATGGATAGATGGTGAAATAGGGTTGTTTCATACTTATAATAACATATCAGTATATGAGTGATACTGATGTTATTACTTCATAATGAAACAACCTAAGAAGAAGAAGTGGAAGAAGAAATAAAGATGAAAGAATTGGTAACGGTAATTACCTCTTCTTTGAAGTGCCTCTTTGAGACCTCCTCTTAGGGCACTAGAATTGGTCTTTGAGGAAGACCATAACCTCTAAGATGTATCTAGGGAAGTGTAGAAGAGATTTTGGCAGGGGTTGGCCGAGCTTGAGTGCTCAAATTGGTGTGAGGAGGAGGGGGAGGAGGTGTCCTTTTATAGGGGAGGAGAGGGGCAACTTAGGAATATCTCAAAATATTATTTTATATTAAAGTCAAAATCGGTTTATAATGGTTCCAAAGGGTATTATTTCGAAGATAAAGTGGGGATGGGTCGAAATCCTATCAACCAATAAGATTTAGACCAGTTTAGGGTATTATTTTAACCTTATCAATTAGATTTAACTCTAAGTTAAATAATTTAACTTTTACCATGTCTTTTTGTTTTCATTCACTATATGGTTAATACAATTACTATAACATGCCAAACGAACCCCAAATTGTTTATTATTAATATATATATCCTTCTCTAAGTCATTTGGCCGAACCTTAGATTTTTAGGAATAAAATAACAATTTATAATATAATATTTGATTTAAAAACTATTTTGTGTCAATTTTGACACTATTTGATATATGATTTTTGTGAAAGTCATAAAAGAATTATATGTTCGAACAAAGTTGATTAAATCAACACTAATATATCATAGTAACCTAGAAAATTAGTGGAATTCATAAAAAGTCTTAAATTACATTTATTTTGGTATTTATATTATCAATTATGTCAATATTTCATTAATAAGCTAATTACTGCATCATCTTTGTGTCATAAATAAATTAAATTATTTGATGTCTAAAAATTACAAATAAAATACCATCATGTAGGAAATCGTTTTAGCTTTCTAATTAATATTTACAATCGAATTTATCTTATGTATAACCCCATATTATAAATGATTTACTTATTAAACTTGGATTTTAACTATTTTAACCCTTCTTTAAATAAATTAATAATAAATGTCCTAATCTAATCCAAGTGGGCATAAATGGTCATATTTTATTCCTAAGTTTGTTTTTGGTCGAATTACACTTGTCCAATAGAATTAGGACATGTGTTAGGGTGATATTAATATCATATTTACCCTTAGTTACCCAATTTACTATTAACCGCGGTAAAAAAAGTAAAAAGTTACTATTCACCAAAAAATTATTTTCATATCATTGAACCACATTTTAGTCCTTGATATTAACCGTGTCTCTCGGATTTTCAAAATTCCATTCACAGAAGCGGAAAAAATAAGTTTTATGAAAAATTCAGTTTTTTAACTCCCACTTAGTAGTTTCACTATTCATCGAAAATTGATGTTTTTCAGAACAATGCCAAAATTTCATCCTAAGCTATATTTCATATTCCGAATTCAAAAATGAAATCTATTTTACCAAATTCATAACATAGAAGTTGCATTAATTAATTTTATAATTAAATCCCGCTGTTAAAATAAATAACGTGTTTTTAGGAAACAATATATATCAAAAGATTGACACTTGATTATGTCTGGTTTAAATGTGAAATTACAACCAATGAACAACATTGTATTAAATTGTAAAAATATATTCTAAATATACTTTAAAACCACTCAAATTAATAATTTATCACTATTAATTATTTTGATTAAAAAAGTTGTTTTTAATTATAATTTAGTAATTTTTCACTATTCATCAGAATATGAAAGTTATCCGAAAAGTACCAAAATTTCACCTTAGGCTAAATTCGATACTCCGAATCCAAGAATGAAGTTCATTTTGAAAAATAAGATTTACAAGGTTTTAAAAAGTGGTTATTACTATTCATAACGGCTAGTTTTAATAATATTTTAATAGCATATCGTTGTTTAGTGAAACTCGGTATTGCGTATTACACACGCTATCGAGGAAGGTCGTGATTGCGTGTAATGCAAGGCAAGTCAAGGATGCGTGCTGTGCAAGCTCCTTTTGGTGTAGCGTACAACACAAGACTTTAATAAAATTAAAAAGAATATTTTTTTATAAAATCTTGGGCTGTTACAATGTTACTACCGAAGGACTGTTAGAAATTTTTCACAGATATCTAGTCCAATGAATAAGCTAACTCAGAAGGGTTTTAAGTTTATCTGGACAAAAGAATGTGATGATTGTTTTCAGGAATTGAAAAGAAGATTCGTGAGTGCTCTGGTTTTGGCACTACCTTCCAGGAATGGTGAGTTTGTTATCTACAGTGATGCTTCATTAAAAAGACTTAGTTGTGTCCTAATGCAGAATGATCATGTAATTGCTTATGCTTCACATCAGTTGAAAACTCATGAGGTAAATTACCCTACACATGATTTAGAATTAGCTGTTGTGTTTTTTGCTCTAAAAATTTGGAGGCATCATTTGTATGGAGTAAAGTGTGAAATATATACCGATCACAAAAGTTTAAAGTATATATTCACTTAGAAATAATTGAACATGAGATAGAGGATATGTCTAGAATTAATCAAGGATTATGATTGTACAATTCATTACCATCTGAGAAAAGAAAATAAAGTGGATGATGCTTTGAGTCTAAAAAGTAATGCTTCATTAATAATGTTGCATTTGGAATGTGATCCTTTGGTTAAGGATTTGATGAAATTTGGCATAGAAGTGTTTGGTGTAGGTTGTTCTTCTATTTTGTTTCAGGTATCAGTAAAAGCTTTTCTATCAGACAGAATCAAGAAAGCACAGAAGCAAGACAGTGAGTTGCAGAAAAAGGTAGAGCTGGTTCAGAAGGGTAAGTTGCTTGAATTAAACATTGATAACGATTGTGTTTTGAGATTTGGTAAGAGATTGTGTGTGCCTTGTGATTCATAGTTGAAGAGAGAGTTGTTATGTGAAGCTCATAGTTCTCCGTTTTAAGTTCATCCTGGCAGTACTAAGATGTACAGAGATCTACGGGAGTATTACTGGTGGGAAGGGATGAAAAGAGTTATTGCTGAATTTACAGTGAAGTGTTGGACTTGTCATCAGGTTAAAGCACAGCGGCAGTTACTGAAAGGGATGCTTCAGCATTTACCAGTGCCATAGTGGAAATGGGAGAATATATCCATGGACTTCTTTGTGGGATTTCCGAAGACACCACGAGGTAATAATGCAATCTGGGTTATTGTTGATCGCTTGACCAAATCTGCTCATTTACATGCTATACGAGATACTTTTTCACTAGATCAACATTCCCGTTTGTATTTTAAATAGATAGTCAGGTTACATGGAGTTACTCTCTCTATTGTATCTGTCGGTGATCCTTGGTTCACTTCTAACTTTTGGAAAGGCCTTCAGAAGTCATTGGGTACTGAATTAAATTTTATTACAGATTTTCATCCTCAATCAGATGGGCAGTCAGAATGAATGATCTAGACTTTGAATGATATGCTACGTTCTTGTTCGATGGATTATCAAGGAAGTTGGGACCAACATCTTTCTTTGGATGAATTTTCATATAATAACAGTTTTCATTCCAGTATACAGATGGTTCCATTTGAGGCATTATATGGTAAATGGTGTCGAACTCCATCTTTCTGGGATGAAGTGGTTGAAAGGAAGCTGATGGGACCAGAATTGGTAGAAGAGTTGGCAGAAAAAGTCCAGCCGATACAGAAACACATGAGAATAGCTCAGAGTAGGAAGAAGAGTTATGGGTACAATAGGAGGAAAGATCTCTCTTTTGAGGTAGGTGATCATGTTTTTCTCAAATTATCACCATGGAAAAGTGTGATGCAATTTGGTAACAAAGGAAATATGAGTCCAAGGTTCATTAGAGCAAATGAAATTTTGGAGAGAGTTGGATCAGTTGCATACCGAGTTTCTTTACCTCCGAGTTTATCTCAGGTACACAATTTTTTTCATGTTTCAATGTTAAGGATGTACATGCCAGATCCTTCTCATGTTTTGAGTCCAGAGGTAGTTCAGCTAGAAGAGAACATATCTTATGAGACACAAACGGTCCAGATTCTTGACCATAGGGATCAAGTGTTACAGAATAAGGTGATTCATCCGGTAAAGGTTTTGTGGAAAAACCACATGATTGAAGAGGCAACATGGGAATCTGAAAATGCTATGAGGGATAAATACCCCCACTTATTCGTTAAGTAAATAAATTACGGGGACACAATTTTCTAAAGGGTGAAGGATGTAACATCACAAGTAATTAATGAATAATAGATATTTTTATGTATTTCTATTTATGAATTAGACAGTGTTTTAGAGGCTTAAAATGAGAATAAATCCAATCTTAAGCATGGAATACACTGATATTTTTTAAAAGATTGTTTTACTACCTTTTGATGGCAAAACATTCTTAAATCAAACTTTTGACAATTTTATAAGATCTTTTTTTCACAATAAACATATTCTTTATGATTGGGATATTGAAATTTCCATTGGATAAATTTTTGGTATTTTTTGACAATGTTCATTTTTTAATGAATAGTGAAAAAATACTGCATCTTACATCAAAACTGCTTTTTCATCTAATTTAATTATATGGTTAGATTATCTTTTTAATTGGATTTAAATTTCAATTAGAATATATTGTTACCATTTAATTCAATAGTGGTCATTGAAATTAATTTCACTTTGAAATTGGACTTAAACTAGTGTCAATATTTTGCTACTTATTATTTCATAAAAACACGCTATTTACTCAGACAACGAGAATTAATTATTAAATTAATTAATTTAAATTATATGTTTTAAATTTTGTAAAATAGACATAATTTTTGAATTCGGAATATCAAATATATCTTAGGGTGATGTTTTGGAATTTTTCTGAAAAACGTTAATTTTTGATGAATAGTGAAACCACTAAGTGATACTTAAAAAACTGATTTTTCGTTTAAATGAAACTTTACCACTTCTGTGTTTTAAATTTCAAAAATCCGACATACATGGTTGTCATTAAGAAGTAAAATTTGGTTCAATTGGATTAAAATAATTTTTTGGTGAATAGTAACTTTTATGTATTTAATCGCGATTAGAGGTAATTAGTTTAGTTTAAGGTAAAAATAATGTTGTAATAATATGAGACGAACATGACACATGTCCTACCCTTATTGTATGTGTCATGGCCGACCAAGACAATCTATGGGTCAACTTGGGGACCCCATGGAGCCACTTTGGAAGGAAAAGGACATTAATATCTTTTTATTTAATGTAAAAGTATAAATGACACAAACAAGAGTTATTTATCTAAAACAATTTTTAAATGGGGTTATACAAGTTCAATTTTTTACTATAAATAGTTATTGGAAAGATAAAAATATTTCCTACATCATAGTATTTTTTTATAATTTTTATACATTAAATAAATTAAATATTCATGACATCATGATGATGTAGCGATTACCTCATTATTTAACGATTTAAATAAAATGAAAAGATAATGTAAATTCTAAGACCTACACTGGTCACAAAACTATTGGATGGGTATATTTAGAACTCTTATAAACTTATCCTCTAATTATATCAATGTGGTACCTTTTAAATCCAAAACTCATTTTAAAATAAAGTAACATTTCTTTACTTTCCAAGAGTGCCCCTCCTCTCCTCTTATAAAAGGCCCCCACCTCTACCACCTTACCCACACATCCAAAGCCTTTTGCTCGTCAACCCATGCCCATTTTTTCTCTCCACTTCCCTCTATTACTCATAGAAGCCTCACATTGGGTAGAAGTCTTCCCAAGGAAGCCTTTGAGCTCAAATCAAAAAGAGTTGCCCGTTTTTAAGGTAATGTCTTCACTTGTGTTCTTTTGTTTTATTTTGCTTCTCCAACCCCCTAAACTCTTTTTAATCATTTATTTTGTAACCAATACAGTATCTTCAATATACTCAGATGTTTTTATAAGAATATTTCGAGATACACTTACACACACCTACATCTAATGGTAAAAGAACATACAGTTTCTGTGGATCGCGAATTTCTGCCTCACGAAACGATGATTGTTCAATATTCTTCGAACACCTTCAATTGTTTCCATTAAGATGTCACTATATTTATATATGATATATAATATGTTTATTGTTTTCCTTTATCTTCTGTATTTTTCATTTATGGCATACCTTTATGTCTTCCATTATTGGTATACGCGATATCTTCATTTTAGGAAGTGCAGACTACCGCACCCTCAAAGTGATTTGATTCGTTAATGACATATGTGGGATGTATAAAGGATGGATTTAATGTTATTATATATGATGTTATAATGGAATTATGATATACCTTTATATCATTATGATTTCTCTCCATTAAGTAAGAAATAGAAATGAAAGTAGCGTTCATGTGTACGTACGGCTTACCGTCTCCATCAATGGTGCATTTCATTTCATACCTCTAAATGATTATGTAATATTATAAATGCATGAATATACTGGAAATATATGATATATACATCATTAATATAATCTTGGATATAATGGATATTTTACCACATGAAAAACATGTAATTATAAAGAGTTTATTTTTGACTCAAGTACCAATGATCGGTAAAATGACCGTTATTAACTTAAATAATTACATAGTGTTCATGACATGGTAATAAGTGATATAAAAGGAATAATTCACTTGAAAAATGTTCTTAAGAAAGTTCAAATTAACTCAAGTTTATTATTCAGGAGATTAAAGAACGATCGAGTCAAGTCGGATACGAGGTAAGGGAACTTCTTAACCCAATTTTCGTTATTTGCGTTAATCTCATACATTCAAGTTATGTTATAATATTATTATGTCCTATCTTGTATTTATAGTTTCTTTCTATGACCATATAGTTAATACGCATAATAGATCTATTTTATTTAAAAATTCTCTTTGTTTGGGACTTCGTCTCAATCTCCTTTCATTGAGGCATATTTGGTTTTATACAAAACCCTCTTTTATAAGGTGTATAAACCCCTTCGAATTTTACATTTTTTCAAAAGGAATCTTTTTTATACGAAGAATTTTACTAAACGACAAAATGGAATGCTTTTTTTGTACGTATGCAGCGAAAATGACTTCTCTGCTGTTGTGACCATTATTTGAGTTTCGGCTTCCTCTACAAGCCATACCTTTTTTAAAAAAAGAAAAAAATAAATACCATGTTTTACTTTTATTTTATTTTGGTATTGAAAATGGTTTTCATAATTTTTTTATATCAATGTGTTGTAATCATATCTTGTGATTGAAAGGTGTAAATTTTATGTTTCCTTTATGCATGTTCTATGTGATACGATTATGTTGTGGTTCTTGGGAATTATTATGAAGACGGGTCGTTCTGTGATAAACTAATGGAAGGTGAGCCCGAAATTGCTCTCCAATTCATTGGGTAATGCGAATGAGTTAAACATTAAGGTTTCTCCAGAGAGATTTAGGGAATATACTATGATGGGTATTCCAAACGTAACCAAGAGGGTTACTCCCTACGTATGAATGTTATGAATTCCTCAAGTTAACTTTATGTCTTATGATTTCTATGATTTATTCATGATTTTATGAGGTATGTTATAGTGCTTATGTTTTATGAGTAGAGTATGATTTCATTTATTCTTATGTATACATGTACTCATGTTTCCTTTCCATATTTTTATATCCCTTACTCAGCTTTTTATGCTCATCCCATGTTTTTGAAATGTTTTTCACAGGTCAAGGGAAGGGTACATGATATAAAGATAGTGTCAAGGAACTGTCAAGAAAGAATCCATATTTTATTTTATATATATTTCTGTTGATGGGAAAAAATGTATACTATATTTTATTGTAACCACTTTGTTTAAATTTTGGATGTAATGCATGTTTTATGATCTAATTCTCTAAAACTCTAAACCGAAAAATATCCTCAAGGTGTAATCTTGTAATAACTCAAGATTAAGTAAGGTTTAAGTCATGGGGCCTTATACTTTGAAAATGAAATAGTATGTGAAAATTATGAGTGTCTGATTCGTAATTTGAATATAAAAAATTGTTTTGGTTTTCACATGTGGTAAGAGTACTTATATATAATGTTTTAAATTAATTTAGAAATGGAAAATGGAATATTTTCAACTTTTTGGAAAGGTGGTTTTGATTATTTTGAAATGGATTCATAAGGCCCATTTGGTACTTTGGTGAAAATGGTGAAAATGATTATTATGAAAACCCTCCTTGGATAATATTCTTTCCTTATTTATATTTAATAGATGGGATGTCATTTTTGTGTAATCCTCAAGATCCGTTTATTTTAATGGGTTGGATGTCCTCAGTGTGGACTCCTTGTGACCCATTTACTTTGATCGAAATGGTACATCCTCAGTGTGGACTAATTTGAAAACAATTTTTTTATGAAGAGATTGATCATTCAAGTGATTCAGTGTGTTTCTTATCATGTGAACTATATATATGATATATGTTCTTTTTATTTGATTCTTAGTTGGTAATATATGTATCACCTTTTTATACTCATGACATGTAAAACTAGCATAGCTTGAAAATATTTTAAAAATGATTGCTACATTAGTTAGGATTACACATTTCCCAGTATCCCATAGTATAGGATATAGTTTTATTTTTTAGTACAAGATAGTTCCCCTCTGTCAGTTCATTCAGGGTGTGATCATGTGTGTGGGTGAATTTAATGGCATTAGGTGAGTCATAATTTTTAGTAGGACTCTATATGTATAGTATATTCTATATTATTCACGATCTTCCTTATTCATTCCATTTATATTGGTACTAATATACCTATGTTGAATCATTGTGATGAATTCTTGGTTTGATACTCTTTTGTGATATTTTCCCATTACCCTTATTGTATGATTTTTATGCTTACTTATTGACTAGTGTAGTTATATTCCCAAATTGATAAAATATTTTCAAGTGTTTACAGAAAAAGGTTCTAAAAATGTTTTAAACTCTTTCTCTACATTTTAACAGAAATTTAATCATTATTCATCCAAGTTATTATGATGCCTTCTTGGAAAATAATGTGGGATCAAAATGAAAAAAGGGAAATAGAAAACTCTTTTAATTAAAGTGGAAAATGTTTTGAAAATATTACTTATATATTTTTTTCAAACCTAAAATTGATGTGGATTTTATTTAAAAAAATTCATTAGGAATAGAATTTTTTGGGAACTTCTAATGAGTTTTAATACTCAAGCTTATAGTTATTTCGTGTTTTTAGACTTTGGTACTAGTTTCATAACAGTCTTGGTCATTATGGGTGATGGTTGATCATGGTACTAGAGTGTGAACCTTTGGGTCATGTACAGATGTTTTTGTGGTCAGGATTAGTTGGTCTTTGTTATCCAGAAATTATATTCTCAGTTTCTCTTGTAAAAAGATATACAGTATGGTTATTTATATATGTACGTTATTTTTATTCATTTACTTTTTTCTTTTTATTTATTTTTATTACATTGAATCATTCACATGGATTCTCTATTGATGCTCGACACAATTTTTCAACTCGTGGGGATCAATAAATCCCTTCGGTCCTTACCATGGATCAGTTCAGGTGACTGATTAGGGGTTCACCCAGGTTGGTTCGTAAATAAATGGTATCAGAGTATGTTGGTTCTGTGTGGGTACTCGATTTCAGAGCACAGTATGTTATTCATGATTACTAGGTAAATGGATGAGGACTATAGGATCTTAGGGTGCATTTCTGGGTAAGATTTTGACCAACACTTTCTCTACCAAACCTTGAGATTCCATGGGAGGTTGTGTTTTGTTTGGTTCCCCGGATTTTTAGGGTTTATTTAATGTTGTGGAAATGAAAATGGATCTATCCAGTGGTCTCAGTGGGCTCGCATGGCCTAGCAATACATGTGGATCTTTGTACAATGTCATAAAAGACTCTCTGTGACAGTGGTGTATTTGGAATATAGATGAAAACCATATGGCCAGGCCACCCAATACCACTATTTTTCAATTATGAGTTATTTTGGATCTTATGTGATTTGGAAATTCTTTGTAAAATATCATGTTTTTGAATTTTGAAAATGGTATTTTAGTGGTAGTGGTTGGGTCCTTGGAAAAAAGGAAAATGGATTCTCAAAATTAATTTTGAGGAAGACTTTAAAAAATGGACTTTTATAATCATAATTTTATGTTTGTAAAAATTATTTTTTTGAAAACATAAAATAAATTTAAAGGGGGTTCGGATGTTTATTTCATATGACAAGAAATGAGTTGTAATGAATAGATTTTTTGATGCAATGGTATTTTTTGATCTTCTAAAAATATTCATAATGTGACTGTCTGGATTTATATTTTGAAATGATTTGATGTGCAGAGTATGAAAATGGATTTATATTCAATATATCATGTTATTTTAAAAAGATTTTTGATAGTTAAAATGACAAGTGGATTGTGAATGTGAAAACATGGTTCTGGTGTTTTTTGGAAAAGTTAAATGTTTTTCTTTTATCACAGGTATTTTCATGTGTTTTAAAATGCACAAATATCTGTGGGAAAGAAAATGGTAGATGATATGGGTGGATGAGTGACCAGGTTGGCATTAGTCAATGAGTACCTGAGGTGGCACTTTAATGTGCATGAGTTCGTATCCATGTAATAAAATTGGTGAGTGTATAAATCCACCAAGTTTTTTTCGTATCAAAACTTCTTTCAAGAGGGAAATATTAATGTTTTGAATGCTAATGGTTGTGTGTCTTGTTTTCCCTTTGTTTTGGGAATGTTTATTATATTGTGTTTTGATATAGAGAATTCTTGTTAATGAGTAGGTTTTGATTAGGATGAAGGTTTCATTGTTGTTTAGTGGTAACCCCCATAATGATTAAATAGATATTTGACATGTACCCACTTGTGGTTCACCGTTGGTAGATCCTCTAGTAGATCAACCTAAGGACTCCCTTCTTGAGATTTGGAAGTTGAATCTACCTCCCAATTATGGACAAGAGGACCCTCTCTAAGTGGATGTGTTGATATATAAAATTAATAGTATCTTTAGTCTCCGTTAGTTTCCTATGTCGTTAAAGGTAAATATTTCTACCTTTATGCATGAATGTCCGACCTAGAAGTGGTGGAATTCCTTCTCTTGGAAAAATCCTCAGGATGATCTTACCTATGAGTTCTTCAAGGATTTATTCATCAATATGTATTTCTCTAATTGATATAAGGTGAGAAATGGGATAGAGATTCTGTATTTACTTTAGGGTGATGTATTGATGTTTGATTACATTCATCATTTTGTGGATATTTTCCCTTACACTCTAGATTGGGCCATGGGAGATTCCTTGAAGGATCGAAATTTATAGTATGGACTTCATCTTGATGTGCAATTAAAGGAGTTAGAGTATGGATTAACCCCTTTTTCTTAATTGGAGAGGGACGTTTTTTGTGTTGAGGCTATGTTAACAGGATTTCCTAAGGTAGAAAGTATTCCACTAATCTCTAGAAGCGGTGAAGGTAATTCCAGTAAGTAGATGTGGAATCGGCCTCAAGATGTTGATGTTGGTTTCCAAATAAAATGTCCTATTGATCTTTCTTAAACATATATTAAGTTAAGGATCATATTAAATCATTATTTTCAAAATATAGATCATTAAAATTCATCATGTTTGAGTTCTTTGAAGACATGTAATGCTCGTGGACTCCTAGGTCAGTTACAGTGATTTTTAGGGGTCTTTCCAGGAGAGATATAGATCCATTTTTCAATAGTAGTTTGGTACACTTTAATTGGTTTAAAGTCCATTTTTATGTATTATTCCTTGTTTTAATGGTTGTGTCCAGTTGTGTTTTTCGTTGTTGCATCATCTCATCTTTAAATTGTAAAATTTGGGGTTCTGGACCACCAAAGAACCTCTATTTCAGTGGAAGTCTTTTTGTCATTTAAAATTTCGGAATTCTTTCCCACATGAGTCGATGGTCATTTTTTTCATACCAAATTTATATTTTTTCTCAAATGATGTCGATAATTTTTTGTGTGTATCTTCTAAAACTCCTATTCTGGTTGAATGAAGGAGTTCTAATAAGGGATTTTCTACTCTTGACTTTGAGGAAGTAAATGCTTCTAGCATATATCTCCAGCCATAGACCCCGATGTTCAGATGCCACATGGTCAGGAATCATGGGTGTCTGAGAGGCTGCAATCTATATATGGTTAATGTTACCATGTTAATCCATGTCTGGTTTTCCTAGTCGGCTGATGCTAGTAAGTTCCTAAATTGTGGTGAGACCAACCGTAGGTCTTGTTGATCTTTCCTCGATGTTAATTAGTGTTAGGTGGTCCTTAATGTTGGGGAACCCATTCTGGAATCCCATGTTGAGTTTTTAGTTCCTCTCCATTTGGGGTAATGTTAGAATTTTATAGTAATGTGGTTTGATTTCTCATTATGTTTCAGAAATTTTATTTGGATCACTAAATCACTAGATAGTTATAGAATAGAGGTTTGTCTTTCCTTGGGTGGTGGGTGAGATATTCATGGTTTGAGAGGTTCAATCTCGGTTATTCTATCGAGTTCCATGTGTGATGGGTTTAAATTTTTATGTGATATTATATATATCTTTGGTCCCAGTGTTATTTTGTATTTTACTCTATATGATTTTGTAGAAAAGATGATTTTTTGGGTTCAAAAGAAGGGGGTCCGTGGTTATAGGAAACAGTGCAGAATGGTCCCATAAACCATATGGTCCTTAGAAGGATTCATCGTGAGGTTTCATAGCCTATGAATGGTCAGTTAAATTATTTTATAATCATTCATGAATGTTCTATCTCTAGGTAGAACCATCTTTAATGGTTGGTGAATGGTTTACCAAATTGTACGTCCAAACTATTCAAGATATCTAGATCTAAAATATTATGAAATTCCAGTTTTAAATCATGGTATTTTATCACCAAAACACCAACTAATATCCTTCCCTGGTTCTTGAGACCAGAAGGTATTTCCTCCCTCCCCCTTCATGTTTACTCTCCTCTGATCAATCTTGGATCTATATATTTCTTCATGGTTTTGTGTGAATTTTCAAGGTATTCTCGTCTTCTCATCTCCATTTTCCTTATCATTACTTTTTATTTTGTGATCATATTATAATATGGTATCATGGACCTAGGGTTCATGTTTTTTATAGATTGGTGTGGGGGGGTTTTCCTAGTTAGGGTTTCTCATGGTTGTTCTTGGCTCTTATAACCTTCATGAGGTTGTTTTGGGTGTGATAGCTAAATCATCATGAGTTTAAGGTAGGTTTCTCTTTTATACATGACATTAAATTTAAGAATAATCAGTTTCATTATTTTATTCACCTTCCTTTCATGTTAAATAATGACATATAATATTTTGAATAATGTTTTGGTGTAAATAATAATGAGTTTTTTCTTGTTATGTGATAAATTAAATTATTATTAAAATATTGCACACCAAGTGTTCGATGAAATAATCTATTAGATTTTGTGGGTATTTTTTATGATTCAAACATGGATTTTATTTTTAAATATTTTTTTTTAATATAATAGTGACTTTTGGTTCCTTAAATGGATTTACAAATTGTTTGGACATGAAACCGGGGTGTATTTGTTTCTTTGAAAATGAAATGGTATTTTTATGATTTTATCTGGCCCGATTGGAAATATGATAAAAATGTTTTTGGTTTTCACATGGGGTGTAGGTACTTAACTAATATTCGGAAACTAATTGTGAAATATAAAATGGAATATTTTAATCTTTTTCGAATGATGATTTTGACTTATTTAAAATGGATGCTTAAGGATCGTTTACCACTTTTGTGAAAATATGGAAAATGATTATTATGAAAACTATCCTTGGAAAATATTCTAGTCTAATTTATAATTAATATATTGGATTTCATTAAGGTGGAATCATTATGATTCATTTTTGTGAATGGTTGGTAAGTCCTCACTATGGAATCCTTGTGACCCATGTACTTTAAGAAAAATGGGATATCCATTGGGTAGACTACATTGTGATTTATTTATTATGGAAACAGATTGATATTGGGAGTGATTCAAGTATGTTCATATTGTGTGAACTATATATATAGTATATGTTCTTATGATTGGATGCTCGTTTGGTATCGGTTTTCTAACCACCCCACCCCCCTCCTTTATACTCTTGACATGGAGACTAGGCAAATCTAGTGAATATTCTGAGAACGATTGTGGTACACGTTTGGATTACACTCTATATAGTGTTCCATAGAATGGGGATATATTTTGTTATTATTTCTATGGGATATTTCCCATCCTTCATGTCAATTAGGGTGAAATTGTGTGTGATGGTGAATTTGATGTCATTGAGTGAGGCATGCTTTTTGAGATTACTCAATATTTATAGTATCTTTTACATTATTCATGAGCTCCATGGTTTCTCCAATGTCTATTGGAACTTAGTTTCATATTTAAAACCTATAAAAATCCAGGAAATTTCCAAGTATGTCTCTTTTTAAAATTTTGGTGATGGTGGGTTGTCATTATTTCAATTCACAAACAAAATTTATCAGTGAAATTTTGATAAATGTGATAAATGCCTTAATTTACAATTAAGGTCTTATAATATTCACTGGAATAATTTTGGTTTTCAACATTGTATTAGTGTGAAATTTTGAGGCCTACAATGTCGTGGTGAAGACTAAATTAAAATATTAAATTTAATATTTTAAGTGCACACATTTTATTCAAAATAATTGAATAACTACAAAATGACAGATCGTATGGGAAATATGTGACCATCATTTTCTCCAAAATAAGGTGTTTACCTATGGTGGGGAATAACATTTATAAGAGTCTGATGTATAGATTCCTCACTCTAACAAAAAACCTTTTATATTTAATTAATTTATTAACCCATTTTTTATATTAAATCATTAAAATCTATCAAACAGTGCATCGTATGATAAATCTGAGACCACTGTTGGGTCTGGAATAGGGGATTACTCTAGTTAGGGTATGAATTTTTTGCACAATGTATGTTTTATGTTATTTAATTTTTATGATTAATTAATTTTCATATTAATTTTGATAATAATTGATGAATAAAATAAAAGGATTGATGAGATTAATTAATTTTCAAATTGATTAATGAGCATTATAGTGTAGACACAATTGAGATAATTATATAATTAATTATGGAATTAACTATGTGATTTTGAGTTCATGGATATTGATTAATTAATTTAGGGATAAATTAATAGGATAGACAAACATAATTTATTGTTGAATTAATTAACGATATTTAAGTGATAAAATAATTGTAGTCAAAACACTGTTTTAATCATAACTTTTTCATATGGTGTCGGATAGACATGCCTTTAGTGACAGCATGACCCTAAAATTCATGAAGTCATTTCAAGAATAATTTAGATGATTTTTTTAGGATCATGGTAGAGGTCTGTGAAGCACCAAAAATTATAGTGGGTTAACACATTAAATTAATAAGATAGATTAATAAATGAATGATTGAATTACAAATTAAAACTAAATTAATTTATGAAAAGGTATTATAAATTAGTTTTGGGGTGGTGTGTTTGGAATTGGTAGGAAGACCAATATTTATGACATGCCCATATCCCCTTCCTATCACCCCCTCATACATCAATAATCAATATTTTTTTATATTGATTAGATTAATGTGACGTAAGTTGCATTTGATTTCTCTTGATAAGAGGATGGTGCGTATAAAAAAATCACTAATAATGAAGTATTTTGAGTATATTTTTATTAAACCAAATGTTCTTATTTATTTAATTTCACCTTTTATAGTCTTTAGAATAACCTGTCGTCAGCGTTGTTAGATTTATATCGTGTGCTCAATATATTTGAGGTGGTTGGTCTAATATATTGTTCTCATAGTCTTTTTTATCTATTATGTTTATGTTACTATAGATTTTCAAGGGATTCATCAGTAATTTGAAATAAAAATTTAATTTATTAATGTTGTAAATTAATAAATTTTTTAATTAGATATTTGAGTGAATAATAGAAATTATGGAACTTTGATAATTAATAGGTAAAATTAATTCTCAATGTATTGAATTAGGAAATCGGGAATAATTAATTTTGGAATTAATTATAAAATTATGAAGATCATGGATAATGATTAATTAATTGTAGAATTAATTAATGTGAATGGGTAGAATTTTGAAATTGTGAATTGGTATATTTAAATTTTGACTTTATTATGTCAGGGTAGAGATTGATGAAATTTAAAAATTAACTATGAGGTTTTTTAATTAAGTGAGTAGGAATAATTAATTGGTGATTTCATTATGTGGTAATTGAATTATGTGAGTTGGAATAGTTAAATGGTAAATTAATTATGGGGATATTTAATTATGTGAGTTGGAATAATTAATTCAAGAATTAATTGGGGTTATTAATTCAATATAATGGAACAATAAATTATTTAATTAATTGAAGATATTGAGTTAGATTAGTTAATTAAATAATTTATTAATGTTGTTTATATAAAAAATAATTCAGTGACTTAATTGAAATGATTGGGTTAGATTAAATAATAGTAAAATTAATTTATAGTGACGATGTGAACAATTAATTGGGGATTTAATTTAAGGGATTTAGTTAGACTAATTAATTATAGAATTAATTAATTTATGGGATTTTAACATTTAATTATTGAATGAATTCAATGAATTGAATTTCATTAATTTATTTTTAATTAGTTAGTGAGAGTTGGCATGGAAAATCAATTGGTGAATTAATTAAAGGGATTAAGTTAGATTAATTAATTATGGAATTAATTAAAGGAACTAATAGGAATAAATTAATTGGTGAATTAATTAATGTGGATTGTTGAGTTATTGAATTGATAGAACTGGATAATTATTTGAAGAATTAATTATGATATATTGATATTTGAGAATTTATATAATGAACTGTGGAATTATTTATAAAATATTAAATTTCAGATTGATATAATTAATCGATGAAATTGATATGCAATGTTGAGTTTTGTAATTGAGATAATTAATTGATGAATTAATTATGATTATGCTGTTAATTAAGGGTTTGGTTAATTAATGGGATTGATGTGCTAAATTAATTGGGGAATTAATTAAAGCCTTTTATGTGAAGACTAATTATTGAATTATCAATGAGGGTGAGGAGATTAATTAATTGATAAATTAATGTGATATTGCGATAAGAGGGTTAATTTTAATTAATCCATATAGATTTGATGATGTGGTATATGTGATAATGGGTTAAATAATTGATTAACATTGATAAATGAGAGATATGTTATCTATGTGAAGGGTGAATTATCTATTATTAAATGGTGAATGACAACATTCTCATTCGACCAACTTTTAATAATGGGAGCATGGACATTCATTGGTGCATGAGTATGGAATGGTAACATGGGCATTCATGGGTGCATGAGGATATAATGGTAACATGTAAATTCATTGGTGCAAGAGTATGTAATGGTAACATGGACATGTATGAGTGTGTGAGTATTGAATGGTAACATGTACATTTATCAATCCATGAGTATGGAATCGAAACATGCACATTTATGGATGTGTGAGTATAGAATGGTAACATGAATTTAATGGGTTCTTGAGTAGGAAATGGTATCATGGACATTCAAGTGTGTATTTGTTATGAAATGGAAACCTAACCAATCAAATGGGTGGAAATTAAAAATGGTGACATGGGCATTCATCGGTGTGTGAGTATGGAATTGAAACATTGACATTCATGGGAGTGTGAGTACAAAATTGTAAGATGGAAATTAAAGTGTGTGTGATATATTGAATGATAATATAGTGATTCAAATGGGTGGAAATTAAAATTGGTAACATGCTCATTCAATTGTGGGGTTGAATAAAAAATATTAATTAATGTGATAGACTATTTAATTATGTATTGTAATTACATTTTCTATGCAACTGTTTACACTTTCTATTTACGTGATTTCTTTTAGACACCATTGGTGGTGACCTAATGAGTTATACTCAAAAAATATTTAGGCTTCTTTAATAGTACCTAAATAGACTTTGCTGTTGTAGGAAATGTTTAGGGAAAAGGACCTAAATTTGATAATTTATTGGAGGAGGAGAATAGATGGGTGAACCAGATGAGGTTTGGGACCCGAATTGGATTATTTGGTGTCTTTTATTTCATATTGACACTTGTCAAGTAGATTGTCTTGGAATTTTTCCCATTCAGTTGAGAACTATATTTATAGATTTTTTTACCAAGGTGAAGATGGGTTAAATTTGTTTTAATTCACTAAAATGTTTTACCAGAAAAACTTTGATAAATGTTTTAATGGCCGCAAATTATTGTTAAAATCTTGGAATATTCAATAGAATATATTTAGAGTTTGACACTAATTTAGTTTGAGATTCGAAGGCCCATAAAGTTTGAGTGAATACTAAAAAAAATATTAAATATAATATATTAGGTTCAAACTTTTTATATAAAATAAAGGAATAACTCTGAAATAGTGCATCATATGTGAAATATGAAACCATCGTTGTGTTTAGAATGGGGTTTTACCCTATTTGGGATATAACATTTGTATGTGTTGGACGTTTGGAAGTCTCGCTCGTAAAAAAATTATATTTAATTAATTCTTTAGTCATATTTTTTTAATATTAAATAATTAATATCTCTCTAATGGTGAATTTTATGAGAAATATGTGACAATCATTGGGTCCAGAATGGGTGGTTTACCCTAGTTAGGGTATGAATTTTATGTTCAATAGACTTTGGAAGTTATTTTATTTTTATGAATAATTAATTGTTAAATTAATTGAGATAATTAATGGTTGAATTTAACAATAGTATTTATGAGATTAGTTAATTACCAAATTAATTAATGATGATTTTTTTATAGATACAATTTAGCATATTAGATAATTAATTTTGTAATTGATTATGTGATTCTGATTTCATGGATATTGATTAATTAATTAATGGATTAATTACTAGTATTGATGTACATAACTAATTGGGGAATTAATTAAGGGTACTTCTGTGAAAAAATATTTATTATCAAAACAACGTTTCAGTCATAACTCTTTCATATGGTGTCAGATACACTCACCGTCTGCAGCAACGTGACCCTAAAATTTGGGTGGACATTTCACGACCAAGGTGGAAAATTTAATTCAGGATTATGGTAGAGGTCCATAAAATTCCCAAAATTATGATGACATTATGAAAGAAATTAATTAGAGATATTACAAAATAAATGATTCAATTAAAAAATATAACTGAATAAATTGATGAAATTTTATTATAAATTTGTTCTAGGTGGGTGAATGGAATGGGTAGAAAGCCCATTATTTGTGACACACCCCTATCTCTTCTCCCTATCAATCCTTTCAGACTTCAACAATCAATATATTTTTCTATATTGATCATATTTATGTGCCATTTATGGCATTGGATTATTCTTGATTAAATAATGGGGCGTATCAAATTAGTTTTTATAGAAAAAATAAGTATTTTGAGCAAATTTTAATTAAACCGAATATGTTGATTTATTTAGTTCCTCTTTCAATGGTCATCCAAATAACGTTCTGTCAACCTAGTTGGATTCATATCACCACTTCAAGAAATTTTAGGTGGGTGTTATAAAATTCATATCACGTAGCCTTTATTATCAATTACATATATGTGATTATAGATTTTCTATGGTTCATTTAGAAATTGTAATTCCAATTCGAATTAGTGCTTGTGTTCAATTAATTATTTTAGGAATTCAAGAATTTAGGGACTAATAAAAATTATGGAATTTAGATAATTTTTTGGTAAAATTAATAATCTAAGTATTGAATTTGGAAATTATTAATAATTAATTGTTGAATTAATTATGAAATTATTGGCACTATGGAATGTGATAATCTAATTGTAGATTTAATTAGTGTGAATTGTTGTAATTATGACATTTTTATTTAGTATAATTAAATAATGAATTAATTATAGTGAGATAGAGATTGTTTAAATTTAACATTAAACTATACAGTTATTGAATTAAGTGATTTGGAATAATTAATCGAAGAATTAATTTTATAGGTGTTGAATTAAGTGAGTTGGAATAATTAATTGGTGAATTAATTATGGGGTTATTTAATTATGTTAGTTGGAATAATTAATTCAGGAATAAGTTGGTTTTATTGAATCCATTATGATTGAAAATTTAATTTTTTAATTAATTGAGTATATTTAGTTAGATTAATTAAATAAAGAATTAATTAATGGAGTTTATGTGGACAATTAATCAGTGAATTAATTTAAGGGATTTAGTTAGATTAATTGGATCTATAATTAATTATTGTTCTTTATATGAAAAATTAACTCTTCATTTAATTTAAGGGATTGAGTTAGATTAATTAATTGAATAGTTAATTAATCAAGTTGTTCGGAAAAATTAATTCATGAATTAATTGTATAGATTTAATGTGATTAATTAATTGTGAATTAATTAATAATATTTTAATAATTAATTAATTGGTGAATTAATTGAAGGGATTATGTTAAATTAATTAATTGTGGAATTAATTAAATGAAATTATTTCATTTAATTAATTTGTAAATTAATTAATGCTGATTTTGGATATATTTAATTGATGGAATTTGTTAGTTAATTGTTGATTTAATTATAAGACATTGATATTTGATAATTGATATAATCAACTTTGGAATTAATTATGAATTATTAAATTTTGAATTGAGATAATTAATTGATGAATTAATTTTGAGAAGTTCGGTTTGGTAATTGAGATAATTAATTTTCAAATTAATTATGAGCAAGCGATTAATTAACATCTAGGTTAATTAAAGAGATTAATGTGATTAATTAATTGGGGAGTTAATTAAGGGGTTTCACGTGAAGGCTAATTGTTGAATTGGCAATAAGGATAAGCAGATAAATTAATTGATAAATTAATGTCACATTAGGGTGAGAGGTTTAATGTTGATTAATCATTATTGATGTGATCATGTGTTATATGTGATAATGAGATTAACAATTGAATAACCTTTATAAATGAGATATATTTGATATGTAAAAATGGTGAATTATGTATTATTAAATGGTGAATTTTAACATGCTCATTCATCCCACTATTAAGAATAGTAACATGGACATTCATGGTTGTGTTAGTATGGAATGGTAACACAGACATTCCAGGGTGTGTGAGTATGGAATGGTAACATGGAAATCCATGGTTGCATGAATAAGGAATGGTAACCTGGACATTCATTGGTGTGTGAATATGGAATCGTAACACGGACATTCAAGGGTGCGTGGTTATCGAATTGTCACATGGGCATTAATGGGTGCATGAGTTCGGAATGGAAACATGGATATTCATGGGTGCGTAAGTATGGAATGATAGCATGGAAATTCAAAAGTGTGTTATTTATGTAATGGTAGAATATTCATTCAAATGAGTGGAAAATGAAATAGTAACATGGACATTCATGGGTTCATGATTATGGAATGGTAACATGGACATTCATGGGTGCGTCAGTACATAATGGAAACATGGACATTCAAGGGTGTTTGAGAGTTATGGAACGGTGACATAGTCATTCAAAAGGGTGGAAAATAATAATGGTAACATGATCATTCAATTATGGGGATGAAAAAAGAATATTAATTAAAGTGATAAACTATTTAATTATGCATTGTAATTACTTTCTTTATACAGCTCCATACACTTACTATTGACTGTATTTGTTTTAGACACCATTGTTGGAGGCCTACTATGTTATACCCACACACTGTTCAGGTCTCCTTATCAGAACCTAAATAGAATTTTTTGTTGTAGGATTGGTTAAGGGAAAATGACATAGATTAGATAGCAGATTAGGGATGGATTATGGATGAGGGTACTGGATGTGGTTTGGGACCCACTTGGGAGTCTTTGGTGTCTTTATTTTTCAATTCTGCATATTGAAACATGGAAAGTACATTGGAATTGAATGTTTCCCTTTCAGTTGAGTACTATATTTTTAGATCTGTTTACCTTATGAAATTATTATTTTTATGATCATATATGCTTATTCTATTGTTTTATTTATTTCAATTAGTTTTTTCCTCTAGTAAGAGAGGGTATAGTTCCCCATAACTGAATTACTTGACCCTCTCTACTAGTCGGAAGCCTATGGCATTAGGGGAGGTATGCTTGAGGTCATGTAGTGAACCGGCATGGGGCACCGGAGTATGGCACCCAGGCTGGGGCATTGCAATGTGGTATCAGGGGTCCAGTTTTCATTTATTCATTTTTTGTCATAGTATTAGGGAAAGGTAGAAAGGAGACTTGGAGGATTCGGGGATTGGTTAGAAGCTCATTCATGGAAGTAGCTACCCCATGTATGGGGCGAACCCTAGTACCTAGGTTGATATTGTTATTATTGTTGTTTCCTATTATAGTTGAATATTTTTTCACCTTGGGTGATGCACTTTTTCTGTGATGTGGTTATTATTGATATTTTCTAAGTTTAGTCTCATTTATCTAAATAGAATGAGTTTTGATTCAACATGCATCATTTTACATACATAGAATTACTTTTTGACATGCATCATTATAGGTATGCATAGGACAACAGGTCTTGGGTATGTTCTTGAACATGAACTATTTTTCCTTTCTTGTGAAATTTAACTAAAAATGTTGCCTGACATGAAATTTAGAAAGACTATAAAATGATTCAAGATGAGAATAAATGGGTTTATAAATAAAAAACAATAATTATGATAATGTTTTCCTTTGTTAATAAAGACCTTGTTTTTGAATGGTTGTGTGTAGGTTCATTGCCTCGGTTTTGAACATGTGACGGGGAAAAGGGATAAAGACATAAATAGTTTTGTGTAAATCCCTCTTACTAATTTTGTTGATGTTTTGAATTAAAAATCCTCTATTTTATTTTATTTTACCCTTAATTTGGGTTTTTTGGGTGGGGATAATTTCCTTGTTTGAGAACTCCGTTATGGGTTGTGTGAACGATCATCTGGTTTTTGATCTTTGTGGTGAGATGTTGGAGATCAGGGAATCTCAAGAATTTCGATGGGTTAAGGTTTTTCCATGGGGGTATGTAACATCCCTAATGAATTTTTTTCGGTGTTTCTCATAAACTATGTTTTATTGTACGTTTAATTTGTGAGTATCATGTCCCCAACCTTGAAAACATCTCGGGTACACGGAGAACCCTCTGGATTTACACTAGCTACATAAATGTGTTTTGGTTAGGTATGGGGCCCCTTTGAGGTTGTGGTTATGAAGTGGAATATATATTGAGATGTACGGTGTGAGGTATGCCACTATAAAATTTTGAATGTGGTTCTTTGGAATGACCATAGATTGATAAAAACTATGGTTTTTGGGATACATAAAAACAGGGGTAAATGAAGCTCCAATGGGGGCTAGATTATAAGAACCCAATTTCTCTTAAAGGTGTTTGGGAGGGCATCTTGAGAAAGAGTTATTATAAGGTGGGGTGATTATAAGATCTCATCCTTTTTTCAAGTATGACACTTTCAAAAAAATTGTGGAATATGGGTTTTCTTTCTTTTAATATTAAAAAACATTATTATAAAATTTTGATAAATGTGTTAAAAGCATTAAATTCAACTTTACATCAGGGAATATTAAATTGAATATTATTGGAGATCGACCTAGAGTTAGTGTGAGATTCTGAGACCCCCAAAGTCTCATTAAGACTGGATAAAAATATTAATTATCATATATTAAATCCAAAATGGTGAATCTTATGGGAATTTTGAGACCGTTGTTGTGTCCAAAATAGGGTTTTTACACTATTATTGGTATAAAATTTATAACTGTTGGACATTTGGACGTTTCCCTCACAAAAATAACTTTTTCTATAATTAATTAATTTTTTAATCCATTTTTTTGAATATAAAATAATAAATATCTCTCAAAAGGTGTTTCGTATGAGAAATCAATGGCCTCCATTGGGTCTGGAATAGGGGGTTTCCCTAGTCAGGTTGTGAAATTTATGTGTAATGTAATTTTGATGTTATTTATTTTTTAAGATTAATTAATTGTCAAATTAATTGAGAAAATGAATAGATGAATTAATTAATAGGGTTGATGTAATGCCCCGACCCTAGTTAGCCAGATTTGGTGCATTATTACATAAAATTGGCATGATCACAAAAGATCAAGTCTCTAATGACCGATTAGTTTAGTAGCCTTTGAAACACTAGATACATTCATTAGTCTTATATTACATGATAAAATCAAAAACTAAAACAACATAGTCTCCATAGTCCACATCCATATCCCCTCAGACGATCCCCGTAGGACAGTCTTAAAATACCTCTTCACATCCTGGGAGAAATAAAACATAGAACGGGGTGAGCTCAGATTCTCAGTAAGGAGAACAATATAGCAGATACTTTCATAATTAGGCATAAACATTTAAGCCAGTGTATACCTAAAAAAATCCATTTAAATTTGAACATCATCATAACATGGATAAAATAAAATTAAATAATTCCATTTACTTATTCACATGGTTATTCTACTAGTAGAATAATTACATGCAATATAAATAACCACTTTCATAATTATGGAAAGCATAAATCTAGACTATCATAACCACATAGTCAAGGCCTTCTTCCAAGAATACAAATAATATTTTCTCAAGGCCTTGTGCGAAGACACTAGTTAGTCTCATGATACCTACTGATGTGTCGAGGAGCTATAGCGGGCTCCACCCGTCACTTGCTAAGTCCAATGCATTCCCCATATGAACAGTATTAAACATAACATAAACATTCGTATTAAAACTAGCATATGAAGTGTCAATACATTATCCATAAACCATCAATGGTATAAAAATAACACATCCAAAGTCCAACATATCACAAAATCTTCAATAAAATATGGAAGTTTTGTATCATAATAAATCACCTTCAAATAAGCTTAAAATCCATCAAAGGATGTTGACGTAGATTAAATAAAAACTATTTGAGAGAAATATCTCTTTTTTGAAATCATTTAAAAGTCACATAATTATAAAATAAATCATTTACTTTGAAAAAATTTTTATAAGATTCTAATGGAAGCTTCGATGATTTTATAATGGTGGAAAATAGTCGCACCTGATGTATAAGTTAATAAAGACATTCATATGTTTATTATGTCAAAAAGGTTAAAAAATGCCTTGTTTGGAAAATTACAGAAATATTCCCTTATAAACATCTTATAAAAATTCAAACAAGGGTTTAAATGAATTTAAACCATAGTATATAAAATATAAAGAATGTTTTGAAATACATTTTTATGAAACATGGATATGGATGATAAAGAGGTCCCATTAAATAATAACATATAAACAACCTCGGATAATGATGAGATTGTGCGATTAACGCTTAGCATGTACTTTTCCTTGGTCGAGGGTACATTAACATCCTGTATAATAGTTAAATCATTGTTATTATATTATTCAAAAACCATATACATAAATATTATATCATATATGATCTTCTAATATTGCCTTTTATTATTATCGTCGTTTCGGTGTTAACTGATTTGTTTCCCGTTATATGTTTTATTACATAAGCCATGTTTGTTATGGATATGATTTATTTTATTAATATACAGAATTATATTGAGTTCTATATCATTATTTTTAATAATCAAATGGAAAATATTCTTTAATGGTAACGATGGGGAATGAATCTCATCGCGTTCGTGGAGATGCTAATTCGTACGTACACACCAACACTAATTCCATTTAATTTTTAATTTTAAAAGTAATCCAAAACAAATGATTCATAGGTATATTATTATTCCACTATAATATAATATCTTATATATGTTACTTAAGTTCATTAAAACCATCCTTTATACATTCCATGTATGGTATTAACAAGTTGTATCACTTTGTGGGGGTGGTAGTCCGCACTTCCTCAAATGAAATTATATATATATATAAAAAATGAAACGAATAATGGTATTCTATAAAATGGAATTTAAGAAGGTTATATATATAATAAATATAATAAATATCATATTTAATTACAGTTCCATCATAATAGCCACCATAATAGGTGGTAATAGAAGATTGAACAATCATCGTTTCGTGAGGCCGTAGTTTATCGTCCACAGAAACATTATATTCTATACCCATTATATCGAGGTGTGTGTAAGTGTAGTTAGAATACATAACAAAAAAACAACCTAGTATATTTAGGATACTGGTTTTGTTATAAAAGAAATGAAAAAATATATTTTAGTGGGGTGGAGAAGAAAAATTAAAGAAAAGAACATAAGAGAAGATGTTACCTTGAAATCGTGTAACTCCCTTTGGTTTGAACCAAAAGGACTTCTTGATGTGCCTTCTACCTAAGGTAAGGCTTCTAGGAGGAATATATGGATTTATGAAGATTTATTGGGCATAGTTTGGATGAGAAAAGGGGCTTGAGAGGTGTGTGGAATTGGTTAGAGGTGAGGGCATTTTATAAGGGGGAGGAGGGGCTCTTTTGGAAATATTAAAAATATTTTTTTATTATACAATGATATTCGGTTTATAAATGTCCAAAACTCATTAAAGTCGAATATAAGATGACTCATGATTTAAATTAAATCATCCAATAAGAATTGGACAGGTTTTGGATATTATTTTATTCTTTATAATCATATTTATTTAAATCATTTATTAATGAGTTAAACTCTACATCATTATTCTGTAATAAATAATTTATTTTATTAGATGTCTAAAAATTATAAAACTAATACCATGATGTAGAAATTTTTTTTATATTTATAATGAATATTTATAGTCAAAAAGATAAAATATATAACCCTATGTAAAAATTGTATTTCTGAAAGATATATGCTTATGTCATTATTGTATTTACTTTAACATAATTAATATAAAGTGTCATTATCACTTACAAGTAGCTCCATGGGGTCCCAAAAACGACCCAAAGATGCACATGGTCGGAAATGTATCATCCAATAGGGTTACGACACATATTAGGGTAATTTATTATTATTATAATATATTGTTTTACCCTTATTAATGGGATTTACCCTTTAACCATGATAAATAAAATATTTATCGAAATAATTATTTAGAATGTATAAAAATAAAAGATACCTATTTAAAAAATTAGAACCTCCTGATTATAAATATGGAATCCATTTTTCTAAATTAAAAACATATAAGTGGAAGAAATTAATTTAAAATTAATTCTTTTTGTCAAAACCAAAAGCCTGTTTTTTAAGAAATAATAACTATCAAAAGATTGACACTTGTTTATGTCTAGTTCAAATGTGAAATTACGTCCAATGACAAAAAATGGATTAAATGGTAAATATATATTCTAACTATACATTAAAACCACTCAATAGTACAATTAATCACTATAATTTGTTTGGAATAAAAAAAGTTGTTTTTAATTAAAGTTAAGTATTTTTTACTATTCATCAAAAATTGGAAGTTCTCAGAAAAATAGCACAAACTCACCCTAAACAAATTTTGATATTCAAAATCCAAAAATGTAGTCCAAATTGAATAATAAAATTTATAAAATTTCAAAAAGGGGGGATTACTATTCATAACCGCTGCTTTTATTGGTTTTGGTGTGTGTCAGAACCTCAAAGTTGCGTACAACACAAGATATTGTATTATTCAAGGAGAGGTGTACTGTGGAAGCTTGGGGTGTAACATTCTCCCTCCTTCAAATAATTTTGTCCTTGAAATTTCTTGAATATTACTGCATAAAAAGACTCGGGTGGATCTTCATCATAAGTTTCTCTGGTTCCCATGTTTCCTCTTCCATCTTATGATTTCTCCATAGAACTTTTACCAGATGAGTCGTCATGTTTCTCAACACTTGTTCACTGGTATAAAGAATCCTAACGGGCTCTTCGTAATTAGACATTTCTGGTTATAGTTCTACATCATTATATGGGAGTACATTCTTTGGGTCGGGTATTTATTTTTTCAATAGTGATATGTGGAACACATCATGAACTTTGGAGAGACTTGGCGGCATTGCCAACCGGTAAGCTACCACCCCAATTCGTTCTAGAATTTAGAAAGGTATGATATACCTAGGTATCAATTTTCCCATATTACCAAAATGTATAACACCCTCCCATGGAGATATCTTCAAGAAAACATGATCTCCTACCTAAAATTCCAAATCCTCACTTCAGTTATAAGCATAGCTCTTCTGCCTACGTTGAGCTTCATTGATGTGGTTTTGGATTACTTCCACCTTTTCCATTGTTTAGTCCACCAGCTCTGGGCATACGAGTTTTCTTTCACCAATATCATCTCAGCCGGATGTTGTGCAACATCACTCTTTGTATAAAGCTTCATATGGTGCCATCTGAATACTTGAATGGAATCTATTATTATAGGAAAATTATACCAAAGGTAAATATTGATCCCACATACCCTAAAAGTCAAGTGAGCATGATCTCAACATGCCTTCTAAGGTTTAAACAATCTGTTTGATTGACCATCAGTTTGGGCGTGGTAGGCAATGCTCAAAAGAAGTTCAGTATCCAATGCCTTCTAAAGACTCTTCCATAATCTTGATGTAAAATGTGGATCACAATCAGAGAAAATTGATATGGGTACTCCATGATGTATTTAAACTTCATTATTATGTAGCCTTGCTAGACAATCAAGTGGTAGATCTTCTCTTATTGTAAGAAAATGTTCTTTTTTGGTAATACGATCAGCAATGACCCATATAGAATCATTCCTTCTAGGATTATTTGGTAGTCCCATGACAAAATCCATCGTGATATTATCCCATTTCCACTCAGGTATGGGAAGAGGTTTCATGACTCCTTCAGGGTATTGCCTCCAAGATTTCACTTGTAGACAAACCAAACATCGTGACACAAAATTAGAAATATCCATCTTTATATTGTCCCACCAAAAATGTTCCTTCAAATCTCTATACATATTGGTTCTCTCAGAGTGTATTGAGAAATTGGAACTATGAGCATCGTCCAACAATTCCCTTTATATATCAGTTATATCGGTAACAGAATGTCTCTTCCCAAATTTCAAAATTCCATCAACGTACACAAATTCACTCAGTCTCCCATCATTCACTACTTTAATCTTCTTTTGAAACTCTTCATAATTGGTCTGGAACTCATTATCCTTTCTAGTAAAGATGGTTTGGAAACCATTTCAAAATGTATTGATGTTTCACCTTCCATGGTTATTCCCATATCCATCTTTACTAAATCCATGTATATAGGATCCTTTTCAAATCTCATATTGTTCAAAACTCCATGATCATTTCTGCTCAAAGCATCTGCCACATTATTTTCCTTCCCCGGGTGGTAGTGTATCATGCAATCATAATCCTTGAATATTTAAATCCATCTCATTTGCCTCACATTGAGTTCTTTTTGTGAGAAAATATACTTCAAACTCTTGTGATCAGTATAAATCTCACAATTTTCACTATAGATATAGTGCCTACAAATCATCAAAGCTAAGATTATAGCTGCTAACTCAAGATCATTAGTAGGATAGTTTGGCTCATGAATTTTTAGTTGTCGTGATGCATAGGTAATTACCCTATCATTCTGCATAAAGACACAACCATGTCATTTCTTTGAGGAATCACTATAAATAACAAAACCATCATTCTCTTACGGTAGATTCAAGATAGGAGCATTAAATAATCTTCTCTTCAATTCATTGAAAAATTCTACACACTCTTTTGTCCAAAAAAATTAACCCCTTTATGTGTGAGCTTCATTAATTGGTTAGCCAATCGGGAAAAATTCTAGACGAAACCTCGATAATAACCTACAAAACCAATAATACTACCTACCTCAGTTATACGCATTAGTTCTATCCATTCTAGGATTGCTCTTCTATTAGAAGGATCAACAGAGATTATATCCTTAGAGACAATATGGACAAGAAAAGAAATCTCTTGAAGCTAGAATTCAAACTTTCTAAACTTCCCATATAATTCATGTCTTCTCAGAGTATTTATAATATTGAACAATTAATTTTCATAATCCTTGTAGATTTTGGAGTATACCAAAATTTAATCAATAAATACCACTACCATGTCACCAAGATATTCCTTGAAAACTCTATTCATTAGATCCATGAAAACAGAGGGTGCATTAGTCAGCCCAAAAGAAATTACTGTAAACTAGTAATGCTTGTACCTAGTTCAAAATGATGTTTTCGGAATATCTTCCTTCTTCACACACAACAGATGATATCCATATCGAAGGACAATCTTTGAAAAATATTGAGCTCCATAAAGTTGGTCAAATAAATCGCCAATGTGAGGTATGGCATACTAGTTATTTATTGTTATAGAATTAATATACCTGTATTCAATGCACAACCTCATTGATCCATCTTTCTTTTTAACAAAAAGAACAGGGGCTCTCCATGGAGAAACACTAGGGAGAATAAATCCTTTATTAATCAATTCCTCTTATTGTTTATTTAGTTCCACTAATTCCATAGTTTCCATTCTATAAGGGGTCGTTGATATGGGCCATGACCCAGGAATTAAATCAATGGAAAATTCAATTTCTCATTCTATAGGATGTCCAGGTAAATCTTCTAGAAACAAATCAACATATTCTTTCACAATAGGTACATCTTCTATTTAAACATTACTTTCCTCACATAGAGTTATTTCATTCTCTTCCTCCCCAATAATTGAATTTAGTTGAGCTACTGGGGTGGATCTAAATAAGAATTAGGTGGTGATGATTCTACTCTAAAGATAAGGTGTTATTTATCATCATCATCAAAAATAGTATCCTCCTTCTTCTTATAATAATTCATCTCATCATGGTCTGAAAGATAATCCATACCGAGGATTATGTCAAACTAAATCATGGGTATGATGATAAGATCAATAGAAAAAGAAAATTTATATTCTCTAATGGGAATGGATTCACAAAACATTGTTGTGATGATACTTCCCTTTGGAGTTTTAACGTACAACTCAATTTTTATATAAAATTGGAAATATTTAATTTTCATAGAAAACCGGGAAGATATGAAAAAATTCAATGATCCATAATCAAATAAAGAAATTTCTAAACTTGAGTAAACAATTAAATTACCTGTCACCACATCTTTCGGAGCTTTTACCTCAGCAGTAGTGATAGCATAAGAATTTCCTTGATCCCTTGACCTTTTCTGAGGTAAGTTCACATGACTCTTAGGACATTCATTTGCATAATTTCCCATCTCCCTGCAATTGTATCATTGCACATTGGTAGCTTCTTTCTTCCCCTTGCATTAACGAGCTTCATGGCTGATTTCACCACACTTGTAATAGACTCAAATTCCCTTCAAGCATGTACAAGGGTGTTTCTTCAAACATTTACTACAAGATGGATATTCAACTTTTTATTCCTCCCCATATTTCTATTTCAAGAGTGACCAGCAGATTTCTTCTTCTCTTTATTTTCATTAAAGTTGTAAGACTTAGAAAATTACAGTTCTGTCTTGATAGCACATGAGACAATATCTTTATACGATGAGAAGGATTTTTAGACTAATACTTGACGGAGAAATGGTTTTAACCTATCAAATAAATTATCAATCTTTCTTCTTGGGTTATGTGTATAATTTTCACCATGGCTCGCTAACCTTGTAAATTTAGCCTCATACTTTGCAACATTCTCATCCTCATTTTGCCTAAGACTCAGAAATTGCCTTTCCATATCTTCTCGATGGTTACGAGGAAAGAATTTTCTATGAAAATCTCTTTAAACTCCCTTCATTCCATATTTGATACTTCATCATCTGACATTGTGTTTTGAATCAATGACCAACATTGATCAGCATCTCTAGTGAGGCGGTAAACTGCCATGACAAATTTTTCCCTTTTGCTACTCCCTAAGGCGTGGAATATTTTCTATAAAGAACTTATCCATTGCTCAGCTACCAAGTGATTTTTACTTCTATTGAATGTTGGTGTTTGTTGCCTCAAATTCCATATTAGGTCTATGTGCTCTAATCATAGTTTATCAAAATATTGTTTCCCTGGTTTGTATTAAACTTTCTCGGATGCCAACTGTAACACCCAGAACCTAGTTACCTAGAGTCGGTGCATTATTACATAACATTTTCATGATCACAAAAGATCAAGTCTCAAAATAATGATTAGTTTTGTAGCATTTGAAACACTAGAGACATTCATAAGTCTTACATTACATAATAAAATGGAAAACTACAACAACATTGTCTCTATAGTCCACACTCATATCCCCTCAGACTATCCCTGCAGGTCAGTCTTAAAATACTTCTTCAGATACTGGGAAAAATAAAACATAGATTGGGGTGAGCTCAGATTCTCTTTAAGGATAACAATATTGCAAAAACATTCATAATTAAGCATAAACAATAAAGTCAATGTATAACTAAAACAAAAGCCTTTTAAACTTAAACATCAGCATAACATGGGAAAAATAAAATTAAATAATTCCATTTTCTTATTCACATGGATATTTTACTAGTCGAATAATCAATGCAATTTCAATAACCACTTTCATAATGATGGAATGCATAATGTCAGTCTATGATAACCACATAGTCAAGGCCAAGACTACAAATAAGATATTTTCAAGGACATGTTCCAAGACATTATTTTGTCTCATGAGACCTACCGATGCATCTAGGAGCTATAGCAGGCTCCACCCGTCACTTACTAAGTCCAATGCATTCCTCATATGAACATGTTTAAACATAACATAAACATTCATATTAAAACTAGAATAACTAGTGTTAATAATTTATCTATAAACCTTTAATGGTATAAAAATAACACATCCATAGTCAAACATATCACAAAAACTTCAATACAATATGGAAGTTTTGTATCATAATAAATCAACTTCAAATAAGATTAAAATCCATCAATGGATGTTGACATAGATGAAATCAAAACTATTTGAGAGAAATATCACTTTTTTGAAATCATTTTAAAGTCACATAATTATAAAATAAAACATATACTTTGAAAATATTCTTGTAACCTTTTAAGGGAACATTCAACTATTTTATAACGACATAAAATAGTTGCACCAATTGTATAAGTTAAAAGAACATTCTTACCTTAATTTTTTCCAAAAGGTTAAAAATGACCTTGTTTGGAAAAAGACTGAAATATTCCCTTATAAAAATATTATAAAAAGACAAACAAGGGCATAAATTACTTTAACCCATAGTCTATAAAATAGTAATAATGTTTTGAAATACATTTTTAAGAAACATAGATTTGGATAATAAAGAGGTCCCAATAGATAATTATGTATAAACAACCTCGGATAATGAAGAGATTGTGAAATTAACCCTTACCTTGTACATTTTCATGGTTGAGGGTACGTTAAAATATTTTATAATAGTTAAATAATAGTTATTAATTTATAAAAAACCATATACATAAATATTATATCATATATTATCTTCTAATATTTCCTTTTATTATTATCGTTGTTTCGGTGTTAACAAATTCGTTTCCCCTTATATGTTTTGTTATATAAACCATGTTTTTAATGGATATGATGTATTTGATTAAGTTCTTAATCATTATTTTTTATAATCAAATGAAAAATATTATTTAATTATTATGATTTGTAATGAATCCCATCACGTTCTTCGAGACGGTAATCCGTACGTACGCACAAATGCTACTTCCATTTCATTTTTAATTTTAAAAGGAATCAAAACCAAAAGATACGTAGATATATTAATATTCCAGTATAGTATAATATCTTATATATGTTAATTAAATTTACTGACCACATCCTTTATACGTTCCATGTATGGTATGAACGATTCATATCACTTTGAGGGGGCGGTAGTCCGCACTTCCTCAAATGAAATTATCTTGTATATATACAACATGAAACAAATAATGGTATGTTATAAAATGGAATTACAGAAGCTTATATATAAAATAAATATCATAAATATCATATTTAATTACAGTTCCATCATAATGTCCACCATAAGAGGTGTTAGTAGAATATTGAACAATCATCGTTTCGTGAGGCAGTAGTTTGCCGTCCACAGAAAAATTATGTTCTATAGGCATTAGATGGAGCTGTGTGTAAATATAGTTCAAATAAATAACATAAAAACAACCTAGTACATTGAGGATACTAGTTTTGTTATAAAATAAATGAAAAAAGATATTTTAGGGGGTTTGAGAAGAAAAATAAAAGAAAAGAACTTAAGAGAAGATGTTACCTTTAAATCGGGTAACTACCTTTGGTTTGAACCAAAAGGAACACTTGAAGTACCTTCTACAAAAGGTAAGGCTTCTAGGAGGAGGATATAGATGTTGGAAGCTTAATTGGGTAGAGGATGGATTAGCCAAGGGGCTTGATAGGTGTTTGGAATATGTTATAGGTGAGGTATTTTTATATGGGGGAGGAGGGGCTATTTTGGAAAGATTGAAAATATTATTTTATTATATAATGATATTCAGTTTCTAAAGGTAAAAACTCATTAATGTTTAAGATAAGATGACTCATGATCGAAATGAAATCATCCAATAATAATTGGATATTTTTGGAAATTATTTTAGTCTTTATAATCTTATTTATTTAAATCATTTATTAATGAGGTATACACTAAATCATTATTGTGTCATAAAAAATTTAGTTTCGTTGATATCTAAAAATTATAAAAAAATACCATTATGTAGGAAATATTTTTTTTATTTCTAATGAATATTTATAGTCGAAGAGATAACATATATAACCCTATGTAATAATTTTTTTGCTAAAATATATATTCTTATGTCATTATTGTATTTACTTTAACATAATTAATATAAATTGTCATCATCACATAGAAGTGTCTCCATGGGGTCCCAAAATCGACCTAAACATTCCCATGGTCGGAAATGTATCATCCAATATGGTTATGACATGTGTTAGGGTAATTTAATAATATTATAAATTTATTTTTTACCCTCATTTACCGGATTTACCCTTTAACCGTGTTAAATAAAATATTTTCCGAAATTATTATTCAAAATGTCTAAAAATAAAAGTTACCTAATTACACAATTTGGACCTCATGATTATAAATATGGAATCCATTTTTCTTAATTCAAAACACAGAAGTGGCATAAATTAATTTAAAATTAATTCCCGTTGTCAAAACAAAAATCATATTTTTTAAGAAATAATAACTATCAAAAGATTGACACTTGTTTATGTCTAGTTTAAATGTGAAATTACGTCCAATGACCAAAATTAGATTATGTGGTAAAAATATATTCTAACTATACTTTAAAACCACTCAATAGTATAATTTATCACTATAAGTTATTTGGATTAAAAAAGCTTTTTTTAATTAAAGTTTAGTATTTTCACTATTCATCAAAATTTGGAAGTTCTCTGAAAAATACCAACAACTCACCCTCAGCTAATTTTTATATTCCAATCCAAAAATAAAGTCAAAATTGAATAATAAAATTTATAAAATTTCAAAATTTTTGTATTAGTATTCATAATGGCAACTTTGATTGGTTGTGGTGTGTGTCAGAACCTCGAAGTTGTGTACAACACACGCTACTGTATTATTCAAAGAGAAGAGTATCATGGAAGCTTAGGGTGTTAAAATTGATGAGATAAATTAATTTTCCAATTAATTATTATGTATTTTTGTGTAGAATCAATTTGGAGAATTAGATAATTAATTTTGGAATTAATTATGTTATTTTGATTTTGAGGATATTGATAAATTAGTCAACAGATTAATTACTAGGATTTTCATACTTAATTATTTGTGTAATTAATTAAGGGTATTTATGTGATAAAATATTTATCTTCAAAACATCATTTCCATCATAAATATTTCACATTGTTTCTGATTGACATGCCATCAGCGGTAGCCTGACCCTAATATTGAATTGGTCATTTCACAAATAATGTCGAATATTTAATTGAGTCGCATGGTATAGGTTAATAAAATGATCAAAATGAATATGGTTGACACATGAAATTAAGAGTAGATATTAATAAATAAATCATTCAATTAATAAATGTAACTATATTATTTGATGAAAAAGTCGTAAAAATTAGATTTGGGGTGGTGCACCTGCATGTGTAGAAAGCCCATTATTTATGACATGCACCTCTCTCATATCCCTACTACTCCTTTCAGATTTCAATAATTAATATCTTTTTCAATATTGATCAAAATGATGTTCTATCAGTGCAATTGGATTCTTATTGATAAGAGGGTGGTGTGTATAAAAAAGTTTTTCATAGAAAATGAAAATTTTTAGCCTATTACTATTAAACTAGATATTATTGTTTATTTAATTTCTCATATGATAGTAATCAGAATAACGCAATGTCAGCGATGTGGTATTCATATTGTGTGTTCATCATATTTAAGGTAGGTGGTCTAAAATTCAAATGTCATAGTCTTTATTATCAAATAAGTCTAGGTGATTGTAGATTTTCTAGGTTTCAATTATAAATTGGAATTCAAAATTGAATTAATAAATGTAGTAAATTAATTTATTTTGAAATTGGATATTTGAGCGAATAATGGAAACTATGGAATGTGCATAATTAATTGGTAAAATTAATTTTCAAAGTATTGAATTGGAAAATTATGAATAATTAATTGCTGAATTAATTATAGAATTATTGATACTATGGAAGATGATTAATTAATTGTAGAATTAATTAATATAAATTGTTAGAATTATGAGATTTTGTTTGGGAATAATTTAATTTTGAAATAATTATTACATGAAAGATATTATTAAAATTTAATAATTATAGTGAAGTTATTGAATTATGTGAGTTAAAATAATTAATTGGTGAATTAAATGTGTGTTTATCAAATTAAGTGACTTGGAATAAATAACTGGTGAATTAATTATGGGGTTATATAATTAAGTTAATTAGAATAATTAATTAATGAATTAATTGCTGTTATTGAATCAATTATGATAGAAAAATTAATTTTTTAATAAATTAAAGAGATTAAGTTATATTAATTAATTAAACACTTAATTAGTGGATTTTAAGTGAATAATTAATAAGTGACTTAATTGAAGGGATTAAGTTTGATTAATTAATTATAGAATTATTTAATGTCATTGATTTGAACAATTAATTAGTAATTAATTGAAGGGATTGAGTTTATTTATTTAATTATAGATTTAATTAATCCATTTGATGTGAATAATTTTTGGTGAATTAATTGAATGGTTTAAATTTGATTAATTAATTTTGATTAAATTAATGTGAGTTGGTATGAATAATTAGTTGGTGAATTAATTAATGGGATTTTTTTAGATTAAATAATTGTAGAATTATTTAACAAAAACTATTTGGATTAATTAATTTGAAAATTAATTAATGTGACATGTTGTCATAATGAATTGATAAAATTGGATAATTAATTGATTTATTAATTATTAGTTTTTGATATTTGAGACATAAAATAATTAATTTTAAACTTAATTATTAAATATTAAATTTCAGATTCAGATAATTCATTGATGTATTAATTTTGAGATTTTGATTTTGGTAATTGAGAAAATTAATTAATGAATAAATTATGTGTAAGTGATTAATTAATTTTTGTATTAATTAAATATATTGATGAGATTAATTAATAGGGGAATTCATTAAGGGGTTATATATGAAGGATAATTATTGAATTAACAATAAGGGTGGGTGGATTACTTAATTGATAAATTAATGTGATATTCAGGTAAGAGGTTTAATATTGATTAATGGTGCATAATGTTATGATGTGATATATGTGACAAATGGGATAATAATTGATTAACCATAATAACTGATATACATGTTATATGTGTAAATGGTTAATTGTGAATTATTAAATGGTGAATAGTAGCATGGCCATTCAACAAACTATTAATACTGGTGACATGGAAATTCATGGGTGCATGAGTATGGAATGGTAAGATCGAAATTCATGGGAGCATGAGTAAGGAATGGTAATATCGACAATAATGGGTGTATGAGTATGGAATAGTAACATCGACATTCATGGGTGTGTGAGTATGGGATGGTAACATGGGCATTCATGGGTGCCTTAGTATTGAATGTTAACAAGTACATTCATGGGTGTGTGAATATGGAATGGTAACATGGACATTCATGGGTGTCTGGGTACAGAATGGTTACATAGAAATTCATGTGGGTTTCAGTTATGGAATATTAACATTATCATTCAAATGGGTGAAAATTAATAATGGTTACATGGATATTCATATATTCATAACTATGGAATAGAAACATGGACATTCATGGGAGCGTGAGTATGGAATGGTAACATATAAATTAAAGTGTGTGTGTGTTATGGAAAGGTAACATAGTTAGTCAAATGGGTTGAAAATAACTATGGTAACAAGATCGTTCAATTTTGGGGATGAATATAGAACATTAATTAAAGTGATAAACAATTTAATTCTGAATTTTAATTACTTTCTTTATACAAATTCATACACTCACCACATACTTGATTTGTTTTAGTCACCTTTGGTGGTGGTATACTATATTGTACGCACACCCTATTTGGCCCTCCTGATTGGTACCTGAATAGACTTTTTTGTAGCAAGATATGATAAGGGAAAATGCCCTATATTAGATACATTTTTGGGAATAGAGCATGGATAAGGGAGCCAGATATGGTTTGGGACCCACTTGAGAGTCTGTGAGGTCTTTATTTTCCAGTTCTGCATATTGACACTTAGTTTGTACATTAGCAGGGCATGTTTTCTTTTTAGTTGAGTACATAATTTGTAGATTTTTTTTACCTTATTACAATATTGTAGTTATGATTATATATTCTCCTGTTATTGATTTATTCACTACTGTTTGTGTTTTACTCTAATAAGATAGGTTATAGACTCCATATGACTGACTTACCTGACCCTCTCTACAAGTTGGAATCCTCTGGCATACCGGGATGTGCATCAGATGTCATGTGGTTAATCGGATTAGGGTACCGGTACATGGAACCTGGTCTAGGATGTTACAAAATCATTGTGATTCATTATTTATTTGATACTCGTATATGATATTTTCCCATTTCCCATATTTTATGACTGTTATGCTCACATCATATGTAGTGTATATTTATGCCAATGTGATAAAATGTTTTCAAATGTTTTTGGAAAAAGGTTTTCGAAATATTTTACAATTTTTCACTCCATTTTAATGGAAATTTTATCATTCTACATCAAAACTATTATGGTTCCTTCTTAGAAAATTATATGGTTTCTAATGGATAAGTGAAATGGAATGTGCTTTGATTTGAAGTAGGAAATGTGTTTAAAATATTAATTTTATATATTTTATTTCAAACATGAAATTGATGTATCTTTTATTTAAATAATTTTCATTGAGAATAGACTTGTTTAGGCATGACTAGTGTGTTTAATACTCAATCCTATAGTAGTTTCTTTTTTCTGCCTTTGGTTCAGGGTTCTGTGTGGTTTTGATCATCATGGGTTATTAGTGATCTTCTTATTAGAGAGTGACACAAGGGTTTTTATAGACATGTTATGGTTCTTAGGTTCATTTTCTCTTTGTTGTTTTGTTTTTGTATTCTTGGTTTCTCTTATAAAATGACATATAGTTGAGATATTTATATATTTTGGCTAGTTTTGGTCATCTTCTCTATTCTATGATTAATTTTCATTGGGTGAAATCATTCCTAGGGTTTCTCTGTTGATTCTCAACAGTAGTTTCCATGCACTTGGGGAATGGGAATTACCTTCAGTCCATTCCATGGATCAACTTGGGTGACCAGTTTGGGGTCAACCAGGGTTAGATCATGACAAAACCAATATCAAAAAAACATATTATCCCCTTCGTAGTTCCTTTCCCTCAAGGTGAATTTACATAGGAACACCATGTGCTCATGGTCGTATTTTCTAAATGAGAATTATTGTAACACCCCAAGCTTCTACGGTACGTTTCCCTTTGAATAATGCGATAGCGTGTGTTGTACGCAACCTCGAGTTCTAACACACACCACAACTAATTAAACTAGCCGTTGTGAATAGTAATACCTAATTTTTGAAATTATATATATTTTATATTTGAAAATGGACTTCATTTTTGGACTCGGAATATCGAATTTAGCCTAAGGTGAAATTTTGGTACTTTTCGGATAACTTTCATATTTTGATGAATAGTGAAAATTACTAAATTTTAATTAAAAACAACTTTTTTAATCAAAATAATTAATAGTGATAAGTTATGAATTTTAGTAGTTTTAAAGTATATTTAGAATATATTTTTACCATTTAATATAATGTTGGTCATTGGACATAATTTTACAATTAAACCGAACATAAACAAGTGTCAATCTTTTGATAGTTATTATCTCTTAAAAACACGCTTTTTGTTTTGACAGCGGGAATTAATTTTAAATTAATTTCTGCCACTTCTGTGTTTTGAATTTAGGAAAATGGATTCCATATTTGGAATCAGGATGTTCAAATTGTGTAAATGGGTAACTTTTATTTTTAGACATTTTGAATAATTACTGCGGTAAATATTTTATTTACCATGGTTAAGGGTAAATCCGGTAAATAAGGGTTAAAAAATAATATTATAATAATACTAAATTACCCTAAAACGTGTCTTAACCCTATTGGTTGATACATGGTCGACCATGGGCATCTTTGGGTCTATTTTGGGACCCCATGGATCCACTTGTAAGTGATAATGACACTTTATTTTAATTTAGTTAAAATGAATACAAAAATGACACAAGCATATATCTTTTAGAACAACAATTTTTACATAAGGTTATATATGTTGGATTTTATAAATATTCATTAGAAAGCTAAAAAGATTTCCTACATAATTATATTTTATTTATAATTTTTAGACATTGAATAAGTTATTTTATTTATGACACAATGATGATGCAGTAATTACTATAATAGTGAAAAATTAAAATAATTGATATTATAAATACCCAAATAATTATAATATGAAACTTTTAATGAATTAAACTAATTTTATATGATAATATGATATATTAGGATTGATTTAATTGACTTTGTTCGAAGTAATCAATCTGTTAGGAGTTTCAAAAAAATCAACTATTGAATAGTGTCAAAATTGACATAAAAGAGTTCTTAAAAAAAATATAATATTATTAATTGTTATTAAATTCCTAAAAATCTAAGGTTCGGCAAAGAGACTTATATTATGATAGGTTCCTCATTAATGGACCACTTGGGGGTCTCTTGGATGTATATAGTAAGTTTATTAACCATATTATATAAAAATACAAAGAGACATTGTAAAAGTGAAACTAATTAACTTAGAGTTAATACTTAAAGATAAGGTTAATATAAGTACCCAAACCTGTCTAAATTCTATTGGTTGAGTGGTTTTCGACCTATCCCCACCTTAAACTTTGAATAGTCAACTTTGGAGCCATTAGAAACCGAATATGAATTTATTATAAATTAATATTTCTAGCTTTTCCAAAGGTGCCCCTCACCCCTCTTATAAAAGGGCACTCCTCCTTCTCATTTCTTCACACCTCTAAAGCCTTTTGGTTCGACCAAACTCTGCCCAAATACTCTCCCAACATCCCTCACTACAACCTAGGGGCCTTATTTTGATCAGAAAGCCAACCTAAGGAGCCCTTTTGATCAAATCAAAAGGAAGAACCCGAAGAAGAGGTAATGTTTTCACCACCCCTTTTCCAAGTTCATTTCTTCTTCCATTTCTTCTTCCTTTGTTGTTACCATTCTAAAATAATGACTCCAGTATCATTTATATACTGTGATGTTATTATAAATATGGTACAACCATATTCAGTATTCTATCCACCCTTTGAATAACATGTCATCATACGTGCGTACGTACGGCTTACCGTCTCCACGTCGTGGTGTAATTGTTATTCAATATATTATTATTTGGATGGGTATAATAATGATGTGTAACTCATGTAAATAATAAATATAACATATTAATGATTCTGTATATATGATATACCATCCATTTATATATTATTTTAATATCAAAAGAATGATATTGTCGCTCGTGCGTACGTACGGACTACCGTCTCCACGAACGCGATAAGATTCATTCTCCATCATATCCATTCAAGTATTATTCTCATTTTAGGGTTAAAAATAATATTAATATCATTCTGATTATGAATAAGATATAATCTATCCATTACAAACATGTCTTACGTAACCAAACATTTAAGAAGAACGAATCGATTATCACCCGAAACGACGATAATACTAAGATATTATTAATAAAGCAATGTTAAAAGATCATATATGATATCATATTAATGTATATGATTCTTGTATAATTTAATAACAATTATTTCACCATTATACAGGAGGTTAACCTACCCCAACAAAGGAAAAGTACAAGGTAAGGGTTATTTCACAATCTCTTCTTTATCCGAGGTTGTTTATACGTAATAATCTACTGGGATCTCGTTATCATCCACATCCATGTTTCTTCAAAATGTATTTCAAAACATTTTTACTATTTACAAGAATATGGGTTAAAGTCATTTATACCCTTCTTTGACTTTTTATAAGAGTTTTATAAAGGAATCTTTCCGTCGTTTTCAAAACAAGGTCCTTTTTAACCTTTTCGACAGAATTGAGGTAAGAATGTTTTTTTTAACTTATACGGCGGGTGCGGTTATTTTCTGCCGTTATAAAATCGTCGAAGCTTTCCATACAAGCTTATAAGAATATTTTCAAAGAAAATGTTTTATTTTATATGGATCTTAAATGATTTCAAAATAAAAGGAGATACTTCTTTAAAAAGAATTTTGATTTCATCTATGTCAACATCCTTTGATGGATTTTAAGATTATTTGAAGTTGATTTATTATGATACAAAACTTCTATATTGTATTGAAGGTTTTGTGATATGTTTGACTGTGGATGTGCTATTTTTATACCATTCATAGTTTATTGTGAAAGTATTGACAATTCGTATGCTACTTTTAATACGAATGTTTATGTTATGTTTAAACCTTTTCATATGGGAATGCATTGGACTTAATAAGTGACGGGTGGAGCCCGCTATAGCTCCTCGATGCATCGGTAGGTCTCATGAGACAAACTAGTGTCTTGGAACAAGGCCTTGACAAAATCTTATTTGTAGTCTTGGCACGAGGCCTTGGCTATGTGGTTATGATAGTCTGGCATTATGCATTCCAACATTATGAAAGTGGTTATTGATTTTTGCATGTGATTATTCGATTAGTAGAATATCCATGTGAATAAGTAAATGGCATTATTTCATTTTATTTATGCCATACCATGTTGAAAGTTAATATTTAAAAGGCTTTTGTTTTAGTTATACATTGCCTTACATGTTTATTCTTATTTATAAAAGTTTCCGCTATATTGTTATCCTTACTGGGCATTTGAGCTCACCCCTTTTCTATGTTTTATTTTTCCCAGGATGTGAAGAAGTAAGTTATGAATGACCTGCAGGGATTTTATGGGGGGTTAATAGTGTGGATTGTGGAAACATTATGTTGTTGTAGTAGTTTTTAATTTTATAATGTAATGTAAAACTTGTGAATATATCTATTGTTTCCAAGGCTACTAAACCAATCGGTCTTTCGAGATTTGATCTTTCTTGTGATCATGCCAATGTTATGTAATAATGCACCGACTCTGGGTAACTGGGGTCGGGGCGTTACAATTATATTCCTGGGGTGCTTTATTTTTAAGGGATTGTCCTATCCCCAGGGGTTGAATTTAAATTGTAGCTCTATAACCATTATATTTTATTTCTATGGGATCAAATGACCACAAAGAATTATATATACCAACTATAAACTATTTTTTATACATCCAACTATGTACCAAAATGAATTCCTCATGAATATTTCTATGAAATCAATGTTTCAAAAATATTTTACATATTTTTTTGGAATAAACCCCTTTTTATCAATACCTATTAATCTTAGAAAAAAAATAAAAAAATAATTATTCATTTATAGATTGAACATTCACAATATGGGGGGTCAACTAACAAAAAATTACTTTTGAATAACTAAATGATATTTTTTTTGAAAAGTAAAGGGGTAGAACCCTTTAAATTTAATAGGAAAAAATAATCCTTTTTAAGATTTGGGAAAAGGAGGAACCAAGTACAATGACCAGCCAACGAGCCAGTACCCGAGTAGTAAGGGCACCTGCTTGGCATCTAAGAGACCCAAGTTCAAAATCAGGTGGAGGTGAATTTCTAGGGTACTGTTGATGTATTATAGTAGTACAGTAGTGGGTATTGTTTGGTACTGTAGCATCCAGAACTATTCACTTGATTTGGGCCTTCGGGACCCCGGTTTGGGCCCATGGGTCTCTGGGGCCTTCTAGACATCAAAGGCCTTCAGGCCACAGGGCCTTCGGGCTGTAAATCCCATGTAGTAGCCCAGTTCACACTGTGCATGCCCCAAGATGTTTATCAGACCAAGAAGACTAGGAGTCACTAGAAGCAGAACTAACCAGATTGGAAGAATTAGAGGGTATGTAAACCACCTTCGAGACCCGGCACTGTGCATCTTTGTATGGGGAAATTATAGCTGATCCGCAATGCATGGTGGGGGCTAGGCAATCAATGATGTAGAATCTGGGGAGGTTCAGTTCTAGTGGGTTGGCCCTATGGGTCATGTAATGGGCATGGTATGACTCAGGGCCTTCTGTTCATGTATTATGGGTCATGTAGGTCATTGTTCCTTGGGCCTAGGGGTCATTTACGGGTTCCCCTTCATCCCTTAAAAGAGATTTTGTACATAATAAAATAAAAAAGTAGGTCTTTGGGCCATTCAGGAAATATAATTACAAATTGAGAATAAGAAAAACCAATAGGGGACAAAGATCTTACATGGACCCAAATGCCAAAACAGACAAACATCAGAATAATAACTAGCCAATAGTCTTCCCCCACCCCCTTTAGAACCTTCCACCAAGAAATAAATCAAGGATGATGTGATTCCCCCATTTCCTAGAAATGTGTCATGCTAGTAACACACTCTAGTTAAGGCACTCCTCACTCCAACACGCAAATGTAATAGAGGAATAGATGATAGAGGTAAGCACGCCTATCTCTCATGTGATCCACCCACCTAATTATTCATGCGAGGAAGTCACTGCATTGTTAACCTGTTTCAGCACAAACCAGACAAAAAACATGTGCTGAAACAAACAGAGTACCCATCAATCTAATGAGGACCGATAGCTGAATGATGGATTTCAGTAAATACATCCCTCTATTGAGGCTACCCACCAAACTCTACCTATCAGAAACAAATATTTGTTCCAAATTCAAATAGACATTGGCCAATTATCATGACATCTTCATCTCCTCTAGCGTTTATAATCAAAGGAAAATTTAGAAAACCAACATAGAATTATCAAAAAAAATACTATAAAAACCAACTGACGAAAGGACACAGTCGATGCCAAGAATCCCAATGCAGCAAGCAATGCACAACACATAGCCTCCCTCCAAACACTCAAAACCAAAATCCACCACAAAAAGATCGTCATCAGAAAGAAACAAGATAAGTAGCTCAAAAAATCTGGCAAAGTGCATCAAATCTCATTGCATGTTAGCCCTCCAAAACCAGTCATAACTCCATGCAATCATTTATCTTCAAGAAGCATCATCTAGATGAGGCACCAGCCATAGGAAATGACAACCATATGTCACCACATGAATGAAGGAAATAGCATATTGGTGGCACGGATTTTATGTCAAACCAGAGGGGCAGGGAAAATTGCTTGAAATTCAAGCACCAATAGTAGAAAATCCTTTGCTTAACCAATAATGCATAACATCCTTCGAAAAAACACTATGGAATTGAGGCGGCAACCACATGTAGAGACCGAATCACAACTAGAGCAGGTAGTGGCCAAATCATCAAATAAGGCATGAAGAAATCGACAACTGCATACCTCAATCAATCAAAATGGACATCTTCTCAAAGGATCCAGAGCCAATCAGGGTCCTTCAACTTCGCGTTGAAGGTCACTAAGGACAACCATTGATATCATGGAACCGAATATCCATATTGGTTTCACAAATCAAAAGCAGATTCCAAGACAGTGATGGACCGCAACCACTACAATAGTGATCTGCCACTTTCAAGTCCTTGGAGGTGGAAAACACACGTCAGAACCCACCGTAAATGGATTCGGCTTGGAGACATGAGGCATGACCACTTTGATCGATGGATTTTAATCATTTGAGACTACTGGGATAATGAAGAGTTAAGATGAGGACTGAAAGAATAATAGAGAGAAGCTGACAAAGAGTATTGTCAGAGTGTGAAGTCTAGGCCAGATTGATGTCGATGCATAGATGGGGACCCGTGAAAATGCGGAACACTAAAAATTCCATTCTTCTAGATAGTGTAGTGACATCTCTATATCCCCACCTCTAACTAAATGATATTTTTTCCATGATAATTGACAAAAAATACCCAATTAATTTCTTTATTTATCATATGATTTCATTTTATCCAATAATTTGATTGAGTTTCAGGAAATAACCTGGTTGTTATTTATACAAAAACCGTATTGGAAGACTTTACACAACTATGATATAGATAAATATTTGGAAATATAATTATCAATATAATTTTAAACAAGGTAATAACCAGTAAAAACAAAATCAAATGATCATAAATAATAAGTACAGACTTAATATAATTCAGTAAGTCCATTTATAAATAATTAATATCCCAATGTTCAAAGTATAAAGGATTTCAAATGATTCCACTAACCCTAAATCATTAAATCCACTGAAAACAGTAATCTTATCAATATGTGGGAGGATAAGAGATCCCTAAATAAATATTTCAATCCATAATAATAAGAATACTCATATTAAAATCATCCAACACAGAAAACTAGGATAATATATCTATAATAATGAGAGAATGTGAAGAAGGTATTAGGAATAATATGGAAGATAATGATTAGAGAAACCTAATTTAAGATATTTAGTCACTCTGATGAATATTTAAAGGAGGAAATGCATGGTGAATGGATGGTACACAAGGGTAATTATCATAAGAGCATCTAAAAACACCCCATTTAGATAATAAATAAAATTAAGCAGCCGCAATTTATAATTATTTTAACAAATAGAATTATTTAAAAAATAATTTGGTCATATGGTTTTGGTAAACATGCACAAACCCAACATGAGTTTCTAGGGAAATATTTTAAGACCCTCATGAATCTATTACATGGTTGGCAAAACTATGAAAGAACCTTAAATAACTACCTGAAACAATATTTGAGACTCATAAACCATATTAACGGTTAAGGAACTTCCTTACATTGTCATGCACAATGGAAATGTCATTAAAATTTACAAATATATATATTCAAATTAAAAATAACTGGTGAAACTAATAATTATAAAATATATTCCAATAAATAGAATTTTGATTATCACACTTTTATTCCATTGATGAAGGGGATTCCCTCCCTCGTTCTATTTTTTTAAGTCTTCCATATGATTATCCCATAGTAGATTATGATGGTTATTCATATTTTCTTCTTTTTATTTTTCTTCTTCATCTTCTACTATCCATGATGGTGTGTATTTTCTTATTATTAATTTTTCTCATTCTGGGGTATCACTAATTTTTTATGAGGATCATAATTCCGATAGGTTTTTTTAATGGAGTTAAAAGACACTAATATGAGTCAAACACACCATTTTATAATTGTGTTTTCCATTAGTGACCACATGATAATAGTTATTTGATTAAAATTCCTTTATTAATCCTTAAATTATTTATTTTAATTTTAATTTTTAGCATATGATATTTCCATGGTTTTATAGAAGGAAAATTTGAGTAGGATTTTTTATAATGATTTTCATAATGTCATCTAAATTTAGTTGGATCCTATCATTACATATTTCCTACCATAAAAAATTTACGTCCTACTTATTTATGAAATAAAATTAGCCATATTGTATTATTATATTCAAGTAATTTAAAATATGTTTTACCCTCAATTATTCAATGATAAATTGTTTACTAGATCATTATCTTTTATATATAAATTATTTATTACAATTTTTTAGGTTTTATATCTATAAAGAAATGGTTAGAACTCCCTAAAAGGATAAATATTATGATGAAAATATTCTGCATGATATCAAAGCAATCAAAACCTGACCAATTTATCTTTTAATTTATTTTCTATTCATCGATCACCAGCTCAGCTATCCCCAGGCATACCATATTCCCCATATTTACTCATCCAACCAATATAGCCTATCATTTCTTCTAATACATCCTACATTAATTACCCCTCCTTTCCATTACCATGTCTTATTACTGTCAAAATATTTTCAACAAATTCATGATCCCTTTACCCTGAATATTTCCAATTTTTATAAAAACATCCATCTTAGTACCACACCATACCACACACATAAACTAGGATAGATAAAAAATGTTGATCCACATAACTACTTCAGTGTATAAACATTATTCTATAGTTATTTTCTATTAGATTTGGTACCCTATAATAAACTGAATTTGTACATTATAATACCAAAATATTTACGGACCAAAACATTATAAAATATATTATCACATTTTTATTGTTATTCTGTGTAACGTCAATGTGATTTTTTTCTTAGAGTATAAATATCATTGAAAGGTTATACAATTTCTATAATGTAATGACGACATTGAGATGCAATGAAGATATTATTTAAAATCTATTCTATAGTCGGATTCCATCTATTAAATAAGACACATATGATGTTTTATTATTGGGTGTTGGTGTCATGAAATACATTAAGGATTCATCTCTTGACATTAACACATGGTAATCTATAGGATTATATGTTATGAGAACATACTCACTAATAGGAATTCCATATATTATATGTCCCTAGATATTCCTACAAGTGAACATGTTAACTAGTCTTCAGACAATATATTATTATTAATTTATAAAAAGAAATGTGTTCTTCTATATATTCTCGAAAAACATGACAACATGTTATTTGGGAGAGATAGGATGTGTTGGGTGTGTCATAAGAAATATAAGATTAATGATTAATTCAAGAAAATATTTTTTCCTTCTAAAAATGGAAGTTGATATCTCCATCCCATTGATATGAATGGAACCATATAACTAAATCATAGACCATGGTGGTTTATTGACGAGTTCATTTTATGTTAACAAAGAAGTATAACAACAAACAAAGGTTGATGACACGATTATGCATTTTTTATGATAAGATATCATGAAACATGGATTATATTATACAATATAAATTTATATGACGATTTTCCTTCATGTCATTAACTTCTTCCTTGTTGGGTTCACTAACATAATATAATGAAAAAATAAGGACTTTAGGCGAACCCACCAAACTCAACATATAATGTGTCATAGAGGATAACACACTATGTGTATCAAAAATATCAACTAAAATTAATTTAAATGTAATTGTTAGAATAAGTATTATTCTCTATATTAATTAATAATAAATATTTAAATTTTATTGATTATGTAAATTAAATCACTATTAATTTAGTTTAGATTATTTTTCAGATGAATGTTAAATATCTTTCTTTTGAATTAATGAATAAAAAACTATTTATTTAATGTTTATTATTCAAATGGTAATGGGAATTTTTTTATAAAATTAATAAACATTTAGTTATTTCAATATTAAATTAAATATTTACTAACTTATTTATGAGGTAATATTTTTTACATATTAAGAACATATTATAATTATTTTTATTTATTTACATAATCATTTTTTATCCATGGTTTAAAAGAACTGAATTTGATTAATGGGTCTAATAAAGGGATTGATAGAAATGATGTATTTTACTTAATATCATCTAAAAAAAAGATGATCTATCTATTCAAAAAATGATATTTAATTATTTATGACTATGTTCACATCATGGAATATTGAAATTTTACTATTTTAATTTAATTTGTTGCTAAATTCAGTAATAAATTAATTCAAGTGTCTATATGGGACTACTTGTTTTATACCCTTAGTATATAACCCATCATATATTAATGTTATATTGAGAATTTTTTCCCAATGGTTTTCCCATAAGATAATTCTCCAAATAAATAGAGAACCTTCTAATAATACTCTCAAGAATGAGAGATGATCCACTTCCTCCCGATCAAGAACATAGAATAAGAGAATGTATTATTTCATGGTTGAAAATAATTCTTGTTCTGATTAATAGTGAATTGTGAAAAGAATTAGGTTCTTCCTTAAAAACACCTAAAATACAAATGGTGATGTTCCAATATTCATAGGGCATGTGATGAAACAACTAGAGTAATTCTATACTGTATTCTTCTTCAAAACCATGGACAAAATAATTCGACCAAATTCATAAAATTAATAATCTGGTAATGGTAATTATTCTTTATATTATAATTATAAATTCAATGTGAAAATATTCCCTTTTTTGTATTTTGGGATAAAACCATCCAATTCTAGCGATTTTATCCAAAGAAACTATAAAGAAATAATTTGGCATGGGATGTGAAACTTGAATTGTTCATCAGAAACTTTATGTTCCATCAGTTCATGGTAACATATTAATTTATAATTATTATTAATTTTTACATCAATTACATAGTTGAATTTTAGTCTTTCATTTCAAATTTTCATTCATTAATCTGAAAGTGGTGATAATATAATGGTTAAATTTCATAGGAACAAATATAGGTCAAGAATACCTAAATAATTATATAAGATCCCTTGTGGAGGAGCGAGAGAATTTGGATACAGGACATAGATACATTATATGAAAAAAAGGACATATCATATATTTATGGTTATACACATATGGGTAATATATTTTTATCATGGAACATCATGGGGTTGTAGAGTACATATTTCCATTCAACACCATGTATTCAATTCCTCTTTCCATGGGTTATGATAGTATTCACATGGTGTGTTGATGGAGTACACACTATGTAACCCCACATTGTATATCCACATGTACAACATGGAAGCTGTTTGGTTAATTATCAAACATGTAATTAATATTTGTTCTATAATGGATGATGGCTAAGTGAAAAAATAATAATTTGAAGTTGGTGGATTATAGTGGCATGTACACACTATTTATCATGTAATATACCATGTTAAATACATATTGAGTACCTAGGAGTATAATTCTGGCAGTTAGTAATGAATCACATGTTCTGTAGCATGTCATTCACACCATGTAAAGTGGGTCTTTCCATGTAAGGATCATATTGAGAGAGATATGCACTATGAGTTAACACACAATGATAATTAATTAATTTATGTTAAAGAAAACTACACTATTTTTAGATGGTTATACATGTCATATTATAGGGTCATTCACATGGACTACATAACGAGTAATTTGGATTGTTGGGTGAGAATTTAATTCCATATTAATTATTTTCCATATTTGTTTATATATATATGGTCGTGTAGTCATACACACTACATGGAATATGTGGCTAGACTCTAGGAATACCACACCATTATATTGTGACACACCATGTTGGTATACATATTTTGATTGCAAAATATACTTGACATATATTATTCACATCATTAGTCACATGTGATGACATGTGATGGTAAATGATATGAAGCATCTATACTCAGTGAAAAACATGCACAGTTTATCATGACACCCCATCTTGATAAAAATATCTTTAAAGTACACTATACATTATATCTACCATACACAACATTAATAACTTGTAATGAAATGTTGTGGAACATTTCTGGTGCAAGTTAAACACTAGAAATTGGTATAAACAAAAATATACGAGTACACATAGTGTCACCTCTAGTACAAACCATGTACACAATTAATTTTATGTAAAATAAATTTATTAATTTTATTTATGATTACCATGGATTGAAATATGAATGAAAAATTGGATGAACAATTTAGATAAATAATTTAATTAATTAATAATATGATTAATTTCTAATTTGAGAGACTTATATTAATAATGAATGGTTTGAAATTAAAACTATCTAATTTAAATTCATAGCAATTACATTAGTGGAAGATCTTAAACAATAAATAACTATGTAGGTGATTGATTTCTATTTAAATCAATTATTTATTTAATTGGTTTCTAGTATAAATTCATTATTAAATTAAATATGATGATATATGAATCATCTGCTCCTCCTTACTATGTATGGGCTTGCATGTCTATGTTTTCTTTTATATAAATGAAAAACCATGGTTTTCCTAACCTTGGAGTGTGTTAGATTTGGTAAAGGAAGGAGATCCTTGGTGTGAGGTGCTAGTTCAAGACCAAGATGAGGATAAACCAACTATATAGATACATGGGATAAATATGAAATCGTTCAACTCAATCTTATCCCAGGTTAAGGAGTTATTCCTTAACTGTCAAAGGCTGATTTATTTTCTACTTATTAAATCAACCAATTTTAAAACAACATGATCATACCACCATTTCATTTTTTGATACTCCATGGTTAATTATTTATTCATGTGTCATGATGTTATTTTATTTGATAATTAAATGTGACAACATTATGTAAATACAATAACCACCCTGTTAAGATAAAAAAAAGAAATAGAATATGCACAAATAATTTTATCAAGACAGGGTTAATAGTTGCTATAAATTTAATATAATATTGAAAATCATGTAAAATATAAAATAAATAATATTTTGTAATAATGATTAAAAAACACTTCAATAAAATATTATGTAAGAAAATAGATCTGTTACTTGAGTTAAGGATGGAACTATAGTTTGAATAACTATTCTAGCCTTATCCAGGGTGATTTTATTTACTGAGGATTTAAATACATTTATTTATATATAATTAACCTATTTTACATTATGGTTTGATTACTTAAGTAATACTTCATGAAACTTGGAGTTCGGTGTTGAGGAAATATGAGTCCAGGATACCAATATTGGGGATTCCAATAAACAGATCAATAAAGATTCCATTATGGAAGTTCGAAAGAACGTCTTGATAAATACATTTTAGAAATTTATTCGACCCATGATTATATTATGAGAGATTAAATATATATATTTTCCAATACAATATCCACACAACGGGATTTCATGAGATGAATAGTGACTGATATTGAGATTTCATTAATTTTTGGGAGACAAATAAAATAAATTTTATTTATTCTTTCTCAATCTATAAATGGCCAAAAAATCTGTTCAAAGAACATCAGTGTATGATGAGGAATTTCATCTGGACAGGCTCTATCGTTGAAAGGTAACTGATTACCGTTGCTTAGAAGGATTGAATTAAACCCATTGAGTTAGGTGGTCTTGGAATCAAGGATCTTCAGATATTCAATGAGGGGCTCATTAATAAATTCACATGGAATCTTTTAACCTTCAATGAATCATCAATGGATTTTCTATCATGTAGGTTCAGAATGAGGCTTATTAATGGCTACCCTCACTATATTTCATCATCTGTTTGGACCTCCATTCGGCACTCATTTAATGACATTATCCAGAACTCTAAATGGATTGTGTCCCGGTATTCTAGGATAAACAGTTGTAACAATCCTTAGTTGGACAGCCCATTGTATACTGGTGATATTCCCTCACACCTTCTAGATATGTCTATATTAGATTTTCTAGATCAGTGTGATAATCCTGAAATCATGGTCACTCCTCAAGCTAAACTTGAAATCCAGACCTACACTTTCATGGATAGTGAAGTCCTGGCATGGAATCCCAACAAGAACGGCCACTTTAATCTCAAAGAGGCCTATAACCTACAGCTTTTTGGATCCACACAAGCTATTTCATGGTTACTCAGGTTCAAAGAAACTTTTGTCCAGCCCTATCTGCTTCTTCTTGCCTGGAGAATATGGTGGAATAGGCTACCAACACATGATCAACTATGAAAGGCTGGTCAAAGTATTGTGTCTTCCTACTATCTGTGCCTAAATGAAATGGAAACTGCACGACACCTCTTCATCGGCTTCCCATTTGCTCAGAAGCTATGGAAATACATTGGAGACATATTCAACATTGACTTATGCTCACATTTCTTGTTGGATGACTTGATGATATGCATCTCCAAGTCTGGTTGGAGTGCGCTGGTCCAGAATATGCAGCTCGTTGCTGCTGCAGCGGTGTTTCACACCATCTGGACAGCCCGAAACAACCTCCTTTTTGACAGCAAGGCTCTTTCATTCCATGAAAGTGAAATGCTGATTCATCAAGATGTACATACCTCCAATGCAATACAGAATGGCTGCATGGATAATACCTTCTTAGATTTAAATACATTGTGGATGCTTGGGATTACAGGTAAGCTGAAGAAGCCACTGATGATTAAATTTATTCGCTCGATACCACTAATCATTCCATGTGTTAATGTTAATGTTGATGGAGCTGCATCAGGAGTGCTGGGCAGATTGGGTTGTAGAGTTGTCTTCCGTACATATCATTGTTTTGTCAAGGGCTGTTTTTATCATTTTATTGGGATAGGAATTGCGTATGAAGCAGAACAAAGGGCCATTATCTATATTGTGAGGCACGTTGTCTTCCATAACTGGAACCACTTATGGATTTAATCAGACTCCGAACGTGCGGTAAATGCTCTCAAAATGAGAACCCGGGATGTTCCATTGAGTATTTTGCCTCACTGGATTGGATGTCTTAATCAGGCATCAAATCTCAACCTAATGATCTCTCATTACTACCAAGAGGCCAATCAAGTGGTTGATGCCTTATCCAAGAGAGAAGTCACAGAAATGACCACCATGTGGTCCTTTCAAGCCCCTGACTTTTGTGGACCCTTGGTAGATGCTGATATGAGGGGAGTTTCCTATTCCTGAATCTATAAAACCCCTTGCTCCGCCTGAATTTTTAATCTTAACTTTTATTTATATTTTATGGGGACGGTCCAACCGGACCTGATTTTCTTGGTATATCTATTTCACTTCTCCAATATCAAATACAATATAAAATTTTATATTTTTATTCAAATATTTGAACAAATAAAATATTGATACCTTACATGTAATATTGTCAACTATCTAAGTAGTAGAAAAAGGTTGATTCTTTTTTCATACATATTGAAGACTTGGTAATTTATTTCCCAATGTATTTATTCTATTTAAACTATTATTTTTTACTAAATGTTACCAAAACATTTTTTCTCTACTTCTAGTTTGACACAATGATACAATATTTCATTTCTAGACTGAATTTTGTCATGGTATTTCATATATAACTAATTTTTTATTATTATTTGAAACATAAATATCTAACATTGGAAACTAATGATGAATATAAAATATACAAGTCATACATTTTTTTGGAATGATAAATATTTTTTCAAGTTAAGAGAAAATTATTTGTTACCCATGATATTCTTTAGACTCTTAGGACAAACTATTAGGTATCTTTACTAACTTCTATTGTTTTAGATATATAAGATTTAAGAAATAGATCTATTCTACTAAATCATATAGGTTTTTTTGAACCAATCTATGTGAACTATTCTAAGAAAAATTTAATGGAAAAATCATATTCTCAATTATATTGCATTATAAAATTTTAAGAATATTCTTTGGATAAATGAATATCCTGGGAAAATTTATATAATATCCCCTTAGAAGTATTTTCAAAGCATGTCATTAACTAGTGTTATCAATCATTAAATAAAGGTTCTATATTATCCTTGACTCACATTACCTATTACAAATCAATAGGCTAATAGTAATATAAGGGGAATTGAGGAGGAGTCAAATATATGTTTGATTTCATCTGATAATTCATTCCAGAATTGTTTCAAAAATTAAATTATAATACCTGACCATATGTCAAATACATTTAATAATGGTTTTATATAAGTTATTTTATAGAATAACTCCATTATTTCATAGCTTCATGTGTTTTAATGAGAACTATTTATTAAAATATGGATTTGGATATAAATATACATCCTGGAAAATAGTATATTCATCTTAATTAATTATCCTATAAATAATTTGGATAATTATATCCCTGAGATAGAATTGTATTATTTCAGACTGACTATGTTTTCATAAGTGGGAAGCAAATGTCCATTGATATAGTGGGAGGAGACATGACTTTTATGGGGTTCATTCTCGGTATGATTTTAATTTGGAATAGAAAAACTGGACTCTAGAAGTTTTAGTTTGTGGAGTTATTCTAAAGAAACATACATTATAGGAAATTTAAAACTAAAGAGTTTGTTTTATATTGACCATGACATGGGATATATTATATGATAAGAATAATGGAAGTATAATTATGGAGTCAATATAAATTTGTTTATATTGGAAAGTTCATATGAATTTTGATATGTATTCTATATAACAAATACTAGAAAAATATTTTGGTTTTTCTCTAATTGATGAAAATCCAAACGGGTGTATTTAACATCAATCTTAAATGGATCATGAAATCTAGGAAAAAAATTATATTAAATACTAAAGGTTTAAATGAGTTATATACATATTCTATGACAATCCCATTCACTATTTTTTTATATTATAAACCATTAAAATTGTATTTTCTGTATCCAACTTCAATGGTCAATATTTTAAGTGATTGTATATCAGCACAACCTTACTTAGGAGAAATCTTTTGGAATATGTATATATAATTTAAACGGAAGGGTTGTTAATACCAAAGAATGTCCATAATATGTGAATTATTGAAAGATATTTTTATGGATTATAGTATACATAATGACCATAGAGTATTTTTTGGAAATAATGTGTACCTGGTGTCTATAAGTGGTAAGTGGGAGCATTATTGTTTTCCCAAACATATATATTTACAGTCTTTGTGAAAAAATATTTTTTTGCATAGTTTATTAAAACATGTGATAATTTCTCTGAGATAAAATTAAATTAATGACCCATATTCTATGAAATAAGTTCTATAATCATAGATTTATGTGTTTTATTACATGTAATGTTATTTTATACATTGATAAGGTATTAGTAAATAAATGTTGGAATGATTTCCAATTGAATTGTTTTTAATATCACATTTCTTGAAATCTCCCCAGGATGATGTGTGAAAACATCAGAGGAAATTATTATTATGAATTAACTATATATTTCTAGGAATACTTAAAAATCAATCTCAGATGCAATGAAATATAATGAGGTACAATATTTATTATGTTTATTGAAAAGATGTAAGATCAAATAAATCCAAGAGAACTTTAAAGTCTTATCTTTGGAACTATCTGATAGTACGTGAGAAAGTAGAAATGTAAGAGTTCTTAGTTAATATATATATAGGAATTCAAGTTTTCATATGGATACACAACATGATTTTTCATTATATTACATTGGTTAAGTATCATTGTAAGTACAAGGTAATTAAAAACATAAACTCATTATAATTTGTGGGTTTCATACCTGAATTTTTTAACATCATTATTTTCCTAGATGCTTCTTAAAAAGTAGTTTAGAAATGGTTTATTGAAGGATATGGTTTTATCCAGGTTTTAAAGCCTTTTACAAGGGATAAAACATTTATAAATGATGAGATTAAACCACGAAGGATTTTCTAATATATTTAATGTTAAATTAAGAAAAACAATTATATGAATATGGTTGGTCTTATTAGTTATAGCCATGCCTAAGAAGATGCAAGTTTAAAATTTGTGGAAATTGAGTAAGCAAGAATTTTACACATGTGTAAGATGGATTCAGTTGGATTTGGCTCCATATAACAAACTAATTTTGTACTTTTAACAACCATAATATCCAAAAAAGATGATATTAAAAAATATCATTCCAAATCCATATTTTTATTCTTCATAATATTAATTTGATAATGTAAATAGATTATATGTCTTATTAAAACGTTATAGAAGTTATCCTCTTTAATGGGGAACTTCAAATGCTATAAAAGTTTCCTTAAACATGTTTTTTATTTTCAAATGACATCTATCTGACTGGAAATTTATGGTGTTGGATAATGATGTGTTGGTGGTTCATAATATATTATTATTTATTTCAATTAATTTCATTCTTGGAAAACATCAAGAGATTATGTTATCGGAGTACATCCACTAATAAGAATTATACATTTTATGTGTCATTGGATATTGATTTATTTGAATGACTATATCAGTTATCAAATGTGTGATTATTATTAATTTATATAATGTATTTTATTAATTTGATGTATTTATGGAAATAATGACAACAAATGATCATAGTAAGGTAGGATACATTGGTTTTTTCATAATTTATATGAAATTAATGAATAAGTCAAGGAATAATTTTTCTATTCATATAATAGAAGTTGATATCTCTATCCCTTTGATTTGAATGGAACATTAAAATTAAATATATGTCCATGGTTAATCAACGAGTACATTTCATATTGTTAGAGAAATATAATAAATAGCGTAGGTTGATGAAACATGTATACAACCTACATGGTGAGTTATCGAGACAAAGGGATTATCTTATAATGAAAATAATCCTATGATGTTTTTTTCAAAATAATAATATTTCTCTATGAATTTATTGCAATATTATTAGATGTTAATCCTAGAATTTTTGTGAGATTGCCTAATTTTACTATGAATGAATCCTAAAGGGGAAGATACATAGAATATCTATAGTCACTTCTAAAAAATATTTGAATTTTACAACTAGAATAAATATTATTCTACAGACTGAGGAATAATAATTTTTCATGTTTTATTGATGTATAAATTTAAAAACCAATTATTTAGTTCAGAATATATGTAACGTATAATATAAAAATAAATATTAATTCTAATAAGTGAATATAATATTTATTTATTTTTATATATAATTCAAAAGTTAATAAATAAATATTTATTCATTTAATATATGTTTTCTAACCTCCTCCAATGGCCCGAAGGCCTTCATTTTTTATTGATTTTTGATAATCCACCTTTCAACTGGTGAGGTGGAACCCTTACAAGGCCTGTAGGTGTAAGTATTATTGGCCCTTAGGCCTTAGAGGAATTCATTTCCTGTAGGCTTCAAACATTACATATAACTCAGACTAACTACTTAGAACTGCTCCTCCCCATCATCTTCATCATGAAATCAGATCTCCACATTCGCATGGATGTTCAGCTTGGAATTCCAGTGCATGTACAGGCTTGTCCCGATGGCAGGTGTTATACCCTCTCATTCTTGCAATCCGTTTAGCTTTGACTGTGGTGAAAGCTCATTACTCATCCTCCTTGTTGGGCTTGTTCTTTGTAGGTTGTCTAGTTTGCATCTTCACTTAAGGTGGCTAGATGGCCTTAAGGTGGCCCTAAGGCCTTACTGACCCGAAGGCCTGGGCGGTCTGAAGGCCTTAAAGAACTTAGGGACCAAATCGGTGGCCCGAAGGCCCAAACGGGGGCATATTCCAGGCTGTTATAGTTCCAAACAGTGCCTGCTACCATCCATCTATAGTACACGCTATAGTACTGCACAGTTCCCGCTACAGTACTACTATAGTACCTACTATAGTATTGATACAGTACCGGAAATTCTACCTCCACCTGGATTTGATCCCTGGTCACTTGGATGCACTTACGAAGTCCCTACCAACTGGGCTAAGGCACATGTTCTTTTCTAAAAAAAATATTAAAATAATTTTTTGTTCTGTAATTAGTGAATGTAATATTCATTCATTGAATGAATTGTATAATTATATTCATTTAAATTAATGAATATTTAGTATTTATGGTTTAATAAATATTGAGGATGATTGACGAGCTAACCTAAGGTCCTAAGGGAAGTGATATATTTTATTTAATATCATTTCAATAAATATGGATTAATTTATTGAATATAACATAATAAAATATATTTGAATATAATAATTTCCATCAATATATTATTATTTTTGTTATTATTATTATTTTTAATGTGTTTTACATAGGATAAGAAATTAATTAAAGGGGTTTGGTATGATTATGCATTGTCAAACCCTAGTATATAACACAACTAATGTAATTTCTAGGGATATGATGAGAATTGTGTTTATAATGATATTCAATTAATATAATTATCTCAACATTGTTAGAAAATCTTTAGAATACTCTAAAAATGTGATAAAACCCTCCTCCTCCTCTCAAAAATGAGAGAATAAGATAAAAAATTATTTCACAACCAGGAATATTTCCCTTTTTTATCAACAATGGATAGTGAAATACATTTGGTTCCCATATAATAGCTCATGTAATATGAATAAAGTTCTTACAAGAATAGTGGATATCCTCTGAAAACAACTATTGGAATTCAATTTTTGGATTTCTCATCATGAAAATGGTATATTAAAATGGTCGACCAAATTATTCAACAAATAATGATTAATTAAGATGAGGTAATTAAAATTTTTAAATTAATTATAAATTATAGGTAAAATGATCCCATCTTAGAATATGTTTGGGTTTTTCTATCCAGTTATATGAATTTTATCTAAATAAACCAATGAATATTCAATTTAAATTTATCCCAATCCCTTATGGTGGTCTTTATAACCATCACTTTCAACTCAATTCATAGAGCACATCTTTTTTAAAACTATAGTTCTATGTTACTTTTACTAATTTTTCAACAATAGATCATTGTTTTTTGTATTTTTAAAGATTCAATACCTGGATATACTATTCAATGGAATGTTTATCTCTTTTATTGGACATATTAATAATTTCCACACATCTTATTGACGAAGATTCTGATTCCCAAAAAATTATTTTTTGAAAGAGAACCTTATTATTCGAATCCATGGGAATGGGATATTATTCTAATTTAAAATTTATACTCCACGATACTAAACACCAAGGATAATTCCATTAAATATATTTCAAAAAGTTATAGTATATGTAAATAAAAATGGGACTCATTATTATAATATTATCTTAAACTAAATATATATTTTGTATTCTCAAATAATTTCAATAGAAATTTTTTTCTAATTAGATTATTGATTGACTTTACTATACATTATGGAATAAAAATTCATTTGTGAAGAAAAAAATATTTTTTAATCGAATATAATACATCCCAAATAAAACAAACTCATTGGACGATATATTTTATGTTCTTTGTTCATTATGGTCTCAATACTGCCTTTTTTTACCACTATTATATCATTCAATTCCATCTCCAGAAAACATACAATATTAAATGGTTTAAAGTATACTATTTCAATAAATCCATCATAAATAATTTATTAGATTTTATTATTTGAAACAAATTAGAATGTCCTCCCTTATTAGAAACATTAGCATTGACCACATCATTGTACTGGGTACTCCCTCTACAAACAAGGCATTCTAATAATTGTGGTAATGATTATAGAAACATTGATACATGTAATTATCTTAATAGTTGTCATTAAAACTCGTAATATCCATGTTTCTGTAATTATTCACTGGGTTCAATTATTATGCTCGTGCAAAATTGTGATATTTTTCATAAAAATGATATTTTTAATGAAAAGTGTAAAATTTATTGAAATCTATTCACTTCTTAATATTTTAATTATCTATGGTGATACTCATGATATATTCCATTAAAAATGATACGCCACATAGATTCATGAATTATGTGACACTATACATCTAAAAAGGAAGGTATGTATCATCCATTCGTATCAGTTGGCATCAATAGGTGTAACTATTATTATTGTGGATGGTTTATTTATGTATATTTTTGGATATAGAAGTTGATTAATTTTTCATGCTCATACACATCATTTATTTTATTCTCTACCATAGAATCTATTAAATGTTATAAAAATTAGTAATTTTACCTCTAAAATATAATTAAAGGAAAACATTTTCAACTACATCATTTTTTTCTAGACTCATAAATTACCCACATTCTAGGTACTAGATGGAATTGAGGTGGGATATACATTCTTGACTCGAAATAGTCCATATCCAAATTTTATAACCATGATTAATTTAAATATATTCATAATAAACATTTAGATACTCTTATATCCATTATTTAAAAATATTGTCTTGTATTATATCATGTTTACTCATAAGTTTTTTAATCTTTTAATTTCACTAACAATCACTAAGTCTCTAATGTTCCTTGTATAATAATTCATGTTTATTTTTTTATATTATTTCATCCATTTTAGTATATGGGGTCCTGGCTCTATTTTAAGACACTTAGGGTACCATTATTTTCTCTTAATCAATGATAATTTGTGTCACATGCATTGGGTATATTTTTAAAAGATTCACTCGAATATTTTCACTATTTTGAATTTTGTTTTCAATGCAATAGAAAATAAATTACCTTCATCTTTAAAATTATTAATTTATAATTCTGGTAATGAGTATTTATCTAAAAAATTTCAATCATTTCATGTTTCAAAAATTATCTTTAACCTATGTTCATGAACTTACATGCCCCAAAAAATTTTCTTTCTGAATATATGAAATGGACTTTTTTAGAGATTCTCGTACTATTATTTTTCTAATAATAGTACGCACCATTTTTAGAGAGATATAATTATCAAAACAAAATACCTTATTAACATCCTTCCTTTAAATGTTATTAAAGGGGGAATACTCTTAATTACTTATATTTAACTTTTACAATACATTTATTCCCACTTCATATTTTTAGTGGTAAATATTATATTCATTGAACCATCCTTTAGTAATCAAGTATAATGCAAAGGAAATAAACTACATCATTATTGATTGTTGAATAAATAAACATGAAAATAAATTTTTCTATATATATTTCTATCTTTCTGTGATGTATATTGAAATTTATGTTGTGTCTTATTCCTCTTTCAATTCCTCAAGCATACCCCCATCATGTTACCATTCTAATAATTATTTTTTAATTCTATAATTAATCATCCACCACTAATAGCTATGTTCATTTCAAGTGGTTCTTATTTTTCTCATGTAAATAATGATTATTGACCTTTATATCACATATATTCCTAATATGCCTCATGTATAAGATGAATCATCTTTTCATTGATATATGTGTGATGATTTTAAAATAGAAATATAAAATGGTATACAAAAATCTTAACAAAAGACATTTTAACCTAGTATTATTAAGGATTATTGGATATTAGTACTTTTTTATAGGTAGGTTGGATTAATATTTGATTCCTCGCTTGTATATTAACGAATAATATCATTTAGGATGGTTTCATGCGATATAGGATGTGTTATAGAATTTATAGACAAACTATACCTGGGATCTTCTGCCTCTATTAATTTGAAAATAGGATATCAAGTGAAAATAAATCTACACTATTCAATTCAATTCATAGGTATTTCATATTTTTTTGTAATCATGTATAGTTGGATATAATTATATAATGACCAAAGGGATTTAAAACAATATTATTCATTCTCTGGTGGAAGAAATGGAAAATATGTTTCTTTGTATCTCTCTAACAATAATAAACAAGTTTTATATACATAACTAGATATATAAAAATATTAGTTTTTCATCTTTTTCTATTTGAGGATGTATATATAGAAAACCCATCATGTTTTATTTTTTATGGGGATCCTTATAAGGTATGATATCTTCATTGTTCCTTTTATGGTCTCATGCAGTCTCTTCGAGCCAATGTTAGGATATTCTCTACAATTATGGATTTATTTGAGATGTGTTAGATCTTGAATGATCCCTCTATATTTTAAAATTAGTATTATTATAATATAATTATTATGGTCATTTATGTTGATTATTTTATAATTATAGGTATAGATTACATTAGGATCAATCAAATTGAATATTTAATTATTCAAAATTTACATATGATGTATATGCATTTTCTATGATATTTTATTGAATTGATGTTTCTATATATGATTAATGGAAATTATATTATTATAATAAGTATATATATAATCTCATAGAGTCATGACAAGTGTATAAATTATTGATTCAGCACTATATATTGGATGGAATTCCCTTCATATTGATTATAGTCATTTTTCTCTCCTAAAATATATACATGAATTATTGGAATGTTTAATTATTTAATGATGACTTGAGATGAAAATGTATGCACAATTATTATGGTAAGTTCATTTATTTAATATCTAAAAAAATCCTAGTGGGAGGGAAATTATTTATATAGTTTTATTGTGAAAAATTTAATAGTCTAGAGATAATTATAATCAGATAATAGTCTCATGGATATTGAGGATTTTCATAATGATGATTGTATTAGTGCCTTTCAACATAGAGATCCATATAAATATTTTTTCATATTTATCACATAAAACATGATTTCCTACTAAATCAAAAATAATAGAGATATCTCTTGATCTTGTACAAGTATTAAATATCTTTTTATGTCTTTTATAACTGCTAAAATCATATGTGATCAGAAAAGGTTATTAGAGATTATTCATTCTAGTAAGATTCCTGTTTATATATTTTGTGACAATCAAGAGAAAAAAAAATCTAAAAATACATTGTTCAATGAGAGGATAAAAAATAATAAATTTTATTATTTATAAATTTTTATGTAAAATGAGAATGATAACATTTCTCATAGATATTTTTTCATTGTAGATCAACTTTAAGATAATTTCATAAGGTGGATTACTTGTGATCATGTTCAATTCTACTTTTTCCTAGGGAGTGTATAAAATATATATATCCCATTTTGGGGAGTTGTGATAAAATATTTATAGAATTGAAAATATATTTAAATGGTAAAATGTTTATGGTTCAATGGTGTAATAGTCTATTATTATTTTTTATCATTAAATTCTTTTGTTTCATTTATATTTTGGGGTAAGCGTCAATAAATAACAATTTGTGCCTCACTTGTGGGGTAATATTTTGAATGATTAAAATGTAAATATTATTTTAATAAGGCTTATAAGGAATTTTTATATTTTAAAGTAGGTTATCAAATGATAACATAGAGTTGTTTATTATTAACCTGATTTCCACATTATAAATTTTTTACACTCTATTCATTTGCCCAAAAAAACTATTTGATTGTCATTTTTTTAAATAATAGCATGGGTCATTTTTAAAAATTAAAATTTTTTATTATTAAAAATGATGATTTTATAGGGACTGGGTTATATAAATTTTTGATAAATTTATTTTAGTTTTATTAAATATTAAAACCTCAATTGGGTTGTCATGATTTGATTGGGATGAGAAAAAACCTCCCCATTTTTTGTGGAAGTCTATCCAATGTATGATTTAGGGTGGTGTGGTCATTGTGTATGTTTGGTTTCATTCACTACAAACCAAATTGATTATCATCAAGTAAGGACACTGATCATGGTAGGAGTGGGGAATTCCCATGAGGGCCCCAACCCATGTTTCATCCTTTGTGATACTAGTATTTTTCAATATTCATTCATTAAAATGGTTAGGTTAAATTATAACTATGTTATATTTTTTTAACATATGAAGTAAAATTTGGAATTATATTAATATATATTTACATATAATAATTAGTCAATTTCCAAATGATATGAGTGAGTGTGTTGTGTGAAATTTTTTTAAAAAATTATAAATGGTATTGAACATTTAAAAGGCGATGATTTTAATGGTATATATTTGATTTTTTTGTTTTATTGTGTGAAATAATTGTGGGGAGTCATTTAGGGTAATCATACTAAGTATATGAAAAAAATGACCCTCAATATATGTTAATCAAGGCACATTCATATTATATATTTTGAGTTATATATATAGACAATCATATTTTTTATATTATTGATTGGTTGATGGATAGTGCCCTATTCTTGAGTTTGGAGTGATTAAAGAAAATTGTCCATCTATAGACTATTTTAGCTAAAAATCATTTTTGTTATATTTTTTTATTCACATAGGATAAATACATGATCATTATTAATTATATTCATTAATATTGGACGATATATCCACATGATTTTTTATATAATTTATCTTTTTACATGTGAATTTATTCATTCATGATGGGTACTCTACCAAATTTGTTAAATTTTTTATTTTAAATTTAACATATTATTATAGATTTATTGAAAATTATGTTTTAAGGGAATTTATTCCCAAAAATACTATTTAAATTACCATCAATTTTTAGCATCCACCAATAAGTTGGGAGTATTATTTAAAGTTCTAAATATCTAGTCTGATGTTGGGGTTTTTGTAAATGAGGCATTACATCTTCTATATTTTCAATCTAGTGTATGGAGGACCAAATTTCAAAAAGAATATAAAAATAATGATAATTATAGTAGTAATTATCTATAAATATATTTAAAACATCATAGAATATCGAAATTTAAAATTTCAAAACTCTATCACTCATTGAGATACATTTCTCAAAATTATAAGATCATGTGGAATTTCTTTTTAGGTATTTGGTTCATAATATATTTGGATGTCTCTTGTGACATCAAAATTTATAAAACAATTTAAATAATTAAAATTAAATAACTTCACTTAATTTAATCATCATAATTAAATCCTACATATTCTATACTATCCCTAGCATCATAATACTCAAGAACAAGAATTTATGGAATGTGATTATGAAATAAAATATTTCGAAAAAAATGGATAAACAAAGATGGGTTATAGATTAGGGGGTATATTTTTCATCACAAACAAAAAAGTTAATTTAATAACATTTAAAAATAAATTGAAAATTTATATCATGGGTTTCACCACATGAACCAACTATATCCCCTCATGGGCTAGATATAAAGATAAAATTAACTCATGAAACCCACCTCTAAGAGGCCATGGATTGGTGACATGGAAAAAGGGTATAAAACACACATATGGGAAGGATCACCCTCATAAACACAATAATTAGGCGGAAAAAAATCCATTAAACTCTATAATATAAATATAAAATAAATTGTAGTCACATAATTTTTTTGGAATCTATAGTGAATAAACATCATCCAAAATAAAATGCCAAAAATAAACTCATAATGAAGTGACACTGACACTGATAATGATCTCCACATGATAATAATGTTTGGTCTAATCACCAAATCCCTCTTAGAAAATTGTAATATATATATGGACAATAAAACAAGTATAATCCACAATAACCTCCAAAAACCTCATATGTAAATGTGTATGAATCATTCTAGGGCCACCATAATAACTAGTCGAACCAACTTGTCACCTATATCAGGTCATCTACAAACCATCCCCACCGAGGCTCACTCACAGAATCCACATAAGTTATAGTAACTTATTATAATGAGAATAAATATCATTTATGGTACATTGTAACCACCTCCCTTCAAATCTATTCTCCCTCGTGCCCCAATAATATACACCATGTTCTATGATCACATTCATATCCACATAACCACACCTTATCTGCATCCATATATTCACCAAATGAGTGTTGTAAATACAAAAACACTATCATCTTCTTTATAAACATATCTAAAGAACACATCACAATCTCATAATTGTCAGGTAATGAAAACATGATGGAAATTTACTTTATGGATATATCCACCCATGTGCAACCCCTACTATGCATTATATCACAACTATATCATAGACACTCCATCTACAATCCATTATAACTTATGAATCATGTTCTAAGAACACCACAACCTATATTAAATTTAGAATAGATAACCGATAAGTGGGAATAGTATTTCATCAATTTCATCTCCATCCCTAATTTTTAGGGAAATCATGTGGGACCCTATTCCTCCTATGGGTGTTGGTATGGTTTCTCAACTCATGTGGTGGTGTATAATAAATAATAAGGAATATACTATGTATATAACATTACACACTAAACCAATATAAGGTTCAACTCATTATTCGTTTAATTTGTTATAACTACTTAATAATACAACATCAAATTTAATAAATCACACTAACAACCACTTCCACAACAAATAAAAACATAACCAATCTCACTACCACCATAATTCATCTACAAAACAACATAAGATTCCCTTTTGATCACATTATTATATAATTACATATTTATTGTTACCAATCACATTAAATTCATTATTCTACATTAATCTTAATATATTCATTACTTATTAGTAACCTATATTATGGATTATAACATTACATTTCAACCCTCCCAATTCATATTTCTATAAACAAACCACTTCTCCTTAATTTATATATTTCCATCACCCATTAATAATTTTAATTATTCAAAAAAAGCCCAAATTATGCGGAAACAATGACCTAAACTACAACATCCCCTAATCAAAAAACACCCACAACCACACAATTAAATCCAATTGTTACTAAAATATGTAACCAAATCCATGATATCAACCCCTTTCAACATAAACCAGGCATACCACTGTCATAATGATAATCCCATATAATCCCCAAAAACCCATATGTGATTACCAACCAATAAAATTTTAACAATAATAATAATAGTATTGTGAAAATCTAGAACAAATATAAATATATTTGTGGACAAAATCAAACAATCAATTTTAGGAATACATCGATATTAAATTGACCCCTTATATATAAATAAAAAATATAAAAAATTAAACCTCAACACATTTCCCATTACATCATTAGCTCTATATGATTATCTAATTATGAATGGTGACACAGAATATAAATATAATCAATAATGGTTCTAGAATATCATATATTAATGAAAAAAATCTATCATGTAATGGGAATGACATAAAAACTCATATAAAAATTGTGAATCCAATTTACCCTTTCATGTTTTTTAAATCAACTCATTGCTTTATTAAGTTAATATTAATAATTTATTTAATGAAATAGTATGAATTTTAATTCCCCATTATTCAGGAATAAAATAATATTTTTTAAATCCCCAACCAAAAATAAAACATCAATAAATATTGTATAAGAAAAATAAATAATCAATCATCAACAATTACTAATCATGAAGGGTTATATGAAAAAAAAACATAATCCCATCAATTAACCTTTAAAACTATGAATTAAGATAACAAAAAATAAACACATCCAACATAAAAAACAAAAAATAAAAATAAGAAGAAAAATTGAAAATATAATAAAAAAGGAAAAAAGGTCCACCTTCTATCAGAAGAGATTGATCTCTTGAAGTCAGGGGATAAACACAATAGTAGGATAAATAAATATTTTTTTAAACTAAAAATTAAGGGATAAGAATTTGAGGATGGTCAAATAATGTGATGGGAATTAAATTTTATATATTAATTTATATTAAAAACCTATAAACACGGGATCGCATTATAAAATTATTTGTAATTCCACAATGGTGGACTTATCCACAAAAAATGATGTTATTCATTCAAAATATGAAGATGCAAGAAATAATATTTAATAAAACCAAGGAGGATCATGATATAATGAGAACATTTATATGAAACTCATGAATCTATAAATATAACTATAGAATCATCAATTTTTTCTTCAAAATTGTAACTCCAAAAAATTTATTCCACCTCACAAATAAAATCCAGACCTAAAAATTTATAATGAACCAAGATAGTACCATACTTCCATTATTAGACCCCAGCTATCTATGTTGGGGAGAAACCTTCAAGAACACATGATCTATAAATTATTACTCAAAAGGAAACCTTTTTATAATATCATCGTAATAATAAAAATATTTCGTGGCCTTCATCCACTTATGAATCACATACACTTTCTTGGAAATTATATAACCAAATCTAGTCTAACAAATATCAACTCCCCAATATTTATCTTGCACAATAGATTTCATCAATAATACCAATGCAATGCCTTAAATTTATACAAATTAATGGATGTGTGATAGGTTTTATTATAGTTATGATCATCCAAAGGTAGGTTATTCATCCTTTAACCCCAAGGACCTATAACACATGTCATCTGACATTTGGATATTCTTCTACATTTAGCAATATTTTTGAGTAAGAAATATAGTAAAAAGGCGTAATTGACCGCCAAAGTCATGAAAAATGCAATTTCATACTCGCAAGGTAAAATAAATATCTAGATAAGAGACGATCATCCTTTAAATCAAATTAAATTTCACAATACCAATCCATAAACATCTATTTTGACACATCTATCAGAATTAACTTCATTATTTCCCTGAAATGATCCCTTTTTTACATTATCGATAATAACCCAAAAAAATTGACACCCCCTATGTATTATTATAAAATGATGAATTATAACAAATCTTTATCTAACTTTCACTTACGAATATCCAATTTTTAGAGTGAACTGCTATGAACATTATGAATAGAATTTACCTGGTGGAGGACTATGAATCATGATAGAAACTCATAAACCATCCTCTTTATCAATAGAAACAATAACTAACACCACAAAACAAAACATATTTTGGATTGGATTCACTAAAATATATAATGTACGAAAAACATGAATAAAAATATCTTGCATCACTCATAGAACAAAGAACATCTCATGAACCAACAAAAGTTACTGATTATCCTTCGACTTACCCTAAAGAGCATCACCAAAGAGTACATGATATTAAAAAACCTCTAACCTGAAATCACCCAACTAATCCTCCAAAATGTGATGAAATAAGGAATATTGTACAATTATATGATACAGACAACATTTACAACTAGAATCTATTATATCAAGAAGTAAGGATGTAAGATCCTCTATTAATATCTATTATACACAATACTCGTAGATAGAATCACCATGAGACCTCTTTATTATAGAAATATCTACTATATTTCATTTCAATTAGGTATAGGATATCTCAAAATAATAGTATTATAAGAAATACATGCATTGTCACTATTTGAAAATAAAATACAACTAAGTGTTGATTAAAATAGGTTTATTTGGTCAATGAATACCATAGAGAACTCCCTGATGAGTTAATATCACCTCAGTATAAAATAAAACACCATTCTCCCCAACTCAATATCATGGGTGAAACTTTTATTCTCATAGATATATAACTATTAATACCTCTAGGATATTACAACCTTCTTCTAGATCAAAAAACATCCTAATATAATACACAAATCATTATAAAAATTATTTAAAAGGAATCTTTCGGATTGAAATACAGGGATGGGAGAAATAATCAACTTCACGTCTGTGTATTCAAATGGTTCCTAAAATTTATTTTTATACATGAAGGAATGATAATATCTAGTTAATGTTTTTCAAAGGGGTATAAATTTGGTAGAAATTAAACATGAACCTCATATAATATCTTAAAAACCTAGGAAGTTTTTAACCTCTATATAATTATTGGGATAAAACCAATAAATAATTGATTCTATATTCAAAGGAATCAACCACCACTCAATAAACACATAATTCCACAAATGTGTACCTCATGTATCCAATTCATTTACATAGATAAACATAAATAGGGTTATTGTCTCTGATAAACCTCCAAAACAACTATTAGATAATAAGTATGGCCTTTAACTAACATTAAATAAATGAGTATATCATGGATGAAAATGGCTGTGGAATAATCAAAAAATTTATTGAACATTGAATTATTCAAGATCAAAAAAATGGTTGGATCATTCATGAAACTAAAAAACATACTCATAAACTAGATGTTCCCATAATGATACTTAAAAGTAGTCTTTTCGATATATTCATATTTCTTAATCATATGGGGATATAAAAACAGATCTATATAAATGAACTAACTATATCCATTTAACTGATCAAAGAAATCATTTCTATATTTGATTTGATTAAGGCCTCAGAATCAAATATAGTAATATTCTCTTTCAAATGAAGGAATGAGATAATACATACAATTATATTGAATAATTTGATTAAAATCAAAATTCAATGAAATTTAATTTTAATTTTAATAAATTTATTTCATTTTTGAATTATTCATTTCAAAATAGAATAAAATATTCATATTGGATTTTTTATAAATAGTTCATTTTTATTGAAAATTACTGATTTTAATATAATGTTCATTTTATAACACTACAGTGATATAAGAATAATTTGATGGTTTTTGAAAAAAAATATATAAAAAATATATATTAAATAAGTAATATAAATCATATAATAATATAATTTAGAACTTATAAAAATATTCTTATTATTTGATGGAAATTTATGTATTTTTTTCTTAAAACTAAAAAATAAAATTGTTTTTTAATCATGTATTAATAATGTACCTTTCAATTTTTGTTTGGATTAAATTAAACATAGTTACCTTTAATTTTACATAATATGATTAATTTCATTGGAGTCATTAAAAAATTCTGCAAAATCGTTTATATGATTAAAATAACCAATTTTCTATAAACAATTTTCATTGAATTTTGTAAAGTTATATTAAAATTAATTTCTACAACATCTAGGAGATTAATAAAGAAAAATTTATCCCTTATTTGTAATTATAATAATTAATATTTATTAATAACCTCATCCTAAATTTTTCCCATAACAAATGGTTTCTGTGGAAAATATTTTTCACCTCATTTAAGGGTATCAAGGGATAAAGGGGGGAAAATTAATGGGATAAGGGTTAAAAATAATAAGAAAAACACATTTTTAAACCCAATTGGATGGCTTTATTTTAATGTTAATCTTATAATATTGAAATATAACTCAATTTGGATCAATATTTATTGTGTAAGACATTTATATATGTTAATATTCTAAAAATTTCCATGTTTTCCATATTCCGTACACACTCAGTTTGAATGAAATACAAATATCTATAAAGTAATATTATATAAACATAACCATTATAAACTAACCGTTAAGATAGAGAATATAAATACAAAATTATAAATTTTTTAAATTATGTTGTATAAACTTGTATAAAATAAATTAAATGGTCATTTATTGATTTGAAATGAAATATGAACCATTTGAAATGAGAAAAATAGTTTGAAAAACTATTTTTTTCTAAAATATAGATTAGTCCCATTTAGTGAACATAATTTAAAATTAATTTTTACAAATGTTAGAAAATTTATTTTCAGAAAATAAAATTCATTTCTAAAATATACATTTCAAAAAAATGGTGAATTTTTTAAAACTTTTTGAAAAGTTTAATTTATTATGAATAGTGAAAAATACCGATTTTTATTTAGAAATACCTTTTTAGGTAAATTATTAAAAAGATAAATTATAATATAATTTATTTTTAATGTAAAATATCTTCAGTTATATTAAAATTTAAAAATAAAATTTATTGGAATCAATTTCATAATGAGTTTTTATATCAAAATATTTTAATCTTTTAAAGATTTTTACTTCGGAGAATTTCCATGTCGTCATGTATACATTCTAATTTTATATTTAAATTTTCCAATTTTTTTAATTGAATTTGAAATAATGTTTTTAATATTTGTAATAATCCTAATTTATATTGTCTAATAAGTTAAATTTAATTTTAGACCATAAAAATAGTGAAAATAGTCAAAAATAATTATTAGGGTTAAGGTAAAAATGTACTACTTGGGGTGTTAAACTAAGAAGATATGGTTTAAAAATGAAAATATAACATTTCAAAAACCTATTTTATTGAATTATTTCTACACAATAATATATAATGTCTTATAATAACCCAATTTTATGGATTTTTTCAAGAGAAAATTTGGGTATCAATTTATGTATTCTAAAATTTGATTTGTTTCTTCTCCCACACTTATAAAAGACCACCCCATCCCCTCCCCTTTTCAAAAATCCAAAAAAAAATCAGTTCTACCGAAACCTAAAAAAATTTATTCCTTAAATAACTCCCTATATAATTGATGAGTCATTTATATTATATATATTGTCTAGAAAGATATTCAGTTAAACCTAACGATATTTCTCAAAGAAAAGGTAATGTATTTAACTACGCATTTTGTTTTTTTCTTATAACCCCTTCTAATAATATAATACTAAGAAAAAATAATAACACAAGTATATAATATATATTTATATGTTATTTTGTTTCATGTCATAACCAATTCTATCTCCACTTCTAATAAATGGGAAATGAAACTATCAATTGGGTGTATGATAGACTACCGCTTTGCGAACCGATGTAATTATTTTTCCATAGAAACCTTTCAATGTTGTATATAATGAGGAATTTAATATGTTTTTAAGATATATATTTCATCATTATTCCTTTTGTACTATTATATCACATATAAATTATTACATTACATTCCTTGGAGATATAATAACGTAGCTAATGTGTACAGCGGACTACCTCCTTGTGAAGCGATGTGATTTGTTTTTCTATTTCTTCTTACATGAAATTTATTAAAGTTAAATATAATTAATATAATATATATTTATTATCCATCAAATTTTTTGGAAATATATCTCACATAAAACTTATTACCTTTTAATCTATTGGAAAACAATAATGTAACTCTTTTTTATATGTAGACGACTCCCTCTATGTAGAAATATGAAATCTTTTTCATTTTATTTTAGAATAGACGGAAATGGGAATGTATTTGATTAATATACATGATATATATGACAAAATAAAGATTCTAGGAAGGTGAAGAAATATTTATTTTCCTCTTTTTACACCCTTCTAAGAAAATGGAAATAGCGTTCAGGCTAACGTACGACGTACCCTCACAATGAATGGTGTAATCCATTTTCTATATCTAAAATTAATAAATTATGAAAAATGAATATATAATTAATATGTATTAATTTTATATCATGGTTGAAATTATGGATATAATTTAACCATTAACAAATTAAATGGACTAAAATTACGAAATATAAACATACATGAAAATGATGTAATTATTACCTGAAATGATGATTTTAACAAATAATTATTAACAAAATTGTGAAAAAGACTCAAAGTAAATCATATATGGTATGATATATATTATTATGGTCCTAAAATATATTTATAATAAACCTAAATGTATTATAGAGGTGGTTCAACACATATGATGGAAGTCAGACCTAAGGTAAGGGTTTCTTGTCTAACTTTTACTTTCATACGAAATACACCATATACACCAATTATTCAATTTAATGGTATATATACAACAATATTTTAATTATAGGTCATAAATATATTTATCTTAATGTTATTTAATGTTTCATGGGGTGATTATTTATTTTATGGATCTTACATTCAGAAGTAACCTATGTTGTAAGGGTTTATCTCACAATCTCATCATTATTTAGGATTTTTTTTCTTTAAGTCTCCGTTGGGGGGGTTATGTGATATTTATATCATAAAATAAATCAATTTTCATATCATTTTGTTATTCATGAACATTTTTAGAAAATAGTACCTTTTTTCACTATGGTGGTTAAAATTATTGAGAAATGTTTTTTAAGAAAAACAAAATTATTTTTCTCTTTCATGGAAAATGATTTTACATAAAAATCCATCTTATCTAAAAATATTTTAAATTTTTTAAAAAAAATTTATAAATGATTTTCTAAATACATTTTTTATGAATTTTTAATTTTTATAGGCAAAATTAAATTAACCCTTATGTCTTCTTCAAAACAAGACATGATTTCCATTACCGAAAATATGAAATGAATCATTGTTTTAACAAGTATGAAATGAATAGAATTTCCCATCATCATTAGCACAAAATTTTTTAAAAATTATTTGGAAATTTTTCATATGTTATTTGAAAATAAATTTATTTCTAAAATATTTTGTAAACTTTATTTTAAAAAGTTTATTTTCAAAGTGAAAAGTTTATTTTCATAAAAAATGTTTCTAATGACATTATTATGGGTATTATATTCCCAAAAGTCATAAACACTTTATTATACATATGATCCAATGGGGATTGGTTTTATTTATATCATCCTTATTATTATATTAAATGGTTTGTGATAATTTTGATTGAATATGTTTAATTTTATTAAAATTCACTATATTACTCTAGACGGTTAATGATTATGTTAATTTGATAGGGTAAAGTATTAACATTTCATATATTAGTTTTTCAATATGAAATTTTTTTGATTATATTTCACCCCTTTTATATGAGGAATGAATTAGACATAGAATATTATTGGTACGGTTTGGTTATAGATATCCCCTCAATGAATCTACAGGTCTCATGAGACAAATCAGTTGGTAATATTAGATGGATTTATACCCATATATTTAAATAGACTAGTGAAATGTCTTTAAATTTTTAGATATCCCAACTTTGGAGATCCATAATTATGAGATAATTTATTTATTTCCAATTAATTATTCTATTAGTTATAATATTAAATGATAGGTTTCAAACTCATGTGATTATTTATATGGATTTATTTGATCATCATTTACTTATTCCATAATATGATCAGTCTATTAATTAAATTTCATGTGTTTTAGTTAATTTCCTTGGCACATTTATTATGATTATTTATTCCTCATATATTCCACTATATGATTATCATTTCTGTATATCTATGCTCTCCTATTTATTATGTTTTATTTTCCCTAGGAGATCAGGAAGTGTTTTGTGATTGATATGTTAGGATACACTCTAAGGAATAATGGTGTTCTCAAAAAAACAACTTATATATTTTATGTTTTAAATTATATTTTCAATTTATAGTATTATATAGTTTGCCAAAACTACTAAAATACTTCTTCCTTCAGGATGTAATTACTTATATTTTACGTCAATGTAATAAAGTAACAATCATCTCCAGGATTCTATATTTTGTTTCTTTATATTTGGTAATGGATGAATTTTAGAATAAGTCATGGGAACTAGATTTTGGAAAAACATATATAATGGAATAGAACACTACGAATTACTTTGAGGATAATGATAAGTATAAAATATCATAATAAAATTTTGGTAATGTATATATTATTTTGTCTTTCTAGAAATAAATAACTATCTAGATACCACATCTAGATGCGGTTTTGTTAAAAATGTACCTAGGGGTAATAATTCATAAAATGGTGTATTGGGATTGACATGGACACTACTAGTTAAACAACAATAGGTCATACTGTGATCCATGTTTGATAGTCCTTGGGGATATACTTTTGTTAATTATAGTTTTACTTAAAATCAATTATGAATAATTTGATAATATTTTTATGATTTTAAATACTTCAAAAAGATAAATAGTTTATGATTATTGGATTAGGTATATATAAATTGTTTAATTAATATACCACGTGTATGTAATTCCATCCCTGGAAAGTCAATGATGCTGGAGTCAGACATGTAGCTGGAACAAATGAAAGAATAAGCATATTGGGGTGGGTAACTTAGGATATGAAAATTTTACATTCTTGTATGGAGTAGCATGTTGATTTTACATATGGTGAAAAAATGTTACATCGCTTTATTGGTCAACAACCTCAATCATTCAATGGTATTAAAAATCAATTTGTAGGTGATAAATTAATAACCTCTAGAGGGAAGATATTTCTCATCTTTGGATATAATGAAACGGAGAAGTTTTCCCTGAATTTTTATCACCTCTTATGATATGTGAATCAATGATGGTCATTGATTTCAAAACACTATGGATGGATATGAAATACAAAAAATGGATTAGATGGATTTTAAGGTTCACATCTTGGAAATGTATTTTCTTCATGATAAACTTGCAGATATGGAGGATAAATTCCTACATCTATGAAAATGGGAAGAAGAAGACATAGATAAGTATGAATACAAATTTATAAGGTTTAAAAGTCATTCTATAAACATTTTAAAAAATCCAATCTGTAATATTTACCATTTAACTGATCATTTAAACACAATCCTTCAAAGGGCATCGTTATCCTATGAATTCCCATCATATGACGATATAGTATCAGGTTATTTAAAGAAATTCAAACCATTCTTCATGTATTATTGATTCAAAGGAAAATAATAGAAGAAGATGATGTAAGATAAATATAAGGATTAATGGAAGATGGGAAAGAAGGATTCTTCCACTTATGATAAATATGTATCAAAACATCAAAAAACATTCTAGAAGATAATGGGAGTTTTCTATGTGTTTAGAGATAAAGGCATCAATGCTGATGATTTCAAGGGAAATAAAGAAGTTTATAATGATAAATTCTTAAACATTAATGAAATATTTCACTATGGGAATAAATTTTCCCAGAGTTAAGGGAATATATCTCAAAATAAGATAAGGGATCATGGTAAATCTTTTTACATTAATACATCCAAAGTGGAATGATTTAATTTATTACATTTTATTTCAAAAAATATGTTTTAGAATTGTTTTTTATGAAATTATCATTATAAGAATTATAAAATTAATATGGATTTTAAAACAATACAATTTCATAAATGACTTGAGGGAATATGTTGAATGGTATCGAGGACCTACAAAAGTCATTTGGTGGAATTTTAATCCTATTTGAAAATGCATTACTATGTTAGGATAACCCTTATTATGTTTCTAATATTTAGATAATAGTTATATTTTTATGGGATGGTGTTCATTAGAATGAAATTGGTTTTAGGTTTCATGGTTTATGTTATCCTTCCTCAATTTTACTAACATTATTAATATGTGTAATATCTTTAATAACATGAGATTTTATTTTTGGAAGAATTCATGTTTTTATTATGGTTTTATAGTTATTTAAGAATTCACATATTGTTAATATGACAATAAGAGAAATATTATATTTTATGAAGAATATAATTTTGATATACTGACCACTATTCTAAATATTTAGACAATGGATTTAGTCAATCGTATTTTTCATAACCCTTAAGGCTAAATATTTTAGGAATCTATAAATTTTCAATTGGGTTGTTAATTTATAACTAATGTCAACCATTTTGTTCTTGGAAAATATCAATAGACATTAGGAAAGATGTGTCAAAATTTTATTTTCCTAATGATCTCTTAATGTTAATTTAGTGATTCAATAACAAAAAATCATATTCTATATTCATTTATAATATTAATAGAGAAAGTATGAATTTATTGAATCAATCCAAAGTAGGAAAATTTTCCTACTAATTTGATAGATAACAAGTCACTATATTTTATTATGTTCTTAATCTAAATGGTAAAGGAATTCCTCAACTCTAGGAAAATTATATTGAAACAAAAACAGTATCCTAATACCTTCGTTTTTTTGAACCAATGGTATTTTCATTTAAAATGGATTTATGTTTAATGGGTCAATAAAATTTAAATAACATTCACTTCAAGTAATAAATAATTTCAACCACTCTCCATAATTTTTAAATATTTTCTTCCATAACCATATCATCACTTTCCACTAATGTTCTTCTATTTAGAAACATAATATGTTTTACTCTAGATGGAAATCATAATTCACTTCCTCGATAATTAGGGGAATTTTTTTAACCCTTTTTGTGAATTGGAGTTTCAATAAGGGTATTTCCAAATGTCAAAATCATTATTATCGAGGTCAATATTAGATTTTGACGATGTAACTTATTAAAGGGGGATAATATGTAATTCCTCAATATTCTAAAAGAGGAATATCATATTTTATAGAATATAACACATGAAACAAAAATATTATAAGAGAATGTAACACCTTAAGACATTATAATATATTTATTTTTAAATAAATTCAATCTCATTGATAACATTCAATGAATGCTACACCAGGACATTAAGAAACGTGATACTCAATTAAAATATTATTTTTTAAACATGACCCTTATAACCTAACCATTTAGATAGAGGATATTAATATGAATAAAAAAATTATGAAAATTATATTTTTTAAAAAAGTATGAAACAAATTCAGTGTGAAGTGCCCAGATCAGTGTGAATCACTGAGAGGGGGAGGGGGTGAATCAGTGATCCTTTAAAACTTTTTACTAATTGATTCTTAATCAATTAAACCTCTATGGCTTGTTAAGGCCTCGATCCACTCTTCTTATGTCTCTCAACCTTTCCCGGATAATGCAGTAATGAAAAGGCAGAGGACACAAGGATTTATAAGGTTCGGCACCAAAGGCCTACATCCTTGCCATGCTCTCCCAGCATGGATTCTCCCATTATAATCTGTTAGTATTAAAATGGTCGATACAGCTTCCCACCATATCTCTCCTGAGTCCCACAGGAGGGTCTTTATACTGCGTCCCACAGTGTTACCAGAGTCCCACTGGCCTGCTTCAGAATCCCACTGAAGACTTCTTCTCCCTGAGTCCCACAGGGTCTTCTCCTGGCTCCTCGAGTCACACGAGTAGCTCTTCTTCCCTTTAAGCTTCTTCAAGTATCTTCAGCAGTCTGGGATAAAGACTACTGGCCTTGCTCTGTACCTCTGATTACTTGAGATGATCAGGTCTTCTCGTCTAGCTCAGGCTTTATCACCTTCTTCTTAGGATGACCTGGCTTCTCTCTTCAAGAAACTTCAACAACCTCTGAAAAGGTTTGTTGGTCTTGCTCAGCAACTTCTGATCACTTCTGTTGATCAGGCTCTTCTCAATTACTGAAAACTTAGACAAACAATATCTTTCACCTCAGTCTGGCTCAGTCTCACTTCAAATCATCTTCATGCACTGAGTGCATGGCCACTCTGCTTCCTCATGCACTGACTGCATGGCCTTCTCAATACTTCAAGATCCTCTGGTCTTGGTCAACTCAAATGCACACAAGCAGTTTTGACTTGTTTACGTGTGCACGTGCATGCATGAAAGCATGCACTCTCCTCTTTCTCCTCTTGGTGCAATAAACCCTCAAAGGGTGTAGTCACTTTATGCACACACCATCTCCCTGAACTTCACACACTTTATTCAATTTGGTTACACACTTAGAAGTGTGTTATACTCTAGTGTCAGGGTCTCCTCTTTCTTCCTTCTTCTAAGTGTGTTCACTTCACTTAGTGCACACACACTAGGTTCGGCCTTTTAGTTCTTTTGCACACACAAATGCCTATGGCCTTCATCCCTTCTTGTACTCTTCCACTTTGCACACACACTTTGTTTTTCTCTTTTAAACTTCAAGTGTGCACAACCACAAGGCTACGGCCTCTTCATGTTTAGTTCAAGTATGCACAAACAATTTGCACACACAATAGATTGGCCTTCACTTCTTCTTGCACATAAATGGCTACGGCCAACTTGTTTTCTTTTTGCACACATGTAGGCTTAGGTGTTTTCTCCTTTTATCCCACAGACACTTGGTGTGTAATTCTCATCACTCGAATATCCTACTGCCCATATGAAGGCGTGCAAGTGCTTGATGATCCGCGGGGTGCACAGGCACTCGGGTGTGCAGGATGCAACACCACGAGGCGCGCAAGCCACAAGGGTGAGGACACCTTGGGTGCGCAAGCTACTCCTGCCGCGCAAGTGTGCGGGCAGAGAGAGCTCTTCCTGATGCGCATGTGAGGCGCACTGGGAACTCCTTCGGGCCTCGGGTGGCACCGGGACTTCAGCCGCGCAAGTGGGATGCGCGGGGCTTCAATGCTTCACAATGCACAGGGTTCTCGCGGGACTCTCTTCAAATTTTCAGCAAGCTTCTCTGTGCTTCGGGCTCTCCTTTTATAGGCAGAGGAATTCTCAAAACATCCGCGGGATACAATCTTTGAATCCCCGAAGTTTTCGGGTGTTCAAGATTTTCCAAATCTTGATTTCCTCTCTGTTCAAACGCGGGTTCTTTTATTTTCCCTTTCTTCACGTGCATGTGACTTAGAACGCATGCATGCCTTCGGTTTAAATACTTTGAGCACAAACCACGGGCCTCGCACCTCCGGTTGCTTCGGCCTTCATCGAATTTTCTCTTTTGTTGCATGCAGGCTCATTTTAATGCATGGTCGTGTTCGGTGTGGAGAGACGAGCTCAATGGAGCCTTCGGCTTCGGCAATGGTGGCCGGATGCTCGACATACGGTGGTCGGAGACCCTCTGGTTCAGCGGGAGACATCGGGGAGCCTCGGGGTGGCTCGAGGTTGAAGACAATACACAGATGCATCGGACGGTTAAGATCTGGCGCGCGATTTAGATGGGCGGCTCAGATTAGATCGTGAGCGGCGCGATGCATCGGGCGGACGAGATCTGTCGCGCGATCACTCGGACAGCCAGGATGCGCTCCCGGTGAATTTTGCGCGTCCCACATCGAAACGGGCTCCTGTTTTCACGTGGCTTATTACCCAAGCGCTGCCGGCCTCCCTTCAATTGAACTTCTCCCCTCCCGGTGCCGCCCGGCACCGGGTTATCTCTGCGGGCGCGCTCTGCGCCCACTCTCTTCTCCCTGCGGGCGCGCTCCTAGCGCCCACCATGCACTCCAGGTGCACGGGTTTCACCACCGCGTGCCCTCGGGGGCTTGAACACGGCCCCCTGCCGCCTTGTGCTTGCACCATGGGATCCCCCATGGGCGTGGCGCCTTAGGCCCACAAGTGCCTTGGGGTTGAACCCGTGGGCTGGCCTTGGCTGGCCTATTTTTTTGGCAAAGGACAGAATAAACACTTTGTTGAAAACAAAGTTCTCCCAATGTATAAATGCCAACTCAAGTTCTTCCAAGCCAAATGCCACTTCAAATTATTCTTCTCCATTTCTCCCATTTCTTCATTTATTCTTCATAAGAATTCTTCCAATCTCCTCAACATATATTCATTACTTAGGAGGGAAATTCTTGAAGGGTCTTCTTCATCAACCGAGCTCCTTAATCAAATAGAGTCTTCAATGTTCTTCATTGATCAAATCAGAGATCAATTGGATCTTCTTCTGATTCACATGCACTGAGTAATAGTGCATGGACTTCTTTAATCCACTTCATCCACTTAGAACTTATGGATGGATCACTTTCAACTCCTCATGCATTGTCACTACAATGCATGGTCTTCAAACAATGTTGTGACTTTGTATCATCAGGATACAAGTACTATGAACTTAAAGAGCAGCTCAACAATCGTCTGATATACATGGAGAATGTTTCAACCACAATTTCCAATACCACTTAGTGAATCTCCTAAGTGACATGCATCTTAGTCCCATGGCCATTCTCCTTCACCACCAACACCATCACAACCTTTGGCATTCACATATTGACAATTCTTGACATCCATTCATTCTAAGACAACAACATGTCTCATTGACAACAAATGCAACACAGTGCACTTCAATCTCCCCCTTTGTATTTGTTGTCAATACACTTCTTCAGCACATATGAATGGGTCAATATGTGTGCCAATCTTTTCTCCCCCTTATTGGCAACCAAATGCAAAGGTGTGGTGTGGTACTCTTCCAAAAATATTTCTTCCTCCCATTGAATAGAATCTTCTTGAAAATCACTAAGAGAGGGATGATGTCACATTTTCTCTTGAGCAATGAACCTTTAGTAAATCAGCTCTAATTCTACTTGGGCTAACCCAGTGTAGAAAACAAGAGTGATGTAACCAAGGAACTCAATGATGTCCCAAATTCACTACACATGCGAGATCATGCCTAGGGGTTTGAAATTTTTCAGATATAACAATGAATTTGTTAAATCCTGCACAACTTCACAAAACTCATTAGAAAGTTCAGGTGCAAAGATAAAGCTCCCCCTTTCATCCATTTATCTTCAATCAATACTCCCCCTTAATTGTCATGATGAATACAATTAAGAAACAAGGGATGAAAGTATGATTGGAATACCTTCAGCTTTTCTTAAGATGATATTAAATCTTAGAATACCATCTTCTCCAGATTGGCTCCCCCTCAAGGGGTGCACTCCATTTTGTCCAAACCATCCTCCAGATGAGAATGATCATCATCTTCAATTCCCTGCAATGTTAGCACATGTATATACCAGAAGTATAAGGGAATAAGATGGAACCTCCTTGGTTCATCAATGTGAACAACAAGGTTGAGAAGATTCTCTCAACCGAGATGTCCCATTTTCACCATTCTTCACACTTGCACATTTGATCTTCAATGATGTTTGTGCTGGTGTGGATCTCAATAAATCTTCATGTGAAATCTTTTGTTTCCTTTTTGCCTTAGCAATTGCTCGTGCTTCATCTTCAGCTCTTTGCAGTTCTCTGGCAAGTTGCAACTGATTAGGCCATATGACTAACAAGTCATTTGGAAGTGAGGCCTCAGTTTTGGAAATTCCACATGGTTCTTTTGATGCTGTTAAGCTACCTTTATTAGGCAACTTATTTTCAACCAATCCCTTCTGCTTCTTCTGGATTGATTGTCTGTTTGAGTCCAGTCTGCTTCTATTCAGTTCCATGGCTTGTTCACAAAGATCCATGGTGTGTCCTTTCTTTCCACAGTAGAATCATGTTTTCTTGGTGGTCCTTCTAGATGCATCACCCTTCTTGGATTTCAATTCCAAGGACTTCTCTTAATTTCTCAAACACTTCTTGGGAGCATTTTCTACTTTCTTCTTGCTTCCCAAGGAATCTTTCTGAGCCAGGTTCTGTGATCTTTTCTTCTTTTGAGCTCTGGATACAATTGGAGACTGACATGTATCTTTTTGAACACTTTTGCAATAATCCCATATGTTGTCAAGTAATCCAAATCTATTTGCAGTAAACAGATGTCTCTGGACCTGTGGATGTTGCTTATTTCCTTCTGGCTTGCTCCCCCTTGGCATGGGCTTCCTTTGTGCTTTGACATTTAGTGGATTGTACCAACAATCCTTTGCACAGTGCCCATACTTATTACAACACCAACACTAACCCACAAATCTTGACCTCTTCAGTCCTTCTGATTGTTGGGTACTTTTCTTGACTTGTTGTGTTGTTTCAGGAGAGCTATGCTTCTTCATTTTCTTCATCCATACTTGTTTGGAATTATTTTTCCATCCTGCACTTTTTGTGGAAACACAATTAGAAGCATTAGTACAAGATGAGATGGATGGTACCTTATTTTTAGAAGTTGTTGCACTTTCACTAGAGGATGTCTTTCTTTTAGAATCATCCTTCTCAATGCATACTTGTGTAGCAAGATTTCTTCTACCAGCTGACTGGGAGGTTTCAGCTTTGGGTGATTGCAGATTTGTCAATATCACCTCTAGTTCTAAGCACTTCATGTTAAGGGATTTCTTCTCATCCTCAACAGCTCTTAGCTTTCCTTCCCAACTTTCTTTCAGCTGATTCATCTGGTCATCATGCACTATCTTCAATTCAAGAAATGAATTGTCAAGCTCCATTACCCTTTTTGCTTTGTCTTCAAGTTGAGCATCTTTGACAACCATTGAAACTCTGTGTCTCTTTTCCAGTGCATGGAAAACATCTTTGATCATTATCAAAAATATTTCTTTCTCAGAAGAGATCCTTTGCAATTCTTCATAGGTATCTTCATATCTTTCATTGCAAAGAGATATTGTTTCGTCTTTGGCATTTACTAGCTTTCTGAGAGTGTTGGTTATGCCAACCCTTTTTGCCAATTGGACTTCCAGAGAATTGGCTTCATCTTCTAGCTGTAATTTTTCTTCTTGAAGATCAAGGACGCCTGTAGCTATACACATTGCCACTTCCTTGGGGACTGTCTTCTGAAGATATTTGATTGCATTTAGAAGATCATTGTTTCTTCCATATTCATCACAGCTAGAGCAGGCTTCATCAGAAGAATGATAAAAGGAATTGTCATCTGATGTGACTTTCACATTTCTTTCCATAGAAGGAGTTTCTCTGATTGCACCAACCTTCTTCCTCATCTTCTTTGCCTGGTTCTTCATTTTGTTTTTCAGAGTCTTGGCAGATATCTCCATTTGAGGCTGTTCTTTCATTTCCTCAAATCAGCACTCCATATAGACTCTCTTGGAACTTTTAGAGGGAACCTCCCTCTGATACCAATTGAAGTGCCCAGATCAGTGTGAATCACTGAGAGGGGGAGGGGGTGAATCAGTGATCCTTTAAAACTTTTTACTAATTGATTCTTAATCAATTAAACCTCTATGGCTTGTTAAGGCCTCGATCCACTCTTCTTATGTCTCTCAACCTTTCCCGGATAATGCAGTAATGAAAAGGCACAGGACACAAGGATTTACAAGGTTCGTCACCAAAGGCCTACATCCTTTCCATGCTCTCCCAGCATGGATTCTCCCATTATAATCTGTTAGTATTACAATGGTCGATACAGCTTCCCATCGTATCTCTCATGAGTCCCACAGGAGGGTCTTTATACTGCGTCCCATAGTGTTACCAGAGTCCCACTGGCCTGCTTCAGAATCCCACTGAAGACTTCTTCTCCCTGAGTCCCACAGGGTCTTCTCCTGGCTCCTCGAGTCACACGAGTAGCTCTTCTTCTCTCTAAGCTTCTTCAAGTATCTTCAGCAGTCTGGGATAAAGACTGCTGGCCTTGCTCTGTACCTCTGATCACTTGAGTTGATCAGGTCTTCTCGTCTAGCTCAGGCTTTATCACCTTCTTCTTAGGATGACCGGGCTTATCTCTTCAAGAAACTTCAACAACCTCTGAAAAGGTCTGTTGGTCTTGCTCAGCAACTTCTGATCACTTCTGTTGATCAGGCTCTTCTCAATTACTGAAAACTCATACAAACAATATCTTTCACCTCAGTCTGGCTTAGTCTCACTTCAAATCATCTTCATGCACTGAGTGCACTCTGCTTTCTCATGCACTGACTGCATGGCCTTCTCAATACTTCAATATCCTCTGGTCTTGGTCAACTCAAATGCACACAAGCAGTTTTGACTTGTTTACGTGTGCACGTGCATGCATGCAAGCATGCACTCTCCTCTTTCTCCTCTTGGTGCAATAAACCCTCAAAGGGTGTAGTCACTTTAAGCACACACCATCTCCTTGAACTTCACACACTTTGTTCAATTTGGTTACACACTTAGAAGTGTGTTATACTCTAGTGTGAGGGTCTCCTCTTTCTTCCTTCTTATAAGTGTGTTCACTTCACTTAGTGCACACACACTAGGTTCGGCCTTTTAGTTCTTTTGCACACACAAATGCCTATGGCCTTCTTCCCTTCTTGTACTCTTCCACTTTGCACACACACTTTGTTTTTCTCTTTTAAACTTCAAGTGTGCACAACCACAAGGCTACGGCCTCTTCTTGTTTAGTTCAAGTATGCACAAACAATTTGCACACACAATAGCTTGGCCTTCACTTCTTCTTGCACATAAATGGCTACGGCCAACTTGTTTTCTTTTTGCACACATGTAGGATTAGGTGTTTTCTCCTTTTAGAACACACACACTTGGTGTGTAATTCTCATCACTCGAATCTCCTACTGCCCATATGAAGGCACGCAAGTGCTTGATGAGCCGCGGGGTGCACAGGCACTCGGGTGTGCAGGATGCAACCCCACGAGGCGCGCAAGCCACAAGGGTGAGGACACCTTGGGCGCGCAAGCTACTCCTGCCGCGCAAGTGTGCGGGCAGAGAGAGCTCTTCCTGATGCGCAAGTGAGGTGCACAGGGAACTCCTTCGGGCCTCGGGTGGCACCGGGACTTCAGCCGCGCAAGTGGGATGCGCGGGGCTTCAATGCTTCGCAAAGCACAGGGTGCTCGCGGGACTCTCTTCAAATTTTCAGCAAGATTCTCTGTGCTTCGGGCTCTCCTTTTATAGGCAGAGGAATCCTAAAAACATCCGCGGGATACAATCTTTGAATCCCCGAAGTTTTCGGGTGTTCATGATTTTCCAAATCTTGATTTCCTCTCTGTTCAAAAGCGGGTTCTTTTATTTTCCCTTTCTTCACGTGCATGCGACTTAGAACGCATGCATGCCTTCGGTTTAAATACTTTGAGCACAAACCACGGGCCTCGCACCTCCGGTTGCTTCGGCCTTCATCGAATTTTCTCTTTTGTTGCATGTAGGCTCATTTTAATGTATGGTCGTGTTCGGTGTGGAGAGACGAGCTCAATGGAGCCTTCAGCTTCGGCAATGGTGGCCGGATGCTCGACATACGGTGGTCGGAGACCCTCTGGTTCAGTGGGTGACGTCGGGGAGCCTCGGGGTGGCTCGAGGTTGAAGACAATCCGCAGATGCATCGGACGGTTAAGATCTGGCGCGCGATTTAGATGGGCGGCTCAGATTAGATCACGAGCGGCGCGATGCATCGGGCGGCCGAGATCTGTCGCGCGATCACTCGGACGGCCAGGATGCGCTCCCGGTGAATTTTGCGCGTCCCACATCGAAACGGGCTCCTGTTTTCACGCGGATTATTACCCAAGCGCTGCCGGCCTCCCTTCAATTGAACTTCTCCCCTCCCGGTGCCGCCCCACACCGGGTTCTCTCTACGGGCGCGCTCTGCGCCCACTCTCTGCTCCCTGCGGGCGCGCTCTTAGCGCCCACCATGCACTCCGGGTGCGCAGGTTTCACCACCGCGTGCCCTCGGGGGCTTGAACACGACCCCATGCCGCCTTGTGCTTGCACCATGGGATCCCCCATGGGCGTGGTGCCTTAGGCCCACAAGTGCCTTGGGGTTGAACCCGTGGGCTGGCCTATTTTTTTTGGCAAAGGACAGAATAAACACTTTGTTGAAAACAAAGTTCTCCCAATGTATAAATGCCAACCCAAGTTCTTCCAAGCCAAATGCCACTTCAAATTATTCTTCTCCATTTCTCCCATTTCTTCATTTCTTCTTCATAAGAATTCTTCCAATCTCCTCAACATATATTCATTACTTAGGAGGGAAATTCTTGAAGGGTCATCCTCATCAACTGAGCTCCTTAATCAAATAGAGTCTTCAATGTTCTTCATTGATCAAATCAGAGATCAATTGGATCTTCTTCTGATTCACATGCACTGTGTAATAGTGCATGGACTTCTTTAATCCACTTCATCCACTTAGAACTTATGGATGGATCACTTTCAACTCCTCATGCATTGTCACTACAATGCATGGTCTTCAAACAATGTTGTGACTTTGTATCATCAGGATACAAGTTCTATGAACTTAAAGAGCAGCTCAACAATCGTCTGATATACATGGAGAATTTTTCAACCACAATTTCCAATACCACTTAGTGAATCTCCTAAGTGACATGCATCTTAGTACCATGGCCATTCTCCTTCACCACCAACACCATCACAACCTTTGGCATTCACATCTTGACAATTCTTGAAATCCATTCATTCTAAGACAACAACATGTCTCATTGACAACAAATGCAACACAGTGCACTTCAGAGTGGTTATATATTGATTACAAGTAAAATATGAACCATTTGATATAGAAAGAAATTTTTCTTAAAAAAACATTATTTCACTAAAAGGTGGACTAGTCACACATTTGAAACATAATTTTAATTTAATTTATTTGTATTTTAAAAAATTTATCTGAAAAAATTAAGGTTATATTAAAAATATACATGTCAATATTATATTTCTGTTAATTTTATAAAATTTTCTAAAGATAATAATTTTTGGATGAATAGTGAAAAATACTCACTTTTTATTGAAAACTCTCTTTTCATTTAAATTATTTATAATGGTAAATTATATTTAAAAGATGGTTTAAAGTAAAATTAGTTCAATTATTTTATTATTTATATATTTTAAGTAGTTAGTACCAATTTCATGTTGAATTTTAATAAGTAAAGGGCTTAAAATGAGCTAAATATTTTTATAAATAATTTTTATAGAAATATTTGGAACATATAATTTATAGTGATCTATAATTATCAATTTTGGTGACTTTTGGCATGAAAAAAATGTGGGTATCACATTATCTTTTAAAAACTTCCACGTTTGTCATTTCCCCATCTTATAAAAGGCTAGCCACTCTCCTCACCTATTAACACATCAAAAACCAATATTTTCAACCAATATCTGAAAAAAAAATTCCTTCATAAAGTCTATACCCAAATATTATGGTCATTGTTTATATGACAAATCCAATATATGAGGGATATATGTTATACCTAATGAGGTTTACTGAATAAGAAGTAATGTTTTTTACTATCCATTTTTATTTAACTTCTTCTTCAAAAACTATATAATGTTATAAAACTATTAATAACTAATAAAATTATTATCTAATATATAATTAGATATTATTATTTGAATTCAATATCATATACCCATCCACAGTTCCATTAAATTGGAAAAAAAATCATCAATTGTGAGTACATCGACTACCTCCTTATAAACGGATGTAATTAATTTTCGATCAACACCATTCAATTATGGATCTAATGATGGATTTAAATATTCAGGAAATTTTTATAATTTTATTATTATATTATCACGTATACCTTCTTATTTTACATTTAGTGGGGGATATAATTACGTCGCTCATGTGTACGGGGGACTACCGTCTCCCAAAGTAATGGGATTTTATTCTCTCAGGTTTTACATGAGAGGTAGAATGGTTAATGTAAATTAATATATTTTATATTATTATATTACCATAATTATTGAAATATAATATCATATGTATCTTCTTACTTTCCAATCCATTAGAAAACAATTACATCGCTTGTGTGTACAAGTGGAATATCGCCTCTACGTATTGATATGAAATGTATAGAATTTTATTTTTAAATGGATTTTAATATGGAAAAATATATGTAATATAAATAATATATATGAAAAAATAATGATTATTTAATTTTTAATTAATATTTATTTTCATTTTTTCTATCCATCACGAAATATGGATGCATTATTCATGTATAAGAATAGTCAACCGTCTCCACGAACGGTGTACAACATTTTATATCTCTACATTTCATATATTACTCTAAATAAATTTATAATGAATTTATATGATATTTATATCATTTTAAACATTCTGGATATTATTTAATCATTATAAAAATAAAATTACCAAAATTTTGAAACTAAAATATACATGATAAACAAAGCAATTATCAAACTAAATAGTGATTTTATAAAATCTTTGTTAATAAAAGGGTGATAAAAGGAAATAAATAATTAATATATGGTATTATATATAACATTATAGTTATATAATATACTTATAAAAAAATTTATATAGGGGGTGAGAACACTAATTAAAGAATTATGGCCTGATGTAGGGGTTTATCGTCACACTTTTACTTCTGTGAGATATACACCATATTCAACACTTTTTATGTTGTGTTGTATATATATTGAACCTTTGATATGTTTTATAATTAAAATATGTATATTTATGGAATATAAAGTTTTATTTAATTATTATTTCATTTATGGAGCTTATGATTCAATTATTTCCAAAGTGGTAAAGGTTTATTTAACAATATCATCATTATTCCAGATTATTTCCATTTATGTATCCCATGTCAGAATTATTTAATATTTCTATCTTGAAAACAATATATTACATTATACTAGGGTTATTAATGAACATTTTCATGAAATATTATCGTTTTTCCACACTTTGGTTTCTAAAATGATTAAGAAAATATTTTTATGAAAAAAAAAATTACATATCTCTATGGTCAAAAATATTTTTTAATCAAAATACATGTTTTATAAAAGATTTTTAGAAATGTTTTAAGAATTTTTAAAATTATTTGTCATATAATTTTTTACCTATATATAATTTTTTAAAAAACGTTCATAAATATATCTTCATGTATTTTTCTAAACTAGGTCTGTTAGGGTTTTATAAAAAAATTGGAAAGAATATTTGTTTAGACCTATAAAACATGAATAGAATATTTTGTCATCTTGAGCACTAAATGTTTTAAATATTATTTTACTTGTTTTAAAAAAAAATTCTAATTGAACTATTTTAAAAAAATTAACTTTATTTTAAAATGTTATTTTCAAATTACAAAGGTTATTTTCTAAAAAAATTATGATAATTTTGTGTTTTTTTATTCATAAATGACATCAACACTTCATTTTAATTATTATCCACTATGGATATATTGAATTAACATCATTATTTCTATTTAAATGGATTTGTTAAGATCCATTTGAATGAGGATTTTTAATTTTAAAAACATTCATTATATTACTTTGGATGGTTTACAATTATGTTTGTTTTATATGGTACGTATTAAGATTTCATATATTAGTTTTCAATAATTATTTTTATGTTGATATATTTCATTCCTTTCATATGAGGAATTAATTCGACTTAGTACGCAATACATAGAGACTAGTAAAATATTCCCCCTTGATGTTTTGATAGGTATTATAAGACAAATCATTTGGTGAAATTTGACACATTTATACCAAGAAATATATATATAATATTTGAATAGTATAGAAAATTTTAGATGTCCATAACTACGTATTACTTCACTATGAGATCATTTATTGATGTCCAAGTGATTATTTTATTACTTAGAATGTCCTTGGAGATGTTTCAAACTCATCTTATTATATATATATATATATCATCATTTATTTTTTCTATATTATTAAATTTTTATGGATTAAATGTCTTATGTTTTAGTTATTTACCTGGCCATGTTTATTATTATTATTTATTAAGTATAGATTATGTTGTATACTTACCCTTACTGAGCATCTGAGAACACCAATTTATAAGATTTTATTATCTCCATGGCTTTAATAAATATTTTTTAGTGATATGCAAGGAATCTTTTTGTGGAATAATTGATGTCTCAATGAAAGACATTGGGTATTTTATGATTTTAATTATAATGTGAATTTTAAAATTTTTTCTAGTTTACCAACATAACCATTCTATTAAGTCATTCAGGATGTGATTTATTGTATCATTTTTCAATGAAATAATGTAACCAACGTCTTTATGATACTAGAGTTTGGTTTTATTTATGGCTCAACAATTATTAATCACTTTCACCGACAAATGGGAAATGAAACCATCATCCATGCATTTGTGAAAGCTATTATCTCAAGAAGTGATATATTTTTTTCATCGACACCAATCATGGATGGTTATAATGATGAATATAATATTTATATATGATTTTCACCATTTAAGTATGATTCTAAAAATATGATATATTATTTATCTTCTTACCCTTACACCCATTAAAAATGATAAAGTAGCTCATGTGTACTTATGGACTACCACCTCCACGGAGTGATATGGTCTATTTTTCCTGTCCACCCTTCATTTATTATTAGAAATATATTTATATAATGAATATATATAATATTTTATAATTAAAAATATTTAAGATATTATTTTACCATTAGATAGTTCCGAATGAATAAAACTATCAAACCAAAACCTACTTGAAAAATGATATAGTTAAAACAAGGAAATGATTATTTAAATGAATATTTATTGATAAATGATGGTGGAATGTTATAAATTGATATAATTTCATATAATAATTATTTATATGGTTCATTTATAGAATTATAATAAATTTAAATTTACTATATTGCAGGTTAAAATCACTTATGAGGAAATTCGAGCTCGAGGTAAGGGATTTTATTAACTGTTTAATTTTATTTCTAGATTTATTATGTTCTTATTTACTTTGGGAAAATTATATGATATTAATATCATAAAACCCATATGTTTCCTTATCCCATTTTTATGTCTAGTTTTTATATGTTTATATTCCAATAATTCTTGTGTTGGACCAAGAATCAACATGTACGTTACATGTAGGGGACTTTATTTCGAAATAAAAAATCGTTTTGAAGTTTTCAATCAAATTTATTTAGTCCATGTCCATATTTCTTTTAATTGTTTTCATGACTGTTATTAGTATTATTTAAAGACTTATTTAATTCATTTTTAACCATTTTTGACATTATATAAAAATTATTAAAAAGGTATCCTCTTATTGTTTTCTGAATAAGGTACTTTTTAGAAAGGGGGAGAATAGAATCACTGTTTAAAAATACACTACAATAGTATATTTCACTTCCATAATGATTAAAAGTTTCTTAAAATATTACTTCAAAGGATCCAATGGTTTTTTTAAATGAAAAATTTTCCCTGATATTTTGGAAAAAAATTTATTTAAAATAACATATTTCAAAATGAAAGTTTTATTTCCCACAAGAAATTTTCTAGTGATATTTTAATCATTTTTTTATATATAAAACACCAATTGATGTCACTTGGTATATGATCTACTGATACCATATTTATTATGTATCTCAAAGGTTTATTATTTTGATGATGAAATACTTAGGCTTTGAATTTTTTATTCAATATTTATAATTGTTGACCTATAAATCATTTTGAGAATGAATTATACCTATAATTCAAAATATGATGAATGCATATGAGGTGAAAGTGATGGGTTGGGTTTCACTATTGTTAGACCATCAATAAACTAGCTGGTCTCTTGAAACAAAATATTAGGCTTTCCATATTAGATGGGTATGTGGTTTACAGATTCCGATTTATTAATTATGGTGTCTTGGTTGAGAGGACATGTTGGGAAGATAAATAATATCATTATTATGAGACATTTGTCATTAATGTCCATAATTATGTATTTCAATTATTAAAAATTATGTTTTCTTTATACATGTGATTATTATGTGTATATTATTCATGGATATGTTGTTGATTTAATGGAATGTATTTTGATTATCCACTATGTCATATTGATTATGCCATATTTACTCAGGAAATATTCTATTGTAAATAAAAAATTGAGTACATGAGAACTCCCTTTATTTTTTTAATTCCTCGATATATGAAGAAATATATTATGAATGATATTAAGGATGTAAAATTTTTTAAATGATAGGATTTTATGTTTCCAATGGGATATGGGAATCAGGTATTTTTCTAACATTCCTATACTAGTAAACTGATCGATCTAGCATGGTATGATTCCATGTGTCTTATTCCAACATAATAAAGTTAAATCCTGCTCTTTGCTAGAGTATTCATTTTCTTACTGTTGGTATCAGAATGAGTTTAGTAAGAATCTTATGAACAATGTTTTAAATGAAAATAGTTAACTTCAGAATTCTGGTAATCCCTTATGTCATTTGAGAACAGTAATATTATATGGATTTTTATTTTATAGGAAAATATTCATGATTATTATGAGCTAACTTAGAATGTTCTATTTTTTATACATAGTGTCTAATGGAAATAAAAAAATCGACACCCATAGTCAATGTTGGGATTACCCTAATGATAAAGCCAATACATCTAGTGTTGAGACTAATAGGATCATTGTCATATTAAGAAAACTGACTTAGGTTATGATGAATATCCTTTCCTATGTGGTGTAACTAGTGGCTCCACAGTATGATTCATCTATATTGTATAAATTCCTGAGACAAAATACTTTATCTTTTAATGGAACTACTAATCCATTATTACATGAACAATAAATTAATTCCCAAGAGTGCATATTCCTAGATTAATGAAGTACGAAAATGGAATAGGTTATTCTGGTAGTTTATTTTCTAAATGTAGATGTTTCTCTATGGTTATCATTGATCCATAGCACTGGACTAGATGATGTAATTGAAACAATAAAATCGATAACTTATAAAGTCATACTATTTGATAAATAATGTCTTCAATTACAAGGATATTAAATTGAGAGGAACTTATTTATTATAAATTAGAAAAAAGAAGAAGTGGTGTAAGATTATGAGGCTAAAATTATAAGATTATTTAGGCATGTTACATATCACAATGAAAATCTAGAAGAATGAGTAACCATTTATATGGGCTTAAGTTTAGTCTCTAAAGGTGACTAGTTTCGTAAAAATTTACATTATATGATGATAAAGTATCAAGCTTCATCATTATGATGATAAATTTTTTTAGATTTTATGTCAACAATGGAAATAAATAATAGAATATTTTAGTTAATTATAAATTATAAGGAAATTCTTCCAATAAGAAAAAGGGAGGATGGGATTTCCAACATCTGATTATTGGGGAAATAAACACCTAGGTAATTACAAAATGGGAACATGAGTTTTTTTAATTACCAAGAAGATGATCATAAGTATATAGAATTAATGGAAAATAAGGAAAACACTATTATATAGTCCTAAAACTATAATAAAATGGGTAATTATTCAAACCAATATACCAAGAGATAAGGGAACCCCCATAGAATCTGCCAAGGGGATAAGGTCAAGATTACGTTATAACAAAATATTAGGATGATGTTCCAAGGATGCGGTGGAAGGTAATTTTATTTTAACCTCAAATTTATAAAACAATTTATTTCATTTTAGATCCACTCACTCTTTCATATCTTCCATGTTTTCCTAGAAAATTAGATATTTCCTTATCACCCTAAAAATGGATTTATCAGTAAAGACTCTAAGTGAAAATATTATTAAAATAATGATTTGATAGTCATCTATAATTATGACACATAAATATACCCTATATGAAAACATGATTATACTTCCTAAGAATTATTTTGAAATAATCCTTGGGATAGATTTTATTTCAAATAATAATGGAAGTTTTACTTCCAACATTAGGATATTATGATTCGTGCTGAAGATATGGAGTCTCTTATCTTTAGAGTGGGTACTATATCATCTAAAACATGTTTGGACCCACATCCAACATCTCTTAATGATGCAATTATTTGAATATAATAATATATGTATCCTATAAATGGGAAGGGGGTCATGTGAATTTATCATGTACCTGTAGAGACCCATTTCTTACCATGTAATACTTTGTAATATTTCTAAATATATTTCCAGGGCCAGGTACAAATAAGTTGTGTCATTCTGATGCCCGGTGTGCCCAGAATAAATTTTATAAAAAATATTAACTATTTTCGCACACTACATGTGGAGGAAATTGGATCTATCATAAAAAATATCTTGGATTAGAAATTTGACGCCAAGTTTGACTCTAGAGCATGTCATTTACCCTAGGTGGGGTATAAGGTTTGTGGGAATCAGATTCCTATGGAAAAAGCTATCAAGGGATTTCTCATAAATAAATTAATTAAAATAATTACTTTATTGTCTACATCAGATTGAACAACTTCTAAATGGCGATTCTGAATGGAAATCCAAGAGCACAAAATTCTTCCTAGCGTGGTTTTTTTCCTAGGGGAAACATCATATCAGAGGGTGTAGGAGGTTTGGATCCCATGACTGCTGACAGTTTCCTATAAATATAAGCCTAAGGAAACGAGCAGGGGTTTGGCTCATTTCCACTTAGGCATGGTGGAAGTGACACTCTCCCTTCTTATGGTGATTCTATGTCCATTCTTCGTCAGATCATGACAAAACATCAGGCGCGTGTAGATTAGAATGCAGCGAACACAACGGAAAGAACCAAAAAAATGTGGTAGGATTTCCATTTTAGATTCTTCAGCTCCTGATTTATTATTTTATTGTTATTTTCAACTTATGATCAATTTTTCTAGTTTGAAACCATTTTTTCTACAAACTAACAATGTCCATTGTCCAATTGAATTTTCAATTTCCACTCTTCACTCTCTTCAAGTTATTCATCCACTAACTTTTTGATCCATCAAATCATCGATGAAACATTGAGTGGGGAATATGTATGTGATTCTCTCAACCTGAGGAGTCCTTGTCTATGCTCAGATTCATGTTTAGGACACCATAGGAGGCGTGGTGGACAACAGAAGATCTTTTAACATTTAATCACATCGAAACATTGACGATTTTTCAAGCGAATACCACTATTATATAAATTGTATCCTGAGAAATCGATATCTTGTCTCAGTTTCTTTTTCTAACCAACAGAGTGGTCCCAGTGGTTTACATAAGATGGTGGTTGGAGCGATGGCATGGCTCCAGATGTGCGAGGTGGTTGGTTGTGCTACCGGGTGGTGGTGGACGGCTCTGGTTTGAGGAAGCAAGCCCAAGGAGGTCGGGAAAGCGACAGATGAGCAGTAACGATGCACCAACAAACTGAGGAGCATGGATGGGAGGCTGGGATGGTGTAATGGGGCATGAAATTGGAGGTGAGGGTCATGAGGCCAATTGATGCTGATGACGGCTGTAGGAAACTCTATCTGGTTCGGATAAGAAAAAATTGACAATAATAATAATAATATTATTACTCTCTAAATAGCAATAACTCCCACTCAAGGAGTCTGATTAATGCATTGTCAGTGGTGGCATGATTCCATTGTTGGTATGTATATCTTAATACAATTTCTGATGATTTTCCCCAACCTATGGCTTGGACCCATGAACTTCCTAGGAAATTTTAGATTTATTGTTTTTACTAAATCGTTGTCTCACAATGACTCCTATATGTGACATTATATGGATGTGTCGTTAGTGGTATTGTGAACCTAGAGTTTATTCAGACATTTCAATATAAATTTTGGGTGCTTAAATGTTAAAAGTGGTGTGGGCCCCATTAGGCCAATTTTGGGTGTTAGTGGTGAATTTTAGATTCTTCACCGAGTGTCTGCTTTGGATAAGAGAATAGTTGATCTTGTATGCTTTTCGAAGAGGATCACAATAGAGTGATTAGTTTGATGTATTTGAGGATCATGTCATGGGTCCCACATAACACCACTCATCTGTTGTACGGTGATATGTGGATTCTTCACCGGGTGTCCATTTGGGATGAATGAGCAACTGTATCCATTTGTTTCTCTGAGTGGATTGAAATGGTGTGATCTGTCTGGCTTGTTCCAGGATCGAGGCGTGGGCCCCATGAAACATTGCTCACATGCGATGTTGGGAGATGAAGATTTTCCACCAAATGCCTTATTTGGATAATAAATATTCTATCATGTGTACTTTTTCTCAAGTATCACAACGGAATGATTCATTTGATTACTAGAGTACATTTGAGGAGGTCTATCAGTGGAAATGATGTTTTTTTCCTTTGGACCAGTGGGGAACATCGAGCTTTCATGTTCCCTTTTTTTCCTAGTAGTGCCATGTACTCTAGGAGAAAGCAGTCATTCATAAGGTGTCCTTCTCAATATATTAGTACCTGATTATGGTTGGGTAGACATCCAAGAGATGTGTCACAGACACACATTATGTATCCCCCACAAGCTCTTTGTACCACACTATGAATCCTATTCCTCTCTTATCTCCTTCTTTTGGACTTAGATATGGAAATTTAGGTAGTCTATCTTGGGTGTTTTTTTCATAGAACATGATTGTTCCCTCTACAGTGTATTTTGAGATACATTTCGAGATGTTCCAGATGTAAACCCATTTAGGAAGTGTCTGAAGATGTTTGTGACCAAGCATTGGCATATGAGTGCTTCTCGAGAGGAACCATCTAGTAGGGATAGCCAGTGTAGTTCCTCGATATCTACTGAGTGTAATTCCCCTACCGAGTAGGGTATGGTTCCTCGATAAGCTAGAGTGTAATCTCCTATCATCAAGGGTTTGGGTCCTCTATGACTTTTATGATAGAGGAATCCACCATTAGCATGGTCATGGGTCCTATACCAGCTACTTCGAAGTGGAATCGCCCTAACGTAGTAAGGCGAGGGTCCATGATGAACAAGTGTGGAATCCCCCTAACACATCAGGGTGTGGGTCCTCTACGACAACTATCGTTGTGGAATCCCCACTACATACTAGGTCGTGGTACCTCTACTATGAATTTATGATCCCTTGACTATGAAAAATAATGACAAGATGTGGTTGAAGGAACTTTGGACTCATGAGAAATAAGGATGCATTCCCCACCAAGATGTTTCATTTTTAAGAAACTTAAAACCATGAAGGATAGGTAGACCCACCCAAAGTAGATAATATCAAGGTTTAGTGATTGAGTCCCTTCGATTTTCATGTTCATGGAAGATGTGAGGGATAATGGGAATCATTAGTGGTTACGTCTAGAATTGTTGGTGGCTCATTTCCATGGGATGCACTATTATATGGATATCACCTTAATCTCTTTAGTTTGGGTGTCTTTGACTAAGAATATATATGTATCCTATTTCAGTACCCACTCATTGGGTTTTAGTTAATCTTTTTTCAAGAGAGGCAAAGATGCATGGGGTATTGCAAGTTATTTATGTGTCTATATTATCATGGTTTACTATTTTACTATCCTAAAATAGGTATTGAAAACTCATTGAGATGTTTAGATTCTCACCATTTCTATCTCACTATGTATTAGGCAAGTTTACATTAATCTCATGTTGGGTTGAGATGTACTCTTTAACTGTAACTTGTTCTATATACTGTTCCCCCCTTCAGTATATCATTTGGTTATCCCTAGAGCCATCAGGTCATCTTACTGGGTATTTTTATACTCACCCATTCTTGTGATTTTCCCACAGCTAGTGTGCCCTTTTAGACGACAGACAGGTTGATTGTGACATTAGAATTGCATAACGATAAGGGGATTTGGGACTATATGTGGTGTTCAAAGTTTTAGATTCAGGAGCAGGACTCACCTAGCTATTTTACTTTTTTACATATTGCTGGGTGGTGGCACTTTTCTAGTTGGGTGTGTATCTCACACGTTTTCAATCATTTTACTCTACAATACATGTACTTTTTAGCGGTTTATGCATTCTTGTTTTATATATAGCTGTGTTGTATCATTATTCCCTTTCCCTCTTCACTATTTCATTGATTTGGCTATGTGTGTGTGTGCTTGAGTATTTAGGAAAAGTAATTCCCAAGTTTGTTGTGCCTTTTGTGTTAGTCACCAACCCCTGCCTATGGAGGAGGGATTTGGGTAGTTGTGGATTTATCCCTGACATGGGTCGGGTCATAACAAAGTGGTATTAGATGTGGTTCGACCCTTGGAACATTGTTCAGATGTTACCCTAAAAATGTATTAGTTGGGTTTAGGGTAATAGTTTCAACATGTCTCAAGAGCAGTTCTCATGCCAGGGAGTCCAGTGATAGGGTTTTGGTCAATGTTTCCATTCAATATGAACCTAATTACCCTCTTATTTACTCGTTATGTTGTGGATTTTTTCAAAGGGAAAATTGGTACATTCATAATATAGGATTGATTCCTTAGCAACCATTCTTGAGAAATCTTCACATTGTGAGTGATATATATATATATATATATATACTCATTTGACAGTGGTACTCCTTGATAGATTCATGATGCCTGCGTGATGACAGCCAACTAGGAAACAAGTTTTGGTACATGTTGATGATTCCCTGAGTGATGAGGCCTTTCTTTTGGATCCATCATATGATCCCCCTTCCTCTAGGTAAACAGGTAGATGCACCTCCACCTATTGAGTATAAGTTAGTCCCAAAAGAGTATATTGAGGATGTGCAAAGGCTGAGCGCACTCTGTGAGTTCCTGCATCAAATACCATTATGGTTATTGGATGATCTATATCCTCAGGTAGTAAAGGATTAACTAGAGTTAGGAGTCCATCAATTTTGTCTTGTTCAAACACCAACAGATTCGACGGTGCCTTAAGTAGCCAGTCTTTTCCATGGACAAGCATGATGTTGGTGGAGTTCGGTAACTCATATGCACGATGATTTAGTACTCTCATGGGATATCTTCTAGCAGTTATTCCATGAGGAGTAATACCCATACTGCTTAAGATTCATTTGTATTTGGGTACCTTCTTCAACTTCAATAGGGAGAGATGATAGTGGCTGAATATGCAACTAGGTGTGTAAACCTCTCATGCTACTCTCTGAACATGATTGGCGACAGATACTTCTAAGAAAGGAAGCTTGAGAAGGGAATCTGTGGGGAGAACCATGTCAATGTATTTCCCTTGTGAATCCCCACCTACACTAGGGTGCTGGAGTGGGAACTACTGACAGAAATATTTATTTTACTGAAAAGATACTTAGATAGTTTTGGAAGTGGGTGTGATAGAGTTGATATGTCTATTGTGGAAACAATATGTTAATCTACCAGATCTTGACACAAGATGCATCCCCATAATAAGTAATAGGCAGATAGTTTTTTGGGAACTAGGAAACATAGAGATTGGGGATAGCATGGGTAGGATGAGTGTTATTCTTGTGACATTTGAGGTCACATGGTATGATACTTCTTGACCATACATTCTATTCTTTCAAAGTAGATAGTTAATGTACTGCCAATGTAGAGATGACATCGTGAACTGAGATCTCCAAGGAATGACAAGGTGGTCCTTGTGGAGGCAGTGTAGGAAGGGGAGTAAGGGGATTTTTGGTTGGAGTAAAACACTATGAGACCCTTCCACTACCACTAGGCATCACATGTTAGACTTCGGGATCTAGTAGTTGGGGATTTGGGTCGATGCTTGTTATGGATGTCTATAATCATGCAATGCATGAGATGAATACAGATACACCCAATCTCTTTTCAACCATTTGGCAGTAGAAATTTGCAGACATTTGGTGAGATACTCTATTCTCCCTGCTTCTTGCATATGGTTTTACAAGGTCAACGTGAGGTGTCGGTGTAAACCCGTGTTGGTTTTGTTCCATGTAGCATTGATTGTATGAGGAAGATGGATCCTTCCCCGATCGAGATGCATTTGGTGACATGAGAAAACCTAGGTGGGAGAGTCAGTTCCACCATAATTGGATAATATTGAGGTGTGGATGATGAATCAATTTTACTTGTGTGTTCTGGGTAGGGTTGTACAGTGGAGTGTCAGACAATGTCTTGTCTTTACCAGTGGATTTTTTATTCTTGAGCTCCTTTTGCTTGGATTGGCACTAGTAAGTGTAGCAGAGTATTTTTTTTATGGGATTACTCTCATTTCAAGTTAATCGTAGACATGCTGGTTATCCCACATACTTTTCATGACATAATCTTGTGGTTGGATGAGTTTACTCACTTGCATTGTTCATTGGTACCGTGCGTGCTCAACATCAACCATGATATAGAAGTTATCAAGTACAGGTCTAGGTGATGGAGACCCCATGAATAGAACTATGTGACTCACTATCTGGTGTCAGAAGATGTATTCTTCACCCTAACAATGGGTAGACTTTTTCTTATGGTAGAGCACTTTGTGGATTGATTAGAACAATAGAGTCTCAGGTACATCTTTACTCGGAGAGACCTGAAACATAGGCGACAACACAAGTTGAACTTCCTGCAGGACTATGACTTTGAGATGGTATATACTCCAGTAAGTCTGAATACAATAGCATATGACAGTAGAAGGAATTTCCAAGATCATTGTGTGTGGGAAGCATTAGAGTAGTTCGCTTCCCTATAGCTGAACCTTGGGGGTGCTGGGTGGTACAATTCTCTTCAGACGATGGTGTCGACTCTGAGATTCCCAGTAGTGAGATCCCGCCTCTGAGATCTTGTGTGACATAGATATCCCTAGGTGATTCACTAGATAGAAATTCTGAAAGAGAGAATCATGATGCCTTGTTTTATGTAAAAAATAGTTGTTCTAGTTATGACACAATGGGAGGTGATGAGACACATCCACACTATTCCCTTAGCTGTACAACTCAGTATAATAATCTTAAGTAATAGTTTTGGGGGTCTGTAATCAGACAAAGAATAGATGAGTGTGTCTTGTGATGGCTCAAGTATTAATAGGTGATGTTTGAGGACTTATTTCTATTAGGTTTTATGTAGCCTCATGAAATCCTGATTTTGAAATGGGATGGTTTATCTAGGGACTTCGCCATGGGGATTCCACACATAGAAAAGGTTCATGATGCCCTGTAGGTGATAGTTGACTGACTCATGGAGTCGTCACACTCCCTTATGTAGGGATAAGTGTTCAATGGATTGTTGGATGTTGTGGTACATGAGGGAGATCTTCTTCCTTCACAGGGTACCCTCAACTTTTTCTTTGATCGTGATGTGCAGTTTATGTCACGATTATTGAACGACCAACATGAGGCATTTAGGACCCAATTTCAAATGAGTACAACCATTCATGCTTGACCTACATATCGACTAAGTGCACTATCCATGTGTAAGAGGAAATATTGAGGACTTTCATTTTGGTTTTAATCTAGAAATACAAGCTATCTCATGGGTTCATGGGGCCATTCTGTATCATGATGAGTGTTTTTGAGGTTTCCTACCGGCTTTCCCTACCCTCATACTTAGAGTGGGAGAATAGAGTTTTTTCAGGTGTCACATATGAGTATATACATTCTTGATTCGATGCACATCATCAATGAGAGGGTACCTTATGAGAACATACCATCCTCTTGGTTTTCATGATGTGGTAGCATAAGAACATGCATGAGTGTTCCTGGGAGCGTGAGATCCAAGAGAGGTCTTAGTCTCCGATGTTTTTTCCCTAGTTTTTCTTTTTGGGGATGAAAATATTAAAGGAAGGAATGATTTAGAGAACCTTTTTTCACTTTTAATACATTGGAAAATTTCTATATATCTTTCCAGAGCTAGGCATTGAGGCGGAATGAGATTCTGAGTCTTGGTGTTCCCGGAATTGATTTTATAAAAAATAAATTCTGTGTTTTCACACTGTGAATGTAGAGGAAATGGTATATCACAAAAATAGTAGATTAGATCAGAAATATAAGGTCATAGTTGAGTCTGGAAAATGTTGTTTACCCTAGGTGGGGTATAACTTTTGTTAGAAAAGGCTTCTTGTGGAAAATTTTATTGAGGGTGCTTTTATAAAGAAATTAATTAAAATAATTTATTTATTTTGGATGTCAAATAGAATAACTTCTGAACAAGGATTCAAATTGAAAATAGAAGAGCATTGTTGAGTTTTTAGCATGGTTTTTTCCCTTGGGGTGACCTCAGGTGAATGAAGTGGGAGGTTCGGATCCCGCGACTGCTGATAGTTTCTTATAAATAAGAGATTAAAGAAATGTTCAAGGGTTTCCCTCATTTCCTCTCTAGATTAGGCGAAGAACCACTCTCCCATCAATGTTTATTTGAAATCAATTCTTTGTTAGATCATGAAAAACACCAAAGCGCTGGTAGATCAGAGTATAGTGAAAACAATAGCAGAACCAAAATCAAGGTAGGATTTCCATTTCAGATTATACTGCTCTCAATTGATTATTTTGTTTTTACTCTCTACATCTAACCAAATTCACTACTTCAAAACAATTTATCGAGGTAAAACTGACAATGACCATCATCTGAGTGATTTTTCAATTACATGTTCTTCGCATTATTCATGTTCTTCGTCATCCAACTTTTTGATCCATTGAATCGCTGATGAAACATGGAGCTGGGAATGTGTTTTTGAATATCTCAATTGATGGAGTCTCTATCTATGCTCGGATTTGAGTTCCAAATATTGAAAGAGGATCGATGGTGAGATTAAAATCCTCCAACTTTTCAACATTTCAAAACAACAATGATTCTTCAAGAGAAGAACATAGATGCATAGATTGGGTCCTGAGAAACCCAACGCTGGTCTCGATTTCTCTTTATAACCACTGTAGTGGGGCTAGTGGTGCGTAGAAGATGGGGGTAGGAGTGGTGGTGTGGCTCCAGATATGTGACATGGAAATTGCTGTTCTCAATCCATGGTTGATGGCTCTGGTGTGAGGTGGCAAGATGGAGGAAGCCAAGATGGTAGTAGATCAGAGGTGAAGGGCTCTGGATAACTGGGTGGCGTGGATAGGAGGTCGGGATGGCAGCGTGGGGTGTGCAGGTGGTGGTGTGATCTAAGAGGCTGGGTGACGGTGGGAGCGGCTATAGGAAAGAATAACAGGGTGGGAAAAAGATAAATTTAAAAAAATTAAAAAAAATCATAATAATAGTATTATTATTATTATTCTTTAAGATGATATAACTCCTACTGGGGGAGTCTGATTAACAAGTCATTAGTTTCAGCATGATTCCATCTAAATTATGGACATTTCTAGACTATTTTGGATGATTTTCCCCATCCCACATCCAGGGCCCATGAAACACCTAGGAAATAATAGATTTAACATTTTTATAAAATCGTTGTCCAGCAATAACTCCTATATGGGTTGTATCATTGACGCATTATTAAATGTGTTGTGATCCTACTGTTGAGGTAGACTTTTCAAGAACAATGTGGGGTGCTTAAAGTGAGAGCATCGTATGGGCCCCCATGAGGCCCATTTTGGCCATTAGCAGTGAATTGGAGTATCTTCACCAGGTTTATGATTAGGAAAACTGAATATTAGATCTTATAAACCATTCTGAGAGGATCGAAATGGAGTGATCTATTTGATGTGATTTGGGATCATGGAGTGGGTCCAACATAGCACCACTCGTGTGTAGTATGGTTAAATGAAACATCTTCACCGAGTGTCCATTTTTTATGAATGAGCAGTTGTTTCCATGTTTTTTTTCTGATAGGATTGCAACGGTGTAGTCTGTTTGGCTTGTTTTGGAATCGAGGTGTGGGCCCCATGTAGCCCCATTCACATGCAATAATAAGAGATCCATCCTTTCCGCTGAATATTCGATTTCGGTGAACGAATTGTCAATCTAGTGTTCTTTTCCCCATGGATTCCAATGGTGTTATTTGTTTGGTAACTTGGGACATTTGATGTGGCCTACTAGTTGAAATAAAATTTGTACCCGTCATACCTACAACGTGTGTTGGTCACTCATCTTCCATTTTTTGGCCAGAGGTTCCATGTACTCTCGGAGTATGTCGGCTTGCCTAGGGGGTACTTGTCTAGAGTTTATTACCCAATTGTGGCAAGGTACATGATCAGGTGATGATATGGGGTCACACATTGTGTGGGCCCCAAACGCTTTTTTTTCCACACTACGAATATTTTACCACTCGTATCCCATTCATTTGGACTCATATTTGGGCATGCGAGTATCCTATCCTGGGTTTTTTCCACGTAGAACACAATGGGACCCTATATAGTGTATTTTGATATATGATTTGAGATGTCCCAAATGTTATGTATTTTCAGGTGATGTCCAGTGATGGTAGTGATAAATCATTGGCCTATCAGTGTTATTCGAGAGGTACCAACCATTAGGGATGGCCACTATAGTTCCTCGATACCTTCTGAGTGGAATCCCCCTACTAAGTAGGTTATGGGTCCTCGATGGCCTAGAGTAGAATCCCCCATCAGAATGGGTGTGGGTCCTCTACGACTACTATGAGAGTGGAATCACCCATCGACATGGTCATGGGTACTCTACTAGCTACATGTTAGTGGAATCACCCTAATGCACTAGGGTGAGGGTCCACGATGAACATGACTGGAATCCCCCTAACACATCTAGGTATGGGTCGAATATGACAACTATCAGAGTGATATCCACCAGACACAATAGGTCATGAGTCCTCTACTATGAATTTTTGATCCCTCAATTATGAGGAACAGTGAAGTGATGTGGTTGAAATACCTTTAGACTCAGGTGATAGAGGGATTCTTTCCCCACCAAGACACATCCTTGTGACGCAACCTAAAACTGTGTGGGCAAGATAGACCTGCCTTAAGAGGATATTATTAAGGTGTGGTGATTGATTCCATTTAACTTGCATGTTTAGGGAAGAGGTGAGGGATGCTGTGAATTTTTTGTGGTCACTTCTAGAATAGATAGCGACACTTTTTCCAGGGTTGAGTTGTGAGATGGAGATCCCCTTACTCTCTTTCACTTGGGATTCTTTGATTGAGCCTATATATATCTTATTATAGTACCCACTCCTTTGGTTTGGGTTACTCTCCTTCCATGAGAGCTAAATAAGTACTGGGTATGCCACGTGCTTTCCCTGTCTAGCTTCTCATGGTAGGACGAGTCTACTCTCCTACTATATGTAGTGAAGACTCGGTGAGAAATTCATCTTCTAATCATTTCTAGTTCCTTGTGTTTTCAATGAGTTTACATCACTCTCTTTTTGGGTTTATTTTTACTCTTTTACTATAATTTGTTATAACTATTTCTCCCCCCTCCATTACATATTTTTATTATCCCTTAATCCTTCATGAAATCCTACAAATTAGTTTTATACTCTCCCCTACTAGGGATTTTCCCACACATTATGTGACCTTATAGATAATGGACAGGTTTATTGTGACATAATAGGAGCATAGGGATATGGGTTACTTATACCATGTATGGTTTTCACTGCTTCAGATTCAATAGGAGGACTTTCCCAGCTATTTCAATTTTTGAACAGTTTTTAGGTAGTGTCACTTTTGTAGTTGGGCATGTATCTTTTCCCATTTCGATCAGTTCACTCTGATCTAATTATACTTTTTAGCATTTCATGGATGTATGGTTTATATATAGTAGTGTTGTATCTTGTTTTCCTTTCCCCCTAAATTTTTTCATTGAGTTGGGAGAGTGTGTATGTGTTCAGAGTTTTTAGGAAAGGCCACCATGAGTTTGTTTTGACTTCAGCACTAGTCAGTACCTCAGTAAATAAAAAATTCTTATGTTTTTTTATAAGGGGTTGATAAACCATAGTGTGTTAGAAAAAGGATCCCCTATTATTTTTTTTAAGAAGAATGATTCGTCTATAAGGTTGTATAAAGGTTTCAATGAAATAAATTAGATTACCATAAAGAAAAATTATCATATTCACCAAATTAAAAACTTATTCAGTCAACTAAAAGGACCACAATATTTTTCAAAGATTTTTCTTATTTCTAGGTATCATTAACTTTGAGTAAATAAGGATGATATTCCAAAAGTTATATTTTGAACATAGTATGGAAAATTTGAATTTAAAGTAATTCCATTTGGATTGAAAAATCTGGCAACTATTTTTATGGGTTTGATAAATACATAAATTAGGTTCCCAGGGTACAATCATATTCAAAGACACAAAAACCATACACACATAGGTCGTAATGTTAAGTGATATCCCTCCCAATGGATAAGCCACCAATTCATACCAATTTATTCATCAAATAAAGGACTTGGATGTGTCATTATATAGAATTATAGAGTCATTACATATGAACTAATGTTCTTAAATATTAATAAATAGAATTATAAAACCCATAATCTTATGTTCTAAACTTTAATAGTTTCATTTAATATATGGATTTATTATCTTTATTGTGAAAAATGGTTAACATTTATCGATACTAAAATTTGTAAATACATATTCTCATGGAAAGATCATAAAAAGAGGAAAATTTGATGGCTATAATTTCTAAGTGATTATGATTTCACAATACGCTACCTCTCTATTAAGTCAGGTATGGTGGCTAATGCATTAAGTGGAAAAAATCATTGCATTTTTGATGAGGTTAAGAATAGAAAAGATCCTATATTCATCAACATAGTAAAGTAAAATATGGGAATCATTAAAAACTAGAAAACATCTATTATTTTACAAATTATTTCCAAACCATCTTCATTAGAGAAAAAATGTTCCAAAATTAATGATTAGAATATTAAAAAAATAAAATGCATGAATTATGGGATGTTGGTAGATATCAAATATGAAGATGGTATATTGAAAATTTTAAATAGGTTATGCATTCTATCCATACTTGAGCTAAGAATAGATTATTAAATGATCCTCAAAGATCAATTTTATCTATACACCTTGTATCTCAATAATAAATTAGGATTTGAATGAAAATTTTTATTAAAATTATATGAAATAGGGAATTATAGATTATGTATCAAGATTTTTCGTTTTTTAATAGGTAAATGGTAAGAGAAAACATCACAAAGGAGTAATGAAAAGTATTGATAGTGATTTGTGGAAAGGGGACGATATCACTAAGGAATATTTCACTGGATAGTGAAGTTCTTTGAAAAAAATTATGTAATATGGGTTATTATTGATCTAATAAAAATTATTCAAATTTCATTTCTATATGGGAAGATTTACTTCTTGGGAACCTCATGTGCTACTATATTAATGATGTTAAGAGACTTTGTATTTCACCTATTTTGATTTTATCTAATCATGATCAATAAATGAAATAGCAAATATAGAAAAATATTCAAAAGGATCGTATCACTAGGATTTGTTTGAGAACTACATACCATCCATAGATAGGTGGATATTCTAAATGTACTAATTATATATTACAATACATAGTAAGGTCATTCTGAAATGAATTTCAAGGTGTGTAGGATCTAAATTTACCTTTGGTGTAATTTGAATATAATGATAGCTTCCATTTGAGAACTCTAATGGCATTGTATGAAGCATTTTATAAGAAAGGATAACATACATGAACATGTTGGGATAAAGTTGTTTAAAGGAAAATTTTAGGCCTGGATCTTTTTGAGGAGTCAATAGTGTAAGTCAAAATTATTCATGGTCATGTCAATGGAGTTCAATGTTTGAAATATAGAGAGGCTGATAAAAAATAAATGATTTAGAATTTAAATTAGGGGATCAGTATTTTCTTAAGATATCTCTTTCGAAGAGTTTTATATGTTTAAAAAGGAAAGGGATACCATGTCCTATATATCATACCTTTTGAAATTTTGGAATAAATTAGAGAAATGTCATACCATTAGAAAAACTAACATATCCTCTCAAAATTTAATGATCTATTCCCAATATCTTAATTATAGAAGTAGATTCCTGACCAAACACATGTCATAAACTTCATGGGAATATAATTCAATCCTAATTAAACTTTAAATAAATATTTTTTATATATTCATGACATAATAGAAAATGTGTTACGAAATTGGAGAACTCAATTAGTGAAGGTACATTGTAAAATTCCTAAAATAGAATAAGCAATGTGCTTACCTGATGCATTTTTTAATAACAAATATTCAAATATTTTAATGATTTGACATTTTGTAAATTTTTGGAATGAAACTTTTTGAAATTTGGATGAATGTGATTCCAAAGATATAATTATAGTAAGTATTCATTTCTTTCTGAAGAAACAATAAAATAATACTCATAGTTATAATCAAGAATGTGATTAAAATATAAATTCATCTATTTTAAAATTTTAATATGAAGAAAATAATTTCATTTTTTAATTAATTACATCAATATTATCTTAGGATAAATTTTTTAAACATTTCAAAATTAGTTGATTTTCATTTAAAAATATTAAATTTACAAAATTGTCACATTTTTATAGTATAATTATATAACAATTACTTGACATTTTATGAAAAAACATTATAAAAAAATATATATTAATCAATTAATGTAGATAATATAAAAATAAAATGTTGAACTAGTAAATATATTCTTAACATTTGTGAAATATATGTAATTTATATCATTAAATTAAAAACATTTTTAGTTATTTTCTTTTAATCAAGTAATTATAGGTTTCATTTCTTTTTTTATTTTGGTGGAAATATAATTATGATTATTTTAGTTTCAAATAATCAAATTAATTCTCTTATAATAAAAATTATACTTTATTTATCTATGAAATCATAATTCTATTATATATATATATATTTAGTTTGTGTTGCTTTTTTGAACTTATATTAAAAGTAATTTCTGGTAATTCAAAAAATTTAATATTGTAAAATTGGGTCCATATATTTAATACTAATAATTTATTTTAGGTATTAATTTTAACTTATCGTATTCTCATAATTAATGGCAGAAATGTGGTATATTTTGTTCCTTTGATAAGGGTAAAATGGGTTCAAAGGGTTTAAAATAAAGTGATAAGCCATCAAAATAACATAAAACACTTAATTATGGTCCATTTTTTACTTTTACTCTGTCATAACATTTATATCTATTTAATTTGATTGATTTGTGATCCATTGGTATTTTTTACTACGTTATTATATTTTAATCTTTTCAAAAATTAGATTTATGTCCTCTCTTGTGCTTATAAAAGAATAAAAATTCTTCTTTCTTATCCAAATAATATATCTTGCTATATTGGACAATAAACACTAAAATACAATCTTATAATACCTCCTTATTATTTAGAGGTAATTGTTTAATCAAAATATCAACCTTATAAGGCTTAAGTTCTATGCTAAAGGAGGTTTTCCAAAGAAGACTTATATATTTTAATCATGCGTTTTCATTTTTTGTTCTTATTACACCTCATTAAATTTTGTGAAACCAATATTATATAATAAAATAAGTATGACAAATATAATTATATGTTTTCATTTTAATGTTTCAACATTTATTCCTCTCCAATCTATCAAATCTTAAATGAAAACATCGTTCATGGATACATTTGGACAACAACCACACAGAGTAATTTATTTTTTCATATCCACAAATAAATGGTTTATATTATAGTGAATATGATTTTTATATAATATATTTGTAACCTTATTATGATTCTATGAATATAACTTATTATTTATCTTCTTAAACTTCTACTAGTTAAAAATTATAATGTTGCTCATGTGTATGTGTGGACTACCTCCTCCATAAAATGGTGAGGTCCATTTTTCATGTCAACCATACATGGATAATTATATATATATATATCATGATTAATATTCTATAGAATATAAATCAATGATTAGGATGGATGGACTAAAACTACTACACTGAAACTTACTTGAAAATTGGAGCATTTAACAATCCTAAATAGTGATTCAAATAAGTAAGTAGTAATAAATAGTTGTTGTAATGTTTTATGTCGGTAATATATGACATTATAAGTTTTTATATTTTTATATTATATAATTATCATAAATTTAAATTTACTTTAATGGATGTTATAATAACTTATAGGTGAATTCTAACATGAGGTAAAGGATTTATTTTACAATCTCATTTTATTTTGAGATTTGTTTGTTAGATTTCCTTAGGGAAAATTATTTAATCCTAATATCTTAAATACAATCTATTTTATTACCATATAGTTATTTTTTAACATGTTTATATTCCACTTATTCATTTTTTGATCAAAAATTTACATGTAACTTACAAGTAAGGTACTTTATTTTAGGAGATCGTGTTTTGAATATTTCCTTCCAATTTTTTTATTCCACATCTATATTTTCAGTAAAATATTTTTCCATAATGTTTTTAATATCCCCTAATTATTTATTAAATTCATTTTTTACCATTTTTTACTTTATATAAAATGTTTTAAAAATAAATCTTTTTTTATTTTTTTGAACAAGGTACTCTTTACCAATGTTGTGAATGGAATATCTGTTTTATTGTACAGTGCACATATAGATTTTCCCACTGTTAAAAATAAAAATTACTTGGAATATTATTTTATAATTTTACATGGTTTTTTTCCATGAAAATATTTAAACAAATATTTCAAAAAATATTACATTTTGAATGATTGATTTATAAAAAATAAAGGAATGTTCCTCAAAGAAATGCCTTGAAGATCTTTTAAATGAATTTTCATTTATGAAAACACCCATTGATGTTAATAGGGATATGATCCAATGATAGAATAATAATTATTTCTCTATACTTTTTTTGATTATGATGATGAAATATTTATCTTTAAAATTATTGGTTTGATATGAAAAGATGTTGACTTATAAGTAAGTTTTTATAATGAATTGTATTAGTCATTAAAAATATGGGGAATGTATAAGGAGTTTAACTGATTGGTGGGGCATGGTTATATATAACCCGTTGATGGATCAACGGGACTCATGAGATGAAAATTTAAGAATTCTATATTATATCGTTATCTATTTAACACCTACCCATTCATTTTGAATGATGTTTTGGTTGAGTGGACTTGATTGTATGATACATGATATCTTGGTTGCAAGCTATGATCGTGAATTTACATAATTATGCCTTTCCTTTATTAAAAATTCATTTTTACTTTATCAGTGTGATTTATATGTTTATATTATCCATTAATGATCATTATATCTTGTTTTTTAAAAAATGTAATGTGTTTTGACGATAAACTCATTCATATTTGTTATTCCTTATTTACTCATGATAGCTTCTATTGTACATAACCCTTACCAAGCATCAGAACACAACATTTATATTTTTTCATTCCAAAAGATATGATAAGGAAATTATAAATGATATATGGTATACAAGGATATTTATTATGCTATTTCTTATATTTACTATCTAATATTGGAATCATGCATGTATCTATTTTACTAAGTCTTCTAAACAGATTGATCACGCATTGTGTGATCTCTTGTATCTTGTACCAATGTAAAAAATGTAAACAATGGATTTAGGTTTCTAGGGTTGCGGTTTTAAAAAGGGATATTTCTTCTCCACCTTCTCCAAGATTAACCACTAGTATAAAATATAAAACCACCTAATAACATCTTATTTCTTGTATAATAACAATACATCACCCCAAGATGACACACTAGGTTGTATAATAACAATATTCAATAAATCATTGATCAAAATCTATAAATACCACAACTAATAGCATGTCATGCGATATAGATCCACCTAAATAATATATAGATTATGTTCTAACTCTATTAAAAACATGATGCCATATCAAGGGGTATCATCATTACCCAATTAGGGTTTACATCAAGGAACTCCTAAAACTCCCTTAGGAGCACCACTACCGAAATTTCCATTTATCCCAATAGAAATTATTATAGCTGATGATACAATGGATCCAAAACATTCCAACCCATATGATGATAAATTTTTTATTATTAAACCCCGTAAAAATGTATTTCCCTAGCCTTCAGGTCTGGTTGAAGATCGAGAGTAAAATGAATAATATTCTTAAATTGGAGCCAAAGCACCTACGCACTCAATACACACTTTTTAAGAGGGAGAGAAACTCATACCATATTCTTTAGTGTCAAATAGATAAACATTGTATATAAATGCTTCTAGAAATAATTATATAGGATCTCAAAATTTCCATGATCACGAAGAATAAAACCCACCATTAATAGGTAGATACCCTTAAAAAACAAATATCCAATGGGATTAAATGATATTTCTATGCATAGATCTTGATAAAAAAATATAGATCTAATCTAACCACTACTCTACCTCTTGATCTAAGACACTATACTCCTTTATTTCAAGGATATTATGTTATAAATTACACAACATCATCCTCTTATAATGATCATATTCAACTAGATCAACCATCTTATAGTAAATCAGGTCATCATACTATACCTTAACTACTTGAACAACACTAGAAGGATTCCCACCAACCATCACTACATCATAAAAACGAAATGATAAATATTTTGAATATTTAATTCATTTAATATTACATTGTTGGATTCAATTTTAATTAACCCATAATTCCCCAAAATTTAAAATAAATTTTCAATCAACAATGTTGAATGCACCTCACCTAGCAATCAATCGTAGAATCAGTATGTTATCACATAGTATGTTTAGTAATACAAATATTCATGTCTTGGCTCACTTGGGGGCCTTAAAATTTAGTTTAATTGTTTTTATATCTTTCATATGTCACAACCATGACCCAAAAATGTTGCATCCCTACCAAACCCATATATGATCATCTATGTCCATCTCCAAACATCATCCTAACACTTATACATAGATTTGATACCACTCTATCACAAACCTCCCTAACAAAAAACCCTCCTGGTTTACAAATGAAGTTGATAGTGACCAATGAAGTCCACCACCAGTAGGATATGGGTTAAAAACTATCATGGAGGGTATAAGAATACAAATATGGAAGGAATTAACCTTATCAATCTTATGAATTAGAATATAATAGCTGAAAATAAAATTCATAGAATAATTATAAAATAACTCATAATCCCACAATACACGTAAAATCCAAACATAATTAATGGTCACCAAAATAAAATATCAATTATTAAGTCTGATTTAAGGGATACTAACATCAATCATCATCACTATGGGATAGTAAGGTTTATCCTGATCACTAACCCACTCCAGAAACCTATAACATATATATATGGGTTAGAATACATGTATACTCAATATAATACTTCCTCAAACCACTTTTTTAAATGTGGAAGAAGTATAATAATGCCACAGTGAATAAAAATCTACTCCAACTTTAAATATATACTAGGACAACTAAAACTCAACCTTAATAAGGGTCCCTCACCAAATCTATATAAAAAATACAAACCTAGTAAAATGAGAATATACATCAGGAAATGTACCCCACATACACTTCACCAATAATCTATTTATCCTCATGCCACAATGGAATAAGTCATGTGAAACTATTCCTTCCAAATTCACATAACCATATTATATCAATATACACATTATCACTAGATGATAATGCCCCATAACCTCCCCATATCCACAAACACATCAACTTTTTTAAGACAACATTACTACTTTATATCACATATGTATGAAAATTTTATAGTATAAACAATAATGAAATCAACATTATTCCCTACACCTATTATATACAAATCAAAACATAAATTAGACCACAACCACTCATATGAACACTTTATTAAAGCCATTAAAACTGAATATTAATTACCTCAGGCCACTTTATCCTATAAATCATCTTTAATAGATAGAAGGTATAGGGTTTTTCACCCATCCACATCACCAATATCCTCTATATTATGAAAAACATATAGAACCCATGTAAATGTATTGACATCAGTAATCTAACATGACCTTAAAAACTCTAGAATCATCATTACCAATAATTTTAAATTTATTATGGAACACTAATAAATGTTCACTAATTACTCATATGTCATGTTTATTTCAACCTTAGAAAAATTATTTCAATATTCCAATATCATATATCTTTAAACAGCCCATAGATCATCAATATTAGTCAAAAAACAATTTATAATTTAACTTTTTCCCACCATTTTTTAAAATAATTAGGAAACTATGAACCAAACTATAATATCCTCTCACTAAACCTCATGCACTACAAGATAATTCCTTCCCACGGTTACCACTAATTAACACTATATCCAAAATATAATCCCCTTACAATATCAACCGACCAAACAACCTCTAATATGATGGTTAAATAAAATCACCATAAAAAATCAACACTATAGTTATATATATAATAGGTCAATTAAAACTATTAAATGATATAAAATATAGAATTAATCCAAATCAAACAATCTCCTTTAGTAAAAAATTAAAATTCATTTATCCCCTAGTAAAAAAAATAGAGAAACATAATGTTCTAGATTCACACATCTCTCTATACATTAATTACTTCAAGTCAATATCCCATTATGAATGGTGATAAGGCATATCAATATTAGAAAAAAGAATTTTTCATGACTCCTATAAAAAAACCAAAAAAATCATATAATGTAGATAACATCTGAATCACATGAAGTTAAAGTGAATCATCTTTCCCCTTAAAATTTACTCTAATCAGTTCCAAATATTTATTAGGTTAATCCTAATAGTAGATATAATGAAATAATAAGTATAATAATAAAACATTCATAAATGAATAAAAGAATGTAATTTTTAAAACTCGAATCTCAACGAATGCTTTAACAAACATGGCATTGTAATTTGAAGGAATAGAGAATCAATCTCAACTAAACTCAAATGGATCCACCACAACACTTAATCACATTAGTCACACAACCAAAATGTTTATATAACTAAATAAAACCAAATTCATCCCACGTCAATAGAAACTATTAAAAAATAATTACAATAGTCAATTGATAATAAGAAGAAGAAGGGGAATCCTGGATGGAAACCGATTGATATCTTAAAGTTGTGGGATAACCTCAATAAAAGGATTACTAGTGATATTCGTACATGAATAAATGAACTCCAAGGATTTGAGGAAGGCTAAAGGAAGAAAATAGAATTGGATTAGGCACTCAAAAATATTTTATAGTATAGACCTAATATCATGAGGTTATAGTAATGGTCTTTCTTAAATAGTGTCTTAATCCAAAAACCAATCCATGATACCATTAAAATACAAGGAGTTAAAGAATATGAAATTAATTAAAAAAAAGCATAGTCAAGGTGTAATGGGTATATTTACTCCATAATGGTTCAGTATCCAAGGATATTGAATAAATAATCATCCTCCACATCAAAATAGAAAACCCCTTAAACATGGATCTTGAAATAGCACAACCATGTGTAATGATACCAAAAATTTATGAACCATGGAATTTCATATCCAACTCCTCCACAATGAAATATAACCTTCATTTGATTAACCATAGTGCCCTAATACTCTCAATTATATAACCATAAATGGTCATCACATAACTAAAAAATATTAGATAATCATAGTCAAACAAAAATATCTTCACACAAGCCCCATGTTACAATACAAACACTCATGCTATAATATAACTACCCATAGTACAACACACTAAACTATAAGAATCCCTCTTCTACAGCAATATAAATCACAATGGTACGGTAATTTTTATTTTTTTAAACTAAAATTATATATATGAACTCCACTAATTCAATACCACATACCACTAAATATACTCTCAACTCCCCCTATTCCTGAAAACCACAAAGGAGAGGTCCAAGAAAATATGGGCTTATATAATGTAAAAAATCATTTCTATATTAAAATAAAAACAATAAATTGATTAACTTCCAAAATTAAAATTTACATTTCTTCATTCCTAAATATTTTCAATTTAATCATACATTGATTAAATGTAGAAATTAATGTTAATTTTTTTTAAAATAAATAAATTGTTTTGTTTAAATAGTTTTATTTGTGAATATTGATATATTATTTAAGTGATAAATCATTATTAACTCATTAAATACATAAATTATATTATGATAATAAGAACCATGAATCCAATAGCCTTATTTTAATAGTTAATTATTATATTTGAATGAGATAAAAGGGATTTCATTAGAGATGATCATGCAGTTAAGAAATTTTGTGTGACTAGATACATAGAATATATTTTTTATTATATTATAAAAATTAAAATAAAGAATTATAAACTTCTAGAAAAAATTATTATTCCTTTTATTGCATCCTTGAATCAAAAAATACCTTATTGGTTCCCTATGGAAGGAAAAAAAAGAAAGTTGTTAGATCAAATGTTCTGTAAAGAAAAGAAGAAAATGGAAACTATATTTTCCTAAGCATGGAAAAAATAATGTGGTAGAAATAAATATCTAAATAAATACATAATAAAATGAAACATGTAGAATAATAAATCCATTGATAAAATAAAAATATGAATAAATATATCTCTTGGAAAATATTAATTATATTGAAGGAATGCATAATTTCATACATCTTAATCTTAAAATTATTGTCTCAATCCAAGATATCAAGATCTTATATTCAATTCTAGAATCCATGAACTCATGATCATAACATCAAGGCCACATTCCATAACATAATGATCATACAATCAAAGATTTATTTCCTAGAAATCATGATTTTACCATTAAGGGCCCATATTTATGATATATTAATAAATGTAGAAGCATGCATCAAACACAAAAACATTATCCCTAATGAGACATACTGATACATCGATGGGATATATAATTTATATCCATTCATATAAATTAATTAATTTTAATGAATTTAATATAATAAATAAATAAATGAAAATAAAATGCACTATTAACTTTCCTTATTAAATCATATTTATTTTAATACTAAAGATAGGTGAATTCGGTGCATTATCTGGACAACAAATGGAATAATATGGCCATAAGGCTTCCAATGAAATAATTTGGATGCTATAATTATATCATATACTGAGTGAAATATAATAATCCTTAATTGAATCTGATATAGTTTACAAATTCCTTTAGAAGATAATTAAAAATTTATTTACAGAAACCATATGAAATACCCTTCATATAGATTATACACTTTTTAGAAAATAGTTTATAAAAAAAGAATATGAATTTTATTTAAAAACTTGTGGAATCCTGGTTAGTGATTGTCTTAATTAAAACCAATGAATTCAAAGAGAAATCATGTTAGTATGGAAATCATTTAAATAATATTCCATTCACATTTTGAAAATAATTTCAAAGCTTATCAAAAATGAAGTCGTGACTCACTTTTAAATACCATTCACAAGAAAATGGGAAGATGAATATTTAAAACATTACTTCAAAATGTAAATCTTGAAAAATAGAATTTTGAAAATAAATAGTAGCTAAGTCCACAATGTAACACCCCAAGCTTCCACGGTATGCTTCTATTTGAATAATATTGTAACGTGTTTTGTATGAAACTTCGAGTTCTAACAAACACGACAACCAATCAAGCTAGCCATTATGAATAGTAATACCTAATTTTTTAAATTTTATAAATATTATCTATCAAAATGGACTCCAATTTTGGATTTGGAATATCGAAATTAGCCTAGGGTAAAATATGGTACTTTTCAGATAACTTTTATATTTTGATTAATAGTGAAAATTACTAAATTTTAATTAGAAACAAATTTTTTAATCAAAATAATTAATAGTGATAAATTATGAATTTGAGTGGTTTTAAATAATATTTAGAATATATTTTTAACATTTAATAAAATTTTGGTAATTGTACATAATTTTACAATTAAACCAGACATAAACAAGTGTCAATCTTTTGGTAGTTATTATTTCTTAAAAACACTCTTTTTGTTTTGACAGCGGGAATTAATTTTAAATTAATTTCTGCCAATTCTGTGTTTTGAATTTTGAAAAATGGACTCCATATTTGGTATCAGGATTTCAAAATTGTGTAAATAGATAACTTTTATTTTTAGACATTTTGAATAATTACTTCAGTGAATATTTTATTTACTATGGTTAAAAGGTAAATCTGGTAAATAAGGGTAAAAATTAATATTATAATAATAATAAATTACCCAAAAACATATCTTAACCCTATTGGTTGATAAATTTACGACCATGTACATCTTTGGGTCGATTTGGGGACCCCATGGATCCACTTGTATGTGATAATGACACTTTATATTAATTAAGTAATAGTAAATACAAAAATGACCTAAGCATATGTCCTTTAGCAAAAAAAATTTACATAGGGTTATATATATTATATTTTCGACTATAAATATTCATTAGAAATATAAAAAGATTTCCTACATAATGGTATTTTATTTATAATTTTTAGAAATTGAAAATTTAAAAATATATATGACACAATAATGATGAAATATTTTGTTTTTCAATGAAAGAATGAAATAGTTGGTATTATAAATATTAAAATAAATATAATTTGAAAGTTTTGATGACATCCACGAATTTTATTGGATAATATGAAATGTTATTATTGCTGAAATTAATTTTATTCGAATTAATAATTTTTTTAAGACATTAACAAAAATAAATTATTAAATATTGTCAAAATTGACATAAAAGAGTTTTTAAAACAAATATTATATTATTAATTGATATTATATTCCTAAAAATCTAAGGTTTAGAAAAAGGACTTATATAATTATAGGTGTATTATTAATGGATCAGTTGGGGTCTCTTGGATTTATATAGTATGTTTATTAACTATATATTATAAAAAAACAAAGTGACATGGTAAGTGTAAAACTAATTAACCAAGAGTTAAAACTAAAGTATAAGGTTAATATAATGACTCAAACCTATCTAAAATCTATTGGTTGAAAGGTCTATGACCCATACCAACCTTATACTTTTAATTATCCTCTTTGGATCCATTAGAAACCGAATATAAATTTAATATAAATTAATACTTTAAGTTTTTTCTAAAGATCCCCTCCTCCCGCTTATAAAAGGACACCACTTCTAACCAATTCTTCACACCTTAAAAGCCTTTTGGATGGGCCAAAACCTACCCAAATACTCTAAAAACTTCCCTTATTTCAACCTAATGTTCATAGATGGATCCGAAATCCAACCTGTGGAGCCCTTTTGTTCAAATCAAAAGGAAGAACCCGAAGAAGAGGTAATGTTTTCACCACCCTCTTTAAAGTTCCTTTCTTATTCAACTTATTCTTTACTTGTTATTTCCATTATAAAATAATAACTCTAGAACATTATATTTGTTGTTATGTTATTATAAATATGGAACAAACAAATTCATTATTCTATCCATCCCTTGAATGACATGTCACCATACGTGCGTACGTACGGCCTACCGTCTCCACGTTGTGGTGTGATTGTTATTCAGTATAATATTATTTAGATGGGTATAATAATGATGTATAATTCATGTAAATAATAAATATAACATGATAATGATTTTTTATATATGATATACAGTCCAATTATATATTATTTTCATATCAAAAGAATGATATTGTCATCCGTGCATACATACAGACTACCGTCTCCACGAACGCGATGAGATTCATTCCCCATCGTATCCATTTGAGTCTTATTATCATTTAATGATTAAAAATAATGTTTAAGAAATTGATATCATTCTAGATATGAATAAGATACCACCTATTTATTACAAACATGGGTTACGTAACAAAACAGACAAAGGGAAACGAATCCATTAACACCCGAAACAACGATAATACTAAGATATTATTAACAAATCAATGTTAAAAGATCGTATATGATATCATATTAATGTATATGATTCTTTTATAATTTAAAAACAATTATTCCACGATTATACAAGAATTTAACCAACCCTCGACCAAGGAAATGTACAAGGTAAGGGTTTATTTCACAATCTCTTCATTATCAGAAGTTGTTTACACGTAATTGTCTTCTGGGACCTCTTTATCATCCACATCCATGTTTCTTAAAAATGTTTTTCAAAAAATTCTTGTATTTTAAAGAATATGGGTTAAAGTCATTTATAACCTTGTTTGACTTTTTATAAGAGGTTTATAAAGGATTCTTTCCATCGATTCCAAAGAGGGTCCTTTTTAACCTTTTCGACAGAATTAAGGTAGGAATATATTTTTAACATATACAGCGGCTGCAGTTATTTCCCGCCATTATAAAATATTAGAAGCTTCCCTTAACATCTTTTAAGGATATTTTCAATGTAAACGTTTTATTTTATAATTATGTTACTTTTAAATGATTTCAAAAAAATAGATATTTCTATCAAATAGATTTGATTTCATCCATGTCAACATCCTTTGATGGATTTTATTATTATTTGAAGTTGATTTATTATGACACAAAAAATCCATATTGTATTGAAGGTTTTGTGATATGTTTGACTATGTATGTTTTTTTTATACCATTCATGGTTTATGGAGAAAGTATTGACATTTCGTATGCTAGTTTTAATACGAATGTTTATGTTATGTTTAAACCTGTTCATATGAGGAATGCATTGTACTGAATAAGTGACGGGTGGAGCTCACTATAGCTCCTCGATGCATCGGTAGGTCTCATGAGACAAACTAGTTTCTTGTCACGAGGCCTTGATAAAATCTTATTGGTAGTCTTGGCACGAGGCCTTGGCTACGTGGTTATGATAGTCTAGAATTTTTCATTCCATCATTATGAAAGTGGTTATTGATATTTCATGTGATTATTCGATTAGTGGAATATCCATGTTAATAAGTAAATGGAATTATTTGATTTTATCTTTGCCATATTATGCTTAAGATCAAGTTTAAATGGCTTTTTGTAGTTATACATTTCCTTATATGTTTATTCTTATTTATGAATGTTTCCGCTATATTGTTATCCTTACTGGGCATCTGAGCTCACACCTTTCTATGTTTAATTTTTCCCAGGAAGTGAAGAATTATTTTATGAATGACCTGCAGGGATAGTATGTGTGGATATGAGTGTGGAATATGGAGACTATGTTTTTGTAGTTTTCATTTTTATGATGTAATGTAATACTTATGAATATATCAAGTGTTTCCAAGGCAACTAAACTAATTAGTCTTTCAAGATTTGATCTTTCTTGTGATCATTCCAATGTTATGGAATAATGCATCGACTCTGGGTAATTGGGTTCAGGGCATTACAGTTGGTATCAGAGGAAGTTTAGTACAACCCTTGGAAACTAGATTTTAATAAACTCTGATTAGAGCACATAGACCTAATATGGACGTTGAGGATCAGTATAGAAGAACTTCCAAGAATTTTTGTATTGTGTAGATTTTGTGAGTTTTCCAAGCAATACATCCATGTCTAGATACGAGTAGGAAGATGCGGCTCTGGCACGGATGTACCTAGGGGTAAAACCCAAAAACACCGCTTTGAGCTAGATGCGAACAGGAACTGGTGCATGACAACGGGCCTTGCTGCACGCTTGGTTACGACACTCCTGGGGGATATGCTTAAGCTAATTCTCATTTTCTTTACAAACCATTATGAAGGGTTATTAGTATATACATCCTAAAAGAAAAAAAAATTATGATTATGGATTATATCCATAAACTGTTGAATTTATGTTAAGTATTTTAGAAGTTTGGAATTATATATTTCAATTCATAAACTAATCTAGTTTATTCCATTGTTTAGAAATTTCACCTAGTGGAAGGAATGGAAACCGTATCCATACACACTCTTACGACTTTAAAGAAAAGCAAGTGAAGAATAGATCTTATGATCAATCTAGAAATGGAAATAAGGGTAATAAGGGAAAAGTGGAATATCAATCATGCATTAAATGTGGGAGGAAACACCCTGGTACTTGCTTGAAGGGAATGGGTGTTTGTTAAAAGTGTCGTGAAGAATGCCACCATGCTCGTGATTGCAAAGGGAAGAAGGAAGATACAGATGTTCAGTGCTACAATTATAGGGAAATGGGACATTATGTAGATGAATGTCCTAAGAGTCATGGGAACCTACATCAGAAAAGGCCAAGGGATCAAGGCCCAGCTAATGCTATCACTACTATTGAGGTAGAAGCTTCGAAAGATGTGGTGGTAGGTAATTTAATGGTTTCCTCAAGTTTAAGTAATGCTTTATTTGATTCTGGATCATCGCATTGTTTCATATCTTCCTAGTTTGCTAAGAAAAGTACATATTTTCAATTTGATTTAACAAGGGAGTTATCAGTTAAAACTCCTAAGGGAACTATCATTGCAACAATGTTTTGTGAATCATTCCCCATTAGAGCACATAAATTTTCTTTATCTACTGATTTCATCGTGATACCTATGATTGAGTTTGATATAATCCTGTGTATGGATTGGCTTTTGGAACATGATGCAAAGATTTATTTCAAGAAGAAGGAGGTCATGATTTTTGATGATGATGATAAAGAACACCTTATTTTTAGAGCAGAATCTTTGCCACCTAATTCTTTTCTAGATCCACCCCCAGTAGCTCAAATAAATTCAATTATTGGAATTAAGGGAATGAAATGACTATGGGTGAGGAAAGGAATGTTCAAATAGAGGATGTACCTATTGTAAAAGAATATGCAGATATGTTTCCGGAAGATTTACCTAGACATCCTCAAGAATGAGAAATTGAGTTTTCCATTTTTATAATTCCTGGTTCAAGGACCATATCAAAGCCCCCTTATAGAATGGCCACTATAGAATTAGTTGAACTAAAGAAACAACTATAGGAATTGAGTAATAAGGGATTTATTCGCCCTAGTGTTTCTCCAGGGGGAGCCCCTGCCCTTTTTGTTAAGAAGAAAGATGGATCTATGTGGTTATATATCGACTACAGGGAAATCAATGCTATAACAATAAAGAACAAGTATCCCCTACCTCACATTGATGATTTTTTCGACCAAATTCATGGAGCTCAATATTTCTCAATGATTGACCTTCGATCTAGATACCATCAGTTTTGTGTGAAGATGGAAGACATTCCGAAGACAGCATTTCGAACAAGGTACGGGCATTATGAGTTTACAGTAATTCCTTTTGGATTGACTAATGCACCCTCTGTATTCGTGGATCTAATGAATAGAGTTTTCAATGAATATCTTGATGATTTTGTGATGGTATTTATTGATGATGTCTTCGTATAGTCCAAAAGCTATGAGTATCATGAAAATCACTTGCGCATTATCCTGATGACTCTTAGAAGACATAAATTATATGGGAAGTTTAGAAAGTGTGAATTCTGGCTTTAGGAGATTTCTTTTCTTGGTCATATTATCTCTAAGGATGAAATTTCCGTTGATCCTTCTAAGACCAAGGAAATCCTAGAATGTCCAGCACCGATGAGTATAACTAAGGTACGTAATTTTAATGGTTTGGCAGGATATTATCGATGTTTCATCTAGAATTTTGCTCAATTGGATAACCCATTAACGATGCTCACACGTAAAGGGGTTATATTTTTCTAAAAAAAGAGTGTGTATAATGTTTTGAAGAACTGAAGAGATGATTAGTCGATGCTCCTATATTGACTCTACTATCGGAGAATGATGTGTTCGTTATTTATAGTGATGCATCAATGAAAGGACACGGTTGTGTCCATATGCAGAATGATAGGGTTATTACCTATGCATCACGACAGCTAAAAATTCATGAGTAGAACTATCCTACTCAAGATCTTGAGTTAGATTCTATAATCTTTGCTTTTAAGATGTGGAGAAATTATCTCTTTGGTGAGAAATGTGAGATTTATAGTGATCAAAAGAGTTTGAAGTATACTTTCTCACAGAAATAACTCAACATGAGGCAAAAGAGATGGCTTGAACTACTCAATGATTAGTATTGCACGATACACTACCACCCAGGGAAGGAAAATAAGGTGGCAGACGCTTTGAGTAGAAAGGATCATGGAGTTTTGAACAAGATGAGTGTTTAAAAGGATCCTATATACATGGATCAAGTAATGATGGATTTGGGAATCGCCATGGAAGGTGAAACTTCAATGCTTTTTCAAATGGTTTCCAAACCATCTTTACTAAAAAGGATAAATAGTTCTTAGACCGATGATGAAGAGTTATAACTGAAGATTAATGCTGTGAATGATAAGAAATTGAGTGACATTGTGTATGAAGATGGGATTTTGATGTTTGGGAAGAGTCTTTGTGTTCCAGATATACCCGATCTAAAAAGAGAATAGTTGGATGATGCTTATAGTTCCAATTTTTCTATACACCCTGGGAGCACCAAAATGTATAAAGATTTGAAGGAATATTTTTGGTGGGACAACATGAAGAGGGAGATTGCTGATTTTGTGTCGAGATGTATGGTTTTTCCACAAGTGAATGATGGAAGGCAACAACCTGGAGGAGTCATTAAATCTCTTCCCATACCTGAGTAGAAATGGGATAATATCACGATGGACTTTGTCATGGGACTACCAAAGACTCCTAGATGGAATGATGCAATATGGGTCATTGTTGATCGTCTTACCAAGTCATCACATTTTCTTACTATAAGGGAGGATTTACTACTTGAACATCTAGCAAGAATATATATTAATGAAATTATGAGACATCATGGAGTACCCCTATCGATTGTTTCTGGTTTTGATCCCCGTTTTACTTCAAGATTCTGGAAGAGTATTCAGAAGGCCTTGGATATTGAACATCGTTTGAGCACTGTCTACCACCCTCAAATTGATGGACAATCAGAACAAACAATTCAAACTTTAGAAGACCTGTTGACATCATGCTCACTTGACATTTAGGGCATGTGGGATTAATATTAACCTCTGGTAGATTTTTCCTATTACAATAGCTTCCATTCAAGTATTCGGATGGCACCATATGAAGCGTTGTGCAGAAAGAGATTTCATACACCAACCTGTTGGGATGATGTTGGTGAAAGAAAACTTGTTGGCCCGGAACTAGTAGAGGAAACTATGGAAAAGGTAAAGGTAATCTAAAACCACATTAAAGTAGTTCAAAGTAGGCAGAAGATCTATGTTGACAACCAAAGAAAGGATTTGGAACTTCAGGTGGGAGATCATCTTTTCTTGAAGGTATCTCCATGTAAGGGAGTTATAAGTTTTGGAAAGAAAGGTAAATTGAGTCCCAAGTACATCATACATTTCGAAATTCTAGAACGAATTGGGTTTGTAGCTTACCATTTGGCAATGCCGCCAAGTCTCTCTAAAGTTCACAATCTGTTCCACGTATCACTATTGATAAAATACATGCCTGACCCAACGCATGTACTCACCTATGAGGAATTATAACTGGAACCCAGTCTCTCTTATTGTGAAGATCCCATCAGGATACTTGATACAAGAGAACAAGTGTTGAGAATCCGGACAACTCTTCTGGTAAAAGTTCTACGGAGAAACCATAAGATGGAAGAGGCAACGTGGGAACCCAAGAAAATTATGATGAAGAACCACTTGAGTATTTTTAATTGGTAGTATTCTAGAAATTTCGAGGATGAAATTATTTAAAGGAGGGGAGAATGTAACACCTCAAGATTCCACGGTATGCTTCTATTTGAATAATATAGTAACGTGTTTTGTATGCAACTCCGAGTTCTAACACACACCACAACCAATCAAACAAGCCGTTATGAATAGTAATACCTACTTTTTGAAATTTTATAAATTTATTCTCTCAAATGGCCTTCAATTTTGGATTCGTAATATCGAAATTAGCCTAAGGTAAATTTTGGTACCTTTCAGATAACTTTTATATTTTGATGAATAGTGAAAATTTCTAAATTTTAATTAAAAACTACTTTTTTTAATAAAAATAATTAATAGTGATAAATTATGAATTTGAGTGGTTTTAATTTATATTTAGAATATATGTATACAATTTAATAATTATTTCTTCATTGGACATAATTTTACAATTAAACCGGACATAAACAAGTGTCAATCTTTTGATAGTTATTATTTCTTAAAAACAGTCTTTTTGTTTTGACAGCGGGAATTAATTTTAAATTAATTTCTGAAACTTCTGTGTTTTGAATTTAGAAAAATAGACTCCATATTTGGAATTAGGATGTCCAAATTTTGTAAATAGGTAAATTTTATTTTTAGACATTTTGACTAATTACTTTGGTAAATATTTTATTTACCATGGTTGAAGTGTAAATCTGGTAAATAAGGGTAAAAAATAATATTATTATAATACTAAATTACCCTAAAACATGTCTTAACCCTATTGGTCGATACATGTCAGACCATGGGCATCTTTGGATCGATTTGGGGACCCCATGGATCCACTTGTATGTGATAATGACACTATATATTAATTAAGTTAAAGTAAATACAAAAATGACAAAAGCATATATCTTCTAGAAAAAAATAAATTACATAGGGTTATATATATTATAGTTTCGACTATAAATATTCATTAGAAAGATGAAAATATTTCATACATAATTTTATTTTATTTATTATTTTTAGACATTGAAAATTTAAAATTATATATGACACAGTAATGATGAAATATTTTCCTTATTAATGAAAGAATCAAATAATTGGTTATATAAATGTTAAAATAAATATAATTTGAACGTTTTGATGAAATACACAAATTTTATTGGTCAATATTACATTTTATAGTTTCTTAAATGAATTTTATTCGAATTAATAATGTTTTTAAGACTTTAACAAAAATAAATTATTAAATATTGTCAAATTTTACATAAAAGTGTTTTTTAAAAAAATATATTATTAATTGATATTATTTTCCTAAAAATATAAGGTTCGTCCAAAGGACTTATATAATGATAGTTTTATCATTAATGGACCACTTGGGGCTCTCATGGATGTATATAGTATGTTTATTAACTATATATTATAAAAATTCAATGTGACATGGTAAGTGATAAACTAATTAACAAAGAGTTAAAACTAAAAGATATGGTTAATATAATGACACAAAGCTATCTAAAATCTATTTATTGAAAGTATTTTGACCCATAAACACCTTATAATTTGAATAATCCACTTTGGAGCCATTAGAAACCGAATATGAATTTATTATAAATTAATACCTTAAGTTTTTCATAAAGAGCCCCTCCTCCCCCATATAAATGGACACCACTTCTAACCCATTATTCACACCTTCAAAGCCTTTTGGTTCGTCCAACACCGGCCCAAATACTCACTCAAATTGCCTCACATCAACCTAGAGGTCATAGTTTCATCATAAAGCCAACCTAAGGAGCCCTTTTGATCAAATCAAAAGGAAGAACCCTAAGAAGAGGTAATGTTTTCACCACCCTCTTTAAAGTTCCTTTCTTCTTTAAATTCTTCTTTCCTTATTATTTCCATTCTAAAATAATAACTCCATTGTCTTCTATATACTGTGATGTTATTATAAATATGGACCAAACCAATTCATTATTCTATCTATCCCTTGAATGACGTTTCACCATACGTGCGTACGTACGGCCTACCGTCTCGACGTTGTGGTGTAATTGTTATTCAATATATTATTATTTAGATTGGTATAATAATGATGTATAATTCATTTAAATAATAAAAAAACATGATAATTATTCTTTATATATGATATACCATCTAATTATATATTATTTTAAAATCAAAAGAATGATATTTTCGCTCGAGCGTACGTACGGACTACCGTCTCCACGAACGCGATGAGATTCATTCCCCATCAAATCCATTTGAGTATAATTCTCATTTAATGATTAAAAATAATTTTTAAGGACTTTATATTATTCTGGATTTGAATATGATACAACCTATTCATAACAAACATGGCTTATATAACAAAACAGACAAAGGAAAACAAATCCATTAACACCCGAAATGACGATAATACTAAGTTATTATTAACAAATCAATGATAAAAGATCTTATATGATATTATATTAATGTATATTATTATTTTATAATTTAATAATTATTATTTCACCATTATACAGGAATTTAACCAACCATCGACCAATTAAAAGTACAAGGTAAGGGTTTATTTCACAATCTCTTCATTATCTGAGGTTTTTTATATGTAATTATCTACTCGGACCTCTTTATCATCCACATCCATGTTTCTTGAAAATGTATTTCAAAAAATTCTTGCTATTTTACAGAATATGGGTTAAATTCATTTATACCATTGTTTGACTTTTTATAAGAGGTTTATAAAGTAATATTTCTGTCATTTTCCAAACAAGGTCATTTTTTACCATTTTGACAGAATTAAGGTAAGAATGTTTTTTTTAACTTATAAGGTGGGTGCAGCTATTTTCTAGCGTTATAAAATCCTAGAAGCTTACCTTGTAAGCTTAAAAGGATATTTCCAAAGTAAATGTTTTATTTTATAATTAAGTGACTTTTAAATGATTTCAAAAAAATAGATATTTCTCTCAAATAGTTTTGATTTCTTCTATGTCAAAATCCTTTGATGGATTTTAAGCTTATTTGAAGTTGATTTGTTATGATACAAAACATCAATATTTTATTTAAGGTTTTTTGATATGTTTGACTGTGGATGTGTTATTTTTATACAATTCATGGTTTATGGAGAAAGTATTGACAATTCGTATGCTAGTTTTAATATAAATGTTTATGTTTTGTTTAAACATGTTCATATGAGGAATGCATTGGACTTTAGAAGTGACGGGTGGAGCCCGCTATAGATCCTCAATGCATCGGTAGGTCTCATTAGACAAACTAGTGTCTTTGCACGAGGCCTTGAAAAAATATATTTTGTAGTCTTGGCACGAGACCTTGGCTACGTGGTTATGATAGTTAGGCATTATTCATTCCATCATTATAAAAGTGGTTATTGATATTGCATGTGATTATTCGATTAGTGGAATATCCATGTGAATAATTAAATGGAATTATTTCATTTTATCTTTTCTATATTATGATGAAGTTCATATTTAAAAGGATTTTTTTTAGTTATACATTTCCATAAATGTTTGTGCTTATTTTTGAAACTTTCCACTATATTGTTATCCTTACTGGGCATCTGAGCTCACCCCTTTCTATGATTTATTTTTCCTAGGAAGTGAAAAAAAAATTATGAATGACCTGTAGGGATAGTATGTGGGGATATGAGTGTGGAATATGGAGACTATGTTGTTGTAGATTTCATTTTTATGAAGTAATGTAAGACTTATGAATATATCTAGTGTTTCCAAGGCTACTAAACTAATCGGCCTTTTGAGATTTGATCTTTCTTATGATCATGATAATGTTATGGAATAATGCACCGACTCTGGGTAACTGTGGTCGGTGCATTACACACAAAATTAGAGTGGAGGATTAAAGACACAAACATTAATAATTTTTTAAAATAAATTTAATGAATCCTATGTCATTAAAAGAGTAATATAGGTTCCTTTTGAAAATTAGAATGGATATGTATGATGTTGAAACAAAATAATAAATATTTTGATTTCATCATAATAAAGTAGAATATTAAATGGGAGAAGAATACGGATGTGTGTAAGTATTAGTATAACAATGAATTATCTATGAGACCAATTTTTGGATCATAATTTATATGAATATTGGTAAATAAAAGAGGTGGTGAAATATATGTTTACAAAAATTACATTTTAAGCTTAGAATAAATCAGGTTAATAAGGTTAAACAAATCATATTCACAAAAGATCTTATGTATTTAAATTAAAATCAGTTTATGCCCTTGGGTTTGATTAAAAAAGTATCATAATCATGTAAATTATAATATGTCTTCCACATGTCGTAATGATAAATAGATTCTGTCTAAACAATATATATTATCATATTCTTCAAGAAGTGGTTACATGTTTGAAGTTTAATCATATTCATAGTAGAAATCATTTAATCAAAAGAAACACAAAAAGAATTGTAATCATAACAGTTAAAAAAATCAGATTATTACAAATGTATTGATTCAATCGTAATGTGTATAAAATCATAATCGGAGTAAATCATATTCACAATGAAATAAAAGGATTAAAAGAAATTATCTTAATAAAATATATTTTGATAAATAAGTAACCAATAGAAATATAAATATAAAATAATTCACATCATATTATATGTAGTGGAAATAAAAGATTTGTAACAAAACAAGTAATACAAATTAATATTGTTCTTTTAATAGAAACAAAAGGGTATCCAATAACCTACAATTAAGGTACATTATTTTATAATTAAAAGAATGTTTTTCTTTCTCTTACTATTTAAATCCCTCGATATGATAATTAGTCTATCTCACTATCCCTATGGTCCCTTGATATGATGATCGGATTTTCTATCTTTCTAGCCTCAGAATACCCCAATTGTATTCCCACAATTAGATACAATAATAAATTGAAAAACAAACTCAAAATTATTAAAAGTACAATGATCAAGTAATTTCATCTTGTATTCTTCAGATCCCTCACACAAATTGGATTTTTTTTAAATGAAATGATTAACACTTTACATCGAACACTTCTAATGACTTGATATTTATAGGCAATCTTCCAATGGTCAAATTGATCCTCCAACGGTCATATTTCTTCAATTTTTTACGATGACTTGGACACATGGCACTTCAATGGTCATATTATAACATAATGCTTGATTAATTTTGATGTACCTCATTTTTAGTGTAAATTTTATTCCATTATTATAGAATATTGTTTTCTATATTAAGTATTTAAAAATTGATAAATCCTGTAGATTTGCTTACAGAATTTCCGTCTGATTTTCTTTGTGAGTATGATTCTGATGATATTAGTTCTGATGTTATCGGTTCTGATGTCAATTTCAAATATAATAACTTTTTTTAGGTTGAGGAGAAGACCGAAAGTCTTAAATATGGTTTGAGAAATGTTATTCCAATCATTATCAATTCCTACTCATTTTGATAATTATAATAAATAAGGTATGTTTATATTCATGAATACATTAAAACTAATTCTATGTAAGGTAAAACATATATAATTCATATAAAAACAATCTTAAAATAATTTGGACATTAAAGAGTTGCAAATTAAGTATTTAATATAGAGTTTTTTATTTTCAAAACAAAATGAATGGAAAAAAGAAAAATAATACTTTTGAATAAACAATATCCACCTTTATGGAAAGCACAAATGATAAGAAATTAATAAAAGATTACATTGAAAACATTAGTCTATTATTATTTTTAAGAACATCATATTGAGAATTAAACATAAATATTTCTCTCCCCCTAAGATTATAAATCAACTGAATACAATGGTTAATATAACAATCTCCCCATTTAGAGAAGAAATTCACAAAGGATTAAATTATCTTCTTTTGAAGTATCTCTCCCCCTTACTTAAAACATTTCCCCTTTCTATAATTTTCTAACTCTTTGTATAAATTTATCCCCATTTTTGAATTACAAAAATGAATGGGGAAGAGTCTTGTAATAACTAAAATGAGTTAGAGTAAAAAATATACGAAACACAATAATAAAGTACATGATAGTCTAGAATATCATTCAACCAAATAAATACATTATGATATTCAAAAAAATAAGTAGATGAAAAACTCTTTTAAAGAATGTTCAATTCACAAAATTACAACAAAATTTTAAAAAATTATTCATTCTTTGACATTAATGATCTTAATACTATTTTCAACTTCTTTAATTCTTTAACATATTATTCATTATAGACAATAAAATCTTCTTGATATTTTATTTTCTTTTCAATATCTCATATCCTTTCCTCTTGATTCCAAATCTTTTCATCCCACACCCTAACCTTTTATTCCATGAGCATATTTGTGTCTTCCTAAGCATTAATTTCTTCGGAGAAGAAGTCATTCTAATTCCTCAAATAAACAATTTCATCTTAATATAACTTGAATCCTGAATTCTAATGATAAAAAATATTAATCTCCCTTATGATATCTTAAGTATTTTTTCAGTTGAATTTCTAAATTTCTGGAGGAATTTAAGTCTATTTACCAAGTCTTTAGTAATAATACTAAATGCACCACCATTTTCATTCAATGAATTATTAAAATACTCAAAATTATCATCCTAGATTTTAATATAATTATCAACACCAAGAGACCACATGACCATCATATTTAATTCTTTCATGTTATCCTTGGAACTATCATTATATATTTTTAAATTATCCTCCAAACGTATCAACTAATCTATTAAGTCATTCACTAAATCTAATTGTTTATGTGGATTCTCAGAAATAAAATCAACCTTGGCTTCTAATATTGGGAAGTAAGTAATTTTTTTCTCCAATGTACTAAAAATATGAACGATATAGTTCACCCCTCGTCTATAATCATATTGGGTGATTGTGAATCTATCTTGTTTCTTAAAAGAGGTATCATGTGGCTAGATTTGATATCTTCTGGAGTTATTTTCCATCTGTCATTGTTTGTCACATACTTCTCAATTATTTTATCTTCCTAATTTTCATCAGATATTATAATTTCATCAACAAAAATCTTTTTACTACCTTCACCTTTTCTTCTTTGTTCGTTTTCATCATTCTTAGACAATGATTGTGTTTTTTATACTAATTGGATATTTTTTCTTGACCAATAGATTTATCCTTCTGATTTCCCAGGAATAATAATTATTTTGAGGAATATATAAAATTACTCAATGAAATATTATCATAATGAAGGTTTTCCTTATCAATAATTTTATTTTCTTTCTCTTCCTGATCGTTTTTAGCATTACTAGTTTCCTTCAAAAATATTATTCTTACACATCTTATTATTTTTCTTATTCTTCATCAATATACACTTCTATTTCTCTAAATTAATTGACTTCTTGAATACCTTCACAAAAGTTTTTATGAACATAAATTTCTACATCACTTTCAACCATTTCTTTTCAAAACAAATCATTATGTTGTGAATCCAATCTCAAATCACCTTTCCTAACTAGAAAAAATTCTTTATCACCCATAACTAATTTTCCTTTATCTCTGATAGAGGAAAAATTGGAATAGACAATATTTATTTATTTAGTAGACCATATGGCATCTATATTTTTTTAAAAAAATATTTATATAAATGATCTCTACTTATTTAATCAATTTATCACAAAATTTTCCTTCTGATAGTCTCTTGTTTTGTTTTTTTCCTCTTCTTATTTCTCAAAAACTTTAGCACCTTTTATTTTAATAGATAAGACATTAGTAGGGATGAGTCAAAATTGATGATCTCCTCCTTTTATTTTAGTTTGATTTCTCCTCCGTTATACGGATACTTCATTAGAGACTTTCTTTTTTCTATAGGAATAGATTTGTCCATTCTCATTTTCACAACCTACATTGCTTTCTTTTTCATATAAGAAGGTTCTACCTCTGATGTAGAAACCTAATTTTACTTAAAAAATATTATTTATTCAGAATCAAATATAAACTTCATTATCATAATTTTTTAATCTTTTATGAAAAATATCATTTCTATAATATGCTCTGAGTTGATTGAAATGTCGAAATGATTCATACTCAATTCAAGAAACATGAAAATCAAAACTACAAAAAATTATAATCTATACATGGATTTTATGTTCATTGCTTTAAAATGAATAAATCCTTCCAAACTAATTTTTATCATATTTACAAATTAGTCTTAAATAAATATATCATATACTTTTAATGTATCTCTATCTTATTTACTCATAATTATAAACCATTAAATATAACGGGATATTACATTATTATCTGGAATTATATAGGTGACCTATCAGAGTTCATCATCTGACACATTCATAAACAAATATTTTTCCTAAATTTCTCTAATAAAAATACCCTTTAAATCCAGATTCTATGAGATATAAAAAAGGAATCTCCTTCATCAGATGTTTCATGGAAGCCTAAAACTAACCTAGGTGCCAAATTTTTCTTTTTATCATTGATACAGAATGAAAACATTTATTTTCCCACTTCTTCAAATAATTTTACAGATGAATAAAATTCTATAACCAAATCCACGTAAAAAATCATCATCAAAATCTGATTTTTCCACACATAAATATTTTCATCCTTAAAAATTTATAACCCACCTTAAAGACGAATCAAACTATTTTCTCTCAGTTGTCTTGGATAACCACCCATTTTTTGTAATCCTTTATAGGTGCCATCATATTGGGGCTTAAAACTGATGATTCAGAAATGAGGAATAGAAATCGAACTCAGGGTCTTAAAAAGGCATCTCTTTGAGGAAAAAATATTGATATTATAGATGTGGTACATGAGGGGAGGGTCTCTTTATATAGGATATTTCATGCAACGGTTATTCTTCCTAAATGATCTAACGATTGAGATTTTATTCACTTGATATGAAGGTTGATAAAATATCTAAAAAATATTTTTCATTAATTATAAATCCTCAGGTTTTATAAAATCTTTTTTATCATGTTATTTGAATATGAAAAAAAATGGAAACAAAACATGTAAATTAAAATAACAACAAACAAGGATAAAACTATACACAATGGAATTCTGTTAAAGTATATAATAAAAGAAGAATACCTTTTAGAGTGAAATCATTATTATTAGAGTTTTTTCTTCTTATTTTTATAAAACAAAATATTATGATATTTGAAAAATATTAAAAAGTTTTAAAAACACTTATTATGAATAATTGAAATGAAAAACCGGAATATGACTGAATGAAAACATGAATTTGATAAATTTATATGAAAATTAAAATAAGATAAATTTATTTGAAAACAGAAATAAAATAAATTTATATGGAAACATGAATTAGATATATTTATATGAAAACATAAATACGATAAATTTAATTGAAACCATGAATATGATAAATTTATATGAAAACATAAATTTTAAAAAAATAAATATTTATAAAACAACAATCATATGTATACCCCATATAAAAAGGAGTAACTTAATGTATGGATATGGGTATACAAGAAGTATTAATGAATGTATAATTTATATTAATCATTCCCATATTAATTTTAATATATTCAAATTAATTTGAAGGTAATGGTTTTGTAAAAATGTCAGCATATTGTTCTTGCATTCCAATTAATTAGAAAAGTATATATCCTTTAAGTGTGTGATCCCTATTAAAGTGATGCCTAATATCAATATGTTTTACATGAAAATTATGTGAATTTTTTTACATAAATATATATAACTTGTGTTATCACAAGGTATTTTAGTATTTTTTGAAACTCATTCCATAATTAGGGAGTGTGAGTTTCATCCATAACACATGAGTACAACAACTTCCAGCTGCTAGATATTCAGATTTTGTAGTGGAAGGTGCTACCAAATGTTGTTTCTAAAAAGAAAAAGAAACTAATGAATCTCTTACTAAATTACAAGTTCTAGAAGTACATTTTCTATCCTTTTTACCTCCACATAAAAAAGTATACGAAAAAATTTAATTTAATATCGTTTCCAAAATAAAAGAAAAGTCATCAATACATAGTTCCATTAAAATAACGAAAATTTTGTTTAACTAGTTTTAAATGGGATTACTTTAGATTATATTGATTACTTTCACATAAGAATATAGAAAACATTATTTCTATATGAATAACTATTAAGTATAGTAGGTTACCTATCATTCCATTAAAATTTGTTTGACCAAATCATTTCCCAACTTCTTCAAGATTGAGAGTATTTGGGGATGCAATGGGTGTAATATATAATTTTGGTATTTTCGTATCCCAAATTTTAAGAAGATATTTTACAAAGTTTTGTTTAGATATATAAGCACCATTTTGGTTTTTGATAAATTTGAAAACCAAGGAAAAAAGTTAACTCACACATCATACTCTTCTCAATCTAAGATTTCACAAGATCTACAAAAAATCTGTTAATGATTGTTGAGTTGATCAGGATATGATTTTATCAACCTATATTTGAATAGTTATAATATTTTTATTTTCATTATAATAATATTTGGATCTATGGTTCCCTTAAGATAAGTATTCTGTAACAAAAATCATGTGAATCTACTATAACATGTTTTAGGGGCTTGATGTGGTTCATATAAAGTTCTGGTAAGTTTAAAATCATAATAAAGATGTTTTTCATCATAAAAAATAGGGGTTTGTCTAAAAAAATCTTCTTTATGTACATGTCTATTATTGAAGTGACACTTCACATCCATTTGAAAAAAAATAACGAATACTGTAAAGGATAATAAAATAGAAATATACAGAATTCTAACTACCAATACATAGGTTTCTTCATTATATATTTCCTCTTGTAAATTATATTTACTATTCAAGAGGAATACATATCATCCAAATACTCTAAATGAGAAATTTTTGGTTTTAGGCCTATCCACAACTCATGTGGAAATTTATCAAGAAAATAATAAATTAAAAATCTATTTATAGTATAATAAGTAGAACTAACTAATTATGCCAAAAAAATGTATAGTAATTGTCTATTCACTCATCATGGTTCTCATTATTTCTTGAATAATGTGATTTAATCATTCAATAACGACATTTTTCTAAGGAGTTCCAAGAGATGAAAATTTTTGTGTAATGACTTTCTTACTACAAAAAGTATCAATATATGAATTTACATATTCAAAACCATGATCACTAAGAATATTTATCAAGTGAATGTTTTTCTCATTTTTATATTTGGTTACAAATGTTTTCAAATAACAAAAGGATTCAAGTTTCATTGTAAGAAAATAGACCCATGTATATCTAGTGTAATGATCAACAAAAAAATACATATTATTTTATTCCATTATATCTATTTTTTGTAGGACTAAAAAGATCCATGTTCACTAAATATAAATCATAATATGTTTAGACTTCACTAATTGATTTAAAACAAAAATTATGTTGATTATCTTATTTAAAAAGGTTACAAATATTTGAAGAATCAAATTTATGTTTTGGTATGTCCTTCACAACTATATTCATAGAAGCTTAAATAAGTTCCTTAGGATACAGTGTCCAAACCTTATATGATATAACCAAGGATGATCTTACATTTCAATAAATAAAGGTATGTCTTGGCTCCTAAGTTCTTCTTTGTTTAGTTTGGAAACATTTTCATTACTGTTGGAAGAAATATCGTATTCATCCATTGAATTGTTTTCTATACTTTTGTCATTTGTAAAATTAAAAATGTAAACTTCATCACTTAATTGACTTATACATGTAAGGTTATTCTTAATAACTTTAAGAAATAAAACTATTGAAATTAAAGCTTTACAAAGAAGAAAAATATTTCATCTACTGATAATATCTCCTTTAGCATTTTCCTTTAAGGTAAATTTTCTTCCTTTCATCTTGAAAATATTTTTAGAGAAGTCTTTATGTCCATTCATATGCCTGGAACACCCACTATCCATGAACCATGTATTCTTATTCTTGGTATTTTTTTATTTTCCTAAAAATAAAACAATTAGATATTCGAATCCCAAACGTTCTTAGGTCCCAATAGGTTAGTAAGTAAAATTTTTCGAATCCAATTTTTTTTTGAAATATAGGCTTTTCCGAACCCTAAATATTGAAATTTATTAAGGGAATAATTCTTTTTCCAGTGTCCTCCAATTAAACATTTTTTGAAAAAGGGGTCATTTTTTGGAACAAATAACTTGTTACTAAAAACTGGTTTTTTATAGGTACATACCATTCTAGTACTCTATTTATATGAATTTAGTTTTTTATATATTTTATCAAAATTTTCATTAGCTATGGTGAAATTTGATAAAAGTTTATTCCGAGAAGAAATTTAATTTTTTTTATAACTAATTCCTTATCCTTACTATTATTAGTTTTGGAATTTAGTTTTTTAAAACTAGTTAGTAAACTATTCTTTTCAAAAATTACTTTTTCTAAATATATAAAAATATAATATTTTAAAAAACTAGATTTATTTTAAAATTCTTCTAAATAAATCTTCAAGAGTGAGATTTTTTAACTTCCATGATTCATAAAGTAATATTTTATTTGATTCCTACTCATTGGGCTTGATGTCATTATATTTTCAATCTCGGTTTCCTCTTCTAATCATTTCATTCCCATAGAATATAGACTATTAACTATGTTCGTGAGCTTTTGTTGTACCTTTGTAACAGGTTCACTAAAAGGGAATTCAAATGCTTGATAGTATGCTCAAAGAATTTTTCTTATAGTTTAAAAAAAATTAAAGTTACAAAATATGTAATCTCAAACTTTGAGAAAAATTTATTAGTCGCTTCACAAGAATAAATCTGACTATAAATTCTACGATTCATTGAACAAACAAATGTGTTATAACTCCATAATTTAATTGATACTCTAGTTTTTCCTTATTTGTAAAATTAATCACATCCTTTTAAAAATCATATATTCTCTCATTAACATGAATAAATTGTCAACTTCTATATATATGATGAATTTATTTAATATATCTCTTAAATACTCATAATCATCTCTATAAAAATCATGGTTCTATTTGATTTGAGGTAATCTATAAAACCAACATTGAATCCGGCCATCTTTAAAAAAATTAAAAAAAAATCTACACCACAATATAGGTTAGTATAGTAGGTATTTATAAAAAAATCATTATAACAAACAAACATTAAAAGGTAAATAGGTAAAAGGTAGAAAGTATTATTAGTGGAAACCTCTTTTGATAACAAATGTATGTACCAGTATAATAGAAACATGGCTCTGATACCAATTTTTGGATCATAATCTATATGAAGATGGCTAAATAAAATAGGTGTTACATTTTTGTTTAAAAACATTCATTTTTTATCTTAAGATAAACATAGTTTAACATGTTTAAACAAATCATATTCACAAAACCTCTTAAGTGTTAAAATGATAATCAGACATGGCCATTGGGTTTGATAAAAAAAGTATCATAATTATGTAGATTCCAATATGAATTCCCCATGTCATAATGATAAATTTATTATATATTAATATCATATAGAATTGTATTCATTAAGAATGGGTAATGTATTCAATGATTAATTATATTCACAATAGAAAAAATTTAATTAGACAAAATACCAAAAAAATAAAAAACCTTGTAGTTATGATAAATCAGAGTATTACATAAGTAGTGATTCTATCTTAAAGAACATAGAATTATAATCATTGTAAACCATACTCACCAAAAAATACAATGTTGAAAAATTTTATCATAATCAATACGATAAACAAGTTACTAATATAAAGATGAATATAAAATAATTCACTTTCTATTTTACGCATATGTAATATAAAACATGTAATAAAATAAGTAATACAAATGAATGCAATTTTTTTAACTCAAAGGAAAGGTTATTCAATAACCTATAATAGTGGTCCCTCATATTATACTTACAAGAAATTTTTTCTTTCCCTTACCAAGGAAATCCCTCAATATGATGATCGGTCTATCTCACTATCCCCATGAGCCATCGATACGATGATCGGCATGTCTATCTCATTATCCCCATTATCCCTCAATGTGATGTTCAGTTTTTATATCTTCTAAGACACAGAATCCCTTTGTCATATTCCCATAATCAGATGCACAAATCAATTACAATAACAAACTAAAAAATATATTATATGTACTATAAACAAGTAGTTCACTCCTCTGATCTTTAAAGATCTCACACACTGAGAATTTTTTCAAATGAAATTATCATTACTTCACATAATAATATTTTAATGACCAGGTATTTATAGGAAGGCATCCAAAAGTCATCTTGATCCTCCAATAGTCATATTTCTTTGAGTTTTCATGATGACTTGGATATGTGGAACTTCAATGGTCATATTATATCAGATTATGTGATTTCATTTTGAGGTATACCATTTAATGTGAAAAATGTACTCCATTATTATAGAATATTGTTTATTATTCAATATTTAAAATTAGATAACTCTGATGGATTTTCTAAAAGAATTTCATTATTATTTTCTTTATGAGTATGATTCTGATGTTATCAGTTCTGATGTCGAGTCTAATTATAATAACATCTTCCAGCATGAAGCCAAGCCATAAAGTTCTAAATTCTATTTGATAAAAGATATTCCAATCATTATCAGTTCCATACTCATTATGATAATTGTAATAAATAAGGTATTTTTATATTCTTGAGTACTTTAAAACTAAATTAAAGTAATGGTAAAATGTATACGTTTTCTATAAAAACTATCTTCAAATACTTTGGATATGAAAGATTTAGTATTTAAGTATTTAAGAAAGAGTTTGTGATTTTCAAATCAAATGGAATGGAAAATTCAAAATATACTTTTGACTTAAAAATATGTAGGAGAAATAATTCCAACCAAAACAAAACATGATTTTAAAAGTAATCATTATGGTTTTGGTAAATTATTTATCCAAATAACATTTAAAAGAAAAAATTAAATAGAAATTTTAATATTATTATTAATTATATATGTATTAAAACAAGTCAGAGGTGAGAATATAAACCATGAAAATAAAAATAAGTTCATAATACAAAACATGGAAAAGGGGAGTAAATTCGAGACAAATAAACCTTAACTTTCAGTACCAAGTTTACAGAATTCTATTTATCCTAATATATAATAAATATAACTATGTTATTCACTTATATAAAAATATTATTAATAATATTTTTTTTTATTCATATATAATCATTCTCAACCCATATATTAGTTAGATTTTGTAGAGACCCGAAGCTTAACGTACAAGGACATTACATTACTTTTGAGGAATACTTATTACATAACAAAAACACACACACAAGGATCGTAATAGTTTAGTGTCTTTGGAAACTCGGAATATAATCTTCTAATCCTGGTGAAAGATCTTCAATATCTCCCATAAAGATCTTCCTTTTTTTATACCTAAAACTTTTCTTTATACCCTGGGGAAAAGAAAACATAAAAGGGTGAGCTCAAATGCTCAGTAAGGGTAAACGAAATAAATATCAATCACATCATATACATAAGCACATAACTTTTGGAAATCGTAACCTGTAAAAGAGATCATAATTTCATAACCTGGGATAACTCATGGCAGTGAAATGTAATCACAATAATCATAACTTAAAACATTAAACTTTTTGGAATACACACATAATCATAGAGAATCATTTCTTTTTATTCAAGACTCATTGCCAAGACTATCTTAGTGGACAAAGTCCCTTTCTGAACCGAGTCACCCTCGTTTCAGTCCTGTTTCACTGAACCAGTATAACCTACCATTCCAGCCATGTCTATCTCATGAGATATAAAATCTTTACCCCATGCATTGGATGGAGATATAGGTCCCACCCATCTCATCATGATACCATTCTTATGTGTGCCACAAAATCATAAACCATACATCATAGCATAACCCATGTAATAAAAATGGGATTCTTAAACAACATGACATCATAAAACAATTCATATAAGATAAAGGAATTCATAAAAATATTTTCATCACAACATAATCAAATCCATGTAATAATAGGGATAGAAACAGAACCCTTTATTATCTTAGATGGAAAATAATTTTGATAAAACACTTGAACTCCATTCTTGAGGAATATATCCTTTCTACTTCAAAAACATTTTTCCTTTATTAACATGTCATAAAACTTTAAACTAAAAGAAGTTGATTAAAAATAAAATTGAAAACTTGTAAAGGAAGCTTCTTGGAAATAATTTTTTAAAAATCCATTCATGCTATATAAGTTAAAAAACATTCTTCCCGTACTTTTGTCGGAAAAGTTAAAAAAAGTACCTTGTACGAAAAATGACAAAAGATTCATTTCATATCCTTTACTAAAAACTCACCGAAGGGTAAAATTGGATTTAAAATATTGTAAGTGGATGGAAACAATATTACATATTTAGGGAACAGGGATGTGGATGATAAAATACACCCTAGTAAATGCCAAAGTAAAAACAATCTCGGATAAAAATGAGATTGTGATATTTTCCCTTACCTTAGGTCCGACTTGCTTTGTAAGTGTCCGAACCTCCTGTATAATGATTTAAATCATGTTATTGACTTATTCCAAAATCATATTCATTGTTATTATATCATATATGGTCCACTTATGACTTTATATTACCTGTTCTTTTGTAAATTCATGATAAAGTAGCGTTTTGGGTAAAATCGTCTCATTTGTCATCCGTGTTTTTAACTTGTAATTATTAATATGATTACTTGGATCATGATTACTTATATCCAGAATGTAAAACATGATTTATATATAATATATATTCAGAATATATCGATAAATGGAAAAAAATACACCGTTCATGGAGACGGTAGTCCGTACGTACGCATGAACGCTGTTTTCGTTTTCTTATTGAATTGAATGGAATTAAGTAGATGAAATACATATAAATATACATAAATCCAGTATCATTATTATGTCATATATTTCATTAATACTTATTATATATACTTTATAATCATTCATGAATGGTTAATCATTGAGAATGAATCTCATCGCGGCATGGAGACGGTAGTCCATAAGTACGCACGAGCGATGATATCGTTCCCATGGTCGTGGAATTGTGTTGAAGTGTATGTATAATATTTCAGTATCAATATCACTTTATAATAATCATATATAGTTACTCATTACAACATTATACCCATCCAATTAAGGTGGTGGCGGAAAATAGATTACACCACGGTGTGGAGACGGTATTCTGAACGCACGCACGCACGGTGATTTCCTTTTTCTGTAGGATGTATAGAAGGTTAATTAGAGTTGTTTCATATTTATAATAACATATAAACATATAATAAATACTGATGTTATTACTTTATCATGAAACAAATAAATAAGAAGAAGTTGAAGAAGAAAGAAATTGAAAAAGATCGGTAATGGATATTACCTCTTTTTTGAAGTGCTTCTTTGAGACCTTCTTTTAGGGCACTAAAATTGGTCTTTGAGGAAGACCAGAACCTCTAGGATGTTTCTAGGTAGGTGGAGAGCAGAATTTGGCCGGGTTTTTCCGAGAATTAATGCTCAATGTTGTGTGAGTAAGAGAGGGAGGAGGTGCCCTTTTATAAGGGAGGAGAGGGGCATCTTATGAAAATCTCAAAATATTATTTTATATTACGGTCAAATTCAGATTATAATTGTTCCAAATGGCCTTATTTCGAATATAAAGTAAGTATTGGTCGAAATCCTCTCATAAAATAGGATTTAGACAAGTTTTGGTTATTATTTTAACCTTATCAATTAGATTTAACTCTAAGTTAAATAATTTAACTTTTACCGTGTCTTTTTCTTTTCTTACACTATATGGTTAATAAACTTACTATATCAAGCCAAAAGAACCCCAAGTTGTTTATTATTTATATTTCTATCCTTATCTATGTCATTTGGCCGAACCTTAGATTTTTAGAAATTAAATAACAATTAATAATATAATATTTGTTTTAAAAACTAATTTATGTCAATTTTGACACTATTTGGTACATGATTTTTATGAAATTTTTAACAGAATGATAAGTTCGAAGAAAGTTACTTAAATAAACAATAACATGTCATATTAACCTATAAAATTAGTTTAAGTCATAAAAAGTTTCAAATTACATTTATTTGGGCATTTATAACATCAATTATGTTAATATTTTCTTAAAAAGGTAATTACTGCATCATCGTTGTGTCATAAATAAATTAAATTATTTAATGTAAAAAAATTACAAATAAAATACCATTATGTAGGAAATCCTATTATCTTTCTAATTAATATTTATAGTCGAAATTATATTATGTATAACCCTATATTAAATATGTTTTAGTAAATAAACGTTGATTTTAACTCTTTTAACTCTTCTTTGAATTAAATAATAATAAATGTCCTAATCTAATCCATGTGGGCCTAAATGATAATATTTTACACTTAAGGTTGTTTATGGTCGAGATACACTTGTCCAATAGGATTAGGACATGTGTTAGGTTAATATCATTTTTACGGTTAATTACCCTATTTACTTTTAACCGTGGTAAATAAAAGTAAAAGTTATTATTCACCAAAAATTATTTTCATCTCATTGAACCACATTTTACTTACCGTCATCAACCGTGTCTCTAGGATTTTTGAAATTCCATTCACAGAAGTGGTAAAATTAAGATTTATGAAAAAAAATTAATTTTTTTTTAACTACCACTTAGTAGTTTCACTATTCATCAAAAATTGAAGTTTTTCAGGAAAATGCCAAAATTTCACTCTAAGCTATAATTGATATTCTGAATTCAAAAATGAATTCTATTTTAAAAAATTCCCAACATATAAGTTGCATTAATTAATTTTATAATTAATTTCCGCTGTCACAACAAATAGCATGTTTTTAAGAGATAATAACTATCAAAAGATTAACACTTGTTTATGTCTGGTGTAAATGTGAAATTACATCCAATGACCAACATTGTATTGAATTGTAAAAATATATTCTAAATATTAATAATTAATCACTATTAATTATTTCGATTAAAAAAAGTTGTTTTTAATTAAAATTTAGTAATTTTCACTATTCATCAGAAAATGAAAGTTATCCGAAAAGTACCAAAATTTCACCCTAAGCTAATTTCGATATTACGAATCCAAAAACAAAGTCCATTTTGAAAAATAAAATTTACAAAATTTCAAAAAGTGGTTATTAATATTCATAACGTCTAGTTTTAATAATATTTTAATAGCATATTGCTGTTTAGTGAAACTCGTTATTGCGTACTACACACGCTAGCGAGGAAGGTCGCGATTGCATGTAATGGAAGGAAAGTCAAGGATACGTGTTTTGAAAGCTTCTTTTGGTGTAGCGTACAACACAAGACATTAATGAAATTAAAAAGAATATTTTTCATAAAATTTTGGGGTGTTACATTCTACCCCCCTTAAAATGAATTTCGCCCTCGAAATTCGTCGGGGTTATAAATGGTTTACTATTCGAAATTTTCTTTAATAGAAATCCACATTGTAAAAAGGAATACCAAAACCAATCTTTAAAAACAAAAGTATGAAACGTAACGGTTACCCAAATAAACTAATCACTGGGTTTCCACATAGGTGAAAATATGGATATGGAAGAGAAATCTAACCATCATGTTCTGATGGAGAGTGGTAGAGAACATGGGTATGGAAAAGGCAGCAATCACAAAGCCATAAATTTGTGACGATCTAGGGTACCATCTGATTAATCAGATATAAGAGCACTAGGACAACATTTTTGGTTTTCAATATCATTTCCCTAAAGTTGAAAATTTTGAATTAGAAGAAATACTTACTTGATTTTGGTACAATCTCACTATTGTTCGTGCTTTGAACAATTTCCACTTCATTTCTTAATGAAATGAAGTTTAATTTGTTATTCGTGAAGTGTTAACAGATCATGTGATAGAATGATGGGTCATTCCATCTGTTTCAAAAAAAATAGCAATAGTTATCAAATATACATAAGTTCGTCTTTGGTGAGGTTAATCATAAACGATTCCAAAAATGAACTTATACTTCATATATCATACCGCTTAATAAAATAAAACTAGTTTCTACTAACCAGGGACTTTCTATAGGCCAGTGGTATGCGATAAAGGCCCGTCGTACTTTAGTTGTGGGTTTGATTCCCACATCCTTGGCCGACGTGATGGGTTGTCGCACATCCTGCAGGTTGTCCTTCTTCTAAAACTACATTATCCCATCAATAATATCAAAAAAAAGTTTTATCCTTAAACAATACTAACTTACGTCCAACATAATCCATTCCAATCTTTAGGCTTATCTAAAATACTTTGGTCCATGCTCATAGTATAAAGAAAATGATTACTTGAAATGTCATCAACCAACCATCATTTATCCCCCATTATCTTGTTGGTCACATTCCAATCATGTGAATACCTTAATCATGTATTCTATTGAAAAATGAATACCCATTAAACCTTTGTGAAAACATGAATGCTGTTAAAAGTTAACTCATTCCAAAATCCAAAAATTCTATATACTCAAACCATGATATAACCTTCTCCTTATATCAGTCATGAGCTCATGAATACTATCAAACATTTAATTTTATCCTTATCCCTTCATTATGCGCATATCATCTACATTCCAAAAATATCTAAATAACCTTTCATGGATATTGGTACCATTAATCATACACTTTCAAAACTCAAGGAAAGTCAACAGTGTAACAATCCTTTGATGTCTCTTTATTCCATAGTACCATGAGATTACTTATACAACATTACACATGATAAACATGTAATCATTCCACTACCTTCTTAAACCATTGACCAAGATTCAACAATTCTTTCATCTCACATATCATTTGTAGTCTCTTCATCATCATTAACATAAATACTTCCCATACGACCATACTGATTCTCTTAATGAGACTTTCCCTTAGGTCATTGGTTTGCATAATGCCCGTACATTCCACATTTAAAACATTTAACCATTGTTGATGTCGTAGCAATACCATTATCCTCATCCATGGTGATAACTGAACCTTTTCCTTTGCACTTACTTGCTTTGGTTCCTTCATTTCCTCACCCAAAGCATCTTCGAGTTCCTTTGAAACATTCTCCTTGATGCCTCTTCCCACATGATTTACATAGGGGAAATTGAACTTTCTTTCCTCTATGATCATCATGAAACTCCATCTTTCTCTTATTGGCCGAGTCAGGAAACATACCAAATTTTACTTTATTGATCATATTATGAGATTGCTGATTCGGCATAATAATGATGTTTGGACTTCCAAATCCCATTTCATTATGAAGAATATCATTCCATTGTCCATCATATCCTCCATTATCGTGAATCATCTTGTTTCCAGCCATTTTCTAAAACCCAAAAAAGAATAGTGTGAGAGGAAAAAATCATGCTAGGGAAAACAACATAATAAAGGTGGAGTATCCTCAATATCTAACATCTTAGGTTAAATTCAATGATCATTACCGTAGTTCTAGGACTATATCCTATACGTATATTTATCCTTAGGGACATCCTTAGACATACCTTATAAATATCTCTAGGGATCTCACTAAAGTTCTCGCATCCTAGTTTTCAAAGGTTGACTAAACCTTTCCTCTGATACCAACTTTAGATACCCGAAGCTTAATGTACAAGGACATTACATTACATTTTCAGAATACTTATTACATAACAAAAACACACACACACGGATCGTAATAGTTTAGTGTCTTTGGAAACTCAGAATATAATCTTATAATCCTGGTGAAAGATCTTCAACATCTCCCATAAAGATCTTATTTTTTTTATACCTAAAACTTTTCTTTATATCCTAGGGAAAAGAAAACATAAAAGGGTGAGCTCAAATGCTCAGAAAGGGTAAACAAAAGAAATATCAATCACATCATATACATAAGTACATAACTTTTGGAAATCTTAACCTGTAAAAGAGATTATAATTTCATAACCTGGGATAACTCATGGCAGTGAAATGTAATCACAATAATCATAACTTAAAACATTAAACTTTGTGGCATACACACATAATCATAGAGAGTCATTTCTTCTTATTCAAGACTCATTGCCAAGACTCTCTTAGTGGACAAAGTCGCTTTCTGAACCAAGTCACCCTCCTTTCAGTCCTGTTTCACTGAACCGGTATAACCTACCATTCCAGCCATGTCTATCTCATGAGATATAAAATCTTTACCCAATGAATTGGAGGGAGATATAGGTCCCACCCATCTCATAATGATACCATTCTTATGTGTGCCACAAAATCATAAACCATACTTCATAGCATAACCCATGTAATAAAAATGGGATTCTTAAACAACATGACAACATAAAACAATTCATATAAGATAAAGGAATTCATAAAAATATTTTCATCACAACATAATAAAATCCATGTAATAATAGGGATAGAAACATAACCCTTTATTATCTTAGATGGAAAATAATTTTGATAAAACACTTGAACTCCATTCTTGAGGAAAATATCATTTCTACTTCCAAAACATTTTTCCTTTCTTAACATGTCATACAACTTTAAACTAAAAGAAGTTGATTAAAAATAAAATTGAAAACTTTTAAAGTAATATTCTTGGAAATAATGTTTTAAAAATCCATTCATGCCGTATAAGTTAAAAAAACATTCTTCCCGTACTTTTGTCGGAAAAGTCAAAAAAGTACCTCGTACGAAAAATGACAAAAGATTCATTTCATATCCTTTACTAAAAACTCACCTAAGGGTAAAATTGGATTTAAACTATTGTAAGTGGATGGAAACAATATTACATATTGAGGGAACATGGATGTGGATGATAAAATACACCCCAGTAAATCACAAAGTAAAAACAATCTCGGATAAAAATGATATTGTGATATTTTCCCTTACCTTAGGTCCGACTTGCTTTGTAAGTGTCAGAACCTCCTGTATAATGATTTAAATCATGTCATTGACTTATTCCAGAATCATATTCATTGTTATTATATCATATATGGTCCACTTATGACTTTATATTACCCGTTCTTTTGTAAATTCATGATAAAGTAGCATTTTGGGTAAAATCGTCTCATTTGTCGTTCGTGTTTTTAACTTGTAATTATTAATATGATTACTTGGATCATGATTACTTATATCCAGAATGTAAAACATGATTTATATATAATATATATTTAGAATATATCTATAAATGGAATGAAATGCACCGTTCATGGAGACGGTAGTCCGTATATACGCATGAACGTTGTTTTCGTTTCCTTATTGAATTGAATGGAATTAAGTAGATGACATACATATAAATATACATAAATACAGTATCATTATTATGTCATATATTTCATTATTACTTATTATATATAATTTATAATCATTCATGAATGGTTAATCATTGAGAATGAATCTCATCTCGTCATGGAGACGGTAGTCCGTACGTACGCACGAGCGATGATATCATTCCCATGGTCGTGGAATTGTGTTGAAGTGTATGTATACTATTTCAGTATCAATATCACCTTATAATAATCATATATAGTTACTCATTACACCATTATACCCATCCAATTAAGGTGGTGGCGGAAAATAGATTACACCACGGCGTGGAGACGGTATTCCGTACGTACGCACGCGCGGTGATTTCCTTTTTCCGTTGGATAGATAGAAGGTTAATTAGAGTTGTTTAATATTTATAATAACAAATCAGTATATAATAAATACTGATTTTATTACTTTATCATGATACAAATAAAGAAGAATAAGTTTAAGAAGAAATAAATTGAAAAAATTGGTAACGGATATTACCTCGTTTTTGAAATGCTTCTTTGAGACCTTCTTTTAGGGCACTAAAATTGGACTTTGAGGAAGACAAGAACCTCTAGGATGTTTCTAGGTAAGTGGAGAGGAGAATTTGGTAGGGTTTGGCCGAGCTTGAAGGCTCAAATATGTGTGAGGAAGAGAGGGAGGAGGTGCCCTTTTATAAGGGAGGAGAGGGGCATCTTAGGAAAATCTCTTAATATTATTTTATATTAAGGTAAAATTCGGTTTATAATGGTTCCAAATGGTCTTATTTCGAAGCTAAAGTGGGGATGGGTCGAACTCCCCTCATCCAATAGGATTTAGACAAGTTTAGGTTATTATTTTAACCTTATCAATTAGATTTAACTCTAAGTTAAATAATTTAGCTTTTACCGTGTCTTTTTGTTTTCTTACACTATATGGTTAATAAACTTACTATATCAAGCCAAACGAACCCCAAGTTGTTTATTATTAATATATCTATCCTTATCTATGTCATTTTGCCGAACCTTAGATTTTTAGGAATTAAATAACAATTAATAATATAATATTGGTTTTAAAAACTAATTTATGTCAATTTTGACACTATTTGGTACATGATTTTTATGAAATTTCTAACAGAATTATAAGTTCGAACCAAGTTTCTTAAATCAACAATAACAAGTCATATTAACCTAGAAAATTAGTGTAAGTCATAGAAAGTCTCAAATTACATTTATTTGGGCATTTATAACATCAATTATGTTAATATTTTCTTAAAAAGGTAATTACTGCATCATCGTTGTGTCATAAATTAATTAAATTATTTATAGTATAAAAATTAAAATTAAAATACAATTATGTAGGAAATATTTTTATCTTTCTAATTAATATTTATAGTTGAAATTATATTATGTATAAACTTATATTAAAAATGTTTTATTAGATAAACTTTGATTTTAACTCTTTCAACTCTTCTTTGAATTAAATAATAATAAATGTCCTAATCTAATCCAAGTGGGCCTAAATGATAATATTTTACACTTAAGGTTGTTTTTGGTCGACATAAACTTATCCAATAGGATTAGAACATGTGTTATGGTAATATCATTTTTACCCTTAATTACCCTATTTACTTTTAACCATGGTAAATAAAAGTAAAAAGTTATTATTCACCAAAAATTATTTTCATCTCATTGAACCAAATTTTACTTACTGACATCGACCGTGTCTCTCGGATTTTTGAAATTCCATTCACAGAAGCGGTAAATTTAAGATTTATGAAAAAAATTATTTTTTTAACTACCACTTAGTAGTTTCACTATTCATCAAAAATTGAAGTTTTTCAGAAAAATGCCAAAATTTCACCCTAAGCTATAATTGATATTCCTAATTCAAAAATGATTTCTATTTTACAAAATTCCCAACTTATAAGTTGAATTAAATAATTTTAGAATTAATTTCCGCTGTCACAACAAATAGCATGTTTTTAAGAGATAATAACTATCAAAAGATTAACACTTGTTTATGTCCGGTGTAAATGTGAAATTACATCCAATGACCAACATTGTATTGAATTGTAAAAATATATTCTAAATATTAATAATTTATCACTATTAATTATTTCGATTAAAAAAAGTTGTTTTTAATTAAAATTTAGTAATTTTCACTATTCATCAGAAAATGAAAGTTTTCCGAAAAGTACCAAAATTTCACCCTAAGATAATTTCGATATTACGAATCCAAAAACAAAGTCCATTTTGAAAAATAAAATTTACAAAATTTCAAAAAGTGGTTATTACTATTCATAACGGCTAGTTTTAATAATATTTTAATAGCATATTGCTGTTTAGTGAAACTCGTTATTGTGTACTACACACGCTATCGAGGAAGGTCGTGATTGCGTGTAATGGAAGGCAAGTCAAGGATGCGTGTTGTGAAAGCTTCTTTTGGTGTAGCGTACAACACAAGACATTAATAAAATTAAAAAGAATATTTTTCATAAAATTTCAGGGTGTTACATTCTACCCCCCTTAAAATGAATTTCGCCCTCGAAATTCATCGGGGTTATAAATGGTTTACTATTCGAATGTTTCTTTAATAGAAACCCACATTGTAAAAAGGAATACCAAAACCAATCTTTAAAAACAAAAGTATGAAACGTAACGGTTACCCAAATAAACTAATCACTGGGTTTCCACATAGGTGAAAATATGGATATGGAAGAGAAATCTAACCATCATGTTCTGATGGAGAGTGGTAGAGAACATGGCTATGGAAAAGCCAGCAATCACAAAGCCATAAATTTGTGACGATCTAGGGTATCATCTGATTAATCAGGTATAAGATCACTAGGACAACATTTTTGGTTTTCAATATCATTTCCCTAAAGTTGAAAATTTTGAATTAGAAGAAATACTTACTTGATTTTGGTACAATCTCACTATTGTTCGTGCTTTGAACAATTTCCACTTCATTTCTTAAAGAAATGAAGTTGAATTTGTTATTCGTGAAGTGTTAACAGATCATGTGATAGAATGATGGGTCATTCCATCTGTTTCAAACAAACATTTAACAATAGTTATCAAATATACATAAGTTCTCCTTTGGTGAGGTTAATCATATACGATTCCAAAAATGAACTTATACTTTATATATCATACCGCTTAATAAAATAAAACTAGTTTCTACTAACCAGGAACTTTCTATAAGCCAATGGTATGCGATAAAGGCCCGTCGTACTTTAGTTGTGGGTTTGATTCCCACACCCTTGGCCGATGCGATGGGTTGTCGCACATCCTGCAGGTTGTCATTTTTTTAAAACTACATTATCCCATCAACAATATCAAAAAAAAAGTTTTATCCGTAAACAATACTAACTTACATCCAACATAATCCATTCCAATCTTTAGGCTTATCTAAAATACTTCGGTCCAAGCTCATAGTATAAAGAAAATGATTACTTGAAATGTCATCAACCAACCATCATTTATCCCCCATTATCTTGTTGGTCACATTACAATCATGTGAATACCTTAATCATGTATTCTCTTGAAAAATGAATACCCATTAAACCTTTGTGAAAACATGAATTCTGTCAAAAGTTAACTCATTCCAAAATCCAAAAATTCTATATACTTAAACCATGACAAAACCTTCTCCTTATATCAGTCATGAGCTCATGAATACTATCAAACATTTAATTTTATCCTTATCCCTTCATTATGCGCATATCATCTACATTCCAAAAATATCTGAATAACCTTTCATGGATACTGGTACCATTAATCATACACTTTCAAAACTCAAGGAAATATAATAGTGTAACAATCCTTTGATGTCTCTTTATTCCATAGTACCATGAGATTACTTATACAACATTACACATGATAAACATGTAATCATTCCACTACCTTCTTAAACCATTGACCGAGCTTTAACAATTCTATCATCTCACATATCATTTGTAGTCTCTTCATCATCATCAACATAAATACTTCCCATACAACCATACTGATTCTCTTCATGAGACTTTCCCTTAGGGAATTGGTTTGCATAATGCTCGTACATTCCACATTTAAAACATTTATCCATTGTTGATGTCGTAGCAATACCATTATCCTCATCCATGGTGTTAACTGAACCTTTTCCTTTGCACTTACTTGATTTATGTCTTTCTTTTCCACACCCAAAGCATCTTCGAGTTCCTTTTAAACATTCTCCTTGATTCCTCTTCCCACATGATATTCATAGGGGAAATTGAACTTTCTTTCCTCTATGATCATCATGAAACTCCATCTTTCTCTTATTAGCCGAGTCAGGAAACTTACTAAATTTTTTTATTGATCATATTATGAGATTGCTGATTCAGCATAATAATGATGTTTGGAGTTCCAAATCCCATTTCATTATGAAGAATATCATTCCATTGTCCATCATATCCTCCATTATCGTGAATCATCTTGTTTCCAGCCATTTTCTAAAACCCAAAAAAGAATAGTGTGAGAGAAAAAATCATGCTAGGGAAAACAACATAATAAAGGTGGAGTATCCTCAATATCTAACATCTTAGGTTAAATTCTATGATCGTTACCATAGTTCTATGACTGTATCCTATACGTATACTTATCCTTAGGGACATCCCTAGACATACCTTATAAATATCTCTAGGGATCTCACTAAAGTTCTCGCATCCTAGTTTCCAGAGGTTGACTAAACCTTTCCTCTGATAACAGCTATAGAGACCCGAAGCTTAACGTACAAGGACATTAAATTACTTTTGTGGAATACTTATTACATAATAAAAACACACACACAAGGATCGTAATAGTTTAGTGTCTTTGGAAACTTAGAATATAATCTTCTAATCCTGGTGAAAGATCTTCAACATCTCCCATAATGATCTTCCTTTTTTTATTCCTAAAACTTTTCATTATATCCTGGGGAAAAGAAAACATAAAAGGGTGAGCTCAAATGCTCAGTAAGGGTAAAAAAAAGAAATATCAATCACATCATATACATAAGCACATAACTTTTGGAAATCTTAACCTGTAAAAGAGATCATAATTTCATAACCTGGGATAACTCATGGCAGTGAAATGTAATCACAATAATCATAACATAAAACATTAAACTTTGTGGCATACACACATAAACATAGAGAATCATTTCTTGTTAGTTAAGACTCATTGCCAAGACTATCTTAGTGGACAAAGTCCCTTTCTGAACCGAGTCACCCTCGTTTCAGTCCAGTTTCACTGAACCGGTATAACCTACCATTCCAGCCATGTCTATATCATGAGATATAAAATCTTTACCCAATGCATTGGAGGGAGATATAGGTCCCACCCATCTCATAATGATACCATTCTTATGTGTGCCACAAAATCATAAACCATACATCATAGCATAACCCATGTAATAAAAATGGGATTCTTAAACAACATGACATCATAAAACAATTCATATAAGATAATGGAATTCATAAAAATATTTTCATCCCAACATAATCAAATCCATGTAATAATAGGGATAGAAACAGAACCCTTTATTATCTTAGATGGAAAATAATTTTGATAAAACACTTGAACTCCATTTTTGAGGAAAATATCCTTTCTACTTCAAAAACATTTTTCCTTTATTAACATGTCATGAAACTTTAAATTAAAAGAAGTTGATTAAAAATAAAATTGAAAAGTTGTAAAGGAAGCTTCTTGGAAATAATTTTTTAAAAATCCATCCATTTCGTATAAGTTAAAAAATCATTCTTCCCGTACTTTTGTCGGAAAATTCAAAAAAGTACCTCGTACGAAAAACGACAAAAGATTCATTTCATATCCTTTACTAAAAACTCACCGAAGGGTAAAATTGTATTTAAACTATTTTAAGTGGATTGAAACAATATTACATATTGAGGAAACATGGATGTGGATGATAAAATACACCCCAGTAAATTCCAAAGTAAAAACAATCTCGGATAAAAATGAGATTGTGATATTTTCCCTTACCTTAGGTCCGACTTGCTTTATAAGTGTGCGAACCTCCTGTATAATAATTTTAATCATGTTATTGACTTATTCCAGAATCATATTCATTGTTATTATATCATATATGGTCCACTTATGACTTTATATTACTCGTTCTTTTGTAAATTCATGTTAAAGTAGCGTTTTGGGTAAAATCGTCTCATTTGTCGTTCGTGTTTTTAACTTATAATTATTAATATGATTACTTGGATCATGATTACTTATATCCATAATGTAAAACATGATTTATATATAATATATATTCAGAATATATCGATAAATGTAATGAAATACTCCGTTCATGGAGACGGTAGTCTGTACGTACGCGTGAACGCTGTTTTCGTTTCCTTATTGAATTGAATGGAATTAAGTAGATGACATACATATAAATATACATAAATCCAGTATCATTATTATGTCATATATTTCGTTAGTACTTATTATATATACTTTATAATCATTCATGAATGGTTAATCAATGAGAATGAATCTCATCGCGTCGTGGAGACGGTAGTCCGTACGTACGCACGAGCGATGATATCGTTCCCATGGTCGTGGAATTGTGTTTAAGTGTATCTATACTATTTCAGTATCAATATCACTTTATAATAATCATATATAGTTACTCATTACACCATTATACCCATCCAATTAAGGTGGTGGCGGAAAATAGATTACACCACGGCGTGGAGACGGTATTCCGTATGTACGCACGCGCGGTGATTTCCTTTTTACGTAGGATGGATAGAAGGTTAATTAGAGTTGTTTCATATTTATAATAACATATAAGTATATAAGAAATACTGATGTTATTACTTTATTATGAAACAAATAAATAAGAAGAAGTTGAAGAAGAAAGAAATTGAAAAAGATCGGTAATGGATATTACCTCTTTTTTGAAGTGCTTCTTTGAGACCTTCTTTTAGGGCACTAAAATTGGTCTTTGAGGAAGACCAGAACCTCTAGGATGTTTCTAGGGAAGTGGAGAGGAGAATTTGGTAGGGTTTGGCCGAGCTTGAAGGCTCAAAGTTGTGTGACGAAGAGAGGGAGGTGGTGCCCTTTTATAAGGGAGGAGAGGGGCATCTTAGGAAAATCTCAAAATATTATTTTATATTAAGGTCAAATTCGGTTTATAATGGTTCCAAATGGTCTTATTTCGAAGATAAAGTGGGTATGGGTCGAAATCCTCTCATCCAATAGGATTTATAAATGTTTAGGTTGTTATTTTCACCTTATCAATTAGATTTAACTCTAAGTTAAATAATTTAACTTTTACCGTGTCTTTTTGTTTTCTTACACTATATGGTTAGAAAACTTACTATATCAAGAAAAACGAACCCCAAGTTGTTTATTATTAATATATCTATCCTTATCTAAGTCATTTGGCCGAACCTTATATTTTTAGGAATTATATAACAATTAATAATATAATATTTGTTTTAAAAACTAATTTATGTCAATTTTGACACTATTTGGTACATGATTTTTATGAAATTTCTAAAAGAATGATAAGTTCGAACCAAGTTACTTAAATCAACAATAACATGTCATATTAACCTATAAAATTAGTTTAAGTCATAAAAAGTCTCAAATTATATTTATTTGGGCATTTATAACATCAATTATGTTAATATTTTCTTTAAAAGGTAATTACTGCATCATCGTTGTGTCATAAATAAATTAAATTATTTAAAGTATAAAAATTAAAATTAAAATACCATTATGTAGGAAATCGTTTTAGATTTCTAATTAATATTTATTGTCGAAATTATATTATGTATAACCCTATATTAAAAATGTTTTAGTAAATAAACTTTGATTTTAACTCTTTTAACTCTTCTTTGAATTAAATAATAATAAATGTCCTAATCTAATCCAAGTGGGCCTAAATGATAATATTTTACACTTAAGGTTGTTTTTGGTCGAGATACACTTGTCCAATATGATTAGGACATGTGTAAGGGTAATATCATTTTTACCCTTAATTACCCTATTTACTTTTAATCGTGGTAAATAAAAGTAAAAAGTTACTATTCACCAAAAATTATTTTCATCTCATTGAAACACATTTTACTTACTGAAATCAACCGTGTCTCTCGGATTTTTGAAATTACATTCACAGAAGCGGTAAAATTAATATTTATGAAAAAAAATTAATTTTTTTTTAACTACCACTTAGTAGTTTCACTATTCATCAAAAAATGAAGTTTTTCAGAAAAATGCCAAAATTTCACCCTAAGATATAATTGATATTCCAAATTCAAAAATGATTTCTATTTTAAAAAATTCCCAACATATAGGTTGCATTAATTGATTTTATAATTAATTTCCGCTGTCACAACAAATATCGTGTTTTTTAAGAGATAATATCTATCAAAAGATTAACACTTGTTTATGTCTGGTGTAAATGTGAAATTACATCCAATGACCAACATTGTATTGAATTGTAAAAATATATTATAAATATTAATAATTTATCACTATTAATTATTTTGATTAAAAAAAGTTATTTTTAATAAAAATTTAGTAATTTTCACTATTCATCAGAAAATGAAAGTTATCTGAAAAGTACCAATATTTCACCCTAAGCTAATTTAGATATTACGAATCCAAAAACAAAGTCCATTTTGAAAAATAAAATTTACAAACTTTCAAAAAGTGGTTATTACTATTCATAACGGCTAGTTTTAATAATATTTTAATAGCATATTGCTGTTTAGTGAAACTCGTTATTGCGTACTACACACGCTATCGTGGAAGGTCGCAATTGCGTGTAATGGAAGGCAAGTCAAGGATGCGTGTTGTGAAAGCTTATTTTGGTGTAGCGTACAACACAAGACATTAATGATATTAAAAAGAATATTTTTCATAAAATTTCGTGGTGTTACAGATATAGATTCTTTCCATTTTAAAATGTTAATAATTCTGATTGTTTCATTTAGTTTTGTAATGGTCATGTGGGACCCCAATATTTTACACAAAGTTTATAATTATTATATTACTCTATAAATTAAAATTATTTTGTTTTAATGATTTATTATTTTTAATTTTCATTTCCTCAAATTATTGGATTTTTTTGTAAAATGAAAACCAAGACGATCATGTTTCAATAATTTAGTGATATTGACAAATAAATTTATAATGATTTTTTATTATTTTTTGAAACTCATTCCATAATTAGGGAGTGTGAGTTTCATCCATAACACTTGAGTACAAAAACTTCCATCTACTATATATTCAGATTTAGTAGTGGAAGGTGCTACCAAATGTTGTTTCTAAAAATAAAATGAAACTAATGAATCTCTTACTAAATTACAAGTTCTAGAAGTACATTTTCTATCCTTTTTACCTCCACATAAGGAATTATACGAAAAATTTTAATTTAAAATAATTTCCAAAATAAAAGAAAAGCCACTAATACATAGTTCCATTAAGATAACAAAAATTTGTTTAACTGGTTTTAAGTGGGATTACTATAGATTAGATTGATTACTTTCACATAAGAATACAGAAAACATTATTTCTATATGAATAACTATTAAGTATAGTAGGCTACCTATCATTAGATTAATTTTTTTGACCAAATCATTTCCCAACTTCTTCAAGATTGAGAGTATTTGGGGATGCAATGGGTGTAATATATAATTTTGGTATTTTCATATCCCAACTTTTAAGAAGATATTTTACAAAGTTTTGTTTAGATATATAAGCACCATTTTGGTTTTTGATAAATTTGAAAACCAAGGAAAAATGTTAACTCACACATCATACTCATCTCAATCTAAGATTTCACAAGATCTACAAAAAATTTGTTAATGATTGTTGAGTTGATCAGGATATGATTTTATCAAACTATATTTTAATAGTTATAATATTTTTATTTTCATCATAAAAATATTTGGATCTATGGTTCCCTTAAGATAATAATTCTGTAACAAAAATCTTGTGAATCAACGATAACATGTTTTAGGGGCTTGTTGTGGTTCATATAAAGTTGTGATAAGTTTAAAAACATAATAAATATGTTTTTCATCATAAAAAAGAGGGGTTTGTCTAAAAAAATCTTCTTTATGTACATGTCTATTATTAAAATGACACTTCACATCCATTTGAAAAAAAAATAACGAGTACTGCAAAGGCTAATAAAATAGAAATATACATAATTCTAACTACCAATACATAGGTTTCTTCATTCCTCTTGTAAATTATATTTCATATTCAAGATGAATACATATCATCCAAATACTCTAAATGAGAAATTTTTGGTTTTAGGCCTATCCACAACTCATGTGGAATTTTATCAAGAAAATAAAAAATAAAAAATCTATTTATAGTATTACAAGTAGTACTAACTAATTATGCCAAAAAAATGTATAGTGATTATCTATTCTCTCATCATGGTTATAATTGTTTCTTGAAGAATGTGATTTAATCATTCAGTAACAACATTTTTCTAAGGAGTTCCAAGAGATGAAAAGTTGTGTGCAATGACTTTCTTACTACAAAAAGTATCAACATATGAATTTACATATTCAAAACCATGATCACTAAGAATATTTATCAAGTGAATGTTTTTCAGATTTTTATATTTGGATACAAATGTTTTCAAATAACAAAAGGATTCATGTTTCATTGTATGAAAATAGACCCATGTATATCTAGTGTAATGATCAACAAAAAAATACATATTATTTTATTCCATTATATCTAGTTTTTGTAGGTTGAAAAAGATCCATGTTCACTAAATATAAATCATAATAATTTTAGACTTCACTAATTGATTTAAAACAAAACTTATGTTGATTATCTTATTTAAAAAGGTTACAAATATTTGAAGAATCAAATTTATGTTTTTGTATGTCCTTCACAACTATTTTCATAGTAAGCTTATATAAGTTCCTAAGGATATAGTGTCCAAAACATATATGTTATAACCAAGGTTGATCTTACATTTCACTAAATAAAAGTATGTCTTGGCTCCTAAGTTCTTCTTTGTTTAGTTTGTAAACATTTTAATTCCTATTGGAAGAAATAACGTATTCAAACATGGAATTTATTTCTATACATTTGTCATTTGTAAAATTAGAAATGTAAACTTCATCACTTAATTGACTTATACATGTAAGGTTATTCTTAATAACTTTAAGAAATAAAACTATTGAAATTAAAGCTTTACCAAGAAGAAAAATATTTCATATACTAATAATATCTCCTTTAGCATTTTCCTTTAAGGTAAATTTTCTTCATTTTATATTGAAAATATTTTTAGAGAAGTCTTTATGTGCATTCATATGTCTGGAACACCCACTATCCATGAACCATGTATTCTTATTCTTGGTATTTTTTATTTTCCTAAAAATAAAACAATTAGATATTCAAATCCCAAACGTTCTTGGGTCCCAATAGGTTAGTAAGTAAAATTTTTGGAATCCATTTTTTTTTGAAATATAGGCTTTTCAGAACCCTAAATATTGAAATTTATTAAGGGAATAATTCTTTTTCCAGTGTCCACCAATTAAACATTTATTGAAAATGGGGTCATTTTTTGGAATAAATAATGTGTTACTAAAAACTGGTTTTTTATAGGTACATACCATTCTAGTACTCTGTTTATATGAATTCAGTTTTTTATATATTTTCTCAAAAATTTCATTAGCTATGGTGAAATTTGATAAAAGTTTATTTCGAGAAGAAATTTAATTTTTTTATAACTAATTCCTTATCCTTACTATTAATTGTTTTGGAATTGAGTTTTTTAAAACTAGTTAGTGAACTATTCTTTTCAAAAATTACTTTTTCTAAATATATAAAAATATAATCTTTTACAAAACTAGATTTATCAATATATTTTGTTAATTCAATAGTTCATTTGTTAAAATATCAATTCCTCAGTCATATTTTTCATATTTTTCCTTAGCCTTATCAATTTTTTAAAAAACATTACAATTTTAATTTTTAAAAAAATATTTAAAAACGTGAAACATAATCATAATAATGTAAAGTATAATCATCAATAGTTGATGAGGATTAATTATTTTAAGATATTGAAATCTACTCATTAGGATATTTTTTCTTTAAAGACATATTAATTAAAGGTTCAGTTGTGCATACCTTGGCCATAAAACATTGATTTGTAATAGGTACTTTAGCAAGAATACCAATATTTAACTAATCATGAATTTCATTAACTAAGTAATTATCTAAATAATCCCATCCACTAACAATCCATGTTTTAGTGGCTTTAAGAAATTTTTTCCCATTTGAATTATGAAAATTCTCTTAATTCCAACTAGAATTCCTATCATTCTTGTATTTTTTGTTCAACTTGGGATAGATAGGTCAAATATATCTGGCTCATTTTCAATCATAACAAGTAAATTCAGAATCTTTCTTTTCATTACTCCACTTGTTAACATTTTTGGGATGATACTGAAAATCCTTTTTAACAGCAATCTTTTTCATTATCGGAGAAAGATTATTTACTTCATTCATAGAATGTTCAGAATCACATGACTCGGATTGAACAATAACTTTATTTTTCATTGATGACATAACAACATTATTTTCAGTACAATATTTTATCAAATTTTAATATGTTTTAAAAAAACTCTACTATTCTTTTTCTTTTCTTCCTCAAAATACCTACTCAACCAACCCTTTTATTTTAAAATTATTCTAAATAAATATTCAAGAGTGAGATTTTTTATCTTCCATGATTCATAAAGTAATATTTTATTTTATTCCCACTCATTGGGATTGATGTCATTATATTTTCAATCTCAGTTTCCTCTTCTAATCATTTCATTCCCATAGATTATAGACTATTGACTATGTTCGTGAACTTTTGTTGTACCTTTGTAACAGGTTCACTAAAAGGGAATTCAAATGCTTGATAGTATGCTCAAAAAATTGTTTTTATAGTTTAAAAAAATTAAAGTTAAAAAATGAGTAATCTCAAGCTTTGAAAAAAATTTATTAGTAGCTTCACTAGAATAAATCTGACTATAAATTCTACGTGTCATTGAACAATCTAATGTGTTTATAACTCTATAATTTAATTGATACTCTAGTTTTTCCTTATTTTTAAAAGTAATCACATCCTTTTCAAAATCATATAATCTCTCATTAACATGACTAAATTTTTAACTTATATATATATGATTAATTTATTTATTATATCTCTTAAATACTCATAATCATCTCCATAAAAAATCATGGTTCTATTTGGATTGAGGTAATCTATAAAACCAACATTGAATCCCGCCATCTTTAAAAAAATTAAAAAAAAATCTACACCACAATATAGGTTAGTATAGTAGGTATTTATAAAAAAACTCATTATAACAAACAAACTTTAAAAGGTAAAAAGATAAAAGGTATAAAGTATTGTTAGTGGAAACCACTTTTGATACCAAATGTAAGTACCAGCATAATATAAACATGGCTCTGATACCAATTTGTGGATCATAATCTATATGAAGATGGCTAAATAAAACAGGGGATAAATTTTTGTTTAAAAACATTCATTTTTAATCTTAAGATAATCATAGTTTAACATGTTTAAACAAATAATATTCACAAAACCTCTTAAGTGTTTAAATGATAATCAGACATGGCCATTGGGTTTGATAAAAAAAGTATCATAATTATGTAGATTCCAATATGTATTCCCCATGTCTTAATGATAAATTTCTTATATATTAATATCATATAGAATTGTATTCAGTAAGAATGGGTAATGTATTCAATGATTAATTGTATTCACAATAGAAAAAATTTAATTAGATAAAACACCAAAAAAATCAAAATCCTAGTAGTTATGATAAATCATAGTATTACATAAGTAGTGATTCTATCTTAAAGAACATATAATTATAATCATTGTAAACCATATTCACCAAAAAAATACAATGTTGAAAAATTTTATCACAATCAATACGATAAACAAGTAACTAATATAAAGATGAATATAAAATAATTCAATTTCAATTTTATGCATCTGTAATAAAAAACATGTAATAAAATAAGTAATACAAATGAATTCAATTTTTTTAACACAAAGTAAAGGGTATTCAATAACCTATAATAGTGGTCCCTCATTTTATACTTACAAGAAATTTTTTCTTTCCCATACCAAGGAAATCCCTCAATACGATGATCGGTCTATCTCACTATCCCCATGAGCCTTCGATATGATGATCGTCATGTCTATATAGTTGTATCCATGATCCCTCAATGTGATGTTCAGTTTTTATATCTTCTAAGCCTCAGAATCCCTTTGTCATATTCCCATAATCAGATGCACAAATCAATTACAATAACAAATTAAAAAAATATTACATATACTATAAACAAGTAGTTCACTCCTCTAAGATTTTAAGCTCTCACACACTGAGAATTTTTTCAAATGAAATTATCATTACTTCATATAATAATATTTTAATGACCAGGTATTTATAGGAAGGCATCCAAAAGTCATCTTGATCCTCCAACAGTCATATTTCTTTGAGTTTTCATGATGACTTGGATACTTGGAACTTCAATGGTCATATTATAACAGATTATGTGATGTCATTTTGAGGTACACCATTTAATGTGAAAAATGTATTCCATTATTATAAAATATTGATTATTATTAAATATTTAAAATTAGATAACTCTGATAGATTTTCATAAAGAATATCATTATTATTTTCTTTATGAGTATGATTCTGATATTATAAGTTCTGATGTCTAGTCTAATTATAAGAACATCTTCTAGCATGAAGCCAAGCCATAAAGTTCTAAATTCTATTTGATAAAATTTAGTCAAATCATTATCTGTTCCATACTCATTATGATAATTGTAATTAATATGGTATTTTTATATTCTTGAGTACTTTAAAACTAAATCAAAGTAATGGTAAAACATATATGTTTTCTATAAAAACTATCATAAAATACTTTGGATATGAAATATGTAGTAATTAAGTATTTAAGAAAGAGATTGTGATTTCCAAATCAAATGGAATGGAAAATTCAAAATATACTTTTGACTTAAAAATTTGTAGGAGAAATAATCCCAACCAAAACAAAACTAGATTTTAAAAGTAACCATTATGGTTTTGGTAAATTCTTTATCAAAATAACATTTAAAAGGAAAAATTAAATAGAAATTTTAATATTATTATTAATTATATATGTATTAAAACAAGTCATATGTGAGTATATAAACCATGAAAATAAAAATAGGTTCATAATACAAAACATGCAAAAAGGGAGTAAATTCGAGACAAATAAACCTTAACTTTCATTACCGAGTTTAAGGAATTCTATTTATCCGAATATATAATAAATATAACAATGTTATTCACTTATATAAAAATATTATTAATAATATTTTGTTTATTATTCATATATAATCATTCTCAACCCATATATTAGTTAGATATAGATTCTTTCCATTTTAAAATGTAAATAATTTTGATTGTTTCATTTATTTGTGTAATGGTCATGTGGGACCCCAATATTTTACACAAAGTTAATAAATATTATATTAATCTATAAATTAAAATCATTTTGTTTTAATGATTTATTATTTCTAATTTTCATTTCCTCAAATTATTGGCTTTTTTGGAAAATGAAAACCAAGACGAGCATGTTTCAATAATTTAGTGATATTGACAAATAAATTTATAATGATTTTTTTATTATTTTATCATTCCACAATATCATTAAGGAAAAATAACACTCCATAATATAATATATATTAATAAAATGAATATTTGTAACTCTTCATGTATGGTGGTGGTAAAAAATGAAATATGTCAATTTGTGGAGGTGGTAGTCCACACACACACATGACTGTGACATTAATTTTTTATAAAAAGGTTGGAAGGTAGGAATTTGTTTGTCCTTTTAAAATATTATAAATGTTAAAAATATCATATTTTTTTAATTACCCTTTTATAACCATCCATTTATGGTGGTTATTAAAAAAATGTGTTTATTTATGGAGGTAGAAGTCTACACCTACGCACGGATAACATTCCCATGTTTCTAAGGTAGGGGGAAAGATATATAATGTTTATATAACTCACATAATAACATTAAGGTATATTAATAATACTAAATTCATTGCATTATAATGGGTATAATATATTAGAAGGAGAAATATATAGAAGAAAAATTTTAAGATGTTCTTAGTACTCTCATTGATAATTTAAACCATCACATTGAGTACCACCTGGAAATTTAGGATTTAGAGATTTTCTTAGGACTATGTAAAACATAAATTCTTAATAAGTATCTATTTTAAGTAAAAAATGGGTTTCAATCAATAAGAACACTATTTTTTTTTGATGATGTGGTGGAAGACTTCTTTTGTAAGGGATGGGGGTGGAACTTTTGCAATACCCGTAACTTTATTTCATTGTCAGGTCGCATTCAAAGGAAGGTTTATTGAAAATTGAAAAATAGTAGATATTAAATTAGTGTGGGTCTATTAATTCTTCAAAAACTCATTTGAGGACAAGGAATTGGGTATTTTATTATTTTTCACAATTTTAACATTTACCATTATTTTATTCTTCCACGATAACTTATTTTTTTTACATATGTAAGTTATTTTAAGGAATAAAATTGAGATTGAACTTATTATATAATCTGAATATTAATATTAAAATTATTTAAAAACTTTTATAATATTAAATTTATAAAAGTAATAAATATCTATTTTAAAATAATAAGTGTACAATGCATAAAAATGGTTTTTTTGGAAAAATATTACCTATGTTTCAAAATTTTAATTAATGATTTCTAAATTATACCTAATATTTAAAAAGTATAATTTTTCATATATATTTGATTGTAATAAAATTTTCTCAAATTTTATTTCATTATTATTTCCTAATGAATTCATAAAATTCATGGTACCTGTTAAAATTGTATTATATATTATTTTCCTAAAAACATTCTATTTAAAAAAAACCCAAAAAATATTCATAAGATATTATTAATATGATGAATAGAAAAACTAATCCGAATTTATAAAAAATAAATTATAGAGTTTATATATATAACTAAAAAATATAATAAAGAATAAATTATCCTTTCAATTTTGATATAGTGTTCATTGTGTAATCTTTTTGAGGTGTAGTGTTTACCTTCTATTGTGGAGTCTTAAGTATTCCGTACTCCCCCTAGAAAACAAAATTATTCTTATAAATTTTATATGTGTATACTCATAAAAAATGTGGGTAATTATTTACTATCGCCACTTTAGGTTCCCATGTTTCTTCCTCCATATTATGATTCCTATAAAACCTTTCACAAGTTGAGTTCCTGATTCTTTGGCACATTTTATCTATTGTCAACAATATAGACTATCACTTCATTATTAGACATGTAATATTAAAAATTTATTCACCTAGTAGAGAAAAAATTCATTGATTTAGTCATGTTAATCATCAAAAATTAAACATGGAATACAACTCTCACTTCAAAGAGGTTAGATGAAAAATCTATATGATAATCCACAACTCAAATTATAGTCAACATTTCAAAATGATCAATGTATTACAGACTTAGTGTAACCTTATTAACAAAAATTATAACACTCTTCCATAGAGACACTATTATTAAAACATGATCCTCCTTTTGAAATTATTGATACTTTAATAGATTATCTATATTTTCTTTTTTTTTAATTTGTACTAATTAATATAGTCCTAGATAGTTCTCACTTTCATCATTATCTGCTTAATAAGTTCAATAATTACAAGATTCCTCTTTCTAGACTCATCCCAAAAATTATGTGTTTAAAATATCTCTATATAAAATTCTTAATATAGTACAACCTGTATAATTCAATTGAGGCTATTATTGTGTTACAATTATTCTAAAAGTTGATATTCATCCCTCATTTCTTGAAAGCCAAGTGACCATAACCTTAACATGTATTCTACTGTGCGATTAGTCATTTTATATTTACCATCAGTTGTAGGATAATAGAGGACTCCCAAATGTATTTCAATTTTAAGATGCTCTTAAAGACTCTTCTTAAATATCTATGTGAACCAAGGTTCATGATTAGATACAACTGATAGAGGTTCGCTATGAAGTCTTATAGTTTTATTAATATGGAGTTGTTCAATATATTTAAGGGGTATATCCTAACGTATTACTATGAAACGTGAAAACATGTTAATTTCATCCATAATGACTCGCCTTTTTTATTACCCTTGTAAGTCTTCATAAGTCCAGTGATAAATTCCATTGTAAAAATGTCCCACTTTTATATTTTTATATAGAGTGGTCTCATAACTCCATTAAGAAGTTTTCTTTCAACCTTTACCAACTTCCATACAAAATATCAGGACAGAAACTCTATAATTTTATTATTTATAGCATCTCAATAGTAATGTCCAACTAAATCCAAATATAACTTTCTACTACTATGGTGTATAGAAAAATTTATGTTTTGATATTTTTCTAGTAATTTATTTTTAAGCATTGATATGTTTGGAACACGTAGTCTCCCAAATATTAATTAACCATCATAATAGATTAATTATAATAATATATCCATATTTATGGATAAGATCCACTTCTATAAACCTTTTTCATTTTATTTGGTTTTCTTTGTCTTCTCCGGTAATGATACTCTAAAAACATCCATGAAAGGGAATAATGTTTCCCCTTTCCTAACAATTACTATATCCAAAATTACTGAACGCATGAATATAAGATACTTGTCTACACATATTAGGGGCATAAATTAATATTACTTGAATCATAATTCATCATCAACATTGTTTTCCTTCCCTAGGTGGTAGTTTTTTAAGAAGTAGTATTCCTTGAGAAGATCCAAATATCCATTTTGCCTATTGTTGAGCACTTTCTAGGAGAACATGTACATTAAACGTTTGTGGTTTGAATATATCTCACATCTCTACCCATAGAGATAATGCCTATATGTATTCATGGAAATTATTACAACTACCAATTCAATATCATGAATTCGATAGTTTTTCTTATAATTCATTAATTATCTTGGAAGAATAAGAAACCACACTATCATTTTTATAAGGATACAACCCAAACCTTTCTTTTTTGTATAAATATATATATAATTAATTCCTTTTCTAATGGAAAATTTATTATCACTATATTTCCCAATCTCCTATTTATCTCCTCAAAAAATTCCTCACATTTTTTGGACCATCTAAATTTTACCCCTTTACATTCAACAGGTTAAAGGGTTGACTAATCGAGAAAAATTTTGAACAAACCATCAATAGTAACCTGCTAAGACAACAAAAATATTTATTTCATTTATATTATTCATTATATTACATTACTTTATTTCCATTATCATTAATGGATTAAGTTATATTATATAATTTATGATAATATTTCCAAGGAAGGAAATATCATAGATCCAAAACTCACACTCACTAAATTTACCATATTATTCATTTTCTTTAAGAGTATCAAAAATGATTTTATATTGATTATTGTACTAATCATAGATTTTATAGAATATAAATATATCATTAATCAATAAAACCTTGATATTATTAATAAAATTATTGAATACCATATTGATCATATATATAAATACAAATGGTGTATTAGTAAATAAAAATGGAATTACTATAAAAATATAATGTATGTAACTTATATAAAATGAATTATTTCGTATATCATAATTTTCTACCCTTAATTGATGATAACAAAAGAGAATATTGATCATTAAATGATATTGATATACCTCAAGTTGATCAAATATGTAATCAATAATTCAAATGGAAACTTATTCTTTATAGTAATGTATTTTATCTCCCTTTAATCAATTCCATACCACATAGGCCCATTATACATCATAGAAAAAATAAGAGGGGAACCCCAAAGTGAAAAACTAGAATTAATGAATCCCATATCACTAAATGGATACAGTTGTTTCTATAGCTCAACTTATTCCACTGAGTCTATTATATTGGGAGTCATAAATATAAGTTATTTATCATTAGTGATTTTAGTAGAAAAATCAAATTCACACTCCTCTTTTCCACTAAGTCATTATTAAATAAACCTATCAATTTATTCATGTAAAATATGTATAGTATCTATTATTATGTTTTTTTCCACAATTATTTTTTTCCAATCTTATCAAAGAAATTCATTATGGTGATCAACTAGAGGTGGGACTATATTTTTCTCAGATAATGAAGTATCCACTTTCAAGATAAATAATTCCACACTATATTTATGAATAATAATATCCATATGTTGTTATAGTGACCCATACTTTTGATATATAGATATTATATTTAATTGATGAATTATCATTAAAAAATATTTTGATCTACAGAAGAATTGTTTAGGTCCACTAACATTGTCAATATGGATACATAAACAACTAGTTCATAAAAAATCAACATCTTCTAACACTAAAATCATCATAAATATCACCCTTTTTAGAAAAAATTATACTTAATACATTTATGCATACCCTTGGTAATGTAAACTTTAGAAGAGGATGATCTCAGATGCTCACTAAGGGTAAACAGGGGTTATATCAATGATCACATAAACATGACATGAGCATAAGGGTATAAGAAATGATTATAATGTTTCAAAATAATACTATACATATGAAATATTTTTAAACAAAATAATTAAATAAATCACGGAATTTTATAATAAATGAATCATAAATAAATAAAATAACATGAACTGGGAAGCATAGCATGAGAATAAAAAATTGGTTTGAAGAATACACATAAGAATAAAAAATAATTTACTCAAAAGTTAATGATCATTTCAAAGGCTATCATAGTGTAATAGGCTCACTCTGTAATTTAGTATATTATTCAAGGTTCACTCTCAAGACTATGATAGTGGACATAGCCACATACCGAAGAGAGTTAACTCCCCATTTCCATCCTATTTATCCCAAGAGATATCATGCTTTACACAATTAATTGGAGGGAGATAAAGGTCTTGCCCATCACATATGAAAATCCCACATATATTTTCCGAAAGATCAAAAAATCATTCATCAGATGAGATCCTGTCAAAATAAATTTCATTCATAAAAATTTCATCCTAATATATCACATATAAAAGGAATGGGTTCATAAGTATTTCATTATTTCATCACAACACAACTCATGTAAAAGAAATGGGTTTCTTATAAATTATATCATATTATACATAAAAAATATAAATTACTAAAAATAATGGCACCCTTCAATGATATATCCAATAAATCATAAGTCAAATCAATGTATATTTTCTTTTATAAACTAAAATACCATAAAAATATCACTAAAACATTCTTAAGGGAAAAACCTTTCCATCATATAACCAATTATTAAAAAAATGAAAATATAAAGTAAAATTTTTTATTTGAAAATATCCATGTAAGATTTTAATGTAATATTAAATAAAGTAAATTTTTTGATGGTCAGAAAATGATTTCTTTTTGAATAAGTTAAAGACATTTCTTCTATTTTTTGCTTGAATATACCCAAAGTACCTCCTTTGTAATATTACAAAAATTATTATATTCAATAAATATGTTAAAAGAAACAATTGGGTAAAAATGAATTTAAAAAAAACAGGAAAATATGAAAAAAGTTCTTTAAGAAATTTTAAAAACATTTGGATATGGAAGGAAAATGTTTTTCAACCAAACAGTGAAATGATGTTAATTTTCCTTAAAAACATATTTTCATTTTCATGAGTACATAGGATGAGAAAAATGAAATAAAAACATGTAATTTAATGAAAAAAACATAGGGAAATAAATTTCTTATGTTTATTGATATTTGGATCAAAATATTTCTTCATTAATGCTTAAACATAAAAAATAATGATAAATAATGAGATTATAATATAAAACCCCTTACCTCTTGTTTTCCTATCATAGAAAGAACTCTAAACTCATTTATATTAAATATAAATTTACTATAATTATAAAATTGGGTAATTTTTAACTTATGTTATATTATATAGTCCCTTCATAAAATTTAAAAAACCCCTTTCACTAATAAAACTTTATCAAAAATCATCATTTTTTAGTGTTAACAATTTTTTTATCATGATAATTTTAGCCTTGTAGTTCTATTCAGTGTAAATTTATCTTTTTTCCATATTATAAATAAAAAAATATTTATATATATATATATATATATCATATATATTCATTATATACATATTTATAGTCACCCATAACATTTAGAGATTGAAAAATGAATTGCATCATTCCTAGAGATGGTAGGTCTTATGTACACATGATCATTGTTTTCATTTTTTAAGGGATGAAATGTTAAAAAAATTAATATTAATTAACTTTTCAAAGATCATTATTAAATAATATATATCATATATGTTCTTAAAATTTATCCTTGTTACCACTATAGTAAAATAAAATAGAAAAATGAATCATATTTCTATTAGAGGTTTAATTCTACACGTACGCATGAGCTATGTTATCGGTTCCCAAAGGATTGGAAGGTAAGAAGGAAGGCATGATATTATCATTAAATAAATATATAATTATATCATAAAAATAATATATATAAACATAAAATCCCGCATAATTCACATCCATAATATATCGTTATGAAAAATAAATTGTATCACTACGTGGAGACTGTAAGCCATACGTACACACAATCGATTCTTTCACTAATCATTAGATGGAAAATATGTTTTATAATGGTGGTTTAATAAACATAATAAACATTAATCATATTTAGGATATTGAATTTTTTATATTATGGTAATTACTATATATTTATAGAAAGTAATTAAGGTATAAAAGAAAGTGATTAGGTAAGGTTATTACCTCTTCTTTAAATTACTCGTTTAGATCTTCTCAAAAGGGATCTAGGGTTGGGATTTTGGGAATTAAAAAAAATTTATAAATTGTAAAATGAAGTTTAAAATAAAAAATTATGTATATTTTTTAATCTATTAAACTCGAATTTTTGTAAATAAGTGAGGGTGGAGGCTCCCATTTATAATTGAGGGGAGGGTAATTTTGGAATTTATCAAAATATTTAATTATAATAAATTAATTCCAAATAAAAATTCATCAAAAAATATTTTTAATAAAATAAAAGGAATTATATGTTTGTAATACCATTATACAATAGAAATCATATATGTTTTTTAATAATTTTAATACTTATCTTCTTGATGAACCCTTTGTTAAAAAATTCTAATTTTAAATATAGTGATAACTTGTTCCATATTAAAGTGTGGTAATTTTTAATTATTAGGTGAAAATAGGGAAATAATGGAAATTTTATGACTTTTTGAACCATTTAATTTTCACCATGTCATATTTCATGATTTTTATGATTTTTAGATAATTTTATAAATATTATTTTGATAAGATATCATTGTTGTCAATTTTTACACAATTCAGTTAATTTAAATAAGAAGACAAAAATAAAATGCTTAAATTTGAATATAAGAATTTAAACAAACTAACATGTCATATAAAGTGATAAATTTCTTATTAAACTATAAATTACTCAATTTATATCACTTTTACTGATTTTAAATTTATTTTTTCATTTTTTCATTAATTGAATAGATAATGTTTTGGCCTTATGTAAGCATTTAAGTTAATTATATAATACCTAAAAATTAGGAAAATATTAACATAATTAATCTAATTTAATTATACATAAAATATTTATTTATATTTGTTAATAAATTATTTTCAATATTTGAACACATAAAGGATATTTAAATCATAAAGATTTCCATTTTTCAACTCCCTTTGATTTAAATAAAATTTTCATAATTTTCAAGGACAAGTGTCTACTAAAAAACTCAATTTCAAGCCTAAATTGATAAGGTTCAAATTATATTCATCCCAAAATAATTTTAATTAAAAATTCATTTCCTTATCACTTATTTCAATCTTGATAAACTGGTTTTACACATTATCGAGGTGATAAATTTTACCACAATTACTATTCATGTCGACAAAAAATAAAAGGGACCTATTTAACAAATTTGAACCTCCTTCTTCTAAATATTTAATTCATTTATACTAATTATATAACTATAAATGGATGAAATTAATTTTAAATTAAGTGAAAAAAATGCGATAAAAAATTCACTATAAAAAAATATATTTTAATCTTAAAATTGGATTTATTCTAATCCTATTCCAAGAAAAATACATTTTAATGTTTAAAAATTTTTATCAATTAAACAATATATATATTTACTTAAAATTATTAACTAATATTTATTAGTATAATTTATTGATATAAAAAACATTTTGTGCATAAAAAATTCAGAAAAAATATCACCTTTATTTTAAAATAATTTTTGATTTTAAGTATAAAATTTTATAACTAATGAATCTATTTATAAATGTGTAGACCATATATTTTTCATAATTTAGTTATTACTATTCATACCCATAAATCTAATGGTTATGCAATAACAAACATATAATATTTTAATAATGTTGTGTGGTTTGTCTAAACTCGTTATTGTGTCTAACATAGGCTATCGAAAAAATAAAAAAATTTAAAAAAAGAAATATTTACAAAAAAATATCACGGTGTTACATTATACCCCCCACCCACCCATAAAATTAATTTACCCTTTTAAATCCATCACTCTAATAAAGATATATAAAAATACTTCAACCTCATCATAGTCTCAAGATCTGATATATGTTCATTAAATTAGTGGTTTCAACAACAAAAAATTGACTACGTGTGTGGTCTTGTTTCATACAACTTACTCTCTATGATCAAGGTTCTATAATCATTGTTATTTATAAAAAATGCATTCCTCTAATGTTATTACCTCAGAATTCATTACATGTGAAGGTCTAGGTACGTAATTCCACAAGGGAGAAACATGGCACACATAATAAACATGCGAGAGATTTAGAGGAAGTTTCAATCAATAAGCTACCATCCTGATTTGAACTGGAAGTCAAACAGGACTGATTTACCTAGGGATTAGCTTTCCCTTATTTAAAAAACTCAACACCCAATTCAAGGGATATATATTTAGGCATACCTAATTACCAACATCAAAATTTATAAATTTTTAAGGATTATCAGCATTAATGTTTTTCATCTATAAGCTACTCTTATGTGTTGATGAATAGATCTGACATTCTATACCATTTATTCAGCTAGATTATATCCCTGTATAATAATTTCTCTAAATTAATTCAAGCATGTCGGATCTCTTCACTTCATACTATTAAGGGACTCATAAGAATAATTCTAAATTCTTTAGTTAAATATATTATTGTAAGACATTTCCACAAAATAAAGCTTTTAATCCCAATGACCATTGAAATGCATAGAGAATGCTCTCAACATGAATTCAATTTTTTCAATGGTCCTATCATATTGATCAAATATCTATGTATGAAAATAATGTTTAAAAGTTAAATCTCTCTCTAGCTCCTACAAAAGACTTATCCAAATCATTTAGGTAAACCTCAGATCCCAAACAGATATAATTAATAGCTGGACATCATGATGTCTTAATACTTTATTAATGTATAACCGATTGAGTTCATCAAGGGATAAATATTATTTAATGGAAATGAAGTGTTTTGACTTCATTATAATATCAAATACAACCCTAATAAAGTTATTCCCTTTATATGTTTTGGGGGGGTCTGAAGAAAAATCCACAGTAATGTTTTCCCACTTATATTCTGGTATCGGTAATGGATGCTACATCCCCTTATACATCTATTTCTCAGCCTTAACTTTTTGACATACCAATCACCAAGATAAAAAAATTTAATTTCTCTCTTCATGAAATCCCACAAAAAATGCTCTATAAAATATCCATATAAAACCATAGTTTTTTGATGAAAAGATAATAAATAACTATGAGACCTCTCTAAAGGATCCTTCATCAAATATGGTATGTATGAAATAAATACAGGATTACAAAATCTTATCATTGTGTCACAGTCAATGTTGGACTCAATAACATATATCACCTTCTGTTTTAGCTAAATATCTTCATTATATACCTCTTTAATATTCACATGAATATATGGTTCAAAACTCATTTGATCTAGAAAATATTTCTCCCTGTCTATTAAGATTTCTAACTAAATCCTTCAAAAATACATAAATAATTGATCTCTTGGGATCCTCATCATAGATAAGCCAGCATATCCATTTTGACTCAAAGAATATTTCACATTGTTCACTTTCTAGGGTTGGTAATGTATTAAGTAGTCATAATCATTAATAATATATAACCATATTTTTGGTAATATGTTTAGCTCATTTGGAGAAAAAAAATACATTAATAATTTTTTAATCTTTATATATGTTACACGTTTCTCCATATTGAAAAATCCTCCAAATATTTAATTAACACATTATAGTGGCTAACTCCAAATCCTGAGTTAGGATATTTTTAACATGGACCTTCAATTAACTTGAGGAATAATCTATAACCATATCAGTTTTCTGTAGGACACATGTTATTCTCTTATTTGATGAATGACTATATGTTAAAAACCCTTCTCCACCACAAGGATGTGTAAGAACATGTGTACTGACTGGCCTTCTCTTCTGTTCCTCAAAACATTCCTCATAATGATCCATGAAAAGTTAGTTCCATCCCTTATTAGTTAATTTGGTGAGTGGATTTTATTTCAATAAAAATTCTCCACAAATCCCTGATAATATCCATTCAAACCAAAAAACTACTGATCTTAGTCGTAGTGGTTATTAAGGGCCAATTGTCAATAACTTTTTTCATTGAATGATCTACTAGTATACCCACACTTGAAATTATATGACCTAATAATAAGTCTTTCAAAAGCCAAAATTAATTCTTGTTTAATTTTACATAAATATTATCCTTCCTTACACACACCAGCACAATTCTTAATTGATATTTTAACTCTTACTTTCTCTTTGAATAAATAATATTATCTTTTATAAATACTACAAAAAACTGATCAAGATAATCTCTAAAGACATTAATAATTAAATCTATTAAGTTAATGGGACCATTAGTAGGAACAATTTTCGTCACTATAAATTCATAGTGTCCAGAACTTGTATGAAATGAAGTGTTAGGTAAATCCTCCTTCTTGCACCTCAATTGATAATATCTAAAATGAAGATAAATCTTGGAAAAAAAATTAGTGCCATGAATGTGATGAAGAAATTCATTTATATGGGGTATAGCTAACCTTTTCTTGATAGTTATCTTGTTACATCATGATTAATAAAAGTAGAGTCAAATTGATATATCTTTTTTATTAAAAAAACAATATGTGAACCCCAAGGTGACACACTTGGACAAATTAATCTCATGTCATGATTCTCCTAGAGTTTCTTCTTAAATTATTATAACTCAATTAATGCCATTCTATATGGATATTTGAAAATAGGTGTAAATCCAAGAATGAATTATATTGAAGACATAACAACACAATTTTGGTGGTATATTATGAAACTCTTTCATAAACACATCAATCAACTATAACCCAATTGGAATATCTCAGATGTTGAGTAACTCCCCAACCATCAAAGATAAACAATAATTTTGAATATGAATCAAGATTGATATGATGGATGTAATTTCCATCATAATTTCATTCTATTCATCACTCTAATATGAGATCATAGGTTAGTTTAAAATATTTGACATAACTTCCCTTCCTCAGAAACTAAGTTGGATTTATTTAAATAAGTACAATCAATTTCCAAACAAAATGAAATTATACTATAGAAAGAATAACAATATTTTCAAGAATCACATTACAAAAAACATCAACCAGAGGGGAATCATCAGCTTCAGATTTGATCATCATACCATTAGGGGGTTTTTAATTCTAACACATCATATACTATTTTTTGGTTCTGTGATTCCCATAGAAAAGTATTGAGATATTAAATTGTAGGTAAATAGAGAATAAAATAAGACATTTGTAATTCTAGAGTGGATAGTAAGTGTATTTTTCACTACATTGTTGTCATTCCCCTCATCAAAAATAGTGATCACATGAAATTTCTATTTTTATTCTATGATTAACAGGTTGTTTACATTAATCATCAATATTAACCTTTGTATTTGGGAACTATTTAGTATAATTATTATACTCATTTCATTTAAAACAAAAAATTGTTGGGGGTGTATTTTTTAGATATTTCTTATTATTTATATCGTTAGCTAACTTATTCCAATCAAATCGGCATTTTATTGTCAGATGACCTTATTTAACACACTTCAAAAATTTACCAATTCCATTAATACAATTTATTGCATTTTTCATTCAACACCTCAAGAATAAAGTCTCTCCTTCTTCTCAATGTAGTATTTAGAATTTACATTGAATTATATTTTTCATTTATTATAAAAACCCTGACATTAATGGGTATCTCTTATCTCTATATCATGTATGATAATATATCAAATTATTTCTTCAAATCTGTTGAAATCCATTAAGGATAACACACTTTAGAGACTTGTTTTTAAGCCACTAAAGAATCAATCAACCTTAATTTTACTTTAGATGATAATATCAGAAGAATACCTCACATGTCCAGTAAATGTTTCCTCATAAGTACACTAAAATTCATTATCCTTATGCTTTAACTCAAGGAATTATTTCTATATTTTTGTATGAGAAACACATAGAAAGTACTTATTGAAAAATAATATTCCAAATTAATTCCAATCTTTAGATTCAATTTCATAATGTTATCTCATGTTTTTTGATAAGATTAAACTACTAATATACATTTCCTTCCAAATTATAATTATCTAGAACAAATTTCTCATATTCCAAACATCGAAGAATGAAAAATATCATTCTAATGGTATTGATCCATTTCTCAGTGACTAGTGCATCCACTAAATCTCTGTGGATGTTTCCTTATAAAGGAATCAATATAATGTTGTTCCCCCCTTTATCCATTTTTTTGATCAATGAGATTCATATCTTTAGATATTTCTGTGATAATATCAATAAATTTTTATTCTAACTCCCATAACATTCTGTTTCTTTGGATTATTATCACTACATTATCCATTGTATTCAACATTGACATGATTCCATTGTGTTTTAACCATTGACTAAAACAAAAAACATAGTATGAGAAAAAATAATAATTGTGATAAACCATATAATCATGAAAAATAATTTATAAGATGTCTAAATCAACACACATTATTTTATGAAACATTAGGATTAACCTAGTTCATTTATGATCATTACCAAAACATTAGGATTTTATACTATACTTATACTTATCCTTGGGGTTCTTAAAAATTGTTTTTCATACTTATTTATGAAATATAATTAGAACATTATTTGATAAAAACTATAGAAAACCATATCTTTTATAAAAAGTTATTACATCATGATAGTTGAATATTCAATACATAACATCTTGATACACACATGAATCGTTTAGTTCTTGTATCTTTAGAAAAATAAAGACACAAAAAACTAGTTCAGAAAATATCAACATCATCTATCACTTATATATTCATAATTATAACCATAATAATACATACCTTACTTAAAACCATTATTCATAATCTGTGGTAAGTAAAGATAAGAAAAGTGTGAGATCAGATACACATTATGGGTAAGAAGGAGAGATATCAATGATCACATAAGAATATCATGAGAATAAGGGTATAAGAACATGATATTGACTTTTTAAAATCATAACCTACAAATCAAATATCAAAATATTAAGTCACATCATAAAAATTATATGTTTATATGTCATGAATCATATGAAATTCGAAGAAGATAAACAATGACAGCTTAGCAAAGGCATAAGTCATTAGTTGGTAACATTCACATAAATGTATAAAATCATTTCTTTAGTAGTAAATGATCATTTAAAATGCTATTATAATGGAATAGGTTCGCTCTTTGAACCATCATATTACTCAAGATTCACTTCCAAGACAATCAAATTGGATATATTACCTTACTAAACTAGTTTCACTCCCCATTCTAATCTTGTTTATCCCAGGAGATATCAATCCTTATCCAATGCATTGGAGGGAGATAATGGTCCCATGTGTCACATAATTAGAATCATAAATATGTATTCCAAAATATCATAAATGATTAAAAATATTATTAACCATTAAAATAATTGGTATTAATAAAAATATCATTTCATCATAACCTATAGGAAAAGGGATGGGAATAAAAAATTAATCATTTCCTCATAGTATAACCCATGGAAAGGAAATGGGTTTCATAAACATGGTTTTATCATATTCATAAACCATATAGAGAAATAATAAGTACTTTATCCTTTCATCATATCCACAACAAATCAAAATTTAAATCAATGGTTTTTGTCTTTGATGATTATAAGTTCTATTATAATATCATTAAAACATTCTTTAGGAAAATAAACATTCCTTTTTTCACTAATATATTAAAAAAATAAAAAATATAATGGAAAAAATATTATTTGAACATAACCGTATATTCTTGTAAATGTATCTTCAATGAAAAAATTATTCATGATGGAAGGAAAAGGCGTTCGAAGCATATAATTTAAAACCATTCCATCTATACTTTCTTAGAAAAGTCATAAAGTACCTCGTTTGGAAAATAAAAAATTATTACTTTAAAACCATTTTATAAGAAGTAAAACATAGGTAAATATGACTTCAAGAAAATAACATGATGATAGTTAAAATTTTCTTTAACACATTTTTAGAAATTGTGGATATGGAAGAAAAAAATCAACTGAAGAGAAAAATGAAGTCAATTTCTCTTAAAAATATATTTTTGGGTTCCGAAGTATATAAGATAATGAAAATGAAATAAAAAATTAATTTTAAATAAATAACCATTGGAGAATAAAATTAAAAAATTTCTTCAGAGTTAAATAAAAAGTTCTTATCATTAAAACAAAATCATAAATAATTCCAATAAATAATGACATTGTAACATAATACCCCTTACCTCGAGTTCATCGTACTTCAAAAAAACTCTAAAATTATTTATAAGAATTTTAAATTTATTTTAATATTATAAAATATTAATTTTAGTAATTATAATATCATATATGATACCTTTATAACATTTAATCCCCCTATTTTATCGATAATGTTTTATTAAAACCACCATTTTTGGGTGTTAACTATTTCCTTTGACATAAGTATTTCATCTTAGTAGTTCTAGTCCTTGTAAATTTATCATGGTTCTATATTATAATCCATATTAATCAGGTGGTAAATATCATATATATTCTTTATGAATATATTTCTATTCATCAATAAAAGTAACATATAAAAAAATTAATTACATTGTTCATGGAGACAGTAGGTCATACGTATGCATGAATATTGTTTTCATTTTTTGTCGGATGAAAAAATGTAAATAAAAATTAACATTCACGAGATAATTATGATATCATATATGTAATATATATAAATAAAATATTTCCTTATTACCATTCATATAAAATAAGAAATAAAAATGAATCACATCGCTTTGTGGTGGTGGTGGTCAACACGTGTGCACGAGCAACGCTATCATTGACCAATGGATTGGATGGTATGAAGTTAGGGATGATATTATCATTAAAGAAGTTAAATTATTTAATAAATATCATATATAAATATTATACCCATCATAACACCAATATATAAAATATGTTGATGAAAAATGAATTGTATCTCTACATAGTAATGGTAAGTCATACGTATGCAGAAACAATACTTTCACTTATCATTTTAAGGGAAAGTTGTAGTTTAATGGGTTTTACACAAAAATAATAAATTTTCATCATATATATCATATTATAGGTGTTATTTGATTGTAATTACCTTATATTTGGATGATCAAAATAAATTTTGAAAAAAAGTGATCGTGTAAGGAGATTTAATCTTCTTTGAAACTACTCCTTTAGATCTCCTCTAAAGGGATATAAGGTTGGTATTTTTGAAATAAAACCCACTATAATGTTTCTATAAAAAAAATTAAGAGAAATTGAAAGATTTTGGTCTAGATATAATGCTCAAAGTGGTATAAATAAGGGAGTAAAGAGGTTCCCTTTTTTAGAAACACTTTTTGAATTTATCAAAATTTTAAATTATAAAAAACTTTTTCTCAATAAATATGCCTCAAAATAGAATTTTACTCAAATATAATATTGGTTAGGGTCGTAATATAGTCAACCAACTTAATTTAGACAAAGTTTGGTGTAATTTCAAATGTTATCATTTTGACTGACCCTTAGTTAACAAATTTTAATTTTAATTATAGTGACAAATTTTACAATATTAATTGGTGTTAATTTTAACTTAAAAGGTATAAATTTAATAATATTGTCCAATTTATGAAATTTTTCAACATTACAAATCCATATTTTTTTATTTAATTATTTTTATCATTTTTAGATAATTTTTTAAAATATTTTTTTGGAAAACTAAAATTATTTTCAATTTTGAAAATGTTTATTATTTAGACTAGAAAGAAAAAAAGAAAAAATTTTAATTAGAATATAATATTTTAACACAACCCTAAAATATAAAATCCCCCTATAAAAATTTTTAACATGATAAATTAATCACACTATATCACTTTTAGTATTTTAAAAATAATTTATTTTATTTTTCCATTAATTGAATAAATATTATTTTAGTGTTTTGTAAGCATTTAAGGTAATTATATAAAACCTAAAAATTATTAATAAATTAATATCATGAATATAATTTCATAATTCACCAAATTAAATATTAATATATGTTCATAACTAATATTTTCCCTATTTTAACATAAATACATGATATTTAAAACTAAAAGAGTGACATTTTGTAACTTTCTTTAATTTAAATAATATATAAGTAATTTTCATGAACAATTATCCAATAAATAGAACAATTTCTTGAAGAAAATGATAAATTAAGAATTTAATTCTTACAATAAGAATTAGGATTAAAATATATAGACTTATCACTTATTTTTTATAGATATTAACCAAATTTACCATTTACCGAGGTAATAAATTTTTTCACGGTAACTATTTATATAAACCAAAAATAAAAGAAAAATATTTACCAAGCTATAACCTACTAATTATAAATTAGTAATTTATTATATCTAATTATATAACTATAAATGGAATAATTTAATTTTTACATATGTGGGAAAAATGTGACAGTCTTCTTTTTAGAAAAAATCACATTATTAACCATAAAATTAGATTTATTCATATCCTATTACTAAAAAAATATTTGTTGAATGTTTAAGACATTTTATAAAATAAATAATATATAAAATTCATTAAAATCATCCAATAATATTGATTAATTTCATTCTTTAACATAAAATAAAATTAAGCACATAAATATATTTTTTTTGAAAAAACATCACTTTTATTGTCAAATAATTTTTGTTTTAAATTCAAATCATTTGAAAAATAATGAATTTATTTTTAAAATTTGTAGACAATATAATTCTCATAATATTTTTTATTAATATTTATACCCACCAATCCAACAGTTATGTGATAAGAGACAAATAATATTTCTACAATATCATGTGGCCCATCGAAACAAGTTTTTTGCATGAAACGTAAGCTATCAACAAAATCAAATTATTTGGAGAGAAATATTTCAAAAAAATATTTGGGAGTTTCGCTGGGTAATAAATTTTCAAATTATACATTAAACATGAACCTATACCCATGATTAAGTTTATTCAACCATGTTTATTATAATCAAGTTTTCAAGTAAGTTATTTTGATGGATTGTAATCATGAATTATTGATATATATATGTTGCAATTATATTTCCATTTGTTGTCTTTATTGAAGACTCATATATCATGGTGTTAGGTTATTTTTCAGTATTCAAAAAACTATTCTAGATATTAAAATGTGTATAGGGAAAAAATCATTACATATTTTTTAGTTCACAACCAATGTACCTCATATCATATCTAGAAAAACTTCAACTTTAGATATGGTAATCTCATAGTCAAATAGATTCCCCCTATTCAAATTTTGAAGTGTATTATGTTTGAGGAATATGTAATTGATTCAAATAATTCCCATATATTTGTAGCTAAATCATTGGATATTATTGGTTTCTTTATTTCACTTTCATTCATAAGCCAGATGGCCATTTTCTCCCCACTTACAAAAAAATCTCAATCCATTTAAGAAAGTATTAGTGCATTTCTTTCAACAATTTTTAGATATTGAAATATCCAACCTTCCCATATTTATATTTTCTATATTTTATTTTTATTGTTGCTCAGTCTTCCTCTTCTTATCATGATTTTCTTCTAAAATATATGACATGGAGAATTTTTTCTTTATCATAATGGATATTCATATCATATTATCAGATCATGAAAATGTTTAATAAAACGTTTCCATTCTAAGGCTTAGTTAAATCCCGTCAAAGAAACCAATGATGTTACTTTATCATTTCCATATGTAGTTAGAATAATGACTTCCTAATATTTTAAAATTATACTCGTACTCAGTAACACTCTCCTCTTCTTTGTCCTTAAAATTAATAAATTTTTATTATATATCAAATCTTTTCTATCTAGGAAAGTATTTACCAATAATATAACCTTAAAAGTATCCCAAACCAACTTATCTATCTCCTCCTAATTATTTTTAATCAATGACTACTATTCATCATCATATCCTCTTAAATGATAAACTCGCATGAAAATTTATGCCCTTCACTACTTATCAAATTGAGAAATAACTTCTCTAGGGACTTGATCCATTATTCTCTACTAAAGGATTAAAGGACCATTTGAAATATAGAGCTTGTTGTCACATAAAGTAGTCAAATATTATTGAATCATACTGTACATTGGTATATTTATTTACCCATGGATGGTTATTTTCCCTAACCTGGTTCATTTTTCTTAATATATCAATAATCTACCCAACTCAAACACTAGTCATGCAGACATGATCTAGAATGTAATTCTTATTTTTATTATGAGTGTTGATAGATTTTCCCATTAACATACTAGGATTAATATCTAAATAATGGGTTTTAATTAATTAGTTTATAAATAAAACGATGAATCATAATTTTTAATTTTTAATTAGGTGAATCTGTTAACATAAATTGAAAATTTATAAAACATCCAATTCTAAAATCATAAGTGTAGTGCCTTTGGTAATATCATTAAATCATAAAAATATTTTCAAATTGTTAATAATGGTTTATAATGATCATGTGAATCAAAAAAATATTTTGCTTTGGATTTTCATACTAGGTGTGTTGTTAGGCCTCTTAGTTATCCATCAGGTGAGATTGAGTTAATATCAAACCAGCCTTTTTGGCTAATTAACCCAAGGTGAACCTATTATAGTGCCTACATCCACCTGTATATATCCAGAGTTGGATTTTATTTATAAAAAACCATTTAATCTGCACTTTTCCAAAATTTTAATCTTTGTTTCAGTACTTATAATTATCTAATTAGTCTTTCATATGGTTATGTTCACTAATATTTGTTTTCTTGAATCTAGATTTAAATGATTACATGAAACATTCTTTGAAAACAAATGTAAAAAACCAAACTCTATTAACTCAATTTTGGAGGTTACATTATTATATTGGTACAAGGTATAAGGGATCTAATCATAGAGAATAACATATTTTTTCCATCATTGTAAAATAGATAAATAATAGTTTTTTCATATTACATTAGAAACATTAAATCATATCACTATAAAATTATCGAAAACATTTTTCTTACTTTTAATAAATCTATGAAATTAAAATAACATTTCATAGTATCCTATTGATAGGAAACAAAAGAAATAGGTGGGATAAAATGATATGTATGGAGTAGAACAAAGAAGAATCTACCTTTTTAAAGTCATGGAATAAATAATATTAATGGAATAAATTTATTAGAATATTTCCACAATCAAATGAAACTTAAATAATAATATATAAATTGATAAGATAATAATGGAAATAAATAGATAACATGGATAATAATAATTTCTTTTGAAATTATGGATTGCGTCATTTTTGGCATCATAATCATACTATAATTTCATCAAACCAAAACATTGTGATGATACCATTAGTGTTATGTGCCAAGATATAATGATAAAACAATCAAGACCACATTCTATGACATCATGATCTTACAATCAAGGTTTTGTTTATAGGATATCACCATGTCATTTTCAAGGCCATGGTCTAGGAAAAATAATAAATGGGTATAAATATACTAAAAGACATAAACTTTTGTCTAATAAGTCTTACTAATAAATCAAGGGGGTATATAATTTCAATCCAAAAAATTAATTAATTAAGTTTAATGATTTCAATATATAGAAAAAATTGTTAGAAATATAATTCATAATCCACTTTCATTATTAATCAATATAAATTCCTATTGTAATAAAAAACATACATGATATATATACATTCCCTAATCAATAAAGAGAATAACATGGTCGTAATCCATCATATAAAATAAGATGAATTATATCATTTGGGTATATCTTAGTGAAGCATAAGAAACATTAAAGGATGGTCATATATACAGAAGAAACTGTAATAAAAGCATTAAAAATATATTCTGAGAATGAAAAATAAATATCATTTTACATTTTTGATAAATTTTTTAGAAAATATTTTATAAAAAAGGGAAAAGAAATTTCATTGAAAAAATATGGAAAATATTGGGACATGAAACCCTATTTAGAGAATCATAAGTTCAAATCATCTAATTTTTAGAGAATCATAATTAAAATCAAGAGACTTTTGGTTAGTGGATGGTGGTTGGAATTGTTGTAAAGGTGGAAGGTGTTGACCTATCCATCAAATGTTGGTTTCCTCTAATGGTAGTGGGTATACTGGAAGTTTATATATACCAATGGATTTATGGTGATGTACAAAGATTTTCAGAAGTTTAGAAAAGATAACAGGTCATCATGTTGGTAAAATTTCTTAGACAGACATGGATTATGATTTGGGTTTTTAGGTGAGTGGTTTAAACTAGTTTTTTTTGTTTATTATTAATATTACGTAATGTGATAGCTTCAGTTAAATGTATTTAACTAAAGTGTGTTAACTTAAAACCATTATAAGAGATATTATAAGTTAGTGAGGAATATGTTTAGTTTTAATCTATTTTTCAACTTTAATCTTCTAGTTATTATAACATAATGTTATGTTGTTGTTTCACCCATGCACGTTGGACCTAGTCTAAAGATCATTAAAACTTTTTTATCTCAGTATCCATTTACTTCATTTATATATTTTATGATTGATGGTATCTAGTAGTTTTTTTCGGTACTAAAGTATCTGAGTGAGGATGAATCTGTGTGCTGAGTGGGGTATAGTGACTACCTACTTTTAGGACACTAATTATACAGAGGTAGAAAACATATAGATATTCAGTTTTATTCTACACTAAAAATACATTTGAATTTCTATTGGATATGTCAATTGTACATTTGTTGGTCTTTTGGTATTATAGGTAATATTTATTTTGTGGTTCATTTCCTGGGATTCAGAGTCCCATCTCCCAAAAAGTGATATCAAAGGGATTGTTATGAATCTATCACACCTATAATAGTTCATCCATGTAAAGAAATGAAATAAATATCTAAATCAATAAATTTGATGGTTTTGATTTTGGGTTCTTTGAAATTTATATCGAAGACTACCTAATTTATAAAGGACTGGAGGTTCCCCTATTAGGATTAAATTGAGTATTGATATAGAATAAATAGTGGTAGAACATGGATATGAAATCAATTTCACTAGAAATGAATTCACTAACTAGGAATGGTGTCTTCGACATTCAAGAGAAGAAGATTGTTGTAGATTTTTTGAAGGTATTGGAGGACATGTATGACAAACTGATGACCCTAAACTAGGTTATTATGCTGAGGCTATTGTTAAAAAAACGTTTTTTAGAGGAAATACCATTTTAAGATAAGTTGAATCACTTCACCATGATTCAAGGGAAGCACCAATCATTTAACATTACTTTTACTCAGGATTAAGGGACATTTCTTTTTTTATTCTCTTTTATAAATCATGGATGTTGTGGTCACCACAGCTGGTAGCTCCAATAGAAAATATGATATGGGGTTCAATGATATCATACCTATGATATCCAATGAAGAAAATAGATAAATTTTATTTCAAGAACCATCCAATAGTGCCCTTAATATTAATAAAATGGTTCATTCACCTTCTTAGAGGTAGTTCTATCAAAAGAACCCATCAGATGTAAATATAATGAAATGAAATAGGAGAAGATATGAGGTAAGTCAATTAGTCTTAGTCAAACCTATTAGAAATGTTGGAATAACTGACATATCAAGAAGAACTAAAAAGATGAATGGAGAATAATAGAAGTAAAAAACCATCAGAATTTTAGATTCTATTAATGAAACTGAGGTTCAAAATTACTAGTTGTTGAGTAAGAACACACCAGTAGAATATTGGGATGTACATTATAGAGAGTCCTTCCATTAAAATAGAATGAAAATGATAAAATAATATCTAGTAGTAAAATGGCTTCAGTAGGAGGAAGGATTAGATTTCTAAAAAATCACATAACTAGTAGTTAAAAATTATACGCTGATAAAAATTTAATGTATGATTTCATAAAAAAAATATATATATGTAGAATTTTGAAATCAAGACCGAATTCACTTATTATGATTTTGAGGAGTATTTTTTATTAAACATCAAATAGGTATTCTAAAATTTTTGGCATTAGAATTTCGTTTGTAAACAGAAGAAAATATTCTATGGTAAAAAGCAAGAACTATTATAGTGGAATCGAAAATTTAATTTTTTTTTTCATATTAAATGAATGGTTAAAATGATGTAACATAAATCACAAATATTAAAAGAAGTAATAGGAATATTTTAATTCAATCATTTTTGTATTTCTTATGTATGACATAATATTTATTATCATAATTTTATAAAATATGAAATTTGGTGAGTGATTTGTCTAGAAAATTGAAGATTAATTTTCTTGGAAATGTAAGGGAAATTTTCTGGATAAATATCAAGAGAGATAGGAACAAAATACCCTAGATCTAATTCAAAAAGATTATTTCTGGAAGAATATGGAAATAATTGGGATGACTAGAAGTAATATATTCTAAACCCCTCTTTCCTATCACTTCAGTAATCCATATCTCAAATACTAGAAACTAATGTTGAGGCCAAGTACATAGAGAAAGTTCTATATACATTAGTGAATGGAAGTTCGAGGTATAAATTTTTTTGTACTCAACTGATCATTCAAAATGTAGTGGGGGAAATGAGTCAGTACATGGAAAATCGATGGAATGTTCTATGGGAGGTTGTGAAGTGGATCCTTAAGTATTTTGAAGGATCAGAAGATCAAGCCCCACACTTTAGTGAGGAAAATCCATTTCATGTATTTGTTGAATCAGACTTTGTAAGAGATTTAGATACTCAATAAATTATAATAGATTTGGTGTTTATATATGGAGGATTAGAAATTATTTAGATATCTTGAATTTAGAATTCAATACAGTGAGGACAATAGACGGAGGGTTCAAATAAGAAATGGAATCTAGGAATGAAATAGTATGGTGGAAGATATTTTTATGGGAGATTTGACGGATTAGGTAAGGGTTTTACTATACTATAATATCCATTGTTTTGTACACTTGCAATAAAATATGATCTTCCATTCTTAGACAAAGAACATTTATTTTAAGTACCACTTAATCACAAATCTACTAAAGGAAAAGGATCCAGAGCTACAGAAGATAGTAGGAATCCAAAATCTAGTGGTCATATTAACCAAAGTGGTGGTTTAGGTATGATTTAGGCAACATCAATCCTCATTAGGACTTGGGTGACTTGACTGGTGGATTTTATTGGATGGTTTTCAAGGTTTTTCAAAGGAACAATTCTTCATGTGGGAGATTTGTGGGATGTAAAGGCTTGTTTTTTTCATTAGAAGTACAAAAAAATTTAATTCTATAGAATTGGAATTATTATCATAAAAATTTCAGTCATCAATGGGGGTTGATCTCCATGTCAAGGTAGTAAAATTTCAACTCTCCATCAATATTAGGTATCCTCCAAAATTAGTGAGTCCATTAGAAGTTCGCATATATCAGTGGTTCAGCGGTGGTGCACTAGGAGCTCTAGAAGTTTATAAAATATAATTGGTCACCAGGTTGGTAAACTTACTTAGTTTGTCATAGATTTTGATTTAGGTTATCCATAGTATAGGTTTAACTTATTTGATAGGTTGTGATTGATATTTAAGTATATGGTACCTTCAGTTGAAAATTATGTAAAAAATTGAATTCAAATAGATACATTAAAGCATATATGAGAAGTTAGTGAAGACTACATGTCTTTGTAAAGAATATTTCACATGTAATGAACCATTTATAAGAAAATCAATTAGTATCCTCCCCCGGTCACATAGGACCTAGTCTTAAGCATGTTCAAACTTTGTTTTACTTATCTTCTTTCAAGTACTTCTATTGTATGTTTTTTCATTTAATTGTTATGGTAAATTTTTATTATATATTAAAGTGTGGGGGGAATAAATTAAGTCGGGAGTGGATTGTAGTGACTACCTAATTAATGTACACTCAATTGAGGGAAGGATAAGTCTTCTAGAGATTCAATTTTCTGATATCCTACTACAACATATGAATTTATGGTGGATTTATCATTCGTACTTATAGTTGTATTTATTTATTATAGAAGATTAGTATTGACTAGTTCCTTTCTTGAGTTCTAGTGACCCCTCTCAATAAAAACATGGAGTTTAATTTCTTAAACAAAACTATCAATGTTGGTGAGAAAATTTATTAGTATAGAAAATGTTTCAAAGATGATTACTTTAATGTTTCATAAACAAAATCAATGTTAATCAAAAATTCAATAATTGTAAATATGTAAATTTTATTTTCAAGAAGAAATATACGACACCTTTTAAATTATTACATAAAAATATAAATTTTGAAAAATTATTTTTGAAAAAAAACATGACTAAATCCAAAAATGTGGAGTTGAAGAAAAAAGATACGGACACCAATAATTCTTCAAAATTATTTCATTGAAATCGACATCATTTACAGTATATTATAGCATCTATATAAAAATAGGTAGGGATAAATCTGAGGATCATAATAAAAAATACATATTTTGATTTGGATATAATAAAGGGGACTTTTGGTGTGGATAATAATATAGATATATAGGATAAATATTCTACACCAGAACAAATAAATAATGGAAAAGAAACCCTTGGGATTTCAGAAACATTTGAATCAAGATACCATGTATGAGAAAACATGAAATATAAATTTGAATACATTGATTATTTATATTTAATTTAAAATATGTTAAAGGTAATTATATACACTATGTTACTAGAAATAGGATTATAATACAAAACATGTTTCAAAGAAGAGAATTTAGGACAAAGAACCCTTACCTTTTACTCCTAAATTTCAAGAATGATCTTTCCTATACAATATAATAAAAATAACCATATTAATAAATTATTTATGAACCATATTCATAATTATTACCTTTATAATCTTCATCTATAATCATTATCTACATGTATATTAGTTATCTATAGTCTATTTTCATCATTGGATGTTAACAATTTCCATGTCTTCATCAGTATTTTGTAACAGTGATGTTTGACCTCATTATTTGATAAACATTTAGTCATTTCTAGATTAATAAAACATTATATACTTTTTTCATTTATTTATTAAATCCCATATTAATCCCATGGAATTCATAGGTGTGGTTTGTTAAAATGGAATCCATTGGGAGTTTATTTTGGGTAATTTAATGAAATTAAGGACTTAATTTACAATAATGATTAATTATTATGGTATCTTTATAGAATATTACTCATGGCCTATATTTCTCCTTAATATCATATATATTTATAAAATATATTTTAATAACCATCCATGTAAGGTGGTGATGAAAATAAAACAAAATAATTTTTGGAAATAATAGTCCACACATATGAATGTATGGCTTCTCCATTTTTAGCAAAATTTGAGGTAGTTTGAAAAAGGCTAATATTTTCAGAATAATAAATATATTAAAAACATAAAACTTATCCATTAAATACACATTTATAAAAACATATTTTAGGTGGTCATGTAAAAAATATATGTTTCTCCATGGAAATGGTAGTCTGGACGAATGCACGAATGACATTCTCACTTTTCAATGGGGGAAGGATAGATAATAATTATACCTTAATTATATAAATAAAACTTTTTTATTATATTCAACTAGGTAAAATAGATTTTTTTTCAGAAATATAGTGAATTAAAAATGTTAAGAAGTGATTATTACTCACGTTGATAATTTGAACCTTCACTTATTGGACCTCTTAGAAATAAATAATTTAGCAATTTTCCATGGTTCCAGGAGATTGCAGATGTGGAATTGGGGTATTGGGGAAGTTAAAATGGTATTAGTTCATGAGTAATTCATATTTTATAGATTATTTAATGGCTATTTAGAAGTCTCCATTTTTAAGTGGTGTGAGTGGCTCTTTTGTAAATACACGTAACTTTTATTCAATTTCATGTCACTTTAAAAGGAAAGTAGCATGAAAAGTAGGAAATAACATATAGGTAATTATTTTGGACCCATAAATACCACATTTAACATTATTTATTTTTTACCATGGAAACTAAATTTTTTACAAGGGTAGCTTATTTTATAGACAAAAATATGATTGACCTTATTAAATAATTTTGCTATTATTCGTCAAAATCTAGAAAGAAAATCATAATATTAAATTTATTAATTTGATGAAAATAAATTTTAAAATAATTAGTGTGAAATTTATAAAAAAATAGGAAAAAATATTACATAGTTTAAATAATAAAAATTATAGATTTATAAATTTAATATAATATTATAAACAAATAATTATATTTACATATTTTTTAAGAAAAATTTTATGGAAATTTTAACATTATTATTTTATAGTAATGAAGTCATAAAATACATAGTACTTATAAAATTTGTATTTTATACTATTCATTTAAATATAAATCCTTTTAGAAAAATCCACCCAATTGATCTTAAGATAGTATTAACATGTTGAATCCAAAAACAAAATCATTTTGATCAAATAGAAATTTCTATAATTTAGAAATATAACATGTAAATATAATCACAAATAAATCATATTTCAATTTTCATAGAGGGTGGACTATACAATACTTTTTTGGAGTGATGTGTTAACCTACTATAGTAGATTTTCAGGTATTATAATCAAAAAAATAAAAAGTATAATAAAAAATCGTGACATTCCATGTTGATCATATTAAATGATTAATAGACAATAAAATTAATGAAAAATTAATTTCATAGTAATAATTATTAAAGATTTATATGATATTTAATGGAAATATTAGACTAATGCTATTTATAAAAGATAATTTGAGTTCACAAAACCCAAAAATATATTTCTAAAAATTTTAGATTTAAAATAAGTTATTATTTTAAATAAAATTATTAATATCACTTCTAAATAGAAGAAACAAATGATGTATTTTTATTTCCTAAAATATATATTTATATATATAGTGAATTATAATAAGTTTTTTCAAAAAATGACTTCATTAATAATAATTAATTTTTATTATAAATTAAGAGATAACAATAATTTGAAATTATAACATAACTAATTAAATTAAATATATGAAAATAATTTGATTTAATCTTATATCAATTAGATGTTTAAGGTGATAAATTTGGTGTTGTTGTTGTGTTAAAAATGTTTAATGTGGAAACCCCCCATACAACACTCTTTATTTTTCTATGCAAGATTACCTAAGGGGGTATTTTTCTTTTTATCATCTTATTACTACTATCCTTATTCTACTTCTTTTTATGGAATTTAATGGTTTTTTTATTATTATTGATTTTGAATTTTTAGGTTTCACTATGACATAGAAATCAAAAAAATTTAAAATAGTATTTTTTTTATTAGAATTTTGAGGACACTAATATGGGTTTGGGGCATCCAATTTCTAGGTTTTTCATTAATATGAAACAATACAATATGTATTCAACAAATTGAAACCCACTAACACCATTTATTTATTTTAAAATTATATTAGTTGTTAGTCAAGATTACTATGTTTGAAATCAACAAACTAATGACCAAGATTTCTATAAATTATTTTTGTAATAGTTCCTATAGGAAATGGAATTTCCATTCATCATATTTCATTCTTTAATATTTTTTGGATTACTCGTTTCCTTTAAACAAATTGGTAGAATATTTTTTAGAAAAATATCTAAGGATATGTTTGTTATCTTTGAGTGGACTATCATATTTTGATTTTTAGATACTCAATCTGAACCTTATTTTGATCATTTATATTATTTATTTATAATGAAATTTCTAAAGGAAATTATTAAATTGGGTATTTTTATTTCCTTAATAAAATTATAATGTGTGTTTGTAAAATTGCTGATTTTATAAAAATATAATGATAATTTTTAGTGGAATACATTATGATAAATTTTTATTGATTAGAAGATTATTTCTTATATTATTATTCATAATTAAACTAATAAGTTGGTTGTGATGATTATATAGAATATTTAATAACATTTTTTATTAGTGAAAGCTCACCTCATGTGTGCTTTTTGGTTGGATTGTCAGGGAGCATGTTTGACTTCCATGTTAGTGTACTGAATATAGTGACATCCAATGATGACTTAGATCAAAATGGGTGTAGTTTATTCTCAAAAGGTTATTAACCCATGTTCTATCCTTTGGGATACTCATAATTATCTACTAGTCATTCCTTGACAAGGGTAAGTTGAATATATCATGCTTTATATATTTTTGGCGTGTTATGTAATCTTTTTTAATTTTTTTAGTTAATATTTAATTGTAATGATTGATTATTTTTACTATGATATGTTATCAAGTTGTGTGGGAAATATTAAAAATATTCTTATTATGAGTTTTAAATTTTTTAAATGATTTTATTGTTATATCTTATATTTTATCTATCTATGATTATATTTTCATGGGAATTGTATGAAGTATTTTCTGGAAATACTATTGAGTATATAGATATGTGCACCCAATAAAAGTATAGTAAAATGCAGATGTGGTCATGTCTTTACATTGAGTAGTACAATTAGTTATATACATCACTTTATTTATTGATCAATAGTTTTATGCAGCCCTCTTCGAGAGTTTATATTAAATGGAGGGGATTCTTGTATTTTCACTATATTGGCCAAATAAACCTTTTTATTTTATTTTAATCATTATTTTTTATTAATATATTAATTTTGTTGTAATATTAATAGTTAATGTTTTTTATTGACAATATTATTCTATTAAATTTAGTGTGGGTATTTCATAGTTATTTATTCATGATAGTTATTCAGCAAATTACTTGTCATTGTTATTATTTTAAATATCTCATGTGTTTTTCAACGTAATTGGAAAAATATTTTTTATGAATTCATTCCCTAAATACTTATTTAAGATCTCATAGCTTTTCAGTGACCTCTAACAATTGAGGAGAATATGTTTGAGGTTAGTGGGTCTTTATCAGGGTTGAGGTATTTTGGAAAATGATATTATATCATTACATTGCTCAATCTACTATTTTAGATCCCTTATCTCCTATATAAACACAAAAAACTATAATAATTAATTAAAATTTACTATATTTATTAACAACTAGTTTCATAAAGGATCAAAACATAATATTTAAAAAATTTATCACTTATGAAAACAAATTTTCCAAATAATAATATCCAAATGATTTTATTATTGGTTTTCTTCACAAGATGTTCGGAGTTTTCTTTTTAGAATGTTTTTTCAATAAAATATTACTTACTCCTATTAATTAACATGACATGTTAAAATCATTATAATTAAATCCAATAAATTCCAGAGTATCTATTACTTGTTAAAACTCAATAATAAACAATTTAGGTATATTGATTATGAAAAAAAATTGAGTAAAAATTCAAAAATATTGATTGGATCACTAATAAGGATGATAATGAGTCTAGTACCAATAAAAATAAAAGTAATAGAACAAAAACACATTTAATGTTAGAAAAATACACAAATCAATATAGGAATATCAAATTTAATTATTATTTAGTACCCCAACCAATTTTAATATAATATTTTTTATTTTTCAAAATTGATTTTTTTTTTTGAGAAATCCAGTTAAAATATGAAGTCAAACGAGAATATAACATTCCTTAAAATAAAATAACCGGAATTAATAATAATTAATTATAGGAAAACATTCATGTACCTAATTCCCAATAAAATATAACGGGCCCCAAATAAGAAAATAAATGAGTGTTGTATATAATACCCAAACACAATCTGAACTAGGTTCTAAGATACCCAAAAATAATATATTAGAATCTCGTAGAGTCGGGTGCTCTAGCGAAAAGTACTAATTTCCTTCACTCATAACTAAATTCATGTACCATATTAATTAGTGTATTTATTATCCATGACCAAAATGTGCATTTGATAACCTTTAATAGAAAATTTTAAAAATATATCTAGTTATTATTGATTATCTAATTAATTAAATTTATCAATTAATTAATTAATAACTAGAATTTAAATTTATAAATATTTAATTATCAGTATCATGTATTTAATCTTGTATTAATTATATGTGGTGCTGAAATTTAGATATTTAAAAAATATGGGATTTAAAAAAATGTATTTACAAATTTATTTTTTAAAATTTATTTGACTAATGATATTTTTCCCAGATAAGTTTATAAATAATATTATTGAAATTAATTAATTAAATTAAAAAATTATGATATTCATTATTACTCAAAATCAATGAATAATTTATAATAATACAAAAAAATTAAATATATAATAATCGTTATTTTTGATTCTCATGGGTTTAAATTCAAATTTGATGAAAATATGATTTATAAAACCATTTTAGAGATCATTGGACTCATAATATAATTTTTAAATTTTTGGATTACTATTATAGAATTATATTAAAAATAAAAATTATTAATCTTGGTCTTAAGTATAAGATAAACGGAAATAATTTTTATGACATGAAAAATATAAAAATATTATATTTAATTCATTTTTTCATAAATTAATCTCAATATTTATAATTAACAGTTATTCTAAATATAAAATTAATAAAATGTTAAACATATATCATAATTTATTTAATTGAACACATAAAATTGTATTTAATTTTTCACATTGGGTAATGGGCCATTGGTCTCACCCAAATTTTCTCAGTTTTTTATGGTCGAAGTTCCTACTTGTAGTGTAGCATTAGTTGTCAAATCCTAAGATAACTAAGAAAAACCCCAAAGACAAATATATTCTATGAGAGAAAATTGGCTATAAAGTGGCCATCATTGGTTTGTTTTAAAGGGGTTTAAATAAATAGTTACATACCTAATTTAATTTAATTTAAGATAAATGGTTTATCCTTGGTTATTATAAAGGGAGTATTGGATGAAATTATTTTTAAATTATTTTAATTTTATTAAATCGGGAAGGATTAATTCGATGAAATAAACTAACCTCATCACTTACTGGTTTAGAACCTTCGGATACAATTTATATTTATCTATTCTCTTGCGGGTTCATTTTCTTGACAAATCTTAAGTAAAGGTTTTTTATTTGCACATGAGAAGTGTGGCGATAAAATTCTTTAAGGATTGGAAGTGAGAAAATCATTGAATGAAAAACTCAATTAAAATAAATTATTGAACCTCTATAGAGTGATAAATAACATCAAATATAACCTATTGATACTCCCTTGGATCAAACCATAAGATTTATATCTCTCCATTGATTTTATTATCTCAATTGAGGCGAGAAGTACACTTATGAGGGAGGAATTGTTGAAGTGAAAAACAACAAAATAACAAACACACCACCATTTTTTGAAGGATTTCTCTATTCTATGTGTGAATAAATTAATACCTTAAATAAATTGAATCAATATATTAACAAAAATAATGTAAAATGAGAACAATGATATGTTTTTTGAAGATTAGAGGTGGTTTCAGCTACTTATAATTGAAGAATATTGATTACAACATCAAATACACAGCATAACATTAAAATGAAAACATAGACAGATTTTTTTCGAAATCCTCCAAACAAAATACCTTAAATATACATTTTAAAGCCTTGGATCAATCCTAAAATAGTTAAATACACCACAATAAATTATGGTAGTCCTAGGTGGGTGGAAATTTAATGGAGAGATGACTTTTCCACCCATGAAAAAAAATCTATGCTAGATTGCATCTACCAAATTGAGGTACCTAAATAAGATTCTAGATGGAAAAATTTTGGTGGAACTTATAAGAAGAAATTGAATACCCTATTTTCCCTGAAATATGTTAATATTTCATCCCAAATGAAGTTCAGGTTTAATATATATGATATAAATGGTGGGATGTTTTCTTGGGCCACAAAATCTGGCCTAGAATTTCATATACAACTTGTTATGCCTAGAATATCCAAAAAAAATATAATTATCTCTAATAAATATTTAATTAAATGATCCTCATGGTTTCCTATGTCTCCTATTAAAATTCTAACTTAATTAAGCTTCAATATTAGCCTTTATAGTGATATTATTGGAATGTTTGCAACTTCACCTGGCCCATATTCTTCTAGGTTGAATGTCCAAAATGGTGGCCTTCCATTGTGAACCTCCAAGTTCTAAAAAATAATGAATTATTCCCAATGTAATTGGAAACCTAAAAATGAAATATTAAAATCAAATTAAGACCATTTTGTGTTTTATTATGTGTTCAAAAATGTACCATGTAATAGTTTACTTTAAGAAATAATAACAATCATATTTTGAAATACTATTAAAATTGTAAAATGCTCTAAAAATGGTGTCTATGAATAATGAATCACCTGATAATTATATTATAAAAATCAATGTTTTCCTCTTTTATGGGTTAATATCACTCCCTAACATTGTTTTTTATATTCCTAAGAAGAATTATCTCAACATTTTGAAATTTAATTCCTATTTCAAAGAACATTTTTATATGTAATCTAACCAAAAGACCTTAAAAAACAATTATAAAACATATAAAAATAATTTAACACAAGAATGTTTCAGAAGAATTTCCCAATCCAATTCTCATTCAATTTCTGAAATTCATCACCACATTTCATCCAATTTTTTTTAAACATAATTATGTGTTGTGAATCACATTACACATCAGGTTCATTTCTTTTCAGTGGAGAAATGATGGAATCACTAGGTGGAATCACATTTTAATATTAATATTCGTATTCATTTGTTTTTTTTTGTTAACTTCTCAAAGGTAATTGATATTACACTCCGTCAAGTACACCCCTATAGTGATAAATTAACTATTACTCCCATGATTAAAGACCTTTGGGAACCAGGTGAAGTTCGATTACTCAAGAATCATCTTGAGTTAACTCAATAAAAATCAAATTAAAATTTAAAACAAATAGAGATAAAATTCATAACTCTAGGATAAAAAACTATTGACTCACAATCCCCATGTTCCAAAATTCATACATTTGATCAACCCAATTCTTTATGCACAAATTCACTTTTTTTCTTTTAATTGTGATTTCATCTATAATATGATCACCAAACCAACACTATTTATTATGGGGCACTAAGAACTCAAAATAATACCCCAAAATACAAAGGGTGTGTGTTGTGAATATTTTCATTAAATGGATGAAAATGCCAGCCACACTTTACAAAATCTATTCTCATGGACATAAACTTGGATTAAAATTAGAATGAAGGCCTAAAAATTATTTAATATTCAGTCTCAATGTTTTCATTCTGTATTAATATGTTCAAGGTTAAAGAAGTGTTTTCTACTATTTATGTACAACAAATTTTATTTGACATGAAATTTTTTCTTTCATTATTTCCCCCCCCCAACCCTACATTGAAAAACAGTTTCCGTAGTCTTTAAATAAAAAAATCATAAGGGGGTTTAGGAAAAGAAGATATGTTCTAAAAGGAAATTAAAATAAGGAGCCTTGAAAAAAGCTATGTGGTAGTTGAAGTTGAAGTTCATGATTATACTCATTACTCCTCTAATCTCTATGTCACTTAGATACAACACATCAATGGATTAATAATGTTCTTTAACTCCTGGAATAAAAATGATTTTTCTGAAAATAAGTCAACCTCATTATCCCCTGGATCTTATACACTGGCACAATTACAACACAATTGAATCCCCTTGAGTTTCCCTTAACTAAAAACAAAAAAAGATATATAAGTAAAAGATAAAAAAAGTGTATGATTATTTTAGAAATAGAAACTTTCAGGTAATGTATAGGTAAATGTCAAGTTGCCTCTAGAAAAATGCTTTGTTTAATGTCGTTAGCTTGACATGGACCCAAAAATATATTAACTTTGGACTGGTTTATAGGATGGATCAGTGAAATCCTCCCTTATTTCTTGTTTATTGAATGACTCAATGAATTGTTTTAACCTGTGACCATTGAATATAAAGTCATAATGACTATTGGGATCTTGAATCTATAATTCCCCACAAGGATACACATTATTCACTCTGTAAGGACCTAACTATCTAGACCTTAACCTTCCTAGTAGTAAATGATGTTTGTAAATTTAAAAGAGAATGAATTTACCTACTTCAATGTTCTTAACTATGAGATTCCAAGATTGGTAGTCTTGACCTCAACCTTTATTGATCCTTGAATCTTCATAAGCCCTCGTACAATGTTTCTCAAGTATATTAAGATTTAATTTTATCTTAGTTTCAACAAAAGAAATAAAAATTTTCATTTTTTTTCTTTGGTCAAAAGGAAAAATGTTCAATTTCAATTGGAAAATGGAATGATTTTCCATAAACCATCATAAATAGTGACATTACTAGCATTTTTTTGAATGTAGTATGATATTCCAAAAGATAATCTAGGATTTTATTGGACCAATCTATCATAGATTGATTGATAGTTTTTTGAAGAATTATCTTAGATTCCCAATTTTCTAACTATGGTTGGCCATTGGTTTGAGGATTGTTATAAATGGAAACTTCATGAGAAATCCCATACATAGACATGAGTTTCATCAAGGGACGGTTGAGGAAATGGGTTCCACAATCACTCAACATATCCTACATAATTCCAAATCATGAAAATATTTGATATGTAAAAAATTGGATTATAAATTGATGGTAATTACATTTTTTGTAAATAGACTCACCCATTTGATAAATAATAAATAGTAATGTGGTTGTGGATATATCCCCTAGAGTTTGGGTAGGGTCCCATGATATCAATTACCCAATAATTAACGATTTGAATGAACTAAATGGGGGTAGGGGTCATTTGATTCCTTTTGGTTATGAATCATAACTATTGACACCAAGATAAAATTTGGAAAAATGTATAGGAATACCTAGTGAGTTTAGGATGAATGAAACAACTTTTGAGGAACATTTTAGTGGTTTTATTTGTAGAAATGTAGACTCCAAATGCCTCTTAATGACAAAATTTAATAACAGACTCTTTGTCAGACTCGACAACACATCTCTTATTGACTTTATTGGGATAAAACTCAAAGAGGTATTTATACTCAAACACATATATTTTGACATAAAAAATAAATTCCCTCTTAGATTTTTTCATGATGAATTTTGGAATTAAACTTGTAACCAATTGGTTTTCTATGTCATCAAATCATGGGAAATCAATCACAGAATAGAGGTTCTCATTGAGAAATTAATTAGACATATAAAACTGATATGAGTTGTCTTTGAATTCCATGTGAGAGAGGTGATCATCTACAACATTTTCATAAAAAAAATTATCCTTATTGGTCATATCAAACTCTTAAATAAGGAGGGAAGACCAAGTAAATCTATCCTTAGAATATTGTTTTGGAAAAGGAATTTCATAGATAAATGAATGATGAAGGTGGTGATGAGGGATCCTATGTGATAGGACCAGAATTTTTCTAAGGTAAATAAAATAAAAAGTAACTCTTTATTAATGGTGTTGTAGTTTATTTTGACATCATTTAATGATTTACATTCATAAGAAATGAAACATGGAGTTTTATCCCAACATTGTACTAATAAATGTCATATATAAAATTAACCCCCATCACACAAGAGTGCGAATATATGTTTCCAATTAGTAGATTTCATAATAAGTATAGATATAATATATGAATTGAGTGTTAAGAATGATTCCTCATAGGTTTAGGTAAAAATAATTGATCATATATTACTAGAAGAGAAAAATGTGTTTGATAAATTGAGTTGTAATTCCTAATTAACCTTCAAACAAAACCAACATGTCCTAAGAAGTACCCCACTTCCTTGACTACTTTTATTGATGGAAGGTGAGTAATGATGTCTGAAATAGATTAACCAACTTCAATCAATATAACAGAGTAATGATGGCCTATAACTAGTTCTTCATTTACCATGAAATAGCATATTTCATAGTTTAGGATGAGATTATTATCCTCACATCTAGGAAACCCCCTTTAAACATTTATAAGGAATCCATAATGTATACATGCATAAAGAAAATTCATAAATAAATAATTCTAAAAAACCCCACACAATGTCAAAAAAATATTACCTTCTTTCACCATTAGAAGGTAACAGGGTCATTGCATAACCCAAATGGCATAATCTCAATGTAAAAAGAGCCAAATGAGCAGGTGAAGGATTCTAATATTGATCATATAAGATGGCCTAAATTTATTTATAACATTATAATATATATAAGAAATAATAGAACTTATGACTTTCCACTCATTCAATGATTGGATAAATAAAGGGAATGGGGAAATGGTCTTTCTTGGTGCATTATTTTAACTCCCAATAGTCAATTAACACTCTCCATACAATACTAAACTTTATGGAGAGAATATGACAATCCTCATTAGAGATCGTAGTTATTCCAACTTTCTTTGGAACAACATGAATTTATCTTTCCCCCTCACTCTCAATAATGGTTTACATGATACCCACTTTCATCAAATTTAGAATTTCTTTCCATGCCACATCCATAACATTCGGATCGAGTGTATACTGAGGTTGATTAAATTCATTGTTGTTAGATTCTATAACTATCTTATGATTTCCAATGAGTGGGATAATCCCTGGAATTTCAAATAGGGTCTATCGAATTTTGTTATTATGATTTCCTATTACATCGAGAAGTATCCCCTCTTTGTTGGACTCAAGAGAAAAAGAAATGATTACAAGAAAGATTCAATTTTTCCCTAATAATTCAATCTTAGTTGATGAAGGTAGAAACCTAATTTCAAGATCTGTTTGGCAAACACATTCAAAACAAAGATGGAAATTTTCATCGAACTCAGTTTATTTTCCAAATTTCATGATATAATTGGTTCCTTTAAGACATAATTTTCATCCACCACATTATCTAGATCAGGGTCGGTAATGGGTATCAGCATGATGTTGTTAATTTCTCCAATGTTATCATTGATTGGTGATCCAAAAAAATAATCAACGTAGAAATCTAAAAGATATTCAATCTAAGGAGACAAAGTTAACTAAGAGTAAATCAATCTCATCTGAAAATAGACATACATAAACAATTACTTGATGTTACTCTAGTTCACTATCAAAACTACCTATCCAATTGAACTCATGGATATCTTCATCATCCCCAATTCGATAATTTTCATTATAAATGTTCAGATGGAGGCTCATGTTTTTTAAGTTTATTTTCATGTTCCCATTCCTAACTTGGATGACTGAGTTGATTGTTTCTAAAAATGGATGACCAATGGTGATAGGGGTTTTCTCCCAAGGACCTACAAATTGGTGATTTCCTAGAACATTGAAGTCTTTAGTGAAAATAAAATTATCAAATATCAAAAAAAACAAATTTTATCATCTCCTTAAGAACCCTAAAACTATAATCCACAAGTTGAAGAGTAACATATGTGGGTTAGTGTTCCATGTTCCCTAAAAGAAAATAAATTGAATATGTAATGAGATTAGCATTGGCCCCTATATCACAAATGTATTTGAAAACTTCATTTTCTCCTAATTCGACATTAATTTATGAACAACCTGGGTCTTTCAAATTAGGATTAATAGTCCTTTAATAGTGTTACTCACATTAGTAGCCAAAAGGACTTGGATTATATGAGAAATTTTTCTTTTTAATATATGAAGGTACCTAAGGTACTTTGAGTAAGAAGATATATTTAGGATTTCATAGATAAGGGGTGTGTTCATCTTTACTTGTGTGAATATTTCCCTAAATTTTTCATTTAGTTTTTTTTATTTTAATATCATAAATTCAGGGAAAGGGAGTAGGTTGTTCTTTTATTTGGTGTGGTTGTTTTTATTTCACATTCTAATTACATTTTTTAGATTCTGAGGTTTTTTAATCTACATTTTCATGTGATATATAATAGTTTTATTGGTTTACAATGGTTTTATCATGTTTTCCAATGTATTTCACAATTCTTACGTAAATCACTACTTTTAGTTGTTTAGGAATGGTTTTTGTGTAACTGGATTCCCTCTTATGGTTGGGGATGGAATAGGATAAGTAGACTTGGGTGCCTTTCCAGTGTTGATAGATTTAAATACATGTTTAAGTTATGAGACTTCTGATATAATTTTATATATTTTTTTACACAATTTTTTCATGGATTGGGAGAGGGATCGATTAGGTAGGGTCTTGTGTTAGTTGGTTTACCCCATAAGGATACGTTGGTTGATGGATTGGTTGATGAATGGATTTCTAAATGGTATGTGGGTATTAGACATGATGATTTTGGTATTGGAATGTTTTTAGTTGAAACTTATTATGTGTTTGAGAATGTTTTGTAGGGTAGGGGTTTAGTCCTTATGATTGATTGGGTTTTTTGGATGTGTTTTTAGTTATCCATCCAATGGAGTCTCGGTTTTTCATTATACATTAGGGTGAAATTGTTCTGGTACTTTAGATTCCGAAAATTTATAAAATTATCCTCCACTTGTGTTATTCTTAAAATAACATCCTTTATGGAAGGTATGGTTTTGCAATTGTCAGTCTCGTGTTCATGTTTGTGACAATATTTTCAAAGAGGGTCAATAGTTTGGATTTCATGGAACTTCCTATATTTGTTCACCTTAACATTACTAGTGAGTGAAGAAAGATTTTCCCTATGCCATTTGTGATTACTATGAGTGTGAATCCTAGTAGTTTATTGTTTCTTCTCACAGTAAGTTGATGTTCCCCATGTTTGTTTTTATTCGTCCAGACCATCCATATACTTTTAAGCAACATTTAAAACATTTTTAAGGCTACATTAAACATCATGTCGATGAATTGTTTGTTTCCAAGACCCAACCCTTCGTAGAAGATTCAAACTTTTTCCATGATTGAAAATCCTTGTCCAGGTATCAAATTGAGTGTGTCTTTGAACCTTTTCCATGTTTCATAAAATGACTCCTCTAATTTTTTAAAAAGTTATCTTATACACTTTTTATGTGAAACTATTTTGTGATGGTGGATGTATTGTTTATAAAATTATCTTTATAATTGGAATATGCAGTGGATTGATACAGGTCTTCATTTTGTTAACCAATTATATAATTGATCCTTTACTAGGAATGAATGTAGACTCATCTTAGTAAACTCAAGTTGATATGGGTTTCAAAAATTTCATTCAATTCTGTGACTGTAAGTTACGGAATTTCTGACTCCATATTGTGAAAGGATGGAAGGTAGTTTAGGACATGAGGTTTGAAGACATAGTTGGATTATACTAGGGAATTATTCCCAATTCAGGAGGGTTCACTGTTCCAATTTGGTGTCAGGTAGTCATTCCTGGTTTAATGAACTACATTCCACAAGTTTGGGGCTACCTCATTTGGATTTCCATTTTGGTTCCCGCTAAAGTTTATGAGTTGATTTATTTGAAGACCATCCATTGTAATTAGTTCAATATTTTAGTATTTAGTATTCGGAATATTAGTATCTAATTGAATTATTCCCCTTGGTGTAATTTTTTACCCATCCCTAGGACTATCCACCATAAAAAGATAGTTTGATTGGTCAAAGTTTTTTCTTAACATGCACTAAGAAAAGAAGATAAAAAAAAGAAAGGGGGAAACATAAGAAAAATAGATGTGAGAATAGAGAAATATAGTATAACAAAATTAGTGTCAATATAAATTACTTTGGTCCCCAGAAATAGTTCCAAAATTTTGTCTCCCCAATATTTACCAACATTTTTAGGGTTGAAGTTGTCGCTTGTTGTGTACCTTGGGTAATCGAATCCTAGGATACCTAAGAAAAAACTAAAGACACATAAATTTTAACAGGGGAATTGGCTATGAAGTGGATAAACATGGATTGTTTTTAGATAGATTAATTGAACACTAGGAGACTTAATTGAATTCAATTTATAAGAATGTTTTTATCCTCTGTTATTAGAAAGGGCAGATTGGGTGAAATCATTTTTAATTTATTGCAATTTTATTAATTGGGAAACTATTAATTCAATGAAATCAACTAATATCATAACATAATGGTTTAAAACCTTAAAATACAAAATCTAATAACTTATATACTTGGAGGATAATTTTCTTGAGCAATCCTAGGTAAATGATCTTATTATCACATTAAAAGTGTGGTGATAAAATTAAAAATGGAATAGGAAGGGATAAAATAATTGACTGAAAAAATCTATTAGACTAAATTATTAAACATTAATAGAGTGTGAAATAACACCCAATAAATCCCATTTGTACTCCCTTAGATCAACCCATAAGTGGTTTATACTTCCATTTATTACATTTCCTCAATAGAAGTGGGAAGTAGACTTGTGAGGTAGGAATTGGAGACGTGAAAAATCATTAAATAAAAAACACTCCACTGTCAGGTATACTATCCAGTTTAATTGGAAATTGATTTGGATTGAATCTAATGCTCGTAGTGTAGTTAATTCGTTGATAATAATGAAACTTCATGTGCCTTGGTGTGTGTTATCTCCGCGGGCTGACTGTCTCAACAAGCTCACTCAAATTTATATGGTTTTTTCGCATGTCTATCAGGAGTCCAATCAGGTGGAGGATTCCTTGGGGAAATGGACACTCATTGAACTTGATGTGATGTGGCCTTTCATGTCCCCGGACTACTGTGTAACAATGGTGGATGTAGATAGATGTGGTGTGATGCACACTCATTTCTGTCACAACCCACTATATGCATGACTCTCTATCTCTTTTTATTTAAAAATTTCTTAGGGTTGGATTCCACTGATTCCTAGCCTTTTTGATATCGCTTATATGTGTGAATAAATGAACAAACTAATGAAATGGCATTAAAATTTTATCAAAAATAATAAAAAATGAAAAGAATAAATTTTCTTAAGAATATAAGCTGATTTGAGATATATACAATTGGAGAAATGTGTTTACACCATCAAATTGGAAGTATAACATTAAAACGAAAACATATAGAACCTTTTTTCAACATCCTCCAACACCACTGCATTAAATATATATTTTGGAAGCCTTAGTTCAATCCTCAAATATTTAATGTCACCCCAATTAATTATAGTAGTCCTGGGTGTGTTTAATGTTAATGGAGAGAATAATTTTCCACCCCTAATAAAAATATGAGCCATCATGAATCCACCAGACAGAGGATCCAAAATGACCTTCAATATTCTTGAATTTTGGTGGGACATAGAATACAAAATTGAAGCCCCAACTGTTCCCTGACAGCCTGAAGATATTCTTCGAAATTCAATTTTTTTAGAAGATATTATAGAAATGGTGGGATGTTTTTGTCAATCATTTATTCTATCCCAGATTTTCATCTTCACAAGGGATGACTAAAACTCCATTAAAAACTCATAATTATCTCGATTAACATCCAGTAAAGTTTTATTCTTTATGTAAAATCTATCCTATAAAAAATTGAACATTATTATTTATTAAAAATGTATGATATAGTGATATTATTGGATTTCAATCAAGTTCACTTTGCCCAAAATTTACTAGGTTGAATGTCAAAAATTGTGGTCTTCCAATGTGAATATTCATGTTCTACAAAAGGATTAATTTTTTCAAATGGAATTGGAAATAAAAAAATTAAATATAAAAATTAAATCAATATCCTTGTATGTTTTATCAGGTGTTCAAAAATTTACCAATAATAGTGAACATTAAGAAATAATTTTAATCATAATGTGAAATAATGTTCAAATTGTAAAATGCACTAAAATTGGTGTTTATGAATAATGAAGATTATGAAAATTATCTATTATAACTATGAATATTAGCCTATTTCAATGGATAATTAACCAGTGGTTAGGGACACTCACTTTTTTGGAATAGGAATAAGTACAACTCATAAGAGTTATGATTTGGTATCATAATATCATGTCTGATGATTTATTGTCCTAACAGTATAGGATAGGTTGTGGGTCATGTTTTTTCTTATTCATGGTTAAGATAATTAAAATAATTGGTTATAATAGTCAATTAAATGTGGGAGGGACATACTTAGAGGATCTTTCATTTTATGTGTGATGGAGTTTCTATGAAAAAAATTAATTTCTGTCACACAATTTTTTAAAAAATTAAATTCCTTATAGGATCATATTAATGCCCTATTTTGTAAATTTATTTAAACCATATAAAAATTGTTTAAATGGATATTAGAAATTATTATATAAATATAAAATATATGATATCTAAATATTTTAATTTTTATATATTAGTATAAAATGTTAATATGGATTCAAAAATCTAAATCGTTTAAGTTTTATAAATCATATATTTTAATATGAGGGAGTGTTTATGTATATGATTTAAATGTGTAATATCTAGTTTTCATATTCGATAATCAAATATAAAGTATTTATACTTATATTATTCAAAATTTATATATTTATAATATTATATATTCTATATTTATATATTAATGAAATATAAATTGTTTATGCACGTGTTTAGTGAAATGTTCATTATGTCCCATGATCAAATTTGAAAGAAATAATTAATTCCCATATTTATGAATATTTTTTATGTTTTTAATTTTAGTTTTCATTGTTTAAATTTTTTAAACTTCTTCTGTAAAGTTTCAGATCAAGTATTTAAGTAGTTTTATGTTAAGGTTTGACATAATATTTACATTATATCAAACATCTTTAGTGGATAGTTTGATATAATTTAAGAGTAAATATTTTCATATATTAATTATAACATATATGAAGTCGAAATCCCATTTTAACCATGAATAAATATTTTATAATTATTTGTGGATCACGAGATTATAAGTTAGACTTCCAATAGCCTGTGGATATGGTTCTATCTAGAAATTTTGGGTTCATTATATATTACATCAATTGTAACCATGGGTAGGGTTTGTGTTTATTATGATTTATATCCATCAGATGAAATAATTTCATATAGATTTTTTATGAGATTCATGTGGATATATGTTTACTCTTACCAATAAATAGAGTAATAAATTGATAACAAATATAATTGATTGTATAAAGATTTATTCATTGATGTGATTTAAATATGACAATTTGGTTTATTAACCTAACATATATAAATTAAATAAATTATAAGTATTCTTATATATAAGGTAATGAATGAAACGTAATATTCATAAGTCTTTTATATAATTGTATTGTGAGATAATACAAAGCCCCTAACAATATCAAATGTTAAATTCATCCAAAATGAACATTTCTCATGGCCTAGATCATTCGGTATGGGTAACTCCAAAAGTTTTAGGTACCCATGGATTATATTATATATAAAAAAGATAATATGGGTTAATCTAAAGGTTATATTTTTATACCATACATGAACATTGAGCTAAACTCAGTTGGGTAACCCTAAATGTTATATAGTTGGACCAGTGGTATTGAGATTATCAATAAGATGAATTAGTGCAATTTTTCATCCAGTCAACTATCCAAGAGTTATATATGATATAGTTGGCATATGTATCTTCAAAAATAGTAAAACTATGATAAAATCACTAAATATTTATGAAATATGGATATTTTAATAATGAGAAATATAATTTAAAAAGGACTTGTTTCTTGGAATATATTTCATAAAAATCCATATTTGAAAATTCAACAATAAGATAATCGTCAAATAAATAGTTATTTTTTAAAATAGTGACAAAAATTATATGAAATCTATCTTTGAGATCAATTTTTGTAATGATAAAAAAATTGCACGAACTTTCTTGATTTTTAAAATATTTTGATAATCATTTCCTAAAAAGAATAAAAGATTTATTTACTATAAAAATTTCTGAAAATTATCCCATTAAAGAGGCTAATAATGAGAAGAAAGATTCTCATTATAGGTATAAAAATGATTCTCTTAACATCTGAACAACAATTTTTATTTAAATTGATCATATGTTTAAAAAATAAATTTAAAAATATTTATTCTTATAGATGATATTCATCCTGAATAGTCTTTATCAAGAATATTCAATGTACATGTAACACCCCAACTTTAAATTTTTCTATTAAATTTTTTAAATAATAATAATTTAGCAATTTAAATAAATATAAATCAGAAATTTTTTAGATGCTTAAAGGATGAAAAGTTTGATCTCTATTAGGAGAAACCATGTGATTCAACTATGCACCATTTGAAGGGTGTGTTAGTTTGTACCTCATGGTTATAGCATTGTTTGGGCAACCCTCTATCCCAATTGGTTGACCTAAAACTCCATTTTTCATGTCCCTACATCCTGATACCCTTTTTAACTAATTTATATATAATTATAGTAATGTTATTTGATATTTATTATGGTTGTGTAGTTTGCATATGACATTTAAAATATACCAGTTTATTTTTTTTAGAATAAAATATATATTTAACTAGTGATTAATGAACATTTTATATTATTATTATTATATAATTGTAAAAAAATCGATTTGGATTTTAACCTTTTGTGGTTGATATTATTAATATTATCAAAGAACAGTAATATATCTATTATTATGTATTGTCCCATATTATTTTGGGTTTTATTTTAAAATATTATATGGACATAATTCAATATTAGGCATTCAGACAACATGTGATTTGGAAACCCAGTGTGCCTAGAATAAATGCCTAAAATATATTAAATAGCATGTTTGCGTAGTTTTCCTGAAAATGTGGAATAAGTTCTAAAAGGGTGCCCAGATCTGAAATATGAAGGCACAACTGCATTCAAAGTAACGATTTTTCCCTTGGTGCAACCTATCATCTGCCAGCATGGGTCGGTTGTGAAAAGTAGTGTTTCGAAATTTAATAAATAAAATAAATGTTTTATTTATTTTATTGAATCATTTGGCCAATGTAGTGATGGTTTATTTTTTAAATAATCCTAGAGGTAGGGATCCATGGTTAAGCTAACAACCCTATAATTCCATGGAGGCTTTGTATAAGAACCTAGAGAATTCTCTCTATGGTGAATGACAATGAGACGGTGGATCGAGATCATTCTTGATAGATCAACATTGGCAAAAATCCTCAACACAAATGATCCTTTCCTAGGTAGGGCATTTTTATTTCAGATAATTCTTTCTCCATTATTATAATTAATGACAAATATGGATCAACCCATGGAAAGGTTGACCCTTAGTTTGATCATCCTTAAGGGAAGGCTTTTTACTATAGGATTATTATTGGGGTTCAATTATTTGAAATGATTTGGTTTTTATTTATCGTTCTTACGAAATGGATTGAGGGTGGGATCAACAATGGTCAAGGTTCATTCCTTAGGTTGTTCTTTATTCATTTCTCCCAAAAAAATTCTTTACATTCTTTGCATCCTTTGTGTTCTTCATGGTTTTTGGACAAATGGTCGTTACGCCTTCATTTCACAGTGCAACGATCTGAGATTGAAGATCCTGCATTGGAACAACAAGAAGGTGGAGTGATGGTGGTTGCGGTAGTGGATCAAATGACTTTGGGTAATGATTTCTCATTCTTCATCAGAAATAATGAATAAAGACGATCTTGTTTTCTATGTTGATTCAAGGCCAAAATATTACTGATTCGATGATGGCCTGACCAGACGACCTTAGATTTGGAGTTTCCTCATGAGGCATGTCCAAGATTAGTGGCTAGAGTGATGGAGAAAGACGACGAAGTGCAAACCTATGTTTTTAGAAAATCTCAATGAACACATCATGTATTTCTAAATACATAAGTTGTGGGCCCCATTGAGTGCTTTCTTGGGTTTTGGGAAGAATTAAAGTGTCACATGGCATGTGGATCCTATCACACTGCTTCTGGGCCCTACCTAGGGACTCATCATGTATCTCGATAGATACATGGACACAGGGTGGAGTACACAGTCTAACTATGTGGCATGTACTCCACCACACAACTTGGCTAGAACCAGTCACACAGACTACTCCTTGTATTGGTATACAGGCAGGCATACATGGGTCGAAGTTGTGTACCATAACATGATCAAAAATACATATAGAAGACCCCATATAGTAGGACATGGCATTTGAACCTTTATACAAGTCGTGTGTACCTTTTCTACATGGATCGTTATACACTGGCAGTACCTGGGGTCAAGGGAAATAGCGTGTGAATATAATACAAACTATGTATACCTTTGTAAATGGATTGAATATCTTTTCCCCTATATCTTATACATGATTCATTAGGGTTTGTTCCCTATATCATTTCCATAATGTTTGGTGGGTATCGTTTCCTTATCAAATGATTATATGATCCATTCAGTAGGACTTTCTGGATATAGTTGTTGGAATCCCCTTCGAGAGGCCCAAAGTAGTATCCTCTATTCATTTTAATATCCTAGGTAGACTCATTGGTATTGATGTGACCAACATCCCTAGGTATCAATCCCCTGCTTATCAGGTAAATCTGGATAGAGTTGTTGTTATCACCCCATGATCTTGCCAGTGATCGTCATATATGTATTGTATCTCTCTTTAGATATTCCATCATATCTCTCTCATTATGGTTCTCAAAGAATAGTACTTCTCAGATGGATTTCATCAGTGATATCAGACTCAGGATTCTGTTCTCCTATTTTATTGATTCATCGAATCTTCAAGCTGAATCCCTAGTGGTGGTATATGATAGTTGTGAATTACCTCAAGACTTCATGTCTTGGCTTGAGTATATCTAGAAATTTATCACATATGTGTTGTAGACATATACTGTGTCGATGTAAATATATATTCCTTTGTGTATTAATTTTTTGTTTTGTGGTGTCCTATTGAGTATTGTTATACTCACCCCTTTATAGGCTTTGCACACACAAGTCGTGTCTTGTGAAGACGAGCGAACTTTTGACGGACTAGGACCGGACAGAGCTTTCTGTGTCCAGCCAAGATAAAAAGTTCCAATGGAATCAAGCAGTAGTCCCAAACCATATTTTGTTTACAGGTTAGAATTTGTAGTTTATAGACACTTTATTTTGCTGGGATTGTATCATGGCCTAGTTAAATCTTCAGAACATTACTTCTTGTCATACTTTGTTGGTTTTGATAGTGGTATGTGAGCATTTCTTTCTTAATGGTTTATATATTCTATAATTTTTGGTGTTGGATATGTGAGTGTGTATATAGGTATATATGAAATCCCTCACATGTTATTAATATGCCTACTCAATTCTAGTCCTTAATCCTTGGCATATTGGAGGTTGGATAGTGGAGTCATGGCATGAGCCCCACAAGGACGGATCACGACAGAGTGGTATCAAATGTGGTAAGTTCTACCTTAGGACCAAGTGTCTTTGTGATTTGTTTTGGACAACAATGTTATGTGTTTTGAGTTAGGATTTTAGGCCAAAAAATCCAATTTTGGTGTCGGAGGCCGATTTATCCATACACCAGTACTCTGATAACCGACTTTTGGATAGGTACATGATGACACTAGTTTCATGGAAAGTAATGGTTCATTAATCATATAGGAATGGGTTGTTCTTCCATGTCCTTCTTGAGTCTGATCACTATATATACTCATTGATTATGGTACATCTTGTTTTCTTATGGGATTCCCCAGAGATTAATACCATCTTGGATTAAGAATCTCAATCACAAGGGTGACCCCCTTAGTGATGAGGTTTCGATACAATTTCCAGTTCACTAGTAGTATCCTCCTTATGGTGAACTAGTTATACATCCACCTGTAGGGAAGAACATAGTACATGTAGTACCAGAATATGATAAGATGAGTCTGAGTTCACTTCATGAGTTTCAGAAATAGATACCCCTCAAGTAATAATGATATCCCTACCCTCAGGTAGTTGAGGACTAGATTGAGGTTGTGACCAGAGATTTCTGTCTAGTCAGGACACCAGCGGACCAAATGGTTGTCCTGGAAGTGATTTTTCTTCATGTTTCGGTAGCGAGATGGTGTAGTGTTTCTATCAAGACTCATGAAAATGTGACTCTTTCATAGATAGAGTTAGAAATATTTTTATAGAGTTGTTATAACCACTTTTGCTTAGGGTTATGTGTATACAGGAGCTTCCTCATCTCTAAGAGGGTAGTGTGGTTGTGGATTCCTATTCATCAAGGTTCACCAACTGTCACGACCCACCGTCACCTAGATGATAGAAGAGACAGAAGATTTCCAAATCCTTCCTTCTTCAAGTTGAAGGAGAGATAATTACCCCTCATACCTGCCTTGAATAGGTCTTGGAGTGGCGAATAGCACAAAGGGTATAGATTCACACACAAGATGGAAGGAATTACCCTTTCTCTTTAATAGGATCAGGAGATAACAAAATAAATCCCAAAAACACCAAAACTGGGGGAGTAAATGTAAATCCAAAGAAAACTATTACCATATGCATGTTACAAAATTAAATTCCATAAAGTAAAAGGATCCTACAAAGGTAAAGTAACAAAGAAAAAAAACAACAACTGCAACTGTCCAAACGTCCGAACTAGTACGGCCCTGCAAGATAACTAATGTCCTCCAGTGAACCTAGAAGTATTTTTATATACATAGGGTGAGAATACAAGTATACTCATTAGAGAAAACCAAAGAACCTCATGCACAAGTGGGGAGGCATTCTAATGGCCCGTGAGAAAAGAAATAACTAAATCACCTAGTAGGGAAAACTATCCACCCAAGCCTCACCAAGGCACACTCCCCAAATAATGCAAGTCATGTAATGTATAGTAATAGCACATCATTATTTGGGTACCCAGCACCAATTTTCCACTGGTTATTGATGATAGCCTACAGATCGAACCTCTCCATCCATTCTCACTGCAGTCCCACTACCACCTCCCAACTCCACACATATGGACCATCGCAACCACACATCCCACCATAAAACACATGGGCGACAACAACCACCTGTAACCATGCTCGAAAACACCTGGGCCACAATAACCACTCATAACCATGCCCGCAAACACCTAGTCTAGAACAACTACTTCCACACCCTAAGACACATGGGACTCATCCCTAAGACTCTTGGGAAACAACCTACCTGCACACACCTAGGAAACCACCAAAACTACCCTGCCTGAAAAATTTGGGGCTATAATGGACCTCATTCGATCACAGCCTGCCCGAAGAGTCTTGGGATATTCAGTAAAGGGAGAAGAATGGAGATAATAACCATCCACTCATAGGAGTGTTGGGATAAACACCCTCACCCATGAAATGGGGGTGTTCGTCACTAAGTGCTCAACTTGGGTGGGGCACGAATATGAAACATAAAAACTACAATTATATATATATATATATATCTGTATATATATATATATAAAGAGAGAGAGAGAGGTAACAATCACTCATCCCAGCCTAGGGATTCCAAATCAAACCTAAGAACAAACACCCTTGTCACTATTCATTCATAAAAGAAAGGCGCAGCACTCACGGCCAAGTCACAACTCATTCCAAAAACCAGTCCACCATTTAACTCATTCTTTATTTCATGTTCAAGTCATCCCATTTAGGTGAATTATGCACTACTGAGAAACTAACTACCAAAACCACAATCCAAAGAAAGAGTAACAGCCAAACAGTAATTTATGTATTCACACCCAGTTCTCTTGTGAAGTCACAATAAAAAAGGAATCTATGAGATCCCTCAAAATACTAGAACCAAACCAAGCCCTAAGATACAGCCCCACATAGCTTTAGATTCACAACCAACAACCATGCCACAACATAGGATTCCATCCCCATCTACATCACCCCATAAGCATCAAGAAGAACAACACACCTTATACCAAAACAGAGTAGGGAAACTTCTTGGTTCAAGCACATAATTCATTAAGTTCTTATTTCTATTGGTTAATCGGGGTGACCACACAAGGATAGATTTTCACTGGGTATCCATTTAACAAATTGAGTTTAGGTGATTAACCAATTTCCATGTTACAGTTATTTAATCATCATATAAGACAAGGGTTCATTAGTGCGGAAGGAAAGACCACCAATGGCGATGACATTCAGGGAGCATAATCCAATACAGTTCACAACATATAGCAATTATAAAAAATTATAGCAGAATTGTCAAAAGAACCCCATAATTATTTAACAGTTTGTTTATTATCATTTTAAATTTTTGGTTTCATCCATTCCCATAGAAACAGTATCATACCCACCCCGCATGATACACAGTAAAGAGAGACGAAAGAAAATCCCGACTTGGTTATTCAATGATCGAAGTTCTTCTCCTCTCGCCAAGAACTGGGGATGCATGACTTGCAGGGGAGGAACGTTGGGGACTCTAAGGGTGAGCAGAAAGGTTCTGCCACAGGCCCACCACTTGCCTTGTGAAGGGGAACTCCAAATTCACTAGGAAGAATAGGAGACCATCCAAGAGGAAGAAGAAGAAGGAATTCCCGTGCGATATAAGGATGAGATCCTGTTGTTAAAGGATATGGAAATTTTAATGGATTTAAATTCAGTTCATGGTTCCCCATGAGGTTGGGAAGTTATGTACGAGGGAATTAATTGTCATTTAACAATTCTCTTTGGAGGGGTTGTCATAACGGCTAGGCATTAAATAGTTTTCTTTAACCATATGGAAAGGTGTAACACGGGAGTATCTAGATGGTACGGGGAAGGGCGTTACACCGAGGAAAAATCACACGTTTTGGTAAGTTAAGGGGTTTCCCGACTCTTGGGGGATTTTAGATATTATTTATGGGATTTAAATGGCTCGAAAGAGGGCATTAAGTAATCTTTATTTCAAAAGATATGTTGCGGGAGCGGAAAAGTCAGGAACTTCAGAAGAGCGAAGATCGCTCGGTGAGGACATGGTGCCACCGTCACGGTGCCATTCTCATGGTGCCACCCTCACGGTTCCACCCTCATGGTGCCACCATCACGGTGTCACCCTGACGGTGCCACCGTCATTGGTACCACCGTCACGGTGCCACCATTTCGATGGAGCAGTGTTTTGGAAAAGTAATGGACCAGGTGGGCCCAGGCTATTACATCAGATACCTCTCAAGCTATTCTAACCCCCAAGAATCAAAACTAGACCCAAAGAAAAGAGGGGGTTCCAAACAACCACCTCGAAAGATACCTCTCAAGAGTGAACCTCATTGACATCTAGGAACACCTCTCCCTCAAGTAACCAGGCAACACAAGATTTTCAAAATGTCCAGTCATATGGGTTAGGTACTTTCTTTCTCCATGCCAAGATACTATCCGCTTTGGGTGGAACTGACTCACCCACACGGGTTTAATCGCATCCACCATAATGCGTCTTGATTAGGGATCTGGTCCTCCCCTCCCCATAGTCAGAACTCTTCACACACATCCAGAGAATAAGGAAAATTGTGCGTTGCATAGTTAACAAGGTAAAGCGTTCCATCACAACCAAGTACAAACCAAATAGAACAAAACTCAAAACAGCTATGTGTAATGGGTGTGAATCTGCATCTCCCGTTCCCTGGTACATTCCAGGAGCCCGCCATGCCTCCAAAATACACGAACCAAAGGAATGGTACGTCCACATAGCACCTTCTCCCCATGATCTTCAATCCTCACTGTTCATTCCACAAAAGTCACGTCATCCTCGATATCCAGCTTCCCCCAGTCGAGGACGTGTGAATCTTCGTGTAGATACTGTTGGAGTTGAGTTACATGGAAGAGGTCATTCATTCTCAGTAGTGGCGGTTGTAGCACCAACTGGTGAGCCACTTAACCGACCTGTCGAACCACTTCAAACGGTCTGATGAACATGGGAGAAAGCTTAATCCCCCTGCTAAACCTCTGTTGTCCACATCAAGGGGATACCTTGAAGAACACGTGGTCCCCGACCTCGAACTCCATGGGTCTCCCCCTATTATCAGCGTATGACTTTTGCTGGTCCTAGACTGCCTTCATCCTCTCCTGTATAAGCTGAAAATTCTTCGTCATGCTCTACACCATCTCTAGGCCTAGAACACCTGCCTCCCTGACCACTTTCCAACACACGGGTGAGCGAAACAGCCTCCCATACAAAGATTTGACTAGAGATGTTCCAATGGTAGACTGATAGCTATTGTTGTAAGAAAACTCCACCAAAGGCAAGTGCCATTCCCATGATCCCACAAAGTCTAGAATACATGCTCGTAGAATATCCTTCATTGTCTAGATGGTGCACTATATCTGTCCATATGTATGGGGATGGAAAGTAGTGCTAAGACGTATTTGGGTGCCAAAAGCATGTTGCAATACTCTCCAGACTTGTGAGGTAAACCGTTTATCCCTATCCGAGACTATGGACCTTGGAACTCCATGAAACCGCACCACCTAATCCATGTACCTCCTTACTAAGGCATCCACTACACCAAACTCCTTGATCACCAGAAAGTGAGCCGATTTCTTCAACTGGTCCACCACTACCCAAATAGCATCGCAGCCTCCTTGGGCCTTGGGTAGCCCTGTGATGAAATCCATTGATATGTCATCCCACTTCCACTTAGGGATGTATAAAGGCTGGATCAAACCACCTAGAACATGGTGTTCATCCATCAGCTGCTAACACACTAGGAACCTGGCCATGAACTCTGCCACCACCCACTTTACCCTGGGCCACCAAAACTGACTCCTCAGACCCTGGTACAACATCGAAACTCCATGGTTCACTTCTAGGGTTGAGTTTTGGAACTCACCAAGAACTCTCTCATGCATCATATTTGGAACAAACAACTTCCCTCAGAAAAGCATCTAATTCTGACCATCCACTATCCACCCTTCCGGAGAATCACCTTGGTAAACCCAGTCACGCATCACATCACTTTCTGAGTCTCCTCATTGAGACTCCTATACTTGTTGAAACAAAGAAGACTACACTGTCATCTGATACTGGAAACATCTACCACCACCCATCCTCGCATCCAGGTGTAGGGAATCCAACTCCTCCATTGCCTTCCAAGCATTTACCGACTCTCGAACCAAATCCCTCTGCGAGTTCCTGATCAAGGCATTAGCCACCACATTCCCTTTTCCTGGGGTGTAGGAAATCTCAAAGTCGTAGTACTAAAGGAACTCTATCCATCTTCACTGTAGAAAGTTCAGGTCCTTCTGGGAGAAGATATACTTCAAGATTTTGTGATCCGTGAAGACCATGAAGTGCTCCTCGATGAGGTAATTCCGCCAAAACTTTAGTGAAAACAAGGCCGCCGCAAGCTCCAGATCATGGGTGGCATAATTACGCTCATTGGAACGTAACTGTCTAGACCCATAATAGATCACCCCTTGTCATTACATGAGCACACACCCGAGGCCGGGTCCAGAAGCATCACAGAACACCTCGTACGCCGCCTCTTCCTCTGGCAACCTCAGCACTAGGGCCCTAACCAACTTCTCCTTTAGATAGCTGAAGGCTGCCTCACACTTCCCATCCCATACGAAAGCTCATCCCTTCTTGGTCAAAGCTGTAAAAGGTGATACAACTCGGGAGAAGTTGGGTACAAACCTCTGGTAGTAACCTACCAGCCCAAGGAGACAATGAACCTATGCCACATTCTTGGGTGCTACCCAAGAAACAACCTCCTCGACCTTTGATGGGTCCATCTCTATTCCCTGTTCGGACACCACGTGCCCAATGAAGTGCACTTCTCGCATCCAGAACATTCACTTGGACAATTTCCCATAGAGTTGGTGCTGTAAGAGGGCCTCTAAAACAATTCTCAGGTGCTCAACGTGATCCTCCTCTGACCCTGAGTATATCAGGATGTCATCAATAAACACAACTAAGAACCAATCTAGGTATTCTCAGAAGACGGATTTCATGAGTCCCATGAACAGAGCTAGTTCATTCGTAAGACCAAATGGCATGACCACAAACTCAAAGTGCCCATATCTGTACCTGAAGGCAGTCTTCGAGATGCCATCCTCTTTCACCCTCAACTGGTGATATCCCGACCGTAGGTCCATCTTGAAGAACCACCCTACCCCTAAAAACTGGTCAAAAATGTCGTCCATTATCGAAAGAGGGTAATGGTTCTTGACCGTTACCTAATTCAGTATCTAGTAGTCTATGCACTGCCTGAGACCACTATCTGCCTTCTTTAAGAATAAGAGTGGAGAACCCCCTGGTGACACACTTGGTCGAACAAAACCCTTTTTCATCAGATCGTCAATCTGAATCTGCAACTCCCACAAATTGGAAGGTGACATCAGGTAGGGAGCCATAGAAATCGAACGGGCACCATGTTGCAAGTATATACCAAACTCAACATCACGTCATGGGGGTAGAGTTGCCACCTATTCAGGGAAGACGTCCATAAACTCACTGACGATCCCCAGGACTTACATCATTTCTGCATCCACTAACTCCACTAATAGTTCAGCTAACAAAGAATGGAGGGGATCCTCTCACCTAATAAATTTTTTGAAACCCTGCTCGCCAATGAAAGTTACACATCGGCCGCCCAAATATGAAAACATGATCCTTCCTCAGAAGCAGTCAATGACGGAACATACAGAGAACATCCAGTAAATTCCTAGGATGACATCATATGGTTGTATCTGCAAAAGTAGAATATCACTGATAGACTGATGAGGCCCTATCATCATTCTACAACCTCAAAAAACATAAAACAAGACAGTCTAACCCCCGACTGGTGTGCTCATCACCGGGGGCACTGGAAGTCTCTCAGCGTCTATACCCAGAGCATGGGCTAGACTATTTGTAACAAAGGAGTGAGAAGCTCATATATCGAACAAGGAATAGGCAAGATAACTAAACATGTTGAACGTACCTCGAACGACTTTTGGCCCTACTGGAATTGCTGCCTCCACGATGTGTAACTGTCCATACCCAGCTCCCCTTCCCCTTAGATTTCAGCCGCCTCCCTGACCACGCCCTGGTCGAGGTCCCTGAGTATCACCCTAAGGTCGGCTTCCTCCTGCAATTCCTGACCTCAGAGGATCGGGAGCGTGCTTTCCCAGCGGGTGCTGCTGAAAGGGCCTGGCTGGAAACTGTTGCGGCAGTGGAGGGTGCTGCACTGGCCCACCCCCATTGTATTATACTCGGTACGGGCAATGGATTTTTGATGCCCATTAATTCCACAGATGAAGCATCTCGGTCCTGGTCCTGAAAGGAACGGATGAGGAATGGGAGACCAGAAGTGGAACTGGTGAGTCCAGATCCCTACTAGTCGAAATCTAGAGGGCCCTGATGCTGGAGGCCTGCTGCTGATGGCTTTCCCCTTTGAAAAGACCAACTGGATTGCCTCTCACAATACACCTCCTAGTCTATGCATCCTCTCCACCACTTAATCCTTATTCTAGACCTCCATGTATGTTGGTAAGGTGAATGGAGTAACAGCATACTGAAGAGAAGGTCGAAGTGCTTCCTCAAAACGTCTCACCTGAGACTCTTCATCTGGAAAGAGGTCTGGGGCAAAGTGGAGGAGATCCTTGAACTTGATCCCCAACTCTCTCACTGACATTCTCCCCTACTGGAGGGAGAGTAGCTCCTGCCTCTTCTCAGCCTTCATCATGGAAGAGAGGAATTCCACCCTGAACTCCCTCTCAAATTCACCTCACGTAACCTTATCCTCCCTTTTCTCCTCAAGATAAAGCTACCACCATTGGCGCGTTGCTCCCCACATCTGACTTATAGCTAGAGGAACCCAATATTTCGTCAGAGCTCAGATCTATCTAAAAGCTATCACTAGCTCCTCTAGCCAGCTCTTTGTCTCCACGTTAGAGATGCTTCCCTCATACTTCCAAAGGGTCTGTTGGTAAAAGGAATGAAGTTCCCACTTCCACTGATCATCCTCCTCCTCTCGGTCATCCCTCTACTGATCGGCCAAGTCAACCTCCTGGGCCTCGATCGCCCTCCCTACTCATGGTCGTCTCCTAGGTGGCATAGCTGTAAGTAAAAGAAGGGATGCCTATGCCTGAGTAGTGTATAATATTGTTCTCAAATTTTCTTAGACTTATTATTCATTTTAAATCCCAAAAATACCTGTGAAACATAAGAACACAAGTCATTCTGATGCATGTACCTTCCCTAGGGTTTCTACCCATCAATCATTGCAGCCTCACTTGGTCGTTTAGTAGGCCCAGAGTCCTTATATCTGATCTTGGGGGGTCCTAAAATCCCATGTCCTAGTCGGTCTTCCCTGGGCTATTTCACACACCAAGATCACCCAACACTATTTCCCTACCATCCCACACAATCCTCATTATTCCTAACCATAGACTCCATCCTATCTCTCAACCTCACCAGCTCTGATACCATTCTGTAACGACCCGCCGGATAAGGGACATCAGATTTCCATACCCTTCCTTCTTCAAGCTGAAGGAGAGATAATGACCCCTAATACTCACCTTCAATAGGTCCCTGAGTGTCAACTAGCACCAAGGGTATAGAATCACACACAACATGGAATGTATAACCCTTTCTCTTTAATAGGATCAGGAGATAAGATAGTGAATCCCAAAAAAACAAAAACTAGAGGGGTAAAAGTAAATCCAAATAAAGTCATTCCCATATGCATGTTACAAAAGTAAATTCCACAAAGCACAAGGGGATTACAATGGTAAAGTACCAAAGAAAGAAAAAAATGGAAACTGCAACAGTCCCAAAATCCGAGCTAGTATGGCCCCCCACTATCCTTGATGTCCTCCTGGAAACCGGAAAGTAGTTTCATATACATAGGGTGAGAATACAAGTATACTCAGTAGGGAAAACCAAAGACTCTCGTGCACAACTGGAAAGGCATTATAATGCCCCGTGAGAAAAGAGATAACCAAAGCACCTAGTAGGGAAAACTATCCAGCCAAGCCTCACCAAGGCACACTCCCCAAAGAACGTAAGTCAAGTAATGTATAGTAATAACACATTGATATTTGGGTACCTCATGACACTTTTCCACTGTTTATTGAAGACATCATATTCATCGAACCTCTCCCACCATTCTCACTGCAGTCCCACTACCACTCCCCACCCACACACACAGAATCCATCACTACCACACATCTTGCCCGAAAATAACTGGTCCACAACAACCACCCATAACCACACCCACAAACACCTTGGCCACAACAACCACCCGTTACCACGCCCGCAAACACCAAGGCCAGAACAACTACTGCCATGCTCGAAGACACATGGGCCTCATCCCGAAGACTCTTGGGAAACAACCTACCTGCAAACACCTGGGCAACCACCACAACTACTCTTCCTCAAGAATATCAGGCTGTAATGGTCCTCAGGCCATCACATCCTATATGAATAGTCTTTGGATATTTGGGAAAGGGAGTAGAAAGGAGATAATAACTATCCATTCATAGGAGTGTTGGGAAAAACACCCTCCCCCATGAAATAGGGGTGTTCAGCACAAAGTTCTCAACTTGGGTGGGGCACGTATATGAAACATAATAACTAAAATTATATATATATATATAGGTAACAAGAATTCATCCCAATATAGGGTTTCCAAATACAACCTAAGAACAAACACCCTCGTTACTATTAATTCCTAAAAGAAAGGCACAACACTCACAGCCAAGTCCCAACTCATTCCCAAAACCAATCCCCCGTTTAAACCATTATTTCATTCATGTTCAAGTGATCCCATTTAGGTGAATTCTGCACTAATGGGCAACTAACCAGCATAACCACAAGCCAATGAAAGAGAAATAGCCAAACAGAAATTTAAGCATTCACACCTGGTTCTCTTGTGAAGTCACAACAATAAAAGGATTTGTGAGATCCCTCAAAGTACAGGAACCAAACCAAGCATTGATATATAGCCCCACATAGCATCAGATTCACAACCAACAACTATTCCACAACAAAGGATCCCATCTCCATCCACATCACCCCATAATCATCATGCAGAACAACACATATACTACCAAAACAGAGTAGGGAAACATCCAGGTTCGAGCAAATCATTCAATAGGTTATTCTTTCAATTGGTTAACTAGGGTGACCACACAAGGATTGATGTTCACTGGGTATCCATTTAACCAACCGAGTATATGTTATTAACCAATTACCATGTTACAGTTATTTAATCATCACAGAAGACAAGGGTTCATTAATGCACCAAGAAAGACCACCAATGGCCATGACTTTCAATGATCATAATCTAATACAATTCACAACATATAGCAATTATAAAAGAGTGTAGATGAATTTTCAAATGAACCACATCATTCTTTAACAACTTGTTCATTATATTTGTTAAGTTTTGGTTTCATCCATTCCTATAGAAACAGTAGTATACCCACCCCACATGATACACAGTAAGGATAGAAGAAGGAAAATCCCTACTTGGTTGATCAAGAATCGATGTTCTTCTCCACGTTCCAAGAATTGGGGATGCACGGCTTGCAGGGGAGGAAATTCAGGGACTCCTAGGGTGAGGAGAAAGGCTTCGGCACAGGCGCGCCACTTACCTCAGGAAGGGGAACTCCAAACGAACCATAAAGAAAAGAATACTAGGCAAGAGGAAGTAGAAGAAGGAATTACCGTGGGATATAATGATGAGATCCCATTATTAAGGGATATGGAAATTTGAATGGCTTTAAAGTTAGATCATGTTTCCCCAAGATATTGGGTAGTTACACACGATGGAATTAATTTTCATTTAACAATTCTCCTCAGAGGGTTGGTCGTAACGGATATGCGTTAAATAGTTTACTTTAACCATAAGGAAAGGTGAAACAAGGGCAGATCTAGAAGGTACAGGGAAGCGCATGACATCGAGGAAAAACCACATGTTTTGGTATGTTAAGGGGTTGCCCGACTCTTTCGGGATTTTAGATATTATGCATGGCCTTTTAAAGGCTTGAAATAGGGCATTAAAACATCTTTACGTCAAAATATATTTTACAGGAGCGGAAAAGTCAGGGAACTGGAAAAGAATGAAGACTACTCGGTGAGGACACGATGTAACCATCTTGGTGCCACCCTCACGGTGCCACCCTCACGGTGCCACCCTTAAGGTGCCACCTTCACAGTGTCACCCTTATAGTGCCACCGTCACCGGTGCCACCATCAAAGTGGTACTCTTTTGGTAGATCCGTGTTTTAGCCAGGTAATGGACCAGGTGGGTCTGAGCCATTACCCCAACCATTATAGGTACTCTATGGATATGGTTAGTGATAAGTACTTTAGGTCTTGGACCTTTGATAGAATTCTCAATAGAGACATCTAATCCAGAATTAACCATCTATGCATTCTTACTAATTCTTGGGGTGTTTGAGTGAGATTTGGTGGTCGAATGCTTCTTGGATGAGAAGGTATAAAGAGCTAGGTAGTAAGGATCCAATGTTAGTCTCTGAGATCTAGACATGGGAGACGTTTCAACAGGAGGTCCCATGATAGATGGTCTATAGTTTAGGATTAATAGGGTGGATCCAAACATCCTAGAGAGAGGCAATGATATTAGTGTGAGAATAGGGGGCATATCGCTCAAGATTAGCTGGACCATTGTGATGTTGATAGGGAAACAATGGATGGACCACTGAGGTAGAGACAGTGACATGAGTAGGAAAATCTGTAGGGTGTTTGATTTAGAAAACATCTAAGAGAGTAGAAATAGTTGGGGGATGTTTGGACATGCAACCACCACCACCCCCAGGAGGTCCACACCTGTCTTAGGGAGTGGGAGGATAGGGGTGGGGAGAACTACAGGTGGTTGATTCATAAGACCATGGGGCTATTAAAATGATTTGGGGTATGATCTATGTCTTTTCTACTTTAGCAACAGTACTGATAAACAAGGGTGATAGTCATTCCTTCATCGACACGTATATTATTCTAAACCTATAGATTTTGGTTGAACCATTGACTCAACCATTATGCTTGGATACCCACTTGAGAAGACTCAGTGATCACACATCTATTCCAATAGTGTGACCTAACACTTGGTGGTGATATTTTTTGTTGGAACCTCTTAGTGGAAGCATTGATCCTTATGATTTCGTTCCTTATATTGATTGGTTATCCATAGTCCATACCCATGTTGACTATTTTAGGTGAAGAGTTTGATATGTCTATAGTGATGAAATGTGGTTTTCCTTTGTCAATGAAAAGTAAATCTAGGTTGCGGATGATGGACTCATGCATAGAAGGGTGCAGCTGATCACTCACCACTTGGCTATCCTGACCCTTAGTGTAGAAACTTTTATGAGCATCAAAATTTCTAAAGTGGTGGCAGAGTACAAGGATGTATTCCCTGAAGAGGTTTGAGGATTACCTCCTCACTTAGAGATAGACTCCTCTATGTACTTAGACCATAGGATGGAATCAAAATATGAAAATTCATATTGGATGGATCCGATAGAGCTCCGCGAGCTGAAGGTGTAGTAGAAGGAAATTTAGAGGAAGGGCTTCATGGGACTCGTTTTTTCACCTAATGCAACTCTGGTTTTATTTTCCAAAAATTAAAATGAGTTCTTGAGGTTGTTTTTGGACTACCAGCGCTTAAACCAGGTGATCGTGAAGAATACGTATCCACTTCTTAGAATTTATGGCCTCTTTAATCAGTTGAGAGTGTAACGATTGTTCCCGAAAATTAACCTTCAATCTATTTATCACCAGTTGTGAGTGTGGGATGAGGATACATAGAAGATGACTTCCAGATACATCCACAGTCACTATGATTACTTGGTGATGCCTTTTGACATGAATAACACCCTAGTAGTGTTCATGAAACACATGAACTAGATCTTTCATCCTTAACTAGAATGATTCATGGTTGTATTCATGGATTGTATACTTGTGTTCTTGACATCTGAGGAGGTGCTCGCAAGATAGTTAAGAATGGATCTGGACATACTTCGATAGCACCAAATCTATAGGAATCTCCCAAAGTTCCATTTCATTATTCAGGAATTCCACTATCTGAGAGATTTGATCTTAGTGGATGGACAGGTAGTGGACTTGGCCAAGTTATAGGTAGTGTTACCATAGGATCCACCTGGAATCCTCATGGAGGTGCAGATATACACTAGGATGGCAGGCTATTACTGGATATTTATACATCATATCTCCATGATGTTAGCTCCTAGGACAACGTTGACTTGATAGGGGATTCCTTTCTTCTGGATAAAGAAATTTCATTAGTCTTTTCAGTAATTGAGGAATAGTTTGATGAGAGATCTAAAGATGAGATTTTTGGATGTGGTTTTCGAGTAATTAGTGTTCTGTGATGCCTTAGGGACTGAACATGGTTGTGTCCGGATGCATAGGAATGCATTGATTGCCTATTGATCATTCCAGTGCAAAACACATGACCAGAAATACATGACCCATGATCCTCGGTTGGTAGTGGTAGTCTATGAATTTATGTTTTGGCAACACTATCTGGTGGGTGAGCAGTTTATCATCTACATCAATCACAAGAGTCTCAAGTATATTTTCTCTCAAAAGGATATGAACATGAGATAGAGGCGGTGGATATAATTCCTACTAGACTATGACTTTGAGATTATTTATACTCCTTGGAAGGGGAATGTGGTGGATGATTCTCTCAGTAAAATATCTACTTCAGAGTTTCTGAATGAGGCATTAGAGTAGTTGGCCTCCTTACAGTTATACTTAGTGGATGGAAATGTAGTAGCTTACCATAAATCGATGGTTTTCACCCCTCTACACTTAAAGTGAGTTAGGGAGGCACAAATTTCATATATCTACTATTATACTCTATGTTATTAGATGTTCACAAGACATGAGCTGATTTATATTCACAAGGTGAGGGATCATGTAGTAATTTTAAGAGGATTCCAAGTTGTACCATTGGTGTTGGGGTAGTAGGTTCTGTGGGAGTTTCATATATCCCCAGTTGTAACACCCCAGGTAAATAAAGATTATGACATATTTATATTAATCCATATTTGTGAATAAAATATTAATATGACTTTAAAGGGGATGCTATGCTCGATGGCGTACCCAACACGCAACAACGAGTTTCTTGGGAATCTTACATTGCACTCTAATAATAAAATAATATTATTTTAAATGGTAGTTAACATGTAGCCGTTGTATTGGTGATAATGGATATAAATAACTAAAATATGATTATATATGTTTTTAAATGTTTTTACATTTATCCAATAAAAGATAAAGGCATAAAATACGGAAAGAATTCAATTTTAGGCGTATATGCCCTAGTTTTCACTAAAGGTTCACTTATCGCCTTTTGATGGAGAACCGTCATTAAATATAGTTTTGTTCACTTTTATACATCCTTTTGGACCAAATAAAACTTTTCTAATGAATTGGGACATCAAAATTTAATTTCTGTAAATTTTTAGTATCTTTCAGATAAAGTTCATTTTTTTAATGAATAGTGTAAAATGTTGTATTTTAATTCAAAACCTCTTTTTAATATAATTTATTTATATGATTATATTATCTTTTGAATTGGTTTTAAAGTGAAATTAGAATATATTTTTACCATTAAATCCAATATTGGTCAATAGAATTAATTTCACTTTGAAATCAGACTTAAACTAGTGTCAATCATTTGATACTTATTGTTTCATAAAAACACGCTATTTGCTCTGACAGCGGGAATTAATTATTAAATTTATTAATGTGACTTATATGTTTTGAATTTTGTAAAATGGACTTCATTTTTTAATTCGGAATATCAAATATAGCTTAGGGTGAATTTTTGGGATTTTTCTGAAAAACTTCAATTTTTGATGAATAATGAAACCACTAAGTGGTACTTATAAAAACTGATTTTTCCGTTTAAATGAAATTTTTCCATCTTTGTGTTTTGAATTTCAAAAATCTGACATACATGGTTGTCACTAAGAAGTAAAATTTGGTTCAATGGGATAAAAATAATTTTTTGGTGAATAGTAACTTCTTAAGTTTTTAATCGCGATTAGAGGTAATTTGTGTAGTTTAAGGTAAGAATAATGTTTTAATAAAATAAAATGACCTAGACACATGTCCTACCCACATTGGATGATTCATGGCCGACCAAGACAATCCATGGGTCAACTTGGGGACCCCATGGAGTCACTTTGGTTGGAAAATGACATAAATACCTTTCTATATAATGTTAAAGTAAAAATGACACAAACATGAGATGTTTTACTAAAACAATTTTTACATGGGGTTATACAAGTCATATTTGATACTATAAATAGTCATTGGAAAGATAAAAAGTTTTCATACATCATAGTAGTTTTTTTATAATTTTTAGACGTTAAATAAATTAAATTATTTATGACGTCGTGGTGATGCAGTGATGACCTCATTATTTAACGATTTAAATAAAATGGAAAGATAATGTAATATCTAAGAAATAAACATGTCCCAAACTTATTGGATGAGTGTATTTAGAACCCTTATCACCTTATCCTCTAATTATATCAATGTGGGGCCTCTTAAATCCGAATATCATTATAAAATAATGTAACGTTTCTTTACTTTCCAAGAGTGTCCCTCCTCTCCTCTTATAAAAGGCCCCCACCTCTACCTCCTTACCCATACTCCAAAAGCCTTTGTCCCAGCCAAACCCTGCCCATTTTGTCTCTCCACTTCCCTATCTAACTCCTTTAAGCCTCACTTTTGGAATAATCCTTTCCAATGAAGCCTTTGAGCTCAAATCAAAGGAAGTTACCCGATTTAAAGATAATGTCTTCACCTGTGTCATTTTGTTTTATTTTGCTTCTCCAACCCCCTAACCTCTTTTTATTCATTTATTTTGAAACAAATACAGTATCTTAAATATACTAGGATGTTTTTATAAGAAGTATTTGAGCTATACTTACACACACCTTCGTCTAATGGTTAAAGAACATACTGTTTCTGTGGTTGGCGATTTTATGCCTCATGAAATGATGATTGTTCAACATTCTTCTAACACCTTCAAAGGTGGCCAATAAGATAACGCTATATTTATATATGATATATAATATATTTATGTTTTACATAATCTTCTGTATTTTTCATTTATTTCATACCGTTATGGTTTCCATTATGGGTAAACACGATATCTTCATTTAAGGAAGTGCGGACTACCGCCCCCTCAAAGTGATTTGATTCGTTAATACCATATGTGGTACGTATAAAGGATATATTTAATTATATTATATATGATACCATACTGGAATACTATTATTTATCATTATGTTTTAATTCCATTAAATATGCAATAGAAATGGAAGTAGCGTTAAGGCGTACGTACGGTTTACCGTCTCCATGAACGGTACATTTCATTTCTTGTCTCAAAATGTTATGTACTATTATAAGTACATATATATAATGGATATATATGTAATATATTAAATCTAAGTGATGTATATCATTATGAAATTATAACATATATATATATATATCTCATTTTGTTTTAATTCCATTAATATGACAAAAAATTAAAGTAGCGTTCATGCGTACGTACGGCCTACTGTCTCCATGAACGGTGCTTTTAATTTTTATCTCCAAATGCTATGGAATAGTATAAAATGAATATATACTGGATATATATGATATTTAAAACATCAATACTCTTCTGGATATTATGTACCTATAACTACATGGAAACTTATTTTCCAACAAGTTCAATTTTTGACTCATGTACCAAACATCGACAAAAACGTCTGATATGAACTCATATTATTAACCAATTATTATGACATTAAAATATGTTATATGAACTGAATAATAATAATTATAGGATGTCCTTAAGAAATTATAAATTGACCAAAGTTTATTATTCAGGAATATAAATAAACGAACAAGACAAGTCGGACTTGAGGTAAGGGATCCTACTCCACTCTTTCTTTTTAAGTACACTCTTTTATGTCATTCCTTTTAAAGATCATGTTTCTTGTTATTGGGATGTTCTTTTATATTAATCTTACTGAAATTTTTATGTTTATGTGATTAGAGACCCTATTCTCTCTCATCAATCCATTTTGGATGTTTTGAGTGGCTCCGTTAGGCTGCCGAGTTTTCGTAAGGGATTTTTCATCTCACTTTTATTCCCGTGAGATTTATGCTACATTTGCCACAATTTCCTTTGAGTGGTGTATGTACTGTCCATTATTATACTCTTTTTGTAATATAATTCTTTATAAGAGTACATACATCAATTAAGTATTGCCTTTCTTTCATGGGGTGTATGTTTCAAAAGATACCCATGTCGGTAAGGGAACCTTTCACTCTCCTCTTTTTGAAAGAATTATTTTGTTGGGTCTTTTAATTTACAAATTTTAATGTTGGGATATGTTCTTATATATCCTTATTGATGTAAATTTAATGTCCAAGTGATGAGATACCCTTTTTATCTCTCATCAACTCATTTTCTGAATTTTTGAAGTGACGCCGTTAGGCTGTCGAATTTTACCAAGGGAACTTTTTAACCCAATTTCGATTTCTTTGGGTTCAACATGTAGTTATTGAATATTTCATCTTTTGAATATGTGTGAATGACATTTGATTATTTTACACTTAATATCCACTTATATTTGGTGTATTCGTTTGTCACACATAATTATTTAATTGATTTATCCTTAAAAAAAGGATACTGTCTTTGTAAGTGACTTCATCTCAATCTCCATTCATTGAGACATATTTTGTTTTATACACAACCTTCTTTTATACAGTGTATAAACCCCTTTTACTTTTACGTTTCTCCAAAAAGGAATCTTTTTTATACGAAGCGTTTTACTAAATGACAAAAGGGAATTTTTTTCGTCGTACGTATGCGGCGACAACGACTTCTCCACCGCCGTGACCATCATTTGAGTTTCGGCTTCTTCTACAAGCCATACCATCTTTTTAAAAGAAAAATAAATACCATGTTTTACTTTTCTCTTATTTTGGTATTGAAAATGGTTTTGATAATGTTTTTATATCAATGTGTTGTATTAATATCTTGTTATTTAAAGGTAGAAATGTTATGTTTCCTTTATGCATGTTTTATGTGATAAGATTATGTTATGGTTCTTGGGAATTGTTATGAAGACGGGTGGTTCCATGATAAACTAATGGTGGGTGAGACCAATATAGCTATCCAATGCATTGGGTAACGCGAAGGAGTGAAACTTTAAGGTTTCTCCGAAGAGATTTAGGGAATATACTGTGATGGGTATTCCAAACGTAACCAAGAGGGTTAATCCCTATGTAAGAATGTTATGAATGCCTCAAGTTACCTTTATGTCTTATGATTTCTATGATTTATTCATGGATTGATGAGTTATGTTAAAGTGCCTATGTTTTATGGGAAAATTATGATTTCATTTTTATGTATATATGAACTCATGTTTCCTTTCCATATTTTTATTACCCCTACTGAGCTTTTTATGATCTTACCAAGTTTTTGAAATGTTTTTCACAGGTCAAGGGAAAGGTACATGATGTGATGATAGTGTTAAGGATGTGTCAAGAAAGAATCCATGTTTTATTTTAAATATCTTTCCATTGATGGGAAGAATGAATATTGTCTTTTATGTAACCACTTTGTTTAAATGTGGAATGTAATGCAAGAATCATGATCTAATTCTCTAAAACTCTAAACATAAAAAGATCCTCAATGTGTAATCTTGTAATAACTCAAGATTAAGTAAGGTTTAAGGCTGGGGACTTATAGTTGGTATCAGAGGTCAGTTTAGATAACTTTATAGGTTAGGGTATTCTTTAAGCATAAGTGACATTACTATAATGGTTATGATTTCAGAAAGAGTCCTTGTTTTAGATAAAGTGAATGAGTAAGTATATCTTAGTGTTTATCTTCATCATTAGTACATGATGGTTTTTTTGATATAATCACACTGACATTTCTGTTTTTAGTGAATGGATGGATCTAGGAGGCACCAAAGAGACAATAGGTTTAAAGGAAACTGTGGTGGTTCTCTGATTAAGATACTAGATAAAATGGGGGATTCAATGAGGAAACTCGTGGTTGTTATAAACCAACTTTCAAGGAGTCATGATCAACCACTTGAACCTTGGTACGTTCTGTAATGCATCATGTATGAGATAACCAATCGATGTGGAAGTTCATGTAATAATTATAAAGGTAACCATTAGAGTTTATATGATCCTTACTTTTGAGGTAATTATGGGTTACTCTATGATATGATGGAAAATGAAAGGCATGAGATAAACTTGAGGTTAAAATATGTTATGATTATTTTTGAAGACTTTATCACGTTTTGGGGAATGTTTTAAGAATTATGTAGTTTTGGAAAAAGGACAACACGCAGACCGTGTGACAACCCATCGCGTCGGACAAAGCTGTGGGAATCGAACCCACAACCAAAGTGTGACTGGTATTTATCGCCTACCACTGGACTACGTGAAGTCCCTAGTTAGTTTGACTGATTCTTTTTAGTTAGATTATTTTAGGAATTAAGAGTAAGTTGATTTTGGGTTATCTATGGAAATTTATTAACCTATCATAGAGGATATGTGATTAGGTTAATTACTTTTCAATACGAGACATTAAGAGCAATTGATGTTGTTTGGAGATAAATGTTACGATTTAACATGGAAGACTATGTGAGTAAATCCTTCAAATATTTGGGTTTCAATGTTAGTTTGGTTTACTTTGAAGAATTTTATGGACAAATTGTTTATCGAATTGTCCTCATTGAACTTTGGGTTTTGTTGGACAAATTTTGGAGATTAAGCATAGATTTTCTTTTTATAAAGGGTTATCCCTTTCTGGATTATCTAATCTTGTACTAACCTTTTTGGTTTTGGTTTTGGTTAAAGTCTAAACACAAGGGAAATATATAGTTCTCTTTTGTTGATTAGGTGATTCTCTAGAAGTTGATTATAGTACTCTTAATGTGAACAAGTCTTCCTAAATACTCGTCTTTTAGAGAAAATATGAGTTTGTGTAAGGAATCTAATAAAAGTTGAAAGTCAACATGATAAGTGATTATGTTTCATTATGAATAAATTCCTCAATAAAAAGTAACTTAAAACAAAAATGTTGTCTATTAACTTTTCCTACTGGGGAACCGAATACCGTTTAACCCATCACAAGTTTGTGATTTTCTTGTGGTAAACTTTCTCCTAAACATGTTTTCTATCACTCTCCATCAGAACATGACCCTTTTTTTTTCCTCCATGTCCATATTTTCATACTTGTAATCCTAGTATGGGTTAACTAGGGTGACCTTTGTACTTATCTTTCTTGTTTTTAAAGTGATTGTTTTACCGACTCTTGTTCTGATGTGGGACATTCAAGGATGTTTCCAAGCCCAATTTTAAAATTGCGAGGACGCAATTCCCAAAAGGGGGGAAGGATGTAACACCCCAAGTAAATAAAGAATATGAAATCTTTATATTTATCCATATTTGTGAATAAAATATTAATATGGCTTTAAAGGGGATGCTATGCTCGATGGCGTACCCAACACGCAACAACGAGTTTCTTGGGAATCTTACATTGCACTCTAATAATAAAATAATATTATTTTAAATGGTAGTTAACATGTAGCCGTTGTATTGGCGGAAATGGATATAAATAACTAAAATATGATTATATATGTTTTTAAGTGTTTTTACATTTATCCAATAAAAGATAAAGGCATAAAATACGGAAAGAATTCAATTTTAGGCGTATATGACCTAGTTTTCACTAAAGGTTCACTTATCGCCTTTTGATGGAGAACCGTCATTAAATATTGTTTTGTTCACTCTTATACATCCTTTTGGACCAAATAAAACTCTTCTTAAGAATTGGGACATCAAAATTTACTTTGTGTAAATTTTTGGTATCTTTCTGATAAAGGTCATTTTTTTAATGAATAGTGTAAAATGATGTATTTTAATTCAAAACCTCTTTTTAATCTAATTTATTTATATTATTATATTATCTTTTGAATTGGTTTTAAAGTGAAATTAGAATATATTTTTACCATTAAATCCAATAGTGGTCGTTGGAATTAATTTCACTTTGAAATCAGACTTAAACTAGTGTCAATCTTTTGATACATATTGTTTCATAAAAACAAGCTATTTCCTCTGACAGCGGGAATTAATTATAAAATTAATTAATGTAACTTATATGTTTCGAATTTATTAAAATGGACTTCATTTTTGAATTCAGAATATCAAATATAGCTTAGGGTGAATTTTTCGGATTTTTCTGAAAAACTTCAATTTTGATGAATAGTGAAACCACTAAGTGGTACTTATAAAAACTGATTTTTCCGTTTAAATGAAATTTTTCCATCTTTGTGTTTTGAATTTCAAAAATCCGACATACATGGTTGTCATTAAGAAGTAAAATGTGGTTCAATAGGATAAAAATAATTTTTTGGTGAATAGTAACTTATTAAGTTTTTAATTGTGATTAGAGGTAATTAATGTAGTTTAAGGTAAGAATAATATTTTAATAATATAAAATGACCTAGACACATGTCCTACCCTCATTGTAAGGGTCATGGACAACCAAGACAATCCATGGGTCAACTTGGGGACCCCATGGATCCACTTTGGTTGGAAAATGACATAAATACCTTTTTATTTAATGTTAAAGTAAAAATGACACAAACATGAGATGTTTTACTAAAACAATTTTTACGTGAGTTTATACAAGTCCTATTTTTGACTATAAATATTCATTGGAAATCTAAAAAGATTTCCTACATCATAGTATTTTTTTTATAATTTTTAGACGTTAAATAAATTAAATTATTTATGACATCGTGATGATGCAGCGATGACCTCATTATTTAACGATTTAAATAAAATGTAAAGATAATGTAATATCTAAGAACTAAACATGTCCAAAACATATTAGATGAGTTTATTTTGAACCCTTATCACATTATCCTATAATTATATCAATGTGGGACCTCTTAAATACAAATATCATTTGAAAATAAAGTGACTTTTCTTTACTTTCCAAGAGTGCCCCTCCTCTCCTCTTATAAAAGGCCCCCTCCTTTACCTCCTTACCCACACTCCCAAAGCCTTTGGCTCGGCCAACCCCTACCCATTGTGTCTCTCCACTTCCCTGTCTAACTCCTTGAAGCCTCACTTTGGTCATAATCCTTTCCAAGGAAGCCTTTGATCTCAAATCAAAGGAAGTTACCCGATTTAAAGGTAATGTCTTCACTTGTGTCCTTTTGTTTTACTTTGCTTCTCCACCCCCTAACCTCTTTTTATTCTTTTCTTTTGTAAAAAATCCTGTATCTTCAATATACTAGGATGTTTTTATAATAATTATTCGAGCTACACTTACACACACCTTCGTCTAATGGTTAAAGAACATATTGTTTCTGTGGTTGGCGATTTTCTGCCTCACGAAATGATGATTGTTCAACATTCTTCTAACACCTTCAAAGGTGGACATTAAGATGACGCTATATTTATATATGATATATTATATGTTTATGTTTTACTTAAGCTTCTGTATTTTTCATTTATGTAATACCTTTATGGTTTCCATTATGGGTAAACGCGATATCTTCATTTAAGGAAGTGCGGACTACCGCCCCCTCAAAGTGATTTGATTCGTTAATACCATATGTGGTACGTATAAAGGATATATTTTATTATATTATATATGATACCATACTGGAATACTATTATGTATCATTGTGTTTTAATTCCATTAAATATGCAATAGAAATGGAAGTAGCGTTCATGCGTACGTACGGCTTACCGTCTCCATGAACGGTGCATTTCATTTCTTGTCTCAAAATGTTATGTACTATTATAAGTACATATAAATAATGGATATATATGTAATATATTACATCTAAATGATGTATATAATTCTGTAATTATAACATATATATATATATATCTCATTTTGTTTTAATTCCATTAATATGACAAAAAATTAAAGTAGCGTTCATGCGTACGTACGGCCTACCGTCTCCATGAACGGTGCTTTTAATTTTTAACTCCAAATGCTATGGAATAGTATAAAATGAATATATACTGGATAAATATGATATTTAAAACATAAATACTATTCTGGATATTATGTACCTATAACTACATGGAAAATTATTTTCCAACAAGTTCAATTTTTGACTCATGTACCATACATCGACAAAAACGTCTGATATGAACTCATATTATTAACCAATTATTATAACATTAAAATATGTGATATGAACTGAATAATAATAATTATAGGAGGTCCTTAAGCAATTATAAATTGACCAAATTTTATTATTCATGAATATAAAGAAACGAATAAGACAAGTCGGACTTGAGGTAAGGGATCCTACTCCACTATTTCTTTTTAAGTACACTCTTTTATGTCATTCCTTTTAAAGATCAGGTTTCTTGTTATTGGGATGTTCTTTTATATTACTCTTACTGTAATTTTTATGTTCATGTGATGAGAGACCCTATTCTCTCTCATCAATCCATTTTGGATGTTTTGAGTGGCGTCATTAGGCTGCCGAGTTTTCGTAAGGGATTTTTCATCTCACTTTTATTCCCGTGAGATTTATGCTACATTTTCCACAATTTCCATTGAGTGGTGTATGTACTGTCCATTATTCTACTCTTCATGTAATATACTTCTGTTTATGAGTACATACATCAATTAAGTATTATCTTTCTTTCATGGGGTGTATGTTTCGAAAGATACCCAAGTCGGTAAGGGAACCTTTCACCCTCCTCTTTTGGAAAGACTTATTTTGTTGGGTCTTTTAATTTAAATATTGTAATGTTGGGATATGTTCTAATATATCCTTATTGATGTAAATTTTATTTCCAAGTGATGAGATACCCTTTTTATCTCTCATCAACTCATTTTCTGAATTTTTGAAGTGACGTCGTTAGGCTGTCGAATTTTACCAAGGGAACTTTTTAACACAATTTCGATTTCTTTGGGTTCAACATGTAGTTATTGAATATGTCATCTTTTGAATATGTTTGAATGACCATTGATTATTTTACACTTAATATCCACTTATATTTTGTGTATTTTTTTGTCACAAATAATTATTTAATTGATTTATCCTTAAACCAAGGATACCATCTTTGTAAGGGACTTCGTCTCAATCTCCATTCATTGAGGCATATTTTGTTTTATACACAACCTTCTTTTATATGGTGTATAAACCCCTTTGAATTTTACGTTTATCCAAAAAGGAATCTTTTTTATATGAAGTGTTTTACTAAATGACAAAAGTGAATGTTTTTGTCGTACGTATGCGGCGACAACGACTTATGCGCCACTGTGACCATCATTTGAGTTTCGGCTTCTTCTACAAGTCATATCATCTTTTTAAAAGAAAAATAAATACCATGTTTTACTTTTATTTTATTTTTGGTATTTAAAATGGTTTTGATAATGTTTTTATATCAATGTGTTGTATTTATATCTTGTTATTTAAAGGTGGAAATGTTATGTTTCATTTATGCATGTTTTATGTGATAAGATTATGTTATGGTTCTTAAGGAATTGTTATGAAGACGGGTGGTTCCGTGATAAACTTAGGGCGGGTGAGCCCGATATAGCTCTCCAATGCATTGGGTAACGCAAATAATTGAAATGTTAAGGTTTCTCCGAAGAGATTTAGGGAATATACTGTGATGGGTATTCCAAATGTAACCAAGAGGGTTACTCCCTATGTAAGAATGTTATGAATGCCTCAAGTTACCTTTATGTCTTATGATTTCTATGATTTATTAATGGTTTGATGAGGTATGTTAAAGTGCCTATTTTTTATGGGTAAAGTATGATTTCATTCATATGTATATATGAACTCATGTTTCTTTTCCATATTTTTATAACCCTTACTGAGCTTTTTATGCTCATCCCAAGTTTTTGAAATGTTTTTCACAGGTCAAGGGAAAGGTACATTATGTGATGATAGTGTCAAGGATGTGTCAAGAAAGAATCCGTGTTTTATTTTAAATATGTTTACATTGATGGGAAGAAAGAATATTGTCTTTTATGTAACCACTTTGTTTAAATGTGGAATGTAATGCAAGTTTCATGATCTAATTCTCTAAAACTCTAAACCTAAAAAGATCCTCAATGTGTAATCTTGTAATTACTCAAGATTAAGTAAGGTTTAAGGCTGGGTCCTTATACCAGTAGTGTTATATCCTAGAGTGGTGAAGATATACCAGGACATCTAATGTTATTTTTTGTGTAAAGAGATAAAGAAGGTAGTTGTAGAATTTGTTTCATGATGCCTTGCATGCCAGTAGGTGAAGGTTGAGCACCAGGTTCCAGCAGGTTTACCATAAACCCTTGAGGAGCAGAAATGGAAGTGGGATACGATATAGATGGACATTAGGATGGGTTTACCACATAAGTATAAGGGAAATGATGTCATCTATGTGATCATTTACTAACTCACCAAGTAGGACCAATTCCTAGCTATCCAATAGAAGAGTTTAATTGAGACCTTGGGACACATATATGTGAAGGATATAGTTCAACTCAATAGATTCCCATCAATGATTATTTCAGATTGTGATGCTCATTTCACATATTGGTTGTGAAAGGGATTGTAGGAGGAATTTGGGACTCAGTTATGCTTGAGAATGGTGTTTCACCCCCAAATAGAAGTCCATATGGAGCATCCCATTTAGGTCCTAGAGGACATGCTACAAACTTGTATGTTGGGCTTCAGTCGTAGTTTGGAGGATCTCCTACCCCTAGTAGAGTTCTCGTAAAACCATATCTATTATTCAACCATTGGTATGGAACCATTCGAGGCTTTATATGGGGTACAAAGCCGCACACCACTTTACTGGATTAACCCATACGAGGCAACAGTCATGGGACCAGAGATGGTACGATCTACAATAGAGAAGGCTCATTTCATCCAGGAGTGCAGGAAGATATCTCAGAGCCGTCATAAATCTAATTCTGATAGGCAGAGGAGGACTTTGGAGTTCGAGGAAGGATATCATGTGTTCCTTCAAGATTAACCTCAATGGGGATTATAGAGATTTGGCTATAGAGACAAGTTATCTTAGAGGTTAATAATCTCATTTTAGATACTATAGGTATTTCAAGATGTGGAATACAGCTTGGCTCTACCCCTATAGTTAGACAGGGTACATGACTTCTTTGATGTGTTGTAGTTGAGTTGGTACATGCATGACCCATAGCAATTAATCGACTGGGGTGAGATTAACATTGATGATGGAGAAACATTTGTTGAGTACCCAGTGGAGATTGAGAATCAGTAGGATAGGATCATACGTGGTTGAGTGATTCCCTTGGTGTGTGTCCGGTGGTAGCACAACAATCTCTAGAAGAGAACATAGGAGTGGGAGGCTCATATTTGTTCACAGTATCCACATCTTTTTTTAGTAGCCTTATTTTTGGATTTTCAAGGACATAAATCCCTAAGGTGCGGAGAATGTTATTTCCTGTATTTTTTCAAGTATTATTTTCAAATATTATATGTAATTAATTTGATACTAGACGCTGAGATAGTTTAGGATTCCAAATCATGGCATTCCCCTAATAAATGTATGAAATATATTAAATGTATAAAATAGCACGTCTGAGTAGTTTTCCAAGAAAACTGGAAGAAATTATAAATGTGTGGCCGTATCAAAAATCAAAGGGATCCATTGTGTTCAGATCATTGAGTTTACCCATGGTGTGACCTAACATCGGCTGATGTGGGTCGGCTGTGATTAGTATTTTTTTGTCTTTTAATAAATAAAATAACTACTTCATTTATTTTATTTTATCATTTCACTTATTTATAGATGGTTTAATTTTTAAATAATCCTAGAGTAATGGATCCAAGTTAAAGTTCATAACCCTAGAATTCCCTGGAGGCTCTCGAGAGGAACCTAGAGAATTATCTCAGAGGAAAATGACGACGAGACGTTGGATAGAGATCATTCTTGACTTATTTCCAATGGTAATTAATCCTCTACAAAAATTATCCTTTCCAAGATAAGGCATTTTTATTTCAAATTATTCTTTCCTGATTCATAGAATGAATGAGGAAGTTATAGAAACCAACGAACAGGAAGACCCACAGTTCAATCAACCTTATGGGATGGGTTTTAACTACATGATTATCTACGTGGTTCAATTGTTTGAATTGGATGGGTTTTTATTAATAATTATTATGTGATGGATTGAGGATGGATAGAAAAACAACAGAGAATAATTCCTTTGGTTGTTCCCTATTTATTTCTCTAATGAAATTATTTTCATTCTTCATGTTCTTCATGGTATTCAGACAAATGATTGGTGCGATTTCGCTTCGTGGTGCAATGATCCAAGATTGAAGATTTGGAATTGGTACAACTCGACTAAGTTTTGATGGTGGTTGTGGAATCAGATCGAATGAAATTGGGTATTGATTTTTCATTCTTCATCGAAAATGAAGAATGATGATGATCTTGTTTTTCAAGTTCATTCAAGGATTTAATCTTATTATTTCAATGGTGGCATGTCTATATGACGAAATATAACAATTTTCCCATTTTTTTGTGGCTGGGATCAGTGTTCAGAGTAATAGAGGACGTTGAATGAGCATGAACTAGGGATTCAGGAAAATCATGATGAAAATGGTATGTATTTCAGAATACATAGTTTGTGAGCCCCACTGAGTAGCGGCTAGGGTTTCCTGAAGTGATGAAGTGTCACACAACATGTTACACATTATGCATGGCATGTGTTCCATTCCATGGTACTTGGCGTGTATCATAGTAGTGACACAAACAAGGGGTGTTTTACAAGGTCTAACTACATGGTATGTACTCCACCACAAGGCTAGACTAAAGCTGGTCACGTGGAATACTCCTTGTCTTGGTACATGGACAGAAATACATGGGTTGAAGTCGTGTATTTGTACATGGCCATAATACATAGAGGAGAGATCAAGCAGTAGGTTATGACATTTGAACCTCTCTATACACCGCTTATTCCTTTTCTGCACGAGATTATATATTGACACAGGTTTTTGTACACGGGAAGTGCCCAGGGTCAAGTGAAATGGGGTGTGACTCTACTACATGTCTTTTATACCTTTCTATATGTCTGGTATCTCTTTTCCACCATATCTTGGATAAGACTCATTAGGGTTTGTTCCCTTTATCATTTCCCTAAAGGATGGTGGGTATCATTTTGCTACTCATATGAGCATGGTCCCTTTAGTGTAACATTCTGGATAGAGTCATTGTAATCCCATCAGAGAGGCTTCGAATAGGATCCTTTATTCATTATTCTTGCCCTAGGTATATTCTTTGGTATTTACATGACCAACTTCACCATGAATTGATCGATTAATTAGATAGTTAATCCAGATGGAGTTGTTGGTATAACCCCATGGCCCTAGTAGTGATACTCATTTTTGTATCATTATCTCTTTAAATCTTTCTATGTATCTCTCTCATGATGGTTCCAAATGAACAATACTTCTTGAATAGACATCATCAGTGCAATCAGACTCATGAGTGTGTTCTCCTAAATGAGTTCTTCGTGGAATATTAGAGATAAATCCCTAGTAGCGATATACGGTAGATGTGACTTACTTTTCAAATATGTGTCCCAGAATGAGTATATCTGGATATTCTTATTATATGTGTTGTAGATATATACTATGTAGATCTGAATATATATTCCTTTTTGTACTTATTTGTGGTTTGGGGTGTCCTAATGCATATTTTTATACTCACCCCTCCATGGCCTTTTCCCACACTTGTTGTGTCTTATGCAGATGAGTGGCCTTTTAACAGACTAGGATCGAGTAGAGATTTGTGATTATATGTAGGCCTAGGTGTTCCTACAGCTTCAAGTTGTAGTCTGAGTACCTATTTTCTTACATGTTTGAATTTGAAGTTTACAGACTCTTTCTTTTGTTGGTCTTTTATTCTGGCCTCATTTACTTTACTGTACTTTACTTCCTGTCATACTTTACTGGTTGGGATAGTGGTATGTATGCATTTGTTTCTTAGTGGATTTTACAATTAATCATTTGTAGGCATAGTGATGTGTGTGTTCATAGAGGTATATAGGCAATGCCTCCCATGTCAGCAATATTACTACTCACTTCTAGTCAGTGGCTCTTGGACTATGGGAGGAGGGCTTGGAGAGTCGTGACATGGTCCCCACTAGGACGGGTCGTGAAGTATTATTTCATCTGAAATCAATGGTTTTAGAAAAAAAATTATTTATTATTATTTTCAATATATTATAATTATTGTTATGTTGAAAAATATAAATGTTAGATAAATCCATCTCCAAAATTTCTTGTTTGACTATGGGGCTTAGGGAGAAAGCCTATCCCATTCTCAATCACATATTCATCAATGTAGTTTCAACTTTGATTTGTTGATGGATTATCACAGTTAGGGTTACTATTATCTTATCTCTCTTCCTTTCCTCCCACAAATTCTCTCCCTCATGATTTTCACTATATATGGTCTATGGAAAACATATATTTTTTCCATGTTACAGAAATACCAATAAATATATTAGGTATTTTTGTCATTATAATTATCAAAGCGTCATTCTTAAAATTAAATCATCTTTGTTTTGGGAATATTACATTATAGAAAACGATTTTAGGTGTGTTTCTCTTTATATCTTATTTTATTTGATATAATCAAGGTACTTGGGTTTTCTAAGTATGATTCATTTTAAATATACAACTATATCAAGTGTCTTTTGGGGAGTTTGAATTATTGTTTAGAGATCCTAATACTTTTAGGGATTATATAATGATGATTTTAAGTTAATTTGAGTGTTATATATTCAAAACCATATTGTATAAACATTATTCTTTTGTGACAATTTCTATAGTAATTATTTTGGAATAAATAAATTTCTAAAGTATTTTTTTAGTAATGTTTCTATATTGATTTCAATGGTTTCCAAATTATATTCTTCCAAAGTGAATTTCAATGTCATTAATGGATTTGATAAAATTATCCAAAGAGTTGATTGAATTTAAATGGATTTATAATGGGTTTTTATGGGTTTTTAGTTCACGTATAGGGGATTATATAGCTTATTTTTACTTTATCCCTAAGAAGTTTTGTTTTTTTCATATATTTTTTATTGTTGACATATTTCACACATACCCCTAGTTTTATTTTAAATATAATTGTACATAATGTAGGGTTGGCTATTGTTTATGGAATTACTGATGGTGTAAAGAGTGTAAATATTTTTTAGGTTGAGATTTCTATACCAAATTTCACATGGGAGACATAGTTGCAAGGAGTAAAATCCAGGATGAGTGTTACATGAGTTATGATTTCACTCTATCTTATGCACCTGGTCGATATTTTATTCTCACTAGGGGGTTTATACCTAGTGAATATAAGGGTAAGTAATATTTTTAATAAGGTTCTCATCATAGGCCAACATGTAGTTTCATTATAAATTTATAATATTGTCTCGATTAAGATAGAGGTTTTTACCCAATGTGGTGCTTACTTTGTATTTTGGATTATTCATCCCATGTGTGTTAATTTTAGTATTTTACATGGCTTATATTATGACTCCCACATAGTGTTTCATTTATTATTTGAGTTACATTATGATATGGATTACTCTTTCCAGTTTTTAATTTATATTGAGTTTTATATCAAGATGGGATTTACATTTCAATATGTACATTGTGTACTTTATTCATTCATTTTATTAAAAATATTATTTCTTTGTTTTAAGAACCACTATTATTTAATGTGAAATAATTTGGTTTTAAAAAGACATTAAAATGTGTTTTTTTTCATTATAAAAAAAATTATTTTTTATAAATGTATTTCAAGAATTAATTTTGTGAATGTAAAATAAAAATAGTCATATAGATTCATGGTTGTATCCTTATAATAATTCACACATTCCCTATAAAAACACCTTTTTGTATATGTAGATATTATTTCAAAGGATTTGTTAATTGGTGTGGTCATTTATCTTGTTCAAAATATTATATCGATGGCTCGATGATGTATTTGTGGTGGATGCGACATATGGGATTGATAGTATGACACATGGAGTTAGGAATTAATAGTTTTACATTATTTTATTATTATTTATATAAAATTAGACTTAATATATACCTCACGATGTAATTGGTGTGTTTTTATGTTAGTATTTATTATATTATTTTCACTTTGTTTAATTTAATAATAATTATATGATAAATTATAAATTCCTATCATCATTTTTGTCATACCCATTAGTGATTTCACTATCATTGATCGATTGGGAACATGGCCTAGGTATGGTAGAGGGATGTTGAGAAGGATATGGGAGTTCCAAATTCGTATACCATGATGATGGTTCCAAGAAATAATGTTAAACATTTTAGTGTCAAAGAAAAGAAGAAAGGTCATTGAAATTCCAGGACTGTTTATTTCAAACAGAAATTAAGTATCATCAAGGATGGTAAATGATTCTGATATATGAAAATTGGAAACAAGGAAAAAAATTATTCAATACTTAAAGGAAAAGTGAAGTTTTCATTGAGATTCAACATAATATATTTATATAATAGAAATAGGTTCCCTGTTATATAAGGGTATATGCAAAAAATTGTACATTATACAATTATTTTATATAAGTAAAAAAGTTTATAAAATGATGAGGAATTGATAATAGGATCATGAGCTCTATGTTTTATGGGGTAATCTTGGTTTGTTACTTTTTTCGAAAATATATTTTACCTACCATAATTATGAGGGTTGATAATTTGATTCTCTATTCTATTTTATTTCATTTTCATGTATTTTTTAAAAAATAATATTTTCTTTGGAAAAAACGTTGTTTTGAATTGAGTATAATTTGGTTCGAAACATTATGTTTATGTTTAGGTAATTCATTCAATAACTTCAATTGGAATATAACATATGGATGGATTTATCAACAATTTTTATTACATAAAATAATAAAAAATCAATTTCCAAATTTTAAAATATACGAATTTATCATGTTTTAAAACTTATTTTTAGATATTTACTCAAAATTTAAATTCATATAATTTTTTGAAGTTATAATATATATGATTTTGAATCTACTTTTTTTAAATATCATAAATTAAAATAATATTTTATTAAGTTTTTGTGTCTTGCAAAAATATATTTTAAGAAACAGATTTTTTAAGATACAAGTAGGTGTTAATATTCAATTTGTAGAAGGTAAAATTAAAATAAACAAAATAATATTATAGGAATATTTATTTTAAATATATTAGAGTAATTCATGTGAAATTTTTAATGTATATTATAAATACCAAAGAAGATTTTTTTAAATATATGTGTCTATGTGATATTATTATAAAGAAAATAATGTAAGATTTATATTTTTTCTTGTTGCTAATGATCTCAATGAACGTTTATATTTCATTAAATTCTTAGAAAGCAATCTAATATTTCTCCATCTAATTCAAAAAAAAATGTCTAAGAACATCTAAATACGGGATAATAAAATGTAATGTTATTTGGATAGAAATATCAAGCTTACAATATTTTAATTGATGGATCTAATCTGACTGTTATTCAAATATTTTTTTCTTCGAGTATATAACCTCAAAAAATAGCTTAGTGTGAGGAATTATTTTTCATATGGATATATCATCATGTTTTATATATTTTCATGATGATATGGAAGGTGTCATATAATGATGTAATATGTTTTTGTAAAACCAAAAAAAGTAGAAAAACACAAGATCAATTAACATACTGTCATATTATGATGTCGTGGACTAATAGTTATATACATAGTTATATCAATATATTCCTATAAAAGTTTTAAATTTTAAAATTTTAGTACATTATAACTAGTAAATTCCATATTTTAATTTATTCATGTAAATGGAATAAATAAAGATGAATAATATGTAACCTCGTTTAGGTAAATCTCTAATTTATCCCTACTCTATTGTCTTCAAGGGAAATCATGGATTGGGATGAAGTTTAAGGATCAATATAAGTATGAGCTCACATGGAGATGTAGAGTTTAATCTTGATAAGCAAGTGTGATTTATTATCTATATTAACTTACTTTGGAATAGTACATGTAATTTCATATATAATATCATTTGTATACTTATGTAATATATTTTATAGTAATTTAAATGATATGAATATAAAAATATTCAATAAATGTTAACCTTCCTGCTTTGATACCATTCTTATTTCTACCCCGAGTTTGGGTTAACCTAGGGTGTTTGGGTATGTTATTAATCATGTGGTGAGTTTATATTATATAATATAGGATTTTTCTTCTGGAATGAAATGAATCCCATATGGACCCTCAATGAGAAATAATTAGAGTGTGTATGACCATAGCTAATTAAGTGATGTGTGATGTACATATCAATTTAGATGCATAGAACATGATTTAGTCATCTGGATTAATGATATGTGATATATTGAAAATATTACACTCTTAGAATAAAAAACTTATGAGTTCAATTATACACAATTTGCATAATCCATATATCATCATCATATTTTATTTATTAAATAAATATATTATGTGATTATAAATGATTTATGATATACATCCGATCAACTATTGTATAGATAAATATGTATTTCATATAGATTTTTGTAAATCCCATTGTATCATGAGTATCATTGATGAATAACAATTGATTTTAATTTTTATATGGTTATGAATTAAGAATTTATAATAATTCAAAATACTAAAAAGACATTTAAGGTAACATAAAAGGCTATGTAAATTAGGATTTGTTTTGCTAGATAGTGTTTTTATTAAAGTAAGATCATTTTTATATATTCTATATAAAATAGTTTTCAAAAATATCCAAAAGGGTTTTTATTATGGTTTTAAACTTTGTTACATATGATCAAACATAAGGTAAAATATATATAAGGATCAAGAAGATTTAGTGAAAATACAATATTGAAAGATATATTTTCACTAAAGAACCATATTTCATCCTCTGATATGTCCATATCTATTTGATCAACATGGACTATCACAGATATATTTCTTGAATAGAAATAAATAAATTAACATGTGGTATTAGATATTATAGAAAACATTCACTTTATCTATTCCACTGAAGTTGAAAATTGTTTAGTTTAATAATTATTCAATGTTTCTAAATGAAGTTTTAATATATTATAAGAAGTTTTTAAATGTTAAAATTTTAGGGTTAATTTGTAGAAAGTTAACAGATTTGTTATAATTTTTTATGCATGGATAATTTATGAAATGATAAATTCTCTACAAAATCCATGAAGCAACCAAAGGTTATTATAATAGAAGATTAAACTGATAGAATATGTGGGATATATATTTGTGATTAGTGTTACATATAAAGTTATATGGTCCTATAATTTTTCTTCTCTTTCATCTTTAATTGAGGTGCTGACATAACAAGGGGATTTAAGAGATCATTCCAAAGTGTATATATATTCACGTATCAGGTGAATACATTGGGAGATAGGATTATTTTGACTAATATGTATAGATATTCATTAAACACCTATTAAATAATAATAATTTATATTGAAGTCTTGTTATTCATTTATAATAAAAATCTTATCAATCATTCTTGGATGATCTTGTTATATTGGTTTGTTTTTCAACTATGTTTGAAAAGTTTTACTATTCATCATAACCTAAAAATATAATTATAATAACAATAATAATATATCTATATCATTTTGTATTCACATGATTGTAATTATAATTATTGGCACAATTTTGGGTGATGGATGAGAAATATAAATATAAATAATCCAATAACGCACACACACACACACACCAATTGGAATACTCAAACATGACACCTCGTGGATACCAATATTGAGTTAACAACAACTATCCTGTGGCCTTTCTAGAAAAATGTATTGTTTATAATAAAACTAATAATAATTATAATAATAAATTATTAATAATATAAATACATACATATATATATATATATCTCTTAAATAAAAAAGATTATACATGAAAAAAACTTACTAAAATATTTCAATTATAAAAAAGACAACATAAGGTTCACACCCATACCTAAACCAACAATAAAATTAAATCTAATATAATTTAATTAATTATGATATAAATAAATAAATATTTTCATAAGTTTTCTTCACTATAGTTGGATACTTGATTAAATGTTATTTTTTTTTCTATAAACAAAATATTCATTTAATAATATTTTTTAAGTATTTTAAATTTTTTAAACCTAACTAATAATTATTATAAGAACTAAAATTATTAATTTATTAGTTAAATTCTCAAATTAAAAACAAATAAAATCAATTCTCATCATAAATTAATTAATTATAGACATTTAAACCATATTTAAGTTGTCAGGGGTCAGTGCAGACATCCATGAAATTGGGATCTGATCTATAGTAGGCACTATCTCCATTATTGTAGTAGGCATTTGTTATATTGAACAATATAGTTTTGTATTGTAAGATAATTATAACATCTCGAAAAAACTACTCAAAAGGCCCATTTAGGACTTTTTTAGGACTTCATGCCCTATTGATTGGATTTCAGACCTTATTGATGGGATTTCGGGCCCTATAGTAAAATAAGGTAATTAGAGGTGGGTCAAACCTTTGGGGTGTTGGTGGCCTAATATAATAGGCCCATGTGTCAGTTGGTTTGTTGTTTTGTATTATTATAACCAAAAATAATACATGACGTTATTTTTATATATTCATTTTATAGGAAAATTAAAATAAATATTTTTTTTAAATATATATATAATGTATTCAAATAAATTATTTATAAATTTAAATAGTTTATTTCAATGACCAGGGATATTTACCACAACTAAATACATAAATAAAATTATTTAAAATAATAAATAAAACAAAAATTCATTATCTTCATGGTAACTCAATATAATTCACTAATAGAGTAAATAAAATCAAATTAACATTTTAATGCATCATATTGTGAGTTTTAGATTTTCAATAATCCTAATTAAATGATATAGGAAATATTATATTTGAAACTACATTGGATATCTATAAACTCTTAATATAATATTGAAAATTGTATAAATTATACCTTCACCCCCACTCTCTATTTTTTCATATGATTTATCCTAATGGGGGGGGTTCCACATCCATTCTCTTCTTCTACTTATATAACTTAAGGATCTTCATGTCTGGTACTATGCGTCTTATACTTCTACTCTTATTTATATTTATATTCTTCATCTCTTTATGTTTCATTTATTAATGGTTTTTAGAGAGAATTTTTCTAATAATTATGGATCTGGATTTGGGATTTTTATTGATCCATGGAAAAATAGTAAATTGAAATGGTGTTTTTATTGTAGTGGATTAGGGGATATAAATTACAGTCTAATGCACCACATTAGAGGGTTTTTTATTACTTCATAGCTTCATAATAATTTTTCTTCTCTCAAGATCAATTTACCCCTATAAAATTTGGATTAAATTGTAAAAACAATTATTTATAATGTTTTAGGTGTCGAAGAATAAACCATTGACAATATGATCTGTGATTGTTTTCAAAAAGGAACCTAAATACCTGAGCATCATCAAAATATATAATATTTTTTAGACCTTATTTAGATTTCTTTTTCTATGAAAATAAATTTATATAATTATTTTTATAAAACCAAACAGGTTGTGCTTGATGTTTTCATGTTTTTTATCATATGGTAATTTCAATATATTTAATATAAAAAATATTTTTGTCATTTAAATTCATTATTTTTTATTTTTTAACTTTGTAAATGTGTAAAATTGTAATTTTTTTTATTTAAATAGTGATAAATTATGTTTGTAAAATTCTAACTTTCTAATTATTAAAGAATGATGATTTTAAGTGTATTGAGGTATATTTTTCCTAGATTTGGAAGTGATTTGTTTTAGATATAATGATAATTAAAACACAAACTATATTGTTGATATTTGATATGGAATAAGAAATTATCTTCCAATATTGACATAATTTCACCCCATATGTTATTTTTGGTGGGACTGTTGTCAGGTAGATATAGGTTCCTTTCAAGTAGACTGAACTGAGTTTAGTTGACGAACATCTTGGACCATTGTTGGGGTAATTTTTTCACCTTATGCTCTAAACCTATGTTTTATCCTTTTTGATACTCATAGTTTAATATTGTAGATTCATTAGCAAAATCTGGATCTCCTCTCCTTTCTATATTATTTTTAAAAAAAATATAATTTAGAGTTGTTTTGAAGGATGTTTAATGGAAATAATTAGTTCCATTTTACATGATATGTCAGTATAGTTTTAATTATTGTAGGTTATAACTCATGTTTTAACCTTTTTTATACTCATGGTTCTATATTAGTCATGAATTTTTTTTATTTTAATATTTTGTTAGAAAATTTTTTCCTTAATTATTAATTAAACCATCGTTGTTTTTTAGAACACCCCAATGACTTATAAGAATGGTTGTAGGTATGTGGATATTATTTTAAATGACAGTGCTCTAGATAAGTTCATCGTATCTTACATCCACTAAATATATAATTTTTTGGACCTTGTTTTCATTAGAAATGCATCATATGATTAGAATTATAGTTTGAATTTTCATTGTATAAATAAAAAGTTTCTTAGTGGTTCAAAACACACAATTTAAGAAACCATAACTTATGAAAGCACATAAAAAAAATAATAATATATAAATGATATTATTATTGGGTGTTATTTTCATTAGATATTTATATTTTTCATTTTGGAGCTTTGGAAAAAAAATTATTATTTATATTAATTTACTTTTCTTTTTTAAATCTTCATAATTAAACACAATAAATTTTAGAGTATTATCAACATATTAAAACTCACTAATTAAAATTTTCATGATCTAAATTATGAAATATAAATAAATAAATATTCTAAAAAATTGTACACTATAGTTGGGTATAAATATAAATTGTATATGTATTCATCCGTAATAAAATATAGATTCAATAATATTTTAAAATAAATTGGAAAATTACTAATGATTTTAAAGTTAATTAAATTTTTCTACAAATTGATTTACTAATTAAATGAAATATGAAATAAATATTGAATTATTATTATCATGCATTTAATTATGCATTGATTTTATGTGTGAATGTAAATTCTTGTATTTTAGGGACTAGTGTTTATAAATTGATTTAACTATTTTTTTTATGTATTTAGTTAAATTATTAAATTAGTACGTGTTTTTTATTCCAATAAAATCCCAAAAACCTAACTTTATTAAATAAAAAATCCATGATATTTATTATTATTCCACATTAATAGTTAATAAACAAAAAATTCAATCAGTAATTTAATACATAAAAATGAGTATTTAAGATTTTTAGGAATTTTAACTAAAATCTATACGAAATATTATTTCTAAAACCTTATTTTAGGTTAAGAGATATCAGTACAAATTTCATAATTTTTATTTTTAATTAAATTATTGCTTTAAAAATAAATATTACAAATTCCCAAACAAAATATATATATATAATTAAACATTTTTTATTAAAAAAAGTCTTCTTAAAATGGTATATTTTAATTAATTTTTATAAAAATACATTTCATTAATTATATTAAAAAATTATGATAGATATTGAATTAACTATATTTTTAAAATATTTAATGGTTAATTAAATTGCATATATCAAGATAGTTAAAATTGACATAAAATTAATTTGGTTTTTATACTAGTAGAATCAGCATCATTATTTTGTTGAAAATATTATAAACTACATAGTCATAAACTTAGTAGGCTTTTAGGATGTCTTTTGTTTGAGCTACCTAGGTTTTTCTATGTGTGTGTATGTGGTTTCAGATGGTTTTATTTATCTATACCTCGGTCCCCACAATTTTATTTATTTTATAGTTATTAGTTTCATATCATAGCATCAAAAATTTATTGAGTCACAATATAGGTACTATAACAGACATTGTGGTAGGTATTACAGCAGGTGGACTATAGATCAAGCATTGGTAGGGACCGTAGTGGTGGCACTGTTGTAGTGTACGGTAGGTGTCATGTGGTAGTGTATTTGAGAATTTTTTATTATTATTATTTATATTATGGGCCTCTAATAGGTTCTAATTTTCTATAGGTCCTCCCTTATGGGGGCATTGTGGACTAGAACAATTGGTTCATGTGGACGTGGTCGTGTCCTTGTTATGATTTATACCCCCACAAATTTGATGTAATTGTTATTATTATTAATATTATTATTATTATTCTGTTAAATGTTGGAAAAGTGAAAACATACTCTACCCCAACTCAATATTGGTTAATGGGAGCTAACATGGGGGGGAAGTTCTCCTCTCCACTATATACTTCAACTTCTTCCCTAGAAGTATCTTTGTGTCTTGTAATTTTGGTATTGTTCTTCTTATCTTATTTTTCTTCTTGTCTATGGTTTTGAGTAGTTTTTTTGTTATTAGAAAATTTAATTTAGGTTTCCTTATAGACATGTAAAAACTCACAATTCTAATGGGCTTTTAACCATAGAAAGATAATGGATACTTATATGACTCTAATGCAACACACTAGATGTCATTCATCACTTTATAACTACCTAATAAGTTTTCCTAAACTTGAGACCCACCTTCACAAAATAAATGTATTATTGAATTTAAAAAATTTATTGTTTAAGAATGCTTGCGTGTTAGTGAATGAACCTATGACTATGATATCCAGTGATTATTTTTATAATAGCATCTAATGAAATTTGGCCCTTCACTTTCCTATTACATAGATTTAAAACATACTGAAATTTATAATTTCCATAAAATAAAATGGATTAAATTTGTAAGAATGCTTTTGGTATTTTAAATTTTGTTATCACATATAGATTTTGTTATTATCATTTTAAACCATGTTTAGATATTTTGAATTCTTGATTTATTTTGTGTTTGACCTGAGAATGTATGTGATAGGGATTTTTTGTTTTTAGATAATGATACTATGTTTTTATAAAATTATAAATTTTTTTACTAAACAATGAATATTTTTTGGCGAATAAGATAATTTTAATTCACATTAATTATAATATACAATATTTTAGTGATAATTAGTGATAAAAAAATAATTTTATTTTCTGAAATTGAACAAGAATAGATAATGAACTTCCTATATTGATGGGGTTAAGCTAATATTTGGTTAGGGAAGGAGAGTCACATTGTAGTTCTAGGATCCATGTCAGTGTGCTAAACTGAGTTTCATCAAGTGATGACTGAGATCATGGTTGGTGTAGCATGTTCTCATGAGGGTATTAAACATTGATTCATTAATTGTGATTATCAAAGGTGTCTACTTATCTTTATGTGACATTTTTAAGATTAATATATCATTATTTATATTTGGTTTTGATTGTAAATTAAAATTGATACTTTTTAAGGGATATTTAATGGAACTTTATAAGTGATTATGTTTTTTAAGCCAATTTAAAAGTGTTTTATTTGAATTTTTTAAAAAAATTAAAATGATGTAATCATTAAAGAATATATTTTATCGTTATTTCTATAACTATGTATAAGAATTGTGATGATCCTTTTGGGTAAATATTATTGAGTATGTGGATATAATCACCTCCTGTATGTGTAATCTGGCTCACATGTATATTTTTATCTATAGTTTTAGAAATGGATGTTTATCATGCTATATGTCAATAATTGGATGAAACCATCTCATAGAGTTTCATGTAATTTTTGTACAATTTTAATCAAAATAATATTTTTTCTAAAAATGTATTTTATTTTAAATTATTCTTCATATTATATTGATACATGAGTTTTACTTGGTATAAATATTTATCAGTGTTATTTATATTGAGAAGATTTTTTATTTCATATAACATGATACTTGTGCATAAATTAATTCATGAAGGTTATTTTACCAAGACTTATTTTTTGTACTATAAATGTATCATGTAACATACTAGTTAGAATACTCGTCCATCGTACCCAAACAATTATCATACCAACCTAAGATGTGTTCTTAATCACACTGGGATAGCACAGGTCCCCTGGTTGTAATACATGAAAATGGAAATGATTTGACTTTATTATATAATAAATAATAATTGAAATTAATTCTATAAAAGTAAATAAAAAACATTTTCCTCTCACATAACATAAAAGTCACAACATACACATCAAATAAAATGAAAAATTCGATATGAAGGATAAAAATTCTATAAAAATTGAAATAAATATCCAACTATCTCTATATAGAACATGATCCTTCATATCGTAACACCTATAATAATTCCTATCTGAGCTAGTGGACCCCTCCCAACAAAATAAATAAGTATTATACATAAAAAACAAATCAAATGGAAATAAAATTACATACACACCAATGTGTGTAGGTATGGTGTGAGAGAATTCCTAGTGGGATAAAACAATACATATATGAAAAACCTTTTATAATCCATAATATAATTATATATTGAAATAAAATTATAAAAAAAATTAACATTTTTGTTTTAAAAACAAAAAACAAATAACATTTATCCTTTTCTCAAAAACATAATAATTTCCATTAAAAATGACTCCACATGAACCATGTATATAAGAATCCAATGGTATTAACTAGGTAGGTTTCAAAATTAAAAAATATATAAATGATCTTATATTGTAAATAAAATATAATAGGTAAAAAGTTACACTTTAAATTAAAACACATCTTGTAGTAAAAAACATAGAGTAATGAAGAATATAAAAATAAAATCCATATGGGATAACAACCATGAGTTTGTTAGGATAATCTCAGACCTCTCTCATAGAACCATGTATCAACGTATAGTAAGAACCAATTGACACAGACCCTAGATTACCCCAATGGGCTTATTGGGTAGAAACACAACAACTAAAGAGAAATGAAAATAAGGGGACCCTATCCTGAGAGAAATCATACCTAGATTATCACTCATTCTTGACTTCCCACATAGCTACTCAAGGATCACATGTAACTCAAAAATCTCAAAAAAAATATCACCATTAAAATATATATATATAATGTAAATTGATATCAGGATAAACAAATTAACGAGTTCAATCAATTATTTATAACAAAAGGGGTGTATTCAAGAGATAATTTAATGATAAATGATAAAATAAAAAATAACAATTATGCCTTTATAATCTATAATATAATAAAAATATGTGAAAGTCCTTTTATATGAAATTCAACATATCACAAAAACCACTTTAAAATTCAACTTAATGAAATCAAGTGTCATAAACATTTCATTAAACACTTTACGGGCCTAAAATATAGATTTGTTAAACTATAAATTTATTTCCTTGGTAATTTTTTTTATTAAAACAAAACATCATTTAAGATATAATTTATAAATCCATTTTATATTCGATTATACCTCTAAGAAGTTTTTCCTATCATTTGCTATGTATGGATGAAAGTTTTATAAATAAAGTTCTCAAAAACCATTGACATTTTATATCAAAATCAAAAGGGACAAATACATGAGAAAAAATTATATTTTTGTAAAGGACAACTTATATAGGTGTTATGTAATTAAATAATTTATTTAGAAAACCCAAGAACAAGGATCATATTAAATATAAATAGTTACATAAAAACACTTACCAAATTGTCAATGAAATCTTGATTCCTAAATAAAAAGAAGTTGAGAAAATGAAGAAGATGGATAAGAGAAGTTAAAGGAGAGAGGAAATAATTATTACAACCATCCTTAAGGATCTCTTGTATTGGATCTCTAAGAAGAGGGGAGGGAGGGGAAGCGGGATTCCCCACCGTTAAGTTTTCACCCATGTATTGGAGAAGAAAGGGTGAGTCCCGCTTATATATATTTTACTTTTATTATAATTGATATTTTTTTATAACAGAATTCTAATTTCTAAAAGAATACAAAATTTTATTTATCATGCATAAATTATAAACAATAATCTACCAGTGATATTAGTGTAACAATAATAATCCCATGAATATGGAAATAATATTTATATAATCACCATAATAATATAAAAAATACATAAAATTTTATACTACATGTATTTTACTGTAAAAATATAATGTATAATTATGGAAACAAAATACATAAATCAAACAACCATAAATTATCTTTAATAAAATCATTTAATTATACCATAAATCGGTTATTATGGGTCTCCTGAATTCAAGACATGGAAAAAAATTTGGATCAACTATATGATATACAAGGTTTCCACACACGATTTCCCAAACTTTATACTAATAATGAATTTAAATTATAATAACTTTCTTACGATGTGTGGCTACTCTGCATAGTATCCAAAATTGTGCTCAACTAAAAATTTTCATAAAACAATAAACGTTTTCATTATATTCATTTTAAATATATTATTATAACAATATTTACTAAAAAATTAATGATTATAACAATATATATCATTATAGGTTCATAATACTAAGTGAAATTTTAATTATGAGGATCTAGAGTAGGGTGTTTTTTAGAATTGGGTCCCAAATTTGATTTTTTGGAGTTGGGACATTTCATGGAAGAGTTTTTTATTATCATTGGGGATTTTATAGTGTTTTTGGTTAGGTAAAATAGTTATGTGGTATCCTCTATATTGGTTTTAATTAGTAGGGATTCCCTAGGAACAAGATTAAGGGGTACTCGGTACACGATAAACCATCTAGAGGGCCCATAAACCTTGAAACTCTCTCAGTCAGCAGGTGGAGGTTCACTGGGTGGTTGATAGGGGATCAAGAAAATATTATTTCCAAACTCTATCAAATTAATTTTTTTTATTTTTGAATAAAATCTTATTTGGGGTTGAGTGGGAACCTAACCAATTGTTGATTATTTTTACAGTAACCCAAATAACCTCAAACACTTCTGTAAAAAACACCCAAAATCATGAATTTATAATTTAAAAACTCATATAGTGTTGGTATTCAGAACACTGAACAATTAGCCTAAATAAATAAGAAAACATTTTGTCTCACCTTGAGCCTTTAGTTGCACTATAAGACTGTACTTGTGTCACATGAAGACATTCATGACTTCTATCCCTATTTCTCATCCTCAACCGCTCTACCATCATCAAAATGACCACAACAATAGGAATGATCGCATCAAAAACTGATCCATTCACAAAATCATCATTATCATCAATTATAAATAACCATAGATCAACAACCATTGAATCATCATGTAGACCATGTAATAGAAAGTGATTCCACTAGATACATAAACCAAAAGCAAAGACGAATCAATATGACCTCAAAATCTACAAAATAATTAATTAAAAAAACCACCTTAAAAATACATAGTAAAACCAAAATACCCCTATAATAGAATAATATTTAAAGGCCCAAAAAAATAATCCACACCCAAAAATAATGATATAGGTGAAAAAATAATCTAGAAAACACAAAATGAAAAAAAATACTCTCAATATCCACCATCAATCATTCCCACTATTACCATCCAGAACCTCCTAGAACATAAATATGTCTGACTATGGATGGAGTCTTTCCTGATGGGTCATGAAAGAGGAGTAGTAGATGAATGAGTCCAAAAATACCATTTTAATGATAAACACAGAACCTAGTGAGTGGAAGTAGACAACAAATAATCAAACAATGTAAGATAAACAACTCTATTTTCACCCCAATCTGTTATTCACGCAACCATACCTAACCACGGATGGGTTCAAATAAAGTAGGTTTGGAAAAATGGTAAAAGGATAATTTTAATGTCCTACACCATGATATTAAGTAAGTAATATCCACCTAAAAGGGGTGAAATCTACAAAATCTAAAATATATCATAAAACAAATATTTAGGAACCAAATTATAACACCCCGATATTTATTAAAATATTTTATTACAATTAATTTGATCTTATTTTTATTTTTAATTTCACAAAATACTAAAATATATATTTTTTTATATGATATAAATAAGTTTTTCTTTAATTATATAGTATACCATGTAAATCTTACGCAACATCCAACATCGATTTCTTAAGCATTACAGGCAACACTGAATTTCTACTAAAGAGCAATTTTTTATTGTAGTTATTTAAATGAGATAGTTATAATGTAACTGTAAAATATGTTAATACAAATAGTGAATTCTAATTTTTAAATATATTTTTAATGGTTTTATTGAAATAAAACATATTTTTAATAAAACACATAATACATTTAAATTTATTTATATGTTCGAAAATACTATTTTCTAAAATGAACTCCTTTTTATATCCTATAAATAATAATAAAATTAATTCCTGACACTTTTAAAAATTGAATTTGATAACATAAAAATAATTTTTGAATTCATAATTTCAAAATTATATTATAGTGAATTTTAGGTATTTTTCCGAAAAAACATCATTTTGGGATGAATACTAAAAAATACTGAATTTTAATTCAATACATATTTTTTATCTAATTTATTTATACTGTTAAATTGCATTTTAATTTGATTTTAAAATGTAATTAAATAATTTAAAAATAATATAAACCAATTTAGGTCATTGGAACCAATTTCACATTGAAAATATATATATAATCATTTTAATATTTTGAACTTTTTCACTTTAAAAACCCTCTTTCACGACACATCTACAAGGTTATTTTTAAATTAATTTCTGAAATATGTCTATTTATAATTTGGAAAAATGGATTTAAAATTTATAACAAATATAATTTATAATTTCTGCTAAGGTAAATTTAGTTTTCAAACAAAAATATTATTTACATTAATTAAAATTAAATAGAGTGGTAAGGGAAAAATTAGTTTACATAATGGTTAAAATTTAATCTTAAAGGGAGAAATGACATAGACACTTGTCCAAAAGAAATTTTATACCCATATTTAGATCGTATCCCCTATTGATTCAAATTTCATGAGTTAGTGGGGTACTATTTTTGGAAATTGAGCTATATAAATTGTTGTGTGAGGAAAAATACATAAAAGGAACATTGTTTACCTAAAAAATTTATAAAGCCTTAAGATATGGAAAAAAACTACATTATTTATCTTCTATAAATTATTTTAAAAGTTAAATTTGTTTTTTCATCAAATTATTTTCTATGTTATTTTTAGAGATGTATTAATAAGATTAAACATATAATTAATGTCGAATGAGGTAATTATTTAGTTAATAATTAATTAAAATAAATAAAACTAAATGTAGAGACCTGAAGCTTAACGTACAAGGACATTACATTACTTTTTCAGAATACTTATTGCATAACAAAAACACACACACAAGGATCGTAATAGTTTAGTGTCTTTGGAAACTCGAAATATAATCTTCTAATCCTGGTGAAAGATCTTCAACATCTCCCATAAAGATCTTCCTTTTTTTTATACCTAAAACTTTTCTTTATATCCTGGGGAAAAGAAAACATAAAAGTGTGAGCTCAAATGCTCAGTAAGGGTAAACAAAAGAAATATCAATCACATCATATACATAAGCACATAACTTTTGTAAATATTAACCTGTAAAAGAGATCATAATTTCATAACTTGGGATAACTCATGGCAGTGAAATGTAATCACAATAATCATAACTTATAACATTAAACTTTGTGTCATACACACATAATCATAGAGAATCATTTCTTGTTAGTCAAGACTCATTGCCAAGACTATCTTAGTGGACAACGTCCCTTTCTGAACCGAGTCACCCTCGTTTCAGTCCTGTTTCTCTGAACCGGTATAACCTACCATTCCAGCCATGTCTATCTCATGAGATATAAAATCTTTACCCAATGCATTGGAGGGAGAAATAGGTCCCACCCATCTCATAATGATACCATTATTATGTGTGCCACAAAATCATAAACCATACATCATAGCATAACCCATGTAATAAAAATGGGATTCTTAAACAACATGACATCATAAAAAAATTCATATAAGATAAAGGAATTCATAAAAATATTTTCATCACAACATAATCAAATCCATGTAATAATAGGGATATAAACAGAACCCTTTATTATCTTAGATGGAAAATAATTTTGATAAAACACTTGAACTCCATTCTTGAGGAAAATATCCTTTCTACTTCAAAAACATTTTCCCTTTCTTAACATGTCATACAACATTAAACTACAATAAGTTGATTAAAAAAAATTGAAACCTTGCAAAGGAAGCTTCTTGGAAATAATGTTTTAAAAATCCATTCATGCCGTATAAGTTAAAAAAAACATTCTTCCCGTACTTTTGTCGGAAAAGTCAATAAAGTATCTCGTACGAAAAACGACAAAAGATTCATTTCATATCCTTTACTAAAAACTCACCGAAGGGAAAAATTGGATTAAAAATATTGTAAGTGGATGGAAACAATATTAAATATTGAGGTAACATGGATGTGGATGATAAAATACACCCCAGTAAATGCCAAAGTAAAAACAATCTCGGATAAAAATGAGATTGTGATATTTTCCCTTACCTTAGGTCTGACTTGCTTTGTAAGTGTTCGAACCTCCTGTATAATGATTTAAATAATGTTATTGACTTATTACAGAACCATATTCATTGTTATTATATCATATATGGTCCACTTATGACTGTATATTACCCGTTCTTTTGTAAATTCATGTTAAAGTAGCGTTTTGGGTAAAATCGTCTCATTTGTAGTTCGTGTTTTTAACTTTTAATTATTAATATTATTACTTGTATCATGATTACTTATATCCAGAATTTAAAACATGATTTATATATAATATATATTCAGAATATATTGATAAATGGAATGAAATACATCGTTCACGGAGACGGTAGTCCGTACGTACGCATGAACTCTGTTTTCGTTTCCTTATTGAATTGAATGTAATTTAGTAGATGACATAAATATAAATATACATAAATCCAGTATCATTATTATGTAATATATTTCATTAGTACTTATTATATATACTTTATAATCATTCATGAATGGTTTATCATTGAGAATGAATCTCATCGCGTCGAGGAGACGGTAGTCCGTACGTACGCACGAGCGATGATATCGTTCCCATGGTCGTGGAATTGTGTTGAAGTGTATGTATACTATTTAAGTATCAATATCCCTATATAGTAATAATATATAGTTACTCATTACACCATTATACCTATCCAATTAAGGTGGTGGTGGAAAATAGATTACACCACGGCATGGAGACGGTATTTCGTACGTACGCACGCGCGGTGATTTCCTTTTTCCGTAGGATGGATAGATGGTTAATTAGAGTTGTTTCATATTTATAATAACATATCAATATATAATAAATACTTATGTTATTACTTTATCATGAAACAAATAAAGAAGAATAAGTTGAAGAAGAAAGAAATTGAAAAAGATCGGTAATGGATATTACCTATTTTTTGAAATGCTTCTTTGAGACCTTCTTTTAGGGCACTAAAATTGGTCTTTGAGGAAGACCATAACCTCTAGGATGTTTCTAGGGAAGTGGAGAGGATAATTTGGCAGGGTTTGGACGAGATTGAAGGCTCAAAGTTGTGTGAGGAAGAGATGGAGGAGGTGCCCTTTTACAAGGGAGGATAGGGGCATCTTAGGAAAATCTCAAAATATTATTTTATATTAAGGTCAAATTCGTTTTATAATGGTTCCAAATGGTCTTATTTCGAAGATAAAGTGGGGATGGGTCGAAATCCTCTCATCCAATAGGATTTAGACAAGTTTATGTTATTATTTTAACCTTATCAATTAGATTTAACTCTAAGTTAAATAATTTAACTTTTACCGTGTCTTTTTGTTTTCTTAAACTATATGGTTAATAAACCTACTATATCAAGCCAAACGAACCCCAAGTTGTTTATTATTAATATATTTATCCTTATCTAAGTCATTTTGCCGATCCGTAGATTTTTAGGAATTAAATAACAATTAATAATATAATATTTGTTTTAAAAACTAATTTATGTCAATTTTGACACTATTTGGTACCTGAATTTTATGAAATTTTTAACAGAATGATAAGTTAGAACCAAGTTACTTAAATCAACAATAACATGTAATTTTAACTTATAAAATTAGTTTGAGTCATAAAAAGTCTCAAATTACATTTATTTGGGCATTTATAACATCAATTATGTTAATATTTTCTTAAAAAGGTAATTACTGCATCATCGTTGTGTCATAAATAAATTAAATTATTTAAAGTATAAAAATTACAAATAAAATACCATTATGTAGGAAATCGTTTTATCTTTCTAATGAATATTTATAGTCGAAATTATATTATGTATAACCCTATATTAAAAATGTTTTAGTAAATAAATGTTGATTTTAACTCTTTTAACTCTTCTTTGAATTAAATAATAATAAATGTCCAAATCTAATCCAAGTGGGCCAAAATGATAATATTTTACACTTAAGGTTGTTTTTGGTCGAGATACACTTGTACAATAGGATTAGGGCATGTGTTAGGGTAATATCATTTTTACCCTTAATTACCCTATTTACTTTTAATCGTGGTAAATAAAAGTAAAAAGTTACTATTCACCAAAAATTATTTTCATCTCATTGAACCACATTTTACTTACTGACATCAACCGTGTCTCTCGGATTTTTGAAATTCCATTCACAGAAGTGGTAAAATTAAGATTTATGAAAAAGATTAATTTTTTTTAACTACCACTTAGTAGTTTCACTATTCATCAAAAATTGAAGTTTTTCAGAAAAATGCCAAAATTTCACCCTAAGCTATAATTGATATTCCGAATTCAAAAATGATTTCTATTTTACAAAATTCCCAAAATATAAGTTGCATTAATTAATTTTATAAATAATTTCCGCTGTCATAACAAATAGCGTGTTTTTAATAGATAATAACTATCAAAAGATTAACACTTGTTTATGTCTGGTGTAAATGTGAAATTACATCCAATGACCAACGTTGTATTGAATTGTAAAAATATATTATAAATATACTTTAAAACCACTCAAATTAATAATTTATCACTATTAATTATTTCTATTTAATAAGGTTTTTTTAAATTAAAATTTAGTAATTTTCACTATTCATCAGAAAATGAAAGTTATCCGAAAAGTACCAAAATTTCACCCTAAGCTAATTTCGATATTACGAATCCAAAAACAAAGTCCATTTTGAAAAATAAAATTTACAAAATTTCAAAAAGTGGTTATTACTATTCATAACAGTTTTAATAATATTTTAATAGCATATTCCTATTTAGTAAAACTCGTTATTGCGTACTACACACGCTATCGAGGAAGGTCGCAATTGCCTGTAATGGAAGGCAAGTCAAGGATGCGTGTTGTGAAAGCTTCTTTTGGTGTAGCGTACAACACAAGACATTAATGAAATTAAAAATAATATTTTTCATAAAATTTCGGGGTGTTACATTCTACCCCCCTTAAAATGAATTTCACCCTCGAAATTCATCGGGGTTATAAATGGTTTACTATTCGAAAGTTTCTTTAATAGAAACCCACATCGTAAAAAGGAATACCAAAACCAAACTTTAAAAAAAAAGTATGAAACGTAACGGTTACCCAAATAAACTAATCACTGGGTTTCCACATAGGTGAAAATATGGAAATGGTAGAGAAATCTAACCATCATGTTCTGATGGAGAGTGGTAGAGAACATGGCTATGGAAAAGCCAGCAATCACAAAGCCATAAATTTGTGACAATATAGGGTACCATCTGATTAATCCGATATAAGAGCACTAGGAAATCATTTTTGGTTTTCAATATCATTTCCCTAAAGTTGAAAATTTTGAATTAGAAGAAATACTTACTTGATTTTGGTACAATCTCACTGTTGTTCGTGCTTTGAACAATTTCCACTTCATTTATTAAAGAAATGAAGTTGAATTTGTTATTCTTGAAGTGTTAACAAATCATGTGATAGAATGATGGGTCATTCCATCTGTTTCAAACAAAAACCTAGCAATAGTTATCAAATATACATAAGTTCGTCTTTGGTGAGGTTAATCATATACGATTCCAAAAATGAACTTATACTTCATATATCATACCGCTTAATAAAATAAAACTAGTTTCTACTAACCAGGGACTTTTTGTAGGCCAGTGGTATGCGATAAAGGCATGTCGTACATTAGTTGTGGGTTTGATTCCCACAGCCTTGGCCGACGCGATGGTTTGTCGCACATCCTGTAGGTTGTCCTTTTTCTAAAACTACATTATCCCATCAACAATATCAAAAAAAAAGTTTTATCCTTAAACAATACTAACTTACGTCCAACATAATCCATTCCAATCTTTAGGCTTATCTAAAATACTTTGGTCCAAGCTCATTGTATAAAGAAAATTATTACTTGAAATGTCATCAACTAACCATCATTTATCCCCCATTATCTTGTTAGTCACATTCCAATCATGTGAATACCTTAATCATTTATTCTCTTGAAAAATGAATACCCATTAAACCTTTGTGAAAACATGAATGTTGTCAAAAGTTAACTCATTCCAAAATCCAAAAATTCTATATACTCAAACCATGATATAACCTTCTCCTTATATCAGTCATGAGCTCATGAATACTATCAAACATTTAATTTTTTCCTTATCCCTTCATTATGCGCATATCATCTACATTCCAAAAATATCTGAATAACATTTCATGTATACTGGTACCATTAATCATACACTTTCAAAACTCAAGGAAAGACAACAGTGTAACAACCCTTTGATATCTCTTTATTCCATAGTACCATGAGATTACTTATACAACATTACACATGGTAAACATGTAATCATTCCACTACCTTCTTAAACCATTGACCGAGCTTCAAAAATTCTTTCATCTCACATATCATCTATAGTCTCTTCATCATCATCAACATAAATACTTCCCATACGACCATACTGATTCTCTTCATGAGACTTTCACTTAGTTCATTGGTTTGCCTAATGCCCGTACATTCCACATTTAAAACATTTAACCATTGTTGATGTCGTAGCAATACCATTATCCTCATCCATGGTGTTAACTGAAAATTTTCCTTTGCACTTACTTGCTTTGTATCCTTCTTTTCCACACCCAAATCATCTTTGAGTTCCTTTGAAACATTCTCCTTGATGCCTCTTCCCACATGATTTACATAGGGGAAATTGAACTTTCTTTCCTCTATGATTATCATGAAACTCCATCTTTCTCTTATTAGCCGAGTCAGGAAACTTACCAAATTTTACTTTATTGATCATATTATGAGATTGCTGATTCGGCATAATAATGATGTTTGTACTTCCAAATCCCATTTCATTATGAAGAATATCATTCCATTGTCCATCATATCCTCCATTATCGTGAATCATCTTGTTTCCAGCCATTTTCTAAAACCCAAAAAAAGAATAGTGTGAGAGGCAAAAATCATGCTAGGGAAAACAACATAATAAAGGTGGAGTATCTTCAATATCTAACATCTTAGGTTAAATTCTATGATCGTTACCGTAGTTCTAGGACTGTATCCTATACGTATGCTTATCCTTAGGGACATCCCTAGACATACCTTATAAATATCTCTAGGGATCTCACTAAATTTCTCGCATCCTAGTTTCCAAAGGTTGACTAAACCATTCCTCTGATACCAACTGTTGAGACCCGAAGCTTAATGTACAAGGAAATTACATTACTTATGCGGAATACTTATTACATAACAAAAACACACACACACAAGGATCGTAATAGTTTAGTGTCTTTGGAAACTCGGAATATAATCTTCTAATCCTGGTGAAAGATCTTCAACATCTCCTATAAAGATCTTCCTTTATTTATACCTAAAACTTTTCTTTATATCCCAGGGAAAAGAAAACATAAAAGGGTGAGCTAAAATTCTCAGCAAGGGTAAACAAAATAAATATAAATCACATCATATACATAAGCACATAACTTTTGGAAATATTAACCTGTAAAAGAGTTCATAATTTCATAACTTGGGATAACTCATGGTAGTGAAATGTAATCACAATAATCATAACATAAAACATTAAACTTTGTGTCATACAAACATAATCATAGAGAATCATTTCTTGTTAGTCAAGACTCATTGCCAAGACTATCTTAGTGGACAAAGTCCCTTTCTGAACCGAGTCACCCTCGTTTCAGTCCTGTTTCACTGAACCGGTATAACCTACCATTCCAGCCATGTCTATCTCATGAGATATAAAATCTTTACCCAATGCATTGGAGGGAGATGTAGGTCCCACCCATCTCATAATGATACCATTCTTATGTGTGCCACAAAATCATAAACCATAGATCATAGCATAACCCATGTAATAAAAATGGGATCCTTAAACAACATGACATCATAAAACAATTCATATAAGATAAAGGAATTCATAAAAATATTTTCATCAAAACATAATCAAATCCATGTAATAATAGGTATAGAAACATAACCCTTTATTATCTTAGATGGAAAATAATTTTGATAAAACACTTGAACTCCATTCTTGGGGAAAATATCCTTTCTACTTCAAAAACATTTTTCCTTTCTTAACATGTCATACAAATTTAAACTAAAAGAAGTTGATTAAAAATATAATTGAAAACATGTAAAGGATGCTTCTTGGAAATAATGTTTTAAAAATCCATTTATTCCATATAAGTTAAAAAAACATTATTCCCGTACTTTTGTCGGAAAAGTCAAAAAAGTACCTCGTACGAAAAACAACAAAAGATTCATTTCATATCCTTTACTAAAAACTCACCGAAGGGTGAAATTGGATTTAAACTATTGTAAGTGGATGGAAACAATATTACATATTTAGGGAACATGGATGTGGATGATAAAATACACCCCAGTAAATGCCAAAGTAAAAACAATCTCGGATAAAAATGAGATTGTGATATTTTCCCTTACCTTAGGTCCGACTTGCTTTGTAAGTGTCTGAACCTCTTGTATAATGATTTAAATCATGTTATTGACTTATTACAGAATCATATTCATTGTTATTATATCATATATGGTCCACTTATGACTTTATATTACCCGTTCTTTTGTAAATTCATGTTAAAGTAGCGTTTTGGGTAAAATCATCTCATGTGTCGTTCATGTTTTTAACTTGTAATTATTAATATGATTACTTGGATCATGATTACTTATATCCAGAATGTAAAACATGATTTATATATAATATATATTCAGAATATATCGATAAATGGAAAGAAATACACCGTTCATGGAGACGGTAGTCCGTACGTACGCATGAACGCTGTTTTCGTTTCCTTATTGAATTGAATGGAATTAAGTAGATGACATACATATAAATATACATAAATCCAGTATCATTATTATGTCATATATTTCATTAGTAATTATTATATATACTTTATAATCATTCATGAATGGTTAATCATTGAGAATGAATCTCATCGCGTCGTGGAGACGGTAGTCCGTACGTACGCACGAGCGATGATATTGTTCCCATGGTCGTGGAATTGTGTTGAAGTGTATGTATACTATTTCAGTATCAATATAAATTTATAATAATCATATATAGTTACTCATTACACCATTATACCCATCCAATTAAGGTGGTGGTAGAAAATAGATTACACCACGGCGTGGAGACGGTATTCCGTACGTACGCACGCGCGGTGATTTCCTTTCTCCGTAGGATGGATAGAAGGTTAATTAGAGTTGTTTCATATATATAATAACATATCAGTATATAATAAATACTTATGTTATTACTTTAACATAAAACAAATAAAGAAGAAGAAGTTTAAGAAGAAAGAAATTGAAAAAGATCATTAATGGATATTACCTCTTTTTTGGAGTGCTTCTTTGAGACCTTCTTTTAGGGCACTAAAATTGGTCTTTGAAGAAGACCAGAACCCCTAGGATGTTACTAGGGAAGTTTAGAGGATAATTTGGCAGGGTTTTCCCAAGCTTTAAGGCTCAAAGTTTTGTGAGGAAGAGAGGGAGGAGGTGCCCTTTTATAAGGGAGGAGAGGGGCATCTTAGGAAAATCTCAAAATATTATTTTATATTAAGGTCAAATTTGGTTTATAATGGTTCCAAATGGTATTATTTAAAAGATAAAGTGGGTATGGGTCGAAATCCTCTCATCAAATAGTATTTAGACAAGTTTAGGTTATTATTTTAACCTTATCAATTAGATTTAACTCTAAGTTAAATAATTTAACTTTTACCGTGTCTTTTTGTTTTCTTACACTATATGGTTAATCAACATACTATATCAAGAAAAAAGAACACCAAGTTGTTTATTATTAATATATATATCCTTATCTGAGTCATTTTTCCGAACCTTAGATTTTTAGAAATTAAATAACAATTAATAATATAATATTTGATTTAAAAACTAATTTATGTCAATTTTGACACTATTTGGTACATGATTTTTATGAAATTTCTAACAGAATGATAAGTTAGAAAAAAGTTACTTAAATCAACAATAACATGTCATATTAACCTAGAAAATTATTTTAAGTCATAAAAAGTCTCAAATTACATTTATTTGTTCATTTATTACATCAATTATGTTAATATTTTCTTAAAAAGGTAATTACTGCATCATCGTTGTGTCATAAATAAATTAAATTATTTAAAGTATAAAAATAAAAAATAAAATTCCATTATGTAGGAAATAGTTTTAGCTTTCTAATGAATATTTATAGTCGAAATTATATTATGTATAACCCTATATTAAAATTTTTTTATTAAATAAACTTTGATTTTAACTCTTTTAACTCTTCTTTGAATTAAATAATAATAAATGTCCTAATCTAATCCAAGTGGGCCTAAATGATAATATTTTACACTTAAGTTTGTTTTTGGTCGAGATACACTTGTACAATAGGATTAGGACATGTGTTAGGGTAATATCATTTTTACCCTTAATTACCCTATTTACTTTTAACCGTGGTAAATAAAAGTAAAAAGTTAATATTCACCAAAAATTATTTTCATCTCATTAAACCACATTTTACTTACTGACATCAACCGTGTCTCTGGGATTTTTGAAATTCCATTCACAGAAGTAGTAAAATTAATATTTATGAAAAAAATTAATTTTTTTAACTACCACTTAGTAGTTTCACTATTCATCAAAAATTGAAGTTTTTCAGAAAAATGCCAAAATTTCACCCTAAGCTATAATTGATATTTCGAATTCAAAAATGATTTCTATTTAACAAAATTCCCAACATATAAGTTGCATTAATTAATTTTATAATTAATTTCCACTGTCACAACAAATAGCATGTTTTTAAGAGATAATAACTATCAAAATATTAACACTTGTTTATGTCTGGTGTAAATGTGAAATTACATCCAATGACCAACATTGTATTGAATTGTAAAAATATATTCTAAATATACTTTAAAACCACTCAAATTAATAATTTATCACTATTAATTATTTCAATTAAAAAAAGTTGTTTTTAATTAAAATTTAGTAATTTTCACTATTCATCAGAAAATGAAAGTTATCTGAAAAGTACCAAAATTTCACCCTAAGATAATTTCGATATTACGAATCCAAAAACAAAGTCCATTTTGAAAAATAAAATTTACAAAATTTCAAAAAGTGCTTATTACTATTCATAACGGCTAGTTTTAATAATATTTTAATAGCATTTTGTTGTTTAGTGATACTCGTTATTGCATACTACACACGCTATCGAGGAAGGTCGTGATTGTGTGTAATGGAAGGCAAGTCAAGGATTCGTGTTGTGAAAGCTTCTTTTGGTGTAGCGTACAACACAAGAAATTAATGAAATTAAAAAGAATATTTTTCATAAAATTTCGTGGTGTTACACTAAAAATATTGAAAGTTAATTAAATTGATTGAAATATTATATTGACTTTTTTTGCATGAATATATAATATTATATAGGTTTGAACTTAAAAAATTAAAATCCACATTTTTTTGATTTTTTAAGCATCAATTGTCAAAATGGACATTAATGTAATTTTATTGTAAATGATATTTTATGGAAAGATTTAAAATTTATGAAAACATCTATATTCTACCAAATGGTATATATATGTTAATAAATATCAGATAATGTTTTTTAATGGACCAATTGGTCTTTTATAATCATCATATTTTCCATTAAATAGAAAAAACATTCTTGCGTTGTATGGGATAATGTAGTTTTTTTGCACGTTTGTTTTAAAATCAATTTCCCAATCACATGGTATTTAATTTTTTAAATCAATTATAATATTTATAATTTATTGGTTGAATATTTTATAATAAATATCAATTTAGTTTAGTCATAACTGTTAAATTAAGTACGTTAGAAAACTATTTTCATTAATAAAAGAGAAAATGATAAAAGTGGGGATACATAAAAGTTAAGGAATAAAATTACAAAAACTACACATATTTTTTTGTGGTGGGGGATTTAATCAAATTTAATTCCAATTTAATCCACTATTTTTAAATATTTTAATCACATTAGGTAAGGGAGACCTCCAAAAAGGGTTTACCGTTTGGTATTTTTAAGAATATCACTCATCATCCTCAATAAAAAGGCATTAAATCTTCCCCTTCCTTACACCCCTCAAGACAGTTTGGATCATCCAACCCCTTGCAAAATAAGCTATATAAATCCCTCCTATAAACCAATAAGACATAATTTTGGCATAAATTAAACCAAGGATTCTCATTGGTGCAAACTAAAAGGTGTTACACAAGGAAGAGGGAGCATCCTACCACAATCTCCTTTTTTCATTATCCACCACATTAATTATTCTTATTCCATAATTATATAATATCCTCAGTATCCGAAATATACTAAGATATTTAAATTCAAATGGTTATAACTATACCTATACACACTTCAACAAAATGGGTAAAAAACTTACTGTTCGGGTGTTGGCGGACTAATGCCCCGTGAAAGGATGTTTTTTGTTTTTCCTTAACAACCTCTCTGGTTGGGAATTATGATAGACATGCTATTTTTAAAAATTATATATGATATTTATGATTTATTTAATCTTATTTAGTTATTATATAACACACACCTTCATACATTCTATTTTTCTAAAATATTATATCTTCGTCTCTGGATGTGTGGACTACCACATACTAAAAGTGATGTGATTAATTCACACTTTACATGAATTATATTACGAATTTGTTTAGTAAGTGTATATAATATATATGAAATATTAATCCTACTAGAATGATAATATATATATATATATTCATTTATTTAGTTTAATTTTTTTAAATATGACAATAAAATGGAAATAGTATTCATTCAAACATACAACCTATCATCTCCATGAACAGTGTAATCCATTTCATATTTAAATATTTTATAAAGTATTATATATATATACTGAATATATTTTTTATTGATACCATATTTTACATCATCTTAACAATAAAATAATTATCTACATAAAAGTATCAAGAATAACAAATCAAATCATATATGAAAAAAAAAGTATTTATTACATGAAACATAACTTAAACATGGAATTGTAGATAAATAGGTAATATAAGTGCATAATAGAATAATATATGGTATGATATATAAAAATATGGTTCATTTTTATATTTATAACAAACTTATATTTATTATATAGGATATTTGAATGTGTATGAATAATGTCAAGAATTAAAGTAAGTGTTTTCTAGTCTCCCTTTTATTTCTGTGGGACTTATGACTTATTCAAAAATAATTAATTTTTGTGTGGTGTATATACTAACTCAGAATATATTATATTATTATTATAACTAAATTTGTGGGTATTTATTTTCCTATTATTTAATATTTCTTCCATGGGTTCTATGGCTCAAAAGTTACCAAATCAGTAACGTAATTTTTTACTCAATTTTCCTTCTTTGAGATACATGCCATGTTGTACAAATATACTTCTCAATGGGGTGTATATACTACCCATTGAAATTTTATATAATGAATATCCTTATTCATCATATTTTAAGCTTCATGTAATTTTATTCTCTCTTATGTAATATGTTTCAAAGTTACCAAAGTGGTAATAGTTTATTGTTACAATCTCATCGCTTCTCAGGATTGTTTATGATTATGAAACCATTGTTGAAATGTTAGGATTCATATCTCAATAACACTAATTTAATTTTTTTTCCCTTTTTTTCTTCATTATATAATCTTTTAATGGTACTATTTTTTATCATTGGTACTTAATATATTTAAGAATGTGTTTTTTGGAAAATCTGACATTATCAACCTCTTCTGTCTGAAATATTTTTTCTTTTAAAAAAATGTATAATAAAAAGGTTTTCAAAAATGTTTTATTTTGAAAAAGCATTTTACATTTTTAATATATTTATTTCTAATTTCTCAAATTGTTTTCAAATAAAAAAATCAAAATGTTTTCAATATTTCTCTATAATATTTTAAAGTTATTCTCAAAGAAAGGGTATTCAATATGTTTTCATGATTACATTATAATCATCAAAGTTATTATCAAAGAAAAATGTTTTCAAAATTATTTATGTTTTAAAAATAATTTTTCAATTTGGAAAAGATATTTTCCCAAGAAATTGTTTCAAATGATATTTATCATTATTTTTTAAAAGAAAATGATTTTTGAAAAAGGATTTATGAAATGGATTTTAAAGAAAAATTATTTTCCTTAAGATATACTCCACATGAACTTTAAAAATCCTTCTCCATATATAAATAATGCTTTTGATATTTTTTATGATTTATTAGGTATATTATCCAAGTAATACATTCTTATTCTTTCTCTAAAGGGTTATGATTTTGAGGGCATGTAGTTTATGAAACTCATTTCTCTTCCATGGGTTATATGCTTTGAATCCCACTTATTTTCATGTGTAATGATTTAATAAAATTATTAGGGGACATATATCTTTTCCATTGTTAATCATATGATGAAATTTTTAGAATACCAATTTTATTTCATCAGTTATGGTATAATTTTTATGAACCAATCTATTATTATGGGTCATAATATGATGTAAGTTTTATTATCTTGTGGAACATGTATGTATGATTTTATTATGTGTTGAGTGGGATGTATATATCCCTACAATTCATTGGGTAAGGATTTATATCTCATGAGAAAATTATGGGAATCAAGTTTAAATGCTTGATCCACTATGTAATCTGGGGGAACTCAATCCACTTTAGGAAGATGGGGAAACCTGATCCACTTTATTATATGGGAAAACCCAATACACAATGGGAATATATTGAAACATTATCCCTTATAAAGAATGTATTGTGACTAAGGATGGAACCGTGTATCGACAATTAGAATTAATCTCCATGAAGTTCCATCATATGTTTTTGAAATAAACATTTACTTGTAAGGAATTTTGTTATATATTTATGTGCATTCCAAAAGTCTATGTAGGATGCCAATTCTATGCTCTCATGACTCATGTTCATTTATATTCGTTTGATTCATGTCTTATGAACTGCCAATATTTATTCCATGACTTTTGATTATGATCTTTGATATGCGATGTATGATCTTATAATGTTATGATCATGTTCTCATGGCCTTACTCTCATGTTATGCTTACATATATCCCTTGTTTACCCTTATAGATAATCTAAGCTCACCCATTTCTTATCTTTCCTTTCCTATGGTTATACAGAAGGTTTCAAGTTAGATTACTAAAATCGAAATATCATTAATGTAGATGTTGATGATATTTCAGCAAGTTAGATGATTATGTTTCTAATATTCCAAATACACTAAACTATTACGGTCTTAAGGCATGTATTTTTGTAATGCGATTAATATTCATATAAAATGATGTAATATCCATGTATGTTAACCCTAGGTTTCTGTATTTGGTATCAAATAGAAGGTTCAGTCAACATTGGAAACTATAATTAGAAAAGTATAGTAATATCCATAGGAATATTTCTAAGGATATGTCTTGGGATATATCTAAGGATAATCCTATGGTGTTATAGATTTAAAAGTAGGTTTCCTGATTTAGGATCTTATAAGTATTTTTTTATAAATATGTGGCTTTATTTTATGATAAGTGTCTCTCACCCTATGATTTGGGTTTTTATACAATGTCAGGAACTAGAAGGAATTGGTTTAACATTAAATGTATTAGATGTGGAATGTATGGGAATTATACAAATTTATTTCCAAATTGGAAGTATCATAAAGAGAATTAAGAAGTTGGTACGAGTATTGGTTATACTGTTGAAGATAATGGGACTTAAAATGACATGTGAATGGTATTAGATGTTACAATAGTATTGTTTACATTAAATGTAGGAATCATGATGATATTAAGGTTATGGGACCTTAAGACATGATTCATATTTCATATTATTGGAAAGGGGTATTAAGGAATAATATGATTAAGCATGATTAATTGTTTAAAAATAAATTTTGATTGTTGAAGTGTATATATTTTTGAGTTAAATGATTATATTATAGGAATCATAAAATATATCAGAATTTTTAATATAATATTATCATTAATGATTTAAAAGCATATGTTGAATGGTGAGGAAGAAATAGAAAAGTAATTTAATAGAAATGTGGTATTTTAATTAAGGGACGCAAACCCTTAATGTTTTCCTACTAATATGGAAATTGTGTTTACCTTGGATAAATATATACTTGATATTGATAATGTAATTTAGATAGTACTGATTACCATGTAACTAGTTGTTGATTTTTTGAAAAAGATGTCTATATTATCATAGAAGAAGTATATAGCTTCTTGAATTTAAGGAACATATCTAGTAATCTTGGGAATAAGGATGCATTTATGTTTCCCAAATGTATTTAAGGTAGTTTAGGGTGTTACCATGTTTTGTGAGAATATATTATGATGGTGTTCACTTGATTGGAATGTAACAACCAAGAGATACTTTTTCACATATGGGGGATCAATGTTAAGCTTGTTTAGTGACCTTTTTTCTAATGTTTTGGGCTTTTATCTTTTGGTAGGGTTATAAGGTAAATCACTTACGAAACATTTATGTTAAAATTCGGATGAGGTTTGTGAGATTAATGTATTATCTCAATATATAATGATTTAATAATATTATATATCTTATTTTAAAAAAATATATTAACTAAAGATATATTGAATGACCTGTCATTCTTTTTATAGATATCATGATCAACTAATGATTTAAGAATGAAAAATTCACCTTCATTTTTTATAATAAGAGATGAAGTAGAAATTGATAAAGTCACAAAAAACAAGGATATTGTGATGAAATAAATCAAGTATATCTTCTCATTAAAATTATTCAACTTTTAGAAAAGTGTATTAAAATAAAATGTTTCCCCATTATAATAATTTTTTATGATATCAATTACCTTTTTCTAGCCTCTTTTTTTTTATAGATTTCTAATCATTAACATTCTCCTAACAATATTTTCTATAACTCTCCCTCATAATTTAATAGTTATATTTCTCTTCTACATCTATGTTTTCACTTTCCACCATTGTGCTCCTATATGGAAACCTAGTTATAAGTTACTTCAGCTAACAAATATGGTTCAAAATTTTCTTTTTAAGGGGAATTTTATTATTAAATCTTCCAAGGTGGGATTCTATGAATGTAACATTCAAGTATTTAACCATTGATAATGCATATTAATTTTTATGGAGAAATTCATTTTAAGGGGGAGTAGAATGTAACACCCTGAGATTTTGTGAATTGTTTTTCTTAGAATTAATGAAATCATTTTTGATATTTTTAATTTGACACAAAAATGAAATATATGTTTTTAATATGAAATCACTTTTTTGGATTGTATTATACTCTACACCATGATGACATTGCACTACATGTTACACTAATTTCACTTGTGTTAAACGCAACACTGAATTTCTACGAAACAGTATTTTATAATTATAATTATTTAAACGAGATAGTTATGACATAGATGTTAAATTTTTTATTTAAATAGTAAAAATAATTTTTAAATGTTATTTATAATGGTTTTATTAAAATAAAACATACTGATAACAAACATATACTTTTTGGTAAATATTTATAGGTTTAAAAAAGAAATTTTCAAAAATAAACTACTTTTTTTGTCCTTTTACGAAAAATAATAAAATTAATTTTTGAAACATTAAAAATATATTTTTATATAACAAACACTCATTTTTTAATTCATAATGTCCAAAATATCTTAGGGTGAATTTAAATGATTTTCATAGAAAACATCATTTTGAATGGTGAAAAATACTAAATTTTTATTTAAAACTACTTTGTCCTCAAATTTATTTTGATTGTAAAATTATATTTTTATTCAGTTTTATTGTTTAATTTGATTATTTTTAAATAAATCAATCCAATTTATGTCATGGTAACCAATTTCACATTGAAATTGTATATAAAATCTTTTCAATATTTTGAACATTTTCACTTTAAAAACCTATATTCATAACACGTCTGCGGGATTAATGTTAAATTAATTTGTGGAAATTATGTCTTTAGAATTTGGAAAAATGATTTCCGTTTTTAGAATAATAATAATTTATAATGTTTATAGATTTTAACATAGTTTTTGAAAAAAAATATTAATTAAATTTGATAAAATTATTTCCACTTATTAGGGAAAATATTAGTTTACTTAGTTATTAAACACTAATTGTATGGGTAAAAATGACCTAGAAATTTGTCCAAAATCCATTTCATATCCATATTTAGAGTGTATCTCTTCTTGGTTATATTTTTATGTGTTATTGGGACACTATATCATGAAGGGGGCCTATATAAAAAGTTATGTAAGGAAAAAAATTAAAAACAACTTCCTTACCTTTAACATTTATAAAGCCTTCAGATATGAAAAAAACTACATTAGTTAGGTTGTGAAAATTGTTTTAAAAATTAAAGGATTTTTGTAATCATATTAATTTTTATTTATTTTTTATTGATGAATTATTAAAATTAACAAATTAAGGAATGCCAAATGGGGTAATTAATTAGTTAATAATTAACTAAAATAAATGATAATTAAATATTAAAAGATAATTAAATTGATTGAATTATTGTCTTTATTTTTATTAATATATCATGTTACACATTTGTGAACTTAATATATTCAAATTCTATATTTTCTTGATTTTTTGAGGAATATAATGCAAAAATGGACATTACTGTTATTTTATAATAAATGATATTTTATTAAAATATTTAAAATTTAATAAATTCAGATATTAAGACAAATTATTTTTAGATACATATAAATATAAAATATTTTCTATTTAGGTGCCAATTGATATTATATAATTAACAGATTTTTTTTAATTCAAAAAACAGAATTAACACGGTTCGCGTTGAAGAAATGTTTTTAAACGCTTGTTTTAAAATTAATTTCCAACATACATGGGTCTTAATTTATTTAAATAATTTTTCATATTTATACTTTTGTGGGTATATTTTTTTTAATAAATATCAAAATAATTTATTATTAACTGTCAAATTATTTATGTTATAAAACTAGTTTCCTTATTAAAAACCAAAATGATAAAAGTGGGGAAACATTGAAGCTAAGGAACAAAATTATAAAAATATACTTATTTTTTGTAGTGTAAGTTTTTCATGACCATATATCCCATTTAATCTATTATTTCCTCATTTTTTAAGAACATTAGGAAAGGGATACCTCCCAATAGTGTTTCCCTTTGGTTATTTACAAGAATTTAACTCCTCCACCTCTATAAAATGGCATTCAATCATCCTCTTCCTTATAACTCTCAAGACACATTCAATCTTCCAAACCCTAACATAATAAGATATAAAAATACCACATATAAACATATAAACATCACTTTACATATAAATACAACCAGGAAATCAATTTAGTGAAAACAAAAGGCAGTTACTCAAAAAAGAGGTCACATCCTTCCACAAGCTCTTTTGTCTAATTTTCATTCTCCACCACCGAACACAATATCATTCCATGCTTATATAAGAACCTCCATATAATAAATATATTAAGATTTTTTTATTATAATGTTTCAACCTACACCTACACACACTTCCATAAAATGGGTAACAAACTTACCATTCGTAAATACGGGGGATTATCGCCTCACGAAATGATGTTGTTCATTTTTCCTTTACTACCCCTCATGAATAGGAATTATGATGGAAATACCATTTTCCTATGTTATATGGGATATTTATTCTTTATTTATTCTTTTTTTCATTATTATATAATATATTCCTTCATACTTCTTAATTTTTTGAAATACGATAACTTCATTTGTTGGCGTGTGTATTACCACCTCCTCAAAGTGATGTGATTTGTTCACACTTTACGTTAAATGTATTAAGGATGGGTTTAGTAAAAATATATGATATATAGCAAAAAATAATTATAATTTAATTATAATATATATATATATATATATTTTATTGACTTTCTTTCCATCAATAAGAAAATAAAATAGAAATAGAAATCAAGCATACGTAGGGACTACCATCTCAATGAATAGTGTATTCCATTTATTATTTCTATCTTTCATGGATTAATATAAATAAATATATACTAAAGAAATATGATATTTATACCATGTTTTAAATTCCTTAAATAATTAAATCATGATCTATGTAAAAGGACCAAGAATAACAAGTCAAATCATATAAAAAAACAAAATAGTTATTAACCAAAACAAAACCTCAACATGGAATTATTAATAAACAGAAAATATAAAGGAATAGTAAAATAATATATGGTATGATATATAATAATAAGGGTTTTTATATATTTATAATGAACTTATATTTACTATACAATAGTATTGAAAATGTATGAATAAATTCAAGAATAAGAATGAGTTTTTTCATCTCACTTTTATTTTTGTGAGACTTATTCCTTATTCACCACTTATTTAATTTTGTGGGTTGTATATAATACCCCTAATGGTATTTTATGATTCTTATTCTTATATTAATGGTTATTTACCTACCCATTTTATGATATTTATTTCTGGGGGTTTATGGATCAAAAATTACCAAATTGATAAAGTAATTTTTGTCTCAATTTGTCTTCTTTGTGATACATGCATTTTTATGAAACTATATTTTTTAGTGGCGTGTATATACTGCCCATTGACATTTTATATCATGAATCTAATTATATCATGATATTTAAAACTTTTTTTAATTTTATTCTATCATAAGGATTATCATTCAAAGTTACCGAAGTGATAATAGTTTATTTCTATAACCTCATCCTTTATCAGGATTTTTTACAATTATGCTGCAATTGTTGAAATATTATGATACATCTCTCAAAAAATATCCCAAATTTTATTATATTACATTTATTAATGATATATTCATGTATTGATACCATATTTACACTCTTTTCTACTTAAGATAATTAATAATGTGCTTTTACAATAATATGACTTTATCTCTCTCTCTCTCTTCGGTCGGAAATATGTGTTCTTTAAAACACCATGTTTTCTAAAAAGGTATTCAAAAATATTTTATTTTTAAAAAGTGTTTTAAATGTTTTAAATATTTACATATAATTTTAAAAATTGTATTGAAAGGAAAAAAAATCAATATGCTTTCATGATTTCTCTATAGGTTTTCAAAAAAAACAAAGAAAAGTTTTTCAAGATTTTTTCAAGATTCCCTTATAAGTTTCATAGATCGTTTCAAAGAAAAAGGTTTTCAAAATTCATTATTTTTTAAAAGATTTTTTCGAAGAAGAAAATAAATTTTTTTCAAAAAATGTTTGAAATAAAATTTGAAATCATTTATTATAAGAAAATAATTTTTTAAAGGCTTTTATTAAAGGAATTTTCAAGGAAATGTTATTTTTCTTAAGAAAACACCCATGTGATATTTCAAAATCCTTCCCTATATAATATGACATCCTTTGATATTGTGTGTAACATCCCAGGTAATTAAAGAATAAATAATTTTCATATTTATTAATATTTACAAATTAAATATTAATTTTAATTAAAAGGGGTTTCTACGTTCGATAGCGTACTCGGTACGCAACGATTAGTTTCTTTGAAAACTTACGTTGCACACAAGTAATAAAATAATATTATTTTAAATGTTAGTTAACGAGTAGCCGTTGTACTGGAGAGAATGGATTGAAATAACTAAAATATTATTATATATGTTTTTAAACATTTTTACATTTACCCAATAAAAGATAAAGGCTTAAAATACGGAAAGAATTCAATTTTAGGCATTTATACCCTAATTTTCACGAAAGGTCCACTTATCACCTTTTGACGGAGAACCGTCATTAAATATAGTTTTGATCGATCTTATAAATTCTATTGGACCAAATATAACTCTTCTTTAGAATCGGGACATCAAAATTTACTTTTTGTAAATTTTTGGTACCTTTCGGATAAAGTTCTTTTTTAATGAATAGTGTAAAATGTTGTATTTTAATTCAAAACTTCTTTTTAATCTAATTTATTTAAATGATTAGATTATCTTTTGAATTGGTTTTAAAGTGAAATTAGAAAATATTTTTACCATTAAATCCAATAGTGGTCTCTGGAATTAATTTCACTTTGAAATCGGACTTAAACTAGTGTCAATCTTTTGATACTTATTGTTTCATAAAAACAAGCTATTTGCTCTGACAGGGGGAATTAATTATTAAATTAATTAATGTGACTTATATGTTTTTAAATTTGTAAAATAGACTTCATTTTTGAATTTGTAATATCAAATATATCTTAGGGTGAATTTTTTGTAATTTTCTGAAAAACATCAATTTTTGATGAATAGTGAAACCACTAAGTGGTACTTATAAAAACTGATTTTCCGTTTAAATGAAATTTTGCCATCATTGTGTTTTGATTTTCAAAAATCCGACATACATGGTTTTCATTAAGAAGTAAAATGTGGTTCAATGAGATTATAATAATTTTTTGGTGAATAGTAACTTATTAAGTTCTTAATCGCGATTAGTGGTAATTAGTGTAGTTTAAGGTAAAAATAATGCTTTAATAAAATAAGATGAGCTTGACACATGTCCTACCCTCATTGGTTGTGTCATGTCCGACCAAGAAAAGCCATGGGTCATCTTGGGGACCCCATGGAGACACTTTGGTTGGGAAATGACATAAATAACTTTTTATTTAATGTAAAAGTAAAAATGACACAAACATAATATGTTTTACGAAAACAATTTTTACATGGGGTTATAAAGATCAGATTTTTGATTATAAATAGTCATTGGAAAGATAAAAAATATTTTCTACATCATAGTATTTTTTTTATAATTTTTAGACATTAAATAAATTAAATTATTTATGACATAATAATGATGCAGCGATGACATCATTATTTGACGATTTAAATAAAATGGAAAGATAATGTAAAATCTATAAACTACACATGTCAAAAAAAATTGGATGAGTGGATTTAGAACCCTTATCACCTTATCTACGAATTATATCAATGTGGGACCTTTTAAAACCGAAACACATTTTCAAATAAAGTAATATTTCTTTACTTTCCAAAAGTGCCCCTCCTCCCCTCTTATAAAAGGCCCCCACCTCTACCTCATTTCAAACACTTCTCAAGCCTTTGTCTCGGCCAACCCCTGACCATTTACTCTCTCCACATCTTTCTCCTCATCCTAGAGGATTCCCTTTGGGCAGAATCCTTTCAAAGGAAGCCCTTAGGCTCAAATCAAAAGGGAGTTACACTTTTAAAGGTAATTCATTCTCTCTTGTTCATTTGTTTTATTTTGCTTCGCCAACCCTCTAAACTCTATTTATTTACTTCTTTTGTAACAAAACCAGTATCTTCAATATACTAGGATGTTGTTATAAGATTTATTCGAGCTACACTCTCACACAACTACATCAAATGGTTAAAGAACACACGGTTTCCGTGGATGGCGAAATTCTGCCTCCCGAAACGAGGATTGTTCAATACTCATTTAACACCTTCAAAGGTGGCCATTATGATGTCACTATTTTTATATATGATATATAATATGTTTATGTTTTCTTTAAGCTTCTGTATTTTTCATTTTGGTCATACCTTTATGGTTTCCATTATGGGTAAACACGATAACTTCATTTAAGGAAGTGCGGACTACCGCCCCTCAAAGTGATGTGATTCGTTAATGCCATATGTGGGACATGTAAAGGATGGATTTAAAGTTATTATATATGATTTTATAATGGAATTATAATATAACTCTATATCATTATTATTTATTTCCATTAAAGTATGAGATAGAAATGAAAGTAGCGTTCATGCGTACGTACGGCTTACCATCTCCATGAACGGTGCATTTCATTTCTTATCCCCAAATGTAATGTACTATTAAAAGTACATGTATATAATGGATATATATAATTAATGATATATCTAAATGATGAATATAATTCTGGAATTAAAATATACATACCTATCATTTAGTTTTAATTCCATTAATATGAAAAAGAAATGAAAGTAGAGTTCATGCTTACGTATGGCTTATCGTCTCCATGAACGGTGCATTTCATTTCTTACCTCTAAATGATTATGTAATATTATAAATACATGTATATGCTGGATATATATGATATATATGATATCCAAATCAGGAATTTCATTCTGGATATAAAGAACTTTTGAACACACGAACAACATGTAATTGTAAGAAGTCAACTTTCGACTTAAGAACCAAATATTGACAAAACAAACATTATTAACTTAAATGGTTACATAATGTTTATAACATGGAAATAAGTGATATAAAAGGAATAATGAACTTTAAAAAGGTTCTTAATCAAGTATAAATTAACTCAAGTTTATTATTCAGGATGTTAAAGAACGATCGATTCAAGTCGGACCCGAGGTAAGGGAACTTCTTAACCCAATTTCCATTATTTGGGTTAATCTCCTACTTTCAAATTATGTCATGATATTATTATGTCCTATCTTGTATCTGTACTTTATTTATGTGTAATTATAGTGAATACACATAATAGATCTATTTTATTTAAAAAAAATTGATCTTTGTAAGGGACTTCGTCTCAATCTCCTTTCATTGAGGCATATTTCATTTTATACACAACTTTCTTTTATACGGTGTATAAACCCTTTTGACTTTTAATTTTATACAAAAGGAATCTTTTTCTACGAAGCGTTTTACTAAACGACAAAAAGGAATGTTTTTTTTAAACTTATGCGGTGACAACTACTTTTTCCACCGCCGCGAGTATTATTTGGTCTTTGGCATTATCAACAAGCCGTAATGTTTTTTGAATAAAATAAATACCATATACTCTTTTATGTATTTTCGTATTGAAAATGGTTTTGAAAAAAGAATTCTATTTTGTCAATATATTTATGATATATTGTGATTGAAATGTGGAAATGTTATCATTCCTTTATATTGGTATTATGTTTTATGATTTTATATTGGTACTTGGACATTATAACGGGTGGTTACGTTATAAACCACATGATGGGTGGTGCCGTGAATACCAGGACGGGTGGTTACGTTGTAACCTCCAATGCATTGGGTATGGAAGTCGGCCGTATGGCTATTCCATTAAGTATGTATGGAAATTGGCCGTATGGCTATTCCATTAAGTGATATGTGTGGAAGTCGACCATATGGTTATTCCACTTAAGTATGTTTATGTCCCAAGTTACCTTTATATATGTTATGTGTTCTTTTTATGGGTTTTATGGTAATCCTATGGTTACAAAAAGGTAAGTAATGATACTTTATTTAGTGAAGATTGTTTTACTACTTCATGAAGGTGAAGGTATTACTTTGATAGAGTATATATGGTTTACTTGATGTTTGAAAAACTAACAGTTTGCATTCTTTGTGTATCCCTTACTGAGCTTTTTATGCTCACCCCAAGTTTTTTTTGAAATGTTTTCACAGGACTTAATTTGGAATAAGGTCAAGGATGGGATCAAGGCAATGTCATCCTATATAAAACATGGAAATGACACGTTTCTTTTTAAGAGTTTTTTTTATTATGGAAACTTAGTAGAAGTGACTACTTTGTAATCTTTTGAGATGTAATAGTTATGTTCTAATTCTCTAAAACTCTAAACCTGAAAAGATCCTCAACGCGAATTATTCATTTAATTCAATATTAAGTAAGGTTTATGGTCGGGGCCTTATAGTTGGTATCATAGGTCAGTTTAGACAACTTTAGGAGTTAGAAAAGTGTTAAATTATAATATGTTTGAAATGATATAGCATTTACGGATTACCATGGTGCTTCACCTAAGATATTTCTGTGTTCAGAATGGTTTTCCGCAGAGGAAACAAAGCAGCTATGTTGGGACGACATTATGAGGAAGATAACCTTCCAAATCAGCAACCTGAGATGGTCGGAATCGGAACTGAACAGTTTGTTGCAGTGATGGCATAGTTGACTTAGGCTATAAATGGTGGTGGTATCCGTGCATGAGATCAGCCAGATCAACCGCAGACGAACATGTCAGTGGTGGAACATTTCATGTGGCAACATCCCCCATCATTCAGAGGATCATCTGACCCTGTGCAATCTGAAGGGTGGATTAAAGAACTGGAGAAGATTTTTGATGTCATGGGGTGTTCAGAACATCAAAAGGTTAGTCTTGCTATTTACCGTTTTGAAGGTGAAGCTGATCAGTGGTTGTCGATGGTGAAAAATATAAGGGATAGTGATGAGATTGGGGATCTTCACTGGGACGAATTCAAAGGTATGTTTCTTGAGAAATATTTTCCTAAGGTGGTTCGTCTTAGGATGGAAAAACAGTTCCAAGAATTGAGGCAGGAGGATGATTCAGTGGCTGCTTATGAAGAAAAGTTCACTTGATTGGCAAGGTATGCTCCAAACTTCGTACGAGATCTTGATAGTAAAATAAACCGTTTTTACTCAGGGTTAAAGCCAAAGTATCGAAGGGCTTTAGCTTCTCGTGAGTTCAAAAGTTATGAAAAACTTGTTCGTTGTGCGGAGAAGGTGGAAATGGAGTTTGCCGATGATCAGGTGTTCTATGACAAACAACAGAATAAGAGGTCTAGTTGGCAGGCAATGGGGAAGAATTCATCAAAGAAGCAAGGAGGTAAGAAAACCAAATATCCATCCTGTGAGAAGTGTGGTAAAATGCATCCTGTAGAATGTTTATCCAAGTCTAGTAAGTGCTTTCGGTGTGTAAGTCTGGTCATATTGCTCATAACTGTAAGGAAGATGATCAAGCAGGAAATAAAAAGCCAACGGTAAGATGTTTTAAGTGTAATGAAATGGGTCATTATGCAAACGAGTGTCCAACGAAGAACTGAACTGGGGGAATGCAGCCAGACTACAAGCAGAAAGGGGTGGTGGAATCCATTACAACAACTTCAGCAGATGTTGGGCCATCGAATGAAGTGGTATCTGCTCCAGGGAGCTCAGTATTTTTCGAAGATTGACTTGAGGTCGGGGTACCATCAGTTGAAAGTAAAAGAAGCAGACGTTCTGAAGACTGCGTTCCGTACTAGATATGGCCATTATGAATTTGTAGTTATGCCTTTTGGGTTAACCAATGCACCTTCTGTATTCATGGACCTTATGAATAAAATTTTCCATGAGTTCTTGGATAAGTTTGTGTTTGTGTTTTGAGGTTTGGGAAGAGGTTATGTGTGCCTTGTGATTCACAGTTTAAGAATGAGTTGTTATGTGAGGCTCATAGTTCCCCATTTTCAGTTCATCCTGGCAGTACTAAGATGTACAGAGATCTGCGGGAGTATTACTGGTGGGATGGAATGAAAAGAGATGTTGCTGATTTTACTGTGAAGTATTTGACATGTCAATAGGTTAAAGCAGAGTGGCAGTTACCGAAAGGGATGCTTCAGCCTTTACCAGTGCCAGAGTGGAAATGGGAAAACATATCCATGGACTTTGTTGTGGGATTACCGAGGACATCTCGAGGTAATAATGCAATCTGGGTTATTGTTGATCGCTTGACCAAATCTGCTCATTTCCTTTCTATACGAGATAATTTCTCTCTAGATAAACTTTCCCATTTGTATCTTAAAGAGATAGTCAGGTTACTTGGAGTTCCTCTCTCCATTGTATCGGATCGTGATCCCAGGTTTACTTCTAACTTTTGGAAAGGCCTTCAGAAGTCGTTGGGTACTGAATTAAATTTTAGTACAGCTTTTCATCCTCAATCAGATTGGCAGTCAGAACGAACAATTCAGACCTTGGAGAATATGCTACGATCTTGTTCGATGGATTATCAGGGAAGTTGGGACCAACAACTTTCTTTGGTTGAGTTTTCTTATAATAACAGTTTTCATTCCAGTATACATATGGCACCATTTGAGGCATTATATGGGAAGCGGTGTCGAACTCTAGCTTTCTGGGATGAAGTGAGTGAAAGGAAGCTGATGGGACCAGAATTGGTAGAATAGATGGCAGAAAAAGTTCAGTTGATTCAGAAACACATGAGAACAGCTCAGAGCAAGCAGAAGAGTTATGCGGATAACTGGAGGAAGGATCTATCTTTTGAGGTAGGTGATCATTTTTTTCTCAAGCTTTCTCCTTGGAAAAGTGTGATGAGATTTGGTAAGAAAGGAAAGCTAAGTCCAAGGTTTATTGGACCATATGAAATTCTGGAGAGAGTTGAATCAGTTGTATACCGGGTGGCTTTACCTCTGAATTTATCTCAGGTACACAATGTTTTTCATGTTTCAATGTTGAGAAAGTATATGTCAGATCAATCTCATGTTTTGAGTCCAGAGGTAGTTCAGCTGGAAGAGAACCTATCTTATGAGGAACAACCGGTCCAGATTCTTGACCACAGGGAGCAGGTGTTACGGAATAAGGTGATTCATCAGGTAAAGGTTTTGTGGAAAAACCATGTGATTGAAGAGGCAACGTGGGAATCTGAAAATGCTATGAGGGATAAATACCCCCACTTATTTTGATAAGTGAATAAAATTGCGAGGATGCAATTCCCAAAAGGGGGGGAGGATGTAACATCTCGGGTAATTAAAGAATAAATAATTTTCATATTTATTAATATTTACGAATTAAATATTAATTTTAATTAAAAGGGGTTTCTACGTTCGATAGCGTACTCGGTACGCAACGATGAGTTTCTTTGAAAACTTACGTTGCACACAAGTAATAAAATAATATTATTTTAAATGTTAGTTAACGAGTAGCCGTTGTACTGGCGAGAATGGATTGAAATAACTAAAATATGATTATATATGTTTTTAAACATTTTTACATTTACCCAATAAAAGATAAAGGCTTAAAATAAGGAAAGAATTCAATTTTAGGCATTTATACCCTAATTTTCACGAAAGGTCCACTTATCACCTTTTGACGGAGAACCGTCATTAAATATAGTATTGATTGATCTTATAAATTCTATTGGACCAAATATAACTCTTCTTTAGAATAGGGACATCAAAATTTACTTTTTGTAAATTTTTGGTACCTTTCTGATAAAGTTCTTTTTGTTAATGAATAGTGTAAAATGTTGTATTTTAATTCAAAACCTCTTTTTAATCTAATTTATTTAAATGATTAGATGATCTTTTTAATTGGTTTTAAAGTGAAATTAGAAAATATTTTTACCATTAAATCCAATAGTGGTCGTTGGAATTAATTTCACTTTGAAATCGGACTTAAACTAGTGTCAATCTTTTGATACTTATTATTTCATAAAAACACGCTATTTGCTCTGACAGCGGGAATTAATTATTAAATTAATTAATGTGACTTATATGTTTTTAATTTTTTAAAATAGACTTCATTTTTGAATTCGTAATCTCAAATATAGCTTAGGGTGAATTTTTGGTAATTTTCTGAAAAACTTCAATTTTTGATGAATAGTGAAACCACTAAGTGGTACTTATAAAAACTGATTTTCCGTTTAAATGAAATTTTGCCATCATTGTGTTTTGATTTTCAAAAATCCGACATACATGGTTTTCATTAAGAAGTAAAATGTGGTTCAATGAGATTATAATAATTTTTTGGTGAATAGTAACTTATTAAGTTCTTAATCGCGATTAGTGGTAATTGGTGTAGTTTAAGGTAAAAATAATGCTTTAATAAAATAAGATGAGCTTGACATATGTCCTACCATAATTGTTTGTGTCATGGCCGACCAATACAAGCCATGGGTCATCTTGGGGACCCCATGGAGACACTTTGGTTGGGAAATGACATAAATAACTTTTTATTTAATGTGAAAGTAAAAATGACACAAACATAATATGTTTTACGAAAACAATTTTTACATGGGGTTATAAAGATCCGATTTTTGATTATAAATAGTCATTGGAAATATAAAAAGATTCTCTACATCATAGTATTTTTTTTATAATTTTTAGACATTAAATAAATTAAATTATTTATGACATAATAATGATGCAGCGATGACATCATTATTTGACGATTTAAATAAAATGGAAAGATAATGTAAAATCTATAAACTAAACATGTCAAAAGAAACTTGTATGAGTGGATTTAGAACCCTTATCACCATATCCACGAATTATATCAATGTGGGACCTTTTAAAACCGAAACACATTTTCAAATAATGTAATATTTCTTTATTTTCCAAAAGTGCCCCTCCTCTCCTCTTATAAAAGGCCTCCACCTCTACCTCATTTCACACACTTCTCAAGCCTTTGTCTCGGCCAAACCCTGACCATTTACTCTCTACACATCTGTCTCCTAATCCTAGAGGATTCCCTTTGGGCAGAATCCTTTCAAAGGAAGCCTTTAGGCTCAAATCAAAAGGGAGTTACACTTTTAAAGGTAATTCATTCTCTCTTGTTCATTTGTTTTATTTTGCTTCTCCAAACCTCAAAACTCTTTTTATTTACTTCTTTTGTAACAAAACCAGTATATTAAATATACTAGGATGTTGTTATAAGATTTATTCGAGCTACACTCTCACACAACTACATCAAATGGTTAAAGAACATACGGTTTCCGTGGATGGCGAAATTCTGCCTCCCGAAACAATGATTGTTCAATACTCATTTAACACCTTCAAAGGTGGCCATTATGATGTCACTATTTTTATATATGATATATAATATGTTTATTTGTTCTTTAATCTTCTGTATTTTTCATTTTGGTCATACCTTTATGGTTTCCATTATGGGTAAACACGATATCTTCATTTAAGGAAGTGCGGACTACCGCCCCCTCAAAGTGATGTGATTCGTTAATGCCATATGTGGGACGTGTAAAGGATGGAGTTAAAGTTATTATATATGATGTTATACTGGAATTATAATATACCTCTATATCATTATTATTTCCTTCCATTAAAGTATGAGATAGAAATGAAAGTAGCGTTCATGCGTACGTACGGCTTACCGTCTCTATGAACGGTGCATTTCATTTCTTATCCCAAAATGTAATGTACTATTAAAAGTACATGTATATAATGGATATATATAATTAATGATATATCTAAATGATGAATATAATTCTGGAATTAAAATATACATACCTATCATTTAGTTTTAATTCCATTAATATGACAAAGAAATGAAAGTAGCGTTCATGCGTACGTACGGCTTATCGTCTCCATGAACGGTGCATTTCATTTCATACCTCTAAATGATTATGTAATATTATAAATACATGTATATGCTGGATATATATGATATATATGATATACAAATCAGGAATTTCATTCTGGATATAAAGAACTTTTGACCACACGAACAACGTGTAATTGTAAGAAGTCAACTTTCGACTTAAGAACCAAATATTGACAAAACAAACATTATTAACTTAAATGGTTACATAATGTTTATAACATGGAAATAAGTGATATAAAAGGAATAATGAACTTTAAAAAGGTTCTTAATCAAGTATAAATTAACTCAAGTTTATTATTCATGACGTTAAAGAACGATCGATTCAAGTCGGACCCGAGGTAAGGGAACTTCTTAACCCAATTTCCATTCTTTGGGTTAACCTCCTACTTTCAAATTATGTCATGATATTATTATGTCCTATCTTGTATTTGTACTTTATTTATGTGTAATTATAGTGAATACACATAATAGATCTATTTTATTTAAAAAAAATTGATCTTTGTAAGGGACTTCGTCTCAATCTCCTTTCATTGAGGCATATTTCATTTTATACACAACTTTCTTTTATACGGTGTATAAACCCTTTTGACTTTTAATTTTATACAAAAGGAATATTTTTCTACGAAGCATTTTACTAAACGACAAAAAGGAATGTTTTTTTAAAACGTATGCGGTGACAACTACTTTTTCCGCCGCCACGAGTATTATTTGGTCTTTGGCTTTCTCAACAAGCCGTAATGTTTTTAGAATAAAATAAATAGCATATACTCTTTTGTGTATTTTGGTATTGAAAATGGTTTTGAAAAAAGAATTCTATTATGTCAATATATTTATGATATATTGTGATTGAAATGTGGAAATGTTATCATTCCTTTATATTGGTTTTATGTTTTATGATTTTATATTGGTACTTGGACATTTTAACGGGTGGTTACGTTATAAACCATATGACGGGTGGTGCCGTGAATAGCAGGATGGGTGGTTACGTTATAACCTCCAATGCATTTGGTATGGAAGTCGGCCGTATGGCTATTCCATTAAGTATGTATGGAAATTGGCCGTATGGCTATTCCATTAAGTGATATGTGTGGAAGTCGACCATATGGTTATTCCACTTAAGTATGTTTATGTCCCAAGTTACCTTTATATATGTTATGTGTTCTTTTTATGGGTTTTATGGTAATCCTATGGTTACAAAAAGGTAAGTAATGATACTTTATTCAGTGAAGATTTTTTTACTACATCATGAAGGTGAAGGTATTACTTTGATAGAGTATATATGGTTTACTTGATGTTTGAAAAACTAACAGTTTTCATTCTTTGTGTATCCATTACTGAGCTTTTTATGCTCACCCCAAGTTTTTTTTGAAATGTTTCCACAGGACTTAATTTGGAATAAGGTCAAGGATGGGATCAAGGCAATGTCATCCTATATAAAACATGGAACTAGACACGTTTCTTTTTAAGTGTTTTTTTTATTATGGAAACTTAGTAGAAGTGACTACTTTGTAATCTTTTGAGATGTAATAGTTATGTTCTAATTCTCTAAAACTATAAACCAGAAAAGATCCTCAACGTGAATTATTCATTTAATTCAATATTAAGTAAGGTTTAAGGTCGGGGCCTTATATTTTGTATGATTTAATTCGGATATTATCCAGTGATATCATTCTTATTCTTTCACTAAATATTTATGTTTTTAGTGGCATATTTTTATGAAACTCGTTTCTCTTCCATGGGTTATATGCTTTTAAAAATCTCTTCTTTTCATGGAATATGTTTTGATGAAATGATTATGAGACCTATAAATTTTTAATAGGTACTGATATGATGAAATTTTTATAATACAAATTCCATTTCATGGGTTATGATATAATGTTAGTAAAACCCATCTTTTTTATAAGTCATGATATAATAAAAGATTTATTCTCCCGTGTGACACATATACATGTTTTTTATGTGATCGGTAGGACCTATATCTCCCTATAATGAATTGGATAAATATTTTTATCTCATTAAATAATTATGGGAATCAAGTTGAAGGGATTGATCCACTAAGGAAGATGGGGAAACTAGATCCCTTATATGGAAAGAACTACGACAGGGGATGGTTGGGTGTCCTACCCAGTAGGAGAAACCCACATGAAGTGCCCTAATTTATTTGGAAAATAACCCTGGACTAATAGGGAATGTTTTCCTATTCTTTCGTGGGTGCCACAAGTCTATGTTTGGTGCTAATTTTATGCTATCATGACTCATGTTCATTAATTTCCTTAGGATTCATGCCTTATGAAGGGCCAATATTTTATGGCTTGGCTCTTGATTATGATATTTCATACACAAGGTAAGATCTTTTAATGTTAATATAATGTTCTCGTACCATTATACTCATGTTATTCTTACATATTCCCTTGTTTACCCTTATAGGGCATCTAATCTCACTCTTTTCTTGTGTGTCCTTTACCTAGGTTATGAAGAAAGGTTTTATATGGGAGTAATAAAAGGGGAAGATATATAAGAGAGATTTTAAAGATCTTTCACAAATTTAGACACCTATGTTTCCATGATTACAAAAAAAACTATTATGCTCGGTTAATTATTTTTGTATTGTGATGAATATTCATATAAAATGTTGTTATATTCATATATTTTAAGCCTATGTCTCTATACAAAACATCAGAGGAAAAATTAGGGAGAACCAAACTAGTAATAACGGAGATACCAATTCGGAAAAACATAGAAGGTGAAATGATCAAGTGTGCCACCATAACTACCAATATATTATTCTACAGGAATCCATAGAGAATATTTTGGATGTAATGACTCGTTTTTTGAACCGGACTAAAACCTGAAGGAATTTGAACTTTTTCGATTACTAAACCGGTCGAATTTATGATCGGGCCTCGGAATGAGATCTCAAAGGTTTTGACCCTTCTTCTTAATGTTTTTGGACATGGGAGAATGCCCGTTAAGTTTCTTGGGTGTATTGAGGGGTTCTGGGAGTGTCGGACCTGAAGGCAGCTGGTTTTTAAAAGGTCAGCAGAGGTGCATGGTTTCCCAAATCGTGATTCCCAAACCGTGCGGCTTATATCAGGGAGACAAAGGAGTCTGCATGGCATATGCATAGTTTCCTTTAACCGTGTGGCCAGCCCGTGCGGGGTGTCATCGGTGTCTAGTGGGGGATGCACGGTTGGCTCACAGTTTTCTAAACCGTGCAGCCCAAGCCGTGTGTCGTGCCCTGTTTTGGGTTTTTTAAATATTTAAAATAATTTTAAAATAAAAAGAAATTTAAAATAAAACCTAAACTAAAATAAGGACCCTCCCCTCTCCTCTCGGCCAGACCCGCACGAACCCCCTCCCTGGAGACACCGGCCTCAAGCCCCCCCCCCCTCAATCGCACCTCTTTCATCCTCCATTCTTGGCGATTTATCCTTCAAATATCCATGGTAAGTCTCCTCCCTCCTTCCTCCTCTCGTATTGGCCGATTTTAGGGATTCCCTTACATATTATTGGTTCAGACGAATCTCCCTAGGTTTAGGGTTGTGTTGTTTTCAGTTATTTCTTATTATTCTTATTCTAGGGTGGTGTGGAAGGTCCCTCAAGACCTTGTTGGAGTGCGTACAATGTCTGTTTCCGAAGGAGAGGCGGTTTGCGGTGGTTTTGGTCCACCGGGTTGATTCTAAGGTAAGGTTTTTACCTATGACTTGTTTTCTAAGCTTTTAAATTAATGTCTTAGTTGTTCCAAAGGGTCCTGGTATGTTTTTTTTAGTGAGTTGGAGTTTTTGGCGTGGTTTCGAGTCGCCAGAGTCTATGAGACTTACCTGTGTGGGAATAGGTTTCCTTGCAAATGTGTGAAGGTGTATATGCTCAGTAGGGAAGTAGCTGCAGCTCTTAGTTAGAAAGCACCAAGTGCCGGAGTGGATGTATGGATCCACCTGGAGGTAGGGTCCCTCTCCATTCCCTTTAAATTAAAGTAAATTAATAGTGAGTTTAATATTCCACTACATTAGCATTTAAATTATACATGTTTAGTTCCGATTAAATACTTCTGTGCAAATCGTGTGAATTGCCGGAATGAGATAAAATAGGTTGCTTTGTCACTAAACTAACGATTTAATAATAAAACCCCACAATCAGAGGTGTGATGTCTTCATGATAAAAAGTAGTGATAAAATTTTGATGCTTTCCTACTGGATTGTTGCGGTGCCTCTTTGATGCTTTGTATTTGAATTTTCCTTGTGAGACAAATAGAATGATATGGATATGATAGTTGTGTTCAGGTCAATTTGCCATGTTTGGCAAATTGAGTATGCTGATAACCATAGTGGGATGACTTAAGAATAAATGACTTGTAACCCTTATATGGTATCAAATGGTTAAAGAATGATAAACGTATCTTTTATGATGGGATGGTGAAACTAGGATGGAACAAACTAGTGTGGTATGACAACGCCTTGGGATAATGTATTGAGCACTAGTTATGTAAGTAAAATGAATATGTGAACATCTTGTTTTATATATATAAGAAGGTTTTCATTAAGTATGAACGTGAATGTGTTCGCTTTTGTGTATGTTGTATGATTCATTGAATGCTTATGTGGTAATTCCATAAGTAGTACACTATAGACATGTTTGTGTTGTGAGTACGCACATACTGATGCCACAGAATGAATGATAATAGAGGTGAGTACATGGTGAGGCCACCTAGTGATAGATAAGTGGTTGGATGGGAGGAAGTTATACCCCATGCCAGTGTGACAGTACATGTCTGTAAGGGAGGAATTATTACCCCTTTCCAGTTGACTTCTGTTAATGGTTACACGTCTGGAAGCAAGGCATTCTTACCCCTTACCAGTTGACTTCTGTTGATGATTACATTTCTAGATATGAGGCAGTTATACCCCATGCTAGTATTATGAATGTGACAGATGGGAGGCAGTTGTACCCCATGCCAGTTGAATGAATGTGATGGAAGGGAGGCATTCTTACCCCTTTCCAGTTCACTTATAGGGACGAGGTGCATTCTTACCTCGTGCCAGCTAATCTCGATTGATGGAAGGGAGGCATTCTTACCCCTTTCCAGTTGACTTATAGGGAGGAGAGGCATTCAAACCTCATGTTGATGTTCTTTATTAATGGGTGGGAGTCATTTTTACCCCAGACCATCTAGGATATAAATTCTTTTATATATGTATATGGTGACATGATCATGTTACTTTACCCGCAATGAGCTGAAGCTGGTATAACCGTCAGGTGTCCCTTGGGAACCCGGACGGGTGTTTTTACTTATGTAATTCTGCTTACTTATTTCTCCATACCTAATAACTGTTTAATTATTATACACTATCTAGATTGGGTTAGATATTGGTTGTTCTGGCCTGATGAGATTTACATCTCACACCCTACTCAGGCGGCCATTGCACTAGGGTACCCAAGTAGACCTTCTTGCTTGCAAAAACTAGGTTCTGTGTTGTGCTGTTTGTACCTGATGAGTTAGGAGAAAAGGACCAAGCGGGAGCTTGGTATGCTCAGGGGATCATCATCAGGCTTTGTTTCCCTTTCCTTTTCTATTGTTTGTAAATCATGCTGTATCGATTCCTGCTTTCATAACTGTATCATCATCTGTACATGCATGCACTATAAACTGGCATTTGATAACTTTTAAAAAATGGTTATTACCTGTCTTTTGCTTCTTCCTTTAAATTGTTTACCGCTTCTGCTATTGAATATTATTTACTCTGATAATATCATTGTGTTACTCTGATATAATGTTATAGTATCCCCATTATCACCTCACGTGACCCGTACTGCTAGTCGACAGCCTCTGGCATATGGGGAGATGCACTTGAGGCCATGTGACCGACCATCCCGGCCACCGGTTTGATGGTTAGCTAGGCCGAGATGTTAAAAAGTGGTATCAAAGGTGTTTCTTTTCTTTTTCCCTATGGTTTTGGGTTGGTAGATAGGATATTAGGAAAGTTTCAGCGCATGGCTAATAGCAGTGTTTGGGACAGATCACCCCACGTATGGGAAATGACCAAGTGGCCAGGGCTGGGAATTGTTGCTCGTGTTGTTTTTTATTACATTGGATATGATTTCACCTTGAGTAACTGTTGTATTTTCTTCTGCTTATGGTTTATGATATTCCTTTAATTTTTCCCTTGGCCTGAGATGGCAAGAATGTTTCTTTCCGTGCATCATATTAGGCATATTGGAATTAACATGCCATGCATGTTCCATGACATGTAGTTGCATTTTATCTAGCATGTATAATACAATTAAGTGATTATATTCCATTCTTATGTGTTATAACATGCTTCTGTGAAATAACATGGTATGTGTTTACTGCTTATGATGGAATGTCCTTCTTTGGTTGTACCTGGGTTGTGAATGAATGGGAACCAATTTTTGATTGTAAGGTGTATGGGTGCCTTAAAACCTGGAAGGGGTAACCCGTATATTAAAACCATTCTGAGCATGATATAAAAACTTTTGCAGGGATATTGATAAAAAATGTAAAGATGTGGAAATTAAAATGCTAAAGTAAATTGGTTTTGATTAAAAAGGGGAGCCAAATTCCAATTTATAAAGTTAAAGGATGCTTTATAGGTTGATAGATGGCCACCCACATACTTGGGCCATTGTATGTGAGCATCTCAAATTCTGGGTTGGAATCTGGTTTTGATAAAAAGGGGAGTCAATTTTCAATCCATGAAGTGTATGGGTGCTTCATGAATTGGGAAATGGAAACCCGTATTAGATATAAAGGCTTGCTGTATTGAGAAATTATTAAATGGAATCCATTCAAACCTCTTAGTGTATTCTATTTAGCGACGAGCATGTCCCCTATCTTGTCCTCGTCCAAGATGCACTAAGAGTGCGTCAGTCTTATCTATGCTAATATTTTTAAGTCTTCGGGCTTTATCGTATGGTTCTCTTTCGGCGTTTCATGAGGGATGCATGGATTCTTGAATGGATTGATCTTGGAAACATCATCGGAAGTTGGGTGTAGGCTTCGGTGAACATGTTTGTTCTAAACGTAACATGCCTTAGTGAAAGGTATTGTGGTTCTGTTGAAATATGTCAGTCGTTTAGGCCGAGCGTTCTTGTAAATAGTCAGTCGGAGATGGCTTGACTCGGGTTTCTTGTTTAATGTTTGTGGTCGGTGACATACCAATCTCTGGCACGTCATTAGGTAGAGGTGAGTGCAGTTTGTGTCAGTTGGTGCCTAATATGTACCACCGGCTCGACTTGGGCCTTGTGGCCAATAGGGAATTGACATTTTGATCTATTTCAAATCACGTTAGGAGCATCGTTGTAATTCTTGGGTTGTGCCTTGAAAGTTATTTCCAATGGTGGTCCGAACCTTAGTTTGGAGTTGGTTGCTTAACTTTAAAAATATATGGTGGGAAGTATTTGAGGCTGGACGCTTGGAGAGACGGCGATCGGTTCATGTCTCGGGGTAGATGGGCTCGGGAAGAGCCATCTTGGTGTTTCATTTGGGAGATGATCTTTGGCTCATGTTTTGGTGGCTTAAGCGTCTTAGGGATTAATGTATTCTTAAGGGTTTTGTGGACGTTTGTGAACGCAACGTGATCGTTTGAACAAAGAATCACAACCCTTGTAGGTTGGGTGATGTGTAAGTTGTTCCTAATGGCTTCTTGGGGACAAGAAGTTCTATGGTGGGATTGTTCCAATGACCCGCATTTTGAACCAGACTAAAACGCGAAGGAAATTGAACTTTTTCGATTACTGAACTGGTCAAATTTATGATCAGGCCTCGGAATAAGATCTCGAAGGTTTGGATCCTTATTCTTAATGTTTTTGGGCATGGGAGAGTTCCCTTTAAGTTTCCTGGGTGTCTTGAGGGGTCCTGGGAGTGTCAGACCCGAATGCAGCTGGTTTTTAAAAGGTCAGTACAAGGCGCAGGTGGGTACAAGGTTTCCCAAACCGTGTGGCCCAAACCATGCAGCTTAGATTGGGGAGACAGAGGAGTCCGCACGTCCAACGCACGGTTTCCCCAAAAAGTGCATCCAACTTGTGTGGGGTGTCTTTTGTTTCCAGGGGGACTCACAGTTGGCACACGGTTTTCCAAACCGTGCAGCCCAAGCTGTGTGTTGTTCCCTGTTTTGGGTTTTTGAAATATTTAAAATTATTTTAAAATAAAAGGAAATTTAAAATTAAGCTTAAACTATAATAAGGACCCTCCCCTCTCCTCTCGTCCAAACCAGCACGAACCCCCTCCCTAGAGCTATCGGCCTCATGCAAGCCCCCCCCCTCGGATGCACCTCTTTCATCCTCCATTCTTGGTGATTTCTCATTCAAATATCCATGTTAAGTTACCTCCCTCCTTCCTCCTCTCGTATTGGCCAATTTTAGGGCTTCCCTTGCCTATTTTTGGTTCGACTGAATCTCCCTAGGTTTATAGTTGTGTTGATTTTGGTTATTTCTTATTACGCTTGTTCTATGGTGGTGCGGAAGGTCCCTCATGACCCTGTTGGTGTGTGTATGATGTCTGCCACCAAAGGTGAGGTGGTCAGCGGTGGTTTCGGTCCACCGGGTTGATTCTGAGGTAAGGGTTTTACCTATGCCTTGTTTTTACAGCTTCTAAATTAATTCCTTAGTTGTTATAAAGGGTACTAGTATGTTTTTCTTAGTGTGTTAAAGGTTTTGGTGTGGTTTCTGGTCCCTAGAGTCTAGGAGACTCACCTGTGTGGGCATAGGTGTCCTTGCATAAGTGTGAAGGTGCATATGCTCAGTGGGGGAGCAGTAGCAGCTCTTAGTTAGAAAGCGCCAAGAGCCACATTGGACTGATGGATCCACCTGGAGGTAGAGTCCCTCTCCTTTCCCTTTAAATTTAAGTATTGTAATAGTGAGTTTAATATTCCACTTCATTAGCATTTAAGTTATACAAGTTTAGTTACAATTAAATGATTCTGGGCAAATTGTTTGAATTGCAGGAATGAGATAAAAGAGGTTGCATGGTCACTAAACTAACGATTTAATAATAAAACACCTCAATCAGAGGTGCACTATCTTCAAGATAAAAAGTAATGATAGAATTTCTATGCTTGCCTGCAGGATTGTTGTAGTGCCTCTTTGATGTTTTTTATGAGAATTTTCCTTATGGAGACAAATAGAATGATATGTCTATGATATTTGTGTTTAGGTCAATTTTCCATGTTAGGCAAATTGAGTAAGATGATAACCATAGTGGTATGACTTATAACTAAATGACTTGTTACCTCTAGAAGGTATCGAAGGGTTAAAGAATCATAAACGCATCCTTTAAGATGGAATGGTGAAACTAGTAAGGAACAGACTAGGGTGGTACGACCACGCCTTGGGATAACGTAATAAGCATGGATTATGTTCGTAAAATGAATATGTGAACATCTTGTTTTAGATACTTAAGAGGGGTTTCCTTAGTTATGAACGTGAATGTGTTCTCCTATGTGTATATGGTATGATTCTTTGAATGCTTATGAGGTAATTCCATAAGTATTATAATATAGACATGTTTGTATTATGAGTGCGCACATGCTAATGCCACATAATGAATGATAATAGAGGTGACTGCATGCTGAGGCCACCTAGTGATAGATACGTGGTTGGATGGGAAACAATTATACCCCATTCCAGTGTGACAGTACATGTCTAGAAGGGATTCATTCATACCCCTTCCCAGTTGACTTCTGTTGATGGTTACACATCTGGAAGGGAGGTATTCTTACCACTTTCCAGTTGACTTCTGTTGATGATTACATGTCTGGATGGGAGGCAGTTATACCCCATGCCAGTATTATGAATGTGAAAGATGGGAAGCTGTTATAACCCATGCCAGTTGATTGAATGTGATAGAAGGGACGCATTCTTACCCCTTTCCAGTTGACTTATAGGGATGAGAGGCATTCTTCCCTCGTGCCCTCCAATCTCAATTGATGGATGGGAGGCATTCTTACCCCTTTCCAGTTGAATTATAGGGATGAGACGCATTCCAACATCATGTCTTTGTTCTTTATTAATGGGTGGGATGCATTTTTACCCCATTCCATCTATGATCTAAATGCTTTTATATATGTATATGGTGACATGATTATGTTACTTTTCCATCAATGAGCTGAATCTGGTATTACCATCAGGTGTCCCTTGGGAACCTGGATGGGTGTTTTTACTTATGTAATTCTTCTTACTTATTTCTCCATACCTTCTCACTATTTAATTATTATACACTATATGGATTGGGTTAGACACCGGTGGTGTCGGCCTACTGAGATTTATATCTCACACCCTACTCGGGCCGCCATTGCATGAGGGTAGCTGAGTAGACCTTCTTGCTTGTTGGACCTAGGTTGTGTGATGTACTGTTTGTACCAGAGCAGTTAGGTGAAAAGGACCTAGCAGGAACTTGGGATGCTCAGGGGATCACAGTCAGGATTTTCTATCCTTTCTTTTTGTATTGTTTGTAAAGCATGCTATATTGATTCCTGCTTTCTTAACTGTATCATCATCTGTACATGCATGCACTGTAAACTGGTGTTTCCTGCCTTTTATAAAATGGTTATTACCTGTCTTTTCCTTTTGCCTTTTAATTGTTTACAGATTCTTCTATTGAAAATTATTTACTATGATAATACCGTTTTGTAACTCTGATATGAGGGTATAGTCTCCCCACTATCACCTCTTATGACCCTCACTACAGGTCGGCTACCTCTGGTGAATGGGGAGAAGCCATTGAGGCCATGTGACCTACCGGTCTGGCCACCGGTTCGATGGTAAGCCGGGCCAGGACGTTACATTGGAATTATAGAGAGAACTATCCATGGAAATATAGATCTATGGTATATCCAAACTGATTACACTATAGTTCTAGTGTTTCTAAGGGAAACTATGTCAGACTTCAAAACCATGGATGCTTTGAGTTATCATCGATCAACTTTCCAAAGGTATTTGGTCACTAAGAATTTACCATCAATACCTGAAAAGAACCATTGTTATAGACTAAAATATTTCAGTCTCATCTCACCCTTTAATTGAATTATTTCTTACTATGGGACTCTCTTATATATTTAAGATTTATTGGGTATCCTTCCAAATCCTTGTGTGTTACTTTTTACCATTATGTAATTTATCAATAAAACCCTAGTGTTTATGTGAAAATATTTTTGTATTATAGGTTCCCTATATATATCTTATTAGTTAGTGAATTTATTTTTTAAATCCATTTTGTTAGGTTCTCTAAAATTTATCATAGTCTTGTGAGGTATTATTTGTAATTATGTTGGGATTGGTCCCATGAAAGGAGATTCCAATGAATTATAATAATCGTAATTACAAAACATGTAGTATAGTTTCACCCAACATGAAACATCATTCATTTTTATATCTTGTGAAAATATTCGCTTCCAAGTAGTTTGACATCATGCAGAATAGATGATTTGGTGAAAGATTTCTGAAAATTGATGATGGGTTTTCCTTATTTGTTAGAAAGAAATCAGGGGAAAGTATGGTTGGGGATTACATTGAATTGGAGGCCCTTGTATAATAGTTTTCCTCTCATTCTGTTGGTAACTAGATGAGGAAAAAAAGAAATGTTGTGTCTTTCACCTAGCATGTTGCCCATTTATATATTGGGGAATTAGTATTCAAGCTCTTATATTCATTCTACTTATCTTGGTTAGAATAAATTGACATCTACTAAATTAAAGTAAAAAAATTATAATTTTATATGATAATAATGATCTATGAAGTTTATGTCATGTGGTTTGTAAATTTATATCATGAAAGGGGTGACAATAGTGGATTTATGGGGGTTTATGAATTGGGTTAACCAAAGATGCCTGGCATTATATGTTACTCGATTGAATGTAAAAAGGTTTTGTGATAACACCTAGTAAAATAATTAAATATGAGAGTCAACCTCATATCTATTAGTAACTATATAGTATAAAATATTATTAGGGCTTACACCTTGTAGGAAGCTCATGAAGGATTCAAGTTACTTAAAAGGGGTGACAGCAGGAGACTAAGTAGTTCTTACAAGTTGGGTTTCCCATTTGGTTTAACCATTATATTAGTAACTAAAAAATATAATATACGATTGTAATATACACCAAATATGAGGCACATGATGGTTCATCCTCTCTGTTGGTAATAGAGAAATATGAGAAGGTATGGTTACGGTTTACATCTAGAAGGTATACGAAAAAATTATGTCAACCTCCACCCCCTCTATCTGTTGGTAACTATATGAGTAAGATTTAATAGAAAGATTATATTTTATACTTATTGAATAGGCAACCATATAGAACATCTGGGAAAAGTGGCACCATTTTAGGATATCTTAGATGGTGTAGCACCCAGGTAGGGTGGCTTGAGAAAAGTGGAACCAATTTAGGAGACCTGCTTGAAGTGGTTAGTAAAAAGTAGACCTAGGTGAAGATTCCACATGGTACGATGGCATGGATTAATAGGGGCTTAGGTAATATTCAATATGATAAGTAGTCCCTTTCTAGAATACATGGGATAAGTAGTTCTAGGGTAGAAATTCTAGGTGAAGTGGAGTACCCTCATATGGAATAAGTATAATTGAAACCCTAACATGGGAGTAATGGGTGAAGGTTATCCTAAGTAGTGAATCATGGATGGAGGTTCTCCCTATTAGAGATACATAAGAAAATATTTCCCTGGTAGGGAGGCTTGGGTGAAAGTTCTACCTAGTATGGAGGCATGGGTGAAGGTACCCCCAAGTGGCATACCTCCAGAATGGTTAGAGTGTAGAATGATCTAGTTTTGTATTCCCATGATTTCTATGGTTCATGAAACTCTAATGTAGTACCCTGGTGTGGAAAGGTCAAATGGTTCATCATTATTGTTCCTCTAGGGTGTTTGGGGAGCATGTTTCCCTACATTTTGAACCCTTTGGCATTTTTTCCTTTATATCAGACTTAAAAGATGACTAAAGGGATGGGGAAGACATGTAAATGTAGAAAATGGAAATCTCTTACTCTTTTTTCAGTCAGTATATGTGTAAAATTAGTGTAAATTGGGTATATTTGTAAGTTGTAATAGACTAGGTTGTTGTGCTTCATATAGGGGACTTGGAAACATGAAACACTCCTAATAAAGATTTGTACTAAGGGGGGTTTTCATGCTAGTTGGAAACTATGTCAACAAAGCCTAGGAATATAAACCTTGGTTTAAAAGTAAAGGTTATGTAGACCAAGGAATATAGATATGGGCTTGTGAATTTAGGTTTCAAAATTGAGTACACAATACTAGGGCGTGCAAGAAGAGTTCTCCATACCACAAAACTATATTTTTTCAATACTTATTACAGCTAAAAATAGCCATTACTTTTCTTTTGGGTATCGATTTGGGCACCACAAATAGTCACATAAGAGACTAAAAAATTAACCACATCCATGGATGTATTTTTTCGCATTGAAATTTTTTTATGAAAAAAATATAATAAGGCTCGCTAAATGGGTTTTATGGTTTCTAAACCACTTTTAATTAGCAATGGATTAAATACATACCCCACTCTCAATCGGAGGTTCTCACCACCACATCACAAGACTGGAAATTTTTTTGAAATTATTCATCCCATGTTTGATAAACCAATTGCACAATGATATTCGATTTTAAACATCCCCATATAGAAGTAAACTTTTCTTCCTATACTTTACTTGGGTCTCCCAAGTGAGGATTGTATCATGGATTCCATAGTAATATTTGTTGAACACATTTTTTCGTGCTAGAAACTGGGTTTTTTTAAAGTATGGAAGAATTTTCATTCTACCCTACCTCTTTTGAAACTCCATTTAGGTTTCTTCTTATTCTTGAAATAGATATAACCCAGGGATGGTTTCTCCATTTCCCTATCCTTCTTCTTAATTATACTTTATAGGTTTAGGGAGATCTAGGCATGTTTCATTATGAAAAAATCTAGTAAATCATCATTATATACCATGGATGTTCATGCACCTTTTTCTCCTCTGGCTTTTAGTTTTTCTATATAAGGTTATATGCCAAATTTCACCAAATCATACTGAAATCTGACTATTGTGGAGGGGATTTATGTTATAGTGTATTGGGGATGTAAAGACCCTGATTCATAGGGTATTGTTGAAGGCTTTTTTGTGGGACCTTACTATGAATGATAAGGTATTGGTTAAGACTTGGTTTTGGGACCTTAGATTTAGTGATTTATTATTGTTCATGACTCATTTATGGTAAATTACCATTATTGGTAGATATTTGGTTGAGACTAAGTTTTGGAACCTTTCCCTATGTGATAGGTTATGGGTCTAAATATATGATACAAGGTGATTTTTTCTTAATGTATTGTTTGAAGTAGGTGGGGTAAGGTCTCAGGGGGTCCTGGTTAACACATGATGACCTATCACACTTCCTTTTATACTTTTTAATTACATTCCAGTGAATATATACACTATATATGATGGAATTCATATATATATATGGGTCACCGTGGGGGAGCCCTACTGAGTTATATTCTAAAACCATGATCAAGAACCTTGGCATGTGTGTGGACTGATTATGTTTTCTTTTAGGTAATATGTTATATATGGTATCAGTCTAGAGTATATGGATGGATTATTATGAGATAGTTTAAGGGAAAACATAGAGTTGTGGTGATGTCTCCACTATTTTACTCATTTTTTTCGTACAACTTAGTTAACATGATGGGTGACCCTTGATGTATGCACATGTGCTGATCATGGTTTACATTATTTTTATTTCATTCATGTTTATCTATTTTTGAGTATTGGAATTTAATTTTGAATCCATCAACTACTCTGATGTTATATTTGGATTCTATTATTCATATATTTTTCATATATTGTAGTAATGAGTGTATAATCTACCCACTTTTTTTATAAACTCAAATAGCTATATGGTATCCTTTAGAATAAAAATTGGCATGCTTGAGATCTTATCATATCACTCTTCTTGGATTCCTAGTGGCTTTCTAGGACAAGAAGTTATAATAATTTATTTGATTGTTTTATCTTAATTTACAACTTTTTTGTGTTAGTTGGAGGAAGGATGTTTTCAAAGAATGGGATTGACCATATTCCCTAGTATAGAGAACCCATATACAAGTAAAGTCAAAACTACTAAGGATTGTGTTGTTATCCGTTTATATTTGTTTTAATTATTATAGTGTTTATTTCTATTCTAGTGTGAGATTGTTAATTTGTGTTTTAAACCTTTATATTGGTGGAAAAAGGTTTACATTCATGTATCATTATTGTAAAAGTATGAATATGTAGATATTTTCATGACTTCTTTTGATAGTGAAATTATTTTTAAATGGTAAATGCTATTGGAAAAAAATCAAGAAAGAATGTTTAGAGAAATAATTTTTCAAAATTTGATCGAATTAATTAAAACACCATTAAAAGGTAAATTTATGTTTTCCTAAATAACATATTTCTGGTGTGTTGATTAATTAAAATAGATGTGGTGGTTATTATGTTATTTTGATTTGATATTTTCACTAAATTACTGCCCTTATAGTAAATGAAATCCCCATGGTTGTAGGTTTTGATGTGAGATATCCTGTGATAGGATCTGAAGATGATTGTGTGCGTTTGTGGTTGTAATGACCCAAGATTCTTGACTCATTAAATTAATATTATCTTTAATATCATTCTCCAAATGAAATGACTAAATAAAGTTAAACCATTGTATGTTTTTGTAATTAAAACCTATCAATTTAATTAAAATTAATGTATATGAGTAATGAAGTTTCAAAATATATTGATATGTATTTTGATATATACAAAGGTTATTTTATATAAACTTAATTAATTCATTATTGTGTTTAAGAATCAATAATTTTATGTCTTTTATTTCTTATTATAGAAAACTACTCATAATATTGTTAAAATATAATTTCATTAAAATATAATATTCATTGATTAATGGAATATTTATATAGTTTTATATAAATTAATAATAATAATAATTGGTATTTTAAAAATTTATTTCACTAAAAAAATAGTTTCTCGTTTTATTTTAAATTTTTTTATAGATGATAAAAAGTAAATTCTAAAAATTTAATTTTGAAAAAATAAACATAATTTTTTATTTTATAATTTAAATATTATTTTAAGATAAAGTTTTTTGGGTTTTCAAAAAATATTTAGTTTTTGGAGAATGGTGTGAAAATCTATTTTAATAAATAACATAGATTTTATTACATTATTAATATATAAGTATGAACTAGAAATTAATTAAATTTTTTTAAAAAAAAATATGTATTTTATAAGTGAATTTAAATTTTTTTAAAAATATTTTTAATTTAAAAATCCAAATTTTATATTTTTGAACGTAAGATATATTAATCAAAAAATTAATAAATTATAAATTTACTTTTTAAAAATAATTTTTTTAGGTTTATAAATTGAATCATACAAAATGGATTTAAAAATTAGAATTTGTTTTTCCAAATTATATAATAAGGACCACTTCAATTTTAGAAATTAATATTAAGTTTCAATATGTAAAAACTTGTTACTGTGGTAAAATTAAAAAAGCTAAAAGTAAAAAATATAAGAGTAAGTGACATAAAACATGTTTAAAAAAGTGTTGGGATGTATGGAATATTAATTTATTGACCTTATCACTTATAAATTCCATTATTTCTCATTTTTTATCCACTTTAACTGATATTGACTTCCCATTATTAAAATGTTTTCTGTATTTACAAAACAAATCATCCCTTTTCACTTATAAAAGGGGATATCCAATCCTCCTTTATAGTCACACAAAAACCCCATAATTTCAGCCAAAAATATGACCAAACCTCTTAAAATAGTTAATATACACCTTTGAGGTATTATGGTATTCCCAAAATTCCATCCCTTAATGTCTTAACCCCTCCACAAAGGAGATAATCTAATAAGTGAGGTATATCTTTCCAACCACACTTTTTTATTTCTATTTATTTTTGTGCACTCCTTCTTCTTAAAATTTCATTAAACCACATTCAAATAATATCATATGTATATTTATTATACTTATATTTTATTATAATTATGTTACAATCATTAACTATCTTTCCCTTTTCCATTATGAAAAATAAAAATGTGTATCGTGCGTAAGCACGAACTACCACCTCTACAAAGTAACATGTTTGTTTTCCTTTACCACCAAACATGGATGGTTTAAAAAATGAATTTAAAATATAATTATTAAATATAAACATTATTTAATATTTTTAAATTATAATCCACATTACTCCTCTCTCCTATTCTAAGGAAAATGAAATCATCATCTATGCATATGTGCGGACTACCTCCTCCATTGAAAGTTGTGTTTTATTTTTAATTTACTCATTTCATGGATGTTTATAATAAAGGATTTAAAAGCTAAATATTATCTTGATTACATTTATGAGGTTATGGTAATAAAAATTTAATAACCAATTAACTATATAAATGGTAAACAATTATTTTAAAATTAATCATCTTAAACAAGCAAGCTATGAAGGAAAAAAATTATCCATTCCATGTAATTGTTTTATATCTATTGATTCCCGTCCAAATGCTTTAAAATTTTGATATATCACACTAATGAACACAAAAAATTATAATTATTTCATTTTAATAATTATATTTCAACTAAACTGTCTCATAATCACCTATTTATCAGGGCATGTTCTTCTCTGGGATGGTTTAACAACATACTTTGACAATGATATGATTTTATATAATGGATGAATATAGGAACATTATAACTAGTAAATTATCATATAAATATGTAAATATTTCTTTAATAATGATTGTATTTATATTTAACTAAATAAATAAGAAAACACCCTTTGTTGGTTAAGAATCACAAAAATATGATTGTTGTTGACTTTCTCTTCATGGATAAAGAATGAAAAATAACTATAAGAAATTTAAACCTACATAATTAAATATGATTCAACCATTAAAGTAAATTTAATGATTTTTTAATGACTATAATTTCAATAACAATGAATACTGACATCTCTCATACAAAACCAGTTTGAAATGATTAACATTACTTACAACACATATTAAAAATATGTAAAAATTAACTATATATATAATGATTATAAATTACGAGTATAATTAGTTGCAAATATGAATTGGGTTATTTCCTATAGTTTTAATAGATAAATTTAATTATTCGGTGTGTTTTGCGTATTTTGAAAATGAATCAGGTCCAACATAAGAACTTTTATATCAAATTCCTCTATTTGATACATGTTTTATATTACACATAAAATTTATTTTATATGTTATATATGAAACCAAAGTGAGTTATTATATCATGAAATACCTTTTGCTCACGTAAATTTTATTTTAAATTAAATTTATCCCTTTCAATAGATTTTATTTACATTATCCTCAGTTTTAAGGTTTTTTGTAAACTCAAATCTCATTCATTGAGTTATAATTACAATTCTTCAGTATATTTATTATAAGTGGGTAAATTATATACTGTTATTTTATTATATGTAATTTTATCTTAAATTGTAAGGATTTAAAAATTTACCACATAAATACCTTTTTTAAATTTGTGATATGAATGGAAAATGTTTTCTATAATGGACTTTAGTAATTCAGATTGTTTTCAGTAATATAATTTATTTTAAACATAAAACTTCCATATTATTATTTTTAATTTTTTTTCAATTTTATATTATTTTATCTTATATATTAATGGGGTAAATAACTCTATTAATTCAAATCAACCTACATGATTTTCCCTCACATAAATAATTATGTTTTCAAGAATGAACATCCATATCTTAATTAGATCTTTATTTAATGTTTTCATTTCCCTTCCCTATAATGTTTTAATATATTTTGGGAAAGATAATATGGATTAATTTCAATGACGCTAATATTTCTCTCTACCCCTATTAAAAAGTAAACTATGATAATATTTTTTTGATGTGGGTGTTCAGATGAAGGTAATTCAAAATATTTTTAATCCTTTCAATATAAAATGTTTTATATTTCACCCCACATTTCTTTTCACAATATTTATGATTTTTTAGGTAATCATTTATTTTTTTCTTTTTCAATGGTAAATTTATTCCAAAGTTTTCACTAAAAATTTCTGAAAATAATTTTCAGAAGAGACCTATAACTTAATCATTTTTTGAAAATGTTGAAAATGATCAATTATAACATTTAGTATGTTAAGACATCCTTCCAATAAATTTTCCATTTAATTAGAAAATTTATCTGTATTTGTTTATAGTTTATAATAGGAAAATATTTTTCTCATAGATGTAAAAATATCTCTATTATAGTAATTTCAAAATATCAAGTACATTTCTTATTTCCAGAATTTCTTTTTTCCAAAACTTTTTAAAAGTAGTTTTTATCAAATTTATTAACCTTTGGCATATCTTATGATTGATCAGTGATTTTATTTCAAATGTAACCACCCACTTTATTTCATTAGATGCCTTATGTAATTTACTTATCTTTTTTATAAATAATCCATCACTATCGTTGTCTTTTCTAATCATTTTAAGTGTATAACAGATATTTTATTCTAATACATTTCGTCAATTAATATCATAGTTTTTATTCCTGTTATTGAAGGGGTTCACATAGATCCCATACATAAGTTTATTTGGTAATATTGTTTTCTTAACTGCATACCCTTTATATGTATGGTATAAATGCCAAATGATTTATTATCTTTATAGAATAGTTTTCATTTATAATGTTACTTTAGGTTATTGTATACCCATTTATTCTACATGGGTTTATCCTGTTATGATTATTAATGGACTTATAAATTCTTTCTATTATATAAATCCATTTGGAAAGAATATAAAACCCATTTTAATCCATGTTTTATTTATGTTTATTGGAATAAAACATATTTTCTCTCCTTGGTCTATTCATGTTATAAAAAGTTAATGGTTTACATTTTTTCTTTTTATGAAACCCATTCTTATTCCTAGGATTTAATGATGTTATTTTTAGATGTTTTCTTTCCACACACATGTTTATAGTTAATCTCTAAGTGATGTGTGGTTCCTATATATCCCACTAATACATTGGGTTAAGATTTATATCTCATGATATAATGGTGAAATGATTAGTGATGCTCAATCCAAAATGGAAAATTGGTAGTTAAGCCTCATGACTCTAGAGAAATATATGAGTGAAGCCTGATCCACCAAGGGAAACAAGTGAGTTAATATTGATCTTCTAAGGGAAAGATTTTTTATACCTAATCCACTATTTTATAATTTTTATTCATATAGATGTGTGAAAATTATCATGTATTCCTTGTTTCTATGATATTCATCAATTTCATAATGTATTCTTATAATATTCCATTATTTTGATCAATTATTTTTCGGGTATAAATTTATTATGTATCTTGATTATACCCATATTCTCATATTATTATCACTTAATATCCTTGATTGTTATCACCTATGTTAACCCTTACTGAGCATCTAAACTCACTACATTATCATGTTTCCATTATAACAGGTCATGAAGAAAAGGAATGTATTAAATATATAGAATATTATCTGATGTATATAATTAGTGGGAGATGTTAATGAATTTTTATGGATTTATTAGTTTCTTTAACGGTGGGAAAAATTATTATTAGTTGAAAAAGTCATGAATTTTTATAGTTGATTTATTTTACTAATTCCCTAAAACTCTAAACCAAAAATAAATTGGGAATGCATTGTAATTAAATATGTGCTTTAATTTAGTCAAATTAGAAGGTCATATATGGGGGTCTTCATGGTTCGTATCATAGAATGGTTTAGATAACTTTATGTATTATGATGTTATTAGTTAAGAATAATTTAGGAGTTAGAACTTTTATAAAAGTTTGATAGGTTTCTTTTATTACTAATTTCAAAGGTAAATATATTCCAATAGGTTTATTAATGTAATATTAAATATTTTGAGGATTTTGAAAAGGTTAATTTAGTGAAAACCACTGGGATAAGTTTAAGTATATAATTAAATTTGAAAACTTTAGTAATATAGAGATCAATTGGTTATCTTAAAATTAAATCCATGTATAGATACTAAAAAGTTGATACAATTGTGGTGCAAATGGGCCTATGGGAAATCACCCTAAAAATGATGGTTTATTATTGAATCAAACTTCAATCTACTACATGATTAGTGGTCATAATAATGAACACCTGCCTAGATACTCCTAGGGGATATTATTTGGTGAATCACAATATATTTATGAACCATTATGAAGGAGTTATTGCCTAATTACTTTAAGTTATTAGGTTACAAATTATGATATAATACATTTTAAAGTGAACTAGGTATAACCAACAAATTTATTTGATTAACCAAGTGTCATATAGTAAAAATGAAAGTGTCAAATGTTGAAATAAAGGTTTCATCAGTAAATACTTCTCTGTATTGAGATTTTATATTAATATTCTAATTTACTTTGATTTTATTAGATATGATCATAATAATTTTGGTTTTAGTATTTGTTTTAAATAGGATCATGAAAAATAAAGCTAGTACAATTATATATCCTAACACAACAATGTCTTATAAATTAATAAGTATTTATCCTTAAATGGTTAAATTTTTTGTAGATTCTTATTTTGATGGAAAACATATCTGTTTTCTTATCTTACCTAATCTAATGAGGTTTATATATTAATAGAAATTAAATTGTGATAATATTAAATATTTTCATTATTAATATATTTGAGTAATATGTGAAACATATAAGTATATTTCATTCTAAATTTTTCTATAATGGTAAGGTAGAATAAATTAAATGGAATTAATAACTTTGAAAATTGATTTTATAATAAGGTTATATTTTTGGGATAACTATTAAATAACACAGGATTGAGGTATGGATAACTCGTAATTTTAACATATGTTTTATGTTGAGGTAATAATTGGATGATTTATTTTTAGAAAGTGAGTTCTAAAATATTGGTATCCATGGAATTGATTATTATTTTAATAAAAAACTAATCCAGGATATTTTTAGTGAAGTGTGTCACATTTTTTGGATTATAATCTATATAGAATACTTTGTGACTTTATGTACTATTGGTTGAATATAATAGTTATTCTTTAAAGGAATGTATGATATATTTATGGTTTAATGTTATAGAGATTAAAATGATTTTTGGAAAGGTATTCTAAGGAGAATATATGATTAGGTTATATACATACTGGGATACATGATTGTATAAATAGTTAATATTTTTGATAAAAGATAAGTAAAATGATATTTGTCATATTAGAAGTTATATCCCAAATTATGCATTTGTTGGATTACCCTCACCATATTTTATCTGGGAGTAATAATTAAAATTGTGAGGATGAAATTTATTTAAGGGGTATAATGTAATGATCTAAGATATTGAACCCTTTAAATTAATAAAATATTTGATATCTTTTCCCACACACAATATCGATATAAAATGAAACAAATATATGTTTATACCTTTAAAACATAGTCATTGAATTATAAAGTACCAATAGGATTAATCAAATTAAAAATATGCAAATATATTATTTTATATATAAAAAGGTTATTTTATATAAATTTATTTAACTCATTATTCTGTTTAAGAATCTATCTTTCTTTGTATTCTGATTTTAATTAAAGAAAACTAAATATATTCTTGTTATATAATTATTTTAGTAAAATATAATACATATTTGTTAATTATATATTTATTATCATTTTAATGAAATTAAGAATAAGTATATATAGTATTTTAAAAAGTTATTTTCCAATAAAAAATAGTTTCTCATTGTATTTTATGAATTCATTTAAATTTTGAAATAGATAATTTTAAAATTTTAATTTGAAAATTTGAAATTATTTTTTATTTATAATTTAAATATTTTTTTAAGATAAATTTTTAGGTTTTCTTAATAATATTGATTTTTATGTGAATTTTGCAAAATATCATTTTTATAAATAACATGACTTCTATACTATTATTAGTATGTAAGTATGAATTATAAAATCAAAAAAACATTTATAAAACCAAATATAAATTTTATAAGTGACTTTATAATTTTAAAAATGTTGGTTTAAATTTATAAACCCAAATTTTATATTTCAGAACTTAAATTTTATTTTTCAAATAATAATTAATACATTATTCATTTAGTATTTTAAAATTAATTTTTATCAATTTATAAATTGAATCATAAAAATATATTTAAAATTTATAATCAGTTTTTCTAAATTATATAATAATAAGCTCTATATTTTTTGGCATAAATATTATGTTACCTTAGGTAAAAACTAGTTACAGTTGTAAATGTTAAAATATTAATAATAAAAAACTAAGAGAAGTAGCATGAAACATGTTTAAAAATGGTTGGGAATGTTTGGGTGAGGAATTTGAAAACCTTATCACTTATCCAAAACATTATTTCCTAGTTTTTGATATAATTTCCCTGAGACTGACTTCTCATTATTGAAAGGTTTAGGGAATTTACAAAAATATCACCCCTTTTCCCATATAAAAGACGATTTTTTTCCACATTTAACCTCACACCACAACCCATTTATCTCATAAAAAAAATCCAAACCTACTCAAAACATTATTATCCACCTTAGAGATATTTTTTATTCTCATAATACCATCCACGAAAATCTTATCCTCTTTTATAAAGTAGATAATCCAAGAAGTGAGGTATAAGATCGTCACATATCTATCTCATTTATATTAATTTTAAAAAATTCCCATTTTTTAAAATTCATGTAAAACATATTAAATTATAAAATATTTATCTTTATTATAATATATGTTAATATAATTATGGTAAAATTATTAACCATATTTCTTTATACCGTTAATAAAAATGAAAATGTGAATCGTGTGTTCATACGGACAACTACCTACAAGAAGTAACATGTTCCTTTTCCTTCAAAAACTAATGTGGATAGTTTAAAAATTGGATTTAAGATATAGTTATGTTATCTTTAAGTTATTTAATATTTTGAAAATATAATCCATATTAATCCTCTCTCCCCCATTTGAGGGAAAACGAAAGCATCATCCAAGAGTATGTGTAGACTACTGCCTCAATGGAATGGTGTGTTCCATTTCCAAATAAAATCTTTCATTATTGATTATAAGAATATTTTTAAAGCATAAATATGATTTTTATGATATTAATTTGTTTATTTTAATAAAAAACTAATTACTTATTAATTATATTAATGGTATGTTGTCATTATAAAATCTACCATCATAAACACAAACACTAAGAAATAAAAAAAATTAATTCATACTATGTAATTGTTTTGTAACAATCAATTATTCTCCAAATTATTAATAAATAATATATGAAAATAATTAAAACTAAATAGGATCATTTTGATACTGTTATAATGATTTTTCAACTAGGACATATAAAAACACACATTAACCTTGATATATTCATGTTTGGGACATTTTAATCAACAAATTGAACAATGTTATAAATTTATAGAATGGGACATTATGGAAACATTATAACTGGTAAAATATTATATAAATATGTAAAAAATAGTTATTTTTAATTTTTTAATGTTACATCACTATTTAACTCATTAATTAAGAAAATACCCTTTCTTGGTTAACAAGCACAAAAATATGCTTGGTTTCGATTTCATAATCAAGGATAAAGAATAAAACACTCATGAAAGGAATTTAAAAATTAATATAAGAGTATAATTCACACCTTAGAATAACTTTAATGATATGGGAATTATGTACTTTGGTATAATAGTAAATATTAACACCGCCCTTTTAAAACTAGTTTAAAACTATCAAGATTACCTACAAAAGATAATGAAAATATATTAAAAGTAAATATATATATATAAGGATTATAAATAAAAGTATAAATTTTTATTTTTATGAATTAATTTCATTGTTTTATATTTAACAAACAAAAGTTAATTATTCATGGTTTTAGGTGTGAGTGTAATAAGAATAAATACCAAGGTAATGGTTTTCATTTCAAATTTTCCTATTTGATACATTTTCTTTATTATAAACTTAATTAATATTTTGTGATGTATATGATACCTAATTGAGTTATTATATCAGAAAATAACTATAATCCATTGTAATCTATGTTAAATTAAAAACTCTATCTTTCAAGAGTTCTTGTATTCGTGTAAAAAAAATTGTCCTTTTTTAGATGGTTTCATTTATCTAACATAAATACAATTGATTGTTTGTATAATCTAAGTTAAATAGGATTAAGTCAGTGAAACTAAAATGGATTATTAGGTTTAAAGCCTTTCTTCTAAGTTCTAGTACTTCAATTTTTCTAGAATTCCTTCCAAATTCTACTTTCTTCTTATGTGATCTTCTGATAATGAACTTATGGTGAACAATGTTTTGTGTAGGATTTTCAACAATTTGGAATCAATGTAATGGGAGGTTCTTTCAGAGTCTCAGTGGTTTACTTGGAAAAAGATTAGGTAATATTTTTAATTTTATGTAATTTTTTAATTCAATAGTAATTCTTGTGTCAAAAGCGTATGTTGTAATAAGATAGTATGTTTGGTATATAAAAATTTAATGGGGGGTATTTCATTTAATGGATGCCCCAAATAGAGGTTTAGCTTCTCTAAAAATGATTTAGAAGTTATAATGAATTATTGGAATCTATACAAAATAGATTAAGATGAATAAAAAACATTATTGAAAGGATTTACATATTTTGAGGAATTTTTTCCCATGATGAGGCTCTAAACATCTTAGATAAGAAGAACATGGTTTAGTTAATGTCAACCCTAGAAGACATATAGGATAATCCTACAACACTTAACAATATTTTATTATTTTGATGGATATTCAACATGAGGTTATCTGAAAGAAGATCTACAGTGGATAATTTAAATTTTTTCAACTTGATATAAAGCTAGAAAGAGTCTGTGGAGCTGACATTTACATATGATCTTTCAGTGATATTATTATTGTCATCATTTCTAGAATAATTGGAAGAAATAGTTATATTTGTAAGTAAATAAAAGCAAAAAAGTAACTTTATATTGGAAGATATTTAAAATATTATTCTAAATGAATATCCTTAGAGGAGGTAGTCCTAAGAAACATCTTCAAATACACTTATTGTAGATGTATGGGGGAGATCTCCATGCCAAAGAGGCTAAATATGATCATTAGAAGGGTTTAGTGAGAATATTAGAGGTAAATTAACCATACATGGACCAGTGTGATATCTCTATAGTAAAAGGGGAGATATTAATAATTATGTTCATGAGATTATGGTAAATTTTGGAAGAAAAGACGGAAAAGGAATAACATATATTAGGTAAATGGGAGAAAGTAGTGAAAATATATTTATAAGTGTCAACACTCTAGTAGAATCTTGGATAATAGATTCTGGAGAATATTTCCACTCTACTCTTGAAAAAGGGTACATAATTTTTTTTGTTTCTCAATGCTTTTGAAGAGTGAATATATTGGATAAAGAATCTCATAATATCATGAGAATGAGAGATATGAAAGTTCAATTGAAAATTGATGTTTTACATTTTTTAAGGAAGTTCAGGTTATTTGAGGACTCTAGAAGAACATGATCTCAATTCATTAGTTGGATGATGCCGGATATGGAAAAAAAATTCATAGGTGGTATAGAAAATCTTGTGGGCTTTTCTTATCATTTCTAGAGATGTAAAGGATGACACACTATATCTGACCATAAGGGATGTAGGTTCTATAATTACTAGAATATCACCAATCAAAAATTCATATCTACAGAACTACTAGCTTAGGAACCTCAGTGAGAAAGTTATAAAGAATTTAGTGGAATTGGAATTGCTAAATATGGAATATTTAAACTATAGAAGTTTCAAGAGTTGTATACCTAATAAAAAAAGTTTATTTTTAATAATATTGAAAGAATATTGAAAAGCTGAAATCTAGGCCAAGTACAAACATATATATAGACACCATCCATAGTGAAATATCTCCAAGGATCACAATACATTATGAATTTCATTAAAGACTCTGTGAAGAAAGAATGTATACACTTTATGAAAACAAATATGAATTGTTTGGAGTGTTCATTATATGGAATTATATGGTAGAAATATAAATAGAATATAATCATAAATACTTAAGATATAAATAATAAAGGTGAGTACACCAGAAGAAGTTTTCTGAACTTTTTTATCCACATAAGTGGTATTCAAAAGATAAACATACATTGAATTATTGAGAAAAATGGAATATTTGAATGAATGGATTGAACATTGATGGAAATGATCCATAGTATAAAGCTATATTAAGGGATTCCCCAAAGTCCTTTTGGGTAAAATCAATTGGTAACACAACATACTTTATAAATCAAATCCCCTTATTATCTATGGGATTGAATCTACTACAAAATTTATGGCAAGGAAATGTACTCTATTTTTCTATCCTTGAGATGTTTAGAAATAAAGCCTATGCCCATGTTGATTCTAAAGAAAAAGATAATATTGAAGAAAAATTTCATGCATGTTTCATCAAAGGATATGGAGATATAGAATTTGGATTTTAACTTTGAGATGATGAGAAATGGAAAGTCATAAAAATTAGATTTTTGGTCATTAATTAGAAGGTTCTTAACCTAAATGGTAATATAGTTTAATACAAAGACTCGTATTTTATTCATGTTGATCTGAATAGAGTCATAGAATAATCAAGAATTTCATAGAATTTAGATGGCTCTAACTCTACCAAAAGTTCTCTAATTATGGAGTAAATTTCATGGTACAATAAAAATGGTTTGAGGATTAGAGAAACAGAAGATTCGCATGAATTTTAATCAATAGGTGAGGCTTGTTCTTGAGTTGTAGATGATTAATTTCTTAAGATTTCAATTTATGTAAAAGAAGAGACAGATGCAAAACTAGGGTGATCAAAATGTGTCATACATCAAGTACTTGAGGGGAATATTCCATAAATAATTATATATATTTATAAACATTTGATATATATACTCCATATCTTATTTCATGAAAATTATGATTTTCTTGTAAATAAGAGTATATTATTTATACAATATGAAATTACAACAAAATTATAACTCTTATCATTTTATGTTTCTCCCTCATTTTCTATCATTCAATTATTTTTTATGTAATATTAAATGGCTAGATTTGTTAAATTCATGTATATATATAAAAATTCATGAACAATCCATGGGAATTAACACATTCTATACAGTGCATGAGTTAATATAGACACCACCACAGAGTGTCCTCTGGTTCTATATAATCAAACCTTTTATATGATGGTAGTGTGTTGGGATATTTAGATAATGAATAATAGGATTCAAAAGCTATATTTTATTTTTCTCATTTAAATATAGAGGTACTAGGATACTATGGATAAAAGTTGAATCCTAACCAAATTTTTAATGATTTAGTTTATTTAATAGTTACCTCTGGAGGTAGGAAGTCATTTGGATGCGACTTAGTGATCTCTCTCAAACCCATGTTTTGGAGATCGAAGATGAAGTAGTGGATTATTTGTTGTGTGATAACCACATTTACAAGAGGATATTGTTTTTAGTATTTTATATACTGTTTAATATTATCTTCAAGGGGAAATCCTTGTATTTGGTTTATAATTCCTTCCACTATGTCTAATATGTATTATTAGATTAAATAAAAATATTTAGTAGTATCAGAGGGATCCATGTATATTTTTATGAAATCATTCATGCAAATAAATAATAAATTCAAAAAAATAAAACATCATTTTTTTATTCTGAAAACTCATTTTATAAAATGGATTATGCTTACATAGCAGGGATATGTAAAGGTAATCAAGGTGTTACCTTTACAAATGTGGGTTGTGTAATGGTAACCAACTCATTACCCTTATACATATCAATTGCATAATGGTTTCTAGGGAATTACCTATACATGAGTGGTCACATAATTGTAACATGTGGCATATATTTATAGCAATGGGTTCATAGAAGGGTAAACTATATTTTCTTAACTGTATGAAAAGGTTGTATGTAAACTACCCATATGTGAAGGAGCTCACATATAGGTAATATCAGTTGTACCTTTGTGCAACTTGTGCTATGTAAAGTTCATACTTATATACCTTAACATGGACAGTTTTTGTAACGGTAGAATATGGTTACCTTTTTGAAGAATAGAAAATCTCTATGATGATAATTAGAATAATTTTAAAATAGTTAAGAAAATAATATTAACATATAAAATGGTTTTAATGGATTATAAAATGTTTATGAATCATTATAAAATGTATGTTTGGAAATTTAATTTAATAAAAGGTTTATATATTAATTAATTATTATTTTTTATAATTAATTAAATTTTTATGAATCCTATTATTCTAAAATATTACATGTTAATATTTGAGATATTTTTTAACCAAATTATATAGAATAACTTTTGATCTAAAATAAAAGTGTATTTAGAAATCAGGAGTAATAATTTATAAAGAGTTATAAATAATGAATTAAGAACAAAATGTTAAATATTTATATTTAAATTATGAATTATTTATCATTCATAATTTTTAATAGTTTAAAATAAAATGGTCCATGTTTAGATATTATTTTTTCCGCATCAAAATTGTTTTAATGATCAATATGATCAATTTCAAAATAATTAACAAGTATATTATATTTAGATTCGGTAAAATGTTAACATGATAGAAATTTGATTATAAATAGTTTTTTATTCATATAATGTCATATATATATATATAACTAAAATTCCATATAAGAATACATATAAAATTCTTCATACTAGAATGGATATAGAATGTTTATATTCAAAATTATGCAGTTTCTATAATGTTAAATCAAAACTTATAAAAGGTTTTATAGTTATCTTTTATTTATGAATTGTTCATAAATATTTATATCAAGTTTTAAAATTTGTATTTTCCATTTATTTTAAACTTATTCCATGTTTTATTCATAGTTATTAAATGTTTAAAACAATAATTGTGTATTTTTTATTTTAATTGTAAAAATTCTTCTAAATAATGCAATACATTACATTAGAGGTATGATAATGAATTTAATTTTTCATTTACCATGACCTTGAATAGTAATTGTATCTATTAGATTGTATTTTTTTAATTGAATATAGTTTGTACATATTATGTTTTAGAGTTATGATAAATTGGATTTTTATATTGAGTAAATTATACCCATGTAGATAGACATGGGGTAAGACATCCTACCTACCTGGAGGCTTATACCTTTCTAGGCAGGTGAATGGGGTTGTCTATCTATAACTACATACTTAATAATATAGATATCATCAATCTTAAATAATAATAAATATTCAAATTAAGTGTTCACATAAATTAGGTATATAATTAATTGGAATACATATTAATATATGTCACATATATTTTTTGGAATGTAACACTAACATGTGGGTTGTGTAAACAGTTATACATCAATACGGTTTTAACACATTTATTTGGTGGAGGGAATAAAATTACTAACTAAATTATTAGAATAATTATTACATAAAATGGTATACCATGAGATAATATGGTTAGATTAAAATCCCCTTCAAATATAAGTGCAAGATTTCATCCAAAGAGTCACTTTTTATTACCTTGATCACTCAACCGGGTAGATTCTTCCATACCAGGGTTCCCCTAAATTATCTTGTGTAAAGAAATAAAGTTATAGATAACACTAGATCATCCTTGGGTATGTTATTCCTTAGTATGGTTCTCCTATATTAGATTATTTTAGTTTTTGTGTGGTCTTTTTGTGGGTAATATTTTTCGAGAGACATGGATAGGGTTAGTTTATAGGAGGAATAGAGTTATGATTATCCATATGATGGATTAAGAAAAGAGTTATCTGAAAATTTATAAAAGTCTTTATTTAAAATTTATAAAACCATGATACTCATCTGATAAATTCTTATGTTGAAGATAAATATCACCATCGTCAATAAACATTGATATTAATCCCTGATAAGATAAACTTAATGTAATCTTATCCTAATACTGGTAACATAATAAAATTTCTTTAGAAAAATAAATATATTATTTTTCAAAAAATTTCCTTCCTAAGTAACCAAATGTTGAAATAGTTCAAAAATTTAATCCAAACACTTAAAATGCATATAATGATACACTTATTTTTTTTATAGTCAATGGACACAAAATGGACAAAGTAATTTTTTTCTCTACATGTGTACTAAATATTATTGGGTACATCAATGATTTAAGGAATTCTAGTCTCATATACTCAATATGCTTAATATGTCATTGAATGTGTTGGTAACTCGATGAGATAATAGGTTTACTCGAAAATTTATTTGTTATAGAAATAAATTATATTATTCTGATATATATATGATATCAGTTGTATGATTTAAAAAGTTTTAAAAATGAATACATGGTCCTAAGATGAAAATAATTGAAGTTTGGATCATGAAGGTTGCTTTCATGTAATGCCAAAGAGGAGTTTCAACAATGGTAACTTAGATTATAAAATATTTTATGAACTTTTAATGATATGAGTATTATCTCCTTTATCACATGATAAGATAATTTAAAAAATTATTTTTTAAAATAAATGAGTTGATTTTTTTAATACAGATGGTTTATAATTTATTTAATTCTATAACATGTTTTTAGGGGAGAATAAAATAGATTTTTCTAGTTAGGGAATTCATCCAATTATTATGTATGGAAATTTTCCTACAATATTATTGAATTTAAATAACATTTACACAATATTATCAAAGTGTTGGGAAAATATATGTACTAGGAATATGATTTCTAGGTTATGAAGTGTTGTATAGATAATAAAATTATTTAAATTTTCAAACCAGAAGAATAAATGTTAGTTAAAAAGTTCAAAAATGTTTCTTTATGAAGTCAATCAAGGTCATGGAAAGCCAGGGTTATCAGAAAGGAAGATTAAGAATAAATATGATTGCACTATCAAAGAAATACCTAAAGGTGTCCAGGAAACTCCCTGGAATTTCCATGTCAATTATGGATGTTATAGAAATTAATTTGTGAATTTTATAAGATATATGATACCAAATTTATATTTTAAAAAGTTTTTTGAATATAAAGGAGTTTAAATTAAAAGGGATAATTGATTAGGCTAGTTTCTTATATTCATGGGATAAAGTAAAGAGTCATTAAATCAATTATTTAAATGTAACGGATTTTTCCAAGATCAAATAAACCTAAGTAAAATATGGGTATATTTATCGATGTATTTGTTAAAATATGTGAGAATGTGTTCCCACCACCTATCAGTGAGATATTTAATTAAAATATTATTTTCAAAAAATAATGGTTTAAAATACATAGAATTCCATATATGATATTGAAACAATATTTATTTTTTTAATATTCCTATCGATAATAAATGAATATATTTTCCAAACACAAATGTTTTTGTGTTACTTAATAATATATTCTTAAAAGAATTTACTTTTTAAGTGGATGTTTGAAGTAAATTCTAACTTAGAGTAGTTAAATGTTAACAGTTAAAATATTATACTAGTATAAGTTTAAAGTGACCTTTACTTAATATCCTAAAATATTTAGGTTGTATTGTTAAAAAATTATTTAAATAGTTACATTATTTGAATGAAAATGTTTTCTGAAATAGGGTTCCGAATATGAGTATGGTGAACTTATAAAGACTTCAAATTTTACCAAAAAAGTTTGCATCATAACATTTGATGTTTTGAAGTTAAAGAGTTTGAATATATTCAAGGAGTTGAATAGTTAGGAATATGAGTCTTAAGTCTTATCGTTATTAAAACTAGATAACTTCATAGATGTTTTCCTCTAAAGGGCTTAGTGGGGGCGGTTTTTTTTAAGATGGTCACATAGAGGTGTAACTTTGATTACATATTATGTAATATGATAAAAAACCTAGAAAGTGTGGAAATAAAAAGGATGATCTGGAAGTTTGTCATATATGATATTATAAATTGATGCTTATATTGTTTTGGTTAAATATCATTAAATATTTCAAGAATATTAAAATTCATTATATTAATGTAAACCCCCATATTATCATTCTTTCACATTATACACATAAATGTATATAAATATACATTTTGTAAAGTGCAATTATAATTTACCACTCAATGAATGTCTTTGAGTTTATCCATAAATTATGTTCCTCTTTAAAAATTATAGTTTATAAAAAAAATTATGGTCATCATGTGTAGGATTCATGTTTACAGATATAGAATATGCTTATGAGGCACAAAACAAATAATATGACACTTTTTGTATACTGGATGACATAATAATTATACCAAATTGAGTGCCACAGATTTCTTTGGTATGCTAGGGGTGAATAGATCATGTTTGAGCACCCACTAACTGAGGTTGGTGAGATACCTAACATGAGAAGATTCAAAATTTAATGCCCTTATTACATAGTTATATATATATTCATATCTAATACATAGGTGGTTGGGTTTATTTTTAATCCTTTCATTAGTTAGAATCTAACCAAGAAGGTATTTTTCAATCATATGATGAGTACGACATCTGAACCCTTGATTGAAATAGACTATGGGAGTGTGAAACTTCAAAAAGATATTATATATCTATATGGATAAGGGATATGTGATTTTCATATCCATAATGATGAAGTAAATGTGATATATTCATCAATCAGGTCAGTCTACACATACATAGTTGAGAACATATGAGTTGGCTATATGGGGTTTACATGTTCTATGTTATACGGTCACTCAATGTCTTATACAAAAGGAAAATATGAGAATACACGTTTTTAAATGATGTAGACTGGTGGACATGGGTATATAGATTCATGTGTTTGATAGAGATTACACCATATCCCTTTATATATGGAGTAGCATCAATGTTTTTCTATAGGATTATCTTTTCTTACATATATGGATCTAGACACTCATATTTGTTATCAATTATATAAAATACCATATGGTCACACATTATTGTTGACTGAATGGGGATTTATTTTGACTTAAAGAGTGAATATTATAGTGTTTCATAGTTAAACCATATGTGTTTTGGATGGGAATTCCCAAGGTATTATGTATGGTGTGATAAAAGTTAAATTTGATGATAGATTTCCAAATGTATTTTTGAATATATTCAAAATAGTTTTTATAATAGTTTCACAAGTTATTGTATATGATAAAATATAAGGTGAAATGGAGATAAGTATTTTATGTTTTAGTGAAATTTAGAGTGTAATAAAAATATACCCTAAATCATTACATATATATATATATGTGTGTATTTGATATATATATATAGGTCATTTCTTAATACATGAAAATTACAATTTTCATTCACATAGGGGTAAATTATTTTATATAATATGTGATCATAAGAAAATGATAATTATAATTATTTTATGTTTCTCCCACATATGGTATCATTAAACATTTCGTTACATAAGATAAAATGACTGGTGAAGTTACATTTGTGTGTATATATATATATGCATGAATTCTCCAAGGTAATTATTTCATGTATTATAATGCATGTGCTAATATAGACACCACCAATGAGTGTCTTCAGGTTCTATATAAACCCTACTTCTATATAACAGAAATGTGGATGTTTATTCAATCAATGGCTCCTAGGAACCCAAATCCCTCTTTCATAATCCTCCTTTTAATATATAGATACAAAAATACTATAGAAAAAAGGTGAATCTCATCTGAATTTTAAATGATTCAGTTTATCACATGGATTCCTCTGGAGGCGGGATATCATTCGGCTGCCACATAGATATATCTATAAAACCCGTGTTATAGTGTTTAAAAAGGATGCAATTTATTCTTTGGATTATGGTATGCATGTTTATTGTAGGTTATTAATTTCATTATTTTATACATAGTTCAATATTAGCTTTTATGGGAGATCCTCAGAAATGAGTTTTAATTGATTCTTCTTGATCTGATAATTTTTATTATGTTTCTACAATAACTATTCAGTATAGGGGTATGAAATTATACTAACTTCCACACATTTTATTGAAGTAGGAGAACCAAAAATCATAGAATAAGTGGATACCATTTGTTATTATTGTCATAGTAGTTGGCTATGCATGATGATTATATTTCAATTCATGTGAATAACACCAATAAGGTAGTGTATTTACCCACTTGAAAGAGGGAACTTGAAAAGTAGTGGGTTTTCTATTTAAAAGATGAATCTAAAGAATGTAAGAGATATAAGGTGAGGTTGTGGTCAATTATTTTTAGTAAAAAGATGAAATTAATGTCTCTAGAATTTTATCTTATGTAGTTAGACCCACTAATATTGGAATTGTACTCAGTTTGGTTGTTTTTAAAGGATTTTATCTCAAGAAAATTTATGTGAAGATAGATTTTATTCCTTTACATATAGAGGAGGAAATCTATATGAATTATTTTATCTATAACAATGACTTATTGAATCCTTACAAGATGTGTAAACTCAATAAAATTTTCAATGAGTTTAAACAAGTGCCACAGTAGTGAAACTGCATGTTTGGATCATTCAAGGATAAGAATGGTTTTATGTAAATAAAATCATAACATTTTTGTTTTTTCAATTAGTATAGTGATGAGAATTTCATCATTCTACTGTTGTATATGGGTGACACATTTCTATTGGTTATTTTATTCCAATAGATCTACGATATGAAGAAAGATATTTTGATTAAGATTGAAATGAAAGACCATAGGGAGGTGAGGAAAATTTAGGCCATGATTATTGAGTGTGATAATAGGACTATATGATTTTTTTTATCTTAAAAATATTATATTTATAAGTGAATAGAAAAATTTAAAATGACATGATAAAGTCTGTTTTAACTCCTCTTGTAGGAAAATTCAAAATCTTTAAGGAACAACATCCACAAATAATAGTAGAGAAAAATTACATGTTGAGAAGTCCATATGAATCAATAGTAAGAAGTCTCAGGTATTTCATGGTATTTACTCAACCTGATCATTTTTATATATTTTTATTTTCAAGTCAGTTCAAATCAAATCTATAGAAAGAACATTGGGAAGTGTTGGATTGGGTATAAATATATCACTAAGGAATGTAAGATATATACATTTATATTAGATATGATGATCTTATGGTTAGGTATACTGATGCAGACTATAAGGCAGAATCAGATTCATGTAAAAGTAAAACATGGTATATCTATAAATTTGGTCAAACCACAGTCAACTGGATGTTAAGTCCATAAACAATGATTTCACTCTAAACAATGAAAATAGAATATATAGTGGCACTATAAGAAACAAAGGAAATGGTGTGGTCAAAACTTATGATTGAGGTGTAGAAAAAATCAAATAAAATAAATCAATCTACTATGATAATTATAGTGTGATAAATATGTCCAAATATATATTATTCTATGTGAGGATATATAATAACAACCTCAAATACCATTACCTAAAGAAGATTCTTGAATATTGATTTTTGGTTTTTCTGAAGATAGTTAGAAAACAGAATGTAGTTGATATGTTATCCAAAACATTAAATTATGATATTATAAGGAAACATTATTCCATAGTGGGACTAGGGTGAATTAAAGGGTATTAAGAAAGAGAATTTCATGTATCATACATTTAGAGTAATATTATAATGTAATAATGTCTTAGAGTATGTTGTGGGATCCATGAATCATTCTTTATTTGGGATATTTTTGGGATTGTGAAGATATTTCTCATGTTGGAGTAGGTTTACTAGATGAATGAACCTCAAATGACCATTAAACCTTTCCAAAGTAGTTATAGTAGTATTTGGTGCTTTGGAAGTGTGGTTTTCAAATTTTGGTGAAATTGCGATAGATTCTCAAAATATTAGTAATATCCAAGGAATTTCATTAAGGGGTTTCTTTCACAGAAAAAATTAAGTGGTAGTATATGAATCACAATTAGCATAGATGATGCAGGAAAGGGTGAGATGTTTGAAATGCTATTGGACTAAAAATTATTAGTCATAATAATGAATGATATCTGAGATCAGAAATTTCATAGTGCAATGGAGGATATTACTTGAGTGTAGGAAGTTGGTGAAACTAGATAACCAAGTGGGAACACTATTTTGAGGTGTCATTATGGGATTATGTATTAGATATCTATTTGGATTCCTAAAAAATAGAGTATAACCTTTTTAATTCTAATGGAAAAAAATAACTATGAGTATTTTTCAATTGATGTAGGATGAAAGTCAAAAAAATGGAAAATATAACTGTAACCTTTTTCATGATTTTATTTCTCTTTGAAACTAATAACTGAATATTATTATGAGCCAGACTAAATGTGCTAAAGTAAGTGAAACTCAATATGGTGATAATGTCAAAATAGTTTCTTCATAGTTCTACAACTTTGACATTTTGAGGATTTATTTTGGAGATATATTTTTACTTGTGTGATCTTTTGGGAATAAATGTATGGTGAATGAGGTTTCATGAGAGATTCTCAAAAAACATTACTATAACAAAGGCTCTATTAGAGTTTGTTTAGAGAAAATTTGGCCTATTATGAAGGTGTAAGGTTGTGATTGACAAATTTTTTTACTTTGAAAACTAGAGTTGAATTTAATTTTAGGGAGAAATGGATTGTTCATTAGAAACTAACATCAAGTGAGTGTATTAATATAAATGAGAAATTCCTGGTAGATAGTTACTATTGGACCATCAAGTGTGGTTATGGAATAATCCAAATGGGTAGTGCCTTAGTAAAACTACCCTAGAATGGGTGAGTTGAGAAGATTCAAAACCATTGATTTTGGGTTCCTAAAGTGATATATGGTAGTGTATTTCTCAGGTTTTTTTGGGAATATTTTCACATCTATGGGAAATTAAAAGATGTATGTGATGAGTTATAAAGTTATTCCAAGGTGGGGAAACTAAATGGGTAAGGGGAATATATCCACTAGAGTAAGTTAGAATACAAGAGGAGCATATTAATCCATATATGGAAGAGGTTTTGTGTAATTCCTGGTGTGCAAGGGAAATAAGAAATTTCAATGGAATTTCAAAGGTATGGGATTAGATTAGCCATGTGGGTGAAGCTGATATACCCTTATAGGGATAATTATGTCTATGATTGGAGTTAATGATTGAGTGCTATCCAAATAATGTAAAATATATTTTTAATATTTCAATATCATAAAATTTAAAAGATTTTGGTTCATGCTATCATGTTTTTATGATAAGGTATTATGTGTGATTTTTTTTCTGGAATGATAGTTTTTAGATAATGTGGTTTCCGTAAGAATAAGATATAGGAAATCCAATAGTGAGGATTTACTTATTAATGTTTTTTTGGATTATTATCATTACATAAGGTGGGAAGTGGTCAGTATCTACGTCAAGGAAATGTCAGGTACTTTCAGTAGGCTTGTGATGTCGGTGTCTCAGTCAAACAGATGTACGGTGAATCATGTTTGGCTTTAGGAAGATACCATATTTTTGGTATATGTCTGTGGAAATACAGTAAGTATTTTTGGAAACTAAATAGGTATGGTTTTTGGTAAATAATCATGGTGAACCTCATATATTATAATTTAAGAGATGGGACTAAAGTTGGTTGGTAATTGTATTGAAGAACTTAGTGTATATGGTAAACTACAAGAACTAATGCATTTAATAGGGTATGGGAAATAGTTATGACATTAAGAATAATGTTCAAATTATCAATGAAGTGTGTTGAGTACTAGTTAAGGAGTTTTAAATTAAAATACAACTGGAATAGAGTGGGAAAATTTGTATAATATTTATATAAAACAATAATTGAGAATTAGTTGTGACATTTAATTCTTATTATCAAATTTGGAATTGAATAATTATTCAAATCACTTATCATGGATGTGAATCCCTATGGTAGGTTGTATGAAAAACCCTAATCATTACAGTTTATTTTTTATAGTGAAAATTTTAATTTTTATAGATCTTGACAATTGGTCATTATGTGGATTGAGATTTATGTTATAGTTACGATAGTTGGGACATTATTGTGTTATTTTTATTTAGTTTTATAGTCTTTTAATGTTTTCTCACCAAGAATTGTAGGTTTGGGGTAGCATTTCTAATTGTTTTTATAGTAGGGATCCACTGGGTACCTATCCAGGGGGTACTAGGTACTCAGTTACCTATCTGAGGGACCAATACCCCTAGATCTTCCCTGATCATCTATTAAAGTTAGACTAAGTGGTCATTTGGGTATTAGCAACCTATTATAGCTAGACTCAGTGCTCAATAAGGTTTGCTCTAGATTTCAAAAACGAGGGAAGAAGGGTAATTCTACACACACTCTATCGAAACACCATTTAAGGATCTTCTTTTGAATATGAATGAAACTAGGGGAGGGTCTCTCCATTACCATTGTAATGACCCGAAATTTTGAATAAATCTTGTTTCCTAAATTTTGTCTCTTATTTTAGTTCATACTCAACAAAACTTTTTCATTTAATAAAATGTGTATAATTAAAATGATACTGTTGGGTTTTGACTATTATATGACCTTTAGTCAGTATGACCTTTGAAACTAAATGTTGCGATTATTGTGTCTAAATACAAGTGATCTTGGTTAATTAATATAGAAAGAAGACTTGATGGCCTCATCTAGTAGTCTCGGTCCAATCGAATCCCATCAAATAGAACATGGTAAGGAGGTAGCACCACTAGGCTTTGCTCTGGACCAAACCCAAGCCAAACTTAATCGTGTGAAGCTAGAACGGAATCACCTCCGCGAGAAGTACAAACTGATAGAAATTACTACTCGTGTGATGTTGGCTGAGCCGCCCTCAGATTCTCTCACCTTAGCACACCTTACACTTAGGTCCTATGCTGTGGTTATAAGGGGCTATGTAAGGAGACTTTAACTGCCTTTTGTAATCCTTTGATTTAAATACAAATTGTTTTTTCTTCTTATGATGAAGTTTGTGAATTTTTAAATGTCCAGATAAATATATTATGCATATTTTTTGATTAAATCTAGAAAAAGGATATTTTAAAATATTTATGTAAACCATAAACAATCAATTATGTGTAATGATTTTCAAAAAATGGTCTTCTACAATTATGTTCATTATGAAATTTAGAGTCTAATAAGATAAACTTTATTCTTGATGAATAGATAATTATGAATAGTGATTTTACGCTTAGGATTAGTAATGTGAGCAAATGGATTAGTAATCTTACTTAAAGAAAGTATTAATATAATCTAGGCACCTTGATTAAGTAATGTGATTCAATAAAATAGGTAAATAACTATTTCAGAAATTATTAGTCATGTATTAGTTTTTTTAGGTGAATAGTGTTTTTTAATTAAAAATTAAATTAAAAAAATTTAGAAAATTATTTTTATAAAATGGAGTTCATTTTTGAGCTCAGAGCATTGATATTATGTTAATGTAATTTTTGGGGATTTTTCTGAAAAAAATGAATTTTTAGTGAATAATGTATTTATTTAAAAATTAAATTAAAAATATTTAGAAAATTATTTTTATAAAATTGAGTTCATTTTTGAAATCAGATCATCGATATTTGGTTAAGGTGAAATTTTGGGATTTTTCTGAGAAAGTTGAGTTTTCTGTAAATAGTGAAAATATAGTTTTTAAGTTACGGGTGTTTAATGACATCATTAAATGATGTATTAAGTATGTAATCAACATGGTATACTTATGAAAATTAAGATAAGGTATGAGGTGTCCCATGTGTTCAATACCATGGGAAAATACCATGGTAAAACCCGTGGTTTTTCCAATACCACCAATGAGGTGTCTCTTGGCCATTAATGCATTATCCCCTCACTTTCCCTATAAATACCAAGCCATTCTCTCATCCTTTCGACTCCAAAATCATCCTAAACGAAGTTATGGTCTCCTTACCTCCCAAGGACTCCTCCCAAGGTTCCCCCAAGCCCTCAAGGTCCCAACCTTTGTGTTTTAAGAGTTACGTTTTAAGGTAAGGGATCTTACCTCTCTCTTCCTTTCCAAATACTCTCTTTTATGTCATTTCTTTTATGCTCCATGTTCTTATGTTGAGAATGTTCTTTAATATTCATCCTACTGTCCTTTTAATGTTCATATGATAAGAGAACCCCTATTTCTCTCATCAATTCATTTTAAAAATGTTTAAGTGGCGCGGTTAGGCTGTCGAATTTTTAAGGGATTCTTTCACCCTTCTCATTTTCAAGTTCTATTTTCATGTCAAGTCTTTCAAGTTACGTTTTATTATGTTGGGGTATGATCTCTATATCTATCATACTGATATTTTATTTTCATATTATGAGAGACCCTATTTTATCTTGTCAATTCATTTTTTTATGTTTTAAGTGACATCATTAGGCTGCCAAATTTTCATAAGAAAAATCTTATTTTTGTCTTCCTTCCATATTTTGCATTTCATATTGTATGCCTTTAAAATCTCAATACCATGTTCTTATATCCATTATATTCTGTCCCTATACGGTTTTTTTGGATCATTTATGAGTGGTTGACCCATGTCCCCTTTCTTTTAAATGTTTTCTAAAACCTTGTAACATAGCCGTTATGTTGTAGAATTTCCGTCTCAAAATGTCTCTCTCTTTTTCTCAAATTATTTTATTTTATTAAGTGATTACTAAAAGATATTTCTCCTATAAGGGAATTCATATATATATATATATCAAAATTTTCTATTTTAAATTCTGGAATTTATATACAGGAAAACCCACTTTCCTTTTTCTGTGGGTTTAAAGTGACATAAAGATCATGTCTTTAAAGCAGTTTTTAAAATTTTATGATTATGAAATGAAACCCATTTCTTTTGTGATATATGATTTATTTATGAAATTTTGATGATTATATATGTGGATCACATGATAATACAGATAAATTTAATGGTATTCCGTGATATCTCTCTAATGCATTGGGTAATGATGTAACCACTAGAGATTACAATTTTAACGATATCTTGGTGAATAACCTTGGTAATTTCAAATGACACCTTGGGGATGGACCTTGGTGATATGTTCATGATTGTGTATGTTAAATGTTGTAGCCACATATTCAAGTTATGAAACACGTTATTTTTGTTATTATATGCCTCATGATCTCATTCTCATTCCTTAAAGTTATTTTTTCATGACTTTTGATGAATCTCAAGTTAACATGTAATATGTTTCCCTTATTTCCCTTATTGGGCCTTCTGCTCACCATTTCCTTTAATGTATGCTCCCAGGTTGTGAGATTCTGTAATAAATTATGATGAAAAAATTAATAAGCCTTTCATGTATTTAAGATGAATTTTGTATGTTATCATGTATTAAGTTCCTGGTTTCCAAGACACTAAACCTTAAAGATCCTCATTTTTGTATAATGTAATGAATGTTTATGTGATAAAAAGGCAGGATTTTATAGTTGGTATCAAAGTATGGTTTAGTTATTTGTGGAAATTAGGATATGAAAACTTTAGGAAGAAGCCTATAGAAATTTTAAATATATGAAATCTTCCTAGTATTTTGGTGAGTATTGAGTAAGTGGTTTATCAAGAAAATACATCCCTTTCTGGATACGAGCTGGTAGAGGTGGCTCTGGGACATATGTACATAGGGGTAAAACCCGACAACACCGCTTGAGCTAGGCTCGAATGGGAAATGGTACACGACAACGAGTCTTGCTGTACTCTTGGTTACGACACTCCTGAGGGATATGCATTGTTAAATTCATAAGCTTAGTATGAACCATTATTAAAGGAACAAAGATAAAATAAAATAAAGATTCACAGAAGAATATATGATCATGTATAACCTAGATTGGAACCTTGGGGATCACAAGTTAGGATATACTTTTCTTCTACAAGTTTATCCTTCTACGCTTAATGTTTCCTTTTCATGATTATTGGCTAAGTATTTAGGCCCCTAATTATACTTTTTTTCTTAGTTAATGGTGGGAAATGGAAGAACATGTCCCAACAACCAATGTGATAAGAAATGTGATGATTTCCCTATTAATATAACAGAGAAGATGAGATATCAAGTTGAACATATTGTGATTATGCCAAACCATCTATAAAAGATCACAATTAATAATTGGTACCTAGTTGAATGCCCAAATTCATTAAGTAAGAAGAAGACGATGTCTCAAAGAGGTTCATCTGATAAATTTGAAAAGGGAAAGAAGACCCAATTTTCTTTGTGCAAAAAGTGTGGAAAGGGGCACCAAGGATAATGTCACAAAAGAACCGGGAGATGTTTTAAGTGTGGGGTGATAGGGCATAAAGTATCCAATTGCTTTAAAAAAATGGATAATGTGATGAATAGAGATAAGGTTTGATCTAATGTACCTTATACATTTCGATGTTGTAAATGTGGAGAAGTTAGACATTATCCAAGGCAATGGTCTCTTGGAAGGGATGAGAAGCATGATGAGCATCAACAATCTTCAAGGACAAGGGAACAATGTAAGTCATATGCTGAGATGGATCATGATGACCAAAGTACATGTAACTTTTTTGCAATAATTGTCTATGTCATGTTGTATTTTAGTTCGTGCTCTATGAGCATATATTTAATGTTTTCTAAGAACATAGAGTCACAACCTAAGATGGTTTTATATCATTAAGGAAAACATTTATTGTTATGTACCACATGTTGATGTTGTGAAGATGTTATTCTTAAAAAAAGAGATGATTAGGGGATTGAAAGATTATTATTATTTTGGAAGACGTTCACTATTTTTGGAATCCTATATGATCGAGGTAAATAGATTACAATGGTATTTTTATTGAGGAGTAAAGTTTGACTTATATTTTGAAGAATTGACGAATTTAAGGTGAACTTATAATAATTTAGGTTACTTATGGAAATGATTAACCTATCTTTTGGGAAAATATATTTAGGTTAGTTACTTTTGTTATAAGATTTTATGAGTGTTTGATGTTGTTTGGAGGTGAATGATAAAGTTTTTCTTGGAAGACTATGTTATCAAATCCTTCTTATATTTGGGTTTCAATCTTAGTTTTCATTATTTTGAGGACTATTAAGGACAATTATTTATGGAATGATCAATGATAAACTTTGGGTAGTACGGTGGGACTTAGAAGATTAAAAGTAGTTTCACATCCTTTGGGGTTCTTTCTTTTTGAAGAGTTGTTTTATCTTACCCTTTCTGTTTTTGGGATAAATGTTTAAAGATAGATAGTAATTCTTTTGTCGATTATGTGATTCTCTAGAAGATTATTCTTGTTATTTGATGAGACCAAGTAGTTTTTAGTGGTCTTTGTTTGGAGAAAAGATTAGTCTTGGTGAAACTTATTAAGGGATGAGTCTCTACTTGAAGGTAAATATATTTCCCTGTGTTCTTGTTCTATGTAGTAAATTAATTCCTCAAAATTATTAAAAGAAATGTAAAATGAAAACACTGTTGGTTTAAGTTTCCTACTGGGTAATTAATGACCGTTTAACCCATCACAAGTTTGTGATTTTCTAGTGGTTAACTTCCTCTTAAACATGTTTTCTATCACTCTCCCTCAGAACATGACCATTTCTCCTCCATATCTATGTTTTCCTACATGGAATCCTAGCATGGGTTAACTCGAGTGACCTTTGTACTTACTTTTCTTTCTTTTAAAGTAATAGTGTTACTGACTCTTTTTCCGATGTGGGACTTTCAATGAAATTTCCAAGCCCAATTTTAAAAATTGTGAGGACACAATTTCTTAAGGGGGGAGATTGTAATGACCTGAAATTTTGAATAAATCATGTTTCCTAAATTTTGTGTCTTATTTTATTTCATACTCAACAAAATGTTTTCATTTAATAAAATGAGTATAATTAAAATGAGACTGCTGGGTTTTGACTATTATATGACCTTTAGTCAGTATGACCTTTGGAAAATAAATGTTGTGATTATTGTATCTAAATAAAAGTGATCTTGGTTAATTAACATAGAAAGAAAATTTGATGGCCTCATCCAGTAGTCTCAGGCTAATCGAATCCAATCTAACAGAACTTGGGAAGGAGGTAGCACTACAGGGCTTTGCTCTAGACCGAACCCAAGCCGAACTTCATCATGCGAAGCTAGAACGGAATCGCCTCCTTGAGAAGTTCAAACTGATAGAAATTACTACTCGTGTGATGTTGTCCGAGCCGCCCTCAGATTCTCTCACCTTAGCACTCCTTAGACTTAGGTCCTACGCTAGGGTTATAAGGGGCTATGTAAGGAGACCATAACAGCCTTGTGTAATCCTTGGATTTAAATAAAAATTGTGTTCTCTTCTTATGATGAAGTTTGTGAATTTTCAAATGTCCGGATAAATATAGTTTTCATATTTTTGACGAATTCTAGAAAAAAGATATTTGAAAATATTTATGTAAACCTTAAATAATTAATTATGTGTAATGATTTTCAAAAAACTGGTCTTCGACAATTATGTTCAGTAATAAATTTAGAGTCGGATTATATAAACTTGATTTTGGATTAATTCATAATTATGAATAGTGATTTTATGCTTAGGATTAGTAATGTGGACAAATGGATTATTAATCTCACTTAAAGAAAGTATTAATATAATCTAGGCACCTTGATTAAGTAATGTGATTCAATAAAATAGGTAAATAACTGTTTCAGAAATTATTAGTCAAGTATCAGTTTTTTCGGGTGAATAGTCTTTTTTAATTAAAAATTAAATTAAAAATATTTAGAAAATTATTTTTATAAAATGGAGTTTATTTTTGAACTCAGAGCATTGATATTATGTTAATTTAATTTTTGGGTAATTTTCTGAAAAAAATGAATTTTCAGTGAATAGTGTATTTATTTAAAAATTAAATTAAAAATATTTAGAAAATTATTTTTTTAAAATTGAGTTAATTTTTGAAATTAAATCATCTATATTTGGTTAAGGTGACATTTTGGGATTTTTCTAAGCAAGTTGAATTTTCAGTGAATAGTGAAAATACAGTTTTTATGTTAGGGGTGTTTAGTAACATCATTAAATGTTTTATTAAGTATATAATCAACAAGGTTGACTTATGAATAGTAAGATAAGGTATGAGGTGTCTCATGTAATCAGTACAATGGTAAATCCCATGGTTTTTCCAATACCACCAATGAGGTGTCCCTTTGCCATTAATTCCTTGTTCCCACACTTTCCCTATAAATACCAAGCCATTCTCTAATCCTTTCAAGTCCAAAATAATAATCAACGAAGTTGTGGTCTCCTTACCTCCCAAGGAGTCCTCTCAATGTTCCCCCAAGACCTCAAGGTCCCAACCATTGAGTTTTCAGAGTTATATTTTAAGGTAGGGGATCATACCTCTCTCTTTCTTTCCAAGTACTCTCTTTTATGTCATTTCTTTTATGCTCCATGTTCTTATGTTGGGGATGTTATTTCATATTAATCCTACTGTCCTTTTCATGTTCATATTATAAGACACCCCCTCTTTCTCTCATCAATCCATTTTAAAAATGTTTAAGTGGCGTCGTTAGGCTGCTAAATTTTTAAGGGATTCTTTCACCCTTCTCATTTTCAAGTTCTATTTTCATGTCAAGTCTTTCAAGTTCCTTTTTATTATGTTGGGGTATGATCTCTCTATCTCTCATAATTATATGTTATTTTCATATGATGGGATACCCTATTTGATCTCGTCAATTCATTTTTTGATGTTTTAAGTGACGCCGTTAGGCTGTCGAATTTTCATAAGAGAAAACTTATTTTTATCTTCCTTCCATGTTTTTCATTTCATATGGTATGTCTTTAAAATTTCATTACCCTATTCTTATATCCATTATATTATGTCCCTATACTGTTTTTTGGATCATTTATGAGTGGGTGACCCATTTCCTCTCTTTTTTCAATGTTTTCTAAAAACCTGTAACATAGTGGTTATGCTGCAGAATTTCCCTCTCAAAATGTCTCTCTCTTTTTCTCAAATTATTTTATTTTATTAAGTGAATACTCAAAGATATTTCTCTTATAAGGGAATTCAAATATATATATATATATATATATCTAAATTTTCTATTTTAAATTTTGGGATTTACATACATGAAAACCTGCTTTCCTTTTTCCGTGGGTCTAAAGTGACATAAAGATCATGTCTTTAAAGTAGTTTTTAAAATTTTATGATTATGAAATGGAGCCCATTTATTTTATGCTATATGAGTTATTTATGAGATTTTTATGATTATATATGTGGATCACATGATAATAAAGACAAATTTAAGGGTGCACCCTGATAGTGCTCTAATGCATTGGGTAATGATGTAACCACTAGAGATTACAATTTTAACGATATCTTGGTGAATAACCTTGGTAATTTCAAATGACACCTTGGGGATGGACCTTGGTGATATGTTTATGATTTTCTATGTTAAATGTTTTAGCCACATATTCAAGTTATGAAACATGTTATTTTTATTATGATATGCCTCATGATCTCTTTCTCATGCCTTAAAGTTATTTTTTCACGACTTTTGATGTATCTCAAGTTCACATGTAAAATGTTTAACTTATTTACCTTACTGGGCCTTCTTCTCACCCTTTCCTTTGATGTATGCTCCCAGGTTATGAGATTTTGTAATGAACAAGGTTGAACAAATTAAAAAACCTTTTAATTATTTAAGAAGAATGTTTTATGTTGTCATGTATTAAGTTCCTGGTTTCCAAGACACTAAACTCTAAAGAACCTTGGTTTCGTATAATGTAATGAAAGTTTATGTGATAAAAATTTGGGATGTTATAACCATATAATTTTTATTCTTATTCTACTATGTGTATAGGGTGATTCAGTATTTTTTCATCATTTCAAATAATTTTAAATCTTTCTCTTCTCCCTTTTAAGTTCTTTCCCATTCGTCTCCTCTTATTTCTTATTCAAATGAGATAGGGTAAGCATCATATTTCTTTGATGAGTTGTGAAATCAGATCATTATTATAGGGATTAATTTTTTGGTTCCATGAGTATATCAAAATATGATAAACTACACTTGTTTCTTAATATTTCAATGAAGTTATATTTCTCAATGGTTTTTTTAGTATTTCCACCAAATTATTTATAAATTAGGTATTTTTTGGGGTGTCGTTTCATTGGGATTTTTGTCAAAGGAGTTAAGGAGGCGTGGTGTGGTGAATGTTTGGTGTCTTGATAGTTCTAAGTGAGGTTTTGATGATTTTTCCTTATTGGATTAAATTGGATAATAAATTATAAATACTAATAAATAAATGTTGAGTCCTTGAGGAATGAGGTTGGGATTCAAGAGTATCATGATGTTTTCTCCAAGAATGGGTAGTGATGGAAATTATAGATAAAGGAAACATGATAAATCATATGGGCATGAGGTATGTGGTAACATTGATTTTTAACCATATGTATGTGTGTGTGTGTGAATTAAATAAATGTTCCATTATATTCTGAGTTTAGGTAATTTTAAAAAGGGTTGGGGGAGTTCAAAATTGTGGAATAGTATTGTCTAGAGACTATAAAGAGTTAAGTAGGTATTTCGTGCATGGTTAGGGAATTTTGAAGAATCCTTATTTCCACACTATATAGGTTTTGAAGTCCTTAATTACTTTATAGACCTCTATGTGGTCTTGGATTATGAGATGAGATGTTTTTGGCACATGATGGGCCCTTGTGATCCAGTGGAATAGAATCAAAGTGGTTGGATCTTAAGGAGTAGATTAGTTTGTGCTGAGGATAAAGAATGATGTGGTAAATTCTTAAGTAATACCTTCATGACCACAATACACCTTTATTGAGGGGATTGGGATATTAGGTATGGGTTTAGTGATCTTATAGTAACTATTGATCCAAATACGCAAATGATTTTAGGTTTTGAGAGAGGGTTTTGTGCTCTTAGAGGGTTCCTAGTGGCACTTGGTGAAGGTGAGATTGGGGGAATAGATTTCTATATAAGTGGGAATGGAGTATGATATTTGAATAAAACACTATAAAAATAAATTTGAGGCTTGAATGGGGTAGAAAAACTAATTAATTTAGGTCATTTGAGTGTACTTAGGGGTGACTCATTGCGGTGGGCTAGAGTGAGGTGACCCTTAGTCCCTATGTTGAATTGGTGTAAGATTAGGCATTAAGAACGGACCTAAATCATCATGAGGGGACCTTTGAGGTATTATTGGCTAATAGTAACATTTTTTTGTTAGATATAGATATTTTTATGTGTTTTCATGAGGCCCAATTTTGTAGTTCATGTCCTAATATGGGTTTAATGAGTTGGTGTGTCTAGTTATAACCAAAGGGTTTCTATTGTGGGTTGGTTGTAGTTTAGGGGCCCAAGACTAGCATGGGTATTACATAGCTAAAATTTAAATTGAGATTTATATGGCCAGTGTGGTTTATCAAGGTGGATTATATTGGAATACTTATGGGTAATTCTCTTGTTTTTTGTTTGGTGTGGATCAATTACGAGTTGTCACAGAAGAAATAGGGTGTGTCCTTCATCGATAGAGGAGAGGTTTGGTTATAATATTGGCCTATAGGGTGGGTTCGGATGTGTAATATTGAGATGAATAGTTTCAATTAGTAGCTAAACTGTAGGAAAACTCATTTATTAGATGTGATGGTTTGTGTGGCTTGACCCAAGGAACACAACCTATGTTATAAGGTATAGGTCGAGACTCAATTTTGAGACATTTCCCTAAGTGACAAATTTTTTTCTAGGATCAAGTGTGGGAAGTTTCCCTATGTTATGGGGTATTCGTTATGGTTCGCTTGTGGGGACCTTCATCGAGTGAGGGGTTATTGGATGAGGATCAGTTGTTGGAACTACCCTAAGTGATATGGTATTGGTCAGTATATAGTTATGGGACAATACCCTGAGTGATAGGGTATGGTTGAAGACATTTTTATCAAACCATATCATAAGGGATAGTATATGGATGTTGATATTTGGTATAATGAAAATTTTTATTCCATCTTTGGCTAAATTAGGTAGGGTTGGGTACCATGGTAGCCTGGTTAGCACAAGATGCCAAGGAATGATTCCTTACATATTTCTTGTTTACTATAATATAAATACATAAACTATATTTGATAGAATATATGAGGGATGTATTGGTGTCACCATACTAACATATATTATCAAACCCTACAAGGGAAAATTGGTCCACGTTCATACCCTTTATGTTTTCTTTCAGGTAACATTCTATAAAGTGAAATAAGCTAATGTAGCTGGAGGGATTGTTAGGAGATAGCATACTGGAGAGACTCGGATTTTTGTTGAATTATTCATCATTTTCTTTTTTTTTTAACTTTATAATTGTTAAACCTAATGGGTGAACCTTGATGTATGCATGTATGTTGATTGTGGGTTCCATTAATGTTATAGCATATCATTCTTATCTATTACTAATGGTTGTCCTTTAACTATAAATCCTTAATCCTAATCCAATTGTATATGGTGACTTTATTAATTATAAATTATTTTATTTTGTCACAGAAAGAGTATAGTATCCCCAAGTTGGATTTAGACTCATGTATATAGTTAGAAGCCTCTAGAGAATAGGGACTCATGCTTGTCTTATCATGGCATCAGTCTAGGCTTATAGATGATTTCCTGGACTATGTTGTTTATTATAATTTCATAATCCCCCCCCATTAATAATTCTTTCTATAACATGAAATACCTCATTGGGTTTTCTTTTTAGAAATAATAAATTTTAATAAAGAATAATTATTAATTCAAAAATAATTACTACCTAACATAATTCTACTTTAATTTTTGATAACATTTTCACTCAACAATATCATCACAAAGAATTTCTAGAAGAATTTATTTTTAATTTTGATAACATATCAATCCATGAGGGTACTCCTTACTATAATGAATAAATATATATCACATCCACCCAATATTGTGGAGTCATCAGCCAACTCATACATCATTTCAATATACATCAATGATAAAAGTTAACACTACATTTTCCTAAAATTCACTTTTAAAAAAAATACATAGGTGCATTGAAAAATTACATTATATAAAAAATATAAATCATTTATATAATTTAAATTCAATTATAAATCCCAAGGTTATTATAAAAATTAAAATATTAATGAAAGGCAACTAAAAAATAATACGAAAACTCATATTTGACTTATCTAAATTTATAACTGAATATGGAAAATTAGGTGCCTCAACTTGAATATCAATTTTAAAGTTATTATGAACCACTTTGGTACAAGAAAAATGTATTTATGGTGTAACCCAAGTATCGAACATCATATATCTTCTTAAGGAATTCTATTTGAAAGCTCATAGAGCACAAAGGGCAATTGAATCAATGGTTATGGTCATTTGAATTTGAATTCATATTTTATATTTTTTAGAAAACATTTCATTTCTAAAGACCAAATAACACATAAAAGACCTCTTAGGGAAAAAGGAGAGATAAAAACAAGGTTTTATAAACTTTTAATCATGAAACGTTACTATACATGGTTACATAAAGGTGAACCAACCATGTAAGGGGCTCTGGTGATGATTTTAACATGCACAGTTATAGTTAAAAATTTTAAAATCCATGACCAACCTATCAAAGGTATTTTCAAAAAAAATTTAAACATTCATGATTATTATAATCATTTTGATAAAACATTAATTAACCATACATTTTTTACTATAATGATCAGCATAGTTTTGAAAACTCATGCACATTTTCCAAGATATCATGTATAAAGTAAAAAAATCATTTTTAACCTCATTTTTCATAATTATAACCTAAAAAATTACTAATACATCTTAAACACCAAAGAACACCAACTAGATATGTTTTTTAGCTTTCAAAAATAGGTTTTATTGAGTTTAACTCATTCTATCAGTTGATTCTTTAGAAATAATAACAAACTCCATAAATCAAAATTTTATTCAATATCTAAATATGTAAATAACACAATTCAAACTAAATAAATTTACAATATTCTTATTTATTAATATTACACAAGTTATTGACTCAAATTAGAAGTTTGTAATCCATGATAATTTCATACTAACTTATACCATTCAAATATTTTCAACCCCACCCAAAATAACAATTTCTCAAGTAAATTCAACAACCAAACACAAATTAACTCCATAAAATAAATATATAACTAGGAAATAAATAGAAAAACCCAAAACTACTAGAAAATTTATAATAATTTCTAAACCATTTTCCAAGAACCCAAAAAAATCAAATTACAAAATAATTACAAAATAATAATATTTCAAAACCACAATCTATAAAAACATATTTTTAAAAATAATAATCCACCCAAACATAAGCATAATCCTCAAGTGTGAAATGTGTATTTCTATATCTTTTACCAAAACAATTTTAATCCAGAAAACATTTCCAAAAATTAGAACTCAATATAATTGCATTCCAAAACATTACTAAGGATGATAAAATTCCTAATTTTGAAAGCCTATTTACTCCATATAGACCCATATAAACACTACCTGAAAAATAATAACTTCTTCCCTCTTCTTTAGACATTTAATTAATCAACTATAATATTATCATTGAAATTTTAGGAAAATATATTATATTTAAAAGTATCATTTTTTTAAAATAATGAGGACATGAAAGACAAGTAAACTACATCCATGAATTAACAAAATGGATTCTAAATATTCCAAAGATAAAAAATTAGAATAATAATCACCTTAATTTTCATATTTTGTTATATTTTAAATAAAATAAATGAAAAAATTCAAAATAACCTTCTAAGAAGTATATAACATAAAGCCTATACATGACCAACTAAACTAAACCCACATCAACAATTTATCATCAAAATATAAAACCTCATTATATCACCTTACAAATCAATTGTTTTTTATACTCATAAATTTAATAACATTTTACACTAAATTATACCTAAGGATTTGGGGAAACTAAATCATGGAAGACACCTCCCAATGATATAATTCCCATAGTAAATTTGGTTTCCACCATAAATGGGATTTTTAAGTCTATTTAGGGATTACTTCCCAGTTACATGGATCATATATCCACCTACCACTGAACTAAATTCGCATTCACTAATAACAATTTTTAACATAATAGTATGAGTACATATCCATTATACCCAAAATCAAGTACCACAAACATCAATCACATACAAGAACACCCCGGGATGGTACAACATACACATAAAATACCATGAAAATAAATATATGTAGAATATAATGATTATAAAAAATAGAATAAGGACCAAACTATCTCTTTATAGAAAATGATACTTCATAATCAATCACTTATAATTATACCTATATGAACTAGTGGTCCCCTAATAATAAAGGAATCAATGATCATACTAATAAAATAAATCCACTTGATACCAAACAGCATACACCAAAACATTTGTAGGTATGGTGTAAAAAAAATAGGGTACCACCAAGAATATATGTAAACCATTTTATAATAAGAACTCTAAAGATATTTTTAAATAAAATTATAAAAAAATAGTACTTCTTTTCTTTATAAGTGCAAAATAACATTTGTTTTATAAAAAATGGTTTCTCTTTAAAAAAATAAAATCATAAAACATATAAGAAAGAATAAAAATGAACTTAAAGGGAAACTATCAAAATAAAACTATATGGAAATAATACCATAAAATAAATAGAAATTACAATAAATATCATGGGTTATAAAATAAAACACACCATGTGGTAAATACAACATAATGCAAAAAACAATATTAAGTAAACACCAAAGGAAATAAAGAGATAAAGCATATCCGGATATATTGTACGTCACTCATGACCTTAATCCCTTCAATCAAACCTAATGAATTTAACTCATTTATAGTTATGGAACTTTTAATTTTTATTCATTTAATGTAATAACTCTATCCATAACATATATTATCAAAATGATCCCTACACAAACATATTTTTTAGTGTTTATCTCCCATATTTAATTAATATTTATAAAATCCTCATAATTTATCATAGGAATAAGTTTTGAAGGAAAAAAACATTTATAATGGAATGGTTGTAATCCACAAGGGTTCTATCAATAATTTTACAAATTTCAAAAATAATGAAATTTCACATGACGTCATTGGATGAAATTCACAATGTATAAAATCATATGAATCCTCTACCAATAAAAAATAAATTACAAATTAAATAGAATTAATATTTTACATTCTATAAAATCATAATTATACCTCTACATCTCTAAAATATTACATATTCTCTAGGTCATAGGAAAATATTGTATTTATCACTATAAAAATATTACATATCAACCAAAAAAATATTAAGCATGAATGAATCCTTGGTCTTCCTAGGAAATATATTATAACTCCCATAGTAACAAATGAAAATTTATTACATAGCTTCAAAAGTGTTATATATCTCATGTCAAACATGTAATTCACCCAATTCTTGGGTCCAGGGGAAAAATACATCTTATAAAAATAACCCAAATACATGATTGGAAAGACCCATATGCATGAAAAGTTGACCCTTATAAATGAGATTACATTTTCCAAATTCTTCAAAGATTCAAAAATTACCCATTAACTAAAAATTAAAAAAAAATTAAATTATATATTTTCCTAATAATACCAAAAATGAAAAAAAAATCATAAATTAATACACCTTTAATATAAATACCCAATATATTTATAAAATCTATAAATGATGCAATTTCACTGAAAATGAAAAAATGGAAGGGATTAATTAATTGAAATAAAAAGTAAAATCAATGAAATAAAAGTATTATCAATTCCCCAACACAGAAGAATATGATTTTTCCTCTTTAACAACCATTTGACACAAACATATCATGCCTTATCAATATCCTTAATTCAGTTTCCTCCATAGGTATATCAAATCCATTTTAGCATCTCTTATTTTCCCATATATATATGTACTTAAATCATAGGAATTATATCTCACATTACAAAAATATAAATTTAAGAAAACAGTTTCTCATCCAAACACATAAAGGGGTCACAATACACTTTATGAGCTTATAAATATCCAACCAATGAGTCATGAAATTGTATTAATCATGAGGAAATTTTATGTTTAATTATTGGTTATGTTTTCATAGGTTTAAATGTTTAAAACTATTAGGAATAATAAGGGAATTTTACTCCTATTAAAGAAATCTAAAATATTATTAGATTTACACTAAACTTGGTATCCTCACCCATTATTCTATTCAATAATTCATTTTCCAACACATTGATTCTCATAAAATGTTTACACCTTTTTCACTTTAGTAATATTTTTTTTACTCTTGTAATTTTATTAATATGTCTCTTCTAATTTAATTCCCAAATTATTCATAGAAATATATATTAAAGGTAAAGATTGGATTATTTTAACTTTAAAAAAGGTTTTGAACATACCATTCCAAATTCTATAGTATATTTTCACTTACAACTTTCAATAATTTATGTTTCACAAGTTGTTTTCTAATGAAATGCATAGAAGCTTCATAAAATGATCTTATCTCTAATAATATTCTCGCAAAAACATTAATTAATATTTCTTTTAAACATATTCTTAGAAATAATTTTCTTCTTAATGAATCTGGAATTGATATAGAACCTATAATGAAACTCCCTCACCCACCCTTGATTTCAACAAGGATTGTATAATTTACTTCTAAAGAATTTTAGATATGAATTTTATTATTGTAAAGTGGCAACCTAACAAAGTTTACATGGCAATTGGGGGACAAAAAATTTATTTCTATAATGTACGATTGAAAAAATATTTTAATGTAAAAAAAAATTTTAAAACTAAAATAATTCCATAATAATTTTCAAAATAAGTAATTTAATGTTCCAAGGTTTGATAGAAAATATAGTAAATTCTAGTTAATAAATCATGGTTTGGTTATCTCAATAAGTTTGGTTATTATGAAGAAGAAGTAAAAGGGTTTTATAATCCTTATTAGTAATTTATTTTAATATTGTATAGTAGTTCATGGAATAGTAAAAAAAAAATTTGTGGTCTTTTAATAAATTTTTCAATATCATTGAATCTTAAGAAAAAATTATTTTATCATTAATCTAAGCTATGTTCTATGGGTAAAATTAGTTCACACCACATTATCTTAGGTTATAAAATTAAACAAAATCATAAATGTTGAGATCTTGAGTTTTAAAAACATTAAAAAATGAAAAAGAAACGCTCACAAAGTGAAAGTAAAATAGAAAAAATAAAAACAAAAAACCAAAAATCCTAATCTTACAAAGGATATTCCTCCCCCCAAAAACATACTTTGTGAAATGTTCTCATTGTGTGATTATAGAATCAAAATTTCGAAATTAGGACTTATAATAATAGAAAAAAATTAATTATAAGTTATAAAACAACTTTTCCTTAGATATATTTAGCAACATGAAATAAAACTTTCTCCCCAAAATATTTTTTCAAATTTCTCTCTAAAGAGCTTTAATCAGTTCCCATTGACTATAAATGGTACATTATTCTCTATTTCTTTAACCTATGTAGAACCAAAAGAAAAAAATAGTAATAAAAAAAGTTCCATTCCATTTTGAATGAAATTTTCTAAGGAATAGTCTGAGTATGGAATCAAATAACCTCACATTATCTCTCTCATTAGACACCATACTAATGATCAGTTCATTATAAAAAACATTTGTTTTCTCCTTTTAATGAACAAAGTTTCCATCGGCATTTAATTTTTCTCCATCCAACTCTTTAGAGAATAAGTTTCTCACATTTACATATTAAAATTAGAACACCCTAATATTTTAAAATAGCATAGTGTTTAATAGAATATACAATGTACAACATTGAATTTAAATGAACTATACTATACAATTAAAATATTATTATTTATTGTAATAGTTATCTAATTGCCATAGAAATGGTGGGTATGAATTTTGTTAACTAAACTATGAAATATATAAAATAAACCTACTCGAAAAATATTCATTTATTAATTATTAGGAAATAAACACCCAATTTTCAGTAAGGTTATTGTATTCTTCAAAAATGTGTCTTCTTTAAAAAAATTTGTTTTTAGAAAATATATTACAATTTATTTATTTAAATTCAACTGATTTAATATACTAAAAATAATATAATTATTTAAATTGGAATATCAAAATTATCTTTTGCTAAAATTTTTGATTTTTTCTAGGAAGATTGATTTTTCAGGGAATAGTGAAAAATACCGATTTTCAATAAAAAAATATACCTTTGTTTCAATGATTTAAAAACTTTTACATTGATTTAAAATTATATAAAACTAAACTTTTTTCTATTATTTTATAATTAATTTAATTAATTTATTTTGTATTAATTTTATGATTGAATTTACAATAAAACATTTTTTATACCAAAAAATGACATTTTACTAAAAAACTACATTTTATTATGTTTTGAGTATTGATTTTAAATTATTTGATTCCAATTATATATATTTAATATTAACAAATTGGTTCAATATTTCTAATTAATAGATTCAAATTTGTTAAATAAACCCCTTTTATTTTTATTCAATATGAATTGTAAACATGGAAAAATTTATGACTTTGGTAAAAGGTAAATCAGGTTAATCAAGATTAAAAATAATTTATACGGCCATAAGTCTTTCATCATATTTTTTTGGAGGAAGGTAATTATACCATTTTCATTTTATACTAAGAAATTATTTTTTTTAATGGCTACATGTCCATTAAAATTACCTACATAATGTTTAAATCAAGGAATGTTACAAAATGTCACTCTCTTAGTTTTAAATATAATTTATGTGTTAATATAGGGAAAAAACCAAGTATTTAATGATTATTAACCATAATTTTATTGGTAATGAAATTATATTCCTCATGTTAATTTATTTCTCCTTTTTAAGGACTAAATAATTTCCTTAAATAATTATGAAATGCCAATGCAATGTTTATTCAATTTAAAAAGAAGATAAATTAATTTAAAAAGGATAAAAGTGATATAATTTTAATGATTTCATTTTTACTATGAATTTTATAGATTTACATGACCTATTAGGATGGTTTTAAATAATTATATTTTAATTCCCCCTTTTTCTTCATCTAGTCAAAGTGAAATTAAATGAATAATGTTCCAAATGATATTAATGATATTTTATAACAAATAATATTTAATTGACCGATTTAAAACTTTTAAAAAATAATAAATTGATACAAATTAAATTTAAATGGTTTTAAACATCAACAATTTTCCATTTAATGGTTTTTTATGACTTTATGGTAACATCATTAACACTTAAAGTGTAGAAAAATTTAATATTATGGTAATTATCTAAAGGGTTAACTAGGCTAAATACTAAAAGATAAGGGAGAAAAAAACTCCAAATTTGTCTAAATTTTATTTTATGGCATAATTTAGAATTATCAAAATCTTATTTTTAAATTATAAACATTTGGACTCATTTAGGCATGAAAAATAATTTAGATTATTTTAATACATTAATAAATTCCTAGAGTGCCTCTCCCCTCAATTATTAAATGCACCCCTTACTTTGCTTATTAACACAAAATTAATCCATATTTCACAACAAAAACCTACCCATTACTCTTCTAAACATCCTTATACAAGTTTTAGTGGTTTTGATCCTTCCAAAAGACCTATCGTAGGCCCCTTAAGAAGAGATCTAAAAAAATCTACAGAGGTTGGCGTAATTTTCATTACTAAGTCCATCAAGTTTATTTATTATTATAATTCCTATAAAAGTGTTTTAACTGAACATATATAACATGTATAAATATGTTGACAATAGTAACATGTTCCATAGCCCCCTTAGTAAGGGATCTAAAGGAACTCAATCAAAGAAGGTGTAATTGTCTTTATCTAGTCCTTCAAGTTTATTTTTTCTTATACTTCCTCTTAAATTGGTTTACACATATTAAAATAATAGCTTCAGTATCTTAAATTTATAGAGAAATTGTTTTTATAATGTTATAACCATATTACATCATAGGCTCATCCTATGAAAATAGAAGAAATTGTATGTGCGTACGTACGGAAAACATCTCCATGGTGTGGTGTAATTTGTTTTTCAACACCATTTCACTTGGATGGTTATAAATATGTTAGTAATAAATTTATATGATATTTATGAAATAAATATTCTTCTAGAATAAAAATATCATATATACCTTATTAACTTCCAATCCTTTGGAAAATGATTACATTACCCAGAAGTATATGTGCACTACCACCATCACGAATAGATGTGATCTGTTTTTCATTTATGATTTATAAAGATCATAATAAGGTTAAATGTAATGAATATATTTGATATATATGACATAATAATGATTATTTAATTGATAATTATTATTTAACATTTTTTGTTCCATCTATCAAATAATTGAAATAGTGTTTAGTCATAAGTACAACCTACCATCTCCATAAATGGTGTAATTCATTTTTCAATATCTATATTTTGTGGATTAATATAAATATATATAAATTTAATATGTATTATAAGTATACCATGAATAAAATTATTGATATTATATAACCAAGACAAATATAAAATTATTGAAACTACCACATTAAAACATACATGAAAAATGAAGTAGTTGACACACGAAATAATGATAATAGTAATGAAATCATTAAAAAACTGGTTATAAAATATTATAAATATATCATATATGAAATTATAGATTAGTATATGGTATTTATGTAATTATAGTAAACATAAATTTATTATACTGAAGGATAAAAGCACTTATGAGAAAATGTTACCTTAAGGTAAGGGATATCGTATCAATTTCCAATCCATTGAGACATATTTAGTAATATGCTTCTATTCAGTTTTATATGAAGTATAAACTGTACCTTTGAGGTATTCAAAATGAATATATATTTATTTATAATGAATAAAGATAAATTAAATTTTACTATTTTATTGATTTTATATATTTTCTTCTAACTTTTTCTCTCTATGAAACACAAATAAAGCATAGAAATGTTTAATATAAAATCTGATCATATTTCTCTTTTTATCAGATATATTTTTATTTCACATCAATATTTTAATTAAAAAAATTTAAAAAAAATTAAATTCTATAATGATTTATTAAAATAAATATTTAACCATGATTTAATTTTATAGAAAATTATTGAAATGGAATCTTTATGTCGTTTTCTGTACAAGGTAATTTTCTTAAAAAAGTGTGAAAGTAATGTTTTAATTTATCTTTTATGAAATTAATTTAATTTTGTACCAACTTGCCAATAAATATTTTTTATATTCCATTATAATTTTACAACATTATTTTCAAATAAAATTTATTCCTTAATATGTTGGAAATTTTTATTTTGTATAATTGAATTTCTAAATGAAATGATATTTTTCTCAAAAATATTTTTAATGATATTTATTTGGTATATATATTTATCCATGAAACAAAACCTTTTATATTAATTATTCACCACTGGCGATATGTGTTAATGATACCATACTTTGGAAAATTCACTTACATATCATCATTGGATATTACATTTCTCTTAAATATCAATATTCATTTTATCATGGATATGATTATTTCCTAACATGTATACTATTTCTTTATTCAGTTTTATACTTGGAAAGTATTTTATTGACTCAAGAATTACTTAAGAATCCATATTCTTTACACAATATAGATATTTTTTATAATAAATTGATCATTTAATATAAAAGGAATGCATCGGACAAGCAGTGGTGAGTGGGGACCAAAATTTTATATCCCTTATATAAATTGATAAGTCTCATGATATACCTAAGTAAGCTTGCATTAAATACATTTTTGTTTTATAGCTACCCACTATTTTAAAATATACTAAAACAAGTACATGATGTTATAGATATCATTAAGCCTGAGATCATACCATCCAATATCAATACATGTATTCATCCATAATTAAGCTATTATTATCCCTAAGATTAAAACATTAATATTACCAATAGATTATATTTTTCTCATGTTATAGATTAAATGTCATGTGTTTTTAGTTATTTACCTTACAATTTTGATTATTCATTTTTAGTCATGATATCTTCTATTGTACAAAACTGATACTAATCATATGGTCCCACCCTTTTATTTGTTTTCTTTTCCCCATGGTAAAGAGAAGTATATTATGAATAATATTTAGGATGAAATATTTTATTATGCTATATATTTTTTATTTGTAATTTGATATGGAAATAATGTATGTTTCTGGTACTTCAAGACTACTAAAATATTTAGTGATTGAGGATGTAATGTCTTGTATCTAATACTAATGTTATAAAGAATACACCAACTCTGGGGAACCAGAGTTTGGGTTGTTAAAGAAGGTATAAGAGGAATATTAGTATAAAACATGGAAAGTAGATTTAGGAAAACATAGATTAGGGTGTGTAACCCTATAATAAAATTTTATAATATTCCTATAGAGACCAAACTTATGATTTTTATACTTGTTATAAATAAATATTTTATTTTATCTTAAGTATTTTTACTACTTTTAAAATTAAAAATTATGATTCAATGTTTTATAATATAATTTACTGCATGACATTGTTTAGAAAAGGAAGCCAGTGAAAGGAATTGAAACAATTTCGGTGCATGTAATCCGTGTAGGGATTTCCATCCTAGGTTTGACAATGAAGCTGGAGTTGGAGTTATGCTAGGAGTAAAAAAATTATAACTATATTAGGCCAGCTGAATCAAGATATAACCAATAACTGTACTTTTATGGAGTAGCCTTTTGATCCACAATGTGGTGTAACAATGTTAGACTACTTCATCTGTTCGCAACCTCTATAATTTAATGGGAATAAAAAACAATTTATAGTTTATAAATGGATAAGTTACCTAGAGAAGACATTTATTTATTTATGAATTAATTAATGGGAGAGGGTTTGGATGGTAGTTTATCATCTTTTAGAGGGTACTAACAAATGTTGGTCACTGATTCAAAATAATAAGAATGAGGAGGAAAAATCAAGCATGGAATGGGATAATATTAATGAACTTTTCCGGCAAAAACATTTTCATCATGAACAATGAGTGGATATGGAGAGAAAATTAATGATTTTGAGACAAAAGGAAGATGGAAATGTTTCTAAGTATGAATGCTGCTTTAAAAGGTTATAAAGGCATGATTTGGACTATGTATTAAATTTAAAGAGTAAAATTGATTGTTTATTTGATGAGATAAATCCAATCCTTCAAAGGGAACTAGTCTCTCAATAAACCTCTCATAAAATTATGTTGTACCATGTTTTATCAAGATAGATAGAAAGATCTCCAAGTCTTATGTAATTTAAGGGATTCCAAAGAAAAATAGGATGGAATAGAAAAAATGGATAAGTTGAAGAAGACAAAGAATGATTTTCCCACATGTGAAAATTTTAGAAATAAAAACTCAAGTACATTATTTAATGGAATGGTATCTTCATTAAATTATGAAAATTAAGGAAATAATGCATAGAATGAAAGGGTGATAAAGAAACATATAATATTGGGTTTTTCAACCATAATAAGATGGGGAACTTTGAAAATGGATTCCACAAGAACACCGAGAACCAACCACAGATGAATCCAAGGGGGTAATGTCATTCTTATGAAATTACAACAGTTGAAACATAATGATTAATGTTATTTTGTATTTATATTTAAGAATTTAAAAAATGATATATGTTTTTATAATAATAATAAAATATATAAGTGTTTTACTGAATTAGTCTTATTTATGGCATGGAAATCATATGTTGGATGGTACCAATAACTAATAAAGATGATATAGTTGAAAGGAGATATTTTGGAGAATACATGAATATAGTTAAGATAATACTTAATGTGTTCCTCGTGTTGATTTAATAATGTCTATCTGGGATAAATAAAATATTAAATTTAAAAATGTTAATGGAGATGTATTAGTGACTTTTAAAATTCTTAGTTATTTGATGAAAAAATAATTTTTGGGGAAGTTTCCTACATTTTTGGATTTATGGGATATATATAATAAGGATAAAGATAATGTTAATTCAGTTTATTAGTATGTTTGATCATGGTATTCACATGTTTGGAATGTGACATTGTGAATTTCTTTATGTTAGCTAGTGGTAAATGTTTGATCAAAATTTTTGGGTTTTGAATATGGATAAAAATATTTTAGAGGAGTCATATGGTTTGCTACTTATTTAATGTATTAAGCTGACCTTTAGATGTTATTTTTTGATGTTAAAGTATGATTTATCATATTGAATAACCTATACTAATCATTTTTTGTTTTAGTAAATATATAGAGGTCAGAAGAATGAAAATGTTCTCTATCATTATTTATTAATCTTTGGTCATTAGTTTTATCTTCTATGTTTCCACATCCCACTAATTTTATACCATTTGGAAACCTAGTTTTATCACCTTCATTTTTCCCTTTCCCTCTTTTAAGATGAAATTTTATTAACCCGTTTAATACTATGGGTTTTCCTTAATGAAATTTTCAAATTAAAAACCCTTTATTATCCATAATAAGGCAAATTTCTGAGAACACAATTTATTAAAGGGGGTAGAATGTAATACCCTAATATTTGAAAATAAAACTATGTTTGAAATCTTACATAACATGTAACAGTGATTCTAAAAAAACTATAATATACTATTATAATATTTTTTAAATATAACAATTTTATCCTAGATACTCAGTTAGTGTGTACAAATATTATTAAATAAATTATTAAATATATATATATAAATTAAATACTCAAGAAAAAAATTAGGGATTAATGCTTAGGAAATATGTACCCAATTTTTAATAAGGGTTTTTATGCTTCAGAAATATGTTTCATTCAATAATTAATTTTACTAATTTTCTGGAGAAAATATCATAATTAATTTTTGGAACATGTATAAATATTATTTTACAATAATAATACCATATTTCAAATCCTCATATCAAAATGATATTTTGGTGAAATTTTTGGTTTTCTCTTTCCAATTATTTCTTTTTTGGTGTATATTGAAAAAACTACTAAAATAAGAAATATTTGTGAGGGGTAATTTATGACAGAACCCCCTTCAAAATTATTAATTTCATAGGGGGTCCTATTAGAAATTACATATAGCTGAAAATGGTCTTTAAAACACTTTTTTTTTATGACCGATGTCACAAATATATTTTTTTGTGATGGGTGACCACGCATCGTAAAAATATTTTCCTGATTATATATATGTTAGCATTTCCAAAAGGATTGATCTCCATTCATAAATATTATAAATAAATAAATGAAATAAAAAAATTAAAAAAAATTAAAAACATCACAATAATTTCATAAATAAATAAATAAATAAAATTAAAAGATAAAAAACATGAAACAACATAATAATATAAAAAAACACAATATATAAAATTATAAATATATTTATTAATTACTATAATACAAAAAAAATATTTATACAAAATTTTATCAAAATAAATCTGTCAAAAAATACATAAAGCACTGAGGATGTGGAGGGTCAACTAGAGGAGGTGGTTGATGCAACTCCATCATTATACCCTGCATCAAGCATCACATGTACTCCATCATTTTTTTCTGTTGCTGCTCATGAAATTGACACTTGTCTTACTCCTACTACTCATGTTATTGATGAAACTATTCTTAATCTCTATGCATGGTCTCTATAACCTCATCATGCACTCAGGGATTCTCCTCATACTATATAGTTGATGGTGATGTTTTTCCATGAGATCTCTATGAGCTGGATAATGATAACATCGTAATACCATAATAACTTTTAGTGCCCTTGTGTTCATACAGTTTGGAGGAGAGGTAATCAAGGATAAACCTATGAGTGATGGAAGATGAATCAAATGAGAGAGACAACAATGACATGCTTAGTGATTTTTCCACTTTTTGGTTAAATCTATCCTCATTATAAAATAAGGTTTTACTAATAATTGTGCATTTACATTACAATTATTCGTAAAACATTATTTTCTCAGGAATATAGATTAAACCAAAAAAGGGAAAAACTCCCTAAGCATGTTATTGTTATCTCTCACATCTATTTCATCCTTCATCACTCACAGGTTTACTCATGATAAACTCTCCTTTAAATGATTTGAACTTATGGGAATCATAATTCTTTCACTCTATTGTTTCTTTTATCCCATATGCTCAAAGATTCCCTCACTCCCCTTGGTCATCCTTATATTACTAATTATGGTTAGTAATAGTTAATTGTGGTTAATTGTGGTTAATTTTGAACAATTTTGGTTAATTTTGGTTAATTGTGGTAAATACTACTCATTACCAATAATCTTTACAAATATCCACTCATTGCTACTAATTTTTACCAATTAACACTCATTACTACTAATTTTTACTAATTAAGACTCATTTCCGCTGATTTTTTTAAGTACCACTCATATTTATAAATTTTTAGTCATTATCACTCATTACTACTAATTTTTATTCATGTCCACTCATTATCACCAATTTTTAATAATTACCGGTCATTACTAGAAATTATTACTAATTTTTACTCATTAGGAGATATTTTTACTCACTACTACTCATTATTGGTTATTATTACTCGTTATTTCTTATTACCAGTAATATTTACTCATAACTGATTTTTACAACTAAATTTCACTCATTACCACTCATTACCACTAATATTTACTAATTATGGCTCACTACTGCTATTTTTTACTAATTATGACTAATTCCAGCTAATGTTTACTAATTAGTGGGCATTATTTAAAAATTTTACTAATTACTACTAATTTTTACTAATTATCACTCATTATAGATAATTTTTAATAATTATCACATATTGTTGATAATTTTTTATAATTAATGCTCATTACCTGTATTTTTACTAATTACCACCCATTTTCGCTATTTTAATATAATTATCGCTAATTTTTAGAAATTAACATACACTACCATTAATTTCTACTAATTACCTCTCATTTCCACTAATATTTACTAATTAACACTCATTTACCTTAATTTTTACTAATTACCACTCATTATTCTACAATTTTACTGATTACTACTTGTTACTATTAATTTTAACTAATTACCCCTCATTACATATAATATTTACCGATTACCGCTCCTTTCCACTAATTTTTCCAAATTAACACTCATTGCCACTAATTTCTACTAATTAAGGGCCTTTACAATTAATTTTTACTAATTACCACTCATTATCATTTTTTTCTACTATTTAACACCTATTTCCACTAATATTTATTAATTCCCGCTCACCACAACTAATATTTACAAGTTTCCACTCATGTTTTTTAATTTTAACTAATTGTTGCTCATTTTTTGAAAATTTTTACTCATTACCACTCATAACTTGAAATCCTTACTACTTACTGCTTGTTATCTGTAATTTTTTCTCATTACCACTCATTTTTTAAAAACATTTCCAGTAACCACTCATTATCAGTAATTTTTACTAAAAATCGCTCATAAATGATAATTTTGACTAATTACCGCTCATTACCAGTAATGTTTACTAACAACCTCTAATTACCATTAATTTTTACTAATTAATCTTCATGTTTTCTAATTTTAACTAATTAACTCCAATTTCTGTGAATTTTATCTAATTAACTCTCATCTTAACTAATTTTTAATAATTACCACTCAATTTTGCAAATTTTTACTAATTCCAACTCATTCGTGGTCATTTCTTCTAATTACACCTATTTTATTCTAATTACTCATGATTTATAATAATTATTTCAAATTTTTACTAATTTTCGTTAATTTGTACTTATGACCACTAATTTTTACAATTTTTTATATTATTAATATTTACCGTCAATAACAAAAAATTAATGTTAATCACTACAAATTACTAATTACTTTTAATTATTACAAATTACTATAAAATATTATTACTTATTACTAAGACCTTGAATTCTTACTAAGTTATATTAATTAATACTATTTATCTATCAATTATAGTAGTTACTACTAATCACAACTAATTAATGATAATTAAAACTAATTATGTTATTTGAAACTAATTATTAATAATTAAAAATAATTACTGATAATTAAAACTAAATAATTCTAATTAAAAATAATTATTACAACTTAAAAATAATTAATGCTAATTAACAATAATAATTTTGAATATAGAATAAAATAAATTAATTAATAATTAAAAACCTTAAACAAATATGTCAAAATTGAAGCTTTTATCGAATAAAAATATGAAAGTTTGCTTCCTAGTAAAAATTAAAACTATTGGTGGTAGAAATTAAAAAAGGAGATGAGAGAAGAAGAGATGAGTGGATATGAGAGCTCAAAAGTGGAATGGGAGGATGAAAATTGGTTGTGGCATATATATATGTTAGATGCATAGCGATTAGACTATTTACAACGGGATACACACAACTAATAGTATTATTTGTGACTGGACCTATTGAAAATAGTACCCATCATAAATAAGGATGTAGGCGATAAAAAATTATTTATAATGGACCCCATCAAAAATATTCTTTTACTGACACATTATTTGGTATGGGTTACAAATTCTCATCCTAATAACCATAATAACAAATAGTATTTGTGATGGGAGTAAATACCTATCGCAAATAATATTTCCCATAGTTTGGAGAACCTGCGCCCTAAACGTATTTGTGATGTAAAGGTTTCTCGTTACAAATAATTTTTTATATAAGGGTATTTCGGATGGGAAACAAATCCCATCACAAATAGTCCCACTATGAGGGCTATTTGTGACTGACAACAGGCCCATCGCAAATAGCGAATCACAAAATTTGGTTTTTCTAGAAGTGAAGGTGCAAATTTTTATTGAAAATAATATTTTTAACAAGGATTAACAATGTTACATTTTTTTTAAATTGTTTTAAACTAAAATTTGTTCTCTTATATTATTAATAAATCAATTAAGTTCATTAGAATCAACTTTATGAATAAATTTTGTATAAACACATTTTTAAACAAAAAAATCTTGGAAAAATAATTTTTGTTGAATTTTGGGTTTTGATTCTATAAATTATTTCAACTTGTAGATGTTTAATATTCACAAATTTATTTCCTATTATGAATCATGAGGATTATTTTTGGTAAATAGACTCCTTTTTTTAGTCAATCTAAATAGTAATCATGGTAAAATTTATCACATCGTTAAATGGTAAATCGGATAAATCTATGTTAAAATAAAGTGATAAGGTAATAATATTATCATCATAATTATTATTAGAGAAATATAATTATAACCACTTTACCTTATTCACTAACATTTTTTTATGGACATATTTCCTTAAAAATGACCTATATAATATTAAAATCAAAGTCACTCTCTTAGTTTTAAATATATATTAAGAGTCAAAATAATGAAAAACTATTTTTTGAAGAAATAATGATGGTAATTTTTTCATAATAAAATTATATTCATGATGATATTTTATTTCTATTTTTTGTGATTAAATAATTACCTTAAAAACTTGTTCCATACTAATACAGCATTTACATAATTAAGAGAAAAGTTAAATAAATGAATTCCAAAAAATAAAAGAGATATAATTGTAATGAGTTAAGGTGACCCATGAATTTTATAGATTTATATGATATATTTAGAATTTTTTTGTAATTAATTTTTAATTCCCCCATTTTCTATTATCATTTAAAGTCAAATTAAATGAACAGTGTTAAAAATGACATTAAAGGTATTTTATAATAAATAATATTTTACTAATTGATTTGAAATTTATTAAAAAATTAAATTCATCCAAATTAATTGTATATGGTTTTAAAAATTAACAATTGTCCATTTTTTAGTCTTTCTTCATTTTATATTAACATCCTTAACAATTAAAGGGTATAAAACATGAATAATATGGTAATTGTCAAAAATGATTAATGGGGATTAAAACTAAAAGATAATGGTAAAAAATTACCCAAAACATGACCAAATTTTATTTTATTTGAGTATTTAGAATTAAAATCATATTATGTTCTAATTATTACAATTTTTATTCATTTGGATATGAAAAAAATTTTATATAAATTTAATACTGTATGAAATTCTAACAGTGCCCCTACCATCACTTATAAAAGGGTACCCCTTCAATCACTTGTTTACACCACTTTGAGCCATATATCTCAACAAACACCACACAATTACTCTTTCAAGAATTATTATATAAGTTCTATAGTTTATTTTCCTTCTAAAATTCTTACCCTAGGCCCCTTAAGAAGAGATATTTAGGAATTCTACTGAATAAGAGGTAATTGTCTTCACCAAGTCCATCATGTTTATTTCTTCTTCCAGTTTTTATTGAAGGGTTTTACCCATCATAAAATAATATATATAGTATAATTAATATACTGATATGTCATTATGATTATTCTATAACAAAATTCCATCCTTTTTCCATCTTAAGGAAAGAAAAAACATTGTTTGTTCGTACGTACAACTTATCATCTCCATGTAGCGGTGAAATTCATATTTCATCACCATTTTGCATGGATGGTTATAAAGATGAAAATGAGGAATATATATGACATTTATAAAATAAAAATTATTCTTAAATTAAAATATCAGATATACATTCTTATTATCCAATCCTTTGTAAAATGATAAAGTTACTCGTGCATTCGTGTGGATTATCACCTCTACAAAGCAATGTTATTCACTTTTAATTTAAGCTTTACATGGATGGTAGTAAGGTTTAATTTAATGAATATATATTATATATATTACATAATAAAGACTCTAAAAAAGTAAATTATTATTTACCTTTCTTTCATTCCATCGATCAAAAAATGAAAACAACGTTCATGTGTATGTACAACCTATTGTCTCCTTGAATAGTGTAATTCATTTTTCTATCTCTATATTTTATGGATTACTATAAATATTTTTTTATTGAATATATATGATATATATTACATGAATAAAATTATATAGATGATGGAAGAATGATAAATATGAAAGTAATGGAACAAGCAAATCAAAACATACATAAAAATGAAGTAGTTAACACCTAAAATAGGGATAATAATAAAAAACAATAATAAATGGGTGATAAAATTTCATAAATATATCACATATGACATTATGTATAATAATATTATTTTTTATTTATGTTAAATAAATAAATAAAGTTATACATGATGATAAAATCCTATACGAGGAAAATCCAACTTAAGGTAAGGGATATTATCTCAATTTCCACTCCATTGAGACATATTTGGTAATATGCACCTATTTAATTTTATATGGTGTATATACTATCCCTTTAAGGTATTTGACATGAATAAATATTTATTCATTATTATTAAAGTTTAATTCATGTTTATAGTTTTAACATGTTTCTATATTTTCATTTAACTTTTACTTACTTTTGAACTTGAATCATGGAAATAAATGATTAAAATAAAAATTAATATTATTTCCCTTTTCATGTAATGTCTCAAAAATTCTGTGTAATTTTTTTTAAAATTAAAGGAAATTATTATGATACCACACGCTTTGACGACACAAGATTACAAGGCCCGGTGAGCCTGGAACAAAATTTTGAAAAAACATTTTAAGTACGATTAAGTAAATGTGTGTGCGGGTTTTTCAAGATTTTGAACCAGTGCTTAGATCAAAAATATATGGGCACTGTTAAATTCAGAATGCTAAAAAAAATTTAGAAAGTAATTAACTCCGGCCGAAAAAATATGGACACAAAAGTTAATTTTTGAACCTTTTGAAAAAAATAATAAAATAACATTAAAAAGTTATTTTATTTTCTTTTCATATTCGTTGAGGGGAAGACGGAGACGTTGTGGTGTAGCGATGAGGAGAATTGATGAGGCTCATAAATTTATTGTTAAAATGTTCTATAATTATTCTTTAACGATGCGTAACAGTGATTTTGTTTCAAAAATAAAACAGTGTAACGACGTGATGTCACAGCATAACAGAAATGTTGCGACGTGTTTTCCTTTTATTTTGGTTGATTCATTGGTGGAATGAGGAATTAGACTATGAGGATTCTCTGATGAACCTCTGATTAACATACTCTAAAAAAATAATGACAAATGCCTATGAATATCAAACATCTTAGACGCACCTCGAAGAACGTAGTCGGTAGCGAAAAACGACATTGACATCTTGAAACCTCAAGAACGTAATGTTGCGGCAATGAATATCAAAGAGGTAAGGGTTTAATTTGTCTGAGTTCATCCACATTCTTATTCTAGAAATGAAGAATTTGGATCAACCTACCAATAGGTTCATCCATTAATCGCTCCTTTATGCGGGGTGGTAACTTTTTTGGGGATTTTCAATAACCCGGGTTGAAACTATCATCTGTTGATTGAACTGAAATCTATGAGCCTCCCCCAAATTATAAACCTCTAACACAGAGGTCTTAGGACAACACCAAAAATTCCTGAGCACCATTTCCATGTGAATTCTTTGTGGAAAAACCCTCAAAGTGGCGGTGAGATGATTCCGGGACATTTGTGGTGAATAGGACATTCCTGAGAGAGTACAGGCACAGGTAGCGTGATGAACAGACCACCGGAGCGCATCTGGTGGTCCACTGAGCATCTTCCAACAGCGGAAGTAGCACCAATTTCATGCCTGTCAGCACACCATGGAAGTATTAGGGAGACTTGGTGCCTGCCTGGCGCCGTGTGGAGGGATGGTCCGCGTCTGGGCTGTTTGGGTGGTTCGGAGAGCTGCGATCACTCGACCGCAGCAAGAGGGCCCCACACATCTGCGGGGCAAGCTTAGGTCAGTCTTAGCATCTGAACATGTCACATACAAGAACCACACCCTTGGACCTCACCACATGTGGTGGGCATTGGGCTGGCGGTCCATACCCCAGCCAGTGGGCTAGACAAGCACCGGTTGGCCAGACCCGCTCCAACGTGATGGACCCGCACCACCAGGTCAGACCCACACTGATGGGTCGAACACACACCAATGGTTTTTACCCTCGTATTTAGGCCATAATTGAACCTAACGGGCCCGACCCACGCCTGCAGTCCAGACCCACGCCCTTCAGGCTGGGCCGGAAGAGACCAGGTCATCGGGCGACCCGGCGGGCTGGACCCTCTACCAAATCGGACCTGGTCCAGTGAGGCCCATTGGGCCTGGCCCACTAGCTAGGCCAGACCAGACCAACACATTCCCTAAATGGGTAAACTTAGATCGGTAGAGTTAAACTAGCATATGTGGGACCCCAAGGTCGGCTGGTCTGGTCGGACGGACCGGGTCGGACTAATCCCAGACAAAACCGTCCCCTATTTACAAAAATTCCAATAAATCACAGACTGAGCATCCGATTGATGAGCCATTTGCGGCATTCAGACCCTCTCAATGTGAAAAATATTTTGGAATGCTCTAAGGAGGCTTTCATGAAAGTTGAGATGCAACAAATTGCTTGAGGAGTGGTTCTCCCATGCACTCTATGAACTGAACCCTGTGGTAGGCTTAGACATGAATACTACTTACATTTGACTCTGTATGATTCGAATATGGCCTGGGGAGAAGAACTTCTATGTGAATTCATAGGACCATGGTTGAAATCACTTCTGTGTGACTTTCAGGCCCATGGAACACAAAGAGGAGGAGTACCTCAGTTGTCCATCATTAGTGGGAAGCACTTCTTTGAGACTTTCCAGGCCCACTGTACCCAATGAGGAGGTGTACCTATGTCATCCATGTTTAGTGGGAAGCACTTATATGTGACATGGTAGGCCCACTATACTCAATAAAGGAGGAGTTCTATAGCAGCTTAGTTTTTCAATAATGTGACCAATGATTCTTCTATCACTACCATAAATGTGTACCTGGTGTGAGCTATTTTGTGTTTCATTATTCCCTTTGAAGACTACTATGTGGTCTTCTCTAATTGTTTTGGGATCCCTACTAAGTATTTTTTTTACTCACCTCTGCATGGGATTTTTTGACACATGTTGTGTCTGGTGTAGATGATCAACGTTTCAACATAGACTTTGGTGGACTAGGACATAGTGGTGCTAAGGGAGATGGGATCGATGGACACTATGACGATGGACTTAATGTCCTAGGACTAGGTGGGTCCCAATAGGATCAGGTGGAGAGGATTTTCAACTTCGTATTCCACTAGCTACACTACTCTCGTGATCGGCAAGTGTTTTCCATAGATGGCTATCAGAGTTTCCTTTTTTGTTTTCAGTTCTTTGGTTGGGTTTTTATTTTAGACCACTTATATTAGTTTTACTTGTACCTAGATTTGTTTTAGTGATACATGTTTTCTTTTTGGGGTATGGTACTTGGTTGGGCATGTGTGTGCATACAAGTACATAGGATACTGCCTCCCACTTGCAGGTTGATGCCTTCAGCGCTAGTCGCCAGCCCCTTTCCTTCGGGAGACGGTCTTGGGGTAGTCATAGCATGGTCCCAGGGGTGATGAGTCATGGAAAAGTGGTATCATAGACTAATCGGTATGGCCACAAAGACTCGGAGTCTATGTTTTGTTTTAGGTAAATAGTGTTAAGTGTTTTAAGCCCGACATCCAGATTCGGGGAGTCCAGTGTTGGTGTGGCGGCTGACGTATCCATACACCAAGACCTTGAATTCTACTTTTTGGGTCTATACATGAAATCACTGGTTGAATAAGTGTCTACTTATTTTATTTTGAATAATATTAAGCTCACCATGTATAACCTTATGACTGTGGTACATCATAAACTACCTTAGGATGCCTCGACAAAGAAGACCAGCCAAGATCCCGATACGAGGTCATGGGGACAGCCCACCAAGAGGTGAGGCATCCATTCAAGGACCAGTTCTAGATATGGCCCCACCATGGGGTGCACCAGTGCTACCACCATTTGATGGTCAGCAACTACTGCTGACAGTTCAAGTAGACGACCTGTGCAAACTCAGTTCCATGCACTAGTTTTAGAGATAGAGACCTCCCAGGTTGAAAGGAGAGATAGATCCTTTGGTCACTCAGGACTAGCTGGAGGCAGAGACACGGGTCTTCCTTTTAGTGAAGAAACCTCTTGACTAGATGATGATCTTAGCAGTGAGCCTTCTAAAATGATCTATAGGTAAATGGTGGAGCTTGACCGCCCAAATGAATGATGAGGTGACCCTCACCTGGTATGACTTTGAGTAGATTTTCTGAGATGAGTTTTTTCCCGCAACCTTTATCTTTGTGTGCATTCAGGAGTGGATTTCTCTATAGTAGGGCATCATGACGGAGGCTGAGTACTCAACGAGTTTCACCAAGCTATCTCTATACTCGATTGATATGGGATGAGACCCTTTCTTCTAAGAATGAGCCTTTGAGCAGGGACTCAGGTGGGAGATCAGGGTGTTGGTGTTGTCTCTCAGTATCCCTACTCTGGTAGGGGTGCTGGAAAGAGCCCTTCAAAAAGACATCTTCTTGGAGATGTAGGCACTGAATGCTAGAGCCGCCAGCAGACCCCATGCAGCAAAGTATTCATCAAAGATAAAATAGCATATACTAGGGCCAAAGTGGGCCATTTCATTTTGCGGATGACCCCAATACTCAGGATCAAAAGTACGACGCCCCTGGTCTAGAGGGAGTTAGCTAGAAACTGGGTATTGTTTCTCGTGCGGTGAGAAAGGACACATAGAACATGACTGCCCGATCCACCATACAGATGACCAGCAGACGGTCGAGGAGAAATTGAGGCAAAGGTAGCAGTTAGATATTGGAGTTCTGTAGGGATGCAGACGTGGCAGGGTAGTAGGCCTAGCAGTAGGCTATGGGTGATTGTTTTAGGTGTTACTACCACCACCCACATGTGGTCCACCCTAACTTGAGGGAGCAGGTAGACCGGGGCGAGCATAGATTCAGGAAGTGGAGGTTTATGAGCATGATTCTCTGGAGATGATTTGAGGTATAATCTATGTCTTCTATACCATAGCGACTATTTTATAGACACGGGTACTAGTAACTCCTTCCTTTCCACAGCTCCTGTTTGGAGCTCAGAGATTCCAGTGGAGTCATTGGCTTGATCCCTACAACTAGAGACTCCTACGGTTGGGGATTCGATGATTACACTCTGGTTCTGGTAGTGTGATCTTACTCTAGGATGTGATAGCTTCAGTTGGGATCTCCTAGTAGTTGCGTCGAGGCCTTACGACGTCATATTGGATATGTACTAGTTATCCACAGTCCATGCATAGATAAATTGTTTTAGGCATACACTGCGGTGTGTCCATAGAGATGGGACCAAGATTTATTTCACCAACAAGAATGAAACCCTTACAGTATGGGATGGAATTTCTCAAAGGAGGGTGCAACCAATCAATCACTAGTTGGCTAGCCTTACCCTCGGTATAGTGGATGAGATAAGTCCAAGATTCCCTGTATTGGTGGATGCATAGAAGAATGTTTTTCTTGAGGATGTTTCATAACTACCTTCTCGTATGGAGGTAGAATTTTTTATCAACCTGTGCCCTAGGATGGCACTAATATCAGCACCGACATATCAGATGCTCCAGCGGAGCTTTGTGAGATGAGGGTACAGCTGGAGTACTAGTAATAGTAGGGGTTCATAAGGCCCAGTGTTTCACCATGGGAAGCCCCATTTCTTTTTGCTAAGAAGGCATATGGTAGTTTGAGGTTGTGCATGGAATTTCGGTGCCTAAACTAGGTGACTGTGATAAACAAGTATCCACTACCAAAAATCGATGATCTCTTCAACTAGAAAAAGGTGTTGAAGTGGTCCTCAAGGATAGAACTCAGATCAGGTTATCACCAGCTTTGGGTACGGGATGAGGATGTACCGAAGAAAGACTTCAGGTGCTGATACCGCTACTATATGTTCTTGGTGATGCCTTGAGTCATGAACAACACCCTCTTAGTTTTCATGGTACTCATGAAAAAAATCATCCATCCTTTCCTTGACCGGTTTGTTGTGGTCTTCATTGATGATATTTGGATGTACTCGGTGTCAGAGGATGAGCATGCTACACACCTACAAATAGTCCTGGATACACTTTAAGAGCACCAGCATTATGGAACTCTCTTGAAGTGTTAGTTTTGGATTTGAGAATTCCACTTTCTAGGACACGTTATCTCAGAGGCTGGTGTTGTAGATGATCTGGTGAAGATTGAGTCAGTGCTTTCTTGTGAGCCACCCAGGGGCATGACTAAGGTGCGGATCTTCTTAGGGTCAGTTAGTTACTATCGTAGGTTCATTCTAGACTTCTCTAGAGTAAAATAACCATTATCGAATTTGACATGGAAGGAAAATCCCTTCGTGTGGAGGGAGAAATGTCAACAGAGTTTCCAGGAGCTGAGGTAGAGACTGACTAGTGCCCCTATCTAGAGACTACCAGAGGAGGATGTTGGGTATGTAGTTTAATACGATGCATTAGGACTGGACTGGGTTGTTTCCTCATGTAGGAGTTATCAATGACCACCTATGCCTCATGATTGTTGAGACAGCATTAGAATAACTACACGACCCCTGAACTAGAGTTAGAATCAGTGGTCTTTACATTGAAGATGTGGTGGTACTAATTGATGGGTGAACTGTTTACTGTTTACTTAGACCATAAGAGTCTCAGGTATATCTTCTCCCATAAGGACCTAAACTTGAGATATCGGTGATAGCTAGAGTTTCTCCAGGACTATGACTAATAGATATTTTATACTCCTGGATAGGGGAATGTGGTGGTAGACACACTTAGTAGGAGGACTGGTTTGCAGGAATAGAGTGATGTGATGGAGCAACTGGCCATGATGCAGATATATTTCATGGATGATGGTGGTGATACTTACCTTCAGTTGATGATTATTACTCCCACACTCTTTCAATGACTCCAGTAGGCATAACTGGTGGATGTTAAATATGGGGCTAACGTGCTCAGTTATCCTTAGGATGGTCTCCTGACTGATTTTCGATAGGTGGGGATCACATCATCCTTTTTAGAGGCCCCACCATAGTTCCAGTGATGTTTTAGGAGGAGGTATTGGAAGATTTCCATAAATACCCCTTGGTGGTAGATATTGGTGTGGAGAATATGTACTAGGACCTCTAATGTCAGTACTAGTGGCTGGGTATGAATAAAATGGTAGCCAAGTTCATTTCATGATGCCTCACTTGTCAGAAATTGAAGGTCGAGCATCAGGTTCCAGCAGACTTGGCCTAGACACTCAAGGTACCGGTGAGGAAATGGGATGGTATCTCAATAGAAATTGTGGCAGGGTTACAAAATACATCCAGGGGCTAAGAATCTATCTGGGTGATCGTTGACCGACTCACCAAGTCGGCTCACTTTCTACCCATCTGGGAGCAGTGACAGGTAGACGGCTTGGGACACCTCTACGTCCATGTGATAGTGCGGATTCATGGGGTGCCTTCGATGATTTCCTAAGATCATGACACTCACCTTACATCCTAGCTATGGAGGGGGTTATAGGGGTGTTTAGAAAACAATTATGCTTGAGCATAGATTTTCATCCCTGGATGGATGGTTAGACGAAGCAGACTATACAGACCGTGGATGATAGGCTACGGGCTTGCATCCCAAATTTTGGATATAGTTGGGAGGACCACCTACCACTGGTGGAGTTTTCATATAAAAAAATATATCACTCCATGATTGGTATGGAACCATTTGAGACCTTGTACGAGTGGCCTTATAGATCAACCCTATTCTGGATAGACCCAGGGGAGTCGGTACTAATGGGTCTGGAGTTGGTATGGGATACCACCGAGAAGGTGTAGATCATCCAGGAGCAGATGAAGACTGCAAAAAGGAGTCCAAAGCATTAGGCTGATAGGATATGGAGACCCTTGGAGTTTGAATAGGGAGACCATGTATCCCTTAAGGTCTCACCCCGATGCGGATTTCAGAGATTTGGTCGGGGCGGCAAGCTATCTCTGAGTTTCATCAGAATATTTCAGATCCTAATCAGAGTTGTCAAGGTGGCGTAATACCTAGCACATCCACCATAGATTCAGCGAGTTCATGATGTTTTCCACATATCACAACTTAGTAGGTATGTGCCTGATCCATCCCATGCCATAGACTATGGAAAGTAGGACATTGACGATGGGGTGATGTTTGTGGAGTTCTTAGTTGATATATAAGTTCTACATGAGATGGTCCTATGTTGATGTTTGATTCCTCTATTTCCAGTTCGGTGGTAGAACAAAAATCTCCATGAGAACATATGGGAGTGGGAGGCTCAGATTCTTGCTCAGTACACACATGTATTTGATTAGATTTGTTTTGGATTTTGGGGACATAAAACCCTAAGGTGAGATGAATATAATGGCTCATAAATTTTGTATAATTTTTTTTAATTATATGGAATTATTATGAGACTACATGCTTTGACGGCATGTGAATATGAGGCCCGATGAGCCCGGAATGAAATTTTGAACTTTTTCAGTACACAAAAGTAAATGTTCAAGCGATTTTTTCTATCTTTTTGAATCGGGCGCCCCCATTGGTGCGCTGCTATAGATCCAGGGAGATGTGGCTCCCGTCCGGCACCGCTTGGAGGGATGGCCAGCATCCAGTCCATCTGAGTGGCTCAATGGGCTGTGGTGTCTCAATCATGGAAGGATGACCTCGCATGTCTGTGGGGCCAGTAGAGGCCTAAAGTGCTAGCTAGCCACATCTGAAACAGGTGGCGCACTACCGGCCCACACTGCGAGGGCCGATCTTTGAGTTAGAGGCCCACGCTCCAAGCCAGCGGGTTGGACCCCCATTGGGCCAAACCCACGCTGATAGGCTAGACCCGCACCCTTCGGGCAGGGCAGGATGAGACCGGGTCATAAAGTGACACAGCGGGCTAGACCCTCGGCCAAATCAGGCCGGGTCCAGCGAGGCCCATTGGACATGGCCCACTGGCAAGGCCATAGCAGACCGACCCAGACTTGAACCGTGTTAGGTTGGTTTGTTCTAACTAAACAGGGGTATGTGGGACCCCCGAGTGGGGCTGGTCGGGTCGGTTTGATAGGGTCGGACCAGACCAAGACACAACCGGACCCTGTTTACTAAATCGTTAATTACTCATAGACTGGGCGTCCAATTGATGATCCATTTGTGGAGTTCGGACCCTCTCAATAAGTCATATCATTTGGAATTCCCTATGGAGGATTTCATGGAATTTGAGATGCGATGAATGGTTTGAGGAGCTGTTCTCCTAGGCCTGCTACATACGGAACCTTGTGGTTGGCTAATACCTATACACTGCAGACTTTCGACTCTTTTTGACTCGACTATGGCCCAGTGAGAATCACATCTGTGTGACTTTGTAGGCCCATGGTGGGAAGCACTTCTGTGTGACTTTGCAGGCTCACGGTATGCGATGAGGAGGAGTACCTCAGTTGTCCAAGATTAGTGGGAAGCACTTCTATGTGACTTTATAGTCCCATGACACGTGATGAGGAGGTGGGTCTAAGTAGTCCAAGGTTGGTCGGAAGAACTTCTATGTGACATTGAAGACCCACTGTACTCGATACGGGAGGAGTTCTCTAGTAGCTGAGGCATTCGGTAATGTCACTAATGATTCTTCTATCACTACCATAAATTTATACCTACTGTAAGTTATCTTATGTTTAATGATTTACTATGAGGATTATTTTGTTATATTCCCTTTCTTTGGGGTCCCTACTGATTGTTTTGTTACTCACCCTTGTATGGGCTTCACCCGCCCATGTTGTGTCTAGTGAAGATGATCGATGTTTCAATATAGACTTTGGTGGACCATGACCCATAGGTGCTCAGGGATACGGGACTGATGGACACTACGATGGTGGACTTGGTGGCCTAGGACTTGGCAGGACCTAGTAGGATTGGGTAGGTAGGATTTTCTACTTTGTCTTTCAGTATCTACACTACTCTCGTGATTATGTAGGGTTTTCCATGGATGGACATTAGAGTTTCCTTTTTGTTTTGAATTATTTTGTGGGGTTTGTATTTTTTCCCACTTATATTAGTTGTACTTGTACTCATATTTGTTTAAATGATTATTTTTTCCTTTTCAATGTGTGGGACTTGGTTGGGTGTGTGTGTGCATACATGTACTCAGTAAAATGCCTCCCACTTGCAGTTTGATGCCTTTAGTGCTAGTAACTAGCCTCTGGCCTTCAGGAGGTGGGCTTGGGGTAGTCACAGCATGGGCCTGGGGGGACGGGTTGGGACATTTCCTTAGAAATATTTTTCCTCCAAGTCATTAAATTCATCAACATGTTTTCAAAAAAAATTTACAATTCAATAATTCTTTATAAAAATACATTTTCCCTTTTTTTACTTTTCTATAAAATTATTAAAAATGAATCTTCATATCAGTTTTGGAATGAGGTACTTTTCTTAAAAAACTATGAATGGAATGTTTTATTTTAACTTATATTGAAAAAAAGTAATATCCTATCATAATTATTATTAAATATTTTCAATCTTCAATAAAAATAGACAATTTTATTTTCATAGTAAATTTTTTCCTTAATATTGGTGACATTTTTAGTTTTTATGAGATAATTTATAAGTGAAACAGATATTTTCCTCAAAAAAAATCATGATTTTTTATAGTAATGCTATTAATCAATGAAAACAACCCATTATTTTACAAATTAACCCATAGTTACAATTTATAATGATACCTTCCTTTAAAACATCCAATTACTTGTGATCATTAGATATTATATTTTTCATAAATATTCATATTCCTTTTACCATGGATATGATCATTTCCAAAATTGTATGCCATTTCTTTATATGGTTCTATACTTTGAAAGTATTTGATTAACTATATAATTATTAAGAAATACATATTATTTAGTCAATATTTATTTTAATAAGGAATTATATTAATGGATAAAATCGATCATTCGATATATGTGGAATGAATTTGGAATGAAATGACGGATGGGGCCTAGAATTATATAGCCCCATGATGCATTAAAATGTCTCATGAGAAAAATAAATAATCTTGATTTAAATGGTTTTTTTGTGTATTCCTACCAAAAATTTTAAACTATCTTCATTTAAGGCCTTGATATTATAGATATCAAGATATCAGAGATCATAGATTTCAATATGAATGATTTCCTACATTGAGAATCTAGATATTATTACCCATGATATTGCAGCATTGATATTTTCCATGGATTTTGTTTTCAAGTTATTGATTAGGTGGAATGTGCACCTAGTTATTTATCATTCAGCAATGATTATTCCTTAATTATCCATGATATATTATATTATACATAACCCTTATGGCGATTCTAATCTCACCCTTCTAATTGATTTCTTTTCACCTGGATATAGTGAAGGATGTTATGAGTAATATCAAGGATGCAAGAATGTTTTTATGATATGTATTTTATATTAAAAATGTGACCTGGAAATCATGTTTGTATTATGTTATTCAATACTAATAAACTATTCAGTCCTTTGGGGTGTGATTACTTATATATAGTGCTAATTTAATAAACAAGACACCGTCTCTAGTTTACTAGATTTGGGATTGTTACGAAAATAGATTTAGCTTAGGACTCCAGAGAGGCCAAAAGGATTTATGTTCTAACTCCATAGGTAAATGAAATAGTATTATATACACTAACCAAAAAGGTTACATTCTAATATGAGTTTTAAAAGTATTATTATAATCCCAATGTGCATCATCCAATCTCAATATTCAATCCTTATTATTTGGGTGGATATTTTTCTAAGTTATTTTTTATCCCCCAATTATGTACCTTGTCCGTGCAATTTTTTGAGTAATTTATGGTGTAAAAATCTTATGATGAACTCCATATTTCCTTAAAATAGATTCTAAATATCCATTACAAAAGTATGTGTGTTGATTATTGATGATAAACCTTGGAAACCCAAACCTATAAAATAATTTGGCTCATAGAAATTAATAAACTACTTTGGCATCATCAATTATATTGGGTATGGATTCTACCCAAATTGAATCATAGTCTACTGTAAGTAAAATGTAACCATATCACAAAGAATTATAAAATTATCCCATTAATTCCATATCCCCTAAATCAAAAACATCACTAAAAATGGGTTTTTCTGGAATATTATTTGTTTTTTTAATATTTCTTTGAAACTAAAAAGTTTTATAAGCTCGATATAATTCAAAAGTATCCTAAAAATGGTGATCTAAAACAATACTAAGGCAAGAACATTTATAGTTATTTTCCATTTCCCAAAGTGTCTAAAACTACTCCAAGTATGGAAAAAATTTAATAACAGAATTTATTTTACAACATGGGATTCATTTCATGATTATTCGATCACTTAGAAAATTATATAAATAAGAATTGTCCCAAATTTAATTTTTTAATTAACTCACTAAATTTTAAAGTTATTACACAAAAAATTATATGGGGAACTTCATTGGAATCCATGTAATTCACAAAATCAATGAACCATGATTTAAAAATATTTAGAGAATAAAGTTCTTTATCATAGAATGTATCCTAGATGGGTGGAAAATTTTAGGTTTATAACTTAAAACAATGGGTAGTCTACTCAAATTTCAAGAAACTAAGATCTCACTACCTTTCTTTAACGTTATCCCCTTATAAAAATTTTGAAGCCATAAAATATATCATTGAATCATTAGTTTTTCTTATTTTTTTTATTCACTAAAAATCTATTGGTTGAATGGTTTGTGAATACAATCACTTTATATCCCATAAAGTAACACCTAAACATTCCCTATATGTCTCTCAGGCGTATATTCAATATTATAAGAGTGATTTTATCTATCTTAGTAACATAATTTTGTTTTCTATAATAGATTAACACTCCCCATTTGTTTAGTTTCCTAATAGGGCCAATCTCTCAAACAAAATTTTTTAAAACAGTAAAAGAACTATTTTTATGTACTATTTTGATTATAATAACCCAAGGGTTATCATAAATTCGAAAAATTATTTCTAGAGCCGTAAAATTAGTAACTTATTTCTTAAGAACATCAAAAAATGTAAGATTCAACATTCATTGAACCTGCCAAACAGGTTTGAAAATTTATTGACTTGTTTTATGAGAAAGGTTCCACGTTATAATCATCAATTGATTCTTACATTTATAGAAATTGATCAAAAATTATCCATTTGAGGTCCAAATTCAATAATGATATTGAGGTTGGATACTTGTTTTATGTTACCTTGATTTTGGAGAGGTTTTGGAAAACCTAAATCACCTGACCATAGTAGTATGATCACTAAGTTAAGTTATAATCATATTACTTTTAAAACTATAATTAAAAACCTTTTGAGTATTTTTTTTATAAATTAGGTACCTAGTTCCAAATTTTTGAGCATTTTTTTCCATGTTAGAAACAAGATTTTTAGTAGTTGCATAGGTTTTAATAACTTTGTTGTGATTCCCCCACCCTAGGAAACTCATTAGTTCTTGGATGAGGGTTATAAATGACCAATGGAATGAATCCCTATATTCTATATGTTTCCAACTAGCAGCGATATCCTAATCCATATAATGGGGAGATTATACACTCGAATTAGAGACATAGAGCAATGAAAAAATAACCAAAAAATATTCATCACATAATCAGAGTATGCATAACAATAAATAAACACAATGTTATATAAAATGTATCCAGAAGTAGCATACAATCATATATAAACTAATATCCCACTAGGTAAATACTATATAAAATATATATATACAATACAACACACACACTATCCCTATTGACTTCCCAAAGCCTCGCACACCCCATTTCCAATACCCCTGAGTTGGACTACCTCGATCCATTGCAAATATTATTCTAAACCTAAAATCATACCAAAAGTTATGCACATATACTAGGGGCCCATGCAGAGAGTAAAAAATACATCTTAGTATGTTCTCACCAAGTTTCCTTAGTATACAACATCATATATGTGTATGCATGATGAATAAAATAAACATTTCACAAAAGTGCCTTCAATATCATGTACCAACCAGGACACCATGAATCCCTATGTATCAGGTCACCATGTGCTAACTTGGAAACCATAGCACCTGATCAAACCTTCTTTATATCCTTTTCATAATTCACCTCATCACCTAATTGTCTTATGCCAACGTACTGATTCCTATCCCATGTCTGAAGAGTCAATGTGGGGTGGATTCCATAACCTCAACCCACTAACCATAGACATTGTGCACAATTATACATACATTACTCTTAACCCATCCCTTAAAACTCAAGGGAGGTATATCGGTCTCACATCATCCCATGACCTAGCCCCTATAGTGGTCATCAATCCCAAACTACTCAAGGAAAGGTTTTATCCATACACACTAACCTAAACCATGTATCATAATGTCCTCAACTCAATTCCTAAAGGAGTCGATCATGGTGATCACACCAACCAATACCCACAGACTCTGGGGAGGTCACATCAAATTTTTCCATCCACATAGGCTCTGGGGATGTCCAATCACACTGAACCATCCCAATAGATCCTATGAATATCCTAACAACATGAATGAACATAGGTCTTATAGCATATTACACATCACTCCATTTAACCCTCAGTCCCTAGTAACTAAATACTTATCCCTTCACTAAATCACATCTTAAGTCATCCATTAAGGATTCCACTAGATCCTCCAGACATAATATAGTATCTACCTATTCATACAATCCCACACTAATCACCCATTGGTGAAAAAATATCTCAAAGTCCCCTATGACCCAGATCTCATGTCCTAATACACATCATCTTCAAGTCCCTAAAGATTGTTGGTTCTTCTACCTAAGGATCGTCCCAAGCCACTTCACTCTAAGACCCTTTGAATCCCAATGACAAGCCCCAAAAAAACCAACTACCAATACTTTTTTCAAATCTCACATATCCTAATGGAGATTCCTCAACCTTCCACTTAGAGAAAAACTATCTTCATGAAACACCATCTTTTACTAAAGGAATCATCGTGATCACATTATCCATCAAGTCTCAAAAAACCCTAAGAAGTGTGTTAGCCACCAAGGCTAAGAGTCATGATTATCCCACCTATCCTCACTAGTCCTAGTCCTCTCACACACACTAGATTATCCCTAGGGAAACCTATTATAGGATTTCCAAATAACAATGCATACCCTAAGACCTACCTAAGGCCTCACATCATTTTAACCAATACTCATTAAACATGTTGATATAGTCACTGGGGGATTTAATGCACTAAAAGTGATTAAGATAACTTATACTAAACCTATAAGGATAAACACCAATCTTTCTTCTTCACTCTCCCAATTTCACTCTATAAAACCTAGACCTGAATCCATAAAACATGCATTTAATAGGAAATAATACATAACAAGTATATGGATTTGTATTAAAGGGAACACCAACCTCCATCAAGGGCTTACCACCCAAGCCGTACTGCACAACTCCATGGCCAATCCCATCCACGCCTCAACCAAGCTCATACCTTCACCCAATCTACTGTCTCACATCAAATGGATAAAATAATTAAATATAAAAACTTCTAAATAAATGTTCAAATTAGAATAAAAAAAGAGGAATATTCAGTCAAAAACTCACCAAGAACCATTATTTCATTGAAAACATAACCAACTACACATTTAATGTCTGAAGTTCACACCCATCACCATCTTGAGAAAAATATCTATCACCTGGGACCCATAAACCATCAATTCCCTTTGATTTTAAAAATAACCAACATAAATATAAGTTAGAATCTAAACTCCACTAAAATGTGAAAACAATGACCTATAGACAACGTATTGGTTCCTTCTCTATCCACTGAGCACAAAAACCCAATCTGAATCAATATATTCCACCTTTCTCTAGGGGAATAAAAACTAAAACCCTGAACTAAATTGGCCAAATTACCATGTGGTGAATAGAAACAAAAATAAATGGAGAATATTTCCTAGAATCCCAAAAACAACACCACTAAAAACACCCCAAAAACAAGAGGAGGAATATAGGTGAGTGGTTCTACCAAAATGGCATCCACATGTGTGCTCCATTCGCCAAAAGAAAGGGGTCACCCCCCCCCCCCTTATTTTTTATTTTTGAACTGCTGACACAAATTTATGATGTGAACCCATTTTTCACATCCTGAACTCCTAGTTCTCATCCTAAACTAGTTATGTAATAGTAACTCTACATCTATCATAATTTTTAATATCATTAAGTCCAACCTTATGGTGTGAATTATCTACATTGTGTCCTTTATGCATCCTAACCACTCCAACTCATTTCAAACACTAACCTAAACATCTAAGACATTCACCAAACCTAAAATTGAGTAAAAATATACCTTTTGGGATGTATAAACCATTGGAATCCCATTTTAGGTCTCAGTTATCAAAAAAACAATCAACCATGTAGAAAATTCAAAATCCTCTGAAACATAAAAATCTAAAAACACATAGGGTATTACAAACTTCCTACCATAATGTATATTTCCCTCAAGAGACCATGGTAATCTTTCAACCATATATATCAACCTACTATAATAAAAAATTCACTAATGACTAACCAAATTCTATATATGAATGCCAACAATGCCTCCGTTACCCAAATCTAACAACCAAACATAATATTCTAAGGATGATGTGTTTCCCCCTCACTACCAACACCACCCCTGAGACAAAACACACCACACCCATCTATTCTGAGACACCATGGTCTTTTAAAAAAATTTAACATGAGACTTTTGTTTTCCCCACTATAAGAATCCACATTCCATTTATTATTCCCAAAAAATTGTGCACCTCTCCATAGGAATCAAAAATAAAAAATACTCCTTCAGTGGTCACTCACCCCCTAATGTCATTTAAAACAAAACATAAATCATATTTCTCCTCTCAACATGTCTAATTCAAAAAAGAACACTGGTAAAAGCTACTCCGTATAAATTTTCCCAAAATTATAAGTCACACTCATTGATGCATTCTCAAAAAACCACCAACTCAAAATTTTCACTAATGACTCACACTCACAGGGTTCGGCTCAAGCCCTGAGTCACAACTTTAACTTGTATTTCTTTTCAAAACTTCTTATTACAAATATCAGTTGTCATGGAGATTAACCATATGGTCCAACCCCTAACTTATGTAAAAAATTTGGTATTTACCCCCTAAATCATGTGAAGAAATACAATTGCACCCCCAAAAAAAGGGAAAATCATGGCTTAACCCATGAATCTACTTTAGATCCACTAAAAACACTTCGATTATGATGCCAACGAACACTATCCAACCAAAACTAGGTATAAATTTTAAATCTGATATTACCCTAGGAAACAAATATTAGTGGATCTTTCCTCACACTATTTCCCCAGTGTCACCTCGACTTCCCACCAACTTGTCTCATCGCATCCCAAAACTTTCCAACATGAGGGACATTCACCCACAACTGATATGATGCACCCCACCATAAGATAATATTTATAACAACTATGAAGAACCCAAATACTCATTCAGTATGGGCCACATTTCATCCATTACCACATGTAATAACTAGACATGGTCATCCTACTCAGATGGAGACATCAATATTTAAAATAATATCCACCTGCCATTCACAGCTCACCAGTAATGATGTTCTTTACCTCCCAGTTGTGTGCTCCAAATATATTCATTTCGTAAAAATTATTCTGGAGCATCAGCCACAACAATTCCATCACCATATATGCATCACTCCCCTCAAGCCATACCCACCTCTATCATTCCATCCCTTAAACCCATGACTCCATGACAACCCATGTAATGGCATTCATATTGTTTGATCATACCATACTACCCCAATTCTTTACCAATGTCACCTCCTTTCATAGGGGACATTCACTAGCACCCCAATAAACTATTCCTATGAGAATATCTCTACCATACCACTATAAAATATCTATTGAGGTTCATCCACACCAAAACAATTCTCCATAAAACTTTATATGGAACATTCACTGATCTGTGAAAAAAACTCTTTTAGGAAACCTGATCACACAACTAGAATCACACTCCCTTGAGTGTTTCCTTATATGTCTTAAGTTCATGTTCCTAACCCATTGACTATGATACACTTCATGTTAGGCTCACCCTATAGCCCAGAAACCTCCCCAAGGATAAGGCTAGCCACATGACCACCCACCTTATGGAAATCATCTCATGAACCATGATCATCTTCACACGCACTCATTATTCCAAAAAAATTACATCATAAGAACCATAGGTCTTGGAACCAATATGGTATTTTTCTATAAAACTAATATAGATACCAAAAAATCTACAAGTACATCATATCCTAAAAAGAAACATTTCAAGTGATTCCTACATTCCTAATCATGATGCATGAACATGGGCCTCTTGAAAATGTCCCATAAGCGAAAAACCATGAATAATATCTCTTGTAGACAACTCTTATTCAATAAACATCTCATCTATAAAGGCACATAGAAATAATAGTAATATCTGACCCATAGAAACTAGGAATTTCCAACAAAAAGGTGTCCATGAATGATTAGAATAAGGGATATAAAAATATGTAAAACATTCTATTATCAATTTTCCACCATCTCCCCAAATAATAAAAAAAATGATATGATACTCTTTTATGATGCCTCGGCCCTGGGAAACTCATTGGGGCCACAATTGGGGTCGTAATATGACCTCAAGCATGCCTCTTTATCCACCAGAGGCTATCATAATTGAAATGATATAATAATATATATAGTGGGGAAAATATAACCTTGAATTAGAGCCATGAAATAGTAAAAAAATTAACCAAAACAATATCCATCACATAATTAGAGTATGAAAAACAATAAATAATAAACATTCAATTTTAAATGTCTCATGTCAAATCATACTATCATACATGCACTGATTTCCCATTTGGTCAATCCCAAATGAAAAATTTAAGAAAAAACTCCCAAACACACAAGCCAGACTTCCATCCATGAGCCTCACACACCTATTTTTCAATACCCTTGATCTACACTAGCCTGATCTACTACAAATCTTGCGATAAACCTAAAAGCATAAATAAGTTCTACCCATGCTCTAGGGTTCCTATGAAGGGTTGGAAAAATACACTCGGTTGGATCTCACCTTGTTCCCCTTATATATTCCATCATATATATGTATTCATGAGGAATAAAATATATAGGTCACACATGTTCTTTGGATTTCATGTTTTAACCATTCCACCGTGACTCCCTACACATTAGGTCACCATGTTCTAACCAATAAAAAATAGAACCTGATCACACCTTGTTTGGATCCATGTTAGAATCCACCTCATCACCATGTAATTATATGCCAATATACCAATGTCTTTCCTATACCTAAAGATTTTGGGTAGGGTAGATTCCAAAACCTCAACTCACTACCTATAAAAACTGGATGTGGTCATTCATCCACTAGTGGAAACATATATTTCCACATTGATTTTTTTTATTTCTTTTAATGATAGTTTTTAACTGAATTTTATGTATTAAATGTTACAAATAATAGTTTTGAAGTCATTTTTAATGAAACCAACATCTAAACATTAACTAAAAGAGGATTTATGGTGTCTTTCAATATCACATTTTTTATAAACCAACATTGAAAATATATTTCCATGAGATTTCGTATAAAACTGACAAGTAAAAGATCACATGGACTTTTCAACATTAGTTTTCTAGTAAAACAAACATTGAATGTATTATTATTTCTAAAATGGAAGATTTTTCTTAATTCCTTCAACATTATTTTTTACAATAAAAACAACATTGAAAGTCCACCTGGTTAAAATAAATTACTACATTCAATAAATTTTTTGCTAAAAATATACATTGAAAGTTTAATAATATTAATTCCAATACATTTTACAAAAAAAAATGTAAATTTAAAAAATTAAAAAATATATTAAATTTCATGCCCCAAAAATATTGCAAAAACTATAAAATGTAACCAAATCTATGGTAGAGAAATAGAATATACTATATAGAATAAACCTGTAAGAATAAACATAATTGATGAACAAAAATCCGAAAAATATTTTCTAAATAATAATTTTCTAAACTATAATAAAAAAATACACATACTTGATAATTTATTATTTAATCATACTCAGTTAACCTTACAAAATTACTCAAATTTAATTAGGTTGACACATATTTCCATTAAATAAGATAGGGGTACCAAATCATCTTGTGAATATACATGATACACTTTGGACATGCCTATTAATCGTTTCCCAAATGAATGATAAAATTGAAAATTTAATTTCATAATTATTAATGGATGGTTTTTAAATATATTATTATATATATTAAGCTAATTTTTAGTCAATATGTACCTCAAATATAAATATATTATATTGGAATGTAACAAAATAAAATATGGGTTAATGAAAAAAATTAATATGTTAAAAAATGATAATTCATATTCCATTCTCTCTACTACAACAAACATCTAACAATTAAACATCAATCATCTTCAAATATTAATGATGAAACTTCCTTTATATTCATAAAGTATTGATATATTCATTTTCAAAAATTTCATCCTAACAAAAAAATGTAAAAACACGATGAAGTGAAATGTAAACAAAATAACAAATATATTTTAAAATGGAGAATAATATCAATGTTTAAGGGAATAAAGTAGTAAATTTGTTTTGATTAATATATATCAAATATTTTTAAAAGGATATTTTTATAAAAAAAATTGTTCAATCACAATGAAATATTAACTATGAAAACATAACAAAAAATATTTGAGTTTGTTAAATTAGAAAAAAAAAAGAACATTTTGAGAATGTGAGCAATATAAGTAATCCTTTTAATTATTTCATAAGCATGCATAAATTTCTTAAAGTATTAAAAATGTAGATATTTCTACCATGGTTTTTTTAGAAAAAACATTTTTATCTTATTTTGTTCATGTCAAAGAATGATGACAATACATCCAACAATGTAATGTAGATAACATGGTTGTGATGAATTGTTGTATTATCCCTATTCTATATTTCATTTGTCTAATATATAACTATTATCATCAATAAATATACAGTTTTATCAAATAAATACAAGGAAATAATATAAACATTTTATGATCATCCTAGAAACCATGCACCCTTTTATAATGAAATAAGGGAGAATAGTTCACAGGCTAAAAAAATGTATACTTCATCCACCAAAAGGAACTGTAGGGAACACATGAAAGTAAACATACTCAGTGAGGTATAATTTTAAGTGAATAATAAATTTATAAATATAAAATAGTGCAAATACAAATTTATAAATTACAGACAACAAATGCCCAGAGAACACTTTGTTTCAATGCAGTTGACCATTATAGGAATAATATAACTCCACTTCAGTTTCTTCAAATCCCTAGAATTCATTTAGGATTATTTTCCCAAATCTATATATAGATGAATTTTATAAATAAAAAATTAATATAAAAAAGATTAAAAATTACATGGTAGACCCATGTGAAGGTAGACAATGTTACCATTCATCTATGTCCCAAGTTGAGAAATAAAGGCCTGAAAGTGAAATGAATAAGAATCATAAATTAGAAGTATGTGACCTTAAATTTGTTTCAATTTCTAATGAGGATAGTAGGCTGATGATGAGGTGATATTTCCAAAAAAAATGTCATTAGTCTGTGGAAGTCAATGGATGGTGATCATCTATGAATGTGATAAATTAAATCTAAGGTGATGGTAGAATAAACTGTAGTCAACGTAGATCTAAATTAGAAAATAATTCATCATTTACACCAAATGGACAAAGAAATTCACCCTTGCTAATATTTTCTAGTGCGATAACCTATAGTTAGATTAGCTCTAAATTATAGAACATGATACTTGATTTTTATGGCTATGTTTAATAACCCTCCATATGTAAAAAAACATAATTGGATGAAGTATCTAAACCATTACTGAACTAGTAATCTATTCATAGATAGTATTAATGAAATAGTTAAGAAATCTAATTAAATGAAACTTAAAGATGATGCTCTAATATGCCACTTACCACCATAGGAAATGCATTTTATACCATTGGGACCCCAATAAGATAAATAAAATGAATAATTAAAAAATGAATCCAAACTATAGATGGATAAATAAAATAAAAAAGAAAAAAATAACTCCAAACTAAATATGGAATGTTTGGTTTTCAATTTTATAACATCTATCAGAATATATCAAGACACCCCAGGATAAATTAGAAGATAGAATTTAAAACACAAGATGATGCAATGTAGTGTCTTAATTGCGAACTTCCACATTGAATTAATAATAAGAACCTAAAATTCAATAAATCTTACAAAGACATCAATCAATAGAAATTTTAAAATTTGGAATTATACAGTTTCAATTTATGGTGATGGTTCTAGTTAGAAAATATAATATCAAAATGATTGGTCAGTTATTTATTTGTATACGAGTCGAACTAACTAAAAATATACAATAAAAATGAATATTATAAGATTAAAAAATAGAATATTTTGATATAAATCATAAAATAATTAATATATCTAACCCAATAAAATTCATTCATCATCCCAGTTGTGATTATATCAAACATAAATCTTTAAAAAATTTGTTCCACCCTTCTTTTGTTATGATGAAACTTCGATTATGAAGCATTAACTTTAAAATAAAATCCAAAACATATATATAAGATAGAACATATACTATATAATATAAAATATATTTACCTATAAATTCATGCGGTTGATTTTATTTGGCTTCTGTATGAACAAGTGGTCATTTTTAAACCTTTTCCAGGACCCGTAATTTTGTATATAAATTATCAAAACATATATAAACAATAAAAATTAAGAGTAAAGAATTTATAAAAAAATTATAAAACAAACTTGTTTAAGAATTTTATAAAATATTTATATACTCCGCTTAAAACACTAACTTCAATCCAAGAGCAAACTAGTAAAATGAAATACAAAATACTAACTAAATCTAGAAAATAATTGGTATAAATACTTATTTATTTAAAATTAATTATAATAGATGCACTTGAAACATTTGAAACCTATGAAAAATAAAATATAAAAACAATAAGAAAAATAATTGTATAACTTCTCAATTTATAAACTTAAATTAAAATATAGAGGCATAATAATTTAAAATTTAACCAAAATTAAAAAAAAGTTTTCAAAAAAGAATCCTGCAAAAACAAACACAATATAAAAATTTTAAGAAAAAAATTATTCCCTCATTACTAATTTTTTAAACATTAATTAAAAGAGAAATACCTTATAACATAAATCAAAATCATTCATAATAAATAGTTTTCAAAAAACTCTGAGCATGGTTAAGTTCATAATTCATATATGTCCCGACATCTTTGAGAATATACATAATCAATGAATTCCATAAGATTAAAAAACAAAATATTTTGATATAAAACATAAAATAGTTAACAAAACTAACCTTATCAAATTCAATCATTGACCTAGTTCTGATTGTCTCATTCCAAAAATTTACCCATAATAACAACATTTCACCCTTCATTTTTGATGGTGACACTCTAGTTATAAAAAATTAACTGGAAAATAAAAAACAACATATGCATATATAAGAAAAAAACAACATCTGAAATAAAATATATTTACCATTACTTCCATGTAATGGATTTTATTCGGTAGATTTTTCGATAAGTGATATTTTTTATACTTTTTCAATGATATTAATTTTCATATATATCAACTAAAAAACATTTCTAAACAATAAGAATTAAAAATAAAGAAATCAAAAAAAAAATTACTTGTCTAAAAAGACACTAAATTTTTATAAACACCGCCTAATAAAGAGAAGAAACAATACAATGTTAATTCATTTGGGTAGAATATGTCTAACATCCAATGACCAAAACAATATAAAAAGTTCACATTTAATGAAATTATAATGAATATTAGTTCATAATTATCTTAGTGTTCATACCAATCAAGGAATGGAAAAACCCATCACCCAATCTCTATATTTGATAATCTATCACATATATATCTGTACCTCTAGAAGAAGTATTCACATTTTGCACAGTTGTTGAAATGTATTCTAGATCTATAAGTCCATAAACACCAGGGGCCTCATTTTGAATATGAAGCATGTGTATATTCCTAATTAAATAAGTAATATAGTAATTCTCTAGAAATCATCTTCATTTATATAAAGAAAAACTGAAACAAAAATTTACTTACATATAAAACAATTAAAAGAAAGGCTTTTTAGGATCATTAAAAATAACCTAATAAATGACATCTTTTTTTAGTGTTCTCAATGGATAGTATCTTTCACATATATCATACATCATTTGAAACTCATAAATATTATCCAAAGTAGAATAAATCTGAAATAATCTTTCTAGACCATCATAAATCTAAATAGTATATGAATTTTTTGGTTCCTGAACCCTTTGTTTATTTTGAACTAATTATTTTGATTTTAGATACTTCAATATAAATTAAATTTCAAAAAAAAATTATATGTAATTTTTAATCAAATGTAAATAGTATTTTTTTTAAAAACATACCTCATATTTTAGATATCAAATAAGGCTTGATAGGAAGAATTAAAAATTGACCCATATAATCTCCAACTTTGGTAACATCCTTGGTAGTAAAAGGTATAAGACATGTTGGATCAATAATATCATGTACTAATATTATTACCCTAACCAGCTATATAGGTTGTTGATGTATAGAATCCCCAAAAATATCTATGACTCCATTCACTACAATATGTACATGGGGATCTCCAGCATAAAACTCACAGTATAAGTTCGGGTATGAATGGGGAAGTGGAATATATGAGTAGGTAGGCTAGGTAGGTTGGGTTTTTTGTGATATTTGTATAGGTTAGGTAGGTTATATAGAATCAACAAGCTCAAAATCTTGGAATTGTGTCATCAATTGTTTAAACTATCTAGCACTGATAATTGAATTTGATCGCACATGTACTGCTTCAAGTATTTCATCTCATATTTAAGGAATATATTTCTGGGTCTCTTGATTTCTTACTTTTATTATAAAAAACATTCTTGATACTAACTCCCACCTCATATCCACTTTTGCAGCTGGGGTATTTTGGCTTTACTAAATCATTTGCTAAGATGTCTAGCCAACCCTATGGGATAAAAGTACCATGCACCTCATTCTCCTAAAATTATTCCCAAAATGAAAAATTAAAATGGTATATTAGTTATTTTAATTTAAGAAATTAGACACTCAAGAATTTCCATGTAAGACTTTGGAAAATTTCTAGGAATATTTTTAGAGCCAGGTAGTAAGACGGTGTGTGATTTTGAATCCCGATAAGCCCAAAACTAATTTTACAAAATATTATATATATTTTTATTATGCACAAAAAAATTTCTAGAAAAATTTAAATATCCTAAATGGAATCTCTGGTCATAAATCTAAGACCACGGTTGATTCCAGAATTGGTTGTTTTCCCTAGGTGCAACCTAATGTTGGATGGTATGGGATATTAGGATGGGGTAGCCATTAGTGGATGAATTTGATAAATTAATTAAAGTAATTTAATTTATTTAAGAACCTTATCCCAAATAACTGATATAATGAGACTTTAAAGGGAATATAAGACCATTGTTGAGTTCAGAATGCATTTTTTACCCAAAGTGCAACCTAAAATTGGTTGGTGTGGGACATTCAGATGAGGTATCCATTCAAGAGTACATTAAATTTAAATAAATAAATAGTTTTTTCTCTCTATTTTATTAAAAAAACTAATTAAATCCTCTATAAAAACACTCCTCTGATGATTTTTAAAGGGTTGCACACAAAAATCTTTCTAGATCTAAGAGGAGGAGGAGAGAATCCTTTATTGGCAGATTGAGACCGGATGCCAACCAGTGATTGGATCGAGGCGAATTGGTAGGAGGTGGATGCAGTGGATCATCATCATTACTAAATTATGCATTATTCATCAAGAATCAATCCATAATTGATGTAGGAATCATAATTTCTGGTTTTCTTCATTATCCTTAAATAATTGTGTGTGATCAAATTTATTTCTTTGTTCTATGTTTAAATGAACCTTTGCATTACCTCTTGTTTCAAAATAAATTATTCTTTCAATTAATTTATTATCTATGTCATGTTTCTCATCCCATTTTCCCCTATATGAAATAATTGGCTAAGAATACTTGGTCAACTATGTTTATCACATTTTATATTGATGATTTTTTTTCAATCATTCTTTACATTTTTCATAGTTGGACCAGGGAGTCACGATTTGACATTATCGGGGTGGGTTCTAGAGTGATTGAATCGCTAGATTCATTATGGAAGAACAAATGACATGTGGATCAATGGTTTGGGGATGTATTGATAAGAGAGTGGTATGATGTTTTTTAAATGGATTGGATCAGTATTACGGGCGAAGGTGAGTGATTGGATTGGTTGGACGTGCACAACGCAGTGAGCATAAATATTATTATTATTATTATTATTATTATTAATGGTGATGAATTAATAAAAAATTAAAGATGTTTTGTTATTATTATATTAAAAACAATTGTGGCATAAAATGTGTGGTTTATTATATTAAACGGATTTAATTTAATAATGGAAATTCTGTTTTATTTCAAATGAATTTTATTGGAATAGTTAATTTATATCAAATAATGAATGGTGATATTATTATTAAATTTATTAATTATAAAAATGAGGGAAGAGGTGGCTCTATAAGTGATGTGGGGATAAATTAATGGGGGTGTGGACTATATAACATGAATAAAAATTATGATAAAAATAAAAGAAATTAAAAATAATTAAATAGGAAATGATGAGGGTCTTCATAAGGGTGAGGTGTGAAGGGTGGGAGGGTTTGTGCATTACATTCCTTCCCATGTAAATGTTTAAGCCTTATAATAATAATATGAAAAAATAATATTATTATTTTGGTTTTCATAACACTGTTTTGGCTATATCTTTTCCATGAAAATTTGGATTGACGCTCCATTAGTAGAAACATAAACCAAAAATTGAGACAAACATTTTAGGATCGATCTTAGATACCTTTTTCAAACTCATTTCTCAAGTCAATGAACCCCCCAATAATAATAAAATTATTATTATTGTAGAATCTTCTAATTGGAATATCTCCCTTATATATTGTTGGAATGATGAACCATTTGAGATGCTATAGACCTGAAATTAAGGAGAAAATTTTGAGACCAATTTCAGGTATTTAATTTGGACACATGGATCAAACCCATGAGATTCCATCTGAGTTTGATGTGGTGAAATGTACCATTTTCACCAGGTGTCCATCTAAGGAAAACGAATATCCTATCTCAAGAATGCTTTTCATGAGGATCACAATGGTGTGATCTGTTTATAAATCTCAGGCTTTTTGGAGAGGAATATTAGGGAAATTGTGTTTTTTCTTCATACTAGTGATGTGCCTCATGTATTCATTGGGATTTTGGCTGAGAGACATCATCTAGTACCCTTGAACGCCTTTTTATGCTACGTGGTCAGATAGTTGTGTTTTGGAGAGGACACTTCCAGATGGTAGAGCAGGGCCATATTCTGTATGGGTCCTCGACATGTTGTGTACTTATTTATAAGGAAAATTTGAGGTTTCATGTCTCCTTATTTGGAACATGGATTTTGGCATGAAAGTATCCAATGCTGAGTTTTTTTCATGTAAAACGTGATGGTTCCATACATCTTGTCTTTCGTGATACGATGTGAAATGTTCTAGTCATGACACCTGATACGTCAATGTATGATGATGGCAATGATTGTGCAGGATCATCAGAGACCTTCTTAGTGTCCCCCCCTGCAAGAAGAGATGGGTAGTGGATCCTCAATTTATTCCAGGTGGTACCCTCTATTAGAGATGGGTAGTAATTCCTTGACGTCTTTGAAGTGGTTCCCTCTAGTATAACTGGGAAGTGGATCCTTGAATACTTTTGAGTGGTACCATCTAGTAGATATGGGTAGTGGGTCCTCAATATCTTTCGAGTGGTTCCCTCTAGTTGAGATGGGTAGTGAGTCCTAAACACTATTACAGTGGTACCCCCTATTATACCAGGGTATGGATCCTCGACTTCAATTTTGTGCCCACTCGACCATGTGGTATAGTGGAAAGGCATGGTTAGACTTGTGCGGTTACTTCTGGGAAAACACCTGGGATGATGGGCATCGACGATGGACTTTTGGAATTACTAGCTACTCTTAAGCTTGGTCAGATCTAGGATATGAAGATCCCCTTACTCTCTTTTCTGGGATCTGTTGACTGATCATATCTATCTATCCTTCTTCTCTATCCAAACCTTGGATTTGGATACTCTACTTCCTGGAGAAAAAATGACATGTGGGGTATGCCTTGTGTTTTCATGTTTGGCTTCTTGTGGTTGGATGAGTCTACTCTCATGATTTAGGTTATGAAGTCTTGATGAGTAGTTAATCTACTCATCGTGTCAGGACCCTTGTGATCGTATGATGTTACCTTCACTCTATTTTTGGGTTGATCTATACTCTTTCATGGTACCTTGTGATATCTACTATCTTTATCTTTTATTTTATCCCTTTCTACCCCCCCCCCCCACACACCACCTTTAGGAGCATCCTACTAGGTATGTTTATACTCACCTTTGCATAGGATTTTACCATATGTATTGTAGATTATGAAGAAAATGGAATGTTCTACCATGAAAATATAAGAGCTTATGGATACTGGGATCTTGAACTATATACGGTGGTCATATCTTGGGATTCAATAGCTGGTCTCTCTTTTATCTATTTGCTTTTCTATTTTTATATCAGGATGGGACAAATTTCTGGTTGGGCGTGTATTTTTTCACTTTACTTTTCAATTTATACTACCATACGTTTTTACTTTCTATTGTTTCATTCTTGTTTTATTTACTTTATAATAGTGTTTCATCTTTTATTGTTTCCCTCTACAATTTTACAGTGAGATGGTTGTGTGTGTGTTTGTTTGTGTATGTGAGTGTATATGTTCTTAGGAAAAGGCATCCCTAAGTTATTTTTGACTTCGATTCTTATCTCAACCCCTTTTCCAATGGAGGTAGGCTTGGGGTCGTTGTGTCTTGAGCCTTTTCATAGGTCTGGTAAATAAAAATTCGTATCATAGGGAGTTTTTTCCTTGGGATATTGTTCGAACGTATCCCCTTAAGAGGAGTTTTATTAGGGAAATAGTGTCAACGTTTCTCGAGTACAGCTCTCTAGCTAAGGAATCCAGTGATGGTGCGATAGAAAACATATCCATTAACCAGGACCTTAACTATCTTCTTATCAACTTAGTATGTTAAAAAAAATTTGGCATGGATTAATGGTGTGTGCATCATATATGAATGATTATTTTACAATACTTCTTAAGTAAACTCCCCATTGGTGTTGATATATACAAATATATATATATATATATATATATATATATAGTCATCTAATTGTGGTACTCTTTAATAAATTTCAGGATTCCTCTATAATGGAATCCATCTATAATAATAACTTTGGTTTGTGATGATGGTATGGTGAGTGATGAGGCCTTAGTTCAGGGTCCAACCTATGACCCCCTTACTCCAGGTGGGTAGGTAGTTACACCTACCCCTGTCAAGCAGTAGATCATTCCAATAGATCATGTTAGGGATTCATGTGGGATTAAATTGCTCCATGAGTTCAGGTGTCAGATACTACTGAGGTTCCATTGTGATCCAGATCCCCATGAAGCTGAGGATTAGATAGAATCAGTGGCTTGTATCTTTAGGCTTCTTCAGGCCTCGATGAATCAGGAAGTTACATTGGAAGCTAGCCACTTCCAAGAAGTATCTATGTGTTAGTGGGGCCTTATAATATATATGCACGATGATTTGGAACTCTCATGGCCTAACTTCTGAAATCTGATTCAGGATCAGTACTACCCCACTTGATTACACTTAGTCTAGATCGAGGATCTTCTAAAGCTACATTTGGGAGGGATGATAGTTCCTGAGTATTCAACGAAATTCAGATACATTTCACATTACTCCCTTGATATAATATGGAATGGCTACATCCGAGAAGGGAACATTGAGTATAGACTCATCAATGAGATCTAATCCATCTTTATTCCCTTGGGAATTAACACCTATTTTGGGGTGATAGATTGAGCACCAGTGATAGAGATCATTTTTTTCAAATGGATACCAGAAAGATAGAGCTGGTATTGGGAGCCATAGAGATGAGTCCTCTGTAGTATCTAGTAGATTCCAGGAACTAGGATCTCAACACAAGAGACCTTTTCATGATCAAACTCAAGCACTTGGTTAGATGAAGGCCGCAGAGGGGAAGTGCTTCACTTGTGATGGGTGAGGTCACATGGCGCAAGACTGTCCAACCCGACATGTTGATCAACACCGGAAGATAGCTGATAGACCACCATGAAAGAGGAAGTGCCATCATCAATGACCTCCCATGCATGAAATGGGTCGTCCCTATGGATGATAAGCTAGGGGTTTTTGAAGTTTCTATGAGATCCTTCAACGAACACCAAGAGGCCCAAGCCTGGGTCAGGGAGCTAGTAGCTGAGGTCGTAGATAGCTTCAGGATCTGGATGTCTATGATCTCATAATGCATATGATTATAAGAGGTATGATCTCTGTCTCTTCTTCTTTTTGTAGTAACATTTGTTTGATATTGTGCTATGTACAACTTTATTTCTATTTTTATCTCAATGTCTAAATCGGGGTGATGTGCGGCGTTGGTGTAACTCTTTTTTAGTTTTGTCTGATATAGATTTTTTTACACAAGTAATAGGGGTCCTTCCCCCACTAATATGTGTTTTTGAGATGCGATCAAAACCATGAGGGAGAGTAATTTCCACCCACAAAAGATAGTATCAAGGTTCGGTGGATGAGTCCCTATGACTGCTGTGTTCGGGGCATAGTGATGTGTTGGTGTTTGCAAATATAGAGCCCTGTAAGACCCAATTGAGCATTTGGGCAGCCATTTGTTTTTTTTAGTACCCTCCTGTGTTTGGTGTTAGTTTGTATTCAATACTCTTGAGGAGGAATTGATGCAGTTTGACTTAGCTTTGGACTCATGTGTATGAGGGATGTGTTCCCCACTAAGACATGTTTATGTTATGTGACCAAAACCATGTGGGTGAGTTAGTGCTTCCCAAAGAGAATTGTGTCATGTTGTGACGAATTAGATCCTCAAACTTGTGTATTCAGAGTGAGGTTATGTGATGGGGTGTCAGAGTAGGTACTTTCATTGCTGGAGGAGTTTTTCTGGTAAACTATTTTTACTTTGAATACCACTAGTGGGTATGGAAAGGTTTCTAGTTTGGGGTTACACTCCTTCCAATATAGAAAAATACTTGTGGTGTATGCCACATAATTTTCATTTCTAACTTCTCAGGGATGGATGAGTCTACTCACCTTCCTTTTTTATTGGTACCCTTGTATGCTTGGATTCAACCTTGATGTAGTGGCATGCAGCTATCTCATACGGGTTGAGGCAGTTGATACCCCATGAATATAACTACAAGACTCACTACCTAGAGCTGATAGTGGTAGACTTCACCATGAGGATGTGGGGGCACTACCTTCTCAGGTACATTGACTCTGAGATCATTCATGGATGGATATCCTTATGAGTTTCAACTGATGTAATTTATGAATAAGGGAATCACAACATCCATTTTTAGAGGTGAAAGGTGATTTTGGTCATGTTACGAGAGGAGTTGGTTGGGGAGTTTCACACTTCTCCCTTGGTAGTATATCCTGGTGTAGGGAAGATGTATGGAAAAGCTATATACTAGTTCAGTATCCCCACCTTTCTGGTTATTTGTGATTTTTGATGATAAAAATCTCTAAAGAATGCAATAATGTAGAGAGCCTTATTTGTTCATGAAAGACTTCAAAATATTCCTAGGAATATTTTCAGATCCAATCGCATAGATGGTGTGGTATTCTAAGGCCTGGTGCTCCCATAATTAATTTTATAAAAATATTAAATATATTTTCATTATCCGCACACAATTTTCCAAAAATAGTGTAATATCTCATAAATGGAATCTTGGATTGGAAATAAAAGACCACCACTGAGTTCGGAATGAGGTTTTTACCATAGACGCAACCTAAAATTGGTTGGTGTGGGACATTCGAATCAGGTGAAAATTGTAGATTATGTTTAATTAAAATAAATAAATAATTTGTTTCTTTGTTTTATTAAATGACCTCATTAAAACCATTATAAAAACCCTCTTATGATGATTTTTCAATGATTGGCCGTATAAAACATGGTGTATCTAAGAGGTGAGGAGAGCATCCTTAATTGTTGATTGAGACTGGATGATGACTTCATATTTGGTCGAGGTGAATCAACTGGAGGCAGATGCATCATTTCGTCTTCATTGCTAGCAGATACATTCTTCATCAATGATTAACTCAAAATTGAGGTAGGAATCATCATTTGAGGTTTCCTCCCTTATGATTAAAATATTGAGCATGATCAAATTTTTTTCCTTAGTATGTATTTAAATGAACCTTCTCATGAGCCCATGTATCTAAATAAATTATTCTTACAATTTATTTCGTGTCTATGTCATGTTTCTCACAAAGGTTTCTCCGCTATGAAATTGTTGGCCAAGAGCATTTGGTCAATGATGTTTTTCACCTATGAAATTGGTGATTCCCCCACCATGCTTTTCATTCTTCATCATAGGACTATGAGGTCATGATTAGATATTTTTGGCATGGGTTCCAGTGGGATCAAACCACCATATTAATTTTCGTAACACGAATGACATGTGGATCGATGGTTTCGGGATGAATTGATAAATGAGTGGTGTGATGTTTTGTGAATAAATTGGATCGGTCTTGTGGGTGCAGGAGAGTGATCAAAGGTGGATGGAAGTTTTCAATGTGGTAAGCATAAATACTATTATTATTATGATAATTATTATTATTAATGGTAATTAATTAATAGAAAATGAAAGGATGTTTTTTTTATTATTATTATATAATATAATAATAATGGTGGAAGCATAAAATATGTGGTTTATTAAATAAAATGGATTTAATTTAATAATGGAAATTGAGTATTATTTTAAAGGAATTTAATTATAATAGATAATTTATTTAATATAATAAATGGTGATGTTTCTATTAAATTTACTGATAATAAAAATGAGTTAAGAGGATGCACTAATAGTGATGTGCGATTAAATTAATGGGGTGTGTCTTATTAACACGAATAACAATTTTGATAAAACAAAAAGATAGTAACAATAATTAAATGATAAAGTATAGGTGTCCATGTGATGGTGAGTCATGAAGGGGGTTTTGTATTTCCTTCCTCCCGATGGAAATTTTTAATCTTATAATAATAATATATAAATAAAATATTATTATTTTTGTTGTCAAAACACTATTTTGGGTGTAAATTTTCTGCGAGACTTCAGACTGATGTGCCGTCAGTGAAAATGTGACACTAGAATTGAGATAGTTATTTTTAGACCAATGTTGGATACCTTTTTTGTACTCATACCTAAGGTCAAAGAAACCGCAAATATTAATAAAATTATTATTATTTCAGAATCTTTTATCTGACATATCTCCCAAATATGGTCTTAGAATGATGAACCCTTGGTGATGTTGTGACCCTGAAATTAAGGTTGAAGTTTCAAAACCAATTTTGGGTGTTTAATTCAGATGCGTTGCTCTGGACCGTTAAGATGCCACTAGATCAGGATGTGATGAAATTCTCCTTTATCACTAGGTGTCTGAATGATCCAAATGAATAACCTATCTCGAGTATTTTTCTATGAGGATTGAAATGGTGTGATCTGTCTGACCTTATGGGGCCATTTCAAGAGGCGTATTAGAGAAATTATGTTTTCCCCTCAGACTAGTGATGATCCTTGTGTGCTCATCTCAATTTTATACTAGACATGTTTTTTAGTACCCTTACACATCATGTAGTGATATATGGTTAGAAAGTCATGTTCTGGTGAGGACACGACCAGGTAGTAGAGTGGGACCACATGCTATGTGGGTACCCGACATGTTGTGTACCTATTTTTAATAAAGCTTATAGGTTTCTTATCTCCATAATTTGAACTCAGATATTTAGTAAATCAGTAGCCTATCATGAGTTTTTTCCTCATATAAAGCAATGCTTATTTCCATGGGGGATTTAGAGATACGATGTGAAATTTTCTGGGCACAAAACCTGATAGGGAAATTCCCTCCCATGGGGATGATCTAGAAGGATCAACAGAGACCTTCTAAATGGCACCCTCTAGTAGAGCTGGGAAATGGGTCTTCAATGTCTTCTGAGTGTCAACTTCTTGTATAGCTAGGAAGATTCTCATTGATATCTTCTAAGTGGTACCCTCCAGTAGGGATGGGCAGTGGGTCCTCGATGTATTTCTGGTGGTGCCCTCCAGTTGAGCTGGGTAATGGGTCCTCGATGGCATCATAGTGGTACCTACTATTATACTTGTGCACAAGTCCTAAACTTTGAGTTTGTTCCCACTCAGTTGTGTAGTACAGTGATGAGGTTTGGTAAGACTTGTACAGTTACTTCTGGGTATATGAGTGGGATACTACGTATCGATGTTGGACTTTCGGAACTATTAGATACTATTCTTCTTATGTTGAGCTATGATATGGAGATCCACTTACTCTCTTGTTTAGGATTATTTGACTAAGCATATAGATATCTATCCTTATTCTATATCCACACCTTGAATTTGAACACTCTCCTTCTAGGAGAGGTGAAGACGCACAGGGTATGCCATGTTCTTTTCAGGTTTATCTTTTTGTGGTTTGATGAGTCTACTCTCCTAGTATTGGTAACGAAGAATCAAAGAGTAGTTCACCTAATCACCATGTCGATCCTCTTATGTTTGGATGAGGTTTCCTTTACTCTCTTTTAGGTTGAGTTATAATCTTTCACAGCACATTGTGCTATCTACTATAGTTATCTTCTTTTATATCTCTTACTGCTCCCCCTTCAACATTCTGGGAATCCTTCTGGGTATGTTTATACTCACCCCTACATGGGATTTTACCATATGTATCATGTCTTATGAAGATTATGGATAGGTCTTCTGTGACTATAGAAAAGCTTAGGAATACTGGGTGTTTGGACCTCATACGGTGGTCATAGCCTGGGATTCTGAAAAGGGATCTCTTTCAACAATTTACATTTCCAGTTTTTTATCACGTTTGGTAACATTTTTTGGTTGGGTGTATATTTTTCCCCTTTACTTGTCATTTTTCATTACCCCCAATTTTGTACAGTCTAGAGGCTCATGCATGCTTGGTTTACTTTATAGCAGTGTTGCATCTTTTATTCCTTCCCACTGCACTTTTTCATCGAGATGGATGTGTGTGTGTGTACATAATATTTGGAAAATTCCCCTTTGAGTTATTTATTCCTTTGTCACTTGTTTCCACCACTTGGCCTATGGAGGTGGGATTGGGTTAGTTGTAGCTCGAGCCCCAGCTTGGGTTGGGACATGAAAAAAATAAAGCTTTCATGGAAAATAATGATTTATTTCTTACAATTATGTCAACTACTTCTTTATATTACACTGTAAGATAATTTTAATTTTTTCCTAATATCTCTTTTCCATTCTTCATGGTTATTAGGGGTGATAGATAAATGAACTGGACATCTTCTATACCACTACTAGATTGATCTATTAATGCATTAAACTTTTCGGCAATCATTTTCTCCTATAATAATTGATACCCTCCACATGAAAAAGTATGAGGGTATACATAATGAAATTGGTTCTCTTGATGAGATAACCAAGAGGCTTATAATATAAAATTTAACTAATAATTTATCATATAATATACACAAAATTTTACAATATAAAATAATTATCATACCATAAATGCTTCATCATGTTGGCTAGTGAAATATTTATTCCAAGTACCTAAATCTATAATTTTATACTTGAGGCCTAGGTTTTCATTTTATAACATCCTAAAAACATAATTTTTTACAATTTTAAAAAAATCACTCCATATAACTATCTCTAAATATGGAAATATTTTTTTAGTTTCAGTCTTTTCTTCAAAATTGAATGAAATCTATAATTGAATAAATTAAGTATTAGTCTTTTAAAATTTATAATATTTAAAGAATGAGATAAAAATAAATCAATCGAGATATTTTACCATTATAGATTCCCATGGCTACTCTTTCACTATATTGTTTGTGAAATTACAATTTGGATATAAAATATTAAGATTGCAAAGGATCTACATGGTGATAAAACTGGTAAAGTATGTTTCATTAGGTCCAGTTGGGTTATTATTTTTATAAAAATTAATATGTATTCTTTGTTCTCCATGAGTATGTGACAGTTTTGGTAAACATGTAATCCCACAGAGACCATCTCTAGAAAATAATATCTCTAAAGAAGAAGTAGAATACTTTTCCGTGGGAACTCATTAGTACTCCTACAATTATTTTTTATAAATTAAACATTTTATTTCATTAAAAAATCATACTACTAAATATATAATAATATGAAAAAAACGCATACCTTGGTAAATGTTCTTATTCCTTTTTTTATCATTGAAGTATACAAATATAATGAAAATTTGTGTACCTATATATTATTTGAAAAGTGAATATTTAAAAATAATGTTTACCAAAAAATATGGAATTAAAGAAAATTGCCACACATGTGTATGTTCCAAAAAAATTGATTTCATGATTCTTAACCAAAAAATATGAAAGTTAAACTATTAAATATAAAAATTATTTCTAAGATTATAGAATCATTTATAAATTTAAATATCAAAATTATAAAAAATTGTTTTTATTTACTTAAATTTAACCAAAACTAATGATGTGTGTCAAGGTTTTCAATCAAAAGATGTGTAACCTTAAAAGATGAATATAACTTTTAACACAAAAATTCATATAAATAATCAATATATGTATAATTAAACATCTAATAATTAAAAAAATATTTTTTTTACACATTTTAAATTCAAAAAAAAGACATAAATATTTACCTAAATAATAAGGAGAGTAATTTAGTGCATCCATATATCCCTTCTGTATAATCATTTCATGAATCATAGACTATATCTGCATTATAGTCATTGTTATCATTTAGAAATCACATAATAGTTGAATAAGACACATATAAATCCCTTAAATCATCTTCATCATCCTCACCCAGTTGAATTATTTTCCATTAAAAAACTACAGACCATTGATCATTCAATTTATCAATGATAAAAAAAAATTCTTTATATGTGTCTCTGTGATAAATGGTTCCTCTTTGAAATTAAATATTTTTAAATCAACCAATGTAAACTCATAATCATCATGTTTCACAACACTATCACTATCAGCCCAATTACCCATAAACATTATGACTTGAAATTTACTATAATTAGTTTACCATATATCGTCAAGTACTAAAAAATATGTCATTAATGTAGACATTTGGTTATTATCATTTACAATTGAAAAATGAAGTGCTTCAACAATGACCATTACCCAACTATTTTGAATGGTAAACTTTTCATCCTACTTTTTTATGTAAAATGTATACCCATTAATATAAAAATCATACCATGTGATCACATTAAGAGAAATTCCCCATTCCAACCATTTAAATGTTTTTTATGCAGATATATCTGTGATTATTTTCTATTTAAACCATGAAACAAATGTATTTTTATGCTCAATCATCAACCACTTATCATTTCATTTTTTATATAATACCTTTAATTCAAAAATTTTTATTATATATTTGTTTGAACATCATATGTGTTGTTAAAAATGTACAAATATGTCTACATCACTTCATCATGTGGAATTAACTTTACCTTTAAGAGTCGAATCCCTCTAACTTTACTATCAACTATCATATTTCAAGATATAGGTAGATGAATATACTCCATTTCATAAAAATAATAGTATGAAACTCAATGACCTCTTCTGATACATATTTCTGAACAATAGAGGTCTCTGGAAGAAGAGTTTTTTTAACATATCCCTTCAAAGGTTTTATATATCTTTTAAAATGATAAATCCAATTTAATAAATAGGCCCATAAATTCATATCTCACACACCATGTTAATCACTCAATGAACCATTATATCAAAAAAAATTTGTGGGAAATAAATTTCTAGTTGAAAAAGAATAAGTTGGATTTATTATCTAGCACATATAAAAACTTTTGATCAAGGACTTTACAATAAGTGGATTTGAAAAAAAAATACATAACCTAATGATAGTCTTTCTAGAAGGTATCAGAAATATACCACACAATGAGACTGTTATCATTTGTTTCGTCAATATGTGACATTGATGAGATTTCATACCTATTAATTTACAATCATTAAATAGTACCAAATTTTTCACATCTTAATAATACCCACTATATTCATTAATACCATGCATACACTAAAAAAATTAAAATTATCAATATAGATTAATGTGTGAGAATATGGAATTCAATATGTTATGATTCATTTCATAGTGGAAGAAAATATAAAACATATAACCCTGGATATCAAGTCAAATATATCATGAAATTAATCTTTTTTCAATCCTTTTATTTCTAAAAAAGATTTAATCAAAATATCACATATGTTTTTCTCAACATTCATGATATAAATGTTATTTTTTCTCTCTAAAAAATTTAATAGGGTAGCTAAAAAGGGATATACTATTTTTTTGAGATATTTTTTTGATGAAAAAAACTACCTTTATTTCCAAATGTGAAATATTTATTTTTCACACAATCATAATATTCTTTAACATAAAATGGTTATGTGGTAATATTATATTATTGTAATCTCTTAACTTATTTTTATAATATAAAATAGGGATGATCAATTTGAAAAAAAAATTGATGTCCCATGTACACTATCTTTCTTCCATTTTGCAGTTGATAATATGAAGTCCCTTCTTAAAAAAAATTCACTGATTTATTTACCTTAACGCTATATCCATATAAGTTTCCATTCATAGGAAATTTCATGTTATTGAACATCATCATAGAACAAAAAAGAAAATGCTCTTTCTTATATGCATCGAAAATTATAACACATATCTACCATATAAGCTTCAATTCACCAATCAATGGTTAAAGAAACACATCAATATAATTTCTTAGATATTTTGGTTTAGAAATTATTATCCTCATAATAATAAAAAAATTCATCATACATATATATGGGGACAAGTTATAAACTACCAAAAAAATAGGAAATGAACTATATTGGGTACTAAGGCTCCAATATGGATTCATTCCAGCTGTGCACAGTCTTATTCTGAGATTTCTAACATTACTTCCAAAATTAAGAAATTTTTTTCCAAATATTTTGCACTTTGGTGTATTATTAGGGTGATGTCAGTTACCATCTGATATAATCTCATCTATATTCACTCTTAACATTTTTTCATCAAAAGAATTTTTAAGTAGTTTTTTTCGATGAGGAACTATTGGAAGGTTCCAAATTTATTTAGCTGGACGTTTGATTCCAGTACAAGAAAATAAATCAGAGTTGAGTAATTGGAATTTTTGGAAGCAATTGTGGAAAGTACTGAATTTATTTACCAGGAAGTTTGATTCCACTACCTATGATTGAATCAGAGCTAAATTTTTCATTCATATTATAGAGTGATGTCCCAAATTTAAGAAATTTTGATAAACAATAATATTGATTCCTATAAAACTCACAATCATTTGGGAAATCAGGTATCTTTTTATTCCCTTATCCCACTATGAATTATATTTTGATTTCAATATAATTGGAATCTGGAATCATGTTTTCTTCTAGAAGTAAAACTTTTAAATGTTCAAGAAACTCAAAAAAAATTATCACTCTAACCATTTCATGATTTCAAGTTAATTAATCTCAAAAAAACTGATAACATTGTATATTTAGTGAAAATTAAGAATAATGGTTTCTCAAATCCTCATACAATTGTTCAATAGTAGATTTTTTTTCAATGGTTTAAATTTCTACTATGTGAATTAATTATTCAATACGGTCCTCAACCTTATTCTGAATATTTTTAACAATATTGGAAGTTGAATTTTCTATTTTTCACTATGATAGATCCAACATGTATAATTATAGCTAAAACCCAAGAAAATGATATAATCCTTGATTTCTTGGGAATTTTACATTATCATACTCAACCACTTCACACATGGACAAAAAAATATTTATTTAGAAAATTTTATTCAGAAAATTCCAAGAAATCACCAACTACATTTTCATATTAATTCGTGATTCTTCATAAATTTATCATATTATTGTACATTAAATACCTATTATCACAATATAAAAGGTGATTATATTAAAACATATAAATATTTAAAAACAAATAAAAACCATTAACTTTAAAATAAAATCATATATTCAAAATAATCAATTATTGATATCCATTTGATCATAAAAATTATAGATAATGGTCAAAACATATTATAGATAATGTATCTTGAAAAAAAAAATACATAAATTAGCTTCAAAATATATTACATAATGTATATTCAAAAATAAAAAATAACATAGAAAAATTTATACATAATTTATACAACATAAAAACATATAATAAATAACTAATAATTATTATAACAAACAACTATAATAATAAAAAAATTAAGCATAATTTATCATATAATCAATTATCATGAAAAACAATTAAACATAAAAAATAACTTGTAAATTGTTACAAAAAAGTACCTCTTAAATTTTGAATAATTATAAAAAATTATTATAAAAAATTATTCAAAAATAACTTAAAAACATTAATACATAAATAAATTAAAAATATTTATAGAAACAGTTGTAAAAAATATCATATAAACAATTATTATAACAGACCATTATCACAAAAAATTGTTAGACATGAAAACATATAACAACTTGAAAACAATTATGATAAAAAAAATTATATATAAATAATTTTAAAAAATAAAAATAAAATATATATTTTGGTGATAAATATTGAAAAATACCTCTTATTATGATAAAATCAATTAAATTTTGTGGAAATAGAGTGAATGATTCAAGATTTATGAAAAATGAGTACAAAAAAGAAGTAAAAAACCAACAAAAGCCTCAAAATACATTTGTAACATGAAATTAATAGTTCAAGAATCATAAAATAATAATGAATGATGTAAGATTCAAAAGAAATAACCTGAAAAGTGGATGAAAATCGACTAGAATAGATAACCTAAGGTCATCAGGGTTTGTCAGAGTAATCGAGTTCCATCATCGTTCGAGGTTCACTCAAGAGAGAGAGTTATGAGTGAAATAAAAAAAAGTTTTCAGGTGGTTGGTATAATTTTTAAAGGACACTTAATGTCAATTTTCAAGAAAACTAACTTTAAATAGTTTTTTAAATGATTTTTAAGATATTTTTATAAAAACTGATGTCAAAGAGTAATACTTTAACATTTGTAATTTTTAACAGACATAAAAAAGCCTTAGAGATTAATTTTAACATCATTTTTAAGGAAATATGTGTTAAAAAAATTTATAACATTTGATGTTAGTTTTTATGAAAACCAATCTTAAAAGTAGTACTAGAGACATCTTGATGTTTTTTTGAGAAACCCAACGTTTATAGTCCCCATATTTTCTTTTAACGTTGGATTATAAATAATTGATGCCAAAATACAGATTCCAAATCTTATAATTCTAATAGTGATCCTTAATCCCCGACCCATACATTTTCACTCAAGGTAGGTCTACTAGTTTTGGATTAACTAATGACCCTACCCCAGAGAGGTCATCGAACTAATCCTACACACGGAAAGGTATTATTTATGCACACTGATTGAATAATTACATCAAAAGGAACTAGACCCAATACCTAAAGTAACATTTCATGGCCATCACACCGAACCATCCCCATGGATTCTAGGGATGACACATCACACAATCATATCCCTGCAGGATCTAGGGAGGTCCAGGTACACCATCCCATCCCTGTAGACTCTATGGAGGTCTGATGAATATTTTAGCACACAGTCCTTGATTCCAATCATAGAGCTCTCCAGTTGATCCCAATGCATTAGTCGCTCAATAAAAAGTGTGTAACTATAACACATCTGACCACACCCATCATAGAATCCCTTGATTATTCCAAAACATTCATGGTATCATCCCATTGATACCATCTTGTACTCATCACCCATTAGTGGCATCACTGCCAGAAGGATCCTCTAACCCATACCACATGGCCTAGTCCAGGTCCTCTTCAAGTCCCTCAACACCTCAGGTTCCTCTACCCAGGTATATTACCAAGTCACTATGCTCTAATCCCCTTATTATCTAGATTACATGTCCTAACCAAAACCCAATACCTATACTTGGATTCCATATCTCATTTCATAATGGATATCTGTCACCCCCCCCCCAATCATACAAAACAGCCCTCTGTGACAACCCATATGACTCTTGAAAAATCTTCCAACTCCCATCACTTTTCAAGCCTTAAATCACCCTATAAAGGGAGCCACTCACAAAGGACGGTACACTTGGTCATTGTTAATTTCATCACTAAGCCTAAACCTCTCAAACCTACAAAACTAGCCTTATGAAAACTTTTCTTAGGATACCTTCATCATCACTCATTCCTAGATACCAACCCAAGGCCTCATGTCATATCAACCAATATCCATGACCCTTGGAGACATAGGCATTGGGTGATCCTAATAAATCGAAGTGCTAATGATAACTTAACTCAAGCATTGGATGAATACAATCCTATTTTCATCTCTCGGTCACGTCCTATCCCTAAAAATCATACTTGAAACCATAAAAAAAATAGGTAGTGGGTAATAAAACCTAATTTGAATATAGATTTTCATTAAAGGGACTACATTCATCCATTAAAGAGTTACATCTTATGTCAAGATCTACAAAACCTTATCTTAGCCCATTGACACCTCATCAAATCTTGTACCACCCCCAAGATCTTGGAACATGTCATACAAAATAAATAAACAATATTAATAATTTATTATTTATAATTTAATTTAAAACAAAGTGTATATTCAGCTAAAAACTTACCAAACATCATCATCACCCTGAAATTTTGTCCAACCTCCCATTGAAGGTCTATGGTGCACCACTGATACCATCATGAGAGAAATATTTAAAACCAAGAACCTGGAAATCCATCAATTCCATCCAATTATACCAAAAAATATTAATAAAATTATCATAGATTCTTTACTCTGTCTAAATGATAGTAAATGGCCAACTGACTACATCTTGGGTCCTTCTCTAGCCACTACACATAAACTGCCTATTAGAATCGGATGATTCCAACATGCCCGGGTGGAATCCTAACCAAAACCCTAAAAAATCTTCCAAATTATGTTGTAGTGAAGGAAAACAATAGCAATGGAAAATATTAATGGGGAAATCCATAAAATGACTCCATAAACACACCTAATAATAAGGAGAGGAATATAGGAGAGGTATGTCTTTAATAGACACCCTGTATATTCTCATTCATACAAAAGTAAGGGCATCGAGCACTCTTTTTATTTAAAACGAATTCATCACACCTTTCATGGCATGAAACAATAGTTCACATCATGGAACAATTTGGATAGAGTGACTCTCCATTTATCCTGATATTTCAAGCTATAAGGAACTTCTTTATGGAATGAATAGACTATAGGGGTCCTTCCTACGACTCTTCCACTTAGACTTCTTTCATGTGCTCATTTGGACCCCAAATACATTCAATGAACCAAAAAATGCATCCAAAATTACATTATTAGGGAATAAAAACCCTTTGAATCCCATTCTGGATCTCAGTTATCAAAAAAACATCCACCATATGGAAAAGTAAAATTTCTCCACAAAGTAAGGACCAAAAATACATCAGGTGTTAAATAAGGTTCCCCTAGTAGAATCATCTTTCATTCTCTAATTAGTAAGACAAAGTCCACTAAAAATATCAAATCAATATTTTTTTTTGATTTTATGGAGGTTATAACGAAAGAAATATTAAATCTCTATCAAGGTTCATGTAAGGTTGCAACTTGATTTTTTATAATCCCATGTATTTGTTTTTTAAGGGAAATTTTTCAACAAACTGGGGAAAAAATCAAGTAAAATTTTCATCAGTTCATTCTAATCCCTTATTAGAGTGGAGTGGATGTTTAAAAAATCCTCCATTTCTCTTCTATCCAAAAATAAAGGAAAATGTATTATTTAAATTTTATCTTTTTTCACACCCATGGGTTTTATATTAACACAAAGATATCTAAATTCTTGTATGTGTTTTTATTGATCCACGCCTAAAATTCCATTGAATTTAGGAAGTTGATGAATTGAACTTTATTTTAAAAAAATAAGCTGACTGTGGATATTCAATATTATTTTTTTGTTTATTTTTAGAGTATAAATACTATATTTAGGTGCTCTGTTATAAAAAATTATTATTTTAGAATTAAACTTTTCCATTCATGGTAAGTTGCGAGGTTAAAACTAGAAAAATAGGTCCCAATTTGGTCTACAGATTCATAAACTATGGTTTATTCTACCTCACCCTTCACAATCTAAGATCTAAAATAATATATCCTTTCAATATTAATTTTTAAATGATCTAGTTTAGTTTTTAAACTTCTATTCATATAGAAATAGATTGAATCAACATAGGAAACCTCCCTAGTAATGATGCTAGTTTAAAAGGGTATAGATTTTTTTTATTAATGATCATTCAAAATTTATCCCCAATAAATGATGTATAGAAACCCCAAAGTTTGTCTCATTATGAGGTTTCTAATAAGTTGAAAAACTATCACTTTTTCTATTTTTGAAGTGAAAAATCAAAATTAATATTTTTTAAGATATATAAATAAAACTAATTAAAATTAATTAAAAAAATGAGAGTGAATGTTTGAAAGGAAAAAAAATTAATAAAATGGATAAATGGATAAAAATAGCATCCATGAACAAAATTTTACTATGGGAAAAACCATTATTCATTATCAAAATTGTATCACCTATTTCAATTATGAATTGTATATGCTACGACCCTAAATTTTAAACCTAATTATATATAAAAATAATAATAAACCATGGTATGAGTGTTGATACTTCTTTGAAAGTGATTTAGTTACTAAGATACCATTATGAAATTAAACCGAATTAAAATTATTGTACATATAACCAATAAATTTCTTTTGAAATTAAAACAGAAAACAAAAATTACATTTAAGATTGAAAAAAAAATCATAACAGAATTAGAATTGATATTAATTTCCATAATAAATAAACAGTTATTAAATAATCTATACTTCTAAAACAATTCAATGGGATAAATATATTTTGTGGTTTTGAAGGAGTTTCCATTAATATCCACTACTCACATACATTGATGGTTTAGCTTGACATGGTTAAGTAAGATAAAAACTCAATTTTTTGCCTACTTCCTAGGTCTCATCATTTTATTTCCTCCCCAAATGTTGGTTTTATTATCATATACATTGGAGGGAAAATGAGATTTTAAAAATTCATTAGTTGTAGAAAATTTTAATCCTTCCTTGGGAATCCAGTATAAATACAGTACACTCCCCCCTATATTTCCTTCCATGTGGTAGTCAGATTTAAATGTGTTTGAAAATCATTCCCTAAACTTTACCCCTTTTATATTTCTAATTTAATTTTACTTGGTTAAATGTCTAACACATTTATTTTTGAGTCGTATCATGGAAGAATACTAGCCATGTCAAGGAGCCTCGGAATGATCTATTACTTATAAAATATTTAAGTGTTAGTGCCATGGTTATGACCAATGTTTGTTTAATCCCCACCATTTCCCATAGATATATGTTTTGAAAAAACATCATTCAAAGATAGTGTGGTTATAATCACCTAGTGTTTATCTTTGATTCCCTTAATTTCTTGAGGTATAAAACGTCATGTGAGGTCCATTTCCAAAATCCAAGGTATATAATCTTATCAATACTCTACCATATAAAATATATTAGGAATGAACATGGATTAAATTTATCCAATTATAAAATAATAAAAATTCATCTACCTATCAAAAATATTGTATATGATTTAGTGAAATGTGAAATATCTCATGTTTCACTCCAATACTATTAAACTTCTCTAAAACAATTATTAATAGAAAAATCATTAGGTTTCCTATTAATTATATTATGCATCTATTTAATGAAAAGTATAATATCTTACGTAAGAATAAAAATTAAAAGTATCCCATGTAAACATTTCCCTTTTTCAAATTATTTGGTAGAGTTGAAAATTGACTCTTATAGAGACAACAATGACTTTTATAAATTCTACACATTTCCCAAATATCACAAGTCTTTTCAAAAATGGCTCATACACACAGGTAAAATGATTCATAAATATTCTATAATTACTCTTATGTGTGAGAGAACATTATCAAAATTCTTCAGAGCTTAAAAAATTACCCTTTACCAACAAATTAATGAAAACACAAAATTAATATATGGATTTTTCAAAAAAATATTATCAATTAATAAAAACACTTAAAATAATGAATTAATACATTTCTAACATTAATTAATAGTGGGGATTAACTCGTTTAAATTATATGTAAAATTACTAAAAAATATAAGATAGGTTAATTTCACATATCCTAAAACAACTAAAAACATCCACCAAAACTGATTAACATTATTATATCCACCATTGATATTGAATTGAATAATTAAACGAATAATGGGGTGCTTTTTATTAGTGTTTGTTATCAAAAGTTAGTCAAGAGTTGTTGACTTTGGGAAATGTAGTATCATTTAATTTATATTAATGAAAATATATTATCATTCATATATCTCAACTACATTGAACATGGAATATTATATAATAAAAACCCCTAGAATATATGTATTACCTTGTTATCCATGATAAATGACCATCATAATGGGTTGTAATGATAAAATAATATTATTATAAGTAATATACCTTGTATAGAGATATAAATGATCATATATAGGATACAATTTTGTGAACATGTGTTTAGATTGACCCACATAAATTTCACCATATGGATTATTATATATATTTAAATGGTGTTACATAAGTGAACATTGACTATGTATCCTTGTATATGAGGTCTTAAAATAGGTTCCTTGCTTGGGAGGCTTCATTATTTGATACATATATGAATTAATTTCAAAATTTGGCTTAATATTAGTAGATTGTGTAAGATATTAATTAATTGTATGAATTTGATAACTGAGATAGGGTGTGTATACCCATATGATGGGTTATTAAATCAAGAGCATAAATCAATTTTTTACTTTGTAAGTGCACATCCATGATAAGATAATTAAATGTAATGAAATTATGTAAGATTTAGTTAGCTCAGAAATTTATAATAATAGATATTCTATATGAGATTGACATTTTCCAATTCTTACAATTAATCTCAGTGTCAATGAAAATGTAATAGTGTTTATGTGGTGGATTAGATCATAAAAAAACACCATTATAATTTAGCCATATATGATGTGTTTCAACACACCACTCTTAGTATATAATTATGATTGAGATTCATTATGTTTTATATCTTTAAAAAAATCCCTTGGGGTGGAATATAAAATAAGGTTTATTGGGATTTTTAGACTAATGTGATTGGTTTAGGAATAAAATTATTTTTTTACAAAAATAAATAATGTTTTTGTTTTTTGAATTTAACATTTTAATTAAAATATATTCATTCAATTAAGTAAATAAATTGGTGTTATAATATAATTATTGAGTTCCATATATTATTAAAACATAAACATGAGGGAATGGATAATCCCAGATGGGATTTGGGATTGAGTATGGAGTAAGGGTTTATATGGCTCATTTCAGGTCAAAATTATTAAACCCACCTTTAGATATTATTTATGCACCCACTTTGTTGTGTTTGAAAAATTTAGAGGTTCATTAATGCACCTTCCAAGGTGGTTTGGTACTTAATACATTTTTAGAGGATATTTAATTTTTTAAATGAACATTAGAGGATATTTATTTCTCCTTCATTGGTTTTCTAAGAATTTGGTTTTCTTAGAGGTTATTTAATAACATATTTCCTATAAATTGAAAGGATAACATCTGTTATAATTCATTCTATTCAGATAAATAAAAAGTTATTCTTAGTGTTTTCAAGTGTTTCTCCTCTAAGAGATTTCACTATTATTCCTCAATTAAGAGGATATTTTGAGTATTTCACATCCCTTATTAAATATAATTCCTTAGAGGAGTGAATAGAATAAAATTCTTAAGAATAGGATCTCTTAAATGAATTAGGGATTGGTATTATTGTTTTTCATTGAATGATACTTGAATTCATCAATTCAAGTATATTATAAAATATTTAAAACCTTTTTTAATAGAATTTTTACTTTATTATTTTATTTGTGTTTTTTATTTACATGGTATATTCTTTATTTGGATTTATTAATTCTACAACTAAATATTGAATGTTTATAATTTCCTTTTAACCCTATTGTTTTATCAATGGTATACTTGATAAAACAATAATACATAAGCTAAATGTTAAAAATTTTCAAAGTCAAATGATATATTCACATTATATAAAAGGTATTCAATACTCACCTGAATCATTGGTAGAAATTGTGATTATCTAATTATCCCCCATAAGGGTATTTCTAGGTAGTGGGTTTCCACTCAGCCCCTATTTGAAATATCACTTGCCTTATGCTCTAGTCCACAGGATTCCGTAATGAGATTGGATCTGACATCTTACAAAAATCACTATAAAGGCATATAATTTCTCTATGTGAGGTGATTAACGTATTAACCATTATGTATGTTATAAGGGTAAATGGTTTCAATAATTAATATAGATAAGGAACATTGATTTTATATGTGAAACTTATTTTAAAAAATAAAATAAATATAATCATAAAGGTTATGTATTTTATACATTAAATTTTATTGGTGATAATAAATAGAAAATCCTATATAAAATATTAATGTGTTATACCCCTTCCAATACCAAAAACATTTGAATGGACCTTGACTGATAAAATAGATGGATCATTCTTCTCTGATCATTAATAATCTATCTTGTGTTAGGGTAATAGGGATATAATTATTGTTATGTGAATATTCGGAGGAACTTGACTAGGTAACTAAAGTGGATTGTCACTTAGAGGAATATTGTAAAGAATATTCATGAGATGGATTGGGGGAGATAATTTTTCACTCAAAAATACAAGACTTGTATTATATAAAATTAAAAATATTTTTTTATCTAAATATAAATGGTTTAAAAGACTAGATTATATAGGTTAAGACATTTAGATGTATGGATATTGGCCCACTAAATTTATAATAGTTATGGTTATTATTTTAGTGGGAATATATAAATTGAAGACCTTATTGAGTAATAAAATTCATGATACTTGTAACAAAATATATTTCTTTGTATATATATTAATGAAATTAAAGAGAAACTAAAATTTATCAATGATATTTTACCTTGTGGGGGAAAAATTAATGGTAAAAATTTAATTTATTGGTAATGTAATTTGATAATTTTCCTCAATCCAGATGCAAAATTATAGATTCAAGAGTAACCCACACCATATGAGTTATTTAATTCTACCACACAAGGGGAAACATATGCTTATTAGAAGTATAAAATGATTCATATGACATGATAAGTCTTGTGATATATTTCATGGTTTCCAAGATTCAAAATATATATGAGTACCTGGAATCATTTGATTTGATTGAATTGATAAAGAAACAATCAAAGATTCAAAGGTGTTATAAACTATATAGTATAGATATCAATTTATCGATCTCTAAATTACGGGTAATAGATACATAGTGCACATCAAATATCTATAGTAATGTGGAACTTCTCAGATATCAAAGGAAATTAATTAAAGGGGAAGTGGAACTATGAAACAATAATAGACAAAGAGTTGATTCATTATCTATAGGGATAGTAAATGAGCTTATTCATAGTGGATTTTCATTTTTATTAAATACAGGTATCATGATCTATCAATCAATAGAAATATGATTTATATATCTTACAAAGATAAGGAAAGATTTTTATCTGTAATAAAGAACACATTTTGTAATATTTATATTAATAAAATTTATTATGGTATTGATAACATGTTTAATGGATTATATATATTGGATATTGAAAAATAAAATCTATAATGTAAATAACTAGATGGTAAAAAATATATTTCAATTCAAATATACTTGAAATTTTTTCAAAGTTCATATAAATAAGAATCACATCCAATGACTCTGTAATGTTGAATTACTAGATTATAATGATTATGAATCATTAAATATATTTGATTCTTGTTTATTAGGTAAAATGACCAAATTCAATTATAATGGTAAAGTTAATTGAGATAATGATTTATCAAAACTCATATATACTGATGTATTTGGTTCTATAAATAAAGTGTCTCAAAGAGTATTTTGGTACTTAATTTCCTTTAGTGATAATTTTAGTAAGTATGGGTATGTGTATCATATAAAACACATGTATTAACCCTTTGAAATTTTGAAAGTGTTTAAGAATGATTTAAAACATCAACTTGTAAAAATTATAAAAACAATTTGATCTGATCTTGGTGGAGAATTTTTTTTCAATTATTTCATTACTATCTTGGAGATTATGGTATCGTATCACAAATAACTCCACCTTCTACACTAGAGTTAAATAGTTTATCATAAAAGAGAAATATAACTCTGTTATACATAGTTTTGTAGATGATGAGTCATGAAAACCCTCATATTTCATTTTGAGGTTATGATTTAGAAACTGATTCATTTATTTGAGACAATGTTCCATCAAACTCTCTTAAAAATACATCACACGATAAATATACTAGGAAGAATCATAGTGTTTATTTTAATAATTTTTTGTGTATTGAGGCATATGTGATATGTATTGCCTCAAGTAAATTAGAACCCAAATTATATAAATATCCTTTTATTGGTTATCCAATGTAGAAAGTGGATTAATATTTCTATAATCCGTTAGAGAAAAAATTATTTGTTTCCCAACATGTTATCTTTTTGGAAATATAATTTTTTTTCTAAAATAATTTGTGGGAGTAAATTTCAACTTAATGATTTTCCATACGAACAAGGTGATGTTATTCCTAATAAAGATGAGTCAAAAACTATAAAGGTTCATGGAAAATGAACCAACTCATTATATATAATAACCAAGTTGGTTTTGTAGGTTTCATTATGAACCTAGAAGATATATATTTCTAGTTTCTTATGATGGTTATGTAATGGTTATATAAGATGATCCAAGATCATAAAAGATTCAATAATGAGTTCTGACACATATAAATGTTTTTAACCAATTGGATACAAAATAAAACCCATGTATAGTTATCTAGTATAGAACCTAGTAGACCCTCCTGTATGGATAAACTCCATTTCGTGAAAGTATGCCTTCTATAAGAGGACTAACAAGGATGGTAGAGTTTTTATCTATAAAGATTTATTAGTAGCTAATGGTTTTCGAAAAAAATCATTGTATAGACTATAATGAAAAATTTTCTCTAGTAGTTATGATAAAATACATTTGAATTTTTTAATCCAAAATAGAATATTATGATTATGTGATATATCAAAATAATGAAAAAGCCACATTAGTTAATGGAAAATTTTAAGAGGATATATATATATATATATGATATAACCAATAGTTTTTAAGTAACTAAGAAATTATGGTAAGATCTGTAAACTGCGAAGATCAATATATGAGTTGATATATTTTTCTCAATGTTGAAATATTCATTTTGATGAACCCATAAAATTATTTTACTTTATAAAAAATGAAGATGAACTTTCTATATATATATATATTAATTAGTGTGATCATTTTTATATTTTTGGTACCATATATAGATTCCATACTTATCAACAAAATATTCTGGTGATACATCGTACATCATATGAATGAAGATCTATAGAGATAAATCTAAATATGTTTTTTTTCTTAGTTAGAACACATTAATTTTTAATGCATTAAAAAAATTAAAATGTAAAACTCTAAAGATGATTCTTTACTAATTTTGTATTATAAGTATTTAGAATACATGGTGTCCTTCAAATTTTAAAGAATAATAATGAATGGATAAAATTATATACTCTTAGATGTTTTGATCAATCATATATGTTATATTGTATACTCATAAAATTTTATTTTATGTATTAATTATGATAATAATATATAGATAAAATCATATAGAAAGTAATTGGGTATGAATTAATTATATCCTCAAGTAAATGATAAGAACTAATGATACGTTATTAGTATTTGGTGGTTATGAAGGGCTCATTGTGAAGGGTTACATTGAAGATAGTTTCTAAACTAACAATGATGATTTCAAATATACAAACATGTTTTTTTTTCAAAATGGTGGACAGGTAAGATGGAAAATATCTAAGAAATTAACTATTTTTTATTCTACAGTAGGAGCTAAATATATAATAGTATCTAACTATTATAGATTCTACAACAAAATCTAGATATATCGCAGTACCGGATGCATCGAAAAAAAATTGGTTTATGAGGTTTATTAATAAACTAGTGGTCTTCCCAAGCATCATGGATCCAATTGAAATCCATTATAATAATAGTGTACTAGTTTCACATGCTAAGGAACACTAATTTCACCAAATTTCCTAACATATTATGCATTTATTTCATATCATATGATATAAAATTGTTAATGATGATATTAATATGATTCAAGTACTTATATAGGGTAACATATAAGATCCCCTAAAAATCCGCCAATAAAATAAAATAATTAATTCCACACCATTTCTCTTGGTATCAGATTCAAGTGACACTGGATTCAATAAAACTGGGAGATTGTTTGTTGTTATTTTCAAAAATAAACCAAGTGTTGTTGACTTTGGGATATATTTCATCATGTAATTCATATTAATGTAAATACATTATCATTAATTTATGTTTGTTCCAACAAACATGGGATATGATATGATAACAACCCCATGGAATATATATATATATTGTTAGGTTATCACTAATAGTTGATCATCGTATTCATTATTAATTATATATAGAGATTAATATTATTTAGATCACTTATATAGAAAATAAATTGATCACTCTTAGGATATATGTTGGTTAACATGTTTTTAGATAGATCTGTTTAAAATAAATCCCATATATTATCATATATATGTCATTAATGTTACATAAGTGAACATTGGTTGTGTATTCATTAACAAAAGGTTGTAAAATAGGTTCGCTGATTTTTTGGTTTCATAATTTTATAAATATATGAATTAATTTGGAAAAAAAATTAATATAAGGTGATTGAGTATGATAGTAATCAAGAAAAATTATTTGATTACCTACGATAAGATGTGGCTTCCATATAACGGGTTATGATGTTAATTCCCATAATTAACTTTTAAATAAGTAAGATCATGGACATGAAAATATAATTACTTGTGATTTAATTATATAATATGTATCCATCTCATAAATTTATAAATAGAGATAAGTTATAAAGGATTGATAGTATCAACATCTTGTTCCAAATCACAATGTCAAGGAAAAAATGAATACTCATACTGGGAATGTGCAGATTAGATCACATACAATCCAATTATAATTTGGTTATTTTTTATACCGATGGATATCAATTTTAATATATAATTATGAATGAAATTAATTATTATTTCCAACCTTACAAAGGGTATTTTCCATCTCACCTAAGATAAAAATAATTGTGAATTTTGGACAAATGTGATCATTTCATGTATAAGAATTTTTGGGTTCACTATAAACACAAATAAGATTTATGTTTTGGGAATTTTTGATATTTAAATAAATAATATTTAATTAAATTAATATATAATTTGATTTTATAATATAAATAATGATTTATTTATATTATTAAAACATAAGAATAGTGAAATAGAAAATCCCAAATAGGGTTTGAGTTGAGGTGTGGGCTCGGAGTAATAGGTTTATCAGGTCTGTTTCATGTGAAAATTCATAATCCAACATGATATATTATATAATTATTTCATTTTATAGATTTAATATTTTTAGAGGCTTATTTAATCTCATCCCAAGGTGGTTTAGAACTTCGACCACTTATGGAAGCTATTTAATACTCTATGTGACCATTGGAGGATATTTATAATTCCAAATTTGGTTTTTTATGAATTAGAATTCCTTAGAGGTTATAGAGTTTCCCAATAGCTATAAATAGAATGGAATATGGTTTTTAGAATTCATTCTATTGAAAGAAAGAGAATGTGAAGCTTAGTGTTCTCGAGTGTTTATATTTCAAGTGAGTTCTCTATTTTTCATCACACAATAGGTTCCTTAAATTATTTATCATCCCTTTTTTAATAATTTTTTATATCCTAAGGACAATTTAGGTTCCAATGATATGGGGGTGAAAATGTAGCACCATTGTTTTATGAATTTTTCTCCTTTTAAATTCAACCTCTTAAACTCTTTAATGTTCTAGATCCACTCAATGGTTTCCCTAAATCTCACCCTAAAAATTAATATTTTACTTTGGATGAAAGGAGTCTCAAAATTATAATTTAATTAAGTATATATTATTATAATCACATACATTCCCATATTTATAACACAAAAATATTTTTTAGGGGTTTCAATAATTTCATGATTTAAATTCTCCCATTTAAATCCTTAATTAAATGTGTTGATAATTAAAAACATTTTTGTTATTATTTATTCAAATATCAATACCCCAAAGTGGATATTATAATTAATTCATCATATTAAATACCCCATTTAAAATGGGATTTCATTTTTATATTTTTCTCACTTTAAATACATTAATGTGTATTATTATCCTTCAGGAAATGCAGCATTTGAAACATCTAAATGGATTAAGGTATTAACTTTCTATTCTTTAAAATCCTTTAAATTTTGTGGGTATTATATTCAGGAATTTAAAATCAATAATACCTAAGGGGTATTATTCTTCCTCATGTGGAAAAAATAGAACCCATGGATCATCCAAACAATTGAGGGATTCAGTTTTTCTTCTTCTTATCATGTAGCAAGGTAACCAGCACCTCACCTTTTTTCATGCATGCGTGATCGCATCTCAATAATTTGAAATAACTAAGAGACTTTATTATCATCTTCTCAAATGTATGATATCCTCCACAGATTACTATAAATTCATAATGTATCAGTCTTATGATTCCTTCATGTAGGATATTCATCTTTGAATACCCAAATGTTCAGATCATAAAAATACATGAATGCTCAGGTCCTATATTTCTTCACATTGTAAATAATTAAAGCATCTAATTTAAAGTCATAAGACTTGGGATTACTCTATTTCTTCATGAAAAAATGAATATCATTCTTACTAATGTAATCATCCACCTAAATCTTGAGTTTCTCATTCAATACCCTTTATTCAATGCATAAAAGAGAAACTGCATTCATTTTCGATCATACCTTTTAAAATGAAATTAAATTCGTCTTGGAATTCGGCTTCATCAGGATACCATCATGCTCGGGATATACAGTTCATGCATGTCCATGCATCAATTATCATGTAAAAAATGATTGTGGATATCATTTTTATCACATTAGCTCACAATAGCCACTATAACTGTGTCAATGGCCTTGGTTTGATCCAATTATTCTCAACCTAGATCTCCACTACTTTATTAATGGAAAAATATCAAATTATACAAATATTCCTCAAGTGAAGGTGGAAGAAGAATCTAATCTCAAATTGATAAAACAATACAAATCAGTTCAATTAAAGGGATAGTGTTTTATGCATATATTTTAAATTCGATGAATAGTGTTCTGCTTACATTGTCCCACATGATTCAATGGTTGAGATTTCTACTTCCATGTAATACAATGTGCTCCATAAATTAAAAAATAGTTTTGAATCTCCATGGGAACCACCCCATCCTGAATTCCCTATCCATAATGATTCCCCACAAGGTTCTAGTGTTGTTTCTCCCTACACTCTCTACAGTCCTTACACATGAGCCTGCCCTTCCCTATCGCCCACTATCTTGCCCCATCTATCTTTCCCAAGATGGTTTTTTAGAGAATAGTTGACCTCCTTTTTCTGCACAATCCTTAGGTCGATCTATCTAAAGAAGGTCTATTGGTTGGCCCCTTTTTTAGAAACATCATCAATATAAATAACTTAGAATATATCTATGTATTAAATTTAATTCAATCCTCAATATAAATTCCAATAGAACTTCTTTATTAAGTTTCTATTCTTCTTCATCAAATATTATTCATGAAAATATATATATTACATTATATTTTTCATGACCTTATTGTACAATTAATTCATCTTAAAAATGAAATTCATATTGCATGGGCTTCTAAATTCTTCCAAAAATTATTGTAAGAAATATGTCTCTTCTTAAAATAAGTTTAGGACATTTAATATTAGCATAATCAACCATTAGATTTATCACAGAGATAATTTCTAAAGTGTAACATTCAAATATATCAATCCATAACAATTATCCATGCATCATAACTTTATCCAAACTCACCAGACACATATTGACATATCATTGAAAACAAATGCAACCACTGGGCCCAACACATATAGGAGAGACTATAATCCCTTATATAATAACATAATCCAATTAATATTTTTTTAATTAGAATTATTAGTGGATACCCAATGAGGATTGAATTTATTGATTATATTTTGATATAAAATTTTATAAAACTTTTTAAAATGAAATTTTTAATTTATTATTTTATTATTATTTTCATTTACTTGATTTGTAACTTCTTGGTTTTTATTATTCCTTACACTATCTACTAAGGATTTATAATACTAGTAAAAATTTGTACCATTTTCCTTTTTGATCCCAAATAAATAAAATCACTTTAATATGAACTTAATAGAGATCATTGAGAAGTAAGAAATGGTATCCTTCCCCCAATGGTATACATGGGTAGGATGAATCATCAAACACTTTATAAGAATCAACTTTTCCTCACGGTTTTCTAGATACTTTGGTCAAATATAAAGAGATATTGATATAATGAGATAGTTTTCATAAGGAATAATAATAAAATAGCTCACATAATCAAATGTTACATGAATCACATACTATGATCTCCTTTATATTTCTATCCAAGTATACTTATTTCATTACAAATGTTTATATATTGAATTAACAATTCTATAATACTAAACTCTTTTAAATTTAAATTCATCATTTTGATTTATTTGTTTTAAATTTAGTCAAATGTTTGGAATGTTCAAACTCCTCTATATCATCACCACATAACAATCAAGTAATAATGAAATAATAAATTACAATAAGATAGTTAAACAACATGATATCGTATATCATGCATACATCCATACCGAACAATACAATATTATAACCCTCGCTGAAATAACTCAACCATAACATACACACATATTGCTTTATTTTAAATGAATATTCATTATATTTCTGAGAAAATCACACCCCCATAATATCTAGGTTTAGTATATTCTATGATCAAATACATAATCAAATTATTTTAAAAATATTCTTCAACATCTACAAAAAAAAAATTTTAAACACTATACCTTTATAGACATATCATAAATAAAACCCTTCTTCATTACCTAGTGAATGAAGACATATGAAATGGTGTTCTCAAACCCTCAGTAAGGGATGAAAATAAGGGATATTGACTGCAAATAATAAGTGAGGATAAGATAAACATGTGGGTATGACAACATAATCAAGGTACTTATATAAAACATAAGTAAATCGCACCTAATAAAACATGGATCATAAGGTTTTTCATATAAAATGAAAAATGAGGAATAATATTGTAGAATCGTGATAATACTGTTATATCCCATGGAATAGTAACATAAAAATGTATAATAACATAAAAATATACAGTAAGAATGTGTCACATTCATTAGCATAGAAAAAAATGTCTTGTGCCAATGATAACTATTAATACCATCATCACATTGTATACATATTCTTATAATGTATTAGGTTCATACCCCATTCCCATAAACATAGTATATGTCATTAAATACGAAGTTCCTTTCATGTCATCCCATGATATAAAAATCTTTACCCAATTAATTATAGGGATATATAATTATAATCCCACCCATTAAATAATTAAAAACATATATATACGTGTTTTAAATGAACATGGTCACATTTTTAAATCATCTATAACATACATAACCCCTGATAAATAAATGGGTTTCCTAAAAATTTCCACAAGACATGATCAAAATCCATCAAGAGAAATAATTTGTATGGTATCATTAGTGTGTATCCTCAGTGAATCAATTGAAACATTAAAAGAAATTGACAAAGATAAAAAATTATTTATGAGATTAATAGAAATTTTATTTAAAATTTAAGAAGAAATATCCTTTATATTTTTATAAAATTTATTATAAAATTAAATAATTTATAAAACAATATTTTTTATAAAATTAATGATGAAGTGGATAAAATTACTTTGAATATTTAAGAAAATCTGAAAAGTAATTTTCAAAAATAAAACCAAAGAAAATTATGGGAGAAAGAAACTATTCGAAAAAAATAAAATTGATTCATTTCACACATTTGTAAAATAAAATCAGATTAAATAAAAATGACATAAATAAATTATATAATTATAGATAAGTACAACCATAAGAAATATATGAAAAATATATGCATGGACAAGAAATATTCCTTGCAGAAAAGAAGAGATATGGTCAACTCCACATACATGAATTTTATAAGTTGAATTGTGAGATAAAGGGAGGTGAAATGGTAAATATAAATGTAAACCCTATCAAAAAATATAGGATAATAAAATAAATGGAATTTTTTATAAAAATTAAATACAATTTCATCAAATAAAAATTTATATATAGATAATCTCAGTTTCAAAGTGAGATTAGTAATTAAGCCCTCACCTTTACTCTTGACTTCTATGGAGGTGATTTAAAATAATATATAAAAAGAATAATCGTATTAATCACTTATTTAAGAAACTAATTCATATCTATTTCCTTTTATACTTGTTAGTTATAATCTTCAATTACACATATATTCATTAGTAATTTTTTATTTTCATCATAATATTTTAGTATTTTTTTCGTTTAGGCTTTATCATGGTGATATGAATACTAGTTCTTTGATAAAATATCAATAATTCAAATATTATTAAAGATAGTGGAATAATTTTTTAAAAAGATTTTTTTATTAAAATTTTCATTTTATTAAAGGTATGGGTATGGTTCATGAGAATAGAATCCATGATGAGCTTGTTCTGGGTAATTTACTGAAAATAATAAGTTGGTTTATAATGATCATTAATTTATGTATAACCATTTAAAAAACATATTCATAAAAAAAAATTCATTTAATATCATATATTACTAGTATTAATGTCTCTATACCCATCCAAGATTAAAATTATGGTGTTGGAATAACATCATTCATATATATGGTTGAATAAAACCAAAAAAGAGCATATTATACAGATGAATGAGTAGCAATATCGAGTAATATAATTGTAATATCATTTTCAAATAATCATAATTATGTCAATATAAAATAATTATAGCGTAGAATGATATTTAGAAGTATTTTATAGAAGAATATAATTGAAAAATATGGTGAAGAACTAGATACATTGATGAATTCACTTCATCATGAAATGGGTTCCATCATAATGAAGGAATTAGGATTATTTTTTGAGACTGGATAATAAAAAACGTGAAATAAGGAGTTATTAGATGAAATGTTAACATTGATTAAATATATAATTAATGTAAAAGAGTTTTTTGGGAGGGGTAGAGAAGGGAACCTCTTATAGGAGGGTTTTGACTAGAATTTTCACAAATACCAATCCCTTAAGGTATAACACTTTAATTTTACCGAGAAATTGGATCCAAAGTGTAAAAATAATAGTGATAGGTCATGAATCACATTATACACAAAATTAAAACATATGTTTTGAGATATTTTTGTCCTTTACCCCTAAATTTAACAACATTACCACAATTTACATTTACCATGGTACCTCAATTTTAACCTAGGAAACTTCTTTAAAAAAAAGAAATTAACCCTCTTACAAAATATAGACATTATAATTCCAAATTTTAACTCTAATTAAAATTATATTATTTCTAAATATGTGAAATTTATCTCCAAATTGAACATATAAAATATAAAAAAAATATTTTATAGAAAAATAAAATTTAAAACATTAAGTGTTATTAATCTTATTTCATATCAATTACTAATTAAATGAGTGTTAATCTATTTTTTATACCATGAAAATTTATATTTTATTAGAATCATCATTTTAAAGTGATTAATTTAATTTATTAATATAAAAATGTATGAAACGTAGAAAAAAAATCTTTCAAAAATATCCCTTTATAACATTCAATGATTTTATTAGCATCCCACTGTTTATCTTCTAACCATTAAAATTTATGAATAAATCAGTATTAGATTTTTTATTTTAATTTTATAAAAACATTAAATCATTAATTAAAAATAATTGTATTAATAATTATACATAACGAATAAAAATAAATATTATTGTAATATATAATTTTTTTTAGTTATTGTCTCTTTATTTCATTGTAGAATTATTTATTCTACTTGAATTATATAATTTTTATTTTTTTACTAAGAATTAAAAACATCCAATGTAGATATTAGATGAAAGTATTTACAATGACCATATAAAAAATGACTATATATCCAATGGTCATATATCCAATGACCATATTTCCAATGGCCATATATCCATTGAAAATATTAATAATAGAGATATTAAATTCTTAGATGTAGTATTACATATATCTCTAAAATCATTAATCTTCTCCTATGATTTTTTTTCAAGAAGTTATCAAATTTCTAGGATGTTTTTCTATTTCTATATTTATCATTGGCATTGTGATATTTATGGTATATCTTAATGATGATAATTTCTACCTTGCGGTATTATTATTTACTTGTGGTTTCATTCCAATTGTATTTTTCCTAATTAGGTATCATTTAGTTGTCATATAATGCATTCTATTTTTAATTTTTAATATTCTTCCATAATTAAATAACGCATTGTTCATTTTATATTGGTGTTTTTTTATAACATGGTATCAAACACATAGGATTTATTTAAATGGAAATACATACAAAAATCACGGGGTGTTACATTCAACCCCACTTAAAAAAATTATTCCCTCAAAATATAATTACTCTTACGAAATAAAAATGAGGTTACTTTTGTCTCATTGCATATTCATGTTTCCATATTTCTTCCTAAAACTTATTATTTCTCTAAAGAAATTTTACTTGTTGATTAGTCTTATTTCATAGTATTTTATCTCCATAATACAGGATTTCAACCAGTTGTCCCTCATAAGAGAGATCATGTTCTATGTTTACAACCTCTATCTTTATTATATGTGATGGGTTAGGTATTTTCTTCCTCAAAAGTTATACAAAAAACTCATTGTGTTCTTGTGAGAGGTTTGATGGAAGTTCAAGGTTATAATCTACCTTCTCCACATGATCAAGGATTTAAAGGGAGGAAATATATTAAAGGATAAACTTTTCCTTCTCTAAAAATATTATAACCCTCTTACATGGTCATATTCAGAAGGATACATTATCCCTAAATTCAAACTCTAAATATAATCTTTGATTATTAGTGTACCACTTTTATCGACTGTGTATAGTTTAAATGTGTAATTAAATAGTTTGAATCTTCTCTATCATTTCTGGATCAAGATTCATCCCCTTAAACTTATTCTCTATATATTAAACCCAACATGTTGTAGTTTCTCACCCTTTCCCATACAAAGCCTCATATAGTTCCATTTTAATGCTATAAAATAAAACATTGTTATATAAGAAATCTATCAGGGGAATGTCTTGATCCCAACCTCCTTTTCAATCTATATAGTATGGTATCATCATATCTTTTATTGTCTAAATAGTCTTATCAGCCCCTCCGTTGGTGGTGGGGTGTTAAGGGATTTGGGGTGAGGGGAAGGTCACGGGGTCAAGTCCCGGGACTTGCAATTTACATGTAATTTTTTTCCTTGTGTGTGTGCCGCTTTTGCAGTTGTACCCAAATTTTTAAATAGTCCTATCATATTGACCATATATTTTAAGATGATAATTTATACTAAAGATCAACTATATATGCAATTCTTGTTTATGAATTATCTAAAACATCAAGGTAAACATAAAATCTCGATCAGATACAATTGATAGTGGTATTCCATGCAGCCTTACTTATTCCTTCATTTATATCTTGGCAAGGTGCTCGGGCAAGAAATCTTCCTGAATAGTTATGAAATGGTCCAAATTTATGTGGTGATGAATTGAAACCCAAATTTAAGTATGGACTTTATATTTCATAGAAAGACCTATTAAAAAATTCATGGTGTTGTTATCCTATTTTCATATAGGTATAGGTAATGGTTTCATCATCACCTTAGAATTTTATCTTTCTTACTTAACTTTTTGGAATTCCAATAACCAAGATATATACTCTAAAATATTCATATACATGTTTCCCCACTATAAATTCTCCTTTAGATCACTATACAACTTTGTGATTACAGGATGGATAAAGAATGATGGGTTATGACCATCATCCACTAACTACTTCAGTTATTGTATTAAAGGGACATGTATTCATTTCCCAAATCTTATAATTCCATAAATGTTAAGGGTAAACTCTAGAATATTCCTTACCAATCTTTTTAGCCTTTTATTCTTCTTATTCACCTCCTTATTCTTCACTTGAATGGCTGTTTGAACATATATTTGGGAAAGATCAAATTTCACCCCTATATATATGATACCTAGGTCCATCCATTACAAATCCTAGAGTAAGGGGTCTCTTAAAATTATCATTATAGATAAGGTTGTATAATTAATTCTTCATAGAGAATCAATAATAAATTTTCCTTTCTAAGGAGGAAATTGTTTTGAGTAATCATTGTCTATAATAAACTCTAATCATATCCATTGGATCATGTTCAATTCTTTATATGTGAATATATACTTTATGATCTTATGAGGAATAAAAATTTCATACTTTTTACTATAGTGATGTTGCCTCTATATATTTAATGAATATATTTCTGTGGTTAGCTATAGATCATTCATTGGGAAAATTTTCCCATGATTCATTAATTGACTTGAGGCATAAGCTTCCATTGTGTCATTTTTAATGAGGAAACATCTTAATCACTTCTTTTATACATCACTAAATTTCATAAACCCTTCTCTATTATAGATAATTATGAGTATAGGAATAATCACCAACAATCTTAAGAACCATGAAATTGTCTTCACATTTAACTATCTAGGGGAACTTGACACTATTTTGAGTTAACTTGGTAAGAAGATTTTATATTCATGATAAATTTCTCAAAAAAATTGGATTGTATCCATCCAATCAAAGAAAACCCAGGATATCTATTATAATATTTTTTCTCGTATATTTGATAATCATGTTTTTCTTTGAAGCATCCATATATATAATATCAATTGTGATTATATGACCCAATAATCATACGTTTTATAGCCAAATATCTGACTTACTAAATTTGGTATATAGTTTCTCATTTCCCATGACCTTTAGAAAAATCCAAAGATTATATTTATTCTCTTCCTTAATCTACAAATATATGATAATATCATCTATGAATAATACAAAAAAATTGGTTAAGGTAATCTGTAAGGACTACATTCACCAGATACTTGAAGATATAGTGGTTACATATAATTCTAAAAGTAATTTCTATGAATTCATAGTGTCTATATATTCTATATAAGGTTGTCTTGGATATATCCTCTCTTTTCACCCTTTATTGATGATACCTATATAGAAGGTCCATCTCTGTTAATAACTGATCACTTTATAATTGATCAAATAAGTCAATAATATGGGGTAAAAGATACTTTTTCTTGATCGTGATCTTATTACATACATGATAATCATTTCATAGATGCATTGATCTATCATTCTTATTAACAAAGAGGATTTGTTTAACCCATGGTGAAGTTCATGTTAAAATAAGACTCTTATCCATGTCCTCATGGGGTTTCTTCATCAATTCCTTTAATGTAATCAATTTCATTATAGAATAAGTATTTAATATAAGCATTACACTATGTATGAGTTTGATCGAAAACTCACCCACATTATTTCAAGTAAGTTTAGGTAACTCTTATATAAATACATCTACATATTCCTTTTAAATACACACATCTTCCCTATTTATTTTTCCAAACCATTTGAGCTAAAAATCCCTCATAATTAGCTAAAAAGACCATTACAAGGGGAGTAACTTCCACATGTAGTTCATAGTAAAACTTTTACTGATGGAAGATCATGTTTTGATTGGGAATATTTAATTTGATTGACTTATCCTACTAATTAATATGGGATCTATATAGAGAGAGTCAATCCATTCTAAAAACACATCAAATTTGACTAAAATGGTAATAATAAAATGTATAGGAATCATATTCTTATAAACATCTATCAAATATGAGTTATAGATTTATGATGAAATCAACATACCACTAAAATATTTCACTAATAATTAAATATTTACATATTGTGGTAGTGAATTGATTCTCTTAAAAAAATTCTAGATATAAAATAGTGAGTAGAACTATAATTAAATAATAAATTCAAGGTTCTTGAGTGGATTTTGTGTGTCCCTTTCAATACTTTATTTTCATGACCCACTATAGTAGTAGTGATTTAATAATATTTCCCTTCAAACCATTGAATTAGAGGTTTTTGACATGTATTTTTATCATTAATATTTATATTTTTGCACTAGTTTTCATAATTTCTATACTTATTTTAATTTTATCATTGAATTTTTGGTGGTGAATTTTCTTGATATTTCATTTCATATATTTAATTCGATGTTCTTTTAATATCCCTTTGGTATTCATGTGCTTTATGGACTTCTTTTTAAAAATTAAAATATTTCCTGGTTCTTTTAAGATGGTTTCCCTCATGCTTCTTTCCACATTTTTAGCATGTAGGAAGTTTAATTTTCATTCTACCATGGGTTAAATTATTTGAGTTTCCTCAAAACTCTATTTTACACTTATTTTCCATAAAAACATAAGAATACTTGGAGTCTAGAATTTCTATTTCAAACTTAAGAGTTCATCAAACAATTTATCCATATATACCAAAGTCCCTTATATAAAACATCTTTAAAAGACTTGGTTTTAAGCCACTAAATAAATAATAAACTTTTTTCAAGGATAATAATAAAACTACAAGTATACCTTAAAAGTATCATGATGTTTTATTAATATTTACTAATATATTCATCCTACTTTTTTATCCTAAGGAATTATCAATCTATTTTGGAGTGGAGATTTTATGAAATGGTATAGTCCTTTTCAACCAATTAATTTATGTGCTTTGGGATATGGAATCTGTGTGAGGAAGTTCACTTATGTTTTTGGGGTGTATTGAATAATTATATCATTTTTAGGTCTATAAAACTATAGTAATGGGGGTGGTGGTGGTCATGGTGAAGGTATCTAGGATAAGTGGGTGTAAAATCCTAACCCAAAGCACTGGGTCCGGGATGAGGTTCCATAATTCCTCATGTACACCTCCCCATATGCAAGAGGTAATGTGAAATATCTACTTTTACCATATGTTTTGTGTTTAGATGTTAAAAAATTGTATTATATCCCCATGATCACTAACCTATCTTTTCTCTATATCTTTATTTAGGATCGTGTGAACAATTGTTATAATGGTTGGTACATGAATAGGGTAACTATGATAGTTCCTGGATAGTGTTATATAGTGGACCACTAAGTTTCCATAATGTTAGAATTTATATTTTTTTTGTTTTTATGTTACCATAGATTAAACACACCTTTTTGATGCTCTTAATGTTAATATATGATTTATTGGTTTTAGGTGCATTCTTTAATCTTGTTAGGCATGTAGTTTAAGATTCCATATATACAATTTACTTTCATTAGGTAGAGCCCAAATAAATAAATTCATTTTGAAATAGTGATGTATGAATTTGGGAATTAATTATTTCCCTCTCATATTTTCTCCTTTTGTATTCTATGTTAGAGTTTATATATTTTATTATGACTAATGTGTAGATATTGGAAATATAGACTTGAGACATAAACAGGTTGTAAGTATTTTATGTGTCCCTTTCTTTTCATGTCATTTATTATAGAGATTTATATGTTTTTTATTTGAACAATTGTACATATGCCTGAAAGTAAATTGGATTTAATAAATAATTTCTATCGGTTTATCACTTAGTATAATTGGTTGATCTAATGAGTTTGATTGGATTCGGAATGTAATGACTTCATTTTTTTCAATGAAAGAACTTTTTTTAATTTTAATATGGAAACTCCAGGGGTAGGGAGTAGTGAATCGATGATTTGATATGATTTTCAAGGATATTAAGAATTATTGTGGGGAGAATGACCATTGTTATTAGTTTTTATTTTAAATTAATGATATTTAACAAAAGGAATATTATATGATTGTGATGATATTTATCATAATATTTTGATAAATTTGAACTTATAAAATTAATTGGTATTTGAATTTATAGTTGGGTAGTTAAATAATAATAATTATTATTATTTTATTTTTATAATTATTTGTGTGAAAAAATTAAATATACATGTATAATTAATAATTGTGTTACTATATAAATTTTGGTTGGGTGAATATTTATGGGCGGTTGAATTTATAATTTTGATATTATTACTTATTCTAAATAACTACAATTGTGTGTGGCTAATAGAATTTATTTACTATTATAGGTTTTTAATAGAATTTATTATTGAAATTTATAGTGGAAATTATGGGGGGATATTTGATGGGAGGTAAGGATCATCACACTCTTTTGGGTGTAATTATTTCCTAACATGAGACTCTCTTATCGACTTAAGATATATTCTTGAATATCTTCAAAATCATGACACAGGACCGGTTAACCTATTAAAATGATCAGGTCTTTAATCCTTCTATGTGTAAAGGTGGGTTCTATTAATGAGACCATCTGTATGAATCTTATATTATTTATCCATTTCTCGTTATTGCTTAGCAATGGGTGGCAGCTTATATTTAGAAGCCACATAACCAAAAACTCTAGAGTTTATAGACATAAAGTAAGTTTATTGGTGTTTTGTGGATGGTATTAAACCTTCATGAGGAATCCAACATATCCTTTCTATAATAAAAATCAAAACACACATATTTATTTTAAGTCCAAGTTGTGCAATTTAACTTCATGAAGAAAGAAAATTTGTGAGGGCACTTTGGCCTGGGGTATTGAGATTGAGCCTTAGGAATAAATCCTGTGTATCCTTCTTATAATAGCAATTAGATTCATTTTAGTGAAATCTACCCTCAACCCATAGATGAGTATTAAAAGATAGTTAATGCATATGATTGGTATTTCCTTAGGGTTCACCAATATGGGAATTCCTTCAGGACTTACACATAGGTGGATGCATGTGCATAGGGTAATGCTATCATTTCATAGAATGGGTCTTACTTACTGATTTTCCCATAGATGGGGAAAATTTATAATGTTGGTGATATGATCATTTCAAATCCCAAAGCACACGTGATTCATGATCATTATTATAAAAAAGGGATATGAAGTTATTAGATTTTTTTTATAAGGGTATGGGAATTATGTACTGGGGGGACCTTATGGGATGTCTGGTATAGTGCTCGGGCCTTAAGAAGCTGTCCAATGTATCCTTCTTATAAAAGGAATCAGATTCCTTATAGTTCAATGAGATTCTCAATCCGTTGATGGGTGAGTGGGAATAATAAACCCATAAAAGATTTTTCTTCCCAAGGTTTAGAGTGTCAGAGATATGGAGGGGCATACATTGAGGTGAATGCCAAATTGGAGATCACGCCTTAGGGAGGAATCTTATATATCTTTATTACATGGGAATAAGAATCTTCATCATTCAATTATCTTCTTAATACACTATTAGGTGAAGAAAAATGATAAACCTTCAAGATAGTTTTAGTCCCATGGGTTAGAGTATCTGAGACATTGAGGGAATTGCATTGAGGTGGAATCCAAATTAGAGGTTGGGACTTTGGAAGAATTCTTATGTATCTTGCTTGGAAAGGAATAAAAGTCTTCATAGTTTAGAAATATATGGACATGTGTGTCTATAAAACAAGTTTATAATGTCTCGGGGTGTCTATTTGACATGCTTGACATGTCATGGGATTTATTCCTGACACAGTTGACATGTTATGGATGTATGATGGACTTTTCCTAGTTATCTTCTTGCCATATCTTATGATGTATGGACATGTCCTAGTTTCTGATTTATGATCCAACAAATTTATTCAAGGGCCACTATATAAAAAGGTTGACATGTCCAAGGTGATTCACATTATTGATCCACACATGTTAGATGGATTCAACATGATTTAAATGAATTGACTAGGGGCCTTTGTGTGATCAATGTAGATAGGTCCAAGGGAGTAACATGATCAGGGATGACATGTTGGAGGGATCACACGTGATCTATGTAGACATGTCCAAGTTTGTTGTATGATCTTGGATGACATGTTGGAGGTCTCTCTCATGATCGACATAGACACTTCCAAGGGTTTCACATGATCAAGGATGACATGTCGGAGGACTGCCACATGATCTTGATGGCATGTTTTGAGGACTCTGCATAAATTTTTTGACATATCTGGAGGGATTTTGATTACTTGGATGACATATTTGGGTGTTGTCACATGATCTAGATAAGTCATGAAAAGTCTGTGATTCCTTCACATAAAAATCAGTGTATCTCTCTTCATGTAAGGGTTCCATCTTTTTCATCATTTTTTGTATAAATGCCTCAATGTTTATCAGAAATTAGCTTATTAAGACCTCAAATAAACAATTTGACATGTAAAAAATCCTTCACGTAATATGGTCGATATGTTTGGGATTCTACACAAGACTTAGATTCCTTTTAAAGAGGCCTTCATATGATTAATGTAGATGTTATTAGGTTCCTTAATGAGATCGATTTGGATCATTAGATGGCCTTCACATGAAAAACAACATAACTCTCCTTCGTATAAGGGTTCCACCTTTTTCAACTTTTTATCTGTTATTTTCAAATAACTTCACATTGGTTGTCTGTTAGGGTGTCTCGTGATAAATAATGGATGTTGAGACTGAATAAGATCATTGTAATGGATGGTCACTCCACTTTTATAAGGTTTATCTCATGATCAATGATGGATCTTATGATAACATGCGATAATTTTCAGGGATATTCCCACCACTTATTTTTTGATATGAAGGGGAATTTAATGATTGAATGCAAATGTACAAGGTCATTTCCATTATGATGGTGGCATACCCTAAGGATTTCTTATAGTAGGCATTCCATGCTTTTAGGGATCCTGCATAATCATTGAACTAATCACGTAAGTTGTATGAACCCTTCCTATGAAAATAAATGTAACTTAATTCAAATTATGATTATGCCTTTTTCTACTTTTAATTTAAATGTTGATATAGATGATTTTATTTCCTCTATTATTTGGAATGTTTCCTCATGTAGTCATATTTTCTCCTACTTTATAATCAATCCTCATAACCCGGCCACCTGATCTCCATATGATAATGTTTCTCCTTTTTTCATTTTATAAAGAACATAATACTTATGATTTATGTATTTATTAGATCATAAAATTTTCAATTCTCATTTTGTAGGCATCAAAAAATGTCCCCCATCAGGAGTGAGGTCTACAAGGGAAATTACTAGGTTATAAGGATAGAAAATACTAACTTTAGTCCTTGAGGATTCTATTGATTAGTGTTCTGAGTGGATTTTGGTCATTCAGGTGAACTTTGGTATTCCATGGGGAACTTTATAAATAGGGGATCAAGGGAGATGCTCATTCCATCAACAAATCATACTTATAGATCTTCCATGACCTCTAGTCCTAGGTGACTTCCTCACAAGACTACTTTTAAAGAACAACTTTGTAAGACCACTCCGCGAGTTTTGATCATGTGACTTCCTCACATGACCACATTATGTCAATACATGATCAATCTATTTTTGAATTAATAAAAATTAATTTATGTGCGATATGTTTCATGTATTTGACGATGGGGTCATCTAGAATTCTTTTTTTTGTCTAAGGGTTCTTTTTTTCATGATCTCCTATTCATTTTTTGACTTTCATAACCTCTATATGGTCATGAGATCATAAGGATCAAAATTAGATCACACGATCATGTGGTATTACATGGGTCACATGATCCGTGAGATCCATAATGGTTCATGAGATTGCAAACCCTTATATAGTTCATGGGATTCACATGATGATACCCATGTTACATATTTTCTTTAACTAATCCCCTTTTAAGGATGGTAATCCCTCTCATGTATGCTTTATATTCTTATGAATATGGGTTCCAACTCAAAGAAATATACTAATGCAGCTGGCCAGAGTATTATGATTACTATGAATTATAACGCCAACACTTGGTCTAATGTGTTCTTAAAAATAAGGTTTTGTAGTGGATTCTCTCGTATGAACTTTATAACTATCCTCTACTGCACATTCTACCTTTATATGGATTCAATGTCCTAGATGATACTATCATTCCATTTTCAACTATAATGTTCCATCCCTCAGGTTATCACCTTCTCTTAATTACATTCGAATGAAAATTTCTAAAAAATAGTAAATTGGTAGTCGCACCACCCTAGGGACTATCTAATATATTGGATTCGTTTCTTATGGGTCCATATGGTTGTGATCTCATACATAAACCCATTTCTCAAAGTTATTAAAACCTACTTGAATCCAATTTAGGTAATCCATGAAGTGGTTGAAGATCAATGTGGGACTTCCAACCTAAATTTGACTTCTATGATGAATGGGCATGGCTATTCTGGATTAGAAAGAGTTTCTCAAAATTCTATGATCAGTTACATGTTATTAAAATTTATGAGGAAACTTGGACTTCTAAGTTTGTTGTGTACCATCAATCAGAACTCCTTAGAGAGATTATTTGACACTAGTGTAACAACACTAACTCCTTTCATCTATCTCATGGAAAATTAGGGATCAGTCTCTAGTATATTTACCATTTGGGAGGAATACCACCTCTTGAAGATATGTATGGTTAATTACTTCCAACTTCAAATATTTGGGATGACCCCGCACAAACTCCAACCTTTAAAAAGGACATTCTTACTATTGCAAAGCTGAATTAAAGAACGAGATGAACCTATGCTCACTTGTTTATTTTAGGGATTTGATCAATGACAAACCATAGGGAATTGTTAAATCCTATAGGGATAACTGAATTTAATAATTTATACAAAACTCAGTCTATGTGTATTATCTAGCAAGTATAACTATCAAACCCATAGGGATAGAGCATATGTTTTCAATTAATTTAGAAACTAAAATTGTTTTGATTCGTTTGAGAAAGGAAACAAGGTGTGATAAAGATTGAGTTTAAATATTATAATGATAGGCATGCCAATTTTAGTTAAATTCCTGTTTGTGTTCTAGGGATTTCATAGATAAAAGATTTATTCAGTTTTGGGGTTGGTATTGGGGTACTAGGGATCCTTGGTGTGGGTATCCCCCCTAATCCTATGATTGCACCATTGGAATGGTCATCTACTTAGTGAAATCACAAAACTAGATGACCGAAAACCTTATTTAAACATAACCATCCTAGATTGAATAATTTCCATACACAAAGTTAGGAGATTAATCGATGAAATGAAATAATACACTTCTAATCATAATAAATGGTCATGAAAGTGCAAAAAAGAAAGAGATTGGAATTGAATATGCAGTGTTGCGGTAATTCAAAACATGAATAATAAAACTGAATTAATCTCTAAGAATACATCCCCTATAGTCACATCACCCAGAACTGATTGTACTACTCGCTCATTATGAGAGTGAACATCATGGGTACCTAAAGAAGTAAGGTGGAGAAGTAGGACCTCAGATCATCACATCGTCATCTGGAGACCTTATGTTAGTGCTTCTTGGAATTCTCTATCCTAGAGTATCTTCAAAGGGTGGTCAGAGAACTCCTTTTATAGGTGAATCCCAACCAAACCTTTAGCCTGTGTTTCTTGTATTTTTTTCTATGCATTGTCAAGTACCTGAAGTTTACCTGTGTTACATGTCATGTAACTCATATCTGATTTCTTCTCCACATCGTGTGAATCACATACTCTACTTCGACTGTTTGACTCATGTCACGTCATTTAATCCCAAATCAAGACATCTACTTGAGTATCACATTGTGTATCACCAAAAAAACTTTCCTAGAGAATATCTATTTCACTTGATATTATCATGACATTTACTCTCAGTATATGAAGAGTGGTCATTTTTCTTCAATTTCTAACCTTGCGTCTCTCTCAAAAATCTAGTGTCATGCCGCGAATGAAGTGAAGTAGCGTGAAGGGTCGTTTTCTTTAAATTTTATCCACTTTTTGTTCCTTTTCCAAATATTTGTTGTTTCCTAGAAAAATTTGTAAAAAAGTGAAATAATTCCAAAGTTGGCAAGATTATTCATGTAATTAAGAAATTAATACAATAAAATAACAAGAAATTTATAAATGAAAAAATGCATGTCAGTCAACATCTTCCATTACCATATAAGGACCCAACCAACCATTATATGCTCATATCGATATCCTTCCCAAAATGTCAAAATTGAATGGGACTTATAGTTCTACTCAGGATGTTTTGGAGCCTATCTCAGGGGGCTTCTGGGTGAGACAGCAGGTATCCCCAAGCCATCATCTAATGGGGGTTCATCCTTTTTTTGAATGGGTTACTTTTCTAAGTTAGGTGTTCATGATTCGGTGTTCGAGTAGGAACTTTGGTGATAGTAGCTTGATTGGAATAGGGGTGGACATTTAATCTAGTTTTGCTAACTCTTTCAACCTTTATCAACTCCTTGGTTCTATCCAACAAAGAAACATCCCCTAAGAAATTGGAGTACATTTCCAATTCTTATTTAGATGGATAAAAGAGTGTATCCAGTGGTACAAGTATCATAAAACTATTAATATCCTTGAGGATTAATTTTTTCCTAGGAAGAAGAACATTTTTGGGGTTGAGTAAAATCCATTAGGTCTTGATGATATCGTAAATATATTGATCTAGCATGATCGTTTCAACTTCATTCCATGTCCTATACCAACTATATAAATTTTTAATAAAGGTAGTGGATCTCTTAGTGAGAGGTCATATAAAATCTATCTCTAGGATGGGGTTCTTGAAGCTCATGTGGATGATCTAATTATCTATGATCCATATACCACATACCTATTTTCTCACCAATTTGTGTTAATTTAGATGGATTCCCCTCTTACCTTAGCTATCATGAAGGTAGAATGACATCCTATGCTGATTTACCAATTGTTTCTTACACAGGTGTGTGAAGATATGAATGATGAGATTGTTATTTCACCTATAGATACCCCTATATTTCTATCTTAAAACTATTCCCCAGCTTTTTATAATCTTAATCGAGTATTATATTTAATCGACTGGTCCATCAATTCTAAAATCATTATTCTTCAAGAAACCCTTATATGTGGCAGCAAAAGAGTTGATTTAGGACTTGTGAGATCCACTAAGGAAGCACGTTCATCATAATTATAAAATAGAAAATACTGTTAAAAATTTTCCTAAGGAGGTTGGACCTTCAATACCAGTGGTAGATGATGATACACTAATTGAGATGAGAGAATGTGAGACTTCTTGTCTTAATTCTTTATTGACTCATCCAATCCTTATTTCATTAGATTTGATGTTTAAATACCCTCCATCGACCATTTCCCCTTCCAATTTACCTACTCCATCAGTTATAAAGAACCAAGTACCCTGAATTCTAGTCTAGCAGAAAATCCATACCCTGATCATTGAGACTCCCTTGGAGGAGTTTCATGACCAAGAAGAATTCCTTCACCAAACCTTTCATGATTTTGGTGCCTGTGGATTGGATTGTAAGCCATTATATGATATCATGATGAAAATCATCCTGTCCTAGAAACAAATATCTAATAATGAGAATTACTTTCAGAGATTTCATGAAAAGGTTCTCTAACCTAGTCAATATGGTAAGATTTAGAGGTTATTGAGTAAAGACATCAAAATTTCTCTCATCGACGCACTAAAATGGATTTCTTGACCTCATAAATTGTATAATACGAAGCATGGATATATATAATTAGATCCCATCTTTTGAAATCCTCATATTTATTAGTGACTTGTAATAAATTATTCGAATAGATATCCTCTTTAACTGATACTCTCCATGCTTGGTCAATAATAAGAGAAATAGAGTGTGACACTTCAGTGCTCAATTGATACCTCTCGTCAATCTTTGGATGATTTGGAAAATAAATCTTACCAACTTTAATTCTGATTTTCCAATGGATGTATATTTTTTATCTCTTTCTTTTTTTCTAACTTTGGGATAGACACTTAAATGCGAGTACTCCCCCTTATTTTTTCAATTATTAATCAATAAATATACTGAACTTTACATGTCAACGTCTTTATTTATTTCATTCATTATGTTAATGGAATTTAATAGAATTTAAATTATGTGGATCATCAACTAAATCCTTCCTTTTAATAATACTAAGTAAACTCGAACACTTAGATTAGAATACTTGAATTGCAATAGATTTATCTTGATAATTGATCATGAATTCCTACCGACATGAGATTCCACATTGATGTATCTACTCAGGAAGTCCTATGATAACCTAGTTTAAATGGATAATTTAGGTAAACATATATCTCGATAGGAGATAACTCTAATTTATTTTTAATTGAGTGGACTTAGCAATCATAGTTTTATTTTTTCTAGTGAAAAATAATGATCACTGCAAGATTTGTATCTTTTTTGATTTATTTACCTTTCTTTTTAGTAAGTTCCTTATGGGGAAATCATAGAGGTTATGGACATGGATTTTTATGAGGCCTCCCTTTTATGTATTTTTTACCTAAAATAATTTATTTCTTTCAATTTTATAAGAGATAAATATTTCATGGGTAACAAAAAGTGAAATTCGAGTGATCAAAGACATGAATTTTGACTAGGGTTCCCTTTGGGGGGTTTCAACCTATAAAGAATTATGTCTCTTTAAATTGTCTATTTCAAGTCATTACAAATTTTAACATTGATGTTTTATAGTTTAGGGTCTTCCATATTGGACCATCTTCTGTTGTATTTTAGGGTATTCTATCGTAGACCATCTATTGTTGTAGTTTAAGGTCTTATAGCTTAGACATTCTACTACTGGTAGTGCATGTTGGGCATTCATGAAGGGTTTTAGATCCATTCAACCTTGATGGGATTATGAGTAATGGGTTTCCATGAAGGGTTTTTAACCCTTCATTAATAATTAATATTTTGACTAATGAATGTCAATGAAGATTTTTTGCATCTTATGTTCTTGTAGAAGACATGAAGGATGAATATTTGTGATAGGTTGTTATGCCTTGCATACTTACTTTAAAAGGTATTGATGGATGGTAAAATATTAGGGAATACAATCCAATGTAGATATTTTGAATATGGTTTATTTAAATCACATGTCTATGAGCCTGAAATGATGAATATGAGATTGTTCATACGTGTCATGGATGACCAAAAAAACACCCTAAGGTGATGACATACATCGCAATGTTGTTAGGGGTCATGGGGATTGGAGGTCCTTTACTACAAAAAGGATATGACTGTATTTGGTGGGTCAAAGTCCCTTATGCAAGATCATATATTTCTTACATGTATGTCCAAGTAAAATTTTCCCCACTCCATTCCAAGGGACATAAAATATTTGTGAAGAAAATTCGGGATGATGAAGTGGGGTATAGAGAAAATAGATATCCAAGAGGGGTTTGGGAACCCTAAGGCTGTTTAGTTTCTAGTTGGGATTATAAATCCCTATTCCATGTGGTTTTGATTCATGTGGTATGGGTTATCCAGTGTTTCAAGAATGGAATATCACAATCTTTCTTTAAAAAAGGGTATAGTACATGGTTATGTAATGCCGAGGATGTTGAATCTGCTTAAATAATCTAGTTATGGTGGTTGTAAATCATGATCTAGGAATATCTAAGTTATATGGAGGTGAAGACTAGTGGGTATAGGTCAACCATTTATAATGTGTAAATCCCAAATTCCAAGTGATCAGGAAAAATAACTCCTAGATTTAAGGGGGCCTCTCCTCTAGGACTAAAATCTTCCAGGAACAAGATCTTTAGTAGGGTGTCAATTCTCTAATTAATATTATTGAGGCCATTTTTGATTATCTTGTCTTAGTTACTAGTTTCTTATATGGATGAACCATGAGAAATGGATCCCATGGCCCATGGGGTTCCAAGAGTAGGATACCAACACGGGGAATTGGTTGTGTCAACTCATACTTCAAATAAATGAATAAGGTTTATGGAAACATAGTATTAAATAAGGGTTTGATCACCCTAAAAGTTTTTTCAACCAAGTGAACATGTTATCACAGTGAGGAGATGTGATAGATCAATACTCTAACTTCTTCCTAGACTATGGGGTTTAGAGAGCAAAGATCGGCTTCTACAGGGGCCATAAAGTGGGTCCTATGAGCTTTATTCCTTGTTTATTTATTCTTTAACTTTTTATTAAACTCTTAAGATGGATAGTTTAAAAATAGGATACATGAATTTTTCCCATACCTCCCCTTGTGTATTTTCATCCGGAATAGTTTTATGTATCTTTCACAATCATTTTAGGGTCTTGTGATTTGGACCATCAAAGTCTAATGTATAAGGTCATACATATTTGACCAAAGTTCATGCATTTTACGATTCTGATTCATGTGGACCTGGTATGAGGGGAATGTTAAACAATTATCTAATTAGGATACCCAGGTTCAATAGTACTCTGACATACATTTTATCAGGAGATGAAAATGTTGTAAATCAGGGATCAAGGTTCTAATGTCATGAGTATTGTTATGAAACAATCATACTAAAAATGATTTTCAACCACTCTAAGGTGATTAGATCCGTTGTGATGATGTCATCTCTCACAACGATAAGAAGACCCTTCTTGTAGGGACAATATGACTCGGGTTGATGGGTCTAAGGCCCTTATGAATAAATAACTATATAATTATCAAATAACAACTCTTTTCTCCTTTCTAGGGGGCGTGAAAGGTTTACAACAACTCGAGGTACACAAGACATGAATTTTGATTTATGGGTTGAGGTGCTTCAAATAAAATGAAAGTACCATGTACTTTGGTTGACTATGGTTAGGATCTTATGGTACATTCATAAAGAACTGTGATGGGTGATGTTTTGTAAATTTTAGTGCCATTTAGTGGGGTTGTAACTATCATTAAATTTAACTTTATGTGATAAGGATGTTTTCCATATAGTTTAACATCATGTGGTAAGGATCTATGAACCGATGTAAAATTGTTAAATATATCCTTGGGGAAATTTTTCACTGGTCATGGGAGTTTATATATTGTAAACACCTTTTATCCATGTGAAACCTTATTTATGGGTAGCTATATGTTGAAGCCCTTATTATACATATTTATCCCTTTTGTGACCAATCCATATATAGATATGACTCGTATGTAGTTTGAGATATTCTGTATGAATTGGTCCTTTTTAAATAGAGTTAAAAAAATTATTGATCGGATTCCATAGGTTTCCCTATGATTATTTTAAGGGAATAAATCATTCCATAATAATCTCCTTTTAGTAGATCCCTCCATGTGGATCTAACTCGTATATATGGGATAGGGGTATTCTATTTCCTTACCTTAGTGACTCTCCACATCAAGAACGGATAAGGTGTCCTCTATATAGATCAATAAAATTTTTAGGGATAGGGAATTTCAATAATTCATTCTAATATAGGGGTTAAAAATTCACCCATAGCATGGATTCATGGATAGGATGGCCCACTCTAAGAAAATTTTTGTCTTCCTTAATGGATTATTTATAATTTAGTATATTCTCATGTGACTTGGAATATTTTGTGAAATTTAACATCATGTGACTAGGACGTATTGTTGAGTGGAATGAATAACTCATAGTAATTGGTTATTCACAGAATACGCATACCCCAAAATGGAAGGGTACAAGGATACGATTCCATAATATTTCTTTAAAAATGGGTAAAATGCCAGGATTTCTAACATCGAGATTATATGAATCCTCTTGAATAGTTTTTTTATAGAATTTATTAATCATAACACAAGATAATATGAGTTAACTAAAGGTGTAAACCATTGGGTGCAGGTCATCCATTGGTAATAGTATAAGTTGATATTCCATACAGTCAGGACAATAACTCCTAGATTTAATGGTGATCACTCCTCTAGGACTAAAAATCCTCTAGACACAAGATATTTGGAAGGGTTCCAATTCCCTAAAAAATAATATTGAGGCCCTTTTGGATTAGCCAGTCCCAATTGCCAGTTTTCTGTAAGGAAGAACTAGGAGAAAGGGAGCCCAAGGTCTATGGTGTTCCAAGATAAGGGTACCAACTTGATGAATTGGTTATGTCAACTCAAGTATTTGAAGATATGAAGTTGGTTCATAGAGAATGTAATATTAAATAATGGTTTGAACACCCTAAAGGCTAAAATGTCATTTATTGAACACATATCTTGTTGAATGGATAAAACAAGTGATTCTTGAGTACATGATCATAGACGGGATGATATATTCAACATGAAGAAATATTATCATGTATTTTAGCATCATACTACTAGGACGTGGTCCCATATCCAAGACAAGTATTGCTCAGGCTGGTCAGGGTGTCTTTATAGGTTCCTTAAGCTCACATGATCCATTCTTAGTTTGAGAAACAAGAGATAATAAGGAATTTTATTAATCCGTGCATGATTTCAGGACATGGAATATGTGGAGTTGTTTAAAATTTATTTTAGACTAGATTCTGCACATGGATTTGATTGTAATGGAGAAAAATGATTGGGGGTGTCGGAAACCCATGGATGGGCCTGAAATGGGGCATCAAAGTGTCCATATATATCCTATGATTCCAAGAATAAATCCACACATAATTCTCAAATAGTTACCTATATAAGTCCATCCCATATGTAGGGGTTGTATTTTTATCATTATATATATTTCAAATGGACCTGGGATTAGATTTCTGGGAGTCATTAAGTATAATGTGATAATAGGAATCAATCTGCATGTAGTTCTTGAATATAAAACTCTAAAGCAGGTTAGAATCATATAAAGAGGGGGGCATTCTTTCCATTTATATTGTAGTTGGACCCATAACTTGAGATCTGATCATAACTATATATCATGTGATGGAATATATCAATACACGCATGGTTCTTGAATAGAAAACTCTTCACACATATCTGACCTATACACATAGGCGTCTTTTTTTCCATTTATATTGTGTCTCGATCCTGGATTTGAGATTTGGGCATCACTATATATCCTGTGTTGGAAATAATCAATCCAAACATACTTATTGAATGGAAATATATCTATACAGGTCTGACCCATATGCAGAGGGGGGGATTTTTTCCATTTATATTGTATATGTACCTAAGATTTGATATTTGGGAATCACTTTATATCATTTGATTGAATGAATCAAGACAAATGTAGTTCATGAACTAAAATCTCTCTACATATTTATAAACCATACATAAAGAGGTCATTGTTGCATTTAAATTGTGATTAGACCCCATATTTGAGATCTGGGCATCAATATGTATCATTTGATAGTAGGAATCAAGCCACACATAGTTCTTGTATGGAAATCTCCCCACGTAAGTCTGACTCATAGGAATAGGGTTAAATTTTGTTCCATTTATATTGTGGATAAATCTAGGATTTGAGATCTAGGAATTACTGCATATATTTTGATAGCACAAATCAAGCCACACATATTTCTTGAATGGAAACCTATCCTTGCAGGTTTGACCCGCATGCATAGGGGGAATTTGTTTCCATTTATATTGGGGAAAGACCCAGAATTTGAGATCTAGGAATCACTACATATTTTGTGATAACATGGTTTAGGACACATGAAGTTCTTTAATGGAAGTCTCTCTATTCAGGTCTAACCCATATGTAGAGGGTGCATTTTTTATATTTATATTTTGGTTAGACCTAGTATTTGATATCTTGGAATAACTATATATTTTTTGATTGCAAGAATCAATCCACATGTAGTTATTTAATTGAAAAATCTCCATGAAGGTTTGACCAAGATGTAGATGGGGGAGGTTTTTCCATTTATTTTGTGATTCAACCCAGGATTTTAGAGTTTGGAATCACTATATGTCCAGTGATAACCAGAATCAAGAAACACTTAATTATTAAATAGAAATAAATCCATGAAAGACTAAACCTTACATATAGGGAGTATTTTGTTCTATTTATATTGAATAAGGATCAAGGATTTAAGATTAGGGAATAATTACGTATCATGTGATTGTAGGAATCAAGCCACACATAGTTTTTGAGTGGAAATCTCTCTATATAGTTCTTAAACAAATATTGAGGGGGGTTCTACTTATATTGCATCCAGAAACAAGATTTTAGATCTGTGTATCACTAAATATCATGTGATAATAGTAATCAAGACACATGTAGTTCTAAAATTAAAATCTCTCTATGTAGGTCTGGCCCAAACATAGAGGGGAAATTTTGTCCATTTATATTACAACTAGACCCAATATTCGAGATGTGGGTTTCACTGAATATTCAGTGATAGTGGGAATCAATCCAAACATAGTTATTGAGTGGGGAGATTATTTATTTGGATTTAACTCACACATAGGTATGGGAGTAATTTATTTTTCTTTCACATGGATATAGATTATATATAGTTATCCAACCACCAGGTAACATTTACCATGCATTTTAACATCATGTGGAAAGTATTTCTTTCATGTAGTTTGACATCATGTGGTGAGGACATCTTTGGTGAAGTTTAAATTCAAGTGGTAAGGACAAAATATGTTGTGAAATTTAAATTCTTGCTACCAGGACTTGGGATGTTGTGTAGTTTAAATTCTTACTATCGGGGCCTCTTCCATGCAGTTTAATGTCATGTAGTAAGTATGAATGTGTTTTTTAGTTTTAATTCTTATTTTTGGGAAATTAGACATTGATTACAGCTATGAAATGTAATTTTTTAGAAACCATACATTGTTGGGAGGGTGTAATGTATTACCCATCTATTATGTATATTGAGTAAGATCCATTAGAATAGACATTATATATGATGTAAGGTCCTTCCCACTTGGGTTCTAGATTTTGAGGTTTCATTCCTAGTGTTATTGGAGTTTTGAGATCCAATACCAATTCTGCTTGAACAAACAAGAGAATACTAATCTTTTTATTAAAGGCTCATACTATATGATTATTATTAACTTAAAGTTTTTGAAAGGTATAAAAACTTTTCTTATCAAACTATTGTAACTCATCTGATTACTTTTTTTATTACTCTTCAACTAAGAGTTGTCCACATATGGATATGAGGTGCTAGTGAAAATAGAATTCAGTGTTTAGAACTGCTTTAGTCCTATAAACTAGTGAATATAGGATTTATTGTGTGGTCATGCTCATAGGGGTATGGTAGTCCCATAAAGAATGAATAATTTTTTCTATCTAGGATTTCTTGTTGTTTTCCCACATTTTTTTATTATATTTGAAAAGTTCACATTGAAAGGCTCTTTTTTTCATTTACTATGGCATGAAAGAAGGATGAATGGTTGTATTTGATGTTGTACTCCTTGTGGAATTTCTTTAACTCGGTATAATAGAATTTGGTGTCATTTTACTCCAATATCATGTGATAAACTCTAAATCTAGATATGATATTGGAATTTATGAATTTAATGATATTCTTTGTCTTGAATTACGTGGGTGGTATTGCCTCACCTGATTTGGAAAAGAAATCAATAGCATTAATGGCATAATTAAACTACATAGTTTTGTCTTGTGGATATGGCCCCACAAAATCCATTCCGCATATAGTGACTAGCCAGGAATATTTATCTATATGTACAAACTATGGGGGTTGATTGATGAATTTTTAATGAATATTTTAGGCAGGAAATTTCTTTGTGAATTCCACACAGTCTTGTTTCATTGTTTTCTAGTAGAAACCAAGATTCCTAAATTAATGGGAGAGTTTGGACTGAGGTGGATGATTGTTGTAGGAGCATGTATACACCTCATTCGTGATGATGGGAATCTCTCCTTATACAATGAATCTGAGGAGGATTCCATGAAATACTCTTTTTTAGAGGGATTTGTTTTCTCACATAGACTATCCTAAAGGGAAATGATCACTGTTTGGAATAAATTTCATTCCCTATCAACTCGATCTAATGGGAGGGTCCTATTTTAGAGGTAATTGACTTTGGGATCCATCCATCTAGGGGTGTATATCTATTAATCCTGGTATAGGGAAGTTTTGACCTAATTAATTTACTCTATGTCATATAATATGACCAATGAGACCACCCTTTAGTGCATAATACATAAAACCACTTTATCTTGATCAGGGTCATCCAAGACTATAGCTATATTTTCCAGTGCATCTGCATGATCATTTTTTAATTGAGGTGCTTGATTAAATGTTGCTTTAAAAGGGAATTTTTCCATTATCCTTCTAATATAATCGATGAGAGGGTAAAATTATTACTTTTTGATGGCATACCCGCAGTTTATTTTTTTGTTCACTAGCTATGAATCCCCTTTGATGTTTAGGTAGGCTATCTATAGCTATAGGGATAGTTAGAAGATAGTAATGATGGCTTGGTATTCTTCCTCATTATTAGATAAACCTTCAGATGGTGATAAGAAATAGGTAAATTTATCATTATTTGTGGAAACAAAAAAACCCTAAACCAACCCGATTGAGCTTTCGGTTTTCCATCCTCCTTCCAGTAGGACTTAGGAATGCACCATAAAAATACATATACCATGTTTGGGGAGTTTCATAGGTGTAGAAAACCTCCTTTTTTAGAAATTTAAGTTTCTGCTAATGTTATTTATGAGTCAATATTTAATATAAGGAAATCTTTTAGGTCCTACCCTTTAACTTGCTTCTATGAAATAAACTAGATGTCATACTATTGGATAATGAATTTTCATTTGGACAAACACCCATCAAACATAGTTTGGGAAAGGATTTTCATGAAAAAATCAATAAGAGAGACCAAGTGGAATTAGTGATGATTCCTGAAGTGTCATGTATTTTTCACTAAAAAGATGAGTGTGAGGTAGTTCTTCTTAATCTCAGAATATTGGGTCTCAGTACCTAGAATAGTTTGAATGAGGTAATAGAGGTTTATTTAATTCCTTGTATAATTTTTCATTGTGAGGATAGTATCGAGAAATTGTTCCATGGAAGCCACATATAAGATAAGTGGAGTTCCTTATTTCAATGGAATTAGGACCGGTGGGTGTAGTAAGTACTACATGATATTCTAAATGTATTATTCGTAGTTCCCATCCCATGAGTAGGTGGCTCCCTTCTTCATTAACTTGGTGAAGGGGAGAGATTTTACATCCAAGTTAGCTATGAAATGTTGAATGTAATCTAGGTTTCCTTAGATCCCCATCAATTATTTAAGATTATGTGAGGTGAAATTTATAGGATTGTGCTAGTCTTTTCCAAGTCAAGCTAAATTCCATGGTGGCATACAATAAAGCCAAAGAATTTATCTGATATTACACTAAATGTACACTTCAGTGGATTTATAATCAAGATTTATTGATGAAACTTTTTGAATATTGTTTGAAGATATTCAATGTGATCAAATCATTGTTCATATTTGACAATAAGTTCATAGATATAAATTTTTTTATTCATCCTAATAAGAGATTAATATATGATGCATAGAATTTTGGTAAGTAGAACTAGTGTTCCATAATCCAAAGGGAATGGCCTTATAATAGAAGATCCCCTGAGGTGCTCTGAAGGTGTTGGATTCCTCATCTTTAGGGTCCATTTTAATCTAATTATACACGGAATTCCAATAAATTAAAGAAAGGTATTGGAAGCCAACAGTTTTATCAATCAAAAGTTTTGTGATCGGTAATAGAAAATCACATTTTGGTCAGTGTCTATTAAGGTCTCTGAAATCAATGAAAACCCTAATCTACCCATTCTTTTTATTAATGGTAATGATATTGGTGATCCATTTTGGGTACTTCACTTCCCATAAAAATATATATTTGACCAATTTTTCAACATCTGATTCTAAATTAGTAGCATGAGAGAGGCACATCCTCCTAAATTTCTGCTTGAAACATTGATGTTCATTAGGTTATCCTACATGATGTGTGGTCAAATTTGGGTTCCTCCTAATCATGTTTGTATAATTATAAGAAAAAACATATTTATGCTACTTTATAAATACAATATACATCTCTTTCACCATGAGAGGAATTGTTTCACTAATAAACATGGACCACATGTCTTATTCTATTCCCAGGTTCAACTTCATGAGCACATCGATGGTTGTGGAGACACCTTCCCTGTATATAGGAGGAACATTCCTCAGTTCATCCTCTTCTTCTTCCACCTTTGAGTCTATAAGGTAAACCTTGGGTATGATGATTAATTCAGGGGAATATTCATCCTTTTTGTGATAACATAGAATGTGGGAAGGGTCATTAACATCCAAGAAATCTAGTTTTATCACTGAATGATTTTGGGGATGTGTGTTCTCTTTTATTCCTCCTCTAGGGGTAGGAGGATCCAGGATACCTTGATTTTTAAAGAATTTCTTAGGGAAATCATCAATTTTGGCTGATGATATAAGGGAATTATCAAATCCTTATAGCGCATTGACTCGATCCCCTTTTGATAAATCCACACTAGCTAACGCACCTTCCAGCACATGTACATGATCCAATGAAGTTTATGAATCATGATAGCTTACTAGTATTATATTTTTTGCATCAATTAGGTTTTTGGATTGAACATAATCACTATCAAGCATGCTCCATGGATTTATAGGGTCATTCCCAAATCCATTGGGGGATGCAACCTCCATATCATCATCCACTATTGGTTTCTTGTCTTTCTTCTTGTATAAACCTTCCACATCTAATATAGAATATCATGAATCAAAGGTTTCATTGTCACTATATAGTATTCTAATCTTCCCATAAATGGGGTATTTTAAGAATTAATTAAATGTTGAAGGTACTACTATGTGGCTAAGAATCCAAGGTCTTACAAGAAAGACATTATATGTTTGGTCTTTCTAGATAACCATGAACTCAAAATTAGATGTCAGATCCCTATATTGAGATTTGATCTTGATCTTCCAAATAATCCTTTTCTCACTCTTATTATACCCTTAATTTGTTAGATCTATTGGAGACAAATCCCCCTTACAATATCCAAAACATCATAGGGTCTGAACTAAGATGAGTTTGATCCCAAAACCATTTTCAATCAGAGCCCTTGGGATGTCGACGTTATCAATTTTTTATAAAACATACAGGGGTCTGATATGTCCCTAAATAATATCTTTCTGATATTTTTCTATGAACAAGATGGTGAAATGAAATTATGATGTCATGTTCTCCACTTAGTAAACCATATCTGTAGAAACTTTTGTCTCAAACTCTTATATGATTGGGTGTGCCTCAGTGAGTTCCTCTCTATGTTCTTTCTAAATATAGAGAGAATCCCATCTTAAATATTTCTCTTGAACAAATGAATACTATTTCAAACTTTTATGATTTTTTCATAGATTTTTTCTTCCAAAGTTGGTGTTGGTATCTATTTTGTTGATCATGAGTCAAGTTAATTGATTTGGATGGACCTGGTACTTCATCATTGGTTGAGGGAGAATCTTTTGATAGAATTTTATGTCTCATTTACCTTCCCCTTCATCTTGGATGATCATACAATTACACTCCTTATAGTCTATCCTATAAAAAGATTAGGATTGTGTTTCCATTGGAGGGAATTGATGCATCTCCATACTTTTGTTTAATTTTAAGAATGTTATCCCATGGGTTTCAACTATATATATGGTCTATGTGGGGATGTGACCAAAATATTATTTTTTTCCATGCCTGTGCCATACGCTATATCCTCAGTTTTTATATCCTCGACCCCCAACTCCCTGGTCAGGTATAAGGAACTCATACTCATAGGTGTTATCATAATTATAGAATGGGTTAGTTAAGTGAACTATGTTAACAGATTCAAAAATGAAATCTTTTTCTGATTAGGGTTCCCTTTGGTGGGCAAGTTCCTGTTCTCTATATATTGAAGGAAATAAGTTTGGAAGAGTTATATCTTGTACAGGAGATGGATATGACTCTTTCTCTTGTGTCTTTTCCTATGTCTGATGATTACATCTACCTATGGGTGGTGTATTTAATGATTTATCCATGGGTATTGGGATCATTTTCGTTTTTTGATTTTATTCTCTCAAGGAGGAATTATCACAGTCAACTATCTTTCAAGTCATCCAGTTATCGAACTCTTATCAACACTTATCTATAAATTCTTTTTAGTCACCCTCTTCTTCTACATGGGAAATAGATACACAAGTCAACTATGTCATGTAATTCTATAGTACCACCCTCAAAGAATCAACCATTCTTTGGATGCAGTCTATGAGGAAAAAGTAGTCCTCGATGGTGTGTCCCAACCTTCTATAGAAAGAGAAATAGTCAATATTTTTATTGAGGTTGACCTTTTTGGGTTTCTTGGGTTACGGTATATTGATAATGTTATTTTCCATGGATTCAAATAAATAACCAGAGACTTTCTGATTTCAAAAGGAATATTATTTTTCATATGTTCCTCAAATTGTGGGTGACCCTGCTCTTTTTTCTTTTAGTTAAGGGATATTTTTTGCTACTACTACTTAATGGGAGGCACTGGATGATTTGAGGCATGATAGGGTGCTTGAACCTGAACTTCTACTTTATTTAGGGTAATATAAGCATACACTACCTTACCAATCATTTTCCTTATGCTAAGAGTATGGGTCTAGATTTAGATTGGGTCTTCAGAATGGAATCTTCAAGGAATTATGTCATTTATATAAACTCGCAGAATCTTCCTTGATACTTCACTGGGATCAAATGTGTTTGCAGGTCATCCCGAAGATTTTTTGTATATGGTTTTAGTTTTTTCTCTTGTGAGAGAGGGATGCTGAGTGAATAGGATAAAACTTTCCATCTTGTGATATCAGAAACCCTCTCATTTTTACATTATTTTTAATTTGTTATGCCAATGTCTTTTTCCTTAACATATATCTGAACTAATAATGGAATTGACTATTATGGTTTTCCAACCCAAAAATGAATCCTACTAGAAGGTCTCTATACCAAAAAAATGGTTGACTCTATCATAGTTTCTATAACACATCTTAGTTTATTCACTTCCTATTGATCTAGAGGGACTATCATCAGGACTCATCAGGATATGAAGTGCGTGAGATTTTTATTTGGATCTCCCATTCCATTAATGGTTGAGAATATAGGATTATAGAATTGGTTGGGGGAAATGATTCATCCACCCATTCAGTATATTACTTCTTTTCGGGCTACACAGGTGTCTTTTTCTTTACATGGATTCCATTCGAGGAGCTAGGGATTTAATATAACTAAGGATTTTTAGGGGTAACACTGTCTGTAATACCTCCCATCTACAAGGATTAGGTTAGTCTTAATGAGATGGCTCCATTTTCATATCACACTGATTCTTAATCCATGATATTACTAAATAATCACCTAGTAAAGGGAGGGGTTGTCATTATAATTGATGAAATTCATGATCATCCTTGATTTATTTGTTTATGTAAACCAGATTCCTTGATCCAGATCCATCATGGTGCTCAAATTCCACTCTTTCAGTAATATTGGATCTCTCCTAATGTGTGGGAGGAGGAATATTTACTTCTTTTTAAAGATGATACCCAAAGGTAAATATTATCATGAGTATTTTTTTTATTTAGATATCTGAGATTATATATCTCATTCTCATACTGAGCTTGTCATTCCTATATGGGAGTAATGTTGGCACCTTTAGGTGGTGAGTGGGACATAGCCACACCTTTCCCTTTATCCTTTTTAGTGCTTTAAATTAGAGGTGGAAATTAATTATTCATAGTTTCTAGGTTTTGGATCCTTCTCTGATTCCACATATGTGCAACCTCATTTGGTGAATTCAGATCACCAACCTCTTGAATTATGGTTTCTACATTGCATCTCTCTATTTCTACATCTTTCTTAACATCGTCTATTGTGTTGATAGTGATGAATTTCACTAGGGTGTATCAGTAAATGGTAGTTTTCTCATTACTCTCCACACTTTTGGGTGATTTTTCACCACTTAATCTCCCTTAGAGGGTTGCGTCTAGGTCATTTCCTTAACCCCTATCCATATTGGACCATTTTGGATTATAACCCTTATGGGGTTTGATTACCTTTTCCATACATACTGCCCCATCTTGTTCTATTAGTAGTGACCATAAGGGAGTTCTCAGTCATGTTTTCTAAATGAGACCCAAATAGAAATGATGTTTCTTGTTGTAGGAGGAACAGATGGGATGTCAGCTATCGATATTGACCTCCCAACCTGGAGAAGATTGATTCCTTCAGGTTCATGATAATGATTAAAATTATCTCATCCATGTGAGTTGGGAATGATTTATCGCATCTTTTGGCACTTTATGATCCAATTTTTTAGGATTTCATAGTTCTAGTCAGGGATCTAAAGTCTACTAGGATAGAAATTTAGATATAAATTTCCTCATCCCTGTAGATTGGGGTTGATCTAAAATCAAATCTAATTTATCTAGGACAATCATAGGGTGTGATAAACCTGGTGGTGGCAATTAAAATTAAAATTCCCCCAAATCTTTGGGATGGGTTTGGTTTGTAACTGCTTTAAATATTACCAAGATCATTTTTCGATTTTATGTCCCAAGGGGTGGAGGTAGCGGAAAACATACCCTCATTTCTATGGGTAGGGTTTCATCATGGATTGTTTCTATAGTATATATCTTTATGATCCATTTGATTTGGTTAAATTATGATCATGTATGATTTGGGTGTAATATCTACCTACAATGAGATTCATATTCTATGGGGAGTTTTTAGGAATTACACAACTTCATATTCTGTGTCAGAAAGGAATTCCCATTTTTCTAAGGGGCCCATATTAGAAATCTATTTGCATCATTGTTCCCCAGTTAGCAATGTCTTTTCATCTTCAATGTGTAGTATTTTCATTGTATTGACCAAATTTCCTATGCATTACCCAATCCCAAAAATTATCCAAGGGATATGACATTATAGGATATCATATCTAGGGAGTTATGTTGTTCTGGGGACACGGTGAATTGAAACTCTCCATACATTCCCCATCCTTGGATACAGATATCTCACGAGGCCTCAGTGGTTAGTTTTTGAAGAGTTGTGGTGAAATGGAGCTAGGAATATTATAGATTTTAATAATGGTTTTCTAGTCTTGAATCTAGGTCCATAGCGATATCAAATAGTTTTATTTGACAACATAGTATTTTTATGGTCTAATGTTGACTCTCATGTTCTTGATATGAGAGATTTCTAGCCTTTAATCACTAATGATTTTCCCACATATTTTGCAACAGGTAAGGAATTAACTCCTCATACAGATCATCTAAGATCTCATAGATAGAATTTTAAATGGTACATAACATATTTTGGAGGTTGTTTCCATATAACTCCATCTATATAGCATTGTTGGCATCTTCTCAATCATATTTTTATACTTTCACCTAGTCATACCACAAAGGTTTCTTCCCTGGGTCACCTACTAATCATGTTAAAGGGCTTATAATAGTTTATGGGCGCACTATATATTGTAAACCCTAGAGTTTCATGCACCACTCTATATGATGGTTTCTAAGTTTTGAGCACCTCTCTATACAAAGGTGTCTAAGAAAGGGGATGATTTTTTTGTCTATGGGAGAAATCACCATGGGGAGGTTGACCATGGAAAATTTCAAGAGTATTTAAATGTGATTTGTCACTTCACTCCACAAGTAGGACTATTAAAGTAATTATATCTTTTTACTTCTGTTGAAAAGTCTACAGACCCTTGAGTTGTTGTGAATAAGAATCAAACATCCTTAATTAAACTATAATTATGAAGATCAGTGATATGTGACTCATTATACATCATGGATGGAATAAGATGACCAAGAATGTTGGGTTGATAAGGGATATGAGCTTGTTGTATGATGGTTTCTAGAATATTTTAATTATTTATTTGTTGATACAGTGATATGATCACTCCACTGAGAATCTCCTAGAGTATTCCAGTGAACTTCTATGTTACTAGTATGAATATGATCCTATCTATGAGTGTTTGTTGAAATATGTCAATAAATTCTAGATGAATGAAGGGTATAATCCTATTTCATATATTCTTTACCATCAAAATATGTCGATGTAAATTTGAAATAGGATAAAGGATATAAGCCACATCCTATATATCTTTTAGAGGATGTTGGTAAAGTAGTTCATTAAGAAAATTAGGGATATGATACATGATTCTGTGAACTACTGGAATATTCTAAGTATCTTCATCGATAGGGATATGAGCCTTATCTAAGGTGATTTCCTTATTGTACCAAGGAACCTCGGTTGGAGAGGGGATGTGATCCCAGTCATGTTCCTTTGTAGTATGTTTGTGGTATTTTTCTATAGGATTATGTGCCTATACTGAGATATGTTCCAAATTATGTTGGTGAGACTAAGTCGAAATGGGGATATAAGCCCAATATTGTACCTTTGGGGTATGTTACCGATATTTTTTGACAGGAATGTGTGCTTACCTTGAGGAATGTTCCAAAAATATTTTGTGATCCCCTATTAGAATAGAGATATGAGCCCAGTCTTGAGCCTCATCCTTTATTAAAATATTCCAATAATCCTCCTAGATGGAAGAAAGAATGTGTTCTTTCTTTAGAATAGTCACCTATTCAACCTGGTCATGGTTATATGTTTCTATAGATATTAGGATATGAATATGTGTCTATCCCTATGTATGTGCCAATGTCAAAATTCCTTAATGGAGGTCATCAGTTATTTCTATAAAATAGTTAAAATTTTGAAAATTTTGTATAGGAATGTTTCCCTACACATTTTTTTATCTCCAAGATATACTGTAAGATGACTTCGATTAATGTCAGGATGTAATCCTACTCCTATCCTCTATGTTCCATTGGGATATGTCATCAGGATTCATTCTTGCGGAATGGGATATGTGCCTCCCCTAGTCTTGTAAAGGGAATGTGTGCATACCTAATCTAGGTGATTAGGGATATGAGTCTGTATGCTTGCTACCACTAGAATATTTTGATAGGCGTCATTGGAGCAAGTGAGGATATGAGCTCACTTCCATTTATCCACTACTATACATGCCCAATGAGATCACCATGGTACCTACGCATGAGTGTCAAAGGTGGAAATTTTTTGAGTGGTTTATTTAGAATGAAATTTCGGGGCATAGGTAGGATGACGTTGGTGACAGCGATTTATCGGGGCCCTTGTAAGAAGCTCCTAAACCTAGATAAATCTATAGTCAACTCCTTGATCTACCTTCCTTAGATACAAAAGTTTTTAATTATTGTTCTCTAGAGATAGGATTCCAAAGCGATTGGTGGTGGTGATAGGTGCCACTGGTTTTATCACATATTTCTATAAATGGGACATACTTGTTAGATTTAGAATCTTGAGACGTCTACATAAAGCCTGAGTGACAGAATCTTACCATGTCAGTGGTTTTCTAAAACCATTTTTTCAAAACATAAAGCTAGAGGTGTTGGGTGGGAGAGGTTATTTTCTGACCCATAGAGGTTACTATCATAGAAGAGGTTCCAAAATATTTTCTTTATGGATACAGTATCTTAGGAATATATGTTGTGATAGGATTTTTTGTATTCATAAAGACAACAAAAAACCAGGTCACCTATTTGTGCATCATTTCAAGTATAAAACATTCTCAATCATCTATGAATAGTTTAAAAAATCCCTTTCTTTTTCTTAGTTAAACCATTTGGATCGCATGGAATTTTCACTGTGAGAATGGAAATATTTAATGGGAGCCTTAGTTATAAAGGATTTCACTTTAGTTATACAATTTTCATTTGGGTATGGAATAAAAAAATGGATTGACATATGCTCAACTGATCATTTTTATTATTTAAGAGAATTAATGTTTGGTTTAACTTTTTTTTCATCGAAAGATGATGGATAGTTGTTCCCAGGTTTAGGAAACAAGATTTCCAATGCCTATAATGATTTATTTATTCTATCATTACATGATTTCACACTATTTCTACCATTTATGTTTCCTTTATAGAGATATGGGCTATGAAGGCTGTTCATAGGGGGTTCAAGTATGGTTTCACAATCATTCACATCGGGTTTACCACTTCCATATTTTATAGAAACTCCCAAAAAATTACAACATCCATATCTAGGTATATACCAACTTTCCAAATTCTGGTGTTCAATTGGGTATTCAAAACCAGTGATAATTAGCAACTCACATTTGTAAAGAGGATGGGAGATTGGGCTAATCACACCCTTTTGGGGGGACTAATTTCTTATTCTAAGAGTCTCTTTAATATTTACGATATTTTCATGAATTTCTTCCAAATACTAATATAATAATTATTACCCTAGTAAAATGAATGGGTGTTAAATCCTTCTGTGTGTAAATGGGTTTCTATTGGTGAGACTATCTGTATGTATCCAAGTTTCTCTATCCATTTCCCATTATTTCCTATAAATGGGTAGCTACTTATATTTCAAATCCATATTACTAGGAACTCTATAGTTTACAGCTATCCAAGAATCCAATTAGTGTTTTTGAGGATGGGATTGAACCTTCATGATGTGTCCTACATATCCTTTTTATAACACGAATCAAAACCTATGTAGTTCATTTCAGTCCAGGTTGTGCAGTTTAACATCATGTGTAAAGGTCATATATGAGGGCACATAGGTACAAAGTACGGAGAATGATCCTTATCATGGATTCCTATGTATCATGCTTATAACATGAATTAGATTCATTGTAGTTCAATCTACCTTAAACCATTTGATGGGTGATGACATGTAGTTAATTATAATGAGATCTATTACCCTAGGGTTTTATAATATCGGAATTCCTTTGGGGCTTACACCAAGGTGGATAACCTTGTATGGTGGAAATCATATCATCTTCTGGAATGTGACTTACACACTATGGTTACCTTGGATGGGAAAATTTATGATGCTGGTGATATGATCATTGAAAATCCCTTATCCCGCATTAGTCATTCTCAATGTGAAAAACAAAGGATATCAAGTGATCATACTCATTGCATATGGGTATGGAACTTATGCTCTAGATCATCCCTTATGGGGTGTTTGATAAAGATATTGGGCCTTAAGATGGAATCCTATGTATCTTAATTATATCAGGAATAAAATTCCTCATAGTTTAATGAACTTCTCAATCCACTAATGGATGGGGAGGAACAATAATCTCATAGGAGAGTTTGGGACTAATGGATAAAAAATAATGATAAAATCATAGGTGAGTTTGGGTCCTATGGGATAGACTATATGAGACATGGAAGTACATAAACCGAGGTGGATACCTAATTAGAGATCAAGACTTAGGAAGGTGAACTATGTATCTTTATTGGAAAGGAAATAGAGTCCTCATAGTTCAATTATCCATGACCAAGTGTGTCTATCAAACATGTTTATCATGTCTCATGGTGTCTTCCCAACATTATTGACATTTTGGGGGATCTTTTCCTGATAAAGTTTATATGTTAGGGAAATATGTTGGATATGTCCTGGATATCTACCTAACATGTAATAGGATGCATGTACATGTCCTGATTCCTATGACATGATCAAGCTAATTTTTCCAAGCATTGCCACATGAGAAGTCTTATATGTCCAAGGTGCTTCGCATGATTGAATAAGGCATGTTACAGGTCAGCTGTATGATTTTACAGTATTTTCAATAGGCCTTCACTTAATTGATGTAGACACATACAAGGGTGTTTTGTAATCAGGGATTACATGTTGGATGGTCTCATGTGATCAACATAGACATGTCCATTTGTTTTAGGTGATCAGGGATGACATGTCGGAGGGCTCTCATGTGGTCGATGCAGACAAATCCAATGTTGTCACATGATTAGGGATGACATGTAGGGAGGGATATTTCATGATCTAGTTAGTATTTATGGAAAATCAATATTACTAGGATGACATATCCATAGTACTTTTCATGAAATGGATGAGATATATAGGTGTTGTCACAAGATCTAGATATATCATGAAAAGCACCTAGCTCCTTTGCATGAAATTAGCATATAAATCTTCATGTAAGGATTTTGTCATTTTCAGTCTTTATTACATAAATGCCTCAATATTGATTAGGAATTGGCCTGTTGAGACCTTGTGTGACAAATTCAACATTCAAAAACTCATTTGTGTAATATGGAAAGTGCACATAAGGTCATTTATATAATCATAGGGTGATAACACGAAGTGTATATATATTTTGAAAAATATCTTAAGTCATTCCCTGGGTTTTACCTATTGGAAAACCCATGAGATTACATGGATTTCCACTAAAAGAATTGTACACTCACCATGCCTCTCCTATGTGTGTCTTGCATATATATTTCCTTTTTTTAACGATAGGGAGTAATTTATAGGACTCACTACCTCAGATCTATGCTTCCTTAAATGGTTCATATATCGCAGATATGGGCTTGAGTTAGTGGAGGGGGCATCACATAATGTGCTTCATGTGAGCCTTTCGTAGGTCATTCAGGGAATCATATTTTTGTCATGTGATACATAATGACTGTGAGAATTGTCTTTTATTTCCATATTTATTGGACCCATGTCTTGTCAAAGGTATTTTTCATAATCATGTTGAAATTTCAAAGATCTTCCATTAAATAAGTCTGAAATGACTATGAGTATTTTTGAGAATATAATGCCTATAGAAGACGCTTTTATGTGATTAAGAGAGTCTTTCCTGGGATTTATCATGAGATCGAGTTGGATTTCAAGAGGGCCTTCAAATAAAAAATAGTGTAACTGACCTTCGCATAAGGTTTCCACTTTTTTCATATTTTTCCATTATTTCCAAAGACCTTCCCATTGGATGTTTTTTATGGAATCACATGATCAATAATAGATCTCATGATGACATGTGAGAATTGTCAGGGATTGTTGCTCTACTTATCTATGGTTAATTACTTGATCAATTATGGATCATGCGATGACATGTGATCATTGTCATAGATATTATCCCGACTTATTGTGGATATAATGGGGCATCAAAAGATCAAATGGATGCATATGAGGTCCTTAAAATGATGAATGTGAAATACCCAATGGCTTTTTCATGGCATGGATTCCATGTTTTTTGGGATCTCACATAATTATTGAACTGTTCATGTCAATCAAATGATCCCTTCATGTGAAAATAATTGTAACTTCATTCTCATGATGCTTCCACCTTTTTTCACATTCATCATAAATGGTGATTTAAATGATTATTATGAATCTATTAGTTGAAATTCCACCTAATCGAAGCATTTAGTCTATCATCCTTTACATTATCATCAAAACTTGTCTAATAGTCTTCATGTGGTGAAGATAGTTGTCTAATGGGGCTCTATATGATCAAAATGACTCACTAAATGGGCTTCACGTGATTATTATCATATCATGAAGAGTGTGTGATATATCCATGTGACACTCTTAAGGTCATGCGATCACATGTCCTCTTGGGGTTTTCATGATCAATATATTATCATATTTCTCCTTCTTTCCTTATGTAGATAAGATAATACCTATGCTTCAGGTATTTCTTTGATCCTAAAATTTTTTATGACCATTTGGTGGGTGTCAACAATAATATGTATATTTTATAAGATAATTATATATACCAATGTATATATATATATTGTTGGGTAAAAAATTATTATTTAATTTAATGAGAAGGATGTGGGGTGTAGCACATGAATTATGGAGGAAATAAAAAACTAAAATTGTAATAAAGAAATTAATAATTAAATAAAATAATGAGAAATAATAAAAGGATTTGATTTTAATAACAGTTAATGGGTGGGAATTCCTCCCCACTCCCACACCTATCTCCCTCTCTCGCATATCTCTCTCTATCCCACTCTATTATTATTTTTTATTAAAAACTTATTTCTTTGATATATTCTATGATACTGATCATATTGATTCATCATTGGTGTTATTGGGTTCATCTCCATGAGTAGAAATTAAATTTGAAGTTTGTATTTTTAGTCAAGGAGGTATTATATTTAATTTTAATTTAATCACTTTTCACATTTTGACTATTTAAAATGGAGATAATTCTAATAAAAGATTGGTTTACTAGGAAATGTCTTTTAGGGGTTCAATTGGACACATTTAGAAACTCTTTTCATCAGTAATTATTGTACCTAAGGTATGATGTTCCATACCTCTTGGGGTTTTGTTACACATGTTTCATTGTTATAATTTATATCTTGACAAAATTGATAATTGTTCTTGACTATTAATCTCATGTGGGTGTGTGTGTGGCCCATAATGACTACTATAATATTTGATTCCAAGGTTTTTTCAAGAGTATTTTATTTCCATGTTTTATTAGAGTCACATGTTGATATGTGTTTCTACTATGTTTTCTCATTGTAATATGATTTACCTACCTTATATACTCTACCCAATGATATGTTTTACCATTTACGTAGAGGTTTTTATTGAGATAGGTGGACCATCATGTGTTTTTACTCTTATAATGGAGTGTAGAAGACATGGGATGACGATGTCAATGGAATTGAGCACATGTTTGGGGAATGGTGATCTATGGTCCTAACCTATAACACCCAGAGTTTTTTTTTGTGAACTTTTTTTTGAATAAATTAAACTTCATTGATGTTTTGTGTTGTAATAAATAAAACATTCCTTTCACATTGAACCAACTTTTCTTATTCTACAAGAAACACCAACTTGACGTATGTTACAAGCAACCTCAAGTTTCCACAAAACATCATTTTATTATTTTAATTATTTAAATAGGTTCATTATAACCTAGCCATTAAAGTCAGTAATATAAATATTAATAACTAATTTTAAAATATTATCAATAATATTTTATGTAAATAAAACTTTTTGGTAATGAAAAACAAAATTTTGGGTAATGTTGTTGTATGTTTAAAAATACTATTTTCTCAAATGAACTGTTTTTCATGTCCTTCTATGAAAAGAAATAAAATTAATTTTTTAAACTATTATAAATTTAATGTCATAAAATGAAAATAATTTTTTAATTTTAAATATATAAATTAACATAGATTTAATTTTTTTATTTTTCAAAGAAGATTTATTTTTTTTATGAATAGTGAAAAAATATTGCATTCTCTAATTGAAATAGCTTCTTCCTCATAATAATGTATAGTGTTAAATTATATATCTGAATGGTTATAAAGTATAATTAGATAATATTATTTATTAATTATCCAATTTATTTCATCTTAATCAATTTAAAATTTAAATGAGATATCAAAAACTTGGTGAACTTTTGAGCATTTTAACTTTAAAAACTTGTTTTCTCGTTCTTTCAATAGGGTTAATTTTTAATTAATTTAGGACAATTATATGTTTTGAATTTGGAAAAAAGGATTCCATATTTCGAATCATAAGTTCCAAATTATGTAAATAGGTCCAATTTATTTTTGAACTTTATGAATAGTTACTTTAGTAATAATTTTTATTACCAAAGTTTATAGTAAATCAGGTAATTAAAAAATATATATTTTAGATATTATAAAATTACCCTAAAACTTTTCCTAATTTAATTGGATGAGTAATTTCTGAAAAATAGAATCCTTGGGTCTATTTTAGGAACACTTGGAGCCACTTGGATGACCTTAATTCATTTATAATAGTATATTCAAAGAGAAGACAAATTTTGTCGCATAATTGTTTTTATTGAGTAAATTATTTTTAATATGGAGTTATATAGGTGATATGTTAGACTATGAATATTATTTATAAAGATAAAATTTTTACCTACATCAATGTAATTTATTAATAATTTTTATAAAATAAATAATTAAAATATATAGTGACATAATAATTATGTTGTAATTGCTTCATTAATGGAAGAATCAAATAAATGGTATTAAAAATATTAAAATAAAAAGAATTGATATTATTAATTTCATTAAAAAATTATGTATTACAATTAAATGTTAGTGATAATTTAATTTATTTGGTTTGAACTTTTATTGTTGTTATGATATTTTTTAAAAGTCAAGTAATGAATATTTCCAAAATTGTCACTTGATATTTTAATAGAAATAATATTTTATTAAATGTTACAAAAATCATAAAAATAAAAAATTAATCCAACTAATTGAGATGGGTCTTAAAATGTCATAAATAAATCATTCATTTGAATTTTGGTATTTCATTGTAATTATATTAACACACAACGAGTGAATTACATGATATCATGGTAAAAATTAAAAGGGAAAAATAAGGAACCTCCCCTATCTTATAAAAAAGAACCTCATCCCTTACTTCCTCACACCATCTTGATCCTAATATCCTAACCCAACCCTGCGCATTTCTTATCCTAGAATCCTTATCAATTTTTTGGTGGTGTTGGTATTATCAAAAGACCAACTCTAATGTCCCTAAGGGAATATCTAGAGGGTTCTCCTTGAAGGAGAGTAGTTTTAGATACATGCGAGGGAAATCATACATAAGTTAAGGGTTAATTTCAAAATCTCAATCTTATCTGGGATTGTTTATATGTAAGTATATACTTTGATATATTTATCATCCTTTTCTGTATTTCTTTAAAAAATCCAAAATATTTTTAATATTCTTCTATAATTGTTTAAAGTCATTTTTACCCATGTATGAGTTTTTATTAAACAATTTTGAAATTATTCTTTTTTCATTTTCCTAATGAGGTACTTTTTGACTTTCCATGAAAATGAATGAGAATAATTTGTTTTAACATATACAGAATGAATGGATTTTTACACTTTCACGACACCTTATTTCCTTAAATATTTCCTTACAATCTTATAAGGAAATTTTCAAAGGAAATTTTTCATTTAAAAATTGCACAGTATTTCAAGTAAAGAAAATGTTTTTAATGAAGAAAGGTAATTTTTCTGTAGAATTTTTTTCAATATATCTTTCAAAATTATTTTCAATCTAAGATAGAGTTATTTGATGTTACATAGGTTTTACTAGGGATATTATTCAATGTTTATATTATTATTATTTCTATGAATCGTTATCGTTATGGTGGAATGATATTTATGAAACACATTTCTTTTTTGTGGGTTATGTTATGATTGCATGATGTTTATGAAACCCATTTCATTCCAGGGGTTTTGATATGATACATGATTTATGATCTTTTGGAACATGTATGTATGATTTCATTATGAGATGGGTGGGACATATATCTCCCTCCAATGCACTGGGTAATGATTTAGATCTCATGAGATAGACTAATATGGTCTTGGGTGCAAACTTTGACTATTAAGGTTGTCATGGGAGTGAACCATGATGACCAAGATGGTATGGAAAGTAAACCCATACTACCAATATTTCCTTAGAAGCAATGCATTGAATACTATAGAAATCATTATTATATGCTTATGTGTCTACTATAGTTCTATGTTTTATTCTTATGATATGATTTCATGGCTCATGTTATTTATTTATTTATGATTCATGTCTTATGAACTTCCAATATTTATGACATGATTCATTTTTATGATCTTTGATATGTAGGGTATGATCTTCTATTTTCATTATCAGGTTCTCAAACCCTTATTCTCATTATTATGTTTACATATATCCCTTTCTTACCCTTACTGATCATTTGAGTTCACTCCTTTTTATGTTTCCTTTCACCATGGTTATAAACATATTTATTATGTTTGATGTGACTAAGAAGGATTCTATGTCACAACTCGTCCCCCGGAGTCCATGTCGTGACTACCCCAAGCCCACCTTACATAGGCTAGGGGCGGGCGACTTGCACCGAAAGGCGTATTCCCTAAAACCGGGAAGGAATTTCCTTTATATCCTATAAACACACTCAACCAAGCATACATCAAGATACGAACACAAGTAAATTGTATCGTAAAAAGAGTGTGTATTGTAATTAAAAGGGGCCAGAATACAAGCCCAACTGGAATGTATAAGAAAACAGGAATGATCCTGTGAACACCCACCATGGATCCTACCTAAAGGGTTGGTACAGCTCTCAAACAGCCGTCATTGCGGTATGCCTTGTCTAATGTCCTCCTACGAGCTACCTCCAGCCCTAGTACCCTCAACCTCGATCAATGTTATTTTTCATCTACACCAAACACAATAAGGTGTGGGCGTAGCCCATGCAGGGGTGAGTATAACGATACTCAGTAGCAAGTGTCTTATTTGTTCTTGAATCAAGAAGAATATAAATGTTATTAAATCAAGATGAACGTCAAGAATGGGGAAAGGGATAAACAAACGACAATCCCTAACTCTATTTCTCATTGGAGGTGTTCCGAGAAGAAGTCGGTGAAGGCGATGAGGGTTCCAACGATCATCACTTCCGCAACAAACTTCTGAAGTCGGGCTCATGTGTCGTCCTCGTTCTTGATTATGAAGTATGTTCTTCATTGGAGAGGGTGTTCTTCATTGGATAAAGTGTTTCTCCAAATTTCTAACCAAGCCTCCCTTTTTCCAATGATTTCCCCAAGGAAATGGGGGGCCGACAAATTTAAATAGGTTTATCAATTTAATTTAAATTGGTACAATTAAATTAGGTGTAATTAAATGGCACAATTAATTGTATTGAATTTGCACAATTAAATGGCACAATTAATTGTATTTCATTGACACAATTAAATGGGAGGATTTCAAGGGACTTCACCACATTAAAGAGGGGTTAAGGTGGTCCCCACAACTAGATTTTCAAAATGGGGTTTTTCTAGTTCGGGTGGTCCCCACCCCCATAACTCAAAATAAGGGGTTTCAAAAGAAAAATAAAATGTTAAATATTTTATTTTTCTTCTTCCATGAAAAACTAAAAAACTATCTTCTACCCTTGACCTACTGTAGTAAAGATGAAAGTTTCCTTAAGTGAATATCGGCGTTGCGAGTTCAATGGTTCTCTCGGATTTTAATTCCAAGAACCGGTTCAAAAGATAAAAAAACATGCTCGCATGTTTATTGAACATACCAAAAAAATTTCATAAATTCATTTCAAGCACACCGGGCCTCGGAATCACGCACCGTCAATTTTCACAGACTCGTAAAATTCCCATATATTAAAAAAAATATTACGTGGAATTTCTAGGTCTTTACATTCTCCCCACCTCAGGGCATTGCATCCTTGAAAGCCACATTACAAAAAACAATGAAAACAAGTGGGGGTACTAAGCACGAATCTGAGCCTCTCACTCCCATGTGCTCTCCTGGAGGTTCCTGTGCTTCCAACATACCCGCACCAAAGGTATCAGTCACCCATGAAGGAATCTCTCCTGTCGATCCTTAATCTCCTCTAGAACCTCTGTAAATGTCACCCCATCGTTGATTTCCATCTCGCCCCAGTCAATGATGTGGGAAGGGTCATGCACGTATCTCCTCAGCTAGGATTTGTAGAAGACTTCTTGCACCCGGTGCAGTTGAGGTGGAAGAGCTAAGCGGTAATCCACCTCGCCAACTCTGCTAAGGACCTGAAAAGGTCCGATAAACCTCGGAGATAACTTGTCGCCCTGGAAAAATCTCCACAAACCTCATTGGGGTGAGACCTATAGAAAGACGTGGTCACCATCTTAGAACTCCAAAGGTTTCTCTCTTCTGTCAACATAAGACTTATGCATTCTCTATTCAGTATTCATCCTCTCCTGGATGATCTGAACCTTCTCCTTGGTATCATATACCATCTCTAGTCTCATAAGTGTTGACTCCCCTAGGTCAGTCTAGCATAAAGGTGATCTACAAGGTCGATCGTATAGAGCCTCAAAAGGTGTCATCCCAATCGTGGAGTGATAGATGATGTTGTATGAAAACTCCATGAAGGGAAATTGATCCTCATAGCTTCAACTAAAGTCGAGGATGCAAGCACACATCATGTCCTCGAGGTTCTGAATGGTTCACTCAGTCTAGCCATCCGTCTGAGGATGGAAGGTGGTTCTCAAATGAAGCTGCATCCCGAAAACATCTTGCAACCTCTTCCATAGATGGGAAGTGAAACGTGCATCACAATAGGAGAAAATTGTTGAGGTTACTCCATGTAGACGCACAACATTTTGCACATAGAGGAGTCCCAAGCTCTCTACTAAACCCTACTCTCTGATCGGTAGCATGTGGGCCGACTTGGTGAGTCGGTCGATGATCACCCAAATAGAATCATGACCCCTAGTTTTACGTGGAATTCCTATCATGAATTCCATATATATTCCATCCCATTTTCATTCTGGAACCTCTAATGGTTTCATTAAGCTTTCTGGTACCTGATGCTTCACCTTCACTAGCTGACAAGTGAGGCACTGAGAGACAAACTCTTCTACTACTTTCTTCATTTCCGGCCACCAGTGTTGTCGTTGGAGGTCCTGGTACATCTTCAGCACTCCATGATATGCCTCTAGAGTGGATGTGTGGAACTCCCACAACACTTCCTCTATAAGCGACATTGGTACCATTGTACGTCCTCTGAAATGGATGACGTGCTCCCCACCTTTCGAAAATCCTTTAGGTGCATGTCCTGTGGATATCTGAGCATGTCGAGCCTTAAAGTCAATGTCCCCACACTGAACCTCCCTAACTTGATGAATAAGTGGGGGAGTGACTATAAGAGACTGAAGAAAGGCTGTTTCATCTCGATCCACAAAGGATATCTACAAAGCGTCCAGCTGCTCTATCGCCTCACTTAGAAGTTGTATACCAGATCTCTTGCTAAGTGAATCTACTACAACATTCCCCTTCCCATGAGGATAGACTATATCGAAGTCATAGTCCTTGAGGAACTCAATCCAACATCTTTGTCTCAGGTTGAGGTCCTTCTGAGAGAAGATATACTTGAGCCTCTTGTGATCAGATTAGACTGTAAAACATTCTCCCATCAATTAATGATGCCACATCTTGAAGGTGAAGACCACTGCTGCTAACTCCAGATCATGAGTATCATATTTCTTATCATGTAGTCTCAGCTATAGATAACAATACGCGATAACTGAGTGCTCATACATTAGGACACATCCAAGCCCGGTCCCTGATGTTTCGCAATAGAAAACGTACTCAACTCCCTCCTCCAGAATCCTCAATATGGGGGAACTAGTCAGTCTCTTCCACAGCTCCTGAAAACTACACTGGCATCTCTCCGACCACACGAAGGGTTGCCCCTTCTTCATCAACACTGATAAAGGTGTTTCAACTCTAGATAAATTTGGCACAAATCTCTGGTAGTATCCGGCCAAACCCAGGAAACTTTGTACCTCTGTCACACTTCTAGCTGGCTCCCAAGAAAGTACCACCTCAATCTTCACTGGATCCACCGCAAATCTAGCCTCTGAGATAAAGTGTCCTTGAAATTGAACCAATCAGATCTAGAACTGGCACTTTGAGAGCTTACCATAAAGCTGGTATTCTTGGAGTGTGTCCAGAACTATCTGCAAATGATAAGTATGCTCCACCTCAGTAGCTAAGTAGATCAGAATGTCATCGATGAAGACTACTATAAAGTGATCAAGGTATGGCTAAAAAGATCATGTTCATGAGTCCCATGAAAATTGATGGAGCATTGGTCACACTGAACAGTATGACCAAGAACTCGTAGTGGTCATACCAACATCTAAAAGTCATCTTCTACACATCCTCATCTCATAATTTGAGCTCGTGATAGCCTAATATGAGGTCTATCTTCGAGAACCAACATGCTCCCTTCAGCTAATCAAAGAGTTTATCAATCCTCAGGGGTGGGTACTTGTTCTTAATGGTCACCTAGTTCATGCGCCGATAGTCAAAAAAAGTCTCAAGATCCCATCCACCTTCTTGGCGAACAAAATCGGGGCTGCCAAAGGAGAAACACTAGTCCAGACGAATCCCTTACCTTGTAAGTCCTCTAGCTGTACCCGCAGCTCACGAAGATCTACGGGAGCCATCCGATATGCTGTTGTAGATATCAGTGCCATCCCAGGGTACAAGACAATGTAAAATTACACCTCTCTATGAGTAGGTAGACTCGGAACATCATCAGGGAAGACATTCACGTACTGGTCCACCCCTATAGGATAACTCAGCCTCTCCACATAAACCACTCTGAGGGAAAGGCTATCCAACTGATGGGTGATCAGCTGAACTCTCCACTGGGTAACTTCATCATATGCGGCAAAGGCTCCCATATCACTGGTGATGGTAAACCTAGTCACATACTCGTGGATACACCACACCTTTCACCTAATATAGTCAATATCAGCATGGACTGTAGATAGCCATTCCATACCCAAGATGAAGTAGCAAGGCCTCGACGCAGCTACTAGGAGATCCCAGCCAAATCTCTCTCCTCCTAGAGTAAGTTCACACTGCCGAAACCAATGCATAATTGTCGAATCTACTCCTATAGAAGTCTCTAGCTCTAAGGGTAGATCCAACGACAACATTGGAATCTCTGAGCTCCGAACGAGGGCAGTGTAAATAAATGAATGACTGGCACCTATGTCTATAAGTATTATAGCTAAGGTGGAGTAGACACAGATCATACCTTGTATCATCTCTAGAGCACCATGAATGTTGGCCTCAGCTGCCTGGAGATGAGCTCGCCCCTATCCGCCTACTCCTTGTGGTCGGGGTAGACCACCTGGTGGTGGTGGCGGTAACATCTTGAATCGTCTACCACTGCCAACTGCACGGCCAGCTCCTCTGCCACATCTGTCTGCTCCCTACTGACCTCCTTGGTCGAACCTCTATCTATGCCTGGGTAGTCCTACGACCATCTAATGATCATCCGTTCAGTGGTTCAGGCAGTCTCGAGCCATGTGACCCTTCCTGCCGCATGCATAACCCCGCTTGCTCCTCGCATTACTGGCTTTGTCTCGGGTGCCCCACACAACCGACCCTGAATTCTAAGGTCGTCCACCTGTAGGTCTGGTCCTCTTGGACCTCTATGACATCTGTCTTCTACCAGCTGCGTAATTCTCACCTTTGTGACACTTGGTCGTGGGTCTCACTGCTAGTGACTGCTCAGCAAGAAAAATCTCCACTAAGAGGGCTCTCCCTAACACCCCCGCCTGTGTCGGGATGCTGAGAGAAATCATCGATGCCCTGATCTCCCACCTGATTCTCTGCTCGAAGGTCTGGACCCTGAAAAATGGGTCACACACCATATTAGTGGATTAATGTGAGAGGTTAGTGAACCTCACTAAGTACTGAGTCACAGCCATGTTGCCCTACTGCAGATGAAGAAGCACCTAAATGCGCATTGTGCAAAGGGTCACTAAGAAAAACTCTGCCCGAAACAGGTGCTCAAAGTCTGCCCAGTGACGTGTCACCTCATCATGAACCTGGAGTATCAAGCTTCACCATCTGACTGCTACTTCCTATAGAATACTGGAGGTAAGTATCACCATGAGATCAGTTGGTGTCCCTACCAGTCGGAAGACTCTCACTATGGCCTCCAACCAATCCTCAGCTTCATGTGGGTCTATCTCACCCCTGAACTTGGGTGGGCTCTGGTGCTGAAACTCTTGCAACTTTCTCAAGAAACATGCACTCTACGCTTCTGGGGTTGGTGTCATCAGTGGCCTAAGGGGTAATGGTACCACTGGTGCCTCAACTGACAAAGGGTCCTACACCGAGGCCTCTTCGCTTGGTGGGTTGTCATTACATACTCTTCCTGGAACCCTAGTTGGCTGTTTGTGTGCAGGTATCCCAAAAAGAAACAGGTGTGTCATGGTCAATAATTTATACTTGGTGATCTGACTCAAAGATATCACAAAGGAAACTTTTCGAAACACACATGCAATCAGAGTTTTTGGGCACTAAGTTAGAAATCAGAAGTCAGGGTCCTGGTGTATGGATACTTCGGCCACCACACCAACACTGGATTCCCTAAACTGATATTCACACTCATAACACTTAACACTATTGTCGTTAAAAGATCAGATTCCAATGTTCTATAGTAGAACCGACTCCTCTGATACCAATTTGTCACGACTTGTCCCCCAAGGACTGTGTCATGACTACCCCAACCCCGCCATCCCAAGGCCAGGGGCTAACAACTAGCACCAAAATGCGTATTCCCTAAAACTGGGAAGGAATTGCCTTTATATCCTATAAACACACTCAACCAAGCACACAACAAGATACCAACACAAGTAAACTGTATAGTAAAAAGAGTGTGTACAGTTAGTAAAATGGGCCAGAATACAAGCCCAACTAGAAATTACAACAAAAATGGAAAGCTCTTGTAAACACCAAGCAAGGATCTTACCTGAAGGGTAGGTACAGCTCTATAATGGACATCACTATGCTATGCCTCGTCTAATTTCCTCCTCTGAGCTACCTCCAACCTTGGTACCCTCTGCCTCGATCAATTTTGTTTGTCATCTACACCAAACACAACAAGGTGTGGGTGTATCCCATGCAGGGGTGAGTATATCGATACTCAGTAGGGACACTGAGACCCTCGAAGGTCTCACAAAATCCACAAAGGATAAACCAAAATGCATGAAAACAACTGAAAACCCAACTTATGTATATTCCCATACATATACCTAAGTGGTCGAGTAAACCCATCTCAATCATGAGAAAACACAAGGCCCAACTCAAAATCCCAAATATTAACTGTCCCACGAAGGAAAGAATACCTCGAAGGTAAAACTACGAAGGTAAGTACCATAAAGGTAATTCCACATAGAAGAATACCAAGTTATCACCACGAAGGTAAGTACCAAAAAGGTAACGCCACAGAGAATAATACCACAAAGGTATCACCACGAAGGTATGCATCACAAATGTACACCACACGGATGATTACCACATAGGTAAATACTCAGTTCACATTAGGTATAACTTAGGTATGGTGGTAAGGATGACTAGATGTAACTACTGAATCATCTTACTCCGTTAAGAGGCAGACCCACATAAGATCCTAAGTCATCAAACCCATGTAGGACTCTAGTACAGCAGACCCACATATGATCCTAGAGTAATCCCACATTGATTCCTAGAGTTTATCCAAGTGGGATACTGGAACACAGACCCATGTAGGATCATAAAGCATAGACCAATGCAGGATCCTAAGGCACCGACCACATAGGATCCCTTTCTCATCTTACAGCCAGCCAGAGGGGTCCCGCCCTAAGCTCGCTTGATTCCGGGAGGGTCTGCTCCTCAATCCACAGGTCTATAATCCAAATATCTATAAGTCCCATGAAGAAGTATCCCAAAGTACTTCCACATGATAGGGGTCTCAACACAACAGACGGTGCGTCAATCAGACGCCTGGTCAGCAAGTTATTAGTCGTTTCGTCCCGAGGGCCCGGTTGGATTATTGTTCAATACAACCTGAACATACACCAAACTTATAAATAACTCATGTGGATTATATCAAAATAACATTATCGATCCATGGTTTCTAGCACCACAGACGGTGTTTCAAATGAACGCTCGTAGCTCCAGTTATGGCCAAAAGAGCAAAAACAGTCGAAGTTGGTCAGGGTTCAGCCCTGGGTTCGACCCGGCCCGCTTGGTCCAGACCAGCCCATTGGGTCTGGTGTGGCCAATGGCTGACTGGAAAGCTAGCCCTCCTCCACGGCGCATTTTCATGTCGCTCCACCACCGGTTGCCAGTAGTAAGCCAGTCGCCCTCCCTTTTCCGCTGCAGTACATGGTCGTGGCTCATGCACGCCTGGCGGCACGGATGCAGGCCACCACCTCCCCTTCACATGACCGATCATGCATGGGCTGATTCCCTTGATCCACTACAGCTGATGGGACCTGGTCCTTCTCTGGAAGCATCTTCATTCCGCCGCCATCATCATCGTCGGTCGGGGTGTAGGCCGCCACTCCCAAGCTCTTCCGGTGACATTCCTCGGGTCACCCGGAGCGCCCCAGTGGCCCGTTCTTCATTCCGTAGACTCCTGCACTCGCCTCGGGATTTCGCCGTCTATTCAAGACTATCAAAATCCCCCAAAGGTTTTGGAGAGGTCTTTCCATGTTCGTTTGGCCCTCACCCTCTGCGTTAGAACGGTAGCAAGAGGCTTATTTGTTCTTGAATCAAGAAGAATATAAATGTTCTTAAATCAAGATGAACATAAAGAGTAGGGAAAGGGATAAAAAAATTACAATCCCTACCTCTATTTCTCGTTGGAGGTTTTGAGAGAAGAATTCGGTGAAGGCGTTGAGGGTTCCAACGATCATCCCATCCGCTACACACTTCCGATTTCGGGCTTCTACATCGTCCTCATTCTTGATTCCAAAATATGTTCATTGATGGAGAGGGCTTTCTTCATTGGAGAAAGAGTTTCTCCAAATTTCTCCCCAAGCCTCCCTTTCTCTAATGATTTCCCCAAGGAAATGAGGGGACAAAAATTTAAAATAGGTTTATCAATTTAATTTACGTTGTCATAACTAAATTTGGCACAATTAAATGGTACAATTAATTGTATTGTGTTAGCACAATTAATTGTATTGTGTCGACACTATTAAATGGGAGGATTTCAAAGGACATCCCCAAATTAAATAGGGGTTCGGGTGGTCCCCACCACTAGAATTCAAAATGGGGGTTTTCTAGTTCAGGTGGTCCCCACCCACATAACTCAAAACGAGGGGTTTCAAAAGAAAAATAAAGTGTTAAATATTTTATTTTTCTTCTTCCAAAAAATACCAAAAAACAATCTTCAACCCTCGACCTATTGTGGTCAAGGTGAAAGTCTCCTTAAGTGAATATCGGCGTTGTGATTTCAATAGTTCCCTCAAATTTCAATTCTGATCACCGGTTCAAAAGTTAGAAAAACCCGCTCACACGTTTACTGAACATACTTAAAAAAAGTTCAGAAATTCATTCCGGGCACACCGGGCCTCAGAATCACGCACCGTAAATTTTTTAGGACAAGTAAAATTCCTATATAATAAAAAAAATACATGTAATTTTCGGGTCTTTACATTCTAGTCAAGAATAACCTAGTGGGATATAATGTTTCCCAATTATGTACCAGTGTTTATGTTTCTATGTTTCCAAAGGTGCTAAACTAATATAGTCTTTGGGTGTTTATTTGTGTAATGTATTACATATTCCGAAAAAGTAATATAATGTTAATGTATGAAAAGAGAGGGTTGTTATATAACCTGAGGTATATCATAGGTTCATAATGGTTTGTGGACCTGACCTAAGGAATTATGTAAGGGAATAATGGGTTGGGGCCTTAAATTAAGTAGTTCATTTAGGGAATGATGTTATGGGTGCCTGGCACAAGGCATAGTTGGGTTATAATGGTTTGGAGGCCTAATATATGATGGAGTTGGGATATGATAGTATGGTCACCTAGACTGACTTGATTCCTTAAGACTAAAAATATTTTTATGAGCAAGTGTCTTGTTCTTTCTCACTTTTAATTTCCTTGATCATCCTTCTACTATAGAGTCGAATTTGGTACCCCCGGGGTTCTTTAGAGGATTTTTTATTGCATTATTGCTGGATTTTTTATTTTATAAAGTTATTATTGTTATGAATTTATTATATTTAGGACATATACCAATATACCTGAGAACTCTTGGTTAAGGAATCATTTCAGGTGTAAAATGAGTCTTGTACTCACACTCCACTTGGACATTTCACTGCACTTTTAGATGTCATGAATAGAGATCCAGTGAAAGTAAACGGCTCGGTCATGGATGTCTGAGTAGAGGATCATGGAGCCAGTAGCATACTAGAATGGAATTTGGAGGACCCCACTATTTATTTACCTATTTATTTATCTACACTTATTTCTCAGTTTTGGATTGCCACATTGGGATCCATTTATTAATTATATGACATATATTCTCATCTGAGTATTTATTTTATCCTTGTTACTCTGATTATAATATTATTTATATTTATATTTATTTACTTTTTCTATCGCATGATACTGAGTATATAGTCTCCCCACAGATGGAATTAAACCCTATCTTCTCGCTGATAGCCTCTTTTATGTGGGGAGGTTTGCATGAGGTAATCTGGCACCTATGATCAGACCCATTCAGGTCATGATGCTACATTGTGTGTGGAGAATGATAATTTTGGATGAAGAAGGTTCAGGTGAGTTGTAAAAGGGTAGGCAGGTTGATTTTCATCTCATATAAATGTAAATTTAGAGCCATCTAATGGTAGTGTCTTGCTTAATGGTAGTCTACCTCATGTCAGGGTATATCATGCCTTGCGTAATGATTAAAGGATCCATGAATCAAGGTAGTAGGGACTAAATTAGGGTAGTTGTAATTTTTTATAGATTTACTAAGGGTATCCATTTTTAATAGGCTACTCAGTGTCAGGTGCACCATGGGTAGTGAAATGACTTGGAAAGCCATTTTCCATGGAGTGCTCACCTGTGTGAAATGGATACTGTTGAATTTCCCTATGTTAGACGTTCTGAGGGGTGTGGTAGTGAGTCAAGGTAGATATAGAAATTATTTTTAATGTTTCGTGAGGTATGAGTAAATAGAAACCATAGCTTCACAACATCGTAGCTCAGGTCCTGCTAGTTGTCTGTTTGGCCAAAATATATGGGGGACTTTCTGTAGGTTATAGGGATGCCTATGATAGCAATCAAAATCATTTAAATGAGAGAAATTTTAACTATATAAATAGGGTGAGTAGGATTTTTCAAATTCTGAAAATTCATATCTTGTTTGACTATGGCCATAATGGCCATTTTTAATGCCTTTGTATCAAGTAAGTGTCTTTTTTTCTATTTGAGTAGAGGTTGACTTATCTACCCAATTCGACTGAGTTTCCTTTTCTTCAATCCTTGGTCAATTTTAGAGTCTTTCTTGGGAGAATTTATCCATCCTTTTAGGATTTTAAACCTCTTGATTCATGGATATTTTTTCCTCCTTTTATGAGGTATCGTTCTCATTCCCCCCTTGGCCTCAATATTACTTCTCTCTAGATATTGGATCCAATATTGATGTATGGGTTATTTGGATCTTAATCGATGTATTTATAATAGATATAGTCTTTCAGGATTAAGGAAGTTCCATGTGTCTTTATTAGTTCTCATGTTTTCTTTGATTATTTTGGATTAGATCATCTTTATGTGGCAGGGGATTTATAGCCTTATCTTATATCTTTTAGAATAATATTCTTGAATAGGCTTGTTGTGAATCCTTATATGATTATAACTATACCCCTCCCCCATCCTTATATGATAATTAATTCAATTTTATGGTTGATCTTGTTTTTTGGAGATGATAAGATAATATTTTAAAAACACATTAAGGGAGGACGAAAATAATCAAGGAATGATAAACTGTGAAGAGGGACTTAGGGTTTGAAAAAGAAAATTGTGCCTGATATATATTACTTTTACTATTAGTTTTTCTTGGATTCTTATTAAATTTTTTACTCTTTCGCTTATATTTTTGTTATAAAATTGAATCCTATCACTCCCATAATTTATGATTCATTTAAATATTGTAATGAAAATTGGGAATTTTGGTATCAAAAATAAGTATTGTGTTTCTGGATATTTTTTATACTTTTTGTTATTATTACTACTATGTGTCTTTATCATGAAACGATGTATAATTATTTGTATGCTTATTATATATTCCATGATTTTGTATTAAATTTTTTATGAAATTATAATGGAAATTTTTAAGGAGAAGTTTTATGGTAGGTGGGAGTAATGATAAATATGATAAGTTAATCATATGATGAAAATGAGAGGTAAGCGGGTGATTATTATTGTATTCAATTTAACATCCTTATGGATTTTGATAAACCGGAAGAATTTTTAATGAGTACATTGATGTAAATATTTTTTTGGTCTAGTTTATGTAAATTAAAATAGGAAATATGGTAACCGAACGCATCTATTAAAAAACATTGATGTTTAATAGCTCCTAAAATGAGGTGTGAGAAATAATAGGTGGTGAATGAGTAATTAACAAGGGTGGGATGACTAATACATGGTTTTCTAGGTTAATATATAAACGTTTAGTGGGTTTAAATATACCACTGATAATCTAAATGTGAAACGATCATAGTGGTTAAAATATTTTTATTGATGATTAAATGGATTGTGAAGGGAAATGGATGGATAAATGGTTTCCCCTTAATAATGAATATAAATATGGGTTCAATATGAAATATGTATGGATATAATTAAATTTATTTTTATGTAATTAAATAAATAATTATTATCTAATGATTTATGTATGATTTTGGCATGAATTAATAAATAATAAATTCCATAAGGTTGTAAATAGATAATCAATGTGGATGAAAATGATATAAATATGATAAATTATTGTTTAACTGTCCAACATTTTATGAAACATTGCTGTGTTGTTGATTTTTCTTCCTCATTTTTAAATATACTACTTGATGTGTGATTTCTAAATTGTGGTTATAATTATGAGATAGGTTATGGGTGATTATGATATTTCATTGTAGGGCTCATGCTAGGTATGGGTCACAAGGTTGGGGCACTTCATGTTCCTGATACCCTACGATGATAGTCAGCATTTGGTGTAATATCATGCAAGGTATGGGAGTAGAATGTGGTATTATATCATGTATGATTTTTGGGTAGCATATATTGTTTTATCATATAAGGTTTGGTATTGTAATGTTGTATTATATCATGAAAGGTGTGGGAGTGGAATAAAGTTTACCTAAAAATGTGGTGATCATAGGTGATGATGTTTTTGTGGTTGTATGACGGTCCAGTATATAGTGGTGCAATGTGGTAATGTGGAAATGGTTGGGATGATGTGGTATGTAGATATGTGATGATGGTGTGTGATTGATTTAGTTATATTCTCTCATCTCTAGTTAGATTGAGAGACATCATCGTGCTGATTTGCTACCACATTTAGGGTACATGACTCTGTTGATAGGTAGGAGAGGTGATAGAAATTATTGGTCCTGGAGAAGGAAGTTTTGTGGTTATGGATATGAAAATTTGGTTTCATTAGTTATTGATGATGATTTTTCTTGGATATATTATGGGTGTTAAGAAAATGGAAAGGGAATTGTGGCTTCTATATTTATTTTTATGATTTTTCTTTTTTTTCTTTTTTTATGATTAGGTTTGGTTTGCCTTAATTTTTATCACCCATGCCAATTATTTTATATGCATTGAAAATGGATGTTGTTTTCTTTTTTAAGGAGGATTCAACTAATTACTCCCAAGTTCCCACCCCATAATATTTTTCTAAGTGTTTATAGGGTACATCATCAAAGTTTGGAGCTTATATTTGGGTATCTTGGATAGAATTGTTGGATCACTTAGATTTTATAGTTCATATTACATATATATAAATCATATGATGAATTTCATATATAAGTTTCATTTGGGTTATGGGATTTTATCTATGGAATTGTATTTATTTGTTATTAATTGGTGTATCTTCCATTATCTCTTGAATTTAAATTCTTTTATGATGGTATTGCCTCTAATATATGTGTTATATACCCATAGTGCTAGTATTCATCTCATGGACTATTATTGGTGGGCATAGTTGGTCCCTAATTATCTTTATTATGGTATCAAGTATGGGTACCAATGGAGGGGGTCATGATAGAGTGGTATCAAAAATGATGGTTGAGAGATAGGATGGATATCGGTGTTAGGAATAAGTGAGGATTATATGGGATTGGTAGCATAGTATTAAAGCTCGATTTAAACATGTGAGGTAGACCAAAGATACCAGCTAGGACATGAATATTTGAGTCCCCTATGATAGAACATAAGGAATTTAATAACCTATTTAAATTTTTAGGTGAAATTGTAACCATTATAAGTTAGATATCATAGGGGGTATATATATAATTATCATTAATTGCATTATCTTATGCATCCTAGATCATAAGTCTAATTCTACGATTAACCTGCTGAATTTTGTTTGATAATTATTTTTTATCACAATTGAACTAATATCATGACTTTAAAAGAAGTAGTAAAATGATAATTAACTAAGATAAATGTTTAATTTATATAATTATTGAATGAAAATAAGAATAATAAGTGATAACCCCTTTAAAAACATGATAACTTGTACTAAAATAAAATACATATCTTATTTTCAAGAATGCCGAAAAGTTTTATGTTTCTAAACTATTTATGTGAGATACGTAAATAGTAAAATTGTTTAAATATAAATGTGAATGTGTAAACTTAAAATGTAGATTGTTTAATTGTAATGAGAATGTCTAAGGTAAAATTATGTTTCTATGTTCTATTGAATAAACCTCAATATATAATTTTTTAATCATGTTTTTAGTTGATCATGATATATCAAAATATCTAAGAAAATCATTTTATCCCTTATGCACCTAGAAATCATCATTAATTGATAGTAAAGGGAAAAGTAACCTTTAATTTGATCATGATTAGTATAAATCATGGAATAAATTGTAGTTTGGTTTCATCTTATATCTAGAAATCATGATTCATTGATTATTGAAACTTTAATTTGAGCATGCCTGACATGAAGCATAAAAATAAAGCATGTAAAATCCTTACTTGGTAATCAAAAAACATGTTTCTTATATGGTAGAATATTTAAATGAATATTTTATTATTCATGTTGCACATAGTTCATAGGAAATCACCATGTGTATATTTTTAATTCTAGTTTTAAATCATGTTTAAGTGATATTATTGAAGTGAAAAGCATAACGACTTCCTAAAATGTAAATCATAGAAATATTTTTTTTTCATTAAATGATAATTTATGCTTTTTTGCTTTAATGTGTTGATATGATTTATAGAAACGCATTTCTTTAAATATAAATTGTCATGTTAAATTCTAGATAATATGAAATTTACACTAATAGAACTTAAGCCTAGGAATTCTATAAAGATTATTTAAAACTGTTGTGGAGTGATGATGTTTCTTATTATGGTATCATATTATTGTTGTGATTTTATTGATGAAAATAATATTTCATAAAAGGATAATGATTTAAATTTTATAATAGAGGAGGTTTTTTAAAACATTGGAAACATGTAATGATGTCCTTCTATCCACACTTAATTATTATAAAAAGAATTATGAAGAGGTGATTGCTTTTTGTGTTTTAATGTTGGGGTTGTTGTGATTGGTCTTGGGCTGGTAACATATGTTATGGATTCAAGAATATTAAGAGGGGATACCTTCACAATCCATACATGTTATTCTCATGACACGTTTTAAAGTCATGTGGGTGAGTTAGGGTTACCCAAAGTAGAAAATATCATGGTGTGATGGATGGGTTCACTTGATTTGTATGAATGTGGTAGTGATGGTTTGGATGACTGTGTGGGATGGGGGAATGTTTTTTTGGATGTTGTGGTATTTGTTTCCATTTTTTTATGTTGTTATTTTTAAATCTTGGGGTGTTATATGATTTTGGTTTGATTTATTTGTAATATATTTTCCTTAATAAATTTAAGACTTGTTTTAAAAAAAGAACTTTGTTTCTTCCTACATTAAATGAAGGATTAGAATTTCTTTTCAAATAATTTTGGGAAAATGGACATTTAAAAAAACTCATGATTGTTCCAAAATAATTTTACATGGGTTTAAAGGGCATGATTTCATGTTTTAAAACCATATATATGAAATTTGATTCTATGTGATAAAGATTAATATGTAAAATTAAGATCTTGTTGGGAGTAAAATGTAAACTAGAATTTTACCAGGATAACCTCATAATGTATTGTGATGCATGGATTTTTTGTTGTAAAAAACATGTCCAATTTCTTTTTTGATTGAATTGTAAAATTTTATATAAAATAATTATAATGTTTCTTCCATGATAATTGCCTATTGATCCATGTTAAGCATGATGAGTTCTTTTTGTTACAACATGATTTGATTTTTTTTATATGTGTTATTATGATATTTTTATACTAAGTATGAATCTTGAAAGGGAAATGTGTATCAATTAAGTTATGAATTAAAAATATGTTATAATATTTAATGAAGAATAATATCAAAGTATTTTAAAATTATATAAAACCTTTTATATGAAATAAGATATGATAAAAATGTTGTATGTTTATTATTTAGCTACTCATTTCTTATTTTTTATTTTTTAAATTGTTGGATATTATAAAATAATGAATCGTTCTTATTTGATTTATGTTTTTGTTACAACTGATATTGTTATAATTGGTCTTATTGATTGATAATAACATATCAATATATAATATATTAAATAAAATATAGATGAAAATATATTGTTGAAATTGAAAAGTTATAGTTGACTATACTATTTCCTTGTTCCCTTAAAACCTTTATGATTGTTTTTTAAAGTTTCCTTGATCAAAAGAGAGTTGAAGTTGTAACCCAACTCATCCTTAGAGAATTTTAGTAGTGGTTTGTTTTTATTTGAGAGTTATCTCCCCTAAGAGTGTGGCTTTGGATTATGATGTCTCATGTTTTATGCTCTCATTACTGTTATGCAGTGGTCATGTTTTGGTTAAAGTGATATTTCTAAGAGGTATCTCATAGAGTGTTTTTTAGATCGTACGCTTACTTCATTCCTCATCGGGTATTATTTTAAATTCTACAGGATGAAAATTATTTACGAAAAATCTAATGTAATTTATAAAACCATTAAATACCATTACTTTGTGTTATTTTAGAGATGTAGGATTTGAGAGGATGTTTTGTGGAGTTCTGTGGGAGGAGTCAAGAGTTATGGACTTTTTGAGGTCTACTCTGTCATAGTATAGGGAATGGTTGTGGTTGTGGTGAAGGTCACTTGGAGCTTTGGGCATAGAGAGGGAAATTTTTAATGAGTAAGGGTTGGATGAGTTAGGTAAGGCTTGTCCAGATAATTTATATCTTTTTTAAAGGTAAATTTAGAGCTATATAAATTTTTTATCTCATGTAAATTTGGTCAACCACATGTCATCGTACATCTTCTCTTTCATAAGGGTCACTCAATCCTTGAATCAAGGTAAAAGGTCTCATGTCATGCTAGTTTAAAGGTTTACTATAATTAATAAGGTTTTCTATTTTGGAGAGTCCTATCAGTTAAGGGGTTCACCATGTGTAGTTAAATGGCTTGTCTATCCATTTTGGAATCCATCTTTCATTAAGAGATCAACGATATGAACCATAGACCACTGAAACACCCTTGTTTGGTTGGTTTGAGGGGTGTTTTAGTGATTCAAGGATAAAGTTAAATGGATTATAAATTTCAATTGATTAGGGAATAAATGGTGATCATGGATCCCCCACACCATAACTCGTGTTATGGTGGTTTTCTATTTATCCAAAATGGAAAAAATAATTTCCTTATGTCGTGGTGGTGCTCGGGGTGGAAATCAAGCTCTTTTGAAATAGAGAAATAACCTCTATAGAAATTGGGGGAGTTAGCCTTTTCATATATAGAAAATTCAGATCTTATTTTACTGAGGTCGTAATGGCCATTTTGAATGCCTCTATTCCAAGGAATAGACTTTTTGGGTTTCCCTTTGGAGAAACTCTTGACCTATATACTTTATTTGACCATATTTTCTTATCCCAATCCATTTTTTAATTTTAAAGTCCCTCTTAGGATCATTTTCCAATCCTTTGAGTATCATAAACATCATGATTCGAAGTGAATAGTTCCTCCTCTATTTTGAGATATCTTTATCATTACCACCTACTAGATCTATTTATTCTTTATCCCTAGATGGTGGCATCAATATAGGTACATAAGGTTAATGTATCTCTATTTGTGTATGAATGATTGATATAATGTTATAGGATTAATTCGTTTCTTGTATATTTTTTGGTGTTTGTATATGGTTCTCTTGTTGAGGAGTATCTTAGATTCTTGATTTATGTGATTTCTCGATTTATCGTCTATCTTATAGAATAATATTCTTAAATAGGTATGTTATGCTTCCTTCCATACTTTTAATCACCCCCCCCCCCCACCGCTTCTATGATGACTGAGGTTGTTTAATAGGTGATCTTGGTTTTGGGGGAGTGGAAAATAATATATTAGAAACATATTAAATGAGGATGAATCTAATAAAAGAATGATATACTAGGAAGGGGAACTTGGGATTTCAAAAATGGAATTGCATGCACTTTATGTTTCCTATAATATTAATTATCCCTGGATTATTATTAATTACATTAGTTTTAGTGGTTACAATATTATTATTATATATAACCTTATCACCCTCAAAATTGATTAAAAATTTAAATATGGTAATTAAAATGGTAAATTCTGGAAACAAAAATGAGAATTATATTTGTTGAAGTTATCAATACTTGATGTTGTTATCAATGATTGTTTTCCTCTCCACAAATGGGTATGTGGTGATATTAATTATTATTATGTCTTCCTAGATTTTATGATAACTTCTTTATGAAATAGCCATTGAGATAGTGAATGAGAAACTGGATGGGAAGTGGAGTAATTATAAATATGATAAGTTAATCTTGTGATGAAAAAGATAGAGGAGAGCCTTATGATTATTATAATCAGTTAAACATCCTCCTAGATGTTAACAAACTAGTTGCATGTTTAATGGGGTGATTAATGTAAATACTTTGATGGTTTTTTTAATGTAAATGTATATGGTAATTCTAGGAACTCTACGATTCTATTGGTAAGCATAAATGTTTAATAGATCATGAAATGAAGTGTAAGATATTATAGGTGGTTTATGAGTAATTAGAAGCGGTTTTATAACTAATACCTAGTATTTTTTGGTTAATATATGAAGGTTTAGTGGGTTGTAATACCCCATTGATAATATAATTATTAAATTATCGTATCATTAGTAATATGTTTAATGATAAATAAATTTCTTATGAAGGTAAATGGATGGATAAATGGTTTTTCCCATAACAGTGAATATAAATATAGTTTGGATGTGAACTATTCCTTGATAGAATGATAGTCAGTGGTCTGAAATTAAATGAATCATAGGTTTTTAATGATTAGTGTATGAGTTTGGCATAAATGAATAAATAATAAATTTAATGAGACTATAAATTTATAATAAATGGGGATGAAATTGATATGGGTGTGATAAATTCTTATTTATGTTTCCTACTTTTTATGAAACTTAGTTATACTATTGATGTTTTTTCCTTATTATAAAAGGTAATGTTTGATGTGTGGTAGTTAAATTTTTGTTGGAATTATGGAAGTGGTTGTGGTGTGATGGTAACGTTTCATGGTGGGGCCTATGTAAGGTCGAGGAGGGAATGAGTTAGATTCTTTATATATTCATGATAACCTACTATTATTGTTTTAATTTGGTGTTATATCCTGAAAGGTGTGGGTGTGTAATGTGGTGTTATATCATATAAGTTATAGTAGTCTAATATAGTGTTTATCATGCAAGGTGTGGTAGTGGAATGTAGTTTAATATCATGCAAGGTGTATCGGTTTCATGTAGTATACCTGATAATGTGGTAATGATATCTAATGATGTGGTTATACCTATGTGGTGGTGTGGCATGTGGTGATGCGGTGTGCTAATTTGGTATTGGCTGGGTTTATGTGGTATGTATAAATTTAATTATGGTGTGGGATTGATGTGCTTACATTATTATATCCCTGCTCAAATGGATAGAGGTTTCCATATAGTTTTTCCACCACTTGGAAGGTATAGGGATCTACTAACAAGTAGGATAAATAATTGAAATTAATGTTCCCATACAAGGAAGTGTTGTGGATATGGCTATGGATTTTTTGTTTACTTGGTTTTTTATAATGGTTTTAGTTGGATATATTGTGGGTGTTGTGGAATTAGAAAGGTATTTGTAGCTTTTATATTTATCATCATTATTATTCTTTTCTCCATTGTTTATGAATATTTTTAGTTTCCCTAACCTATTTTTTTCACCCAAACATATTCTTGTGTATTCATTTCACATAGATATAGATTTTTTTAGAAGTAAGATCCTAATTAGTACTCCCAATTACTCAACCCTCCACAATTTTCTAAGTGTTTTCAGGGTAGACCAGTTGATTTTAGAGTTGTTATTTGAGTAGATTTAATAGAGTTGGTGGATGGTTGGTATTTTAGAGCTCTTATTACATATGTATTTTTGGTGTGATGTATTTTACATATAAGTGTCGTTGGGATTATGGTATTTTTTATACAGAATGGTTTTTATTTTTTGTTGATTAGTGGATCTTTCCTCATCTCTTGTCTCTAAATTATTTAAAAAGGATAATTCCTCCCATATTTGTGGTATGTACCCTTAATACTATTCACCACCCCATGTCCTATTAAATGTGGGATTAGGGGGGAAATCATCTAAATTGTCTTCCCAAGTAGAGGTACCAACGGAGGGGGGTGTCGTGATAGTTCTAATAAAATATTTATAGAAAAATATATTGTTAAAATCCTATTTCATTTATTTTATTTCTACTTACTACAACAAATTCATAATGACAGTCCACTATTAATCAGTTTTACTTTCCAAATCATAAAAATCAAAAGAAAACTCTTCATTCTATGATCATTAGAGAATGGAATATATATTTTCTATTGTGTTAATTAATTACTCAGTAATTAATGGATCAAAAGACCCACTAAAGGAGTGTGTATTTTGTTATATGAAGGACTCAATAGAGAGGTGTTCTATGATTGGTTTGAATGGGAGATCATTATGGCTAATGTTATTTTTCAATGTTTGATAGGGGCGGGTGAGAATAGACATGATATTTTAACCTCAATCTCCCATCGTATTTGTTTGCTCGTTGAATTTTTCATCACAATCATTATTAACTCGAGTCCTCCTGGATCTAGTCATGGGTTAAAAATGGTTATTATGTGTATTAAATAACAATATTCAATGTAAAAATTTTATTATAATGAAAATAAATACTAATATGTCACTAATCATGACATCTTCATTTCAACCTATAACATATTAGGTTCAACTTATGGCACTCAAAGTTAATCCTATAACAATTTGTCTTTAACATAGATTAATTTAAGTTTTATCAAAATATTATTCATGACATAATTGGAAAAATTGACTAATTTCTTATCTAATCCCAACTAAGACTAACCCATCATAACATATATTTATATTATATCATTTTAGATTAATATTAATTACATGTCACAATAAATCACATCATATAACCTATATTTTTTATTTTTTTGAAGTAAATATACACAACCAACATATTTTAAAAACATTATCCAATATCTCTGACAAATATTCTATACACATCATACCCATCTAAACAAATCATTTATAAATTCCTTCTTTCTTATGTGGGGAATGAAAACATAATACATAGTGAGCTCAAACACTCGGTAAGGGGTGAGCATATGATATATCAACTAAAGATTATAAGTGAGAATAATAAGGACAAGTAGGTATGAAAAATATAATCATGTTAAAATTATATAATAATAGGAAGTCATTCTCAATAAAACATGGATCAGAAACCAGAAATCAGGACAAAAATATTTTGATATAAAATTTTAAATAATTCATATGAATGTGGAATCATGTAAAAATTTTCATATTTCATGGAAACATAATATAGGAATGTGGAATAACAAAGAAATGTTTTATAAGTGTATCGAACATTCATAAGCATAGAAAATCAATTATTTTATCATGGCTCACTACCAATTTCATCATCACATAGTGGACAGAGTCCCATAATGGATTGGGTTCACTCCCCATTCCAATAAACATAGTAGATTAGGTTCACTCACAAGTCCCTTAAATAATATCTCATGAGATATAAAGATTTAACCAATTCATTATAGGGATATATAATTCTGGTCCCACTGGCTATATAATGAAAAATCATGCATAGGTTTATGCCACATGAGTATGATCACATTCATAAATCAGTCATAGCATACATAACCTATGAGAAAGAAACATGTTTCATGAGGATTTATAAAATTCATGATTATAAGGAATATAATGAAAGGAGGTGGATGGTATAATTAGATCATATCCCCAATAAAGAATAAGAAACATTAAAGGGTATGTACATATATGGAAAATGCTTTATAAGAGCAATTGAAAATTACTTGCAAAAATAATAAGAAATATCAATTACATTTTGATAAATTTTATTTTAAAAGGAAATAATATATAAAAAATAGTTCCAGAAAAATAATGAGAAAGAAAATAAAAATTAATTTTATGAATTATGAAAACTTAAAAATGAATCTTTATAGAGAAAACTGAAGAAAACTGTGGGAGAAAGTGACTATGTGGGAAATTCTAAAAAATATTGATTTAAAAAATTCATTATAGAATGAAAAATTAAAATTAAAATGGCCATAATAAATAAATATTTAGGGATAATAACATCTATAAAATCATATGAAAAATCATTCACACTAAGAAGAAAAATTCCTGATTGAAAAGAAGAGATAAGGTCAGCTCCACTTGTAAGAATCCTTTTGGTTAAATTTTTAACCGAAGGGAAGTAAAATGTTAAATAGAAATATAAAACCCAGAAATAAACAAAGGATAAGAAAATAAATTTGTTTTATAGATAAATTGTACATATTTTCTATAAGTAGGAATTTATATAGAGACAATCATGGTTTCAAAGTGATATTGTAAAAGAAACACATAAATTTACTCTTGAATTTCATGAAAGTAATTTAACCTTATATATAATAAACATAACTATCTTAATGAATTACTTAATAACATATTTTTATCTATTACCATTTATACTCATAAATTAAAATCACTTATTATGCTTATATTTGTTTATTTTTTCTTATTTTAATTAACAGATGCTTGTAATTTTGATTGTTTTGTACAGGTTTTGTATGGTGATATTGATCCTCATTCATTGTGAACATATAATTCATTTCCATATTATTCTACATATATTATTTATTGTGTTATAATAATTTTTTTAGTCCCATTCATTTTTTGGAAGGTATAAGTATGGTTCATGAGGATGTAATCCATGAAGATCATGTTTCATGTAATTTATTTATAACAATTTACTTTATAATAACCCTTCATTTTTATGTCACCCATTTAGAACTTTATTCATAAAAAAAATTAATTTTTAATATAATATATTACCAATATTAATTTCTATATTCCCATCTATGATGAAACTTATGGTTTTGATGTAGAATTATTCATGTAGGTGATTAAACTGACCTAATCAAGAATATGTTGTGCTAATGAATGAGTTAGAGGATAGAGTTATATAATGGTAATATCATTTTTTTAAATTATTTCAATATAAAATCATTATAGTGGATAATTATTTATTGAAAGAGTTGAGATGATAATTTAATTAAAAATTATGGTGATGAACTAGATACTTATATTGATCGATTCACGCTTTCTCGAAACAATTACCTTCAAAATAAAGGATTTAGACTTAATTCATGAAACTAAAGTGTAACACCCAATCCCGTTTCACTCTACAATAACTAGTTTAGAGTACTACCATACTTCAGACATGCATCCCTGTATTCCAAAGGCTACTGAAAAGCAGTTAGGGTCTATGGTGATACCGTGGGGATACTATATCCTCATATTAGAATAAAATAATAGTGGGAATAATAAAAATTAGATACCTATAGAGAAATAATGGGAACATTCATCATGAAAATATCCAATAATACTATACACATCTCATGCTATATAAAAATGAAGCTATAAAAATTCCATACATGTCATATGAGAAATAAAACTAGTATCAGGATCCCCGGTTGGTGGATAATATACAAGCAAGTACAAAAAGGATCAAAATTTAAAAAATTATGACAAAATTAAAAACATTTTCTAGGTCCTAGACCAATCTTATTAATGATTCCATACCTATTAAAGGATCAAACCTCAGTCATATAGTTCTTTCCCTTTTATTGTCCTAAAACAATGAATTCTTTTAAAGTACCTACAGCGTCATAAAAAACATGTGAGTAAAACTCAATAGGTAAGCACCAATGGAGTATATAAATATATCCAACCAGAGTAATAGTGTATTTTTAGGTGTATAATCAATAAAATAAAGTAAAATAAATAAACCACCATTAGTCTATGGGTTCCATGGTGACACCCGTGATTGAGTATATCTATTTTGGTCTGTGTTAGATGTATCTATCAAAGTAAGTATTCCTCACTTTAAGATTTATGCAAGTGAGTTACATCTATAAATATCATATTCGAATAGGAATACTTTCCAATTACAAGTGAGGTAATCCCCCACTTCTTAATTATTAATAGGAACTACTAAATCTTATGAGGTAATCCTTGGAAACTCATAATTATTAGGTGTCATTAGATCATATTAGTTAATGTGAGGTATCTCATAATTGATAGGAATCACAAAATACGAGGAGGTAATACTAGGTATCCCATGATCAATTGGAATCACCAAATTCTTGGAGGTAATCATAGAAATAGATAAATCATCAAGCATCACTAGATCCTAGGAGGTAATCACATGAATCCATAAATGATAAAGAATTATCAAATCCTGGGAGGTAATCCCATGCATTTATAAATCAGAATTTTAATTATTTAATTTAAAACATATTTAATATTTTAGTTTCTTTCACCAGATCCTAGTGTGTATCCTAGTCATCCATGTAAATGCTCCTCATCTCAAGTTAGTTTGGGAACTCCTCAAAAAGCCTTATTAAATTTCCATTACTCTCCAAAATCTAAATTACCTCACTATAGGGATAAAGTACTGGGTATAAACTCACTGATTAACTACTCGTATCCAATGGTAGGGTTCAGTCATAATATTTAGGGATCCAAATAATTTATTTATATTTTAGTTTAATCTCTTATTTAGTCAGTATGAAAGTACATCACACAAAAATGGAAATCGATTAAGATATTAACAGGTATCCTAGGTTACACCAACCATAATTTCGTAGGATTTTACTTATTAAATATTAGTTACTTAGTCAAGATCATGTGATGTAAATAAAATATTTAGATTAAAACCATGAAAATAGGTATAAATAGCACATGAGCCTCACCCTGGTTGGTAAGGACTTGGCAAGTGAATCCAAGAGACCTGAGATCAAATCCTGGTGGAGATATATTTCTAGGGTATTGTAGTTATAATTTAGTAGTACTGTGGAAAGTAATATGGAATTTACCATTAGGTACTATAGTAGTTGGAACTATTCATCCATCTGGGCCTCTAGGCCACCGGTTTGGTCCTCGGGTCCTGTAAGCATTTTGGGCCACCCAAGTCCTTTGGTCCAGTTGTTTCTCAAGGCCTTCGGACCACCTTAAGGCCTTAGGGCCACCCCAAGGACTTTGGGTCACATGATGTAGATGTACCAGTCATAATACAAGGGGAAAGTCTTTAGATGAGGATTTAGGGCAGGCGCATTCACTGGATCAGAGCTAACTGGAATTGGAAGAACGAGAGGGTATTACATTTCCATCGGTACTGGGCTTGTGCAGCTTTGCATAGGATAGTTAGCTGACCAGCCCTGTGAAGGTGGAGTGCTAATATCATGACATATTCTGGGGAGGAGTAGTTCCAAGTTGTCTTGTCTAGGTGATTCCATCTAAGACCTATGGGTCATGTAATTGTATCTAACCCTTCGAGCCTTGTAAGGGTTCCACCTCACCCCTTTAAAGGTGAATTATCAAAATAAAAAAAAAGAGGGCCAAAAAACTAGGTATAAATGGCCAAATCTTGCGAGGGATGGCTAGGCAGTGAAACAATTATGAAAAGCTAAAATATTGAAGGATATCCTAACCTCTATACCATAATTGGGATAAATGCTTCTTGAAATAGAAAATAATCATGGAAGGAATCACCCAAAAATTGAAGAGCAAGGAGTATAGGTGTGATGCGATTAAATTAGTTGAATAAAGGAAAAAAATGGGGCTTTCAGGGTTAAAAATAAAAAATGTAATTCTAGTAAATTTCAAATTTTTGAGTAACAAGGAAAACCACATGGTTTGGCCATCCAATTTTCCAAACCATGTGGCTCCCATTTTTTAAGGGTATACACCCTACAATGTTAACAGGAATGTTTTGATAAAAAGTGAACCAATCTTTAAATTATCCATTAAGAAAAACAATAGGATTTACAAAGTTTAAATTTCCACTCCACATAATTCAGAGAACCATTCCCTAGGAATTTATCCTATACATAGTTGGTTTCATAGTTAGAACTAACCATGAACTAACCATCCAATCCAAACTAGGAAATACATTTTCACAATTCTAGCCATTAACTCACAAAATATCTCTGGGAAAACTCAAAATCTACTTAAACATTCCAACCAATATTAAATTAATTAAAATAAAAATATTTTTATCATTTTTATCATTTTTGTACCTTAATAAAGTTTGGTGTTTTAAAACCTCCCCACCATATAGTATTTTTTCCCTTGAAATTAATTCTCAATCATCGATTGGCCTCATCATAGAAAAACTCATGCCACTAATTGCACATATCAGACTCTCTCTCCAATGTCTCCTTCTGGAAATGTTTGTGCTTCCACTTTACTCACACCAAAGGAACCATATTTTCAAAGAAATCCTTCTCCCTATAATCCACTATTAGAACCAAAAAATCATTAAATGATACATCAACCTTGAGATTTATGTCATCAGTATCGATTGTCTTTGAAAGATTATAGTAGTACCATCAAATCTATGACACAATTAATACATTTTTAAAGTCATTGAAAACAAAGTTAGATATAATTGGTATTCCACTATACATACCCACTTCATTATCTTGAATGGACCTATATTTCATGGAACTTGATTTACCTTCCTCTAAACACAGTGATGCCCGGAGCTTGGAGACACCCATAAGAATACCTAGTTCCCACCTCAAACTTGAGAGAATGATGTTTTTAGTCATTGTAAAACCTCTTCATGCTCAGGATTGTCACCAAACACTGATTGAGAAACTGGATATGCTCAAAGGTCTCTTGTACAAGGCTTTTCCCTATTATTTTAAACAAACCATATTCTATCTGGCATAAGGGTAAATGTAAAATTCCTACTTTATAAGGATTAAAATGGGTCTATCATTATCATAGACAGAAATTTATTATTTTTAGAAAATTATCCCAAATCCAAGTGGTTATCCTAGGAACCAACAATTCTATGATTTGTGCTCTTATATTTCCTTTGAGATATGAATATTATACCTAAACTATCTATCTATATATGGATGATATGTAGCACTCAGGAGAACCTTTGTACCAAGAAATTTATATAATTCTTTTGAGAAATGAAACATAAATTGGGCATACCTATCTGAAATAATGCCTATATGGATCGCACACAATCACACTATATTATAAAAATAGAGCTTCCATATCTCATAAAATAAGAATATATATCATATATGTAGTAAATGAGCAACTTTAGTTAATTAATCCATAATCATCCATACTAGGTCGCTACTCTAGGGAGTCCCCAGTAACCCTATCCTGAAATCCATTATCATGTCATCCAATTTCATATATGAAATGGGTTGTGGTTGTAAAATAATAGCGGGTAACTGGTTATTGGACTTCACTTGTAGACAAGTGGAGAACCTTTAACCAAACCTATTATGTATTATTTCATCCAAGTCCACAAATACTACATGTGTGTGTGATGATACTTATTAGTAAAACATGGGTGTACTTCCCACCTTGAGGAATGTGAGACCCTAATCAGTCCCTCATGTTTACTCAAGGGGACCATGACAGGACCTAAAACATGAAGGTTCACTTTTGTATCAAGAGACCAGTATGGTTGTGGATACCAATCGTATATGCAATCTCTCATAACAAGATTATATAAATCTAAAATTTTTATCCTCTTCACCATATTGAGGAGTGAAGATGTGATTAATAATTATGTAAGGATCACTCATCTCTAGTACTTTGGAACATCTAAATGCATCTTATCAAAGAGGTACATTGACTACTACTCTCTTTTATAACCTCATCTACCTAATATTGTGTCTTCCATATCAACAAATTAGTTTCCACATTTCCCTTTCCAAGGATGTATGCATTCTCAAAATTAAAAAAAACTATAAATACTTAACCCACATTCATTATCAAAAATTCTGGTCCCATTCTAATAAAATCTTCCATAGAATCTTATAGTTAGTATATATTACATACCTCTCACCCAACAGGAAATGTTTCCAACATCTTAAAACATTCACCATTACTTATAGCTCCAAGTCATGTTTTAGGAAGTTATAATCATGTGAGCTTGGCTGCCTAGACCAATAAGTGGCCACATGACCACCCTACATCAATACTACTCCCAGCCTAACCCTGGATGCATAACATTTCAAGGTATACTCCCTACTCAACTCAGGTAAGCTCAGGAATTATGTTTTACTCAATATCACCTTCAACTCCTAAAAATTACTCTCACAGAATTCAAAAAAAATAATCCTCACTCTTTTTTGAAGGCATATCTTCAACACTTCCAAGAGGTCTAATTACAAAATAATATATGGTAATGATTGGATAAACCCAAAAGTCTGTATATATCAAAAAAAATATTAGGCTTCTCCCAATAAAAAAATTATCTAACCTTCTTAGGGTACACATATACTATATCCATAGACATAATGTAACCTAATAAGTGCACCTAGTTGATCTAAAAGTGGCACTTTCAGTGCATGGAATATAGTTAATGCTTCTGAGCTCTTCATATCAGAATCTATAAATGCATCTCATTATCCTTACTTGACATAGAATAAAAAAGGTTATAATCCATAAAAACAACCCAAATGTTGTCTAGATATAGATTAAAGACTCAATTCATCAGGGCTGTAAATATTATTAGTGCATTCATCATACTAAATACCATCACTAAATACTCATACAAACTATACCTACTCCTAAATATTGTGTGTAGTATATCAAAAGGTATTATCCCAAGATGGATATATATAAATATAAAATCAATCATAGAGAGCACTCAAAATCCCCTAAGCTAATCAAATAAATCGTCAATGTAAGGGGGTGGATACCAGTTGTTGACCTTTCATGAACTAACCCGAGTAACCATTAATTGGGCACCAGTGATGGTCTATGAAAAGTCATGAGGAACATTCTAGATCATGTCAATCTATAAATTAGTTCTATGGTCATAAACGTGCATAGACAAGAGAAATTTTATTCTTGGATATTGATAATAAAATCACATATTTATCCTAGAAATCCAAAAATTACCCATATATATGTGAAATATCTATCTATGAGAATAAATAGATACAATAGTAAAGAAATAACACTAAAAATAAGAAATGTAAATATATAAAGAAATTACATATAGTAAAAAATGAAAGTGATAAAAATCATATAAATAAATAAACTAAGAATGATTTGAGATTTCAAGGTTTATATATAAACACCCCATGGAAAAAACCATGCCCAACAACTAATAATTGTCGGCACATGACCCATGGTCACTCTACACATCCCAATACAACTCCATCTGGACTTTCACATAAATAAAATAATAAAGAGATCATGACCAAGGAAACACGAACAGAAAACATAAATGTTGCATACACTAATTGATGTATGCAGGGTATGATAAAAATCGATCCTAATAGGGTTTCACCAAAAAGTTTGTGAAATTACTAAAAAATTAAATTTCATTTATGATAGTATGAAATGAATTTATAAAATAGATATTAATGAGTAATACTAATAAAACACAAAACATTACATTCTATTTTTCAACAATACCATAACTTTACTATTATAAAACTAGGATGAAACAAACCAATTTAACATAGCTACTTTAAATATTTTTTGTAGGTACCACACGTTGATTGAAAAAAATGTATATACTTTTAAATATCTATTTAAAAATCATTTGTGAAATAATTATTTTAAATAAATAAAAACATTTTATGAAAATAATACAAACTCATTATGGAACCATATCAATAATGTGTAAAAAGAAACACCACACACACACAATGGGTCCACTTGAGTCAATAAAAATAAGGTAATAAAATAAGACTAGAAAGAAGAATCCTATATGGTATCCTCAAAAAACACTAGGTGTAATGGGTAGAACACTAGTACCTAAGGTGAGTCAGTCCTAGATATACTGACATGGATCAACCTATCGGACTATGTTTCATCCAAAACAAAAAACCACCCAAATAGCCCACACCAACATCATTATAATGAAACCTCCAAACTAGCCTGGGATACTGCAAAACTATGGGGACACTATAAGCATGTGAACCAACTAATATAAATTAAATCTATTCCTCACATTATGTTTAGGGTTACTATGAAATAAAATAATAGAAGGTGAGTAAAAAATGTACTAGATGAATCATCAATAGTAATAATAATATAAATATCATATCACCTCTAATTCCATTGAAAGAAAAAATACCATATTCGTATCATAAATATCAGCTAAAAATAATTAATATCCCCTTTTGGGGTTACAATTAATTTCATAATGAAAAAATAAGGGTTCTAAGAGGGTCTCACATACCCACACAGCCTGATAACCAAATAAAAGTGCCAAATGGGACTTAATAAATCTAACTTATTATTCCAAGTCATATTACACCTTTTAAATCCAATCATTAAAATTCTATTTAAAATCAACCATTGGAAACCACATTTTAAATAATTTAGAACATAACCACCTTAATTATTTAAAACCATTTGAAAAATCAAAGCATCTCCATCCTTTTTAAAAAATCTAGGAAAATAAATATTTTCACTCATTCCATGGCCTAATCAAGGTCAAATACCATTAAATATCACATTAAATTTTAAAAAACCCTTAAAATATTTTCTCATACACTTGGAACTAAAAAACACTTTGAAAATGTTGAAAACCTTTGAAATACTCATTATATCAATGGTGGAATAACTTGAAAACATTGATAAAACCCATTATAGTTATCACTTGTGGACATATTTTCATAAAAATGGGATTTAAAAAATCAATAATCTGATAAAATTAAAAATAATGTAATAGAAAAAAACACCCACCTAAAATAAATCATATTTCCCCCATAACAGGTCATAACTCATCACCTTCAATGGAAACAAAAAAAATCAAGTATGGAGAGACCCTCTATGAGACCAGGACAAGAAAATCCCCATGATTAGAACATAATAAAAGCTCAAAATCATACCACATGGTAATTAGAGTTTATGGGAGAACAATTATCAAATGGGGGGCATGAGGGAGAGAGGATAAGAAGAACTAAGAGAAAAAGAGGTATTTACTTACTGAAATCACTTACAATCAATAAATAGGGACCATAAAATTGAAGGAGAAGGGAAGGGAACTCCCTTGGATGTTCTCCCTTATAAGAACCTAGTTTCTAATTTGAGGTACAAAACATTCAATTTTTAGTTTAATTCCTTAGCTTTATCTTAATCAAAATTCCTAATGAGGTTATAGAGGAAAAAATGTTGTCTATGGCTTGTTCAGAATCCGGATCCCTGAGTTTTGGAGAAAGCAGAAGGGCCACATGGTTAATAGAAACCATAAGGCCCCAGGAAGCTCTTTTAGAGAAAATCGTATGGGGTGTTTCAATGAAAAGAAGAGGGATTCGTAGTTTGGCTTAATTGAATAACCCAGGATGAACGGTCATGTGAGTGTTTCAGGTCTAGTTGTTGAGGTGTTTTTTCATGGGTTGTGTATGGTTAGTCTAACTATGCACCCAGTTCATTCAAGGGGTGCCTTGGGATAGAGTCAGGTGCATGGTTGGAACGTGGTTTGTCCATCCATGTGGCCAAACCATTTCACTCTTTAATTTTTTGGTAAAAATACAATTTTCCCTTCTCTACTTATAAGTGGCCCCTATTTTATCCTCTTTTTCTCAAGCAGACAATAGCCCCACTCATTTATACTAGAAGAACCCTCCTCCCATCAACATGGGCTTTGAATCTATTCCTCCATTAAGACTCTATTTATCTCACCATTAGTCACATGGGTTCGCCATTTATAAGAGCCTTGATCCTCTTCCTTCCTTTCTTAGTTTATCATGCCATCTTTGATGTTATTTTGATGTGATTTCATATGCCATATTTTCAAGATATTCATCTATTCTTTTGTTTTCTATTGACTCAGGCCAAACCAAAATCTGATACTATATGGGGGATCTACTACATGAATAATGTGGGTGGTCTATGATTTTTCCATCAAAGTCTCACCATTTATATTTTTTATCATTGTGTGCACTTTGGTTTCATAGGTCATTGCACCAAAAATTATTATATTTTAAATTAAATGGTCTAGGTTTTATTCTATGGACCTAATGACACCTATTAATGTCATCAAAGTATGATACCTCAATGTTGACCACCAAATTGTGGGTGTGTTTCTTGTTATGACATTAGTGACCAATATTATGGTCACTTGAGACACTATTCAGATGATCTTGACTTGACATTAGAAATGGTAAGTGTTTCAGATTGATATTTAAAGACATAAAGAATTAAATAGAAATTATATAAATATAGATATCACTTGGCTTTGATAAATGTTAATTGAATTAGAAATTGGTTTCATGTCCTTATTAACCTTGTCATGTATGATGAAAGGTAATGGAATGAACCAAATGAATTATAATCAGAATGGTTACTACATGGTATATGATGACTTATGTATATATATGAAAGAGTATATTATTTATATTTTATATGGACCTTTTTCATCATTAAAGAAATGGTCAGACCCGATCTTGCCATGGATTCCTGAAGGAACGCCATGATGACTCAAAGAACTCCATTTTGATTTATTGAGCTAATTTCCAAGAGAGATACCCACATTGTAACTCGGTCCTTGTCTATTAATGGATACCTAACCTAATAAATTGGATCCTTATCCATCTCTAGAAAATTAGAATGTCTTGGATTCACTCCTTGGATTTAGCTTGAGTTTTAGGATATACAATGCCTGAGACTATTCTCCTTGGGCACCAGTCACGCATAGCCCCACATTAATACTTGTTTCACTACTTTATTTATTATTATTTCATAAGTTATTCATTATTTATTTAAAAACTATTAACTAATGTATTCCACTTTGAATATGAGAGTACAGTCACCCCATTATACCAATTTAGTCCCTTGTTGCTAGTCGGTAGCATCTAGCATATGGGGATGTGTACTTGAGGTCATGTGGCAAACCGGTTTGGCTACTATTACCAGGTGAGCTAGGCTGATAGATCACAAAGTTGTATTAGATATTTATTTTCTTTTTCTTACTATTTAGTTAGGTAGACATGAGACTATGATGTGTAGGAATTTGGTAATGATCGTGTTTCTAGGAGGAGTTAACCCAAATATAGGGAAAAGACAATTCTTTTGGGATTATATTTGATGTTCTCGATTAATCATGTTATATTTTCACTAATTCACCAATGGGTATTTCACATGAAGTGTGGTATTGATTATTCCATTATTTTTTTTGTGTTATCCTTGTACTGGTATGTCATGGAAGAATTTCTCATGCATGATTATAGGAAATTTAGGCAATAAAATGTCATGAATTATTCCATTATATATAGGTTTCACTGTTTGACTATTTGATATTTGTAGTATGTTCCTTGAGTGAAATATATGTTAGTAAACTGACATTTCTACATGAAAAATGTGATGGAATAAATAATTTTTAAAGTGTCTGCATCAATCAAAATGGTGTTTTCCCATATCATTTTATAATTCCTCCTTAATTCACCAATTATCACATGTTTGAGTTATGTAATTAAGGTTACATAGACTAAAATGTTAGTTGATTTTGAATACCTGAATATAATTTGTAATCTAAAGAGTGCATGTACCTCTATAAATTGGGAGTGATGATTCATGTAGTCAAATATTCTTATACTACCTTTTACACTCTTCTATCGAATTTAAAGGTATGGATACATTTAAATGAACAAACAAATTGAAATTTATAAAGAAAGTACCCATGTAAATTGGAAATAGTGATTCATTTAATTGGTCTATAATAAGAAAAAAGGATTGATAAATACTAATTTTAAATTTGTTTGTTGTTAAATAGGGATTCCAATTAAAACTTAAAGGGTGTTTTCCTCTATGACTAGAAAGTAACACTTCATATATTGGGACGCCAAGCTAAAATAGTGCACTTTACCTGAACACGACCAAAGTAGTGGGTAGTAAGTAGAGTATCTTATGGTTATTTATGGTAAAACATATTGCCTAAACCAGGATTTAGGAGTAAGAAGAGGGGTTTGACATATTTATAGGAAGGATTTTACCCATCCCACCTTTATATATATTATATTTTTTTATCAAATCAAATTTGATGTGTGTTCTTGTAATTTTTTATCAATGTCTCCATGACATCCTTGATTTTTGTGCTAGGATGGTAGTGAAAAACATTCTCTAGAGGTGGTGGTCCCTGAGCCACTACTGTTACCTCCAGTAGTGCCACATATGAAAACTCCTTCTATTCCTGATGTGGATGATGATGACTAGTTTTGGGAAAGGTTCCTGAGTCCTAGGTAGACTATGTAGGGATCTCCATGACTCTCCTCTTTCAGGGTATAATTGACTTGAGAGTTTTAGTACTTACATTCGCCCATGTTTTCTAGGGATGGAGGTCCTTAGGTTGTGGATTCATGGATAGATACCATGCTATACATTTTTAATCACCTTGAGACACCTCCTGAGAGGATAGTAAATCTATCCACTTGAATGTTTCATGATTCTACCAAGAATTGGTGGGATTTTCTAAATCTAGATGATCAGAAACAAGGTATAACTTGGAGGTATTTCCAAACCAGTTTTAATGTCTTTTTCTTCCTAGAGATACTGAGAGTTGATCGGAATAGAGATTTCATGCACCTATAGAAGGGAACTTGGTCATCATAGACTATTCATCTCACTTTATTGAGCTTTATTGTTCTTCACTAACCCAAGATATAGATGAGTATTCTAGGGAGAGGTGCTTTAAAGAAGGGCTTAGATGCCCCATCCAATATCCGGTAAATTTATTCAAGTTAGAAACTATCTTAGAGATTGTGAATCAATCCCTTATCACCAAAAACGATCTAAGGGAATCCAATAGTACATGGAATGGTGGATTAGTACCAAGATATATTAGTGGTTCTTCCAGTTGATGGAAAATTTCATGAGAATTATCAACAAGATAGTGGCAGCAAGATCCTATACATTGTCAGTTAGGTAGTTTTTCATTATTGTGGGAGTCCAGGCCACATGAAGCCTCAATAAGAGAGGAACATGGTCAAGTTCAAGTTCTACAGCTGAATATGCCATCTCCATAGATTGTTCTAGACCATACCATCTATTTCTTTTGGGATATGACTTGTGCTAGCACCACTTTCTAGAGTAGGATCATTAGCTCCATGTCAGCAAAGGAGTTGGGGAAACACTGTCTGGCCAGACTGAGGAGGAGGTCATGTCCATCATAGCCAGGCTTCTATTTTTAGCACTAACATAGAGGACTCTCTTAGGGTAGTCCATATATAGCTCAAGGCCACAGATCAGGCCAGTTTCATGTAGTACATCCAATACCTGAGGATTAGATTATAGGGTCATCTACAGTACATGGTATTATTTTAGTATCATCTACTATATTATATACTTTATTTGATACATATTAATCACACTCCATTATTTCTATATCGATTGTGAAAATTCTTGGGCTTTAAATTAAGTACTTATATGGCCTAATGACACTTTATACTCCATTGGGAATTTTATCGGATAGTGTCCAATAGTTTAATGAATTACCCCTTAAGTTAAGTAGTTATTATATATTATGGGACATGTTCATCCTCAAGATGAAAATATTTAATTTCATACTTGATATGGACTGGTTAATCCCCTATCATGCTTTTGTGGACTAATACCACTACAGGGTATCATTCACATCCCCAAAGGGAGGTAGTTATCTTCACGAGGCTCAATGGGATTCATGGGCATGTGGAGTTGGACCAGAGCATCATAGGTGGGGTGGAGTGAAAACCTAGATTTATAGCCTTTATATGGAAGATCGTGGAATATGTTTGGATAATTTTCCTCTTGTGGTATATTTTTTGGGGTGTATTCCTTAATGATTTTTCTAGGTTACCTCCCGAGATAGAGGTAAAGTTTTCTATCGATCTGGTTCTATGAATAGCATCAGTATCCATTCCTCCTTACTGGATGGATATTACTGATTTTTATGAGATCAAGAGGCAGTTAGAGGATGAAGAATATGAGGATTTTATCTAACCTAGTACTTCACCTTGGGGTTCACCCATGCTTTTGAACAGGAAGGAGAATGGAACCCTTATGTTTTGAGTGGAATGCCTATGGTTAAACCTGGTAATGGTTAATAACCAGTATCTATTTCCATGCATAGATGATATTTTCCACCAAATTTGAGAATATATAGTATCCTAAAGTATTGATATTATGTTAGGTTATCATCAAGTATTTTTTATACCTTAATAAATACCACGTACATCGTTTTTCAGTAGTTATGGTCCTTATGAGTATTTAGTCATATTTTTTTATCTTTTGAACATTACTTCCATTTTCATGGACTTGATGAATATAGTTTTCCATATGTACCTAGATTCATTCATTGTGGTGTTCATGGATGTCATCTTGGTGTACTCATCGACTTGACATGATCATGAAAAACACCTTGATAATGTTTCGAGTACTATAATATAGAATATTTGGTATTTGAAACACACTAAATTCTACTTCCGGAATCACATGGTTCAGTTCATGGGTCATATTATATCATAATTAAGAGTATCAGTTGACCCATATAAGGTAAGGTATATAGTTTACTGGTAGAATCCCAAGAACATGTCTGATATACAATGTTTCTTGGGACTGGATAGATATTACAGGCATTTTATACAGTATTTCTCCCATATTGTAGTACCGCCTATAGGCTTGACTAAGTAGGGCATCAAGTTTATTTATTCTAAAGTGTGCAATAAATATTTTTTCAGAGTTTAATAGAAGACTTTACTCATCCATGATCCTGATCCTACCCGATCCTTTCATAGGATATACAGTGTTTTTTGATTCCTTAGGAAATAGGAAAGGTGTAGTTCTGATGTAGTAAGATCCATTTGTGGCATACTGGTATTGGAATTTGAGGCCTCATGAGCGTAATTACTTGACACATGATCTCGATCTAGAAATATTTTTCCAAGCCTTTCATTTTTGGAAACACTATTTGCTGGGAAAGCACTTTTTGGTTAATACAAACCACAAAATCCTCAAGTATATCTTCACACAGCGAGACTTGAACCTCAGACAATGGAGATGGTTCAAATACCTTCATTCCTTCAATTTCAATCTTTCCTATATTCCTAGTAAGGGAAATTAGTTTTCCAATGTACTGAGCTAGGAGACTCAGAAGAAATATTTACAAGAATCCAGTAATGAATAGAGGTTGATGGCCCTTCTTTTTTAGATTGATCTGGGGGTTTAAGAAAGTTATGAGTGGCCTTTTCTTACATCTTTGGTATCATCCTAATCACTTTGGGATAAAGTGGAGAGGATGTAGTTCTCCGATCCTAAAGGACTGGTCCAAAGGGAGATTATTTCAGTTGAAGACCCGCCAACAGGTTTCTTAGTAGATGGAGGTGAAATCCTTCTTATACATGGGAGTATCTAGGTGCCTATAGATATGTGAGAGGAACTAATGTGAGAATCCAATGATTCATAATGGACAGTTCAGCCATAGATATCCAATATGTATCACTAAATTCACCTCCAGTATTGGCGACCTGAATAAAACATCTGATTGGAGGTTTTATCACAAGGCGTTCCACCTATCGGCCAGTGAAGGTGGAGAACTAGTTGCTTACTATCTTATTATAGTTTTGTTTGGTCCCGAAATGGAAATGGTATGATATCACAATAGATTTTATTAATGGTTTATTAAGGCCGTGTTGATGTTGTGATGAAATTTGGGTATTCATGGATAGTCAGATGAAGGTATCCTATTACCTTCCTATCCAAGAGACCTTTTAAATATATGATATGGGAAAACAGTATGTCAATGAGATTATATGCCTACATGGGTCCCTTATTCTATCATTTATAATATGGATTCTAGTTTCACATTGAGGTTTCGTTAGGGGTTATATAAAGAACTAGGTGCACTGGTAATTCTATATACAGCATACCACCCTCATAATCATGGTTAGTTAGAACATAAAATATAGGTTTTAGGGGAAATTCTTTGAGCATGTTTCCCTGGTTTTTTAGGTTCTTGGGAGAAAAATATAACTCTTGTCGAGTTCTCCTACAATAATAGCTATCTTTTGACCATAAATATTAATCCTTATGAGGCCTTATATGGTACGTCATGTCGATCACCTCTATGTTGGATAGAGGGAGTGTTGGAAGTGCTACTAGGACCTCATCTCGTACAGGAGACCTTAGAGAAGGTACAGATTATTAGGAATCATATGGTTACTTATCAGTATATATATAAATATTATGTTGATCATCATCAATGACCTATAGGGTTCAAGGTTAGGGATCAAATTTTCTTTTGAGTTTCCACAAGGCTAGGGAATAGATGAATATAATGGAAAGGGAGGCTAAGTCCCAGGTTTTTTTGGACCTTTTGAGATATTGGAGAGAGTTGGTATAGTAGCCTATCATAAATATATACTTTAAATGTATTGATCCATCTACAATGTCTTCCATATATCATGGATTCTACATAATTATACTGACCCATGTAAAACTATTTATCCTAAGGATGTTTAATTGGAGTTTGATGATTATTTTGAGGAATATTGTGTTCATATCATTGATTGAAGCCTAAAGGATCTATAAGGGTGATTTTCCCCTTTAGTATAGGTTTTATAGAAACACTGTTATGTATAGGAAGATACTTGGGAGAGAGAGGATAATATACATGATCAATGGCCATATTTATTCTCATAAGAATCTTTTCCTACCTTGTAAGGTAAACTTGACGATGAGTTTCTTTAATGGGGGGAAGACTGTAAGAAACTTGTTTTTCATTGAGGTAAGGAACCTTTGATTTTTAGTTTAATTCAATAGGTTTGTCTTAATGGAAATTCCAAATGAGGTTAAAGAGGAAATGAGGGTGTATTATGCTTGTTTAGATCTAGGAGCCCTAGATTTTGGAGAAAATAGATGGGCCGAATAGTTAGTATAAATCCTAAATCCAAATTCACACGGTTTGGATTAACTATGCAGGGTATTTCAATGCACAACAGAGGGCCGCAACATGTTGACTTAACTATATAGCTTAGGCCACATGGTCTTGAGAGTATTTTAGGTCCTATTGTAGAATCATTTTTCAGGGGATATATAACTACCCATACTTTCCATACATTGTTAATACTTCAAAATTGAAGCACACTTATTACAACATATGAAAAAACCACAAAGGACCGTATAGGTATAGTGTCTTTAGAAACTGGGAAACATAAACAACTGGTTCATAAATCTTCTACAGTGTCTCCCATTTATTTCATCATATCTAGGGTCCCTTTTAGCATATTCTACTTAATATCCATCTTCCTGACCTGGGGAAAAGAAAACATACAAAGAAGGGTGAGCTCAAATGCTCAGCAAGGGAAAATAAAGGAAATAAAAAGCATATCATATCTTTTTGAAAATCATAACCTGCAAAATAGATCATAATATCTTAACATGGAATAAATCATAGAAGTGAAAATGAGATCCCCATAATCATAACATAAAACTTGAAACTTTGTGGCATGCACGCATAATCATGTAAAATCATTTCTTCTTAGTCATGACTCATTTCCAAGACTATCTTAGCGGACAAAGTCCTTTTCTGAACCGAGTTCACTACTCATTTCAGTCCTGTATCACTGAACCGAAAAAACCTTCCATTCCAGCCATGGCTAACTCATGAGATATAAATCTTTACCCAATGCATTGGAGGGAGATATATGTCCCACCCATCTTATAATGAATCCTTTCTTATGTGTGCCACATAATCATAAATCATACATCATCGCATAACACATGTAACAAAAATGGGATTCTTGAAACATCATGACATCATAAAACAAATAATATAAGGTAAATGACTTCATAAAAATAATTCCCTCAAAACATAATCAAATCAATGTAATAATAGGGATAAAAGCAGAACCCTATATTATCTAAGATGGAAAATAATTTTGATAAAACATTTGAACTCCATTCTTGAGGAAAATATCCTTTCTACTTCAAAAACACTTTTCTTTTCTTAACATGTCATACAATTATAAACTAAAAGAAGTTGATTAAAAATAAACTCGAAAACTTATAAAGGAAGATTCTTGGAAATAATGTTTTAAAAATCCATTCTTGCCGTATAAGTTAAAAAAACATTCTTCGTACTTTTGTCGGAAAAGTCAAAAAGTACCTCGTACGAAAAACAAAAAAAGATTACTTTCATATCCTTTAATAAAAACTCACCGAAGGGTAAAATTGAATTTAAACAGTTGTAGTTGGATGAAAATAATATTACATATTGAGGAAACATGGATGTGGATGATAAAATACACCCCAGTAAATTTCAAAGTATAAACAATCTCGAATAAAAATGAGATTGTGACATTTCCCTTACCTTAAGTCCGATTTGCTTTGTACGTGTCCGAAGCTCCTATATAATGGTTTAAATAATGTTATTGACTTATTACAGAATCATACATATTGATATGATATCATATATGGTCATATTATTAGCTTCTTATTAGTAATATTTCATTGTTACTTGTTACTCGGGTCTTTATTGCCTTTTGTTCTTATGCGTGTTTTGCCGAATAAATTCTTATTCTTCTTTTAAGGTTATAGAAACCTTATATCCAGAATGGTATTAGTGTAACATATATCATATTTATTCATTCAATTCATTTATATAATTACTATGTAATGATGATCATGTAGAACGAGTCACATCACATCGTGGAGATGGTATTCCGTACGTACGCACGAGCGATGATATTGTTCCCATGATCGTGGAATTGTATTTAAGTGTATTTATAATATTTCAGTATCAATATCACTTTATAGTAATCATATATAGTTACTCATTACACCATTATACCCATCCTTTTAAGGTGATGGTGGAAAATAGATTACACCACGGCGTGGAGACGGTATTCTGTACGTACGCACGTGCGGTGATTTCATTTTTCTGTAGGATGGATAGAAGGTTAATTAGGGTTGTTTCATATTTATAATAACATATCATTATGTAAGTAATACTGATGTTATTACTTTATCATGAAACAACTAAAGAAGAAGATGTTGAAGAAGAAAGAAATTGAAATGATCGGTAATGGATATTACCTCTTCTTTGAAACGCCTCTTTGAATCCTCCACTTGGGGAACTAAGATTGGTCTTTGAAGAAGACCAGGACCTCTAAGATTATTCTATAAAAGTGGGGAAGGTATTTTGGCAGTGTTTGGCCGAGCTTGAGTGCTCAAATTGGTGTGAGGAGGAGTGGGAGGAGGTGCCCTTTTATAAGGGAGGAGAGGGGCACCTTAGGAATATCTCAAAATATTATTTTATATTAAAGTCAAAATCGGTTTATAATGGTTCCAAAGGGTCTTATTTCGAAGGTAAAGTGGGGATGGGTCTAAATCCTATCCACCAATAGGATTTAGACATGTTTAGGTTATTTTTTTAACCTTATAAATTAGATTTAACTCTAAGTTAAATAATTTAACTTTTATCATGTCTTTTTGTTTTCTTACACTATATGGTTAATACACTTACTATAACATGACAAACGAACCCCAAGTTGTTTATTATTAATATATATATCCTTATCTAAGTCATTTGGCCGAATCCTAGATTTTTAGGAATAAAATAACAATTAATAATATAATATTTGATTTAAAAACTATTTTGTGTCAATTTTGACACTATTTGATATATGATTTTTGTGAAAGTCATAACAGAATTATATGTTAGAAAAAAGTTAATTAAATCAACACTAATATATCATAGTAACCTCGAAAATTAGTTTAATTCATAAAAAGTCTCAAATTACATTTATTTGAGCATTTATAACATCAATTATGTTAACATTTCCTTAAAAGGGTAATTACTGCATCATCGTTGTGTCATAAATAACTTAATTTATTTAAAGTCAAAAAATTATAAATAAAATATCATTATGTAGGAAATATTTTTAGCTTTCTAATGAATATTTATAATCGAATTTATCTTATGTATAAACCCATATTAAAAATGTTTTAGTTATTAATCTTTGATTTTAACTATTTTAACTATTCATTAAATAAAATAATATTAAATGTCATAATCTAATCCAAGTGGAGCTAAATGGTCATACTATATTCATAAGGTTGTTTTTGGTCGAATTACACTTATCCAATAGAATTAGGACATGTGTTAGGGTAATAGTAATATCATATTTACCCTTAGTTACCCTATTTACTATTAACCGCGGTAAAAAAAGTAAAAAGATACTATTCACCAAAAAATTATTTTTATCTCATTGAACCACATTTTACATACTGATATCAACCGTGTCTGTCAGATTTTCAAAATTCCATTCAAAGAAGCGGTAAAATTAAGTTTTATGCAAAATTCAATTTTTAACCTACCACTTAGTGGTTTCACTATTCATCAAAAATTGAAAGTTTTCAGAAAAATACCAAAATTTCACCCTAGGCTAATTTCGGTATTCCGAATCCAAAAATGAGGTTAATTTTGAAAGATAAAATTTCAAAAAGTGGTTATTACTATTCATAAAGGCTATTTTAAATAATATTTTAATAGCATATCATTGTTTAGTGAAACTCGGTATTGCGTACGATGCAAGCTATCGAGGAAGTCGTGATTTCGTGTAAAGCAAGCCAAGCAAGTGTTGTGTAGTAAAAGATTCCTTTGTTGATTTATATAACATAAAAGTCTCGGGTGTTACATTCTACCCCACTTAAAATGAATTTCGCCCTCGAAATTCATCACTTTGTAACAAACAGATGAGGATACCTCTCCCTCATCATATCCTCAAGCTCCCATGTAGCTTCTTCTAATTGGTGGTTCCTCCATAAAACCTTCACCAATCAAGTGGTCTTGTTTCGTAGGAATTTTTTGCTACGATCTAGAATCTCTATCGGTTGTTCTTCATAAGAAAGATCTTGCTCCAGCGGTACAACTTCTGAGTTGAGTACATGTGAAGGATCAGGTATGTACTTTCTCAGGAGAGATACATGGAACACATCGTGAACTTGAGAGAGATTCAGTGGAAGCGCCAATCGGTAAGATACCATTCCAACACGATCCAGTATTTCGAAAGGACCGATATATCTAGGGCTCAACTTCCCCTTCTTTCCAAATCTCATAACCCTCTTCCAGGGAGATATTCGTAAGAACACTTTATCACCCACTTCAAAATCTAGGTCTTTTCTTCGGTTGTCGGCATAACTTTTCTGTCGACTCTGAGCTGCTCTTATGTGTTTTTGAATAGATCTGATCTTTTCTGCCATTTCATCAACGAGATCAGGTCCTAATAGCTTTCTTTCCCCAACTTCATCCCAGCAAGTTGGAGTCCTGCATTTCTTTCCATAGAGAGCTTCATAAGGAGCCATCTGAATAATGGAGTGAAAGCTATTATTATAAGAAAATTCCACCAAAGGTAGGTGTTGATCCCAACCTCCTTTCAAATCCATATATCAAGATCTCAACATATCTTCTAGGGTTTGAATTGTTCTCTCAGACTGACCGTCTGTCTGAGGATGATAAGCAGTGCTGAAACTCAACTCTGTATCCAGAGTATGCTGAAGACTTCACCATAACTTCGAGGTAAATCTCGGATCCCGATCAGATATAATAGAAATTGGTACTCCATGCAATCTTACCACTTCCTTTACATATATCCTGCAAGATGATCTAGAGAGAAATCCTCTCTAATAGCAATGAAGTGTGTAGACTTTGTAAGACCATCAACTATGACCCAGATAGCATTATTGCCTTTGGATGTTTTAGGAAGTCCTGTGACAAAGTCCATAGAGATGTTTTCCCATTTCCATTCTGGTATGGGTAATGGTTGTAACATCCCCTTAGACTTCTGTCTCTCAGCTTTAACTTGTTGAAAAACCAAGAATCGAGAGACATATTCAGCAACATCTCTTTTCATGCCATCCCACCAGAAGTACTCTTTCAGGTCCCTATACATCTTCGTGCTTCTAGGATGAATAGAGAATGAAGAACTATGAGCCTCATCCAGTAGCTCCTTCTTTAATTCGGGGATGGGAGGAACACAAACCCGATTCCTGAACTTTATTATCCCATCACAATCAAGGTTGAATTCAGGAACATTTCTCACCTTCTTTTGTAACTCGACATCTTCTTTCTGTGCCTCTTTAATCTTCACATGTATAGATGGTTGAACATTCATTTGAGAAAGATAAGATTTTTCCCCTTCCATTATAATTCCAAGATCCATCCTTTGTAAATCCATAAATATTGGATCTTTCGTGATCCTCATCATGGATAAACTAGCATGGTCTTGTCGACTTAATGCATCTGCCACCTTGTTTGCTTTCCCAGGGTGGTAATGGATTGAGCAGTCATAATCCTTAATCAGCTCCAACCATCTTCTTTGATGCATATTCAGCTCCTTTTGTGTGAAAATATACTTTAAACTTTTATGATCAGTATAAATATCACACCTTTCACCATAAAGGTAATGCCTCCAAATCTTTAATGAAAATATTACCGCGGCTAACTCCAAATCATGTGTTGGGTAATTTTGCTCATGGATTTTCAACTGTCGTGAGGAATAAGCTATCACCATATCATTTTGCATAAGAACACACCCCAATCCCTTCTTGGATGCATCACTGTAGATCACAAACCTTTCTCCACTACAAGGTAGTGTGAGCACAGGTGCACTGGATAACCTTCTTTTCAACTCCTTGAAATTCTCTTCACATTCCTCTGTCCAAATAAACTTAACTCCTTTCCGAGTCAACTTGGTGAGTGGATTAGATAATCGTGAAAAATCTTTTACAAAACATTGATAATATCCAGCCAAACCAAGAAAACATCGGATCTAAGTTACTGTTGTTGGTCTCGACCATCTTTCGATAACCTCTGTTTTTGCTGGATCCACAAATATCCCCTCTTTTGATATTATGTGACCCAAAAATGCAACTTTTTGAAGCCAAAATTCACACTTGGTAAATTTGGCATAAAGCTTCTCCTTTCTCAGGGTCTTCAATATGATTCTCAAGTGATCTTCATGCTCTTCCTTGCTCTTTGAATAGACAAGAATATCGTCTATAAAGACTACCAAAAATTGATCAACATAGTATCTAAATACTATATTCATTAGATCCATGAAGATAGCAGGGGCATTAGTAAGAAAAAATGGCATCACTATAAATTCATAGTGTCCATACCTTGTACGGAAAGCCGTCTTTGGTATATCCTCCCTTTTGACCCTTAATTGATGATACCCTGAACGAAGATCAATCTTGGAAAAGTATTGAGCTCCGCGTAGTTGGTCAAATAAGTCATCAATGCATGGGAGAGGATATTTGTTCTTGATAGTGATCTTATTAAGTTCTCGATAATCAATGCAGAGTCTCATTGATCCATCTTTCTTCTTAACAAATAGAACAGGTGCTCCCCAAGGTGACACACTAGGGCGTATGAATCCCTTATCAAGATTCTCTTGTAGTTGCTTCTTCAATTCCTGCAACTCAATTGGGGCCATTCTATAAGGTGTCTTTGAAATAGGCAAAGCACCCAGTACGAGTTCTATTGAAAACTCAACTTCACGATTTGGTGGAAGACCCGGTAATTCCTTCGTAAAGACATCATCAAACTCCCGTACTATGGGCATATTCTTAATCTCGAGTTTCTCACCAACCATTTGAGATAAATAACCTTCATTTAGTGGAATCAATACCCATAAAATGGAAGAAATTTCCACTGGAAGGTTATGTTCATCCTTGCATTGATAGACGATCATAGATTGATCTGGAATATTAAATTTGACTTCCCTTATTTGGAAATTGATATGAGCTCCATATAAAGAAATCCAATCCATGCCAAGAATCACATCAAATTGCACTATAGGAAAGATAACAAGATTTGCAGGAACCACTTTCCCACAAACTTTGATCGGAGAAGAATTATAAACTTTTTATGCGATTGATGTGCCATTAGGTGTTGTCACAGCTAACTCAACATCTAATTGTTGAGGTAATACGGTGATACCCTTAGAAAATTATTCAGAAATAAAAGAGTGGGTGGATCCAGAATCAAATAAAACATTTGCTACTTTATAGTGGATGGTAAGTGTACCTTTCACCACTTCGTTATCGTACTCCACATCACTGATAGAAATTGCATGTGACTTTCCTTTGTCTTTAGACTTAAGAGTTTGTTGACATTGACCATCATCATCAACCCTTGGATTTGGGCATTGATTGGAATAATGCCCCATCTCCTTGCACTTGAAACATTGAAGTGTAGTAGGTTCATTCTGTGTATTCCTTCCTTTTTTTGCATCATTAGACATCTTCTTCCCATTATCGCAGCATTCAAAATGCCTGATGACCTTCCTTTCCACATTTGAAACATTTACTTGTCCCTTTAAGACAACTCCCTCCATGTTTCTTTCCACACTTTGAGCATAAGGGAAAGCTCAGCTTCTTTTCAGTGTGCTCTTTAGATTTTCCTTTGAATTCCATTTTCCTCTTCTTATCAAACCCATATGACTGATGGGTTACTCCAATCTCCATCTCCACTTTGAGAGCACATCGAACGATTTCCTCGTAGCTATTGAAGTCCCTTATGGCTAATGCCCTTCGAAGACTTGGTTTTAAGCCACTAAAGAATCGATCAATCTTACTCTCAGGTTGGATAATAATACCAGAAGTGCACCTTGCAAGTCTTGTAAAATTTGCTTCATAGGTACCAACAGATTCATCATCCCTTTGCTTCAGTTCAAGAAACTCTTTCTCCATCTTTGTTCGGAGAATAAGAGGGAAGTACTTATTGAAAAATAAGTTCTTGAACTCATCCCATTCCATGGACTCAATTTCATCCCTTTGCCTAGTATTCTTAATAAGATTCCACCATTTATCAGCATCTCCTTCCAAACGATACACTGCTAGGATGACTTTATCATGTTCAGAACTTTGAAAATATGAAAATATCTTCTCAGTAGTACTAATCCATTTTTCAGCAACTAATGGATCAGTAGACCCGCTGAAAGAAGGTGGACGCTGCCTCATGAAGGATTCAAAAGAATGTTGCTCCTTCCTTTGCTCGTTTGGAAGTCCTGCATGATTCATAGCTTGAGAAAGTTGTGTGAGCATGGCTACAAGATTTTGCATTCCAGCTCCCATATCGTTTGGTTGCTCAGGGGGATAATCATTGCATTGCCCATCGCATTCCGCATTAACACGGTTCCTTCGGGTTCCAGCCATTGACTAAAACCAAGAAGAATAGTGTGAGCAACACTAATTATAATAAGAAAACCACATAATTCAAGAATAAAATTTTCACGCATAAGGTCTTATCCTAGGTTATTCATGGCCATTTCTAAAACACTAAGATTGTGTTCTATGCTTAGACTTATCCTTAGGGTTCTTACTAAGGCTTTCACATCCTAGTTTCCAAAGGTTGACTATACCTTTCCTCTGATACCAACTATAACGACCCATACTTTACATACATTGTTAATACTTCAAAATTGAAGCACACTTATTACAACATATGACAAAACCACAAAGGACCGTATAGGTATATTGTCTTTAGAAACTGGGAAACATAAACAACTGGTTCATAAATCTTCTACAGTGTCTCCCATTTATTTCATCATATCTAGGGTCCCTTTTAGCATATTCTACTTAATATCCATCTTCCTGACCTGGGGAAAATAAAACATACAAAGAAGGGTGAGCTCAAATGCTCAGTAAGGGAAAATAAAGGAAATAAAAATCATATCATATCTTTTTGAAAATCATAACCTGCAAAAGAGATCATAATATCTTAACATGGAATAAATCATAGAAGTGAAAATGAGATCCCCATAATCATAACATAAAACTTGAAAGTTTGTGACATGCACACATAATCATGGAAAATCATTTCTTGTTAGTCATGACTCATTGCCAAGACTATCTTAGCGGACAAAGTCCATTTCTAAACCGAGTTCACTCCTCGTTTCAGTCCTGTATCACTGAACCGAAATAACCTTCAGTTCCAGCAATGTCTATCTCATGAGATATAAATCTTTACCCAATGCATTGGAGGGAGATATAGGTCCCACCCATCTTATAATGAATCCTTTCTTATGAGTGCCACATAATCATAAATCATACATCATCGCATAACACATGTAAGAAAAATGGGATTCTTGAAACATCATGACATCATAAAACAAATCATATAAGGTAAATGACTTCATAAAAATAATTCCCTCAAAACATAATCAAATCAATGTAATAATATGGATAAAATCAGAACCCTATATTATCTTAGATGGAAAATAATTTTGATAAAACATTTGAACTCCATTCATGAGGAAAATATCCTTTCTACTTCAAAAACACTTTTCTTTTCTTAACATGTCATACAATTATAAACGAAAAGAAGATGATTAAAAATAGACTTGAAAACTTATAAAGTAAGATTCTTGGAAATAATGTTTTAAAAATCCATTCTTTCCATATAATTTAAAAAAACATTCTTCGTACTTTTGTCGGAAAAGTCAAAAAGTACGTCGTACGAAAAACGACAAAAGATTACTTTCATATCCTTTACTAAAAACTCACCGAAGGGTAAAATTGGATTTAAACAATTTTAGGTGGATGAAAATAATATTACATATTGAGGAAACATTGATGTGGATGATAAAATACACCCTAGTAAATTTCAAAGTATAAACAATCTCGAATAAAAATGAGATTGTGATATTTCCCTTACCTTAGGTCCGATTTGCTTTGTACGTGTCCGAATCTCCTGTATAATGGTTTAAATAATGTTATTGACTTATTACAGAATCATAAATATTGATATGATATCATATATGGTCATATTATTAGCTTCTTATTAGTAATATTTCATTGTTACTTGTTACTCGGGTCTTTATTGCTTTTTGTTCTTATGTGTGTTTTTCCGAATAAATTCTTATTCTTCTTTTAAGGTTATAGATACCTTATATACATAATGGTATTAGTGTAACATATATCATATTTATTCATTCAATTCATTTATATAATTACTATGTAATGATGATCATGTAGAACGAGTCGCATCACATCGTGGAGACGGTTTTCCGTACGTACGCACGAGCGATGATATTGTTCTCATGATCGTGGAATTGTATTTAAGTGTATTTATACTATTTCAGTACAAATATAACTTTATAATAATCATATATAGTTACTCATTACACCATTATACCCATCCTTGTAAGGTGATGGTGGAAAATAGATTACACCACGGCGTGGAGACGGTATTCCGTACGTAGGCACGAGCGGTGATTTCATTTTTCCGTAGGATGGATAGAAGGTGAATTAGGGTTTTTTAATATTTATAATAACATATAAGTATGTAAGTAATACTGATGTTATTACTTTATCATGAAACAACTAAAGAAGAAGAAGTTGAAGAAGAAAGAAATTGAAAAGATCGGTAATGGATATTCCCTCTTCTTTGAAACGCCTCTTTGAATCCTCCACTTAGGGAACTAACATTGGTCTTTGAAGAATACCAGGACCTCTAGGATTATTATATAGAAGTGGATAAGGGATTTTGGTAGGGGTTTGCCGAGTTTGAGTGCTAAAATTGGTGTGAGGAGGAGGGGGAGGAGGTGCCCTTTTATAAGGGAGGAGAGGGGCACCTTAGGAATATCTCAAAATATTATTTTATATTAAAGTCAAAATCGGTTTATAATGGTTCCAAAGGGTCTTATTTCGAAGATAAAGTGGGTATGGGTCTAAATCCTATCAACCAATAGGATTTAGACAAGTTTAGGTTATTTTTTTAACCTTATCAATTAGATTTAACTCTAAGTTAAATAATTTAACTTTTACCGTGTCTTTTTTTTTCTTACACTATATGGTTAATACACTTACTATAACATGCCAAACGAACCCCAAGTTGTTTATTATTAATATATATATCCTTATATAAGTCATTTGGCCAAACCTTAGATTTTTAGGAATAAAATAACAATTAATAATATAATATTTGTTTTAAAAACTATTTTGTATCAATTTTGACACTATTTGATATATGATTTTTGTGAAAGTCATAACAGAATTATATTTTCGAAACAAGTTGATTAAATCAACACTAATATATCATAGTAACCTAGAAAATTAGTGTAATTCATAAAAAGTCTCAAATTACATTTATTTGAGCATTTATAACATCAATTATGTTAATATTTATTTAAAAGGGTAATTACTGCATCACCGTTGTGTCATAAATAAATTAATTTATTTAAAGTCTAAAAATTATAAATAAAATATAATTATGTAGGAAATCTTTTTAGCTTTCTAATTAATATTTATAATCGAATTTATCTTATGTATAAACCCATATTAAAAATGTTTTAGTTATTAAACTTTGATTTTAACTATTTTAACTATTCATTAAATAAAATAATATTAAATGTCATAATCTAATCCAAGTGGACCTAAATGGTCATATTATATTCATAAGGTTGTTTTTGGTCGAGTTACACTTATCCAATATAATTAGGACATGTGTTAGGGTAATAGTAATATCATATTTACCCTTAGTTACCCTATTTACTATTAACCGCTGTAAAAAAAGTAAAAAGTTACTATTCACCAAAAAATTATTTTTATCTCATTGAACCACATTATACTTACTGATATCAACCGTGTTTGTCGGATTTTCGAAATTCCATTCACAGAAGCGGTAAAACTAAGTTTTATGAAAAATTCAGTTTTTAACCTACCACTTAGTGGTTTCACTATTCATCAAAAATTGAAAGTTTTCAGAAAAATACCAAAATTTCACCCTAGGCTAATTTCGATATTCCGAATCCAAAAATGAGGTCCATTTTGAAAGATAGAATTTCAAAAGGTGGTTATTACTATTCATAACAGCTATTTTAAATAATATTTTAATAGCATATCGTTGTTTAGTGAAACTCGGTATTGCGTACGACGCAAGCTATCAAGGAAGTCGCGATTTCGTGTAAAGAAATCCAAGAAAGTTTTGTGTAGTAAAAGATTCCTTTGATGATTTATATAACATAAAAGTCTCGGGTGTTACAGGATATGCATGGTTAATCTAACTATTCTCTTAGCCCATGTAAGGGGTGTCTTGGGAGAGAGTCGGGCCCATAGTGGACACACGGTTTTTCCATCCGTGTGTCCAAACCATGAAAATATTTAATTTTTGGGTAAAATACCATTTTTACCTCTATAATTATAAATTGAACCAATTTATTCCTCTTTTTATCCAGTACATAGCTACCCCACTTCTTTAAGTTAGAAGCGACCCCCTCCCATCAATCTAGTCTTTAAATACACTCCTCCATCTGGACTCCATTTTTATCACTGTCTGACATGTTGGATCACTATAGGTAAGAGCCTCAATACACTGACTTCCATTATTAGTATATATCACCATCTATGATGTTATTTTTGGTACGATTTCATATGTCATATTTTCAAGTTATTCATCTTTTATTTTGTTTTTTTCCAACTCTTTCTAAACCAAAGGTTGATATTTGATGAGGGATATACTGCAGTAATAAGGTATGTGGTCTATGACTTTTCGCTCAAAGTATCACCATTTATAAATTTTTATCATTATGCACATGGATATTTCACTGGGTGTTAGTCCTAAAATTATTATGATTTAAATTAAACTTATTAGGTTGTATTATAAGGAACTAATGACACCTATTGACATTATAGTAGCTTTAGACCTCAACATTGATCACCCAATTTGGGGTGTGTTTCTTAGTATGCCTTTAGGGAAAAATATTGTGGTTACCTAAGACACTATTCTAGTTCCCTTGAATTAACCTTTGGAAAGGTAAGTGTTTCAAATTAACATATTAATCTTTAGGAAATTAAATGGAAAGTATATAAATATAGTTATTACTTGGCCTTGATAAATTGTGATTGAATTGGAAATTGGTTGAAGGTCATTATTGACCTTTTCACTAAGGATAAACGGTAGTGGAATGAACCTAATTAATGGTAATTATCATGGTTACTATATTTCCTATGATGACTTATAAATATGTACATGAAAATGAGTATATGGTGCCTATTGTATATAGACCTCTTTTATCTTATAGAAATGGTTATACTTGAGCCTACCTTCAATTCTTAAAGGAATTACTTGAGAACTCAGAGGAAAACATTATGTTTATTAAGATAGTTTCGAAGAGAGATACCCACCTTGGAACTTGGTCCTTTACTATCAGTGGATGTATAGTGTGATGTCAATGGATCCTTATCCATCTCAAAAAATTTAGAATTCCTTGGATTCACTCCTTGAATTCAGCGTGATATATTAGGACATATGATGACTTGGATTATTCTCCTTATGATCCATTCATGCCTAGATTGGTATTTACATTGGAATTAATCCATATAATTAGTTATATATACTTAAAATGGAATTCATTAGGTACTCTGCTTGGATTACACTAATCCTCTTATTATTATGATACATGGTTGTGTACCTGAGATAACCTGACCTTCTACGGTCAAGGTTTCCTTGATTCCTCTTTGATCATTTTGATTATTACTATCATAAATTCCTATGGTCAATAGTATTATATTACTTAATCCATTGAATAAATTATTAAATGAAAATATTCCTAGAGACATCCAACATAGGCTGTAATAGGTACGGTTGGCCAGGTGTTCCCCAAGGAACTTAAGCTTCACAGTGATTTTATTTTTTCCCTATTTTTCTTTGATATACCTGCACACTGTTACAGTTTATATTCCCAAACTGGGTTTCTATAGAATTCATTGGTTATGGCCTACTTGGATTATCTCACGCCCTATATGGGCCACTGATGGTACCTAGTAATATTATATGATTTCATCTATGTATAATTGGAAGCATCTAGTTATGGATGTGTGACTTCATATATTAGCATGGGAACTTGGTAGTAGATGACTCGACCAACACTCTGGATGCTTGGAATGTTTTTTTTCTTTTTAACTATTTTGTACCATCATGCTCCAATAATGCTTCATTTTTTTGTAGATACATGACATCATTATTGTATACGGTATTGTTTCATCTTTTGAGTTGATTATTTATGAACTAGTCATTTATACTTATTTTTTTCTTTATTCATTATTATTTCATTTGTTATTAGTTATTTATTTATACATTGTTTATTAATGTGTTTAACTCTGATTGTGAGGGTATAGCCTCCCCAATATATCACCTTATACCCTCACTGCTAGTAGATATCCTCTTGGGTACAAGGACGTGTGTTTGAGGCCATGTGGCCAACCAATTCGACTACTATTACTAGGAAAACCATGTTGGGACGTCACATCCCTAGTCGATCGAATGATAGGGTGTGGAATAAGGGTCCAAAACCCCTTAAATATAAATAGGAAAAAATTTAATTCTACATCTAAAATAACTAAACAGTAAAGGCTAGGACATGGTCTTGATCATCATGGTGCATCACTTCTCATGGAAGCCCATTTGGACCATGGCCTAGGGACTACACTGCATCCCATCTAGAAAAGGTAGAGTGTCCTCAAACCATCACCCCATCCCTATGCATCATGGAATCAATTATATGGTGTAGGGATTTTAAAATCTATAGAGGGAATATCCCCTTTCCAAAACACATCAAAGGTGTATCCCTACCCTACTATACCATGGACCTTCCTAGAACATTAGTTCCACACTACAGTTATCCTCTTTTGTAGTGTAGAGCCTCTCCAACACCCTCCACCACACTAGATAACACTAAACTATAGTGTGGTATTTTACATCCGATAGAGTTACCACCCAAAACCTCTTAAACCATCCAGATAATAACCTAAACACTCAAAAGCCAAAAAATAAATCAGAAATTAAATACTTAACTGTTATATTAACATTGGGGTTATTACATGGTTGTTAATTGTTTTATTTTTTGAAATTTTACACACAACCTCAAAGTTTCATACACCTTTTTAAAAAAATTATTTGAGCACCCCAAGGGGACAAAATCAGTTGTATGAATCATTTGGGCCCCAATTACTCCAACTTAACCATTAGATATCGTATGTTTAATAGATCCTCACCACTTTATTTTTGTTTGTTAATAAAAACCACATAATCTTCTAGTTTAAAGATTTCATAATTAGATAACTATAATTTTTCAAAAAAATTGTTAAATTATTTGTTTCTTATTTAAAGATTGGAATAATTTTAGAAGAAAATAATGATATTGAATTTAATTATTTGTTCCTTATTCATCCACTATTTAATTATTCTTTATTTTTTATTCAGTTTGTTATTAATTTTAATTCTGGTTGGAAAATTTTTGCTATCTAGGTTGCTAAAATTGTCTATGTTTAAATTATTATGGTCCATATTTATATTTCTCATGTTCTACCATGAATACTTATGATAAGGAGTGAAAATCATATAAATTGAATTTTTCAAAATGTATAAAGTCTTGTGTTTTATATTTAATGTCCTAAAATGGATTAAATGTATTATGAAATTGAAGTTAAAGTGTTATGAAATGGTAGAAAATTATTATATGAAACACATATTCATATGTAATAAAAATTATTATGATATATGAAATATTATGAAATGGATGAATTAATGTATTACATGTAGATCATAAAACTTCCTACACAGTATCAAAAATACGAAGTGTAATATATGGAATTCATATGAAATGGACTTAAAGACATACTAAAGAGATATTTTTTGAAATTATTATATGTTTTTAGAAGTCATATGTTATTTAAAAAGTTTTATGTGAATCGTATGTCATAACACATTTTTTAGAAAATTGAAAATATTCTCTATTTTGATAACTTTTGTTTATATTGATTTACTATTCTTTTTATTACATTTTTTCTTGATAAAATTATGTCATTATTACTTAAAAACTATTTTGTTCCTATGGAAATTAGTTTGGAAATATTTTATGTGTATTTAAAGTTAAATCATGGGGGGTAAAAAATGCATAATTATTATATTATATATTTCAAAATTGTATTTTGTTTACATTAATATAGGATAAATTCACATAAAGATTAAATGAAGTTTTCATTAACACTAAATGGATAATTACATGTGAAGCATTATATGGGAAATAAGAATCGAACATATTAGAATGGGTTCACTGGTCTCCCATGCACAACTAAAATTTTGGGAAAATAAGAAATTCAAAAGATAGAATATTCATATTATCATGCATACAGTGATCAGCATAGGAATTTTTATGCATGAAGAAACTCTATAAATGGAGTTTTATCGAACTAATACAAAATCATTGAGGGAATTTTTGAGGATACACAAACTGTATTGTGATACCCAATTTTTTTATCATTTCTAAAACACTATAATAAGGACTTCATCATAAATATCCTTTTCTACTAAAGTGATACTTGATACCTCAACATTAATGTTTTTCAATGTCTTATATATTTATATAGTTATATGTTTCCATATATTATTTGTGGGTTCATGTATTTTGGTTTACAATTTCATTCAAAACATGGACTTTATTATCTGGTTATACTACCCCTATAAAATGTACATTGGTTTTTTCTTCCTAGAAGAAAAAGACAAGTCTATGTATGTACTCTAATATGATAAAATGGATGGGATCTAGTTGTTCCCCAGTCTAAATAATGGAAAATCCAGTTCTTCCTCCACATTAGAAAGAAGGTTCTGGGTTGTAACTCCAAGTGAGAAAAAGTCGTGATATGGGTTGTGCCTCAAATAGTGAAAAATCCATTATAAGGGGTTGTTAGTCCCTTAAAAATTATGTTCACTTATATAATGGGTGGTTTCCTCTCAGGTTGAGAGTGTGAAGAGTAGATGTAGGATCACTTTGATCCGAACATATATAAAATCACTTGTATCTAATATTTTATTTTCCACTAAATATTTATCTTAACTTTTATAAATATTAAATATTTTATTAAGTGTTAAATTAACCTATCTCTTGACCATTCAATTGTTCTCATATCGGGACCAAATAATTGTTATCATAGACGGTCCTTGAACGGATTTATAGATCAATTATAAATATATTTTTTGTTACTAACCACATCTTAGACTTAATTTTATAAGGAATATATTAATTTAAGATGGAATAAATAGTTTTAATGATGGTAATATTCATCAAAGACCACCATTTTTGTCAAAATATTTATCGTTATTAGTGATCAATGATGAAAGCTTACCTGAATTAGATTAGAATAGATCATTGGACCCTAACAATAAAACCTTACAAGATACTAGAAAATTATCTAGAAACATCGACTCATAATAATGCTCTCACTTATGTTCTAAACTAATAAAAAATGAATATTTTATATTATGAAATTGGAATAAATGTATTTAGTCATATCTCAGCATGTAAAACTATGCATGATATTTAGTGGATATTACAAGTAATTCATTATGAAACTAATAATCCTAAAAGAATTAAACTTGGAATGCTTAGTGATTAATACTAAGACTTTAAAGTGGGTGAGGATGATATTGTTAATAAAAGGTTCCACCATTTTATTTGCATTATTAATGGAATAAGTTCCTTAGGATAAGCATTAGAAAATATAGTACTTGTAAAAAGATTTCATTATTCTTTACCTAAAAAGTATTATACAAAAAAGTGGAAACTGATGAAAGAAAAAATATTAAAGAATATAATCTATATGAACTTATTAGATCTTTATTATATTATGGGTTATGACCTAAAAATATTTTCAAGGAATAATTGGCTAAAAATAAAGGCATTGTGTTTAATTCTATGAATGTTTCAATCTATTCATCAGATTCTGAGATATAGGGAAAGGATCATGATGGAGTTAATTAAATTCTAGAAATGTTTTAATAAAAAAATAAAGGATACTAAAAAATAAATAAAGTTGATTATTCACAAGTGGATTACAAAGGTAGAAGAAAAGGTATTGTTATATCAATTAATAAACCTGGAGTTATCTATTTGTAATGTTGTGGGAAAGTAAAGATTAAACCAAAATTTCCAAATTTTAATAATTAAATAAATAATAAAAAACTAAATAATAAAGACAAGTGACCACTTCAAAATGGATGGAGTTGTATTGAGGACTCATATTTTAGTAACGAATTTGGTTCTGAAAAGGAAATAAAATATCAATGTTTAATGGATTCTTAAAATCAACTAAGTAGATTTTATTATGGTTCAAGTGAGTTTAATTTTGAGAAACCCATTGTTAATGAATTATATGATGAAATTGAATGGAAGGAAAATGATGTTTTTAAAATATTAGATAAAAATAAGTAACTCAAGAATAAGAATAAGAACCATATTTAAGAATAAAAGATCACACTTAAAGAAAATGAAAATATAAGAAATACATCTTTAATAAGTAATGATATAACATTTATATATTTTGAAATCATACAAAAGGAAACAAAATCAAGTATTATCTTTCTAAAAATAAGGAGGGAAAAGAAATAAAATAAAAATTTGTTATAGATGGAAATAACAAGCTCAAATATGAAGATGAAATATTAAAAATAGATTTTCCCATATTTTTTCAAAGGAGGGAAAGTTGTGCCAAAATTGTAATAATAAAAAAAATAAAAAAATAGGGCTGTTCTTGGTTATGATAATAAATTACCTATAATTTTAAAGAAATTTTAAAAAAACATTAAAGGGAATTATTTCAATATTTACTTATTTGAAATGTTGGATGAAGGGAAATTATACAAGTGAATATACATTGATACTTCCACAATATATTTGTCACACCAAATTCATTATGTATAAATCAATGCCCTATAAATTACATGTTAATAAACGTTTTTAATTAATTTGGGATCCAAATAAAGCTTTTTCTAACCTAATTGGTCCCAAGTTTTCATGGGTTCCAAAAATTTATTAAATTTCAATTAGTAGGAAATTTTTTGGGGGAGTTTTTGAAGTAAAAATTGTCACCTTGATAGTATATTTTCATGGTATATGAAAGGAGATGCATCAACTTTTATATCATTCAATAAATGTGAATGAGGTAATGTAACAATTGGTGATAATTCAAAAGGTAACCTTATATTTTCTAATAATTTCAAAGGAAATGTTTGAGGTTTTAGAGTGTCTAGAATTTAAATGTATTTTATCATTTGAAAGGTTATATTTGTTGAAGGATTAAAGAATAATTTGAGTGTATTTTCCAAACTATGTGATGATGGAATGTGTGTAAATTTTCAAAATGATAACTACATAGCTTTTAGATATGAATCAATCATATTTTATGAAAATTAAAAGGTGTTATTTTTTATATCAATTTTTATGAACATTTTTACCAAAATGTTGAGTGTTTTTTGTGTTATTTAGTTGGATAAAATTTTATAGAATATGATTCTTGTGATTGATTACATTATGATTTTATATGAGCTGTCCAAATTTCAAAAATTTCTACAGATTCTAAAATCGAATCTAGACAACATATTTATTTATACTCTTATATGAAAGGTAATCATCATAAATATTATTTCAGATATTTCAAGGAATTTTAAATGGTAATGACTTTAAAACTTATATATATTTATTTATTTTGGCCTATATCAACTAGTATTCTTAGTGGTTAAAGGTATCACATTATCATTATTGTTTTTTTAGTCATTATACATGGGTCTATTTTCTAAATCACAAATCTAAAACTATTTCAAAATTTTCATCTTATTATACTATATTTAAAAATGAAAAGGGATGTTTAAATTTTTCTACTTGAAGTTATAGGGTTATATATATTTTAAATTTTCAAGTTGAAAAATTCTTTGAAGATAATTTTTATTCTCATAATTTTTTATCCCTTAGGATACCATAACAAAATGGTGTTGTAGGGAGGGAAAATAGACATGTATAAGAAATTACTAGAACCGTTTTAAATGATTTTAAATCTCCTAGATATTTTTTGGAGTAAATTTTGAAAATAATTTAATATGTTTCTTTTCTTGAAACAACCTGGGTCAAGCTCAGATCGGTCACCCAAGCTGGCTCACCACATCCTCGAGGCATATTTCGAATCTCCCTGGGATAGTGACGAGCACTAAGGGAATCAAAGCGAGTTATTGGGATATATTTCACACAAAATAAATAAAAAAATAATCATAAAGATAAAAGAACAACCCAATATAAGTAAAATAAAAAATAAAAACAATAAAACAATAACTTTAAATAAAACCAAGCATAATGACCACCCATATCTCGATGTGACCATACGGGTCACCCTCCGATCCCAAAAACCAAAATTTATCAACAGCAATTGAGACCAAGCTAGAACTTACACTTGAAGCTAAAGAAAAAAAAGATAGATTGATATGTGTTAGTATTAAAACTTGGTAGGAATTATTGATTAAACTACCCTTATGAATTTCATTTAAATAAAAGATTCATTTACTAGCAATTTGTAATGAAAAAATATAAACATATTTTTTTCATCCATTTAATTTTCAAAAAAATCAAGATTAATTTCCATATTTATTTTGGATATGTTTTATTAAAGGGGGAGTCTTGGTGATTTTAGATAAATAGTGGGAGAGGGGGAGTGAGTATGAAAATGGTGCTTGCGTAAATGGTGAAAGATATTTTGCAGCATTTTTTCAAAACATTATTTCTGAAAATATTTAAAAACCAAACATTCATCATTAAAAAATGATGTACCATAGATAAGGATCAGAAGTAATGATAATATAATGATGGAAATGGGAAACAATACTCAAGTAACCATACCAGGTGAGGTACCTAGATTATCTATCATGGATAAACAAGTGTCAGAGTATATGGTAATACCTAGGATCTTAATGGAAAATTTAAAACACACTATAACTTGATCAATCATATCAGTGTTCCTTATGCAATCGAATATCCCTCACACTCCATCCTACCCTACTTGTAATAATCTAGGGTCATAATCCAAAATTATACTAAAGTACATACTAAGTGACACTAGTCATAGAAAAATCCTAAACTAATGTATTAGACATTATGAAACATTCTGTAAGCTATTATAGGTTCCTGTGTTATTTCCAAAACGGGAATGAACCAAGGAGAACCAAATAATCAACGATATATAAACAATAATCACAATTCACACATAATAATCACCCTCAAACACCAATCTAAGAAAGTCCCATCGAATTTATCCATTAATTCACAAGGGAAGTACCATTCTAGGGATGTTCTTGTTCCACTAATAAGTTAAGATACATATCCAAAGTTTTGTTTTTTAAAGATAATCCATTTCAAAAAGGGAAAACTGGGCCTCACATATTCTTTAGGTGACAACCCAGTTCAAAGAGAGTTGAACACACCACTAATAATTATAAAAGTTCATTTAGAAACCCTCTTGAAAACTAGAAACACCAGTTAAAAATAAATAACTCATTTATAAATCCCAATTGGGTTTTTCAACATACATTTGTTGTGCATCGATCAATAAAATAATTTCACACAATTTAATTCAAAGAGAAAACCACTTTATTTCATTAAAAATAATTATTCAAATATTATATATTACTAACTAGCATTAAAACATGGTATAAACATTAAGAAATCAATGATTCTCAATTTTAAAGGCCAATACATAGGAAAACCTACCTCAAACCTTGATGCCTTTTTTGATGGAAACTCAAAAAGACTTCAAGAATATCCAATGGAATAAGGATTACCAAGAAGAACCTTAAAAAATCCTCAATTTAGAAACAAATAAAAAAGATCCCTAGAAAAATAAATAACTAATGGAGGACAAGAACAAAGAAGAAAAGGGAAGAAGGAAGTATTTGGAGAATGAATGAGGATATTACCTTGATAAATCACCCCCAAAATTTGGTGAAACTACTTGGAATAACAATCGGAAGGAGGTGGGATGTGTGAGGAAGGAGAGATAAGCCTACTATGGTCACATGATCCAAATGGGGAGAAACATGGATGATTTGGGGCTAAAAATGAGAAGGTAAAAATAGTAAAAATCCATTTTTAAAGAACCTGTCCATGCATGTGGTTTAGGGAACCATGTGCCAATTGTTTCCCCTATACTAGACTCTTAAGACACTCATTCATTTTGGCCGCATAGTTTTGGAAATATAAAACCACCCATGATCCCTCTAATGGACTCTCAAGACACCTACACAATATTTATACACAGTTTGGGAAACATTTCCCTAACCATGTGATCGGCTCTGCTAAAAACAACTATACAAGTGCCTGCCTATTGCACAGTTTTAACCAACCATGATCAAGCCATGCACCCTCACCCAGGAACACCCAATACCCACATGATTATTCCTAGAATCATCATGGTTTGGATCTAACTATGCTCTACCCATGCAACTTAAATCATCTATGAATAAAATGAACTAAAAAGGGACCCTACACCTAGTGGTCACACTGTTTTCCCTTAACTGTGCACACTAACCATGAAATGGGATAAAAACTAATAAAAACTCAAAAAATTAACTCAATCTACCTAGAATCAAGATGGAATCCCAAGTAAAAAATGTAAACACAAATAAAGGATGAAAATAAAATCTAATATGTGAAAATTCTCCCCACCATAACGATTCTTTTCCCAACAAAAGCTCAATTTTTCAACATGATTGGGTTGAATTACAAAGTCCCACACCCCAACATGATTGAACACCTCAACCATAATAACATAACTTCAAGGGTTTCAAATATCCCAAACCATAAACTAAAAAAATTACCACATCCAAAAACATTGGTCCCACTCCAGATATCCAATATTCCCCAAGGGATGGGACACTCAAAGTCAGAAAACTCAGGAGGATAGGGGTTGGGTGCCTTCCAATTTCTAAATGGGAAATAAGGAAAAAGGAAAAGATAGAAAATAAGGCTTACTTAAACAATAGTATGAGGCCATGATGGACTCCCCACCATATTAGAGATAATAGGGTACCAATTAACAGTACTGGTCAAAACACCAACCTTCCACTCTTGAACAACCACACAAAATCCTAGAAATAAATAAGTGATAGGAAAATGAAACACAATGGAACATGATTTCACTCCATGATTATGATATTTATATTTTCCCAAAATTAATTTCTATTAGAAAAAAATTTCCCAAAAGATACAGAATATCTTTTTTCATTCCTAACAAAACCTGGAACCACAAGATACAAGCACTATAATTAAAGGGTAATTTGAAACAAAAACATTAAATGAAACTCAAAATAGTGCCACATTCATCTGATTGAACTACATACTTCTTAAATGGAGTGGTTCTAACTCCTATCTTCTTTCAAGAGGCACCATTTTAGAACCTCCATAGATGTACCCAGTGACCACAAGCATGATAGGTCTTTAGAAAACTTAGACAAGAAGGTTTCTTGAGATCCTTCTTTCCATATTTATGACATACCAAGGTCCTATTACTAGAATAATATGACATAATATTTGAAGGACTCTTAATTATTTAACAATCAAGATCAACTTTAGGCCAATTTCCTATCTCTTTACTAGATTTCCCTCAATTGCTTCCAGGTACTTAAGGTGGATTGGTTGCCTCAATCACCCTCGAAAACACTACCTCAACCAAATTGGACTTCCTAAATACCTCACTAAAATAGGTTAATCTAAATTTATACACCCTAATCTAAATATCAGTATGAAACCCATTCTCAAAATTGTATGCTTTCATAAAGTCATCCTAAGACAACTCCAATATATAAGGAACCAAATCCAAAAAATAATGAACGAATTCCAACATTGATCCATAAAATAGATGAAGGAAACATATCTCCATTCCCCTCGCCACCTTCATATCGTTAGAGAATTTATACTAGATGAACATATCATTGAATAATTCCAAGTAGAAGTATTCCAAAGTTTTGGTCCTTATGACTGACTTCCACCACGTCCAACTCATACCTTCAAGCATAAAGGTTGTGAACATAACTTTTATAGACTTATAAAATTGAAGGAAATAAAAGAACATTTCAATTTTTCATATCTATTCTTCCACTTAAAAAGGATCTATATGTTAATAAAAGATAGTAGGGTTCAACTTTCAGAAATTGAGGCAGGATTCATTAGGTTGATCAATTGAAGGATCTTCTAATGTTGAACCACCAACAGTTATTCCTTGGATATTCATCGAGTCTTTTAGTGGGATGTACTATAAATAGAGAGAAAATAAAACTCAATCAAAACCAAATCACCATCAAGAACTCAACACATTTAAAAAAACATAAAAAAGAAAACAACCCATAAATTTCTCAAGAATTTTCAAAATTATCACTAACAGCAGCTTTGAAAACCACTTTTAACTGCACACTTCAATCTATTTCACTCCACTAATATCGCTTAAATTACATAAATAAATCCAACCCTTCACATTTAAACCAAATTTTATTTTAAAGAAGGATTTAAAAATTCCTTTAATATATCACACACTAGATTTTAAAAATCGATATGGAAGAACAAAATCATTTTATAAAAACCCATGTTTATCAAAACATCACCACTTTGAAATTTGGGTTTTCATAACTAAAAATAAGGTTTAATAAAAAATTTAAAATTAATAAATACCAAAAATAAATTCATAGATGGGACTAGTGATAGTGGTTGATTTTAAAATATGGTTTGTGTCCATATGCCAGTAACACCACTTCCATGGAAAGTTATTTAGGAACATATCTTTGGGCTCCACATGGATTTCCAAACCCTAAGAAGTAATTGAAAACCACTATACTAACTCCAATTGCATTCCCCAATCACAAAATGACCCATAAAAAATCCAGAACAATTAATAAATTCAAAAATAATCAACCAAAACCAATAATTAAAGGGAAATAAATTTAAAAAAAGAAAAAATAAAATCTCAAAACACAACTTCCCACGGTGACCCAAGGTTCTTCATTGGAAATTTTAGCCTAACCCCTCCTCATACCTACACCATATGTCCTAAAAGTCCAAATCATTTTACCCTGAAAATGCTAATAAAAAAGAGCACTCTAAAATATAGGTCCTCAAAATAACTTATCCTATAATATTATTTTTTCCCAAATCAACTTGGGTCGACCCTGAATTTATCACCCAAGCCGAATCACCACATCCCTAAGGCATATTCCTGATCACCTTGAGGGGGAAAACAAGCACCATGGGAATCAAAGGGAGTCAGTGGGAATGATTTCATACAAAATAAATAAACAAAATTATTGTAAAGAAAAAATAGAAACCCATCATAAATAAAAGAAACAACACAAAAAATCAAACAAAAACAGGAAATAAAACCAAACAAGGAGACCATCCAGATATCCATGTGACCTTGTGGATCACTCTCTAATCTCAAAACCCAACATAACTCAATTTATATCGTGACCCAAGTATAAACTTGCACCTTAATATAAAATCAGTGATTAAGGTATAGGTGTGAGTATTAAAAACTAATAGGCATACCAGATTAAACTACTCATAATTAATTTCATTTAAATAAAAAATTCATTTACAACTATTTTTAAAATAAAATAAAATAATATAAACATAGTGTTTTCACCCATTTAGTTTTAAAAAACAAAATCATGATCCATTTCCTTATCTATATTAAATAGTTTTTCATAAAATGGTAGGCTTGGAAATTTTAGAGAAAGTGGTAGAGAGTATGAAAATAGTTTTTTCGCAAAAGGTGAAAGAGAGTATGAAACATTTTTTCAAAATGTTGTTCCTGAAAATATTTAAAAAACATTCATCTTTAAAAAATTACATACCAAAAATAAGGATTAGAAGAAATGGTGACATAATAAGGGAAATGGGAAAGTAGTTCTCAAGTTACCACACCAGATGAAGCACCTAGATTATCTACCATAGATAAATAGGTGTTGGAGTACATGGGAATACCTTTGATATCGAGGAAAAATATAGAGAATTCTATAACCTGATCCATCATATCATCAGGCCTGATGCAATCAAACATCCCTCACACTCAGTCATACCCTACCTGTCCTAATTGAGGAGCACAATCCCAAAGCATAGTAAAGTCCATAATAAGGTCCACTAGCTAGAGTGTAATCCTAAACTAGTAAAACAAGCATTCTCATAAAATCCACAAGTTATGATAGGTTCCCATGTTATTTCTAAAATGGTGATGAGCCAAGGAGTACCAAATATTCAACTATACATAAATAATAATTCCAAATCACTCATAAGCATCACCCCCGAACATCACTCCAAGAAAGTCCCCTTTACTTTATACATCATCACACTAGGTAAGTCCCATACCAAGGATACTCTCATTCCTATAAGAATGATAAGGCAAGAGACACTTCCCAAAGAGTGTTTTCCAAATAAAAACCATTTTGGAAAGTTCCAACCAAGACTCACATATTTTTTCAATGACAACCCATTTCAAAGAGAACCAAATACACCACTTATAAATTTAAAATTTCATTTAGAAACCCTCTTGAAAATCCAAAACACTAGTCAGAAATAAAAAATCATTTGTATAGGCCAATCAGGTATATCAACAAACATTTTTTTTGCAATGATCAACAAAATAATTTCACATAATTTAATTCAAAGGTAAAAACACTTGATTTCATTCCAAATATTTCTTAAAATATTATATATTACTAACTAGAAATAAAAACATTGTATAATAATCAATAAATCAATGATTCTAAAATTTAAAGGCAAATCTATAGAGAAACCTACCTCAAACCTTGACACATTGGATAATGAAAAATAAAAATGACTTCAAGAAGTTCTAAAGGATAAATACTTCTAAGAATAACCTTAACAATAAAAAACATAAAATTTTGAAATAAAGAAAGAAGAACCCTAGAAAAAAGGAACCAAGGGAGAAGTGTGGGTTTTGGGCGTAGTGGAAGCACGTTGGTGGATGTACCCAACTTTAATTTTAGCATTAATAACTATCAATCTGAGATCTTTCATGATAATAAAATGGATTATCTTCATAATAGAACGAAGAATGAAAGGAAATATGAGATTCCTAGAACAATAGATAGGATAATCATATGTTGGTTATAATTCATTTAATTAATTGACAAGAATTACCTTGATGGAATTCATTCCTCATTGATGTTTCTGGTCACGATATGATGTGATCAGTCATTACATCATAGAATCCAAGTATAGGATTCCTCTAGTGGTGATCCATAGGTGCTCCACATATCTCTGGAAATCACCGAAGGTATCTCTAGGTGTTAGTGCAGAAGAGCCTTCCCTTGTGATGTCCACCTTTGACCGCCTTGATTCGATGGAGGAGGATCTCTCTCCCTCATATCTTGATAGCATTCTTGGATGAAAGGAATTATCTCTTGGCTTGAGAGATTTCTCTATATCTGTTGTGAACCACCACAAAAAAGGGCTAGGCTAATAAAAATTATATAATTGGGATTTTAATTTACATAGAATAATAAAATAAATTAATTACCCAAAATCATTTATTCATTTCATTTAATTCTTAGTAATACCCCATGTCTAATAATAACAGTTGACTATTATTATTACTTGACATGCACCCAACTAATTACATAATATTAGTTAATTAAATAAATAATATTATTTCTCATAAATTCCTAGAAAAAATACACGGTGTGTACTTTTGTTTTTCCATTTTTCTTTATTTCCTCTATCACATTTATTAGACCTTGAATAATGTCTATTTATTTCTAAAATAAATATCATTTCATTATTCGCCAATAAATATATTATTTCTCCTATAATATATTCTCTCAAATAACTATTCTTGAAATAAATGTGATCAGGCATCCTTAAATAATTATTAAACCACAATCGGGGATAATATTTTTTTCAACTTGTTAAATTAATATTTAACTGAGATACTTAGACACACGTAGTGTGTGACCCTCTAGTCCTCTTTCTGAGTGGCATTTGGAAGATCCTACCTAAAGTCCAAAGATAGTGTCTAGAAACATGCCAAGGAACCCATAGAGAAAGAAGTTAACACCACAATCGTGTGTCACCTCCTACGAACGCTTACCGTGTAATATAATCACTTTGTCTGGATATCTCGAATCAAGTGGGTTTCATGCTAGTGCCATTAACCCATGTACTCTATTATTCTATCTTTGACTTTCTAGAATTGAACTTTCCCATTCCTCACCATAGACATGGATTTATTTAGGCTATATAAATTCCATCAAAGGTCCTAAGATATATACTTTTGTTATGGAACAGAAGGGACAAATACTTTCTCGCATTATCTATTAATGTAGTATTACTCATGACGCACCCAACATATCATACCTCGCTGTGAACATTGTGTCATCACAGTTTTTGGAAATACATCTATGTGTTCATTTTTTAATACCCATTAATAATAATTTTAAAGTCTAAGGACCAATACACACATCTGCGGATAGGAACATCCAATGACACTACGAAATGTAGATTTCTGACTGGCAGGTCTCATTCTCATAATATCCTCCTGGATATTACCAAGGGTGCACACCATGTGAAGGTGCCTCAATTTTTTATGAGTCCTCATCCCTAATGGCCTATATTATTTTTTCCCTCAAATAACATCATCCAGCCATAGAACATATATCCAAAAACAGTGTTATGTCACTTCCAGGTTCTCATCATAGCAGGGATCCACTATGACCATTTAATGAAACAGCTATCCTTAAGACATTATCACATTCATTATCATGAAGAAGAACAATCAAGATGTGAGAAGATATTTATTAATGAATAAAGTACAAAGTAGTTATTTATAGGCCACCAACTCCAACAGACTCCCACTTGGACAAGAGCCAACGACTAACAACATTTAACTCGCTTGCTCTCACATGATATTCATGCTTCTACTGAGATAGGGCTTTAGTCATGGCATCTACCATGTTCTCCTCTGTGGAAACTATGCTCACTGCAACTTCACACCTTTGATATAAATCCCCCATGAGGTGACACTTCTGGAGTATGTTCTTTATCCGTTGATGTGACCTTGGTTATTTTGAAATATCCACCATTGTAGTATTATCACAATATAATGTGATAGGATCTTTACTGCTTGGAAACAGATCAAGATCCTCGAAAAATCTCTGAATCCAGATGGATTCCTTGGATGCATCATAGGCCGCTATATATTCAGACTCCCCTGTAGAATCAGCAACAAATAGTTTATTTGAACTCATCAAGCTCACAGATCCTCCATTGAGACAGAAAACATATCCATTTTATGAATTTAGATCACTCTGATCTATCTGAAACCCAGCATCAGTATATCCTCTGATGAAAAGCTCCTCATCTCCTCCATACACAAGGAATATATCCTTAGTTCTTATTAGATACTTAAGAATAGTCTTTATAGCAGTCCAATGTTGTACTCTTGGATCTGCTTGATATCTTCCTACCATGCTCAGTGCATAGGAAACATTAAGCCAGGTATATAAAATGGCATACCTGATTTATCCTATAGCTGAAGTGTATGGTATCTTACTAATTCTATCTTTATCTTGTTGTGTCTAAGGACACATTTTCTTAGAAAGATGTAGACCATGTTACACTGGAACCAATACCCTCCTGGATTGCTCCATATTAAATCTCTTTAGTATCTTGTCAATATATGTACCCCAACTTAGTCCAAGCAGCCTCTTATATCTATCATGAATGATATTGATCCCTAGAATGTAGGCTACTTCACCCAAGTCCTTCATGTAGAAACACCTGTTCAACCAGTCCTTAACTGACTGTAAGACTGGTATATCATTTCCAATAAGAAATATGTCATCAACATGTACTACTAGGATAATGACCGCATTCCCTTTAAACCACTTATAAACACATGTCTCACATTAATTCTTAATGAATCCAAATTCCTTTATGGCTACATCAAATTGAATTTCCCATGACCTGGATGCTTTCTTTAATCCATAAATGGATTTCTCCAACTTGAAAACCTATTTGTATTTACCTTTTGTCACAAACCCTTCAGGTTGTATCATATAGACATCTTCTGGAAGGTTCCTATTAAAGAATATTGTTTTGAAATCCATTTTCCAAATCTCATAGTCATGGTAAGCTGCTATGGAAAGTATGATTCATAAGGATTTAAACATGGAAACTGGAAAGAAGTTTTCATCATAGTAAATTCCTTAACACTGTCCAAAACCTTTATCCACTAGCCTTGCTTTGTAGGTGCTAACTCGACCTTCCATGTCCAGTTTTCTCTTGAATACCCAATTGCATCCAACAGGCTTTACATCAATTGGCTCATCAGCCAGAACCCAAACTTGGTTCTGATACATGGAATCCATCTCATAATTCATAGCTTCTAGCTATCTTGTAGCTTCTGAGCTTTCTACTACTTCCTTGTAGGAGAGAAGTTCCTCATTTTCCAACAATAATGATTCGCCATTCTCGGTGACAATGAAACTAAATATCTTTGGTTCTCTTACCTCTCTTGAGATCCTATATAGTACTTTTGTTTCTGGAACCACTTCCACGGGGACCTGTGGAACTTGTTCCTGTACCAACTCCTATATATCTTGAGCATCAACTTCTTCGAATTCAATCTTTCACCCACTATCCTTTTTGAGGATGTGCTCCCTCTCATGAAAAATGACTTGTTTGGTGACAATCACTTTCTTTTCTGAAGGGTTATATAGGTAATATCCTTTCATTTCATTAGGATATCCTATAAGATACACTTTGTTCCTCGTGGTTCTAGTTTGTTTCCTGATGAGGCCTTAACAAATTCCTTGCATCCCCATACACATGTGTGTGAAAAAATGGGTTTCTTTCCATTCCATAACGTGGAGGGAATTTCATTTTTCGCCTTAGTTGGTACTCGGTTTAATGTGTATGCTGCAGTATTTAATGCATATCCCCAAAAGGATAATAGAAGATCTTCATGACTCATAGACAACCTCACCATGTCCAAAAAGGTGTGGTTACCCCTTTCCCTAACACCATTATACTATGGTGTATGAGGAGGAGTGAGTTGAGATAGAATCCTATACTCCTGTAGAAGATCGATGAACTCTTGGTTCATATATTCTCCACCTTGATCTGATGGAATCTTCTTTATCTTCTTACCAAGATGATTTTATACTTAATTCTTAAATTACTTAAAATTCTATAAGGATTCTGACTTATACCTTGTTAATTATACATAGCAATATCTACTCAAATCATAAGTAAAATTAATGAAGTAAGAATGTCGACCTCTAGATTCTACTGGAAATGGTTCACACACATCTATGTACACCAATACTAGAAGCTCTGTGGCCCTCTCACCCTATCCACCGAAAGGCAGCTTGGTCATTTTATCTTGTAAATAAGTGTGACATCTATCAAGTGGTTTTAGCTCAGTAGAGTCTAAATATCCATCTTGGAAGAGCTTTGTCAAGGGCTTCTCATTTACATGACTGAGTTGGTGATGCTACAACTGGGTGATGTATGCGTCATGTGAGTTTGTTTCATTATCGATTGCCAACAGTTGGTTTCTATAATTTAATACAGACAAACCATTATTTAAATGTGCCATACCATAACATACATTGTTCTTATAAAATAAGCAACCCTTATTTCCAATCCTGAAAATAAATCCATCCATATCCAAACATGATATATAAATTATGTTTTTTGTAACAATGGACACATAATAACAGTTATGTAAAACAAAAATCATCCTCTTTGGAAATGAGAGGTGGTAATCACCAATGGACAATGCAGGCCATTGGCAGCTTGAAGCTCCACCACTCCTCTGGAAATCCTTCTAAATCTACTTGGTTCCTTTATTTGAATACAGATGTGAGCCCCACAAGTTGTAGCTAATACCCAATGTGTATAAATGGAAAGATTACACTCAATATTGAATGCACCTTTAGCTTCCCCATGTTTCTGGGTGCAATTCCTCTTCCAGTGGCCTGGCTTGCCATATGAAAAACATACCGCCTCATGTTCCTTGCACTGCCTCTAGATCTTCCCCTTCTTGGATGGACGATGCTCGGGGGCTTCAGACCATTTATAATAACTTATCCCCTTTTTCTTGTCCTTCCTTTTATTATTCACCATAAGGACTGTGGGTTTGTCACGCCCCATGTCCTTATCTACCTGGCAAATTTAGGTTAGAAGTATCAATAGAATCTTCTCATTGTTTCTCATGTTATAGTTGACAATAAAGCTATAGAAGGTCTTGGGCAGTGATGATAGAATGGGATCTGTATGCAACTCATCTTGGAACTTCATCCCTAAGATGTCCAGGCGTTCAATGTAGCCAATAAACTTGACTACATAAGGCCCAGCTGGCTCAAACTCTCCAAGCATAGTTGTAAACAAAGCATTGGAGATCTCATATCTCTCATGTCTCGCCTTCTCTTTGTAGAGATCCTTAAGGTGAGACATCATGTTATACGCGTCCTTGTTTTCTTATTGCTTCAAGAGATCATTAAACATAGACGATAGCATGAAACATTGGACATCTATGGAATAATATATATGTTTCATATAGAGATATTATTCCTCAACACTGGCCTCTTTCCCAGGCACAACTAGAATAGCCTCTTCCATCACATACAATTTCCTCTCATGGCGAAGGATGACGCGTAAATGCCTCTTCCACTCCTAGAAATTGGTGACGGTGAGAAGGTTTTCCTTCTCGTGTATGGTTAGAAATGATATGTTTGAAGTAATTTTTCTAGACGTTTCTACAAATTAAGATGATCAAAGTTTTATTACTTTATTATGATAAAATTAAGACAAATAAATAAATTAATACTTATTAGTCTCCAACTATTTTATTAAATCCCAATAGCCCTCATCATTGACTTCAGAATATTTTTTTGCCTGAATATTCTAGTGGAAAGGATCCATATTACCCCTCGCATTACCCCAACTAGTGTTGGTTAAGCAACTTTAAGGGTTTTAGGAAGGCATTACAAATGCCAACTGCATTAACTTGCTGCTCCTTGATCCGCTGAGTGGACTCCCCAATCCTGAAATTCTTTTATTTTGGATTTCCTCAACCTTTTCATTTTAGTCACACCAAGCCCTACTATGGTAGTCAAGCATTGATGCAAACCAGGTCATTTCAACCCAAAACCTTGAATTATAATTCCTCGATAATTGAAATCACCCCAACTTGGGTTGGTAAAGCACTTTGAACTATGGTTTGATTCTAACCAAGATTATGGAAGGCTATACCGACTCAATATTTTTTTGAGGGATTTTATCCTTTTACGTAAATTCACATTTTATAATCTTTCATTACATGCTTGTTTAACCATACCTGAGATAATATTTTATGCATAATCTGGTCTTATTTTAGTTACATATTGCATGCTTGTTTAATTCATTAATTGTGTGATCATGACAACACACTCAAAAATAAATAATCCATGAAACCGATAGATATAAAATAAATGCTATGATTATGAGCTTGTTCTATTGGTTAGTTTATCTAGCGATTGATAAACTAACCCAATACCTAGGGGAGAAACACCTTGAACCTTTTGGGTTCATGTTTACAGCTTTCCACTTGTCCACCTTTGTATCTCCTTGGATTAGTTTCACTTTGGATCCTAACTTGAGCCACATCTACTAGCTTGGGAGCTCCATCCATTACATATGCTTTTATCTCACACACAGTTGAGGGGTAAAATGGGGTTTCACATAAAATAAACCTTGGGCACACAGGCCCTACATATTAATGATGAGAAGGCTCACAGGACAAAAAATTTAATTTAAATTAATTTATTAAAAGAAACCATTCACATACAAAGGTCTTGGTCTAGCTCATGATCATCCATGCATGAAATGATATTTAGGCATAAATAATAAGCATTTAATTCTGTAATCGTAATTATTTAAGATTAACCATGATCGAATCAATTAATTATTTTTAATAAATCAATCCTTTTATGTTAATCCCTTTTTCTAAATTTCCTTCAGATTCTCATCCATCATAATTTTAAACAAATAAATTCATTTAAAATTATCTTTGTACGTCACTTGTACCTTGGAGGTAACTCGGTAAATTCCTATTAATCACTACCCAATGAGTAGAAATAAACATTACACAGATGTTAAATTAAACATATATATATATAACACCTATCATGTGTTGTGCCTCAGCTTTACGCCTGCACTATGGTACACGTCTAAAGGGTTTGTATAATATAATAATAAATTTTAATAAATCTGCGTAATTTGGATGAGTACACGGTGTGTAGTTCTGACTACACAATGTGTACTTTTATTCACTATCCATCTGAAGTACACGCCCGGGGACATGGAGTGTAGATGTACATCAGAAATTTTTCAGAGTACACGACATGTTCAGTGGGACACACGTCATGTAGTATCTGCGTTACATGGTTTCCAGCTGGGCAAGTCGTGTACAGGGGACACGGTCCAACCCTAACCTAAAGGGACTACACACTGTGTTTAGTGAACCACACAACGTGTAATCCATAAACCATGTGCCACTTGTTCCTATTCAACACACGGTGTCATTTAAGACTTAGAAATACTCCAACACATGGTCTGATTTAGCAGACCAGTTTGATACATTGAACCTAGACAACACGCCGTGTACTTTTTTCCCATTTTTATTTATTTCCTCCACCACATTTGTTAGACCTTGAATAGTGGATATTTATTTATAAAATAAATATCACTTCAATACTCGCTAATAAATATATTATTTCACCCACAGTATATTCACTCGAATAACTAGTGTCGAAATAAATGTGATCAGGCATCCTTAAATAATTGTCAAACCAAAATCGGGAATAATCTTTATTCAACTTGTTAAATTAATATTTAACTGAGATACTTGGACACACTTAGTGTGTGACCCTCTAGGCCTCTTTCTTAGTGGAATTAGGTGGATTTTTCCTAAAGACCAAGGCTAGTGTCTAGCAACACGGCAAGGCACCTATAGAGGAATAAGTTAATGTCGCAATGACGTGTCACCTCCTACGAAGGCTTAGCGTATAATATAATATCTTTGTCTGGATATCTCGAATCAATTGGGTTTCATGCAAGTGCCATCAACCCATGTGCTTGATTAATCTTTCTTTGACTTTTCAGAATTGAACTTTCTCATTCCTTACCATGGCCATGGATTTATTTAGGCTATATCAATTCTATCAAAGGGCCTGAGATATCTACTTCCATTATGGAACAGAAGGGACAAATCCTTTCTTCCGTTATCTATTAATACAGTATTACTCATGACACACCCAACATATCCTACCTCACTACAAACATTGTGTTGTAACAGTTTTCGTTAATACATCTAAGTGCGTGAGTTTTAATACCCTTTAGTAGTAATATTAGAGTCTAAGGACCAATACACACATCCACAGATTGGAACATCCAATGAGACTATGAAATGTGGATTTCTTACTAGCAGGTCTCATTCTCATAATATCCTCCTAGACACTACCAAGGGCACACACCATGAGAAGGTGCCTCAATGTTTTATGAGTCCTCACCCCTAATGGGCTGTATTATTTTTTTCCCTCAAATAACACCATTTATCTATAGAACATTTATTCAATAATAGTGTTATGGCACTTCCAGGTTCTCACCATAGTAGGGATCCGCTATGACCCTTTAATGAAATAGTTATCCTTTGGACATTATCACATGCATTGTCATGAAAAAGAGAAATCAAGATATGATAAGGTATTTATTAATGAATAAAGTATAAAGTATTTAGTTCTAGGCCAACAACTCCAACAAGAAATACTATAAAGAAAAAGGAATAAGGAAGAAGAGGGAGAAGGAAGGAGGAATTTACCTTGAGAAATCCCCCCCCCCCAAACTTGAAGAAACCTCTTTGAATCACCATTGGATGGAGTTAGGAGGAATGTAGAAGAGGATAGGAGCCTCATATGGTTGCACGAGCCTAATTGGGTGAAATATGGGTTATTTGGGGTTAAAAACTGAGAATTATAAAATAGTATAAATCCAATTTTGAAGAACCTAGGCATTGTGCATAGTTAGGTCACATGATTTAGGAAACAATGTGCCAACCATGAAACCTCTACTAGAATATCAAGACACCTTCATGGTTTGGCCACATGGTTTGGAAAACTATGCACCAACCATGTGGTTGGTTCTACCAAAAACTTTTGAACCAAGTACATGCTTGTCACTCTATTTGAACCAACCAAGATCAAGCCATGTACCCTCACCCAAGAATACCCATGATCTACATGGTTATTCCTAAAATCCACATGGTTTTGATCTCGTGGTTTACTACCAATGTAACCTAAACCATACAAGAACAAAATGAACTAAAAAATGACCCTTCATCCATTGGTCACATGTTTTTCCCATAATTGTGCACACTAATTGTGAAATATAAGAAAAACACCTGAAAACTAAAAATTAGATTCGAAACACTGAAGACTCAAAATGGAATCCAAAGCAAAAATGGTAAACCATAATAAAGGATGAAAAGATAATTCAAGGTATCACATGTCTAATTGATCTATTTTAAGATTAATTTTTAAAGAATACACCTTATGGAATTTGGATAGGTAAAAAAATTTTGGTATTTTAGATTATTCAATTATAAAATTTATATTATTAATACAAAATATTAATTAGATAAATTTGATTCAAAATTTGAATAAGGTATATTTTAGGTTACTCAAATTCTGTTAAATCCTATATCGTATATAATTAAATTTCCATGGTAGTTAAAGAGTCTATACATGTTAAATTTGACAAAAATTCTTTAAATAAAAGGAATAGTGATTTAAAAAGGCTTAAAGAGGAGTTTATAGATTTTAATATTGGGAAGGTTGAATCCCAAAATGAAAATGAACATATTAATTGGGAGACTAAAACTAACAAAATAATTTGTAAATCAAATAGAGATCATCCTTTAGAAAAAGTGATTGGAAATGTTTATTTAATCATTCAAACTAGAAATTCATTAGAGAATTTTTATGCTAAATCTGATTTCATTTTTGACTTTCTTCAAAAAAATATTGATGAATCTTTTAATGTTTCAAATTGGATTTATTATATGTAGGAATATTTAAAATATTTTTCAAAAAATAAATATTAATATTTAATTGAACCCCCTAAATATTATGAAGTGATTGGTACTAAATGTGTTTTCTGAAATAAATTTGATGAATCTAGAAATATTGTTAGGAATATATCCAGATTAGTACACAAGGATATTCAAATTAAAAAAGGAAAATATTATGAAGAAAATTTTTCATTGGTTTCAATATTAGAGTCTATAACTATACTGTTGTCTTATATATCATTTCATGGAATTAAAATATTTTTAATGGTTTTCAAAAGTGAAATTATAAATGGATTTATTTCTAGGGAAATATAGTTTAGAAAAACTCATAGTTTTGGTAATATAAAGTATCATATTAATGTTTTAAATATTTTTAAATATCTTTATGTACTTAATCAAGCTCTAAGATCATGGTATGAAAGATTATCTGATTTTATATTACAAAATGGTTTTCAAAAAGGAAATGTTGATCCCAGTTTGTTTATAAATAAATTTTATAAAGATTATTTGATTGTGAAAATATATGTTGATTAAATTATTTTTGAATCATCAAATGATTCGTTATGTACAAATTTTTTAGATTTAATGACATGTTTATTTGATATGAGTATTAAAGGATAATTAAAATTCTTCTTTAGAATTAAAATTTTTCAAAGGAAATATGGAATATTTATAAATCAATCTAAGTATTAAAATAAACATTTTAAACATTTTTTAAAGATAATTGTAAAAGTTAAAACATTCCCATGAGTATTTTATGTAAAATATATGTTGATGAATCTATAAAATCAGAAGATAATTACCTTTATAAAGGTATGATTGGTAGTTTATTTTATTTAACTACATATTTTCCTGACTTGATGTTTTCAATTTTTATTTATGTTATATTTTGAATTAATATTGAGTAAATCCATTTAAAATATTTTAAAATAAACATAAAATATGTTAAAGTTTCTATAAACCTTGGTTTATTTTATCCAAATGGAACTGATTTTGAGTTAAAATGGTAATTCATATAAATGCTTTGGTGGATGTAAAATAGATAGAAATTGAAAAACAATAAATGTGTCTTTTTAATAAGAAGTTGAATTTCTTGGATCTTAAAGAAATATTTTTTTTGATTTCTCAATTGTATAAGTAGAATGAATAGATATAGTAAGTGGTTGAGATAGATTTTTATAGATTAAAAAACTATAACTGACTTAGATGGTTATTTTGAAAAGTTACTAACTTTATGTGATAATTCAAAATCTATTCTAATTTAAAAAAAAATCCTTTCACATCCTTCAAGACCAAAGAATATTCAATTTGAATATCATTTTATTATAAATCATGTTAAAAAAGAATAAATCTATTTGTAATATATTCCAACTGATGATCAGCTAGCTGATATTTTTACAGAGCCTTCAGATTTATCTAAGTTTGAGAAGATCATGTATGAACTTGGATTAATGTATTTTTAAAATAAAAGTTTGAAATAAATCTACTTGTGTTTTATATGGTAATAATGAATCCATATAGATTTGAGGATCCTTATACAAGGCCAAAATCATTTCACCATTAGAATCCCACTTTATGTCAACTCTATTTGTTTAGAACATATCATTTCATTGGAATGATACTATCTATGGTCAATAATAATGATTAAAATTATTTTATTTTTCAGTTTGTTTATATGAATATAAATCACTTTCTAATTTGGTATTGAATTTTCTTTATCCAGCGAGCATGTAAAATATTTATATTTTTTTGTCCACTGGCATGTATAATCATTGTTGGTTACTTTTATAATTCCTTGAATATATTCACATGTTTTTGTGTCTCCTTGTGGTTTTTTGTGTAGTTTTTAGGAGGAGCTTTCAATACTTCAAAAAAATAGTTTTTTAATTCTACACATAATGGATTTAAATTTTTCACACATTTTTTGAGGATTCTAATGTTTGGAGAATATAGAAAAGCTTATATTAAGGGTTTGTTTCACAAATTCTATTTCTATATTATTTCATTACTTATTTAGTATCTATTTTTATCAAGTATAAATTTATAGGATTCTAATTTATATTTCAAACAACTGAATTTAAATTCTATTACCATCTATGTTGATCAATGATGAAACAAAGGGGGAGTTAAAAAATTATTTAGTAAGAAAATTTTATTTTTATTTAATTATCCTAAAACATAGTTTAATTGAATTAAGTTTCCAAAATGGGGGACAAAAAATTGTTGGCTGAAAATATTATTTCAAATAGGAGGAAATATATTTTTATAATTTAATCTTTAAAATTTTTATAATTTCAAACTGCGGGGGAAATTTACAAATTATATTGGTTTTATAATTATCAAAATGGGAGTAATTATTATTTAAGTACTTTCAAATTTATTTGTTTGTGTTTTTATAATTAAAATATCTAACAATATTTTAGTTAAATTATTTCATAATTGGATAATTATAATTTCTCACATAATTTACAAATTATTTTTTTATTGTATAAAGGTGGGCACTACTTGTAGAAGAAAGAAATAGTGTTGAATTTAATTATTTAATATTTATTCACTGTTTATTTAATTACTATTTATTATTTATTATTTATTTTTATTCTGTTTATTATTCTATTAATTCTATATAAAATCCTTTTATTCTCTGAGTCATAAAAATTGTTTATGTTTGAAGTCATACAGTCTCGCTTTCAAACTCTTATGTTTTTCCTTAAAGACTTACACTAAGGATTAAAACACCTATGAACTGAATTTTAAAAAAATTAACAAGTCTTATGTTTTCTATTTAAATTCGTAGATTGGTTTAAATGTTTTAAAAATTTTAAGATAATGTCTTAAGAAGTGGTTAAAAAATATATTACTTGTAACACATAGTCATAAGGAATTAAAAGTTTTACGGGATATCAAGTCTTATAAAATTTATTAATTAAAATCATATATGTTGATTGTAAAAAATTCTACATGGTATCAAAATTCCTATGGAAACTATAGGTAAGTCATAAAGAATAAACCTAAATTCTTAAAAAAATGGATATTTTTCTAAAGTCTTAGGTTTTTTCCAAATTCATGCACTATTTTAAAATTCATGCATGAATCGTATGACTTAAAATTTAGTTTTTAAAAAACTTAAAATATGTTTTTTTGGATAAATTTTGGGTATATTGATTAACTGATTTTTTTATTACATATTTTTCTTGAATTAATTATTTTATAATTTCCTATTAGTTATTTAGAGACCATATAAATTAGTTTGGAAATATTTTTTATATAATTAAAGCTAAATAATGAAGGATAAAGAATGAATAAGTATTTGTATTTTATATGTAAGAATTATATTTTTTCACCAAAATGTAGGATTAGTTCTCAAGAATATTAAATGATGTTTTCATGTGCATTAAATTGATAATTACATGTGAATCATTTTTTGATAAATAGAATCTAACAAATTTTAATTAGTCTATTTTTTTATAATAATGACTACTACATAAGGAAAAGAAAAAGTTTCATTGATAGAATATTCACATTTTTGTTCATGTAGTTGTCACCTTATGAATTATTATACAGGAATAAAAGATATAAATAGAGTTTTGTAGAACTGGTGAAAAGGCATCAAGGGAATTATCAAGGATACTCAAAATATACTATGCTATAAAATTTTATGATCATAAATGAAACAATAACTACTAAACTTCATCATAAATCTCATTTTCTACTGAACTGTTCCTCATTACCTTGATATTCAAGATTTTTACAATCTAACTAGTTTATGTGGTGTAATAATTACTTTATCTTATTTCTATGTGTGTACTTTTTGATTTATACTTTTCATTAAAAATCTAGGCCATAAGTTCAAGTTGCATTATCCTTACAAATGGTGTTTTGGTTTGTACCTCTAGGTAGAAAAAGGAAGGTCTATGGTTGTGCTTTGATCTGGTAAAAGGTAGGGGTTTTGATTGTTCCTTCATTTGGATAAATTCAAAGGGTTGGTTCTTAAATCACTTTAAAAGGAAAATTTTGGGTTGTGCCTCCATGTGAGTGAAAGGTTGGATAAGGGTTGTGCCTCTTGGTGTGAAAACAACATTGTAAAGTGTTTTCACTTCCATCAATAGTTATGTCACTTATATATAGTATGACATACTCTAATTTTGATAGTGTAAAGATTAGATGTAGTATCACTTTGATCCAAACTATTATAAAATTTCATGTATCCAATATTTTATTTGTTTCTGGATATTTATCTTAAATTTGATATATATTAAAAAATTATTAAGTGTTATACTCACCCTTCCCCCTATTGACCATTCAGCCATTTTCATATTGGGACCAAATAGTATAGCTATGTAGTATCCATCCAATTAGGTGGAATAGAAACAAGATTTTCACCAGGAATGATCATGATAGAAAACTATACCTATCCCTTGTATGAAACCCATAACAAACAATTATTAAGTAAATATTTGAATCAATAAACCATAGGAGGAAAAAAATATTTCATATCTCCATAATTTATAGTAACACTAGTAACCTAAGAAAAAATCCATCCCAGATGATGATGGTCACGTCCGACACAACCCTCCATTGCATCCCACTCTTCAACTTAGACATAACTCCCTCCATCAAAAGATGTAAAAAGTACCTATAAATGGTAATGGATGATATGGGATTGATACATTTCTAACCAATACATACCTAAAATCAAATTAAACTTGGTAATCTCTAATACAAATAAATTCCAGAGAAATTTAGAGCAACCAATCATAAGGGATATTTCTTACATCATTAAATGACCTCATATTTCACAACAAAAAATAACTCCATATAAATATTATATGGATAAAAAATCATCCATTAATGGATTATAAATGAAATAATTTGATGTTACAATGTAAAATAGCATAACTATTAAAGTGGATACCAATAAAATTGTACATATGACAGTAGAAGGTTAAACATCCAAGTTAACTAGAGTGGGTGGAATGGCACAAAAAATTGATTGTAACTTGACCTTGAGACCCTATAAATTTATCCCCATATATCACCACTCTACTTTTACTTTTAAGTCATTGTGTTCATATAGGAGTTATTAAATTATAGGTACTTTTATTTTATTTTATTTTTAAAATGGTAGGGGTCGGTTTTTTAAAAGAGATTTAGAATCGAATTAAATATGTTGGAACCCTAAAGGGACGTATTTTGGGCATGTAATGGGGTTATATGGTGTTTAGGGATACATTAGTTAGAAGTGGAGCTATTTTGGGGACTAATTGTGCCAGCAGTCACCAACTAGTCATTGGATAGCCACTCACTAGTCTGTGGCTAGCTAGTAGAACCCCCTCAAGCAGGGGTCGAACCAGCTAGATAGTTTTGGAATTAAAGGTTAAAATTACCCTCCCCCATATAGTTTAAGGGGTATCCTCCCTCTGTTCTCTTCCTATAGTGCACACGACAGGGGTTTCTCTTCTCTTTTTCCCATCAAGAACAGTCAGGGGAGGGGTTTCTAGAGGATTTAAATGTAGATCCTAGGTATTTCTTAGTCTCCATTATCTTATGTTGATCTCATCATATCCTATTATTAATTTTTAGTTTCCAAATTTATGGATTCAGTATTAATTTTACTAGATCATAGTGGAAATTCCCATTCTTCATGGAGATTCCATGAGGCTTGAATAGAGGAGATCTCATGATGACATCTGTCTATCATCATATGTCGTTTCTTGGAGGTAATCCCTGCATTGATTTTCATAGGTTTTTTATTCAATTTTAATTTAATTTTTAATTAAAATGTATTCTCCCATTGGGGATTTATCTTTTCTTTCATATGGTACATCCTAAGATGGCCTTTTCCCACATTTGTGCATTATTTTGAAAATAGGCATCACCATTTGGTGTTTTCTAAGTGTTTTTACATATATTAATTTAATTTAGTATTTTTCTTAATCATTGGTATGTTATTTGAACTTGAATGTGGTTTGGAGTGTATTATGGACTTTTAGTGAGTGTTTTTCCATGGTTTCAATGCGATGAGGTTGATGGGTGAGCTTATAGGAATATGTAACTATTTTAATTAAAATATAATGCTAGTTAAAATTAATCATAGTTATTTAATTAATTATAATTTCTTTATAATTATTTAATTTGGTGTTTTGGATATGAGATAGTCCCTCGGTTTTTTGAATTGTGGTGGGATGGGCTTGTGGAGCCTCGATGAGAGTTTTTGGGATGCTTTTAAAAGGAGTTTTCACATTAGTTTAAGGTTGGTTATCCTTATCAATTTACCCTTTTGTATTATAAATTCACTTATATACATAAGTTATGTGTGTAAAAGCCACTTTATGTGGTGTTCCTTTTTAAATTTTTTTATTTTTTAAATAAAAATTAAAGCCTATGATGGAATTGAAAAAGGTATTGAGGGCCCTGATGGAACACCATGTACTGACTGGACATCACTACCACTAATGGTCAAGGATATAAATTGAATCTAGAGACCTGGGACACTAGAACCCAATTTGGGATGTGAATTAAAAAAATTGAAATGAATATGTCATAGTGTCCCTAGTGACAGGTGACCTAGTGGTGACTCGAGATTCATTTCCAAGCGGTTAGCTATATGGGATACCCTAGAGTCAGTGGGATCATTGAGATGATTGTGGGGTGAGGGTTCCTCCCCTACTAGGACATAATTAATTGGTTGGTAGACCCTATAGAAATGGGTGGATGGGTTGGGTGTTCGGGTCGGCCTAGGAGTACTAGGAAAGGGAATGGTCCTAAGGCCATCTCCTTAGTGTTATTGGCCTAAGAGACCACAATGAGACCTAGGATACCCTTATAGGTGCCCCTATAACTAGTGACCTCAATGAGAGGAATTAAATGGTAATTAGTATAGATGGTAGTGGTTGTCACCTTAGAACCTATAACAACTCTTGTCTTTATTAAACATTAAATCATTATTTATTACATAAAGATACACATAATACAATCTAGAAGATATTGAAGTCTAGTGTCTTTGGGAATTAGTTACATAAAATTACATCTTAAACATGGGATACAACAACATTACTAAAAACATCCTTAAAAATGTTTTAGAAATCATCAGTTCTCTAATACTACGTGGGATAACTTGGCGACGTACATAAGAAAGATGTGATCTATAAATCCTAGTAAGGTAATAAAAAAATAATTACATAAAGAAAGATTTACATGTTAGAAAATAGGAATTTCTTTTGGGATATAAAATGGGTGATCATCAAAGACACGAACAATGATTTCTGATATATCATTACAATATAAAGGCAGCATGGGAATGTGGAAACAACATTAAACAAGACATAATAAGCATAAGTCATGGTTAACCACCATGAAAACGTAACATAATGTTCTCAGGAAAACTTCCTATGCACCATATATGGAATCTCATGAGATTAAAACATTACTCAATGCATTGGACTGATATCTGGGTACACCCATTATAATCATATCATGTGCATGCATAAGTGTTCATTATAGATGATATACATAAGAACAAATTTCATTAAGTTTAATCCCAAGATAATGGAGTAAGTATTATATACATGTAACATCCCAATAATTTAAGTATAAGTACATAAAGGTGAACACACTTGATAGGAAATGGGTAGAGGTATTCACTACGCAATTGATTGTAATGGAAAATCACAGTGAAATTTTGGAACCATAATGGGGGCACAGAAATGTTCATGGGATGGATTAATGAGATTGAAAGGGGTCTATAATCATTTAGAAATAATAAGAGAATTAATTTGGATATTTAAGAACATATCCCAACATTTGTAATTTGATATAACCCTTGGATATGTGGAAGTGAGAAGTGTTCTTAAATAAATGGTTTTAAAACCTAAAAATATAATATGGGTATTGGAGGACTAATAAAGGATTTATAAAATTAATGAAATAAAAAACACATTAATTTAAAGGGGAAATATATTTTTTTTCTTGGACACCTTTTATATCATTTATTAGATCACTTTTGGGTCATTATGATGTCATAATACACACCATATATTTATATCATATTTAATTTTTACCCGAAAATTTGAATGTCTCAAAAAATTATGAAAAATTCACAATTGGATAATTTTTATGTGCTGATTCCAAAAATAATATTTATTTTATAAAAATAATTTTCTAAATATTTTAATTTTCACTTTTAAAATATAATCAATATTTATTGATAAATGTTGGGTTTTTTACAATAACATTTTTCAAACCCTTATAAAAATTGGATTTGCATAACAAAAATTATGTTATAATTTATATTTAATAATCATTATTTTTTAATAATATTTTATTTATTTGTTTCAAAAATCCATTAATTCAACAAAATTAATTTCTTAATTGAAATTTCATATTACCCAAAAATACAATTTGTGCTTTATCGTATCAAAATAAAAATCATTTATAAATTAATAAAAATAAGAAGAAAATATATTTATTATTCTATAAAATATACATATTCATATTATTAGGGTCTTGATAAATTTCCTTTTATTTCACTAGAATACTCCCTAAGATTAAGGTGAAAATGATAAGATTTTCATGGGGTGGTTTGGTGTACATAGTTTGGGTAGTGATCCCAATTATCTTGAACTTATCTATTAAACAGTGTTACTCGTTCTTTTGTTGTTGGACATAATATTAGGCTTAGTAAATGAATAAAATACTAGTTATGTTATCTCCCACAAAAAAACTAATAAATGGTCTTCATAAGGTATGATCCTTCTAGTTTAGGTCTTTACTTCCTTTGTCTGTGTCAATTAGATTTATCAAAACCTTATATTTATACTTATCATATGATCATTGTTCAATGGATATATTATGAATAGTTATGATTCTTAATGGTATTTTAAATTCGATGGGATATAGTAAAACCAAACAATTTTATGTGTTCTATATAACAATAATAGTTCATTTAATTCAATCACAAAGAGATTTATATTTTTAAAAGTTTGGGTCATTACAATATTCTCCCCTTCAAAAAATTTTCCCTCAAAATTTCCATTTCACATACTAATATATAAGAGGGAATTTTTGTTTCCTCGCCTCCTCTAGTTCCTATGTCCCTACATAAAACATTCATGATAGTGAATGTACTAAGAGGTACACCTGTTATGTTTCTGAAATTCTCCTATGATTTTCCATACCAAAAGTAAGGGACCTCTCTCCCTTCTTTTCAATTCAAGAACTTTTTTTGTATTTATCATTTGGAAACTAAATTGGATTTGTTTTTATGAATTTATAAAGATCAAATTACTAAAAAATTTATTTCCTAACAATGAGATATAATTTAACCACTATCATTATAGCATTTACCTAAGCCGTTACTATGATGAAATTAAGTAAGGGATCCTCTCATTATTCTTTTCATTCAAGAATCTCCATTATCTTATGCATTTTATCTCTAATTAACAATTTTGGAATATGTTCTTAAATATAGCACTTCCAATTCTTGTGATTTATAAATTATGATAGACCCCTTTCACTCTCATTAATCTCTTCCATGAACATTTATGTGCCCCCGTCATGATGCCGAAATTTTATAGTGATTATCCATAACAATTTTTTTTAGTGAATACCCATTCCCATTTCCTATCAGGTGAGTTAAAATTTAAGCAGTTATACTTATTTTATGAGGTACATACATGAATGTTATCCAAAATCCATTATTTTGGGACTAAACGTGATGAAATATGTTCTTATGTATATGATCTATGTGGAACAGTTATGCATGTACATGATATGATTATGATGCGTACACCTAAATATAACTCCAATTCATTGGGAAACGTTTTAGCCTCCTGAGATTACATGTATGGTGTACAAGAGCCTATCCAAATCACATTATTTTATGTTTTCTTAGTGGTTAACCTTGGATTATTCTTATGATTTCATGTTTAAATTTTTTGCCACATTCCCATGCCAACTTTATGTTATCATGATATATCATGACTCATTATTCATGTCTATGATTCTCACCCCTTTTATGTCCTATAAAAATTCCTATTGTCTAATGTGTAATACATTCTTTCTGGTTTTTTTTCCATTACTGGTGTTTATAGATCACCCCTTTCTTATGTATGTCCTTAAGTTATTCCATGTAGTATTTGAGAACCAATTATTTCTAAAGGCATGTTAAGGAAGTTTTCAGTAATGTTGTTTTATCCCACGTTCAAGATGTAATTTTATGTACCTAATTCCCAAAGGCACTAGACTTCATGATCTTTTGGCTTTTATTATGTGTATCCTTATTTAATAAAACATGAATTAATGTGTAATAAAGATAGGGGTTGTTATAATTGGTATCATATGGTTGTTTAGTTATTTTTGGGATTAGGATTAGAAAACTCTATCGAAAGACTTAGGGATTAGACTAAACATAATAAAAAATCCCTATGTTTTGGTAAAGTATAGAGTAATTGGTTTCCAAAAAAATACATCCCTATCTGGATACTACAAGTGGATGTGGATTTGGAATAGATGTACCTAAGGGTAACAACCAAAAACACCGCATTGAGCTAGACTTGATCAGGAAGTGGTGCACAACAATGGTCCTTGCTGCACACCTGGTTTGACACTCCCAGGGGATATACTTTTATAAATTCATAAGCTCATTACAAATTATTATTAGGGGAACAAAAAAATTAAATAAAATTTTATTTTAGGAAATATATCATGGATAACATATATTGAAGCCTAGAAATTCATAAGTTAAGGAGTAATTGTTTTAAAAAATTATCCCTTTAATGATATTAGATTCAAATTTATGTGTTTAATATTTTAAAATTACTAATCCTTATTTTTCACTATATTTTATCCAATGTCCAGAAATATGAGGAATCGAGTCAACAACCAATGTGATGAATTCCCAAATGAGATACCTAACATGATAGAAGATTAAGTAATACATCTTATGATCATGCCACACCAGCCATCAAAAATCATAATTAATAACTAGAACATAGTTGAATATCCAAAGACATCAAAGAAGAGGAGGATAGTGTCTCAAGGAAGTTCATTAGATAAAGGTTATAAAGAAAAGAAGATGAAATTTATTTTATGAAAAAAATTAAAAAGTGGAACCAAGGGAAATGTCACAAAGAAATTTGGATATGTTTTAAGTGTGGAAAGATGGGGAATCGAGTGTCCAATTTTCATGGAAAAATAGCTAATGTGATGGATGAAAATAATGTTTAATCTAAGGTTCCTTATACAATATTGTGTCATGAATGTGGATAAGTTGGGAATTATCTAAGACAATGGTCTATTCCAAGGGTTGAAAAGCATGATGAGAACAAACAATCTCCAAGATCAAGGGAATAAGGAAAGAACTATATTGAGATGGATCATGATGATTTAATTACATGTAACATATAATTTAGAGTAGTACATGTCAAGTTGTATTTCAATTCATGACATATTATCATATCTTGTAATACCATTGAGTCACCACCTAAAATGATTTTTCATCATCGAAAAAAAACATCTATGATTATGTATCACATGTTGAAGTTTGGGGGAATGTTCTCCTAGAAAATATTATCAGTCCCCCTTTAGTGGAATTTGATGTAATTTTGGGAATGGATTGAATTTAATTATATAGACCCAAAAAAAATTCCATGATAATATAATCACTCTTTATATTAAGAATAATCCCTTGATTCTATATAGTTGAATGTTGAATGAATCTTCTTTAGCACCAATATCTCAAGAATGGATATTATTGCCCAAAAAACAAACGTATCTAGATTAGATTATTAATTCTAAGGAAAAGATAATCTTTTAAAACATTCCCATTGTGAGGAAAATACATTGAGGTGTTTCCTAAATAATTTCATGGTCCTCCTCCTATCCAATAGTTTTAATTTTCAGTTGATCTTATACTTGGGAAATTTATATTATCCCATACTTTATATAAAATGGATGTTGTGAAACTTGAGTAGCTGAAGAAAAAACTACAGAATAATTTGGATAAAGGGTTCATACACTCAAGTTCTTCATCATGGGGTGCACTAGTCCTCTTCTTCATGAAGAAGGATGGTGTAAGAACCCAGATCTCTTTTCAGGTATGTTTTTCCTTTTTTCTGGAGTTTTTAAGGAAAATGAATTTTCTGGAAATTTCAGAAGTACACACCGTGTACTTTCTTGGTACACGCCGTGTACTCTTTCCCCGGCTCGAAGCTGTGTGATGGATGTGTCCGGGCCACACACACGGTGTGTAAGGATGAGGTGGAGGCCAGTTATTTTGGAGTACGGAAAAATTAGAAGTACACGCCGTGTACTTTGTTTTCATGAAATGGACCGGGGTCGCGTATAACCCTCATATTCACCTTCTTCTCCAGTTTTCGGCCATCTGAAGAGACCCGTACGGCCAGATCTTAGATGGATGGTCGCCTTGCCGTTCGTTCTCCGATTCGAGCACAGTCAGTTGCGTTGGAAGCGCAGCGGTGAGTTCTTCCTTCTGCTTTAGCCTTGTTTCCTGATTCCTCCTCGTTACCAAGTTATCATAGGATGAGCGTTTGGTGCGTTTTCTCAGATCTACGTCATTTTAAGGGGAATCTATCATCGAGGTTCACGTATATCGATCTCCTAGGATCGAGGTAGGTGGTTTGTGCCTTTCCGTTGAAAGTTAATGAATATTATGTGCAAATTCCACCAATACTTGTGAACGGGGTATTGCGTGTTGTCTGTTTTTCCCTTGTTGCTTGCCTGCTTTACTTGATTCCTTTAGTAGAGGTTATTGCTTGTGATTAGAGTATTTTGTTTGTGCTCAGATTTCTTTTCCATGATTATTCTGCCTGTGTTGGCGTTTTGCCAGTTGCCACGCCTAGTCATAGGATAGTGGAATAGTTGTTTTATTATTGATGTTGAGCCTTAGTTGATATCCAAGTAGTTCTTGAGGTTTACTTGGATGATATACGTGCGCTGAGCATGTTTAGTTATACTCAGGACTGTGAGAACCTAGAGTAGTAGACCAATGGGAGAATTGACGGAAGGGCTTCTCCAGAGTGTCTTTTAATTACGATACGCGGGCTATAGGGGGAATTGATGTTTAGTGATTCCCCAGAGATCCATTAGTACGACCTGGGCCATAGGGGGAATTGACGTTGAGTGCTTCCCCAGAGAGCCTTTAGCACGATACGAGACTACAGGGGGAATTGACAGTGAGTGCTTCCCCAGATAGTCTGCTTAATTACGTGACTGAACCAGAGGGGTGAGACTGTGTGTGCCACTTAGAGGGTTTCTAGTACTTATAGGTTGAACCATAGGGGTTAGGCTGTGAGAGCTACCCAGAGGGTTACCTTTTTCCTTTGTTACCGGTTGTTTACTTGTGCACTTCTTTTGTTAGAACTGTGGATTATAGCTGTTGTGCTTTTCTGTTTACTGCTTCTTGTTTTATTACTGCCATTTATTCATTGACTGTTAGGCACAGATCTTTGGGTGATTGCCTACAGGGATTGTATCTCACACCCTGTTTGGGATATGCTTTTTGGCCCAATCAGACTATGTTGCTGCAGGTATAGATAAGGGCAAGCGCCCTTCTACTTCAGGATCTTGACTGCACCAGGAGCTGGGGAGCATGGGACCGAGCCGTGGCTCGCGATGCTGAGGAGCTTACTTTGTTTTCTTTTGCACTTGGTTTCAGTTGTATTTTAGCATGTTGTTGTGTTTGTTGTTTTCCTTAGATACTTATACCTGCTGAATCATTGTTATCATAGCTATATATTTGCATTGTTTCCGCTGTCGGTATGCATGTAGTTTACTGCTTCCGCTGTTATTTTTGTTTTCTTACCTTGTATACCTTACCGAATGAGGGCATAGTTTTCCCACCAACTCACCAAGGCCCTCGCTGCTAGTCGGCAGCCTCTGGCATTTGGGGAAACGTGCTTGAGGTCACGTGGCAGACCGGGTACAGGCACCAATGGATGGGCTCCGGACTCGGGACGTTACAAAGTGGTATCAAAGGAGTTCTTTTCTTGATTTACTATTTGGAGACTATATCCAGGGATAGGATGGATTCGGTACTTGGTATTAAGCTGTGCTCGGGAGTAGCTAACCCATGTACAGGGAAAGGCCATACTACCTCGTTAATGGCAGTTTGCTGGTTTTGAGTTCTATGGTTGATATGTTTTCACCTAGAGTGATTCACATGACTTGTGCAGTTATTGTTTTAATATTTCGGTTCTATTTCTATCGCAACCTGATGAGATGAGGGTATTCCATCTCATGCATCATATAGGAACTTGTAGAAATCACATGTCATGCATTCTTTCCATGCCATCTAGGGTGCATTAGCGATTGCATGCTGTTGTGATATGCTCTGTGTAGATTATGCATGCTGTTGTGATAGATGCTTGATAGATTCTCTGATGTTGTATTATAAAACTGTTTGTTTTGTTCTTTGCTTAAAGTGAATGATGAGGTTTGGTTCTTGAGGTGTTATGGGCCCTCACGGATCAAAATTTGGCACCTTTTCCCTTGTTTTTAGTGTTTCTGGAATTCTGCGCAGTTTCTGAGCTACTGCCCAGAAAAACCCGGAATACACGGCGTGTACTTTTTGGATACACGCCGTGTAGTTTTCAGGCCATCTCACTAACCGTGTGAGCAGAACACGGTGTCAGGGGAGTAACTTCAGAAACACGCCGTGTGAGTTCAGAGCCGTGTACCCGGCCGTGTCACTAACAACACGGGCCGGGGAAGCTCAGGTAGAACATGTTGTGTCCATAGGGAACATGTCGTGTAGTCCTGTCCAAGTACCCGGCCATGTCACGAACAACACAGGCCGGTGTTACCTTCCTTTCCACATGCCCTGTTTGTTCGGAACACGCCGTGTAGTCTTGCCCAGGTACCCGGCCATGTCACGAACAACACGGGACAGTTTCGCCTTCGCCTATGAACACCGTGCTTGTTCGGAGCACGCCGTGTAAGGACCAGCCGTGTAGACGGCTGTGTATTCAAAAACACGGACCACCGAAGCCTTGTCTAGTGCACGCCGTGTTTGTTTCGAACACTCCGTGTAGTCTCGGGTTGAGTCGGGCCGTGTGGGTTGGCCGTGTCTGGAGACTCGGGCAGGGGAATAGTTTTCACGTACACGCCGTGTGTGGTTGTTAACACGCCGTGTAGTTTGAGGTGTGCACGACTTGTGGGGTAGGAGTACACACCCATGTCAGTGGTTTAAAAAGACACGCCATGTAGTTTTATACACGCCGTGTAGTCGTGTTTTTCAATCTTTTGTGTTTTTATTCCCATGTTCCCGTTTGTGCTCTTGTTTTCTCTGTCCTTGTTTTCCTGATCTAAGGTGCGCTTTTGATCTTTCAGAGCTATGCCTCCGAGACGTCCTCTGGTCGTACATCTGTCGTCGGGCAGTGATCAGACGCCGGATATGGCTGATCAAAGACTTCCTGTCGATCCCCCAGCCAAGCCAGCTTTGGCACCGGTTGTCGTACCAGTTGCAGGTGCTGATGCGCAGTTCAGGGAAGGTTTCATGAGGATGATGCAGGCCTTCCAGGGAGCACCGCCTCCTGCCTCATCTATGGCAGACTTGACGCGGGTTTTCCAGCAGCAAAATCCTCCCATGTTCTCAGGGGAGGGAGGACCTCAGGCTGCAGAGTCGTGGCTGGAAGCCATGCTGACTATATTCGAGCATCTGGAGACGCCTCCAGAGAGGCGGGTCAAGCTTGCCACCTACATGCTCTGAGACTCCGGCAAGAGGTGGTGGGATGTGATCTCACAGGAGGGTCAGCAGTAGGCTATGACTTGGGAGGAGTTCCAGCGCATGTTCTATGACTACTTCTACCCGGAGACCCTGAGGGCTGATCGAGCCCATGAGTTCATGATCTTAGAGCAGGGTACTCTATCTGTCATGGAGTATTCCTCTCGTTTTACTGAGCTGTAGCGTTTTACACCCATTCGGGATTGGAGTGGGGTGTTCTTGGAAAGGAAGTTTGAGGATGGACTCAGGCAGGAGATCCTCTTGTAGGTGAACATCATTCATCTGAATTCCATTACTTCCATCGTCAACCAGGTACTGATTGAGGAACGCAATCTGAGAGACTCTGGAGCTGCGATCCAGGGCGGTTCGGCTTCCAGAGCTAGCTTTCCTTCAGATGACAGCAAGAAGCATCATAGGGAGCCTACACGCGGTGATTCGAGGAAGTGTGTCGCATCATCAGGCAGCCAGGTGACATGCAACCAGTGTGGCCGGGCAGGGAACACGAGGCCTCAGTTCCAGAGAGACCCCGTGGAGTGCCGATCTTGCGGAAAGTTGGGTCACCTTCAGCGTTTCTGCCAGGTTTTCCCACAAGAAGTAGGTGACCGAGTTTCTTCCATGACACCTCATTTAGGAGAAGCCCCACCAGTCTCTCACTAGTCAGGGAACTGGAGTTCTTTCGGCCATTCGGGCCGAGGTGGAGGTCGAGGCCGTGGCGGTCAGCCACCAGTCCCTCAGCACCAGTAGGGAGGTTCAGCTCAGAGTGGTCAGTCAGGGGCGCAGGGCCGCGGTGTAGGCCAGTCTTTCGCCGTGGAGCAGACTTATCATGAGCAGGATCCCGACCCTTCTACTATTCGAGGTACAATTTTAGTAGCCTTAGTTTTATCTTCATCCCTTTTCGATACTGGTGCTATGCATAGATTTATCTCTGTTGCTATTGTGGAGAGCCTTGGACTCTGCATCTTTTCTTCTGCTGACTCGTTGACACTAGACACACCCTTGGGGACGAGGGCATCTAGTGTACGCCAGTGTAGAGAGTTCCCTCTCAAGGTTGCAGGGTATCGCTTCTCATGGGATCTCTATGTCCTGGAGATGACAGGTTATGATGTCATCCTCAGCATGGATTGGTTGATTCCCTTTCAGGCAGTCGTCGACAGTTATCGCCGTAGAGTGAGTTTTGTTTCACCAGAGCGTGAATCTTTTCTTCATAGAGGTGAATGGGACGTTCGGGCGAGTTGGGCGGGACTTGAGCATCTTGGTCTAGGAGGGGTGATAGCCCAGATTGCTAGTCTTTATCTGGATGATCAGGGGACTCCACAGTTGGACTTTCCTCAAGTGGTGGATCGCTTCAAGGATGTCTTTCCGGAGTACTTTTCGGGTTTGCCTCCGGAGCGTGAGGTAGACTTCTCTATTGAGCTCGTACCAGGAGTGGCACCGGTGTCCATTCCCCCCTATAGGATGGCCACACCTGAGTTGCAGGAGCTTAAGAAGCAGTTGGAGGAGCTACAGGCTAAGGGTTTAATTCAACCCAGTACTTCTCCTTGGGGTTCGCCTATTCTGTTTGAGAAGAAGGAAGACGGTACCCTTCGGCTTTGTGTGGATTATCGGAAGCTGAACCAGTTGACGGTCAAGAACCGATATCCCTTGCCGCAGATCGATGACCTTTTCGATCAGCTTCGAGGAGCCCAGGTGTTCTCAAAGATCGACTTGAGGTCCGATTATCATCATTTGCGTGTTAGACCATCATATATACCTCTGAAAGCCTTCAAGAGTAGGTATGGTCTATACGAGTATACAGTCATGCCGTTCGGTCTCACGAACGCACCTGCAGTTTTCATGGAACTGATGAACCAATTGTTCCATCCTTACTTGGATTCCTTCATCGTGGTCTTCGTGGACGATATCTTGGTGTACTCTCACACTCGACATGACCATGACACACATCTTGAGATCGTTCTGAGTATGCTGAGAGAGCATCAGATTTATACTAAACTCTTGAAGTGCCACTTCTGGATGGATCAGATTCACTTCTTGGGTCACGTCATCTCAGAGGCAGGAGTATTAGTGGACCCAGAGAAAGTGAGAGCTGTAGTTTCCTGGGAGTAGCCGAAGAACGTTTTTGAGGTACGGAGCTTCATAGGGCTGGATGGATACTACAGACGCTTCATTAAAAAATTTTCCCGTCTAGCAGCACCTTTGACAGGTCTAACCAAGAAGGGGGCAAATTTCTTATGGTCATATTCTTGTGAGTCAGCCTTTCAGGAGCTGAAAGGGAGGTTGACGTTAGCACCGATACTAGTCTAGCCAGAGCCAGGCAAGAGATACACTGTTTACTGTGATGATTCGGGTATCGGGCTAGGAGCTGTTCTTATGCAGTGAGATGGAGTCGTTGCGTACAGGTCTCGGCAGTTGAGGCCACATGAGAGGAACTACCCTATGCACGATCTGGAGTTGGAAGTTGTTGTTCATGCCTTGAGCTGTTAGAGACACTATCTTATGGGAGAGCACTTTGCGGTTTTCACTGACCACAAGAGTCACAGGTATATCTTTACTCAGCGTGATCTAAATCTGAGGCAGCGCAGGTGGGTCGAGTATCTTAAGTCTTTTGATTTCGATCTTGCCTATACACCGGGAAAGGGAAACGCCATGGCAGATGTGTTGAGCAGGAGAACTCAAATTCAGGCAGTTCATGAGGCCAGTAGGGAGTGGCAACTGATGGCTCTGTTCTCTGAGATGCATCTGGAGGTGCACGACAGGCAGGGACATACTTTTCTATCTTCTGTAGCTATTACCTCCATGCTACTGGATCGGGTATGGATGAGGCAGCTATCAGACTCAGAAGGCTTAGTCCTACAGGAGAGTGTGTTAGGAGGGGACCCTCTTCCTGGATGGACAGTGGTTGAGGATGAGATCTTGCACTTCCAGGGACACGTATGGGTGCCAGCAGACATACGCGAGGAGTTGATGCGGGATTTCCATTCCTCTGTTTGGGAAGTTCATCCTGGCATCACCAAGATGTATCAGGACCTTAATCGCCAATACTAGTGGCCAGGTATAAAGAAGGATGTTGCTGGTTTTGTCTAGAGATGTTCTACTTGTCAGCAGGTGAAAGCAGAACATCAGTGACCAGCAGGCCTTTTATAGCAGTTACCCATTCTGGAGTGGAAGTGGAACTATGTTGCGATGGACTTCGTGACCGGATTGCCGAGATCACCTCGAGGGAACAATGTTGTTTGGGTTGTCATCGATAGACTTACGAAGGTTTCTCACTTCTTGTCGATCAAAGAGACCTTTAGTGTCGATGATCTGGGACGACTTTACATCAGAGAGATCGTTCGTCTGCATGGAGTTCCACGCTCTATTATTTCAGACAGATATGCGCACTTTACCTCTTGGTTCTGGCAGGGACTTCAGAAGGCCTTGGGTACACAGGTACTTTTGAGTACAACATACCATCCCCAGACTGATGGACAGTCCGATCACACGATCCAGGTGCTTTAGGATATTCTTTGAGCTTGCATCCTTGATTTTGGAGGTTCTTGGGAGAAGCATATTCCTCTGGTGGAGTTCACCTACAACAATAGTTTCCGGGTGACCATTCATATGGCTCCATACGAGGCTTTGTACGGTAGGCCATGCCGATCACCCTTATGCAGGCTGGAGGCAGGAGAGACAGCTTTGCTGGGACCTCGTCTTGTTCAGGAAACTTCAGAGCAGATAGAGCTGATTCAGAAGAGGATGGCTACAATGCAATCTCCGCAGAAGTCTTATGCTGATCAACAGAGACGACCTCTAGAGTTCGAGGTCGGTGATCAGGTCTTCCTACGTGTCGCACCGAGGTTGGGACACAAAAGGATTTGGAGACAGTGTAAGCTTTCACCACGGTACGTCGGGCCGTTTGAGGTCTTGGAGAGAGTGGGGCCGGTTGCCTATCGGTTGTAGCTACCTCAGAGGTATCGGGCCATGCACGATGTCTTCCACGTCTAACAGCTCCGATGTTACTTTTCAGACCCATCTCACGTCTTTCAGCCTGAGGAAGTCGAGCTTGAAGCATATGTGTTGTTCAAGGAGCATCCTATCCGGATTGTCGATCGTAGTACGAAGGTTCTCCATGGGCGGTCTGTTCCTCTGGTACAAGTGCTATGGCAGCACGGGCGAGTACAGGACGAGACCTGGGAGAGGGAGGCCGATATACGATCGCAGTGGCCGGAGCTGTTCGGGTTTTCTCCTTCTCTGCCTCGTTAGGGAAATTCAGGGATGAATTTCTTTAAGGGGGGAAGTTTCTAAGAACCCGGATCTCTTTTCAGGTATGTTTTTCCTTTTTTCTGGAGTTTTTGAGAAAAATGAATTTTTTGGAAATTTCAGAAGTACACGCCGTGTACTTTCTTGGTACACACCGTGTACTCTTTCCCCGGCTCGAAGCCATGTGCTGGCCGTGCCCGGGCCACACACACGCTGTGTAAGGCTGAGGTGGAGGCCGGTTATTTTGGAGTATGGAAAAATTAGAAGTACATGCCTATACTCTAAAAGTACACGCCGTGTAATTTTTTTTCATGAAACGGACTGGGGTCGCGTTTAACCCTCATATTCACCTTCTTCTCCAGTTTTCGGCCATCCAAAGCGACCTGTACGACCGGATCTTCGACGGACGACCGCCTCACCGTTCGTTCTCCGATTCGAGCACGGTTAGTTGCGTTGGAAGCACAGCGGTGAGTTCTTCCTTCTGCTTTAGCCTTGTTTCCTGATTCCTCCTCACTTACAAGTTATCGTAGGATGAGCGTTTTGTGTGTTTTCTCAGATCTACGTCGTTCTAAGGGGAATCTGTCGTTGAGGTTCACGTATATCGATCTCCTAGGATTGAGGTAGGTGGTTTGTGCCTTTTCGTTGAAAGTTAATGAATATTATGTGAAAATTCCACCAATACCCGTGAACAGGGTATTGCATGTTGTCTGTTTTTCCCTTGTTGCTTGCCTTCTTTTCTTGATTTCTTTAGTAGAGGTCACTGCTTGTGATTAGAGTATTTTGTTTGTGCTCAGATTGCTTTTCCATGCTTATTCTGCCTATTTGGAATTTTTCCAGTTGCCATTCCTAGTCGTAGGATAGTGGAACTGTTGTTTTATTATTGATGTTGAGCCTTAGTTTATAGCCAAGTAGTTCTTGAGGTTTACTTGGATGATATACGCATGCTGAGCATGTTTAGTTATACTCAGGACTATGAGAACCTAGAGTAGTAGACCAAAGGGAGAATTGATGGAAGGGCTTCTCCAGAGTGTCTTTTAATTACAATATGCAGGCTATAGGGGGAATTGATGTTGAGTGCTTCCCCATAGAGCCATTAGCATGACACGGGCCATAGGGGGAATTGACATTGAGTGCTTCCTGAGAGATCCTTTAGCACGATACGAGACTATAGGGGGAATTGATGGTGAGTACTTCCCCAGAGAGTATGCTTAATTATGTGACTGAACCAGAGGGGTGAGACTGTGTGTTCCACCTAGAGGGTTACTAGTACTTATAGGTTGAACCATAGGGGTTAGGCTGTGAGAGCTACCCAGAGGGTTACCTTTTTCCTTTGTTACTGGTTGTTTACTTGTGCACTTCTTTTGTTCGAACTGTGGATTGCAACTATTGTGCTTTTCTATTTACTGCTTCTTGTTTTATTACTTGTATTTATTCATTGACTGTTAGGCACAGATCTTTGGGTGATTGCCTACTGGGATTGTATCTCACACCCTGTTTGGGCCATGCTTTTGGGCCCAAGAAGACTATGTTACTGCAGGTATGGATAAGGGCAAGCACCCTTCTACTTCAGGATCTTGACTGCACCAGGAGCTGGGGAGCATGGGACCGAGCCGTGGCTCGCGATGCTAAGGAGCTTACTTTGTTTTCTTTTGCACTTGGTTTCAGTTGTATTTCAGCACGTTGTTGTGTTTTCTATTTTCCTTAGATACTTGTACCTGCTGCATCATTGTCATCATAGCTATATATTTGCATTGTTTCTGCTGTTGGTTTCTGTTGGAATGCATGTTGTTTACTGCTTCCGCTGTTATTTTTGTTTTCTTACCTTGTATACCTTACCGAATGAGGGCATAGTTTTCCCACCGACTCACCAAGGCCCTGACTGCTAGTCAGTAGCCTCTGGTGTTCCGGGAAACGCACTTGAGGTCATGTGGTGGACCTGGTATGGGAACCAGTGGAAGGGCTCCGGACTCGGGACGTTACAAATGGGTTAATGTGCCTTTTCATTGATTATCATGAGATAAAAAATATCATGATGAATAACAAGTATACTCTACCTCATATTGATGACTTGTTCGATTAGCTATGTGGATCCCAATACTTCTCCAAGGTGGATCTTTAGTTGGGTAACTGTCATGTAAGGGTAAAGAATGAGTATATACCTTAGACTACTTTGCATACAAGGTATGGTCACTATGAGTTCATAATAATGTCATTAAAACTAACTAATGCTCCATGAGTATTCATGGACTTGATGAATAATGTCTTTAGAGATTACATTGAAATTTTTTGGTAGTCTTTATAGATGATATTCTAATATAATTAAAAATTAAGGGAGAGTAATATGTTCCTTTGAGAACTATTCTAAACACCTTACAAAAGGATAAGATTTAGAAAAAGTACAAAAAATGGGAGATCTAGTTGAAGGAAGTCTCATTCTTGAGGAATATTACCACAAGTAATGGGATATCTATGGAACATTAAAAGACAAAATTAATTTATGTATGGAAAATTCCAACCAAGATGATGAAAATATATATTTTCCATGGATTAGAAAGGTACTATCATTTATTTTTGAGAAATTTCTCATGATTTTCAAACCCTCTAACCCAGATAACTCAAATGGGTGTCAAGTTTGTTTGGAATAACGAATGTGAAGAGAGTTTCAAGGAGTTGAAAAAGAGGCTTATCACTGCACCTATCCTTATGCTACCCAAAACTGGGGAACTTTTAATGGTATACATAGTTTCTTCAAATATTAGCTTGGTATACACACTAATAAAGAATGAAAAAGTGATAGACTATGCCTTAAGGAAATGAAAAGTTCATGAATAGAACTACCCAACATATGATCTGGAGTTTTCTACAATGACATTAACATAAAAATTTTGTGTCATTATTTATTTGGGTAGAAGTGTGAAATATATATGGATCATAAGATCTGAAAGTATATATTTATATATAAAGAGATGAATATGCACCAGAAAATTTGGTTAGAGATGACTAAGGACTATAACTGCTCAATCCACTACCATTATAAGAATGTAAATAAAGTGGAAAAAACCCTAAGTAGAAAGTATCCAACAATTTTATCATTGATGAGAATTGAGAAGGATCCAATCATATTATACTTGAAAATTATGGACATGAGAATCATAAAGGAATGAACATCATCAATCATTTCATAAATGATTACTCAAACATACCTTCTGGAGAAGTTAAAGGATGCTCAAACAGACACTGTTGAAATTCCAAAGATGGTGGAAGCCATAAGAATCAAGAAATACTCAGAGTTCAAAATTAATTAAGGAGTTATATGATTTGGGTCACAACTATGTGTACCAAAAAATCCTGATTTAAAGGAGTTTTTGGATGATTCACATAGCTCAACCATCTTCATCTGTATTTGGAGCATAAAGATGTATCAAGATCTCTGATAGCACTATTGGAAAGACAATATGAAGAAAGAGATCATAGAATTTACCTCAAGGTGTCTTGTATGTTATCAAGTGAAGGATGAAAGGAAAAAATACAAGTGGATGATGAAAACATTACCCATACCTATATAGAAATGGGAAACCATAACTATGGAATTTTTCATGGGTCTTCTAAAGGAATCAACAGGAAATAATGTTATATGGGTTGTGGTGGACTATATTATAAATTTATCTCACTTAATTTCAATTCAAGAGTACTTATCACTTCATCATCTTGCAAGGATATACATTAGAGAAGTGGTGAGGCTACATGGAACAACACTATTTATTGTATCAATTGAGATCTAAAATTTACCTCCAAGTTTTGGAAGTGTCTCCAACAATCTCTAAATACCGATTTGAACTTCATCATTGATTATCACCATCAAAAGGATGGTCAATCTTACCAGACTATCTAAACACTTGAGGACATGTTGAGAGAATGCTCAATGGACTTCAAAGGCGGATGTGATCAACATATTCATCTTGTTGGGTTCTCATATGATAATAGTTCCCACTCAATCATCCAAATGGATCCCTATGAATCCATTTTTCGGAAGAGGTAAAGAACACCTACATGCTGAGATGAAGTTGGTGAACATAAACTACTAGGTCCAAAAATGGTTGATGAAATGGTGGAAAAGGTCATAACCATTCAGAATCAAATCAAGGCTGCTCAGAGTTGACAGAAGATCTATTATAATAATTTTCAGTGAGACCTAGAGTTTGAGGTTAGAGATAAGTTATTCATCCATATATATCCATGGAATAAATTCATGAGATCTGGGAATAAGTCCAAGATACATCGGTCCCCTTTTGATTCTTGATCACATCAGAGTGGTGTCCTATCGACTAACACTTCCACCTAACCTATATCAAGTACATAATGTGTTACATATATCCCTCTTGGGAATAAAAGTTGTACTAAGAGGTATGCATAAAATCATACCTAAATAAGAAAAAATATAAATTAATTGGAATAACATAAAAGAAGTGGTTGAATAAAAAGAGGAGAGGGAGATCCCTTACCTTGAGAGGGTTATTCCAAAATATTGGGAGGGTACTATAGAGATCTTAGAAGAACCTTGGGAGGACTATTATAGGGTAGGGAAGAGTAAAAATATTCTCAAAGATTTTGAGTGAAGATAAAGGGGGCTTGGGTGGATTTATATAGGAAAAGAGAGGGTAGTTCTTTATTATTTCCCAAACTTAGGTTTTGGACTCTATAATAATGTAATCAAACCCACAGACCTTCCCATGATTTTTTCCCATTTGTTCTACCAAATATAAGTGGTTTTCATTATTTTATAATTATAAGGGCCTAAATTATTAAAATAGTACCCTTGGTGATGTGTAAGTGTGTAACTTCCCCCAATCAGGCACTCTCTCACGTGGCCAAAAAGGGTTGGTTATGTGACCTCAAGCATGCCTCCCTATACACCAAAGGTTGTTGAATAGTATTAAGGGTGTTAAATGTATAGTGGGGAGACTATACCCCTTGGTATTAATTTTCATAAGAGTATAATATAAACCATATAAATGAAAGAAATCAATGTATAGATGTTGCGAAAAACAATAACAAGATCCAAATGAATAATCTAATAAATAATAAAGGAATAATGTAATGACATTATGGGATATAACTAAAATTAAATATAGAAACAATAAAAGTAAAAGAATATAAGGCTCAAATAAAGACTCAAAATTCCTTGATCTGAAACCCCACGTTGGTCCCACCTCTAACTCAATCCCATCCAGTAAGCAAGTAATCAACTGCAATGTCCATTTCCCTTTTCCAAACCTACATCCAAATAATCTATTTGGGTACCAAACGAAAGACTAAATAGGGTGTGAGTATAACTTTGTAGGTTGAAAACACCATGACTAAACTAACCATTGTGATAATAAGTTTATGAAATAAATTGATAAACATGTGCATTAATTAATTTAAAAATTAATAAAATACAAAAAACAACCTACATCAACTCTGTACTGGAATATCTATGAGCATATCTTGTGATAATGCCAACCACAACCATTTTACCATGGTAAAATAGCCTTCTTTGGTTCCATTCTAGAATATCTCGTATCATGTATTACAACCATACCAACCACCACCATATAACTGTAGAATAGTCTTAACAATCTAGGTTAAAGACCTATAAGCATTATAACAGCTGGGTCAAATCCTTATAAGCATTACAGCATGGGGCTGGGTTAAACGTGCTCAATATGAGCATTAAAAAATATAGGTTTGCAAGCTCCAGGGCCAATCCCAATATATAAGCACTACAAAATGGAACACAAGGCCTTTCATACATCATGGATATCACAATATCACATCATAAATATCAATGGTTAATTATCTGAATTACCATTTATCTTTTATATGCCACTTTAAATTAAATCACAATTGATTAATAGTCATAAAAATAAAAAATAATCCAAAATATATGGATTCTATATCAAGAAATCACATAAGGTATCATGCCATGTTAAATACAAATTAAACCATTAGCCAATTCAATTATATTCATGGTCCACTCACCCCCACAGGTAACCATAATCCAGGTCAGAATCCAATCGAAACAAAAGGACTTAAAGGAATGATACCATTCAATATTTAATGGTTTTGGGTTCACATTACGCTGTAAAAATCACAATATTTCATAAACAAGTAAATTATCTAACAATAAGGTTAAGATTTAGACCCCCTAACTTAACCAGCTAAGAAAGAAATGTGTCCAATAGAAAAAACACATGAGGAAGAAGGTTCGTATGATTGTAAAGATAATCCTAGATCAAAACTAATCAAGTTAAAAACAAAAAATGCACAAGGTCAAAGGATTTCACTACAATGGTTGGAATAAAAAGTGTTTTAAGGTAAAAAAAACAGACTTTCTATGGATTGATTATGTAAATGGGACATCTGGAATGGAGGTTGGCACTCCAAATTCCACAATAATATTCCCTAGGGTCAATAGGGGAATAGTTGTAGTAAATTAGAATAAAATTCAATCCCATAACATACTTTAAAATAACAGGTCATGGAATTACATGGAGTGTAACATAATTACACATCGTGTAAATATTTTTAATGGGATATCCAAAAAATTCATCACCAAGGATTTATTTTATTAAAACACCCAAACATTACATAATGTTTAATCCATTTACATAGCATGTAAATATTATACAGATGGTTTTGAAGACCACTTTTCTTTTAAATGACCCTAACCCACTTAAAATCTTCTCAACTTACCAAGAACCCATGAAACACTTAACCAATTTATACCCACACTTAGTTTATTCAAACAAGAACGCATCCCTAAACTTTAAGTCATTTTCCACAACAAAATATCTCTATATAGATCCTCTATGGGTCATCTCATGTTTCCTCACAACCCAAGAATATGTTTATTCAAATGAAAAACATCCACAATGAAAACACAATCGAAATAAATGTTAACACAAAACTCATAGAGAGATGTACCAAGAAAATGACAAAATCTTACAACCTCCCCACCATATATCACATCATCTTAAAGATTCTCCAAGTTTCATTGTGAGGTATCAATGAAAAAGTTTGGCCATTGTGTTATAATATCAAACTCCCTCTCCTGGGTAGCCTCCTAAACTCTCACATGGTTCCACTACAATTTAACCAATGGTATAGTCCTACCCCGAAGAAACTTCTCACTATGAACCACAACCCTTATCTAATACTCCTCAGAGGATGCATCAATAAAAATCTCGATGACTACTACTTATATCACATGGGAAGGATCTATATGATATATCAGTTGTTTTCAAACATGGAAGATGCCATGAATGGAATTGTTGCACTATGAAAGGAATAAATGGTATGCCACTGGACCCACCTTTGGAATTATTGAAAACAGACCCAAAAACCTAGGTGATAGCTTTCTCTATTTCCTTATATGACATTGCCCCAACCTAGGAAAAACTAGAAATAAAACATGATGACCAACCTTTAATTCTAGAGATCATCTCTGATGGTTAGCATACAATTTCTACCTACTCCACAGAGTCACAAACTTCTTCCTAATCAACTGAACCTACTCAGATGTCTCTGCATAAGACTAGGTCAACAAGTGATGACTCACCTGACTCTATCAAACAAAGAAGTGAATGGCATGGTATTCCATATAAATCCTCAAAGGGTTCCATTTGGATCAATTTCTGGAATCTATTATTACCTGACTACTCTATAAGTTCCATATGTTTCTCTCGTGAATCACCAAAATCCAAAACACACACTCATAACATATCCTCCGGAACTTGAATAGTCCTCTTAGATTAACTATCAGTCTATGGATGATAGTTATGCTCAAAATAACCCACGATCCCATAACCTTATGAATACCCTTCTAGAAACAAAATTTGAAATGAGGATCCCTATCTGAAATGATACTCCCCAGAACATTGTGTTACCAAACCACATCGCACATATAAAAAATCCCCAAATCATCAACTATGAAGGTTTCCCTGATAGAAAATAAGTGGTAAAAATTAGTCATGTGATCAAAAAAAACCCATACAGTGTCATTCCTAGGGGTTGTCCTGGGTAATCCTATCCCAAAATCTATTGTGACATCATCCCATTTCCACTAAAGAATGGGAAAAGGATAAAAAATACCAACTGGTCATCGATGCTCGGCTTTCACCTGTTGAAAAGTGAAAGTTCTATACACGAAGCTTTCCACGTAATTATTTATTAATAACCACTAGTATTGTCTATGGAGATCATGATAGATCTTTGTTAAACTAGGATGCACCACACATCTAGAAGAATTAAATTTCCTCATCAACTCCTCACGCAAGCCCATAGAAACCCATACATGGACATAGAAAAGAAGAGAGTTCCTGCTACAGATAAACCATCCAGATGGTGTCACCCTACTATAAAATTTTTCTCTCATAACAAAGCCCTATAAATCAAACAACTGCTCTATCTTAATCCAGACCAAAAGTATGGGTATAAAAAAATGTTGAAGCCAGAGGTAACCATCTTGAAGACTCGTAAACATCAAAATGCTTGTCTATAAAGAGTACCATTATCTACTACCCATCACAAGACTCCTGTACTTCCTCTTTATGTTTCTTTTTGATCAAAGAATTAGAAATGAAATTTCCCTTTCTTGGCCTATAATCTAATTAAAAGTTATAAGATTTTAGATACTCAACCAACCCACCCTACTAAAGGTTGAGGTCTTACTAATAAAGGATATACCAAAGGATCTCTTAGTCTGTCTAAACCATAAACCTATCACCCATGGGATAGTGTCTCCAACATATCAGGTCATGTACAACTATTTCTTACTCCATATCATCAGTAGGGTAATTACTCTCATGCATTCTCAGCTACTAGGAGTCATAAGAAACCACTCGATCCATCTGTATTAGAACTTCTCTGAGTCCAACTTCGGATGTTTCATAGTAAATGTTATATTATTTACCTATCCCAGGTTAACTGATGATAGGTTTTGAGGTAAACCTGCCTTTAAAATCCTAAAATTCATTCTTATAAGAATCAGACCAAAAACAATTCACCCATTTTATGGTTAGCCTAGACATCGGTGCTACCAATCAGGATAAATCATGGATAAAGAACTAATAATAACCTACTAAACCCAGGATACTCATAATCTCAAATATATTCTTTAGTTGTTCCCAAGATACCATGGATGTAACTTTATTAGGGTCCACTAATACTTCTACCTATGAGAAAATATGGCCTAATAAGTGCACTTTATTAATCCATAAACTACATTTGGTTACCTTGGCATAAAGCTGATGCCCTCTCAATGTACTTAGGATGATTTTAAGATGCTTGGCATGATCCTCTGCTAATTGGGAGTACAATAATATATCTTTGAAAAAACTACCAAAAATGGTCTAGAAAAGGATAAAATATCTTATTAATTAATTCCTTGAATTCCACTGATGTGTTAGTCATCCCAAATGGCATCACTACGAATTCATATAAGCCATATCTACTCCAAAAAGTAGTATGAGGTATGTCTAATGGTATCACCCTTTACTGATGATACCCCAATCTCAATTAAATCTTGGATATGATCTTAGAACCTCTCAACTAGTTGAAAATATCATGAATTAATGGAATAGGATACCGGTACTTGACCATCATCTAGTTCAACCTCCGATAATCCACACATAAGTGTAAAGATCCATGAGCCTTCTTGGTGAAGAGAACTGGAGAACCCCAAGCTGATATACTAGGCCATATGAAGCCTTTTGATTCTAGATCTTCAAAATGAACTTTCAATTGTCGATGCTCAACTAGTTTTATCCTATTACATGAGATAGAAACTAGTTCTTCTCCCAACACCAAATCGAACATGAACTCAATCTCTTGATCTGGAGGTAAGCCATAGAAATTTTCTAGAAAGACATCTTGAAAATAGTAACCCACTTGAGGAAAATAATCCTACTACATTCCACTATCAACTAGATAACTAACAACAATCTAAGTCATGAGATAATCCAATTTACACTGAATTGGTCCTAAACTACGAGCCTAGAGATCCCACTCACCTTGGTGAAAATAAATACCTCCTTCTAGAGATAGAAAGGTAAATCTCCTCTGATAACAGTGGATGTGATCCGGGTATGGAACTAATTAATCCACAGTAAGAATAACATTAAATTATATCACTTATATCAGGAATAGTTCCCAAAAAATAGTAACCACCAATCTCTAGAGAACACGCCTTACAAAAATAGATATTTTTTTACCGCACTCCCAATGGTGTGTCGATGGTCAGATAACTATCCAAGATTTCCACATCTAATCCCAAAACATTTTCAAAAAAAATTATATAGAAAATAATGAAATGCTCTTGTATCAAAAAAAATACAAGATAACGTAGATTATATAAAAATCATACCTATGGTGGTAGATGGTCCTATATCCACGATAGAAAAAGTAATCTTCATAATGTGCAACCTACTTTTCCCTCTACCCTGACTACTCTTATCACTTATACCTTGGCAGAAAATGTCATAGAGAAACTTATTTCCACTTAAAGAAGATCTCCTAGATCACCCTACTGAAATGGACTGGTTACCTTCAAGGGCCTCTATTATATTTCCTTCCATGATGAGTTCGTGGGTCATAACATCCTCAAAACTAGTAAAACATAATAAATTTACCTAAGACTTAATATCATAGTGAAGATCTTCTTGAAAACATCTATCCCTAGAGATCTCATCAGCTACCAAATATGGTGTAAAGCATTGTAGGTCAGTGAAACATCCAACATAGTCCACTACTGACATGCCCTCCTGCATCATATGCATGAACTCGGGATATTTTTCAACCCTCAATGTCTCGAGATAAAAATAGATTAAGAACTTTTTCTCAGAGACCTTCCAAGATAGATCATAATGTTTCCCATTTTCCTCCATAATGTCCCACCAATTCTTCTAAAGTTCATGAAGCATACATGCAGCAAGCTTCACCCTCATATCCACAGGTGTCTTGAGATTCTTGAAGATCGTCTCTACTAACTCATTCTAGAAGTCATCTGACTTGGTTCCTCCTTCTCCAGTTAACATTGGTAGATGATAAAGCTAAAACTCTCTTTTCATCTCAAACATCAAAGGAACGATATGAAATCTCTACCTTTCTATGGATCGCATGACCCCATAGAATCTATCTCAAAGATGAACACCCATATACTCATCAATATCTACAATAAGATACAATTAATCTCCATTATGATCGTGCTAATTTCCTCAATCCTGAGACTTAAGTTGAAGAATAAGAGGAGGCATTTTCCCTACAATACAAAAACATGCATTAGAGAATAGGCTAGCAAGAAGATAAACCTAAATAGGTGAAAACAATAAAGAGCCACTAAATCCTAGTCTCTCTAAACATGGATTACAAGTGTTTTATCCTGACACATTAACTCATTTCATTTATCTAGTAAAATGGATATCTCATATCACAGTTCAATAGGAAAGTATATATCACTTGAAAAAAAAAAGATATTCCCTTATCATGAATAATGCATGAAAATATATCCCTTTGTGTCTATTATGATGCATGTATTATCATATCACACCATATTGGGCCATGAGTACCAACCTCAAGAAAGAGTAACATCATAAAACAAAAACCTCACACAACATGTGAATCACCAAAAGTGAAATAGCATCAACTGTAACAAGCACATAGCACAATAGTAATCCAATCTCTAGGAACTTTGATTTTCCCTTGTACATGGGTTAGTTACTTCTATGAAAAATCCTATTACCAAGTCCCAAAATATCCTAGTATTCTTTCTACATTTCCTAAATAATAAATTATAAGAAAAGAAAACCTGCTCCTTTGATACAACTTTGTAAAATTCCATGATATGTCACTCTCTCACATGGACAAGATGGGTTGTTTACAAGACCTCTAGCATGCATCCCCGTATACCAGAGGCTGCTGAATAGTAGTGGGGGTGTGAAAAGTATAGTGGAGAGACTATACCCCCTAGTATTAAGTGTCATAGCATTATAATAAAAACCATGTAAATGAAAGAAATAAAATTATATACATAGGGTAAAATAATAATAATACCCAACTGAATAATCTAATAAATAATAAATGAATAATGTAATGATGTGATGGAAGTTCACTAAATCTCATGATAGAAACAATACAAGTAATATAATAGAAGACTAAAATAAATACTCAAAAGTAATCGGTCTCGAACCCCACATTGGTCCAACCTCCAAACTCCATCCCATCTAGCAAGAATGAAATCAACTACAAGGTCTTTTTCCCTTATCTAAACCTATATCCACGTAATATGCTTAGGTGCCAAATTGAATCCTGAATAGGTTGTGAGTATAATTCATTAGTTCAACACCACCATATCTAAAATAATAATTATGATAATATGTGTATGCAATAACGCGATAAACATGGGCATTAATTAATTCAATAACTAATAAAATACAACAACAACCTCCTTTGGCTCTATTCCGGAATTTCTCTGAGCATGTCTTATGACTATTCCAACCACAACCATATAACCAAGATAAAATAACATGCTTCGGTTCCATAATGGAATATCATTGATCATGTCTTACGACCATGCCAACCATCACCATATAACTATGGTATAGTCACAATAATCTGGTTCAAAGACCTATAAGCATTACAACATCTAAGTCAAATACCTATACGCATTACATCATGGAACAAGGAAAATCCCGCTATCTGTAAGAATTACATCATGGGACTGTGTTGATCCCATTCAATATAATCATTACAATATATAAGTTTGAAAGTGCCTGGGCTAAGCCTGATAGATAATCATTACATCATGTAACACAATTTCAATCATACAGTATGGAAATCATAATATCAAATCATAAATTTCTATGGTTAATTATGTGAATTACCATTTATCATTTATATACCACTTTCAATTAAATCACAATTGATTAACTATCATAACAATAAGAAATAAACCACAACTTAGGGATTTTACATCAATCAATCACTTAAGTTCTTACGTCTTATTAAATACTCTATAAACCATTATCCAATTCAATTATATTCATGGTTCTCTCACCCCCATGGGTAACCGTAATCCATGTAAGAAGATAATTGAAACCAAAGGACGTCAAGGTATGATCCCATTAATTATTTAATTAGTTTGTGTGCATATCATTTTTTTGCATCACAATATTTCATAAAAATGGAAATTATAAAACCAAAGAGTTAGGATATATACCTCCTACCTTTACCGGTGAAGAATACAATGTTTCCAATAGTAAACACCCATGAGGAAGAAGGTGAAGATAATCATAAAGAGAGTCCTTAATCAAAACTGATCAAGATCAAAACCAACAATGCACACATTCAAAGTATTTCACCACAATAGTTAGAAGAAAAAGGGGGTGAGGTTAAACCCCTAACTAGAAAGACTTACCATATATTGATCATGTAAACAGGATGTCTAGAAGGGAGTTTGGCGGTCCAAATTCACCTGGAAGATTCCCTAAGGTCAAGAGGGGAAGAGATATAGTCATTTAGAATAAAATTTATCCTCACATTTTACTTTAAAATAGTAGGTTAGGGAATTACATGACGTGTAATGTAGTTTCACATAATGTAAATATTTTTAATGGGATGCACTAAAAAACACATCACCACTAAATTATTTTATTAAAACACCTGAATATTTGATGACCAGTAATCCATTTATATGGTGTTTAAATATTCTACAGATGGTTTCTCAACCCATTTTTCCTTTAAAAAAATAAACCGTATTAAAATCTTTTCAACATACCAAGAACCCGTGAAACACTTAAACCATTTATACTCGTACTTTATTTATTCAAACAAGCACACATCCCTAAACTTTAATTCATTTTCCCCAAAAAAGGCTCTCCATGTGGATTCACTCGGGTTTTTCTCAACTTTCCTCAGAACCTCAGACTGATTTTATTCAAGCGACAAACATCCTTGACAAAAACGCAACTGAAAGAAAATTTAATGAAAAACTCATGGAGATATGTACCTAAAAATGATGGAATCTTAAAAAGTGAGTCATGTTCTTACAGAAATGATTTTAAATCCTTAAAATATAATATAGGTTTTGTAGGATTCATAAAGGCCATATTAAATTAATAAAATAACTAAAAAACACATTAATTTAAAGTGGGAACATATATTTTTTCATGGATACCTTTTATAGAATTTAATACATAAGTTCTGGGTCATTATGATTTCTTAATACATACTGTATATTTATACCATATTTAATTTTTACCCAAAAAATCAACTATATCATAATATTATGAAAATTTTACCATTGGATAATTTGGACATGACGAATCCAAAAATAATATTTATTTTATCAAAATAATTTTCTAAATATTTGAATTTCCACTTTTAAAACAGAATCAACATTTATTGAGAAATCATGGGTTTCTTGACAATAATAGTTTTAAACCCATATAAAAAATACAATTGACGTCAAAAATATTTTATTATCATTTACATATAATAATAATTATTTAATAATAATATTTTATTTTTTTTTTGTTTCAAAAATACATTAATTCACTAAAATAAATATCTTAATTGAAATTTCATATTACCCAAAAATACAATTTGTGTTTTATCGTATCAAAATCAAAATAATTTATAAAATAACAACAATAAGATGAAAATATATTCATTATTATATAAAATATAAATATTCATATTATTGTGGTCTTAATAAATATCCCTTTATTACACCAGTAAATCCCCTAAGGGTAAGGTTCTCAATGGTGAGATTTTAATGGGGTGGTTTAGTGTACATGGTTGGAGTTGTGATCTCGATAAGCTTGAAATTATCCCAAAAACATTTTCTCTCATGATTTAGTTGTTGAATCTCATGTTAGGATTTTTTAAGAAAAAATTCTAATGATATTATCTCCCTTGGAACCTCTACTAAATGAGATTCATAAGGTATGATCCTGCTAGTTGAGGCCATAACATCCTTTGTCTGTGACAATTAGATTTATCAAAACCTTATATATATACAAATAATATGACTATTGTTCAATAGTTATACTATCAATAGTTATGATTCTTAATGGACTTTTAAATTTTATAGGATATAGTAAAACTGAATAAGTGTATGTTTTTTTATAACATAATAGGTCATTTAATTCAATCATAAAGGGATTTTTAATTATAAATGTTTGGGTCATTATGGAACAAGTACTAATGATGTGATCTTGAGGGGCCATGGATAGTGGTGATGAATTTAGGTGTTTGGCCAAATCCGACCCTGTATTAATGATTTTACCTATTTAATTTTGATGTAGCTATATGTTATCAGGTGTGCTTTCTGGGACTCGGCCTATGGGCCTGAGGCAATGTGATGGTGATGTTAAGGATTACCAGAGGTACTTCATATGATCCTTCTTTTGAGATTTAAATGATTCTGATGTTGTATGAATTTTACATGATAGCATCATTGGGGATTCCTAGTATATATCCAAAGATATCATTATTGATCCATATGAAAAATTCTTGAGACATAGATATTTATCCTATGGTCTTTATGGGACTCCCTTGATGTCATAAGTCCATAATATTCTTAGAATGTTTAGGATATAGTTGTTCTAGATTGGTTATTTTATTATTATTGTTATTATGGGATACCTAGGCTACCCCTATTATATGTATAGTCAAATGAGGGGACAACTTGAATTTTTGAGATTCCCATGATGCTTGGGATCTAGTCAGTTGGAATGGTGACATTGATTTGATTATGATCAATTATTTATTATAATTATTGGAAATTGGATTCAAGATAGTTGATATGGAGGTTGGAGAGATGCATAGGACACCTAGGATCTAGTCCTTGATCCATTTATAATGGGATACTGGTTGTTTGAACCTGAGAACTAGGGATGCATGTGTTACACCCTATGATCTAAGATTTATATGGTTGGAATGATATCATCACATTCTCAGAGTCACCCAAACATTGGAAGAGGTGGGTATGGTTGATCAAGGTCATTAGACCAATAGATTGATGGCCGTTCAATTATTTATTATTTTTATTGTTCTTATTTATACAAATCATTTCAATTTAACATTAACTGCATTTACTGGTTATGTATGGGACCACATTAGTGGTTCTCAACTAAGTTATGTACTCACATTTCTTGGGTGGTCATGTCACTTGGGTGCCCCGGAATACCTCTCAGTTTTTACAGACACAGGTTAGGTAAGGTCCTAGTATAATGTTGATGACTAAAATGAGAAGCTGAAGTGGGATTGGGGATTGGTATTGAGGAGTGTTTTGGGGTCATATTATATCCTTTGGTACATTTATTTTATTCTACATTTATTTGTATATGTGATCAGCCAAATGGTAGATCAGCCTTGTATGATCGTATAACATCTTTATGGAATATTATTATAGTTGTTATGTTTCTTTAATTTTGAGTAATATGGTTTTTATTAGTGATATATGATACTTAGTTATTTTATCCATTACTAATAACTCTGATTAGGGTCTATAGACTCCCCATTATACCTCTATTGACCCCTATTTCTAGTTATCTACCTCTAACATTTGGAGAGGCACGGATGCGGTCATGTGGAAAACCAAGTCAAGGCACCAGTCGAGTTTCCTATGACCTGGGATGTTACAAAGTGGTATTATAGGATTCCTTTTCTTTTTTATTACTATTTTCGGATATGGTTGATATATGAAATAGCAATTTGTTAGATAATTTGATGGATATTGGGTCGGTGCATCGATAACACATATTCTGAAAGGAATTCCAGGTTACCAAAGTTATGGGATTGCTTTTTGACCTTTGATGTTACAGTTGTTTATGATTTTTACCTTGAGTGAAGAACATGGATGTTTGAGGTTCTTGGTATGTTATTGGTTTTTATCTCTTGGCTCATTAGCAAGAGATTGGTGTTCATGCATCATATTTGGCACATAGATTTCACCTGACATATAGGCTTTCTAGTGTGATTATTATCATCAATGACTGAGGCTCAATTGTTTAATGTTTTAGAAAATGATCAAACAAAATTTTCTTGTATAATTAATTGGTGTAATTATACTCACCTAGTTCAAATTATATATTTTTTCTAATGGAAGTTCATGTGGATATAGAGTTTGATGCATGATGGTGATGATAATATGATACCTTAGTTAAAGGGACCAATGATGACTCTAATAGGTTGGTATAGGCATATGATTACTTAGAGATAAACTATATATGGTAATTATAATTCTGGTTATAAAAATAAATAAATGTTTTTGATTATTTAAAGTGTTAACAACAACTTATACGGTGTTTTACCAAATAGATTATTGGTGGAATTCAACTTAACCAGATCACCGACTATGGTTACTTGATGTGGATTATAACAGAAATATTCTATTATAAATGTGATAGACTAAGAGAATGGGATCCTTGAGGGGGTTTAATACTATAAAAGGAGGCCTAGTGAGGATTGGTTTGAGATTTTAAATTCTCAAGTGGGTAGTCTCATATGAGAATACCCGGTGAGTATTGGTGCCCTTTTAGGCGATTAGTTGGCACATGATGCCTAATACTTTTACCTGAGACCATAGAGTGGGTAGTTTTAGTCCATGAGTTTTCATGTGACCTTTTATATGTGAACATAGAGGTGTATCCCATAAGACATGAATTCCATGAGACATGAATTATGGGTTAGAAAGGAGAGCTTACTGCTTTGAGATATGGCTTAGGGTATTAATGATACAGACATTATGAATGAAATAGAGTGAGATCCACCAGGGTAACCTATGTGATGGGTTAACAAAGGCTTGTATATTATTAGAAATAAGAAGCACCAGTGGGTTCTTTTCCTTGATATAGTATTGTCATGGTGATGCATTAGGGGTTTTCTCATAAAGGAACTATGAGTGTAAGTGTTTTCATATAAAGGTTTGGTTTTGAGGGAAGGACCAGAGGGGTACCATAACTTATTGACTTTGGGTGTGTTTTATTAGTTTGGTGATAGTGAGTGTAGATTATCATGACTAGAACAATGTTGAGTGGAATCTAAATTTGTGGTTGGATTAAAAAACTAACATTTAGTGGGGCATTGTCAGTGATTATGTCATGTTATTTAACTTCCATGTTGTGTGACTTCTGGGAGCATGAGCTCGGTGATTTTATTGGGTGGTATGGGATTGTACACCTTGTATATTAGATAAGATGGAAATTGTATATTCTGATTTCTTGTGGTACCCATTTTAATATTGAATTATTGACAATATGGGTGAAAGTATAATATTTATTGGATTGATAAATCAATTCTGGTCATAGTATCCTAGGTCTTTGATAATATTAGAGATGTCCTTCCATGGTAGATGAGACATAAGAATTGTATTGGGTTTAGTGGCATGACCGATTTGGGTGAATCATTTTCAATTAGTGATGGGGTGGGATGAATGTGTCTTGGAAGGGGTGTCAGGTGTGTATGGTGGAACTATTTGAGGTTTCATTCAAGGAGTGTTTAATGGAAGTTGTACGGTGGGGAGCCCACCATATCCCATTGAGTTTGCGACCCTTATTTTAGTGGAATTTTGACGGGTGATGAGGATAATGTTTCCATGATCTTGTAATGGATGGTGTGTAATGTTTCACAATTAGTTATCAAGTGTGACTAAGGTGAATACTTCAATTTATTACATGTGGTAATGGATGTAGTTCTAATCATGGAAGCACAAACCTCATTCTTGAAGGGTTTTTAGTATAATAAGACAATTCTTTGGACGGTTTTTATGGAATTTTTATACCGGTCAATAAATGAGTATGGTTTCATCTATATTCCTTAGAAAATGTTAGGTGTGAATTAATTTTTTCTATAATATGGAGTCTGAGCATGCCTTTAGGATTAGGATGAATAATGGTGATCTAAGAATGATCGGATTGGGGGTTTTAGTGCACGTAGCATAGCAGAGCATGGTGGGTGTTTTGGTCAGTTGAGGATCCAAGCAGGTAATTGTGTTTAGTGTTGGTTTAATCTTTGGTGAGTGTGTTCAAATGATCCTGGAAGGACTATAGAGTTTAATGAGTTATTATAAGGTGTTTAATAGCATATTGGTGGGTAAAATCAAGAATTTTTAGGATTGGTCATCCTAGGGAGGTTCAACTTATGTTCTCAAGTTTGTTTGGATGTGGTTGTATTAGTAAATGCAACAATCATGTATTATTGGATACAATGAGAGTATTCTAGGATGGGTATTTGTTTTTACAGAAAAGTTAGGGATGTTTGGATTGGTGTTTGGATGAGGGAAACTCATCTATTTTGACTCAAAATTTGATAATGAGAATCAGAACCATCCATTGGCCAGTATTTTTGTTTATGGTTAGGTGTGGAAAATTATAAACTACATTGGGTGCATCTATAGAATGTGATATGGGTGTTTTGGTAGAAAATTCATATGGTGGTAGGTTTGGATGTCTGGAATTGGACTTGTGAGATAAACCCTATGGTGGTGAGCTCTATAGCCATGAAAATTAATTGGAGAGTGAAACATGGGTGTATCTAGATGTACGGATGTCATGGAGCATAGTTTAGGGTTTAAATGATAGTTATGAGTATTATCTCGGGTTTTTATGGTTTGAGCACCTTGAAATGGATAATGTATTAAGAAGAGTGTTTGGTGTTTGGGGATAGAACTTGGCCATTTGTTTGTGAATTGGTGACCAGAGTAAGTCAAAACCAATAATGGGATGCTCAGTAAGACTTATCAAGGGTGTGAAGTATTATTATAAGGAGATTTTTAGACCCCAAATTCATACGAGCATTCTGAAATTAGAGGGAATTTTAATTTTTTAAAAATTCTAGGGGTCAATTTCTGAATTGGGATTAATAATTGAGTTAAAATGGTTGGAACCCATCAAGGGAGGTATTTTGGACATGGAATAGAGGTATAAGGTGGTAAGGGATGCTAGGGTGAGTAGTGGGGCTATCCTAAAAATGATTGGATAGCTATTAGAAACTATAGTAGTCATCATCTATCCAATGGTTTCCCAATAGCACCCTCTAGAGAAGGGGTGCCACCATCTTGCTGATGGACCCATACCAACAAGATTTTGGATGAATTAAAGTTTCAAATGACCCCCCCCCCCCCCACCATGAGTTTAAGGTGTAAGAATACCTTCCTTCTCTTCCTATGGTACGTGTGAAAGGTGTTTCTCTCCCTCTCTTGTTCCCTTAAAGCATCCTATAAGGAGGGTTTTTGGTGTCTTTAAATTTCTATACTAGGTACGTCTTGGCCATGTTCATCCTCTATTGATATCATCCTCTCTTATAATTGATTTTAGGTTTATTTTTTTAATGATTCTACATTGATTTCACTGTATCATGGTGGAATTGATCATCCAAGCACCTCCAAAACATCATAAAACCAAATTTAACCAAACCTAAGGGTGTCACAATTCTAAAAAAAATTCCACTTTCTATCCCTAGAAAGTTATCAGGATTATAGACTCATAAAGTAGTAAGTACACTAGTACATCATCATCACTTCATGCTACCACATCCTATGGATTTCTCACACTCCAATAGTACATGGACTAAGGGGATAATTTTACCATGAAATAGCTTAATATTACAATCTATAATCTGAAAAGTTTTTTCAAACATAGAGTTTTCAGGCTAAATATCCATATCTTCACACTGTATCATATAAAAAAGGTCTATTTTAAGCCTCCTAAATTGGGAAACATGAAACACATAGTGGATCAAAATAAATATACACAGTAATTCCAACTAATGTACCACTTTTCTAACATGTTTGATGACATTTAAAGTTATAATAAACCTTAGTTCAAACTTACCCAACTTTCATAGTCAATGATGTCCCAAATAAGGTAAAACCTTGATAAAAGCTCAATCACCAACAATAAACTCCAACGGACAACAAATATAGTCAACATAAGATTTCTGGTGACTCAAAGTTGTCACTAACCTATTTCAAATCAAATTTACTTTCTTCATCGTCTTTTGAACAAGACTCAGTCCAACTAAAAATCATTCTCCCATATCTACCCAAAAAAAGGAGATCTAAATTAATTCCCATACAATACTTAAAAAAAACCATTTTAATAATTTCATGATAGCTATTTTTGTAGGTGGATTCAACCAAAGGAAAATTATTTTCCCATGAACCACCCAAATCAAGCAGGAAAGCCCAAATTATATCCTTGATAATTTTAATAGATTACTCTGTATTTATATCCATATGAGGGTGATACTCCATTCTTAACATAAATTGGGTACCCATTACCTCTTGTAAACCATTCAAAAAACTAAGATGTAAATCTTGGATCTTTGTTAGAAACAATAGAAAAAGTTAATACATGGAGCATCATGATCTCTATAGCATACAAGTTATTGAGATCTTCCACCTTCATCACCTAACTAATATGATGAAAATGAGTTGATTTCATGAGTTGATCAACGATCACTCAAGTCACATATTTCCCTATTGTAGTCCATGTTAAACAAACAACAAATTATATGGATATATCATCCCACTTTTATAACATAATGGGAAAAGTGTGAGATAAACCGGAAGGTCTCTAGTGCTCTACCTTAATCTTTTAGTAGGTAAGGGATTGTAATATGAATTCTTCAATTGGACACCACATCTTGAGACACCACTATTGAAGTATCGTATTATCATAAATATTGGCAGTACCACTATACACGGACCAACTAGAATGACGTCCACTATCAATCAATTCCTTCCTCAAAGTTATAATAATGACCAATATGCTTCTAAAATGTAGGAAACCATCAGGAGACCAAGACCAGTCAGCCAAGGTCTCCCCGACATAAAGGATTTTACTAAAATATTAACCATTGGTTTCTACTACTTGTCCCAGCTAAATCTGATCATTAAATTAAGATTCATATTCCACATATTATAATCACACATTACCATCTACTTCTTTCACATCCAAGTGCACCTCACTAAACAAACATGTCAAAGACTAATATTCCATAAATTCCTTCAAGGATTATATCTATAATTTCCTACTCAACGCATCAGCGGACACATTCCCCTTTCCTGTTTTATATTCAATATCAAAGTCAAATGTTTCAAGATATTAAACTCATCATATTTTTCATAGTTTCATATACCAATGAATGAAAATATACTTCAGGCTCTTATAATCTGAATATACAAAAAACTACTCCCCAAAGAGATAGTGGACCCACTTATTGAGAGAATCTATCACTGAATCCAAATAAATATCATTGGAAGGATAATTATTCTCATAAAAGAATAGTTTTAAAGAGACATAGGCCACTAATGTTCTCTTTTTTATCATAACACATCCTAATCCCAAACCCAAGGCATCATACAAAATGTCAAAACCTGAATCTAATTCCAAAAGAATCAAAACTAGAACTGAAATATGCATCATATTCAATTCCTTAAATAATCTATGACACTTATCATTCTATTAAAACTTAATATACTTGAAATTAAACTCTATCATATGAGATTACATCTTGGATAAATCCTAAACAAAAATCCTATAATAACATTTCAAACCCAAGAAGATCAATATCTCGAACAAATTTTTGGGTTTCTCCCATGACATCATCACCTTAATATTTTCAGGATCCATTGAGATGTACCTACCAAAATTAACATATCCCAAAATCTTCACTTCATTGATATAAAACTAAAATTTATAAAACTTTCTATTCATAAGATGTTATTTTAGAGTTATAAGAACAACACCCAGATGATCGCTATCTTCCTCTGACTTAAAGAACACCAAAATATCATCCACAAAAAATAACCATGAAAGATTCCAAGAGTTAGTGAAATATTTGATTCATTGAATCCACAAATACCATATAAGAATTAGTATGTCAAAATTGAATAACAAAATACCCATAATGCTCATACCTCCTCCTAAAGATCCCCAAGCTCAAGTTTAAGTTCATTAAACTTAGTGGTTTATATATGATAAGATGGTAAGAAGATGGGACTAATTCCTTAAACCATGTCAATAGTAAATTTTGAATCTCGCTAGGGTGGTATTCCAGAAAAAATCATCAATAAAAACACCATGATACTTATCCACGATGGAAGGAAAAGTACCACTTAAATGTTGGTCGATATTGTCAAGGATCATCTCTGATAATTAGAATGAGATCATTTCAGCCTTAGGAATACTAGGACCCTCTCCCCCAAATATAGGATACCACTCACCCTAAAATACACAAGTAACCCCAGAAGAAGATATGAAATTAAAAAGATGATGATAACAATTTATTTGGTCCATAGAAAACCATTCAATCCATTCCAATTATGAGGTCAAAGATATCAAGATCAAGTTCCAAGAAATCCTATATAACCTCATAATCGGTGATCAAAACCTAACACTAATAACATTTAAAAACTTGTTCCTTCCTCATTTCTAAAGGAGTGAAAAGATCCATAATGAATGGAATAATCTTTGTGCATAATCCCAAAATATCAATTAACTTAGATGATATAAAAGACTTAGATGAACCTATTTTTTATCCCCACCAAATGAACATTAAAAAATATGAAGTTAAAAAAATAACTGAAGCTAAGGTATCACTTTAGTCAATGAAAAAAAGGCATGACCACCTATAGATCATGCTCTTGAGTTACACGATTGTGTGACCCTTGGTAGGACTCGTAATCGTGTAATCCCTGAATGATCATTTCATACATAAAAAGACAACCAATGAAGTTTTTCCATGACAAGGTGCATAATCAAACATGAGATCCATATTTGATCACATGATGTCCTCTTAGAGTTAGGAAATCGATGTCGTGATAACCAGATCATGCAAAGTGTTCATGTAATTCACATGATCGGCCTATTGATTTTACAACTCCCCATCAGACAACCATATGAAAAGTGAATGATGATGTTGAATTATTCATGCGATAATAAATATAAATGATGGAATTATTATATGATGGTATTTATATTATTTTCATATAAATGGATTATGAAATTTTCTTGATCGGTTCATTGATCATGAGAAGTTTTTTGGAAATGTTGGCCGAATCATGTGAAAGTCCTTACACATGTCAACCTAATCATGAAAACACCCTTGGACATGTTGGAATTATCATGATAAGGACCTTGGATATGTCATCCGGATCACACAAAAGCCCTTGGACATGTATTCATAATCATGTGAAGACCCTTGGATGTGTCATCCTAAACACCCGAAGGCCCTTGGAAATGTTCTCCTAATCACACAAAGGCCCATAAACATATCATCCTAATAAAATTATGGTCTTTGGACATGTATTTCTTGAACATATTGTGATGCCAATATGTGATCTTAGAAATAATAATTTAACCCCTAATCATGGTCCCTTTTTCAAATGTGTGGCTTTGGACATATTTTGTGTTAAAGGAGGCTGTTAATGATGGACTGATCATGTGATCAATATTTTCAAAGTGATAAGTGGATTACATCATTGATTACACATGGATTAATCATGTGAATAATGTAAGGAATTACTAACTTATGTGGATGTTCCCTCTAATGAATCAAGATGAGGTATATGGATTTCCCACTATGCAAAGTAGAATAAATACATAGGTGGTGATGCCTATAAAAAACAAAATTTGGAAAAACAAAAAAGGAAACACATATAGGAGTGGACTTTCTAGAGAAAAGGGGTCACAATATACTTCTACCTATAAAATTCAGGAGAGTAACTTAATAGAAATAAATACAATAAGCTACATGAGGGTTGATCGTGAGATAACCTATTGATCATGTGAATGCCTCTGGACATGTCATCCAGATCACATGAATTCCTCTAGAAATGTCATACTAATCCCTTGAAGTCCCCTAGAAATTTTAACCAAATCACACAAAGTCCTATGAACAAGTCTTCTTTATCACATAATATCTCAATGGGAAATTGATGGAAAAATACCATGGGATTCATTCAACCAAAAGATATAAATTATGGTATCTTTATGTGATAGAAGTTACATTATTCTTCATGGGAAGGGATCACTCAGTTTGTTTTATCAGCTCATTGATCACTTAAAATCCCTTGAACATGTTAGATTGTTCATGTGATAACCCTCAAACATGTTACCCTTGATAGGCAGAGACCCCCAGACAAGTCAAATGGATCATGTGATTCATGTGATTAGTTCATTGATCACATGAATTCCCCCATACATGTCATATGGATCATTAAACAACCCTTGTTCATTTCATCCTTAACAGGTATACACCCCAATAAAATTCATCTGGATCATGAAATTCACATGATAAGTTCATTGATCATGTGAAGGCCCTTGAACATGTTGGTTGGATCATGCGATAACCCTCATACAGGTCATCCTTGAAAGGAAAACACACTCTTAAGTCATCTAGACCATGTGGTTCACATGATTAGTTCATCAATTATCTGAATTCCCTCAAATATGTTTTATGAATCATGTGAAAACCCTTTTACATGTCATCCTTGATAAGAATACACACCCATATAAGTCTACCAGATCACACGGTTCATGTGATCAGTTCATTGATCACATGAAGGCCCCCAAACATGTCACGTGGATCATGAAACAACCCTCAAACATGTCATCCTTATTATGAATTTAGGGTTGGACATGTTCCCTTGAACCATGTGAACCCCCATCCATGAGAATTTGGCCAAGAACCCCCTTTATGTGGAGAGTGTCCATAATATACTAGGTGCATGAACTCATTCAACCATATTCATTCAATGTCCTCAAAAGGGACCTCATGATATTCCAGAATACTCAATAGACCTCTCATGGACCCCTCTATTTTTCTGTATAAGGATAAATACTAGATATGTGACATGTGAATCCAACTTGGTGTAATCCACTCAATATTACATTTACTCTAGCTTATAGGACCCAAATCCTCCTATGGGACTATAATTTTCCTCATCTATTAGTGAGTTAGGAACCTATGTGAACTATGAGGAATCTGATTCCTATTATAATAATTATAATTAGTATGAATTCCTAAGGACTGATATCCATATAAAAAAAGATTATTATATCTTTCTTTATCGTGTTAATGTCCCTCATAATGTTTCTAATCACAATCTAGCAGGGATGGTTTAATGCGTAAGTCCTGCACCTATATATTGTACCTTTGATACCTTTCCATCCCTTTTTTTCTCACACTGAGCATGAATCATGGGGGATAATGTATTTTCAATGATACTGCCCTTATCATAATAAAAATCCCCCATTATGGGCATCCTCACAAGGTGTAAGCCCCCAAATATATTTTCCTTTTCTTTCAAAAGGCCACAATCCTGATGAAGAAAACATTAGGGTGACCTCAATGTGTAAGCCCCATCCAAACATTAGGAAAACCTAAATGTGTATGCCTCATAAAATTTATATCTTACACTCTTAATTGGTGTTTCAAATCTTCTATTATCTCTTATTTCTCAAACCGATCATGACTCACATGGTCTTAGAGATCGATGATAGTTGTTCCATCAGGATGGGGATAATACGATGAATAAGGGCCTACATTTAGGTGTAAGTAAGATTACATATTATTTTCACAAATAGGTCCATACCTAGAATTTTCCAGCTCTAGGCAGCATTATATTCATAATTTATGGTCAAAAATCTTTCATTTCACCTTTTATAATGCAAACACATCTATAAACTAAACTATGAGGACTCTAATTTGATTTATAAAAAGGATACATAGGACTCCTTCCTAAGTCCTGATATCCCTATCCAAGGATTAAATTCCCTCATATATTTCCTTTTTAAATGATAATAAATGGCACCACATGCTCCTATATGAACTATATGTCTTTTTATTCCTATTTATTTCACAGGATACATAGGATGCCTCCTAGAGGTTCAATCCCAAAACACCAATCACCTCACTAGAAAGTAGTAAACTCTATATTTCCCAATCATATGGATTTATAGTACAATTAGTACATAATTGTTAAGAAATATTGGGTAAAATAATGGAGAACATTTGATATATATAGATGGTGTCATTGGTAGAACCCACTACTGTATGTACAGGGATTTTCTACCCAAACATTTTGTTAGGATAACTAGTCTCGTACCAAGATTTTGGGAAGATTCATGAACATATATTAAATCTATAAGAGAGTCCCAAAGTATGAAATAATTTCCCATCAAAAGGGTGTGATGATACTAACCTCACATACTATCAATAAATGTGTGTTCCTAAGCATCATTGGTAAGAAATTATAATGACCATCTGTCTTTGGAAATTAGGATCGTGGCTTGTTACAGATGTGGGGTCCATTGGGTATTTTATGGATAAAACATAATGATGTGATTTATTTTGAGACTATATTAATCCCCTCACAATCAAACATCAAGAAAAAAATATCTAGATGAAACAATATATTGAACCCGATGTGAATCTTTCAATAACAAAAATAAAATGGGTATCAATAAGTCAAGACATTTTTTTCCACCTCCTATGTAAATATGGTTAACCTAACATAGATATTTCATTAATTAAATGTAATTAGGTTTCCCATGGGATGGTAAATTCCATTTTTCATATTCTAAGTAAGTAAAATGTTCAAACTGATAAAGAAAATAAATATATGGATTCATCATGCATAACTGATTAAGCATGTTTCTCACTTGTGATGTTGCACTGATCGGTGACTTTTTTATTTTATTTTTCCTTATGATTATAGACACTATACTCACAAAAATTACCTTGACCTAAATCCCTGGAATCATTAAAAGAATGTTTAAGAACCTCATTTTAAGAAACAACATCATCTACGTGATGTCTTTAGTAATAGGTAGAAAACACAATGGTAAGGGACTACCACTAACATGGTACAATCCCAACCATAAAGGATATACACATAGGCCTTCAGAAACTGACATAAAAATCCAAAATCACTCAATGAGGGATTAAATGGAACCAGTGATGCATTTTTTCACTACTATTCACATTGGGAGATTATCCCTAGAGCCTAAAAATTAGAACTTTCCTTATCTTAAGAGGGTGGTTCAAGGAGTCAACCATAGCTCTATCCTTATTCAAGAGTGGTCCAAAAGGGATCCTATAAACCATAACCATTAGATATATCCAACCAAAACCCCTAAATCACATTATAAGTGAATTACTTGATAGGTCACCACCTTAGACACTCTAATTTGAACACCAAGGAGATCTCACCAGGCATGGAAAGTTGCAGGAAAAAAGGAATAGTTCCATATTCTTGTTTCTACTGATGAAGACTACCTGCATATTCCAGAGGCAACTAGTATGCAGAACCATATCCTTTATCGTTCATAATAATTCTTCCAACATATCCTGGAAGTAATCATGGGGAAGGAGCATATCCCCACCCCCGCGCATGAAGCCCATCAACATATCTCGAAAACACAAGGAGGATAGGAGTGGGATTATATCCCTACTTCAATCAAAGATTTATAACAGTATATCTTGGAAATTGATAATGTTCAGGCCTATATCCATGTACATACACTCCTGAAGTGACACAATATTTTGGCAGTGACAGAGGAGCTCTACCGGCATATTCTGATGATGATACGGATATAGGGACAGGTGCACATTCATATCCTAATAGCTAGAGAAACATATTAGCATGTCTCACATGAATATATGGATACTTAGGTGAAATAGAATATTCTTTATCTCATTTAGGGGGATTATTGGCATATTTTGGTAAAGGACAAGGCATAAGACTGGGCTCATATTCCTGCTCTGATTAGGATTTTCCTACCCAGTTTGGAAATCACCCTAGGACAGGCGTATATTCCTGACGAAGATACTCGACGACATATTCAAATGGCTTAGGTTCATGCCCAAATCTCCTCCTCAATTGAGGTTTATTAGAGTAGTGTGTAAATTACCTCAAGGTAGGTTCATATCCCTACTGATGAAATTAATCAGTATATTCCTACAACTTATAGGTGTCGTTCCATATTATTGATCCTGCCAATGAAAGACTTTGCCAACATCCTTTATAGGATATATTGGAGGAGGACCATATCCCTTATCTCATTCCATAGTTCCATTTTAATATTACTATGTGGAATTTATATTTGAACCAAGCTCATAATCCCACTTCAACCATGTTTTACTGACATATCTTGGTAACCACCCAAATGATGGATCATATTCTGACTAACAATATAGAAGATTATATATATACTCCAACAGATTCTCAGTAGATATCTCATATCCTCAAAAAAACTTATAGTCATCAACATACTCCATCAAACACCACACAGCAGGCCCATATTCCTACTTAACCCCAAAAGGTCAGTCGGTATATTCCAATCATGAAACCAAATGAGTCTCATATCCATGATCAACTTGATGCAAGTTTCCTTAAGGTCATACAATGAATATTTGTAGTTACTCAAGGGTCCTATGACTCTTCATATTAAGTGGAAGGAAACCACTTCCTTGATAGTCCTCCTCATTTTAGTAGATATATGGACTACCAAATCGTTATTTTAGACATCCATTATGGACAACCTCCCCATGGTAATATCTCACCTAGATAAGGAAATACTCCCCTTATAAAGACACCAATATATAGATAGGTGCTCAAAATAATAGGTTTAACCATATATAGTCCCCCAAAAACATCTAGTAACACTCCACCCTAGTTAGTAAGTGACCCAGAGAAGAAATCTTTGTGTTCTAACTAGGTGGAGGAATATGCCTTTGATGAGGGATAGGCTAGAATGGATATGTGTAAGGATCTAGCCAAAAAAACCTTCCAACCATGTTTTTTCCAATCACCACTTCCAATTAAAAAGTATAAAATGAATTTAAGGATGATTGAATTCCTTATTTACTCCCAAACATGTGGGAAACCTTTCAGTAGTTAAAGGCTAAACCCCTCCCTTATTGGGAATATGAGGGTCACCTCTAGGAAATAAATGAACTCTATTATATAATAGACCTAGCCACGCTCTCCATGTCCTAGTATCCAATATTAAAAAGGAATAGGAAGATCCTATGAAATACTTTCCTCAAGAACATAATGACTCTTAAGAAACTAATCATTGGATCGCTATAAAATATGCATATTTAAGGATAGGGTGAGTATAGGGAATTATAATTCACTCTATCCCAAGGATAGTAGAGTTACTTGGATTTGGGAAACTATAATTTCATATCCATAGGAGGGATCACAAGATCAGATAATGCACAATCTTATTGGTAAATCCAATGAAACTCCCATGTTACGAAAACACAAATGCATTGAGAGTATATGGAGAGGGATGCTAATAGGATCCTAAGCCTAGCCTCTCAAAAAAAAGTGGGGTGTCTCTCAAATAAGGAAGTATAAGCCTCAGATATCTCATCGAATCCCCATAATAGGTGGCTCCCATTGGGATCAAGCACTATATCAAGCCCATGCATGAGTAAAACTATGCCAAATAAATAAGATCCTGATAACAGCCTACATAAAATCCATCTGAGATAAAAACCAATCCCATAAGTCTAGGGTATTTTTTACTACCACCTCCACCCCCATGTTCATGAAATCCCAAGAGGATCCTAAAGAAATAATTAGTGGCTCTAAGTCAACCCCACTCCATGGGGATAAGGGAATTTTTTATCTCAAACACCACCTCATGGGTCATCGTGTGTTCGAAATTAGTATTATAAAGTACCAATGGAAGCTTTAAATTAAACTCATCCTATAGGGATAAGGTAATCTTCATCATCTCTAATAAATGGAACATTAATATTTAGGTTTGGTAGTATCCCATAGTATTCTGAACGCTAGTCATTCCTCCTAAAACAGGAAAAAATCCTAAAATTCTAGGAACACTAAACAATAATGGCCAAAAACTCCCTTGATATCACTATTGAAAGACCAAAACTAGGGGAACATTTGGAAAATACAACCAAAACCAAAAAGGGCCATGAGTAAAAATGAAACAATAAGAAAAATATTTGGATAGAAGACCTTGATATAACCCCTAAAGGAAGATCATGTGGTACATAACTACCCTACTACCTAGAGAGTGATAGGATAACCAATTTCATCTAGTTCACTTTGGTAAACATTATCACCACAAATATGGAAGATGATGCAGACCAACATTTGAGTGCTAAGGGGTGTAACATAGAAATAATACCATAGGAGGTAGGTGATATTGATGAGAAAACTATGGCTACACATACATGGAATTGAAGGAGTATCTAGAAATTGGCACCTCCAAATAATTATATACCACCTTCTTAATGAAATTACACCAAGGATAAAGGGAATGGAGTTGATAAATCCTACTCGCCACCAAAAAATACCAAAATTCCCTCTATGGAGGAGTGGCTAGAATAGTACAAGAATGAGTTATAAAACCTTTGAAGGATAAATAAATAATTACACAAGTAAAATATTCTCACTAGGTACCGTCATCAAGAAGAAATACAAAAACCTCCCCCATTCATCATGACAGATCCAATCTTCCTATGAGGATGGAACCTTAGCATTAGGTCAGTTCAAAATCTAGAAAACTAGAAAACATAAATGAAAAAATTTAGGAATTCCATGGTTTTCTCCTATAATGGAGAAAACCCCCTCCTGGTTATAATGATCATCTAGTCTGGAAATGGGTTGGAGATCAATTGGAATGGAAAGTTGGAAACTATAGCAAGATTTGATTGATTATCATACTTGATGGAGGGGTATTCTAGAAAGTATTACCCCTATAACTCCACAATTACATCTAGCCTTTAGCTTCTTGTATGGAATCCATGGATTAGCAATGTTCCCACATTTAAAGCTAATGGAAGTCGTACCCTAAATGGGTGGATGACACTTTTCCTCCACCTAATTTTTTCAATCCAACCTTTCCAACCTTAGATGATGCAAGGGATCTAAAACAACATATCAGACATTTCATATCCCGATGTTGCCCTATGATGGGCCCCCATGATAATCAAGAAAAAATGAAACTAATATGGTTTATACAAACAAGGGTGGGGCAAGCCTTCACTTGGTACAACAGACTCTCATTAGGGTCCATCATAGGTTGGGAATACCATCACCATGAATTTAGTTCCATGAAATAAAAAATGATTATTTTCAACCTAACAAAGTGAAACAAAACATGAAAGTGAGAGGGTTTTTAAATTTATCACTAGATATAATGTCATAATATACTCACTCATCATTAAACTCTCTCAAGATAAGTTATTGTAACTCTATTATAAGAACCTATGTAATGAGATACAAAACAAATCTATCCCAATTAATACCTAGGAGGATTATAAGATTTTGGAGAAATATCACAGCACCTAGAAGATTTCATTCGACAAACTAGGGAAAAATATTAACCCATGCCTACAATATAAGGGAAAAGTCCCTTCAGGGATGAAACCATCACTGTCACACTCGAGATTGTAATAGTGCCCACTGAGATGCCCATGAAATCACCACATCACTTAGAACCTCCCACTATGCAAAAATTTTAGAAAAACTACCCTCAACCAGAGGTAAAGAAATATTAGGGAAATCCATGATTTGAGCAATGAAAGAACAAAGTATATCCCTTCTAAAATGAACCAACCCCTATTTATTTATTCACAACTATGGAAAAACCTCTTTAAGATTACAGAGCCTAGTAATCCCAATGAGGTTGGCCTCAGAAGATTCCCTAACAATTTTCTATTTCATAGGAGGATGGGTAACACAATCCAGGACAAATTCATCTTCAAATGCATATTCCAAGTCATGGTTTATTATGGATGGGTAATACTAGGAAAATACTTAGAACAAGTGACCTATATAACCACTTCCCAGCTAGAAGAAAAAGGTGATTGGAAAGAAGTTCTATCCCAGCATGAACAGAAGTTCGAAAAGTGGATGACCTAAAGGATGGTTGCCTAAACTCACACTACCCTCAGTGTGCTGCTTCATATACCAGTTTCAATTAGAGAACCTAAAGGAGTCTCATTAAAGTTAACTCCTAGAGGTAGATGTAATCATTGGAAGTAAGGAAGAGTATAAAAGGAAGATTCTTACCCAACTCTCATACTGGATCTGAATCGTTTACTCCAAATAGAACTCTCACTACATGAAGAACTCATTTTCATCCTATCATTCACTTAGTAGGTCCCATCTATGATGATGAGAATACATGTGAACTTGAGAAACTCATACCTGATAAGGGAGACAGATGTTTAGGCATAAAAAGATGAGGTCACAGGGAAAAGCATAGTCATGGTCAAATCTAATATTCTGGACACATCCCCACTAAAGCTATATATGTGGCCAAAACCCATGGGCGAGTGATTTAGTATTCCTAACAAGAATATGAAAATGTATTAGATCATTTAAGTAGTCACCCAATCCTAATTGTTTTGGATGATCAACTGGTAAGAGTATGGTTGTTTGATCATTCCAAACAAAGGGGTAGACTAGCATGACCCATGTCTTCTACAACTGAAAATCCCTAAACCTTTTTCCAATCCCAAGCACCATGTACCTTAAGTGCTTCATCCCCTAGTCCATATGATAAGGTGTATCCCTTAACCGGTAAGTGACAAACCTTGGTATTGAAATATGACATTTTGAAATAGTTGGAAGCCATCCTAACCAAGCTATCAATCTTGGACACTCTACATCTTTAAAAAGAGATTAAGGAGGTTTTTATTGAATCCCTTAAGAGTCCCTAAGAGTTTGATGCATATTTCACTATAGTAGAGGTTTATCAGGCCAAAACTACTCTAGGATAATGTTATCCCACCATCTCAGTCACTGATGAATATCATGAAGAAACTATTTAGATAAATTTTAGTCCCTTTTATGTCATAGTAAATATAAATAATTTCAACATTCAGTGGGCTCTTGTGGATATTGGTTCTAGGATTAATATTATCTCCATCCATACTATCCTATGTCTAGGATACAATGAGGATGATTTATATCCCACAAATCAAGCCATATAATGGTATGACAAGAGAAAGAAAATGACCCTATGAAAGATAAATCTCATCAAACGATTTGGGGATCTCATGTCAAATGTTGAGTTTATGGTTATATAGAAAGACATAATATACTATGTCCTACTTGGAAGACCATGTCTTCATATCCATGAAGTAGTACCATCAACATTTCATCAATGTTCTAAATACCCTATCAATGGAAAAGTCTACATATTATATGTAAATAATACTGCCTTTGAATCTTGTGAGTACTGGTGCACTTAAGTGAGTTTCTACAATAGGTAAGAAAAATATCCAATGAAAGAGGGTGACATTCAGGTTTCCACTACTAGCATATTGGGAAATACCCCTGTAAACCCTTAGAGCTTGCTTGGTAGTGACTATGTGATGCCTATAAATCTAATCATGGTTTTAGATCTAGTTCTTATAGACTATTCAAACCTCAAAAATTACTAGCTCACATCTATGTGATAATTATTTAACCAAATGAAGTGGGTTTTTCAAAGGATAAAAAGATTTATTCTATATTGGGATCATAAAATTCTCTTATTCCATTAGCTTAAATTAGAAATTCCCCCAATAAATTATTTATAGTACATGATGTACATACCTCTCCTACCCATGGAGGTAGATGAAAATAATAAAATAATCCTCAATATTCTCCAACAAAATCCTTGGTAGTTTAGGATTACAATGCTTATTCTCATAGCCTATTATACTTCGATAGGGATAGAGACACCCCCATGTTGTCCACTAGATCTAAAGGTACTCCCATTGATATGGAAATGGAATTGGAAGATGATGGCCTTGGAGACATCCCTCTTGATGTTTAGGAAGGTGTCTCCACCACCATTGATGAGATCAGGTAGGTAAATATAAGAATGGAATATGAACCGCATCCCACACTAATCAGTTCCAAAATTCCACTTTGAGAGTAGGGGATGTACATATCATTCTGGAAGAATCATTAATATGAGTTTGATTGGAATTATATAGAGGTTCTCAGTTTGGACAACAATGTGGCTACTCATCACTTGGGTCTACAAAATGATAATCAAGGATTCAAGAAGGTATCCAAGATAATGAATCCATTGTATACTACTAAAGTAGAGGATAAAGTAGAAAAATTGATCAAATATAAATTCATATAAAAGGTGAAATACCCAAAATAACTTTCCAACATCAGTCCCATTAATCAAAAAACAATTAGATTGGGGTCTTTATCATCTTCAAGGATCTTAATCATCATTGCCTGAAGGACGATTTCTAAGTACCAATCACGGAACTCCTAATTTATGTGACTATATGATTCTTATACCTTTCCTTTTTGGATGGGTATTTAAGATACAATTAGATCAATATTGACCATTAAGATGAGGAATCAACTTCATTTAAAGCACCTAAAGGACTATTATTTTACCAGGTTATTCCCTTTGGACAAAATAATTTTCGTACCATTTGTCAACGCACCATAAACCAGATATTAAAACCCTTCTTATGATGGATAGAATATTTCTATGTAAATGACCTGGTAATTAAATTTTGGTATTGTTATGATCACCTCTTCGACCATTAAACAGTATTTGGAAAATTGCAGCAGAATAGTTTGAAGATGAATCCCTTAAAATGTTCTTTTGGGGTACCTTTGGGTAAATTACAACTCTTTTTGGTTTTCCATTAAGTCATTGAGGTTGATTTATAAAATACCATTGTGATTCTATAAATTCCTCCTCCTTGGAATCTTAATGAATTGACGGGGTTGTAAGGGTACCTTTCTTAGCCAACTTGGCTAGAAGATGTCTCCCATTCACCATGAAAATGAAGAAAGGGGTCACCTACCAATGCGATAAGTATTTTTTGGAAGCTTTTGAGAACCTCAAGTAGTACTTTATACATCCAAATATCTTAATGTCACTGGTAGAAAGAATTCCACTTATCCTATATGTGTCCTCTATGAGGAGATCACTCCATACCTTTCTTACAAAAAAATGACACGGGGAATGAAAATAGTATCTAGTATCTTATCGAAACTATGATAAATATTGATACTCAATACTCTCATATTGAGAATAAATACCTCATACTCATCATCAAGGTGAAAAATATGATTCATTGATTATAGAATCCTAAATTCCATTTGATCTCTTATATTGACCCACTACATACTAACTGGGTTCTTAGCCTAATGGGAGGTTATCCTAAAATAGTAAAACATATGATTCATATCATAGAAGTCAATAAAATGGAAAGATCTAGTTAATTTCCTCATGGTGAATCCTTCCTCAGAACTCATACATGTGGACATAGAAATTATAGATGATGAGGTTTTATATGCCCATGATACCCATTGAATGTGGGAAATGTATTTTTATGGGGCCTCTAAAATTACAACAAGCAAGAAATTGGAAAACCCAAAGCTCAACTGGTTTGGTTTGAGGATATTATTTATTTCCCCTAACAAGTAAATTTTTTCCTACTTATTCACAATATCCAAAGGATGCACTAATAATGAGGTAGAATATCAATCCCTTATTATAGTCCTAGAGCTAGCCCTACAGTTGCAGATAGTCTATCTGAATATTAAAGATAACTCAAAGCTATTGGAAAAATAGGTCAATGGTGGATACTCAATCAAGAAGTAATAATTTTCCACTATCATCAATTATGTGAGAGAACTAATAGAAGAGTTACCTTTTGGTCCAACATAGCACCACATCCCTCTATCACTAAATATTCTTGATGATACAATGGCCAATGAAGCCACGATCCTATATGATCCCAAATAGGATGAGATGGTCTTCTATATCACACACCAAAGGGTTGTTTCAACAGTCATCATCAGTGACATAGAGTAAATCAATTATATTAGTGCTTCCCCAGGGCACGATGAGTCGATATCAACTCTTGGATGGATGAGCCCCATAAACGATTACATCCATAATAGAACCCTCCAACAAGATCAATCCAAGAAGGAATAAATCAGACATTGAGTAGTGAACTTCAGACTTTGAGATATTCCAAATAAATATAAATCCCTCTATAATCGAGTATTTTATAGATTCCTCCTCAAATGCATTATAGAAGGAGAGACTTCCATCATCAGGAAGGAAGTTCATGTAAGATCCTGTAGCCCTCACTAATCCAGAACCAAGATATCACACCAAATTGGTATGCTCAGTTACTTCTAGATGATGGTGGTACATGACTGTGTGGAGTTCACAAAAAGGTATCATGCATGTCAGATACATGAAAAAAAACATCCACCAACCCCAAGAGTTATTGTATACTACTGAATATTTATGATTTATTATCATGTGAGGAATTGATGTTGTGGGTCCATATCCTCTAGCTACAAATAAGTAGTTTAAGTACATTCTTACTACTACCGACTTCTTCTATAAAGGGTCTAAGTCCATACCCCCACAAGGAATTAAGTACAAATATTGTCATCAATTTCATGAAGTCTAATATCATTACCAAATTCGGTGTCCCTCACATAATATTGATGGAAAAAAACACCAACTTCTATTCATCTGAGTTGAAAATGATATATCATGAGTATAACATTAATTTTGAGCATTTTTATCACTATCATGTGGTGAAAAATGGATAGATAGAGTCCTCCAATATGACCCTATCAAATATACTCTAGAAAATAATGGATAAAGATAATAATTATGGGCTAGATAAACTCATGCATGCCTTATGAGCCTATCATACCACAACCCACACTATCACACATGTGATCACATACTCTATAGTCTATGGAAGAGAGGCATCATTACTCATTTAATTTTACATTCCATCACTCCAAATAGTTTTCTATGGATAACTAAGAAATTATGTGAAAACAAAAAAGTGTATGGATGAGTTACAATGACTAGATGAGAAAAGGTTATGTATGCTGCATAACCTCAAAGTCCATCAGAATCTGATTGTATGATACTTCAATAAAAAGGTTTACCTTTACTTATTCCTCTAATTAGAATTGGTATCAATACTCAGATCCCTAATGATACCAAGGAATAAACCCCTTAAGTTGGAACCCAAGTGGTAAGGGTCCTTACAATATACATAAGGTCTATTCTAATGGGTATTACTCATTATACATGATGGATAGGGAATGAATTACACCCCCCACCAATAAGAGGTTTCTTAAAAAATAATTTGTGTAACTACCATCATGAGAGAAAGTCCTAGTATCAAGCCATTAAAATTCACAGCATTCCACATCCTTCTTGCATAATGTTAAACTTCACAGAACACAACCTTACAACATGATGTTAAACTACACGGAACACACCCTTACCACATAACATTAAACTAAAATTAACTCATCCTTACTACATGACGTTAAACTACATGGAACATGACCTTAACACATGAAGTTAAACTACACAAAACACAACATTAGTGTGTGATGTTAAACTACAAAACAATGATGTGCTGGTCTCATGATGATAAACTCCACAATAATCACATCTGGTCGCATGATGATAAAAAGTACAAACAATTATGTTTTGGTCTCATGATGATAAATTTCACAACTACCATATCCTTACTACATGATGTTAAACTACATGACATGTGTTCACCTTGTTGGAACTACATCCCCTTATTATGAATGATCTAGATCTATTAAAAGAGTATCATGGGTATGGGTTTTCCAGTTAACAATGAGTTTTCCCCAAAAACCCTTCATGAGAACAAAGTAGTCCCACCTTTAGCCTAGAACTGAAGCTGAATATGCATTAGGTTTATTTATTTATTGATCTAAGATAAATATTCAATGGAAACTTAGCATACATGAGTTACATCTATATAAAAAATAAAATTCCCCCATCCCTATGAGAGAATCAGATCCGCATAAGGGAACATATGTGAGAAATATGTGTGGATTGATTCCTATTGCCATAAGATATACAATGATGAATAGATCTAGAATCCTAGGCTTTTCCACAATATAAAGGAAAAAATACCCCTTCCTATATATGGGTCAGACCTGTGTAGAGATTTTTCCTTATGATAACTATGTGTGGCTTGATTCCTATCATCATAGTGTATGTAATGATGCCTGGATCATTTATTTTAGTCCCATCTATGGATCATTGTTTCTTTTAACTTTTTCCCTTAATGAAAACCATATTTATTTATTGATTCCTTCTCACATTAAAATGTGAATTCCCCTTCATTCTCTCAATCATGTACTTTTGTGCAGTTTAATCGACTTTATAGACATCTCTTATTACTCATGTAGATAATGACTTATGTGAGATTAGAGGGCCTGGAAATTCACCCTGGATAGCATGGTTGAGATTTATTTTACTCCAATGAAAGGAAACCACATCCTTGTTTCATGATACTAAACTTCACAACATGAGGTCTTCTTGATAAATAGATCGTCCCCTCTAATGATTGTGTACTGAGGAATCACATGTTCTATCCCTTCACCCTAATAATGTGTTCAATACACATTGGTTTAGCCTTTAGGGTGGTTCAACCCTTCTTTAATATTATATTCTCCATGAACCACATCCATACCCATCATATCTGAGTTAATACTAACCAATTATTTGAGTTGATACACTTCTATCGGAACCCCATAGACATCAATCACATATACTATTGGTTCTACCCTATATCATATTGGTAATAGGTATTGGATCATCTAAAGGGACCACGCTAGGATTCACTAGTGAATAACAGAAGACCTAAGTGATTTTTCCTAGGGGATATTATGGTCCCAAAATAAAGGACCTCCTTAAATAAAGGAGTTATTATCTAGACTATGTGTGGTATGGGATCCTGTCATTATTAATGGTTGATTTGTAGCCATCATCCTCCACCCCTCATTGACTCATATATTCTTGGGTTATGATTTAAACTTCACATAAACCAACTACTCAAGAGGATTCAGATACCATCGATGTTACACATATATTCATTATACCCATTATCAAAGCAATATTATGAAATCAAAATTTTATAACCTTTCATGTTAGGGAATGCATCTCCTTTGAAGACCCAAATTCCCAAAGTTAGTCATTCCTCTTAGAAATTCCATTTAGTCCATCCTATAAGACCTAAATCTACTTAGAGTAGGATATTCTATGGTACCCACTACCTACATGAGATCTAGATCCATGTAATGATATGTGGCCTTGATCCATGAGTCTATGATAGGGTTGAATGTTTCATCCCCATAATAGAATAGAATATGGAAATGAACTTTCCCTATGTATGTTCTCGATCTACAAAGAGGACTATTCAGCTGACTATTATGTCAAGTCTCACCATGGGAAGATAAAAAATGTGATCTCTATCTACATATGAACTAGGTATATGTAGGGAGTCTTTCTGACAACTACATGTTGATTCATTTATAACCCTTTAGGATATGTAGTGATTCCCAGGTCCCCTAATCTTGAGCCCAGCCATAATATACAAAATAATAATTATCCCTTACCTACACAAGAACCCAATATTTATAGATATCCTTTTATTATAAGAACTATGTGTGGATTGATTCTTGGCCCATCATAATATATAGTGACTCCTAGGTATATTTACCCAAGACCAAATATAGGTTTTCCACTATGGTAATCTTCTCTAGGGATCAATCCATAGTGAAATATATCAACATTTTTTATCTTCAAGAATGTAAGGATACCCCTGTCAGTAAAATAATTTCCCAATATGAGAGTACTTTACCTTTATTTCATCACTAATATTAAGATATCATGAACCTAGTAAATATTTGGTGACTTCTCTTTCAAAGATAACATACCCATTTCCCTTGGATACAAGTCATATCTATGTAAGGGGACCATTAACTTATTTAGAACTACGTATGGATTGATTCATGTCCTGATAGGATACATAGTGACACTCAAACCACTCATCACTGAACCCATAAATGAATTTAAAAGAAAATTAAATTCCCCTCAAACATTATTTTTGGAACCTTTACAATGAAACTTCACTTCCCTGAAATCCCTATAGTAAGGTAGGTTATAATTCTACTTTCTTACATGTGAGTTGGATCCATTCATAGAAAGCCTCAAAAATATTTTTTATGGCCTAATAAAAATTCTACCTCTCCACATATGAGTTCGATCAATGTGAGAATCCATATTATAACTATATTTGTCTTTATTCCTATTGTCACATAATATGTAGTGATTCCCTAGGTCCTTCAATTTTTTTCCCAGATATGAAATCAAAAAAAACGAAACAAAAAATTCCCTTACCCCTTTCACATATGATATATATTTGAATAGAGGGATCTCTTTGAAAGAGTTGATTGTGGCGTGATTATTCCCTTACAAAATTAATAGGGAAGACTAGGGAATCCAATCCATAGAAATTCCATATGCCCCTAATGACTGGTCCATATTTATAGATCTTAAACTTATTAAGGATCATTGAGTTGTATAATATGAATTTAATTACACATGAATCTAATCTATGTATGGATTTTTTATGCGTGAGTCATATCTATGAAAATGGGAATCTAGTATATGGCTACCCACTAACAAGACTTTGTAAGGACCAAAATACATCCAATATCTGAATTACCCCAACCAATGTAGTGTGTCCTTAAAGAGAGTTTTAATTAATCTCATGTCATTTCACAAAAATTACATCCTAGTTTCATAATGATAAACTATAAAATAATTACATCATAATCACATGACGTTAAACTATACGGTAGTCATTTCCCCAATGCATGATGGTAAACTATATAGACTATCATACCTAATCACTCTTTATTAAAGGTCTATAAGAGTATAATCTTAATCATCCAAAGTTTGGGGTGCTTCTATCATCTTTTTAAGAACCTCAATCTATAAAGCACACATAATTCCTTGAGAATATAGGGTTTCCACAAACCTTCCACAACCCTTTGAAATGGGTGGGGATATTTCTGGTTGACCATGTATGAGATAGATCTTCATAATTTCCCTTGACTAGTCACCTAAAGGCATCTCCTCCTTGAAATAAAGGAAACCCAATCCTTTTGATCCCTAAAAACATCACAGTGGAATTTATCAACCTAGTGTGATTCATAGTCATCTTTGGAATAACCATCTCATAACATCACACATTGTCTGATAACATTGGACCATGATTCAACTCACCTCTACCTTCAACTAAAAAGGGTTTTAGAGTACTATTACACTTGCACATACTAATTAGGTTGTTTCATAATACTACCCTGATACCAGGACAATGTACCCTGACCTTAAACTATGTTCACCTTGGTCAAAGTTGTAGGACCTTAAACTCTATCCCCTGATGGTCCAAATCACTAGTCCCTAAAATTACTAGTGAAATAGATAAAAATATTTCATACTAAAAACCTACAATGGATGGTTTAAACAAAATCTATGTTTTCACTCCCTGGACTCTTTGTCTCTATAGTATATGAAAAAGGTAGAGTGTCAATAAAAAAGGAACAAAGCTCATGAAACCCATCTTATGACCCCAGTAAAAGTTTATCCATGTTCTCCAGACCCCTTTGGTCTAGTAAAAAGTTATATTAATGATTAATTGCATCCCCTCTTCATGATAACATGTTCATTATGCGGAGACGTAGCTTTTAAGAAGCTCAAACCCTTATTGAATATTATAATTTCCATAAATCACCTTCATGTATTTGTAATCTAAGTCAATACCCACTAATTCCTTGAGTTTCTATACTTCTCTGGGAATCCCATATCCTTGATTCATTCCTCTTTGTTATTCCATATAGTGTATTGGTAACATGTACTAATTGCTTTAAAGAGACCCCACTAGGATTTTTTGGTGAATAACTCAGCGCCTTATATTTTTCGCCTAGTAGATGTTTCGGTCCTAGAAGAAAGGTCCCCCTTAAATCCATTAGTTATTTACCTAGATGTGTGGGATACTAGTTTTGAATTAGACCTTCTAGTCCTCATTCCTCTTTGACTTGGATATTCCTAGACCATGATTTATCAATTCCATGACCCAAACTATTCAGGTGGATTCAACATCCTTGATGTTATGTTACCATGTATTGTACATGTTCTTAAATCATGAATGTGGTACCTTATTCTTGAACCTTTTGGTGGTCCTCATCATGTGAAACTAAATCGCATGATAAATGGGTCTAAGCTTCTAGAACATAAACCAAACTACCCTTAGGGTTTATGAAACCTCTATATATAGTCTTTACTCCATACCCTACTTCACTATCTAAGTGTTAAAATCTTAAAAAACCTCCCACAACCCTTTGAAAGGTGTGGGGACCACTATTCTTAACCATGTTTGAGTAAGATGTACATAAGGGCCTTGAACCCATCAACCAGAGGTAGCTATTCCTTTTAAAAAAATTCTTATGATTCTCATGATCTCTAATAACTTCACAGAAGAACTCAACACCTTAGGGTGTTTTTTGATCATCTCGGGCCTATTTCCCCCATTTTATCATCCTTGATTCAAAACCCCTGAGGTCTGATTTACACATCCCAAAATCCAACTATCCAAGTGGGTTTGAAATTCATGACATTACATCACTATATACCATACTTGTTTCAAGAAAGAATTCTAGGTGTTTGGAGCCTTCATGAATACCCATCCTCTATAAACTGAACAAGGATGTAGGGTTCTATAACCCTTCATGAATACTCATCCTTCATCATACTCAATTCATAACCCTTAGAAAAAGGTTTGAGATATAAGACCTTAAACTACAACAAAACAAGTTCTCAGCTATAAAACCTTAAACTACTGTAAAATAATTTTATAGCTATAAAACCATAAAATATAGAAAAAAAAGTAAGTATAATGTATAAGATCCTAAACTATAGTAAAATTAGGTCTAAGATATAAGACTCTAAGATATAGGAAAATTAGGTATGATCTATAAGACCTTAAACTACAAAAAAAGTAGATCTGATTTATACAACCCTAAGCTACAGAAAAATAAGGTCCTAGTTGTTCAACTTAAAACTATATCACCTCATTAGTATAATTCATTAGACCACCAATAGAGAATTTAAAGAGATAAAACACTAACCAGGTTGAAAACCTATAAAGGTCAGCCTGGGAAAAATTCAAGTCTATGGTCATTGGAAATACACACTATGTGATCTGGGAAACATTGAGCACTCATGTAATGGAAAAGGCATGAAACTTGTCAGGATAAAAACCCCTAAAGGGAGGCTTGAGAAAAATCCAATTTCATGCCTTTAAGGCTTCTCCTTCAACATCTTAGGAAAAATTATGGATAAAAACAGGAGATAAAAAACTTGTAGTGACTACCATATTACTCGAGAATAAATTGGGTTATTCTCGCTAGGCCCCTATATTAGAGAAAATTCATATCACTATCCCTCTTTGGAAATTTAACCAAATTAACCTTTTGAAATAGAATATTTTGAAAGGAATATCAAAAGTACATCAATGAGGATAATTATGTCATTAATTTTTTTTTGGGCCATTCTCACGAGATGAATTTTATGATTCGACCATTTGAGTTCAAGTTTGGGTTCACTTGGTATTAAACAAATATTAATGTATTTGATGATATATATGATACCAAGAAAAAACAATTATAGGAAAATAATGAAAAAAATAAATATTTATAGTGACATATGGAATTGGAAATATTTTTTCATTTATAAAGTATAAATTAAGGAAGGAATATGCAATCTAGAGACCTCTTAGGCTTCCTTGGAGGAAATATAATAAAATCATTGTAAAAATTGTTCTTATATGTCATGACCCCCTCCCCACAATTTGTTCCCCTCCTATCATAGAAATGGGATAAGATAGATAAGGATGCCCAATTCCCACCTCCAGTAGGCCCCAGGTTGGCGACTAACACTAAGAGTATAGTAAACACACAGATGGGAGGCATTACCATTTAAGAGAACATGTGAAAAAGAGAGAGATAATATAGAAACAAAACAACTCCTGATCAAACCAAAAGGTTAAATAAACCCAAGTACATGTATGTAATGTCATGAAAGAACTACCACGACTAAAAAGGGAAAAGTGAAAGTACCAAAAGAAAGTAAAATGGTCATGACCATGAAGCCCAAACAGCTCCTACAATATCCCAAACTAGTAATAACCACCCTGATCTCAAACCTTGTTCAACTGACCTAAAAAATAGTTTATATAACATAGGGTGAGTATAACATTATACTTAGTAGGATCCTCCTTGGAGCCTCTCATGCAAATGTAAAGAAAGCATGCTAAAGCACGGTGAACAACAAGTGAAACTAACTCATCACCTAAATAGGTATACTAAGTTCCCAGCCTCACCATGGCTACTCTCACCATGTATCGCATACAAGAGAATATTATATAATAAATAATATCAAGGGTACCACATTACCACTTCCCCACTGGTTTTCCGCTTTTCCCTAACATCGCACATCCTTAGCATCTCTCTCTAAAAAGGCTAGCCTAAAGACTCCTAGGAAAAGCACCACAACATGAACCTCATGAAACACACCACCACGTACACAAAAACAAAAGTAACCAGGTATTTTCTGGGATCCACCATAGCTCACGTAACATGTATCATGCGTCAGGTATTATACATCAATCCATCAAGACTATACACTGAGTAAGGATACTCAATCCATCATAGCCTATACACGTTATAAATATAGTAATCCTTAGGAAAATATATCCATAATATATGTGTGTGAAATAACCTCAATCCATTACATTACTCTACACACATATAGGGAGAAAACCATCATGAATACCCACACAAGAAACTATGATGAGAAGAGAGCAGATCCAAAGAGGGTAGTCAGCCATCCATCCTCCCATCGAGATGTTGGGGAAACCACCACCCCCCCCCCCCCACCCTAGGTCTCAAAATACCTAAGGTGTCAATTTCCCTAAACATTAGTGTGTATTAGCATATAGAAACACAAAAATTATAGGATATAATATATCTCACAACCACACTATGGGCATAACCTATTCTTCGACTCAACTACAACTAACGTCTCTCATACTCCCAACTGCCACTACTAAGACTAGATATCCTATAATCACACAACCATTTAAATAGATACATTAAGTTAATATATCCCTTTTCACTAATTTAACTTTACATTAATTAATTATTTAACCATTAACTAACCATTATCAATTATACATTAAATTCTATTAGCATCACAACCAAGATCCATGCCCTCTAGGCATAACCAAACCGAGTCTAAGGCTTCTCAGAAATATAACCTCTACATTTCATCCTAATAATCTACAACCCCATGGGTTAAAAATCATTTATTAAGAACATAACCACTTTTAATATTTTTATATTTCCATATTTCTAGGTATTCTGGGAAAAAATTATAATCTAAGAAATAAAAGGGGATCAACATGGTGAGTAGATGGACTATCCATCGAGTCTTTTCCACATATAGAAGGAATGTAGACCCATCCATCTTTGAGAAGGTAAACATGGAAATCACTTGGAATACCCCACGCATCTTCACATATATTTGGAAGGAGGGAAAGAAAGACCATTTTCCTCATGTAGTGGAGAAATTAAAGTAGATAAAAAAATAACAGATTCAACAAGAATCCAACTTTCATATCAACGGGTAAGCCGAGCATCAACCCATTCCATCATCTCTAATGTTCTACCCAACAACCACATGTATAAACTGATGTATCTTAAAAAACTCTAGGAATCAATTGATGCCACAAAAACTAATCCTCCCTACCCAATGTACCACAATATCACTCCAAGCTCAGCCATCCTAGGTTCACATCACATTTGGGCCTCCCTGTCCAACATACCACAAGTATTGTATCTAGAGCACATCACAAACAGCATGATCAGGAATAGAAATGTTCTATTATCCACAAATAAAGGAATTCATCCTTCATACACAATGATCTCTCACAAGATCCAAAGCATAAGGAACTTGGCCTTTACAATTAGGTGGGTAACTTAGGCCCTACAAGGTATTATCTTTTATCACAAAATCAGTTCTTATTCCATACTGAAGTAATCAATTAATTGTTTATGTTCCAACAATGGGAAACCTAAGAAATAATCTTCTCAAACATTAAAAATTTAATTAAAAAATTAATTTAACATGCCTTTAATACTATTATAAACAAGAATCTACATGCTTCTGGTTCATTAACCAATTCCATTAAACATGCACACAACATCAATTTGATTATCATAAAATTTAAAAAAAAAATAGATTCATTAACATCCATCTTTAATCTTAATCCAATTAAATATAAATTAATTTAATCCTTACGTTATTTACCAATTTCCATCAAGAAAAATATTCTAAACAAAAAAATCATAGATATCACACTATCTATCAAATCAAGATGCAATAAAATCGCTAAGAAAATGATACCAATTCTTTAATATGGTTCAAAAAATTATTATGTAAATTTCATTTTGATACATGAGATAAATCATGCTATCTATATAGTTTCACATAAATATATAGAGAAGTAGTGAATCCCACACATCAAAAGGTCTTTAACATTGTTTGAATGAGAACAGGCCAACACAACAGATCACAATCACCTCTCTCACAACAACTACATCCACCTGAGGATGCCACGACACCACCGTACCAACTATTAACCAAGAAATATCCATTAGAAACCTTGATATTACATTCCATCACATTGAAATGGTAAACATGGGGAAATAGATCAAGGAACATAGAATAATGGAGATAGAATATACCTTATATCCAAGATGGATCGACACTTCCTGGTTGTACCAAAATAGAGGGTGCACATACAACAAGAAAAACTCCAAGGGGAACACGATCCATGGCTATAGAAAAACACATGACTCCTATGGGAGGAAGAACTCTGGGCATCTCGTACTAAGGAAAAACAATAAGGAATGAATGAAGGGAAGGCCCCTGGATTAGAAGGATTAGATCTGAGACTCATGGGATATGAAATGGTTTGGAATTTCCATTAAAGCCAAATATTAATAACCCATGTGGTTTGACCAAGTAAAGAAACCTGAACCCTTAGGAAAAAAAATAGGATAGGATTTATGGGCTTTGAATCGGCCTTAAATCCCTTAAAACTTGTCTTTAAAAGTGTTTTACATCAAAGAAAACTTTGAAGGGGCTAAACTACAGCAAATTGGAAAACTGGAGAAAACTGAAACTATGACAAACTAATGGAAATAACTCACCATTGGGTGAATCATTGTTGTGATTCACTGGTGGATAATCTACTGGTGTATGATTCACCTTTGGGTGACTCACCATCGGACGAGCTACCACTAGACAACTCACTGTGGGAGGAGGTGGATGAGCCACCATACGAGTGACCATTGGCGCACTACCAGTGTCAGTAACTGTTGGAGAGCTACCGATATGAGTCACTATTAGTGAGATACCGGTGCAAGTCATCATTGGAGATCTACCAGTGCAAGTCACCATTTTCAAGCTACCGGTGTGAGTCACCATTGTCGAGCTACCAATGTGAGTCACTGTTGGGGGGATACCAATGCGAGTCATCATTGGTGAGCTACTGGTGTGTGAGTGTAGAGAACCCAAGCCTAACGTACATGGACATTAAATTACTTTTGATGAATACTTAATACATAACAAAAACCAACACTCAAGGATCGTAATAGTTTAGTGTCTTTGGAAACTCGGAACACAATCTTCTAATCATGGTGAAAGATCTTCAACATCTCCCATAAAGATCTTCCCCTTTTGTTTTCTTACCTAAAACCTCTCTTTATATCCTGGGGAAAAGAAAAAATAAAAAGGGTGAGCTCAAATGCTCAGTAAGGGTAAACATAGAAAACATAAAACAATCCATAAACATTTGAATGCAAAGAAAACTTGAACATAAAATCTAAACATCAAAATCTTGAGCAAAGACATAAATCTTTTATGTACATAAGGCATATATCATAAAGGAACATAAATCATGATAAAATAGAATGGTAATAAAACATATAATTGTGTCAAACCATTAATCACATGATATGATTTCCATAGTTTCCAAGGCATTGCTTCCAAGACCATCTTAGTGGACAAAGTCCCTTTCTGAATCGAGTTCACTCCTCATTCCAGTCCCGTAACACTGAAATAGATTAACTTACCGTTCCAGCCTTGTCTATCTCATGAGATATAAATCTTTTCCCAATACTTTGGAGGGAGATATAGGTCCCACCCATCTCATAATGAAATCATTCCTACGTGTGCCACAACATAAACATAAATCATTCATCATAACCCAAAGAATAAAATGGGTTTCATAAACATCATCCCATCATAACATAATCCATATAAAACAAATGGATATCATTTCATAATAAGAAAATTGAAACCATATAAATCATAGAGACATTATACTTGAAACATACACATATGAAATAATTTAATCTTATATTGAAAATGGTTTTGAAAAAACACTTGAAATGAATTCTTGACGAAAATATCATTTCTTATTGAAAATAATTTTCTTTTCACAAAATGCCATGAAATTTTAAATGAAAAGGATTTTGTTGAAAATAATCATGAATTCTTTTGGAGGAAGATTCATGAAAATAAGGCTTTATGAAATCGTAAAAATCCATTCATGTCGTATATGTTAAAAAACATTCTTCTTGTACTTTTGCCGGAAAAGTGAAAAAGTACCTCATTTGGTAAACAAAAGAAAGATTCCTTACATACCATGTAGTAAAAGTCAAAAATGGTTAAAAATGACTTTAAACATACATGAAACCATTTTTATAAAATATGTAAGAGGATGATAAATATAACCCCAATAAATACTTACAAATAAACAATCTCGGATAAAAACGAGATTGGAAAAGTTATCCCTTACCTTTTGTCGAATTTCTTCCCTATGTGTACGAGACTCCTGTATAGTGGGTTTAAACATATTATTAACTTGTAAAAGAACCATAATAATATTTATGATATCATATATGATTCACTTACGACTTTATATTATCCATTCATTTGTCAATTCCATGTTAAAGTAGCGTTTTGGGTAAAATTGTTTCATTTATCATCCTTGTTTTGACTTGTAATTATTCATATGATTACATAGATCATGATTAATTAATTCAAAAATATAAAACATGATTTATATATAATATATATTCATAATATACATATGTATAATAGATTGATAAATGTAAAGAAATACACCGTTCATGGAGACGGTAGGCCGTACGTACGCATGAATGTTGTTTTCGTTTCCTTATTAAATTTAATTGATGTAAGTAATAACATATAAATAAATCCAGTATCATTAATATGTCATATATTTCATGATTAATTATTATATATACTTTATAATCATTCTTTAATGGTTAACATGGAGAATGAATCTCATCGCGTCGTGGAGACGGTAATCCGTACGTACGCACGAGCAATGATATTGTTCCCATAATTATTGAATTGAATTGGAGTGGATGATATAATATCTCAGAATTAGTATGATTTTATAATAACTATATATAGTTATCCTTTACACCATTATACCCATCCACGTAAGGTGGTGGTGGAAAAACAGATTACACCACGGCGTGGAGACGGTATTTCGTACGTACGCACATGCGGTGATTTAGTTTTCCATAGGATGGATACAAGGTGAAATAGGGTTGTTTCATATTTATAATAACATATCAGTATATAATTAATACTGATGTTATTACTTTATAATGAAACAACTAAATAATAGGAAGTAGAAGAAGAAAGAAACTTGAAAGAGTCAGTAGAAGAGATTACCTCTTCCTCGACGCACCTCCTTTAAACTTCTTCTTATGGTACTAGAGTAGGTCTTTTGAGAAGACCAGAACCTCTAAGATATAACTAGAGAGGTTTAGAAGAGTAATTGTCAGGGTTTGACCAAGATTCAATTCTCAAAAGGGTATGAAGAGAAGAGGTAAGGGGTACCCTTTTTATAAGGGAGGAGAGGGGCACCTTTGGTAACATAAGAAATATTAATTTATAATAAATTCAACCCCACTTAAAAACCTCAAAAAATGACTCAAATCTGAATATTAGATGATATAGGGTTGTAATCTCACCAACCAATAAAATTTAGACATTTTGGGAATTTATTTTAAACATTATCAACTTGATTTATCCTTATTTAATCTATTTAATTTTATTTGTGGTAATAAGATTCTAATATTTAAATTGTTATAAATAATTACTTATGTGTTTTTAATTGTCCAAAATTGTATAATTAATGAAACTGTAGACCATATAAATTTTAATTTATAATTTTTTTAAACAATTTTATATTATTATATTTTTATAAAATAACAATAGTGTCAATTCGGCACTATTCATTTATTTGAATTTAAATAAAATCCCTACAGAAGATATGTTCGAACTAAAATATTTAATAGATTAATAACATGTCATATTTATCTAGAAAAATCTTGGATCACATTAAATATCCCATATAATATTTATTTTAATATTTTTAAAACCATTTATTTGATATTTCTCCTAATAAAATAATTACTACATAGTTTTTGTATAATTATTTAATATACTTATATTTTGCATAAAAATTAAGAATAAAATACTATGATGAAGATAAATCTCATATATTTCATAATAATACTTTTACTAGAATGTATCATCTTAAAATCACAACATGTAAATTGTTATATTTATTAAATTATGAACGTGACAACTTCGGAATCATTTAAAATAAAATAATATAAGTACCATAATCACCTTTATAAGGATCCAAATGGTAAAAACTTCGGACATTGGATGATTAGGGTTCATATATACACTACCAATAAGTTTTGTTCAGATTTTTGGGCCTTTTGATATGTATTACTATTTCAATAAAAACTATATTATTCATTTTTCACTAAATAAATAATTTCTGCATCATTAATGTATAAGATAATAAGGTAATTAAATAACTCTTAAAAATTACAAATAAATAACCATGATAAAGAAAAATATTTTAGATTTCAAATGATAATTTATAACCGAATTTATATTCTGTATAACCTTGTATTAAAAATACTTTAATTATTAAAGTTTGAGTGAGACATATTTCACTTTACTTTAAATAAAATAAACTAAAGGTCTTAATCAAATACAAGTGGGTTACATTAGATTCAATTTAGACAAAATTATGATTTATGTAAAAATATAATCATCAAATTATATTAAGACAAGTCTTAGGGTAATTTTATAATATTATATTTACCCTTAGTTACCCGATTTACCTTTAACTAAGGTAAACAAAATTTACCATAGTTACTATTCATAATGCCTAAAAATAAAAAGTAGATTATTAACATAATTTGGACCTACTGATTCCAAATATGGAATCCGTTTTTTCAAATTCAAAACTTATAAGTTGCATAAATTAATTTAAAATTAATCCCACTGTTAAGAAAACTAGTTTAAAAAGTTAAAACATTGCAAAATATTGAAATTATTTTACTTATGAATTCAATGCAAAATCAATGCTAATGAAATACATTATATTAAATGGTAAAAATATATTCTATTAATACATTAAAAAAATTCAATATTATAATTTAACTATATAAATTATTGTGATGAAAAAAGGTTTTTTTAATTAAAATATAGCATGTTTTTACTATTCATTAAAATATGAAAGTTATCAGAATAATATGAAAATTTTATCCATAGTAAATTTTTATATCATGGTTCCAAAGAAGAATTTTATTTTGTAATATTGAACTTATTAACATGTCAATAACCAAATTTAATGTGGGAGGGCCATCAAAAGGCGGAAAAACTGCATTTTTTGAAAAATACTTATTTTACCCAGAAAATTTATTTTGTTCTCATACCATGTTATATAAAATGTTTTAGATGAATTATAATGTCATAAAATTCAAAATTTTGACACTAATATTCACAACGTCTAGTTCATAATAATATTATAACTATATATCGTTGTTTAGTGAAACCTAGGATTTCGTACTACACACGCTATCAAGAAAGGTCATGATTGCGTGTAATGCAAGTAAAGCCAGTGTTGTGTGTAGTGAAAGATTCTTTTGGTGTTTCGTATAACAGAATACAAGCATATTTCATTTATACATTGAATATATATATATATATATATACAATCATTGTTTCGTAGAATAACTTCTATAAAACGAACATAAAATTGTGTGTAACACGATCCAAGAATAGTGTTGCATATAATGCAAGCTAATATGGTGTTGCGTATAGCTCAAGATAATCTTGGTGTAGCATACAACACAAGAAATCAAATAAATTAAAAATAATACTTATCATAAAATCTCGGGGTGTTACATTCTACCCCCCTTAAAATGAATTTCTCCCTCGAAATTCATCAGGGTTATAAATGGTGTACTACTTGAAAGTTTCTTTCCTAGAAACCCACATCATAAAAAGGAATACTAAAAATTAATTTTAAAAAAAAAGTTAGAAACAAAATGGATACCCAAAGTAACTCATCACTTGGGTTCCCATATAGGAGAACAAAGGTGAAAGTATGGATATGGAAGAGATCTAACCATCAAGTTCTGATAGAGAGTGGTAGAGAACATGGCTATGAAAAATCCAACAATCACAAAGCCATAAATTTGTGATAATCTAAGGTACCATCTGATTCATCGGATATAAGGGTACTACGACAACATTTTTAGTTCTCAAGATAATTTCCCCAATGTTAAAAGAAATACTTACTTGATTTTAGTACAGTCTGACTGTTGTTCGTGGCTTGAACAATTTCTACTTCATCTCTTAAAAAAATAAAGTTGAATTTGTCATTCCTGAAGTGTTAGCAGATCATGCGATAAAATGACGGGTCATTCCATCTGTCTCAAACAAAAGGTTAGTAAAAGTTATAAAATATTCATAAGTCCATATATGGTGAGGTTAATCATATATGATTCTAAAAATGGACTTATAATTCATATATCATACCACTTAATATAATAAAACTAGTTTCTACTAACCAGGAACTTCCTGTAGGCCAGTGGTAGGCAATAAAGTCATGTCGCACTACAGTTGTGGGTTTGATTCCCACAGCCTTGTCTGACACGATGGGTTGTCGCCCATCCTGTAGGTTGTCCCTTTTCTTAAACTACACTATTAAAACATTCTATCAATAATATCGAAAAAATTTCTAGCCTTAAATAATACTAAATTATGTTCAAAATAATCCATTCCAATCTTTAGGCTTATCCAAAATAATTCTTTCCAAACTCATAGTATAAAGAGAACGATTACTAAAACATTTATATTAAAATAATGTGAATACCATCATTAATCCCTCATATATAACAAGATATATCTTGTTGATCGCATTCCAAACATGTGAATACCTTAATCTTGTATTCTCTTGAAAAATTAATACCCATTGAACCTTAGTGAAAACGTGAATGTTGTCAAAAGTTAACTCTTTCCACATACCAAAATCCCAAAAATCTGTATACACAAACCATGATATCACATTATCCTTATACCAACCATGAGCTCATTAATACTATCAAACATTTCATTATATCTTTATCCCTTCATTATGCGCATAACATCTTCTTTCCAAAAATATTTCAATCACTTTTCATGGATACCAGTACCATATTCTTATTGAAAATCACAATGGACCAATACATAGATATTTCAATATACCATAAAAGTACCTCAACAACATTATTCTTGAATTCCAATACATAAGCCCTTAAATCCATCCTATTCAGTGATTGGAATGGAATTCGTCCTTCCTCAATTTAAAAGTAACCTCTTAGGTCAGGGCATTGAGTTGGGTAATGCTCATGTTCTCCACAGATAATACATTGAACTCCATAATATTTTGTCACTCTATGACCCTTCTCCCCACACAGATAACATTTTCCCATCCATTTGATATATTCATCAAGGTTCTTCTTCCCTTATTTAGAAATCTTAATCTTTCTTTCTCTATGCTCCTCACCATGTGAATATGCATAAAATTCCATCTTCCTCTTATTTGATGATTTAGGAATACCACTAATGTTCACCTTGTTAATAATATATCGCGATGACTGAATCAGCATAATCACAATATCTACCTTTCTAGGCATTATGAAATTTCTTTGCTTGTAATCCCAAATTTGTCCATTGGATTCAATGTTGACCTAATTCCTTCTGGTTCCCTCCATTGACTAAAACCAAAAACCGTGGTGTAAGAAACGGTTAAAATAACAAGGAACCACAAAATCATAAAAAGTCACTTATGGGATGTCTGACATATAAAAAATTCTTTAATCATTGACAACATAAGTTCACCCTAGGTTATTCATGATTTTCAACATAATTCTAGGACTGTGACCTATAGTTATACTAAACCTTAGGGACATCCCTAGACATACCTTATAAATATCTCTAGAGATCTCACTAAAGTTTTCGTATCCTAGTTCCCAAATGTTAAATAAACCTTTCATCTGATACCAACTGTAGAGACCCCAAACCTGACGTACATGGACATTACATTAATTTTGGAGAATACTTAATACATAAAAAAACCAACACTCAAGGATCGTAATATTTTAGTGTATTTGGAAACTCGGAACACAATCTTCTAATCATGGTGAAAGATCTTCAACATCTCCTATAAAGATCTTCCCCTTTTATTTTATTACCAAAAACCTTTCTTTATATCCTGGGGAAAAGAAAAAATAAAAAGGGTGAGCTCAATTTTTCAGTAAGGGTAAACATAGATAACATAAAACAATCCATAAACATTTGAATGCAAAGAAAACTTGAACATAAAATCTAAACATCAAAATTCTGAGCAAAGACATAAATATTGGAAGTACATAAGGAATATATCATAAAGTAACATCAATCATGATAAAATATAATGGGAATAAAACATGTAATTGTGGAAAACCATTAAGCACATGATATGATTTCCATAGTTTCCAAGGCATTGCTACCAAGACCATCTTAGTGGAAAAAGTCCCTTTCTGAATTGCGTTCACTCCTCGTTCTAGTCTCGTAACACTGAACCGGATTAACTTACCATTCCAACCTTGTCTATATCATGAGATATAAATCATTACCCAATGAATTTGAGGGATATATAGGTCTCACCCATCTCATAATTAAATCATTCTTACGTGTGCCATAATATAAACATAAATCATTCATCATAACCCAAAGAATAAAATGGGTTTCATAAACATCATCCCATCATAACATAATCCATATAAAACAAATGGATATCATTTCATCATAATAAAATTGAAACCATGTAAATCATAGAGACATTATACATGAAACATAAACATATGAAATAATGTCATCTTAGATGGAAAATGGTTTTGATAAAACACTTGAAATTAATTCTTGAGGAAAATATCATTTCTAATTGAAAATAATTTTCTTTTCACAAAAATGCAATGAAATTTTAAATGAAAAGTATTTTGTTGAAAATAATCGTGAAATCTTGTGGAGGAAGCTTCATGAAAATAAGGCTTTATGAAATTGTAAAAATCCATTCATGCCGTATATGTAAAAAAACATTCCTCTTGTACTTTTGCCGGAAAAGTCAAAAAGTACCTCATTTGGTAAAAAAAGAAAGATTACTTACATACCATGTAGTAAAAGACAAAATGGGTAAAAATTAATTTAAACATACATGAAACCATTTTTATAAAACATGGTAAAGGATGATAAATATAACCCCAGTAAATACTTACAAATAAACAATCTTGGATAAAAACGAGATTGGAAAAGTTATCCCTTACCTTTTGTCCAATTTCATCCATATTTGTACTAGACTTCTGTATAGTGGGTTTAAACATATTATTAACCTGTAACATAACCATAATAATATTTATGATATCATATATGATTCACTTACGACTTTATATTATCTGTTCATTTGTCAATTCCATGTTAAAGCAGCGTTTTGGGTAAAATCGTTTCTTTTATCATTCGTGTTTTGACTTGTAATTATTCATATGATTACTTAGATCATGATTACTTAATTCCAAAATATAAAACATGATTTATATATAATATATATTCAGAATATACATATATATAACAGATCGATAAATGGAAAGAAATACACCATTCATGGAGACGGTAGGTCGTACGTACGCATGAACGCTGTTTTCGTTTCCTTATTAAATTTAATAGATGTAAGTAAATAACATATAAATAAATAAAGTATCATTAATGTGTCATATATTTCATAATTAATTATTATATATACTTTATAATCATTCTTTAATGGTTAACATGGAGAATGAATCTCATCGTGTCGTGGAGACGGTAATCCGTACGTACGCACGAGCGATGATATCATTCCCATAATTATTGAATTGAATTGGAGTGGATGATATAATATCTTAGAATCAGTATGATGTTATAATAACTATATTTATTTATCATTTACACCATTATACCCATCCACGTAAGGTGGTGGTGGAAAAATAGATTACACCACGGCGTGGAGACGGTATTTCGTACGTACGCACGTGCGGTGATTTAGTTCTCTGTAGGATGGATAGAAGGTGAAATAGGGTTGTTTCATATTTATAATAACATATAAATATATAATTAATACTTATGTTATTACTTTATAATGAAACAACTAAATAAGAGGATGTAGAATAAGAAAGAAACTTGAAAGAGTCGGTAGAAGAGATTACCTCTTCCTCGATGCTCCTCCTTTAAACTTCTTCTTAGGGCACTAGAGTTGGTCTTTTGAGAAGACCAGAACCTCTATGATATAACTAGAGAGTTTTAGAAGAGGAATTGGCAGGGTTTTTCCAAGATTCAAGGCTCAAAAGGGTGTGAAGAGAAGAGGGAAGGGGTTCCCTTTTTATAAGGGAGGAGAGGGGCACCTTTGGTAACATAAGAAATATTAATTTATAATAAATTCAACCCCACTTAAAAACCTCAGAAAATGACTCAAATCATATTATTATATGATATAGGGTTTTAATATCATCAAACGATAAAATTTATACATGTTAGGAATTTATTTTAAACATTATCAACTTGATTTATCCTTATTTAATCTATTTAATTTTATTTGTGGTAATAAGATTCTAATTTTTAAATTGTTATAAATAATTACTTATGTGTTGTTAATTGTCCAAAATTGGATAATTTATGACATTTTAGACTATTTAAATTTTAATTTATAATTTTTTAATATTTTTGTGATTTTTAAATAATTTTATATTATGTTATTTTTATAAAATAACAATAGTGTCAATTTAACACTATTCATTTATTTGAATTTAAATAAAATACACACATAGTATATATTCTAAATAAAATATTTAATAGATTCATAACATGTCATATTTATCTATAAAAATCGTGTATAATATTAAATAGTTAATGAAATATTTATTTTAATATTTTTAAAACCATTTATTTGATATACTCTTCTTAATAAAATAATTACTACATTGTTTTTGTATAATTATTTAATATACTTATTTGTTACATAAAAATTAAAAATAAAATACTATGATGAAGATAAATCTCATATATTTTATAATAATACTTTTACTCGAATTTATCATCTTAAAATCACAACATGTAAATTGTTATATTTATTAAATTATGAAAGTGACAACTTTGGAATCATTTAAAATAAAATAATATAAGTGTCATAATCTCCTTTATAAGTATCCAAATGGTCAAAAATTTGGAAAGTAGATGCTTAGGGTTTATATATACACTAAAAATAAGTTTTTTTCAGATTTTTGGGCCTTTTGAAGTGTCTTACTATTTCAATAAAATCTATATTAATGATTTTTCACTAAATAAATAATTTATGCATCATTAATGTATAAGATAATAAGGTAATTAAATAACTCTTAAAAATTACAAATAAATTACAATGATAAAGAAAAATATTTTAGATTTCAAATGAGTATTTATAACCGAATTTATATTCTGTATAACCTTATATTAAAAATACTTTAATTATTAAAGTTTGAGTGAGACATATTTCACTTTCCTTTAAATAAAATAAACTAAAGGTCTTAATCAAATACAAGTGGGTTCCATTAGATTCAATTTCGACCCAAGTATGATTTAGGGAAAAATATAATCATCCAATTATATTAAGACAAGTGTTAGGGTAATTTTATAATATTATATTTACCCTCAATTACCCGATTTACCTATAACTAAGATAAATAAAATTTACCGTAGTTACTATTCATAATGCCTAAAAATAAACAGTAGCTTATTAACATAATTTGAACCTACTGATTCCAAATATGGAATCCATTTTTCCAAATTTAAATCTCAGAAGTTGCAGAAATTAATTTAAAATTAATCTCGTTGTTAAGAAATCGAGTTTTAAAAGTTAAAACATTGTAAAAGATTGAAATTATTTTACTTATGAATTCAATGTAAAATAAATGATAATGAAATACATTATATTAAATGGTAAAAATATATTCTACTAATACTTTAAAACCATTCAATATTATAATTTAACTGTATAAATTTTTGCGATGAAAAAAGTTGTTTTTAATTAAAATATAGCGTGTTTTTACTATTCATTAAAATATGAAAGTTATTCGAATAATTTGAAAATTGTATCCAAAGTAGATTTTTATATCCTGATTCCAAAGAAGAATTTTATTTTGTCAAATTGAACTTATAAACATGTCAAAAACTAAATTTAATGTGGGTGCACCATCAAAAGTCGGCAAAACTGCATTTTTTGAAAAATGCTTATTTTACCCAAAAAAAATTATTTTGTTCTCATACCATGTTATATAAAATGTGTAAGATGAATTATAATGTCATAAAATTCAAAATTTAGATACTACTATTCATAACGGCTAGTTCATAATAATATTATAACAATATATCATGGTTTAGTGAAACCCGGTATTGCGTACTACTCACGTTATCGAGGAAGGTCGCAATTGCGTGTAACACAAGTTAAGCCAGAGTTGTGTGTAGTAAAAGATTTTTTTGGTGTTGTGTATAATAGAATCCAAGCATATTTCATTTATACATTGAATATACAAATATATATACACACAATGTTTCATAGAATGACTTCTATCAAACGAACATAAAATTGTGTGTAACACGATCCAAGAATAGTGTTGCATATAATGCAAGCTAATACGGTGTTGCATATAGATCAAGATAATCTTGGTGTAGCATACAACACAAAACATTAAATAAATTAAAAAGAATACTTATCATAAAATCTCGGGGTGTTACAGTGAGTCGCCATTGGAGAGATACCGGTGTGAGTCAATATTGGTGAGACACCAGTGCGACTCACCACTACGACTCACCATTAGGACTCACCATCAGCAACCTACCATTCTTGACTCACAGTTGGAAAAACTGGATTTTTGGAAAAAAAACTCTTGAAATGGGTCACCGCTCACTACCACAAAATGGGGGAAGGGAAGCTCTTCCCTTCATCAGTGCTAAAGAGAAAGCACTGATAAATGGGTGGGCCTTTATCAACGCTAGCTAAAAGCACTAATAAAGGTGTACCCTTTATCAGTGCTTTTTTTAGCATTGATAAAGGTTACATTTATCAGCGCTATTATTAGCAATGATAAAAAAATTTATTAATAATTTATATACAATTATTATATTTATATTCAAAAATAATTTTTATTTATATACATTAAATAAAAAACAATTGTTTACTTTTAATACATATTTTTTAATAATTCAAAAATATATATATAATGTTTTAATTGGAAAAAGTATTTCTATGATTATAATTAAATATATATATATAATTAAATAATTATAAAATTATAATAAATTATATTAAATAATAAATATATTTATTATATTTATTATATTTATTAGATATTTATTACATTAATTCATTGTATTAATAATTATATTCCAATATTTATAAATATATAATATTTATAGTTATAATTGTTAATAAATATATATATATATTAATCCTATATATCTTTTTAAATAAATATATAAGAATATAAATAAATTATTAAAATTATAAGTATTTATGAGTGCTAAAATTATAACACTGATAAATAGGTACTTTATTAGTGCTTTTTTATCCCTAATAAAGCCATATCCTTATCGGCAATAAAAAAGCACTGATAAAGGTATGTTTTATCAGCACTTTTATTTTAGCGCTCACAAAACATACCTTTATCAGTGCTTTTAACTAGTGCTGATAATGGTTCCAGTGGTTTTTATAAAATAACCCTAACAAGCCCCTCCTCCTTCACACCCGTTCAAGCCTTCACGGAAGCTGAACTATGCACTTGCGACCCCGCCTCCATCGTGACCCCTCCTCCTCCTCCTCCTCCTCCTCCTCCGTTGCCTTTTCCTCCTCCTCTGCCATGACCATCCTCCTCCTCCTCCCCTGTCGTTTCCTTCTTTCCTCCTCCGTTATGATTCCTCCTTCTTCGTGACCTTACTACTCCAACTCTGCCACCGCCGCTGCCTCCTCCCCCTCCTTCAGCCACCGACTCATCCTCCTCTATCGTGGCCACCTCATCCTCATCATCCTCCTCCACCTCCTCCTCCTCTTCCTTGTGTGGTCCCCTTGTCCACACGACCTGCTTCGGCGCGTCCTCCTCATCCGACGACCGTCCCGGTAGCCTTCTCTACAGCACACAGATTCCCTCTGATGAGTCTCTTATGTAATGAATTTTTAATCTTCTGCATTTGAAAGATAGTTTGTGTGTAGAGTTAGGTCTAATGGACCCTATAGTGGTATTGGTTCATGTTATCAATTACTAATAGCCTAAGTTGAAACAGTATGAATGTGATTATGATCAATCATGTTGTAAGGGTCATGGGTGGAGGTTTCTGTGAGGGAAGAATTGTGGTAATCTCATGGAAAGGGTCTTTATATGGATTGTTAATTTGTTAAGAGTGATAGTGATGGGAACTTTATTGGTAAAGACCATGCCTTTACTAGAGATTTGGTTATCCTGAGTTGTGGGACTTTGTGGTTGTACTACATAGTGTGATTGGGGGGATGCCTTAGTGGGTACTAGTGATGGAATAACCAGTGGGTAGGTTGTTGTGTGAGATATATCAAGGATTATTTTAAATATTATATCACGTTGAGTACATGGTTTGTATTGATTATCCCTCAGAAAATATTTATCATGGCTATATGAAATTGTGACATCTCCCTTAGAACCTTTATAGGCACTATACATGGAAAGGGGTTGATTATGATGTTAGTGGAAATGATAATGTGAATTACTTATGACCTTAAGGGTAGGGAAATCCACACATGGGATGGTGTAGGTTGGTAACTAAATATAAATAGAGAGATTTCTTATTGATATATTGTAACCTATAGGTCTTGTGATCATCATGATATATTTTTTAACTATAAGATATTCTAATGATGGATATGTTTAGTGAGGCTTCTTAGGATGGGTCATGTATGGGATTCATATGTAATAGCCTCTTGGTAGATGTTAGGTATCAATCATTGGCTAACTAATATCTAGGATGAGGTATATCTTCCATGCTTGTTCATTATATCTTAATCGTTATTATATATCTATGATGAGGATGAGGCCTAGAGACCTTACGATTGCAATGTAGAGATACTCCACCAAGGTGAACATTCTTTCAAATTTTTTAAAAGTTTATGTTTGGCTATACATCATGGGGTATATGCGGTTTTCCACAAGTCATAAATTATTTTAGTGGTTCGAATTATGTTGAAGGTCAGACTGGTTATTTCTCTTTAGGTACTTCATTATGTATGTGACTTTATATATGGGACCCATCTTGTGTTAATGGTTTGGATCATGTGGGAGGTTGGATATGTTATTCCCTCCATACTATTTTTTGGGGGGTGGATGTCATTCCATGAGGCATATAGTCACATCACAATTCATGATCAAGATTTAATGGTTCTGCCTAGGGGATTAGGGTTGTAATGTATACCTTGTGGTAATTCAACAATGTGAAATCATAGGGTGCACTATGAAATAGACCCTTAGGCTACACTACAATGTACCATATTCTTGAAATGAAAAGATATTTTTTAGTCCTTTTAATGAGGTTCCCCTATTCCTTATTAGCCACTCAACCCCATAAATCAAACCCCTCTTTCCCATAATTTTCCCCTCTCATAATTCACTCTTTAGGATCCCTAATGGTCGTTTCATAGTGGATAGCCCCCCCTCCCCCCACCTGGACAGCCCACACCCCTACAGCCCCCCCCCACCTCGACAGCCCCCCTCCCCACACCTGGGTAGCCCCCCCCCCCCCCCACCCACCCCACCTGGGCAGCCCCCCCCCCTCCCTGGATAGCCCACACCCCCCTCCCCCACACCCCTACAGCCCTTACCCCCTCGGACATCCCACCCCCTCTTCCCCTTTGAGCCTTCTATGTTTCACTGTATTTTTTCCCTTTTCTCATCCAAAACACCTTTATGCTATGCCACCCTCCCCCTCCTCTCCTCCTGGGTGGTTCTCCCTCACCCGATGTATGTTTCATCTTTCTTCACTTGTATTGGAGAGCCTAGGATAATGCTTACCTAACTTAATCCTTCTATATATTAGTTTCTGACCCCCCCCCCCACCCCCACCCACCCCAAATCCTATATTTAAATGTACATGGGTCAATTACAATTTTAAATGTAATGATACAACCCAGGATGGTATCATAACCAACAACTGACCTGACTTTCCACTAACCTAAGAGGCATTCATGATCCCTACGGGATAGCAATGATCCTCTGGGAAAAAGATACTATTAATTTGGAATATTTTACCCCAAAATTAGAGTAAATTAAAAACATTCTTTCTCCTGAAAATTAGACATGTCCCATTCATAAGTTGAAAATCTAGGAAAATGGTAGATAGGTAAAAAAATAAATAAACAGGAAGCATATATCATAGATGGAAAATAAAATCCCACTATTGAACAATAAAATTGTTTAACCAGACATGTCCCATTCCTAAATCTTATTGGAACTATTTTGGATAGGTATAACATATGAGTTCTCATTTTACGTTTTATTTTCAATTGGGAATCTCCTCTGTCATGCGCCTCTCCTCTACCGCGAACATACCTCTACCGCACATTGAACAACACCTTTGTGGTGAGTTTTCTCCTCTTAATAATTGGTTTCCTCTTGTTCACATGTTATTACTATTTGATATTGATGGTTATATTTTGAAATGTATGGGCTAAATTTCACACTGAAAATTGTGGTCGTTGGTGGTCCTTGTTTTCACACAAAATGAATTGCATGTTGTTTGGTTCCTGTTGAACATTTGAATATAAAAATTGGTAATTTACGTATACTTGACTAATGAATGAATTCCCCAAGATGATAAAACTTTTGTGATAACCCCTGAATTAACAAACAAAATTGAATAAGGAATGCTTTGTAAAATTTGAAATTGTGATTGTTTGGTTTGTATAGTGTTGCGATTATGAACACGATTGTGTGTTTGTATGGTGTTTCGGTTTTTGGAAAGATTGTTATGTCATTTTTTTCCATGTTGTAGTTATTCCACCAATGAATATCAATCAAATCTTTACCCATTTCAATGGCACCACCACATTTTTACTACTACAATTCCACTGAATCTTTGAAAACCACTTCACTAGAGGACTCTATGAGACACTTTATGGACACCCTAGTCAAATAACCATAACAACACGTGTAATGAATCCTTCCACCTAAAAGCACTAAATTAAAAAATAGGCCATATATTAGTTTAGTACCATAGTTCTTGACTAGAGACAATATGTTTCTAGAGAAACACTAAAAACCAGTTTACAAAAATGCATATAGATCACATGTGGGATACTAAAACATTATAGTACAAGGGATTCTCATAGCTAGTTCCATTGATTAGGTGGTTGGAAAGATGGGTGTGATCTACTTTGTTCCTAATTAATGCATGGAGAGGTAAGGTTATTTTTTACCATAGCTAGTTCTAATGATTATAGTTGGATTGATGACTCTAGTTGAACATCTTTTGTGTAATTATTCTGTTAAATCTTAATATTACTGTATCAAATAGGATGAATATGAATAAAGAATGTATGAATTATAACCGGTTGACAAAAGAGTATGAAGATGGCATGAAAGAGTTTAACAAGTTTGAAAAATATCTTGCATATCACCCTTCTAAAATCCTTTGTTTGTGTTTACGCTGTGTTTATTGAAGAAAAATTAGTCCAGAGGAGTTGGAAGAACACCAAATCTGTCACAGAATAGATCGAAGTAATAAATGTTGGAATAAACATGGGGAAAAATTAATATAGGTAGTGGTTGGGATAACACTGCATTTTATGGATCATCTAATATGATTACAAGTGTGAACAATGAAAACTGTCATATGGAGGATGTGATTACAGATGTGAATGATGATGAGGATCGTATTGAGGAAATAAAAAAGACAGTTAAAGATGAAATTTTTAATTACCCAAAATTGTTTGAGAAGTTAAATATTTGTGAAAAAATGTCAATGTATGTTGGTTACACTAAATATACAGCATTGTAAACCATACTAAAGCTGTATAATTTGAAATTAGGAAATGGGTGGAGTGAATCCAGTTTTATAGAACTACTTTCTATCCTGAATGACATGATCCCAAAAGATAATGAGCTCCCAAGTCGAACATACGATGTCAAACGAATGCTACACTTGATGGGTATGATCTATGGAAGAATACACACCTACCCAAATGACTGTATATTATTTCGAAAGAACCACAAATCACTTAAATAATTCCCAAAGTGTGGTGCTTCTTGATACAAGAAAGATGAATCCAGTCCTACGAAAGCTGTATGGTACTTTCCAATCATTCCAAGGTTTAGGCACCTATATGGAAGTGAGGAGACTACAAGACAATTGACATGGCATGAAGATACAATAATTAAACATAGGAAACTATGTTACCCAACAGAATCTCCTCAATGGAAGAGAATTGATCATGAGTATCCTGAATTTGGATACAATCCAATAAACCTTCGTCTTGCATTATCTACATATGGGGTGAATCCTTTTGGTTTTCAAAGCAGCAGTCACAGTACATGGCCGGTTATGCTGGTAAATTATAACTTACCACTGTGGTTATGAATGAAATGAAAATACATCATGTTATCTATGTTTATATCAAGACCAAAACAATTGGGTAATGATATTGATGTTTATTTGGCTCCATTGATCGGGGATTTGAAATTATTATGGGATTCAGGTGTTATGTTGTACGATGCTTACAAAAATGGAGATTTTACTTTGAGATACATGTTATACAGGATGATAAATGACTTTCATTATTATGGAAATTTGTTAGGATATAGAATTAAAGGAACTCAAGGGTGTCCTGTTTGCAAATAATTTACACAGTCAATTAGGTTGAAACATTCATCGAAGTGGGTTTTCTTGTTCATTAAGAAGACTCGGCATGAGTGTCTAAATAAAAATCTCAAGGATTGGACATCATTAGAATCCTATGGGGAAGATTTTTATCACTTTAAAATAGTTTAAGAGTGCCAATTAAATGACTAGGGATGGTCAGTCACCTCCCAGGACCATCACCTTCTTCATCTAGTAAGTTTCTTAGAAATATACCTAAGCAAGTAATTATTCACTATGCAGAAAAAAGGTGTAGTTATGGTCTCCACCTTAATGATGGTAGAGTTGAGTGGTATGAATGTCATCTTGTTTGTTCCGATGTTGGCTAAGTTATATTGCCAACTTCACCACATCAATAGTGGTATGCCCCATTCAGAATATTCAGCCCCTTTCAACTGTGGTGGGGTTGGATGGGGGATCACATTAGTGGATATTAGTTAATTACTACTCATAACATTCCAAGTTATGGGTTCAGGAAATTTCTATAATGTATTAGTGGGGTCTGGCTAATCACACTAAAGAACTAGGAGATCAAAAGAGAAGTGAACCTGTATGATCAGTTTTTTTATACCATATGGAGCACCAACCTGTGAAATTACCAATAATGTAAAGTGTGATCCTATATCCTAAGCCTATATTTTAACCATATGTGAGGGTTTTTATCCACTTGGATTAATTGAAATATATTCTATGAGTAGTATGAATCATACCACTTTGGGAGATAGTTCAGTGCATTTAGATGAAATTCCCCACTCCTCCCCACATCCATTCAGAAATGAATCCCATGGTGGATAACAAATTGTGGATAATGTTCACCTGATAAGAAACTTAGGTTCGAGTGACCTTCCCTCTAGATAGTGTGGGTTTTGGCCTCTCCAAGGCTTATGTCGATACCTTGGTCTGATCATACCTGAACGGTCAGTTGGCTCTATTGGTGATAAATCACATAGATATTATAATAGTGGATGAGGAGGAGGACACAGGGGCTCTGGCATCATCAAAAAATTAGATTCCAGAAAAAAAAATTATTTCTAGAATACCTACATCTATATATATGTTTTAGAAGAAAATGAGGCACTTAGATCCAACACCATCAATAAGGAGGGTGCCAACGGATTTGGTAACAATGTATGGGGTTCCCGTGAAAGAAGTTCCAATCGGTGGGGGATCTGCTCTAATTATGGTGGTGTTTCCCATCACATTCCAATACAGGGACAACTAGAGGAAGAATACATTGAACATAGAGGTCTGGAGAGTGTTGTGTCAAGTGGAAATAGAGCTAGAGGGATTTGGGAGTGTGATCACTCCCAAAGGAATATTCTGTGAACAACAGCCCATTGAAGTCAAATCACTTCTCTAAGAATTTCGTGTGGTAATTCATTCTGTCAAAGGCCAAGTCCATTACACACCCCTATCTTATAGAATTATAATTCCTAGAACGATGGTAACTAGTGAAGATAAGTGAGACTAGGATGGCTCTAGTGAATAGGTAAGATAATTTTTATCATCAATTTCATATATTCTTTGATATTGTTAGGACTATAGTGAACTTTCTTTTCTCTTGGAGATTTCAAGAGGCTGGTAAAATTTGGTCACCTCCCACCTCTCTAGTTTACTTTACCACGGACACGGTGGCCAAAGTTGGTTCAAAAAGTGACCGAGAGGCTGATGATCAGGGCTCTCCAAGTCAAATGGATCTCATGGATGTGGTTGTTTCTAATCCAAAGGAAACACCATTTGTGCCTCCATCAACACCACCTTTGGAACCTCAAGTTATATTTTGAAGTTCTTTCCTCTTAGAGGACTAAGAAGAGAAAGTGGGAAAGTCCATACACTAATAAACCTCTAAAATCATTAATGTTTGTACTTTTTGGAATTTTTTCTTTTTCATTACTCCAGTAGCATATTGTGGCCTATATAATTGTGTAGGTTCTCATAAAGACATAGCAGCCACAAAGACATCTAACAGAGCAGGATCAACCCTTGATACAATTAATATCCTAGGGTGGAATAGGGTATAAGGGGTCTGAATGGTATTTTGGTACCTTTAATACTAGAAGTGATCACCTATCCATCCAAATGGAAACTAGAAAATTCCACTAATATAATAAGAGTTATTACCCTACTGATATTTTCCAATAAGTTGATAGAGATGGGAAAGGGTTGGCATAGCTAGGTTGAGGGTCTCCCTTCTTCCAGTCAATTTGTAATCACTAATGTACCAGCCTGAATTCCTAGAATTATTTCCCTAGTAAGGAAAATCTGTCTTTTAAGAAACATGGCCAAAAATAACACCAATAAAATACTTGAATACACACTGGGTTTCTTCTTATATCACCATCAAGTGAACTCCTTGACCTCTATAATGGACTAATAAGAGCCTATGTTATCCTAAAACTATTAAGAAGGGAAGTGATGATGAAATATCATAGTTAGTTGAGATATAATTTGACAATAAAAGTCACATATCCATTCTTTTAAGGATATTATTGAATGTATGTGCATCGCCTTCCTTAGTTTCTCTCTCAAAATGGTTATCATGTCCTGAACTAAATTGGGAGTCTTCTAAGGGCCATCCTAAATGTTCAATGCAGGGAGGAATTAATCATACATCTCCCTAAGAGGAAATATTCCACCAAGTTGATGGATGTCACATAGATTAATCCCTAATTATAAATGGGTTAAATGAAAAGATTTGGTATTGGGACACCAATGGTTTACCAATTCTATAATAAGTTCAATTTGATGGTATATGATGAATTGGGAAATCCACATTACCTCGAAGCGGTGGATGGATCGAAGTTGATCATAAAATTATATAAATCTATGTCTAAGATATAATAGCCTTATTAATTCATCATAAAATGTTCCTCCAGGATGAAAATCCTATTTCAAATTCTAATTGTAACAAATTGAGATTTTATGAAATTTTTCTTTCAAATATATTAAACTTCTTCAATAACTTGTGTTACATGCAATAGAAAAATTAAGAGAATTGAAATATATTATTTAAAATATTGTTATTTAATTTTATAAGATTAAATAATTTATTAATTATCTAAAAATTCCCTACTAAATATAAATACTTATTAATTAATCACTCTATTTTTAGTAATTTCATTTTTTTCTATAAAAATATATTTTATCCAAAAATGAATTTTTGTTACTTTTTGTCAGAAAATATTATTATAAATTTTTGGAAATTTTGGAAAATATATTTTAGAAAATTAAATTCATTTTTTAAATAAAAATATCAAAATTATCTTTGGGTGAAATTTTGGTATTTTTCTAAAAAGGTTTATTTTTCAAGGAATAGTGGAAATATCGATTTTTATAAAATTTCCATTTTTATTTTCATATAAAGTATATTTATGATTTTAATTTGATCTCAAAGTAACATAAGTATTATTTAGTTATATATAATCTAATTACCTTCATTTGAATCATAATTATACATGATTTTAGAATAAGTACTTTTTTGTGCTTAAAAACACATTTTTTTTAAAAACTGTTTTTCGTTGTGTTTTATGTATTTATATTAAAATTATGTTCTAACACATTGAGAAATTGAATCCTGATAAATGTATTTCATATTTATAATCAATAGTTTCAAATTTTTTAAATATTTCCCTTTTATTTTTGGTTAAAAATGAATAGTAACTGTGGTAAAATATATCACATCGGTAAAGGGTAAATCAGGTAAATCTAGTTTAAAACTGAGTGAAAAGTCCATAATTACTAAAATTAATTATTATTGGATGAATAAATTTCAACCCTTATTAAATAAGGATAAATTTTTTGTTTTTTAATAGAAATGTTTCCACGAAAATGACTTATATATTATTTAAACCCAAGGAAGTGACAAACTGTTACTCGCTTAGTTTTAAATATCATTTATGTGTTCACATAGGGGCCAAAATTAGTTATGAATAAATTTTAATACAAATTCTTTGTATAATGAAATTATATTCAATATCATAATTTATTTATAATTTTTAGTAATTAAATAATTACCTTAAAAATCTACACAATAATGATGCGGTAATTATTCAATTTATGTAAAATAAATAAATGATATTTTTAAAGTATTATAATTTGAGATAATTAAGGTTATACATGAATTTTTTAGATTACCAGGAAAGTTTTTATGTTTTAAATTAATTGGTTCTATTTCTAAGTATTTTCTTCATGTTATTAAAGTCAAAGTAATGAATAGTGTTGGAATTGACAATAATGATATTTTATTAAAATAATATTTTATTAAATGATTTAAGAATCATAAAAACATTAAATAAGTATAATGGAGACAATAAATAGTTTAAAATGTCATCCCTTATTCATTTATGAGTCAATATATACCTTATATGTAAAATTATAACCTTTTAAGAGTGAAAAATATGCAACCATGGTTAATGTTAAAATAGGTTACTTAAGGGGTTAAACCAAAATATAAGGTCTAAAAGAGCACTCAAACCTGTACAAATTTTATTGGATTATGATATTAAAATCATATACTACCCTACGTTCTAATTCATGACCATTTAGAAGTATTTTTCTCTATAATAGTCATATTTTATTTTATTTTTTAGGAAATTGCAAAAGGGTTTATCACCTCAATTATAAAAGGAAACATAATACATCACTTAATTACACCACTTTTTGACTTCTAGATAGAAAATACTCTAAATATTTATATTATAAACTTACCCAGAAACATTATATTGGTTCTGAACTTCACAAAAACCCACCCTTGATCCCTTCAAAACATATCCTAAAGATTCGTTTTGAAGAAGAGGTAATCACTCTAACCAATCACTTTATTTTTATAATCATATTTACCTCCTATATGTATATGATATTTACAAAAAAAAATAACTTAACTATCATAAATATTTTTAAATTTTTTTATGATTATGAAAACACCATTATACACCCTCTTTTATATCAAATAAGAAATAAAAGCATCGCTCGTGGGTACGTACGTCTTACCATCTCCACATTGTGATACAATTAATTTTTTATCTCCATATTTTTTGGATGGGAATTATGATGAATTAAATTTTTATATATTATATTTATGACATAATTATACTTTTTTAATTATAAAATCATGTCTACCTTTTTATCATCCAATCTTTTAGGAAATGATAACATCACATATACGTATGTATAGACTACCGTCTCTATGATGCGATGTGATTTTTTTCATTTTTATTTCACATGGATGGTAATATGGATGAATTTGATAAATATATATGATATATATAATATAATAATAACTCTATAAAGGTGAATTATTATTTAACTTTCTTTAATTCAATCAGTCAAAAAATGAAACAGTATTCATACATACGTACAGCCTACAGTCTTCATGAATGGTGTGAATCATTTTTCAATATCTAATTTTTATGAATAATTATAAATATTTATATAAATAATAAATAATTTTTTTATAATGTGATTAAAATTGTGTTAATTATGGGACTAGGATCAAAGTTTAATGATTGGGACTAATGTACCAAAAATGCTTGGAAAATAAAGTACTTATCACCCAGAAAAGTGATTTTAATAACAAATTATTAATAAAGAGGTGATAAGATGTTATAAATAAATCATAAATGGTATGATAGATATATGTTTGTTTAATACATTTATAATAAATAAATATTTATTATACAATATGTTTTAATGTTAATGAGGAAATGTAAGACTTTAGGTAAGGTTTTATTTCACAATCTCATCATTATTCAGGATTGTCTATATTTAAGTCTCTGCTAGGGAATATTTTTATTCCATGTCCATGTTTTATAAAAATGTTTTCAAAATGGTTTTTACTATTTTCCTACATATTTTTTTAATTCATTTTTACCCGTTTTTTAATATTTATAAAATGGTTTGAAAGGAATATTATTTTTTTCCAAAAGAGGTACTTTGTGACGTTTCCAAAAAAATACGAAAGGAATTTTTCTAAAAATTATATATCTTAAGTTTATTTTCCCACTTTTGTGATAAATTAATACTTTGAATCATCCTTTACAAGTTTTGAAGGTTCATTTTAAAGAAAATTTTTTCCATTATAATTTCACAGCTTTTTAATCAAATGAAATGATTTCAAAATGGAAAGGTTATTTTCCTTAAGAATTATTCCAAGTAATCTTTCAAAATAATTTTTCCATATAAAATGAAATAATTTGATGATGCTTAATATTTACTAGGGATATGATCCAAGTATACCATCCTTATTATTTTTTTGGATAGTTTATTATTATAATGATAAGATATAAATGAAACCCTTTCCCTTTTCTATGAGTAATACTTTGAAGAAATTCATTTCTTTTCATGATTTATAAGATGATTAATGTTTTATGTTATTGTGGAACACCTATGTATGATTTTATTTATGTGATATGTGGACCTATATCTCCCTCCAATTCATTGGGTAATTATTGATAACTCATGAGGTAGATATTTTATACATGTACCTTATTTCATATTCACAATTTTATGTGTGGACCAACTTTTCATGTCCATAAGTTTATACATGGACCTGGATTTCATGTCCATAAGTTTATGTTTGGACCTGTATTTCATACCTATAAGACTATGCATGGACCTGGTTTCATGTCCATATGTTTATGCGAGGGCCTGATTTTATGTCCCTAACTTAATGAGTGAACATTTTATATTTATACATGTTAAAAAAGATATAAGTATATATGTATTCAATAATTATATGTCTTATGTCAATATTATGCTCCAATGGATTATGTTCTTTTATTATTTTATGATTCATGTCTTATGAACTACTAATATTTATACCATGAATCAAGATTATGATCTATCATATATAGGGTATAGATTTTAAATGTTAAGTTCATGTTATCACAATCTTATTCTCATGTTGTTATTATGTGATTATTGATATTTCTCTTATTTACCCTTACTGATCATATGATCTCAACCTTTCTTATGTTTTTTCCCCAGGTTATAAATAATGGTTTTTGAAATTATGCTTCTAAAATGGGTGATAGTTATATTGAACTTAGTAAGAGACAATGTAGATCATTTATGAACCTTTTTTGTGTGTATAAGTTTCCAAAGGCACTAGACCTATATGATTTTAGAATGGATCAAAATTTTATGTAATGAATATCCATCTACTTAGATGTAATAACTATGTATGAAAATTCTAGGTTTTTATACCAACCACCTTTCGGGTTATCTAAAGAGAAGATGAGTATATTTGAGTAACTCTAATAAATTGGTTGATGAGTGATATCACAACCATATAGGCTCAGAGAGGAGTGATTAAATGTGTAGTATGAGTCCTAGAATGGTTCTAGTATCAATGGGATATGCATAGATATAATCACCTGGATACAGTCAAAGGTGGATGAAAACTAGCAAGTCATAAGAATACATTTGGGTAAAGGGATGGAGGCATTGTATAGAATATTACAGTTATATAAAGGAAGTCTCTGTGAAAGAGGAATGTTATAAAGATAAATCCAAAGAAGAACCTTTAGAACCTCATTGTTAGAAAATACTTAATATCAGGGTTCAGCATCATGATTCTCAGCAATCATAGCTCTACATCCATCCATGCGGGATGAAGTATGTGAGATCGAGGCCATCTCGACCAAGACATAAAAAATAAAATAATCATGCACTAGAATAGATTTTAGGTATTGAAAAAGGAGTGTACTGGATAGAAAAGAACATAAATTTTATGGAATCACATGGAGTGTGTGATCCATTTTGAGTCTTTCAATCATGTGACCATTTAAAATCACACGGGTTGTGTGACCATAGACACATCACATGAATCTCAAAAATCATTATGTGGCCACATGATTCCCAAGTACATCACATTAATTATCCATTCTACCAAGGACATATGATTTAGTTTAACTAAAACTATTTTATTTAGTTAGAGGATTGGTTTCACGATTCTTCCAGACAAAGTGGTTTCATGATGGGAATCACACGATCGGCTCACGTGATTTGTTATCGTAATGGAGTCTTCTAAAGAAATCTCACGAAGGATGAAGTAATCTTAGAGCTATCTAGACTTTTGAGACAAGGTTTCATATCCAAAATAATTTCCCTCATATTTTTAGGGAATCCCATGGAATACCAAATCTCTCTTTAGAGACCAAGAGTCACCCAAAAGATCATCAGGTGAATGTCCAAGTCACTAAAATAGGCATTTATTTCCTCAGAACCAAGACATTGATCATTCTTTCATACTTCTCTTCTAAGGGGGCCATTTTTTTATGCCCACCAAATGAAAATTGGATACTTTTAAGTTAAAAATATACTAGATGAATAGGTATTACTTTTTCAAAAGAAAAAAAATAATCATGACCACATAGGGATTATGCACCTGAGTTACATGATTGTGTGATCCTTGGTGAGACTCATGATCATGTAATCCTTTAAATATCATGTTATAAATCAAATTAAAACCAAAAAAATGTACCAAAAAAGTTTTTAAGGATAACACAATTTCCATGTTTGATCATGTGACATCCTCTTAGAGTCACGTAATCGACACCATGAAAATTGAATCATGAAAAGGGTTTATGCAATTCGTGTGATCGACCTATTGACAATGACACTCCCCAGTGGACAACCTAAGGATAAGAGCTTGATTATGATGAAGTATTCGTGTGATAATAGATATTATAGCATTTTTATGTGATTCGAGTTGCATTTTTTAACATGAAGGTCTTACACAGTTTGCATGATCAATTCATCAGTCATGAAAAGGACTTTGGACATGTCGGTCTAATCATGTGAAGGAACTTGTACATGTATGTTGGATCATACAAAGGCCCTTGTACATATTGGAATGATCATACAAAGTCCCTTCGATATGTCAGACTAATCATGAGAAGGCCCTTGGAAATATCTAATAGATCATTCGAAGGCCCTTGGACATATTATCCAAATTACATGAAGTTTTTTTGATATGTCCATCTTAAACATCATGTGATTCCTACATGTGATCTTATAAATACAACTTGAACTAATTTCTATTCACACATAGTCATAAGTGTGGCCCTATAAATATTGTGGGTTCAAGGAGGTTGGTAATGATGGACTAATCACACAGTCACTATTTTTCATGAGACAAGGGCAGGATGTCACTGATGATGTGTGGCTTAATCAAATGAAGTGCATAAGGCATTACCAAATTATGAAGATGGTATTTTCCTCAAGTGAATATGAGGTATATGGATTTTCCCCCATTCAAAGTGGAATTGGTATAGGGTTAAAAATTCTTATAAAAACTCTCCCCTGGAAGAATAAAAAAGGACACATATACAAGAGTGTAATTTTTAGAGTGAAGGGATCATGCGATCTCAAGAGCCTTATGCCTAGAAAAGTTTGGTGAGTAACTTAAGATAAATAAAGAAAATAACTTATGAAAGGGTCGATCATGAGATGGAATATTGATCAAGTGAAGGCCTCTAGACATGTTGGACTGATCACGTGAAGGCCTCTAGATATGTTATCCTCATCAGGAAATGTCACTTGGACATGTCTTCCTACTCACACGATGGACTTTGGACAGGTCATCTTGACCATGTGATGACTCGATGGAAAAATAATAGAAAAACATCATGGGATTCTTGTGGAGAAAAGCTGTAAATGATGGTATATTTATGTTATGGAAGTTAAATTTTTCTTTACATGAAGAAAATGTGTTATGTCCCTAAGAAATTTCAGGTTGATCACGCAAAAATCTTCAAACATGTAATCTTATATAGGTAGAGACCCCTAGAAAAGTTATTTGGATCACATGGTTCATGTAATTAGTTCATTTATCTTATAATGGCCATTAAACAGGTCATATGAATCACATTACAACCCTTAGACATGTAATCCTTGATAGGTAGACATCCCCAGACAAGTTAGTTGGATCATTTGGTTCATGTGATCAGTTCATTGATCAGAAAAATTCCCTCATACATGTTGGATGGATTTTTCAACAACCCTTAGACACTCCTTTTTTGAAAAGTAGACACCCCTAAACAAGTCATCTAGATCATATGGTTAACGTGATCAATTTATTCATCATGTTAAATCCATCAAACATGTCAGATGGATCATGCAACAACCCTCATACATGACAGCCTTGATAGGAAGACACCCTAAGACAATTCAGTTAGATCACATGGTTCGCGATATCAGTTCATTGATTAAGTGAAGGCCCCTGAACATGTTAGATGGATCATGTGAAAACCCTCAAACATTTAATTCTTATTAGGCTGACACACTACGCCATGTTCCCTTGAACCATGTGAACCCCTGACCATGATCTGTTGGTCAGGAACCCTCTTTAAGTGGAGTGTCCATATTGGACCAAGTCTATGAACTCATGCAGCCTTATTTATGTCAGGACCTTGAAAGGGACCCCTGTGACATCCAAGAATACTTAAGATACATATCATGGACCCCTCTCTTTGTTTTTTAGAGGATAAAGACTCAATATGTGATATGGAAATCCAACTTGGTGTAAGCCCCTCAACATTACATTTACTATAGATTATAGGACTGAAATACTCCTATGGTAGTGCCATATTCACACATCCATCTATGGGTTAGGAACCTATGTGAACTATAAGGACCATGATTACTATTATAATCAGGATACATAAGATGCCTTGTTCAGGCTCAAGCTTCATATTAAACATGAATATTATATTTTTCCTTGTGGAGGTCATGCCCCTCATGAGGTTTCTAATAATAGTCCATAAATACTTTTTTAATTCATAAGTATCACACCTATACTTTGTACATATAATTCCTTACAATCAATTTTTATCACACCAATAATTATTCATGTGTTCTTGGAGACTTGAAACTATCATGTCATTAGAATAATAAAAATTCCTAATTATGGGCATCCTCACAAGGTGTAAGCACCAACTATATTTTCCTTTTATTTGAAAGGACACAATCCCAACGATGCAAACATCAGGGAAAGCTCAGGGTGTAAGAGACCTCCAAACATCAGGGAAACATCGGTGTGTAATCCCCATACCGGTTAGATCTTACACTCTTACTTAGTGTTTATAATATTCTATTATAACTTGTTTCTCACACTGACCATAACTCACAACATCTTAGAGGCATGGGGTAAATACCCTAATAAGGGCCCTCATTTAGGTGTATGTACTATAACATATTCTCTTAACTTATAGGTCCATACTCCTATTTAGGTAGCTTAAGTATGCCTTATATTCATAATTCTTGCTCAAACCTCTGTCATCTAACATTTTATGACATAGACACCCCTAATGACTAAACATTGAGGACTATAACTCCTATTATAAATAAGATATGTGGGACTCCTTCCTAAGGACCATGATCCATATCCAAGGCCTAAATTTACTCATATACATCCTTTACACATGAATTTAAACTACATGACATGGTCCAATATGAACTTTGTGGGTTTTTATTCCTATTTTTTTAATATTATATGTAGGGAACCTCCTATAGGTTCAATCCCAAAGCAAAAATTGCCTCCCTAAACAATAGTAAACTCTAGAGTTCCCAGTAATAAAAATTAAAAGTATAAGTATTCTATCATTGTTAATCAATAATGGGTAACAATATGGATAAATTCTAATAGATATAGATGGTGTCATTAGAAAAACTCCCACCTGCATGTACAGGGATTCAACACCAAATCATTTTGTTAAGGTAACCAATCTTGTATTAGGATATCATAAAGATTAATGAACATATACTAAATCTATAAGTATGTTCCAAAGTATGTAATAATTTATGACCTCTCATCCTCTCAGCAAATGTAAGTTCCTGATCATCATTAGTAAGAAATTACAATGACCAACTACCTTTGCAAATAATTCTCATGGCTTGTTATAGATGTTGGATCCATTGGGTGTTTCTATGAAAAAACCCTACTATCATGATTGATTGTGAAACTATACTAAACCTCTCACAATCAAATGTGGGGCCATAAATATTTGGATAAAACACATTATACTTCACCACATACGATGTATTAGGATAGAACTACTAATTCAAGGCCCTATTGAAAGTGTCCCAAGTGAGGTCCTCAAGTAATTTATCTTCCATGATGGAATCCCACCATTTCCTTCCATTTCCTTCAATAATATAAGTGGAAAATACAACCTTAGAGTCCTCTAGAGTCATAAAAAAGTGGAAAATCCGTTATATTCACTAAATCTATTCCTTGAGTTCTTAGGTTCCATTATCACCATGGAAGATTAGTGCATTTTTTTTGTAAACTCCAAAGAAAGATCATCCATCTATTCCTAGTTTCTACCACCCACTTGACCCAGAGATTGAACAATATAGATTACTATTTCCACTAGAGTAGTGTCAATAGGAGGGTTTTCCTATGGGACTTTCCCAACAGGTCCTTCTCTTTGAATTTAAGAGATCCTTCTATGATGAATTATCTATTAACCATAAGAGATAATGCTTGACTGTAACGACCCAAACTTTTTAATTATATTTGTTTTCTAAATTTTTGTGTTATTTTATTTTATACTCAACAAAACTATATCCTTTAATTAATGAAGTGGGTATAATTAAAATGAGACCGTTGGGTTTCGACTGTTATATGACTATTGGTCAATATGACCGTTGGAAACTATAATCTTAACATTGTGTTTTTATAAATATAGTTATCTTGGTTAATTAATATAGAAAGACGATTGAATGGCCTCACCTAGTAGACTCAGTCCATATGAAGCTCATCTGTCAGAGCTTGGGAAGGAGGTAGCATCACTGGGCTTTGCTCTGGACCACTCCCAAGATGAACTTCAACATATGAAGCTTGAACAGAATCACCTGAGGGAGAAGTTCAAGCTGATATAAATCACCACTCATGAAATGTTTTCTAAGCCATCTCAAGATTCTATCACCATAGCATACCTTACACTTAAGTCCTATGCTGGTGTTATAAGGGGCAATGTAACGAGACCTTAACTGCTTTGTGTAATCATTTTATATAAATAAAATTTTTATTTATTCTTATGAAAAAGTTTGTGAATTTCAAATATCTGGATAAATATAGGATGTGTATTATTGATGAATTTAGAAAAAAAAAATGGGTATTTTAAAATATTTTTTTATTCTTTAAATAATTAATAATATGAAATGATTTTAAAAAAATGATCTTCTATAGTTGTGATCAGTGAGAATTTTAGATTCTGATAAGATCAACCTGATTTTTAGTGAATAGTAAAGTATGAATAGTAATGAATAGTAAATGGGCCAAAAAAATAGAAAGTTCACTGATGAATGTATAAATACAATTTAAACATCTTAAAAGTGAAAAAACGATCATAGTATAAGTTTTGGTATTTTTGTCTGTCATAAATATTTTATTTACATTTTTATTATTAATTTAATAATTTAAAATGGAAATATATTTTCATAAAATGTAATCATAAATTGTTACTTTATTTTGTTATGGTTATATGATAATTTTATGGGACCTTGATTACTTTTTTAAGGTGTTACAAAATGATTTATAGTTTTAAAGTTGTATTTCTGGAATAAAAAATGGTTTTATTTAAAAATTAAATTAAAATTATTTAGAAAATTATTTTCATAAAATGGAGTTCATTTTTTGAATTAAAAGAATCGATATTAGTTTAGGGTGGATTTTTGGGATTTTTCTGAAATAGTTGAATTTTCAGTGAATAGTAAAAATACAGTTTTGAGTTTCGGGTGTTTAATGAAATCATTAATGATATAATAATGATGTACGATTTCGAGTCGACTTATGATTAGTGATATATGATATTATGTGTCCCAAGTGGTCAATACCATAGGCAAATACCATTGGCAAGCCCATGGTTTTTCAAATACCACCGATGAGGTGTCCCTTCGAAATTAATAATTTATTCCCTCACTTTTCCTATAAATACCAAGCCATTTCACTCATTAATTTCATTATAAAATCCTCCTAAACAATTTTCTAGTCTCCTTACCTCTGAAATATTCCTCACAAGGATCCCCCAAGCCTCCCAAGGCCCCGACCTTAAATATTTTGAAGTTACTCTTCAAGGTAAGAGAACCTTTCACCCTCCTCTTTTAAGTCATGGCTTCCTTTATGTTATGTCTTATAGTTCCAATTTATTATGAGGGGGATTGTTCTTCTATATCTTTACTACTGTCCATTTCATTTCCAAATTATGATAGACCCTTTCTTCTCTCATCAATTGATTTTCTGAATTTTTATGTGATGTCGTTAGGCTGCCGAATTTTTTAAAAGAAATCACATCTTCTCTTTTCCTTCAAGTTTCATTTTTATATGGAATTTCCTTCAAATATCCATACAATGATCTTATTTCTTTTTATTCTATACCCCTACTGTATAATGAGTTATTTATGAGTGGGTGACTCTTTTCCCTTCACTTTCAATGTTTTCTAAAACCACGTTATATAGCCGTTATGTTTCAAAAATTTCATCTCAAAATTTCTCTTTCTCTCCAAAAATATTCTTGTTTTATTTATGTGAATAACCAAACCTATTTTGTTTATATGGATGTTCATAAATACACAAAAAAAATGGTATATTTTATTTTTTAATTGAAATACATATATCCCTCACTCCCTTTCCATGGGTTATAAATGACATAATGATCATGTTTTTTAAGAACTTTTGAAACGTCACGATTTTGAAATGAAGCCCATTTATTTTATTATATATGGGTTATTTATGAGATGTTTAATTATGATCTATGTGTCTCACATGAAAATAAATACATATTAAGGGTGAAACCTTACATCTCTCCAATGCATTAGGTAAATAATTTAATCTCTAGAGATGACAAGTTTCACAATACCTTGGTGAATAACCTTGGTAATTTTTATGACACCTTGGGGATAAACCTCTGTTATATATTCACGAATGTCTAAATAAAATTTTGTATCCACATATTCAAGTTATGATTCAAGTTATTTTTATTATGATATTCATATTCTTACATTTCTCATTCCTTTATGACTTCTATCATGTTCTTATTAATATTGCTCAAGATCACATGTCAATTGTTTCACTTGTTTTCTTTACTATGCCTTCTGCTCACCCTTTCCTTTAATGTATGTCTCAAGGATATGAGATGCAGTAATTGTACATAGGATGAGGCAATGATGAAGCCTTATGAGTGGTTTAGAATAATTTTTTATTTTTTTTTCATGTATTATGTTCCGGATTTCTAAGACACTAGACTTTAAAGATCCTCTATTTGTAAAATGTAATGAAAAGTTATGTAATAGAAAGGCAGAATACGATAGTTGGTATCAAAGGATGGTTTAGTTATTTATAGAAATTAGGCTATGAAAACTTTAATAAGTATCCTATAGAAAAGTTTAAATATAGGAAAACTTCCTGGTATTTTGGTGAGTATTGAGTAAGTGGTTTATCAAGCACATATATCCCTGTATGGATACAACAAGGTAGAGGCGGCTCTGAAATGGAGGTACCTAGGAGTAAAAACTATAACAAGGAGTTTTGGTCTTGACTCAGGGTATCCAGGTACATGAAAATGGGCATTTATGCACTCTTGGTTATGACACTCCTAGGGGATATGTTTGGTTAATCAAAAGCTTTTTATGAATCATTATGAAGGATTTATAGAGAAATGTAATTGTTTAAAGAAGTTTTAAGACATAAAATCCTTTATTGTTAAAATATTCATAAATGAAATAAGTTTCTCAATAAGGTTTTATTATTTTATAAATGGAGGGAAATAGGAGTAATCGTGCAAATGGTGACCATAATGGTCCATGCACTGACGACCCTCTGATGGAAGCCAGAATGGAAACATTCATGCAAATGATGAACCAACTGACTCAAGTTATGGGAAATAACTTGAATCAAGCTAAGTGACTGATATCACCATGAAGGGAACAACATTCTATTAAGTCCTTTATCATCAACAACCACCAACCATTAGTGGATCGACTGACCCATTGATTTATGAATATTGGATCAGCTCTATAGAGAAGATATTTTCTGTTCTCTATTGTTCAGAGCAAGAGAAGGTCACCATGAATGTCTATCGCTTAGAGGGATAAGATTATCAGTGGTGGGAACTGATTAAAAACATGAGGCAAAGAGTGTAGGTTGAAGCTATAGAGTGGGAAGAGTTCATAGGGATATTCTTTAGTAAGTATTTCCCTTGTTCCATGAGAACAAGAATAGAGAAGGAGTTTCTCGAGCTGAAACAGAAGGAGAATGAATCTGTGGGAATCTACGAGATGAACTTTACAAGACTTTCCCGTTATACCTCAAGATTTTTCATGGATCCTAATGGTAAGGTTGATAGATTCTTCGGTGGATTGAGACCTCATTTGTGGATGAATATAGCCAACCGAGACTAGGACAACTATGATGACATCGTATAGAGTGCAATGAAAGTCGAACTAGATTTCGGTGAGACATAGTGGTCTCATAAATCAAATAAAAAAAAGAGATCGATGGAGCCCAGCTTATGGATAACCTTTGATCAGGTAAGAGGAGCCAAGCAAGTGCAATGTCCCACGTGTAATAAATGTGGGAAGAATCATTCGGGGAACTGCCTGCTCGGGTGCGAGAAATGCTACAAGTGTGGAAGAGATGGCAATATTTCAAGGAATTGTCATAGTGAGGTGAAACCTCAACTTCCAAACACTAATGACAAGGGAAAGATGGTGCAGGCCCTACCTAATGTTCAATTCATTAAGTTTGGAAAACTTTGAGACTTTTCCAATCACTGTCCAAATCTGAGGGTAGTGGAGGGGAACCACCATCAGCCTCAGCAAAGGCCAAGGGAGCAAGGTTGTGGTTTTGCTATCACTACAACTGAATTTAAAGATCCAGATGATGTGGTAGCAGGTACTCATGTTGTTCTCTCAAATCTATCAAGTACTTTGTTTGATTCTCATTCTACACATTCATTTATTTCCTCCAAGTTTGTAAAGAATTTGGAATCAACCCCTAACTTTCTAAAAGTGGAGTTATCATTCAAGACTCCTTGTGGGATTATCCAAGCATCATCAGTGTTTAGAAACTCTAGTATTTACATTGGTGAGCACAATCTTATCACAAATATAGTAGTCATTCCCATGCTAGAATTCAACATTATACTAGGGATGGACTGGCTCTCAAAGTATAATGCTAAGATCAAATGCAGAAGTAATGAAATCTCAGTATTCTTGAATGAAAACCTACAGTTATCTTCCAAGGATAGATATCTCAACCTGATCTTTGTCTAGAAGAACCTCCAATATCCTTATTTATGGAATTGATTGGTGAAGAAGAAGAAGGAAATGAGAGTTTGAGGATAGAAAATGTCCCCATCATCCAGGAATATGTTGATGTATTTCCTGAGGGGTTTCCTGGACCTCCCCACATAAGAGAGGTAGAGTTATCTATTTAACTCGTACCTGGATCTCATCCAATATTAAAGACTCGGTATAGGATGGAAAATGTGGAGCTATAGGAATTAAAGAAAAAAATCCAAGATCTTTTAGAGAAGGGGTTTATCCAACCGAGCGTGTCCCCTTGGGGAGCACCTATTCTCTTTGTGAAGAAGAAGGATGGATCGATGCGGATATGAATTGGTTATAGAGAACTGAACGAGGTCATAGTAAAGAACAAATACCCTCTTCTAATAATTGATGACTTATTTGACCAACTTCATGGGGATTAATTCTTCTTTAATATTGATCTTCGATCTGGTTATCATCAAGTGAGGTTAAAGAAATAAGATATTCCAAAAACTACCTTCTGATCAAGATATGGGAATTATGAGTTTGTTGTTATGCCTTTTGGATGGACTAGTACACCTACTATTTTTATGGATTTGATGAATAGAGTCTTTAAGGACTACCTTAATAACTTTGTGGTAGTTTTTATTGATGATATTCTGATATATTCCAAAATTCATGAGGAGAATGAGGATCATATAAGGGTTATTTTTCAAACTCTATGGAAGGAGAGGATTTTTGTAAAGTTTAGTAAATGTGAATTCTAGTTACAAAAAGTTGCTTTCTTGGGGAACATTGTTACCAATGAAGGAATCACAGTTGACCCTACAAATACAAAAGTTGTAGAGGAGTGTCCTCAGCCTACAACAATAACTAATATTCATAGTTTCCTTCGATTAGTAGGATATTATAGGAGGTTTGTGAAAAAAAATCATGAATTTATAATCCATTAACCATGTTAACTCGAAAATGGGTCAAGTTCATCTGGACAAAGTAGTGTGAGGTAAGTTTCGAAGATCTGAAGAAGAGATTGGTTACTACACCCATGTTAACTTTGCCCTCAAGTGGAGAAGGATTCATTATTTTTAGAGATGCATCTTTGAAAGGTCTTGGGTGTGTCCTCATGAAAAATGAAAAGGTCATTGCTTATGCATCTTGATAGTTGAAGACTCATGAGAATAACTATCCTAGGCATGATCTGGAGCTGGATGTTGTTGTTTTTTGCTCTGAAGATATGGAGGCACTATCTTTATGGGGATAAATGTGATATATACACAGACCATCACAGTTTGAAGTATATTTTCACACAAAAGGAATTGAAATTGAGACAAAGTAAATGGTTGGAACTTCTTAAAGACTATGATTGTTCAATTAATTATCATCCAGGAAGAGAAAACAAAGATATTGATGCATTAAGTAGGAAAGAACCAGTTGTTCTATTCATTATGAAGATTCAAAGAGATCCTTTGATCAATGACCTAATAAAACAGGACATGGGAATTATAAAGGAAGGGATATCATCAACCCTAACCCAAATTATTTCTCAAATGTCACTACTAGAGAAGATCAAGAAAGCTCAGAAAGAAGATATTTTGTTACAGAAGAAGTTTCAGGCTATCAAGTATGGGAAGTTTCCTAAGTTCAATACTGATCAAGAAGGTGTATTGAAATTTCGTACAAGACTATGTGTTCCATCTATTCCAGAAATAAATAAGGATCTGATGTATGAATCTCATAGCTCTACTTTCTCTATACATCCTGGTAGCACGAAAATGTATAGGGACCTTTGTGATCATTATTGATGGGATAATATGAAAAGGGAGATTGCAGACAACACGTCAAGGTTCCTTGTATGTCATCAAGTGAAGGCAGAGAGACAACTACCTAAAGGGGTATTGCAACCACTACCCATACCATCATGGAAGTGGGACAATATCACTATGGAATTTGTCACTGTTCTCCTAAAAACTCCAAAGTAAACAATGCGATATGGGTTATTGTGGATAGTCTCACCAAGACTGTATATTTTATCTCCATTCAGGAAGATTTGTATCTTGATCAACCAGCCAGGATTTACGTGAAGGAAGTGGTAAGGCTACATAGAGTTCCACTTTCTATCATATCTGATCATTATCCAAGGTTCACATCAAAATTATGGAGAAGTCTTCAATAATATCTGAGCACTGAATTGAATTTCAGTATGGCCTATCACCCCCAAACTGATGTTCAATATTAAAGTACTACTCAAACACTCGAGGACATGCTCAGAACATGCTCAATGGAATTTAAAGGTGGATGGGATCAACATATCCCTTTAGTTGAGTTCACTTACAACAACACCTTCCACTCAAGCATTCAAATGGAACCCTATGAAGCTCTATATGGGAAGCGATGTAGAACTCCTACTTTTTGGGATGACGCTGGTGAGATAAAGCTTCTTGGGCTAGATCTTGGGCAAGAGATGATAGAAAAGGTCCATGCCATCCAACAACACATTAAGGTTGCTCAGAGTCGGGGAAAGAGATATGTCGACAACCATCAAAGGGACTTGGATTTTGATGTTGGTGACAAAGTCTTTCTTCGGATTTCACCTTGGAAGAGTGTCATGAGGTTTGGGGAAAAAGGGAAGCTCAGACCTAGGTATATTGGCCTTTATGAAATCATTGATAGTGTGGGAGCAGTGGTCTATCGGCTTGCACTTCCTCCAAATCTAACACAAGTTCATGATGTATTCCACATATCCCTATTGAGGAAGTACATACCTGACCCTTCCCATGTACTAAATCTAGAGGTGGTACAACTAGAACATGACCTCTCTTATGAGGAGTAGCTGGTGGAAATCTTTGATTATAGAGATAAGGTTCTATGCAACAAGACCACCCACCTTGTTAAGGTGTTGTAGAGGAACAACAAATATGAAGAATCCATGTGGGAAGTAGATGAGTCTATGTGACAAAAGTAACCACACCTTTTCTCCTCAGAGGGTATGAGATAAAATTTCAGGGAAAAAAATTCTTAAGGGGGGAAGAATGTAATGACATGAACTTTTTAATTATATTTATTTCCTAAATTTGTGTGTTATTTTATTTTATACTCAATAAAACTATATTCTTTAATTAATAAAGTGGGTATAAGTAAAATGAGGTTTTGGGTTTCGAATTTTATATAACTGTTGGTCAATATGACCATTGGAAACTATAATCTTAATGTTGTGTTTTTATAAATACAGTTATCTTGGTTAATTAATACAGAAAGAAGATTTAATGGCCTCATCCAGTAGACTTCGTCCATATGAATCCCATCTGTCGGAGCTTGGGAAGGAGGTAACATCACAGGGCTTTGCTCTAGACTAAGCCCAAGCCAAACTTCAACATATAAAGCTTGAATAGAATCGCCTAAGGGATAATTTCAAGCAGATAGAAATCACCACTCGGGCAATGTTTTCCGAGCCAACCCAAGATTCTATCACCATAGCACACCTTAAACTTAGGTCCTATTCTAGTGTTATAAGGGTCTATATAATTAGACCTTAGCTGATTTGTGTAATCCTTTTATATAAATAAAATATTTATTTCTTCTTATAGAAAAGTTTGTGAATTTCAAATATCCGGATAAATATAGGATGTGTATTATTGATGAATTTAGAAAAAAAGGGGTATTTTAAAATGTTTTTGTATTCTTTAAATAATTAATAATATGAAATGATCTTCAAAAAAATGGTCTTCTACAGTTTTAATCCATGAGAGTTTTAGAGTCTAATAAAATAAACTTGATTTTTAGTGAATAGTAAAGTATGAATAGTAACATACCCGTATGAATAGTAATGAATAGTAAATTGGCAAAAAAAATAGAAACATCACCCATGAATGTATAAATACAATTTAAACATCTTAAAAGTGAAAGAACGATCATAGTATAAGTTTACATATTTTTGTTTGTCATAAATATTTTATTTACAATTTCATAATTAATTTAATAATTTAAAATGGAATTATATTTTCATAAAATGTAATAATAAATTGTTACTTTATTGTATTATGGTTATACGATAATTTTGTGGGACCTTGATTACTTTTTTAAGGTGATACAAAATGAGTTATAGTTTTAAAGTTGTATTTCTGGATTAAATAATGATTTTATTTAAAAATTAAATTAAAAATATTTAGAAAATTATTTTCATAAAATGGATTTCATTTTTTTAATTCAGATCGTCGATATTAGGTTAGGGTGATTTTTGGGGATTTTTCTGAAACAGCTGAATTTTCGGTGAATAGTAAAAATACAGTTTTGAGTCTCTTGTATTTAAAGACATCATTAATGATGTAATAATGATGTAAGCTTTAGGGTAGAATTATGAATAGTTAGATATGCTATGAGGTGTCCAAAGTGGACAATACCATGGGCATGCCCATGGTTTTACAAAATACCACTGATGAGGTGTCCCTTGGAAATTAATAATTTATGCCCTCTTTTTTCCTATAAATACCAAGGAATTTCCCTCATTTATTTCATTCAAAAATCCTCCTCAACAAATTTCTGGTCTCATTACCTACCAATTAGTCCTCCCAAGGTTTCCTCAAGCCTCCCAAGGTCCCTACCTACAGGTTTTCGAATTTACTCTTCAAGGTAAGGGAACCTTTCACCCTCCTCTTTTAAGTCATGACTTCCTTTATGTTATGTCTTATAGTTCCATTTTATTATGAGGGGGCTTGTTCTTATATATTTTTACTACTTTCCATTTAATTTCCAAATGATTATATACCTTTTCTTCTCTCATAAATTTATTTTCTTAATTTTTATGTGACGTCGTTAGGCTGCCGAATTTTTTTAATAGAAATTGCATCTTCCCTTTTCCTTCGAGTTTTATTTTCATATGGTATTTCCTTAAAATATACATACAATGATCTTATTTCTTTTTATTCTATAACCCTAATATATAATGAGTTATTTACAAGTGGGTGACTCTTTTACCATCTCTTTTCAAGGTTTTCTAAAATAATGTTATATAGCTGTTATGCTGCAGAAATTTCATATCAAATTTTCTCTTTCTCTCAACAAATATTCTTGTTTTATTTATGTGAATACCCGAACCTATTTCATTTATATTGGTGTTCATAAATACACAAAAAAATTGATATGTTTGATTCTGGAATTGACATGCATATAACCCTTACTCCCTTTCTATGGGTTATAAATGACATAACGATCAAGTTCTTTAAGAACTTTTAAAACGCCACGATTTTGAAATGAAACCCATTTCTTTTATTATATATGGGTTATTTATGAAATATTTTATTATGATCTATGTAGATCACATGAAAATAAATAAATATTAATTTTTCTCATTGATAGCGCTCCAATGCATTGGGTAAAGAATTTAATCTCTAGAGATGACAAGTTTCACGATACCTTGGTGAATAACCTTGGTAGTTTTTATGACACCTTAGGGTTAAACCTTGGTGATATGTTCATGAATTTATAAATGAAATGTTGTAGCAACATATTCAATTTATGATTCAAGATCTTTTTATTATGATATTCCTATTCTTCCATTTCTCACGCCTTTATGACTTTTATCATGTTCTTGCTAATATTGCTCAAGATCACATGTCAACTTTTCACTTGTTTTCTTTACTAAGCCTTATGCTCACTCTTTCCTTTGATTTATGTATCTGGGATATGATATGTAGTAATTTTACATAGTACGAACCAATGATGAAGCCTTACGAGTGGTTTATAATAATTTTTTATTTTATTTCATGTATTATATTCCTGATTTCAAAGACACTAGACTTTAAAGATCCTCTGTTTGTAAAATGTAATGAAAAGTTATGTAATAGAAAGGCAGGATTCCATATTTATTACCTTAGGAATATATCTCTGAATGAAGTTAAAGAATCCAAATTATAGGCACCAAAAACCAGAATCAAACATGAAAAGATTTATCTAAATAAAACAAAAAATATACTCATCACTACTGGGAATGCTGTTTTTTCCAACGGGTTTTTACCAACGGTTTGCTAAAACCGTTGGGCTTGAAGGATTAATAAAGCCTTTCCCAACGGTTCATTGAAACCGTTGGGAAAAGCCACCCCTTTTCCAATGGTTTAAAGAAACTTTTGGTAAAGGGGTGTGTTAATCACCTTTTGCCAACGGTTCAAGAGAACCGTTGGGAAAGGGTCACCCCTTTGCGAACGGTTTCAAAAACCGTTGGCAAAGGGGTCCTTAACATCTCTTTCCCAACGGTTCTTTAAAACCGTTGGGAATTATTTCCCCCAAATCCTGCTCTCCCCCATTCGCACAGAACCTAATTTCATCCGCACCACCGCTCTCCTCTGGCGAAATCCCCTATCCGAAGAGTTGAAAACCATCTGAAATCAGGTATCTTTTCATTTATACACATATACTTCCTTATTTTTATTGTTATTGCTTTAGTATTTTAGTTTTAAGTTATCAATCCACCTCCACCTCTCTGCTGCTCTCCAAATCCCCCATCCGAATAGGTGAAAACCCATTTGAATCATCTCAAATCAAGTAATTTTTTCTTTATACACATATGGTACCTTGTTTTTATTGTTATTGATCTAATATTTTAGTTTTAAGTTTGGATTTTGATTTGATTTCACCGTGTAAAATAGGGAAATGAATAAATATTTTGTTAATTAATTAGTTTCCCCTGGAATATCAGTTGTGTTATAATGTCCATGCTAAATAAAGGGGTAATGTAATAAAAGACCTTGAATAAATAAATTGTGGAAGTTGGGGTATGTTGCCTCTATGAGAGGTTTTTTGTTGTGTTTCATTGTATGTTGTAGGCTGTTTTATGGGGATTGAGGTGACCATTTGGGCTTTGTGATATGTGGGGTTGTAATGTGATGGTTAGTGGGCATGGATGTGTCATGTGAAGTTGTATGATAGTGATGATGTGTGGTGGTGTTGTGTCGTGTGGAGGTGTTGTGTGATGAAGTTGTGGTGTATAATGTGGTGAGGTGGTTTTGGTTGTGAGGTGTTTTGTGATGTGCAATATTTTTATTGTGATATGTGGTTGTTTTGGTGAGATGGTTGGTCGATGTAACATGGTGTCGATGGTTATTGTGAGATGGTGAGTTGTTGTGTGGTGGTTTTATTAGTTTCCTGGTTATCTATGGAATAAATTATGCTGTTAAAACAAAAAAACAAGATATTAAATAAATGAGATGGAATAGAAATGGATGTGTGGTAACTGGATTTAATTAATTTAACATTAAATGAATGGAAAATATAAGTGTGAATTAAGTGGCTTATAAATGAATGTGAGAAATGCTATGCGTCATGTGTGGTGGTGGTGTGGTTTATGTGTTTTATGGTAGTAGTGAAGTGTGTGATTATGTAGTTAATGTGAACCCATAGGTTGAGTATTTTGTGCTATCTATATATCATGTATTTTTATGTTATTTCTACACATTCCATGGGGGTGGTATGTCAAGGAGGGGTGGGCGGGCTGTCCAGGGGGGTGGGTGGGCTGATGGAGAGGGAGCTCAAGCTTCAAGGATGGCAATGGATCACAAGAGGCCTTGGAGATTTGTCGTTAGAGCGTCAAGACATAAAAATATCATTAGGTTATGTTCCCGGCATCCATGGTTTCTTATTTATAGGAGAAATACCCATAAACACTTCAATATGGCCGTTAGAGGGATTCCGGAGCCGTTGGGGGTCAAAAATACAAGTTTGGTCAAAGTCCAACGGTAGTTTGACTGGGCACACCGGCTGGCCGGTGGTGTCTCACCAGCTGGCCGGTGGTCCACCGGCTGGCCGGTGCTGAGCTCCCGGCTGGCCGGTGGTCCAGACAGAGCAGGCTTTCTGTCTGGGTTCCACTGGCTGGCCGGTGGTCATACACCGGTTGGCCGGTGGCCCCAGGCAGTGGGAAAGCCTACTACCTGGGTCCTCCGGTTGGCCGGTGGGCAAGAACCGGTTGGCCGGTGGACTCAGAGAGTCCACTATCAGCCTTCTTGGGCCAACTCCTGGGCAACCTTTTTCCTAACATCAAAACACTTGAAAACAAGTTAGAACACGATGAGAGTTATTGTGATCATTAAAATCCAAGAGAGAGGGGTACAATAAAGGAGGGGTGGGCGGGCTATCCAGGGGGGTGGGTGGGCTGACCACAGGGGGTAGGGGTGTCCAGGGTTGTGGGCGTGCTATCCAAGGGGGTGGGGGCTGTCCATAGGGAGAAGGGGTGTCGAGGGGGGGTGGGTGGGCTGTCCACGGGGGTGGTTGGGCTGTCTAGGGGGTAGGGGGTGTCCACGGGGGTGGGTGGGTTGTCCACGGGGGTGGGCGGGGCTGTCCACAAGGGTACCCTACTAATATGGTTATGGGATGAGGCATGCTCTGATGTGATAACACATTAAGTTCTTGTTGGTTTTACATTTTTTCAATAACACATTAGTATGTTTTTTTCACATGTCTAGTTGATACCATGATTATTTTCTTCCTTTATCGTTTACTTAAATGTATTTTCTATTAAAGTTCAATCCTATTGAATTGTTTATGACAAAATGACTTATATGAATTTTTTTACAGAATGGACAGAAGTTGGATGTATGAAACCGATCGTATCTCAAGCGATTTTCAAAACAATTTGGAGAGCTTTATAGATTTTGCATTTCACAATGCTTCAGATAGTGGTCGCATACACTGCCCATGTTCCAATTGTGTTGGTAGACCTTGGTTGAGTCATGAAGAAGTCAGCTACCACATAACCAAAAATGGTTTTCAAACAAACTACTTTGTGTGGTATCACAATGGGGAGAAAATGAAATCTCAAATTGGTGATGATCGAAATGAAAGGACTGGAATGGAGAATTTGTTAGATGATCGGTTTTTGTTTATTCGTCATCATGAAAAAGAAAGGATTTCGACTCAAGAATACGTCGATATGAGGACAACTGATGCATCTAGTGAAAATGATGATATTGATAGGGTGAAAAAATTGAATGATGCTGCCACGACTCCAGTATATCGACAATGCGATAAAATGAAAAAGCTGGAATTTTTAATCCGATTGTTTCATGGAAAAACTATGTATGGGATTTCTAATACAGCAATCGATTACATTCTTACCCTCTTGAAGGATTTACTTCCAAATGATGTAGATATTCCCTCAAACCACTATATGGCATGGAAGTTAGTTGAAGAACTTGGATTTTCCAGAAACAAAATTCATGCTTGCCCGAAAGATTGCAGTTTATTCTGGGAAGAAACCGCTGAACGAAATGAATGTATAAAATGTGGCACATCCCGCTGGAAGTCAAAATCTGATGGAACACCATCCCGCGTTCCACAGAAAGTAATGTGGCACTTTCCATTGATCCCCAGACTCCAGAATCTTTTTATGTCTGATGACATATCAATAAAAATGAGATGGCATGATACCGAGAGAAAGAAGACTAATGATGAGTTGGTTCATCCTGTAGATGGATTTTCATGGCAGAGATTTGATGCTCGACATCCTGATTTTGCAGCTGATGTGCGTAATGTGAGGTTGGGTCTTTCATGTGACGGTTTTAATCCGTTTGGGCAGATGCTTACTTCGCACAGCACATGGCCAGTTTTTATACACATTTATAATCTTCCCCCATGGTTGTGTATGAAAAAATCTTTCACTTTCATGAGTATACTCATATCTGGTCCTTCTGATCCCGGCATTGATATTGATGTATACATGCAACCTTTAATAAAAGATTTGAAACTTCTTTGGGATGTGGGTGTGCGCACATACGATGCATGTTCGAAAGACATATTTCAGATGCGTGCTGCGCTTATGTGGACTATCAATGATTTTCCGGCTTATGAAATGATGTCTGGATGGAGCACGAAGGGAAAACTGTCATGTCCAGTTTGTATGAAGAATACACGATCCAGAAGACTGAAACATCGTTGTAGTTTCAGTTTTATGGGACATCGACGATTTTTGCCAAAGGATCATCCATATAGAATGAATCATCGAAGATTTGATAATACTATAGAGACCGATGATCCACCTCAGTGTATGTCTGGAACTGATGTGCTTAATGAATTGAAAGATTTCAGTTTTTCATTCGGGAAGGGTCAAATGAAATCTGGAAAGAGAAAGAATGTTTCCACAGAAACCTATTACAATTGGAGGAAGAGGAGTATCTTTTTTGATTTTCCTTATTGGTCAACCAATTTGCTACGTCATTGCTTAGACGTAATGCATATTGAAAAGAATATATGTGAAATGTTGCTTTCAGATCTTCTAAATGTCAAGGGAAAGACAAAAGATGATTTATGATCTCGACGTGACTTGGTGGATTGGGGCATCAGACCAGAATTGCATCCTGTGCGTATCAGTGAAAATAAATGGAAACTTCCATGTGCTTCTTATGTGATGACATCTACTGAAAAAAAAAACAATTTTTGGAAGTATTAGAGACTATTAGAGTTCCTGATGGCTATTCAAGCAACATATCTAAACGGGTCAACAGAAGATAGTTGAAGCTAAAATCTTTGAAGACTCATGATTATCACGTTCTACTGCATGAGTTGCTTCCAATAGAAATCTGTCATCTTTTGTCCAATAATGTAAGGGTGGGTTTTATTCGGTTGTGCCATTTGTTTAGGGATCTTTGTGCTAAGAAGTTGTCCAAGTCATTCTTGCAAAAAATGTTTACAGATGCCCCATTAATTTTGTGTGAGTTGGAGAAAATATTTCCCCCATCATTTTTCACATGCATGCTGCATCTGACTGTCCATATTCCAACTGAAATACTTCTTGGAGGACCTGTTTCTTTTCGTTGGATGTATCCAACTGAAAGAAATATGTTCACATTAAAGTCTTATGTTCGAAACAAGAATCATCCCGAAGGTTCTATCGTGAACGGTTACTTAGCTCAAGAATGTATGGATTTCTGTTCAATGTATTTGTCTGATCTTACTACAAGAATGAACAGACCAATGAGAAATGAAGAAGAACAATATGAGAAAATTGAACCCAGTTTTCCATCACTTCCTCAAACAGTAGGAATTCCTGGATCATATACATTGAAGACATTAAGCCATGAAGAGCGGGAGATGTCACATCGCACAGTTTTGTTCAATTGTGATTTGTTCGATGACTATATCAGGTAACAAAATTGAATATGAATATCTTACATATATATCTGTTAAACAATTCATATTTTTTTATCTACAGGGAACATAAAACAATGATAAATAGGAAGCATCGTTCTTTATCTTTGAGAAGGAGAGAGACTTTCTATAGCAAAGAGTTTTCTGCTTGGTTAAAATTGAAGGTAAAAATATTACTGTTTAAATTAATTATTTCAATATTTACTTAAGTTTAACTGTCATTTATATTGCAGGTATTGAGTTTGTCTGCTGACTCTGTCTCTGAGGAAATAAGAGCTTTGTCTTTTGGTCCTAATACCGTGGTTCGTGACTGTAAATCAATTGTTATCAATGGGTACCGATTTATTGTCACTGAACGAGCCAAAAACATGAGAACACAACATGATGGTATTATGGTTACTGCCACAACATATTGTTATGCCAGTGCATCAGATAGTGGACCACGACTTGAAAATGTGGGTTATTATGGAGTCGTTGAGAAAATAATAATATTGGATTATTACTCTCATGGACGAGTCACAATGATGAAATGCCATTGGTTTGATTCGATGACGAGACATGGCACATTTATTGATTATTGTGGATTTCAAGTAATTAATATGACCCGCACTCTTGAAACTGAAGAACCATATGTGTTGGCATCAATGGATAAACAAGTTTTTTATGTCAAAGATCAACTTCAACCTGAATTTGGTGTCATAGTTGAAGTAATTCCAAGACATATTTTTGATGATGTTGATGATGGAATTGACACTGTCCCTATTTCCATTGGAACCAATCCATTTATTTCTTTTGATGACTCCAATAGCTCAATTGTCAGAGTTGATTGTGAACCTAAAGTTGTGGTTGGAAATATATTGAATCATTCATCCATGTTCTCAATTCTTTTTGTTTACCTCGAGTTGGGTTTTTAAGGTTGGTAATATTCATATTTATTTAGTATTGATCACAAATATGTTTTAGCTGACTTGACCGTTATGTGAATTTTCAATGTTTATTGGTTGCTGTTTTATTTGAATTGCATTTTCTAATTTGGAATTGAACTGTATTCAAACCAAATCAAACAATATTTCTAACTTGGTGAACATTACAACTTGTATGTTTTATTAAATTCATTCAAGCTCTTCTAAAACAATTGATAGCTAAATTACCAATGAATCCCCTCATTCCCTCATATATTTAGTTTTTTGGTTTACACATTAATTTTCTTTTTCTAATTAATTACATATTTGTTTTCCAATGCAGGAAATGCAGCCAATTGAAGAGAGACGAAGAAAAAAATGGCGGAGAACAATCGTCGGATGGAGGAGATGGGCATTCCACCATTAGTGCCTACAGTGAGTACTTTATTTCAAATATATATATATATATATATATATATATATATTTATAGAATATATAATGTCATGTGATTAATTTTTTTTGTAAACTTTTTTGTAGGATCCACCATTACGTCGACAGTTATTCGACGAGGAGCCTAGTACTGGTCCTAGTACTCAGGCCGGTGGTACGAGTAGGGTTCGTACCAGAGGTGGACGTAGAGCTGCGCGTGCCCGACTAGACCCTGCCCCTCCCACTGAAATTTCAGCCTTCCCACATTTTGATCTCGGTGTGTCGTTAGGGACACACGGGATATTTAGACCTCCCATGTTTTCGCTACCTTCTGCATCTTCTGCCCCATCATTTTCACATCCCATGATGATTCCCACTCCCCAGTCAGCATCAGGTCATACAGCTGTTCCATCTTCTTTTCCTTCTACTTCTGTCTCTATGAGATTTTATATTCTATCGTCTTTGACTCCTGTTCCACCAGAGGGTGTTCCATCAGGTTCTGTGGATCCGGCACCACTCATTGATCAGACTAGCGCAGGTATATTTATAAAACCCTAACAAATTTTTATAGCAATATTTATTTTCATTATAACATGTTTTGATAAAATATTTGTTTTTCTTTCATGACAGATACATCTACTGACAGGAGGCGGGGGCGGGGCCGTACACGCATGCGTTCGGTGTGGAACCGTCGCACACAGGTTATGGTGGAATATAATGAAGACAATCAGATGGTTGAGAAAACAGGGCAGCAATGTCGGAGTTTTATGGCGACGCTTTCCAAATACTCCGACATCATTCCCGTCAGCCCGCTTTCATGGAGACATTTGCCACATGAGGTCAAAGATAGAGCTTGGGCAGAGATATGGGTAAAAAAATCTTTTGTATTTAATGCCATGAATTTTTTTTGTATTTATATGAATTAATATTTTCATTTCAGCTTCGATTTAATTTTCTTGATGGTGAGGGTGCACGACTGGAACGTCTAAAGGATTTAGGCGAGCTTTGGAAAGCCTACAAGCATGACCTGTATATTGGCTGGCGTGCTAGAGTTGGCACTGAGTTTGAGGCGGTACCAGTCGTGGATGATTGTCCTATAGAGCAGTATCGTCAGATGATTACTCATTGGACGAGTACCCAGTTTAAGGTATGAATTACATTTGAGGTATTTAAATAATAACTTTCAAGTTTTTCATTAATATTATCCTTTGAATTATCTAATTTTATTTAGGAATCATCTGGAAAAAATAAAAAAAACATTGATGAAAAAAAATACCTCCATACACTAGGACGCACGACGATGCCGGATCATGAGAGGCAGCAGGTATGACAATTGGTTATAAGTTTTCTTTATGACTTACATTTTCTTTTGTTTCCTAAATTATTTAATTATTTGCTGAAGTCTTTATATAAATTTTGTTTTCAATGTCATTGTAGAGGCATGTACAAAATATTGAAGGACGTGTGCCTCGAGCAAAACTGTTTTGCTTGAGTAGACGAAAAAAGGATGGAAGTGCTGTCAACGAAGCGACTCAGCAGCATATTGTAAGTTTTAATCTGTTGATTTTATATTTTAATATCTATTTCGTAACTTAATAATATATTTATATTTGTAACAGGATGCTTTAGAGGCCCTCGATGCCCAAGAAGAAGACAATTTTGGGCCATCTGATCACTTACATCAGGTGTTGGGAGAGGATCATTCTGGCAGAGTACGCTGTCAACCTAGGATAGCCCCGACGAGGTATTGGCCTGCCTCAGGTACGAGTTGTAGTGCCACTGAGATGCATCAAGTTAGGGCACAGGCAGAACAGGCTGAGAAAAGGGCCACAGAGATGGCAGAACAGTCTGCAAGGGCAAACAGTGCATTTATGAAATTTATTGAAGTTCTACGTCCAACACTTCCAGCAGAGGCTAGCCCAGCGATTGATGAATACATGTCGTCGATACATTCTATATATGGTGCACCAGGTGGCAGTTCCAGTGGTGGTCAGGCCGATGTCCAGCTTGAATATGATGATGGCGAGCAGTCTGATGCGGAAGAGGAGGGAGATGAGGAGGGCGAGGAGGAGGGCGAAGGCGAGGAGGAAGGCGCTGTGGAGGGTGAGGACGATGAGGAGGACGATGACGAGGGCGATGATGATGATGGTGGTGGTGATGGTGATGCTGATGTGGTACATATTTATCTGTTACATTTTTGACTTATATTACTGAGATTTGATGTTTAATCTATTCTAGTTGTTGGTTTTATCTAGACTCGTAGTATAGTATTGGAGTTGAGTTATTTTTATATATTGTCTGTTTTTATGGATGTTGTTTTATTTTAGTGGTTGTGTGTTTGTGAACTCCCTAGACAACCCCCCTCATTCTTGGACCCTGGACAACCCCCCCTCCCCCTTGGACCCCCCTCACGCGCGTTTACGAAGCGCGTGCGTCACTTAAAATACGAATATTGAGCCGTACCGCGCAAACCGCACGTCCGATTGACGTGTCGTCTGCGCGTACACGTCACGAATAATAATTAGAATGCTTCACGGTGGTTTCAGCTCAATCTGAGGTCGTCTGCTATGAATTTGACAGTTGGACGCCCGTTTTGGCCGTTTATGACACCAGGACTGCGTTGTCGGTCACCGCGGGCACACGGCACGTCCGATTGACGTTCCGTCTGCTCGACCACTTCAGAAATCACTCACCCATTTTTGTCGTCTGATTTCAGGCCATTCCGACTTCATTCGGCCCGTTTGGACCCCCCTCACGCGCGTTTACGAAGCGCGCGCATCACTTAAAATACGAATATTGAGCCGTACCGCGCAAACTGCACGTCCGATTGACGTTCCGTCTGCGCATACACATCACGCATAATAATTAGAATGTTTCTCGGTGGTTTCAGCTCAATCTGAGGTCACCCGCTATGAATTTGACTGTTGGACGCCCGTTTTGGCCGTTTCTGACACCAGAACTACGTTGTCGGTTACCGCGGGCACACGGCACGTCCGATTGACGTGCCGTCTGCTCAACCACTTCATAAATCACTCTCCCGTATTTTTCGTCTGATTTCAGGCCATTCCGACTTCGTTCGGCCCATTTGGACCCCCCTCACGTGCGTTTACGAAGCGCGCGCATCACTTAAAACACGAATATTGAGTCGTACCACGCAAACCGCACGTCCGATTGACGTCCCGTCTGCGCGTACACATCACGAATAATAATTAGAATGTTTCACGGTGGTTTCATCTCAATCTGGAGATGTGGTGTGGCCGGCACCACTCAAAGTGTCCATATTTTGTTTCAAAAGGACGTCATTTTAGGTGAAAAGCATCAACTGACATACGGAAAACCAACCAAACGCATTCCGAATCTGTTGATAATTTATCCAAACAATCCATGGGTCATATGTGACGTGTACGAGCCAACACGGGATGAATCTGAGTCGCGGTGTGGCCAATATAAGTCTAAGTGACTCCCTTTTGTTTAAAATGGACACCATTTTAAGTACATACGGAAAAACGAACAAACGGATTCGGTTTCCGTTGAAACTTTAGGAGAACGATCCATGGGTCATATGTGACGTGTACGAATCATCCCCGCTTCAATCCGACATGCGGTGCGTCTGACACCACTCAAAGTGTCCGTCTTTTGTTTCAAAAGGACGTCATTTTAAGTGAAAGGCATCAACTGACATATGGAAGAACGACCAAACGCATTCGGATTATATCTATACTTTAGCACAACGATCCATGGGTCATATGTGACGTGTACAAGTCAACCCCGTCTTAATCCAAGACGCGGTGTGGCCGACACCGCTCTAACTCTGTCTCTTTTGTTTAAAATTGACATGATTATAAATGAAAAGAACAACTGACATACGCAAAACCGACCAAACGCATTCTTAATCTTTTGATAATTTATCACAACGATCCATGGGTCATATGTGACATGTATGAGCCAACCCGGGATGAATCTGAGTCGCGGTGTGGTCAGGATTAGTCTAAGTGTCACTCTTTTGTTTAAAATGGACAACATTTTAAGTACATACGGAAAACCGACCAAACGCATTCGGTTTCCATTTAAACTTTAGGAGAACGATCCATGGGTCATATGTGACGTGTACGAATCAACCCCGCCTCAATTGGAGACGCGGTGTGGTCGGCACCACTCATAGTTTCCGTCTTTTGTTTCAAAAGGACGTCATTTTAAGTGAAAAACATCAACTGGCATACGGAAAACCAACCAAACGTATTCGGATTGTGTCGATACGTTAGGAAAATGATCCATGGGTCATTTGAGACGTGTAAGAGTCAACCCCGTCTAAATCCGAGACACGGTGTGGCCGGTACCACTCTGACTGTGTCTCTTTTTTTTAAAATGGACAAGATTATAAGTGAAATAAACAACTGACATATGAAAAACTGACCAAACGCATTCGGAATCTGTTGAAAATTTAGGACAACGATTCATGGGTCATATGTTATGTGTACGAGTCAACCACGCCTCAATCCGAGTCGCAGTTTGGCCGAGACCACTCTAAGTGTATCTCTTTTCTTTAAAATGGACTACATTTTAAATTCATACGGAAAACCAACCACACGCATTCTGATTGTGTTTATATTTTAGCACAACAATCCATGGGTCATTTGTGATGTGTACGAGTTAACTCCGCCTCAATACGAGACGCGGTGTGGCCAAAACCATTCAAAGTGTCTCTCTTTTATTTAAAAAACACTTCATTTTAAGTGAAAAAAACAACTGACATACGCAAAACCGACCAAACGATTTCGGAATATGTTGATACTTTAGGACAACGATCAATGATTCATTTGTGACGTGTACGAGTTAACCTCGCCTCAATCCGAGGCACAGTGTGACCGGTATCATTCCAAATGTATGTATTTTGTTTAAAATGGATATCATTTCTATTAAAAATATATGGTATATGAAAAACCAATCAAATTATGAATTGAATTCCGGATTCCACATATGATTGTCATCTAAATTTTAAAATGAATTCTAAATGAATTATGTATGTTTATAATTATGTTATGAATTCTTCTTTAATTATGGATGAGTATATTTTCAGGATGCATTATATGTGTTGGTTGGTTGGTTTTCATTATTTGTATGTGTTGGTTTGTTCTCTATATGTATGCATTATATGTGTTACAGGTACAATAATTGGATTGAAAAATGAATTGAAAACGAGGGCATAATTGGATTGAAAATTGAATTGAAATGGAGGGTGAATGCCCAAAAACCAGACCTGCTGTGCAAATTGCAGGCTGTTGTGCAATTTGCACAGCAAAGCCTATGCCAACGGTTTGAAAACCGTTGGCATAGGCTCTATGGAGTTGTTTTACCAACGGTTGAAGGAACCGTTGGTAAAAACACCCTATCCCAACGGTTTGAAACCATTGGGATACCCTGTTGCAGGGCTGTTTTTACCAACGGTTCATGGAACCGTTGGTAAAAACCTTTCCCAACGGTTTGTAAACCGTTGGGAAAGAAAATTGTCTATTAATTTCCCAATGGGCCAAACCATTGGGAAAGGCCTTTCCCAACGGTTTGGCAGAACCGTTGTGAAAAGCCTTTCCCAACGGCTTACTTCCCCACGGTTTGCAGAACCGTTGGTATAACATATACCAACGGTTCTGCAGCCCTTCCCAACGGTTCTAAACCGTTGGGAAATGCTAGATTTCCAGTAGTGCATCTATATAACCCTAATATCAAGCTATAACATGATGAAAAATCCCTGACCACCTATGGTAACTTGAGTTTAGGTATGAAAGTGAAATGGTCAAGCACCCTTCTATACATACCACCTGAGTATTGGTAGTACTAACACCAGTCAACCAACCACCCAAAAAATAATTATTTTTTTGATACCATTTTTTAATGAACCAACCTAGGTTGACCTGACACGTCACCCATGATGGCCCACCACAAATCCTAAAGAGTGTTTCTGATCACCATGGGATGGAAACAAGCACCTGGGTATCAACATAAAAAACATTGGGATTGATTTCACTCTAAAACTTAACATAACATTTATCATGTATAAAAAGATAAAGATAAACAACTAGGTCACATCATGAAGGAAGGATTATATAACCATGAGAAATAAAAAAAGAAACCAAAAGTCTAATCCTATAAACTAAACAAATCCAAAATCAAGTCTCAAATTAAAAATTAATCATCGCCATCCCAAACCACCATGAAGTGACACTAACCAAGAGAATTTTTCAATCTAAATGACACACTTACCATTAATTATACACTATAAAACTAAGTCTTCATATTCCCCAAGGCATATATTTGGTGTGAGGAATATTTCTAATAGTATACCACCATGAATTTATATAACATATGTCACAATGATACCATTAGTTCTAAATTTAAAAGAAAAAATATATAAATCATTTCATTTGGCAACATTTCAATTAAAATATCCTATGGTTTACCTTTAAAACAATCTATATTCAAATCAACAAGAATATAGAACTAAACATGAATGATATCATAGAGGGTCGTAGAGGTAAGTAATCAAAATAATTGATACCTTAAAATATAAACATGTGAGAATAATATCATGAAAAATCATCTTTATGAATAAAATCAAGAAAAATTTACAAAGTAAAAATTCCAATCTAGCCTATAGGAATATGTAACTAGGACACACAAGGAACACTAAGTTGGAATAACATGAATCCTGTAATAATGAGTCCCAGCATAGTTTAACAGTATCACAACCATAACACTTAGTGGTGTCACACTCATTAAGGTTTTCATATTTCCATAACCTAATTCACCCATGGTTCCAAGTGTGCTATATTTTATCAAAACATACAAGAAAATCATTCTCCCCATTTTGTAACATGTTTCCATAAGAAAATCATTACCATTCCCATGCATAAAACCCTATTTTTGAGTCAAACCAATATTTAATTCATTAACCACAAGATGTGTGTAATTTTTTTAAAATAAAAAACCCCTATTAAACCCATTTCCCAATCCACTAATGATACATTTACAAAAAAACCTCAAGTAAATAAAATTAATCATTTTCATATGCCAACCCAAAGAAAATTACAAGAACAAAAAGGTATGAAAAGAGAAAGAATCATTTTATATAAACACCTACCTTTCCAATTTAGGAGACCTAGTTTCCTTTGAAATAGGTGATTGGAGATGAAGAAGTTGAGATCCCAAGAACCTAGATAAATAAGGAAAATAATAAGAAGAAATGAATCCCTCTATTCCACTTCTTACAGAAAGATGAATACCCAAAACCCTTCTTGTAATTGGTTAGATCAGAACACTAATAAGAGGAGAAGGATAAATGGATTAATATAGCGGAAATAGATTTTAAGACATGTTAAAAATACCCCATTAATGGTCGCATGTGCCTCTATTAAGGGGGGTAACTACCATTAGAAGAGCAGTTATTGAATATTTTCTTCCAAATTTTGAAACAAATTCCACCATGAAATGGTTTTTCCCACCATAGTGTGGTTACCTAGACCACACCAAGCCTAAGAATCCTAATATGGATGCACTCTATAGTTTGGTTTCAAAATCATGGCCATTTTAAACCCACCACACCTTCCTCAATGGTGTGATGTCATCAACTCTAGTCGTGGTCCATAGGAAGAACCCCATTTTCCCACGCTCGAGACCATGCCAATACATGGGAATTTTGGCCCTACCCATTGTTCACCAGTGGTTCCCAGGATCAAAATTTTTTAGACCCCAGTTTGTTCTATCCCATGTTGTACAGAGAAAGGAAAAAATACCCTTTTAATCCTAAAATCAACTCGAAAACTTATTGAACCTGAATTTAACTAGCATATGGATCAAAATAAAACATACCTCTAGCCCGAAGGGTGTCACAAGTTTCATACCAAGTTCTAAAAATAACCTATATCATATCTATCTTACCCAAATAGTAACAAAAATAAAGACACTCAGATACCACTTTGTATCACCCAACTTTGGTTCACTCTACATTAATTGGGTTAGAGTGTTATTGGACCTCATTCATACCTCCTCGTACACTAGAGGCTACCGACTAGCGATGAGGGTATATAGTGAAACCATGGGGAGATGATACCCTCATATTAGTTTGAAATAATAATAGAAATAATATCAATCATATAATTCAAATAAATTAATAGAAAATGAATCATGATAAGTGAAAATAATAATATAAATATCCCATGTTATATCAAAATGAATCTATAAAAATTACAAGAAAGCCATACAAGGCATAAATCCAGTATTAGGATCCCCCATAAGTAGATCATATACAATCAGTTCCAAATGGATTAAAATATAAAAAAACTAGGATAAACTAAAAAACTAGTCCCAATTCATATCTCAGTTTCACTTCCCATGCCACACTATCAAATGGATCATCCCTCGGTCATAGGGTGCTTACCCTTGTCCTGACCTGCAATCATGAAGTATGGTCAAGAACCCAAGATGGCCCAAATAGGGTATAAGTCCACCTCATTAGACCACCACCAATGACATCTATAAACACATCCATCCAGAGTAATAGTGAATGATGATGTAAATAATCAATAAAGGAAAGAATAATAAGTAAACAACAACTGATCTATGGGTTCCAAGGTGACACCAAGGATTTAATATACCTACTTCAACCAATTATAGATATCTTTATCATAGTAATTCATGAAAAACTATGCTTAGGGGAAGTGTGAACCACTTGTAAATTTCATGTGTTAGTAGGAATACTCTCAAGAACCTAGGGAGGTAATATGAGGCATCTTATTTATCAATAAACATCGCCAAATATTAGGAGGTAATTGTAGTCATCTCATAATCTTTAAGAATCATCAGATCATATGAAGAATCCCAATACATCCCTTAATCAATGAGAATTTTTGGATCCTAGGAGTAAATCGTAGGTATCAATAAATCATCAGGAATCCCTAGATCTTGGGAGGTAATCCAAAGTATCCATAAATCATTAGGAATCACTAAATCCTATGAGGTAATCCTAAGAATCCATATATCATCAAGAATCACCAAATCCTAGGAGGTAATCATAGAAATCCATAAATCGATATTTTAATTATTTAATTTGACTAATGTTTCATTTTTTATGTTCTTCCTATAAATTATAGGGTTTATCCTAGGAATCCAAATACATGCACCTGGATCAAGTTAGTTTGGTAACCCCTCAAGTTTCCCTCTAAACTTTATATCACTCTTAAAAATCTAAAATTATTCTCTAGGTAGCTTAGGGTCTAGGTATACACTCATCAAAGGAATACTGATGACCTATGCGAGGGTTTGATCAGAAAAAATGAAGTATCCATATCATTTCCTTATATTTTAGGTCAAGTACATGTTAGGTCGGCATGGACACAGATCACACACACACAAAAATAGAGTAATATTTTAAGGGATATATTTCAGGCCAACTACCTTAAGTTTCTATGATTCTATTCACTAAATATCACTCACTAATTCAAGCTCAATAGAAAGGAACATAATGAGTATGAAAACACTAAAATAATGAAAAAAATGGGAAAAACTAGTGTTAGGCTTCTAGGTTGTGATAGAATCAAGAAAATGTTGAATACTGAAGGATATCCTTACCTATAGCACATTGTAGGGAAAATTTATACTATAAATAGCCAATAATTGAGGGAGGAACCACCCATGAAATGAATAGGAAGGAGTAGAGGTGTGTTGGGGTTTTTTCAAATATAGGAAGAAAAATGGGGGTTTTAGTGTAAAAAATTAATAAGGACATTTTGGTAAATTCCTAATTCTTAAGTGATTATGAAGACCATGCAGTTTGGTCACAAATTTTGGCCACACAGTTTTCCAAATCATGAATCAACTATGTGGTTCCCACTTTTTAAGGAACCACACCCCATATGGTTAGTCCACATGACTTGGAAAATCATGCATCAACTGTGTGAATCCTCTCTAAAAAAATAGGTTTTTCATGGTTTACATTGTCACTCTACACAGTTCAGAGAACTATGCACAAGGCCTTTACCCTTAGAATGGTTGGGTGTATGGTTAGTACAAACCATGTGCCCTAACCTGTAACCACATTATTCAAAAAAATTATCTCTAACTCTTGAAATGCCTCTTGGAAAATTTGGACTCCCCATAGACATTCCAACCACGAATAAAATAAGGAAAATACAGGGCTTGGCATAATTTTAAACATTTATGTAACTTAATAAAGTATGGATTTTTATATATAGACTACAAACAGGTATTAAGGCTTTAGGAGAGGGAAATTGAGTAGTTATTTAAGACATAAACTATGTAAATGAGTGTTTTTGGAGGTCTATAGGAATGGTTTGTTTATAGGTGAGTTTTGAGTTGAATTTTCATAAATACCCATTATCTAAGGTGTGTATTTTTTATTTTACATGGAAAGTGGATTAAAAATGGAAAAATAATGTTGATAAGTCATTTATACCCTAATCTAATAAATTTATAGATAAGGTTAGAGAAATTTTAGGCATTTATCCATTAATCTAACCATTTTACCTCATTTTACCATTACCATGGCACCTTAATTTTTACTCAGGTGCCTTAGTTTTTACCACAAAATGAAATTGTCCCCCTTACCTACTTTCAATGTGATAATTATAAATTTAAATTTAATTTAGTCTAATTAAATTGATAAATATGATAAATTTAACTTTTTAATGAAAACATAAAATTTATAGAAAAAATTATTTTTATAGAAAAATTAATTTTTAAACATCAAGAATTATTAATATTATTTCATATTAATTACTAACTAAATTAGTGTTAATATATTTTTTATACCTTAAAAAATTACATTTTATTAGAATCATCCTTGAAATATGATCAACTTATTTTATTAAGATAAAAATTCGCAACACTTGAAAAAATATTTAAAAAATATCCCTTCTTAACATTAAATGATTTTAATTGTGTCCCGTTATTTATCTTCTAAACATTCAATTTAATCAATCCATTAGTATTAGATTATTTTTTTTAATTTTTTAAAAACTTTTTATCATTCTTTAAAAATAATAATAATAATAATTTGTAATGAATAAAAATACAAATTTTATAATAAATAATTTTAATCTATTGTTATTTTTTATTTAATTCATAAATAATTTATTATATGTGTATTATATTTCTTTTATTTGTTACTAACAATTATAAAACTTAAATATACATATTGTATATAATTATATCCAATAAACATATTTCCAATGGTTATATATATAATAGTCATATTACATTATAATATATAGTATAACATACGTCTCTAAAATCATTCATATTATTATTTAATTTCTTTATCAGCATGTTTATCATATTTCCAATGTGTTATCTTATTTTTATAGTTATCATTGGTGATATAATAATCATGGTATATCATGATGATATTAATTTCAACCTTGTATTATTTTTATTTACATGTGGTTTCATTCCTTTAGTAATTTTACTAATTATATTTCATTTAGTTATCTTATAATGTATTTAATTTGGTATCATAATATTCTAATCTAATGAAATAATTCATTGATCATTTTAGTTTGGTTTTGTATGTATCATAATCTATCAAACACGCTAATTTTTTTTAAAGGAAAATAAAAACTAAAATCATGGATTGTTATACTCACTATGGCATGGTTTACATTAGCATAGACCCCAACATAGTCTAAACCACTATGTTATAGTGGTGCCTCTAGTACACATTGCAAAAAATCTCCCACTTTCACTAAATCCTAATAGACTTAGAATACTTTCATCTTATTACACATCATATATAACAACTTGTGAAACTACATACATAACTCCTTTTGGATATATTAAAAAAATCATTTTTAAAACCTTATATGCACTAAGTGTTTTTGTGTTTAATTATTTTGATAAATTGAAATCCCCACATTCTAATAAATATTATTGTAATTAAATATAAATTGAAAATACATTTGTTTGATTCGGTATTTTTAGAATAATTTGGCTGTTTTAAATTATATTTACAAATCCAAAATGCTAAATGGGATTTATGTAGCTATTCGCTACATATCTATTTATAGAAGAAAATAACGTAAATGTTTTCTACATATCCATTTTCATTAGAAAACAATGTATCCATAATCTATGTATATATTGGCAGAATCCAACGATATAGCCATATTATTTATATCTATTTATATAAGAAAATGATGTAGTTTTTTTCTATGTATCCAATTTCATAAGAAAAATACATAGTCATTTTCTAGGTATCTGTTTTCATAATAAAATGACATATCAATTTTGATTTATGATTCTACATAGTCATTTGCAGAAGAGTGCTACATTTTTGTTTTTAGAAGATCACCATGTAACTAGTTTATTTATAAATTTGTGAGCCTTCTATCTACCTTACCATGATTGTGACCAGGATCCTTATATCTACCTTACTATGAATTTGGTTTTTGATTACTGTGAGATGGTCAGTATACTTACTATGAGGCCTCCATCTAACCTATCGCATGAGGTAAGTTACCATGAGGTATTTTTTTCTACTCTAACCACATGTTGTTCTTTAAGTTATTTCATGGAATGGAATGGTCAGTACACTGACCATGTCTTCATGGCCACTATACTGACCATAAGGCTTATGCCTTGCATAGTTAGTTGTTTCCATTGCTTATTTTACTAAAATTCTATATTTTATCAGAATACTCTATTTCAGTGTTACTTTTATAAAATATTTAAATTAAATTTTTATTTTAAAAAATAATTAATATTTTTCTTTGTTAAATAATTATATATTATAACCTTCATGTTTTATACTTGAGATTACAAAATTTTAGGGAAATAATATGTTTCATATCTTTTATTTCATACTCTATTTTATGAATATTTTGAAACTTAAAATCACTGTAAGATTGTTTAATTTTTTTTCATTATTTTCATCATTTTAATAATTATCATTAATTTTAATGATATTTTTCTAAGTGTTTCAAAGTTATTTCATGTAAAAATAAAAGAGTGCAAAGACTCTCTATGTATGAGCAGGTTAATTCAAATTATAGTAACAAATGTATTTTAAGTGTTTGTTATTTTTATAACATGTATTTCTATGATTAGACATTGATATAATCAAAGATATTTGGGGTTAATGACACACATCTATCCATTGTAATACTAACCAATAAATGTGATAATAGTTTATTCAATGAGGATTGACTTTTAAAATTAAGAGAATCACATAGATAGAAAAATAAAACTTCCATTTGATATTTATGAATTATTGTGTCTAGAATATTACTAATATTACATTTCCCCAAATATGAAGGAATTAATCATTTTCTTCATCCATTACTAAAGTGAAAAAATATCTTGAGTTTCATCAAATTTTCAACAGCATTTTCTCCAATGTTTTTCTAATTTTTGTTAGGATATAACTATTGTCTTTCTTCTTTCCCTCTATTTATACTCTAGATTTTAGTTTATGCTTTTACCATACAAAAGATTCAATACTAGGCTGTTCCTCCTATTTGAAATTAAGTTAAGGTTATTCCTCCGAGAAAAAAAAGGATGGTGGGTTGTGAATCCTCAAAAAGTCAGGGGTAATACCCCCTTGTGTTTAAAAGCTAAGTATATTTGTAATTGGGTTATCACTCCCTAACAAAAGTGAGGTATTATTAATTACCAATCTCCTTAAAAATCATAGTATATTGAATAGTGGACTAGAATCTTGTTGATATGAACCAATATAAAAAACATTGTATGTTATTTGTTTTTATTTCCTTAGCACATTTAAATCTATTATAAATTTCATAATTATAATTCAATAGAATAATTTTAAAATAACTATTCACCTTTTCCCATCTAGTCACTATTTTTATACACTAGGGTATTTAAATTGGTATCAGAGCTTGGTTCCTTTTAATTAATTGGTATTAACTATTTTATTGTCTATTTTGAACTAGACATTATCCTAAACTTAATAGTATAAGGAAAAGATCTATTTTTTTGTTATGGTAATTTTGAAATTTGAGATATATAATCCCATCATACTGCCACACTTCAATGGAAGAAACTATTTCTATTGGAAGGATCAGATAGAATAATTTCAAAAAAATATAGGTCTTGAATTTTGGACTATTATGTTAAAACCTTATAAACTGTATGATGTTGATTTAGAGACTTTAATAAACAATGATGCTAAAAATTGTATTTTAAACTATAAAGTTATGAATTAATTCTATTATTATTTAATTATAAATATGTATAGTCATATTTCATTATATATAACCACTTCTAACATATGAATGAATTTGAAAGTCAATCATTAAGAAACTAAAAAGTTGTAAAGAACCAAGTTATGTATTCACATAGCTGAGTCTCAAGAATTCAGAATGATTGATAAAGAGATAATCAGCAAGATGTATAATAGACTCACTAAAATTGTAAATATAATGGTTTCACATGAGGAGGCCATGAAGAATGAAGCTCTTATCAAAATATTACATTGATATCTACCAAAAATGGGGCACTCAAAGAAAGTTTATATTTAAGAGATTAAGGATTTTACTTAGTATTCAATGGATGAACTAATAAGATCACTTATTTAGTACAATATGAAAATGTAGAGTGACAATACTATTAATCATGATAAAAGAAAAGGTATAACATTCAAATATAATACAAATGTTATTTCTAATTACTATTATTTTGAGTTTTAGCAATTTTAGAAGGTTGAAATTGTGAATTTTACCAAAAGAGTCTACAAGTACTTGAAATGAAATAGAGTCTTTAAGAAGTGTCCTAAAAGAGATCAACAAAATGATGACATAAATGGAAGTAAAATAGGTAAAAGTATTAAATATTATGTTTCCAAATTAATATGTTATGTGTATAGGAAAAAGGTCATATAAAATTAGACTATCCAAAAATTGAAACAAGAAAAAAGATCAATATAAGAAGGAACTAAAATGATCATATCATGCAGGGTGGAGATGTATAGAAGAGTCGAACACCATTAGTGATGGTTATTAGAGTGATAAGGAATTTTCCAATATTTTCTTGATGAAAAAAAAATAAAAAAATGAGGTAAACACTAATTCTAATTATACTTTTGGTTTTAAGTATGATATTGAAAATGAATTCAAATAATTAACTAAACAAAATGAAAAGTTTCAAATTGATAATTTGAGAATGGTTAAACTGTACAAAGAAATAAAAATATAAAATAAGAAGGTTATAAAAGAGAAAAAGGTTTCATATTCTGAACTAATTAAATTAAAATATGAGAATGGAAGAAGGAAATATTTTATGTATAAAACTTATAAAGATCAAGATATGGGATTTAAATTAGCTTGTGATGATTTAGATAAAATTGAAAATTAATATAAGAACCATAATCATGAAAATAAGAAACTGAAAAATACAGGATCGTTTTTAACTATGAAAATATGTGATAAAATGGAAATTATTCAAAAATAGAATGAAAATATTAAAATAAAAATTACTGAATTAAAAATAAAACATATATTTTTTTCATGGAAAAGAAAAATTTGATAAGATTTTTTCATTTAATAAAACTAATAAACAAAAAAATGAATTCGTCTATAAAATCTAGGTTCTAAATATATACAAAACTAATTTTGTTAAAATAAGTAAAGGAAAATTTTCAAATGTTACTTGTTTTAGATTTAATATCAAATGGGATTATGAAAATAAATGATATTTAAGGTTTACTCAATAACTACTCCATACCAATACTTATATACCTTATAATTTATCCTCTAAATTACCCTATAATAAATCTCTTAAATATGTATGGGTTTATAAGAGTTTTATTACTAATCCAATTGGACCCAAAATAGCTTGGGTACTATAAAAATTGTCTACTTAATCTATTTTATAGGAAATTTCCTAAATATTTATAAATATTTATGGTATATGGATTGTGGTTTCTCTAGGAACATGACTAGTAAGGTCTATGACTTTTTCTCTTTTAATTCTTGTAATAGAGGAACTGTCATTTTTGGTGACAACTCTAAAGTAATGGAAAGGTTTTGGAGAAGTAGATATATTAAAACCTATTATAATTTCTAAATTATTATATATAAAAGGATTAAAAACAATTTAATTAGAATATCATAACTTTATGATGATGGTATGAGTGTAAAGTTTGTGAAGGTTCTGGGCACAACAGAAGTGCATGGGTGGATGTGCCCACTTGGCTTTTTTTCATTAGGAATGATCAATCCAGGATCAATATGATGATAAATGCCAGTCTCCACAGATTGAATCACAGAAAAAGACTAAGAAGAAGGTTTGTCCCGGAACCACAAACAAGGATCATTATAGGTTGATTATAATTAATTTAATTAATTGACAAGAAGTAACTTTTTGGATGTTATTTCTTCATTGATGTTATTGATCACGTTCTGATGTGATACGTCATTGTGTCGCAAAATCCATGGGTAGACTTCCTGTAGCGGTGATCCACACATGCACCTCATATCTCTGGATGTCACCAAAGGAGTCTCTGGGTGCTATCATGGAGAAACCTTTGCTTCTGTTCTCCACCTTAGATCGTCTTGATCCGATGGAAGAGGATCTCTCTCAGTCTAAAGAGCGTTCTTGGAAAAAGAGGTTCTTTTGGCCTTGAAATAATTCTCTAGAATTGTTGTGCACAACGATTCTCTTGGGTTGGAAAAGAGTTGGGGTTGTGAGGATATTTATAATCGAGTTTGAGGTTGTAGAGTTATGACCATAAATAAATGCATTACGCATTTCATTTATTTCATTAACTCTTATTGAAAACCACCATGTCGAATAATTAATTCCTTGACATGCACTCATGCTGATTATAATAAATATCATTTAATAAAATAATATTATATCCTCAAAATAATGACTGCAAAAACTACGCAGCATGTAATAATAAATACACGGCGTGTACTTGTTTTCAAAATAAAAACTACACGGCGTGTAATAATTAATACATGGTGTGTACTTGTTTTCATTTCATTATTCCTCCAACATTAAAATGATTTTGGCTTTCTTGAATAATTATTAAACCATGTATGGGAATAATCTTTATTCTACTTGAGATACTTGAATACACTTAGTGTGTGACCCTCTAGGCCTCTTTCTCATTGGCATTAGATGGGCTTGCCTAAAGTCAAAGATTACTGTCTAGCAACAGGTCAAGGCACCCAAGAGAAAGATGTTTATACCGCATTGAAGTATCACCTCATATGAACACTTACTGTGTAATTTAATCCCTTTGTCTCAATATCTCATCAAGCTGGTTTCATGGCAGTGTCATAAACCTATATGCTTGATCCGTCTTTCTTTGACTACCTGAAATAAACTCATTGTTTAAACCATGGCGATGGAATTTAATGAGACAGTTCTATTTCAATCAAATGTCTGAGATATCAACTTCCATAAATGGAAGGGACAAATCCTTCCTTGACTTATCCATTTAGAACATGTCATTCATGACGCACCCAACATACCCTACTTCCTGCCAACTGTCTACGTGACATTTTCATCAGTAAATCTAAGTGTGTGAGTCATGACATGAGTTAATGATAATCTTCCAGTCTAAGGAACATTACACATGCTCATAGATAGCAATATCCGATAACACCAAGACATGCAGAATTACTACTGGCGGGTCTGTTCTCATAATCTCCCATCTTGAAGATTACCAAGTTCGAACTCCATGAGAGAGAGTCATGTCTTCTTACGAGTACTCACACATGATGGTATGTATACTATGTGTCCTATCATAGTATGTCATCCAACCGTAGAACTTTATTTAAGAATATTGTTATAGTATTTCAAGGTTCCAATCATAGAGGGGATCTTTCATGACCTTATTAATGCAAAAAATATTCCAGGACATTATTATATTATAGTCATGCAGAATAATGAACAATATATAATAAGTGAATCATGTAATAAAAGTACAAAACAGTTGGTTCTCAGGACACCAACCCTTACAAACTCCCACTTGGACTAGAGGCAACTGCCTATGACTTTTAGTCTGCTAGACCTCACATGATGATCATGTTTCTACTGAGTCAAGGCTTTAGACAAGGGGTCTGCCACGTTGTCTTTTGTGGAAATACTACTCATTGCAACTTCACCTCTCTGAGAAAAATCCCTCAATAGATGATACTTCCGAAGTATGTTCTTTGTCCGCTGATGTGACCTTGGCTCTTTTGCAAGTTCCAACACTACAATATTATCACAATAGAGTGTGATAGGATCTTTACAGCTCAGTACTACATCCAACTCTTGGACGAAGCTTCACATACATACTTCTTCTTTAGCTGCCTCAGAAGCTGTGATATACTCAGACTCTGCTGTAGAATCAGCCACCACACTTTTTTTTGAGCTCTTCCAGCTCACTGCACCTCCATTCAAACTGAATATGTATCCAGTTTGTGACTTCATGTCATCTTGATCAGTCTGGAAACTAGCATCTTCATGTCCTCTGATGACTAGTTCCCCATCTCCTCCATAAACCAGGAACATAACCTTAGTACGCCTAAGATACTTAAGGATAGTCTTGACTGCCATCCAATGGCGGTCTCCTGGATCAGCTTGATATCTGCCTACCGCACTTAATGCTTAACCAATATCTATCCTCGTACATAGCATAGCATACATGACTGACCCAATCGTGGATACGTAAGGGATCCTTTCCATTTTCTTTCTTTCCTCATGTGTCTGAGGACACATTTTCTTGGAAAGATGAATGCCATGTGACACTGGAAACAATCCCCTCTTAGACTGTTCCATACTGAATCTCTTTAGTATCTTGTCAATGTATGTACTTTGACTCAGGCCCAACATTCTCTTGGATCTATCATGATGGATCTTGATCCCTAGAATATATGTCGCCTCGTCCAAGTCTTTCATGGAGAAGCATTTATGCAACCATGCCTTAACTGACTGTAATATTGGTACTTCGTTTCCAATTAGTAAAATGTCATCAACATATACAATTAGGAAAATGATTGCACTTCCACTAAACCTTTTGTAGACACAAGGCTCACATTTATTCTTAACAAATCCAAATTTAGTGACGGCTTCATCAAAATGAATGTTCCATGACCTTGACGCTTTCTTTAATCCATAAATGGATTTTGGAAACTTGCATACCTTGTTGGCATCCTTTGGAGTCACAAACCCTTGAGGTTGTGTCATGTAGACATCTTCCTGGAGGTTCCCGTTAAGGAAAGTTGTTTTGACATCCATTTGAAAAATTTCATAGTCATGGTAAGTGGCAATGGCCAATAGGATTCTGATGGATTTCAGAATCGCAACCAGTGAAAAGGTTTCATCATAGTCAATTCCTTGATGCTGTCTAAAATCTTTTGCAACCAATCATGCCTTGTAGGTGCTGACTTGCCCCTCTATTTCTAGTTTCTTCTTGAATACCCATTTATTACCAATAGGCTTTACATCAACTGGAGGATCTACCAAAATCCAGACTTGGTTTTGGTACATAGAATCCATTTCAGAATTCATGGCTTCTTGCCACTTGGCAACGTTTGTGCCTTCAACTGCTTCCTTGAAGGTATGAGGATCATCATTTTCAACCAATAATGAGTCACCATCCTCAATGACAAGAAAACCATATTGTTCTGGTTCTCTCACCTCTCTTGTGCTCCTACGCAGTTCTTGTGTCTCTGGAACAGATTTTTCTTCCACGGGGCTTTGTGGAATCTGTTCTTGTACCAACTCATGTGTATCTTGAGCCTCGACTTCATCAAATTCTATCTCGATCCCACTATCTCTTTTGGAGATGTGCTCCCTCTCAAGTAATATGGCGTGTCTTTCCACTGTAACTATTTTGTCTAATGGTTTGTATAGGTAATATCCCCTTGTTTCTTTGGGATATCCTATAAAGATACAATTTTTATCTCGGGGTGCAAGTTTGTTACCTGAAGAGGCCTTAACAAATGCTTTGCTACCCCACACATGTAAATTCGATAACATGGCTTTGCATCCAATCCATAACTCATATGGAATACCATTTATCAATTTAGTTGGTACTTGGTTTAGTATGTGCACTGTTGTTTATAATGCATATCCCAAGAAGGATAATAGAAGACTCGCATGACTCATCATTGATCTCACCATGTCCAACAGGGTGTGGTTCCTCCTTTTGCTTACACCATTCCACTATGGCATGTAAGGAGGAGTGAGTTGATATAGAATCCCAAACTCTCATAAGAAATCAATGAAGTCATGATTAAGATATTATCCTCCTCTATTTGAGTGGAGTTTCTTAATCTTCTTACCAAGATGGTTCTCAACTTCATTCTTGTATTCTTTGAACCGATCAAAATAATATGACTTATACCTCATTAAGTAGATATATCCATATCTACTAAAATCATTAGTAAAAGTTATGAAGTATGAGAACTCACCCCTTACCTAAACTGGAAATGGCCCACACACATCTATGTGAACTAATTCTAGAAGCTCTTTAGCTCTTTCACCTTTCTCACTAAATGGGGCTTTGGTCATTTTGCCTTGTAGACACGCATGACATACACTAAGTGGTTTTAGTTCGAAAGAATCTATATACCCATCTTAATGTAATTTTTTCAAACGTTTCTCATTGACATGACCTAGCCGGTGATGCCAAAGTTGGGTGTGGTATGAGTCATGTGAATTAACTTTGTCATCTATTGCCATTACTTGGATTGTGTAGTCTAACACATAAAGGCCGTTATATAAATGTGCCTTGCCAAAACAAATGCTATCTTTATAAAAGTAGCAACATCCACTTCCAAACTTGATGATGAATCCATCAGTATCTAATCTGGATACTAAAATAATGTTTTTGGTTATAGAGGGTACATAAAAACATCCTTTCAAAACCAAGACCATCTCTATAGGCAATGTGAGATGGTAGTCTCTAATAGCTACAGCAGCTATTCTGGCTCTGTTGGCTGCTCGTAGATCTACCTCCCCTCGATCAATCTTCTTGAATCTACTTGGTTCCTGTATTTGGATACAGATGTGAGCACCACAAGCAGTATCTAATACCCAATTTATAGAAATAGATAGATATCATTCGATGACAAACTCACTTGAAGCTTCCAATTGCTTCCTAGGCTGGGTGCAGTTTTTCTTCCAGTGTACCTTCTTGCCACATGCAAAACAAACAGCCTCTTATTCTCTTGCCTCCCCTTTGATCTCCTTTTTCTTGGAAGGCCTTGAAGAAGCTTTGGGCTTAAATCTCTTCACCTTCCCTTTCCTTTTATTCACCATAAGGATGGAAGGATTTTCATGCTTAATGTCATTATCTACTTGGAGAATAAGGATAAGAAGATCATATAGAGACTTCTCAATGTTGTTCATGTTGAAATTAATAACAAAGTTTGAGAAGCTCTGGGGAAGTGATGCAAGAATGAGATCGGTGCCCAGTTCTTCGGGGAGTTTAAACCCTAAAACCTCCAAGAACTCAATGTAGCCAATGAGCTTGACTACATGAGGCCCAGCTAGGGAACCCTCTCTATGATTGTTCTGAAATAGATCCTTAGAGATCTCAAACCTTTCTTGTCTTGCTCTCTCCTAGTATAAACCACGGAGGTTCTTGAGCATGCTGTAGGCATCCATGCCTTCATGAGACTTCATGATCTCACTAGACATAGATGAAAGCATCAAACATTGAATGTCGAGTGCATCGCTCAAATATTGATCATAGACAAGGAAATCTCCATCACTTGCCCCTTCGGCAGGGTGATCAAGAAGTGAGGACTCCAGCACGTAAAACTTTTGTTCATGGCATAGTATAACCTGAAGGTGCCTAAACCATTCCTGAAAGTTACTGTTGTTGAGGATGTTGTCTTTATCCAGAATTGATCGTAGAGAAAAGGTGTTTGATGAGTTTTTCATATCGATTCTATAAATTAAAAGATAAAATTTATCAGTACTTTCTTGATTACATTTTATGAAAAATAATAAATGAATTTATTAATTCTCCCACTATTTTATCAAGTCCTAATGGCCCTCACCATTGAACCCGGAATGTCCAGTTGTTTTGAAATTCTAGTGGAAAGGATCCGTATTCCCTTCACATAACCTCAACAAGGGTTGGTCAAGCTATTTGAAGGTATTTAGGTAGGCAGGTCTTTGCTAACTGTGAGTTACAGTTCCTTGATCTCTTGAGTGGACTCCCCAATCCTAAAATCCTAACTTGGATTTCCTCAAATCTTTCCTCCAATATTACACCAAGTCTAGCAAGGGTTACTTCTCTTGATGTAATATGGTTAATTCAACCCGAAACATTTCATAAGGGCTTTCTTTATAAAAGTAAGTGTCCCAACAAGGGTTGGTCAAACATATAGTTTTATTGAGTCTTACCCTTAATCAGGTAATGGAAGGATTGGTCTGAATTAATATGGTATTGAGGGATTTTAGTCCTTTATGCGTATTTTCTCATTATCACATGCTTGTTAATATTAAGTGATACTTTCTTAAGTGATTAACCATGTTCTGATAATGTTTATGCATAATCTAGTTTTTATTTTATTCCATCTTTTCATGCTTGTTTACTTCATTAATTATGTGATCACGAAAACACATACATAATAAATAAACCATGAAATCAGACAGAAAAAATAAGATGGCATGATAATGAGCTTCTATTGGTTAGCTTATCTAGCAGTTTTGATAAGCTAACCCTAACCTAGGGAAAACACCTTGAACCCAATGATTCGTGTTTTGCAGCTCCCACCTGTCCACCTTTGTATCTTCCTGTGTTGGTTTTGCCTTAGCTTCAGATTTTGAACCGTCTCCTCCAGCTTGGGAGATCCTCTATTACATGGGTTTACATTAAAGAACCCATGGGCACGCAGGACCTACATTTTATTGTAAGAAGGCTCACTGGCCAACAAATTTAAATTTAAACAAATTTAAATGAAACCATACACACATAAAAAGGGTCTTTAGTCTATCTCAAGATCATCCATAGCATGCAATGACATTTATGCATATTTAGAATTTAAATTCTTTTAATCGGTCTTTCATTTAAGATAAGTAGTTCTTGAATTCAATTAATTATGATCTTATAATTAATCAATTATTTATCTTAAATTCCTTTCTGAATTTCCTTGAGATTCTTCTCATCCATATTCCTTGTATAGGTCTTTGTACTTTTGGAGGAAACATAGTGAAATTTCTGGAAAGTACATGGCGTGTAGTTTATATTTACATGGTGTGTATTTGTTTTCACCTTTTATCCAAAGTACATGCCGGGGGATTTTGTTTATTTTCTGTAATTTGGAAATTTTGGAGTACATGGTGTGTAGATAAATCATACACGGTGTGTACTTCCTTGTTACGTGGTTACCATCCTGGAAACCCCATGTACGCGGTATGTGGATTATCCTTATACACAGTTTCACTTGGGCCGGAACGGACTACACGGCGTGTTGCTCCAACATACACGTCGTGTATTCCGGTTTCCATGCGCCGTTCAATTCTGGTCAACATGGCATGATTAATACTTAGGAATAATCAATTCACATGGTGTGGTTTGGCGGACCAGTGCTGGTTCGTTGAAACTAAGTACACGGCGTGTAGTTTTAATTACATGTCGGGTAATCCAGTGTTGTACAGACAGAAAGATCGGCTCCTCTGGATGAGGTCCTCATTTTTATTTTAATCAAAAATTAAAATTAAAAGGCCATTTCTGTGATATGAATCGAGAAATGAAGGAGTAAGAATAGATCTCGTTTATTCAGATTTATATAATGATTTATTTTGAATTGAATCAAATATAAATGCATAAATTATCAATGAAAATTAAATAACTATAATCAACGTTGTAACCTCGCTCTGATACCATTTGAAGGTTCTGGGCGCAGTGGAATCACATGGTTGGATGTGCCCACTTGGATTTTTGTCATTAGCAATGATCAATATGGGATCAATACGATGATAAACTCTAGTCTCCATGGATTGAATCACAAAAAAAGACAAAGAAGATGGTTTGTCCCAGAACCACAAACAAGGATCGTTGCAGGTTGATTATAATTAATTGACAAGAAGTACCTTTTTGGGTGTTCTTTCTTCATTGTTTTTCTTGATCACGTTCTGATGTGATACATCATTGCATCACAGAAGCCAAGGGTAGACTTCCTCTAGCGGTGATCCACAGGTGCACCTCGTATCTCTAGACATCACCAAAGGAGTCTCCGGGTGCTAGCGTGGAGAAACTTTTGCTTGCGTTGTCTGCCTTAGATCGTCTTGATCCGATGAAAGAGGATCTATCTCGGTCTTGAGAGCGTTCTTGGAGGAAGAGGTTCTTTGGGCCTTGAAAGAATTCTCCAGAATTGTTGTGCACAACGATTCTCTTGGGTTGGAAAAGAGTTGGGTTGTGAGGATATTTATAATCGAGTTTGAGGTTGTAGAGTTATGACAATAAATAAATACGTTATGCGTTTCATTTATTTCATTAACTCTTATTGAAAACCCCCATGTCGAATAATTAATTCCTTGACATGCACTCATGCTGATTATAATAAATATCATTTAATAAAACAATATTATATCCTCAAAATCCTGACTGGAAAAATGACACGGTGTGTAATAATAAATACACAGCGTGTACTTGTTTTCAAAATAAAAACTACACGTCGTGTAATAATTAATACACGACGTGTACTTGTTTTCATTTTATTCTTCCTCCAACATTAAAACGATTTAGGCTTCCTTGAATAATTATTAAACCACGTACAGGAATAATCTTTATTCTACTTGAGATACTTGAATACATATAGTGTGTGACCCTCTAGGCCTCTTTCTCATTGGCATTAGACAGGCTTGCCTAAAGTCCAAGATTACTGTCTAGCAACGGGTCAAGGTACCTAAGATAAAGAAGTTGACGCTACATTGACGTATCACCACATATGAATTCTTACTGTGTAATTTAATCCCTTTGTCTTGATATCTCATCAACCAGGTTTCAAGGCAGTGTCAGAAACCTATATGCTTGATCTGTTGTTCTTTTACTTCCTGAAATAAACTCGTCATTTACACCATGGTCATGGAATTTAATGTGACAGTTCTATTCCAATCAAAGGGCTGAGATATCAACTTCCATAAATGGAAGGGACAAATCCTTCCTCAACTTATCTATTAACAACATGTCATTCGTGACGCACCCAACATACCATACTTCCCACCAACTATATACATGACGGCTTTCGTCAGTAAATCTAAGTGCACGAGTCATGACATGTGTTAATGATAATCTTCCAGTCTAAGGACCATTACACACACTCACAGATAGCAATATTCGATGACACCAAGATATGCAGAATTACTACTAGAGGGTCTGTTCTCATAATCTCTCATCTTGGAGATTACCAAGTTCGAACTCCATGAGAGAGAGTCTCATCTTCTTATGAGTACTCGCACATGATGGTCTCTATACTATGTGTCCTATCATAGTATTTCATCCAACCGCAGAACTTTATTTAAGAATATTGTTATAGTATTTCAAGGTTCCCATAATAGCGGGGATCTTCCATGACCATATAAATGCAACAAATATTCCAGGACATTATTATATTATAGTCCTGCAGAACAATGAACAATATATAAAAAGTGAATCATGTAATCAAAGTACAAAATAGTTGGTTCTCAGGACACCAACCCTTATAGTTTAAAGATAATAAATTTCTTTTTTATAAAGATAACATTGTTTTATTTTATTCTAATAGAAAAGAAAATATCTACACTATAGATTTTTTATAAAAAACCTAGAAAAATGTAAAGTGGTTAAATATTATAGAAAAATACCACATTATTTGTCATAGAAGTTTTGGACATGTTCATCTTTGACAACTGTATAATTTAGAAAAACATGGAAAGGTTTTAGAACTTCCTAAATTTAAAGCGAGTAAGTTTTTTGTATGTGATTATTATCTAAAGGGAAAGTAGCAAAAAGAGTCTTTAGATATATTAATATGGTTAATACTTCTAGATGCTTATAATTGATTCATCTTTATTTATTTGGACCCATGAGAACTGCTAGTTTAGTAATTTAAAAATATATGTTTATAATTATAGATTACTTTAGCAGATTCACTTGGACTCTATTCTTATCCCATAAAAGTGAAACCTTGAACAATTTTATTAATTTCTATAAAAAGTTCAATATAAAAAATGTCATTTAATTTCATCAATTAGAAATGATAAAGGAGGATAATTTTTTAACTTAGACTTTTCTAAATTTTGTGTAGATAATGGATATTTCTATAATTTTTTCACCCCTAGAACACCACAACAAAATGGTGTCATAAAGAGGAAAACAGAACTATTCAAGAAATTGTAAGGAAAATGCTCAATGAATTCAACATACCAAAATATTTTTGGGATGAATTTGTTGGAAATTATAGTTATATATTAATATATATTATATTATACCCTTGTTAAAAAACTCTTATAAACTGTTTAAAGAAAATAAACTGAAGATCATTTATATTAAAGTCTTTGGATGTGGAGTTTTTATTCTAAATACTAAATATAATCTAGATAAAAATTGATGATAAAAGTGATGAGGGTATTTTCATAGGATATTAAAATAATATTAAAGATTATAGAGTGTGTAAAAAGTGATCTATGTCAATGGGAGAATCTATTCATGTAAAATTTATTGAAAATAATGAATCATAGATTACAAATTCTATTGATTCTTCTCAAGACTACACACATTTCAAATTTGATGAAGATAAACCTGAAAATTTTAATTAATCAATTGAGGAAGAGAATATATATTCTCAATATGATCCTATGAATTATAAAACTCATTGAGATCACTCATTATAAAATGACATTGGAAATGTTGAATCTGGAATTTAAAATACAATGTCTGTTTTTAATTTTTGTGTGAATTTTTCCTTTATAACTGATTTTGTGCCTATTAAATATTAAGGAACCTTTAAAAGATTAGAAAAATATAAATGATATGTATGATGAACTTAACCAGTTTGATAAGAATAAATTATGGAATCTAGTTGAGTTACCTTAATACAAACTATTTATTGGAACCAAATGGATCTTTCAAAGTAAAATGGTTGAGTCTGGTAATATAGTTATAAATAAGGATAGTTTTTTCCAACGTTATTTACCAGAAGAATTAATTTGATTTTAATATTTATTTTCACCAATTTCTAGATTAGAATCCATTCATATTTTGTTATCTTTTTAATGTTTTCAATATTTTAAACAATTTAAAATATATATAAAAAGTACCTTTTGGGGGGTTCCATGGCCAAAAGACCACAACACAAATTTTATTAAAACAAAGAAGAGATTTTAGGAGTCTAAAGTATGGAATCATATTACAATCCTTCTCATAAAGAGGAATCAAATTAGTAGGGAGGTCATAAATCCAGGTAATATCTTGATTTACTCCCTTATTAGCAAGGCCATCAGCAACTGTATTCTCTTCACGATAAATATGAGTTATAATGTAGTTGATGATGCAAATATAGTGGGTGTAGTCCAACCAATGGGTAGTAATAGGCCATGCAAGGTGTGTCACACCATTCCAAATTGCTTGCACAATGGTGGTCGAATCACATTCAATCCAGAGATTGTTCCAACCATGGATCCTTGCAAAAGCAATAACATGTATCATGCCTATCATTTCGGCCTCCAAAGAAGAGGCAAAGCCACATGAACCAAGAAAACATCCAAGGATTTGGCCATGATAATTTCTGAAGATAGCGCCACAACCTGTGAGACCCATATTTCCTTTGGAGGCACCATCCACATTAACTTTAATCCATCTAGGAAAGGGAGAAATCCAAAAAACATTAAATGTGTGGCATAGTTGACAAAATTTTCCATCAATACGAAGTTTTTTGTAAAATTGTAAAGTCATTAACAGTGTTATTGCAATAACCTTTTGGCATTGAAGCTGCTTCACGAATGGCAATAAGGATCTGCATCCGACCTGCATTATGATTGAGTGAGTAGTTGTTATGAATAATAGTATTTCTATCATACCATATCACATGATGAATCTCAGAAATAGTAGTAGGGAAGAGGTTCTTAATTTGATGATAATTTTCCATTATAGCACATCTCTTTAGTTGAGTGATGAAAAATTCAAGAATCAACAATCTATAGTTAAAGATGTCAAAAATATAGTTCCAAAGTGAAGAAGAAGTAGCACAATAAAGGAAGAGATGATTAGAATATTCTATGTGTTGATTATAGTGTCTATATTTAGAGAAAAGTTGAATACCAAACGATTGAAGGCATCCATCTGTAGGAACTCTGTTGTGAGAAAGGCATTAGATAAGAGTGAATCTTGAGGTTTTTATCCTGGGTTTGTCAAAAAAAATTATCCAGACAAAATCACTTTCAGAGTTGCAGAAAAAAATGATTATAGAAATTTTTTAAATTAAGCATACTATTGCTTGAAGGTTCCCAAATTAAAAATTCATCAGTGTTTTAGAAAGGGTAGTTATTTATGACATGCATAAGGGATTTAGGTAGATAATCATTGTGAGAATTTATCTTATCTCTAATTGAGTATTTGGTGCTCTTAGGGATTTTCCCAGGATGAATCATATAAATTAAGGGGGTTTAACCCATTTATCCAACCAGAAATTGATGAAGGAATCCCTAGTAACCAACCATCTAGAATTGTTCATAATACTGGAAAAATATTATTTAATAGAAGGCCAAATAGAGGCAATGAGAAAATTCAAATTTCTTTCATTGAGTTTTCCAAGGAATATCTTTTTTGAGAAAAGCAACATAATATGAATTATTGCAAAGAAGGTTTTAGGTGATTATAGCTTGAAGAGCCTCATTAAAGTACCGAATATTTTTTATACCAATCCCACCCTTTTCAATAGGTTTGCAACAGGTCAACTAGGGTACAGTCGCAAGTTTTTTTTCCCAAAGTGCTACCAGTCCAAATGAAATTTTTGATAAAGGTATTCATTTTTTTTTAATAATTCCAATGGGCCATTTATAAACCATCATGGAGTAGACCATTTTAGAAACCACAGTGGATTTGGAAAGACATATTCTACCTGCCATAGAGAGGGATTTACCTTTCTACGAAGATAGTTGGTTAAGAACTTGTTCAACAATTGTATAGAAAACAGAGGATGTGGGTCTACCCCAAAAAATGGGAACATCAAGATAAGTAAAAGGAAAAGAACCTTCTTTAATGCCTAAGTCATTAATAATATTACATTTCCTACTGGGAGATAAGTTTTTTCTAAAGAAGATGGAAGATTTGTTCCAACTAATGGCTTGACTAGAAACCTCTTCATAATGAGAGAGATAATTTTTGAGGTTTCAAATATTTCTTTTATAACCCTCTAAAAAAGAATAATGTCATCAGTATAAATGATAAGGGTGGGATCATTCACATTCCTAGAAACAAGAATTGGATTTAGTTTGGTATGATGCACAAGACGAGTGAGGATGTGGCTAAGGTAATCTTCTACAATGGAGAAAAGGATGGCAGATAGGGGTCACTTTTCCTTACACCTGTGGTGCATTTAAAATAGCCATTGGGGGAGCTGTTGACCAATGTGGAAGTAGAGGTCAAGGTGAAAAGGGTTCGGACTGTATTAATACAATAATCACTAAATCCAAATCCCTAAATAACCTTGAAGATGAATTATTATCGCTCAAATTTTCCCAAGAGATGAAGGTAGAACGGTCCTTGTAGTTTATCTTGGGTTATCGAATCCTCAGAGACCTAAGAAGAAACCTATAGACACATACATTCTATGGACTATTTTTGGCTATGAAGTGGCCAACTTGGGTTAATTTTATATGGTTCTAAAGTATAACTAACAGATTTAATTGAATTCAATTTAAAAGAAGGAGTTGATCCGAGGTTATCACTCGGGGTGGATTGGACGTATTTTCTTTTTAATGATTTTAATTTCTTAAATTTGAGATGGGTTCATTTAAGGAGATAAAACAACATCATAACTTACTAGTTTAATGCCTAAACCCTTTAATACTAATCACCTATACACTTGAAGGATTAAAGTTTTTAGCACTTCAAGGTAAAGGTTCGTATTAGCACTTGAAGTGTGTGGCCTTAAATTCAACAAGGACGATGGAGTTTAAAAATCATCAAATAAAATTCTCAATTAAAGAAGTGATTATACATTAATGAGGTGATAAATAACATACAATCCATCCCCTTTCTACTCCCTAGGATCAACCCATAAGTGGGTTAGCCCTCCATTGATTCTATGGTTTCAATGGAAGCGGAAAGTAGACTCACGAGGGAAGAAATGGAGAAGTAAAAAAACGTAATAAAATAACAATCACTCCACCGTTGTATGATAATCTCACAAGGTTTGGTATGAACAAGTTCACACATTGAACCAATGGTATCAAAGTGATAAGGATAAGAACAGAATAATAATATAAGAGGAACTTTTATTAAGAAAAATGATGAATTAAAACAACTTACTTGTAAAGGAAGAGCATTACACAGAGAAATTGGCAGCATAACATTAAGAGGAAAACAAGCTCAAAGATTGATAAATCCTCAAACACCACTACCTTAAATAGGAATTTTTGAACCCTTGGGTCGAGACTCCAACAGTACAAATCATTTAAATTAATTTTGGTAGGCCATAGGTGGTGGAAAGCTTGTGGAATTTGGACTTTTCCACATTTGACCCGAGGTGGCAGCCAGCTTTCATCCACCAAACAGACGAATTTGGATGACCTTATAGATAGCCGAATCAGAGTGAGACATAGAAAACGAAAATGGATCTCCGGATGTTTTTTAACCTCCTGTAAAATTTGGGCCCATTTCAAGTTGTGGATTCCGAGATATGACCAAATTAGTGGGCTGTTTTTCTGGGCCGCAGAATCTGGCCCAGAATTGTATCTCTAACTTGGGGTGCCTTAATGACCACCATAGAGGCCGAATTAGCATTATCTCATGCAGAGTTATTTGTTCCTAAACATTTATTATATCATCCCACGAAATTTGGGATTCATTGGGCCTGTATGTTGGGCCACACAGTCTCATAAGTGGGATGGTGTCCAATCTGCCTTCTCTAGAATTGCTTCCATTCATCTCCAAATATCTCCATCATCGTTTATGAATCATCCATTGATCCCTAAATGAAAATGTTCACATTTAAATGTATATATAGTTACAAAAATATCAAATTAAAATATTGATAAATACATTCCTTAGAATCAGATGACTCATTGGGCCTAAATTGGTGTATATTAGGCATGATGTGCACAAATGATGAGAATGGATGTTCATAATGAAAATGCACTAACTCAGACCCATAAGATCAAAAATGAATAGTTAATACCATTAAAATGTAATTAAAATAAATTTTTTTATTGGATAATCACACCCCCCCAACTTGAGATTTGCTAGTCCCGAGCAAATAATTCAATGATTTTATTTGAATTCCTTTCTTCAAACACATTATAACAAACAGTGCTCACAATGTAAACTGCACACAAATATATTTTTATAACCTATCAAGATAACTTAAAACAAGATGAATTTAAAATCAGATCCCAATCCCAAGCCCATTCCTTTGATCAAATCCATCATCATACTTCATCCAACTCAATTAGGTGTAATGATGTGTTGTGAATCACAATAGATATGGGGGTTCATTTTCATTCAAGGGGGAAATCATGACAGTGCTAAGTGGAATCACATTTAATCCTAATATGAGTATTCTTCATTCCTCTTTTTTTGGATTTTTTTTTTGCAATATTGCTATAGTAATTGAGATTGCAGTTAATCAAATTAACCCATGTAGCAAGACTTTGTCGATGACTCCCAGACTCAAAGGCCTTAGGGCACCAAGTGAAGCCCACATACTCATGCATCATCTCGAGTTAACTTAATCAAAAACAAAGTCATATTACCATAAATAGAGATATATTGAAAAACTCAGGGCTAGACAACTCTGGATTCACGATCCCCAAGTGCCAAAAGCCTCGCATTTTATCAATCCATTGCTCTACACGCAAATTTTTTTTATTATTTTATTATTGTTATTATTTTTTTTGAATACTCATATTATTCATAAAAATCAAACCAGCCTATTCTATTTATTATGGGACCCCAAAAATTCAAATTATTACCCCACAGTCTAAAGGACGTGCATTGTGGCATTTTGATTTAATGGATGAAAATAAAAATGATGAAAATTTTCATTGGACAACCAAACTTCCAAAATCAATGCTTTTAAACTTAATCATGAATTAAATTAAGAGTCAGGGAAATAAAAATTATTTTATATGTAGTTGTAATGTGAGAAAAGATGTTATTATATGAATGATAAAGTAATTTTACTTCTTTTTTTATCAATTTTTTTTTAAACAAACATTTTGTTTACACACCCCCCAACTTAGAATGAAACTGTCCCTAGTTTCGTAAAAATAAAATTTAGAATGGGGTAGAGGAATAAAAAGGGGAGTTCAATAAGGAAATTGAAATATGAGTATCATGGAATGAATTCACCTGGTGGTTGAAGTTTGAAGTTCTTGCTGCTCGAATTTAGTCCTTTGATATCCATGTCACTTGCAAAGTTCCCCAGTGGAAAAAGGAAAAACAAACAAAAAAACAATATATATATATATATATAAGTACAATACAAGTATATATATAAAAATTATAGAATAAGTAAGCACATTAAGTCGTAGGTCAGTGGTAAGTGCGCGCCCCTGTCTCCCTTCTGTCTCGGGTTCGAGTCCCCGCGGCTTCGCCAGTTGTGATGGGGTTTGCCCCACGGCCTATGGCATGTCCACTTTTTTAATTATTATATTATTTTTATTATTTTTATTATTTTTATGTTAACCTATAAAATAATAAAAATACAACAAAATAAACTGATGATACATTGTCTTCTTTTTAAATTTCTGGGTAAGGTATTACTCAAGGATCACACCTCGTGACACGGATGAATATGGTGCTCCCCTTTTGTACCCATCCATACTCATAATAGAAGAACAGGTTAAAAGTATTTTTTTTTATTTTTAAATATAAAAATGATTAATTAATATTATTTTAAAAATAAATATGATTCAAAAAGATTAGAAACATAAAAACCACGGGTTGCCTCCCGTGCAGCGCTTTTTTTAACGTCGTTAGCCCGACATAGATCCTAAATTTATCAATTTTTTCCTGGTTCATAGATTGGATCAATTAAATCAACATCTATTTCCTGTTTATTGAATGATTCAATGAATGTTTTTATCCTTTGACCATTGACTTTGAAAATTTGACCACTAGTGGGATCTTGAATCTCTACTGCCCCATGGGGGTATACATGATGCACTATGAAAGGACCTGACCATCTAGACCTTAACTTTCCCGAGTGCAAATGAAGTTTTGAAATATACAAGAGCACAAGTTTTCCCGGTTCAAAATGTTTGACCTTGATATTCCTATATTGGTAGGCTTGAACTCTAGCTTTATTGATCCTTGAATTTTCATAAGCCTCCATCCTTAATTCCTCCATTTCATTGAGATCTAATTTCCTTTTTGTTCCGGCCAATGAGAGATCATAATCCATTTTCTTAATTGCCCAAAAGGCCTTATGCTCAATTTCAACAGGAAAATGGCATGCTTTTCCATAAACCAACCTATATGGTGACATTCCTATGATGGTTTTGTATGCTGTACGATATGCCCAAAGAGCATTTAAGAGTTTCTCATACCAATCTTTCCTAGAAGGATTGATAGTTTTCTCAAGAATTTGCTTAATCTCCCTATTCGCTAACTCAACTTGACCATTGGTTTGAGGATGCTATGCAGTGGACACTTTATGAGAAATACCATACTTAGACATGAGTGAAGAGAATGTGCGGTTACAGAAATGGGTTCCTCGATCACTGATTATAGCCCTAGGAATTCCAAATCAAGAAAATATGTTCTCTTTCAGAAATTGAATCACAAGTTGATGATCATTGGACTTAGTGGGAATGTCCTCAACCCATTTTGAGACATAATCAATAGCTAACAGTATGTAGAGTTATCCCCGAGAGTTTGGGAAGGGACCTATGAAATCAATTCCCCAACAGTAAAATATTTCAACCACTAAGATGGGAGTGAGTGGCATTTGATTCCTTTTTGTGATGGACCCTACTTGTTGACACCTAGGACAGCTTTGACAAAATTTGTAGGAGTCCCTTGAGAGGGTGGGCCAGAAGATACCACATTGAAGAATCTTAGCAGATGTTTTCTTAGAGGAAAAGTAACCTCCACATGCCTCACTATGACAGAATTTAAGGATGGACTCTTGTTCAGATTCTGTAACACACCTCCTAATGACTTGGTCAGGGCAGAACTTATAGAGGTATGGATCATCAAACACATAGTGTCTAACATCAGAAAGGAATTTCATTCGATCTTGAGTCCCTAAGAATTTTGGAATAACTCCTGTAACTAAGAAATTAGCTATTTCGGCATACTAAGGGCAGTCACTCACAGAGTATAGGTGTTCATCAGGAAATGAATCAGACACAGAAAGGTGATTTGAGTTTTCTTTGAATTCCATACTAGAGAGGTGATCAGCTACAACATTTTCAACTCCTTTTTTATCCTTTATTGTGAGGTCAAATTCTTGTAAGAGAAGGACCCACCTAATCATTCTAGCCTTAGCATCTTGTTTTTGGAAGAGGTATTTTAGTGCAGAATGGTCAGTGAACACAGTGATGGGGGATCCTAAGAGGTAAGACCTAAACTTCTCTAAAGAAAACACAATATCAAGTAACTCCTTCTCAGTGGTGGTGTAGTTTATTTGGGCATCATTTAAGGATTTTCTTGCATAAGCAATGACATAAGGAGTTTTATCACAACGTTGTCCTAACATAGCTCCAACAGCAAAGTCACTGGCATCACACATAAGTTCAAAAGGAAGGTTCCAATTTGGTGATTTCATAATGGGAGGAGAGGTGAGAGAGGATTTGAGGGTTGAGAATGAACCCTCACAGCTTTCTGTCCAAAAAAATGGAGCATCCTTTACTAAGAGAGCACAAAGGGGACGGGATTTTGAACTAAAGTCCTTGATGAATCTTTTATAGAAACCAGCATGTCCTAAGAAAGACCTCACTTCCTTAACAGTTTTGGGTGATGGAAGGTGACGAATGATGTCAACCTTTGCTTTATCAACTTCAATCCCCCTACTCGAGACCATATGGCCTAGAACAAGTCCCTATTTAACCATGAAATGGCATTCTTCCCAGTTTAGGACTAGATTCTTTTCTTCACATCTTGACAAGACTCTCTCTACATTCTGCAGACATCCCTCAAAAGTATCCCCAAACACAGAGAAGTCATCCATGAAGACCACAAGAAAATTCCCTACCATGTCTGAGAAGATTCCCATCATGCACCATTGGAAGGTTCCAGGGGCATTGCATAACCCGAAGGGCATGAGTTTGAAAGCAAAGGTTCTGAATGGACATGTGAATGTAGTCTTACCTTGATCCTCTAGGAAGACCTCAATTTGATTGTACCTCGAGTACCCATCTAAGAAACAGTAGAAGGCATGACCTGCCACTCTCTCAAGGACTTAGTCAATGAATGGTAAGGGGAAATGGTCCTACTTGGTGAATGAGTTTAGCTTCCTATAGTCAATGCAGACCCTCCATCCATTACTCACCCTTGTTGGAAGAATCTCTCCATCCTCATTTATTATCACTGTGATTCCAGTCTTTTTTGGAACCACTTGGATTGGACTCACCCACTCACTCTCAGCTATGGGATAGATGATACTAGATTTTAACAATTTCAGAAGTTCTTTCCTTACTACCTCCATGAGATTAGGATTGAGTCGCTGTTGAGGTTGACAACATGGCTTTGAATCAGATTCCAGAACAATCCTATGAGTCTCGATAAGTGGGCTAATCCTGGGAATATCAGATAGGGTCCAACCAATGGCTTTCTTATGTTTCCTAAGGACATCTAGAAGCATCCTCTCATGATTGGATTCAAGAGAAGAATAAATGACAATAGGATGTGTTTGATTGTCCCCTAGGAAGGAATACTTTAGTGCAGTAGGAAGTTCCTTCAATTCAAGATCAGGTTGGTTCAGAATTTCAGAAGAAGATTGGGATATTGGATCAAGATCAATTTTATTTCCTAAAGTTTTAGACAGGATTGATTCCCCACATGTAGAAGTTTCAGCTACTAGATTGTCCTGATCAGATTTAGGGAAGGAAGTTTGATCGGTCTCCATGAATGTGGTTTGCTGAAAGGTTTCACTGATTGTTGGACCTAAGACTTCATCATAAGAGCAATTTGAAAATGATTCAATCCAAGGAGATAAACATCCTTTATATGAACAAAGGAAATCAATCTCATCCTGACATAAACATCCATCAAATATTCCTTGATGTTCCATGGATTCATTATCAATGATTCCTATCATGTTTACTTCATTAATGTCCTCATCATCCCCTATTTGTGAGCTTGCATTATAGATGTTCAAGTCTAGACTCATGTTCCCAAAGGTGATGGTCATGTTCCCATTTCGGACTCGGATAACAGATTTGATTGTTGCAATAAAAGGATGGCCAAGGATGATTGTGGTTTGTTCCTTATTTCCTAAGTTTGGATGGTTGTCAAGGACAATGAAATCAGTAGGGTAGATGAAGTTTTCAACCTTTACCAGAACATCCTTCAAAATCCCCTTTGTAACCCTAATGCTATGATCAGCAAGCTGAAGTGTGACAGATGTGTGTTGAAGCTCTTCTAGGCCTAACTGGAAGTACACAGCATATGGGATGAGATTGACACTAGCACCTAGGTCACACAAGGCCTTGAAAACTTTGCTTTCTCTTAGTTCAACAATGATGTAAGGGAAACCTAGGTCTTTCAACTTATGAGGAATGTTCTCTTGAATGGTGGTACTCACATTAGCAGCCAAAAGGACTTGGTTTTTATGTGAAAATTTTCTTTTAAAAGTGAATAAGTCCTTAAGGTACTTTGAGTTGGCAGGTATGGTTTGGATGGCATCGAGAAGGGGATTGTTCAGCTTGACTTGTGAGAATATTTACCTCAATGTTTCATTCAGTTCAGGTTTGGTTTTCCCCCTCATGCGTTGAGGAAATGGTGTAGGTTGTGGGGTTATTTGTTGAAGAGTTGTTTCTTTCACATTGTTATCAGTTTCCTCCATTTGATCTTGTGGTTCATTTGAATTTTCATCTAAGTTTGAATCTTTAGGTGGGTTCTGAATTAGTTTTTCAGGTTTCTCAATTGATTTCCCACTTCTTAAAATAATCATAGCCTTTATTTGTTCATGAGTTGTTTGAGTGCAACTTGACTCTCCCTTTGAAGTTGAGGATGGAACCGCATGATTAGGCATGGGTTCCTTTCCAGTTTTGATGGTTTGAAGTTCTTGTTTTAGGGAAGATACCTCCGAGTTCATCCTCTCTATTTGTTTGCGCAGTTGTTCTAGTAGACTTTGTGGAACAGTTTGGGTGGGTGCTTGAGTAGGTTGGTTTATCCCAGGGGGATATTTTGGAGGTGGGATGGTTTGTTGAAAATGTACTGGTGGCTGTTGGTATTAGATAGGTTGGGTTTGGAACTGGTTATGGGATTGGTAGTTCTAATGGGGGTAAGGATTTTGTCCCTGTAGTTGGCTAGGTTGTTGGTTATCTTTCCAACGGAAGCCTGGGTGGTCGTTATACCTTGGGTTGAAGTTGTTTTGGTATTGAGGCTTTTGAAAGTTCAAAGCATTTACTTCTGTTGGGTTTACTTCTAAAAGAAAATCCTTGATGGATGGAATGGTTGGGCAGTTCTCTGTCTTATGGTCATGTTTGTCACAAATTGTGAAAACAGGGTCAACAGTTTGGATTTCATGGACTTTCCTAAGGTCTATTTCTTCAACCTTCCTAGAGAGTGCTGCGAGTTTAGCCCTAAGGATTTACTCTTCTCTAATTGTATGAATTCCATCAATTATTTGTGGCTTTTCAGAATAATGTGAAGTTCCCCATGTTTGGTTTTGTTTAGAAAGGCTTTCTAGATACTCGTAAGCATCATTTGGGGCTTTGTTTTTAAAGGTTCCATTATACATCATGTCAATGAATTGTTTGTTCCCCGGACCCAACCCTTCATACAAAATTCTCACTTGTTCAGGAATAGAAAAACTATGGTGTGGAACCATGTTTAGAGTGACTTTGAACCTCTCCCATGTTTCATAGAATGACTCTCCCTCTTTTTCAAAAAAATTTTGGATACTCTTTTTAAGTGCAATTGTTTTATAGTGGGGAAAGTATTTTTTGTAGAATTATCTTTGCATTTGGTACCAAGAGTTGATGGATGATGGTCTCAAATTGTTTAGCCAATTTTTAGATTGATCCTTTAAATAAAAAAGGAAATATCCTCATCTTATCTGATTCTAGTTGATGTGTGGGACACATGGTTTCTACAATGTCATTGAACTCCTTAATGTGAAGGTAGGGCATCTCGGACTCCATTCCATGGAATGTGGGAAGGTGGTTTAGGACATGGGGTTTAAAGATGTAGTTGTAATATCCTAGGTAATTGTGTCTAATGCATGAGGGGTAATTTGTCCAGGAAGGTGTGAGGTAGTCATTCATGGTTTGATCGACCGCATTCCCCAAGTTTGGGGCTGCCTCATTTGGGTTTCCATTTTAGTGTCCACCCGGGTTTATGAGTTGGTTTCTTTGAAGACCTTCCATTGAAATGGGATCAATTTTTGACTCTAGAGTATTAGGAAGATTAGGATCTAATGGAATGAGTTCCCTTGGTGTACTTGACTCCCTAACCCCGGGACTATCCACCCTAACAAGACGGTTTGATTGATCGCGGGTGTTGGCGGACATGCGCCAAAAGAAAAAAAATGATAGAGGGACAAGATAAGAGAATTTGGATGAGAAAAGAATAAATGGGGAAGAATAGAATGGGTGTTTAGATGAATTACTTGGGTCCCTGGAAACGGTGCCAAAATTTGATTCTCGCTCAAATTTACCCAAGAGATGAAGGTAGAACGGTCCTTGTAGTTTAGCTTGGGTTATCAAATCCCTAGAGACCTAAGAAGAAACCTATAGACACGTACATTATATGGACTGTTTTTGGCTATGAAGTGGCCAACTTGGGTTGATTTTATATGGTTTTAAAGCATAACTAACAGATTTAAGTGAATTCAATTTAAAATAATGAGTTGATCCTAGGTTATCGCTCGGGGTGGATTGGACATATTTTCTTTTTAATGATTTTAATTTCTTAAATTTGAGATGGGTTCATTTAAGGAGATAAAACAACATCATCACTTACTATTTTAATGCCTACACCCTTTAATACTAATCACCTATACACTTGAAGGATCAAAGTTTTGAGCACTTCAAGGTAAAGGTTCGTATTAGCACTTGAAGTGTGTGGCCTTAAATTCAACAAGGACGATGGAGTTTAAAAATCATCAAATAAAATTCTCAATTAAAGAAGTGATTATACATTAATGTGGTGGTAAATAACATCCAATACAGCCCCATTATACTCCCTTGTATCAACCCTTAAGTGGGTTAGCCCTCCATTGATTCTATGGTTTCAATGGAAGCGGAAAGTAGACTCATGAGGGAGGAAATGGAGAAGTAAAAAAAACGCAATAAAATAACAATCACTCCACCGTTGTATGATAATCTCACAAGGTTTGGTATGAAAAAGTTCACACCTTGAACCAACGGTATCAAAGTGATAAGGAGATGAACAGAATAATAAGAGAAGATGAACTTTTATTAAGAAACAAGGATGAATTAAAACAACTTACATGTGAAGGAAGAACATTAGAAATAGAAATTGGCAGCATAACATTAAGATGAAAACAAGCTCAAAGATTGCTAAATCCTCAAACACCACTGCCTTAAATAGGAATTTTTGAGACCTTAGGTTGATCCTCCAACAGTAAAAATCATCTCAATTAATTTTGGTAGGCCATAGGTGGTGGAAAGCTTGTGGAATTTGGACTTTTCCACATTTGACCCGAGGTGGCAGCCAACATTCATCCACCGAACAGATGTGTTTGGATGACTTTCTAGATGGCCGAATCAGAGTGGTCCATAGAATAAGACAATGGATATTCGGATGTCCTATAACCTCCTGTAAAATTTGGGCCCATTTAGAGTTGTGGATTCCGAGATATGATCAAATTAGTAGGCTGATTGTCGGGGCCACAGAATCTGGCCCAGAATTGTATCTCTAACTTGGGGTGCCTTAATGACCACCATAGAATCCGAATTAGCATTATCACCTGAAGAGTGATTTGTTCCTCAACATTGCTTATATCATAACACAAAATTTGGGATTCATTTGGCCTGTATGTTGGGCCCCACAGTCTCATAAGTGGGCTTGTGTCCAATCTGCCTTCTCTAGAATTGCTTCCATTCATCTCCAAATATCTCCATCATCGTTTATGAATCATCCATTGATCCCTGAATGAAAAATGTTCACATTTAATTGTACATATAGTTCCAAAAATATCAAATTAAAATATTGATAATTACATTCCTTATAATCAGATGACTCATTGGGGCTAAATTGGTGTATATTAGGCATGATGTGCACAAATGATGAGAAAGGATGTTCATAATGAAAATGCACTAACTCAGGCCCATAAGATCAAAAATGAACATTTAATACCATTAAAATGTCATTAAAATAAATGCTTTATTGGATAATCCAATAATCTTCAATCCATGGTATCAAAAGATTTTTTGATGTCAAGTTTGATGGAAATATTACTCACTCTGTTAAATATGTGTGAAATATATCATTCTAACCCAAAATAGATTCATTTTAAGGCTAGTAAGAGAATAATTATATATTTTAAAGGAACAGTAAATAATGGTTTATTTAACTCCAATTAGAACTTTTTTATTCTATTATCATTTTCTGATTTTGACTTTAGAGGATGTAGACATGACAGGAAGAGTACATTAGGTATGTTTCACTTATTAGGTAAATGCTTAATTTCATAGAGTTCCAAAAATAAATTTTTAGATACATTGTCCATAGATAAGTTTAAGTACATTGTTTCTACTAATTTGTGTTCTAAAATCCTCTAGGTAAAACAAACTCTTTGTAATTTTAATGTTTACTTAGATAAAATTCCTATATTCTATGATAATAAATCTTCCATTTATATTTTTAAAATCCATTACAGTATTCTAAGACTAAGAATATAGACGTTCTATTTCACATCTTAATAGATATTTCTAATAGAGGGGATATTTTTTTTGAATACATTCCTACAGAAAACCAACTAGAAAACATTTTTACTAAATCTCGAGATTCTATGAGATTTTAAAATTTAAAATTATAATTGAGCATGATGGAAGTTTAATTTTTGAGATCATGTTAAAAATATTTTTATTTTATTTTTATTTATCTATGTTTAGTATTTAATGAACTCATTGGGAGTTATCGCTTATTTAATTTTCTTTATCTATTATTCTTTGAATTTTCTTCTATTATCTTATACTTTTTGAAAAATTTCAAAAAGGGGGAGAAATTTTGGGAGAAAAATTGGATGGGAATTTTTGGATTTCTTAAAATTATAAATATAGTTTTGGTTTTTCAATTTCAAAAAAATTATAGGATTGTTTTCACTGAGTGTTTTTATGTTTAATTGTTTTGAAAAAAATCCAATCCACTCATTTTAATAATCATTAGTGTAATTAAATGTAAATTTAAAAACCTTTATTTAATTCATGAGTTTTTGAGAATAATGAGTCCATTATAAATGATATTTTCATAGAATAAATTCTAAATGGGATTCAAGTATCCATTTTCAACTTATCTATTTGCAGAAGAAAATGATGTTTTCATTTGCTCTGTATCTATTTATATAATAAAATGACATAACTATTTTCTATGTATCCATTTTCAGAAGAAAACAACATAGAAATTTTCTACATATCATTTTTAAGAATAAAATGATATATATGTTTTCTATGTATCCATTATCAGAAGCAAATGATGTATCCATTTTGATTTATAGTGTTATATGTCCATTTTCAGAAGATTGCTACATTTTCATTTTCATAAGAGCACCACGTAGTCAATTTATACATAAATATATATCCTTCTATCTAACTTAACATGAAGGTGTCCATTATCCATATATATACCTTACTATGAATTTAGTTTGTGCTTACTGTGAGATAGTAAGTATACTTACCGTGAAGCCTCCAGCAACCTACCGCATGTGGTAAGTTACCGTGAGGTATTTTTTTAATTTTTTTTATTCTAACCACATTCTTTTTTTAAGTGACTATTTGAAATGGCACAGTCAATACATTGACTATTTTTGCATATCCACTATACTAACCACAAGTCTTATGCCTCGCACGGTTAATTGTTTCCTTTAATTATTTTTATAAAATTCTATATTTTATTATAATACTCTATTTTAGCATTACTTTTATAAAATGTTTTACTGCAAGTTTAGTAAATATTTTTTAATTTTAATTTTTCTTTGTTAAATACTTGTATTTTATAACCTTTATGTTGTATACTAGAGATCAAAAAATGTCATGGAAATAATAAGTTTCATATCTTTTACTGTTTTATGAATATTTTTAAACTTCAAATAACTGAAATATTATTTAAATTTTTTTCATTATTTTATTCATTTGAATAATTACCATTAATCTTGATAATATTTTTCAAAGTGTTTCAAAGTTCTTTCATAAAAAAATAAAAGAGAACAAAGACTCTCTAAGTATGAGAATGTTAACTCAAATTAAGGTAACAGATATATTTTAAGTGTCTATCATTTTTTTGGTGTGTCTTCTTTTGATTAGCCATTGAGATTCTCAAATATCATTGGAGTTAATGACATGCATCTATCCATTTTAATATAAACTAATGAATGTAATAAAATTTTGTTCAACTGGTGTTTATTATGATAATTAAAAGAATCACAGATATAGAAAAATATAACTTTCATATGAGCTTTGTGAAGTACTACATCCAAACTAGGACTACCGTTCCATTTCCTTCATCATGAAGGAATTCATAATTTTTCTCATCCATTACTGAAGTAATAAAAGATCATTATTTTCATTAAATTTTCAATAACATATTCTCTATTGTTTTTTTAATTTTTTTCTAGATTTCATTGTATTACTTCTTTACCTATGTTTATAATCTAGATTTTGGTGTACCTTTTCCCATCCAAAAGATATAATATTGGGTTATTCCTCCCATGTAAAAGGAAGGTAGGGTTATTAATCCTAGAAAAAAAAAAGGAAGGTTGGTTGTGAAACCTTAAAATTTTAGGGGTTATACTACCAGGTTTACAAAATGTTGGTCTGTTTATAATCAGGTTATCACTCCCTAACAAAAGTGAGGTACTAGTAAATATTGGTCTCCTTGCTGAGTAGAGGATATTGAATAGTAGATTGGGATTTTGGTGATCTGAATAAATATAAAACAATTGTGTGTTATTGGTTTTTATTTATGCTTTACATTTAAATCAATTATAACTTTGATAATTATAATTTGGTAGAATAATTTTAAAAGGACTATTCACCCACCCCCACCCCCCACCTCTAGTCATTAATTCCATACACTGTGACCTATAAAACCTATAATTAATTTTCACCACATGATATATCATATGTAACAACTTTATAAATACATAAAAATCATCCTTTTTATTTCCTCTAAAACACTTTTTGGATATCTGTCAAAAAAATTTACAAGCACTTTATAATAAAACCTAATCTTCATTCGCACAAACACAAAGTTTGGACCTAAGGGAATTTATAGAATTTACAACACTTATAATTTATCTAATCCATATTTTTAAGTAATGAGGAGCCTCTAGAAAAGATTCAATGTTACTCAATTTATAAAGGGATCTGGTGAGATCTTTATCAAGAACATATATCTCCATACCTATGCCCACCAGTTGTATCATATACAAGTATGCATAATAATATAATTCTTTTTCCAAGACATAAAATGACCATGGGATATGAAGTATGTCAATAACATATAGTATACTCATACATTCTTAATTAAATGATTATAGAATAACTAGATGGATGAACACATCTCATGTCATTCACCCAAGCATATGAGTACATCACATGTCCCTCATCCAAATAGAAAAGCACATCACACGTTCCATATATATGTATAGCCACAATATTCCTCGACCTATCTCAATTGAGGTCCCATATGTCATACTGGTCATAAGATAGGAAAAATATCAACTTTTTTAAGCCTCAATAGGCAACATGATCAGCAACAAACCCAACCACCCCTAATTAGCTCAGCCTCAAGGTTAGTATAAGAAAGGTATCAATGTATGAAGGTTATCATCCTAAGTATCTTTCCAAACTTAGTTATGAGAATTAAATATGGAACATGCACCCCAAGAATACTAATTAAATAGTAGATGACACTCTATATAGTATACCTAGTGGGCCATCTAGTGCACCAAGCACCTTTTATATTTAATGAATATATTTTGTATTTGAATATAAAATATTACCTATACTAATGTTAAACTTTCATCACAAACTATAATACACCATGATAAACATCAGTTATAGATAACTCAATGTCATACTTTTAGAGTTCAATTATCATTCCACTTCATGAAACATTACTTAAAAATTCACTCTTAACAGTGCTAAAAATGATCTTTGTTGGTGCTTAAAAGTGCGAACAATCTATGAAATATTAAAATTCTATGGCCTTTATCAGCTATATAAAAAGTGATAATAAATATACCCTTTATATTTTATTTCAAAAATAATTAATAACGGATGAATTTATTATCTCTTTTTAGAAGCACTGATAAATAGTACCTTTATGAGCACTTTTTGAATGTGTTGATAAAGGGTATCTTTATCAGTGCTAGATCAAGGGATTATAAACAGTACCTTTATTAGCACTAGATAAAGCACTGATAAATTTATGCTTTATCAATGCAAGATGAAGCACTGATAAAGGGACCATTTATCAGTGATTTATCAAGTACTGATAAAGGCTATTTCAGTTGCTACACAACTCCAACCCTATTACAGCCATAAAGAAGCCTTGTAAAATCAAACCCAATCAAAATACATAAAAAGGAATAAAAATATACAATAAATTATATTGTAATACAAATAACATTTTTCACTATCATTTCAATTCAAAATTTACATAAAAAATATTTACATTAATGTCATATTTACAATTAACCAAAAAATTACAACCCATATACAAATTCAAAACTAGAATAATCTTTTCAAAAATCAACCTATTTATAAAAATCCATCCCTGTAATAAAACCAATTTTTATTTTAATAACATTAAATAAAAAAATAAACCAATTATTATTTTAAGGTTATATTATCCATATATAAAAAAGTGTATTGTTAATTATCGTATATATTAATGATATTATCAATTAATCATGTGTCATATTGACATTTGGTTGATTCCTTCAGGTCAAAAATATATTATGGATCATTTTCCTAAAGTTTTAAAATAATTTGATCTCATTTTCTTAGTTATATCTATGTGAGGTGTGTTTTAATCTGAAATGGAATTTATATTGAAAACACGCAATTCAAGTCATACCCACCACATCGTGTGTCATATTTATGTGTGTTCAATTCCTACATGTGATAAATGAATTATTGATTTTTTTTCTAAATTTTGAAGAAAATTTGATCTCATTTTCATGGTTTTGGCTATGTGATATTCACTTTAAACAAAAAATGACATTTTTATTTTGAAAACACGCACTTTGAGTCATGTTGACCACATAATCTATCAGATTCATGTGCGGTCAATTCCTATATGTTAAAAATGATTTATGGATCATTTTCCTAAATTTTAAAAACAATATGATCTCATTTTATCATTTTTTACTATCTGAGATACGTTTTAAAATAAAATTACACTTATATTGAAAACATGTAATTTGATTCATACTAACCACATCATGTGTCATATTGACATATGGTCAATTCAAAAATGTCATTAATATATTATGGATCATTTTACTAATGTTTGAAAATAATATGACCTCATTTTCTTAGTTTTGGCTATGTTATATGATTTTTAAACTAAAATGACACTTCTATATTGAAAACATGTAATTTGAGTCATACTGACCACATCGTTTGTTATATATACATATAGTTAATTCATAAAACTTAGAAATATATTATGAATATTTTTCCTAAATTTAAAAAAAAATATGAGCTCATTTTATTGGTTTTGGCTATGTGATATGTGTTTTAAACAAAAAATTGTACTTTTATATTAAAAACATGCATTATGAGTCATACCGACCACATCGTATGTCAGATTGATGTGAGGTGAATTCCTACACATGAAAAATGAATTATAGATCATTTTTACTAAATTTTTAAAACAATATGATCTATTTTTCTCAATTTTGATATTTTATGTATGTTTTAAACAAAAATGACACATTTCTATTGAAAACACACACTTCATGTCATATCAACCACATCATGTCTTTGATTGACATGAAGACGATTCCTACATATGAAAATTAAATTTTGAATCATTATACTAAATTTTAAAAATAATTAGAGACCGTTTTCTCAATTTGGGCTATTTAAAGTGTGTTTTAAACTAAAATGGCACTTTTGTACTAAAAGCACATACATCGGGTCATATCGACCACATTGTGAGTTGGATTGATGTGTGTTTAATTACTACACATAAAAAATTAATTATGGAATGTTTTCTTGAATTTTGAAAACAATACAACATCATTTTATCATTTTTGGATATATGATACATGTTTTAAACTAAAATGACACTTCTATATTGAAAACATGTACTTCGGGTCATACCAACCACATTGTGTGACAGATTGATGTGCGGTCAATTCTTACACATCATAAATATATTATGGATATTGTTTATAAATTTTAAAAACAATATGATATTGTTTTCTTGGTAGTGTCTATGTGATATGAATTTTAAAGTAAAATGGAACTTTAATATTGAAAACATTCACTTTGAGTCATACTAATCACATCATGTGTTGGATTGATGTGAGGTTAATTCCTATACATGATAAATGAATTATGGATTATTTTTCTAGAGTTTGAAAACAATCAGAGCTAATTTTATTAGTTTTGTCTATTTGATGGGCATTTTAAACTAAAATGGAACCTTCTTATTGAAAACACACACTTCTGGTCATATTGACTACATCATGTCTCATATTAATGTGCAGTCAATTCCTACAAGTGAAAAATAAATTATGGATCTTTTTCATAAAGTTTGAAAACAATATGAGCTCGTTTTCTTGGTTTTGGCTATTTGATATGTATTTTAAACTAAAATGGCACTTTTGTATTGAAAACAATCACTTCAGGTCATATCGACCACATCGTATGTCGGTTTGATGTACAGTTAATTCCTACATGTGAAAAATGAATGATAGATATTTTTCTTAAAGTTTGAAAAAAAACTAAGCTCATTTTCTCATTTTTTTGATATTTGATTTTTGTTTTAAACTAAAATGGAACCTTTTTATTGAAAACATGCACTTTGGTTCATATAAACTATCACAACCCCCTCCCTCCAAATATGCCTCTCCTGGACTAGCAATTAATAAAGGGAGATAATAACCCCCAAGTTCTGCCTCCAATAGGCCCTGGGGTGGCGACTAGCACCAAGGGTACAAAGATCCCACAATATGGGAGGCATTACCCTTTATACGAAACAAGATCGGGAGATAAGATGTATCAACCTCAAAACAAATTCAATATGTGTATATATAAAAGAAAACCAAAACCATCCCACGTGCATGTTTAAACAAAACTGCTACAAATACAAATAAAAACTCCAAATTAAATACCCAAAAGTAAAGCTAAGCAGTGACACAACAACTGTCCCAAAGTCTAAGCTAGTAACACCCAGCATAGTCCCCGTAATCCTCCTAGAAACCTGAAGGCAGTTTTATAATTTAGGGTGAGCATACAGGTATACTCAGTAGGAAAACTAAAGTCTCTTATGCATAAGTGGGATAAGCATACTAATTCTCCTTTGAAAAAATAGAAGAACCAACAGCACCTAACAAGGTATTCTAACCATTCCCACCTCACTAATGCACACTCACCAAGTAATTCAAGTCAAGTAAAGTAATATAGTAATCACATCGATGATAGGGTACCCTGAACCACTTTCCCAGTGATTAGGTGCTCTCACACACTAACAGAAAAGGTTCGGCACTCCCACATATTCTGAAATAACCATGTCACAACCCACCCACGCACACCTAGGCCTCACAACCATGTCTTACCCATAGATTCCTGGGCCTCACAACCGTGTCTTGCCTGTAGACACCTAGTCCACATACCACATCACATCCCACCCACACACACCTGGGCCTCACAACTACATCTCGTCCGTAGACACCTGGGCCACATACCACATCACATCCCATCTTATCCCAAATAAACCTAGTAATCACAACACATATCATCCTAATGACACCAAGGAAACAAAACTTGCCTGCACACACATGGGCCACACAAACCCCAACCTTCCAGAAGAATCTTGGGCTATCACTACCTGGAAGAGGGAGTAGGGAAGAGTAGGTGGCCAGCCATCCATCCTCCTACTGGGATGTTTGGGAAAGACACACTCCCCCGTGATAATGTGGGTGTTCAGAACATAGTGATAAACTAGGGTGGAGTGTGTATAGTAAACACAAGGAAATAAAGGTATACATATATAGTATCAAACACTCAAGCCCAACCTATGGGTTCTCAAACAAACAATCAACCACTCCATAATACTTCTAACTTTGTTTCTACCTCTAAATGAATTTATTAGCGATGGTCACTTCCAAAGTTGATAAAAGGAAGCCACTTTACAACAAGCCACAAACATGAATCATACCCCCATCCAATTCAATTAACCAGTTCTCATTATTTATTAAACTATTCATTTATTCATTCCATCACTACCCAGGAAGCTACCAAACACAATCCATAGTAGGAAACACAACCAAAGTCATACCAGAAGGTGAAAATCCATATAAACTAAAGTATTATCACATTCCTCTTTGTTTAACACCCATTCATGCTATAACAAGGTATCGATACCATGACATGGGTTGAAGCTACTCATGGAGAAACTCTGGGTGAAATACCCATACCAACCACTACCATCATCATTCTTCAAAGTCACCCAACTCAATCTATCCTATCAATAAAGAAAACCCCCAACTCATAGGTAAACCCAGTAACACAACTCACCACAACCATCTTGGAAGCCCCACTGCATAATAACACCACACCCATCACATCCTGTAATATAAGCATAGAACAACCAGATGGCATCCCCACTCCACAACACTACCCATCAATTCAACAATCAATCAATATCTTAACCTGATATTTTATTTCACCACTTAAACTATACCACATAGATTCATACCCTCAACAGCATCACCACACAACCATACAAGGTTGAAATTCTATATTCAATAAGGCTCCCATTCTTTAATTATGCCTTTTAATTTAGGGGTGATCACATAATAAGTTTGATCCTAGGGCATACATTTATTTAACTGAATATACATGGCCAATCAATTGCATATATATATATCCATTCAACACATGATCAACAAAAAACCATCACAGGTATGCAAACAAATACCACCAACAACCATGATTTTCAGTAGGCATATAGCCTATACAATTCACAATAATAATCAAAATAATAAAGTAGAATCATGCATCACTTTTTACCAGCCCCTGTATATTGATATTAAACTGATTTAATTGACTTTATTTTTTTGGAATTCTGCAATCTCCATAAGGAAAAAATCGTACACCCACCTCACATGATATAAAAATTGAAGAAATATGAAGGGATCCCTACCTCTAATAACAGACAATCAGTAATTCCTTGTTGAACCAATATAGGGGGTGTGTATGTAGCAGGAACAAGCCTTCAGGGAAACGCGATCCAAGGCCACAGCACAAACGCGTGAATCCTCAAGGAAGAAAGTTTTGGGGTGCCTTGGTATCAAGATAATGGGAAATTTACAAGGAAGAAAGGATCTAGACATTAGAAAGGCCAGATCCTATATCAATGGAGGAATGTTTTTAAAATCCATTAATTTTATATCTTGACCAAGACCATGTGGTTCATCCATTTAAAAGACTTGATATTTTAGAGGATTCAAATATATTATTTAGGCAATTTTTAAATGAATTTAAAACCACTAAAATATAGCATTAAATTCTTTTTACATCAAAGGAAACATTAAAGGGGTGAAATTGGAAAAACTGGGAAGATTTTGAAATTTTTAAAAACTGTCAGAAATGAATCAATGTTGGGTGAATCACCATTATGAGTCACTATAGGATGAGTCACAATTGGGGGACCTATCATTGGAAAAACTGAAATTTTGGAAAACTCCTAAAATGAGTCACCATTACCTACCAAAACACTTTAAAGACAATATTTTCACATAGTAATGGACCAGAGAGCTTCGGGCCATTACATCCGATACCTCTAAAACTATTCTCACCCTCAATAATTCAAACCAAACCCAAAAGAAATACGGTACCGAACAACCACCCTGCAAGATACCTCTCAAGGGTCTTGCTACACTTGAAGCACCACTACCGACATCGAGGTTCAATGATAAACCAACTTATATTGTTTGAAAGCAGGAGTGAAACTTGACATCCAAGAACACCTCCTGCAACATGTGAAACTCTAACCAAATAGAAGAAACACCACACTTGCACAACAACCACACTATATGAACACCCAAATAAGAGAATCTCATCCTCTATGTCAAGATACTATCCACTCTGGGTGACCCTAACTCGCTCGTATGGGTTTAATCACATCATAATTAATTCATCTCGATTAGGAATATGGTCTTCCCCTTTTCACATGTCAGGACTTTATCACACACTATGGAACAAGGAAACAAATCATCTCATAATAAACAAGGTTCTAACATCACATTACAAAGTAAAATAGAATAAGTAAAAACATAAAACAACTCTGGGTATTGGGCACACATCTGCACTTCTCACTCCCAAGTACTCTCCTTCAGGCCACCATGCTTCCATAGCACGTGAACCAAAGGAATGGTTCATCCATGTATCACCTTCTCCCAATGATCATGGATCTCTACTAGATTCTCCACATATGTCATGTCATCTTTGATATCCAACTCCCCCCAGTCGATGACATGGGAGTCATCGTTAAGATACAGGCAAAGCTGGGAGATGTGAAAGATGTCGTGGATCCTCTCCAACTATGGTGGAAGATCTAACTGCTAGGACACCTCAACAACTCTACCCAACACCTCTAAGGGTCCAATGAACATGGTAGAAATCTTACTCTATCTGCCAAACCTTCACTACCCACATCGAGGAGAAACGTTTAATAACATGTGTCCCCAACCTCGAACTCCAAGGGCCTCCTCCTACAATAAAAATACGACTTCTTCCAGTCCTGCACTACATTAATCCTCTCACGAATAAGTTGAACCATCTCAATAATGCTCTGTACCACATTCAGACAAAGATCAATTGTCTCCTCAACCTATATCTAGAACAAAGGTGAATGACACAGTCTTCCATAAAAATCTTCAAACAGATCCATGCTAAGGGAAGAGTGATGGCTATTATTATAAGTAAACTCGACCAAAGGTAAGTGTCACACCCAAGATCCACTAAAGTCTAAGACTCATGGTCACAACATATCTTCTAGGGTATGGATAGTCTATTCTATCTATCCATCTTTCTGAGTGTGGAAAAAAATGTTGAGGCATAACTGAGGGCCAAAATTATGATGCAATCCCCTCTAAACTCGTGAGATAAAACGTACATCCCGATCCAATACAACGGATCTCAAAACTCCATGTAGCCACACCACCTCATCTATATACCTCTTTGATAAGGCATCTATAGTGCCCGACTCCTTAATTACTAAGAAGTGAGTTGATTTCTTCAACCAATCCACTACCACCCAGATAGCATCGTAGCCTCCCGGAGATCTCAGTAACCCTATGATGAAATCCATCAAGATGTCATCACACTTCCACTCAGGGACATCTAAGGGTTGCAAAAAAACACTAGGAACAAGGTGCTTAGCCTTAACCTATTGGTACACTAAGCACTTCTCCATGAACTCTTCCACTACTTGTTTCATCCCGGGCCACCAAAAGTACATCCTCAAGCCACACTACATCTTGAAAACTCTCAGGTGTACTGTTGTGTGTGTAACGCCCCGACCCCAGTTACCCAGAGTTGGTGCATTATTACATAACATTGGCATAAAGATCAAGTCTCAAAAGACCGATTAGTTTAGTAGCCTTGGAAACACTAGATACATTCATAATTCTTAAATTACATGATTAAGTGAAAAACTACAAAAACATCTTGTCTCTATAGACCACACTCATATCCCATCATACTATCCTTGCAGGTCATTAATAAAATACTTCTTCACATCCTGGAAAAAATAAAACATAGAAAGGGGTGAGCTCAGATTCCCATTAAGGATAAAAATATAGCATAATCTTTCATAAATAAGTATAAACATATAAGGCAGTGTATAACTAAAATAAAATCCTTTTAAACTTGAACTTCAGCATGATATGGTAGAAATATAATAAAATAATTTCATTTACTTATTCAAGTAGATATTCTAATAGTCTAATAATCACATGCAATATCAATAACCACTTTTATAATGATGGAATGCATAATACCAGACTATCATAACCACATAGTCAAGGCCTTGTGCCAATACTACAAATAAGATTTTGTCAAGGCCTTGTGCCAAGACACTAGTTTGTCTCATGAGACCTACCGATGCATCGAGGAGCTATAGCAGGCTCCACCCATCACTTACTAAGACCAATGAATTCCTCATATGAAAAGTTTGAAACATAACATAAACATTCGTATTAAAACTAGCATACAAAATGTCAATACTTTATCCACAAACCATGAATGGTATAAAAATAGCACATCCACAATCAAACATAACACTTTCAATACAATATGGAAGGTTGTCTTATAAAAGATTAACCTCAATCGAGAATAATTAAGGATATTGAAATAGATGAAAATAACCATCAAAACTATTTGAGAAAAATATACACACTTTTTCATGAAAACATTTAAAAGTCACATTACTTGTCAAGAATCCATTTTAAAAATAGATTTTTGAATCAAAGTGTCCCATACCAATTTGAAACTTTTAAAATGAATTTTAATTTTAAAACATTAACGTCCATATAAATAAATCCTTAAAAACATTTTTAAAACAGTGACATTAATGAGAAATATTTAGAAGAATAAATATTTAAAACATTTTAAAATGATATTTTAGTTAGAGTTCCCAACCAAAAGAAAGGCACTTGAATATAAATAATTGAGGTAATAAAAACTCTGTAATATCATGAGAATAAAGGGATTCATGATATACTCTGTCAAAGTACATTATATACACCATATAAAAGTTATTTGGTGTATATCAACAAAGAAGTCTCAATGGAATGTAAATTGAGATTAAATCTCTTATAAAGACCGTATCCTTAGGTTAAGGATAAATCAACGACATAATTATCTATGACAAATATAAATACACTCAATATGATTGGATATTCAGTGTAAGTCAATCATAGGATATTCACACATATTCTTGTAAAAACAACACCAATGAATTGGATGTTTAACTCGATAAATGGAGATTGAGTTAAAATTACTCTTATCAAGTTCATAGAAATGACTTGAGAATTTATCAATGGAGTGATTGTGTGTATCAAAAGTATATCCACAGAAAGGGGAGTGGAAATTGTGACATAAGAAAATGAATAGTTATTCCACAGATAATCTTGGATTGAAATAATCAATGAAGTATGCGTAAAGCCGAATGAGTGGAAATTGAAATTTCAAATTCCCTTATCGATTTGGTAACTTACAAAACAAACACCCATGAAAGAAGGATCATAAAATGATGATGTAAATATCCACAATTAATAAAATCTGGGGAAATACACACACCACATGCAATAAATAAGTGGTGAACAGTGGAAATCTCACGGAATTAAAAGTGAGATAAGAAACCCCTTACTTTTTACTTTTTCCTTGGTAGAGGGTAGGTTAACCTCCTGTATAATGGTGAAATAATTTTTATTTAATTATAAAATAATCATATACATTAATATGATATCATATATGATCTTTTAACACTGATTTGTTGATAATATCTTAGTATTATCATCATTTTGGGTGTTAACGGATTCATTTTCCTTTATATTCTCTGTTATCTGAGACATATTTGTTATGGATGGGATGTATCTTATTCATATACAGAATTATATCATGTCTCAAAACATTATTTTTAATCATCAAATGAAATTTATTCTTGAATGGATATGATGGGGAATGAATCTCATCGCGTTCATGGAGACGGTAATCCGTACGTACGCACGAGCGACAATATCATTCTTTTGATGTTAAAATAATATATAATTGGATGGTATATCATATATACAGAATCATTATCATCATATATTTATTATTTATATGAATTACACATCATTATTATACCCATACAAATAATAATATATTGAATAACAACTACACCACGACGTGGAGACAGTAGGTCGTACGAACGCACGTATGGTGACATGTCATTCAAAGGATGGATAGAATAATGAAGATGGTTGTACCATATTTATAATAACATCAAATTATATAGAAGATAATGAGTTATTATTTTATAATGTAAATAACAAAGAAAGAATAAGTGGAAGAAGAAAAGAACTTGAAAGAGGGTGGTGAAATCATTACCTCTTCTTCGGGTTATTCCTTTTGATTTGATCAAAAGGGCTCCTTAAGTTGGCTTTCTTACAAAACTAGGGCCTATAGGATAAAGTGATGGAAGTTTATAGGATATTTGGGTAGGGTTTGGATGAGAAAAAAGGCTTTGAAGGTGTGAATTATAGAGAAGGGGAAGTGCCCTTTTATAAGAGGGGTGAGGGGAACCTTAGGAAAAGCTAGAAATATTATTTTATAATAAATTCATATTCGGTTTATAATGGGACAAAAGTGACTTATTTCAAGGATAAGGTGGGTATTGGTCTAAATAAACCCAACCAATAGGTTTTAGACAGGTTTGGGTCACTATATTAACCTTATCTTTTATTTTTAACTCTTAGTTAATTAGTTTCACATTTACCATGTCTCTTTGCATTTTTATATAATATGGTTAATAAACTTAATATAAACTTCCAAGAGAACCCCAAGTAGTTTATTAATGATACACCTATCATTATATAAGTCTCTTGGCTGAACCTTATATTTTTATTAATTGAATATCAATTAATAATATAATTGTTTTTTAAAAACTCTTTTATGTCAATTTTGACACTATTTGGTATTTTGTTTTTTCTAAATTAATAACAGAATTATTACTTCGAACCTAATTCATTTAATAAATCCTAACATGTCATATTAACCTATAAATTTTTTTTAATTCATTAAAAGTCTCAAATTATATTTATTTGGGTATTTATAATATCAATTATTTTAATATTTCACTAATAAGGTAATAATTGTATCATCATTGTGTCATAAATAAATTAACTTATTTAATGTCTAAAAATTATAAATAAAATACCATTATGTAGGAAATATTTTTATCTTTATAATGAATATTTATAATCAAATTTATCTTATGTATAACCCTATATTAAAAATGTTTTAGTTATTAAACTTTGATTTTAACTCTTTTAACTCTTCTTTGAATTAAATAATAACAAATATCCTAATCTAATCCAAGTGGACCAAAGAGGTTCATATTTTATTCCTAATCTTGTTTTGGGTCGAATTATACTTATCCAATATAATTAGGACATGTTTTAGGGTAATAATAATATCATTTTTACCCTTAATTACCCTATTTACATTTAACTGTGGTAAATAAAAGTAAAAAGTTATTATTCAACAAAAATTATTTTTATCTTATTGAACCACATTTTACTCCTTAATATTAACCGTGTCTCTCAGATTTTTTAAATTCCACTCATAGAAGCGGTAAAATTAAGTTTTATGTAAATTTAAAAATTCTCCTAGGGGGTGGGTAAAAGACGGTGAAAAGTTCAATAATTTTTTTTTATATATCTAAAATTATTCTAAACTAACTCCAATGAATTACATTGAATGTATATTGGTATTATGTATCTATTTTTATCTTAATTAAATTTAAATAAAATATATAATTATTTAAATAAAAATTCGGTTTTGAATTATAACTCAGTGTTTTTTCACTATTCATCAAAAATTGAAAGTTTTCATAAAAATACCAAAAATTCACCCTAAGCTAATTTTGATATTACAAATCAAAAAATGAAGTACATTTTGAAAGATAAAATTAATAAAATTTCAAAAAGTGGGTATTACTATTCATAACAGCTAGTTTGATTGGTTGTGGTGTGTGTTAGAACTCAAAGTTGTGTACAACACATGCTACTGTATTATTCAAAGAGAAGCGTACCGTGGAAGCTTGGGGTGTTAAATTCTCCCATCCTTCAATAAATTGTGTCATCGCAATTTTTAAAATTGGGCTTGGGAATATAATGGAAAGTACCACATCAGAAAAATACTCAATAAAACTATCACTTTAAAAGAAAGAAAGAGAAGTACAAAGGTCACCCGAGATAACCTATACTAGGATTCCTTGTAGAAAAGCATAGATATGGATGATAAACTAAGTGTCATGTTCTGATGGATAGGTATAGAAAATATGATCAGGAGAAAGTTAACAATAATAAAACCGCAAACTTGTGATGGGACAAATGGTCATTAGTTTCCTAGTAGGAAAAGTAAATGGAAAACATTTTTATTTTTTATTTTTAAGTTACATTACATAAAGATGAGGAATTCATTTCTGAGATTGACTGAGAACATAAAGAGATATACTTACTTTTTAAGTAAAGTTTCATTATTTAATAAATTTCTACTACTAACTCATTTTTAAACAATTAGTATTCAAGAAGACTTGGTCACACTATAAGAGCTAGAATAAACTTCTTATAGAATCACATGATCCACAAACGATAAACTATATATTTACCTTGTCTTTAGAGATTAATCAAAACCAAAACGGTTAGTATAAGATCTGATGATCCCCCAAAAGGTTATTCCATTACAGAAAGAAACACTAATCTTAATTTCTAAAATTAAACCAATAATACCCCAAAGTTAAATAAATAGCATTCAACAAACATTTGTCCTTAAAATCATTCAATATAATCCAAAATAATATTGAAACCCAAAACTTAGAAGAATTTGGTTATGTAGTCTCCCAGGTTAAATGGTATCTCCAAATGACATCAACTACTCTTAAAGTCACATACTTAAAAGTAATTAACCTAATCACATATTCTCTATTATAGGTTAATCATTTCCATAAATAACCCAAATCCCTATAAATACACAATAAAAAAAGATAAAAATCCATCATTACTCTTCAAATGAAATCTCATAGTATTCTATTTTCCTTGGGCATATATTGTTCCCAACAAAGCAAACATCTTCCAAAATAACATTTATCACTTAATCACCAAATCATTTTCCTATAATAAGGGTATTCATTTGATAATACATAAGATCCCAAATCAACTTATTATTTATCAATAAAATAATTTAACGAAAAATAATTAGTCACACTAACCAGGGACTTCACGTAGTCAAGTGGTAGGCAATAAATCTCAATCGCACTTTAGTTGTGGGTTCAATTCCCACAGATTTTTCCGACGTGATGGGTTGTCACACGGTCTACGTGTTGTCCTTTTTCAAAAAATATATTTTATAACATTAACAAAATTAGATAAATTCCTCAAAATAACCATAACATAATTTAACCACAAATGTTATCTCATACCTTGCATTTTCATCCCAAAATATAATAACTTGTAATTTCCTCAAACCCAATGATCATATAAAACCAAATGGTTATTTATAACTATATCCACAAGAGAAAAGATAAGTATTCCTCAAATATCACTCTCACATGGAAAACTATAGGGTTACAAATACAAGAGAAAATTATTCCAAAGTAATACCATCAACAAGGAGCACTTATACTTTTAAACATTTATCCAACCATTTATTTCCACATAGCTGCTTATTTGACCAATAAAATATCCAATATAATAGGCAATTCACTCGGGTAATGGCCAGGTCCCCTACATTTATGGAAAATGGTTGTAATTGATTCTTGGGACCATTTTTATTTTCTTCCATAGTACTCTTCATTTTTCGTCGTAAATTCTTCACTTTATGTCCTTATTTCCCATACATAAAGCATTTCTTTGTTCCATTGAGACATTTTCCTAGGTTTCTCCTTCCACATTTCCTGTATGATGGAAATTGAGGATTCTTTTCTCCATGTTCTCCACTGTCGGAGATCTTATCATTCATCACCTTTCTCTTCTTTTTTGAGTTTGGGAGTTGGTTAATATATATGTTGTTGATCATATTTTTGGAAAATTTATTTGGAATGAACACGATATCTTTTACTCCTATCAACATTCCATTTTGTTGCTCATTTCCACCATCGTTCCCACCTTGTACATCATTCTCAAAGTTACTATGACTTCCTTGGAATCCATCCATTGACTAAAACCAGAAAGCATTGTTTGAGTAACAACAGTCATAAAATCATTTAGAGAATATCATGACACCATATTCTTTATTTGAAACACCATAGGATTAACCAAGGTCATTTATTCTCATCTTATATTAAAATACTTCAAATCGGTTTGTAATGAAAATGTAAATTATATAGAGCATATTCCCCAGGAGTGTCATAACCAAGAGTGCAAAAAGGCCCGTTGTCGTGCACCAGTTCCCGTTTGACTCTAGCTTAAAGCTGTGTTTTCGAGTTTTACCCCTAGGTACATCTGTGTCAGAGCTGCCTCTTCCTGATCGTATCCAGACAAAGATGTATTTCTTGGAAAAATCAAAAAATCTATACAATACCAAATTTCTAGAAAGTTCTTCTATAGTAATCCTCAAAGTCTATCTTAGGGCTATGTGCTCTAATCAGAGTTTATCTAAATCTAGTTTCCAAGGTTTGTACTAAACTTCCTTTGATACCAACTGTAAAACCCGAACCCTAGTTACCCTGAGTTGGTGCATTATTACGGAACATTGGCATGATCACAAAAGATCAAGTCTCGAAAGACTGATTAGTTTAGTATCCTTGGAAACACTAGATACATTATTAAGTCTTACATTACATGATTAAGTGAAAAATTACAACAACATCTTGTCTCCATAGACCACACTCATATCCCCTCATATTATCCCTGTAGGTCATTCAGAAAATACTTCTTCACATCCTGGGAAAAATAAAACATAGAAATGGGTGAGCTCAGATTACCAGTAAGGATAACAATATAGTGGAAACTTTCATAAATAAGCATAAACATATAAGGCAATGCATAACTAAAATAAAAGACTTTTAAACTTGAACATTAGCATCATATGGCAGAAATAAAATGAAATAATGCCATTTACTTATTCACATGGATATTCTACTAGTCTAATAATCACATGAAATATCAATAACCACTTTCATAATGATGGAATGCATAATTCCAGACTATCATAACCACATAGTCAAGGCCTTGTGCCAAGACTACGAATAATATTTTTTTCAAGGCCTTGTGCCAAGACACTAGTTTATCTCATGAGACATACTGATGAATTGAGGACCTATAGTGGGCTCCACCTATCACTTACTAAGTCCAATGCATTCCTCATATGAAAATTTTGAAACATAACATAAACATTCATATTAAAACTAGCATAAAAAATGTCAATACTTTATCCACAAACCATGAATGGTATAAAAATATCACATCCACAATCAAACATAACTCATTCAATACAATATGGAAGATTGTATTATAACAGATTAACCTCAATCAATAATAATGAAGGATATTGACATAGATGAAAATATTCATCAAAACTATTTGAGAGAAATATACCCCCTTTTTCTTGAAAACATTTAAAATCCACAATACTGGTCAAGAATCCATTTTAAAAAAAGATTTTTGAATCAAAGTGTCCCATACCACTTTGAAACTTTTAAAAGTAATTTTAATTTTAAAACATTAATGTCCATATAAATAAATCCTTAAAACCATTTTTAAAACATGGACATTAATGATAAAGATTTAGAAGAATAAATCTTTAAAACATTTTAAAATGATATTTTAGTTAGAGTTCCTAACCAAAAGAGAGGCACTTGAATAAAAAATAATTGAGGTAATAAAAACTTTTTAATATCAGTAGAATAAATGGATTCATGATATACTATGTCAAAGTACATTATATACACCATATAAAAGTGATTTGGTGTATAACAACAAAGAAGTTTCAATGGAATGTAAATTGAGATGAAATATCTTATAAAGATTGTATCCTTAGGTTAAGGATAAATCAACGACATAATTATGTGTGACAAATATAAATACACTCAATATGATTGTATATTTAGTGTAAATCAATCAGAGGACATTCACACACATTCTTGTAAAAACAAAACCAATGAATTGGATGTTTAACTCAATAAATGGAGATTCAGTTAAAATTACTCTTATCAAGTTCATATCGATGACTTGAGAATTTATCAATGGAGTGATTATGTGTATAAAAAGTATATACACAGAAAGGGGAGTGGAAATTATGACATAAGAAAATGAATAGTGATTCCACACATAATCTTGGAGTAAAATAATCAATGAAGTATGCGTAAAGTTGAATGAGTGGAAATTGAAATTTCAAATTCCCTTATCGATTTGGTAACTTACGAAAAAAACACCCATGAAAGAAGGATAATACCATGATGATTTAAATATCCATAAATTAATGTATATTACACAATTAATACAATCATGGGTAGTACACACACCACATGCAATAAATAAGTGGTGAACAATGGAAGTCTCATGGAATTAAAAGTGAGATAAGAAACCCCTTAATTTGTACTTTTTCCTTGGTCGAGGGTAGGTTAACCTCATTTATAATGGTGAAATAATTGTTATTTAATTATAAAATAATCATATACATTAATATGATATCATATATGATCTTTTAACATTGATTTGTTGATAATATCTTAGTATTATCGTCGTTTCAGGTGTTAACAGATTCGTTTTCCTTTATATTCTTTGTTATGTGAGCCATATTTTTTATGGATGGGATGTATATTATTAATATCCAGAATTATATCATGTCTCTAAACATTATTTTTAATCATCAAATGAAATTTAGTCTTGAATGGATATGATGGGGACTGAATCGCATCGCGTTCGTGGAGACGACAATCCGTACGTACGCACGAGCGACAATATCATTCTTATTATATTAAAATAATATATAATTGGATGGTATATCATATATAAAGAATAATTATTATATTATATTTATTATTTACATGAATTCCACATCATTATTATACCCATCCAAATAATAATATATTGAATAACAATTATACCACAACGTGGAGACGGTAGGTCGTATGTACACACGTATGGTGACATGTCATTCAAAGGATGGATAGAATAATGAAGATGGATGTACCATATTTATAATAATATCAAAGTATATATAAGATACTGGATTTGTTATTTTAGAATGGAAATAACAAAGAAAGAAGAAGTGGAAGAAGAAAATAACTTGAAAAAGGGTGATGAAATCATTACCTCTTCTTTGGGTTCTTCCTTTTGATTTGATCAAAATGGCTCCTTAAGTTGGCTTTATGACCAAAGTAGGGCCTCTAGGATGAATTGAGGTAAGTTTATAGGATATTTGGTCAGGGTTTGGCCGAGAAAAATGTCTTTGAAGGTGTGAATTAGAGAGAAGGGGAAGTGCCCTTTTATAAGAGGGGTGAGGGGAACCTTAGGAAAATCTAGATATATTATTTTATAATAAATTCATATTCGGTTTCTAATGCCTCAAAAGTGACTTATTTAGAGTATACGGTGTTTATGGGTTTAAAAACACCCAACAAATTGGTTTTAGATAAGTTTGGGTCACTATATTAACGTTATCTTTCAGTTTTAACTCTTAGTTAATTAGTTTCACATTTACCATGCCTCTTTGTATTTTTCTATTATATGGTTAATAAACTTACTAAAAACTTCCAAGAGAACCCCAAGTAGTTTAATAATGATAAACCTATCATTATATAAGTCTCTTGGCCGAACCTTATATTTTTAGGAATTGAATATCAATTAATAATATAATATTTGTTTTAAAAACTCTTTTATGTCAATTTTGAAACTATTTTGTATTTTGTTTTTGGTAAATTCATAACATCATTATTACTTAGAACCTAATTCATTTAATCAACCCTAACATGTCATATTAACCTATAAAATTCGTTTAATTCATTAAAAGTCTCAAATTATATTTATTTTTGTATTTATAATATCAATTATTTTAATATTTCACTAATAAGGTAATAACTGCATCATCATTGTGTCATTAATAAATTAAATTATATAATGTCTAAAAATTATGAATAAAATACCATTATGTAAGAAATAATTTTATATTTCTAATGAATATTTATAATCTAATTTATATTATGTAAAACACTATATTAAAAATGTTTTAGTTATTAAACTTTGATTTTAACTCTTTTAACTCTTCTTTGAATTAAATATTAATAAATATACTAATCTAATCCAAGTGGACCAAAGAGGTTCATATTTTATTCCTAAGGTTTTTTTGTGTCTAATTATACTTATACAATAGAATTTGGACATGTGTTATGGTAATAATAATATCATTTTTACCCTTAATTACCCTATTTACATTTAACCGTGGTAAATAAAAGTTAAAAGTTACTGTTCACCAAAAATTATTTTTATCTTATTGAACAACATTTTAATCCTTGATATTAACCATGTCTCTATAATTTTCAAAATTCCACTCACAGAAGTAGTAAAATTAAGTTTTATGTAAATTTTCAAATTCTCTTAGGAGGTTGGTAAAAGACGGTGAAAAGTTCAATAAAAAAATTTTATATATCTAAAATTATTCTAAACTAAATCCAATGAATTACATTGAACTTATATAGGTATTATGTATCTATTTTGATCTTAATTAAATTTAAATAAAATAAATAATTTTTTAAATAAAAATTCAGTTTTAAACTATAACTCAATGTTTTTTCACTATTCATCAAAAATTGAAAGCTTTCAGAAAAAATACCAAAAATTTACCCTAAGCTAATTTTGATATTCTGAATCCAAAAATGAAGTCCATTTTGAAAGATAAAATTTATAAAATTTCAAAAAGTGGGTATTACTATTCATAACAGCTAGTTTGATTGGTTGTGGTGTGTGTTAGAACTCGAATTTGCATACAACACATGCTACTATATTATTCAAAGAGAAGCGTACCGTGGAATCTTGGGTTGTTACAGTGGGTGAGATATGAAACTCATGAAGGACTCCCTCACATATTGACACTAGAACAAATATCCTTCCACAGAACAGCATCCGACTCTGACAATCCTTTGAGCATCCCTCCCAAGTATCACCATGTTCAATGTGATCATGCATCACCTCTACCTCTGAGTATCTTCACTGAGACTCCTCCCCCTACTGCATTAGAGAATACTATAGTGTCAACTGAAACAAACAGCCACTACCACCATCCATTCCTACATCCAAGTGCAAGACTTCCAACTCTTCCACCACCTTCCAAGCATCCATAGATTCCCAAAATACCTCCTTCTAAGACATTCAGGTAAAGGCATCAACCACAACATCTCCATTTATTTAGGTATAGGAGATCTAAAAATAATAGTCATGAAGAAACTCCATCCACCTCCACTATCGCAAGTTCAAATCTCGCTGGGAAAAGATATGCCTCAAAATCTTGTGATATGTGAAGACCAAAATGTTCTCCCCAATGAGGTAATGTTACCATAGCTTCAGTGAAAAAAAAAATTGCTACCAAATCCATATCATGGGTGGCATAGTTACATTTTTGTGGACAAAACTTCCTATACCCATAAGAGATAAATCCCCATTGTTGCATCAATACACATCCCAATCCTATATGGGAAGCATCACAAAACACCTCGAACATAACCCCATCTTCTAGAAACTGAAGCACTGGAGCACTAACCAAATTCCCCTTTAGATATTAAAATGATACTTGGCACTTCGAGCTCTACATAAAATCCAGGTCTTTTCGGGTTAGAGCTATCAATAGAGCTACAACTCAAGAGAAATTGGGTACAAATCTCCGGTAATATCCCACCAGACCAAGAACATTACAAACCTCTGCAACAGTCATGGGTGAGGCACATGAAACAAATTCATAGACCTTCAATGGTTCTACTACTACACCCTTCTAGGACACCACATGCCTAAGAAAACGCACCTATCATGTCTAGAATTTCCACTTGGGTAGCTTTTCGTAGAGCTAGTGGTGTCGAAGGACCTGAAAGACAATCTTGAGATGCTCTGTATTCTCCTATTCTGACTTCGAGTATATCAAGATGTCATTGATGAATAAAATGATGAAATGGTCTAGGAACTCATGGAATACAGAGTTCATATGCCTCATAAACACTACTAGTGCATTCATAACACCAAACGACATGACTATGAACTCAAAGTTCCCATACCTGCATCTTAAAACAAGACTTCAGGATATTTCCCTCATTCACCCTCAACTGGTGATATCCAGACCACATATCAATATTAGAAAACCAACTCATCCCTCCCATCTGGTCAAAAAGATTTTATATCCTCATGAGAGGTTAATGGTTCTGACTATCACCTAGTTCAACCTCTAGTAGTCTATACACAACCACAGAACACTATTTTCCTTCATTGAAAACAACACTATGACACCCCATGGAGATAGACTAGGCTGAATAAATCCCCTCTTCATCCTATCATCTATATGAATCCTCAAATCCTGAAAATCAGAAGGTGTCATCTGATAAGGATCCATAAAAATTATAGAATCACTAGGTTGGAGGTCTATCCCAAACTTGACATCACGTTGAGAGGGTAGAGTCACAACCTCCTCAGTAAAAATATCTTAGAACTCCCTAATAACCCTATAGACTTCAATGTACATTGATCCCACTATGATCTTAGCCAACAAGGAAAGAAGAGGCTCCATATTCCAATTGCCCACCTGACAGCTCCGCTCACTAGCGAAATCCACACACTGACCATCCACGTCTGAAAACATGACTCTTCTCTAGAAGTAGTCGATAATGGAATGATCAGAATACAACTAGTCGATGACAAGAATAAAATCATACGGTTTCATCTTTAGAAGGAAAATATCCCTACAGGACTGATGTGGTCCCATCATCAGTTTATATCCCCGACACACATCAAACAAGCTGGTCTGACCTATGACTGGTGTATTCAACACTAGGGGAATAGGAATACTCTCTACATCTAGTCCAAGATCATGGGCAATACTGGGTGCAATAAAGGATTATAAATCTTCATAATCAAACAAATCACAAGAAAGAGTACTAAATAAGCTGATCGTACCTTAAATGATCTTTGGCCCTACTGGAACTGTTACTTCTACTACGTGTAACTGACCATGCCCAGCTCCTCTACCCTTATATTGATGACCACACCCATGACTATGCATGGGCCGATATCCCTGAGGAACTGTCACGACCCGTCCCCTGGGGCCTTTGTCATGACTACCCCAATCCCGCCTTTCATAGGCCAAGGGCTAGCGACTTGCACCGAAAGGCGTATTCCATATAACCGGGAAGTCATTGACTTTATAACCTATAAACACATAAAACCAAGCACAGAGAAAGATATGAACACAAGTCAACTATACAGAAAAAAAGAGTGCTGAAAGTAAAAAAGGGGTCGGAATACAAGCCCAACAGTAATAATACAAGTACAACTAAAACACAATACAACTAAAGAAAAAGAAAGGCAGCTACTGGGTCGTCCTCCAAGGTTCTTAACTGAAGGGTAGATATAGATCACCTCCTTAGAACTCCATGTCAACCCATCTCCTTTGCGTACCATCATGTCGTATGGTCCACCTCCGAGCCCCGTCTAGCCCTGGTACCCTAAGCCTTGATCAGCGTTTTCTGTCGTCTGCACTAAAAACAACAAGGTGTAGGCATAGCCTATGAAAGGGTGAGTATAATGATACTCAGTAGGGACCCCGAGACCCTTAAAGTCTCACAAAATTCACCAATGATAAACCACAATGCATGAAATCAACTAACAACCCTACTTAGGTATATACCCATGCATATACCTAAGTTATCAAGTATACCCATCTCAATCATGAGGAAAACATAGAGTCCAACTCAAAGCCCAAAGCTCAAATGTTCCACAAATGATGGAATACCATGAAGGTAAGTACCACACCGGTACACCACACATAAGAATACCACCATGGTATTACCATGATGGAAAGTACCATAAGGTACAGACTCATCTCACGCCATGTATTTCTTTTGAACAGTAGTAGAGATGATTAGATGTAACTACTGAATTATATTACTCTATTAAGAGGCAGACCCATGATGGATCCCTAATCATTATCAGACTCACAGAGGATCATATTACATCGTCAGACCCACATAGGATCCTAGTACCTCATCAGTACGTCGTCAAACCCACACAGGATCCTAGTACATCGCCAGTACGTCGTCAGACCCACATAGGATCTCTAGGTGCTGACCCACATAGGATCGCTCAATTCTGACCCACACAGGATCGTTCGGTGTTAACCCACACAGGATCGCTAGGTGCTGACCCACATAGGATCGCCCAGTGTTGACCCATATTGGATCTCTTGGTGCTAGCCTACACATAATTGTTATTCATTCTTGATGTCACAGCTAGCTACTGGGTTCCCGCACTAAGCTTGCTCATCTCCAGGAGGGTATGCTCCTCAAGCACTAGTCGATACTCAAACTATCACGAAGTCCCAAAAAGAAGTATCCCAAAGGTCACCCAGGTAATAGGGGTCTCAACACAACAGACGATGCGTCAATCAGACGCCCGATCTATATGTTATTAGCCTTTTAGTTCTGAGGGCCCGGTTGGATTTGTGTTTGCTCCAACCCGACTATAACCCAAATTTATCAGAATCTCTAGTGGTTTATACCAAAAGGACTATCTCGTTCCAAGGTTTCTGGCACCATGGACAGTTCATCAAATGGACGTCTGCTGCCAAAGTTATGGCCAAAAGAGAGTATAGGGTCGAAACTAGTCCGGGTCCGGTCCGACCCGGTCAGAACGACCCAGTCAGACTGACCCGGCCCGAACCGACCTAGGTCGACCCAGTTCGGATTGAATTGGCCTACTGGGTCTGGCTCAGGCCGTGTTGGGCGTTCCGGCACGCAGGGTGGCCAGGCCTGGGGGGTAGCCCATGGGGCGGCGATGCAGCCGCGGAGCCCGCGGGTGGCATGGGGCGGCGGAGGTCGCGGGGCGGCAGAGTCCGCGGGGGCCATGGAGTGGCAGAAGCCACAGGGGACACGAAGCGGAAAAGGCTAGGGAGGGCACGAGCGGCGTGGGGTCACATAGCGGCGGAGGCTGCGGAGGCCGCAGGCAGCGCGGGGCCATGGAGCGGGGAGGCCGGGGGGCGGTGCGGATGCTGTAGTCTGGCGGGGCAGTCGTGGTGTGGCAGGGCGGTCGTGGTGCAGCAGTCTGCCACGGTGGGCAGGATGGCCAGTCATCCTCTCCACGCAACGCAGTCGCACGTCGCGCCTTCGTCAGCGGTTGGTTCTGCCAGACGATCTTCATTCGTTGCCATGGCACAAATCTGCCTTCTTCCATCATGAAGAACACACAATTCATGAAGAACAGTGGATGGGTCAGGCCATGTTTGTTTGGCCTGCACCCACCACGTTAGAGTGGTAGTAAGCAGCTCAAGGGGGATGATTCAATGTGAGGGTAAAAATTAACATTGATCAATTTAAAACACACCCCTACCTTGATTTCTCATTGATGTTGGAAGGGGTGAAGTTGGTGATGTCGGTGTTTCCCTGATCTTCAGTTCGTTGTGGTCAAAGACATCCTACGTTGGTCACCTATTCAAGGTGATTCCAATCCGGCTCAGGGTCGGTTTCCTCATTCTTCGATCTCCAGTGGTCATTCTTCATTAGGATGTGTTCTTCATCGGATAGGGTAAAATTTTCTCTAAGTTCTTTTCCAATACTTCTCCCAACAAAAGAATAGCCAATATAAATTAAATTAGGTTTTTATTAATTTAATTTTAATTGGTACCATTAATCAAGAGGTGTTGGCATAATTAATTTGGATGAAGTTCAAGAGACTTCTCCACATTAAAGAGTGAGTTTAAGAGTTATCTCCCTATTAAAGAAGGATTTTAGGGGGTTCGGATGGTCCCCACCATTAAATTCAAATTGGGAGATTTTGGGCTCGGTGGTCCCCACCTCCATAACCCATGTTGAGGAGTTTCAATAATAAAAATAAAATGTTAAAATAATTTTATTTTTATTTTCCCACAAAAAGTGTAAAACTAAATTTCACCCTCAACCTACTATAGTTGAGATGAAGGTCTCCTTAAGTGAATATTGGTGCTGCGAGTTCAACGGTGCCCTCATATTTCAATTCCAAGCACTGGTTCAAAATTAGAAAATCTTGCTCATACATTTACTGAACGTACCCAAAAAAGTTCATAAATTTATTCCGGGCACACCGGGCCTCGGAATCACACGCCGTCAATTTTTGCGGACTCATAAAATTCCCATATAATAAAAAAAATACATGGAAAATTCTGGGTCTTTACATTCTCCCCACCTCAGGGATTTGTGTCCCCGAAAGCCACATCAGAAAACTAGGAAAACAAGTGGGGGTACTGATCCCAAATCTAAGCCTCCCAATCCCATGTTCTCTCCTTGAAGTTCTTGTGCTTCTAGTGAATGCACACCATAGGTATCGAGTTCCCACAAAGGACTCTCTTATGTCGATCCTCAATCTCTACTGGAACCTCCATAAAAGTCACCTCATCGTCGACATCTAGCTCGCCGTTGTAGATGATGTGAGAAGGGTTGTGCACATATCTCCTCAGCTGGGATATGTGGAAGATGTCATGCTCCTGGTGCTACTTAGGGGGAAGTTCTAGGTGGTAAGCCACCTTTCAAACTCTGGTAAGGACATGGAAGGGTCCAATGAACCTCAAAGATAACTTGCCGCCTTGGCCAAATCTCCACAAACCTTATCGGGGTGAGACCCATAGAAAGACGTGGTCACCATCCTAAATCTCTAGAGGTCTCCATCTCTTATCGGCATAAGAATTATTCCTGCTCTGTGTAGTCTTCATCCACTCTAAGATGATCTGCACTTTCTCCGTGGTAGCCCGTACCATCTCTGGTCCCACTAGTGCTGACTCCCCTGGGTCAGTCCAGCACTAAGGTGATCTACAAGGTCACTCATACAAGGTCTCAAAATGTTCCATACCAATAGTGGAGTGATAGTTGTTGTTATATGAAAAATCCACCAAAGGTAAGTGATCCTCCCAGTTGCAACTGAAGTCGAGGACACAAGCACGCAACATGTCCTCGAGGGTCTGAATGGTCCGCTCAGTCTGGCCATCAGTCTGAGGATGGAAGGCGGTGCTCAAACAAATTTTCATCCCAAAAGCCTCCTATAACCCCCTCCATAGCCAGGAAGTGAAATGTGTTTCACAATTGGAGACAATCGTCAAGGTCACTCCATGTATCCATACAATATTTTGCACATAGAGGCGTCCTAAGATCTCTAATGAACCCTATTCTCTGGTCAGTAGGAAGTGGCATGACTTCAGGAGTCGGTTGACGATCACCCAAATAAAATCATGACCCCCATATGTATATGGAATTCCTATCACAAAGTCCATGGATATCCCATCCCACTTCCACTCTGGGACCTCTAAAGGTTGAACCAAGCCTGCTGGTACCTAATGCTCTGCCTTCACTTGCTGATAAGTGAGTCACCAAGAGACAAACTTCGCTACTACTTTCTTCATTCTCGGCCACCAGTGCTGTCTTCGGAGGTTCTGGTACATCTTCACCACTTCTGGATGTACTACTAGAGGGGATGTATTGAACTACCTCAGCACTTCCTCATGAAGTGACACTGGTATCATGGTACATCCTCTAAAGAGGATTAAGTGCTCCCGACCTTCATAAAATCCATTAGGTGACTGTTCTATGGATATCTGAGCACGTTGCACCTCATAATCAGTGTCCCCATGTTTCACCTCCCTGAATCACTGAAGAAGTGGGGGAGTGACTGTGAGAGACTGAATAAAAGTTGCCCCATCCTGGTCCACAAAGGATATCTACAAAGTGGCCAACTGCTCTATCGCCTCACCTAGCAGTTGTATACCAGATCTCCTGCTGAGTGTATCTGCAACAACGTTCCCCTTCCTATGAGTATAGACTATCTCAAAGTCATAGTCCTAGAGGAACTTGAGCCAACATTGCTATCTCAGGTTCAGGTCCTTCTGTAAGAAAATATACCTGAGACTCTTGTGATCCGTGTAGACTATAAAACACTCACTCATCAAGTAATGTCTTCACATCTTCAAGGTGAAGACCACTACTAATAAATCTAGGTCATGGGTAGTGTAGTTCTGCCCATGTTGTCTCAACTGTTGAGAACTATATGTGATCACTGCTCTCTCCTATATCAGGACACATCTGATCCCGGTCCATGATGCATTGTAGTAGACTACGTACCCTACGCCCTCCTCCAGAATCCTCAATATGGGGGCACTATTCTGTCTCTTCCTCAGTTCCTGAAAACTCTGTTGGCATCTCTCTGACCACACGAAAGGTTGCCCCTTCTTCATCAACGCTGATATTGTTATTGTAAATCTGGAGAAATCTGGCACAAATCTCCGGTAGTATCTGACCAAACCCAGGAAACTTCGTACCTCTGTCACACTCCTAGGTGGCTCCCAAGCAAGTACCACATCAATCTTCACCAGATCCACTGCAACTCCAGCCTCTGAGATAACGTGTCCCAGAAAGTGCACCTCTCAGATCTAGAACTGTCACTTCGAGAGCTTACCATAAAGTTGGTGCCCTCAGAGTGTGTCCAGAACTACCTGCATGTGATAGGCATGATCCTCCTCAGTAGTTGAGTAGATCATAATGTCATCAATGAAGACCACCACAATACGATCAAGCTATGGCTGAATGATCCTGTTCATGAGTCCCATGAACACTGCTAGGGTGTTGGTTATGCCGAATGGCATAACCAAGAACTCATAATGGCCATACCGACATCTGAAATTCGTCTTCTACACATCCTCATCTCGCACACTGAATTGGTGATAGCCCGATCTAAGGTCTATCTTCGAGAACCACCATGCTCCCTTCAGCTGATCAAAGAGGTCTTCAATCCTTAGGAGTGGGTACTTGTTCTTCACAGTTACCTGGTTCAGGCGCCAGTAGTCAACACAAAGCCTCAAGCTCTCATCCGCATTCTTAGAGAACAAAATTGAGGCTTCCCAAGGGGAAATACTGGACTAGATGAACCCTTTCCCCTATAAGTCCTCCAGATATACCCGCGGCTCATGAAGCTCTACAAGTTCCATCTGATATGCTGGTGTAGATATCAGTGTCATCCCGGGGTACAAGTCAATGTAAAATTCCACCTCTCTGTGAGGAGGTAGACCCATAACATCATCTGGGAAGACATCTGTGTACTATTCCACCACTAAAGGATAGCTCTGACTCCCCACATAAACCACTCTGAGGGTAAGGCTAGCCAACTAATGTGTGATCAGCTACACTCTCCACCAGGTAAGTCCATCATGTGCTACAAAGGCTCCCTTCTCGCCGATGAAGGTAAACTTGGTGTCATCCGTGCGGACATACCTTACTTTGTGCCTAATATAGTCAATCTGAGCATGGACTATAGATAACCAGTCCATACCCAAGATGACATTGTAAGGCCTCAACGCCGTTACTAAGAGATCCCAGTCAAAGATCTCACCTCCTAGAGTAATCTTGCACTACTGGCACCAGTGTGTAATCGTCAAATCCTCTCCCATATGAGTCTATAGTAGTAAGTATCGAGCCAACGGGCATCGTCGGAATCTATGAGCTCCGAATGAGGGCAGTGACAATAAAATAATGTCTAGAACCTATGTCTATAAGTACTACATCTAAGGTCGAGTAGACACAGATCGTACCTTGTATCATCTCCGAAGTGTCATGATCATAGGCCTCAGCTACCTGGAGCTGAGCTCACCACTGTCCTCTTGCTCCCTGTGGTTAGGGTGGACCTCTTGGTGGTGGTGGTGGTAACATCTTGAATCGTCGCCCAACGCCAGTTGTACGGCCAGCTCCTCTGCCACGTCCACCTACTCCCTACAAACCTCCTCGGTCAAACCTCTATCTCTTCCTGGGCAGTCCTTCGACCGTCTTCTGATCATCTGTATGCCAGGTCAGACAGTCACGAGCCATGTGACCCTACCCGCCACATGCGCAGCACTTCCCGCTCCTGGAATGATTGGCTCTACCTCAGGTTCCCCGCACAACCGACCCTAAATCCTGCGGTCATCCACCTGTAAGTATAGTCATTTTGGACCTCTATGACATATGTCTGCTGCCAGCTATAGAAGACTCTGCTACGTGATGTCTGGTGGTGGGTCTCGCTGCTAGTAACTGCTCAGCAAGGAAGCTCTCCACTAATAGGGCTCACTCTAACACCCCCGCCTACGTTGGGATGCTAAGAGAAATCATCAAAGCCCTGATCTCTCGCCTGAGTCCCTGCTCGAAGGTCCGAGCCCTGAAAAATGGGTCCCGCACCATATCAGTGGAGTAGCATGAGAGGTCAATGAACCTTGCTAAGTACTGATCCATAGTCATGCTGCCCTGATATAGATGAATAAGCTCATGTATGTGCACTATGCGAAGAGTCGCTGGAATAAACTCTGCCTGAAATAGGCTCTCGAAGTCTGCCTAGAGAAGCATCACCTCATCGTGAGCCTAGAGCATCAAGCTCCACCATCTTCTTTCTGCTGCATGTAGAAGACTGGCGGCAAGGATCACCATGAGATCGGCTGGTGTCACTACTAGTCATAAGACTCTCACCACGACCTCCATCCAATCCTCAGCCACTTGTGGGTCTGTCTCTCCCCTGAACCTTGGTGGCCTCTGGTGCTGGAACTCATGTAATGCGCTCAAGAGGTGTGCACCCTCTACTACTGGGTTGCTGGAATCAGTGGAGCAATGGTTAATGGTACCACTGGTGCCTCCACTGGTGCCTCTACTAGAATAGGGCCCTACACCAAGGCCGCATCGCTCGGTGGGATATCAGTGCGTACTATATTCGGAACCCTAGCTGGCTGTCTGTGTGGAGGCATCCTCAAAAGAAACAGGTGTGCCACGGTCAATAAGTTATACCTGGTGAGCTGACTGAAAGATATCACAAAGAAAACTCTTGAAAATACACATGAAATTAGTGTTTTAGTGCACTTATTTAGAAATCAGAAGTCAGGGTTCTGGTGTATGGATACGTCGGTCGCCGCACCAACACTAGATTCCCTAAACTGATAACCACACTCAATACAATTAACACTATTTCCATTAAAAATAAAGATCAGATTTCTATTTTTTACAGTATAACCGACTCCTTTGATACCAATTTTTCATGACTCATCCCCTAGGGTTCATTCTGTGACTATCCCAAGCCCTCCTTCCATAGGCCAGGGGCTGGAGACTAGCACTGAAAGGCATATTCTCTATAACTGGGAAGGTAATGCCTTTATAACCTATAAAAACACACAACCAAGAACACAATAAGATATGAACACAAGTCAAATGTATAAAAAAAAGAGTTCTGAAAGTAAAAAGGGGCTGGAATACAAGCCCAACAGTAATTGTACAAGTACAACTGAAACAAAATACAAATGAAGAAAAAGAAAGGCAACTACTGGGTTGTACTCCAAGTTTTCTACCTGAAGGGTAGGTAAAGATCGCCTCCTCAACACTCTATGTCCACCAATCCCCTCTGTATACCATCATGTCATATGGTCCACCTCCAGGCCCCGTCTTGCCCGGGTACCCTCAGCCTCGATCAGTGTTGTTTGTCGTCTGCACCAAACACAACAAGGTGCGGGCATTGCCCGTGCAGGGGTGAGTATAACGATACTCAGTAGGGACCCCGAGACCCTCAAGGTCTCACAAATTCCACCAATGATAAACCACAAGGCATGAAATCAACTGAAAACCCTACTTAGGTATATTCCCATACATATACCTAAGTTATCAAGTATACCCATCTCAATCATGAGGAAAACATAGAGTCCAACTCAAAGCCAAAATCTCAACTCTTCCACAAAGGAATGAATACCACGAAGGTAAGTACCACACAAGTACACAACATAGAAGAATACCATCAAGGTATTACCATAAAGAAATGTACCATAAGGTACAGACTCATCTCACACCTGGTATTTCTTAGGTACAGTAGTAGAGATGATTAGATGTAACTATTGAATCATCTTACTCTGTTAAGAGGCAGAGCAACGAAGGATCCCTAATCATTATTAGACCCACATAATATCGTAGTACATCATCAGACCCACACAGGAACCTATTACCTCATCAGTACCTCTTCAGACCCACACAGGATCCTAGTACATTTCCAGTATGTTGTCAAACCCACATAGGATCTCTAGGTGCCAACCCACACATGATCGCTTGGTGTTGACCCACACAGGATCACTCGGCGCTGACCCACATAGGATCACCCGGTGCTAACCCGCATAGGATCGCTAGGTACTGACCCACACAGGATTGCTCGGTGTTTACCCACACAAGATCGCTCTGTGCTGACCCACACTAGATCTCTATTCATTCTTCACATCACAGCCAGCTACCGGTTTCCCGCACTAAGCTTGCTCGTCTCTGGGAGGGTCCTCTCCTCAAGCACTGATCGATACTCCAACTATCACAAAGTCCCATGAAGAATTATCCCAAATTTCTTCCATGTAATAAGGGTCTCAACGCATTAGATGGTTCGTCAATCGGCCACCCGGTATATAAGTTATTATCCTTTTAGTTCTGAGGTCTTGGTTGGATTGGTGTTCGATCCAACCCAGTTGTACCCCAACTTTATCAGAATATCTAGTGGGGTATACCAAAAGGACAGTCTCACTCCAAGGTGTCTGGTGTCATGAATTGTTCGTCAAACAGATGCTTGGTGCCAAAGTTATGGCCAAAAGAGAGTATAGTGTTGAAACTGGTTTGGGTCCGGTCTGACCCGGTCAGAACGACCCAGCCCGACCCGGCCTAGGTTGACCCGGTTTGGGTCAACCCAGCCCGACCTAGGCAGCGGCCCACGGGGGGGCGGGGCGGCTGCGGGTGGTGTGGGGTCGTGAGGCAGCGGAGGCCACGGGGGTCGCGGAGCAGCGGAGGCCACGGGGGACACGAGAAGCACGTGGCCATGGAGGCCATGGGGCGGCAAAAGCCACAGGGGTTGCGAAGCGGTGGAGGCCATGGAGGCCGCGGGCGGCGCGGGGCCACCGATCGGTGGAGGTTGCAGAAGCCGCAGCTAGCGCGGAGCCACGGAGCGGTGGAGGCTGTGGAGGTCACGGGCAGTGTGAGGCCGTGGAGGCTGCAGGTAGCACGGGGCCATGGTGTGGCGGTGCGGTGCTCCATCACGGCTTTCTGAATGGCCATTCGTCCTATCCGCGCGGTGCGGTCGCGCACCGCACCTTTGACAGTGGCCGGTTCGGCCGGCCGCTCTTTGTTCTTTGCCATAGCATAAAGTCACCTTCTTCCTTTGCAAAGAACACACCATTCATGAAGAACAGCGGAGGGGTAGGGCCATGTTTGTTTGGCCCGCACACTCTGCATTAGAGCGGTAGTAAGCAACTCAAGGGGGATAATTCAATGTGAGGGGAAACAATTAACATTGATCAATTTAAAACACACCCCTAGATTGATTGCTTGTTGGCGTTGGAAGGGGTGAACTCGGTGACATCGGCATTTCCCCGATCGTCAGTTTATTGTCATCTAATACGTCCTACATTGGTTGCCTCTGAAATTTGCTTCCTATCTAGATCGGGGTTGGTTTCCTCATTCTTTAATCTCTGGTGGTCATTCTTCGTTGGGAGATGTTCTTCGTTGGAGAGGGTAAAAGTTCACTACCACAAAACTGGGCAAGGCCAGTGCCACCCCTTTATCAGTGCTTGTTTAGTAGCGCTGATAAAGGGGGGGCCTTTATCAGTGCTTTTTTTAAAAGCGTTGATAAAGGGTTGACTTCAAAAAAAATTAAAAAAATATATTAATATATAAATATAGTTATACAGTTATATTGATATAAATATAATATATAATTTTTAGATATATTTTATATAAGTATAAATGTACATTTACACTTAATATACTTAATATATAAGATATTTAGTGAAAATGGATTCTTAAAAAATTAAAAAAATATTTTTAATTAATAATTTGATAATTATTATGGATTAATAGTCATTTAATAACAATTTGAAGAATAAAAAATAAAAAAAATTAAAAAAAGATCCAAAATATGTTGAAAACGCAACTCAAACTTCAAATGGCCATAACTTTTGATCCGGGTGTCCGTTTGAGCTCTACCACATATCAAATCAAAGCCTGCGATGAGCTCTACATCGCTGTGAGCCAGGGGGACCCCGGTCAAGAGTTGTTTGAGGCCAAAAGAGGCCCAAAAGGCCTCCAAAACTGAGTTTTTTGTCGGGGTACCCATATTTTTTAACATTTTGTGGATTTTCAGCCTCGTTTAAGGGGGTATTATTGGCTTTTTTTGGTGGGGACTAAATTTATTCCAAGGTATTACATTCATATTGGTATTATTTATTTGAAATGTAATCCTTTTTTATAATGAACTGCTATTTATAATCAAATATATAACTATATGTACAATTTTTTTATATATTCATACCTAAAAATTAAATTTTTTAAATAAATAATTAAACATATTTACATATAAAATATATTAGATTTATCTAAATAATAACTAATATCCATTTTATTTAAAATACCAATATATTAATATTTATATAACTACTATATATTAATATAACTATACATATATTAATATAACTATACATTTATTAATATAACTATATGTATATATTAATATAACTATATATATATATATTAATATAACTATATCTATATATTAATATAACTATATATATTAATATAAATATATATTACTATATGATTAAATATAACTAAATATATATATAAATAAATAGATATATCATGAATAAGAGAACAAATCAATATAGGGTAGTGGCAAAGGATTTAGGTGCGCAGGGGGGAGGTCTCGAGATCAAATCCGGGTGGAGGCACGGGTGCGCGCGCAAGGTTGATTTAAGGGCTAGCGCTGATAAAGGGTGTAGGCAGTGCGGGAGGGCGCTGGAGGTGCAAGAAAGCGCTGATAAAGGGGGGCTCAATGCTGTAAAAAGCCCCCCCCCCCCCCCCCCGAGATTGGTAGTATTTTTTTAATTTTTTCATTTTTTTAATTTTTTTTAATTTTTTTTATTTTTATCAGTGCTAAAAAAAGTACTGATAAAAGGGGTCTTTTATCAGCGCTAAAAATAAAGCACTGATAAAAGACCCTTTTATCAACGCTTCATTTTAGCGCTGATAAAAGACCCCTTTTATCAGCGCTTTTTTTAGCACTGATAAAAGGGGTCTTTATCAGCACTTTTTGGAGTGCTGATAAAGGGGACCCCCCCCCCCCCCCTTTATCTTCTCCGGCTTTATCAGCGCTTTTCTAGCGCTGATAAAGGCCATTTTTAGCACTGATAAAAGCCGTATTTGTAGTAGTGGTTTCTCCAAGTGATTTTCTAACACTTCTCCCAACAAAAGAATAGCCAATATAAATTAAATTAGGTTTTTATTAATTTAATTTGAATTGGAACCATTAATCAAGATGTGTTGGCATAATTAATGTGGAGGAAGTTCAAGAGACTTCTCCACATTAAATAGGGAGTTTAAGAGTTACCTCCATATAAAATAAGGAGTTTAGGGGGTTCTGGTGGTCCCCACCCTTAAATTCAAATTTAGAGGTTTTGGGATCGGTGGTCCCCACCTCCATAACCCATGTTGAGGGGTTTCAAGAATAAAAATAAAATGTTAAAATAATTTTATTTTTATTTTCCCACAAAAATTATAAAAATAACTTTCACCCTCGACCTAAGGTGGTCGAGGTGAAGGTCTCCTTAAGCGAATACCAGCACTGTGAGTTCAATGGTGCCCTTGGATTTCAATTCTGAGATTTGGTTCAAAAGTTAAAAAAGCCTACTCGTACGTTTACTGAACGTACCTGAAAAAACTTTAGAAATTCATTCCAGGCACATCGGGCCTCAGAATCACGCGCCGTCAATTTTCAGGGACTTATAAAATTCCCATATAGTAAAAAAATTACATGGAAAATTCCGAGTCTTTGTAGGAACACCCTATAGTTGGCATGTACCTAATCTATCTCCCCTTAGTGGAGCATGAGACTATTATCCCTTCCACTGAAACGGCCTAGACGGAAACTGCTGCTGAGGCTAGTGTGGAACCTATCCACCTCCACCATACTAAGCTCAAACAGATGTTGGAAACTGATTCTAAATATCCCCACAGACTCCATAGATGAAACACGACAACCCCAAGCCCACATTAATGGAAGGAGGACCATAAGGTTGCAACCTAAACTACTGAGGTCGACTCCCCGCTGGTCAAAACCTTGAAGGCCCTAGTGCCAAAGACTTTTTGTTGATAACCCTTCCTCTCAAATAACCCCACTATATCCCCTATCATGGTATACCTCCTCATGAGTGCATCCACTCAATCACCTCCACCGTCTTCTGGACATCCATATACATCAGTGATGTAAATGGGTTAACCACGGATAGGAAAGAAGGATGAAGTGCCTCCACTAGAAATCTCAAATGAGACTCCCCATCCCAAAAGAGATCCATGGAAAAACGAATGATGTCCTTGAACTTAATCCCTAGCTCTCATACTAACATAATACCCATCTAGAGGGAGAGTAACTCCTTCCTCTTCTCAACCTTCATGGTCGATGGAAGGAATTCTTCTTGGAACTCCTTCTGGAAATTGACCGAAAAAATGTTATCCTCCTTCCTCTCCCCTAGGTACAGGGTCCACCACTAATGCACATCTCCCCACAAATGGCTCACTTATAAAGGAACCTAGTACTCCATTATAGCCCAGATCAAACAGATGGTGATCTCAAGCTCCTCGAGCGATCTCTCTGTCTCCATGTCTGAAACACTAGCCTCGTACTTTCCCAAGGCCTTCCTCTTGAAAGAACGTAATGTTCTCTACCACTGGTCATCCTCCTCTATTGGATCAACCATCTTCCAATAAACCATATTGTCCTGTTGAGCCTCGAATTATCGAGCCACATGTGGATGATGACCAAGTTCCATAGCTGAAAAATGTAAATAATGAACTCATAAACTCGAGTAGTATGGAATTTTACTTAAGGTTCATTTTAACTCATTACTTATTTAAAATTCCCAAAGACTCCCAATTCAAATAGGAACACAATTCATTATGATGCATGTACCTTTACTAAGGTCTCTACCCTAAAAATGGTATAGCCTCACTTGGTTGTTTGGTAGGCTCAGAGTCCTTGCATCGGATCACGGGGGGCCATAAAATGTCATATCCTAGCTAGTCTTCCCTTGCCTACGTCACGCATTAAGATCACCCAACATAGTTTCCCTACCAACCCTTGTAATCCTCACTATTACAAACTCAAAACTCCTTCTTATCTCTCAACCATCACCTCTGATACCATTCTTTCACAACCTCCTTCCTCCAAATATGTCCCTCCTGAATTGCAAATGAAGAAAGGGAGATAATGACCCTTGATTCCCACCTCTAGTAGTCCTTGGGGTGGAAACTAGCACCAAGGGTACAAATATCTCACAATATATGAGTCATTAACCTTTATAAGAAACAAGATTAGGAGATAAGATGTATTAACCTCAAAAAAACTCCAAGATATATGTATATAAAAGAAAACCAAAACCATCCCACGTGAATGTTTAAAACAAAACTATTACAAATACAAAGAAAATTTCTAAAGTAAATACTGAAAAGTAAAGCTAAGTAGCAACACAGCAAATCTCCCAAAGTCTGAGACAGTAACACCCAGCATGGTCCCTGTAGTCCTCCTAAAATCCTGAAAGAAGTTTTATAACATAGGGTGAGCATAAAAGTATACTCAGTAGGAAAACTAAAGTCTCTCATGCACAAGTGGGAGAAGCATACCAATGCTCCTGTGGGAAAACAGATAAATCAACAGCACCTAAAAAGGTATTCTAACTATCCCCACATAACCAAGGCACACTCACCAATTAATTCAAGTCAATTAAATAAATATATTAAGAAAATATATGATAGGGTACCTTGCACCACTTTCCCACTAATTAGACACTCTCACACCCTAATAGAAAACATCCTAGCACTCCCACCTCTTCTGAAAGAATCACTTCACAATCCTCTCACACACACCTAGGCCTCAAAACCACATCCCACCCATAGACACTGGAACCTCACAACCATGTCTCACCTGTAGACACCTGGGCCACATACCACATCACATCCCTCCTACACACACCTAGGACTCACAACTACTTCTCACCTGCTGACACCTAGGCCACATAACACATCACATCCCAACTCATCTCAAAGACACATATGAAGCACAACACATCTCATCCCTAAGACACATGGGAAATAAAACTCACCTGCACACACCTAGGATTCACAAAACACAAAATGCCTGAAGAATATTGGGTTATCCCCACCTAAAAGAGGGAGCAGGGAAGAGCGGGTGGCCAGCCATCCATCCTCCCACCAGGATGTTTGGGAAAGACCCCCCCCCCCCCATGACAATGGGGGTGTTCAGCATATAGTGCTTAACTAGGGTGGGGTACGTATAGAAAACACAAGGAAATAAAGTTATGCATATATAGTATCAAACATTCAAGCCCAACCTATGGGTTATCAAACAAACAATCAACCACTCCATAACACTGCCAACTTTGCTGCTACCTCTAAATGTATTTACTAGTGATGGTCACTTCCAAAGTTGATAAAAGGATGATACTTTACAGCAATCCATGAACATGAATCATTCCCCCTTCCAATTCAATTAACCAGTTCTCTTTATTTATTAAACTATTCATTTATTAATTCCATCATGAGTCGAGAAACTACTAAACAGAAGCCACATCAAGTAATGCAAACAAAGTCATCTCATAAGATGAAAAGGAATATAAACTAAAGTAGTATCGCATTCCTCTCTGTCTAACACTCATTCATGCTATAACTACGTACCGATCCTAAGACACAGGGTGAATCTTCTCATGTAGAAACTTTGGGTGAACTACCCATATCAACCACTACCATCATCATTCCCCAAAGTATTCCCACTCAATCCATCCTAAGAACATAGAAAAATCCAAACTCATAGACACACCTAGAAACACAACTCACCACAACCATCTTGGAAGCCCCGCTGCATAATAACACCACACCCATCACATCCAACAATATAAATATAGCACAACCTAATGGAAGCCTGGCTACACAATACGGCCCATCAATTCCACAATCTATCAATCTCTCAACCTGAGATTCCATTTCACCGCCCGAACCACCCCACACATAGTCGTACCCTCAATAGAACCACCACACAACCATAAAAGGCACAAATTTTAGATTTAATAAGCCTCTCATTTTTTAATTCCACTTTTTAATTCAAGGGTGATCACAGAACAAGTTTGATCCTGGGGCATCCATTTATTTAACCAAATATATGTGGTTAATAAATTGTATATATACAGTCATTCAACACATGATCAACAACAAGCCAACATGGGTGTGCAAACAAAGACCGCCAACAACAATGATTTTTAATAGGCATACAGCCCATACAATTCAAAATATTGATCAAAATAATAAAACAGAAGCATGTGTCACTTTTTCCTAGCCCTTTTATATTGATATTAAACTGATTTAATTAACTTTATTTATTTGAAATTCTACTATATTCACAAGTAAAAAATTATACACCCACCCCATGTGAAATAAAAATTAAATAAAGATGAAGGGATCCATACCTCAAGGAACAGAGGATCAGAAATTCCTTCTTGCGCCAAGACAGGAGGTGCACATGGAGCAGAAAGAAACCTCCAGGGAAGTCTGATTTGTGCCCATAGAAAAAATGCACAAATCCTTGAGGAAGAAGGTTTTAGGGAGCCTTGGTATCAATAGAATGGGAAATGTACAAGGAATAAAGGATCCAATCTTTAGAAAGTTCAAATCATATATCACAGGAGGAACATTTTTAAAAGACATTAAACTTGAATCTTGACCAAGACCATATGGTTCGTCCATTTAAAAGCCTTGGGATTTTAGAGGAGTCAAATATATTATTTAGGAACTTTGAAACGTCTTAAAACCCACTTAAATATGGCATAAATTCATTTTACATCAAAGGAGAGAAGATATGAAATTTTGAAAAACTATCAAAAATGACTCACCATTGAGTGAGTCACCATCATGAGTAATCAGTGGATGAGTCACCATTGGGTGACCTACCATTGGAAAAACATTAATTTTGGAAAACTCCTAAAATGAGTCACTATTACCTCCCAAAACACCTTAAAGATCATATTTTCACAACATAATGGACTGGAGAGGTTCGGGTCATTACATCAACCGCATCATGTGTCGTATTGATGTGTGGTCAATACCTAAACTCAAAAAATAAATTATGGATATTTTTCCTAAAGTTTGAAAATAATTAGATCTCATTTGCTTGGTTTTGGCTATTTGATGTGTGTTTTAAACTAAAATGGTACTTTTTTATTGAAAACACACACTCCGGGTCATATCAACCACATCGTGTGTCGGATTGATGTCCAATAAATTAATACATGTGAAAAATGAATTAAGGATTATTTTTCTAAAGTTTGAAAACAATTAGAGATTATTTTATCATTTTTACCTATTTGATGTGTGTTTTAAACTAAAATGGAATCTTTCTATTGAAAACTCACACTTCAGGTCATATCGACCAAAAATGTATTATAGCATCCCACATTTTTATAACATAAATTTTCATTACATTTTACAAAACCGAGGATCTTTAAGGTTTAGTGTCTTGGAAACCAGGAACTTCATACATGATGACAGAAAAAATTCTTCTTAAACACTTGAAAGGCTTCTTATTTATTCATCCTAAGTTCGTTACAGCATCTCATAACCTATTATCATACATCAAAGAAAAGGGTGAGCAGAAGTCCCAGTAAGGGAAACAAGAGGAACATTTTACATGTGAACTTGAGATGCATCAATAAAGTCATGATAAATAAATTTAAGCCATGAGAAAAAGATCATGAGGCATATCATAATAAAAATAAGGTGTTTAATAACTTGAATATATGGCTATAAAATTTAACAAATACAATCATTTCCGTATCACCAAGTTCCATCCCCAAGGTGTCATTAAAAAATTACCAAGGTTATTCACCAAGGTATCATTAAAATGGTCATCTCTAGAGATTAAGTCTTTACCCAATGCATTGGAGTGCTATCAGGGCGCACCCTTAATTTTTCTTTATTATAATGTGATCCACTTATATCATCATCAATAATTTCATAAATAACCCATATAGCAAAAAAGAAATGGGTTTCATTTCATAATCATAATGTTTTAAAAACTGCTTTAAAGACATGATCTTTATGTCACTTTAAACCCACAGAAAAGGAAAGCGGGTTTCATGTATGTAAATCCCAGAATTAAAATAGAACATTTTGATATATATCTAAATACCCCTTTAGAAGAAATATCTTTGAGTATTCACTTGATAAAATAAAATAATTTGAGAAAAGGAGAGAGACATTTTGAGACGAAAATTCTGCAGCATAACGGCTATGTTACAGGGTTTTAAAAAACATAGAAAAGAGAGGGGACATAAGTAAAACACTCATAAATGATCCATAATATAGTAGGGGGACAAAATATAAAGGATTTAAGAACATGGTAATGAAATTTGAAAGATATACCATATGAAATGAAGAACGTGAAAGGAAGACAAAAATAAGATTTCTCTTATGAAAATTCGGCAGCCTAACGGCGTTACTTAAAATATCAAAAAATAAATTGATGAGATCAAATAGGGTCTCTCATAATATGAAAATAAAAAGGAAAGTATGATATATATATATATAAGATCATACCACAACATAAAAAAAGTAACCTGAAAGAAATGACATGAAAATAGAACTTGAAAAATGAGAAGGGTGGGAGAATCCCTTACAAAAATTCGGCAGCCTAACGACGCCACTTAAACATTCATAAAACGAAATGACGAGAGTAAGAGGGGATCTCTCATAATATGATCATGAAAAGGGAAGTAATGGTAATATAAAATAACATCCCCCAACATAAGAACATGGGGCTTAAATGAAATGACATACAAAAGAGTACTTGAAAAGAAAGAGAGAGGTAGGATCCCTTACCTTGAAGAGTAACTTCGAAATCTTGAAGTTTGGGACCTTGGGAGACTTGAGGGAACCTTGGGAGGACTCCTTGGGAGGTAAGGAGACCAGAACTTTGTTTAGGAGGATTTTTTAATGGAAAGGAAGAGATAATGGCTTGGTATTTATAAGGGAAGTGAGGGGACAAGGCATTAATGGCCAAGGGACACCTCATTGGTGGTATTGGCAAAACCATGGGCTTGGCCATGGTATTTGCCCATGGTATTGGCCACTTGGGACACCTCATACCTTATATTACTATTCATAAGTCTACCAGAATTATTACATAATTATTACATCCTTAATGATGTCATTAAACACCCGAAACTCTAAACTGAAAATTCACTATTCACCAAAAATTCAACTTTTTCAGAAAAATCTCAAAATTTCACCTTAACTAAATATCAATGCTCTGATTTCAAAAATGAACTCCATTTCATGAAAATAATTTTCTAAATATTTTTAATTTAATTTTTATATAAAAACACTATTTATAGAAAATTCGTTTTTTCAGAAAAATCCCCAAAAATCACCATAACCTAATATCGATGCTTTGAATTCAAAAATGTACTCCATTTTATAAAAATAATTTTCTAAATATTTTTAATTTAATTTTTAATTAAAAAAATACTATTCACCTGAAAAAACTAATACTTGACTAATAATTTCTGAAATAGTTATTTACCTATTTTATTGAATCACATTACTTAATCAAGGTGCCTAAATTATATTAATACTTTCTTTAAGTGATATTACTAGTCCATTTTATCACATTACTAATCCTAAGTGTAAAATCACTATTCATAAAAAATTAAGTTGATCTTATTAGACTCTAAATTTCTTACTGAACATAACTATAGAAGACCATTTTTTGAAAATCATTACACATTATTAATTATTTAAGTTTTATAAAAATATTTTTAAAAATATCCCTCTAAAATTCATCAATAATACGCATACTATATTTATCCGGACATTTGAAAATTCACAAACTTCACCATAAGAAGAAATCATAATTTTTATTTAAATGAAAGGATTACACAAGGCAGTTATGGTCCCATTACATAACCCCTTATAACACCAGCATAGGACCTAAGAGTAAGATGTGCTAGGGTGATAGAATCTTGTGGCGGCTCGGCCAACATTGCCCGAGTAGTGATTTCTATCTGCTTGAACTTCTCACGAAGGTGATTCTGTTCTAGATTCACGTGATGAAGTTCGGCTTGGGTTTGGTCCAGAGCAAAACCCAAAGGTGCTACCTCTTTCCCGAGTTCCATCAGATGGGCTTCGATCAGCCCGAGACTACTGGATGGGTCCATTGAATCTCTTTCTATATTAACTAATCAAGATCACTTGTATTTATAGACAATAATTGTAACATTTAGTTTCCAACAGTCTTATTGACCAATGGTCATATAACAGTCGAAACCTAATGGTCTCATTTTAATTATACTCATTTTATTAAATGAAATAGTTTTGTTGAGTATAAAATAAAATAACACACAAAGTTAGGAAACAAAATTTATTGAAAATATTGGGTCGTTACATTCTTCTCCCCTTAAGAAATTGCGTCCTCACAATTTAAAAAAATGGGCTTGGAAATTTTGTTGAAAGTCCCACATCAGAAAAAGAGTCATTAAAACTATTACTTTAAAAGAAAGTAAGAGAAGTACAAAGGTCACCCAAGTTAATCCATACTAGGATTCCATGTAGGGAAACATGGATATGGAAGAGAAAACAAAGGGTCATGTTCTGATGGAGAGTGATAGAAAACATTATTAGGAGAAAATTAACCACAAGAAAAACATAAACTTATGATGTGTGTAAATGGTCTTGGATTACCCAGTAGGAAACGTAAACCAACAACATTTTTGTTTTACGTTTCTTTTTATAAATTTGAGGAATTAATTTAATACATAGAATAAAAACATAATGAAATATACTTACCATCAAGTAGAGTTTCATCCTTTAATAAGTTTATACAAAAACTAATCTTTTCTCCAAATGAGGAGCATTCAAAAAGACTTGGTCACATCAAAATCACAAGAATCATCTTCTATAGAATCACATAATACACAAAAGGAGAACTATATATTTCCCTTGTACTTAGACATCAACTAAAACCAAAATGGTTAGTACGAGATTATATAATCCCCAAAAAGGATAATACTTTATAAAAAACTACTATTAATCTCCAAAATTCAACAAATAGTACCCAAAGTTCAAAAAAGACCATTCAATACACAATAGTCCTTAAAATTCATCAAAATAATCCAAAATAAGATTGAAACTCAAAACTCGGAAGGATTTAATCACATAGTCTTCCACAATAAATATTAACATTTATCTCCAAATAACATTGGATACTCTTAAAGTCTCATACTAAAGTTTAATTAACTTAATCACATATTATCTATGCTAGGTTAATCATTTTCCAGAAATAACCCAAATCAACATATGTCCACAATAAATACATAGATTCTTACAAAATAAAAATTTCAACCATTCCTCCACAAATAAAATCCTGTAGTATTTTTATTTTCCTTAGGCATATAGTACTCCAAAAGAGAAAACATCATCCAAAATAACCATTATCATTTAATCACCAAATAATTTTCCTATTCAAAGGATATAAATTTGATAAAACAAAAGTTTCCAAAATCAACTTATTCTTGATCCATAAAAATAGCTGGTGTATTAGTCAGTCCGAAGGGAATAACAACAAACTCATAATGCCTATATTTTAATTGGAATACAGTTTTTAGAATATCATCATTCTTCACCCTCAATTGATGATAACCAGAATGAAGATCAATCTTAGAGAAGAATTGAGTCCCATGAAGTTGGTCAAATAAGTCATCTATTCTTGGAAGAGAGTATTTGTTCTTCAATGTGATCCCATTCAGTTCTCTATAATCAATGTATAGCTGCATCGATCCATCCTTATTCTTCACAAAGAGAAATGGTGCTCCCCAAGGAGACACACTTGGTTGGATAAACCCATTCTCCAAAAGATCTTAGATTTGTTTCTTTAGTTCCTCCAGCTCCACATTTTCCATCCTATAGGGGGTCTTTGACATCGGAAGAGATCTAGGTACGAGTTCAATGGAGAACTCTACCTCTCTTTCTGGGGGAGGTCTGGGTAACTCCTCAGGAAACACATCAATGTATTCCTAGATGATGGGGAAATTTTCAAAAAGAATAAATCCTTCATGAGAAACTTATTTCATTTATGACTCTTTTAACTAAAAAGGATTTTATGTCTTAAAACTTCATGCTTAGACAATTACATTTTTCTATAATTCCTTCATAATGATTTATAAAAAGCTTATGATTAACCAAACATATCCCCCGGGAGTGTCGTAACCAAGAGTACAGCAAGGCTTGTTGTCGTGTACTAGTTCCCCTTCGAGTCTATCTTAAAGCAGTGTTTTTGAGTTTTACCCCTATGTACATCTGGGCCAGAACCACCTCTACCTACTCGTATCCAGACAAGGATGTATTTTCTTGATAAACCACTTACTCAATACTCACCAAAATACCAGGAATATTTACTATATTTAAACTTTTCTATAGGGTTATTACTAAATTTTCCTTATCAAAATTTCTATAAATAACTAAACCATCCTTTGATACCAACTATAGAATCCCGCCTTTTTATGACATAACTTTTCATTACATTTTACAAAACCGAGGATCATTAAGGTTTAGTGTCTTGGAAACTAGTAACTTAATACATGATGACATAAAACATTCTTCTTAAACACTTGAAAGGATTCTTCTTTGTTCATACTAAGTTCATTACATCATCTCATAACCTGGGTGCAAACATCAAATGAAAGGGTGCGCAGAAGACCCAGTAAGGGAAACAAGAGGAACATTTTACATGTGAACTTGAGATGCATCAATAAAGTCATGATAAATAACTTTAAGGCATGATAAAGAGATCATGAGGCATATCATAATAAAAATAATGTGTTTAATAACTTGAATATGTAGCTACAATATTTAACATGTACAATCATTTACGTATCACCAAGGTCCATCCCCAAGGTGTCATTAAAATATTACCATGGTTATTCACCAAGGTATTGTTAAAATGGTCTTCTCTAGAGATTAAGTCTTTACCCAATGCATTGGATAGATATAAGGGATAACCCTTAATTTTCCTTTATTATCATGTGATCCACATATATCATCATCAATCATTTCATAAATAACCCATATAGCATAAAAGAAATGGGTTTCATTTCATAATCAGAATGTTTTAAAAACTGCTTTAAAGACATGATCTTTATGTCACTTTATACCCACAGAAAAGGAAAGCGGGTTTCATGTATGTAAATCCCAGAATTAAAATAAGACATTTTGATATATATGTGAATACCCCTGTATAAGAAATATCTTTGAGTATTCACTTAATAAAATAAAAGAATTTGAGAAAAATAGAAACACATTTTGAGATGAAAATTCTACAGCATAATGGCTATGTTACAGGGTTTTAAAAAACATTTAAAAGAGAGGGTACATGGGTAAACCACTCATAAATTATCCATAACATAGTAGGGGGACATAACATAAAGGATTTAAGAACATGGTAATGAAATTTGAAATATATACCATATGAAATGAAGAACTTGAAATGAAGACAAAAATAAGATTTCTCTTATGAAAATTCGGCAGCCTAACGGCGTTACTTAAAACATCAAAAAATGAATTTATGAGATAAAATAGGGTATCACATAATATGAACATAAAAATTAAAGTATGATAGATATATAATATCATACCCCCAACATAAGAAAAGGAACCTGAAAGAAATGACATGAAAATAGAACTTGAAAAATGAGAATGGTGGAAGAATCCCTTACAAAAATTCGGCAGCCTAACGACGCCACTTAAACATTCATAAAATGAAATGATGAGTGTAAGATGGGATATCTCATAATATCATCATGAAAATGGAAGTAATAGGAATATAAAATAGAATCTCCCAACATAAGAACATGGGGATTAAATGAAATGACATACAAAAGAGTACTTGAAAAGAAAGAGAGAGCTAGGATCCCTTACCTTAAAGAGTAACTTCAAAATCCTGAATTTTGGGACCCTAGGAGGCTTGAGGGAACCTTGAGAGGACTCCTTGGGAGGTAAGGAGACCATAACTTGGTTGAGGAGGATTTTTGAATGGAAAGTATGAGATAATGGCTTGGAATTTATAGGGGAAGTGAGGGGACAAGGCATTAATGGCCAAGGGACACCTCATTGGTGGTATTGGAAAAACCATGGGCTTGCCCATGTTATTTGCCCATGGTATTGGCCACTTGGTAAACCTCATACCTTATCTTACTATTCATAAGTCGACAGGAATTCTTACATAATTATTACATCCTTAATGATGTCATTAAACACCCGAAACTCTAAACTGAAAATTCACTATTCACCAAAAATTCAACTTTTTCAGAAAAATCCCAAAATTTCACCTTAACTAAATATTGATGATTTGATTTCAAAAATGAACTCCATTTCATGAAAATAATTTTCTAAATATTTTTAATTTAATTTTTATATAAAAATACTATTCATAGAAAATTCATTTTTTTCAGAAAAATCCCCAAAAATCACCATAACCTAAAATCGATGCTCTGAATTCAAAAATGTACTCAATTTTATAAAATTAATTTTTTAAAAATTTTTAATTTAATTTTTAATTAAAAAACACTATTCACCCAAAAAAACTAATACTTGAATAATAATTTATGAAACAGTTTTTTACCTATTTTATTGAATCACATTACTTAATCAAGGTGCCTAAATTATATTAATACTTTCTTTGAGTGAGATTACTAATCCATTTGGTCACATTACTAATACTAAGAGTAAAATAACTATTCATAAATTACTATTCATCAAAAATTAAGTTGATCTTATTAGACTCTAAATTTCTTACAGAATATAACCTTAGAAGGCCATTTTTTGAAAATCATTACACATTATTAATTATTTAAGGTTTACATAAATATTTTTAAAAATATACTTCTAAAATTCATCAATAATATGCATAATATATTTATTCGGACATTTGAAAATTCACAAACTTCACTATAAGAATAAATCAGAATTTTTATTTAAATGAAAGGATTACACAAGGCAGTTATGGTCTCGTTACATAACCCCTTATAACACCAACATAGGACCTAAGAGTAAGGTGTGCTAGGGTGATAGAATCTTGGGGCGGCTCGGCCAACATTGCCCGAGTAGTGATTTCTATCAGCTTGAACTTCTCGTGAAGGCGATTCTATTCCATCTTCACATGATGAAGTTCGTCTTGGGTTTGGTCTAGAGCAAAGCCCAAAGGTGCTACGTCCTTCTCAAGTTCCGTTAGATGGGCTTCGATCGGCCCGAGACTACTGGATGGGGCCACCGAATCTTCTTTCTATATTAATTAATCAAGATCACTTGTATTTATAGATAATAATTGTAACATTTAGTTTCCAACGGTCTTATTGACCAATAGTCATATAATAGTCCAAACCCAATGGTCTCATTTTAATTATACTCATTTTATTAAATGAAATATTTTTGTTGAGTATAAAATAAAATAACACACAAAGTTAGGAAACAAAATTTATTGAAAATCTCGGGTCGTTACATGTCTTGGATTGATGCATGGTCAATACCTACACCTAAAAAATGATTTATGTATAATTTTCATAATTTTTGAAAATAACATGAGCTCATTTTCTTAGTTTTGTATATTTGATGTGCATTTTAAACTAAAATGGCATATTTCTATTGAAAACATGTACTTTGGGTCATATTAACCACATCATGTGTCGGATTGATTTGTGATCAATTCCTACATATGAAAAAATGAATTATGGAACATTTTTTGATATTTTGAAAACAATATAATCTCATTTTCTTAGTTTTGGATATTTAACATTCATTTTAAACTAAAATGGCGCCTTTCTATTAAAAAAACATACATCAATTCATACCAACCACATCGGGTTTTGAATTGATGTGTGGCCAATTCCTACTTGTGAAAAAATAATTAAGGATGATTTTCCTAAATTTTGAAAAAAAATACGAGCTCATTTTCTCAGTTTTGACTATTTTAGGTACATTTTAAACTAAAATGACACTTTCGTATTGAAAATACATACTTCAATTCAGACTGGTCACATTGGGTGTCGGATTGACGTGCGGTCAATTCCAACATGTGAAAAATTAATTATGGATCACTTTCCTAAATTTTGAAGAAATATTATCACATTTTCTTGGTTTTGATTATATGACATGTGTTTTGAACTAATGTATAAATTTAATAAAATAAGTATTACATAAAAATGAAAAAAAAAATAAATAAATATATGAAATTGTGAGAAAATTAACTAAACAATTATTATTAATTCACCTATTCATGGTGTATTTATACATTCTGGCACCATATATTCATCCCATTCATTTATAAAAAAATTGATTTCCTCCATTTTACTTCTCCTTGAGAAACATATCAAAAATAATATATGATAATTTTTGATACTAATGCTTTACATCCCAAATGTATTTCTAAGGTCATAGCCCATACTAGATCACAAATATAGTAGGTAATCACCTAAATTTTATATCGAAACGCATTATGACACCATGTAAAATTTCCACTCATCTTTAAAAAAAATTAATTCTTCTTTTGAGTACATATATTATCAGCAATATTGGTAGTACTAAGAAAATATAGACAAACAAAAAATTAGGAAATATTTTTAATGAAATTGTAATTACATTTGGAAATTACCAGTTCAAGGTTGTTAGTCTTATGATGGTTTATGATATCTTTTATAAATTTGAAAATATAATATCCAAAATTGTTATTGTTATATTGTTTTGGACACTACAAAAACATTGACCAAAATAAGTTAATTATTTTGAAATATGTTTTGATAGTTAAATATTTCTATATATACATTAATTTGTTTCCATTTGAAGTAATCCATAGGATTATTATATTCAGCTATCGACTTTATACCATGATTTATCCTATATTTAGTGATCACCCTATCATAACAAAATCCTTGTTAAAGAATATACTGAAACATATAATTCAAATTTTATCTATAAAATGTTGATTTTAGTGCATTAAAAATTCACAATAATTATCATGTGTGGTTAGTTTAATGTATATCCATGCATTGGATCCAAAAAATAAATATTTTCGGTATCTAGATTAATTGTTATAACCATCTAGTGCTTCCTAAAAAACAAATAATTTATGAAAATATATTTTTTTCCATGGTTAGATTAAAAAGTTTTACCACTGAATTGTTGGTATCAAAAGGTGAATTTCATCAGATATTTTCTTCTTAAACACCTTGTTTGATGCATCTTTTTCCTTATTAATTTCTTTCAACTCAAATTTAATTTCATCCATATAAATGATACGGGGATTAATGAATCAAATTCATGATTCATAGGGTTTTCTCTTTATATTGTAGTAATATAAACTCCTATAGAAAATATGAATAGTTATTAACTTTAATGAACATATTAGATTATTTTTTGGATAGACATATTATGAAAATTTACCGTATATATGTATTCAAAACTGAGACTCCCAGCCATTCAAACTTGACAATCTCATTTATACTCTCAAGAACAACTAGATATGCAATGACAGTGCCAAATATTTCTTCTTGATATGGAATGTATGACATATATACATATTTGAATTTGGTCTTTTTATGAAGTTGTAATGATAATATATGTTGTAGTGGAACTAGTTGGGAGAAGGTACTCCTTGAAGGCCCTTTTATTTTCTTGGTTGATTCATGATATTTTTATGATCTGACCTTCCATTTCCCCATCACTTTATCCATCTATAATACTATTCCTTACTTTGGGAATTTTTTTATCAACTTTTTAGGGTTTTTATTTGAAAATTTTTGTTAAAGACATACCTTATGTTTCATTATAATATTAGATAACCATGCTATGAAAGTTCCAATAGTATCATGGACCATTGTGATATCTAGATCATCAAGTGGAATAGGAAACTCAATGGTTGGATCTTGAGCTGCCTCAACCCCCAATCTCATGTGATCTTTTGGGATTTCTTTGTTATGTATCATGTATCCTGGGATATTATATAATTCACCCCTCACAATAATATGGTGTCTGGGTGCTGACAGATAGAAATCACATACAACAATATCCTGCAGAATTTTAGTAATATAAATTTATCAAAATTTATTTAATTCATATTTAGGAGAAAGATTAATGAAAAAATTTATTACCTATAGTAAGGTATTTAGTTTATGTAGATGACTAGCCTCAAAGCTAGTGGGGTTATTTGGTTTTTCATGTGTTGATCTGTATTCCACCACCAATTCTCTTTGATTATTCCATATATATTGGTATGCCAAACTAAACCTGAAAATAATATCTTGAAAAAATCTATTTGTGCCTATAATCCTTTCATCATATAATATGTATCTTCTTATGGTTTTGTCTTCTCAAAATATTTTTGAGGAGATACTCTAAAATCTACACGTCTAATGTAACCATATTTTTTTGTTCACTTTAAAGCTATTAAAAGTAGTTTTTCTTCAAGTATGGTCACTGCTGATTCTTATGTCTAAATAGTATAAAAAATATATGAACATAGATAAATATTTTTCTGTGATACTATTATAAAATATAATGAATTATTATTATATCATACTTAAACATGAATCCCATATGGATTTTTTATTTTTATCAACTAGTTTACCCTCATTATATATGCAGACCTCTTTCCATAACACATGATGTGGGAGGGAAGTGGATTTGGATTTTAATTCATCAATATTCATATAAAAAAAGGTACATATGTTGTTTCATATCACATTAAACTTTTATTTTTGATTTAAACTAAATACAAATTTCTTCTCTAGTGAAGCGTCCCATGTCCTTTCTTTTTGATAGGGGTACATTGGTTTTGATGCATGTTCTTTATTTTCAAAAATATTTTAATATTTTATAAATTAACAATTTTTAATCAAATTGGATAAAATAAATCATGTTAAATAATATATTATCGAATACAATGCACCTGAAATTATTTCTCATCATAAAGAATGATGAAATCATTCCATGTTTCCAGCTTTATAATGTGTGCATAAGTAACTAGTGGGTGGGGCTTTACTTTCTCCTCAACATTCCTAAGATGTAACTTGGTAAGAAGAATCTTGAAGCCTCTATGGGATTTTCCAATGGCCATTAAGACATATTTCTTATGGAAATATTATAAAATAAATGAACTCTACAAGGAATAATGAAAATTAAATCAACATTTCATTATATAGTTTTTCAGTGAAATAGAGAAAGTATATCGTAGCATTACCTGTATATCTTCCCAAAGGGTTTCCTTCATTATAGGCTAGACATGGCACCACGAATCTATATCAATCAGAACATTAATCCTCATTGTGACCCCAACATAACTATTGAACATTGACTTGTTGAGGTTAACAAGTTGTCCGCATTGATTCTATCCAACCTCAAATTTTATACCCTTACTTATTACCTTTATAATTTTAGTCAATATTGTGATTCTACATCGTTTTTGTTTATTTTTCATCAACATGATATCGATCCCCTAATAATTCTATAGTTTCAGTATCAACCACATATTATTCCTTGATATTGGTGACATAATCATGTGTAGAATACATTGTTTGCATGAGTAGTCAAATATTTAAGTTAGATTATGTTAATATAGTAGAGAACGTATAATTTTATGTGTAAAATCAAAGTACATTAAAAAACACTTTAACCTTCTCATTGAAATCTATTTATTTTTTTATAAGGTTGAAAGGATTTAGATCCTCTATTGAGAATCTAAATCCCCTCTTTTTGTTCCCCTCTAACATATAAGAAATTTTCTACATTAGGACCATCATGAAATGACTATGATCTCCCAATGAAAGGGTCATCCTTGATTGAATTTTCATATTAACCTACAGTTGTTTTAGTCACAATCTAACAAACAATCGACCAATTATTATTTACTGGATAAAAGACATAAAATACTTTCACTAATTATGATTCAATTATGAATGGATCATCCTTTTCCCATTCCATATTTAAATTCACCTTCACAAATTCCATTTCATCAACTTTCACTACAATACTATTTTCAATCCATTTTAAATGGAAAATAAACACTTGAAATGTTGTATAATCCAACTCATATATTTTTTTTATAATGCTAAAATATGATATATTTTTATAAATTGGATTTCTATCTTTGGAACCAGATATGTGTGTTGCTTCCGTCGCAAGAATAACTCTACTATTTTGTATCATATTGTAGACATTGTGTTATTTTTTATAGAATATATAACCATTGATTATAAAACTAGTGCAAGATATAACATTTTCATTTGGTCCCCTAGCTAGCCATCAAAGTCATTCAACAATTGAACTCGTATTTTCATATAACTTCTTATAAATATGATCATGGAACAATATTATAAAATATTTATTATATGTATTTGATATACATCCTTCATCCATTTATGGATTAAAATGTCTAAGAATTTATTTGTGGGATTCAACGTATTGATCAACATATTCACTATTAAGTAAAATGTAAAGGTGAACTCACTCCCATGCTATGACGATAATTGAAACAACATCTCTTCTGGAAATCCCTTCACCCATAAGGTGTCCACTATGATGAGACTTTAGGATATCTATGATATAAAAATATAATAGGTAATTAGTACATAATTCAATAGCTTATTCAATAATATATTGTTCTTCAATACAACCTTCTATCCAACTTCAATTCTTAACATGCCCTTTCAAAATATTCATATACCATTCAATTGGTTACATCCATCTATAATAGACAAGACCGCATTGGTAAACCTCTCTAACCAAGTGAACCATTGGGTGGACTATTATATCAAATAATGATGGTGGGAAGAACAAAACTAATTCACATGATATGACTAAAGCCTCATTATTTATGATTGAAAATTTCATTGGGTATATAACTTTACACTATATGGATTTGAAAAAAAAAGTAGAGTCTGGTTAACGTATGTCGTATATTTTTTGGCAGAATGAAATATAACGAGACGGGCATCAAATATTGCATAAAAAAATAACAGTCATTTTATTTTATTCTATGTAACTTCAAATTGTTCATTGAAATGAAATTCATGATATTTTATAAATACCCCTTTGTAACTTTTACACCATTAATAAAAATGAAAAAATGCAATTTTTCCTATCTGGATGGAGTGTAAGCTGATGGAGGAAGAAAATTCTACCATTTACCCTTCACTAGTTCCAACTCTTCCCTTATCACCATGTCAATCATGTACAACCTATACTTGATTCCATATTTTGTTTTTATAGGAACATTTAGTAATATTCCAATAACACTGTAAAATAAATTTTTTCTACATGCATGAAATTAAGAAAATTTATGATATAAAAACAATTAATATATGATAATTCAAAGAAAAATGGTAACTTTTTCAACTTGATATCATAAGGTTTTTCAGAAATGGTTTATCAAAAACAGTGTCAATATCTTTTACTTTATCAAACAGTCGATCACCCATTAGTGGAGATAGTGTTGTAGCTTGATTGGTATTCTCATAAAATGTTATCATCAAGGATAAATATTTATGTTGTCAAGGTAAAAAAAATTAATGTCCTAAAAACACATACTTTTAAGAATTTTTCAATAAAATTGAGTGTGTGCATTCTTCACAAATGGGACACCCCAATATTCCTTTAATGCTATCACCTGAAAAATTTCCATAAGAAGTAAAGTTATTTATCATCTCATACAACATGGACCTCAATGTGAATTCTTAACTTCTATGAGTATCATACAATGTAACACATGTATCAATTTCAATTTCATATATTTGATCAATGGATCCAAATAGACATCAATATCATTACTAGGTTATTTTGGTCCAGATATAAGTAGAGACAACATAATGTATTTTCAATTCATGTATAAACCTGAAGGAAATTTATAATTTACCAACATTGTGGGTCATATACTATGAGTAATACTTTGTACACTGAAAGGATTTATTCAATCATTATATAATTAAAGATGGAAGTTTCACATCTCAATTCCAAATTCAGGATACTCGTAATCAATTTTATTCTAATAAGGTGAGTCAGTTGGATGACATATTTTCCCATATTTAATTCTTTTCTCTACAATCCATGTTAACTATATCACAGTTTCCTAACATCCATGTAGTCTTATAAACCATTGAATGATAGGAAAGTATCATAAAACTTTTGAAGTACTTGATACATATTTCTAATATTAATATGTTCCAAACTTAGGACATTTTGCGAGTGATTCATAGTCCTTGAAAAACAATATGCAATCATTTGTACAAGAATTTATTTTTTAGATATCATTCCCATTGAAAAAAACATTCATTTAGCATCATATGTTCTACAAATAAGTTCATTTTATAATAGTGGCTTATCATTTAGGAGACCAAGTAGTTCTGTAAAGTTGGTGTCTCTCCATCCATTGTCTGCTTTCAAATTATATAACTTAAATACAATTGAAAATGTTTTTTATTTAGTAAAAATGGTATACAATGGTCTCTTAGAACAACTATTTAACTTCTCAAACAACTTTATACAACCATAAAGGTCATATTCAATTTAAATTTTCATGTCTTCCATGTGATGTCCATCATCATTTACATTGGTATTCATATAAAATGATCCATAAACCACAGTATCATCCTAATATGTGTGATCATTCAATTTTTCATATTCCTTAGTACAAAATTTATAGCTTTGATATATTCCATGAAATATTAATTTTTCATCCAACTCTTCCAGACTAATTTATCTTAAATAACAAAAACATAGACACAAAAAAATAATTTGATAAGGGTCGTATGCATGCTTTATTGAAAACTTGATGAACTCTTTAATTACGTATTCATAATATTTTCTCATACAATTAGTGTGCATCCATTTTCAATTCATATCAGTCCTATTAGGATCATAAAATATTCATTTTGTACAAAAAATAAACAAATACATATAATTTATTCATAATCAAATGAGAAAGTTATAGATAACTCTAATAAGGGGAACCCAACATTTGATTGTTTCAAATAATTTCAGTATTCTTTGAAGGAAATGGGTAATTTTATTTAATAATATAATTAATCTACTAGTGGTAGTTTTTATACTATGAATTCATACAAAATGATCACTGGTACCTGGTATGGGATGACTAATACTAAAATAAGTTTAAGAAAAATTGGTGCATGTCCAAAAGATATGGGGGATGTGTCTCAAGAAAAAAAATCAATAATAACTATTCAAGAGATGAAGCTGATGAGAATGATATTTTTCTCCTTAAATCTAAATGTTCCCAAGATGGGATTAGGTGAAGCATTGGAAAAAATTTCTTAGTTTGTTTCCTAAAGTTGAAAAAATCAGTAGCAGTAGTTAGGTCCCTACAAGGGGCTCCTTGATTGGTGTGACCATGACATGGATCGGTTGGATAGTCTTGAACACACTCATGTTGAGATAGTCATTATAGTTTAAACAGTCAAATTAATCCTTAAATTACTCCATGAAAAGGAAAATTCCTTTGGTCTGAGGAATGAATTTCAAAACTGCATATCTTCCCATGAAAAAAAGGTAGTAATTCTATGATAGTTTATATAACCTTTCTAGGTGGGAGTCCAATAAGTGGGAGGAGTTTATGTTTATTCATTTCTTTACTTAGTATGTGGTTGGTTAGGTAGTGTTTCATTTATATTCTAAGTGTAGCTTTAAAGGAGTGATGAAGTTTAGGTGACCATCACTTTTTAGTGGACAAATCTCATGTAGGATTAATTATAAGATCTAAAAAATCAGTGAGAAATTAAAATCATATGGTAAATTTGACCACTGAAAAGTATCGTTTAACCCTTGATCCTTATTTCCTGTAAATATGAAATCTTACCAATGATATATAGCCACTTCAAGAATAAATGTTTTCTTTCTCAATTATTATCATTTACCATGTTTTGATACACTTTACATCATAAATAAAAGGCTTTCAAATCAATATGTCATGAATAATTATAAAATATCTTATTAAAAATGTTAATAAAATGGAATTATTACTCAATTGAATCACTTATAGACATATATTAATCTAATAATCACTAATAAATATGTTGTAAAAAAAATTATTTATTATTGGATGAAAGACTTCCTTTGTGAATTCTTATTCTTGCCTTCCATTTAATTGTGACCTAGATTTATAAATTTGTGTAAAAATATCTTTCCTCGGAACATGAAAGGTCATGTAATCGCCGTATTTTGAAATAGGGTTAAGGATCTTGGAATTTCATGAAACCAATGGATGAAACTATTATTTAGAAGTGAAGTTGGTTTCCATGTTACCCACTTTTTCTATAGATTATTCTAGACAGTGTATTATAGAAATACTAATAAATATATTTATAATTCAAACCAATAATGAACCCCTATTTAAAAAATAGTAGATTTATAAATATTAGGTATATTTCACATGTCCTACAATATCCAAAACCTCTATTAAATTTCCTTAAAACACCACAAATACATTCCATTGATAATCATTCCAAAAAGATCAGTTAGTATGGACACACAAACCATTCCTAATGATACAAAATAGATCAAAATAATATTAATATTGTATCCATGGATTCTATGTTAAATAGAATTATATTTTATATACAAAACATGAATATTTTATTTTATCTAAAATTAAAGGAATTTGAATTAAAAATATATGATTCTACAAAACATAATAATGCATAACATATTAATATAAAATTAATTCATAGAATATTGATAATAAACATGAAGGAGATGGAAAGAGTGAACCAACAATGGATAAAGGCAAGAGATATTAGGTGGAATATTGGAACAAGAGGGATACTTGGAACTTGGATCTAATTACCTATTGTACATCACAAAAACTTTGTCAACTTATCGTCTTCAGTCACCACCTTACATGATAGTTGGTAGGGTTTTTGTGGCACATAGCTAGAAGTGCCATGAAATCAGTGTGATAAATAAATATGAATGAGTGAAAATAAACATGAATTCATAGAAGATGGTGAGCCAACAATGGATTTAGGCAAGAGAGATTGTGTGGAGAATCATTGAGGTGGATCGATGAAAAATAAGATCACTTGTGCGCGAGCTATTCAAACCATTTGAGAAAATTAATAACAAATAAAGATATTTGAGGGGGAGCAATGAATCACAAGTGATCACATACCTTGATTTCAATATATCATTATAATTTCATGAAAAGAAATAGATAAACTATAAAATAAGTAAAATATAAGGAAACTCATTTATTTCCAAGAAAACATTTGAAACCAAATAAATAAATAAATTTTCAACTTCAAAAGCCTTAAAACCTTTTTATTGCAAATAAAACTTCCCAAATAAGAATTACAGCTAGGAATTTAATTTATAAACACTCCAAAACTCATCCAAATATCTCATTAAATAAAAATTTATATATAAATGAAAATAATTATTGGTTTAATATATGCAAATGAAACTTTATTCAATAATAATTATTTTTCCTCGCATTAAAAGTAAAATTTATAATTTAACTCAAACAAAAAATAATTTAAACTCTTTCTTTAAAACATTGATTTCATAATAAAAATATTTTGATAAATAATTTTAGTATCCTTCATACTAAAAAGTAACATTTTTTGAAATCAATATACATGGAAATCATAAAATTCAAATATATATATGTGAAAACTATAAATACAAATATAAATAGAAGTTTTTGATAATTCTCTATTTGAAAACATTTTAAAATTTTTATAATTAATATATCTCTTTTTAAAGTACCAAACGAGACTTTAGAACATTTATTTGGAAAAAACATTTAAAATCCCCTTTTATTTAACACCTTTTTAAAATTGAATTTGATTTCCAAAATAAATTTTAAAACTATATGATGTTTCATTCAATTAAAAATAGTACGAAACATCATAAAAAATAACATGAGTGGTCAAAACCATAAATTATAGATAACTATATAGGGAAACCCATCAGATAAAATCTATAGGATTTTTATGTAACCAAAATCCAAAATTAAATCACATATAACCTTAAAACAAAATGTTGTGCTAAATCACAAAGTAGACTAAACCCGTTTAAAATATTCAAAATCACTAAAGGAAAATATTCATTCATTTAATTAGATATATAAAAAACACACCAACAAATTTAAATTGCATATAATTTTAGAACATGAAAACCACCCTTTCTAAAAAAAATTGTAACCTTTTAAGTTTCTATGTAACACTAACTATTACTCACAAAACATGCATATTTCTTAAAGAAATATATGATGAAAAATTCAAGCATCCAAGTTGTGTTATGAAAATAGAGGAAACATGGAATTGCCTTTAAGGAACATGCACAGATGAAGAAAGTCCCTAAAAATGAAGTCTTAAATAGAACCTGGACACCCTATAGATCGAGACCTTAAAATTTTTGAACATGAACCCAATTATGATTTGGAAAAGAGCACTAAGTAGTGAGGGATGAGAAATAAGAACATCTATGGAGGATAAAATGAATGAGAATGAGTAGATACCCTAAACTTGGAACCATGAGACCACTAATCCAAGATAAGGTCGCACTATCGCACACTGCAGAACTTGAACAACCAAGCATCAAGAGATGAGTAGAAAAAATAAAATACCTTAGATTTGAGGATTGATTCATCCGAGAGAAGGCCGAGGGAGAGTAGCAGCAACACTGGACTTCCGTGAGAGCTTGAGCAGTGCAACAAATATTGGATCGATTATGGTTATTTTTAAGAGAACAGGGAGGTTTTTATCAGCACTTCCAAAAAAGTGTTGATAAAGAGGAGTTTTATCAGTACTAAAATAATAAGTGCTGATAAAAGTTCTCTTTATCAGTGTTAAAGAAGCACTGATAAAGATAGATCTTATCATGATAAAGATTTATAATTATAATTATAAATAAATATATTTATAAATATTTGTATATAATTATAAATGTATTTATATCATTACATATATTTATATAATTATATATATATATATATTTAATAAATATATATAAATATACTTATAAATATATTCAATGTATTAAATATTTAAATATATTTATTATAATTTTATAATTATTTAAATATTTGGATATTTATTTATAATTATATAAATAATTTTAAAAAAAAGTTATATTTATTTATTTATAATTATAAATATATAATTTTATAAATATAGAAAAATATACATTTATAAATATATTTACAAATATATTTATAAATAAATATATTTATAATTATTTATTTATAATTATAAATATATTTATATCATTATATATATTTTTATAATTATATATATATAATATATAAATATATAAATATAAATATAGTAAATATATTCATTATTAAAATATATTTATTATAAATTTATAATTATAAATATATTTATATCATTATATATATTTATATATATATAATAAATATATATATGTATAAATATAGATGTAAATATAAATATAAATTTAGTAAATATACATTAATAAATATTTATTTACAAATATATTTTTAACATTATTAATTAATATATACTCTTAAATGCATGCATGTTAAAAATGAGTGAAATTGAATAATTAAAAATGAGTACACTTCAAAAATATTGAAAAATGGATAAGTTTTATGAATTAAATAATTTATTAAAAAATATTTATATATATATTGAAATGAAGATGAATATATATTAAAAATATTAAAACATGGTAAATATATATATATATAAATAAATATTATAAAATGATTAAATTTCAGAAAAAAAAATAAGAAATAAAAAAAATTAAAATGAATAAATAATATTAACTCTAATAATATTAAAAATAAATAAATAAAATTTTCCAATTAAAAACATAATATACTTAATATATCATGTTACAAAATGAAATTCTAAAATGAATATTAAATTTTTAATAAATTACATAAATATTTGTTGTATGTGTTTCTATATAATATTTCATTAATTGTGTAAATATTTGTGTCTATGTGTGTGTTGTATATAAAAATGCATTAATTAGGTATATGTATGTGTGAAATAAATGTAACATAGATTTGATATGTTTTAAATTTAAAAATAAAACAACATTTTATTTAATGTCCATTACTCGATACAATTAGTTAATATTTTCAATTAATATAAATTTTTAATTATAAATCATTCTTCACTAGATATTTGACTTATTTAATGTAAGCATAAATATTTTGAGTTATATAAATCATATTTTAGGAAATATTATATATATTGATATAGATATATATATATCTGTGTGTGTGTGTGTGGAAATATATATATGAATATATTTCTATATTAAATTATTAAATGTATTAATGAATAATTATGTATAAAACCCATTAAAAACGAATGAGATAATAAAATGTTTTTAATTACTATATTTTATTCATTTTATATATTTATATTTAATATATATTATTTATTACTATTTATAACTAATGTACATATAAATATATTAAATTTTTTCATTTTTTATTAATAATTGTTTCATTGATAAATTTTTAATTATTTTGTAATTTATTAATTTTTAATTTTTTTTGTTCAATTATTACAATTTATTCATTTTACATATCTATATTTAATATATACTATTTATTAATATTTATAATTTATATATGTGTATATTAAATTTATTCATTTTTATTAATAAGTATTTTATTAATAAAATTTTTAATATTTTTTTAATTTATTCATTTTAAATTTTTTTTTGGTTTAATTACCTCAATTTATTCATTTTATATATCTATATTTAATATATTTTATTTATTAATATTTATAATTGATATACATATATATATATTAATTTTATTAATAATTATTTAATTGTTAAAAAATATAATATTTTTTTAATTTACTCATTTTTAATTTTTATTTGTCAGATTATTTCAATTTATTAATTTTATATAACTATATTTAATATATACTATTTATTAATATTTATAATTTGTATATATATATATATATATTTAAAAATTATTAATAATTATTTGACTAATAAAAACTTTAATATTTTTAAAATTTATTTTTTTAAAATTTAATTCATTTAATTATTTTAAAAAAATTAATATTTTTAATACTTGTATTTTTTAAAAGTTTTATTGGTATATATTAAAAAAGGTGGGTTGAGCCGTGTATAGGCTCGGATGGTGGGGAAGTGGGCCCACTCGGCCGTATGGTGGTGGGATAAACCACGAGAAGCAAAGGGTGGGTCAAGGACCACGTGGGCCTGTAGGCCCATATGAGTGCGTGTGAAGAGTGTATGTGGGAGCTCATCCCCACAACAGGCTTCTGGGCTTGGCATGCGGTGGGATCATATATAAAGAAGCGGTCGCACTTGTGCTATTTTGATGTAGGACTCACAAATGGGATAAGGACCTTTATTAGCACTAAAAAAGCATTGATAAATGGTAACTTTTATCAGTGCTAAAAATAAATCCCCGATAGAGGTATCTTTTATCAATGCTAAAAACAAACGCTAGTTATAGGTACCTTTTATCAGTGCTTTTTTAGCGTTGATAAAAGGTATACTTTATCAGCACTTTTCACTAGTGCTGATAAAGGCTAACATTGTATATTGTGTTTTTTGTTGTAGTGAAAAATATTTAGCCAATGTGAAAAGATGATAAATTATATAATACAATTTATATAACATGATAAATTTTATATTCTTAAAATATTTTAATAATATACAAAAATCATACATGAGCACCCATATAATCATATCCCATCTGATAGACCGCTAGAGAGTCTTTATGTTTTCTATTTTTTAGGATTTTTTTAAAATCATTACATCTCTATATAATTCCTACCACATCTCTATATGGAAATCTGATAAAACCTCCCACTAAACTCTTTCAGTGAGTAACATTCATGAATAAATAATTTTTGAATAATGGTGAGACTTAAGAATCATATTCCAAATATTGAAATATTTAAATATAATTTTCAAACATATTTACCTCATAATATCAAATTTTATGATGTTAATAGCTTATATTTTCTACCTAGAACTCACTCTAAGTTCATCAGCATTTTCATGAAACCTTTCCATTTAAACTCTTATTTTGAGAACATTTTGGTAACAAAATTAAACTCTTTATATTAACTTTATTTTCTAACACATCCTGAACTCTTTTAGGATATAAATTGAATTTGATTTGGAAGATAACTTGTTTTTCCTTTTATTTTTTATACATTAAACTTTTCTGAGTTTAAATATACTCCCATTAATCACTTAGAAACTACATTTTCTCCAAAATATCATGCTAATAAACCCAAAATCCTTCATGTTTGGGAAATAAAATTTATTTCTTTTAGTGGAAATAATTAAAAAATAAACCATTAACATCCATATCATATATGTCATTTTTTTCTTAGAGAAATATTCTGAAAATAATATTTTATTCTTTAAAATATTCCATGGTTGGGTGGTAATATCTTTTTCCCTTGTATTTTAAAAAATATCTTGTATAAACTATTTTATCCTGGATAAAACTCCTCTTATCCTTATATTATTTTCTAACCTTTTATATAATTGGATAAAATCATAAACCATGTGTATTAGAACCATCATCTCATGTTTATCATAATAAATCATTTTTTATGAACAAATCCTCTTATCATATAATAGAAAATAGAAGGAAAATACACATCCTTTTTATATATCCATTTAAACTTAAAATATTCATTTTCATCCAACTTTGTGATTTAAGAAGCCTTTGATTCACCACTTAAATGGAAATTATAAAATTCATCACTCCTTACATTGATTTATAACACCTATATATTTTTAAAAAAATGTAAATATACATTTGTTATCATATACCCTTCAAAATTTAATAATTGATTTCTATAACATTAATACCGGAAAAAAAACTATCCATGGAGTTTCTCAAACTCCATCAGATATTCTAGGTAATTCCATTTCATATGGAAATATTACCTATCTTTCTTATTACTAACTTTAGGTTTCAATGACCATGGCTAAAAATTAGACCAACCAATCTTCTTTTCCATCTTTAACTTTTCCCTTAATATACTATAAACACAATACCAGATCCTAGAAATATCATTCCCTACTCAGATATCCTCAATATATTGAGGAGATCAAGTGATCTTTTACTGAACTTACTCACATTTCTAGAATCATTCCAACAATAATTATAGAATGATGTTCTTATCCATATCAAGACATAAAGGAAACTTCTAGTCTCTCTGACTCATTAGTATGCCCAATCATATTGAGAATATGAGCGGAGACTAAATTCATTTAGTTGTTTCAAAAAAAATGTTCATGAAACCTCAAGTGAATCCTTCTATGATTGTTATAAACATCTAGATCTGCTTATTGAACAAATTTAATATATTATTTATTAGGAAGGTATTTTACAAACACATGATATTTTCAATATTTCTTAAGAAATATTCTTAAGTTTCTATACTAGTATAATGAGTTGTTATCATTAGGATTATCATTTTCCAATATTGATCTCAAATTCATGTTCAATTATGATGATTCCATTTTATCTGCAACTGATTCATTTATCAATTGAGTATCATGTTTTTTATTTTAAAATTTTACTTCTATTAAATTTTATCCCACTAAAATAATGACCCCTTTAATTTAAATTATATCCATTAATGGTCCATGATCCACATTTCAATAAGTAATGTCTCTACTTTAGTGCTCATCCCATCACTTATCTATTTAATTAGGCCATCATGTCAATCATATCATATAAGACTCTTGTATAGCTGAGTGGATAACTCCTTACCTAATCAATCATTTGGATAAACTCAACTATATTCCTATGGTATCATGTCTTGTAGTTTTTTCTAGGTAAGTGTAACCCAAAGAATATGCCAAATATGGGAACCAAACTCATAGGGTCACCCATGACTTTCTTTTATTACATAACATAATCTATGGGAACCTACATTTAGCATGAACCTACCCAGTTAGTTGATTGAGATATTGAAAAGTGTCGCTTTGGAAAAAATCTAACACTTATTACTTTAAGTGAATTTATATTTTCACCATCTTATAAAATGTATTCCATTTACATGTATGTATGTTTCTAATGATTTAGTTTTTGAATCAACATTCCTTCTACCAAATCAATATGTTCAATCCATATTAATATGTAACTCATTATACAACTCATAGCATGTGTCACAAACCCAAATTAAAATCCTACACTAGTTAAAAAAATTGATATATCTATGGGCCATACCCATGGATAGATCCCTTCTAACTACAGCTATATGTTATAGCCATAGTCAAGCCACTCATAGAGGTTATTGTTGTTTCCATATCCCACGGTATATAGCCATGGGTGAATAAGATATATTCATAGCCAATGCTCGTGGCTATAATCTCTACTGAGGGGGGGCTATAGTCAAGGTCCAAATGGATAATGGTCATAGCCTTTGGAAAAAAATAAATAAAACCAAATAATTTGATCTCAGGATGAGTTTTATAATTCATATAATAGTTTACCACTAACCTGCAACAGATTATATATATGAATATATACATATATATGTGTCTGTGTATAATTTTATATAATTATTATTATTATATATTTAAAAAAAATTAAAATGTTTATGGCTACTAGAACCTATAGCCATGGTCTATATGGACCATGGCCATACATTTCCCAGGAAGTGGCTACAACCATGGTCAACATGGATTGTGGTTGTAGACCTTTATCACTCCCTTCTCATGAAAATAATTTTTTTGTAGGAGTGGACATACTAGGATATATCCATGGGAACATTTTCTCATGGCTATAGCTCCCCTATAGCCATAATAATTTTTTTGACCATGGTTATGGGAGACATATAGCCACAATCTAGCCTGATTATGGCTATAGACCTGTGGTCATGGCCAATTTTTCCACTAGTGATACCATATTTATACATATCCAAATGTATCTCATGCATAAGGTATATGAAATCATATTATGTAGCGGCATAAATAATATGAAACCAATAATCCCCACAATAGTAATCATATAGAGACAGGTAGCCAACCCCCACTTTTCTAGACAAATCCTAAGCTCCTAGTTTAGTGAGCGGTCTAACCCAAAGTCCCTCTACCCATAGTTTATTAGTCAAGAGAGACTTCAATTCTATCATAATTATGACACCTAATATGTATAAACTATAATTAAATTGTTAATTAAATCTTCCTGGCCTATAAACAAGCTAAAGTCAAGGTGAAATAAAGCTAAAACAATTACCATATCAAGCATGTAACTCATTAAATGTAGGTATGATAATTTTAAGAAACATTTTAACACTTTTAAAATAAATCGTACATTAATTCATAATATAAACAATTTATATCTATAAATAAATCTAAGAATAAACTAAATAAACAAACAATTCACTAATTTATACAGGAGATAAATATTTATTAATAATTCATAAATAAATAAAATTATAAACACTTTATAATTAAGGTGTAATTTATATAAATTCTATAACATAAATAAATATGAACAGTTTACATTTATTCAAATTTTTACTTCTTTATATTTTTAACTTATATGAAATTTAATATGAATTACTTCAAATTACTAAATATATAATATTAATGAAAACTTTTATAATAATAAAACATTTCATATTTCATGTAAACACTTTATATAAAATAAATATAACAATTTATTTTATTTAAACCTTTGATCAAATCATTCTAAAATAGTTTGGGAATGGTTTAAATAACTTCCAAATAAGGCCTTCCATGTAAAAAATTTATATTATCATTTATTAACAATTAATAAATCAATGTGAATACTCTTAAACTTTTCCTTTTTATATAATTTATAAACATTTTAAAAATATTTCATCATGTAAATTCACTTTAAACCTAGATCAAATTTTTAAAAAAATGTTTATGGTATAGTTTAAAGGCCAGACCCGTCTTGCTGAAGATTTTTGATAATTTTAACAAAAAAATATTTAAACTTCATCACACCACACCCATTTTGAATTAATATTATAGATTTTTGGTGGTGTTAATAAGTATGACTATTTACCCTTACATATGATGCTTTTTATTCTTACTTTGCTTCTTTATTTTCCTATTTAATCTTCTGTAGCTAGGTTGTTCTAGGCATACTATGTCATGATTTACTTGAATATGTTGAGGTTATATTTTGGAATAATATTAAATTAAAAACACGACCATTTCCACCAAATTCAATAAATTTTGGTTTATAAGTTATACTTCAAAAAACACGATCATTTTATAGGTAAACCTGGTATAATTTCATCATGAACCTCATATATTTATTATGGAATAGATTGAGTTTAGTCCTATTTATGATATCTATGATGTGACATATCTTTTTATGTCATGGTGATCTTATGAAAAAATACACCATGATTGTTTTACCAGTTAACTATAGTCTAGATTCTTTATCTTACAATACTCAATTTTCCCAAAACTTTTCTATGGACTTTTTGACATAAGATATGGCATGGCCTTATAAATTTTATAATAACCATACCCATTTTACTTTAAAAATATGTCATGGCCTTGGAAAAATTTATGAACCACATCCTTGTCCATATAACACATCATATGAAAGTTATTTTTTTCAAGTTTCTTCATCACTTCGATAATTCAATCAAAACATGATAGAAATGATTACGATGCTACTAATAGGTTTTTTAGGGGATAAAACTTATTTAAATGTAGTGTAAAACATTAACAAAAAATATTTAACCCCATAATATCTTATATTTATATTTTAATGAATAAATAAATTAAGAATAACGTAACTTTTTCTCTATTGGTCATGAATTTGTTCAACCTCTTTCACAAGAGATTGATAGTGACCACTAAGAGGTATAAAATGGTCTCCTTCCTCCTAGGATATCCATCGGTTGGATGGATCACTCAATAATTGGGAAGGATACTCTCTTCCTCAGTATTTTTAAGAACCTTGGGTTAAATAGAATAATATAATGAGATCAAGAGATAATCATGTTAACAAAAATTCATAGTGAAAGTATCATACTTGAATTCCACCCAAATCACATACAATGAGATACTTTATATAGATATATGAGTATAATTATTTTTTTCGAAGTGATTGGATATTAAATCAAACATTTTCTAAATGTTTCATTCGGTAAAACTATTTATAACTTATGAATCATCATTTTGATTTATTTGTTTAACATTTAAACAAATGTTTAGGTTGTTCAAACTCCTCTAGATTATCATCACATTATAATCAACTGAGAATGATATCATGATGTAGGAGAAGACAATTGAACCATGTGATATTAGAAATCATGTATTCTTCCATGTATAACACCATGGTATAGTGACCCTCACTATGTTGTGGTCCACACCAGCATTGACTATGATGTGCTTTAAACCCCCACATTGGTATATTTCTTTTAGTGCACAATTCCAAAAAAAGGAGGAGTGTAAAGAGAAATTTCCCTCTATTAGGATTTTGGCCACTAATGTGAGGATTTCATAAGCCTTATAGTCAATGAAGAATTTTTAGAAACCCTAGAATTTATCTAGGGAAGTTGATCATGGTTTTTTATTCCAAGGAAGGGGTTACTCGTCATTTTTCTCCACTATAATTATGAATTAAGTATTTATTTAATTTTATAAGTATAAAATAATGAGGGTGTAGAGTGTGTGAACAGTAATAGATGTTAGTGAATTGAGAATATAAATATTAATAAGCTGTGGTTGTTCCTTCAATGTTCCTCCCAAACCAATATATCATAATTCCTTAAGAAATATACAAACACTCTCCCACTTAACTCAATAAGTGTCTCAAAACCTCAAACCACTCAACCTCTACCCTTGTAATTGAGGTTTAGATAGAATCATAAAATGACCACTGAACTCAATTCAATTACCCTCCAAAAGGTTTCAACAACCCTTAAAAACTCCTAATCCTCCTCACATCCTTCCACTATAAGAAATGGGATAAACTAAGGGGGATGTGTGTGTTTTGTAAATTGGAAGTGAGAGAAGGAACTAAAATAAATGGTTGAAAACAATGAAAACCTTCTACTACATCATACATCTATGAAGGACCTTAAGATATCATAAAAAATAAACATAAAACCAATATATTAAAATTAAATCATAAGGATGGTGTAATTCTCCTCAGTCCAACTATAAGATACCTATGATTCCATCTCTGGAGTTTACAAAAACTAGAAAAAATAAAAGCAACAGAAAATCCTATTGTCAGATCTAAGTTGAAACCTGATCATAGTGACCTTATTCTTATTTTAATGGCTTAGTAGCAACTCTTGATCTATCATAAGAATCACGAGACCACTGTATATGCAGGTTTAAAATCCTTACACGTCACAGGTTCTAATAGGTTCCATCTTCAAGTGTCGTCCACCACACTCCTTAGACAACTCCCACGATCCTTGTTTCCCTTATTTGAATGGATAAGTTCTACATGGATACCTTCATAGAACTTTCACAATTTTTTCATATATAATAGTGGATAATATGTTTTTATTATGAAGTTATTGTGTATGGAGGCCATGTGGAAACATATAGGATTTATGGATCGGGTGAAACTGAGCCATATTTCTCCAAGAACAAAACCATACATGACTTTTCATTCTTGGGAACAACTTGGTTTCAAAAAGGAATAAAACATTACATGATCTCCACAAACCCTTATGTATAGATTAGGGGATACTTATGTATCAATTGTTTCATACCCATGAAAAAGTAAAAATCCTTACATATTACTCAGGTCATGGGGTAACTCTTATGTATCAGAGGTAAATCACTCTAATAGTAAATAAAAATTAATTACATATCATCTGTAGATAACTCTTATGTGTTGGAAAAATATCTTACATATGGTCTAGGGAATCTTATGTATCGGTTGGCCCATACGTAAGTATTTCCCTTTGGCTAGTTTTGACTAGTTCCTTGACATCAAAAAAGTCATAAATCTTATGTATCATCTAAAGGATGTTACTTATCACTATGAATATTTAGTCCTTTACCAAATTCCACACACCCTCTAGACGATGATTCCTTATTCATGGGATTAGGTTTCTTATGTATCACTACATCTATACATAATTTTATATCATTTACCTGTAAACCGTCAAAATTCAACAAATAAAATATAGCAATGTAACATTGAAATCCCAAATATTAATTAAAACAATAAAAATCCATTTTTAGTCTTGTTGATATTTATCCCATTATTCACACAATAAAATAAAAACATATTTATTTATACTATTATAGAATATTTTTTCTAGTAATTAAACTAAGTATATGCTAAAAATAATGGGAAATGTGGCTTGATTACTCCCCCACACTTGAATAATATATTTTTATCTTGTTCAAAAAGGTTCCATTTATTTTTAAGTTAATTTTGTTATTCAATTATTAATAAAAGAAGAGAAATTTCTAGGATTTATGCCCAAACTAGTAACATCTTCATCTATTCATCTCTCTTGGTCTCTTCACACAACTACTTTATTTTTCAGTTCCATAATACAACCCAAATTACATTATCATAAGTGAATTTATCCCATATTTAGATGGGTTCTATATTACCCTCACCTAAATCGGTTATTTTTTGAAAATTAGGAACTACACTATATTTTTGTTTTTGTACTTTTTAAAAATCCATGGCATATGGTAATAACTTATCCTATTTTAAAATGCATTTCTTTTTCACTAACACACTAAGTGATTAATCATATAAAAACTTCATGTGGGATCCTAATTTACCATTCTAATATAGTTTTAAAGGGATTATATAATTATATTTTGGGTTGGATCACTGGGGTGTTTTTTTCACAGTGGAAAATTTAACTATGATTAAGTTCAAAATTACAATTTCCACATGCTTAAAATTTGATTTCATTAAATTATATTTTATTAGAAAGTTTTTACCATGTTTAAAAATAAGAATTTTTCATGGTTCCAATGTGACTTTCTTATTTCCTAATGAAGTGAATGAAACATTAATTAGTTTATATTTTCATTTAAGTTCAAAAGGAAACAAACACACCAAAAATAGAAATAAAAATTCATGAAAACTATTTACAAAATAACATGTTCCCTCCCCCACACTTGTTCATAACACTATTACAAATGATATTAAATATGCACATTCCAATTAAATCAGAGAAATAATAAAAGTGTCAAGAACAAATGAAAATGAAGGAGACGACTTGGTTTATTAGGACATACAACTTCTCAATTTTCCTTAAAATGGTCTTCAATGCAATCCATAGTTACTTCCATCCTTGAAAACCCTACAATAAAAACAATTAAATAAATAATTTATTAAAAAACTAAGAAAAATGAATGAGATAAGGGAATAGATTCTTATTTTAAACCCTCTAAGTAGATACCTGATTATTTTACTACCCCAAGTCAATAGTTGTAGAAGTTATCCCCAGTATGAAGGGGGATTGAGATTCTTTAAACAGAACCACCACATCATGGTGATTCCATTTCTCGGAACTACTTACTTCTTGGTGAGTACCCATTGTGAATTTTTGTGTGTGACTATACTGTATGTAGTGAAGTATAACTTTAAAAGGGGGGTAAAATAATGAATTATAGATTCACTACTACCTTGGCCATGGGTCTGGTGGCTTCCTCCTACACTCTATGCATCACTTGGGCTACTTCAAAATTTTCATCATAAGGGGATTTATTTACCAATTTAATTTATAATGAATAAAAATAAGAATAATTTATATTAAAATTCTAACCCAAATATATAACATCTTTTTTTCCTGTTAATACATGTAGTGCAGCTGGGATGCCCTATTATTCACATTCTAACACCAAAGTTTTCTATAATATGGATGACTTATATTCTATATTATCCTCATCCAACTACTCTTTTGCATCTTCATATTGAATAATAACATCCATGGACTTCTCATATTTATACCCATGGTTAAACACATCTATTTATGATTCTATAATGTTATAATAAGGAATATTAAAATGTGGTTGATGATCAAATAATTATAATTAAATGTATTCAAATTAAAGAAGAACCCCCCCCCCCCACACCCATTTATTTTAGAATATTTATCTTTCTATTCATGAAACACATATGGGATATCAATAATAATGTGTGTGTCCTGTGCGTCCAATATTGATTCCCTTAAAGTGAAATCCATATATTATGGTTACATCTTATTAATCCATAGATAGAATTAGTTGTAATGGATCTGAAATTTCAACTTATTGGAGATCAATGTGTGATATATATTGAGAGAAATCAAAAAATAAATTCAAAATATGATCATCCTCCACCCTGATATTAGCTGGAATCTCTATTTCTCCACGCACTATCACTGGTAACTTATTTATAGGAAAGAGTAGTGGGTATTTCATCTTTTCTTTGAAGCTTATCACATATGATGTGTTTTTATCTTCTCCATCCAAAACTAGTATTGGCATGAACAAATAATAAAATTATAATTAATGGGATTTAATGGGATATTTAATAAAATATAGATCAATTAAAATAGAAAATAATATAAAGTATACTCCCTTTAATAACCTAGACTAAAGTTATTCCTCCTGTGTATTTTCTGGAAACAGATTCTTGGACTCAAGTAGTGGAGTTTCATGAAGTTTCTCTTCCACTTCATAATTGTTAAAATTCAAGGGTCCTTATCACAACCTGTCCCCAAGGGCCCATGTCGTGACTACCCCAAGATCGCCTTCTATAGGCCATGGGTTGGCAAATAGCACAAAAAGGCGTATTCCCAAAAATGGGAAGGCATTGCCTTTAAACCTATACAAACACATGGTACAAGAACACAACAAGAAGAAACTGTGAAGTAAACTATTATAGTAAAAGTGTACTGAAAGTAAAGGGGATGGAATACAAGCCCAATTGGAAAAGTACAAGTACAACTGAAAAGTACAAAATTGCTGAAAGGTGAAAAGAAGCTTCAGGACCGTCCACCACAGATCCTACCTGAAGGGTAGGTACAACTCACGATCAGTAGTCTCTGCATCATGTCACACCAAATGGTACGCCTCTAAGCACTATCTAGTCCTAGATCCCTTAAACCTCAGCTCGACTGCTCATTGTCTGCATAAGACACAACAAGGTGCAGGTGAAGCCCATGCAGGGGTGAGTATAACAATACCCAGTAGGGACCCCGAGACCCCCGAAGGTCTCTCAGAATTACAAAAATTAAAACCACAAAACATGATCTCAATAAAAATTCACAAATAAATAGACACAACTCAAAATGAGTCTTATCTCAAACCAGGTTTTCAGTGAAGTATAGAAGTACATATGATTAGTCGCAAAGTTAGATCATCTTATTCTGTCAAGAGGCACTTATTTTGACCATACGGAGTGTGACCCACACATGATCGATAGGTACTAAACCCTGCAATGATCCACACAGGATTTTACCCACCCAGATTTAATAGGTAACTAACCCCCACTGACCCACATAGGATCTAATCTGCCCAGGATCGGTATATCGTTGAACCACGACGGACCGCTCTAAGGCTGGTCCTCGTCGGGTCACAAGGTGATGATCCACATAGGACTGTTATGTGCTCATCCACACAGGACCTCTAGGTGATGATCCACATAGGACTGCTAGGTGTTGATCCAAACAGGACCGCTAAGTGCTAACCCACATAGTATCGCTCGGTACTAACCTCTGTATGATCTGTCTCCAACCTTCGCCTCACTGCCAGCCACTGGATTCCTCGCACCTGGTGCGCTCGAGTTCCATATAATCTGCCAATCAAGATATCGTTCATACCACGACCATCACTAATCTCCACAAAGGAGTAACCCAAAGGACTGTCATGTCGTAAGGGTTCCAACGCGACAGACGGCGTGCCAATCAGACGCCCAGTCTGTGAGTTATAAGCATTTTAGCTCCGGTGGCCTGGTAGGATTTAGGTTCGATCCAACCCAGCCATACTCCAAATATCTACAAAACTCAAGTGGATTATTCCAAAAAGGATTTTCTCAATCCAAGGTTCCCAAAACCATAGACGGTATGTCAAACAGATGACCGGTTCCCAAGTTATGGCCCTTTAAAAGTTTCTAGGCCCGGATGGGCCCGAGTCTGGTCTGACCCTATCGGACTGACCCGGCCTGACCCAGTCTGGGATGGGCTGCGGCGGACTCGGTCCAGCCCGCAAGGGGGGTGGTCCACAAAGGGGCGGCACGAACCAAAAGGGGGCGTCCTGCTAGGGCGGCATCCCGGTCCGAGGGGGAGCTTGGCCCGGCCCGAGGTGGGGTGCGATCCGGTCTGAGGGGTAGCACGGCTCTCTGTGGGGTCCGCCCTAGCCGGCATAGGGTGTTGTGACCCCTAGGGTCTCCCAAACTCCCAAACGGCCTGGTGGCCATTCGGTATGCAAAGCGGCGGCGCTGCGTGGGTGCTGCTCAGTCACCACAGAACCCTCCAAAGGCACGGTTCAGCCTCTGCCATGGCTTCGGCCATGGCTGCTATTCACCGGCGATGCATTAGTTATGCATCCTCCCTTTCCACTGTTGGCCATCATGCTTTTCACCTCCTCCATTCACCACGGTTGACGAGTCGTGGCCCCCTTTGCTCACCGGCGGTATGCGATGGCGCGCCGCACCTCCTCCGCGGCCGGCCAGTGCCAGCCACTCTGATGACCACTGCGGCTGTGTGTCATAGCCTCCTCTTGTGGTGTGCATTGACATGCTATCCCCAACATAGTTGGTCGGTATCGCCGCACTATTAGTTTTCCATGAAGGTGCAAGGATATAAAGATAGGGGATGGTTCAATCCGAGTTCGTTAGGCCCGCACCCTCCGAATTAGCTCGTAAACATGAAGGGGGTTAAGGGTTTAATAATCAATTGAATTAAAAAAAATCAAAACCCTACAAAGATACCCTGCAACAACCTCCCACAGAAGTGAATGAATCATAGATCAACCCATTAGTCAGTTGGTCTACGTTCTTTATATTATTCAAGAACGGGGAAGAGGAAATCATTTAAATTGTGTAAAAAAATAAACCCCCTACCATGAACCGTTGAAGAGAGCTCGTGATTGAGGAAAGTCTCATTGTTCTTCATTCCCTAAATAGGTTACCAACGACACTACTCATACGTCGTCCTTCAGTTTGTGATTTGGTGTCACCTATCGCCTCTCGCCAGGATCGGCTCTATCCTCTAAGGGTTCAGTATCACGTCACTCCTTCAGCACTTCGTTGCTTGGAGAAACTATGCTGATACCCATCCCCAAGATCCATATATATAGGAGAGGGGGGGTAAGTAACGACATGGGGAATTAATGGGGGCTCATAAATTAGGAACCTTCCTAATTCCCCAATGACATCGTTACTTAGGATTGGAAGGTCAAACCATTTATTGTCTTGACACATCGCTGTCCACACACTCCTCTTGTCTGTTGGAGGATATGAAATAAAATAATAAAATTATTTTATTTTATTTCTTTTAAAAAGTCACAAAACTTAACTTTTTATCCAAACCTACTGTGGTTAAAGTAAAGTCTCCAATAAGTGAATCTTGGCACTATAGATTCAATGGTGTCCTCAGATTTTTAATCCGAGCACTGGTTCAAAAGTTAGAAAATATCGCTCACATGTTTAATGAACGTACCTTTAAAAAAGTTCAATAATTAATTATGTTCACCCTCAACCCATGCCGGCCGATTTTAGGCTTTTCCTAAGGAGAAAATGCCCCAAAGAACTCAACGTTACTCTCGGATTTTCTGTAATGACCCGAAATTTTGAATAAATCTTGTTTCCAAATTTTGTGTGTTATTTTATTTTTTTATACTCAACAAAACTGTTTCATTTGATAACATGAGTTTAATTAAAATGAGACTGTTGGGTTTTGACTGTTATATGACCATTGGTAAATATGACTGCTGGAAACTAAACATTTCGATTATTGTCTCTAAATACAATTGATCTTGGTTAATTAATATAGAAAGAAGATTCGATGGCCTCACCCAGTAGTCTTGGACCGATCAAAGCCCATCTAACAGAACTTGGGAAGGAGGTAGCACCACTGGGCTTTTCTCTGGACCAAACCCAAGCCAAACTTCATCGTGTGAAGCTAGAATGGAATAGCCTTCGCAAGAAGTTCAAACTAATAGAAATTACTACTCGTGCGATGTTGGTCGAGCATCCCTCAGATTCTCTCACCTTAGCACACCTTACACTTAGGTCCTATGCTGGTGTGATAAGGGGCTATGTAAGGAGACCGTAACTGCCTTGTGTAATCCTTCATTTTAAATAAAAATTTTGATTTCTTCTTATGATGAAGTTTATGAATTTTCAAATGTTCGGATAAATATAGTATGAATATTTTTGGTGAATTTTAGAGAAAGGATATTTTAAAAAAAAAATTATGTAAACCTTAAATAATTAAAAATGTGTAACGATTTTTTAAAAATGGTATTCTACAATTATGTTCAGTATGAAATTTAGAGTCTAATAAGATCAACTTAATTTTTTATGAATAGTAAATTATGAATAGAGATTTTATTCTTAGGATTAGTAATGTGACCAAATGGGTTATTAATCTCACTTAAAGAAAGTATTAATATAATCTAGGCACCTTGATTAAGTAATGTGATTCAGTAAAATGGTTAAATAACGGTTTCATAAATTATTATTCAAGTATTAGTTTTTTGGGGTGAATAGTGTTTTTAATTAAAAATTAAATTAAAAATATTTAGAAAATTATTTTTATAAAATGGATTTCATTTTTGAACTCAGAGCATCGATATTATGTTAAGGTAATTTTTGGGGATTTTTCTGAAAAAGATGAAGTTTCAGTGAATAGTGTATTTATTTAAAAATTAAATTAAAAATATTTAGAAAATTATTTCTATAAAATGGAGTTCATTTTTGAAATTAGAGCATTGATATTTGGTTGAGGTGAAATTTTGGGATTTTTCTGAGAAAGTTGAATTTTCAGTGAATAGTAAAAATACAGTTTTAGGGTTTCGGTATGTTTAATGACATCATAACTATGTCATGATGATGTCATGAGATATTTTAAAGGTTGTCCGACCAAAAGTGATAAATTATTGTATGGGGGCCCCATGTGGCCAAACTCCATGGGAAATACCATGGGAGAGCCCATGGTTTTGAGAAAACCACTTGTGAGGTGTCCCTTGGCCATTAATGCCTTGTCCCCTCACTTTCCCTATAAATACCAAGCCATCCTCTCATACATTCGACTCCCAACTCTCCCCCAACAAATCTCTGGTCTCATTACCTCCCAAGTAGTCCTACCAAGGTTCCCCCAAGCCCTCAAGGTCCCAACCTTTGAGTTTTAAGAGTTACATTTTAAGGTAATGGATTTTGCTTCTCTCTTTCTTTCCAAGTACTCTCTTTTATGTCATTTATTTTATGCTCCATGTTCTTATGTTGGATTATGTTCTTTTATATTCATTATACTGTACTTTTAATGTTCACATGATTAGAGACACCCTCTTTCTCTAATCAATTCGTTTTAAGAATGTTTATGTGGTGTCGTTAGGCTGCCGAATTTTTTAAGGGATTTTTTCACCTTTCTCATTTTCAAGATCTATTTTCATGTCAAGTATTTCATGTTCCTTTTTATTATGTTGGGGTATGATATATATATCTATCATACTGATCTTTTATTTTCATATGATGAGATACTCCATTTGATCTCTTCAATTCAGTATTTTGAAGTTTTAAGTGGCGTTGTTAGGTTGCTGAATTTTTTAAGGGATTCTTTCACCCTTCTCATTTTTTCAAAGTTCTACTTTCATGTCAAGTATTTCAAGTTACTTTTTATTATGTTGGGTTATTATATCTATATCTATTATACTGAACTTTTATTTTCATATGATGAGAGACCCCATTTGATCTCATCAATTCATTTTTGTTGAAGTTCAAGTGACGTCGTTAGGCTGCCGAATTTTCATAAGAGAAATCTAAATTGTGTCTTCCTTCCATGTTTTTCATTTCAAATGGTATGTCCTTAAAACTTCATTACCATGTTCATATATCCTTTAAATTCTGTTCCTCTACTGTTTTATGGGTCATTTATGGATGTTTGACCCATGTCCCCTCTCTTTTCAATGTTTTCTAAAACCCCAAAACATAGTCGTTATGCTGCAGAATTTCCAACTCAAAATGTCTCTCTTTTTCTAAAGTTATTTTATTTTATTAAGTGAATACTCAAATAACTCTCTTCTATAGGGGTATTAACATATATAACAAGTTTTTATATTTTAAATTCTGCAATTTACATACATGAGACCCGCTTTCCCTTTCTGTGGGTTTAAAGTGACATAAAGATCATGTCTTTAAAGGAGTTTTAAAACGTTATGATTATGAAATGAAACCCATTTCTTTTATGCTATATGGGTTTTGTATGAAATGATTGATGATGATATATGTGGCTCACATGATAATAAATACATTTTAAGGGTGCGCCCTCATAGAACTCCAATGCATTGGGTAAAGACTTAATCTCTAGAGATGACTATTTTTAACGACGCCTTGGTGAATAACCTTGGTAATTTTTAATGACACCTTGGGGATGGACCTTAGTGAAATGGAATGATTGTCAATATTAAATGTTGTATCCACATCTTCAAGTTATAAAATACGTTATTTTTATTATGATATGCCTCATTATTTCTTTATCATTCCTTAAAGCTCTTTTTCATGACATTGTTGATGTATCTCAAGTTCACATGTTAAATGTTTCCCCTTGTTTCCTTTACTGGGCCTTCTGCTCACCCTTTTTTTATGTATGTCCCTAGGTTATGAGATGCAGTAATGAACCTAGGATGAACATAAGGATAAGCCTTTCAAGTTTTTAAGAATAATGTTTTATGTTTTCATGTTTTAAGTTCCTGGTTTCCAAGACACTAAACCTTAAAGATCCTCGGTTTTGTAAAATGTAATGATTATTTATGGGATAAAAATGCGGGATGCTATAGTTGGTATCAAAGGATGGTTTAGTTATTTGTGGAAATTAGGATATGAAAACTTTAGGAAGAACCCTATAGAAAAGTTTAAATATAGGAAATCTTCCTGGTATTTTGGTGAGTATTGAGTAAGGGGTTGCCAAGAAAATACATCATTGTCTGGATACGAGCAGGTAGAGGTGGCTCCTGCATAGATTGTACATAGGGGTAAAAACCTGAAAACACTGCTTTGTGCTAGACTCGAACGGGAACTGGTACACGATAATGGGCCTTGCTACACTCTTGGTTACGACACTCCTGGGGGATATGCTTTGGTAAATTCATAATATTTGTATGAACCATTATTAAAGGAACAAAGATAAAAAAAATAAAGATTCACATAAGAATATATGATCATGGATAACCTAGATTGGAACCTAGGGGATCACAAGTTAGGTTATACTTTCCTTCTACAATTTTATCCTTCTATGCTTAAAGTTTTCTTTTAATGATTATTGGCTAAGTATTTAAGCCCCTAATTATACGTTCTTTTCTTAGTTAATGGCGGGAAATGGAAGAGTATGTCCCAACAACCAATGTGATAGGAAATGTGACGATTGACCTATTAATGTGATAGAGATGACAAAAGATCAAGTTGAACATATTGTGATTATGCCAAACTAGCTATCAAAAATCACAATTAATAATTGGTACCTAGTTGAATGCCCAAATTCATCAAGGAATAAGAAGACAAAGTCTCAAGGATGTTCATCTGATAAAGTTGATAAGGGAAAGAAGACCCAATTTATTTTTTGCAAAAAGTGTGGGAAGAGGCACTAAGGAGAATGTCACAAAGGAACCAGGAGATGTTTAAAGTGTGGGAAGATAGGGCATAAAGTATCCAATTGCTTTAAAAAATGGATAATGTGATGAATGGAGATAAGGTTCGATCTAATGTACCTTATACATTTCGATGTCGTAAATGTGGATAAGTTAGACATTATCCAAGGCAATGCTCTCTTGGAATGGATGAGAAGCATGATGAGCATCAACAATCTTCGAGGACAAGGGAACAATGCAAGTCCTATTTTGAGATGGATCATGATGACTAAAGTACATGTAACTTCTTCACAATAATTTTCTATGTCATGTTGTATTTTAGTTCGTGATCTATGAGAATATCTTTTATGTTTTCTAGGATCATTGAGTCACTACCTAAGATGATTTTATATCATTAAAAAAAACATATATTTTTATGTACCACATGTTGATGTAGTGAAGTTGTTCTTCTTAAAAAAAAGGGTGGTTAGGGGATTAAAAGATGATTATTATTTTGGAAGACGTTCACTATTTTGGTAACCCTATTTGATCGAGGTAAATAGATTACTATGTTATTTTCTTTGAGGTGTAAAGGTTGAATTATATTTTGAAGAATCAATGAATTTAAGGCAGACTTATTGTAATTTAGGTTACGTATGGAAATGATTAACCTATCTTGGGGAAAATGTGATTAGGTTAGCTACTATTGTTATAAGATGTTAAGAGTGGTTGATGTTGTTTGAAGATAAACGATAAAGTATATCTTGGAAGACTATGTTATTAGATCATTATTATAATTGGGTTTTAATCTTAGTTTGGTTTATTTTGAGGAATTTTAAGTTCAGTTATTTATGGAATGGTCTATGATGAACTTTGGGTAGTACCATGGAACTTTGAAGATTTAAAAGTAGTTTCCCTTCCTATGGGGTTATTTATTTTTGAAGAGTTGTTTTATATTACCCTTTCTATTTTTTGGGATAATGTTTAAAGATAGAAGAAATTGATAGTTAATCTCTTGGGGATTACATGATTCTCTAGAAGATGATTCTTGTTCTTTGATGAGACTAAGTAGTTTTGAATGCTCATCGTTTGGAGAAAATATTAGTTTTGGTAGAAACTTGTTAAAGGATGAAACACTACTTGAAGGTAGGTATATTTGCTTATGTTTTTATTCTATGTTGTAAATGAATTCCTCAAAATTATGAAAAGGAACGTAAAACAAAAAACGTTGTTGGTTTATGTTTCCTACTAGGTAATCAAAGACCGTTTACACGCATCATAAGTTTGGGATTTTCTCGTGGTTAACTTTCTCCTAATCATGTTTTCTGTCACTCTCCCTCAGAACTTGACCCTTTGTTTTCTCCTCCATGTCCATGTTTTCCTACATGGAATCCTAGTGTGGGTTAACTCGGGTGACCTTTTTACTTCCCTTTCTTTCTTTTAAAGTAATAGTTTTACTAACTCCTTTTCCGGTGTGGGACTTTCAATGAAATTTCAAAACCCAAATTTTAAAAATTGCGAGGACGCAATTTCTTAAGGGGGGAAGATTGTAACGACCCAAAATTTTGAATAAATCTTGTTTCCAAATTTTTTGTGTTATTTTATTTTTTTATACTCAACAAAACTGTTTCATTTGATAACATGAGTTTAATTAAAATGAGACCGTTGGGTTTTGACTGTTATATGATCATTGGTAAATATGACCGCTGGAAACTAAACATTTCGATTATTGTCTCTAAATACAAGTGATCTTGGTTAATTAATATAGAAAGAAGATTCGATGGCCTCACCCAGTAGTCTTGGACCGATAGAAGCCCATCTAACAGAACTTGGGAAGGAGGTAGCACCACTGGGCTTTGCTCTGGACCAAAACCAAGCCGAACTTCATCGTGTGAAGCTAGAACGGAATCTCCTTCGCGAGAAGTTCAAACTAATAGAAATTAATACTCGTGCGATGTTGGTCGAGCGTCCCTCGGATTCTCTCACCTTAGCACACCTTACACTTAGGTCTTATGCTGTTGTGATAAGGGGTTATGTAAGGAGACCGTAAATGCCTTGTGTAATCCTTCGTTTTAAATAAAAAATTTGATTTCTTCTTATGATGAAGTTTATGAATTTTCAAATGTCTGGATAAAAATAGTATGCATATTTTTGGTGAATTTTAGAGAAAGGATATTTTAAAAAAAATGTTTAAGTAAACCTTAAATAATTAAAAATGTGTAATGATTTTCAAAAAATGGTCTTCTACAATTTTGTTCAGTACGAAATTTAGAGTCTAATAAGATCAACTTAATTTTTTGATGAATAGTAAATTATGAATAGTGATTTTATGCTTAGGATTAGTAATGTGGCCAACTGGATTAGTAATCTCACTTAAAGAAAGTATTGATATAATCTAGGCACCTTGATTAAGTAATGTGAGTCAATAAAATGGTTAAATAATGGTTTCATAAATTATTATTCAAGTATTAGTTTTTTCGAGTGAATAGTGTTTTTTAATTAAAAATTAAATTAGAAATATTTAGAAAATTATTTTTATAAAATGGATTTCATTTTTGAACTCAGAGCAGTGATATTATGTTAAGGTAATTTTTGGGGATTTTTCTGAAAAAGATGAATTTTCGGTGAATAGTGTATTTATTTAAAAATTAAATTAAAAATATTTAGAAAATTATTTTTATAAAATGGAGTTAATTTTTGAAATCAGAGCATTGATATTTGGTTAAGGTGAAATTTTGGGATTTTTCTGAGAAAGTTGAATTTTCAGTCAATAGTAAAAATACAGTTTTAGAGTTTCGGTATGTTTAATGATATCATAACTGTGTCATGATGATTTCATGAGATATTTTAAGGGTTGGCCGACCAAAGGTGATGAATTATTGTATGTGGGGCCCATGTGGCCTAACTCCATGGGAAATACCTTGGGAGAGCCCATGGTTTTGAGAAAACCACTTGTGAGGTGTCCCTTGGCCATTAATGCCTTGTCCCCTCACTTTCCCAATAAATACCAAGCCATCCTCTCATCCATTCGACTCCCAACTCTCCCCCAACGAAGCTATGGTCTCATTACCTCCCAAGAAGTCCTACCAAGGGGCCCCCAAGCCCTAAATATCCCAACCTTTGAGTTTTAAGAGTCACGTTTTAAGGTAAGGGATCTTGCTTCTCTCTTTCTTTCCAAGTACTCTCTTTTATGTCATTTATTTTATGCTCCATGTTCTTATGTTGGATGATGTTCTTTTATATTCATTGTACTGTACTTTTCATGTTCACATCATTAGAGACACCCTCTTGCTCTAATCAATTCGTTTTAATAATGTTTATGTGGCGCCGTTAGGCTGCCGAATTTTTTAAGTGATTCTTTCACCTTTCTCGTTTTCAAGATCTATTTTCATGTCAAGTCTTTCATGTTCCTTTTTATTGTGTTGGTGTATGATATCTATATCTATCATACTGATCTTTTATGTCCATATGATGAGATACCCCATTTTATCTCTTCAATTCAGTATTTTGAAGTTTTAAGTCGCACTGTTAGAAGGCCGAATTTTTTAAGGGATTCTTTCACCTTTCTCATTTTCAAGATCTATTTTCATGTCAAGTCTTTCATGTTCCTTTTTATTATGTTATGTTATAATATATATATCTATCATACTGATATTTTATGTTCATATGATTAGATACCCCATTTGATCTCCTTAATTCAGTATTTTGAAGTTTTAAGTGGCGTCGTTAGGCTGCCGAATTTTTTAAGGGATTCTTTCACCCTTCTCATTTTTTCAAAGTTCTACTTTCATGTCAATTCTTTCAAGTTCCTTTTTATTATTTTTGGGTATGATCTCTATATATATCATACTGAACTTTTATTTTCATATGATGAGAGACCCTATTTGATCTCGTCAATTCATTTTTGTTGAAGTTTAAGTGACGTCATTAGGTTGCCGAATTTACATAAGAGAAATCTAATTTTTGTCTTCCTTCCATGTTTTTCATTTCAAATGGTATTTCATTCAAACTTCATTAACATGTTCATATATCCTTCATATTTGGTCCCTCTACTGTTTTATGGGTCATTTACAAATGTTTGACCCATGTCCCCTCTCTTTTCAATGTTTTCTAAAACCCCAAAACATAGCCGTTATGCTGCAGAATTTCCGTCTCAAAATGTCTCTCTCTTTTTCTAAAGTTATTTTATTTTATTAAGTGAATACTCAAAGCCCTCTATTCTATAGGGGTATTCACATATATACCAAATTGTTATATTTTGAATTATGAGATTTACATACATGAGACCCGCTTTCCCTTTCCGTGGGTTTAAAGTGACATAAAGATCATGTCTTTGAAGCAGTTTTAAAATGTTATGATTATGAAATGAAACCCATTTCTTTTATGCTATATGGGTTGTTTATGAAATGACTGATGATGATATATGTGGATCACATTATAATAAATACATGTTAATGGTGCGCCCTAATATCACTCCAATGCATTGGGTAAAGACTTAATCTCTAGAGATGACTATTTTTAACGACGCCTTGGTGAATAACCTTGGTAATTTTTAATGACACCTTAGGGATGGACCTTGGTGAAACAGAATGATTGTCAATGTTAAATGTTGTAGCCACATCTTCAAGTTATGAAATATGTTATTTTTATTATGATATTCCTCATGATTTCTTTCTCATGCCTTAAAGTTCTTTTTCATGACATTGTTGATGTATCTCAAGTTCACATGTTAAATTTTTCCCCTTGTTTCCCTTACTGGGCCTTCTGCTCACCCTTTTTTTTATGTATGTCCCCAGGTTATGAGATGCAGTAATGAACCTAGGATGAACATAAGGATAAGACTTTCAAGTATTTAAGAAGAATGTTTTATGTTTTCATGTTTTAAGTCTCTGGTTTCCAAGACACTAAACCTTAAAGATCCTTGGTTTTGTAAAATGTAATGAAAGTTTATGTGATAAAAAGGTGGGATGTTATATTTTCAATCTGAGTTACTGTTTAGAAGTTATAGATTTTACAATAAAATAATTGTCACTTAATTATTTTATTTACGGCCAAAAACTAACTTTCACTGGTGGCATGCACCGACCAATGTTAGTATCTTCCTAAAGAGAGCATACCCTCATGAGTTCAGTGGTGGTCTCAGATTTTTAATCCGAGTATCCGCTCGTGATTTATATGAATTTGAAAAATAAATAAACTTTATTTTATTATTTTATTTACGATTATGCCATTTTTGGGTTTTCTCACCAAAGGCTTGCGCCGACTAAACTTAAGTAGCACCTAGGGTAAACCCGTCATCCTAAATGTAATGGTGCCTTCGTATTTCTGATCCGGAAAAATTTTTAAGAGTTATTCCACTTTGTCAGAAAAAACTGCTTACGCACGCTAATTAAAGCTTAACAAAACTTCAACGAATCATTCCAGGCACTCTGGGCCCCGAAATCGCGCGCTGTTAGATTTTACGGTCTCGAAATAATTCTATATAATTAAAAAAATTACATGGAAAATCTGGGTCTTTAAATTCTTCCCACCTTAGGGATTTCCATCCCCGAAAGCCAAATCATAGACTAAAGAAATAAAAAGGGGGTACTGAGCATGAATCTGAGCCTCCAACTCCCAAGAACTCCCCAGGAGTTTCTCGTGCCACCAATGAATGTGCACCAGAGGTATAATCTACCCACAAAGGACTCGCTCCTGTTGATCCTCAATCTCTACTGGAACCTCTGTAAACGTCGTCCCATCATCAAAGTCCAGCTCGCCATGGTCGATGATGCGTGATGGATCATGAACGCATATCCTCAACTATGACACATGGGACAGATTATACACCTGATGCATCTGTGGGGGAAGATATAGATGTTATGCTACCTCTCCCACTCTGCTCAGAATCTAGAAAGGTCTGATGAACCTCGAATATAGCTTGTCACCCCGTCCAAAACTCTATAATCCTCTTCGGTGTGAGACCCTTATGAGGACATGGTCTCCCTAATTTTGACTCCAAAGGTCTCAGTCCCTTACCTACATAAGACTTTGGCTGGATCTGTGCAGTCTTCACTTGCTGACAAGTAAGGCATCGTGATACAAACTCTGTCATTGCTTCCTTCATCCCTGGCCACCAGTACTAACGCCAGAGTTCCAGGTACATCTTCGCCACTCCAAGATGTACCGTTAAAGAGGATTTATGGATCCCCCTCAACACCTCCTCTCAAAGTGTCACTAGCACCACAGTGCGTTATTTTAAGAGGATGACATTCTCCCTACCTTCAGAAAATCCTTCAGGAGATCATCCTAAGGATATCTGAGCACATCGGGATTCACAGTCAACGTCCCAAGATGTGCCTCCCAAATTCTCTGAAGAATTGGGGGAGTGACATTCATAGACTAGAGGTAAGCTTCTCTATCTGTATCCACGAAGGATATTTGCAGCACGACTATCTGCCTTGATGCCTTACTCAGCCGTTGTAGACTAGACCTCCTGTTGAGTGTGTCTGCTACCATGTTCCCCTTCCCTGAAGTATAGACTATCTCAAGGTCATAGTCCTGGATTAACTCTAGCCATCACTATTGTTTCTTCTTCTGAAAGATCTATTGTCGCTTTTCCATCCATAGGAAAGGTCCCCCCTTCTTTTTCAAAGCTGTCAAGGGTGTCGCTACCCTGGAGAAGTTTGGTACAAATCTTTGGTAGTACCCAACCAATGCAGAAGTCTCTCTCCCTTCTGGGAGGTAATCCTAGAAGAATGTTTTGAAAATATGTCCCCACACTCTGCCACTCCTGTTGGGAACTGAAAACCCAAAACTTCCACTTCCATAAGGTTAAGGCTGGCCAACTCAAGAGTGATCGGTTTCACCCTCCTATGCATGAGTTTATCTTATGCTGTAAGGGTTTCCTTTTGCGCCGAGCAAGGAAAACCCCATTCCAACATTGTAGATAAACCACAAACTTTTTTCCTAATACAGTCAATATGAGTATGAATTGTGGATGACCAGTCCATACCCAAACTAACGTCGTAAGGCCTCGACGCTACCACCAAGAAGTTCCAACCAAAACTCTCACCTCAAGGGTCAGATCACACCATTGGAATAAGTGTGATTATCGAGTCTCCTCATAAAGGTGTCTCCAGATGTAAGGGTAAAGTATTCATTTTAACCAGAAACTTGAGGTCTTGAACAAGATTCATGGTAAGAATGAATTATTGGTACCTATGTATATTAATAATGCAACTATTAATAGACACAGACCGTACCTTGAATAATTCATGGATCCCTTGGGTCACACTCCTTGACCATATGCAGCTCTTCCCTTCCCCTATCCTCCATCTCCCTAAGCCTGGCGGGGACCACATTGGGATGGTGGTTGTAACATGTCGAAATGTATACCACCTCATGCTACTCTCCTAGCTCCACTTCCACGCCTGCTTCCATATAGATTCATTTGTCCCTATCACTTCCTCTTCCCGAAACATTTTACACACCCAAGTCTCTGAGACTAGCATCAGTTTCCCACTTTCCCACTAATAACATTCACTGGATGTATCCGCTCAGCCAAAGAACATTAAACCACAAAGGTTCTCTATAGCACCCTAACATAAGTAGGAATGAATAGAGAAATAGTGCTAGCTTAGATGTCCCTAAACACACCTCTCTTAGAGGTTTGATCCCTGAATCACTGACTGTACTATATTCATACAGTACCTGGGATGGGTTGTACGCCTCGACGAATACTCAGCTACCAACATGTCATCCTTCTAAAGCTATAAAATCTCTAGGGAAAACTTATCCCTTAGCTCTTTATGGAAATATACCCCCTTCTCTGAGGAAGTTTCTCAAGATTGTCCATAGAAAAAGTCACCTCTTTGCAAGATCAGGGTAATATAAACCCTTTCATAGTCCTATTGAGCCATGTAGAAGGCTCTCTACCAGGATCTCCATATGATCGAATGATGCCCTGTTTAGATAGAAACTTGCCCACCTCCTCAATCCATTCCTTATCCTCCTGTGAGTTAGGCTCGCCTTAGAACCTGAGGGGTATCCAATGTAGAAACACGTGTAAGGCACTAAGCCTACATGTGTCCTCTACTGGTACCACCGGTTGTAACTTCTAACCAACGGGCAGTGATATAGATGGCACACTACCCGAAGGTACCATCTCAGACAAGGGTCTATGTACCGAAGCTTCTTCACCCTGCAGACCATCCTCATGGTCACGCACTGGAAAAGACTAGAAACTAAGATCACCATCTGCTCTACTGGGGTCTCAACTAGGCGGAAAACTCTATCCACAGCCTCCAGCCAGTCCTCAGCCGCCTATGGGTCTGTCTCACCTCAGAACATTGAAGGCATCTGATGCTAAAACTCGTGCAATGTGCTTAGTTGGCATTCACCCTCTGCCGATGGGGCTGGTATCAACGGCTTCCCAATGGGACATGGTGTTGCTGGTACACCACCCAAAGGTGATAACGCTGTAAGAGGGCCCTGCACTGAGGCCTCATCGCTCAGTAGACCATCATTGCATACTCTCTTAGGAATCCTAGCTGGCTATCTACGTGGTTGCATCCTGATAAAGAACAAGTGTGCCACTGTCATTAAGTTATACCTGGTGAGTTGACTCAAATATATCATAAGAAAAAATTTTGAAAAACACACGCAATTAGTGTTTTTGTGTGCTAAGTTGGAAATCATAATTCAGGGTCCTGATGTATGGATACGTCGGTCGCCGCACCAACACTGGATTCCCCAAACTGAAAACCAAAATCATAACACTCAACACTATTTCCACAAAGAAAATATCAAAGTCCTAGTTCTTTGGTAGAACTGACTCCTCTTATACCACTTTGTCATGACCCGTCCCCTGAGGCTCGTGTCGTGACTACCCCAATCCCACCTTCCATAGGCAAAGGGTTCTCAACTAGCACGAAAGGCATATTCCCTAAAATAGGAAGGAATTTCCTTAAAAACCTGTACAAACACACGGTCTGAGAACACAACAAGAAGAAATTGTGAAGTAAATTGGTGTAGTAAAAGTGTACTAAAAGTGAAGGGGTCTAAAGGGCGGCCCATAAAGGGAGGCCCACAAAGGCGTCCTGGCCCGTAAGGGGGGCAGCCCGCAAAGGGGTGGCCTGAACTACAAGGGGCGGCCCGCAAAGGCGGTGGCCTGGTAGGGCGGTGGCCCGATACAGCGGCGGCCTACTAGGGCGGTGACCCGCTAGGGCGGTATCCTGGTCTGAGGGGGAGTGTGGCCCGACCCGATGTGGGGCGCAGTCTGGTCTGAGGGGTAGCGGGGCCCATTGTGGGGTCTTCCCTAGTGGTCATGGGGGATGTGACCCCCCGGGCCTCCCAAACTCCTAAAAGGCCCGGAGGCCATTCGTTTTGTGAATCGGCGACACCGCATGGGCGTCGTTCAGGCACCGTGGAACCCGCCGGAGGAGCGGGTTCGACCTCCACTGCGGCTTCAGCCGTGGCTATTGTTCACTGGCGGTGCGCTGGTCGTGCCGCCTCTCACTCACCGGCGGCATGGTGGTTGCGCCGCCTCCCTTTCTGCGGATAGTTGTCATGCCGACCACCTCCTCTGTTCGCTGCGGCTGACGAGTCATGACCCCCTTTGCTCACTGGCGGCATGCGACGGCGCACCGTGCCTCCTCCGCTGCTATTAAATGTCGGCCACTCCGATAACCACCATGGCTCTGTGTCGCGGCCACCTCTTCCGGCGTACATCGAAGTGCTATCCCCAACATAGCCGGTCGGTATCGCCACGCTATCGGTCTTCCATGGAGGTGCAAGGATAGCAAGATAGCAGTGAGTTTAGGCCGGGTTCATTAGGCTCGCACCCTCCACATTAGCTCGTAAACATGAGGGAGATTAAGGGTTTAATAATCAATTGAATTAAACAACAATCAAAACCCTAAAAAGATACCCTGTAACCTCCCATAAAAACGAATTAATCATGGATCAACCTATTAGTCGGTTGGTCTGCATTCTTCGTATTATTCAAGAACAAGAGATAGGAAATCATTTAAATTGCATAAATGAATAAACCCCCTACCTCAAACCATTAGAGAGCGCTCTCAATTGAGGAAGTCTCATTGTTCGCTGTTCCCGCAATAGGTTCCCAACGACACTGCTCATAGGTCGTCCTTTGGTTTGTGATTTGGTGTCACTCATCACCTCTCAATGGGATCAGCTCCATCCTCTAAGGGTTCGGCATCACAGAACTCCTCCAGCACTTCACTGCTTGGCAAGGATGTGCCGATACCCCTCCCCAAGCTCCATATATATAGGAGATGGGGAGGGTAAGTAACGACGTGGATAATTAATGGGGCTCATAAATTAGGAACCTTCCTAATTCTCCAATGACATCATTACTTAGGATTGGTAGGTCAAGCCATTTATTGGCTTGACACATCGCTGACCCCACACTCTGCTTCTCCGTTGGAGGATATGAAATAAAAAAATAAAATTATTTCATTTCATTTATTTTAAAAAGTCACAAAACTTAACTTCTTTTTCAAACCTACTGGGGTCAAAGTAAAGTCTCCCTTAAGTGAATCCTGGTGATGCGGATTCAACAGTGTCCTTAGATTTTTAATCCGAGCACCAGTTCAAAAGTTAGAAAACATCGTTTGTGCATTTACTAAACATAACTTAAAAAAGTTAAATAAATTAATTATGTTCACCCTCGACCCGCACTAGTTGAGGTTAGGATCCTCCTAATGAGAACACACCCTAAAAAAATCAACGGTACTCTCGAATTTTCAATCTGATTTATCATTTAGAAGTTATTGATTTTACAATAAAATAAGTGTCACTTAATTATTTTATTTACAACCAAAAACTAACTTTCACTAGTGTCCCATGCCGGCCAATGTTAGTATCTTCCTAAAGAGAGCATACCCTCATGAGTTCATTGGTGGTCTCAGGTTTTTAATCTGAGTCACCATTCGTAAGTTATAAGCATTTGAAAAATAAAATAACTTTATTTAATTATTTTATTTATGGTTATTCCATTTTAAGTTTTTCTCACTAGAGGCATGCGCCGACTAAAATTAAGTCACACCTAGGGTAAACCTTCCATCCTGTACGCAACAATGCCCTCAGATTTCTGATTCGGGTAATTTTTTAAGATTTATTCAACTTTTTCAGGAAAACTGCTTACGCGTGCTAATTAAAGCTTAACAAAACTTCTACGGATCATTCCGGGCACTCCAGGCCTCAAAATTTCACACCATCGGATTTCACAGTCTTGAAATAATTCCATATAATTAAAAAAAATACATGGAAATCCAGTTATTTACAGTCCTTATTCTTTTTCTTCATGTAGTTCCTCTAATTTATATTCCATAATATTTTGTAAATTGGATTTGAATTTATTAAACATATTCCTTACTCCATACATGTTAAATTCTTTTTCTATTATTCTCTATGTGCACTTGTGGGAAGAATTGTTGGCCAATAGAGTTTTTATTAATTAATTTTTTGACCATAGATTTAAGTGCATCAGCCTCTTCTAACTAATCATAAAATTGATAATCCATTATTAAGTAAATGGAATACTCTATTTTTCTCAACCTAGCAATGTAAACAAATATATTAAGTATAATGGATGAAAAATAAAAAATAAAAATAGAAATCATGTGAAGGTGTAGAATTAATGAAATGAGGCACATATCCTCCCCAGCAATAGAGCTAAGCGATGTGAGGCTATTTCATGCCTCAAAATTAATGGATATTTTTTCAAAAGAATATAATGCAACTATAAAAGATGATTATGGGTCATTTTATCAAGGAAGGGGTTACTCATCATTGATATCCAGTTTAATCATAATTATTTATTTAATTTTAAAAGAATAAAATAATGTGGGTGTAGTTTATGTCTGTGAATGGTAATATATGTTAGATAATTAAGAATATAAAGAGGGTTAATTTGGGTATGGTCCTCAGATGTTCCTCCCAAACCACTCAATCATAATTTCTTAATAAAGATATAAAAACTCTACCAATAAACTCAATAAGAAACTCAAAACCTCAAACCACTAACCCTTTACCTAGTAATTTAGGTTTAGACAAAGGCATATAATGACCACTTCACTCACTATCCTTACCCTCCCAAAGTGATAAAGAACCCTCTAAAACTCATTTATCCTCCTCAAAACCTTCCACTATAAGTAGTGTGAGGAACCAAGGGGGTGTTTGTGTGTGTGCAAACCAAAAGTGAGAGAAGGACCTGATATAAACATATGAAAAAAATGAAAAACTTATACTACATCATTCATTTATACCTAACATTAAGAGATCTTCAAAATAAACTCATCACCAATAAATTATACTTCAAGAATAAATATGGGGGAATTATCCTTATCCCAACCACAAGAGTCCTATGATGCCATCACTATATTTTACAAAACTATAAAAAATGAAAGAAAAGGAAAATCCCATAGCCAAATCAGAGTCAAACCCAGATTATTGTGACCTTCTTATTCTTTTAAAGGATTCACAGTAACTCCCAAGATCTCCCATTAATCACATGATCACTCCATACGTAGGTTTATATTCTTTTTACATTATAGATTTTAGGAGGTTCCAACTTCAATCATCTTCATCGCCACTCCTTAGACATCTCTCATGTGCATTGGTTCCCTTGTTTGAATGGATGAGTACCACATGGAGATCTTCATCAACCATTTCCAGATTTTTCTATGAAGAGTTATGAGAAATATGATTTTAGTATAATAGTATAATGCATGGAGGCCATGTGGAAAAAAGATAGAATCAATTTCTTGGGTGCAACTGAGCCATATTTCTCTTACCAATGGTTTCATAAAACAGTTGGTATAGGTAATTCAAAAAAAACCAGCTTGGTTTTGATCCCAGCACCTGCTATTTATAATCCAATGACTTAACCACTAACCTAACATGAATTTTTTTATCATAATTTCATAAATATATATATGTATATTCATAAGTATTTTAACTTTTCATTTATTTAATGTTATTTGAAAAAATATTCCATAAAAAATATGTGTACCTATACTAACAGTTCTCAAAACCATTGGTATAGACCTATACCAATGGTTTTGAGAACCATTGGTATAGGTTATTTTATTTTTTTAGTTATACCAATGGTTTTGGTGAAACCATTGGCATAGGGTGGACCTATACCAATGGTTTGGCCAAAACAATTGATATAGTTCCAAATTAGTGACCTATACCAATGGTTTTGGACAAACTGTTGGTATAGGTCCTATTTCTCATAGTGATGAAAATATATTAATTATGGTCCAGGGACACTTATGTATCGATTGGCCTATACATAAGGGTTTCCCCTTCATTAGTTTTTCTTAGTTCCTTCTTAATTATAAAGGCATAAATCTTACATATCATCCAAATGATTATATGTATCACTATACAAAGCCAGTCCGATTCTAAATTCCACATGCCCTCTATCAAATATTTACAATTCCTTAGTGTGGTCTTGGTTTTCTTATGTATTAGTACACCCATACATAAGGCTTTCCCCTTTACCTAAAAATTCTCCAAATTATCCAAATAAAATATGGCCATGCAACATTAAAATTCAAAATATTAATTAACCCACTAAAAATACGTTTTTAGGCTAGTTTAAATTTATTTCATTATGAACACAATAAAAAATCATATATATTTATACTATTCTAAAATTTATTTATATTAATTAAAATAAATATATACTAAAAATAATGTGAAAATGGGGCTTGATCAGCCATGCATGAGGGGAGAAAGGGGGGAGTCCCTCCTCTATATTTTTTCCCTCTATTTATAATAATTATCAAATTATTATTATTATAACAAAAGCCTAATTTTTAGAATTATCCTAAATTTCCTTCATTTCCATTACACTTAAATTCTAAACACAAATTAACTAATGGTATTAGCATAAAAATAATAAAAAAAATAAGAAAATAATATTTTGATAATAACTATATCTAAACAAAATATTCATGACATGCTATAACATATATATTTTAAAAGAAAACATAAACTGTAATTTTGGAAATACATTCCATTAATCATAAAAACATAAAAATTATTGAGTAACATCCTTATAATATCCTATAAATCAATTATGAAGGGTCTTGGGATGTTGTGACATAGGAACAAAAATTGAGTCAACTATGACAGATATATAGTTTATATGCATGGTTACCCAAACAGTGTATTACACACTACCTCAACTTTCAAATGAGTGTGATTTCTATGCACGGTTTCCCAAATCTTGCAAAAACTGTGCGTCTATAAAAAAATTCAAAATAGAGTTTCAAATTTTTATTATTCTTAATTCAAAAATATTATTATAATAACATTTATTGAAAAATTAATAAGTGAGCCATCACATAGCATGTGATGTCCATGAAATTATTTTGATGGAATTTTTCCATTAATTTTTTCTTAACTCTAGTCACTTGTCAATAATATATGATGATTTAAGAGACAGAATCATAGGTCTGTGGATCCAGTTTAAGGTTGGGGTGTTTTAGACAGGGTTGCTATATCATTCCTTTACTCTATCTATAAGAAACACACAAAATGATGAGAATTTTAGCAAAAAAATATATTTATTTATAGATAATATTGTTCCTTAGGATTCAACACACAAAATTTATAAAGTTCATCACTTATAAAGAAACATTTCTTTTAATAATAATATCATGAAAAAATTATTATTAGGTGTTCTACTCACATGATATTTTGGATTTTTCTTTTAAGTACACTTTTCATAAAAAAATAATTATGTAAATTAATTATCTTAGTTAAATCACCACAATTAAATTGAATAAATTATATAGTATCACCAACATCCTAAAAGAAATGAATAAAAATTTTGAAGGAACTTGACTAGGAGAAAAATAAATAAATATTCAAAAAAATAGAACACTACTAGGGGTGACAATGGATAAAGTGCCAATAAAAATGGAGGCATCTAAACATAAACTCATGTAATGTTGAAAATAAATTCTAGAACACTAGATTAAATAAATAATTTAACACCCATTTATTTTATAAATGAGTATTTCATGTAACACTTAAACCTAATCCAAATTTGGTTTAGAGATATCTAAAACTGATTTAATCAAGTTGGTAAGCACTACTAGGAAAATGGACTTTCATAGATGTGGATGTGGAATCACCAAATGATGACTATAAAAATTTTAAAAAAATTCCACAAAAATTTCTCCTTCTCCCCTTTTCCCCATCCCATTTACAGCCCTAACAATTGTTTACCCTCTGGCCTCCCTACCTTTTTTGTCATTATCTTTCTCCCATTTTCCATCGTTCTCCTCATCCAACCATTCTACATCATTCTCTCCTAATTCCATCTAGTGTTTCCCCACACTCACAACCCCTAAAACTATCATCCGTCATTATACCCCTTCCATAACTACACTCACGCCCTCTTTAATGGCCTATATCGCAAGTCTATTACCTTCTCCAATGTTCCCCTTAATGCACTTTTTTGATTTTATAAAATCCATACTATGAGATGTGTGCAACCTGATACAAAGATAGTACATTGGTAATCAAAATACACAGACCAAAAGAACCAATTACAAGAACCAATCCAAAATACAACTCCAAATTTGAAATTCAAATCTGAAAAAGGAAACTGGTAGTATGTGAAAATTGAGAGGGATGCTCGTTGGAGATTCCTTGATCCCAACACCAACACCTAGATCAGTGTCACAACCAAGATACATAACCTAGAGGAACTATAGGAACTAAGATCAGAAGGGGTGCAACAAAACATCCAAGGGGGAAAGAAAGCAATGCAAAAAATAAAATCCGCGCATAAGAAAGGAGTTGAATAAAGAGAGAGATAATGGGTGAAATCCCATATACTAGAAATTTTTGGCCAGGTACCTAGATAATAGGTTTCTATTTCCATCATCATATCTATATTTGGGTATTGGATTAAATAATTTGTGTTGTCCTGAATCCATTTTTTATGAAAACCAAAATATGGGATGTGGGAAACCTAAAAAAACCACCAAATTTCGATAGTACACCCAAAATTTAAAAACATAGACTTAGTTTTTCAAATTACCAAAGAGGAGAAAATTCAAATTTCAAATGTTAAAATTTGAAAGCATAATGCTGATAGGTTTTCACACCTGAATCCAAGAACCACACATGAATCGAGGACATGATTTTTGTAGTCACGACATTCACCACCGCTTGTCGATGACACCTCTATAATACTGAAACTACCATACTATTGGGATGAAAACCTCTTATCTAGAACCATTTCCACTGAGTATATGTTTTAATCCATAACTAAAATGTTTGTTTAATAAAATTTTACAATAAATTTAAAAACTATTTCAAGGGACTAATGATTATAAATATTACTAAATTTTTCAATAAATTAACTAAATACATGAATTTAAATTTATAAATCTTTAATTATCATTATCATGTATTTATTTTTACAATGATCTTTGGTGAAAATGGATGTTACAAAAATTAAAATGTTTTAAATATGGTATTTAAATAATTTTATTTATGAATTTAGTTAGATCTTTTAAGTGAGTAATTATGTTTAATCAAAAAACATTCATAAATAAAATTATATAAATTCTAAAATTAAAATCAAAATATATGATCTTCATTATTATTCAAAATAAATAATCAATAAACAATAGAATAAAAAATAATAAAATGCACAATAATAAGTACTTGAGATTTTTATGAGTTTTAATTGAAATATAAAGGTTATGTTATTCCCATCATTAGTGGTCTTCTGGTTTGGATTTAGAGGGGTGAGAGGAAGTTCATGAGGTCAAGTCCTTGGGTATGTGTGTTTAGTGATATTTATTTTTGAAACAACCCGACCCAAAGGGGATCGAGCGACAACTACCCCAAGTCCACCTCCATAGGTCAGAGAATGGTGACAAGTGATGAAAGTAATAACTAATATGGGAGGCCTTTTCCTAGTGAACATGTACTCACTCACCCAACCATCTCCATGTAGAAGTTTAGAGGAATAATAATAAAAGATAAAACATCTAGATAATAATCCATGCATGTAAAACCTTTAGGGAATACAAGAGAATGATAGTGTAAACTAAAAATGAAAAATGAGAAAATATATGACCAACCTAAAAGATGTCCCAACTTGAAAATAACTGGAAAGTTAAGTATTGAGAGAGCCAGGATCCAAATCTCCAAGCCCCGACCACCGTACATGGTCTAATGTACCAGGGTATGTAACTACCCAAAATTTGATTAATGAAAATTCCTCTTGATCTAATTAAATGTCTTATTATGTAAAATGGTTATATAAAATATTCACTTACTTGGTTTTATGTATTTGTATTTTAAAATACTATTAAGAATTTTTATCGTTGCTAATATATCCATTGAATAGTGATCACGTGATTAATATAAATATAGGGCTTTAACAGATCTAATTTACTCAGACAAAGGAAGTGATGACCTCATCCAGTAGAATTTCCCCATATGAAGCCCATTTTTTGGAGCTTGGAAAGGAGGTGGCATCATTGGGCTTCTCTCTTGACCAATCCCAAGCTAAGGTTGAACAATTTTAAGCTTGAGCAGAACTGCCTATGGGAAAAGTTGAAGTTAATAGAGATTTCCACCCGTGCAATGTTATCTGAGCCGCCTCAAGATTCTGTCACCATCGCATACCTTACCCTTAGGTCTTATGGGGGTGTTTTAATGGGTTATGTAAAAATACACTAGAACTATGATTATCTTCAATATTTTTTTATAGAATAAATAATATACATTCATTTAATTATTGTTACTTTGTAAATAGTTTTTAAAGCATAAATAGTATTTTTAGTTAATATTCAATTAAGAAATATATTTTGATGAATTAATGGATTTTTGAACTAAATAATATTTTAATAAAATATTATTATTAATAAATTAATTTTATTAAATATAAATGATCAAATAGTTTTTATGAATATAATTGAAATTTTTATTAAGGTTTGAAAGTTGTTTTTATCAAAACCCATGATTTTTTTAGAAATTTTGGTTTTTATTTTTAAAGTAAAAAAATTAACATATTTATAAAATTATTTATATAAAATTATTATTATTTTTGGAATTGTGATGTCAAAATTATCTAATGATGAATTTTTCATAATTTTTTGAGACAGTCGAATTTTTGGGTAAAAATTAAATATCGATTAATTATATAATGTGTTTTGTAACATCATAATGACCCAATAGTGATGTAATAAAATACTATAAACAATATTTTTGGACAATATATGTTTTAACATTAAAATAATTTGATTTTAGGTTTATTTGATTTATTTTACAAATCCTTAGTGGACCCTCCAAGACTTATAAAACATTTTAACTTTTTAAATTGATTTCCTTAAGTGTGTGACTCACCTACACATAAGAAAGCCTAATATTTTAATAATTTAGGCCATTGGACTTATAAAATAATTTGTTAAACTCCCCTTTGGAAAAAATCATGGGAAAACCCATGGGTTGGTTTGTGGTTTTGATTAGTTTAATGTGTAGTGTCCAAAACCTAAATAATAAAAAATTACCTCCCATTTCCTATATAAACCCACCCAAGATCCCACTTCCTCTTAACTCAAAGCCTTTGGAGCTAGAACAACCCATTACCTCCTCTCTCTATAATCCTCTAAAGTTTCCCCAATCTCCCAATAATCCTCTATCAAGCCCCTCCCAAGCCTTTTGGATCACACTTCCAAGTAAGGAATTTCTTCCTCTCTCATTTTTATCCAAATTTCATTAAGTTGTTATAAACTTTTATTTTCAATTAAAATTATTGGGGTATAATATCACACCTCCACTATACTTCCATAATTATTTTTGAATGATGATATACCCCCTTTCTCTCTCATTAATGCCTCCCAGGTACACCTATTACCATGCCAAAATTCCGTAAGGAATTTCTCTCCCCTTATTTACATTCAAGTGATTCTTTTGTATTATGAATCTAAATTCCATTAATTATGTTGGGAAATGTATATATAATACCCTATTACTTTAAATTTCATTTAAATATGATGATACATCCATTTATATCTCATCAACCATTTTTATGAATTCTTATGTCACGATGTTATGCTGCTGAAATTGCATTGCGATTTTCCAAGCCAAGGTCACTGTGTAGTGAATACCATGCTCATTTCTCTATTAAGGGTACTCAAATTTATGCACATTTACTTATTTATTATAGAGTTTAATGTATGAATTACACATTATTTTATCTTGGAATAAATGGTTATGTTTAATGAATCCATGTTGTATGATCTAGGTGGCACACTTATGCATGAAATGAAATGATTAAGAAGGGTGCACTCTGATAGTGCTCCAATGCATTGGGTAAAGATTAGTATCATGATATGTCAATTACAATGAGGTTTTACTCATGATAATTCAATTTCAATGATATTTTACTCATTCTCCATGTGCAATGAGCCTTAGCTCATGATAATATCATGTTAAATGTTGTTTCCACATTTCCATGTTATGATAATCATGTTATATCATGCCTTTATATTCATGTTTCTCATATTCTCCATTGATATTACTATTGCCTAACATGTATTGTATTCTTCATGTTATGCCTTTTTACTCCCATAATGGTCTTTATAGCTCACCCTTTATGCATGTTCTTAGGTTATCTCATGCAATGCTAAGTACGAAGGAATGATGTTGTCATGTAAAATAAGTTTTCAATAAGATGTTATGTTTTATATTTGAAGATGTTATGTAATGTTCCTAATCCTAAAAGACACTAGACCTCTTTATCATCTATGTTGTATCAAGTGAAGGTTTTATGTAATAAATTATGTTTAAGTGTGAAATAAGGATCAGGGTTGTTATAGTTGGTATCAGATTATAGGTTTAGTTATTTTTGGGATTAGGATTAAAAAACCCCAGGGAAAGCCTTATGGATAAAAATAAGTATAATAAAAACATCCATAAATTTTGTTGAGTATTGAGTAAGTGGTTTATTAATAAAATATATCCATGTCTGGATACGAATAGGTAGAGGTGGCTCTGGCACAGATGTATCTAGGGGTAAAACCTGAAAACACCACTTTGAGCTAGACTCGAACGGGAAATGGTGCACGACAACGGGCCTTGCTGCACTCTTGGTTACAACACTCCTGAGTGATATTCTTTGGTAAATTCATAATCTTAGTATGAACCATTATTAAGGGAATAAAAAAATTCGCCTAAGAATATATGTTGGGAAGTAGATCATGGATAACATAGATTGAAGCCTATAAATTCATAAGTTAAGGAAATAAAAGTAATTTATAAGTCATCTATTTTTGTCTTTGGATTACCCTTTATGTGTTACCCATAAATTTCCTTTTATCATTGCTAATGGCCAGTAATAGGAGCACTCGGGCTAACAACCGATGTGAAGATCAATGTGATTATTGTTCTAATGAGATGCCCAATCTGATAGGAGCGAGAATTGTGAACTTCGTCATGATACTCTCTCAGTTAAATCAAGTTTTGAATAGAATCATGGGTCAAGAGGAATGTTCAACCCCCCCCCCCCCCAATAAAGGACAAGTTTCAATCGAGAGATTCATGATACAAAGGCATCCTACTTTAAATGGATCATTTGATCCCTAAATCATCGAACAATGGATAAACTCAATTGAAAATATCTTCTCCATCCTTCAATGTTCTGAACAAGAGAAGGTTCTTCTGGCTGCTTATCATATGGAGGGTGAAGATAATCAATGGTGGAAATTTATCAAAAATACGAAGCCTGACGAAGAGATCGAGGCGTTGGAATGGAAGGATTTCTGGAAAATGTTTTTTGATAAATATTTTTAGTGGACCCTCCGACTTAAGATGGAAAGGGACTTCCTTTCCCTCAAGCAAAAAGATAAATAATATGTCAGAGCGTATGAGGAAAACTTCACAAGGCTTTCACAATATGCCTCTGACTTTTTCATTACCCACAAATGTAAGTTTGACTGCTTCTTTGGTGGGATAAAACCTAGCCTACGGAAATCCCTAGCGATCCGTGACTTTGATAGCTATGAGGAAATTTTCTGATGTGCCCTCAAAGTCAAAACGGGGATCGGCTAATCTCAGGGTTATCATGGAGATAAGAAGCATAAGTTGGATATTAATTATGGAGGTCCGATGGATAAATACAATGGTGCTAACAAAATCTAGCACCCCACTTGTCAAATGTGTGGAAAGAATCACCCCGGAAATTGCCTGAAGGGGACAAGGAAATGCTTTAGGTGTAGAAGATAAGGGCACCTAGCCATTAACTGCTAATAAGAAAAACCGCGGCTGTGATAGAGGAGAGGAATGATCCGTTAGACCCTCAACACATTATTCATTGCTTCAACTACAAAGAACCAGGGCACTTTGAAAACCAGTTCTCTAAGACAAGGGTTTTTGGAGGCAACCAACAACCTCCAAGGAAGCAAGGGCAATCTTTTTCCATCACTACCACTGAAGTGAACCCTGACAATGAAGTGGTGATAGGTATTCTAGTTATTCATTCAATAATAGTGAATGTACTTTTTCATTATGGTTCTACGCATTCTTTTATATCCAAAATTTTTAGTAGAAAATTCGCAACACCACCAAAAATCATGGAAGTAAAGATGTCGGTGAGTACGAAAAATGGATCAATCATTGCATCCCATGAATATAACTCCTCCCCTATCATAATTTGTGGATTGAACTTCCCAGAGAACCTCATCATACTACCTATGGTGGAATTTGATGTAATTCTTGGCATGGATTTTCTTTCCTTATATATATCCAACACAAATTGTCGTGAGAGGGAAATCACTCTCTATATGGCGAATCGACCCCCAATTCTGTACAAGTGCAAGGAGGAGGGTGAATCTTATTTAGCACCATCATCTCAAGTGTGGATATTAATGTCCTATGAGCATGCATATCTAGCTCAGATGATTGAGTCTAAGGAAGCAACCATCCTTGAACACATGCCTATTGTGAGGAAATTTTCTAATGTGTTTCCCAAGGAAGTGTCTGGTCTTCCTCTTAGAAGAGATATTGAATTCTCAATTGATTTTATACCTAGGTCATTGACAATATCCAAGACTCCATATAAAATGGTTTTTGTGGAGCTTGAGGAGTTGAATAAACAACTACAGGAGAATCTGGATAAATGATTTATACGCACTAGTGTAGAAAATGTTATTTACGTTGGTTATTTTTTATTTTTTACGTCGGTTTTTAGCTGACGTTAATACGAACGACGTTATAAATAACATTTTTTACGTCGGTTATTTAAAAACTGACGTAAAAAAACATAACATCGCAGTGTTTATCACGTCGGTTAATTAATAACCAACTTGCAAAAACCGGGGGGGTTATAACTTCGGTTATTATATAACCGCCGAGATAAACCGGGGGGGTTTATCACATCGGTTATATAATAACCGACATTATAAACACGTGCGGGGGAGTTTATCACATCAGTTATTAAATAACTGATGTGATAAACCCCTGGGAAATGGTTTATTATATCAGTTATTTAATAACCAACGTGATAAACCATTTCCAAGGCCTTTTATCACATCGGTTATTAAATAACTGACGTGATAAACCATGCCACGGGTGTTTATCATGTCGGTTATTAAAAAAACCGATGTGATAAACCCTTCCCGATTTCTTTATCACATCGGTTATAAAATAACCGATGTGGAAGAGAAATTTTTTTATAAAAAAAAATCAAATGCAGTCCTCTGCGCTCCCCCAGAAACAACCAGAAACCAAATCAAGAATTCATACCACAAAAACAGAAGGATATCAAAACAAGAACTAAAGCAAATTTAAGCATTTACATTGATAACATATAAAACTTACCCCACTTGACAGTCCCCATCACACCCCTGGATAGCACCCTGACCCCCTGGATAGCCCCAAACACCCCAAGACAGCCCCAAACACCCTGGGACAACCCCCTCATCCTCATGTATACCCCCCCCCCCCCACACACCCTGGAAAGCCCTCCCCCACCCCATTGGATCCCCCGCCACACCCCTGGACTGCCCCCTGACCCCCTGGACATCCCCAAACACCCTGGGACAACCCCCCCGGGACAGCCCCAAACACCCCGGGACAACCCCCCCACCCTCATGTATACCCCCCACACCCTGGACAGCCCTCCCCCACCCCATTAGAGCCCCCACCACACCCCTGGACTGCCCCCCGACCCCCTGGACATCCCCAAACACCCCGGGATAACCCCCCCACCCTCCTAAACAGCACCCCCTCACCCCCTCACCCCACTTAACAGCCCCCACCACACCCTTGGACTGCCCCCCGACCCCCTGGACAGCCCCAAACACCCTGAGACAACCCCCCATCCTCATGTATACCCCCCCCCCACACACCCTGTATAGCCCTCCCCCACCCCATTGGAGCCCCCACCACACCCCTGGATTTTCCCCCGACCCCCTGGATAGCCCCAAAAACCCCTGGAAAACCCCCCACCCTCATGTATACCCCCCCCCCCACACCCTGGACAACACTTCCACACCCCTAGACAGCCCTCCCACACCCCTGAAACAGACCAAAAAGTTACCGAAAACAAACCAGAACCCCCTCACCCCACTAGACTACCCCCACCACACCCCTGGACACTCCCCCCTACACCCCTGCACATCACCACCACCCCCTGTACATCCCCCACCCTCCTGTAGACCCCCCCCCCACCCCATGGACAGCACTCCCACATCCCTGGATAGCCCTCCCACACCCTTGAAATAGACCAAAAAGTTACCAAAAACAGACCAGAACCCCCTCAACCCACTAGACAGCCCCCACCACACCCTTGGACTGTCCCCCCCCCCCCATTCCCATGGACACCCTGGACCACCCCCCCCCCCCCCCCACTGGAATGCCCCCCACCCACCCCTGGAAACCCCCCTCACCCCACAAGACACCCCCACACCCCTGGACACCCCCTGGACAGCCTCCCACTCCCCTAGACAGCCCTTCCACCCTCCTAGAAACACTCCCACCCCCCTGGACTGCCCCCCCCCCACACACACCCCACCAGACAGCCCTCCCAGACCCCTGGACACCCCCCAAACCCACTGAACACCCCCCACACCCTTGGAACCCCTCCCCCCCAGAACAGAATCCATACCAGAAAAACCATCATAAGTAGACTAAAACAAGAAGTAGAGCAAAATAAGTAGACCAAAACAAGAAGTAGAGAAAAATTAAACATTCACATATATAACATTCAAAACTTACACTGTCAACTTCAAAAAAAACTTAATCCAACCTAAATGACTACCAAATACACAATTAAAATGACAATATTCAAAATTAAATTTTACATTACAAACAACTAAAATTCAATCAAACCTGTAAAATAATTTGACCACTCCACTTTTAAGTGTTTCATGTCTTCAGCAGTATACGGTTGAGGGTCATCAAAAATATACAAATGAAAAGGATAGTAGTTAACATGTATAATGAATAAATCAAATTGAAATATTATGGAAAAGTTTAAGAGGAAATCTTACCATGTCAAAATTCACAACTGTCCCAGTTGTTATTATTTCATACATAAATCTTAACATATAATATCCGCATTTGATGACGCCTTTTTGTTCATGACAATTCTATTTGAATGAGTATAAATTCAATATATTATTTTTATGTAATAAATCAAAAATTACAAATTATAAATGGATATTTACCTTCGCATTTACATATTTGATCTTTGCACTTTTTTTCTTTGTGTTTTTTCGAAAGTAGGCCCATGCCCTGTTAGAAAATAATACGAATGGGGTAAATTTAAAATTAATTATAATATATAAAACTATTAAGAAATTGAAACTTACTTTTCCAATATATTCTTAAAACTTTCCCACAAATCATCATGGACAGAGCATATCCAATAAAGTACTTTCTCCCTTGGGAAAAAAACCCCCAACATCTAATGATCACTGATAAAAAGAAATTTAACATTAGTGGTTTTTTATGTTAAATGATAATTAACTCTTTGAGAGAGATGTGTTTCATACCTCTCACAAAAAGTCATCATCCAACATTGTGTGACTATATTCTTTTCAAGTATTTCAGTAATATAAAGCATTCTTTGTTCCTCATCCAATGCACATGCTTCAGGGGAAATCAATTGCGGGTCCATGAATCCATATACATCTGTCAGCTCATTCCTCTCACAAATTTTATAAATATACCTAATACAAAACAGACATAAGTATACATTTTTAATAAATATAATGCAGGGAAAAGGTGTTAAGACTTACATGAAAAAAAAAAATTCACCACGTTGATGCCCAACTTATCTCCAGTAACAAGCTCCATGATATCAGTTTTTATAATCCCCACACTTATTACATGTCCACAAACATGAGCTTCCATTGGAAACTCATAATGACCCGCCAACAAATTTGAATATCTTGACAATCTGTCAAGACTACTAGAATCTGTATCTGATGTCATAGCCATTTGTCTTTATTGTTGTCTATACATTATTTCTTTACCTTTGAAGTATTCCTGTAAAAATAAATTGAAAAATATATTAGTTTTAAAATGATAAAAACAACTTTAATAAAAAAATAAAATAAAAGATATAACATTTATACCTCTATGGTAATGAGTGTAAGAAGTCTGGATGGCTAAATTAAAAAATGGCTGATACTATGTCCAACTGTCATCACCTCATCTGTAGGTAATGGTACCCAAGCTGATCTATCTATAATATCCTGTACAGTGACCCTCTGATTCTCTACCACTAATTGTTGATGATGAACTGTATCTCCTATACAATATACCAACCCATATGCAATTATATGATGTTGAGGATCATAAGCATACAACTCGTAATAAGTAGGAAGTTGTGGTGGAGGATTAGGATAAAAAATGGGATCCGCGGGCTGAGGTGGGGGAGTGGGAGCTACTGGCGGAGGTGGAGGATAAATAATGGGGTCTTTAGGGGGAGGTGGGGGAGTGAGAGATGTAGTCTAAAATTGTCTTTGCATGTCTGCAAACATAGATTGTACCGATGCTCTAATATTTTCATCCATCGTCACATTAATATTATGAACTTCGGCCTCCAAGGATTCAATTTTTTTTATAAACCCCCTCAACATTAGAAGTTGAAGAATGTGGCAACACTTTTCTTACCGATACACCTGTCGTATATCCTCTTACATGACCAGGATGTTCGGGCTTTCCCAATGCTACAGATAAAATATCTTGGCTCCCAGTAGCTGTAAATGTCCCCTGTGAACTCTGCTCCTCAAGAGAGTCCTGTATTAATTAATTGAACATTTCTGTAATGATTGAAATTATATGAAGAAAATAGTTAACTTAAATAAATAAAATAGATATCTTACAATCCTCTCAGCTATGATTCTTGATTCTTCTGAAAGATATTGCCCTTTTTTTTCCTTTCGAGCTCTCTTCCATTTTTCATGTCTAGATGGAGGGGATGGAAGGGCCACCTCTCCAGAGCTTGAAGACTCATCTCTTAGTTGTTGAAATTTTTCCGCCATCATTTGTTCTTCCAAAAATGCACACCCTCATCGAGATAAACTATGAGGGTATACATTTTTATATTGGATCTACTGATGATCTTTCCTTGTTTGCTGTAAATTAATAATAAGAAATCATTAACAAAACATTAATAAGATCATTTATATAAGAAAGCTTATAAAAGTTTACATTGCCCTTACCAAAAATGACTCTTTTCTTCTACTTTCAAAAAACTGTCTCCATGTGTCTTCATCTATAAAAGGATATATACGACATGGATTGTCATGACTCCTATGACCATAAATGAAATCAGATGAGAGGGTTGATTTGAAATCCCTCCATCTCCTGGAAGCCAACTATAAGCATTTCTTCCTGACTCCTCCAGTGTCAGGAATATCAAATGTCATCTAATAAAGAAGAGGTTAAACATATTATATATACTAAAAACATTTAAAGAATAGTCAAACAATAGAAAAATATCATACCAAAATCATCTCCCACAACTGAGAAATTATCGCTTTATCCACACTTCTCCAGTCATCATACAGAATGCTTACTTTTCTCTTAGCCTGAGTTGCTATAAAACTTTTAAAAATCTTTTTCATTTGGACCTCTAGGAATATCATCATCATCAAACTCAATGAGTATCCTCTGATCCTGCATACGGGAAAGTGCTAATTTTGGTAAACGTGTGCACCCATGTTTACCAACCTTTGAACTCTTTGTCGTAATAGGAGCACATGAGGAAGATTGGGGAACATCAAGAGGAGTATGTGAATGTTCCTCCCCAGAGGTATGACCAATATGCTCGTCTCCAGAATCATGTGGTTGATCAACTGAATGATCTATCATTATCTTTCAAATCAAAAAAACAAACATTAGTTCACAAATATACAAATTCAAATATTTTAATACTACTATAATCAGAAAATAGAAAAGTGTACTAAGTTACATAATAGTAAACATTGGTAATATGGTAAGCACGTTAAACAATGCTAAAGATGGTCAAGATGGTCAAGATGATAAACATGGTAAACATGGTAAACATGGTAAACCTGGTAAACATGGTAAAGTAATTGTCACTAAACAAAAATAATAGATATATAATTCATGTAATGGTAAACATGATAAAGTAAACTAAACGAACTTAAAACAAACTTAAAACAAACAAAAACTTATACTTATTTTGTTTTAATACATGTTTTAATAAATAAAAAACTTACAATATCTAACATTTTATGAAAAAAATAAATGTAAAAAAGAAATAAACATATGTTACCTGTAATTTTAGGAATGTACAAATGGATTGTTTTCCCAAATTCCTTCGTCGTGATTATTCCTTATGGCGCAAACCATGTCTTCAACATGCTCGTCATTATATTCTATTAATCTTTCCATGGAAGTAGGGATCTCACATAAATCAACATCTTCATCAAGTTCATCCTCACCAACATATTGTTTTTTCCTTTGTAAAACAACAGCCCACTACATATCTGATTGATCTACTACATAGAAAATTTCTTTTTTTCATGTGTTTCCATTATAAAAGAATCAGTTGTGTCTTCCAATCTATTCAGATTAACAAGTGTCATTCCAAATTCATCATTTCTGACACTGTTGTTACCGATAAACCATTTACAATTAAAAACAGGAACTTTAATTTTAAAGTAATCAACCTCCCATATGTATTTAATCACTCCATAACATGCACTTGATGCAGAATTGGGTTTCTGTCCTTAGCACTCGAAAAATGCATTACTTCTGCAAAAACCAATACACCACTATTCTGAACTACACTTCTATTGTCCTGAGCTTTTGTATGAAATGTATAGCCATTAATGTCATAACCTGGCCATGTTATCACATTTAAACATGGACCACCCACTATCCATTTTAATGTCTCTAATACATCTGATCTACCAAGCAAGGTCTTTTTAAACCATGACAAAAAAGTTTTGTTGTGCTCATTCAAAATCCACATTTCTTTCTTCTTTGGATGACATTGTTTCAACTCATTAATATGCAATGTGATATATAGTTGAGCATCAACTATGTTATTAAACATGTATGATTCTAACTTATTCATTTGTTCAGTTGAAAATGATTTGGATTTCAAGCCATGAATCCCCTTTACCTCATTATTAACTTGTTCGTGGTGAGATGGAGGAAAACCTATGTGTTGCGTCGTAGCCAAGTAGCTCGTACAAAACTCTGCTACCTCCTCAGAAATATACTTTTCAATAATGGAGGCTTTAGGTAGATAAGGATTTTTAACATACCCCTTTAATATTTTCATATACCTTTCAAAATGATACATCCAACGAAGATATACAAGTCCACAAAGCTTTATTTCTCGAACCAGATGAATCATTAAATGCACCATTATATCAAAAAAGGTTGGAGGAAAATACATTTTCAATTGAAAAAGTATAAAAATTGCATCTTTTTCTAAAATTTTCAAAGCATTCACATCAATCGCCTTGTTACAAATTGAATTGAAAAAATAACACAACTTCATTATAGTCTTTCTGACACGGATGGGAAATATTCCAGACAATGAAACTGGTAGAATTTTTTGCATCATTATGTGACAATCATGTGATTTCATACCTATCAACTTCAAGTCCTTCAATGAGACAAAAAAAATTACATTTGAAGAATAACCTTGAGGCACTTTGATATCATGAAGAGACTAAAAAAAGCTAATTTTCTCCCTCTTAAATAATTTATGACAATCCGGGGGAAGAAATGTTCATCTTCCTATAGGAGTGGGAGCTAACTACAAACGTATTCCCATTGATAGGAGGTCTAATCTTGCATTCAACCCATCTTTTGTCTTACCTTTAATATCTAAAAATGTTCCAATCAAACAATCACAGATATTCTTATCCATGTGCATGACATCAATATTATGTTTAACTTCATGATACCTCCAATATGGTAGCTCAAAAAATATTGACCTTTTATTACAAATATGTCTATCATTACCAGATTTCTGTGTCTTTACCAATGTCACATCATGGTTTTTCACCCTCTTAAAATACAGATCAGGGGGTAAAGGTTTTGTAGAATTATCAAATTCTTGTGAGACATTGAATGCCTTTTTTAGTCTTCTATAAGGGTGATCCATAGGCAAAAACTTTCGATGACCCATGTACAATGTTTTCCTCCCATGATGCAATTGACAATATGACGTCTGTTGTTCGCAAATTGGATATGTTTTATTCCCTTTAACACTGTATCCAGACAAATTTCCATACATTGGGAAGTCATTTGTAGTGAATAGAAGCACTGCATGTAGTTGAAAATATTCCATTTTATAAGAATCATACACCCTAATACCATCAGCCCATAACAGTTTCAAATCATCAATCAACGGTGACAAGTAAACATAAACATCATTGTCGGGTTGATTTGGATCAGAGATCATTATAATCAACATGACATATTTGGGCTTCATGAAAACTTCAGGAGAGAGGCTGTAAATTACCAATAAAACAGGCCATGAACTATGTGTGCTACTGAGGGTTCGGTATAGATTCATTCCATCTGTGCACAACCCTAGTCTGATATTTCTAATTTCATTTCCAAATGTAGAATACTGCGCATCAATTTTCTTCCATTGTGGACAATCAGCTGGATGACGTATTTTTCTATCACTTACTTGCTCATCAGCATGCCATCTTAACCTTTTTTAATCATGTGAATTAGCAAATAAATGTTTGAAACGATGAATTATAGGAAGATACCAAAATACCTTTGAAGGGATCTTTGTAATCTCTACATCATCCTGTGATTTTTCTTTCACCTTATACTGTGATGTCCCACATTTAGGACACTCTGACAGAAATTCATATTCCTTCCTATATATAATGTAGTCATTTGGATAGGCATGTATTTTCTTGTATCCCAATCCCATCAGGCATAATATTTTCTTGGCCTTAAAATGTGAATCTGGAAGATCGTTATCTTTTGGAAGAATGTCTTTCATCAATTGTAGTAGCTCTGTAAAACTTCTGTCACTCCATCCATGTTTCTCCTTCAGGTTAATCAATCTCAACACCGTCAACAAAACCGTAAAATCTGTACAACCAGGATATAATGGTTTTTCAGCATCACCATATAGACGCACAACTATCAATTCTATCTTAATTTTTTCTGCTATAATATCGTGAATCATTTCCTCAATTCCATCAGAGTTACCGTCTTACGAATCATTGTCATTAGTGACATTTTGTCTAGTTTCACCATTCCAAATCCAAGGGTTGTAACTCAGATTAAAACCATGACAAATCAAATGATCTTTTATCTCTCTATTTTTCAACTTCTTCATATTCAAACATTACAGTCATGGACAGAAAAAAAATGTCACTACTTGGAACATTTCATTTAAAAAATTCCAAAAATGCATCAACACCTTCCTTATATTCATTTCTCATTCTATGTGTCATAATCCAACTTCGACTCATTATTACCTATAACAAATATCAAAAATATATATATTTTTAAGATAAGAAAAATATATTTTTATATGAAAAATATCATAATTTGAATGTAAAACAATTTTGAAATATAAAATAAATCTATGCGTATTTAAAAAAATATGCTTGAATATTATTTTAAAAACAAAATATAGTTAGATATAACAGTTTTAAATTCCATTGAATCAAAGAAAACCATGGGGCCTACAGTGGTTGATAGAAAATTAGAGAAAATGGAGTAAACATGAGAAGCAAATCATATTTAAAATAAAAAATCAGATGGAGAAAATCACAATGTAAATCCAATCATCATGACACAATCATCATGTCATAATCTCAGAAACCACGATGCAGTAGTCAATCCCAACTAACACTTATCCCCCACCCCCTTGGACACCCCCTGGACACCACCACCCCCTTGTACAGCCCCCCCCCCCCACCCCCACCCCTTGGACACCACCCCCCACCCCCTTGGACAACCCATGGACACCACCACACCCTTGGACAACCCCTCAACCCCTACTGGACACCCCCACCCCCTGGACAGCCTCCACCCCTCCTAGACACCACCCCCCACCCCTTACCCCCTTGAAAATCCCCTGGACACCCCCCAACCCTCTGGATAGCCCCCACCCCCCGGACAACCCCCAAAACCCTCTAGACAGGCCCCCACCCCCTTGGATAGCCCCCCACACCCACCCACCCCTTTGGACACCCCCCAACCCTCTAGACAGCCCCCCACCCCCTGGACAGCCCCCCACCCCTCTAGACAACACCCCCCACCCCTCCTGGACACCACCCCCCAACCCCTACCCCCTTGGACACCCCCTGGACACCCCCCCCCCAACCCTCTAGACAGCCCCCCACCCCCCCGGACAACCCCCAAAATGCTCTGGACAGGACCCCACCCCCTTGGACAGCCCCCCACACCCACCCACCCCCTTGGACACCACCTTGGACACCCCCCAACCCTCTGGACAGCCCCCCCACCCCCTGGACAGCCCCCACCCCTCTAGATAGCACCCCCCCCCCCCACCCCTCCTGGACACCACCCCCCCCCCCACCCCCTACCCCCTTGGACAGCCCCCTGGACACCCCCCAACCCTCTAAACAGCCCCCCCCCCCCCACCCCCCACCCCCTCGACATCCCCCCACCCCTCTAGACAGCACCCCCACCCCTCCTAGAGACCACCCCCCACCCCCTACCCCCTTGGACACCCCCAACCCTCTGGACAGCCCCCCCCCCCCCTCGGACAACCCCCAAAACCCTCTGTATAGGCCTCCACCCCCTTGTATAGCCCCCCACATCCACCCACCCCCTTGGACACCCCCCTGGACACCCCCTAACCCTCTAGACAGCCCCCCACCCCCCGGAAAACCCCCCAAACAATGGTTTACATATAAAATCTAGGCATAGTAAACAACTAAAAACACATGCATTTAATATATAATTCAGCATGAAATAGATGGAATTAAATATTATTAAATATGGCTACTTAAATGATCGTATGATAATGAAAAATAACCATTGATATTCCACTAGTCAAATGATCACAATTTTTCTCGATAACTAATATCATAATGAGTTCATGGATAATTCTAGAAATCTTAAACATATTGTCAAGGCCTTGGACAAGGCCTCAAAAAATACTAGGGTAAGCCCTCAGCAGAACCCAATTCTATTTGGAATCATGAGACATAGCGATGCATCGAAGGGCCATAGAGGTCAATATCCATTACATTATATGTCTAATAGATTCTCATATAAAAGAAGATAAATATAAGCAACAACAACACATGAAATATCATTTCCCAATTTGTACATTTAATCAATAACCATTCTATGTAGTGATATAGGTGAATGAGATCATAAGTTGTCAATGACAACAAAAATTACCATCAATGTCAGGCATTCGTGAAACAAAAACAAACTAAATAGAAGTAGGTGACGCTTACGTGAATATTGCGAGTCAATATAATAGATCTGGGGATAATAAATAAGATGATGATGGAAAAATGAGGTAAGAGGGTTCGAAATTGAAGAAACTTACCTAGTTTAAACAAAAAAATCACAAAATGTAAATATAGACTATCCAGGAAAAAAACGAACAAAATAAAGTCGTGGGAGGCTTACCTGAGTGTTGTGAGTTGAGATGATAGATCCGAGGAGAGTAAAGATGATAAACGATGATGAAAAACGAGTTTAACACAACGAGATCGACGAGTTGGTTAGGGTTTACCGTGTGAGAGAGACGAGTCACCGGACTGTCGATCGAAAAATCATAAATGACAATCCACAGGGCTTGTAAATTTTTTAAATGTTTTATAACGTCGGTTATTTAATAACCGATGTTATAAACTTTTTTTTTTACATTTATAACGTCAGTTATTATAATAACCGACGTTATAAATGTATCAGATACGAATTTTTTTATGTTTTTTATTTTATAACCGACGTAAAAAAATCCACGTGTTGGTTTTTTACGTCGGTTATAGAATAACCGATGTAAAAAATACATCAGAAATATAAGTTTTTACATCAGTTATTTTATAACTGACGTAAAAAATTCTGCGATTTGTTTTGTTATGTTAGTTATAAAATAACCGACGTCAAAAAGACCTCAAAAGCCTCTTTTTTACGTCGGTTATTTTATAACCGACATAAAAAATTCTTAGATAGCTCTTTTTTTATGTTGGTTATCAAATAACCGACGTAAAAAACGAACGCACGCGATTTTTAACATCGGTTATTAAAATAACCGATGTTAAAAATCTACTCCCCACATTTTTTACATCGGTTATAAAATAACCAACTTAAAAAACCACATTTCACAGATTATCACGTCGGTTATATATAACCGACGTAAAAAATGGTGACGTAAATAACGTTTTCTGCACTAGTGACGCCCAAGTGCTTCGCCATGGGGTGCACTAGTTCTCTTCATCAAGAAGAAGGATGGTTCAATGCACCTTTGAATCGATTATTGTGAGCTCAACAAAATCATGATAAAGAACAAGTATCCTCTACCATGAATTAATGAATTGTTTGATCAGCTATGTGGAACACAATACTTCTCCAAGGTGGATCTGCGGTCAGGATATTATCAAGTAAGGGTGAAGAAGGAAGATATCCCCAAGACTACTTTTTGTACAAGATATGGGCACTATAAATTCATAGTAATGCCTTTCGGACTCACTAATTCTCTAAAAATATTCATGGAATTGATAAATATATACTTTAGATATTACCTTGACAAATTTTTGGTATTCTTTATAGATGATATTCTAATATACTCCAAAACCAAGGAGGAGTATGAGGAGTATCTAAGCACTATACTATAGACCTTGCGAAAGGAGAAGCTCTATGCAAAGTACAAAAAGTGTGAGTTCGGGTTGAAGGAAGTCTAATTCTTGGGTCATATCATCACAAAAAATGGGATATCTATAGATCCATCCAAGAGAGTTGCAATAAAGGGATGGCCTAGGCCAACATTGGTAACGGATATCCGTAGCTTCTTGGGGTTAGCTAGATATTATCACCGATTTGTGAGAAATTTTCCACAATTTTCAAACCCTATTACCAAGCTAACTTGGAAGGGAGTCAAGTTTTCTTAGATTTATGAATGTGAAGAAATATTCATGGAGTTAAAAAAATACTCTTATCACTACACCCATGCTCACATTACCCACAAGTGGAGAACTTTTTGTGGTATTTAGTGATTCTTTGAAGAAGGGAATGGGATGTGTGTTGATGAAAAATGAAAAATCTATTGCCTATGCTTCAAGGAAATTGAAAGTTCATGAGTAGAACTATCCAAAACATGATCTAGAGTTGGATGTCATGATCTTTGCTTTAAAAATTTGGAGATATTGCCTCTTTGGGGAGAAGTGTGAAATATACATGGATCATAAAAGTCTCAATTATACATTCACACAAAAAGAGTTGAACATGCACCAACGAATATGGTTAGAGCTGATTAACGACTATGACTGCTCAATCCATTACCACCCTGGGAAAGATAAAAAGGTGGAGGATTCTCTAAGCAGAAAGGACTCAGCTATTCTATCAATGATGAGAATTGAAAATGATCCAATCTTCTTAGATTTGATGAAGATGGACATGGGAATCATAAAGAAGGGAACGTCATCAATCCTTTCACAAATTATTTCTCAATAATATCTTTTGGAAAGGTTAAACGATGCTCAAAAGGATGATGTGGGAATTCAAAAGAAAGTAGAAACTATTAGAAAAGGGAAATCCTCAGATTTTAGTATTAATGTAGAAGGAATTGTAAGATTTGGGACAAGACTATGTGTTCCATAAAATTCGAAGTTAAAGGAATAACTTATAGATGATGCACATAGTTTGAATTTCTCCATTAATCCAGGAGACAAAAAGATGTATCGAGGTCTCCGAGATCATTATTGGTGGGATAACATAAAGAAGTAGATCACTGAGTATACATCAAAGTTCATGGTATGTCAGCAAGTGAAGGCTGAGAGGAATAATTCTAAGGGGACGATGAAACCATTACCCATACCAGCATGGAAATGGTAGAACATCACCATGGACTTTGTCGCCAAACTTCTGAAGACATCCAAAGGAAATAATGTTATTTGGGTTGTTGTGGATCATCTTAAAAATACCGCACACTTCATTGAAATTCAAGAGGATTTCTCATTGGATCAACTAGCACCAATATATATCAGATAATTGGTAAGGATACATGGAGTACCACTATCTATTATATCTGATCGAGATCCTAGATTCACCTCTAAGTTTTGGAAGAGTCTTCAACATGATATGGATACTGAGCTGAACTTCAGTACAGCTTATCATCCTCAAACCGATAGCCAATGTAAGCAGACTATCCCAAAACTTGAGTAAATGTTGAGAGCATTCTCAATGGACTTCAAAGGAGGATGGGATCAACATCCTCCTCTAGTTGAGTTCTCTAAAAACAACAGTTTATACTCAAGCATCCAAATGGATCCTTATGAATCCTTGTATGGGAAGAGGTGCAGAACACCATCATGTTGGGATGAAGTTGAGGAATGAAAACTCCTAGGCCCAGAAATGGTCGAAGAAATGGTGGAGAAGGTTAAGACCATCCAGCAACACATTAAAGCTTCTCAGAGTCGATAAAATAGCTATGATTATAATCGTCGATGAGACCTAGAGTTTAATGTTGGAGACATAGTATTCCCTTACATATCACCATGGAAGATAGTTATGATATTTGGGAAGAAGGGAAGCTTAGTCCAAGGTATATCGGCCCTTTTGAGATCCTTGATCACATTGGATCGGTGGCCTATCGAATAGCACTCCCACCAAACCTATCTCAAGTACATGATATATTCCATGTATCACTCTTGAGGAAGTACATACCTAACCCATCACATGTACTCAATCCAAAGTTGGTACCATTAGATAATGTCCTCTCCTATGAAGAGAAGTTATTGAAGAACTTAGATCGTAGGGAAAAATTTCTACGAAATAAGACAATGCCTCTCATTAAGGTGTTGTGGTGAAACCAAAAGTTTGAAGAAGAAACGTGTGAATTGGAAGAAGTGATGAATCAGAGTTACCCACATCTATTTTATTGTGGGAAAAGGAAATTTTGAGGGAAAAATTTCCTAAGGTGGGAAGATTGTAATGACCTAAACTTTATTTAATGAAAATTCCTCTTGATCTAATTGAATGTCTTATTATGTAAAACGGTTATATAACATATGCACTTCCTTGGTTTTATATATTTATATTTTAAAACACCATTAAGAATTGTGATCATTGATAATATATACATTGAACAATAATCACATGATTAATATAAATATAGGGCTTTAACAAATCCAATTTACTAAGACAAAGGAACCAATAGACTCACCCAGTAGAATTTCCCCATACGAATCCCATTTGTCAGAACTCAGAAAGGAGGTGGAATCATTGGTATTTGATCTTGACCAATCCCAAGATGAGCTTGAACACGTTAATCTTGATTGGAACCGCCTATGGGAGAAGTGGAAGTTAGTAGAGATTACCACCCACGCAATGTTATCTGATCCACCCCAATAGTTTTTCACCATCGTACACTTTACCCTTAGGTCTTTTGTGGGTGTTTTAAGGGGTTATGTAACAAGACCCTAGAACTATGATTATGTGAATTATTTTTGTATAGAATAAAGAATATATATTCATTTTATTATTGTTACTTTTTTAAATAGTTTTTAAATCACAAATAGTATTTTTAGTTAATATTCAATTAAGAAATCTATTTTGATGAATTAATGGATTTTTTAATTAAATAATATTTTAATAAAATATTATTATTAATAAATTACTTTTATTAAATATAAGTGATCAAATATTTTTTATGATTATAATTGAAATTTTTATTAAGGTTTGAAAGTTGTTTTTATCAAAACCCATGAATTTTTGATAAATTTGAGTTTTTATTTTAAAAGTAAAAATTCAAATATTTAGAAAATTATTTAGATAAAATGAATATTATTTTTGGAATTAATATTTCAAAATTATCCAACTGTGAATTTTTCATAATTTTATGAGACAGTCGAATTTTTGGGTAAAAATTAAATATCGTTTAATTATATGGTGTGTTTTATGACATCGTAATGACTCAATAGTGATGTAATAAAATACTATAAATGCGATTTTCAGACAATATATGTTTTACCATTAAAGTAATTTGATTTTAGGTTTATTTGATTTATTTTAAAAAGCCTTAGTGGACCCTCCAAGACTTATAAAACATTTTAACTTTTTTAAATTGATTTCCTTGAGAGTGTGACTCACCTCCACATAAGAAAGACTAATATTTTAAGAATTTAGGACATTGTCCTTATAAAATAATTTTTTCCACTCCCCTTTGGAAAAAACCATGGTATGGTTTGTGGTTTTGATTAGTTTAATGTGTAGGGTCCAAAACCTAAATAATAAAGAATTCCCTCCCTTTTCCTATATAAACTCACCCAATCTCCCACTTCCTCTTCACTCAAAGCCTTTGGATCTAAACCAAACCCTACCCTACTCTATATATAATCCTCTCAATGTTCCCCAATCTCCTAATAATACTCTCTCAAGCCTCTCACAAGCCTTTGGGATCACACTTCCAAGTAAGGGATTTCTTCCTCTCTCATTTTTGTCGAAATTTCATTAAGTTGTTATACCCTTTTATTTTCAATTAAAAATGTTGGGGTATGATTTAAAAACGCCCCTATACTACCCTCCTTATGTTTTAATTATGAGAAAACCCCTTTCTATCTCATTAATTCCTCCCATGTACACCCGTTACCATGTCGAAATTTCGTAAGGAATTTCTCTCCCCTCATTTACATTCAAGTGATTCTTTTGTTTTATAAATCTAAATTAAATTACTTATGTTGGGAAATGTATCTATAAGACCCTATTATTTTCCATTTAATGTACATATTATGAGAAACCCCTTTATCTCTCATCAACCATTTTTATGAATTCTTATGTCACGTAGTTAAGCTACCGAAATTGCATCGCAATTTTCCAAGCCAAAGTCATTATATAGTGAATACCATGCTCATTTCTCTATCAAGGGTATTCACCTTTATGTACATTTACTTATTGATTATATAGTTTCATGTATTAATTCCACATTCCTTTATCTTGTAATAAATGATTATGTTTGATGAATCCATTTTTTATGATCTATGTGGACACTTATGCATGAAATGAAATGATTAAGAAGGGTGTGTCCTGATAGTGCTCTAATGCATTGGGTAAATATTAGTATCATGATATGTCAAATTAAGTGAGGGTTTACTCATTCTAATTCAAGTGCAATGAGGTTTTACTCATTCTCCATGTGTAATTATCCTTGGCTCATGCTAATATCATTTTAAATGTTGTTTCCACATTTCCATGTTATGATAAACATGCTATATCATTACTTTATATTAATATTTCTCTTATGATCCATTGATATTCCTATTTCCTAACATGTATTGTATTCTTCATTTTATGAATTTTTACTCCCTTACTGGGCTTTATAGCTCACCCTTTTATTATTCATGTCCTCAATTTATCCCATGTAATGCTAAGTATGAAGGAATGATATGGTCATGTAAAATAAGTTTTCAATAAGATATTGCATTTTATGTTTGAAGTTGTTATGTAATGTTCCTAAACCTCAAAGATACTAGACCAATTGATCTTATATGTTGTATCAAGTGAATTTTTTATGTAATAAATTATGTTTAAGTGTGAAATAAGGATCAGGGTTGTTGTAGGGTATCCATATTCTCCTTTGTAATCAACGTCAACCTGTTTCTGGTCTACCTAAGATATGACACGAGTAGGAAAATCCCATTCATGGGTGAGTATATACATACCTAGTAGGACACCCCAAAAGATAAAGTAAGAGTATTAAGAGACGCGATTGGAATAAATAGCTTAACCCATAGTAAGAGAGTAACAAAATAAAACAACATGGATATAGATATAGATATATATTCTCAATAAAAGAAGCTCAAATGAGAGAGAAAGGGGATCTCCTTCTCACAGAATAACCCTAGAAAATGAGTTTTCCATCAGTTCCAAAGGTTTCCATCATCAATTCTTGGTATCTTGTGTATCTTTCTATAAAAGTAATTGTGTGGATGACCCCCACCTCACTATTTTGTTGCACAGTTAAGGGGGAACAATCTCCAGACAGAGGACCCACTCCCTAGTGTGTCAATGGGTTCCACTCAGTGTGAGGAGGATCCACACCCTATCCAATAGGGGGTAACACTTAGTAGATATAGGACTTGTTCCCTAGTCCTTCAGGGGGTACCACTCAATAGATAGAGGACCAATTCCCTAGTCCATTATAGGGGTAACATTCGGTAGATAAAGGACCCACACCCTAGTCTATTAGGGGGTACCACTTAGTAGATAAAGGATCCACACCCTAGCACATCAGGGGGTACCACTCAGTAAATAGAGGACCCATACCCTATTCCATTAGGGGGTTCCACTCAGTATATATAATAATTTATTCCTAGTCTATCAGGGGATACCACTCGGTAGATAGAGGACTCGTGCCCTAATGTCATAGGGGGGTTCCACTCTAATGATCTTGTCTAGTCAATGTTGTTATCAAGCACCACCTAAAGAAGTGTCAATCTCGGAATATCTTGCATCATATCTTAGAATCCCCCATGAATTCCACTATCACGTTATTTATGAAAAAACACATAGGATGGGGTACTCACAGGTCAAAATTTGATTCCAAACAAAGGAGATATGAGAGGTATAATTTTACTCAAAAAGGAGGGTACATGGAATGTAAGGGGACCCACATGGTGTGCGGACCCAACCTGCTGCCTGGAAATTTCCCTGTCAGTACATGGCTCACTATCAATGTATCCCTACATGGCATGTAAGGGGACTACACAGTGTGTCTCAACCATCTGGGGTCCTTCCCATGCTCTTGGTCATGTATTTGTATCATATCCATGTCTATGTACCTTGGTTGTGTACTCGGGTTGTGTACCTTGGTTGTGTACTCAAGTCATATACCTTGGTTGTGTCCATGTACATTGGTCATGTGTCTTATCAGGACCTTGTCTGTGTACTCCCAGAGTAAAAGTGAGGTCACCAGCACTGGGTCACATGGCGTGTGGGGGTTCCAAACGATGTGTGATATTTAACTCACCCAAAAACCCTAGTTGCCATAGCTAGGGGCCAACATGTTGTGTGTTATTCAGACTATACATTGTGTATTTGGGTTTTTCGTAGAAAGTTAGATCTTCTATGTGGATCGTAGATCCACCCTCACCTCCTCAAATCATGCCTACAGGCCACCCAAAATCAAAGGAAAACACATTTGGCCATCGTTTTTTGTTATATTTTTGCCAGAAAACAAATCTTGATCCACCCACGTGAAGCCTGCACACCATCATTACTCATCACATGTCATGTCGATCATTCCCAAATCCCAGATCAATGGGAATCATTACTGATATCCCACAAAGCATCCCAATGCATTCTCAATTCATTGATCCATTAACCTACCACAAATCTACTGCATATCTGTGGGTATGGATGCACTTTATCCCACCTAGAAATGTCGAACCATGGCTCCATAGGCCAATGGTGAAGAACACGAAGAAGGATTGGGAGAAAGGCATAATAACAAAGGTAAAAAATTATTTGTCAAGTGTTATTATCTAATGAACACAAATTGGGAAAGATTGGGTGAGAAACATGGCTTCATAGGTATAAACAAATTAAATAACCAATTTAATTTGACAAGGTCACATGAAAAGGTTCCAAATTGGCATATATCAAAGAAATAAGAAAGATCATGCTCAATCATTTAATCGTAAGGGTAAAAATCCACATATGAAGAGTCCTATTTCAATAATGGATCATTTAATGATGAAGAACGTGCTCTCCAATGAATAAGGAAGATATGTTGTGTTCGTTGCACTTTGATTATTCTTTATCCGATTGCTCGTTATCATCTGATCTCAATTTTCCAATAACAGGTGGTGGAAGCTCCTATAAACAGTCCCAGGGTTATGTGGCTAACCCTGGAGATCCACAATAACATCTTATTTATAGAGGATTTAGGATTAGGTCATTTAAATTAAAAAATTAAATTAATCAATTAATTTAATTTAAACACACCCACCAACAGTCGTTATATCTGAACACTCCATGCCAACCAACTTTAGGTCCCACCTAGGGTAAATATCTCATTTTAGATTCAACCATGATCTTAGATTTTCTATTTGAGACTACATTTAAGTGTTATCTCGTTTTTCTTTAAAAACTATGCATGCACAATATAAAATATATTTAATATTTTTATAAAATTAATTTTAGGCACAACGGGTCTCAAAATCGCGCGTTGACTCAGCATAGAGATTTGAAAATTTTTCAAGATATATTTCAAAGTATTAGAAGGAAAAAAATAGGGTCTCTACATTATTCCATCCTTCAAGATTTTCTTCCTAAAAAAGAATAAACTAAACAAAAAGGTCAGTATATTGAGCCTGCATCTGGCTCTCCTACTCTTAGGAGCTCTCTTGAATGCTCTCATGTTGCCACAACATGCAAACCATGGGGATGGTCCATCCACGTAGGATCCAATCCTACCAATACTCAATTTTCACCGGCTACTCTGCAAAAGTGGATCCATCCTTGATGTCCTTCTCATCCCAATAAATAATGTGTGTGGGTTCATGCATGTATTTCCTCAACTATGACACATGGTAGATGTCATGCACCTGCTCCAACTGTGGGGGTTAATCGAGGTGGTAAGCAACCTCACCAACCCTCTACATGATCTCAAATGTCCTGATAAACCTTGGGGATAGTTTTTCTCCCTAGACTAATCTCCACAATTCTCATCATGGGGAGACTCTTAGGAAAATGTGGTCTCCCTGCTCAAACTCCAAGGGACTACAATGTTGATCTTTATAAGATTTATGCCTACTCTGAGCTATCCTCAGCCGCTCACAGATGACCTAAACCTTCTCCATCACCATCTGCACCATCTTTGACCCAAAAAGAGATGTCTCATCTGTCTCATTCCATCATAAGGGTGACCTGTAGGGTCTCTCATACATGTCCTCAAAAGATGTCATGCCGATAGTATAGTGGCAGGTATTATTGTATGAAAACTCTACCAATGGAATTTGATCCTCCCAAATCCATCCAAAGTCTAACACACTAGCCTCATTATATCCTCCATCACCTAGATAGTGCACTCGGTATACCCATCTATCTGGGGGTGAAAGGTTGTACTCATCCCCATCTAGATCCTGAATGCCTCCTGTAGGCCTCTCAATAATCATGACATAAATCGCACATCGTGGTCAAAGAAAATCGTTGAGGGAACCCAATAAAGAAGAACAATCTTCTGTACATATAACCAATATAAAGAAATATCATATTAACAGTGGGTTGTTAGAAGGGGTTATGCACAACCCCCTCTAAATTCATTTTAGAGCAGGTTATGCACAACCCCCTCTAATCATCAAATTTAGAGGGGCTTCACAACCCACTATAAATTTTTTAGATTTTTTCTTTGTAATATTTGGTTGGATTTTAGATGAATTTGTGTCAAAACTACTACAAATTTAATAATTAGTGGACCTATACATTCAGTTAGATTTTAGAGTTACTATATATATATAATATTTGTTTATATATTTATTAGAGGCTATATGTATAACATGAAAACTATTTTTTAAAGGAAATAGTGGGGGTTCACAACCCCCTCTAATCTCTTAAATTAGAAGGGGTGCATGAACTGTCATTAATCCCTTAGATTAAAGGGAGTTTTGAACCCCTACTAATTTAAGAAATTAGAGGGGGGTTTTAACCCCCGCCAATTCAAGAAATTAGAGGAAGTTCGTGAACCTCTGTTAATCTCTTTGATTAGATGGTTTTTTAACCCCTCTTAATTTTTATTTATTTTTTAAAATAAATCTTATATAAATTCAAATTTTATAATATATGTGTGTGGGTGCGCATGTGTGTGTACATATATATATATTACATAAAAACATTATATAAATGTATTTAAATACATTATAAACATATATATGTAAATACATTATATAAATACTTTAAATAAATACTTATACATATAAACAAAAAAAATTATATATATAAATATTGGCATACATAAAATAAATGTAATTATAAATGTATTTATTCAAATATATAAAATTAATATATGGTTTTATAAATACCATACATTTATATTATGATTTATATTATACATATATTATATTAAATACATTTTTATTGTATATTTAAGTATAAATACATTTATATTGTATTATGTATACAAATAAATATAATATAGAAAAAAATAAATATATTATATATTTATTTATTTATTTATATTATATATTTATATTATATATATTTTATTATATATATTTTATTATATATAAATTTATATATATTATATATTATTTTTTATATATATTAGTATACCATATTAATTATAAATTGATTTAGTATATTATATATATATCATTTAATTATATTATATATTTCTCTCCAGAATTGGAGGGAGGAGTGTGTGCTAACCAACCAGTGAGAGTGCATGTCACAACCCACCTTCACCAAGATGAGGGAAGGGATAGCAGATTGTCAAACCCTTCCTTCCTCAAGTTGAAGGAGAGATAATGACCCCCGAGACCCACCTTCAATAGGCCCCAGAGTGGTGACTAGCACCAAGGGTATAGAATCACATGTAATATGGAAGGCATTTCCCATTTTATTTAGTAGGATTGGGAGATAAGATAGTAAATCCCAAACAACACCAAACATGGAAGTAGAAGTAAAGCTAAAACAATCCATTCCCATATTCATGTTCTAATAATAAAGTGCTACAAAGGTATAAGAAAACTCCAAAGGAAAGTAAAAAAAGAAAATAAAAATAGCAACAACAATTGTCCCAACATCTGAGCTTGTACGGTCATGCACGACTCCCGAAGTCCTCCTGGAAACCTGAAAGCAGTTTTATATACGTAGGGTGAGCATACAGGTATACTTAGTAGGGAAAACCAAAATCTCTCGTGCACAAGTGGGGAGGCATTCTAATGACCCGTGAGAAAAGGAGATAAACAAAGCACCAAGAAAGGAAACTATCCACCCAAACCTCACCAAGGAACACTCCCCAATTAATGCAATTCAAGTAAAGTAATAGTAATAAAACTTCAATGTTTGGGTACCCCGCACCACTTTCCCACTGGTTATTGAATACATCCTACACGTCAAACCTCTCCTGCCATTCTCACTACAGTCCCACTGCCATCCCCCACCCGCACACACCTTGGCTACCTCAACCACACATCTCGCTTGCAAACACCTGGGCCACAACTACCACACATAACCATGCCCGCAGACACCTGGTCCAGAACAACCACACATAACCATGCCCGCAGACACATGGGCCAGAACAAATACCATCACGCCCGAAGACACCTGGGCCCTAACAACTACTATCACGCCCGAAGACACCTGGGCCTCATCCAGAAGACACTTGGTAAACAACCTGCCCGTGCACACCAGGGCCAACCACCACAACTACCCTACCAGAAGAATATTGGGCTATAATGGACCTCAGGGCATCAAATACTACTCAAAGAGTCTTGGGATACTCGGTAAAGGGATCAGAAAAGGAGCTAATGACCAGTCACTCATAGGAGTGTTGGGAAAAACACCCTCCCCCATGAAATGGGGGTGTTCAGCATGAAGTTCTCAATTTGGGTGGGGTGCGAATAAGAAACATAAGAACTAAATTATAAATATAGTCAAACAAGAAATCATCCCAACCTAGGGGTTTCAAAAACATCCCATACATAAACACCCTCATTACTATTCATTATTCAAAAGAACAATAGCCACAACCAAGTCACAACTCATTACAGGAAAGAAATTCCCCATTGAACCCATTCTTGTTATTGTATTCAAGTGGTTTCATTTAAATAATTCTTCACTATCAGGCAGCTAATAGGCATAGTCACAAGCCAAGGAAGGAAAAATAGCCAAGCAGCAATTTAAGCTGCCACACTCGGTTATCTTGTAAAGTCACAACAAATAAAGTGATCCATGAGATCCCTTGATGTACTGGAACTAATCCAAGCCCTAACATACAGCCCCACACAGCCTCAGATTAAAAAACCAACAACTGAACCACAACAGGGGATCCCATTCCCATCCTCATCACCCCATAATCATCAATAATAACAACCAATACATGTCACCAGAATAGAGCAAGGGAGTTTTTTAGATTCAACCACACCATTAAAATAAGTTTTTTCTTTCCGTTTGGTTAATCGGGGTGATCATGCAAGGATTCTTGTTCACTGGACATCCATTTAATCAACCAAGTTTATGTGATTAACCAATTTCCATGTTATAGCCATTTAATCACAAAAATATCTAGAAAAATAAAGGTTCATTAGTGAGAAAGAAAGTACCACCAACAGCCACGATTTTTAGTGGACATAAGACCATACAATTCACAATATATAAACAAAGGTAAAAGAGTATCACGACATCGTCAAACACACCCCTTCATTATTTGAAACCATTTATTATCTTCGTTAAGGTTTGGTTTCACCCATCACTATAGAAACATCATCATACCCACCCCGCATGATACACAGTAAAGAGAGATGAAGGAAGAACCTTACTTGGATGATCAATGACCGAAGCTTTTCTCCTCACACCAACTAATGGGGATGTGCGACTTGAAGGGGAGGAACTATGAGGACTCCAAGAGTGAGTAAAAAAGCTCCAGAACAGGTGCACCACTTGCCTCGGGTAGGGGGACTCCAAACACACCAAGGAGAATAAATAAACTATCCAAGAAGAAGGAAGAAAGAATTCCAGTGCGATAAAAAGGAGACATCCTGGAGTTACGAGATATGAATTTTTAACGGCTTTAAAGGCGGATCATGGTTTCACCACACGGTTAGATGGTTACACATGATGGAATTAATTTTTATTTAATAATTATCATCAGAGAGGTGGCCATAATAGCTGTGTGTTAAAGGACTTCATTTAAAGAGACAAAAACGGGTCTGTTGAGGATCGCCCAACTTTTTAAGGGATTTAAAACATTTCTTATGGGGATAGAAATGGATTTTAACCAATTTAAAAAATTTTAAAAGACTCAAAAGTGGATTTAAGGGAAAACTGGGGAAAGAAAACCCAAAAATCACCAGTGGCACCGATCAATGACTCACTGATCGATGACACACTGATCGGTGACACCACGGTGACATCCTACCACTAATACGCTGCCCTTTGGATCAGGACATACTGATGGGGTTCAGGGTGTCCCAAACACCAGAAATTGGTAGAGTAATGGACCAGGAGGTTCTGATCCATTACATTAGATAGCTCTCAAACTATTATCATCCTCGAGAATCTAACTAAACTCGATGTAAAGAGAGGGGTCCAAACAACCACCTCGGAAGATACCTCTCAAGGCCAAACCACTCTAGAGATCTAGGAACACCTCTCTCTCAAGAAACCACACAAACATGTAAAGTTCATAGCATATAGTCATATGTTTTAGGGATTACCTTCCTCCATGTCAAGATATTATCTGCTTTGGGTTGAACTGACTCACCCGCATGGGTTTAATCGCATCCACCTTAATGCTTCTTGATTAAGGATCTAGTCCTTCCCTTCCCACAGTTAGGAATCTTCACACACATTTAGAGAACAAGGGAAAACAAAAAATTTCATAGTCAACAGCGTTAACCACTACATCACAAACAAGTACGAAACAAGGCAGAACAACACTCAAAATAGCTCTGAGTACTGAGTGTGAATTTGAGCTTCTCACTCCCAAGTACTCTCCTCGAGGCCACTGTGCCTCCACAACACACGAACCAATGGGATGGTTTGTCCATGAAGCACTTTCTCCTTTCGATCCTCGATCCTCATTGGTTGATCCATGAATGTAGCGTCGTCCCCTATATCTAACTCTCCCCAGTCAATGACATGGGAATCATCATGTAGATATCAACAAAGCTAGGAGATGTAAAAAACGTCATGGATCCTTTCCAAATAAGGTGGAAATTCTAGCTGATATGCCACCTCACTGACTCACCCCAACACTTCAAAAGGCCCAATGAACCGAGAAGAGAGCTTGCTTCCCTTTCTGAACCTTCGCTACCCACGTCGAGGGGAAACCTTCAAGAACGCATGGTCTCCAACCTCAAACTCCAAGGGCCTCCTCCTGCGATCGACATACGACTTCTGCCAGTCCTGGGCTGCCTTCATCCTCTCACACACAATCTGAACCTTCTCTGTTGTGATTTGCACTACCTCTGGGCCAAGAACACCTACCTCCCCAACCACGGTCCAGTACATAGGCAAACGACGCGGCCACCCGTACAAGGCTTCAAACGATGCCATGACAATAGTAGAGTGATATCTATTATTATAGGCAAACTCTACTAAGGTAAAATGTTGTTCCCATGATCCATCTAAGTCCCAAACACATTCCCGTAGCATATCATCCAATTTCTGAATGGTTTTCTCTGTCTTCCCATGTGTCTGGGGGTGGAAAGCAGTGTTAAGGCATAGTTGTGTTCCAAAAGCATGCTGCAATCCCCTCTTGACTCGTGAGGTAAGTTGTGCATCCCTATCTGATACTATAGACCTTGGAACTCCATGAAACCTCACCACCTCATCCACATATCTCTGTGCTAAGGCATCCACTACACTCAACTCCTTGATCACTAGGAAGTGAGCTGATTTCATCAGTTGGTCTACCACTACCCAGATAGCATCACAGCCTCCCTGAACCTTGGGTAGTCCTATGATGAGATCCATCGAGAAGTCCTCCCACTTCCACTAGGGGACATATAAATGAAGAAACAAACCTCCTGAAATGTGGTGTTCAGACTTCACCTGCTAACACACTAGGCACCTTGCTACAAACTCTGTCACTGCTCGTTTCAACCCGGGCCACCAAAACTATTCCCTCGGGCCACGGTACATCTTGGAAACTCATGGGTGTACTGCTAAAAGTGATTTATGGAACTCATAGAGAAATCCATCACACATCGTCTCTAGGAAAAACAAATTCCCTTAGAAAAGCATCTGATTTTGACCATCCTCTGACCACCCTTCTGAAGCATTGCCTTGGTCAACCTGATCGCACATCACTTCACTCTCTAAGTCACCCCACTGAGATTCCTCCACCTGCCGCAATAGAGAGGATTTCACTATCATCTAAAACAGACAACCTCTTATATCATCCACCCTTTCATCTAGGTGTAGGGAAACCAACTCCTCCATTGCCTTCCAGGCATCCACAGATTCCTAAATAGATTCCCTCTGTGACTTCTGCTCGAGGCATCAGCCACAACATTCCACTTACCTTCAGTGTAAGAGATCTCAAAGTTGTAGTCCTAAAGAAACTTCACCCACCTTCATTGTTGCAATTTCAGGTCCTGCTGGGTAAATATATACCTCAAACTCTTGTGATCTGTGAAGACCACAAAGTGCTCCCTCATTAGGTAATGCCTCCACAACTTCAATGAAAACACTACTACTGTAATATCTATGTCATGTGTGGCATAGTTATGCTCATGAGGACATAACTTCCTAGACCCATAAGCGATCACTCCCTGCTACTACATCAGTACACACCCTTGCCCAAGTACAGAAGCATCACAAAACACCTCATACAACACCCCTTCAACTGGAAAATTGAGCACTGGAGCGCTGACCAACCTTTCCTTCAGATAACTAAAAGCTACCTAACACTTATCACTCCACGTGAAAGTCTGATCTTTCTTGGTCAAGGATGTCAATGATGCTGCTACTTGGGAGAAGTTGGGCATGAACCTCTGAAAATATCCTGCTAGACCCAGAAAACTACAAACCTCTATCACATGCTTGGAAGATTCCTAAGAAACAACTACTTTAACCTTTGACGGACCAACCGCTACCCCTTTCTGAGATACCACATGTCCAAGGAAATGCACTTCTCGTGTCAAGAACTTTCACTTCAACAATTTCCCATAGAGTTGGTGATGTTGAAGGATCTCCAAGACCATCCTGAGGTGCTTAGTACGTTCCTCCACTGATCTGGAGTAGATCAAAATATCATCAATGAACACAATGATGAACCGGTCTAGAAACTCATGGAAAACAGAGTTCATGAGCCCCATGAACATAGAAGGTGTGTTCATAACACCAAATGGCATGACTATGAAATCAAAGTACCCATACCTACACCAGAAAGTAGTCTTTGAGATATCATTGTCCTTCACCCTTAACTGGTGATACCCAGATCGCAGATCGATCTTAGAGAACCAAACTGCTCCCCTAAGTTGTTCAAAGAGATCATTTATCCTCAGGAGAGGGTAGCGGTTCTTGACTGTTGCCTGATTCAGTCTCTGGTAGTCTATGCATAGCCTGAGGCCGTCATATTCCTTCTTCGTGAAAAAAGACCAAAGCACCACATGGAGACATGTTGGGTCGGACAAAACCCTTCTTCATCAGTTCGTCAATCTGAATCTGCAACTCCCACAGGTCATAAGGCACCATCCGATAAGGAGCCATAGAAATCAGACGGGCACCGGGATGTAAGGATATCCTGAACTCAATGTCACGTTGAGGGGGTAGAGTCATAACCTCCTTGGGAAAAACATATAGGAACTCTCTGACAACTCTTGGAACATCCATCATCTCAGCATCCATTGATTCTGCTGAAAGCTCAGCCATCTTAGAAAAAAGAGGCTTCACACGTCATCTCCCCACCTGATAGCTCCATTCTCCAAAAAAAGCCACACATTTTCCATACTCATTGGAGAACATGACTCTTCTCCGGAAGCATTCGATAACAGCATGCATAGAAAACAGCTATTTGATGCCTAGGATGACATTGTATGGCTGTATTTTCAGAAAAAGGAGATCCCCACTAGACTGATGCGGCCCCAACATCAGTCTGCATCCTCGACAAACATCAAACAGGCTGGTGTGAACTCCAAATAGTGTACTCAGTACCAGGGGAATGGAGAGCTTCTCTATTTCTAGGCCCAAGGCATGGTCTAGATTGGGTGTAAAAAGGGAGTGAGAAGCTCCTAAATCAAACAAGTCACAAGAAATAGTGCTAAACAAGTTGATCGTACCTCGGATGACTTCTGGCCCTGTTGGAACTGATGCCTCTGTGGTGTGCAACTGACCATGCCCAGCTCCTCTACCCCTCGGTTTTCGACTGAATCCCCGACCATGTCCTATTAGAGGTCCCTGAGGAGCTCCATGATGTTAGACTCCTCCTACAACATCTTCTCTCAGAGGAGCGGGAGCTCGCTGCCCCTATTGCTGCTGCTAAAAGGTCCTAGCTGGAAACTGCTACTACTGAGGTGGGTGCTAAACCTTCCCACCACCACTATACTACACTCAGTCTAAGAACTGATTCCGAAGGTGCCCACGGCTTCCACAGATGAATCACCTCTGTCCTGGGTCCATAAGGAAAGGGCGAGGACCAGGAGATCGGAATTGGAACTACTGGGGTCTGCTCCCCACTGGACGAAACCTAGAAGGTCCAGATGCTGGAGGCCTACTGCTAATGTATTTCCCCTTTTACGAGCCAAACTGGCTCCCCTCTCACAGCACACCTCCCAGTGTGTGCATCCTCTCCACCACTTTATCCTTCTTTTGGACCTCCAAGTACATCGATAGGGTGAAGGGAGTAACAGCATACTGAAGAGAAGGTCGGAGTGCCTCCTCTAAACTTCTCGCCTAAGACTCCCCATCCAGAAAAAGGTCCAAAGAAAAATGAAGGAGAACCTTCAACTTGATCCCCAACTCCCTCACTGACATGATCCCCTGCTGAAGGGAGAGTAGCTCCTGCCTCTTCTCCGCCTTCATCATGGAAGAGAGGAATTCTGCCTAAAATTCCCTCTTGACGTCAGTCAATGAAACCTAAGCCACCCTCTTCTCCCAAATATAGAGCGTCCACCACTGACATGCCACTCCCCACATCTGTCTTATAGCTAGAGGGACCTAGTACTCCGTCAGAGCCTGAATCAAGCTAAAAGCTATCACCAGCTCCTCGATCCAGCTCTCTGTCTCCATGTCCGAGACGTTTCCCTCGTACTTCCTGAGGGTCTGTCGCTGAAAGGCATGAAGATTCCTCTGCCATTGGTTATCCTCCTTCTCTCGATCATCCCTCTACTGATCAACCAAATAAACCTCTTGGGCCTCAATCTCCCATGCTACCTGTGGTTGTCGTTTGGGTTCCATAGCTGCAAGGTAAACAAGGAATGCATAATCCCGAGTTGTGTTGAAGATTGCTTTTAAATTTTTCTTAGACTATTTATTTATTTTAAATTTCCCAGAACACCCAGAACCCACAAGAACACAAGTCATTATGATGCATGTACCATTCCTATGGTCTTTATCCTACAATTAGTGTAGCCTCACTTGGTCATTTGGTAGGTCTTGAGTCCTTGCATCGGAACATGGGGGGCCCTAAAATCCCATGTTCTATCCAGTCTTCCCAAGCCTATTTCATGCAACAATATTTCCAAATACTATTTCCCTACCATTCCATGCAATCCTCATTGTGCCTAACCCCGAGCTCCATCATATCTCTCAACCACTGGCCTCTGATACCATTCTTTCATGACCCACCTTCACCAAGACAAGGGAAGGGATAGCAGATTGACAAACCCTTCCTTCCTCAAGTTGAAGGAGAGATAATGACCCTCGAGACCCGCCTTCAATAGGCCCTTGAGTGGTGACTAGCACCAAGGGTATAAAATCACATATAATATGGAAGGCATTAACCTTTTTATTTAGTAGGATTGGGAGATAAGATAGTAAATCCCAAATAACACCAAAGATGGAAGTAAAAGTAAAGCTAAAACAATCCATTCTCATATTCATGTTCCAATAATAAAGTGCTACAAAAGTACAAGAAAACTCCAAAGTAAAGTACCACAGAAAACAAAAACAACAACAATAATTATCCCAACATCCGAGCTAGTACGGTCCTTCATGACCCTCGAAGTCCTCCTGGAAACCAGAAATCAGTTTTATATATGTTGGGTGAGCATACAGGTATACTTAGTAGGGAAAATCAAAAGCTCTCATGCACAAGTGGGGAGGCATTCTAATTCCCCATGAGAAAAGTAGATAACCAAAGCACCAAGTAAGAAAACTATCCACCCAAACCTCACCAAGGCACACTCCCCAAATAACGCAAGTTAAGTTAAGTAATAATAATAACACATCAATGTTTGGGTACCCCACACCACTTTCCCACTGGTTATTGAAGACATCCTACACGTTAAACCTCTCCCTCCATTCTCTCCATAGTCCCACTGCCATCCCCCGCCCGCACACACCTTGGCTACCTCAACCAAACATCCCACCCGCAAACACCTGGGCCACAAAAACCAAAAGTAACCCTGACCACAAACACCTGGGCCAGAACAACCACATGTAACCATGCCTACTAACACCTGGTCTAGAACAACTACCATCACACCTGAAGACACCTGAGCCCGAACAACTATTGTCACACCCGAAGACACCTGGGCCTCATCCTGAAGACACTTGGGAAACAACCTTCCCACACACACCTGGGCCAACCACCACAACTACCATGCCCAAATAATCTTGGTCTATAATGGACCTCAGTCCATCACAGCCTACCCGAAGAGTCTTGGGCTACTCAGGAAAGGTAGCAGAAAAGGAGCTAATTACCAGCCACTCACAAGAGTGTTGGGAAAAACACCCTACCCCATGAAATGGGGGTGTTTGGAACGAATTTCTCAACTTATTGGGGTAAAAATAAGAAACATAAGAACTAAATTATACATATAGGAAAACAAGCACTCATCCTAACCTAGGGGTTCCAAAACCATCCCATACACAAACACCATCGTTAATATTCATTCTTGAAAAGCAAAACAGCCAGAACTAAGTCACAAATCATTCAAGGAAAGCAATTCCCCACTGAAACCATTATTTTTATTGTATTCAAGTGGTTTCATTTAAATAATTCCTCACTATCGGGCAACTAACAGGCATAGTCACAAGCCAAGGAAGGAAAATAGCCAAGCAGAAATTTAAGCATTCACACCCGGTTCTCTTGTAAAGTCACAACAACAAAAGGGATCCATGAGATCCCTCGATGTACTAGAACCAAACCAAGCCCCAACATATGGCCCCACATGGCCTCAAATCCACAAACCAAAAACTGCACCACAGCAGGGGATCCCATCCTCATCCTTGTCACCCCACAAGCATCAAGTAGAACAACCAATACACATCACCAGAACAGAGTAAGGGAGTTTTTCAGATTCAACCACACCATTCAAATAAGTTCCTTATTTCTATTTGTTTAACTGGGGTGATCACACAAGGATTCTTTTTCACTGGACATCCATTTAATCAACTGAGTTTACATGATTAACCAATTTCCATGTTACATCCATTTAATCACAAAAATATCTAAAAAAATAGAGGTTCATTAGTATGCAATAAAGGACCACCAACGGATATGATTTTCAGTGGACATAAGCCCATACAATTCACAACATATAAGCTAAGGTAAAAGAGTACCATGGCATCGTCAAACAAACCCCTTAATTATTTAAAACCATTTATTATCTTTGTTAAGGTTTGGTTTCACCCATCCCCATAGAAACATCATCATGCCCACCCTGCATGATACATAGTAAAGAGAGATGAAGGAATAACCCTACTTGTATGATCAACGACTGAAGCTTTTCTCCTTGCACCAACAATTGGGGATGCGCAACTTGCAGGGGAGTAACTCCGAGGACTCCAAGAGTGAGTAGAAAATCTCTAGCACAGGCGCACCACTTGCCTTGGGAAGGGGGACTCCAAACGCACTAAGGAGAAGAAAGAAACAAGCCAAGAAGAAGGAAGAAAGAATCCCAGTGCGATAAAAAGGTGAGATCCTAGAGTTACGGGATATGAATTTTGAATGGCTTTAAAGGTGGATCAGGGTTTCACCACGCGGTTGGATGGTTACACATAATGTAATTATTTTTTATTTAATAATTCTCATTGGAGAGGTGGCGATAATAGCTATGTGTTAAAGGATTTCATTTAAAGAGACAAAAACGGGTCCATTGAGGGTCGCACCACTTTTTAGGGGATTTAAAACATTGCTTATGAGGCTAAAAATGGCTTTAAACCACTTTAAAAAGGTTTAAAAGACTCAAAATGGTGTTGCAAGAAAAACTGGGGAAAGAAAATCCGAAAAGCCCCTATGGAACTGATCGGTGACATCCTGCCACTGATATTACACCCTTCGGATCGGGACATACTAATGGGGTCCAAGGCATCCCAAACACTATAAATTGGTAGAGTAATATACTAGGAGGTTCTAGGTCATTACAGTGCATTTTGATTTTATGGAAAATCTTTTTTAGACCTTTCCAAACTGAGGATTGAATATAATTAATCTTCCTTGCAATCAGAAACTAAAGAGTTTAGCTCTAAGGAAATCAAGAGATTCTGATTTTTCATTGATAAGCTGCCAAAGGAAATGTGTCTAGAGAGATTGATTAAAGAGTTAAATATTTTTAATACCCAGGCCTCCCATGGTATGTGGAAAGATACAATTCTAATATGGGAACCGAGTGAAAATGGAATTCTGGATTCCAAACGCTTCTACAATCATCTTCTGCAAGGCAATGGAAATGGAACTGTTAATTTTAACAAAAAAATGGCTGCCACCATCAAGGTTTACACTCCTTTGGTACCTCCATCTCAACAAACATCCAGTGGATAATAACCTACAGTGAGTTTGGATCTCCCTCTTCTCTATGTGTGATTTATGCTATCAGCATCATGACGATTTAAATAATTTGTTTCTGTCCTGTAAGACCGCAACATCCCTCTGGTACTCAATCTTTAACTAGTTCAATATCTAGCATCCACATGTGACCAACATCATGGACTTCCTACTTCAACTTGCAGCGGTTCAATTCCCAAAGCAGGTTCGCATACTATTCCTTATTTCATGCACTGAAGTTATTCACTTTATTTGGAAGAGAAAAAATAAGGCTCGACATATGAATGTTTCCTTAAACTATAGTGTTGATCTCTATGAAATTCTGTTTTTGGATCAATAAGAAAACCATTTACATGATGAAAAATGTGACAACTCAGTCAGAGACTTCACTATTCTGAAAAAACTGCACCTGCATGGTAATTATACTCAGCCTCTTGGAACCATGGAAGTCTTCTAGTTACCTCCTTTTGTAGGTTGGATTAAATATAACTCAGATGGAGCCTCGAGAGGAAATCCAGGACCTGTTAGATATGGGATTGTCTTTAGAAATTATAATGGTGACTTCCTTGAAGGGATTTATGGTACTTGTGGACAGGCCACTGCTCTTGAAGAAGAAATGATGGGTCTCATCAAAGCAGTGGAATTCGTTCATCAAAGGAATTGGAGGAAAGTTTGGTTTGAAAGTGATTCATTCACCATTGTCCAAGTAGTGAGAATGGGTCAGATTCACCTTGCTTTGAAGCTTACATCGAAATGGATTAAGTGCCTTGACACACTTGCTTCAATGCATTGTATCATTACACATGTCTATCGTGAAGCCAACCAACTTGTTGATTACCTTGCAAACATGGGAGCCTCTGGTGACACTTGCACTTATCATTCCAGCATTCCTCATGAGACGCTTTCTATCCTACACAAAGATAAATGTAAACTTCCTTCAGACTCTTGTAACCCTATTTCCTTTTTTTTGTTATATGAAGCCTTGCTGGTGGCTTTTATAAAAAAATATTATATATTTCTAAATATATGATTGTATTTAATTGTATTTATATGTATACATAAATATAATTGTATAATTTTATGTACATTTATATATAGTTATTTGTATAAATTTTATTTCATATAATATTAATTATATATAACATAAAAGCATAAACATATTATATAAATATATACATAAATATAATATATTTAAAAAATAAATCATATAAATACTCAAGCTTGTAGTTTTTATAATTTATATTATAATAATAATAAATATATTTTTAAATAATATGTTTATGATTTTATATTATATATAATTAATATTATATGATATATAATTTATAAAAATAAATATATATTAATGTACAAAATATTATACAACTATATTTATTGAAATTAATATATATTAATGTACATAATATTATATAATTATATTTATTGAAATTCATATATATTAATGTGCATAATAATAAATATATGTATTGAAATACATTATATAAATATTTGTATAAATTTCATTTCATATAATATTAATTATATATTTGTATAAATTGTATTTCATATATCATTATATAAATATTTCTATAAATTTTATCCCATATATAATATTTGTCTAAATTGTATTTCATGTAATATTAATTATATATAATATAATACAATTTATACAAATAAATATTATTTTACATAATAATAAATATATGTATTGAAATACATTATATAAATATATTTTTAAATACATTATATAAATATATTAAATAAATACTTATATATATTATATAAATAAACATGTGCATAATATTCAAATATGTATTTAAGTATATAAATAATTTACATAAATATATTTATAAATATATAAATTTATGTGTATATACCTAACATAAATATAATTATAAAATATATAATCAAATGTATGTAAATACACATATACAATATATAGTTTATATAAATGTATAAATTTAATATAATATAAATGTATTATAATATAAATACATAAATATATAATATAAAAATGTATATATTAATTTAAATAATTATATATATATTTAAATATTTATTGAAATAATATTTATTTTAATTAGTTTTTTAATATATATAAATACAATAATGTGTAAATATACTAACAAAATACAAATACTATAGTGGTAGAGGAGTTGTGAGTGTAATCAAGAGGTCTTAGCTTCAAATCCCACTGCCATAAAATTTTAAAACCTTGTGGGATTTCTAGGGGTGCGAGTGCGTTGGTGAATGGGAATGGGAGTCCATGGGTGATATGGGTACTAGAATCGAATGGGTAGCATGGGTGTGACACTGGAACAAAAGGGACTAGGTGGGATGGTGAAAGGGAGGGTTGTGTGTGAATTGGAGGAGAGGGGTGGGGGATGGGTGTCGTGTACTATATTAGAGGGTAGGGGTAGCATACTGGATTTAAAAAACTAAATAAATTATTTAGATCCAGTTGAAATGCATCTAATATTGTTCAATTAGAGGGGGTTAAAACCCCCTTTAATTGTGTATTAAATAGAGGAGGTTCTAATTGTTTAGAGGGGTTAATATGGCTCATGCAACTCAAATAGTGGTGGTTTCCAACCCCTGCTAATTTGATCAATAATTTAGAGGGGCTTAAACCCCCCTCTAAACTTATATTTTGTGGTGAAATTAGAGGGGGGGGTTAACTACCTCTAAATTTTACATTACTTTAGCAGAAGTTCCTCAAAACCACCTCTAAAAAGAGTAGGTGGGCACATTAATGATAGTTCCTCATAACCACCAATAATGTGTTTAGAATGGGTTATAACCCCTTCTAAACTAAAAAAAACCCTCTAATTAGGTAATTTTTTTTGTAGTGAACTGCCCCAAAATCTCCATTAAACTATGCTCCCTGATAGCAAGGAAGTGTGATGACTTTGTAAGTTAGTCAACTATCACCGAGATGGCATTGTGTCCTCTTGATGTCCGTGGAAGCCCTATCATGAAGTCCATGGATATGACGTCTCATTTATACTTTGAGATCTCAAGGGTTTGTAACAAACTTGTTGGAACCTAGTGCTCAGCCTTCACCTTATGATAGGTGAGACATCGAGAGACAAACTTAGCCATGCTCTGCCTCATGTCAACCCACCAGAACTACCTCCAAAGTTCTTTGTACATATTCCCCATATCGGGATGTACATCCAAAGGATATTTTTGAAACTCTCTCATCACCTCCTCCCATATAGTGACTAGTACTACCATCAATCCCTGAAAAAGGATGATGTAGTTCCCTTGTTCAGAAAATTCATCTAGTGAATATCCTAAGGATATCTGGTCACATAAGACCTCACAATCAATGTCTTCCAACTGGGACCCTCTCACAAAAAATCCTGGGACTCTCTCTCTATCACTAATTATTACAGGTAAATGGATTCCCTTTTTGCATTAGGGAGGACAAAGGGGATGCAATCCTAGAGAAGTATGCCACAAACCTCTTGTAGTACCTTGCCAATCTAAGAAAACTTTACACCTCTTGCATGATTTTGGGTGGAAAACAAGAAATAAATGAATCAATATTTTTTGGGTCCATGGATAATCCATTCTCATAAATTTAATAACCCAAAAATTGAACCTCATGGATCCATAAATGTCACTTCAAGAGATTACCATAAATCCAATTCTCTTGGAACAAATCTAGAAACACCCTCAAGTGCTCTGCATGCTCCTCCTCTGATGTAGATTATATGAGTATGTCATCAATAAAGTCAATAAAAAATCATTCCAAGTACATCTAGAAGATTCATTTCATTAATTCCATAAATGTAGTAGGTGCATTCGTAACACAAAAAGGCATCACTAGAAACTCATAGTGTCTGTATCGACATCAGAATTCCAGCTTTGAAATATCAGCCTCATGAACTCTCAACTGGTGGTAGTCAAACTTGAGATTGATCTTCAAGAACCATCTCATGACTCACAAATGATCAAATTGGTCATCAATCCTCATAAAGGTGTACTTTCTATTTATCATGGCCTAGTTATGGTGGTGATATCTAAGTAAATTCATCAGCTTATGTTTTCCTTTTTCATGAACAAAACTGGAGCTTCCCAGGATGACACACTGGATCTGATGAAACCCTTATCTTGAAGATCCTCCAAATGCAACCGCATCCCCTGAAGCTCAGTAGTGACCATCCAATATGTTGCAGAAGATATCAGAGAGGTCCCAGGGTGAAATTTAATGAAAAACTCCATCCCCTAGCTTAGAGGTAGTCCCAAAACATCCTCATAGAATATGTCCATAAGATCTTCCACAACTAAAGAAACCCAAATGTACGAAGATCATGTTGCGCCAAGGGTTACACTTGCCAAATGATGGGTAATGGGATGCATCCTCCTACTCACAAAACCCACTCAGCCTATTATGAGATCTCTTTCACCCACAAAGGAGAATCTCATCCCATTAGTGCAAAGGCATTTGGCTCATCTGTGGTGAAAGTCGATCTAATATCGGACCATGGACAACCAATCCAAGCCCAAAATTTCATCATAAGGTCTCATTTTGAAGACCAAAAGGTCCCACGAGAACCTATCTCCTCCAAGAGATAGTTCACACTATCGATAGATAAAATATATAGAAGAAGCATTCCTTGTAGGAACTGTAGGATCTAAACGCAGCAGAAGCATGGCGGTTGGGAGGGCCTAACTTTGATTTTGTCATAATTGATGACCAATCCAGGATCAATATGATGATGAACACCAGTATCCTTGGATTAAAATCAAAGATTTAGACAAATAGAATAAAAGAATTAGATCTGAGAAAGAGGATCTTACACATCATGTTTATAATTAATTTATTAATTCCTGAAGAAATTAAATAACCGGGTCTTTGGTACTTTCTTCATTGATGATCATTGATCATCTGGAATGACCCTTCCAGATTTTCTTTATTGTGCTCATGAGGATCCAAAGTAGAATCCCTCTAGTGGTGATCCACACCTGATCCAATGATCTCCAAACAATGCCACTCATTCTACAGGTGCTAGCACATTGAAGTAAATGTATTGTGTCGATCTCTTTTGATCGCTCATTCGTCGGTCTTAAAGAACTTCTCTCATTCTTGAGAGGGAGAGATGAGAGGAGTCGAGAGAAAAAAAAATTGGCTCAATAATTCTCAATTCACTGGGATTTTTTACAATAAACGTACCTACCTATTAATCAACATGGGGTTTCAGTTACAATATTTAATTGCAAAACATCCATTAAATGTAGTTATAACTATTAGAGAAAACCTGTACCACATAATAACAATAACAGCACCATTATTTGTGGTGTTCCAACTTGCACAAAACGGAAAGATAAATGAAATCTTATGCCACATAATGATAGTAGTATTATTATTATTTCCTATACCAACCGGATAAACATTATTTACCGACTTGTAAATATTAATTTATCAATGGACACGGTTTTAGTCTCTTAAATAAATATTTTTTATTTAAAAAAGAGTAAATAAATATTTATTAAATGTTTAATAATATAAATAAATATATTTTATTCACCATCTGTTGAATAAATATTTATTTAATTTATGAAATATTTTTAACTTCAATAAATTTATTCCTCAGCCTTGAGAATAATATTTATTCTATTAATTAAATTAAAATAGAATTTAATTGAGATCACTAGAAACACTTAGTGTGTGACCCTCTAGGATTATTTCTCGTTGAAATTAGGTGGGCTTGCTTAAATTCTAATATTACTGTCTAGAAATGGTTCAATGCACCCAAGAGAATGAACTTAAAAGTTGCAATGAATACATTCACATACGAATGTTCAATGTGTAATAAAATCCCTTTGTCATGATATCTCATCAAACAGGTTTCATGAGAGTGTCATCAACCTATATACTTGATACATCATTCTTTGACTACCTAAAATAAACTTGTTGTTACACTATGGCCATAGAATTTAGGGTGATGGTTCTATTTCAATCAAAGGGATGAGATATCAACTTTCATAAATGGAAGGGACAAACCCTTCCTCTACCTATCCATTAATAACATGTCATTAATGATGCACCCAACGTACCATACTTACCGCCAACATATGTCACGATGGTTTTCATCAATAAATCAAAGTTCATGAGTCGTGACACATATTAATGATAATTTGGAAGTCTAAGGACCATTACACACACTCGCAAATAATAATATCTGATGACACCAAAACATGTGGAATTCCTACTGGCGGGTCTTTTCTCATAATCTCTTGTCTTAGAGATTACTAAGTACAAACTTCATGAGAAGAAGTCCCATCTACTTACTAGTACTCGCATCTGACAGTCTATATACTATGTATCTCATCATAGTATTTCATCCAACCATAGAACTATATTTAAGAATATTTTCATAGCACTTTAAGGATCTCATCATAGCGGGGAACTGCTATAACCTTATTAATACGAAAAATACTCTAGGAAATTATTACATTATAGTCATTTATAATAATGAACAATATGTAATAAGATTTTTAATATTTAAATACATTAAATATTCATGTAATCAAAGTATAAATAGTTGGTTCTAGGATGCTAACTCCAAAAAAATACCACTTGTACTAGAGTCAACTACCTACGACTTTCAATCCGCTAAACCTCACATGATGATCATGTTTCTACTGAGTAAAGGCTTTAGTCAAGGGGTCCACCAGGTTATCTTTTGGGGAAATACTACTCACTGCAACTTCACCTCTCTGAGAAAAATCCCTTAAGAGATGATACTTTCGTAGTATGTTCTTCATCTATTGATGTGACCTTGTCTCTTTTGTGAGAGTCACTGCTACAGTATTATCATAATGGAGTGTGATGGGATATTTATTATTAGGAACCACATCCAGCTCTTAGATAAAGCTCTGTATCCAAATTGCTTCTTTATCTACCTTATAAGCTACAATATACTCAGACTCTGCTGTAGAATCTACAACTACACCTTACTTTGAGCTCTTCCAGCTCACAACACCTCCATTCAAAGTGAAGATGTATCCCATTTGCAACTTCATGTTATATTGATCATTCTAGAAACTAGCATCTACATATACTTTGATGACTATTTCCTAATCTCCTCCATAAACCAGGAACATGTCCTTAGTATGCCTCAGATACTTATGGATAGTATTGACTACCATCCAATAGTGGTCACCTAGATCAGCTTGATATCTTCCTACCTCACTCAATGCGTAGGCAACATCTAGCCTAGTACATAGCATAACATACATGACTGACCCAATAGATGATGCATATTGAATCCTTAACATTCTCTTTATTTCCTCATGTGTTTAAGACATATTTTCTTGGAAATATTAATGCCATGTGATGTTGGAAATAATACCATCTTGGATTGTTCCATAATGAATCTCTTCAGTATCTTGTCAATGTATGTACTTTGACTTAGGCCCAACAATATATTGGATCTATCACGATGGATCCTGATCCTAAGAATATATGCTACCTCACCCAAGTCCTTCATTGAGAAGAATTTATTCAACCATGCCTTAGCAGACTGTAAGACTGGTATTTTGTTTCTAATAAGTAATATTCCATCAACATAAACTGTTAGAAAAATGACTGCACTTCCACTAAACTGTTTTTAGGCACAAGGATCACATTATTTCTTTATAAAACCAAATTTTGTTATGGATTCTTCAAAATGAATGTTTCATGATCTGGATTCTTGATTTAATCCATAAATGGATTTTTGCAACTTTCGTATGTTATTGGAATCATTTGGAGTCACAAACCCTTTAGGTTGTATCACGTAGACATCTTCATGATGGTTCATGTTAAGGAAGGCTGTTTTGACATCCATTTTCCAAATCTCATAGTCATGATAAGCAGTAATGGCTAGTATAATTTTGATGGATTTCAACATTGAAATTGGTGAAAAGGTTTCTTCATAGTCAATTCTTTGATGTTATTGAAACCCTTTTGCAACTATTTGTGCCTTATAGGTACTGACTTATCCTTCCATGTCTAGTTTCTTCTTGAATACCCATTTTCAACCAACAAGATTTACATATACTAGAGGATCTACCAAAATCCAGACTTGGTTTTGGTACATGGAATCCATTTTATAATACATGGCTTCTTTCCACATGGAAACATTTGTACCACTTACTGCTTCCTTATAGGTTATAGAATCATTATTATTAACTAATAATGAGTCACCATCCTCAGTAACTAGAAAACCATACCGTTCCGGTTCTCTAACCTCTCTTGTACTCCTATATAGTATTTGCGTCTCTCAAATAGATATTTCTTCCACAAATCTTTTTGGAATTTTCTCATGTACCAACTCGTGTGTACCTTGATCCATGACTTCGTCAAATTATATCTCACTCCCACTATCTCTTTTGGAGATGTGCTTCCTCTCAAGGAATATGGCATGTCTTTCCACTATAACCTTTTTGTCTAAGGGATCATATAGGTAATATCCTATTGTTTTCTTGGGGTATCCTATAAAGGTATACTTTGTGCCTTGGGGTGTAGGTTTGTTACATGAAGAGGCCTTAACAAATTATTCACTTCCACACACATTTAAATTCGATAACATGGATTTTCTTCCACTCCAAATCTCATATGGAATACCATTTATCGATTTAGTTGGTACTTTGTTTAGTATGTGTGTCGTTTTTTATAACACATATCCCCAAAAGGATAATAGAATACTTACATGACTCATCATTGATCTCACCATGTCCAACAAGTTGTGGTTCCTCCTTTCTCTTACACCATTCCACTCAGGCATGTAAGGAGGAGTGAGTTGGGATAGGATCCCAAACTCTCATAAGTAATCAATGAAGTCCTGATTAAGATATTCTCCACCTCTGTTTGAGTATAGTTTATTAATCTTCATACCAAGAAAGTTCTTAACTTCATTCTTGTATTCCTCGAATTTATCAAAATAATCTGACTTATACCTCATTAAGTAGATATATCAATATCTACTAAAATCATTAGTAAAAGTTATGAAGTATGAGTACCCACCCCTTGATTCAACTGGAAATGGTCAACACACATCGGTATGAACCAATTCAAGAAGATCTTTAGCCCTTTCACCTTTCCCACTAAATGGGGATTTGGTCATTTTTCCTTGTAAACATGTGTGACATTGTTGGCACTCCTTTCTGTCACAAAGTCTAACGACTGAAAAAAAGGTAATACCTTAGTCCAAAGTGATTCATCCTTTGAAGAAACATCAAAAATTGACAAAGGCATGAACAAGGATACCTTCCCACTTTGGTCGCGCAAGTTCCCTCATTGCCACGCAAGTATACGTGCGCGCTGCATAGTGGTCACATAGGTGACTTGCGTGCCATCTTTGATTCTCGCCCAGGGTCTTCAGCAGCCTATAAATACCCCCAGTGGGCCCCCCATTTCAAGACAAAAAAATTCAGAAACTCAGATTTGAGCTCCCGGCGCCCTAGTCTCTTCTCGAAGCTTCTGAACACATCTAAGGTAATTTCTTACCTAGAACGGAAGATCTAAAGAGGGGGAGTAAGGCCTAAGCATTGAAACTCATAAACACTTGCGCGCCTAAGTGGCCAGCCCTTATGGGAAATGGCCACACTTGTGCACCGCCTTACCCCTTCAACAGAACTTGCGTGCAACCCTTCTGGAATCCCCTAGGGATAATACTAAGGGCTTGATCGAAGTCTCTCCCAAGTATTACCTTAAGGGTTGACCATCGCACAAGTACCCATGTGTTGTGCAGGTACACCTGCAAGACCATGACTTGCGCGCCCTTCTCTTTTTGGGTGTCCTTCCTACCCATTTCACCACTCTTATGCCTATCCACCTCTCCTATTCAAGATTCAACCTTCAAAAACCTCTTCAAATCCATTTCTTTTGGCATGGCTCCCTTGTTGGATTCCTTATCTGAAATGAATTCTATGGAACATCTCTTAAAACCCAGTGATTTACATATATTTATGTCCCTAAGGTTAGAGATTTCATTCATTCAACCTCATCCTTTAAGATGAGATAATCCTTAAACTGGGCATCCATTTTCAGGAGTAACCCCAGTCTCAAAGTCTCCTAACCTGGGCATCCTTTTTTAGGAGTAAGCCCCAGTCTCAATGTTCCCAAACCTGGGCATCTTCCTTAGGAGTAAGCCCCAGTCTCAAAGTTCCCAAATATGGGCATCCTCCTCAGGAGTAAGCCCCAATCTCAAAATTTCTAAATCTGAACATCCTCCTCAGGAGTAAGCCCAAACCATAATTCCCTTAACCTGGGCTTCATTTTCAGGAGTAAGACCTAGTCTCAAATATGGGAATCCTCCTTAGGAGTAAGCCCCAAGTCCCTTAATTCTAAAATTCCCTTAAATTGTGCCTCCTTATCAGGATTAAGCCCCAGTTTTTAAATCCCTTTAACCTGGGCCTCCTTCTCAGGAGTAAGCCCCAGTCTTAATTTCTCTTAACCAGTCTTAATTTACTTTTTGATATGGGCTTCCTTCTCAGGAATAAAACCCAATCATAAGTCCCTCCTAATTTGGGCATCTTCCTTAGGAGTAATCCCTAAGATAGAGTATCCAAATCTCTATAAAAACACGTATACCTTTATGGACCATGTTCCTGGACTTCTTCTCTGAAATAATTCCCGATATATATCTATTTGGGAAGTCGTACATACATAAGCCCCACATCATTTCTTATGATTTCATCTTTCGTGGCACAATTGTCTGGTTTTACCAATACCTCTTGTTTCTCACACCGAGCATGACTCATGTGAGCTTAGAGTGTAAAAGTAATTATGACATCTTTCTTTGAGCCATTAATCATGCATAAAAATCATATTCTCTTACTCAAACTACGTGGGTTCTAATTCCTTCTCTAAACAAAGATACGTAGGTAGCCCATCTGCAGGTATGATCCCAGCTCTGAAATAACCCATGTCCTTCGGAATGACAATAAACTTCAAGTGCCCCACTGAGTGGATTTAAAACCAGTATGGTCATCATAATGACCAAGAGACTTTTTTATATAATGTATTGAAGGATACCATTGACTAAGAATCTCTAACAAGTACAGATGATTCTCTATCGATGAAGAACCTAGAATACATATAAAAAGATTCTCTAAATTTCCTACATATCAATCATTGATTGCAAGTTCTAAAGGAAAGCTCATTCTTATACTTGGTAATTTAATAAGGATTCACGAACATAACTTAAATCTATAAAGAGAGTCCTGGAGTAGACAATAATTCCCCTCAAAAAGGTGTGAAGAGTCCAACCTCCCATCCTCTCAACCAATGCAAATTATTAAGCCTTATCAATTCACAACTAATGATCACCTACCCTTGGAAAGTAGTTCCAAATGGATATAGAATCATTAGATGTTTCCAGTTCTATGAACAAACCCGTTAGAAACCGTTTGGAATGTTTGAACCTTAAAATAATGAGGTCATCCCCAATTCTAGAGGAAACAAAAAATGGTGAACCTGGAGTGAATCCTTAACCAAGTTGAAATGATGTTTTGCCTATTTGTTAGGCCCCTATTTAAATTAAATGAGAGGGAAAACAAAACAATCAATAACATATGTGGTTATCCAAAAGATGTAGTGGCCAGACTTATCTTGATTACGTCTGTTATATCAAACAGGCACTCTTTTCCAAGATCTTCTGCGTTACAAAAACGGCTTCTCTTAAATTCACACCTGTGAATACTTCTGTTGTTAATGCCTCTACTGCTACTCCTTCTGGATCATCGTCCGCTCTGAGGACAACATCACCTACTCAGTGTCTTCAACACTGGGTATCAAATGCGATGGTTAAGGAGTTCCGTCAACACGGTACCATCCCTACTCTGGAGGCCGCTCGACAAGCCCTCCAAGTCAATAATTCACCCTGGTCGTCAGGACAGCGACAATCAGCGATCAAGAAGCAGGTGGTGCCAACCACCATCTCCAACCGTTTCGGGTCTTTATCCCCAGAACACAATCACCATTCCCTTCCATATTCTGGGGAGGTGAATGAGTAGGTCCCCCAGGGCCTTAATTCAAGGATACAGGAGTCCTTCCCGAGGGCTCCCATCAACAATCACCGCCAGACTCGTGTGGCAGTGCGCCCTCAACATGATGTGGGTATCGTCTCCTGGTGTTCGGCTTAGGTTCCTCAAACCCGAGCAGGAAAGACAAACCACCAGAGGAAAAATCCGATCAGCAGTGAGTAGGTTCTCATCTCCGCCATCTCCGGAGACGTCCACCAACATAACATGGTGGCAAGCAATGAACGGGCACACACACCCGTCCGTTTTAATTCCACAATCCAGCAGACTCGCCTGGTAGCAGCACGCCAATCCCACCGGGAAATTCCGGCAGAGTACTATTTTTAGGAATAGACACCTGTTTATAAATCATCAGCTAGTCAGCAGGCTCATCTGACTACATATGATGAAGCCCACCAACCCAATGTGTTGACAACTGGTAAACAGGCACACACACACCTGCTTACACTCATCAATCCTACCAGTAGCCTAGTCTGTCAGTATTGAAGGAAGCTCATCAACCTCATTCGGCAGAGTGCAATTAGCAAGAACATACACCTGCTAGTATTGATCAAGCCTACCAACAGTCTCATTTGGTAGCATTTGGAGAAGTCAGTCGAAAAGCTCCGATGACAAACAGGAGGCAGACTCAACTCTCTACCCCCACACTTGAGTACTGTCAGGATTCATTAATAGGAAAAGGAGGATAGGAGCAGGAATACACACCTACTCCAAGAACGGAATGGACGTATATCCCCGTTCCGGCAGCTTAAGTCACCAAGCACATTCTGTCAATGGTGAAAGAGCAGAAGCAAATCCCTGCTCATATTCTGGATGTTTGCCAGGATATTATAACAACTTCAGCAATATCACAGGGAAAGACACACAAATCTATCCCTACCAGTGGAGTGACACATCAATAGTTCACTCCGGAACAGACACACACCTCTGTTCCAGTCCAAGAGGGTTGTGGGGCATACTCCCCCATATCATACGGACAGCCAAGTCAGGCACATACACCTGATTTGAGTGGAGATAATCAGCCTAACCTGATCATTTCTCCTGATCAGGCATATACACCTGCCCAAAATGACCACTTTTGTCAACAAGTGGTTCCTAAATTGAGTAAGAAGGCATCTAAAAAGAAGACCCGCCCAGAAAAATCAAAAAAAAATCAAGATCCAATCTGTAATAAGGCCTTGCTCGATGCTGGAGTTCTTGAAGCCGTCAGACAATTATCTGTTAGAATTCAAGATTCTACTCCCTCATTTCTTAATAGTGGGAAAATTAATTCCGAAGGTCTTCATCAGACACTTCCTCATGAAGTCTTGCTTCATGAAATTTCAATCGATCTCAAAGTTTCATCTTCAGATGAGAGCTACAAGAACCCTCTGTGTAGCCAGAAGATCAAGGAACAAGAGGTTTCATCTTTTGTTGTAACCCACCATGGTGGTCCTCCTCATGATGATGAATTTAGCTATGAAATTCCTCTCTGCAGTAGTAATTCGCATTTCCTGGAAAATTCTTCAAAGGACAATGTAGTTATGAGAAATCCCTCTTATCTTGAGGCACTTTCAAATGTGAATCCAGTCATGTCTGATGCTTTACCATTAGCAAGTGAAATACTTTCTCAATCAGATGATAGCCCGGGGTGTAGGTCATTCTCCGAACCACCCCTAGGTCATTCATCTTCGAGTTTGATCAGTGAATTATCTACCAATCTTGTTGAATTCAATGAAGCAACAAGGAAGCACTAACTCTAGTCTAATAAGGTAGAATAATCTTCATTGAATGATAAAGAGGAACTAATGAATATGAGAAAACAACTGGTAAAAGGTGAAGTGCCAGTCATGTTTTTGCCTTCGTCTGACTCTCAGTATGACATTCCAGAGATGTTGACGGAAGATGGAATTCATGATTTTTGTCTCAACATATGGAAAACTCTTTGTTAGTTGAAAAAGAAAATATTATCTTATGATGAATATGAAAATCATGTCAAGATAATAGAAGGGTTACAATGCCAAATTGATTTGGAATCTCTCTCAGTTTCTCGATATCTGAAGGCTGAAAAGCAGCAGAGAGCCCTTTAGCGTTCATGCCTTGGTGCACTAAGAAGATTACGCCAGTTAATTGCCAATGCCCCATCTGGTATTCATATCAGAGTATGGGGTGTTCATGGAGCACTACATTTCACTGTGCTCTCCAATCAGCAAAGCCCGCTGAAAATGGTCTCATGAAATGTTATTGCCCATGGTCAGCCATAGTTAATTGGCTTTGTTTGTAATCAAAGGCTCGCTCAAGAACAGGCCTCAACTAGTTCTTCTCAAAATCAATCATACAGAGAACAAGTTGTTGAATTACTCCTGTATCAAGCAAACGAGAATATTGAACAAGCCTCTCGTTTGGAGCTAGCACATCATCAAGTGACAGAAGTGTCAGAAATCATCCAACGGTATTTTGAGCTGGGTGATAAAAGTGGATGCAGGTTGATGCATCCAGCCAATTTCTGAACTAAAGTCTACAAGATCAAGAGATCTTTCAAGAAATTCTCATATATAGCATGTCAAGAACCACCCCAGCTTACCAAACTGGGGACTCTTTTAACCCAACCCTCGGAATCAACAAATAGGATTCGAGAAGTTAAGTAGGAATGGCAGGAACAGCCCCAGTCCACCGGACTGGGGACTTTTTCAAATCCTCAATCTCATCCTCATAGAAAGTCAGTCTTCTCTCGATTAGGGAAGAATCCCCAAGAGGAACGAAGAGCCAAATTATCAGGATATTCCCTCTAAATTATGGTTCATCAAGAAGTTCCTGAGGGATCAAATCAACAAAAGGCAATGTCTCATCAGAGACATGGAAGAAAAAAATATCACAGAAATGCTGATAGAAGGGATGCAACGCATTATGCATCAATTAATGTCATCAATTCCATTATTTTTTATCCACCGAATGAGGCTCACTCAGAGGGATCAGATGAAGAGGTTCATGCTCAAGAGGTTGTATGCATAGACACAAATGAAGAAGGTGTGTGTACACGAAATCAAAGGCTTACCCAGAATTTGGGTGTTCCTTCAAATAACCCACTTCCCCCTCTCCGAAAGGGATCCAACAAGGGGAAAGGAAAGAATCAGGTTACATATCCTTCCTATAGAGAAGGCCAATCGCTCTCACTAGAGTAAAGATTTGCACAACATGAGGAAGAAATGAAGGAATTGAGGAGGATGAATGCAGAACTACTTCAGGTTAGTCTTCCTCCTAAGTGTGCTGGAGTCAGTTAGCCAAGGGAGTTTGTTTCAGCTACTAAGATGGATCAAGAATATCCTCCTCTATCAGTACACCCTCACAGGTCTAATCCTACGGGTCAGGTGCAATAATAATTGGCGGTGCTACCATCAGTTGCAGTACCAGCCGCCACATCTGACTAAGCTCCAGTCAGTGCACCTGTTCAGGTCTAAGATCAACCAGATGTTTCTCAAAAGTTAATAACTACTATTGAGTCATTAACAGCTCATTTGGAATCTATGGAGGGAAAGCGTGCTCAAATTCAACCAGAAAAGAGAGCTTACCTTGAATGGGTTGATGCAATTCCTCCCCCATCAAATTTTGCAAGTACTACATTCCCAATCTTTAATGGTTTGGGAGACCCATAGCAACACTTAACACATTTTGTTTCTCATTGTGATCATATGATGGGAACCCCTTAGTAACAAGAAGTAGTTAAGCTCAGGTGTTTTGTACTATCATTACAAGGGCCTGCTTTTGTCTGGTACACAAGCTTGCAATCTCGGTCAATTACCGGGTGGGGGGATCTTCGTCAACGATTCCTTCTTCAATTCATCTCAACTTTTCCAAAGACAATAGTTTTTGATCTTACAAATTTTAAGAAAAGGGAGAATGAAAGGGTTTCAGATTTCATTGCTCGCTGGAAGGTATTAACATATTCCCTAAGCTTAGCACTCCCTCAAGAAGAACTATTGCCAATCTGTGTGGAAAATTTGCGTGATGAATTGCGCACACCGTTGATCCCTGTGAAATACACAGGAGGGTTTCGAGACCTTACTTCAATCGCTCAACAGATTGAATATTCTCTTATAAAGACTAAGGACAAAACTCGTGTAATTCCATCAGCTCCAGGAAGGAGAATGGGTAAAGCAGAGACTGCTACAGTTATGCTTAAACAAGCACCTGTACCTGCTTCTACTTCAAAACCTTCATCTTCTCGAAGGGCTCCGCCTCTTGAACGTCAACAATAGAGGTTGTTTCTTCAAGACGATCAAAGAGATAAAAGACAAAAACAATTTGAGGATTTCAAAAGCAAATTTTACTCTTTCTGAAATGAACAAGTTCCTGGTTACTTCATTTCGGCTCTGGAAAATAATTTGGTTCAATTTCCAAGGCCCAAAAAGCTGAACAAGGAAGTAGATGAAGACCATCTGAACTATTTCCCATTTCATCAGATATTGGAGCATCCCATTCAGGAGTGTTTTTTCTTCAAGTACCTCCTGAAAAAAATGGTCGACTTGGGACAAGTCAAATTGAAAGGTTCTTCAGCTCAGGTAGCATGTGTTACTGCTACAAGTCCAGAGGAAAAAGGTGAGTGGTAGGAATTCAAAAGAAAAAATGCATAGAAATATGATGATTGGATGGTCAGAAAAACAATCAACTAAACTCATGCCATTTTGTGAACATAATTGAAGAAACCAATTGTGTCTTCTGCTATGAATTCCACAGTAAAACCCTCTTCATCAGGGGTAAAATCCTCATAGAAATGGCATAATTTAAAGAAAGAGGAACAATTAGAAGAAGATGAGATCGTGTAAAAGCCCAAGTTGTCTTTGACTATGGCAGATTTTATGCCATATACTTTGAAGCCACGGGCACCGTCCCACCAAACGGCACAGCCTAAATTGGCTAATCAGGCAGAGTCTTCATCAGATGAAGAGTTAATCTTCGGTTCTATTAATATGATTCACTTAATAGATCCTTAAGCCAGTCACAGTTTCGACCTCGATGAACTTGGGTTCCCTGTATCAAATAGAGGAATCATATGGAGTTCCAGAGGCTCAAGATATAGGGGAAGACTTGGATCTTTCAAAGGCCACTATTCCAATTCTACCCCTGCTAGAACTATGTATGCGGCAGAAACTCGTGGCAGAGCCCTTCAATGAGCTCAATAAGAACAAGTAAGTTCTTCCACACAAGGCAGATTCAGTCCTAGCATAGTTATTCTAGAGGATTGGTTGGAAGTTACACCTTCTTCCTCTCAACAAGAAAATAGACCTATTCGGTCAAATCTTCTAAAGCCAGGAGTATTACCAACTCCTACCCCGATAGAAGGTGCATCAACTTCCAAAGCATCAACTTCCAAGGAACCTGCTAAACCACATGTTCTTGTTGGGAAACGCAGACTTTTGGATAAAAAGTACGATGTATTGAAACACCTGGCCCAAGTACCGGCCAAGTTATCAATTTTGGATTCCTTGAATTTATCAAAGGATATTTGAGAGGCACTCATTGAGGCTTTTTCAAGTCCTTGGGAGTTTGAAACTGAAATTGCTGCAGCTGAAGCCTACCATGTTGAGAATAATCCTGTAGAATGGAATATAGTGATATCTTTCACAGATAAAGATGAAGATGATGTCGTGCATGGACATATTAGACCTTTGTATTTATCTGGCAAGGTCAATGGTGTAGACATCCAAAGAGATTTCATTGATAATGGTTCAGGAGTCAACCTCATCCCCATTCATACACTTCATTGATTAGGCCTCACGGAATCTAATTTATCTCATTCTACTATGATGTTACAAGGATATGATAAAAATGAGCAAGAACCACTGGGCGAGATTACACTTAGAACTCAGTTTGGAGATCTTGTATCCAATTCAGATATCATGGTTGTTGATCAAGACTCAGCCTTCAACATCTTGCTTGGAAGACCCTAGCTACATCAATATGTGTCTATCCCTTCATCATACCATCAATGTCTCAAATATTGTTTCGATGGTCAAGTTTGGACATTTTATGGTGATAAGGCCCCGTTCAAGACATGTAAATCTCAATACATCGAGGCAGAATTTTATCACATGAAGGGTAAGGAGAAATCCATAGCATGGGAGGTTACCAAGGTTAATGCTCCATTTGGTTTTGAAAAGATTCCAGTAAATCCATTTACACATGTGAGTACAGATTATGTGTTTCCTATCAGTCAAATTGAAAATATAGTCCCAAATCAAAATACTCTTATGGAAACTTCCATAATGTTAATTATGGAAATCAAGCCAGACAGCATGGGAGAAATTGGTGATTCACCAAGCAATGATGGAAGTTCAAATGGGGATGTCTTCATTTCATCTACTAAAATACAGCAAGTCTATACTTCGCCAACTAGGCCAGAATAAGTTATAGCAATGTCAGAGGTGAACGATGATGTCAATTCTCAATCCATCATCTCCTCTTTATTACCCAAGAAAGACCCTTCATCATCAATAGGGTCAAAAATGGAAGCTTCCTCTACAAGATGTTAAAATTTTAACATCTCTTATGATCATGGAAATTCTACTTCATCATCTACTATGCAAGTAGAAACAGAAGAAATAACACATGTTGAAGAAGAAGAGGAAGATCTCAGGGATGCTCCTCCAGCATTTGAAGAGGGTATCTCTACCATCATGGATGAACTCAGAGAAATAAATCTGGGTACAAAAGAAGATCCATGCCCCACTTTAATTAGTGTGGTCATGAATCTTGAAGAGAAAGAAATGTATATTTCATTTTTGAAGCAAAATCAAGATATATTTTCTTGGAACTATACAGATATTCCAGGCCTTGATTCTGATGTTGCTACTCATCGTTTGGGTTTGCTAGAAGAACATCGAGGATTCAAACAAGCTGCAAGAAGAACACACCCAACTTATGCTTCCAAAATTGAAGCTGAAGTGGATAAGATTATCAAAGCTAAATTCGTTAGATAAGTTCAGTATCCCAAGTGGTTGGATAATATTGTCCCTTTTAAAAAGAAGAACAGAAAAATTAGAGTTTGCATTAATTTCAGAGATCTTAATCGGCATTGTCCTAAGGATGATTTTCCAGTTCCGATCACAGAACTGTTAATTGATGCAATAGCTGGCTATGAAGAACTTTCCTTCATGGATGGATATTCCAGGTATAATCAAATCTGAATGGATCTAGAAGATGAATAATCTAGAGCCTTCAGAGCCCCTCAGGGTGTGTTCTGCTATCGGGTAATGCCCTTTGGCCTAAAGAATGCAGGCGCAACATATCAGCGTGCCATGCATCATATCTTCAAACCCGTTTTAGGGAAATTTTTTGAATGTTATGTGGATGATTTGGTGGTTAAGTCCAGGAAACATTCTAATCATTTGGATGATTTTGAAGTCATATTCCACAAACTTCGACAACGTAATTTGAAGATGAACCCCTTAAAATGTGCTTTTGGGGTAACCTCGGGAAAATTTCTCGGCTTTGTTGTATGCCATCATGGTATTGAAATCGATCCTGAGAAGACAAAGTCAATCCTTGGTATGTCACCTCCTCAAAATTTGAAAGAATTGAGAGGACTTCAAGGACACTTAGCCTATATTCGGCATTTCATCGCCAATTTGGCAGGCAAAAGTTTACCCTTCACCAAGTTGATGAAGAAGGGAGTTACTTACCAGTGGACTGAAGAATGTCAAGAAGCATTCAATATTCTAAAGAAGTATCTCTTGATTCCACTGGTATTAATGTCACCTATTGAAGGAAGACCACTTATCCTCTATGTGACAGCTTTAGAGCGATCATTGGTTGCCTTTCTTGCTCAGAAGAATGATGCTGGGAATGAAAACAGCCTCTACTATCTCAATCGGACTATGCTTGAAGCAGAAACCTGATACTCAAGTATTGAGAAGTGATTCCTAGCATTAATTTTTGCAGTTCAGAAGTTGAGACACTACCTGCAACATCACAAGGTCCAATTGGTATCACAAAATAACCCGCTCAAATTCATCCTTAGTCATCCAATGCTAACAGGACGTCTGACAAGGTGGGCAGCTATTTTGAAGCAATTTGATATACAGTATGTGTCTCAAAAGGAAATAAAGGGCCAAGATCTAGCTGATTTCCTTGTTGAAAACCCTTCAGTAGAAGATACATCTTCAGATATTGAACTTCTTGATGAGGAAGTCTTCTTTGTTCAAGATAGTCTTCAAACATGGGAAATGTACTTTGATGGTGCTTCCAGAAGTCCAACAGGGAGGAAAATGGAAAATCCTAAATTCAACAAAGTTGGGTTAGGAATTGTGCTTATTTCTCCAGAAAAGGTAGTGTTACCCTATTCCTTCTCATTGTTGGGAGGCAGTACAAATAATGAAGCAGAATACCAAGCTCTCATCACAGGCTTGGAGTTGGCGCTTCAAGCACAAGTGAATCACTTAAAGGTGAAAGGTGATTCAGACCAGGTAATCAAACAAGTCAATGGGGGTTATTCCATCAGAAAAGAAGAACTAATCCCTTTATATGATTACATCATATAGTTAATGGAATAATTTCCTACAGAACCGACATTTTCTTATGTCCTGTAGTCACAAAATGCCCAAGATAATGCACTGGCTAATATAGCCACAGCTCTGGAAGATCCAAATCAGGATGATACAACCATCAGTATTGCCCACCGTCATACAATTTCACCTTATGTTCAAACCAGAACAGAGGAAATCAATGAAATTAGTCCCATTCCTGAACCATATGGTCATACTATAGGATGGATGACACCTATCATAGAATACCTTCAAAATGGAACACTTCCACCTGATAGAGTCGGGAAAGAACAAATCTAGCGATATGTGGTCAATTTTACTCTTTATGATAGCCTAGATAACCTAAAGAAAATTATCTACAAGTGTAGTTTTGATGGAGTTCTCTTCAGATGCATTGATGGTGAAGTGACAATGGCTGTCATGAAAGAAGTGCATGCAGGAGTCTGTGGTGCCCACCAGTCTGGACATAGACTGTCTGATCAAATTAGAAGGCTTGGATACTTTTAGACTTCAATGATACAAGATTGTGTTGATTTCACAAATAAGTGTCATTCATGCCAAGTACATGCCGATTTCATTCATCAGCCCCCAGAGTTGCTTCATATAGCTAAATACTCATGGCTATTTTCCACATGGGGAATGGATGTAGTGGGACCTTACCCTTCATCTACAGCCAAGAAGTTTAAGTATATTCTTACTGCTACTGACTTCTTTTCCAAATGGTAAGAGGCAATACCTCTCAAATAAGTTAGTTCTAAAAGCATTGTTAGCTTCATAAAGTCTAAAATCATTACCAGATTTGGTGTCCCTCATACCATATTGACGGACAATGGCACCAACTTCTGTTCATCCGAGGTAAAGAGGTTGTATCAAGAATACAACATCAAATCCAATCATTCATCTCAGTATCATGCAGCGGCTAATGGCCATATAGAAGCCTTCAACAAGAATCTTTCAAACATACTGCAAAAGATGGTGGATAAAGATAAGAAGTCATGGCCTGACAAACTCTTTCATGCTTTATGGGCTTATCAGACCACTATCCGCACTACAACATGGTCAACTCTATATTCACTGGTATATGGAACGGAAGAAGTATTTCCCATTGAAGTTCAATTACCTTCGCTCAGAGTTTCCATTTGTGATCATTCATCTATATATGAACAATCTCAAAAGCGATTGGATTAATTGGAACGGTTAGATGAGAAAATATTGTGCACCTTGTATCACTTGGAAGTATATCAGAATCGAATAGCATGAGCTTTCAACAAAAAAGTTCGTCTTCGTTCATTCATTCAGGGAGAATTGGCATTGGTTCTCAGAACTCCAATGATACCAGGAAAGAAACCTCCCAAGCTTGAACCAAAATGGGAAGGACTTTACTCAATACATAAGTTTTATTCCAATGGAGATTATTATTTAATCTCAATGGATGGAGAACTCATCACTACTCCAACCAATGCCAGATTTCTGAAGAAGTATTTTGTATAAACACAAAATACATTATCCACAGTCCATGCATATGACCTTAAACTATTTGAATCCCTTACGTCCAGTAAGACGTTAAACTGCACCATCCACAGTCCATGCATACGACCTTAAACTATTTGCATTTTTATCGTCCAACATGACGTTAAATTGTATCATCCCTTTTCGTCCAACATGACATTAAACTGTGAAAAAGTTCCTAATATGTCCAACATGATGTTAAATTGTGTCCTTTTTTGTCCTTACTATATGACATTAAACTGCACAATCCCCCTTTTGTCCAACATGACGTTAAACTGTATTGTCCCCATAGTCCTATTTATATGACGCTAAACTGTAAAGAAATCCCTTAATACGTCCTACATAATGTTAAACTATATTTTGTACCTGTTACATGACATTAAACTGTGCAACACCAATAGTCCTCACTGCAAGACTTTAAACTGCATAGTCCCTTAATACGTCCTACATGACATTAAACTATGCATTGTTAGGGTTATTGCTACCTCTTGTTTCTCACACTGAGTATGACTCATGTGAGCTTAAAGTAAACTTCAACCATAACACCTTCTCTAGGCCGCTAATCATGCAAAGTCCCAACACCATTTTTTAGTTCGTCGTCCCCAAGAACAACTTGATCACTAATTCATTCTTTAATTTAACTATGAAGACTTTGATCCTTACCTTCTAGGCTGGGTACGTAGGCAACCTCCCGAGGTTCAATCCCAAAACCAATCTCTTCATATAGGTTCACCTCCATCTCATATGATGTTGATTCGTGAAAACGCCCCCATAATCAATATCTTTACATTGGTTTACCTTTGTCCTTTCTATATGACGTTAAACTATATAGAACTTTTATCCTGTATGAAAATAAACTACAACATTCTTTGATACCCTCACCTCAGAGGGAATCATTATTTACATTGATTTCCAATCATGTTATATTTCAAGACTACATACATACATGTAAATGCTTAAACCTTTTATCTTGGGTCAAACCATCATTGCACTAAAGTCCCCTTTCACCCTTCACATGTATGAACCAAATCTGTACAGAGGGTATTTCTAGAACTACATGGGCTTGATTCCCATTCTTATAAGATACGTAGGAACATTCGAGTGTCCCTCGAATCCAGCCCCAAGTCTTTTGGGCCTAACCCCAAATTCCACTTTTATTCCCCTGGCTGAAAAGTCCCTATGAAAACACACACTGTGTATTCATTATTATGGTCCGAGCTCTATGAACCTAAACTAAGATATCCCATACTTTCATCCCACATGATGTTAAACTGTATTTCAAGAACTATGTATGGCTTGATTCCCATCCTTATGGGATACGTAGGAATATTCGATATTTCAATTCAGGACCCATCCACAACATGATTATGGTTAGCATTGATCTGTGTATCTCTACATACATTGGACAATACCCATTTTTATGTGTCATAATACTAACATTAAATATTTTCAGATCTTCATAACCCTTTTCTTGACTTATAGTCACAAAATGTCCAATTTCTGAGAGTTCTTTTGCCTGACTATGCAACACATGCCCTTAGGCGGCCTGGCATAAACAGTCTACATAACAGACCTGTCAGCCAAAAGATGCTATTATTTGACTATGAAGCCAATGCCCTTAGGCAGAACTGCATAATTCAACCCCCTAATGGGTTTGTTAAATAATGGTAACTTCATTCTTAGGAAGAAAACCTCTTTTATCCTTAGTCGTCTTAATGACAATATGTAGGGATCCACAAAAATAGCCATCCTTAATATATTTGTCTCATACTCTTTTTCATGATCTGAAAGTATTCAAGTCTATGGTTTATATTTACCTTCCCTGTGTTTGGGTCAGACCTTCATAGGAGTGACATTCATCCAGTTCTTAGATAATCTTGTTTGGAAATATCTTCTCCATATTCAAGTACCTCTCTCCATACAGAAAACTCTATGCTTTGGAAAAGTTGAATCTCCATAAACTTTCACTGGATTTTTATCAGTAGAAAAGTAAATTTTTGAGAGTTCTTTTGCCTGACTATGCAGCACGTTCCCTTAGGTGGCCTTGCATAAGTAGTCTACATAACGGACTTGTTAGCCAAAAGATGCTATTATTTGACTATGCAGCCAATTCCCTTAGGTGGCCCTGCATAATTCAACCCCCTAACGGGTTTTTTAAATAATTGTAACTTCATTCTTGGGAACTACTTCTTCTAATGCCTTTTAGACCTTTTTCATATCATTCCTCAGATTCAAAATTTCTTAAGTCATAGTTTACATATTTTCCCTCATACTTGAGTGTGGTAATATGTTTTCAGATAAATTTTCAAGGAATTGAGTCAATTTTAATCCATTCGGTCAAAGCTATTTCAACCTTAAACATTAGCCTTTTTATGTCCGAAGTGCATGACTTTAAACTGCCCACAAAAGACAAGGGAACTCTGAATAAAAGTCAAGTTCCAGCTCACTAAACATACATTTCGTATGATTTAGGTAATATTGAGCAATTAAAAGATTCAAAGTTTATAGGGTTATTTATAATAATCCTAAAAAAATCAAACTATGGTTACTAGGCCCATTGGCTTAGGTAAAAATTTAAAGTAGGTAGCAAAAGAAAGCATGCACAAATGATTGAAGATGAAAGTGTTTTTCATTTTATGCACAAGAGTTAGAAGGACATCCATAGACTGGAGTCTCTTCTCTTTTTTTCAGGAATTACAAAAGACTTTCAACATAACTCTTCATTTTATTTACGGCATCCCGAGCTTCATCAGTAGCCTCCTGGAATTCATTCATTCAACTAGATGCAATAAGAGATGCAGTGATGACAACTCTTCTTGGAACTATTGTAAAAATATGTTCTTGAGTGCAGTTTGAGAAAATTTTCTACTGATTAAACAGTGACTCTGTTTCCATCCAAGAGACTTGGAAGATGGATACATGGATTTGAGAATGAATCATTGGAAGTAAAGAGCCATTTGGAGAGAGCAATCTTTTCAGATATTGTTCTAATGTCTTGTTTATCTTCTCTCCACCAATAGGCAGTGGAAAACATTTCAACCCATGGGTTTTCCATTTCCATATCTGCAAGGAAATGGAATGGTGGAAAATTTTGAAAGTTCACACCATTTTGGTTGATCTTAATGCACAACATAACCGAAATAGAGGAGTAACAGTGCAGCTGCATCTCAGGCATATAGTTCTTTGTATCTGGAACATTGACTCCTTGTAGATGACCATGACCGTACAGAGGCAGGTAGATTCTCTGTGGGAAATTAAGATGATATTTCTTAAAGTACTTAGCCAAATCTAAGAGAGTGTTGTCGCAGATATCATAGTAATCATGGCCAACAATGTTCATCATATCATCAATCCTCTTGCTAGCTAGTTCATCAGTCGTTCCAATTCTTCTAGGAGCCATTGAATCTGCACAAAGGTCAAATAATTAACTCCTAAGTGGGTTTATTTTTTATAAAATTTGTGAAGAAATTTCGAAAAAAAAATGGATAAGGCATTAAGGTGCGCAAGTGAAATTTTGTCATGCAAGTCTTCTTTGGTCGCGCAAGTTCGGTCACACAGGTATCCCCGCGCAAGTCCAAATACCTTTGCAGAAGCGCGACACGAACAGAAGCAGTGAACCACGGATAGTAACACTTGCGCGGACGAGAGGAAAGCCAAGAGAAAGTTGCGCACCGAGAGAGAGAATCTTCGAAAGCTTGATGCTTTGTACAGAAATGGGGCTGCATATTTATAGGCCAAAGCCATACCCTACTTGCCGAAGTCTGTCCGGCTAGAAGTTGCGTGCCACTACCTGCGCGCCATACCCTGCGCGCCCCAATTTCCTTGGTTTTCTTCTTTTCCTCAGAGTCACAACCTCATTTCTATTGGATCCAACTCTGAGGGGGAACTTTTGTTGACACTCCTTTCTATCACAAAGTCTAACGACTTAAAAAAAGGGAATACCTTAGTCCAAAGTGATTCATCCTTTGAAGAAACGTCAAAAATTGACAAAGTCATGAACAAGGATTCCTTCCCAATTGGGTCGCGCAGGTTCCCTCATTGTCGCACAAGTATACTTGCGAGCCACATAGTGGTCGCACAGGTGACTTGAGCGCCATCTTTGATTCTCGCCCAGGGTCTTTAGCAGCCTATAAATACCTCCAGTGGGCCCCCAATTTCAAGACGAAAAATTTCTAAAACTCAGATTTGAGCTCCTGGCGTCCTAGTCTCTTCTCGAAGCTTCCGAACACTTCTAAGGTAATTTCTTACCTAGAACAGAAGATCTAAAGAGTGGGAGTAAGGCCTAAGTGTTGAAACTCATCAACACTTGTGTGCCTAAGTGGCCAGCCCTTATGGGAAATGACCACACTTGTGCGCCGCCTTACCCCTTCAACAGAACTTGCGGTCCACCCTTCTGGAAGCCCCTAGGGATAATACTAAGGGCTTGAGCCAAATCTTGCCCAAGTATTACCTTAAGTTTTGACCATCACGCAAGTACCCATGTGTCACACAGGTACACCTGTGCTACCATGACTTGCGTGCCCTTCTCTTTTTGTGTGCCCTTCCTACCCACTTCACCTCTCTTATGCTTATCCGCCTCTCCTATTCCAGATTCAGCCTTCAAACCCCTCTTCAAAAGCCATTTCTTTTGGCATGGCTCCCTTTTTGTCTTCCTTATCTGAAAAGAATTCTGTGGAACATCTCTTAAAACCCAGTGATTTACATATATTTATGTCACTAAGGTTAGAGATTTCATTCATTCAACCTCATCCTTTAAGATGAGAGAATCCTTAACCTGGGCATCCTTTTTCAGGAGTAAGACCCAGTCTCAAAGTCCCCTAACCTGGGCATCCTTTTTCAGGAGTAAGCCCCAATCTCAAAGTTCCCAAACCTGGGAATCCTCCTTAGGAGTAATCCCCAGTCTCAAAGTTCCCAAATATGGGCATCCTCCTCAAGAGTAAGCCCCAATCTCAAAATTCCCAAATTTGGGCATCCTCCTCAGGAGTAAGCCCCAACCATAATTCCCTTAACCTGGGCTTCCTTTTCAGGATTAATCCCCAGTCTCAAATATGGGCATCCTCCTTAGGAGTAATCCCCAAGTCCCTTAATTCTAAAATTCCCTTAAACTAGGCCTCCTTCTCAGGAGTAAGCCTTAGTTTTCAAATCCCTTTAACCCGGGCCTCCTTCTCAGAAGTATGCCCCAGTCTTAATTTCTCTTAACCAGTCTTAATTTACTTTTTGATATGGGATTACTTATTAGGAATAAAACCCAATCATAAGTCCCTCCTAATTTGGGCATCTTCATTAGGAGTAATCCCCAAGCTAGAGTATCCAAATCTCCATAAAAACACATATACCTTTATGGACCATGTTCCCGGACTTCTTCTCTGAAATAAGTCTCGATATCTATCTATTTGGGAAGTCATAAATACATAATCCCCACATCATTTCTTATGATTGCATCTTTTGTGGCACAATTGTCTAGTTTTACCAATACCTCTTGTTTCTCACACCAAGCATGACTCACGTGATCTTAGAGTGTAAAAGTAATTATGACATCTTTCTTTGAGCCATTAATCATGCATAAACATCATATTCCCTTACTCGAACTGCGTGGGTTCTAATTCCTTATCTAAACAAGGATACGTAGGTATCCCATCTGTGGGTACGATCCCAACTCTGAAATAACCCATGTCCTTCTGAATGACAATAAACTTAAAGTGCCCCACTGAGTGGCTTTAAAACCAGTATGGTCATCATAATTACTAAGAGACTTTTTTATATAATGTATTTAAGGATACCATTGGCTAAGAATCTCTAACAAATACAAATGATTCTATATCAATGAAGAACCTCGAATACATATAAAAAGATTCTCTAAATTTCCTACATATCAATCATTGATTGCAAGTTCTAAAGGAAAGCTCATTCTTATACTTGTTAATTTAATAAGGATTCACGAACATAACTTAAATCTATAAAGAGAGTCCCAAAGTAGACAATAATTCCCCTCAAAAAGGTATGATGAGTCCAACCTCCCATCCTCTCGACCAATTCAAATTCTTAAGCCTTATTAGTTCACAACTAATGAGAACCTACCATTCGAAAGTAGGTCCAAATGGATATAGAATCATTGGATGTTTCTAGATCTACGAACAAACCTGTTAGAAGCCACTTGGAATGTTTGAACCATAAAACAATGAGGTCATCCCCAATTCCAGAGGAAACAGACATACACCAAGTGGTTTTAGTTCGAAAGAATCTAAATATCCATCTTGATGTAACTTTGTCAATAATTTCTCATTTATATTACCTAGCTGGTGATTCTAAATTTGGGTGTGGTATAAATCTTGTGAAGTAGATTCGTTATTAATTACCATTACTTGGTTTGTGTAATATAACATGTAAATTTCATTATATAAATGTGCCTTACCAAAAACAAATGCAATCTTTATGAAAGAAGAAACATTAATTTCCAAACTTGAAAATAATTCTATCTGTATCTAGTATGGATATAGAAATAATTTTTTTGGTTATAGAAGTCACATAATAACAACCTTTTAATACCAAGATCATCCCATTCAGAAACATGAGGTGGTATTCCCTAACAACTACAGCAACAAGTCTAGCTCCATTGGCTGCTTGTAGATCTACCTCCCCTCAGTTGATTTTCTTGAATCTACTTAGTTACTATATTTGGATACATAAGTGAGCATCATAGGCTGTATCTAATACCCAATTTGTATAAACAAATAAATTGAACTCAATAAAAAATGCACCTGAAGATTCCCCCTACTTCTTTGGATGGGTGCATCTTTTCTTCTAGTGTCCCTTCTTGCCACATGCGAAACAAATAACTTCATGTTCCCTTGCCTCCCCCTTGATCTTCCATTACTTGTAAGGGTGTGAATAATCTTTGGGATTAAATCACTTTGCCTTACCTTTCCTCTTATTCACCATAAATACATAAGGCTTTCCACACTTCATGTATTTTTCCACTTGGAGAAGGAGGATAAGAAGATCTAGTAGAGACTTCTCAATGTTGATCATATTGAAATTTACAACAAAACTGGAGAATCATTGAGAGAGTGATGTGAGGATGAGATCGGTACCCAGTTCTATGAGGAGTTTAAACCCTAGAACCTATAGGTGCTCAATATATCCAATGATCTTGACTATGTGAGGCCCAACTAGGGAACCCTCTCTAAGCTTACTTTGAAAGAGTTCCTTGGAGATATCAAACCGTTCCTATATTTCTCTCTCCTAGTGATGACCATGGAGGTTCTCAAGCATTCTATAGGCATCCATGTTTTTGTGGGACTTCATGAGTTCACTAGACATTGATGATATAATCAAACATTGAACTTTGACTGTGTCGTTCATATGTTTCTCATAGACCAAGAACTATTCATCACTCACCTCTTGGGTAGATGGATCAAGTAATGAGGACTTCAGTATGTAATATTTCCATTCATGGAATAGAATAACCTGAAGGCATCTAAAACATTCCTGTAAGTTACTGCCGGTGAGGATGTTATCTTTATCCAGTATTGATCATAGGGATAGTGTGGTTTACGATCTTGTCATTTTTATTCTATAATTAAAAGAGAAAATAATTAGTACTTTCTTGATTACATTTTATAAGAAATAATAAATTGATTTTATTAATTCTCCCACTATTTTATCAATTCTCAATGGCCCTCACCATTGAAATCAGAATGTCTAGTTTCTAGGACATTCTAGTGGAAAGGATCCATATTCCCCTTCGTATAACCCCAATAAGGGTTGGTCAAGCTATTTGAAGGTATTTAGGTAGGCCGGTCTTTACCAATTGTGGGCTTGCAGCTCCTTGATCCGTTGAGTGGACTCCCCAATCTTGAAATCCTGACTAGGATTTCATCAACATTGGCCTCCAAATTTACACCAAGTCTAGCAAGGGATACTTCTCTTGATGTAAAATGGTTAAGTCAGCCCAAAACTTTCATAAGAGATTCTTATATAAAATTAAGTGTCCCAACAAGGGTTGGTCAAACACTTAGTTTTATTGAGTCTTTCCCTTAATCAAGTAATGGAACACTTAGTCTGACTTAATATTTTATTGAGGGATTTGTATCACTTATACATAAATTGCCTTATTATCTTTATCACGTGCTTTTTAATATTAATTTTAACTTACTTAAGTGATTAAACATGTCTTGATAATATTTACGCATAAGCCTAGTTTATTTTAGTTCCATCTTGCATGCTTGTTAATTCATTAATTATGTAGTCACAACAATACATCCATAATGAAAAACCATGCAACTGACAGAAATAAAATAAATTAAAGGGCATGATCATGAGATCTTTTAATGGTTAGTTTATATAGAGGTTGATAAACTAACCACTAACCTAGGGGAGAAACACCTTGAACTATTTATGGTTCATGTCTACAACTTTCCACCTATCCACCTTTGTATCTCCGTAGATTGGTTTTGTCTCGGCTCGTTACTTGAACCGCCTCCACAAGCTTAAGAGCTTTATCCATTACATATGATTTTTAACTAACACGCATGTGAGGGGTAAAAAGGGGGGTTTATATAAAGGAACCCATGGGCACATAGGCCCTACATATTAATGAGGAGAGATGACATGTTGTCCAACACATTGATTTAAAATAAATTAAAAGGAAACCAATCACATACAAAGGTCTGGTCTAGCTCATGATCATCCACATACATGCAATGAATTATGCATTTAATAAAACTATAATTCAATTATTTAATCATTCTAATTAAGATAAATCATGCTTGAAATGATTAATTGTTATATTTAATTAATCAATCCTTTTATCTTAATCCTTTTCTGAATTTTCCTAAGATTCTCATCCATAACCTTGGAGGTAACACAGTGAACACCTGTTCGAATCTTCATGACATGTGATTTTGAACATTAAAAAAACATTAAAGTTTTTAATTCTTTGTAATTTAGTAAAGTACACAGCGTGTAGTTCCAACTACACAGCATGTACTACCTTCACTATCTTATCTGAAGTACACGCCTAGGGACTCGGTGTGTGAGGTGTACTTTAGAAATATCAAATTACATGGTGTTTCTAGTGGTACACACGTTGTGTTGTCTCCAGGTTACAGGGTTACTGATCAGATTAGTCATGTGTGGGATACAAGGTTTAGACCTTCACCCAAAGGGACTACATGCCATGTCTAGTGGTCCACACGGTGTGTAATATGGATGACTATGTGTCAATATATCCTATTCAACACACGGTGTAAGAATTAACTACACCACATGTCATTAATGCACACAACTTGAGTGATTTCTGAATTACTCTTGATGCATTGAACTCAAAAAATAATGTGTAATCCGGATTACATGGTGTGTATGGAAGATTAAATAGTGTGTAACACCGAATACATAGTGTGTACTATCGTATTATGTTAGGTCCACAAGGATGAATACCCTGAGAGGGGGGTGAATCAGGGTATGACTAAGTTAAAATTAATGGTCGTTCTGATCTTGTTTCGCTGTTAAGCAAAACACTCTTCTCTCTCTTTCCTGTTGCACAAAGTAAACAGAAAGTAAAGCATACACAGGACACAATAATTTTACTTGGTTCACCACAAAGGTCTACATCCAAGGATCATACACCAACAAGTTTTCAGTCGTACCAATTCCACTAAACTTCACTAGCTGTGGATTACAATGTTCGGGCTAGATCAATTCTACACCCAGGCTCACTGCCTTTACAATGTTTAGGGTCAGCTCACTGCTTCCCCAAGGGTCACTCCATGTTTCTCTCTCTCTGGCTCACTGCCGGTGGAGAGGATCACCTTCTTTCTCTTCCTTTGCTCACTGCTCTTGGAAGGAATCCACTCACAGTTTATAGACCTGTATGTCTCTTCATTTCCATGAAATAATGCATCTTCCTCTGTATGTAGATGCTCTGTTGAAGTACAAATTTCACCCGTAGATGAATATCTCTTTGCACCGAAGGAATTGGTCAAACTTCCAGCTTCCACGCAGCCCGAAAATCACTGCTGTAAATAAACCTTACTTGGCACGCAAGTCAATCTCAGCGTGCAAGTATCGGCGCGCAAGTCACAACCGGTGCGCAAGTCTACCTCAAACACTTGCGCAACACAACCTTCTTCAACTCCAAACCTGCGTGACTCACTTCCTTTTACGCCCAATCCAATATTGGCATGCAACTCCACACTGGCGCACAGCTTCAAACACTGGCGTATAACTATCACCCTGGTGCGCAGGTCCCACCTGCGCGACCACACACACCACTTGCGCGACCACCACACCTGCACGACGGGAGATCTGATTTCTCAAAGTATTGAACTCCGGTTAAGAATTAAGAGGGTCGGTCCAGTATTTATAGGCAATCTGACCCCCCTGTGCGACATCGTGCAAGTCACCTGCGCGACCCAGTCTCGGCGCGCAAGTCTTCTGTCCTTTTGGACACTTGCGCGACCAACTCCCAAACTTGCGTGAACCTGTTTCCTTAGCAATATTTTGATCTTTTGATCTTTAAAAACATATGGCGCGCAAGTTTCCTATACTCAAAGTCCTCATCACGCAAGTCCCTTTGCCGAAAACACTTTTCTTCATTTGTCGATTTTCAGGCCCAAAAATTTGGCAAACACTGGAAAACGGTGCCACATTGTATCTGTTCTTTTGTACCGCCTCCAGATCATCCATTCCTTTTGTCGACATTCTTGAATCAAACATGGATCATTGACCTCAGCTATTGAACTCGACATTCCATCCTGAAATATTCTTTGTTAACAAATTTGTATGCCATTGTTTTGCTTTGTCAACAATCACTACTCAGATGTCCACTTTGTCAACAAACACAATCACCTCAAAAATACTTCAATGATGCCTTGAGGGATTTTTTCCCAACAATCTCCCCCTTTGGGTTTGTTTACAACTCTTCTATGGAAAGATACATCATCAATTCTTCAGCCACCATTTGCCTTTTGCGATTCTGATAGCGATCAAGGATTTACTCAACACATACTCTAAGCCCACATGAGCAATGCTCGGCATGAGAAACAAGAGTAAATGAAAAGTTCATAAATGGATCACTTCATCTCTGATATCCACTGTTGACACCAAACTGATACCAACTTGTACTAAACTGATACCAATTGTTGATGGACTTGTTGGAAGACCAAAGTTTGGTTTAGAAATATTCTTACAACTCTCCAATACCACTCTTCTGCTTTTATCACGATCCTTAGCTATCGTGATATCTATTCTTTGATCGATCACTTCTAGCATCGTCAGATTTAATACGCTCCCCCTTTCTGTTCACAGCTTCATCCCTTGTCAGCTTCAAAACCTCTTTATCCCTATTCCCTGTGTTGTCCAAGCTAATCTCTGGCTAAGAATATTCAACTAGCTGCAACTCCCCCTATCTGGCTACTCCACCTGTCAGCTTCTCACCATTGCATTCATGATTTATCAAATCTCCACATTGTCTCCCCCTTGAACAATCACTATTTTCTACCCCTTTTTCAACGAACCCAAAGGACACTCCTTTGTATTCTGTAACATAGTAGAGAACACATACCAGCACATTAGGGAAAAACACATCATACCTCGGGGAGAGGGGGGGGGTTCCACATCCACACTATTTCAAGTGTGGGGAATCGACTGAACTCCCAGAGCCAATCGATGCCTCTCAAAAGCTTCCTTGGGTAAGGCCTTTGTCAGAATGTCTACAACCTGAAGCTCTGTAGGCACATACTTCAACTTCACGATTCCCTGCTCAACCTTCTCCTTGATAAAATGATACTTTATCTCAATGTGCTTTTTCCTTGAGTGATGGATGGGATTTTTTCTAAGATTTATAGCACTTGAGTTGTCGCACTGGATTCCGATCAGAGACTTCACTTCAACTCCCATGTCTTTAAGCTGCTGCTTCATCCACAATAACTGTGTATATGCTTGAGTGGCCGCAATATATTCAGCTTCTACGGTGCTCAATGAAATACAATCCTGCTTCTTGCTTAACCAAGCAATACATAGCCCACCAAGATAGTATGCACAACCTGACGTTGATTTTCTATCATCTGTTGAATCGGCCCAGTCTGCATCAGTATATCCCAATAACTCTGTCTAAGATTTGTCAGTATATGTCAAGCCTAAATCCACTGTGCCCTAGATATACTGAAGTATTCTTTTCACTGCAAGCATGTGGCTTTCCTTGGGATCAATCTGATATCTCGTTGCTTAGCATGTGGAGAAAACAATATCAAGCCTTGTTGTGGTTAAGTACAATAGACTTCCAATGATTTCCCTGTATTCTGTGATATTAACTGCCTTGCCATCCTCATATTTTGACAATTTCATCCAAGTAGCAACCGGTGTCTTCATCTCCTCGGAATTTTCCATTCCAAACCTTCTCAGGACCTCCTTGGCATATTTATATTGAGAAATGAATGTTCCATTCCTTCCCTGTGTCACCTGTAGACCAAGGAAAAATATTAGTTCTCCAATCATTGACATTTCAAACTCATTTTTCATGAATTCGGAAAACTGTCTGCACTGAGCTTCATTTGATCCACCAAATATTATATCATCGACATAGACCAACACCATCATCCTTTGATTACTATTATTGTTGAAATAGAGATTGTAATAAACTCCACCACGCTGGAAACCAAGCTTCTTCAAGTACTGATCAAGCCTTGAGTACCATGCTCTTGGTGCTTGTTTCAGCCCATACAATGTCTTCTTCAGCCTACAAACTTTTTTCTCATCCTCATGAATAAAAAAACCATCCGGCTTCTCAATGTACACCTCTTCTTCTAGAACCCCATTTAGAAATGCAGATTTGACGTCCATCTGGAACACTTTGAACTTTCTTTGCACTGCTATGGCCAAAAATAATCCGATTATCTCAAGCCTTGAAACCGGTGCAAATGTCTTATCTACATCTATTCCCTCTATCTGGGAGTATCCCTTTCAAACTAGTCATGATTTGTTTCGAATCACATTTCTATCTTCATTCATCTTGTTACGATATACCCATTTAGTCCCGATGACATTCTTGTCTGCTGGCCTCGAAACAATCTCCCATGTTTGGTTCTTCTCAATCTGATCTATCTCTTCATTCATAGCCTGAGCCCAGTTTTCGTCTTCAGCTGCATCGGAAAAACATTTCGGCTCCACCTGAGACAAAAACGATGTTTTCTGTAATGATTTCACTCTTCGAGTCTGAACTGGATCTGTTTGATCACCAATGATATTTTGCCTATCAATTTCAGCTCGACTCTTTGGTTTCCTTGCAGACAAAGACTTTACACTTTCTTGTTCATCATCAGTATCTTCTTCAGAGTCAGCCTCTGCCACTTCTACTCCCCCTGTGTTGCTTACCTCATCATCACTTTCATCCAGAAACTGTTCACTAGGTCACTGAGTATTCCATTCATTTTCGACTATAGTGACATCATTGCTCTCAACAATTTTTCCCAGCCTCTTGTTGAAGCATTTATATGCTTTGCTTTTCCCTGAGTAGCCAAGGAATATCCCCTCATCTCCTCATGCCTCAAACTTCCTATGATTTTCTTTGTTGAGAATGAAACACTTACTTCCAAAGATTTGAAAGTATTTCAATGTTGGCTTCTTTCCGTACCACAGTTCATACGGAGTCCTTCCTTGCTTCGGACACAATAGAGACCTGTTTGAAACATAGACTGATGTCAAAACTGTTTCCTTTCAAAATTTCTCTGGTAGGTCCTTATCAATAAGCATTGTTCTGGCCATGTTGTTGACGATCTGATTTCTCCTTTCAACCACTCCATTCTGTTGAGGAGTTATCACTGATGAAACTTAATGCCTTATCCCGTGTTTCTCGAGATAGTTTTCAACTTGAGTGTTTGTGAATTTTGTACCGTTATCAGTACGGAACTTCTGAATTTTCTGCCCAAGCATCTTTTCTGATTCCCTCCTATACTACTTTATGCAACTGAATACCTCTATCTTATGGGTAATGATGAATACCCAGGCCATTATGCTATAATCATCAATGAAAAGGACATAGTACCGTTGCCCATTTATAGCTCGTGGTGAGATAGGTCCACATACATCATCATGCACCTATTCAAGCACTCTAGTTGATTTCTGTTCCTTTGGTCGGTATGTCTTTCTGATAATCTTCCCTTGTTGGCAAGCATCACATGTATGAGTACGATCACATGATAGTTTGGGAAGGTCTCTAGCAGCATCACGCTTTACCAGATCTTCCGTAGATGGTTGGCATAGATGACCAAGTCGCTTATGCCATAACTGGTTTTCTTCTTCTCTAGATAAAAAGCACAAATCTTCTTCCCCACCTACCGGGTAAAGATTTCCCTTTGTTCGTTTTCCCTGTAGTATGACTGCTCCATCTTTTCCTTTAACAATACACATCTTCTTGGTAAATTGGATAGAGTTCCCAGAGTCACATAGTTGACTGACACTAAGCAAATTATGACTAAGACCCTCTACTACCAAGACATCAGCAAGTCTCATTTCTTTTCCCCCAAACTTGGCTTTCCCTGAGCCAACAATCTTTAGGCCTTCATCGTTTACAAATCTGACAACTCCTTCTTTGTCATATTTTATGCATGTAACAAGATCCTTATTACCCGTCATGTGAGATGTGCAACCACTATCAAGGATCCACACACCAGATCGATCTGATGCTTTAAGGGAAATCTCCGCCACCACGGCCTTCTCATTTTTCTTCTTCTTGGTCCATACTTTTTCTTTCACACTCGGCATGGATTGAGACTTCTGTTCTTTCTCAGAGTATGATGGACCAGCCTCATCTTGCAAAGCCGCAAATCTATTCTCCATTTTTAACTCACCTGTCGGTTTATTGATCTGCTGCTTGTGAACGTTTTGATTCTGCTTTGGAACTTTTCTCTGAATGGTCGAAGTACAATACCTAGCCATGTTCCCAAATCCTCCGCACCAAAAACAGTGTCCTTTAAAATATGTTCTGGAAAACCGTTCTCTGTTTGGCTGTCATCTCTATTCTTATTCCCTTCTATATCTTTTGGATATGGAAAATACATACTGTGAATGTCCCATATTTCTACAATAATAACACTTGATATAAGGTTCATTCCTTCGTGTTACTTCAGTACTACGAGTTTCCCCTTGGGATCTCTGAATATTCTGATTTTGCTTTGTGCCCAAATCCACCTTCAATCTCGGGATGGCTGCTTGCGGTCTGACTTCAGCTGCCACAGATTTTTGTTTCTGATTAAGCCATGAATCATTCTTAACTTCTGAGCTCAATTGCTGCTTCGTTCTTGCTAAACTACTAGGCTCTTATTTCTTCTTTTCAGTGTTTGTGACGACCTGTTTTCCCAAGAATGTGTTGGGATTCAAAGGTTTTTCCTGGTCTTTAACTTTTCTCCGCAGACCGACAACTTCCTCTTCAAGTTCTTCAATACGCTTGACGTGATATTTCACTTTTCTATTTAAGCAATCGATCTCCCTTTTCTGTTCTTCAATATTGAGCTTATGTTCATCAACCTTTTCTGTGTGCTCTGGCCTGAAAGATTTAAGATTTTCAATTTCTTTCACTAGCTCAGACTTCTCTTCTTCTTGCTGTTGCATGTAGAGTTTGGCATCATATACCACCTTGTTGGATTTCTTTGTTTTTTCTCTTCAAACATCTATCTCTTCAAGAGATGCTTCTAATTCAGATTCCATGTCAACTCTCCCTTCAATTTCTTCTTCTTCCTCATCAGTTTCGATTTCTTTCTTTTCTTGAGCACTACTGACAACAGCCACCATTGCATTTTGTCCACGATCTTTACAGTTTTCTATCTCATCAATTTCTTCACCCTAAAACTCATCTGAACTATCTATTTCTTGTGAAAGAAAGTTCTTCTTCTTAAAGAAATCTCTCTTGAACTGCTTCTTCCCTTTCACATAGGCTGAAGATTTTTTCTTGGGAATTTCAACTTCATCTTCATCGTTTTCTTCTTGAAACTTTTTGGGGAACCTTGCAGCAAGATGGCCAACTTTTCCACATCTAAAGCAAGCAAGTGGAAGCTTCCCTTTGAACTTTCCTTTTCCTCTTTGAAGATTTGAGGAGAGGAATGACATTACCTCATTTGTCTCTTCTTCTTCCTGAGAATATTCAATGGTAAGCTTCCTCATGGCCTTAAATGTCACCTCTTTGGACTTACCCTTTTCCAAAGCCTCATTATCATCGTTCCTCAATTCATATGCAACCAAGGTACTGTGAAAATTGTCCAGTGTCAGCTCTTTTGGATCTTTATCTTCTAGTACTAAAACTTTTGTATTGAACTGAGGTGGAAGTTTCCTTAAGATGCGCTTTACGATCTTTATGTCTTCAATGACTTCACCAAGACCTCGCATATCCTCTACAACAATGTTTACCCTGTCAAAGAATGCGTCAACAGACTCATTTGAGTGCATTTTCAGATCTTCATATTTGTTCCACAACACCTGTAGCTTTGCCTCTCTGACCTTTGTATCCCCTTCATATATATTCAAAATCTTTTCCCACATGGCATGTGACGTTTTCCATGACATCACCTTCGTGTAGATGGGATTGGAAAGGGCTCCCCCTAAGGCATTGATTGCTTTGGAATCAGCATCCAACTCTCTATGCTCAGCTTCTGATAATGCACCACTATTAATATCAGTTGTGATACCATGCATAGCTACTGAAAAAACATCCATTCCCAAGGATCAGAAATAGTGTTGCATTCGATTCTTCCATATTTGAAAATTACATCCGCCGAAGATCGGAATCCCTTTATGATTAGTGACCTCTATTGAGAGAAGACCTAATATAAACCTTTCCCTCTGATACCAATTGTTATGTCCACAAGGCTGAATACCCTGAGAGGGGGGGTGAATCAGGGTATGACTAATTTAAAATTAATGGTCGTTCTGATCTTGTTTCGCTGTTAAGAAAAACACTCTTCTCTCTCTTTCCTGTTGCACAAAGTAAACAGAAAGTAAAGCATGCACATGACACATCAATTTTACTTGGTTCACCGCAAAGGGCTACGTCCAAGGAGCATACGCCGACAAGTTGCCGGTCGTACCAATTCCATTAAAATTCACTAGCTATGGATTACAATGTTCGGGCTAGATCACTTCTACGCCCAGGCTCACTGCCTTTACAATGTTTAGGGTCAGCTCACTGCTTCCCCAAGGGTCACTCCCTATTTCTCTCTCTCTGGCTCACTGCCGGTGGAGGGGATCACCTTCTTTCTCTTCCTTTGCTCACTGCTCTTGGAAGGAATCCACTCACAGTTTATAGACCTGTAGGTCTCTTCATTTCCATTAAAGAATGCATCTTCCTCTGTATGTAGATGCTCTGTTGAAGTAAAACTTTCACCCGTAGATGAATATCTCTTTTCACCAAAGGAATCGTGAAAACTTCCAGCTTCCACGCAGCCCGAAAATCACTACTGGAAATAAACCTTACTTGGCGTGAAAGTCAATCTCGGCGCACAAGTATCATCACGCAAGTCACAACTGGCGCGCAAGTCTACCTCAAACACTTGCGTGAAACAACCTTCTTCAACTCCAAACCTGCGCGACTCGCTTCCTTTTATGCCCAATCCAATATTGGCACGCAACTCCACACTAGCACACAGCTTCAAACACTAGTGCACAACTATCACCCTGGCGCGCAAGTCCCACCTGCGCGACCACACACACCACTTGCGCGACCACCACACCTACGCAACAGGAGATCTGATTTCTCAAAATATTGAACTCCGGTTAAGAATGAAGAGGGGTGGTCCAGTATTTATAGGCAATCTGACCCCCCTGCGTGACGGCATGCAAGTCACCTGCGCGACCCAGTCTCAGCGCGCAACTCTTCTGTCCTTTTGGACACTTGCGCGACCAACTCCCAAACTTGCGCGAACCTGTTTCCTTAGCCATATTTTGATATTTTGATCTTGAAAAACATATGGTGTGCAAGTTTCCTATACTCCAAGTCCTTGGCGCGCAAGTCCCTTTTCCAAAAATACTTTTCTTCATTTGTCGATTTTCAGGCCCAAAAATTTGGCAAACAATGGAAAACGGTGCCACCTTGTATCTGTTCTTTTGTACCACCTCCAAATCATCCATTCCTTTTGTCGACATTTTTGAATCAAACATGGATCATTGACCTCAGCTATTGAACTCGACATTCCATCATGAAATCTTCTTTGTTAACAAATTTGTATGCCATTGTTTTTCTTTGTCAATAATCACTACTCAGATGTCCACTTTGTCAACAAACACAATCACCTCAAAAATACTTCAATAATGCCTTGAGGGATTTTCGCCCAACAATCTCCCCCTTTGGGTTTGTTGAAAACTCTTCTATGGAAAGATACATCATTAATTCTTTAGCCACCATTTGCCTTTTGTGATTCTGATAGCGATCAAGGATTTACTCAACACATACTCTAAGCCCACATGAGCAATGCTCGGCGTGAGAAACAAGAGTAAATGAAAATTTCATCAATGGATCACTTCATCTCTGACATCCACTATTGACACCAAACTGATACCAATTTGTACTAAACTGATACCAATCGTTGATGGACTTGTTGGAAGACCAAAGTTTGGTTTGGAAATATTCTTACCACTCTCCAACACCACTCTTCTGCTTTTATCACGATCCTCAGTTGTCGTGATATCTATTCTTTGATCGGTCACTTCTAGCATCATCAGATTTAATATGCTCCCCCTTTCTATTCACAGCTTCATCCCTTGTTAGCTTCAAACCCTCTTTATCCCTATTTCCTGTGTTGTCCAAGCTAAGCTCTGGCTAAGCACATTCAACTAGCTGCAACTCCTCCTATCTGGCTGCTCCACCTGTCAGCTTCTCCCCATATCATTCATGATTTATCAAATCTCCACATTTTCTCCCCCTTGAACAATCACTATTTTCTCCCCCTTTGTCAACGAACCCAAAGGACACTCCTTTGTAGTCTGTAACATAGTAGAGAACACATACCAGCACATTAGGGAAAAACACATCATACCTCGGGGAGAGGGGGGGTTCCACATCCACACTATTTCAAGTGCGGGGAATCGACTGAACTCCCAGAGCCAGTCGATGCCTCTCAAAAGCTTCCATGGGTAAGGCCTTTTTCAGAATGTCTGCAACCTGAAGCTCTGTAGGCACATACTTCAACTTCATGATTACCTGCTCGACCTTCTTCTTGATAAAATGATACTTTATCTCAATGTGCTTTGTCCTTGAGTGATGGACAGGATTTTTGCTAAGATTTATAGCACTTGAGTTATCGCACTGGATTCCGATCGGAGACTTCACTTCAACTCCCATGTCTTCAAGCTGCTGCTTCATCCACAATAATTGTGTACTTGCTTGAGTGGCCGCAATATATTCAGCTTCTGCGGTGATCAACGAAATACAATCATGCTTCTTGCTTAACCAAGCAATATATATCCCACCAAGATAGAATGCACCACCTGACGTTGATTTTCTATCATCTGTTGAACCGGCCCAGTCTACATCAGTATATCCCAATAACTCTATCTGAGATTCTTCAGTATATGTCAAGCCGAAATCCACTGTGCCCTAGATATACCGAAGTATTCTTTTCACTGCAAGCATGTGGCTTTCCTTGGGATTAATCTGATATCTCGCTGCTTAGCATGTGGCGAAAGCAATATCAGGCCTTGTTGTGGTTAAGTACAACAGACTTCCAATGATTTGCCTGTATTTTGTGATATTAACTGCCATGCCATCCTCATCTTTTGACAATTTCATCCGGGTAGCAACTGGAGTCTTCATCTCCTTGGAATTTTCCATTCCAAACCTTCTCAGGACCTCCTTGGCATATTTAGATTGAGAAATAAATGTTCCATTCCTTCCCTGTGTCACCTGTAGACCAAGGAAAAACATTAGCTCTCCAATCATTGACATTTCAAACTCATTTTTCATGAATTCGGAAAACTGTCTGCACTGAGCTTCATTTGATCCACCAAATATTATATCATTGACATAGACCAGCACCATCATCCTTTGATTACTATTATTGTTGAAATAGAGATTGTAATCAACTCCACCACGCTGGAAACCAAGCTTCTTCAAGTACTGATCAAGCCTTGAGTACCATGATCTTGGTGCTTGTTTCAGCCCATAAAATGCCTTCTTCAGCCTACAAACTTTGTTCTCATCCTCATGAATAAGAAAACCATCTGGCTGCTCAATGTACACCTCTTCTTCTAGAACCCCATTTAGAAATGCAGATTTGACGTCCATCTGGAACACTTTGAACTTTCTTTGCACTGCTATGGCCAAAAATAATCTGATCGTCTCCATCCTTGCAACCGATGAAAATGTCTCATCTATATATATTCCCTCTATCTGGGAGTATCCCTTGCAAACTAGTCGTGCTTTTTTTCGAATCACATTTCCATCTTCATTCATCTTGTTGTGATAGACCCATTTAGTCCCGATGAAATTCTTGTCTGCTGGCCTCGAAACAATCTCCCATGTTTGGTTCTTCTCAATTTGATCTAGCTCTTCATTCATAGCCTGAACCCAGTTTTCATCTTCAGTTGCATCAGAAAAACATTTCGGCTCCGCCTGAGACAAAAACGATGTTTGCTGTAATGATTTCATTCTTCGAGTCTGAACTGGAGCTGTCTGATCACCAATGATATTCTGCCTATCAATTTCAGCTCGACTCTTTGGTTTCCTTGCAGACACAGACTTTACACTTTCTTGTTCATCATCAGTATCTTCTTCAGAGTCAGCCTCTGCCACTTCTACTCCCCCTGTGTTGCTTACCTCATCATCACTTTCATCCAGAAACTGTTCACTAGGTCGCTGAGTATTCTATTCATTTTTGACTATAGTGACATCATTGCTCTCAACAATTTTTCCCAGCCTCTTGTTGAAGCATTTATATGTTTTGCTTTTCCCTGAGTAGCCAAGGAATATCCCCACATCTCCTCGTTCCTCAAACTTCCTATGATTTTCTTTGTTGAGAATGAAACACTTACTTCAAAAGATTTGAAAGTATTTCAACGTTGGCTTCTTTCCATACCACAGTTCATACAGAGTCTTTCCTTGCTTTGGACACAACAGAGACCTGTTCGAAACATAGACCGATGTCAAAACTGCTTCCTTCCCAAATTTCTCTGGTAGGTCCTTATCAATAAGCATTGTTCTGGACATGTTGTTGATGATCCGATTTCTCCTTTCAACCACTCCATTCCGTTGAGGAGTTCTCACTGATGAAACTTGATGCCTTATCCCATGTTTCTCGAGATAGTTTTCAACTTGAGTGTTTGTGAATTCTGTACCATTATCAGTACGGAACTTCTGAATTTTCTGCCCAAGCATCTTTTCTGATTCCCTCCTATACTGCTTTATGCAGCTGAATAACTCTGTCTTATGGGTAATGATGAATACCCAGGCCATTCTGCTATAATCATCAATGAAAAGTACATAGTACCGTTTCCCATTTATAGCTCGTAGTGAGATAGGTCCACATACATCAGTATGCACCAATTCAAGCACTCTAGTTGATTTCTGTTTTATTTGGCCCGTATGTATTTCTGATGATCTTCCCTTGTTGGCAAGCATCACATGTATGAGTGTGATCACGTGATAGTTTGGGAAGGTCTCTAGAAGCATCACACTTTACCAGATCTTCTATAGATGGTTGGCATAGATGACCAAGTCGCTTATGCCATAACTGGTTTTCTTCTTCTCAGGATAAAAAGCACGAATCTTCTTCCCCACCTACTAGGTAAAGATTTCCCTTTGTTTGTTTTCCCTATAGTATGATCGCTCCATCTTTTCCTTTAATCAAACACATCTTCTTGGTAAATCGGATAGAGTGCCCAGAGTCACAGAGTTGACTGACACTAAGCAAGTTATGATTGAGACCCTCTACTACCAAGACATCAGCAAGTCTCATTTCTTTTCCCCCAAACTTGGATTTCCCTGAGCCAACAATCTTCAGGCCTTCATCATTTCCAAATCTGACAACTCCTTCTTTGTCATATTTTATGCCTGTAACAAGATCCTTATTACCCTTCATGTGAGATGTGCAACCACTATCAAGGATCCACACACCAGATCGATCTGATGCTTTAAGGGAAATCTCCGCCACCACGGCCTTCTCATTTTTCTTCTTCTTGGTCCATACTTTTTCTTTCACACTCAGCATGGATTGAGACTTCTATTCTTTCTCAGAGTATGATGGACCAGCCTCATCTTGCAAAGCCGTAAATCTATTCTCCATTTTTAACTCACATGTCGGTTTATTGATCTGCTGCTTGCGAACGTTTTTATTCTGCTTTGTCACTTTTCTCTGAATGGTCTAAGTACAGTACCTAGCCATGTGCCCAAATCCTCCGCACCAAAAATAGTGTCCTTCAAAATATGTTCTGGAAAACCGTTATCTATTTGGCTGCCATCTCTGTTCTTGTTCCCTTCTATATCTTTTGGCTATGGAACATACATACTGTGAATGTCCCATCTTTCCATAACAATAACACCTAATATAAGGTGCATTCCTTCATGTTACTTCAGCACTACAAGTTTCCCCTTGGGATCTCTGAATATTCTGATTCTGCTTTGTGCCCAAATCCACCTTCAATCTCGGGACGGGTGCTTGCGGTCTGACTTCATCTGCCACAAATTTTTGTTTCTGATTAATCCATGAATCATTCTTAACTTCTGAGCTCAATTGCTGCTTCGTTCTTTCTGAACTACTAGGATCGTCTTTCTTCTTTTCAGTGTTCGTGACGACCTACTTTCCCAAGAATGTGTTGGGATTCAATGGTTTTTTCTGGTCTTTAACTTTTCTCCGCAGACCGATAACTTCCTCTTCAAGTTCTTCAATACGCTTGACGTGATCTTTCACTTTTCTATTCAAGCAATCGATCTCCCTTTTCTGTTCTTCAATCTTGAGCTTATGCTCATCAACCTTTTCTGTGTGCTCTGGCCTGGAAGACTTAAGATTTTCAATTTCTTTCACTAGATCAGACTTCTCTTCTTCTTGCTGTTGCATGTAGAGTTTGGAATCATGTACCACCTTGTTGTCTTTCTTTGTTTTTGCTCTCTAAACATCTATCTCTTCAAGTGCTGCTTCTAATTCAGCTTCTATGTCAACTCTCCCTTCAATTTCTTCTTCTTCCTAATTAGTTTCGATTTCTTTCTTTTCTTGAGCACTACTGACAACAGCCACCATTGAATTTTGTCCACAATCTTTGTAGTTTTCTATCTCTTCAATTTCTTCACCCTCAGACTCATCTGAACTGTCTATTTCTTGTGAAAGAAGGTTCTTCTTCTTAAAGAAATCTCTCTTGAACTGCTTCTTCCCTTTCACATAGGCTAAAGATTTTTTCTTGGGAATTTCAACTTCATCTTCATCGTTTTCTTCTTGAAACTTTTTGGGGCACCTTGCAGCAAGATGGCCAACTTTTCCACATCTAAAGCAAGAAAGTGGAAGCTTCCCTTTGAACTTTCCTTTTCCTCTTTGAAGATTTGAGGAGAGGATTAACATTACCTCATCTGTCTCTTCTTCTTCCTAAGAATGTTCAATGGTAAGCTTCCTCATGGCCTTAAATGCCACCTCTTTGGACTTCCCCTTTTCCACAGCCTCATTATCATCGTTCCTCATTTCATATGCAACCAAGGTACTGTGAAAATTGTCCAGTGTCAGCTCTTTTGGATCTTTATCTTCTAGTACTGAAACTTTCGGATTGAACCGAGGTGGAAGTTTCCTCAAGATGCGCTTTACGATATTTATGTCTTCAATGACTTCACCAAGACCTCGCATATCCTCCACAACAATTTTTACCCTTTCAAAGAATGCGTCAACAGACTCATTTGGGTTCATTTTCAGATATTCATATTTGTTCCACTACACCTGCAACTTTGCCTCTCTGACCTTTGTATCCCCTTCATATATATTCAAAAGCTTTTCCCACATGGCATGTGACGTTTTGCATGACATCACCTTCGTGTAGATAGGATTGGAAAGGGCTCCAACTAAGGCATTGATTGCTTTGGAATCAGCATCCAACTCTCTATGCTCAGCTTCTGATAATGCACCACTATTAATATCAGTTGTGATACCATGCATAGCTGCTGAAAACACATCCATTCCCAAGGATCGGAAATAGTGTTGCATTCGATTCTTCCATATCTGAAAATTACATTCATCGAAGATCAAAATCCCTTTATGATTAGTGACCTCCATTGAGAGAAGACCTAATATCAACCTTTCCCTCTGATACCAATTGTTAGGTCCACAAGGCTGAATACCCTGAGAGGTGGGGTGAATCAGGGTATGACTAATTTAAAATTAATGCATGTTCTGATCTTGTTTCGCTGTTAAGCAAAACACTCTTATCTCTCTTTCTTGTTGCACAAAGTAAACAGGAAGTAAAGCATGCAGAGGACACAACAATTTTACTTGGTTCACCGCAAAGGGCTACGTCCAAGGATCATACGCCGACAAGTTGTCGGTCGTACCAATTCCACTAAACTTCACTAGCTGTGGATTACAATGTTCGGGCTAGATCACTTCTACGCCCAGGCTCACTGCCTTTACAATGTTTAGGGTTAGCTCACTGCTTCCCCAAGGGTCACTCCCTATTTCTCTCTCTCTGGCTCACTGTCGGTGGAGAGGATCACCTTCTTTCTCTTCCTTTGCTCACTGCTCTTGGAAGGAATCCACTCACAATTTATAGACCTATAGGTCTCTTCATTCACATGAAAGAATGCATCTTCCTCTGTATGTAGATGCTCTGTTGAAGTACAAATTTCACCCGTAGATGAATATCTCTTTGCACCGAAGGAATCGGGAAAACTTCCAGATTCCACGCAGCCCGAAAATCACTGCTAGAAATAAACCTTACTTGGCACGCAAGTCAATCTCGGCGAGCAAGTATCGGCACACAAGTCACAACTGGCGCTCAAGTCTACCTCAAACACTTGCGCGACACAACCTTATTCAACTCCAAACCTGCGCGACTCACTTCCTTTTACGCCCAATCCAATATTGGTGCGCAACTCCACACTGGCGCGCAGCTTCAAACACTGGCGCACAACTATCACCCTGGCACGCAAGTCCCACCTGCGCGACCACACACACCACTTCCGCGACCACCACACCTGCGCGACGGGAGCTCTGATTTCTCAAAGTATTGAACTTCGGTTAAGAATGAAGAGGGGTGGTCCAGTATTTATAGGCAATCTGACCCCCCTGCGCGACGGCGCGCAAGTCACCTGCGTGACCCAGTCTCAGCGCGCAAGTCTTCTGTCCTTTTGGACACTTGCGTGACCAACTCCCAAACTTGCGCGAACCTGTTTCCTTAGCCATATTTTGATATTCTGATCTTGAAAAGCATATGGCGCGCAAGTTTCTTATACTCCAAGTCCTCGGCGCGCAAGTCCCTTTGCCAAAAACACTTTTCTTCATTTGTCGATTTTCAGGCCCAAAAATTTGGCAAACACTGGAAAACGGTGCCACCTTATTTCTGTTCTTTTGTACCGCCTCCAGATCATCCATTCCTTTTGTCAACGTTCTTGAATCAAACATGGATCATTGACCTTAGCTATTGAACTCGACATTACATCATGAAATCTTCTTTGTTAACAAATTTGTATGCCATTGTTTTGCTTTGTCAACAATCACTACTCAGATGTCCACTTTGTCAACAAACACAATCACTTCAAAAATACTTCAATGATGCCTTGAGGGATTTTTTCCCAACATATTACCTAGACAGAATCGTCGACACCTCCTGATGAGATCCTTGATTTAATTTTAATCAAAAAATTATGCATTTCTATTAGATCTGGGAGAAACAAAAAGAGGAAGAATGGATCTCAAAATTTAGATTACAAGAATGATTAAATATAAATTGAAAAACTAAATTATTAAAGCATAAATCATCAACAAATTATTTAAATAATTATAAAAGATGATGAGCTCGCTCTGATACCATTTGTAGGATCCGGACATAGTAGAATTGTGGCAGTTGGGAGGGACCAACTTTTCTTTTACCGTAATCAATGACCAATCCAGGATCAATACGATGATGAATGCCAGTATCCACAGATTAAAATAAAAGATTTAGATAAAGAGAAGAAAAGTGTCAGATCTGAGAAAGATGATCTTTTATATCATGTTTATAATTAATTTATTAATTTCTAAAGAAATTAAATACCTGGGTATTTGTTAATTTCTTCATTGATGATCGTTGATTGTCCAGAATGACCCATACAGATTTTCTTTATTTCAATCATGAGGATCCAAAGAAGAATCCCTCTAGCAGTGATCCACATGTTCTCTAATGGTCTCTGAACAACATCAGTCATTCTCCAGGTGCTATCACAGCGAAGTGAATGTCTTGCGTCGATCGTTCTTGATTGCTCGGTATTCGGTCTTGAAGAAATTATCTCATTCTTGAGAGGGAGAGATGAGAGGAGTTGAGAGAGAAAATGTTTGGGTCAACAATTCTCAATTCACCAGGGTTTGGTAGAATAAACGTACCTACCTATTAATCAACATGGGGTTTCAGTTACAATATTTAATTGCAAAACAACAATTAAATTCAACTATAACTATTAGAGAAAACCCATGCCACATAATAACAATAATAGCACCATTATTTTAGGTGCGCCAACTTGTGAAAAACGAAACCACAAATGAAATCTCATTCCATATAATGATAACGGTATTATTATTATTTCTTGCGCCAACTAGATAAACATTATTTACCGACTTGTAAATAATTAATTTATCAACAGACACAGTCTTGGTCCATTCGAACTAATATTCCATTTATTGAACACCTGAATAAAATATTTTATTCTCTTAAATAAATATTTTTTATTTACAAACTAGTAAATAAATAATTATTAAATATTAAATAATATAAGTAAATATATTTTATTCAAAATCCTATGAATAAATATTTAATTAATTTATGCGATCATTTTTACTTGAATAAAATTATTCCTTGGTCTTGAGAATAATATTTATTCTATTAATTAAATTCAAATAGATTTTAATCTAGACTTCTAGAAACACTTAGTGTGTGACCCTCTAGGATTCTTTCTTGTTGGAATTAGGTGGGATTGCCTAAAGTCCAAGATTACTATCTAGCAACAGGTCAAGGCACCCAAGAGACAAAACTTAAAGTCACAATGACGACATCCACATACGAATGCTCACTGTGTAATACAATCTCTTTTTCACAATATCTCATCAAGTAGGTTTCATGATAGTGTCATCAACCTATATGTTTGATACATCATTCTTTGACTACCTGAAATAAACTCATCATTACACCATGGCCATGGAATTTAGGGTGACGGCTCTATTTAAATCAAAGGTATGAGATATCAACTTCTATAAATGGAAGTGATAAATCCTTCCTCAACTTATCCATTAATAACATGTCATTCATGACGCACCCAATGTACCCTACTTCATGCCAAAAATATGGCGTGATGATTTTCATCAGTAAATAAAAGTGCATGAGTCATGACACATATTAATGATAATCTTAAAGTCTAAGGACCATTACACATGCTCATAGATAGGAATATTCGATGACACCAAAACATGCAGAATTCCTACTAGAGGGTCTATTCTCATAATATCTCATCTTAGAGATTACCAAGTGAGAACTTCATGAGAAGAAGTCACATATTCTTACGAGTACTCGCACCTAACAGTCTGTATACTATGTGTCTCATTATAATATGTCATCCAACTGCAGAACTATATTTAATAATATTGTCATGGAACTTTAAGGTTATCATCATAGAGGAGAACTGTTATGACCTTATTAATACGATAAATACTCTAGGACATTATTACATTATAGTCATGCAGAATAATGAACAATACGTAATAAGATGTTTAATATTTAAATACATTAAATATTCATGTAATAAAAGTACAAATAGTTGGTTCTAGGACACTAACTCCAACAGGAACCTCAATTCAAAGCTGATGGACTAAAGCCTCAATTGGTAGCTCTAACTCTCGCAACATGAGTAAATAGATGAAGGAATGACTCACACGTGTGTCTACTATTACTGAAGGAATATTATAATAAACATAAATCATAACTTTAATTGTCTCATGTGTTGTTGGGTCATATGCCTCTATAGCCTGCAGCTGTATGTGGCCCCGACCTCCAGCTCCCTGAGCCTAACATGGGTTTCTTGGTTGTAGTGGTGGAAGGAGCTCATAATGTCTTCCCAGGGCCGGCCTTAGGGCAATCCCAAAGAGCCCATGGGCTAGGAAAACACACAAGAAAGAAAAAAAATACAAATAAAGGGGCATCAATTTTATTAGTTTATTGTAGCTCTCAATGTATTTAGGGGAAAAAATTAATGTGGGTCTGGGGAAACGGAATTCTCCGGGCCGTCATTGTGTCTTCCACCACCCACATCTCCTCCTCCTAGAGCTCCACCAGCTCCTCTTCTAGATACTCCTCCCTAGTTTCCACTCTTACCTCGCTTGGGAGATTCGTGATCATGGAATTGCCTCTGTCATGGCAGTACATCTGTTATCTTTCTTCCCTCCTTAACACATCTGGTCGGGCAATCACGTGTCATGTGACCTCACCCATCACATGCATAGAACCTCCCCTATTCAGGATGACTTGGTCCCCTATGTGACCCCTGATATACATGACCACATGTCTAAGTTTGGTCATGGAGAGGTCTCCTATATCAAAACTCTACCAACTTTCACCTGCTAGTTGCTGCAGACTACTCAACCCCATGATACCCACTGTCAGCTCTAGCTTCATGGCATCCCTCTAATAGGAAAATCTTCATCACCAGCACCCACTCCAACACTCCAGTATAAGTGGGAATTCACAGAGGTACCACACTAGAACAGATGTCTCTGCGGATACTACGCTCAAACTTTTGTGCTCGAAAGTAGCTATAGCAACCCCGTGTTCCTTACATTACATTTACATCATTTTAGTGATAAAAAACATAAAAACATTACACATAGAGGATCCAAAGGGTTAGTATCTTGGGAAAACTAGGGCTATACATAACATTTACAACACAAAAAAATTATTTAATTCCTTCTTCTCTAGCTTCTTTTGGCTCTTGACCTCTCCTTAGTACATGTAGTCACCTGATGATATACATCAAGAAAGGGTGAGATAAAAGCCCAGTAAGAGGATAGATAAGAATATGAAACAACATAACTTGGAATGATCATAATCATTATCATTATAATGTATTCATAGGATCATAATCATGAGAGGAAACATTAAGAAAATACTTGGAATGTGGAAATGCATAAAAAATGAAACATCATGTCTTAGTAGTTAACAACCATACATAGTTGTGAACAAAGATAGCATCATGTTCACACATAATCTCACTTTAACTAGTGAGATTAATCGCTTTACCCAATGAATTAGAGCTCTGTATAATTCCAAGCACACCCGTCACATTCAAACATTCATATTGCACTATATAATTCTGGTGCACCCGTCACATCATAACATTTTCATTATCATGCATGCAACATAGAATATATATCAATCATGAACATAAATAAACCATGTAAAGTAATGGGTTTCATCTTATAATAAAACATTCATAAACTTTGGATTCCCAAAGGAGAGGGAATAATATACTTGATACAAGAACCATCAACATTGAGTGATAAATAAAAGGTGTGTTTTGGAAAGAAGAGTTCTTTTGGAAAACATTTTGTTTGACATAAAATTCAATGGCACACATGTATATCCCATAAAAGGAAGGATAATAATGAAAAATTTTATTTTAAGGAGTAACCATACTAAAAATAGAGTGAAAGAGGGAGAACCCAAAGAAAGAAAGTTGGTTTTGAGAATTTCCCCTTACCTTGTATTCAAACGTTTTCTTCACTTTATTATTCTGTATAATGACATTATATTCATTAATTAGCAATTAAATAACATTTTATACGTGAATATGTTTCATTATGGTTTCATTAAGTTCTTTTATGGGACTTTGAATGAGTTATAGAGTTTAAATTCATTGTCCAGAAGTGTTCTTTTTCTTATTTTTCATGAATGGTTCACTTGTACACATGAATGGAAGTTCGTGTAGAACATAAATAAACATCCAGAACTGATATTACATGTTATTAATGATCTTATAGGAGTTTAAATGATCTTATAATGAATTATGTTATATATTATGTGGATGAATGTAACAACTGGGCCCCAGTGACAGCACAAACACCCCGCCTTAACATGGTCATCGGGTTATTGCCCGTCAGGTACCACCAGTTGCCCCGTAGACACGTGGTCCCCACCTTGGGGCCCACCCACATGCCCGAATGGGTCATATAACTAATGAAAGCCCCTACAGGCCAACACATGTCATTTCTAGTGTGTTTTTTCCTCACTCACACACCCTAGGAAACGTCCCAGAAGGTCACTCATCCTGATCACTACTCCAGGACAAACACACTTAACTGTGGAGTTCTAATCATATGGGCTCCCAAAAAGAAAAGTGAACCTTGTTGACATGAGTCATATCATTTAGTCATTTAACCCTTTATCATTTTGGGGTGTTATATTCACCCCCCCCCCCCCCCTCAGAGCACAATGTTCTCGTTGTCAGCCTTATATCTTAACCCAAGAAATGCACCGCACTTAATGTCGGGTACCACCTCTGATACCAAATGTAACAATTGGGCCCCGGTGATAGAACATACACCCCTCCTTAACATGGTCGTTGGGTCCTAGCCTGCCAGGTACCACCAGTTGCCCCGCAGACACATGGTCCTCACCCTTGGACCCACTCACATTCTCGAATAGGTCATTTGACTAATGAAAGTCCCCACAGGCCAACACATGTCATTTCCAGTGTGTTTTTTCCTTACTCACACACACCCTGGAAAATTTCCCAAAAGATCACCCATCCTGATCACTACTCCAGGCCAAGAATGCTTAACTATGGAGTTCTAATCAGGTATGCTCCCGAAAAGGAAGGTGCACCTTGTTGACATGATTCATATAATTTAGTCATTTAACCCTTTATCTGGGGTGTTACAATGAATCATTAGTTAAAATTTAATGATGATCATTTTAGGTTAATTTGAGTGATTTTGGGATCACAATAAACATGTTTTGTTTTATCAATTAGTATTATGAATAAAAGTAGTTTCTAGAACATAAAAGGGGTTACAACATACATAATAAAATTTGTTTTCAACCATTTAATGGTTTCATTGATAGCCTTGAAGTATTTTAAGTAAAATGGAAGTGCATCGCCCATGATGTAGGTAAATCGACACATCACGGGCAATGATTTCATTTTTATAAACAAATAGAGAGAGGGAGGATTATAATGAATAATTTTTCATTGATATTATACCATACCAATATATCAATCATAATAGAGTTATCATGACATTTGGATAATATAAGTTGAGGATAAGAAAATAAATGAAATGAAATTTTAAAGGAAATTGAAAGAAAAGAGAGAGAAATTTCCTCTTGAATATATCTTCTTTGAGAGCCTCTTTAGGGAAGAGGTTTTGGTATTTTTATCAGACCAAGGGATATTAGACATGGGAGAGGGGATAGGTAATATATTTGGGCAGAATTTAGACAAGTCTTGAATCTTGAGAGGTGTGAAGTAATGAGGGTGTGAGGGATGGTATTTATAGTGGAGGAGAGGAGGGGTTTTACATTATTTTAATCATTAGTTTAATATTTTTTCTCAAGACTATGAATATTCTTCATTCATGTGACCCCAAATAGTAATAAGTGCATGTGAGTTCGAATCAAGTGTTCTTACATCAACCTTTCATCACCTATGATGTTCTAAAACAAGTATTTAGCATTTATCGTAATTTATCGCATTTTAATATTTATCAAAAATTCAAGAATTTTAGAAAAATCCCAAAAATTCACCCTAACTATTTATCGATGTGTAGAATCCAAAAATGAACTCCATTTATAAAAAATAATTTTCTAAATATGATTAATTTAATTTTTAATTAAAATCATAATTTTCTTGAAGAATACAAATTTTAAAAATACAACTGCTTTTCTAACACTTTGAAAAATTAATAAAGATCTCATAAAATTATATTATAATCATAAGAAATCAAAATATTAATTTATTAATACATTTTATGAAAATAAATTTTCTTTTAAATTATTTAATTAATTATAATTAATTATTTATGACTTACAAAAATACCAATATTTTTACTATGGTCATATTGTCACTTATAAGATGCCTAAATTTTATTTTAATCATTCATGGGTGAGGTTACTATTATTTTGGATGATTTACTATTAATAAGGGGTGTATTACTATTCATAAGGGTAGGTTAATATTCATAAGGGTAGGTTACTATTCACCAAAAATTAATTTTTTCCTATCGAACTCTAAATATCTTACTGATCGCAACCGTGTATGTCAAATTTTTGAAATTCAAAACACAGAAGTGGAAAATTTTTGTTTAAAGGTCACACAGTAGTTCAATTAAGCATGATGTGGCATTGTGTTTCCTAATGAGATTTTATGTGATTACTACATTACTACAAAAAGGTATAAATTGCATTGATAGAAGTTTGGTTCGTTACATTCTTCCCTTCTTTTGAAATTTCACCCTTGAAATTTCGTTTTACATAAACAGGTGAGCGTTCTTCTCCATAATCGCATACTCTAGTTCCCATGTTGCTTATTTATACTTATGGTTCCTTCAAAACACTTTGAAAAGGTGGGTTGTCTTTTTGAGTAGAACCTTATCTCTCTGGTCCATAATCTTTACTAGCTGCTCCTCATAAGAGAGATCATCTTTCGACTGTACCACCTCTGAGTTCAGTACATGTGAGGGATCTGGTATGTACTTCCTTAGGATTGATACATGAAACACATCATGAAATTGATCCATATTCAGTGGAAGTGCAAGCTGATAGGCCACAGCTCTTATACGATCAAGGATCTTAAAGAGGCCAATATACCTTGGGCTTAGCTTCCCTTTATTTCCAATCCACATGAATCTCTTCCATGGTGATATTCGAATGAAGTCTTTATCTCTAACTTTGAACTTCAAGTCCCTTTAATGGTTTTCAACATAGTTATTTTTCCAAATCTGATCATCTTTTATATGTTTCTGGATGACTTGAATCTTCTTTGTCATCTCTTACACAAGATCAGGTCCAAGTAGCTTTCTTTCTCCAACTTCATCCCAATATGTTGGAGTTCTATATCGCTTTCCATATAGAGATTCATATGGATCCATCTAAATACTCAAGTGGAAGCTATTTTTGTATGAGAACTCAACTAATGAGAGATATTGATCCCATCCACCTTTGAATTCTAAAGAGTAGGATCTTAGAATGTCTTCAAGCATCTGAATAGTCCTTTCAGATTGGCCATCAGTTTGGGGTTGATAAGTTATGCTGAAATTTAATTCAGTACTCAAATAATATTAAAGACTCCTCAAAAATTTAGATGTGAACCTTGGATCAAGGCCAGATACAATCGATAGTGGAACACCATGTAGTCTCACCACTTCCTTCACATGTATCTTTGCAAGTTTTTCAAGTGATAAATCTTCCCAAATAGCGATAAAATGGGCAGTCTTGGTGAGTAGGTCAACCACAACCCATATCGTATTATTTACCTTGAACATCTTCAGGTGCCCCGTGACAAAGTCCATAGTGACATTCTCCCATTTTCACATGGGTATAGGAAATGGTTGTATCATCCTTTTGGACCTTTTTCACTCTACTTTAACTTGCTGACATACAAAGCACCTTGAGATATATATTGTAATATCCTTCTTCATGTTATCCCACTAGAAGTTTTCTCAGATATCTTATTGCATCTTGGTGCTACCGGGATGGATAGAGAATATTGAGCTGTGTGCATTGTCCAATAGCTCCTTCTTTATCCCGGGTCATGAAGGCATAAAAAGCCACATTGCAAACCGAATCACACCATCATCATCAATATAGAAATCTTGCAGATTCCCTTTCTTTACTGCATTCACCTTCTTTTTTAAATATAGATCATCCCTTTCTTCCTCTTTAATCATCTCTTGGATTGATGGTTGCGCAATCATTTGGGCAAGGTAGGATGTATACCCTACCCTTATGATTTCCAAATCCATTATTTGCATATCCAAGAAGATAGGTTCTTTCTCAATCCATAACATGGATAGAGTAGCGGGTTATTTTCTGCATAGAGCATCAGCTACCTTGTCCGCCTTTCTAGGATGATAGTGAATAAAGCAATCATATTCCTTAATTATCTCTACCCATCTCATTTGACGCATGTTGAGCTCCTTTTGTGTGAATATATACTTTTGGCTCATGTGGTCGGTGTATATGTCACACTACTCGCCATAAAGGTAGTGCCACCAGATTTTCAAGGCAAAAATCACAGCTTCCAACTCTAGAACATGTGTTGGATAGTTTTACTCAGGGATCTTCAACTATTGTGAGTTTTAGGCTATCACATTATCATTTTTCATGAGTACACAACCCAAGCCTTTCTTTGAATCATCGCTATATATCACAAAACTTTCTCCACTTTTTGGTAATTTGAGTATAGGTACAGTGATCAGTCTTCTCTTTAGCTCCTTGAATCTTCCCTCACATTCTTCCATCCAAACATACTTTACCCATTTCCTTGTTAACTTAGTTAGTGGGATTGAAAATCATGATAAATTTCTCAAAAAACGTCGGTAGTACCCAGCTAATCCAAAAAAATTACAGATTTCTGTGACACTATATGGTCTAGGACATTCCTCAATAGGCTTTGTTTTTGAAGGATCCATAGAAATTACCTCACTTGTGATCACATGTCCCAAGAATGTGACTTGCTTCATCCAAAAGTCACACTTTCCAAACTTGTCATACAACTTATCCTTTCTCAATGTCACCAAAACAAGTCTTAGATTTTCTCCATGTTCCTTCTTACTCTTGGATTATATGAGAATGTCATCAATAAACACTACCACAAATATTTTGAGAAAGACTATATTTATCAAATCCATAAAGATTGCATGGGAAATAATAAGTCTAAAGGGCATCACCAAAAACTCATAATACCCATACCTTGTACGAATGGTAATATTCTGAATATCTTCCTTATTCACCTTTAACTGATGATATCCAGAATGAAGATCCACCATTGAGAAGTATTGATCTCTTCTTAACTGATCGAACAAGTCATCAATATTTGGAATAGGATACTTGTTCTTTATAGTGATCTTGTCGAGTTCCTGATAATTGATACATAGCCACATTGTTCTATCTTTCTTCTTCACAAAGAGCACTGGTGCACCCCAGGGTGATTCACTAGGGCGTATGAACCCTTTTTCCAAACTATCTTGAAGATTCTTCTTTAACTTCTCCAGTTCTATAGGATCCATCCTCTAGGGAAACTTTGAGACAGGTTTAGCTCTGGGTATGAGTTCTATGGAGAAATATACCTCACGGTCTAGTGGAAGTTTGGGTAACTCTTTAGGAAATACATAACCATATTCCCTCACGAAGGGCATTTCTGCTAGGTTGACACTTTCCTTTGACTCAACTATTTGAGCAAGGTACGCCTCTTCCCATAGAATCAACACCCACACCGTTGAAGGATTTTTCAAAGGATATTCATGATCTTATTTTCATTTTTATAGGAGCATGGGATGGTTCACAATATGAAAAGATATTTTCTTTTCCCAAAATTTGATATGTTCTCTATATAACGAGATCTAATCCATTCCCATTATAGCATCAAATTCTACCAAGGGAAGTATTACGAGATTCGCTGGAAGAATCTTCCCACATACGCCAACAGGAGAAGAGTCAAACACTTGGGTTGCAATGATTGCACCACTTGGTGTTTTTACAGATATCTCTACTTCAAGGTTTTGGGTCTTCTATTCTATAGTTCTAGAAAATTTTAAAGATATAAAGGAATGTGTATAACCTGAATCAAAAAGACTTTTTCCATTCTTGAGTGAATAGGAAGTATACCTTGTACAACTTCATTATCATGCTCCACTTCCATAGTAGTGATGGAATAAGCCTTACCTTGTTAATTTGTATTTTGTGGCTGATGACACTGATTACCCTCAAGGAATTGAGGTTTAGTGCACTGGATTGCATAATTACCTTGCTCCCTATAGTTATAGCATTGTACCATGGATGGTTCTCTCCTTTATTCCACTACATTTTACTTCCTTCTCATGTCTTTTAAACACTCTTGAGTATAGTGTCCTTCTTTCCCACACTTAAATTATTTCCCCGTCCCTTTGTGGAAGTTCCCATGGTGCTTCTTCCCACATTTTTGGCATGTGGGTGATTGAGTTTTCTTCCCACCTTTATCATTAGATCCTTCGGCTTGAAACTCCATATTTTGTTTCTTATCACCATAGTCATGGGACCATTCTCCAAACTCCATCTCCACTTTGAGGGAACACTGAACAACTTCTTCATAACTCCCAAAGTCTCTAATTTCAAGAGCCTTTTGAAGGTGTGGTTTTAATCCACTAAAGAATATATCAATTTTTCTATCATTGTTGATAACAAAACCATAAGAATACTTTGCAAGCCTTGTGAAATTTTCTTCATAGTTCATGATAGATTCTTCTTCTTTTTGCTTGAGCTCTATGAATTCTGTCTCCATCTTTGTATGAAGATTTCATGAGAAATACTTGTTAAGAAACATGATCTTAAAATCTTCATATTTCATCTCTTCAATTTCATCTCTTGGCTTAGTGTTCTTAATCAAAGCCCACCATTGATTGGCCTCTCCATCTAGATGATAAACAGATAGTGTCACCTTCTTCGTCTCAAAACAGTGAAGCACAGAAAATATCTTCTCCATGGAGTTGACCCACTATTACACAACTAGTGGATTAGAATATCCACTAAACGTTGGTGGTTGTTACCGCATAAAACACTTGATGGCTAGTTTCTCCCTATTTGGTGAAAGAGGATGTTCCTCTTTATTCAGGTTATTATTCATAACCTGAGATAGTTGGGTAAGTATCACCATGAAGTTTTTAACTCCACCTCCCAAACCATTGGGGATGTCATTTGGTCAATTGTTTCATTGGCCCTTGCACAGGTTGTTGGCATGGTTTCTCCTGATTCCCACCATTTTCTAAAATAGAAATGGTTAAAACAAAACATAAGTCAACGATTCATGAATAAATAACTTATTCATTTGTTCAATTTAAAATAAAAGAATATATTATGGGATCCCTATGTTTAGAAAATCTTCTTGTGTGCATATTTGTACTTAGTCTCATACTAGAGGTTTTCTCTAGGGTTCATTAATCCTAATTCCCAAATTAACTAAACAATGCCTCTGATACCAACTATAGCACCCCCGCTTTTCTTACATTACTTTTACATCATTTTAGTGATAAAAAACATAAAAACATTACACATAGAGGATCCAAAGGTTTAGTGCCTTGGGAAAACTACGATCATATATAACATTTAAAACACAAAACATTTATTTAATTCCTTTTTCTCTATCTTCTTATTGGCTCTTGACCTCTCCTTAGTACATAAAGTCACCTGAGGATATACATAAAAAAGGGGTGATATAAAACCCCAGTAAGAGGATAGATAAGAACATGAAACAACATAAATTGGGATGAGAATAATCATTATCATAATAACATAGGAATATGATCATAATCATGAGAGGAAACATTAAGAAAAGACTTGGAATGTGGCAATGCATAAAAAAATGAATATCATGTCTTAGTAGTTAACTACCACACATAGTTGTGAACAAATATAACATCATGTTCACACATAATTTCACTTTAACTCATGAGATTCATCACTTTACCCAATGCATTGGAGCACTGTATAATTCCAGGCGCACTCGTCTCATTCAAACATTCATATTGCACTACATAATTTTGGGTGCACCCATCACATCATAACATTTTCATTATCATGCATGACACATAGAACATATATCAATCATGAACATAAATAAACCATGGAAAGGAATGGGTTTCATATCATAAGAACACATTCATAAACTTTCAGTTCCCAAAAGAGGGAATAACATACTTGATACAAGAACCATCAACATTGAGTGAGAAGTAAAGGGTGTGTTTTTTAAAGAAGAGTTCTTTTGGAAAATATTTTGTTTGACATAAACTCCAGTGGCACACATTTATATCCCAGAAAAGGTAGTATAATGATGAAAAAATTATTTTTAAGGAGTAACCATATTGAAAATAGAGTGAAAGAGGGAGAACCTGAAGAAAGAAAGTTGGGTTTGAGAATTTCCTCTTACCTTGTATCTGAATGATTTATTCACTTTATTATCTTGTATAATGACATTATATTCATTAATTAGAAATTTAATAACCCTTTATACCTTAATATAGAGTTTAAATCCATTGTTTGGGAGTGTTCTTTTTCTTAGTTTTCAAGAATGGTTCACTTGTACACATGAATAGAAGTTTGTATAGAACATGGATAAACATACATAACTGATATAACATGTTATTAATGATCTTAAATGATTTTAAATGATCTTATAATGAATTGTGTTATATATCATGTGGATGAATCATTATTTAAAATTTAATGATGGTCATTTTAGGTTAATTTGGGCGGTTTTTGGATCACAACAAACATATTTTGTTTCATCAATTAGTATTATGAATAAAAATTGTTTCCAGAACATAAAATGGGCTAAAAAATACATAATAAAATCTTTTTTCAACCATTTAATGGTTTCATTGACAGCCTTGAAGTATTTTAAAGAAAATAGAAGTGCATCGCCCATGATGTAGGTAAATTGACACATTACGGGCAGCAATTTCATTTTTATAAACAAAGAGAGAGAGGGAGGAGTATAATGAATAATATTACATTGATATTATATCATGCCAGTATATAAATCATATTGGAGTTATCATGACATTTGGATAAGAGAGGTTGAGGATAAGAGAAGAAATGAAATGAAATTTGGAAGGAAATTGAAAGAAAAGAGAGAGAAATTACCTCTTGAGTATATCATCTTTGAGAGCCTCTTTAGGGAAGAGGTTTTGGTCTTTTTATCAGACCAAGGGCTGAATTAAATGGGGGGATAGGGAAGATATTTGGGTAGAATTTAGACAAGTATTTAAGCTTGAGAGGTGTGAAGTAATGAGGGTGTGAGGGATGGTATTTATAGTGGAGGAGAGGAGGGGTTTTACATTATTTTAATCATTAGTTTAATATTTATGCTCAATACTATGAATAGTATTGATTAATGTGACCCCAAATAGTAATAAGTGCATGTGAGTTCTAACCAAGTGTGCTTACATCAACCTTGCATCACCTATGATGCAGGAAAACAAGTATTTAGCATTTATTGTAATTTGTCTCATTTTACTATTTATCAAAAATTCAAGAATTTCATAAAAATATCAAAAATTCACCCTGATCATTTTTTGATGTGTAGAATCCAAAAATGAACTCCATTTTTCAAAAATAATTTTATAAATATGATTAATTTAATTTTTAATTAAAATCATAATTTTCTTGAAGAATACAAATTTTAAAATTACAACTGCTTTTCTAACACTTTGAAAAATTAATAAAGATATCATAAAATTATATTATAATCATAAGACATCAAAATATTAATTTATGAATACATTTTATGAAAATAAATTTTCTTTTAAATTATTTAATTAATTATAATTATTTATTTATAACTTACAAAAATACCAATACTTTTGCTATGGTCATATTGTCACTTATAAGATTCCTAAATTTTATTTAATCGTTCATGGGTGAGGTTGCTATTATTTTGGATGATTTACTATTCATAAGGGTCATATTACTATTCATAAGGGTAGGTTACTATTCATAAGGGTAGGTTACTATTCACCAAAATATTATGTTTGTTCTATCAGACTCCAAATATCTTACTGATCACAACTGTGTATGTCAGATTTTCGAAATTCAAAACACAGAAGTGGAAAATTTATGTTTAAAGGTCACATAGTAGTTCAATTAAGCATGATGTGGCATTGTGTTTCCTAATGAGATTTTATGTGATTATGACATTACTAGAAGAAGGTAGAAATTTCATTGATATATGTTTGGGTTGTTACAGTAGCCATCTCGAATCATATCGAGGGAGTACCACGTAAGGTCTACGAACCTCGCAGTATACTCATCCACCATCATCCCTCCCCACTCCAGCTCCAGAAACTCTTGAATCCAAATTGAGCACAAGCTTGAGGGGTAGTACCCCTCATAGAACAGCTCCTGGAAGTCGGTCTATGAGAGTGTAGACTCATTATGCATATGTGTAACTAAGCTCCAACAGTGCCCAGCTATTCCATGGAAAAGGTTGGTTTCCATCGTAGCCACCTAGTTAGTTAGTGTCCGGATAAGCCTGAAAACATAGATCACTGACTTTAGCTAATCCTCCACCTTCTGAGGATCTGGCTCACCATGGAACCTCAGTGACCTCTAGCGTTGTAACTCACAGAGTGCGCAAAACCTGCGTGTATCCTCAGCATGCTCTACTACTATGATTTGTTTCTCGACAAGTGGGGGTATTTCTATCTATCCACTTGGAGGAAGGATCTCACGAGATGACCCCTGCACTAAGGCCTCATCACTCATCGGATCATCGTCATGTTCTGGAATTAGTAACCTAGCTGGCTGTCTTCACAAAGGCATCCTGAAAATTTAATCAAGACATACAATAGTTAGATGAGAATATATATATGGAGAGTTGACTCAATAAGGACAGTCAAAAGACTCAATCTTATATGATGCATGTATTATTGATCTCTGCAACCAATGTCTCAGTATGCTGAGTCGATAAGCAGGTAGTCAGAGTCCTGGTGAATGGATACGTCGGCCGTCACACCAACACTAGGTTCTCTGGCCTAAAAGCTGCACTCAAGACACTCTGACATTGTTGCCCTAAATCCCAACCAAATCCTCATAAGGGGAAAAATCCAAACACCATCCCAAGGAATGAACTCCTTTGATACTAATCTATCACGACCCGACCCAATGGGGCTCGAGCCTCAACTACCCCAAGCCCGCCTCCATAGATTAGGGGATGGAGATAAGCATTGAAAGACATAACTAACACGGGAGGTCTTTGCCTTGTGTGTTTGTACGTACACACCCAACCATCTCCACGCAGAAGTGCAGAGGAATAATAATAAAATATGCAACATCTAGAGAATAAACCATGCATGTAAAACCTCTAAGAAATACCAGAGTATGACAGTGTAAACTGAAAAGGAAAAAGGGGCAAATACATGCCCAACCAGAAAGATGTCCCAACTTGATAATAACTGGAAAGTAAAGTGTTGAGAGAACTCATCTTTAGATATCCAAGCCCCAACCACCGTACATGGTCTAATACACCAGGGTATCCCTATGCTCTTCTGTAATTTTCATCAACCTGTCTGTCGTTTACATAAGACATGGCACGTGCAGGCAAAGTCCATGTAGGGGTGAGTATATAAATATCCAGTAGGACACCCCGAAAGTTGGAGGAGCAGTAAGAGACATGATAAGAATATGCAACTCAACCCATAGCAAGAGAGTAATAAAATCCAACAACATGGATACTGATATATATATATATATATATATATATATATATATATATATATATGTGTGCTCAACAAAAGAATCTCAAACGAGAGAGAAAGGGGATCTCTATCTCATAGCCTAGCCCGGGAAAAAGAGACTGTCATCAGTTCCAAAGGGGTCCATCATCGATGTCTAGCATCTCGTGTGTCTGTCTGTAGAAGTAATCGTGTGGAGGACCCACACCCCGCCATTGTGTTGCGCAGTTGAGGGGGCACAATATCTAGATAGAGGACATATTCCCTAGTGTGTCAGGGGGTGCCACTTAGCGTAAGGAGGACATGTGCCTTGTCTGATAGGAGTGTACCACTCAGTATATAGAGGGCTCACGCCCTAGTCTGTCAGGGGGTACCACTCAGTTGATAGAGGACCTACGCCCTAGTCCGTCATGGGGGGTACCACCTAGTAGATAGAAGACTCACAACCAAGTTCGTCAGAGGGGTACCACTCAATAGATAGAGGACTTGTTCCCTAGTCCATCAGGGGGTACCACTTAGTAGATAGAGAACTCGCGCTATAATGTTATATGAGGTACCACTCTAACAATCATGTCTGATCATTGTCGTTATCGAGCACCACCTAAAGAAGTGCCACGCTGAAACATCTCGTATCATATCTCAAAAGCCACCACAAAGGCCACTATCACATTATACGTGGACAAACACTCGGGATAGGCTACTTGCGGACCAAAATCTGAATCAAAATGAAGGAGATACAAGATGTAGAAGTTTCCTCAAAAGGGAAGGAACATGACGTGTAATGGGACTCACACGATGTGTAGTCCCACCCTACTGTATGTTCGTGTCACTGTCAGTACACGGCTCACTGCCCATGTAGCCCTACATAGCGTGTAAGGGGACTACATAGCGTGCCTCGGCCACCTGGGGTCCTGCCCGTGCTCCTGGTTGTGTCCGTGTACCTTAGTCGTGTCCATGTACCTTGGTTGTATACCTTGGTCATGTACTCAGGTTATGTACTTTGGTCGTGTCTGTGTACATTGGTCATGTGTCTGGCCATGTCTGTGTTCATGTACTCCCAGAGTACACCCCAGGTCACCAGCACTGGGTCACACGACGTGTGGGGGTCTTACATAGCATGTGATATTTAACATGCCCGGAAACCCTACTCGCCGCATCCGTGGGCCTACACGTTATGTGTTTTTCAAACTACACGATGTGTAGTCGGGTTTTTCACAAAAAATTAGATATGCTTCGTGGATCCTAAATGCGCCCTCACCTCCTCGAATTGTGCCTGCAGACCACCCGAAATCAAAGGTAAACACCTCTAGCCATCATTTTCGGTCATCCGTTGGCCGGAAAATGGATCTCGATTCACTCGCACGAAGCCCACATGTCGTCGTTGCTCCTATCGTGTCATGCCAATCATTCTTGGATCCGTGGGAATCATCACCAGTATCCCGCAAAGCATCCCAATATGTTATCTATTCGTCGATCCGTTCACCACCAACGAATTAATATGCCGCATATTCGGGGGTCCGGTTGCGCTTGATCCCACCCGACAATGTCGAATCATGGCCTCATAGACTAACAACGAAGAACGCGGAGAATGATTGGAAGAATGACACAAGAACAAGGGTGCAATAATCATTGGTCAAACATTCTTGGCCAACAAATACAAATTTGGAAAGATTTGGTGAGAAACATGGGTTAACAGAGATAAACAAATTAAATAGCCAATTTAATTTGACAGGGGCACATGCATAGGTTTCAAATAGACACAGGTCAAAGAAATAAGAAAGATCGTGCGCAATGATTTAATCATAAGGGCAGTAACCCACATATGATGAGTCCTACTTCAAGATTGGATCATTTAATGACGAAGAATATGCTCGCCAATGAAGGAGGAAGATTCGTTACGTTCATTGTGCTTTGATTTGCCTTGATCCAATTGATCATTGTAGTCTGATCTCAATCCGCCAACGACACATGGTGGAAAGCTCCTCTCAACGATCTTAGGGTTATGCGGCTAAACCTGACGATTCATCGTAACATCTTATTTATAGTGGTTTTAGGATTAGGTCATTTAAATTAAATAATTAAATTAATCGATTAATTTAATTTAAACACACTTGCCAACGGTTGCTATATCTGAATGCCCCACACCGATCGAGTTTAGGTCGCGCGTAGGGTAAACCTCGCATTCCAGATTCAACCGTTGTCTTAGATTTTTGATCTGAGACTCTGTTTAAGAGTTATCTCTTTTTTTTGAAAAACTATGCGTGCACAATATACAATATATTTAATATTTTTATAAAATTAATTCCGATCACATCGGGTCTTAGAATCGCACGTCGTCTCAACGTCTTACTCTGAAGATATATATAAATATATTTCAAAATTGTATAAAACAAAAGCAGGGTCTACACATTTCTTGCATCGTGACAAAGGTGTCAGATATAATAGACTTTATATAAAGTTGATATTATTTATGAAACATTGATATAGATCACATGGCACTTAATATAATTTTCAAAATCTTACAAAACAAAAATAGAGTCTCTACACATTTCAAAATATGACTCTGAAGATATTTATAAATATATTTTAAAACCTTACAAAACAAAAACAGGGTCTCTACACATTTCTTGTATTGTGTTCCAAGGTGTCACATGTAATAGGCTTTATATAAAGTTATAGTATTTATGAAACTTTGATAGAGATCACATGACACCTAATATAATTTTCAAAAAGTTTGGATTCCAATTAAATGATTTTTTTTAAAATGATTAATTCTATAACCTCAAACATAATTGCCCTATGAGCGCATCCTAGTGGTTGCGCCCTGTGGTGGTCTTTTGGGAGGTCTCGGTTTCGAGCCTCCCCACGCGCAAATAGCTAGGTTTTTCGTTTGTTTCCTCCGCTCACCGATGTATAACCTCAAACATAAAAAAAAACAGTATATTTAAATTAATTAGTCCACAAATGAATTTCATTAATTATAATACAGATTTATTATAAATGTTGAATCGTCACCATTTTGAAAATATGCCATAATCATAATTAATTAAATTAAATTAAATACGTCAAATTAATTTTAATAAACATCACACTATTTTTTAAAATAATTTTCCTTATTTGTTTTTTGGCAACTAATTCAACGAAAGTTCCCACGTGTCGAAATGCGAATGGTCCACTTTTTAGCTTTACATGCGATGACCCTGCGAAGTGTTACAGACATCGAGATTGATCCCAGGCACCGACCCGTCGCACTCACATGCATCTGCGATGAAACAACGCCGTTTTATTAATTTTTTTTTTCGTTTTTCCCGAAAGTGTAATTAAAATATATGAAAACAGAAACCTTCCTTCCAAAAAACGCATCCCAGACTTCGCCCCCTCCCTCAGCTCCCGTTGTCTGTACATGTGTATATATATATATACAAGTAGATAACCGCACGGATCCACTCCTCGTTTCATTTCTTTGCACGCCATGTCCATGGATCTCGAGCTTGAGCTCGAGCTCGAGCTTCCGGCTATTCGCATACTCCCTCCTCGATCCCCCGGCGTCACCTACTCCTCCCCCGACGGAGGCGGCGTGGCGGGGAGAGGGAGGTGGGGCGGCGGCGGCGAGGGTTTCGACTCGGATTCGTTGTGCCTGACGCCGACGTCGGAGGAGTACAAGATCCCCGAGGTCATGAGCTGCCCGCCGGCGCCTCGGAAGCCGAAACCGCCGCCTGCGTTGGCCTACAAGAGGAAGCTGGCGTCCGCGGGGCTCAGGTTCTTCGAAATCGTGGCTCGCGACGAGGTGGAGGAGTTCTTCCGGAGTTTCGATCCCGCCGCCCCCGGCACCGACGCGGACCGCTCGATGAAGAGGAGGCACGTACCTTGTAAATGAACGGAGGCGCCGGATCTCTGCACGCGACGTCGATATTACAGCTACGATTCCACGGTGGGAATCAATTGATCGATCCTCTTCTTCGATTTCTCTGCCTAGTTTTTTCCTTGCAAAATTTAATAGAATTGTGTATGTATTCGTTATCTGTAAGAATTGCTGCGTTCGCCTCACGCATTGGATCTCAAGAGCCATGGAAACTGGTGATTTGGGAGCAGATCTGAGTTGACTAGCAATTCAGGACGGTTCGGATCCACATCGGGGTCTGCCGTAACCGGATTCGAAAATTCTATTGAATAAATCATTGCCTGGTCGCCTCTTGTTCCCCTGTCTTTTGTCATCAGCCTTTCAGGTGTGGATTTATATACATTGCTGGATTTCTTCGTAGATCTCGATTCAATGCATGAAGCTCATCGAATTATGAAAAATTAGGTCAAATTTTAATTGAATTTCTATTCCGGAAGGGGAGGATTGGTTGATCTGACTCGTGTTTGACATATCCATTTAATCTTTGTAAGCGATTGTGTTTCACGACTTCGGGATCGGTAAACTTGATTTTCCTCTATCTTCCTCCTCCCTGGATCTCTGGATTCAAATGAATCCAACCAAATCGGAAACCTGCAGACTCAGAGGCCGGCCTCCGTCCCTGCGCACGGAGTTACATGATTTGGTGTTTTTTCTGTGTTTTCTGTGTTTTCTGTGTTTTTCTTCTTTTCCCTGTTTATTGACGTCTAGCCTCGAGGAGGTATCGCCGTCGCCTTGCCCTCCACAGAAGGGCTTGTCAGTAGGTGCGGTTAGAATCCGAAGTTTGGAATCGCCGGTTTCTTGCATCAATTTCTACATAGCAGTTCGTTGGGTGGGATGATTATAATTAAAGCATCTTCCCCACGTCGATGGCGTTGAGACGGAGGAGGAACAAACAAACATGGCGGAATAATGGCTTTGCCTGGGGGCATTGATGAGGACTGAGCGGATTTGGTGGCAGTACAAGCGCTACGGTGGGGAAGGGACGATACGTGGCGTTCAAGTTTGCGCCCACTGCCCACGGCGGTTAGCCTGCCTGACCCACACGGCCTGCATGATCCCTGTCTCTTCATCATCTCTTCTTTCCTGCTTCCCCGGCCCCATTACAATTAACCGGACTTCGTTATTCATTCATTCCCTTCCAATCATTAGATTTGAAAAACGATTAAATTTAATGAATCTATCATAAGTTACATATATTTTCATCAAACATATCCATAATTCAGGTGTTTATTAAGGAAATCAGTAAGTGCGTGTTAAAATTTGAAGGCCGGTTTGGGGAAAAAATTTATATTCAATTTATATTAGAATGTCATACAAATATCTGTTTTGAGTAACTTCTTCCACAATCAACATTTTTACAAGTAATCAAGTACCAAAAAGGAGAGGGTTTTGAAAATATGAAGATGGATAGTAAACGCTTATCCTTGAAATCAATCCCCCACGAGCATGTTAAGGGGGATGGTGACAACAATAGATATCAAACAGAATGTTTGAGTATGTCGGAGGACATGTATCATCACAGATAAATTGAATGGTTTACTTATTATGAGGCTTGAGTAGGATGTGATGATGATCACGGTCCCAAGAAAGTTACAAAGCAACTTAGTATGAGGCTTGAGTAGGATGTGATGTCCCAAGAAAGTTACAAAGCAACTTATTATGAGGCTTGAGTAGGATGTGATGATGATCACGGTCCCAAGAAAGTTACAAAGCATTCATCGTCCAAATCCCTACAATAAGGGGATTAACAATACCAACATTGTGGATAAAACCTCATTGTCACACGCAATAAAGTCATGAAGAACACCCCTAAACCTAAAATAATTACACGGGGAGGTGATAACCTTATCACAACAAATGAATATCCATTCAGCGTCTTGTGTGCCATTTGTTGGAACCAGGGTCTTCAAAGCATGATTTGGCGTATGGTTTGTGTTTGTTGTCAATCCTCAGTGGAAGTTCAGAATGTGTTCCAACAAAGAGATCATACCGTTCAAGCAGAAAACAGTAGTGAAGGTGGCGCCGTTTCTCAGTGTTTGCCAAATTTTTGGGCCTGAAAATCGGCCAATGAAGTAAAGTGTTTTTGGCAAAGTTACTTGCGCGCCGAGGTCTTGGAAGATAGGAGACTTGCGCGCCATATGTTTTTGAGGATCAGAACTTCAAAATTTGGCTAAGGAAAGAAGGTCGCGCAAGTATTGGTTGGGTCGCGCAAGTGAGTTGCGCGACAGAGGTTACAGGAGACGAGACTTGCGCGCCATTGAGGGACTTGCGCGCCAATGAGGGACTTGTGCGCCTCCGCGCAGGGGGTCCAGTTTGCCTATAAATACTGGACCAACCCTCCTCATTGACCACGGGGTTCAAGACTTAGAGTTTGTTCGAGCTCTCGTCGCACAGGTGGTTGAGCCGTGCAAGTGGTAGTTGGGTCGCGCAAGTATAGGCTGCGCGCCGATTGTTGTTTCCGCGACCAAGGCAGTTGGGGAGACAAAGGCACAACATCGCGCAAGTTCAAAGTTGAAAGAGGCAGCGTCATGCAAGTTGTTTTGTGTCACTTGCGCGCCAGTATTGAAACTTGCGCGCCGGGCTTGGACAAGCGCGCCAGTGTTGATAAAAGTTCATCTGTCCTCTTTGAAGCTGTGCAAAAGCTGGAAGATTGCCCTGTACCCTCAGCACAAATTGATATTCATCTTCTGGTGAGAATTGGACTTCAATAGAGCATCTACATACAATAAAGGATGCATTCTTATGCAATGATGAAGATACCTTCACGTCTATAAACTGAGTGAGACTTCACCAACAACAGTGAGCCAGGGGGAGTCAACGGGAGTGACCCGAGGGAAGCAGTGAGCTATCCCTGAATCTTTGTAAAGGCAGTGAACCTGGGACAGAGTGACTGTACCCGAACATTTGTAATCTACAGCTAGTGAAGCATAGTGGATTTTGGTACGACCGACAACCTGTCGGCGTATGCTCCTTGGACGTAGCCCTTAGTGGTGAACCAAGTAAAAAGGGCTGTGTCTTCTCTGTGCATGTGAATGCTTTCTTTCTAATCATAATCATCATACAGGTTCAACAAGTTTCTACTAACGTGGGAACAAGATCCATCACATTAAAAGAAAAACTGGTCACCCTGATTCACCCCTCCCCTCTCAGGGTGTCCCGGGGTCCTTCAAATGGTATCAGAGGGTAAAGGTTGCTGGTGTTGAATCTGACCTTTTTCATCATGGAAAACGCGGTCAATGTCAGGGGAGTCCCTTACTTCGATGGAAGCAATTTCAAGATCTGGAAGAACAGAATGAGATCTCATCTAAGATCTCTTGGAATGGAAGTTCTTTTTTCTACTATACAAGGAATACAAGTCACTGATCCAACATGCCTGGCTATGACTGAAACAGACATGAAACTTCTTGATGCAGATGCTAAAGCACAGAATGCTCTCACTGCAGCCCTTTCTGATCAGATCTACCTGAAGGTGATGAATTTCACCTCAACAAAATCCATGTGGGATAAACTTGAGAATATTTATGAAGGAGATAACAAAGTGAAGGAGGTGAAACTACAAGTGCTACACAATCGGTTTGATGATCTGAAGATGCATCCAGACGAGAATGCAGACTCTTTCTTCAATCGAATTACTGAAGTGGTTGGAGCAATTCGGGGTCTAGGCAAAGAAATCAAAGACATTGATATTGTTAAGAAAATATTAAGAAGACTTCCACCTCTGTATAATGCAAAGGTGTCATCCCTTGAGGAAAGAGATCTTTCCAAACTTTCTCTTGACGATCTACTGAGCAGCTTGGTAGCATATGAAATGAGAGTCAAACCAGAAGATGCTACGACTCAGGTGAGCAAGGAAATGGAATTCAAGGCCATAGATAAATTGAAAATCTCAAAGGATAGTAGCGGTGATGATAACGAAGAGAAAGAAATTCTTTCTCTCATTGCAAAGAAGTTCCAGAAGGGGAAAGGGAAATTCAAAGGGAAGTTACCTCTCGCATGTTTCCGTTGTGGAAAAGTTGGGCACATTGCCTCTCAGTGCTTGAAGAATATCAATGATGATGACAGTGAAGATGAAAACTTCAAGAAGCCTCAGAGAAAATTCTTCAAAAAGGGAGACTTCAAATCTGGTAAGAAAATGCAAAGGAAGAGTTTTGTCTGTGAAGAGGAAGAAGATGATAATGAATTATGTGATGAAGAAGAACCAGAATTCAAAACTGGGAACCATGCTTCTATGATGGCCACTGTTGAAAAGTCAGAAGATACTGATGGAGAAAAACAACTGAGAACTTGTGTAGATCCTGAGGTGCAACTTAAGGATGCAGTTAGTAAGCTTAAGATTAAATGTAAGAGCTGCAATAAGTGGAAATCAATTGTAGAAGAATCAACTGAATACGTTGATCAACTTGAAGCTGAAATTGAACGACTGGAAGAATTTTTGAAGGTACAGTCTAAAATAATTGAAAGAAATGATGATGTAGTAGATCTGAAGCTGAGAATTGAAGAGCAGGCAAAGGTCATCAATGACCTCACATCCAGACTGGATGAAAAATCCAAGACTGCTGAGGGTCTTGAGGAGGAAGTAGTTACTCTAAGGAGTAAACTGGAGACTGAATCAGTTCCAAAAGAATCACGGAAGAAAATACAGTTTGGAAGATTCTCAGATGCAGAATTACTAGCAAGAGCCAAGTGTGGTTCAGATGGGGTTGGAAAAATCTTGAGTGATCAAAGACCCGCTTGCATGGGAAAGAGTGGAATTGGCTGTGAGGCTGAGTCATCAACTGCTGGAAGTGAAAAGATCCAAAAGAAAGATAAGATGAAAGTTGAACATGTTGAAATGTTACCTAGAGTGCTGAAAAAGGAACCCTTAATCCAAACTAAAGGGAGACCTGAAAATTATCCTCAAACTTTCAAAAATGACAGACAGTCTTACTATTCTCACAAGGAAGAAGGTATAAGGAGAAATTCAAGTGAGAAGACATTTCCTCTCATGAAGTGTCAGTTCTGTGGCTATCTGGACCATACCGTGTCTTATTGTGAAGAGGCAAGAAGCTATCTGAATGGAGAAGATATAGATGCTCAACAAAGGAGAACAATTTCATATCCTAATTCCTATAGAAGAAATAATTTCTATGGATATTGTTTTCTTTGTTCTAACTTTGGTCATAAGGCCGTTAATTGTAGGCAGAGAAGGGACATAGACACCTCATACCGAAATTCAAGACAAGTCAAGTCTCGTCAACAAGACAGTGTTGCTCTTTCAAACATGTTCTCACCTCTCAAAGAAGACTTTGACTATGAAGAACCTGGGTATGCGGAAGAGATAGTTGAAAGGCCATCAGTTCTATATACTCAATCTAATGTCTCATGGAAGGAAAGGAAGAAGATCGAGAAATCGAACCTTGTAGAGGTAGCCCTCAAAGCTACAAAGAACAACAGTACCTGGATTCTGGATAGCGGTTTTTTATCTCATATGACAGGTAATGTCGGCCTACTAATGAATATCATAAAGAATGTTGATGGTACAGTAAGATTTGGTAATGATGGGGCTTTGAAAATCAAAGGGAGTGGAAGTACCAAATTAGCTAATGGAGAACTAAAGAAGACTGAAGTCCTTTAGGTAGATGGCCTACGTCATAATCTCCTCAGCGTGAGTCAACTCTGTGACTCATGACTTATAGTTACTTTTAATCAGAAAGGCTGCACTATCAAGGGAAAAACCGGCAATTCACTTATGAAGGGATGCAGAACAGAAGGCAACTTATATCAGGTTGATAGTGAAGAAAATGTATGTTACATGACTGTTGAAGAAGAAAACAATTTTTGGCATCGGAGATTGGGACACATCAATCAACAAGACATGGAGAAAATATCAAAATCGAGAATTGTCATGGACATCCCCAACCTGAAGCGTGAGCGTGAAAAATCTTGTGATGCTTGTATTCGTGGGAAGCTGGTCTGTAGTTCATATCGGCCAAAGAAGAAAAGGGCGTCTCACCTTCTTGATCTGATTCATACAGATGTTTGTGGTCCAATAAATGTTTCCGGAACACATGGAGAAAGGTACTTTGTCCTTTTCATAGATGATTGCAGTAGAATGGCATGTGTGATGGTCATTCACAGGAAATGAAAAGTCCTTGACTGCATGAAAACATATCGGAGAATCGCCGAGAATGATACTGGATGAACAATCAAAGTGTTGCGATCTGACAATGGAGGAGAATACGCGTCCATTGAATTTGAGAATTATCTAGAGAAGCATGGGATATAGCATGAGGTAGCTACTGTGAGAACTCCACAACAAAATGGAGTTGTTGAACGTAGGAATCGACAGGTAAACAACATGACACGAACTATGCTGATTGAGAGTCGTATTCCATGACATTACTAGAAAGAGGTTGTTCAAGCTGCAGTGTACATTCAGAATCGAACAAGACTTTATATGGGTGAGACGAAGACACCATATGAATTGTGGCATGGATGGAAGCCTTCTCTAAAATACTTTCGTGTCTTTGGAAGTAAATGCTTCATCAGGAACAAAGAAGGAAATCAAGGGAAATATAGCGACAATGCATATGAAGGAATTTTCCTTGGTTACTCAATGAATAACAAAGCCTACAAATGTTTCAACAAACATTTAGGAAGAATTGTGGAAAGCAGTGATGTTAAGATAATTGAAGAGAAAACCACAACTGATTCAAGGATGTCATATGCTGATGTGATAGAAATTCAGGAAGAATGTGAACGTGAAGAAAATACAAATGCAGAAATAGAGCAAGTTGTTCAAAACACTCAGCAGTCACATCATGATGTTGACTCAGACGAAGAATCTGAAGTAGAAATCTTGGATGGTGAGAATGCGTCTGAACCTCATAAGAAAAATCGAAGAGCAGAAATTGATCCATCTAACATAATTGGAGACATGAATGCACCTACACAGACAAGGAGGATGAGGAATAACACACAAACTGCATTTATTTCTGTTGTGGAGCCATCCTCATTTGAAGAAGCTGCAAAGGATGAATCCTGGGTAAAAGCCATGAATGAAGAGTTAGATCAGATTGACAAGAATCAGACATGAGATCTTGTCTAGAGACCTGAAGGTCACAATGTGATTGGTACCAAATGGATCTTCAAAAATAATTTTGATGAGCATGGAAGTGTCATCAGAAACAAGGCAAGACTGGTATGTAAAGGATACTCCCAGATTGAAGGGATTGATGTTGAAGAAACCTTTACTCCAGTAGATAGACTGGATTCAATCAGGCTTTTCCTTGCCATGGCACTCCAAAGAGGATATAAATTATATCAAATGGATGTCAAGACAGCATTCTTGAATGGTGTACTCAAAGAGGAAGTCTATATTGAACAACCAGTGGGCTTTGTTTTGGATACTGATGAATCAAAGGCCTGCAAACTGAAGAAAGCTCTTTATGGTTTGAAGCAGGCACCACGGGCATGGTACTCACGGCTGGATTCTTATCTCAAGAAGTTGGAATTCAAAAGAGGAGGATTTGATCACAATATCTATGTGAAGAATTCTCCAAAAGATCAATTCATAGTTCTAGTCTATGTTGATGATATCATATTTGGTGGTAGCAGGCAGAAATCAGTGGATGAATTTGCCAACCACATGAAATCAGAATTTGAAATGTCTATGATTGGGGAGATCACATATTTCTTAGGGCTGCAGGTGATTCAAAAGAAGGGATAAACTTTCATTTCTCAAGAAAAATATGCAAGAGAGCTACTAAAGAAGTTCAATATGCAAGACTCCAAACCAATGTCAACTCCGATTGCAGTTGGAACTAAACTTGGAAAGCATGAGGATGGGGACTCTGTTGATCCCACCATGTACAGGAGGATCATTGGAAGCCTATTGTACCTGACAGCGACAAGGCCAGATATTGTCTTTGCCACATGCCTTGTGGTCCGCTTTCAGAGTAATCCAAAAGAGGAACATATGGCGGCAGTAAAAAGAATCATGAGGTACATTCAAGGTACACATAATTTTGGGTTATTTTTTGCTGCAGGTAGGGACAGTGAATTATCCGCATTTTCTGATGCTGACTGGGCTGGTGATGTGGTAGACAGAAAGTCCACTAGTGGTGGAGCTTTCTATATTGGGCAGAAATGTGTTGGCTGGTTGAGCAAGAAACAAGAAAGTACTTCTCTTAGTACTGCTGAAGCTGAGTATATCTCTGCCACAAAGGCATGCACTCAACTGCTTTGGATGAAGCAGCAACTAACAGATATTGGTGATAAGGTGCAACAACCAATGATGATTTACTGTGATAACAAAAGCGCAATTGATCTTACTAAGAATCCGGTTCAACATTCTCGTACAAAACATATTGAAATACGGTATCATTTTATCAAAGAAAAGGTTGAACAAGGCGTGATTAGAATGGATCATGTTGGAACTGAAGAGCAAGTGGCTGATATCCTGACCAAGCCATTGTCCGCGGCTGTGTTTGAGAAGCATCGGTTGAACCTCGGTGTTCAACCACCTCCTACTGCATAAGGAGGCTCCGGAAATCCCCTCTCCCCATTTGTTATAACTGTTTTTATCTGCTTATGGCTGTGATGCAGGTTTATGGGGGAGATACTATCTAGGGGGAGTATGGCTTGAGCTGAACGTTGAACAAATTATCGGTCTTTGGTTTTATTGTCAATGGGGGAGAACGGAATAAATTCAAGGCAAGAAATACTTCTGTGATGAGAAGAATAAGAAGGATATCATCGGGCATCATGGAGAATTTCAAAACACTGGAACCCAATTCAAGCTTCCTCTCTTGTTTTCTACACCGAGCATTGCTCACGTAGACTTAGAGTGTTGGTTGAGTTGATTCTTGAGTTTTGGGTTTGCTCATGGTTGGAGAACTATTGAATTTATTCTGATTGCCAACAAACCCAAAGGGGGGAGATTGTTGGAACCAGGGTCTTCAAAGCATGATTTGGAATATGGTTTGTGTTTGTTGTCAATCCTCAGTGGAAGTTCAGAATGTGTTCCAACAAAGAGATCATACCGTTCAAGCAGAAAACAGTAGTGAAGGTGGTGCCGTTTCCCAGTGTTTGCCAAATTTTTGGGCCTGAAAATCGGCCAATGAAGTAAAGTTTTTTTGGCAAAGGTACTTGCGCGCCGAGGTCTTGGAAGATAGGAGACTTGCGCGCCATATGTTTTTGAGGATCAGAACTTCCAAAATTTGGCTAAGGAAAGAAGGTCGCGCAAGTATTGGTTGGGTCGCGCAAGTGAGTTGCACGACAGAGGTTACAGGAGACGAGACTTGCGCGCAATTGAGGGACTTGCGCGCCAATGAGGGACTTGTGCGCCTCCGCGCAGGGGGTCCAGTTTGCCTATAAATACTGGACCAACCCTCCTCATTGACCACGGGGTTCAAGAATTAGAGTTTGTTCGAGCTCTCGTCGCGCAGGTGGTTGATCCGCGCAAGTGGTAGTTGGGTCGCGCAAGTATAGGCTGCGCGCCGATTGTTGTTTGCGCGACCAAAGCAGTTGGGGAGACAAAGGCACAACATCACGCAAGTTCAAAGTTGAAAGAGGCAGCGTCGCACAAGTTGTTTTGTGTCACTTGCGCGCCAGTATTGAAACTTGCGCGCCGGGCTTGGAAAAGCGCGCCAGTGTTGATAAAAGTTCATCTGTCCTCTTTGAAGCTATGCAAAAGCTGGAAGATTGCCCTGTACCCTCAGCACAAATTGATATTCATCTTCTGGTGAGAATTGGACTTCAATAGAGCATCTACATACAACAGAGGATGCATTCTTATGCAATGATGAAGATACCTTCACGTCTATAAACTGAGTGGGACTTCACCAACAGCAGTGAGCCAGGGGGAGTCAACGGGAGCGACCCGAGGGAAGCTGTGAGCTATCCCTGAATCTTTGTAAAGGTAGTGAGCCTGGGACAGAGTGACTGTACCCGAACATTTGTAATCTACAGCTAGTGAAGCATGGTGGATTTTGGTACGACCGACAACCTGTCGGCATATACTCCTTGGACGTAGCCCTTAGTGGTGAACCAAGTAAAAAGGGCCGTGTCTTCTCTGTGCATGTGAATGTTTTCTTTCTAATCATATTCATCATACAGGTTCAACAAGTTCCTACTAACGTGGGAACAAGATCCATCACATTAAAAGAAAAACTGGTCACCCTGATTCACCCCTCCCCTCTCAGGGTGTCCCGGGGTCCTTCACCATTTTGAATGACATGAATGAGCGGGGCGAGATGATTAACAATATTGAGAGTCAAATTATAAGGACCTAACCTTAAAAATTCTTTAAATTTGATTCTTTAAACAAGAATTCATTTTCTTGCATTTTCAAAGATTTTTTAGATTTAGAGTTTTAGAGAATTAGGTCATGAACCTTACATAAATAAATATTACATCATAAAATGGACACTTCCACTCAGTATTCATTATTCCTATAATACAAAACTTTAAAGATATAATAAGTTTTCTTTTCATGACACATCTTCACAATTTTCATATTTACCTCATCCTTGAACCTATTCATACTTAAAACACTGTGAAAAACATTTGAAAACTTGAGATGAACACAAAAAAGTTCAGTAAAAGACATAGAAAAAGAAATAAAGAAACTCATTAGTTCATAAATACTCATTTTTTTCATTTTCAAAATAAAATTTGAACTCAAAATAAACATTTTCTTAGTAAACAAAAATCAGCTTCCCTGCTCAAAGCTCTTCATAAAACATTTCGTAAGAAATCATAAAGGAAAAATAAAACTCATATAGGTTTCTTTGCAATCATTAAAAACTCATAAAAACTTTTCAAAAAATGTTATACATTTCACCCTTAAGAAGTATCATAAACTCATCTTTAAACTTAATCACATTACCTTATATTGTGAAATCATAAAATTTTCATAAAAACCCATAGCAAGCATAGATAAATCATATGGGTAACTTGAGACATCATTTTCATATCACACTTACAAATGAAATAACCTACCCGCTAAGTTTCAATAATCTCTTAGGAGAAACCTAACCGGTTAACTCTGTATTTTTACCCAATGCATTATAGAGCTATATCTGACAAATTTGCCATCATGAGATATATTAGGATCACCTATCATTATGAGCTATATCGGGCTCACACATCACCATAAATAATTTCCAAGAATCATAACATAATCATAAAAGATGAAATCTTTCATTTCCATCTTCATACTCATAAAAATATTCCTTACACCCATAAGAAAAACATTTCTAGATATCAAAATATCCATTCTATTAATTTTTTTTTAAAATACCCATTGTTAGAGTTAGTGATCTAGAACCAACTGTTTGTACTTTGATTACATGAATATTTGATGTATTAAATATTAAATTAAACATCTTATTACATATTGTTCATTGTTCTACATGACTTTAATGTAATAATGTCCTAGAGTATTTTTCGCATTGATAAAGTCATAGTAGTTCCCTGCTATGATGAGTACCTTGAAGTGCTATGACAATATTCTTAATATAGTTATGCGGTTGCATAACATACTATGATGTGACACAAAGTATATAGACTGTCAGGTGTGAGTACTCCTAAGTAGATGAAACTTCTTCTCATGAAATTCACACTCAGTAATCTCTAAGACAAGAGATTATGAGAACAAATCTGCCAATAGGAATTCCATATGTTTTGGTGTCATCAGATATTCCTATCTGCGAGTGTGTGTAATGGTTCTTAGATTTTAAGATTATCATTAATACATGTCACGACTCGCACACTTAGATTTGCTGACGAAAACCGTCATGCCATATATTGATGGGAAGTAGGGTATGTTGGGTGCGTCACGACTGACATGTTATTAATGGATAAGTCAAAGATTTGTCCCTTACCTCTTTATGAAAGTTGATATCTTGACCCTTTGATTGAAATAGAATCATTGTCCTAAATTCCATGGCCATGGTGTAATGATGAGTTTATTTCAGATAGTCAAAGAATGATGTATTGAGCATATAGGTTGATGATATCGTCATGCAACCTGTTTGGTGAGATATTGTGATAAAGAGATTATATTACATAGTGATCATTTGTATGTGATTGTCATTGTTTCAACTTTAAGTTCTTTCTCTTGGGTTCCTTGACTCGTTGCTTGACAGTAATCTTAGACTTTAGGCAAGCTCGCCTAATGCCAATGAGAAAAAATCCTAAAGGGTCATACACTAAGTGTTTCTGTTGGTCTCGATTAAATTCTATTTGAATTTAATTAATGAAATACATATTATTCTCAAGATCGATGAATAATTATATTCAAGTTATATTGATCGCATAAATTAAATAAATATTTATTCATCATATTGTAAATAAAATATATTTATCTATTTTATTGAATATTTAATAAATATTTTTTTTCTAGTTTGTGAATAAAATATTTATTTAAGAGAATAAAATATTTATTCGGGTGTTCATGAAATGAAAGAAGAGTTTGAACTGACCAAGACCGTGTCTGGTGATAAAATAATTATTTACGAGCCGGTAAATATTATTTATCCATTTTGCGCAAGTTGGCGCACCACAAAATAATAATAATAATAATATTATTATGTGAAAAGAGATTTCATTAATGGTTATAATTATATTTAACGGTTGTTATGCAATTAAATTTGTAACCAAAATCCCAACTCTATAAATAGATGGCTATGTTTATTGTGTAAAGCATTCAAAACCACTTCCAAGTTTGGGAATAGAGAATTGTTATGCACAATGAATTCTCTCTCGACTCCTCCTCGTCTCTCCCTCTCATGAACGAGAAAACTAAGAGATAATTTTTTTAAGACTGAAGAACAAGCGATCAAGAACGAATAATGCAAGACATTCGATTCGCCACGCTAGCACCTGGAGAATAAGTGGCATTGCTTAGAGACCATTAGAGCATGTGTGGATCACCGCTAAAGGGATTCTACCCTTGTTCATGTTATTCATTCTTTAATTTGATTTGAATTAACATGTTATCAACATATTAATCATGTTCGTTCAGTGTTTCAATTTCTTATAGATTTAAGAACAAATTAAGAACTGGAGATGCCATCACAGGAAGTGCCAAATCTTTGGCCAGTATAGCTGGGTTACAAAACGTGCAGCCAGAGTGCATGCCATATACCCATGTGCATTGTATCTTGATGCGCCGAGCAATTAAAAACACACGATGCTTTTATTACACACCACATGTTGATCAGGCTAACCTGGTACACGACAAGCGGATACAGAGTGTATAGCTGACATGTACAAATCATGTAGTTTGGCCGAGTTAACACACCGAAGCCCTAGGCCTGTGACTTGGATATATGAAAACTAAGTTATATGGCGTGAAGTTGAATGTACATTCCATGTCATCTCCCATTAATGTACAAAATTAAAATTACATTAAATTTAAAAAATTGCAGCATTAAAACCTTATTTTATTGATTGACACATCGTTGTGTGTTTGAAAATTTAATAATGGTTTTAAAAAAATTTAAATGCTCAATTAATTTATTGTAATTATTATGTCATTAATGGTTCTGCCATTTATTTTCCACAAATACCAAATTGATGGACATCTCCAATTAAGTTTAGATGATCATTAAGATGAAAAATAATTAATTAATTAATTAATACAAGTGTGTTCATCTTAATCATAATGAGCGAATAATGAAATGAATGATAAAGAGTTACTTTTTGCGTATTCATTACATGTACGACCGATAATGAGCTTAACCAAGACCTATGTATGTGTTGACATTTATTTAATTAAATTTATTGCATGTTTTTGAAATTATTTAATATTAAATTAAAAAATGGTCTGTGAGTCATCCATTCCTATTATTATGTAGGACCTACATGTTCAAGGATATTTATATAATTCCCTTTAACCAGTCCTTTGGTTCCCCTCACCTGCATGTGAGTAATAAATATTTGTAATTAATGGAGCATCTCAAGGCGTGTGGAGACAGTTCAAGACAGAACCATAACGACGTCAACTCGGTGATACATTGGTGGACATGTGGAATGTTATAGCTCATGTCAAATCCTACATAAGGAGTTATTTTCCCTAGGTCATAGGATTATTTAATGTACTCTCATTAAATCAACCATTAGATAAGCTCATGATCGGGTCATTTAATTAATTAATTATTTTTTGTCTAATGCATTAAAATTATATTTATTGATGTAAGATCTCAATCACATAAATGACTTAATATGCAAAGATGGAATTTAAATAAAATTGATTATGTGCAAATGTTTTATCCAAACATGGTTAATTAATTAAGTAAAAATCCACTTAAATATTAACAAGACACATAAAGGATAAAAAAAGATAAAAATTTATGCATAATAAAATAAAAGCCCTCAATCTAATATTAAGTTAGACTAAGACTTCCATTACTTGATTAGGAACAAAACTTAATAGAACTATGTGTTTGAATAATCCTTGCCGGGACACTTACTTTTATAAGGGGAGTTATTATGAAGATTTAAGGTTGACTTAACCATTTTACATCAAGAGGAGCATCCCTTACTAGACTTGGTGTAATTTGGAGACAAGTGTTGAGAAAATCCAAGTCAGAATATCTGGATTGGGGAGTCCACTCAATGGATCAAGGAGTTGCAAACCCACTGTTGGCAAAGACTAGCCTACCTAAATACCTTTAAAATAGATTTACAAACCCTTGTTGGGGTTATTCAAAGGGGAATATGGATCCTTTCCACTAGAATTTCCTAGCAACTAGACATTACAAGTTCAATGGTGATGACTATTGGGACTTGATAAATAGAGAGTGATTTAAAAAAATCAATTAATTTATTATTTCTCACAAAATTTGTAGTCACAAAAAGTACTTATAATCCACTCTTTTAATTGTAGAATAAAATGACAAGATCGTCATCCACACTATCCTTACAATCAATATTGGATAAAGAAAATCTCCGCATTGGCAGTAACTTCCAGGAGTGGTTTAGACGCCTTCTGGTTATTCTACACCATGAACAGAAATATTACATGCTATAATCCTCAATTCCTGATCCGCCTACTCAAGAGGTGAGTGATGAAGAGTTCCTAGTCTACAAAAAACATATGAACGATGCAGTCAATGTTCAATGTTTGATGCTTTCATCTATGTCTAGTGAACTCATGAAGTCTCACGAAAACATGGATGCATATAGCATGCTTGATCACCTTTGTGGTCTTTATTAGGAGAGAGCTAGATAGAAATGGTTTGAGATTTCCAAGGTGCACATTCAAACTAAGATTGGAGAGGGTTCCCTAGTTGGGCCTCATGTGGTCAAGATCATTGGCTACATTTAGCGCCTAGAGGTTCTAAGGTTTAAAATCCCTGAAGAACTGGGCATCGATCTCATTTTGGCATCACTTCCTCAAAGCTTCTCCAGTTTTTTATGAATTTTAATATGAACGACATTGAGAAGTCCTTTCCAGATCCTCTTATCCTCCTTCACCAAGTAGATAAAGATATGAAGTGCGAAAAGACTTTTGTCCTTATGGTGAACAAACGGAAAGAGAAAGAAAAGATATTTAAGCCCAAATCTTCTTCACACCCTTCGAAGAAGAAGAAGATCAAAGGGGAAGCAAGGGAACATGATGTTATCTGTTTAACATGTGGCAAGAAGGGCCATTGGAAGAAAAACTACACCCATCTAAAGAAGCAAGGGGAATCTTCAGTTGCATTTGTTATCAAGTGCAATTTATCTATTTCTAAAAATTGGGTATTAGATATAGTTTTTGAAGCTCACATATGTATTCAAATACAAGAACCAAGTCGATTCAGAAAAATTGACCGAGGGTAAGTATACCTACGATCATCCAATGGAGCTAAACTTGTTATTATAGCTATTAGGGACTACCACCTCACATTGTCAACTAGAATAATATTGGTTTTAAAGGATTGTTATTATGTGACTTCAATTACCAAAAACATTATTTCTATATCCAGACTAGATACAAATGGATTCATTTTCAAATTTGTAAATAAATGTTTCTTCTTTTATAAATATAACATTTGTTATGGTAAGACACATTTACATAACGGTATTTACGTGTTGGATTACATGAACCAAGTAATGGAAATAAATAAAGAAGTTACTTCACATGACTCATACCACACACAACTTTAGCATCACCAACTAGGTCATGTAAATGAAAAATGATTGAAAAAATTATATCAAGATGGATATTTAGATTCTTTCAAACTAAATCCACTTGGTGTATGTAACACATATTTACAAGGTAAAATGACCAAATCCCCATTTAGTAGGAAAGGTGAAAGGGCTAAAGAGATTCCAGAAACACAAGTACTGTGTAGGAATACAAGAGAGGTTGGATAACTAGAATGATATGTTTTTCTAGTTATCAAGGATGGTGACTCATTATTAGTTGATAATAATGATCCTCTAACCTAAAAAGAAGCAGTAAGTGGCACAAATGTTTCCAAGTGGTAGGAATCCATGAATTTTTAAATGGATTCCATGTACCAAAACCAAGTCTAGATTTTGGTAGATCCTCTAGTGTATGTAAAGACTATTGGTTGAAAATGGGTATTTAAGAAGAAACTAGACATGGAAGGACAATTCAATACCTATAAGGTGCGACTGGTTGCAAAAGGTTTTAAATAACATCGAGGCATTGACTATGATGAAACCTTTTCACCAATTGTAATGATAAAATCCATCTGAATTATAATTTCCATTACAGATTACCATGACTATGAGATTTGGAAAATGGATATCAAAATATCCTTCCTTAATGGGAACCTTCAGGAAGATGTCTACATGGAAAAACCTGAAGGGTTTGTGACTCAAAAAATGCCAACAAGATATACAAGTTTCAAAAATACATTTATGGTTTAAAGAAAGCATCCATGTCATGGAACATTCATTTTGATGAATCCATAACAGAATTTGGTTTTATAAAGAATAAATGTGAGCCTTTTTTATATAAATAGTTTAGTGAGAGTGCATTTGTTTTATTAAAAATATATATTGATGACATATTACTTATTAGAAATGAAATACAAGTCTTATAGTCTGTTAAGGCATGGTTGAATAAATGATTTTCCATGAAAGACTTGGGCATGACATCATATATTCTTGGAATTAAGATCCACAGTGATAGATCCAAGAGGTTTCTCAGTCTAAGTCAATGTACATACATTGAAAAGATACTAAAGAGATTAAGTATGGAACAATACAAGAGGGGATTGTTTCCAATATCACATGACATTCATCTTTCTAAGAAAATGTGTCCTCAGACCCATGAGGAAAGAAATAGAATGACAAGGATTCCATACACATCAACAATTGGGTCAGTCATGTATGTTATGATATGTACTAGGCTAGATGTCGCCTATGCATTAAGTGCGATAGAAAAATATCAAGCTGATCTAGGTGACCACCATCAGATAACAGTCAAGAATATCCTTAATTATATGAGGCATACTAAGGATATGTTCCTAGTTTATGGAGGAGATGAGGAACTAGTCATCAAGGGATATGCAGATTCTAGTTTCCAAACTAGTCAAGATTACATGAAGTCACAAATGAGATACATCTTCACTTTGAATGGAGGTGTTGGGAGCTAGAAGAGCTCAAAGAAGGTTGTGGTCATAGATTCTACAATAGTGTCTGAGTATATTATAGCTTATGAGGTAGTAAAATAAGTAGTTTGGATGCACAATTTTGTCCAAGAGCTTGATGTGGTACCTAACAGTAATGATCCCATTACACTCTATTGTGATAATACTTTAGCGGTGGCTCTCACAAAAGAGATAAGTTCATATCAATGGACAAACCACATAATTCAGAAGTATAATCTCTTGAGGGATTTTTCTTAGAGAGGTGAGGTTGTAGTGATCATTATTTCTATAGAAGATAGTGTGGAAGACCCTTGACTAAAGCCTTGACTCAGTAGAAACATGATTATCATGTCAGGTCTAGCAGACTGAAAGTCACAGGTAGTAGGATCTAGTCTAAGTGGGAGTTTTTTAGAGTTGGTGTCCTAGAACCAACTATTTATACTTTTATTACATGAAAATTTATGTATTAAATATTAAATTAAACATCTTATTACATATTGTTCATTTTTCTACATGAATTTAATGTAATAATGTCCTAGAGTATTTGCCTCATTGATAAAGTCATAGTAGTTCCCTACTATGATGAGAACCTTGAAGTGATATGAAAATATTCTTAATATAGTTCTACGGTTGGATAACATACTATGATGGGGAACATAGTATATAGACCATCAGGTGTGAGTACTCATAAGCAGATGAGACTTATTATCATGAAGTTCATACTTAGTAATCTCCAATATGAGAGATTATGAGAATAGACCTACCAGTAGGAATACCACATGTTTTGGTTTCATTGGATATTCCTATATGCAAGCATGTGTAATGGTCCTTAGAAGTTAATATTATCATTAATTCATGTCATGACTCACACACTTAGATTTTTCAACAAAAATCATCACACTATATATTGGTGAAAAGTAGAGTATGTTGGGTGCACCATGAATGAAATGTTATTAACGGATAGTCAAGGAAGGGTTTGTCCCTTATATATTTATAGAAGTTGATATCTCGTTCCTTTATAGAACCATCACCCTAAATTCCATGGCCATGGTGTAACAATGAGTTTACTTCAGAAAGTTAAAGAATGATGTATCGAGCATATAGGTTGATGACACTGTCATGCAACCTGATTGATGAGATATTGTGATAAAGAGATTATATTACATAGTGAGTGTTTATATGTGGTTTTTGTCATTGTGACTTTTTGTTCTTTCTCTTGGGTGCCTTGACCCATTGATAGATAGTAATCTTGGACTTTAGGCAAGCCCGCCTAATGTTAATGATAAAAAAATTAGAGGGTCACACACTAAGTATTTCTGTTGGTTTAGATTAAATTATATTTAAATTTAATTAATGGAATAAATATTATTCTCAAGACTAAGGAATAATTTTATTCAAGTTATATTGATCGCATAAATTAAATAAATATTTATTCACTAGATTGTGAATAAAATATATTTATTTATTTCATTGAATATTTAATAAATATTTATTTACTATTTTTTGAATAAAATATTTATTTAAGAAAATAAAATATTTATTCAGGTGTTAAATAAATGAAAGAGGAGTTCGAATAAACCAAGATGGTGTCGGGTGATAAAATAATTATTTACTATATGGTAAATATTATTTATCCATTTTGCGCAAGTTGACGTACCAAATAATAATAATAATAATATTATTATTATGTGACATGATACTTCATAAATGGTTATAATTATATTTAATGGATGTTATGCAATTAAATTTTTTAACCAAAATCCCATCTCTATAAATAGATGACTATTTCTATTGTGTAAAGCATTTGAAACCAATTCTAAGTTTGGGAATAGAGAATTGTTGCGCACAATGAATTCTCTCTCAACTCCTCCTCCTCTCTCCCTCTCAAGAACAAGAAACCCAAGAGATAATTTATTCAAGACCAAAGAACAATCAATAAAGAAAAAATAATGAAAGAAATTCTATTCACTATGCTAGCACCCAGAGAATGAGTGGCGTTTCTCAGAGACCATTGGAGCATGTATGGATCACTACTAGAGGGATTCTACCCTTGGATCATCACAAGTGAAATAAAGGAAATCTGGAAGGTCCTTTTTGGGCGATCAACAATCATCAACAAAGAAAGTTCCTAAGACCAGGTATTTATTTCTTAAAATATTAAATAAATTAATTATAAATTTAACATGAAAGATCCTAACTCTTGGTTTAAGGCAACTATTATTAAAAGAAATTTTAATATATCACCCTCTAACGCAATGCTTCCGCTGCACCCAGAACCAACACCCATAACAAAGGGAAGTAGAGTTTTTATTTGAAGAAAAAATGAAAGATTATAAAGGAATAAAAACATCAAATAACAGTTATTATGGTGGTAAAAACCATTAACTCTGTATATATTAAAATGGAATATTCCTTTTTCTTTTTTTTTTCAAAACATTCCATATAAAATACGTAAAAAGATTCATTTTGAAAACCTTTGATAGAAAGCCAAAATATACATAAAATGATATTTATAATTCATTTATGTTCATATAAATACATTCATATAATGATTTTAGGAATATGGATATGGAATAAAAATATTTAGAAAATAAATCTTTAAAACATTTAAAATGAGGTTTTTAAGGTAAAGTATCCTTACCTCGAGTCAGAGTCACCACGTACGTTATTTAACTTATTGAATAATAAAATTATGTTAATTATTTACATGATTAAGAACCCTTTTCAATTTTATTATTACTTTAAATTTATTTATTACCATGTTATATACAATTACATAATCAATTAAGTCCACGTCAGATGTTTTGATGACATTCGGCTCATATTTCCAAAATGACTTTTGGTAAGTTGATTATAGTCAAAGAGGTCATTATTACATCATCTACAGAATAATAATCATGAAATAATTATTATTTTTATACATTAATTATAATTTTAAAATCAAAAATAAAATATGGTTATGAAAAATGAATTACATTACAATCATGAAGATGGTAGGCCGTACATACGCATGAGTAACATTTTCATTTTTTGAAGAGTATAAGGGAAATAAGATAAGTAACATATTATCTTTAAAAAATTATTATTATATCATAAATATCATATTTTATCTCTAAATAAATATATATACAAAATCCATGTGATTTGGTCAAGAAAAATCAATCACATCTCTTTGTGGAAGTGATAATCCACACGTACGCACGAATGATGTTATCATTTTTAATGGATGAAATGATAAGAAAATAGGTTATATATTATATTTATAGAATGATAAATATTTAATCAATATAATATATGTATTTATACATTAAATATATCATTATATCTATCTATGAGAGGTAGTGATGGAAAACAAATTACATTCGTTCGTGAGTTGGTAGTCCTCCTTACACACGAATGGTGGTTCTGTTTCCTATTTGATGGAAGAGGAGATGAATATAGGTTATAAATTAGCATAATAATATCTAAGTATATGGAATATACTGATGTTATTATTTCAGGATGGTCTAATAAGATTTTAAGGAGGTAGAAAAAGAAATTAAACTAAAAATGCTCGATTAAGAAGAATACCTCTTATTCAGACAACCTTTTTATGTTTATACCTAAAACCTTATTAGGTTGGTTTTAGGATGAAACCAAGGACTATATGAAATGTGGATGGATGTAAGTAATTAATTTGGGTATGGATTTACCAAACCAAAAGGATCTTGAAGTGTAGAGAGGAGAGGAGAGGGGGTGTCCTTTTATAAGTGGGGGAGACGACACTCTTGAAAATTTTAGAAAGATTAAAATATATTAATGTATTACTAAAATCAAATAGATCAAAAATGGAACATTTATGAATAATATATTATATAAGTTTGAAATATGGCCATAAAATATGATTTAGAAAATTTTTTAGTTCATTTTAATCCTTATCTCTTTAGTTTAACCCCTGATAAATCTTCTTTAACCTTAACCATGGTAACATATTTTTAATGTTTTTACTATTAATTATGAAAAAAAATTATATTGAAATTATTAATTAATGTTAATTAATATGATTAAAAATATTTAATTAATTTTATCAAATTCACTTCACATAAGTGATAGAATTTAATTTAAAATTAAACCAACAAAACACGAATAAAAACGGTTTTTCAGAAAAATTCCTTTTTAAGTATAAATTTTTTACACCAAATTAAACTAGAATTTTTATTAAAATAATATTTATTAGATCATTTTTATTCAAAATAAACCAATTAAATTTTAAAACTAATCCAAAATAGAAGGTGAATTTATAAATAATTGAAAAGAAAAGACAGTTTTCAATAAAAATCGGTTTTTTTCACTATTCATTTACAATCATACTTTTTAGAAAATTATAAAAAATTAATCCTAATAAAATTTTGAAAAAATGAATTATAAAATGAAGTTTATTTTTTCAAATTAAAATTATATAATTTAGAAATCAATCTTTTAAATAAAATCAGATAATTCATGGAAACCCAATTTGGTAAGAAATATTTTTTTTCCTTTTGACTGAAAAATTACATAATATTATTACAATGAATATAACTCTATAAAATCTATTTAATGAATATTAATAATACATATAAATTATTTATCTGAACATTAACTTGGTTGTTACATTCTCCCCCTCATTTGTAAATTACATCCTCCCAATTTTATTCACTATTTAAACAATTGCGGATATTTTTCTTTCATAGTATTTTCTGATTCCCATGTTTCTTCTTCAACCATATGATTTTTACACAAATCCTTAACTTGAATAATTACCTTATTCCATAACACTTTCTCTCTACAGTCAAGATTTTTTACTGGATGTTCCTCATAGTAAGGGTTTTCTTCCAACTAAACTACTTCAAGGCTAAAAACAAGAGATGCATTCAATATATATTTTATTAAAAACAAAATGAAAAATACATCATGCGTCTGAGATAAAATTAGAGGCAATGCCACTCAGTAAGAAACTGATACAATATTATCAAAAAATTCATAGGGACTAATGAAACAAGGGCTCAACTTTTCATTTTTACCAAAATGCATAACACTTTTTCATAGATATAATTTAAGAAAAACATGACCACCTACATCAAATGAAAGATATTTCCTCTGATTATCTGTAAAAAATTTCTGCCTATTATGAGCTATCTTCATGTATTTCTAAATCATATTCATCTTCTCAACCATTTCTTCCACCAATTATGGTCCCAATAAATTTCTTTCCCTGACATCATCCCAACAAGATAGAGTCCAACACAGTTTTCCATATAATGCCTAAAAAGGAACCACCTGTATACTTGAATGAAAACTGTTATTATAAAAAAAACTCAATTAAAGTTAGATTTTGATCCTAAATTCTTTGATAATCCATTAAATATTCTTTAATAATATCTTCCAAAGTTTGAATCAATCTCCATGATTATCCATTAGATTGATGATGAAGAGATTTACATAAATTTAATTCAGTACCTAATGATTTCTAAAGAATTTTCCAAAAATTAGATGTAAACCTGAGATCACAGTTAGATATAAGGGAGTAGGGACTTCATGTAATTTAATCACCACTTTAACATAAATTTGAGAAAGTTGATCAAAAAACATAGTATATCGAATAAGAAGGAAATGTGCATATTTTGTTAAATGATCAATAATAGCTTGAAATACATTATTACCTTGTGATGTCTTTGGTAATCCCACCACAAAATCCATGGATGTATTCTACCATGTCCATTTTGTAACTGGAAAAGGGTGAAACACACCCTTTAATAATTTTCATTCTACTTTAACATGTTGAAAAGTCAAACATTTCATAGTAAGATCAAAAATATATTTATTTATCCCTTCCCACCAGAATTTTTCCCAAAGGACTTTATACATTTTTGTTCCTCTAGGATGAAATGAAAATGGAGAGTTATGAGCCCCACTCAATAGTTTTTTATTCAATTGGGGGTGACACGAAACACATAATGTAGCACCCCCAGTTTCTGGTATGTAACACTTTCTTTATTCTTTTTAAGTATATAAAGTATATGGGTGAAGTTTAGGAGCATTTGAAGAAAATTTTGAGAGTTTTTGGGGATTTTATATAGGTTCACGGCTGGTGTATGATTTTTTGAAACCATGCCACACTTACAGGAAACCATACGCAATTAGACATGGGCAAAAGGGAAGGTGCATGGGTTGTGCATGGTTTGTCCAAACCGTGTGGAGGCCTAGGAGAAACCATGCCGTGTTGTTCATTTGGTGGATAGTGAGACTTGGAATGTTTTGCACAAATTTTGGTAACTATTCTAGCCAACCATTCAAGGGTCAAACTTAAGGCAGTGGCTAACGCACGATTTTCCTAACCGTGTGACTAAACTGTGCGCGATAAGAAACTACCTCCTTAAAAAGTGGATCTCCCTTAGTTTTCCCTTTAACTCACTCATTTATCCTCCTATGTAGCCCTAACTCAGGATTTTTCTTTACCAAAGGACAAAAAAGGTTCTCCCATCGATCTATAGGCAATCCGAAGGCTTCCCTCAGTGATTAGAATTCGATTCCTTGTGGTAAGTGATCATTCTTGGTCATTCTTGATGTTTTATTAGAGCTACTTTGTCTTTTCTATCAATTTCTTAGATCTATGCCCACTGTAGGTATATCTAAGGTTGTGGATGCCAAATATATTTAGTTTTGGTCATTTTTTTTATAGGGGAAGATATATAAGGTGGGGTTTTGGAGATTTAACCTGGTTTTATGAACGTTCTTCATGTCATTATTCGTTTTCTCCAAAACTATCAAGTTATGTGGCTTTAATCTCAAATCCTCTATCTTAGAACATGAAGTATTAGTCTCAAATTTATTTATTTGATTGAAATTGATTGATTTTATTGAAATTGATTATTTATTCACTGTGAAATAATTTTTGAAACCCTCTTGAGTAACAGTCTGTAGAAATTGGGAAATTGGTGTGTTATTTGAAAGTGTTTTGATATCATGATTTTAAAATGGTGATTTTAAAATAATTTTTGGTTTTTCTACATAGAAAAAATGGTTTTAAATAAAAATAATGATGGTTTATTGAATGGTTTTAACACACTTGGATTTGGCATGAGTTGGCATGGTTGTGTGGCATGTGTTCATATGCATTGGGATGGATAATGGAGTGAAGTACCCCCATTAAAAGGTCGGGATGGATATGGGTGTGAAGTACCCCCATCAAACTAGTCCACTAAGTGACATATTAGTGGAAGGATAACTCACCACTCGTGAGTATAGGGAGGTCCATGGGTTGCATGCATGGTTGGATGTATGGTTGTGTGGAATGGAATGGGTTATGCCAAAATAGAATGTTAAATGATTTAAATAATTGTTTATGTGATTTCCTTGGGAAACTGTTTACTTTGGGTTGTGTTTATATTTTGATATAAAATGTTGAGAAATTGTTTTATATAAATTTTGCTAACATTTTCTATCCTAGTAGTGTGAGTTGGGAAGTCATCGGGGAAAACCTACTGAGTTTTAGTACTCACCAATGCTTTAGAACTTTGGTGCTTTTATAGATATAATCTATTAAGATATGTTAAATGGTAATGTATCACCCAACTTCAGTAATAATTCATGATTCTTGGGCTATTTGATGGAATCAGATCTTAGAGCATGTGAAGCCTTGGAGTCATATGGTTTTCTTTGAGTTTTGATAGTTTTGTCTTCTGTTGTTTACTTGATGTTAGTTTTTCTTCCACAGTGGTAATATTTAATTGGTTTTGATATAAATGGAATGTTTGGATTGTATTTCATTATTATCATGCATCATGTAGTGTTTTATTTTTGTATGGTTTGATGGTTGGTTGTTTATATTCAAAGGAAAAATCATCCCCTAAATTGTAAATGAAGACCTAAATATTTATTTCTAGACTTTGGTGTCTTGGGGATGTCACTTAAATCCAAGTAACATTCCTAAGACTTCTCAAGACAATGAGGAGAAGGAGGTACGTTACAAGTGGTATTAGTTTTGTTTGATCCAAAATTATTTTGAGACAAGTGGTATCAACTTGGTCCTTCCTTTTTGTAATAAGTAGTCATCGGTTTTCTTGGTCTTGGAGTTGAACTATGTAAGAACCTGGTTTTTTCTATAAAAGACTTTGTAATATTCTTGATGTTATTCCAAAGCGGTGCCTTCAGACGGCATGCGATTCCGAGCCCCGGTGTGGCTAGAATTAAATTTTCAGCACGTTCACACTGGACACGCCAAATAAATGGAATAACTCCTAAACAGTGTTTCAGACCAGAGATCTGAGTGTACGGATGGGTCCTAAATGGGGTGTTTACTTCAGAAACGACATAAAACATGTTGTCACGAGACGTTGGGACCCCTCACCCGTTAACGGAACGTTAAACGGATAATTAAAATAACTAATTTATTTATTTAATGGTTAAACTCAAGTATCACTTAAACAGTTGCTCGGATTGGGAAACCAAGGGCACCGTTGAGCCTGGAGCATGCTGTTTACCCTAGAAGGGGTATAACTTTCGCGGGTGTGGGCCTTCTGTGAAAAATGCCGCCAGGGGCGTTTTTCATAATTTGGCGGCCTCGGGCGTTCAGTTTAATAACTTTTGAACGAGGACTCAAATTAAAATTTTGAGACCACTGTTCTTCTTGGGAGGTGGTATTTTACCTAGGGGAGGCTTAATCTTGACCCCGCCGGAAGTTCGGGTTCGGGCCGACGGGCGGGTGGTTAAGTGTGTTTTCTATTTAAACACTTAACCCCCCTCACCCTATCCCCCTTGTTGTCCTTCCTGGGTGCAAGGAGCTCCCAATGAAGGGGGAACTCCATCCCCTCCTCCACCTCTCCTTCGAGGTGCAGCAGTCCGGCGGATCGTCGCGAAGCGTCGGGCTATGCCCCTGCAGGTAGGAGTTTCGGTTTTACGTTTTAAATTTTCGAACCCTTCTTTCAAGTTAAATTGTAATGTCGAAATGCTGTTTGATTGTTGAACGAAGCCCATAATCGCGTATCACTTGTTCTTTTCTTTAGAACGCCTATTTCAGTTTGAAAATCTGAGTCCCGAGGCATTCTCGGTTGTCCGCCGAAGGTCAGCGGTTTTTTTGGTGTTTTTCCGGCGGTTTTGGGTTCTCCGGCAAGCTGGGACGGCGGTCCGACGAGGGTCCAGGCGGAGGCCAAGGCAACACGGGTGGTACGGGCTAAGGCGGTTGCAGCGTGCGGTGGTTCGGCTTTGGCGGCCTCCGGTGGTGCTCCAGGCAGGAAGCAGGGGGCTTCTCCGGGCGAGCTGAGGGCGCGCAGCTGAAGGGCCGGCCAGCTGCGCCGACCGGTTGACGCGGCAGATCGGGGTCGCGGCCAGAATGAGACCCGCCTTTGGCGGGTCTCCGCATGGAAGAAGCGACCGGCCTCGAGGCCGATCGGCGGAACCGTGGACTACAGGTCCACGGCCGGCCCGCGCGACCGAACCACGGGCCGGCCCAGGCCGGTCGGACCGGCCGGTCCCGCAGAAGGGGCTTTGCCCCCTCAACTCGGACGCCAGTAATTTCCGCTACGGGTGTCCGTTTTGGGCACCGTCTGTAGTGATGCGTCCCTTAAATCGAGTTGAATATTTTGAGATGGTTTAGGGGGTTTTTAACTCCTGAAACGGGGGCCTCGGTGGCGCAACACGCCTTTAAGTAGTTTGGCGTTTTTCCGGGGGTTTTTGTTTTGGGCGGCGCAGACACATACAATGTCCGTTTTGAGAGCCGTCAGTGGCGTTGCGAACCTGGAGTTGAGGCAGAGATTACCAGTGTTGTTTCCGGAATTGAAATCAGAGTTGCGGCATGGGCCCCACGACCCGTCTTTCGAGCTGCGTGCAGCGCTTCACAACTTTTTCACTGGACGTCTGTTCGGGGTGTGCGACCAGTCAATTTTGGGTGTTTTTATGAGGGCATTGCATTGGCGCAGTCTTCTTGCTTTAATTCCGCATGATGGTGCGGGCCCCGTGAGGGCCGTTTTGGGAGTTGGCGGTGATTTCCAGCTTTATCACCGGGTGTCCATTTTGGACAAGTGAATAGTCCATCTTGTGTACTTTTTCGAGAGGATCGCAACGGTGCGATCCATTCATTGTGTTTCGGGACCGGGGTATAGGTCCCACGTAGAACCGCTCATGTGCGATTTGACAAAATGCATCTTTTTCTCCGGATATCCATTCCACTCAACTGAGTAGTCCTTTTGACGTGTTTTCCTGAGGGGATCGCAATGGTGTGATCTGCACGACTGTTTTCGGGGCCGAGGCTCGTGACCATGGGACGCCGTTCGGGCGTAAAGCGGTGTTGGATGACTTTTCCGTCGGATATATGTTGGAGGTGAGTAAGTAGTCTATCTCACATGTTTTTCTGTGAGGATTATAACGGTGTAATATATTAAGGTGAGCAGAGCCTCTTACATAATCTTATTAAATGTAGAAATATGAAAGGTGCTCCGGTGGCAGTTATTCCACTGTGTTTGTAGCGGACCCTTGGCATGTGGTCGCATGCACTCTCATGTGAGTGAAGTAAATGTTTGAAGAGATGTAGTTGGTCGTGCCTAGGCCGATGAGGTGGAAAGTTGGAGTTGTTACGTTTACGCCCTTCGCGTTGACGTTGGGTGCCGTGTGCACGATAGCCTTTAGGCTGAAAACGTGGTATACTCTGGGAGTATACGGTAATTCTTGGAGGTACTTGTGGTTGTTTGTACCTGAGAACGTTTATGCGCTTGGTTGGAGTTGACTTGGGGCTACACATCGTGTGGGCCCCATGTGTGTGCCGTGTTCTGCTTTACGTACCTTTGACCTCTCGTGACGTAGAGGGTACCTCTGTTCTCGTTTGTTTGACGAGTAGGGTTGAGTTTCCCCCTGGTTCTGTTCTCGTTGGTTTGACCAACAGGGTTGAGTGGTTTTCCCCTGGTTCTGTTCTTGATGGTTTGGCTGGAAGAGTTGCTTCGTGTTCCCTGGTAGAGTTCTTGTGGATTCAGTGTGACCAACACATTACGCAGGCACTGATCCTCTACCTAGGAGGTTGTTTCCAGCAGGGCTGTCCAGGAGGTTGTTTCTAATAGGGGTGGCCAGTTGTACCATCCAGCAGGGGGTGGATTGTGCGGTACCATCCAGCAGGGATGGCCAGTGGGTTACCATCCAGCAGGGATGACCAGTACAGTGGTGTTCACCGAGCAGTACCATCCAGTAGGGATGGCCAGAGCGGTTCCAGGTTTACCTCTAGCGGGGCTGGGAAGTGGTCTCCGATGCTGGGTTTACCTCCAGCTGGGATGGGAAGTGGTCCCTGATGTCGGGTTTACCTCCAGCTGGGCTAGGAAGTGGTCCCCGATGATGGTTCCAAGCCTCCCTCCAGTGAATTACCGTTTTACGGGACTGGGAATTGGGACTCGTCGATAACTTCAGCCGGGTCTCCCTCCAGTGGATTACCCTTTTACGGGACTGGGTAGTGTGGCACCTGTCGACTTTTGCCGAGTCTCCCTCCAGTGGGAACCCGTCGACTTCCAGGGATTACCCTCCAGCGGGGCTAGGCAGGGGGTCGCCTGTCGACTTTGAGGAGACCTCTCGACTACGGGTCAGTGACAAGGTGTAGTTTGACATTCCCCAGAACTCTCAAGCACAAGGGGCACTTTCCCCACTGAGACGCGTCCTTATTACATGACCTAAAACCATGCAGGTGAGTCAGTGCCGCCCAAAGCGGATAGTGTCAAGGTGTGGTGATTTGAGCCCCTTGACTTGCAATTCAGGGCAGATGTGCGGGATGCTGGGCATCGATGGTGTTTACTTCTGGGACTGTTGGCTATTAACTTTCTTGGGATGAGCTACGGGATGGAGATCCCCTTACGATCTGGTTCAGGTTTCTTGACATAGCATATATATATGTATATACCTTGTTCTAGTACCCACTTCTTCGGATTGGTTACTCTCCCTCCAGGAGAGACGAAGACGCGCGGGGTATGCCACGTGCTTTCCGTGTCTAGCTTCTCGTGGTTGGATGAGTATACTCTCCTGTTATAGGTAGTGAAGACTTGACGAGAAGTTCATCTTCTCACCATTTCCATCTCCTTGTGTCTAGATGAGTCTACCTCCTTTCTCTTATTGGGTTGAGCTGGAATCTCTACTGTTACTCTACTGCACTCCTTCTTGTACTATTTACTGCACTCTCGGTTGTACTCCTTTACTTTTCCCTGTTCGATCTACTGCTGAACCTTCGGTACCTCTTTTGTTGCTCCCTCAAGCCTTCGGGGTATCCTACTGAGTAGTTTTATACTCACCCTTTCTTGGGCTTTTCCCGAACTTGGTGTACCCTTGCAGACAACAGACAAGTTGGACGTGACTTCAACGGAGCTTAGGAGTTCGGGAGCTTGGATTTCATGTGGTGGTTGTAGTCGGGTTCTAGGTGTGGGACTCTCCCAAGTGTCTGCTTTTGTTTACCTGTTGCCGGCTTTTGGCACTTTTCTGGTTGGGCGCATGTTTTTCCCCTTTACTTTTTAGTTTACCTTCAACACTTGCATTGTACTTTTTAGAGGTCGATGCACTCGTGTGGTTGTTTATAGCAGTTAGTACTTTACTTTCCCTTTTACTATGAACTTTTTCATTGAGTTTGCTGCATGTGTGTGTACGGGTACTCAGGAAAAGGCCTCCTCGAGTTGTTTAGCCTTCAATGCTTGTCGCCAGCCCCTGGCCTATAGAGGCGAGCTTGGGGTAGTTACGGCTCGAGCCCGGGTAGGGTCGGGTCATGAAAAAGTGGTATAAAAGGTGGTTCGTTCATTGGTACATTGTTCGGATGTCTCTAAAAAGGAATTGGTTGGGATTTAGGGAAACAATGTTAACATGTCTCGAGAGCGGCTCTCAGGCCAGGGAGTCCAGTGATGGTGCGATGACCGACATATCCATTCACCAGGACCTTGATAACCCTCTTGTCGACTCAGCATGCCGAGACACTCGTTGCAGGGAAATTGGTTTGTGCATCACCTAGGATTGAGTATTGACTATCCTTTTTGAGTCAGCTCCCCATTGTTGTTACTGTTATATACATATATTCTCATCTGAACATGACACTCCTTGATAACATTCAGGATGTCTCCGTGAAGACAACCAGTGAGGATACCAGCTTTGGTTCGTGACGACGACCCTGTGAGCTACGAGGCCTCAGTCCAGGACCCATCATGCGAGCCCCTTTCTCCGGGTGGTCCGGTAGCAGCACCCCCACCTGGTGAGCAGCAGACAGCTTCAGCAGAGTAGACTGAGCTTGGGCGCAGGTTGAGCGTGCTCCATGAGTTCCAGCAATAGAGACCGCTGAGGCTCAGTGGTGATCCAGACCCTTAGGCAACAAAGGTTTGGATTGGGACAGTGGTTCGCCTTTTCAGACTTGTGCAGATGCCGACAGATCTTATGGGGGCTTTGGTCGCCAACCTTTTTCACGGAGTAGCTGGGCGTTGGTGGAGTCTTGTGGCTCAGTATCTTGATGAGTCATCACTTTTGTGGGGTGACTTTCAGTTGTTGTTTCGTGAGGAGTTTTTCCCCTCCTTCTTACGCTCTACTCGGATTCAGGAGCTCCTACAGTTTCAGTAGGGAGGGATGATGGTGGCCGAGTATGTGACTAGTTTCGCAAACCGGGCATGCTTTTACCTAGACTTGGTCCATGACGCCAAATTCCGAGCGCGGAAGTTTGAGCAGGGTCTCCACTGAGAGATTTGTGCTATCATATTACCCTTGGTCATTCCCACTTATGACGAGGTGCTAGAGCAGTCGCTAGTGACAAAGAGCTTCCTGTCGCGTTCTACAGTTGGGGGTGGCAGCAGGCTCAACAGAGCTGAGATGTCTACCGTAGCTAGCGGGCGTCGGCTAACAGAACCTCGATGCAGGTGGCTTTATGAAAACCGGACTCAGGGGTGTGGTCGTACACCATAGTGGCGCCGGAGGGCACCAGTACAGCCCGGAGAGAGTCAGTGCTATGCTTGCGACGGACAAGGTCACCTGGCGCGAGACTGCCCGACAAGGCACGCGGAGAATATCAGGTAGGTAGCAGGTGCACCACCACGATAGAGGCAGCTCCGTGATCGGAGTAACACCCTGAGAGGTGGTGCTAGCATAGGAGAGGGAGGAGCTGGTAGTGGGGGACGACTTTACGAGGTATTCCCTTCACCACCAGGCGGTCCACGTAAGACTCTGGGAGCTGATAGTTGGGAGCACGGACAGCCGCGAGCTTTGGATTTCTACGATCCTGAAGAGCATAAGGTGACAAGAGGTACACTCTACAGCTCTTCTACTTTTTGCAAGTAGAATTGTTATACTCTGTGCATGAAATTCCTTTTCTCCCTGCTCCTTGTTTGAGTTGTTACTAGGGTGGTGCAGGGCATCGGTGTAACCCTGTATTGGTAAGGAAAAAGGCGTGGGACCTTTTTCTTCACTCGATGGTGTCGACTCCTTCACTTTCTGAGTGTGTAAGAGAGTCTTGGTTACGGGACATTGACTGTGAAACCTTGCATGATTAGATATCCTTGGATGTTTCACCATATGGATATTCTGAAGTAGGGAATCACCGGGCCTTGTTCCAGGTGCGGGCAGTGATTCCAGTTGCGGCATGCAACATAGAGGTTTGATCGGGGAGGTGAGCTACCCCCGAGATCCTTCGGGCCATTTGAGATCATGCGAAGGGATGGCGAGGTTACCTACCGCCTTTCCCTAACCCCAAGGTTAGGAGTTAGTGCATGACGTCTCCCACATGACTCACCCAAGAAGATGCATGCATGCCTCTATGCATGTCATCGGTGAGGGCGGGCATCACTTGAATAGATCAAATCCTTTAGTCTATGTGCGGTGACGTGGGACTGTGCAAGAGTTCTTCTGGGTATAGAAGATCCAGGTGCAGGCTTAGTACCCTGATTTGTTCCCTGGTTTTGCTTTTCGGGGATGAAAATCCTGAATGAGGGAATGATTTAAGAACCCGGTTTTTGCTATAAAAACTTTGGAATATTCTTGATGTTATTCCAGAGCAGCACCTTCAGACGGCGTGCGATTCCGAGCCCCGGTGTGGTCGGAATTAAATTTTCAGTGCGTCCACACTAGAAACGCCAAATAAATGGGATAACTCCTAAAGAGTGTTTCGGATTAGAGATCTGAGTGTACGGATGGGTCCGAAATGGGGTGTTTACCCCAAGAACGACATAAAACATGTTGGCGCGGGATGTTGGGACCCCTCGCCCGTTAACGGAATGTTAAACGAATAATTAAAATAATTAATTTATTCATTTAATGGTTAAACTAAAGTATCTCTTAAACGGTTGATCAGATTGGGAAACTGAGGGCACCATTGAGTTCAGAGCGTGCCATTTACCATAGAAGGGGTATAACTTTCACGGGCACGTGCCTTCTGTGAAAAATGCCGCCAGGGGCGTTTTCATAATTTGGCGGCCTCGGGTGTTGAGTTTAATAACTTTTGAACGAGGCCTCAGATTAAAATTTTGAGACTGCCGTTTTGCTCGGGAGGTGGTGTTTTCCCTAGGGAAGGCTTAATCTTGACCCCGTCAGAAGTTTGGGTTCGGGCTGACGGGCGGGTGGTTAAGTGTGTTTTCTATTTAAACACTTAACCCCCCTCACCCTCTCCCCCTTTTTGTTATTCCCTAGTGAAAGGATCTCCCAAAAGAGGGGGAACTTCATCCTCTCCTCCACCTCTCCGGCGAGGCGCGGAATTCCGGCGGGTCGTCGCGAAGTGTCGGGCTACGCCCCTGCAGGTAGGAGTTTCAGTTTTGCGTTTTAAATTTCCAAACCCTTCTTTCAAGTTCAATTGTAACATCAAAATGCTGCTTGATTGTTGAGTGAATCCCATAATCACGTAGTACTTTTTTCAGTCTTTCCAATGCCTATTTCGGTTTGAAAATCTGAGTCCCGAGGCGTTCTCGGTTGTCCGGCAAAGGTTAGCTGTTTTTTTGCTGTTTTTCCGGCGGTTTTGGGTTCTCCGACGAGCTGGGACGGCGGTTCGGCGAGGGTCCAGGCGGAGGCGCGGGCGGTGCGGACTAAGGCGGTGGCGGCGTGTAGCAGTCCAGCTTCAGAGCCCTCCGGCGGTTCTCCAGGCAGGCGGCAGGGGGCTTCTCCGGGCGAGCTGGGGGCGTGCAGCGGAAGGGCCGGCCGGTTGACGCGGCAGATCGGGGTCGCGGCACGCGTCCCCGCGGCCAGAATGAAACCCACCTTTGGCGGGTCTCCGCGTGGAAGAAGAGAACAGCCTCGAGGCCGGTCGGTGGAACCGTGGACCGCAGGTCCACGGCCGGCCCGTGCGGCCGAACTGTGGGCCGGCCCAGGCCGGGTGGACTGGCCGGTCCAGGCCGGTCCAGCCCAAGGGGCTTTGCCCCCTCGACTCGAACGCCCGTAATTTCTGCTACGGGTGTTTGTCTTGGGCACCATCTGTGGCGACGGGTCCCTTAAATCGAGGAAAATATTTTGAGATGGTTTTGGAGGTTTTTAACTCCCGAAATGGGGGCCTCGGTGGCGCGACACACCTTTAAGTAGTTTGGCGTTTTTCCGGGGTTTTTGTTTTGGGCGGCGCAGACACATCCGATGTCCGTTTTGAGGACAGTCAGTGGCATTGTGACCCTGGAATTGAGTCGGAGATTACCAGTGTGGTTTCGGGCATTGAAACCGGAGTTGAGGCATGGGCCCCATGACCCATCTTTCGAGCTGCGTGCAACACTTTACAACCTTTTCATCGGACGTCCGATCAGTGCATGCGACCAATCAATTTTGGGTGTTTTTCCAAGGGCATTACATTGGTGCAGTCTGTCCGCTTTAACTCTGCACGCTGATGCGGGCCCCGTGAGGGCCGTTTTGGGAGTTGGCAGTGATTTCCAGCTTTATCACCGGGTGTCCGTTTTGAACAAGTGAATAGTCCATCTTGTGTAATTTTTCGAGGGGATCACAACGGTGCGATCCGTTCATTACGTTTCGAGACTGAGGTGCGGGTCCAACGTAGAACCGCTCGTGCACGATTTGACAAAATGCATCTTTTTCTCTGGATATCCGTTCCACTCAACTGAGTAGTCCTTTTGACGTGTTTTCCTGAGGTGATCACAATAGTGCGATGCACCCAAATATTTTCAGGGCCGAGGCTCAGGACCACGGGACGCCGTTCGGGCGTAAAACGGTGTTGGATGACTTTTCTGTCAGATATCTGTTGGAGGCGAGTAAGTAGTCTATCTCACATGTTTTTCCATGAGGATTATAACTGTGTAATCTGTTCAGGCGAGCAGAGCCTCTTACTTGATCTTATTAAACGTGGAAATATGAAAGGTGCTCCGGTGGAAGTTCTTTTGTTGTGTTTGTAGCAGACCCTTGGTGTGTGGTTGCATGCACTCTTGTGTGAGAGAAGTAAATGTTTGAAGAGATGTAGTTGGTCGTGCCTGGGCCGATGAGGTGGCAAGTTGGAGTTGTTAAGTTTACACCCTTCACGTTGATGTTGGGTGCCGTGTGCACGATAGCCTTTGGGCTGGAAACATGGTATACTCTGGGAGTATATGGGAACACTTAGAGGTACTTGTGGTTCTTTGTACCTGATAACATTTGTGTGCTTGGTTAGAGTTGACTTGGGGCCACATGTCGTGTGGGCCCCATGTGCGTGCCGAGTTCTGCTTTACGTACCTTTGACCTATTGCGACGTAGAGGGTCCCTCTGTTCTCGTTTGTTTGACCATCAGGGTTGAGTTTCCCCTGCTTCTGTTCTCATTGGTTTGACCAGTAGGGTTGAGTGGTTTTCCCCTGGTTTTGTTCTTGATGGTTTGGCCGACAGAGTTGCTTCGTGTTCCCTCGTAGAGTTCTTGTGGATTCGATGTGACCAACACTTTACGCGGGCACAGATCCTTTACCTAGGAGGTTGTTTCCAGCAGGGCTGGCTAGGAGGGTGTTTCCAGCAGGGGTGGCCAGTTGTACCATCCAGCAGGGGTGGCCAGTGCAGTACCATCCAGCAGGGATGGCTAGTGGGTTACCATCCAACAGGGATGGCCAGTAAAACAGTGTTCACCGAGCAGTACCATCCAGCAGGGATGGCCAGAGCGGTTCCGGGTTTACCTCCAGCGGGGTTGGGAAGTGGTCCCCGATGCCGGGTTTACCTTCAGCTGGGCTGGGAAGTGGTCCCTGATGACGGTTCCGAGCCTCCCTCTAGTGGATTAACCTTTTACAGGACTGGGCATTGGGACTCGTCGATGACTTCAGCCGGGTCTCCCTCTAGTGGGAACCCGTCGACTTCCAGGGATTACCCTCCAGCGGGGCTGGGCAGGGGGTCACCTGTCGACTTTGAGGAGACCTCTCGACTACGAGGCAGTGACGAGGTGTGTTTTGACGTTCCCTAGAACTCTCAAGCACGAGGGGCACTTTCCCCACTGAGATGCGTCCTTGTGACATGACCTAAAACTGTGCGGGAGAGTCAGTGCTGCCCAAAGCGGACAATGTCAAGGTGCGGTGATTTGAGCCCCTTGACTTGCAGTTCGGGGAAGACGTGCAGGATGCTGGGCATCGATGGTGTTTACTTCTGGGATTATTGGCTACTCAATTTCTTGGGATGAGCTACGGGACAAAGATCCCCTTATGATCTGGTTCGAGTTTCTTGACAGAGCATATATATATGTATATACCTCATTCCAGTACCCACTTCTTGGGCTTGGTTACTCTCCCTCCAGGAGAGATGAAGACGTGCGGGGTATGCCATGTGCTTTCCGTGTCTAGCTTCTCGTGGTTGGATGAGTCCACTCTCCTACTATAGGTAGCGAATACTCGACAATAAGTTCATCTTATCACCATTTCCAACTCCTTATTTCTGGATGAGTCTACCCCCTTTCTCTTATTGGGTTGAGCTGGACTCTCTACTTCTACTCTACTGCACTCCTTGTTGTACTCTTTACTGCACTCTCGGTTTTACTCCTTTACTTTTCCCTATTTGATCTACTTCTCACCCTTCGGTACATCCTTTGTTGCTCCCTCGAGCCTTCAGGGTATCCTACTGAGTATTTTTATACTCACCCCTACTTGGGCTTTGCCCGAACTTGGTGTGCCCTTGTAGATGACATAAAGGTTGGTCGTGACTTTAGTGGAGCTTAGGAGTTCGGGAGCTTGGACTGCGTGTGGTGGTCGTAGTTAGGTTCCAGGTGTGGGAATCTCCCAGGTGTCTGATTTTGTTTACCTATTGCCGGGTTGTGGCACTTTTCTGGTTGGGCGTGTGTTTTGCCCCTTTACTTTTTAGTTTACCTTCAGCACTTGCTTTGTACTGTTTAGAGGTCGATGCTCTCTTGTGGTTGTTTATAGCAGTTAGTACTTTACTTTCCCTTTTACTCTGCACTTTTTCATTGAGTGTGCTGTGTGTGTGTGTACAGGTACTCAGGGAAAGGCCTACCCAAGTTGTTTAGCCTTCAGCGCTTGTCACCAGCCCCTGGCCTATGGAGGTGGGCTTGGGGTAGTTGTGGCTCGAGCCTGGGTAGGGTCGGGTCGTGACAAACTCATTCTGGTCTATTCTTTATGTCAAGTTGGTATAATGGAGTAGGATCATTGGGATTTTAATTATATAGTATAAAAAGGCATATCTAACCTTTTTATGATGAACTTCAAGTTACTAGAGAGTTGGATACATAAGTGATTTGGAGACACTTATAGGATTTTGAAATCTCATTGTTATGGGTTTAACCAATGAGACGAACATGACATGCATTAGAGGAATGAATTACCACTAGGATTTCATATTTCATTTTGAGTAATGATTTATGATTTGGTGAAAAAAAATGGTAGATTTTTGAAAAATGTTTAAATTATTTTCAAATGAAAGATTTTGTAAAATATCATGATCGTGGTATTGTGAAAATAGTTTTATTTTAAAAAATAAGTAGAGATTTTTCAAAAAAATGGTTGTACGTGGAAAATCTTGATTTTGGAAAGGAATGTTGTGATAGTTGATGGGGTAGAATTTGAAATTGTTAAGCCTTAAAATAATAGAGAGCAATACTTATAACATTTTTTATTTGTATAGAAATGGAACCCTGTAGGTGTCATAGGAACCAACTAGAGGAATTTGCTGAGAACATGGTTTCACCTGAGCCACAGGTAAACCAATAGCTGGTTCAGAGTATTGTCCAAGCATTTCAGGATATGGATATAAAGAACTAGAGGGATGAGCTGAGGCAAGTGGATCATTCTATCTAGTTATAGAAGTATAATCCAACCATATTTCATGGTGATTTTGAACCATAAAGTGCAGAGGTGTGGTTGAACATGATGAATCATATCTTTGATTTCATCAGCACACCAGTGGAGTTGAAAGTCAAGCTGATGACTTATATGCTAGAGGATCTTGCATGTTAGTGGTGGGACCTAGTTGTGCAGGCTCAAGTGGATGAAGGCCTTAGTTGGGAGGATTTTGAGGAAATTTTAAACAAACAATTATATCCTCATACATTCAAGATTCATTGAACAATAAATTTTTTTAGAATGAAGTAGGAAAATATCTCTATCACAGAGTATGAGGATAAATTCATGAATTTAGTATTCTTTTCACTAGAGGTTGTTGCTAGTGCATCCTTGAAGGAACACATCTTTGAATTAGGGTTGAGATAATATATTCTATCAAATATTATCGTGATTTGTATTAATGATTTTACAGAGATGGTCAATAGATCGACAATGGATAAAAAGGACATATTAAAAGCTACGAGAGGAGGAAGTATGCTGATACCCATGGGAACTAGTGGGAAATCTAATTCTGGTGTAAAGAGGAATATGGACACCTATTTCCAAGGTGAGAGCATGAATTAGAATCAGATAGATGGATTAGTGAACCTTCCTCTATGAACCAAGAGCAAAGAAGGATGTTTCCAATGTGGTTATCTTGACCTCATAAAGTGAGAGTGTACGACACAACCTAGAACATGCCATAACTGTAACCAGATGGGGCATCTTTAGCACTATTTCCATAGTGCTCCGAGGTCAAGTGCTCAGGAAACTTCTCAAGAATTGCAGGCATCGTATGATTTGATGGGGTGAGGGAAATAGAATCAATATCATCACTAAAATAGAGCTATCTATAGTGATTCTAGGAATACCAGGAATTCTCACTAAGGGAAATATCAATAGGGAACTAAATAACAAAGTGAAGTGATGAAGCAATTATATAGAGCTGAGAAGATGATTGTGGATGATCAAGATGGACCATCTATAGTGAGATTTATGATTCTTTTTAATTATAATCTTATCTAAGTGCTGTTTGATATTGGTGCATCACATTCCTTTATTGATTTTCATACTGTTTATTTTCTAAGTTTAAAACTTGAGAAGATTCCCTCTGTGATAAAACTTCAAACCCCTCTTTGTCAAAGAGAATGTAGAGATTTTGTGTGTAGATCATGTTCTATAACTATTGATGGAGTTGAGATGAAATGGGATTTCTCTATACTAGACATGGATATCTATGATGTAATCCTGGGTATGGATTGACTGACAAAGTTAAAGGCTCACATTGACTGTTATAGCAGAATAGTTAGTTTCGAGACTGATAATGACATCACACATCTCTTTAGGGGAGAAAATAATGTAAAGATAGGTGCAATGAGATTGTTGGCACCAACAGTGGAAAAAATATCTTTCCATTTGGAAACATTGACCTTGTCGCCAATGGAAGAGATAGAGAGTAATGGTTTTCTAGTGGTGGTGGATCACTTTCCAAATATTTTTCCTGAAAATTTCCCTGGGTTACCACCAGTAATGGAAGTGGAGTTTATGGTTGATCTCCTCCTGAGGACCAGTACTATCTCACTTCCATCTTATCGAATAACATTGAATGAATTAATGGAGTTGAAAGTGCATTTAGAAGAGCAGGAAATAAAGGGTTTCATTTAGCCTAGAACATCTCCACGGGCTATACTGGTCTTTTTTATAAAGAAAGAAGATGGAACTCTAAGGCTGTGTGTAGATTATCATAAGATTAATCAAGTTATAATAAAGAATTTATATCCACTTCCATGCATTGATGACCTATTAGATCAATTTAGGGGAGCTTAGTGGTTCTCCAAAATTGATTTGTGATCAATATATCACCAATGTGAGTTCGGAAAGAGGATATTCCAAAGAAAACTTTTAGAAGATGATATGGATATTATCAATATGTGGTAATTCCATTTGGTCTTATGAATGAACCAATGGTATTTATGGCGTTGATGAATTTGATATTTCATAGATATCTAGACTCTTTTGTGGTGGTTTTGGTGGATGGAATATTAGTGTATTCAAGGAAAAGGGCTGAGCATAAGCAACACTTGGTGACAGTGTTGGGAATATTGAGAGATCATCATTTATATTCTAAATTATCAAATTGTGATTTTTGGATGAAAGAGGTACACTTTCTTGGACATGTAATTTATGAATGTGGTGTTTTAGTAGATCCAGAGATGATAGAAGCTGTTATCTCTTGGAAACCGCTGAAGAATGTATTTGAGATATGAAGTTTCCTTAGTCTAGATGGTTATTACCAATGCTTTGTTCATGAATTTTCATGACTAACTTCACCTATGATAGCTTTAATAAAGAATAATGTTCCATCCCAATGAAGAAAAGAATGTTAGAAGCATTTTCAAGAGCTAAAGTTTCACCTTACATTAGAAACTATATTGATATTTCTAGAATCAGGACAAGGATACATGGTGTATTGTGATGATTTGGGATCTGGGCTGGGGTGTGTTCTCATACAAGAAGATCATGTTGTTTCTTATGGATCAATGTAGTTATGAGTGCATGAGAAGAACTACCCAATAAAAAGTTTAGAGTTATCTACCATAGTTCATGCTTTGAAGACTTGGAATCATTACCTATTTGGTGAGAAATTTACTGTGTTTACGAATCATAAGAGATTGAAACATATTTTCTCATAAACAGATTTGAATCTGAAACAAATAAGATGGATCAAGTATCTACAAATATTTGTCTTTGACTTGATGTATACACAGAGTAAAGGTAATATAGTGGTAGATGCATTAACCATGAAGTCATATACTCAGTTGGAAAAAGAGGCCTTAGATGAGTGGCAATTTATGTCAGTCCCAGATGACATGAGTTTGAAATGTAAAGACCAAGGTGATATTAATATTTTCTTTCCTGTCTCTTTGATTCCTAATCTAGTAAAGATGGTTAAAGAGGCACAAAATTCTAATTCAGAGTGTGTGGTGATGAGGTAAAAACTCAATGGTGGCGAGACCATTGAGGGATGGAAACTAGATGAAAGTTTAGTGTTGTGGTTCAGAAATTGGATGTTCATACCCATGGCTTGTTAAGAGAAACTTCTTTATACTTACCACCATTCAAGATGGGATATTCAACCTGGAACACATAATATGTATAAGGCATTGAAATCATAGTTCTGGTGGTGCAACATGAAAAGGAAAGTGGCAGAGTTTGTTTTGATATTCTTAACTTATCAGCAAGTCAAGGAAGAGCATCAACAACCATTAGGTATGTTACAATCCTTATTCATTCCTTTTTGGAAATGGGAGCGTATAGGTATGGATTTTGTAATAGGTCTCCCAATAGTGGTTCAAAAACACCATGCCATATGGGTGATCATGGATTGGCTCACAAATTCATCCCATTTTATCCCTATTTATAAAGCTCATACAGTGGAGGATCTATCCAAAATCCATATCTGAGAAGTGGTAAAGAGGTATGGAATATTAGTGTCGATTGTATAAGACAAATATCTAAGGTTTATAGCTCATTTTTGGAGATCCTTATAGAAATCCCTTGGGGCTTAGTTGACAATGAGTATGGCGCATCATCCTAAGATGGAAGACTAATCCGAAAGGATGATACAAACATTAGAGGACATGCTGTGGGATTGTGTAATGGATTTTGGTGGATCATGGGAGGATCACGTTCCATTAGCAGAGTTCTCATATTAAAAAATCTATCAGGCCTCGACACACATGGATCATTTTAAGGCATTTTATGGGAATCCTTATCATTCTCTACTTTTTTGGGTAGAAACAGGTGAGACTTCACTAGTTGTGCTGAGTCTTGTCCAAGAAAAAACAGAGAAGATTTAGCTGATCAGAAAGAGGATGGAGACAACTTAAATTTGTTAGAAAACTTATGCATATCATCATCGATGACCATTATCATTTATGGTGAGTGATAATGTTTTCCTAAGGATATCTCCAAGGCTATGAAATCATCATTTTGTTAAGCAGGGAAAGTTACCCCTCAATAAATAGGCCCTTTTGAGACACTGGAATGGGTTGGAGAGGTGGATTATCGGTTGACATTACCCCCATGGTTTAGTGAAATGCATAATGTGTTCCACATATCTCAGTTGAAAAAGTATCAGCCTGATCTTGACCACGTGATCATATGGGATCACATTGACCTAGAGCCGGATGCTTTATTGGTACATATATTAGTGTAGATTATAGATAGGAAAAAGAAAGTCTTGTGTGAAAAAAGCATCGTCCTAGTGCGGGTTTTGTGGAAACATGGTCATATTCAAGAAGAGAATTGGGAATGAGAGAAAGAGATAAAATAGAAATGGACAGAACTCTTTTAGGGAATCGATGGTTTTTTACTTTATGGGGACAGAAATACCAATGGTGGGGAGAATGTAACACCCCTGATTTCTAGTATGCAACCCTTTATTTATACTTTTTAAGTATATAAAGTATACGGGTGAAGTTTGGGAGAGTTTGTAGAAATTTTTGAGAGATTTTGGGGCTTTTTTGCAGGAACATGGGTGGTGCATGAATTTTTGAAACCATGTAACACTTGTAGTAAACCATGTACAGTTAGATAGGGGAAAAAGGGAAGTCACATGGGCTACACATGGTTTGTCCAAACCACACAGAGGACTAGGAGAAACCGTGTTGTGTTGTGAATTTGTTGGATAGTGAGATTTGGCATGGTTGGTGCATAGTTTGGTAACCATGTGAGCCAACCATACGAGGTTCATCCTTAAGGTAGTTACTAATGCACAGTTAGTACACAGTTTTCCTAACCATGCAACTAAACTGCGTACAATAAGAAACAACCACCTTAAAAAGTGGATCTCACTTGTTTTCCCCTTTAACTCACTCATTTTCCTCATATAAAGCCCTAAATCAATATTTTTCTTTCCTAAAGGACAAGGAAGTTTATCCCATTGATTCATTGGTGATCCAAAGCCCCCCCTTGGTGATTATAAGCTGATTCTTCATGGTAACTGATCGATCTTGATGTTTTCTTAAATCTACTTCACCCTTTATCCCGATTTCTTAGATATTCACCTCCTATGGGTAGATCTAAGGTTTTGGATTCCAAATATGATTATTTTTGGTCTTTTTTTTGATAGGGGAAGAGATATAAAGTGGGTTTTTGGAGATTTAACTTGGTTTCATGAATGTTCTTTATGCCATTCTTCGTTTTTTCCAAAACTCTCGAGGTCGGTAGCTTCACTCTTAAATCCTATATCTTAGAACTTGAAGGCTTAGTTTCAAATTGATTTCTTTGATTTAAATTGATTTTTTATCCACCATGAAATCATTTTTTGAAACCCTCTTGAGTGACGGTTTGTGGAAATTGGGAAATTGGTGTGTTATTAGAAAGTTTTTTGATAACATGATTTTAAAATATTGATTTTGAAATAATTATTGGTTTTTACACATAGAAAAAAATTGGTCTCAATAAAAAAAATGTTTCTTTGTTGAATGGTTTTAACACACTTGAATTTTCCATGAGTTGGCATGGTTGTGTGTCGTGTGTTCATATGCATTAGGATGGATAAGGGCGTGAAGTAACCCCATCAACAGGTTGGGATGGATATGACCATGAAGTACCCCCATCAAATTGGTCAAATAAGTGACAGATTAGTGGAAGGATAACTCACCACTCACGAGTATAGTGAGGTCTATGGGTTGCATTCATGGTTGGATGTATGGTTGTGTGGAAAGGAATGGGTTATGCGAAAATAGAATGTTAAATGATTTAAAGAATTGTTTATGTACCTTCCTTGGGAAACTGTTTACTTTGGGTTGTGTTTATATTTTGATATAAACTATTTAGAAATTGTTTTATATAATTTTTTTATATAAATGTTTCTAAAATGTTATATCCTAGCGACTTGAGTTGGAAATTCATCAGGGAAAACCTAATGAGTTTTAGTACTCACCCCTGCTTTGGAATTTTGGTTCTTTTGTAGATATCATCTATCAGGATATGGGAAAAGGTAAAGTATCACACATATTTAGTACTACTTTGTGATTCTTGGGCTATTTTGTGGATTTAGATCTTGAAGCATGTGAAGCCTTGGAGTGATACAATTGTCTTTGAGTTTTGATAGTTTTATCTTCCGTTGTTTACTTGATGTTAGTTTATCTTCTGATGTGGTACTCTTTGGTCGGTTTTGATATAAATGGAATGTTTAGATCATATTTTATTTTTATCATGAATCATGTAGTATTTTATTTTGGTATGGTTTTATGGTTTGTTTTTTATCTTAAAAGGGAAAATCATCCCCCAAATTGTAAATGAATCCCTCTACATTTATTGCTAGCCTTTGGAATTTTGGGGATGTCTCTCAAGGCCAAGTAACATTCCCTCACCTTCTCAATTCAATGAGGAGAAAGATGGATATTACACATAACCTTTTTTTAAATCTAAAAATATATTCTTTGTCAATATTAAATTTAGGAAACTTACATTTTTTAAAAAATTATACCTTTTCCTATAAAACACTTTCTTTCTTCTAAGATTACTTAATAATTTCTAAAAAAGATAATTGTATTGATTCCTAAAACAAAACAGAGGGAGTTACTGCATGAAAAATTTATAAGAAAAAATTCATAAAATCATTAACCAAAGGATCATTCTCCAGATGTAGCATAGTTAACGATGCATTATCTTTTTAGATCAAAACATCATCTACACTATTTGCCTTTCCTGGATGGAAAAGAATTGTGAAGTTATAATATTGAATCAATTACATATATCTTCTATATCTCATGTTAAATTATTTCTAAGTGAATATATTATTCAAAATTTTATGATCAATATATATTTCACACTTTACTCTATATAAATGATGTCACCAAAATTTTAAAGTAAATACTAAAAATGTTTGTTCAAGGTCATGTATAAGATATTTTTTCTCATGTGGTTTTAGATGACATGAAGCATAATAAATTTTCTAATAATTCTACATTAAAACAAACCCCAGTCCCTTAAATAAATCATTGCTATTGATAATAATGTGACCATTTTGGGATGATAGGGCCAAAACTAGAACATTCACTAATCTTCTTTTAAATTCATCGACATATTCCTTTGCCCAGATGAACTTAACTCTTTTTTGTGTCAACTTCTTTAGTGGTCTATAAAACCATGAATTGTTTTCAAAAAAACATCGGTAATATCCTACTAATCAAAGAAAACTATAAATCTCAGTAACATTTACAGGTCTTATCCATTTATTAACCACTTCAATTTTAGTAGGATCAGTAGTTATTCTATATTTATTTATGATACATCTAAGGAATGAAATCTACTATAACCAAAAAACACATTTACTAAAATTTTCATATAACTTATTTTGTTTTAGGGTTTTTGTAACAATCCTTATATGTTTACCCCAATACTCATAAAAATTTGAATAAAATAAAATATCATAAATAAACACAACCAAAAATTTATCCAAATATTCATGGAAAATATATTCATAATATCCAAGAATATAGCTGGAGATTTTTTTAACCCAAAGGGATTAATAATAAACTCATAATTCCCATACCTAGTATGAAACACTATCTTAGGGATGAAATCTTACTTCACCTTTAACATATGGTACCCGGACCTGAGATCAACCTTTGAAAAATACTGAGCTCCCTAGATCTAATCAAATAGGTCCTTGATATAAGGCAATGAATATTTATTCTTAATAACGATGTTATTCAATGCTATATTATAAATGAAAATACTCATGGAACTATATTCATTTTTTTTTAAAAAAAGAGGAGCACCACATAGTGAAGTTCTAGGATGAATGAAACCTTTATCAAGTAACTCCTGTAACTTATTTTTCAATTCAAGAAGTTCTACTTGAGCCATTTGATAAGGGTTTTTTTTGAAATTTTATTAGTATTATGAATTAATTCAAAATTAAACTCAACTTCTCGATCATGTATAATACTAGGAAAATTATCATAAAAAACATCCAAATATTATTTTAATGCCAGAATATCATTAATCTGAATAGTTTCCTTATTTTCAACTACATGAGGGAGGTAAATTTTATTTCCATGTCTTAATATTTTCTTAGCTTCTTAATATGTCATCAATGGTATGAATTAATTCTTATAGAAAAACTGAAACTCATTTCAGAAAATAAATTTATTGGATCTGTATTCTATCTTAGCATGATAAACCAAACACTAATGAAAACCATAAATAATATAAAATTATAAAATGGACAATACAATAAGATTTATAGGTAAATCCCTTCCATAAATGATAACATGAAGATATTTTTAAATTATTTTTTATTTAATACTCCCCCAGGTGTTTTTACCAAAAGTCTTGACTTCATATCTTGAGGTGAATTTTTTTATTTTACCAGCACATTTATTAGAAATGAATGAGTGTGTAGACCTTAAACCAAATGAGACATTAATATAATATGAATAAACAAGTAATATACCTATTACCAATTTTATTAATGGACTAACATCTACCTAAGTAGTTACAAAGGATTTGACCACACCCTTCGACTTATAGTCTTGCTGCTTCCCATCATTTATGTTCTTGTTTGGATTCACATCCATAAAATAACCCATCTCATTAAATATAAAACATATTAATTACTATTTATCAAAATTGGTCTTTCCACTACCAAGATATTTTTTATTACAATTATGAGACATATGCCAAAACTTACCACATTAGAAGCAATTCCTAGATTTTATAAGACACTTCCCATGGTGCTTTTTACCACACCCATCACAAACTAAAAACTTGATTTTATTACCTTCAGATTTATTTAATGGATTCTTCTCATTTTCCAATCACACAGACCCCCTTTTATTCTTGTTGTTATAGAATACCTGATAATCAAAAAATCTATTTCCACCTTCTCAGTATATTGAAAAAGTTTTTCATAACTTTTAAATTCCTGATAGGAAAAATATCTTCTGTATCTTAGATTTTAATCCTGAATAAAACCAAATAATTTTACTATCAAGATCTCAGATGTAATTTGGTACATACCTTGACAATCAGGTGAATTTTTATTCATATGTGGCCACTGAATCTTCCTCCTCTTCCCTCAATTCCAAGAATTTATTTTCCATCCAAATTTGAATAACCTTAGACAAATAATTTTCAAGTATGGTGTCAATCTCTTATATTTCTCTATTATTATTAAACATTGAGAACCATTGTTCAGATTAACCTTAAAAAAGTAAATATAAAGAGTTTACTTTTTATGATTTTAATAACCCATGACTTTGAATATCTTTTCCAGAGATTTAATCCATACCCTAGCTATCACTAATTCATAAGATTCACTTAATGCTGGAGGGTGTTGTCTCATAAAATTCTCCATTATAGACATGTTCCTCTATGATAAATATGGGTTATCTCTAGAATGGATACCATTATTATTTATAGTATACATAAACTAATCCATCATAGAAAAAAACTATCCAATTATAATTTCAACCATTATAGGTTGCTAGTTTGGAAGGATATTCTTATTTTAGAGCCTTCCTAATTCAGATTTCTAGTTTCCTCTATGAAAAACCATTCGGGATAGATATAGTTTAGATTAAGAAAAATGGTAATATTCAAATTCTATATCATTATAACCAAAAAATAAAATCTCTTAAGATTATTTACTTACACTATCATAATATTTAAAATTATCAAAACCTTTCCTCTAATACCAACTATAAGGACCCAACCTTAAAAAATCCATAAAACTGATTCTTTAGACAATAATTCATTTTATTTAATTCCAAATAATATTTTAATTTTAGAGTTTTAAAGACTTAGGTCATCACCATTACATAAATACTACATCACAAAGTGGAAAACTCCACTCATTATACATTTTCCCACAATATAAAACTTGTAAGGCATAACAAGTTTTATTTTCATAACATATTTTCACAATTTTCATCTTTACCTCATGGTTGTCCCTACTCATCCTTAAAAACCTATGATTTTTTTAAAACATGGGATCAGAACAAAAATCTTAGTTAGAGACATATAAAAATAAAGAAAGAAACCCATTAGTCCATGAATAATCATAAAAATTTCCCTTTTTTAAAATAAACTTTGAGCTCAAAATAAACATTTTCATACCCAATAAATCAACTTATATTATCAAAGATTTTCATAAAACATTTCATAATAAATAATAATGGTAAAATAAAACACATAATGGTTTCTTTTAATTCCAAAAAACTCATGATTTTTTTTTTAAATTTATACATTTCACCCTTAATTAGCAGTAGAAACTTCCATTTAAATTTAAGATTATTAGCTTACCTTGAGAAATCATAATATTTTCATAAAAACCCATATAAATCATAGAAAAATCATATAGGTAAATTGGGAAATAATTTTCATATCAATCTTAAAATAACTCTTATAAATATAATAAAATTGCTAGTAAATTCCTATAATCTCTTAAGAGAAGCCTAATTGGTTAACTCTATCCCTTTTCCTAATGCATTGAAGAGCTACATCAAGCTCACTCGTCATCATTATCTATATCAGGCTCACCCATAATTATGAGATATATTGGGATATAATATCATCATAAAAAATATCCAAAGACCATAAAATAATCATAAATCCTGAAATATTTCATTTCCATCATCATACTCATAAAAATATTCCTTTCACCTATAAAAAAACATTTTTGGATATAGAAATATCCATTACATTTAAAACCCTTTTTAAAAAACCTAGAACAAAGGGAAGGATGAATTTTCTTTGAAGAAAACATAAAATATTGTAAATAAATATAAACATAAAATAATGGTTATGGTGGTGGGAAAAAGCATTGATGCTGTATATGTTAAAATAAAACATTCATTTTTCTTTTTTTTTCAAAATGTTACATATAAAATATGTAAAATATTCCTTTTAAAATCCTTTGAGAGAAAGTTAAAAGAGAAATTAAATATTATTTATAATTCATTTATGTGTATATAAATAAATTCATAAAATAATTTAATTAATATGGTCATGGAAGAGAAATATTTAGAAAATAAATCTTTAATACATTTAAAATGAGGTTTTAAGGTAAAGTGTCCCTTACCTCAAGTCTGAATCATCACGTTTTTTATTTATATTACCAAATAATAAAATTATGACATTTATTTAATTTATTAATAATAATTTTTATGTTTATTATTCCTTTTATTTTATTTACTGCCATATTATATAGAGTTACTTAATAAATTAAGTTCATGTAAGATGTTTTGCTGATATTAGGCTTATATGTCCAAAATGAATTTGGAAAGTTGGATATGGTAAAATTAGTCATAATTACATCATATATAGAATAATAATAATGAAATAATTTTAATTTTTATACATTAATTATAATTTTAAAATAAACTATGTAATATGGTAATGAAAAACTAATTATATTATAATCATGGAGATAGTAGGCTGTACGTATGCATGAGTAACATTTTCATTTTTCAAAGAGCACCAAGGAAAAAGGAAAGTATAATTTTATCTTTAAGTAAATATTATTATAAAATAAATATAATATTAAATCTTTAAATAAACTTATATATAGCATACATGTGATTTGGTCATGAAAACAAATCACATCACTTTGTGGAGGTGGCAATCAACATGCACACATGAATGACATTATCATTTTTCAATGGATGGAATAATAATAAAATAGATGATGTATTATCATTATAGAATTATAAATATTCCATTAATATAATATATATACATGAAATACATCATTATAATCAGTTATGTGATGAAGTGATAGAAAATGAATTACATCAATTCATGAGGGGGTAGTCTGTTGTACACACAAATGATGGTTTTGTTTCCCATTTGATGGAATAAGAGATGGTTATAGGTTATGAAATTAACATAATAACATCTTAGTATATTTAAAATACTAATTTTACTACTTAATAATGGTTTAATAATATCTAAAGGAGGTATAAAAAGAAATAAAACAAAAAAAACTCGATTAAGAACCATACCTCTTCATCAGACAACCTCTTTATGTTTATACTAAAATCCTCCCTAGGTTAGTTTTTTCATAAAAAAAGGGCCTCTAGGACATGGGGATGGATTTAATGGAGGGATGGATTTGTTCAAGTATTTTCTGAATAAAAAGGTTCTTTAAGTGTGTAGAGGAGAGGAGATAGGGTGTCCTTTTATAAGTGGGGGAGAGGACACACTTGGAATGTTTAAAAAGATTAAAATATATTATTGTCTTACTCAAACCAAATGGATAAAAAATAGAACATTTATAAATATGATATGATATAGGGTCGAAATATTACCATAAAATAGGATTTATAAAACTTTTTATCTTATTTTAACCCTTATATATTTAGTTTAACACCCGATAAACCTTTTTTAACTTTAAACATGGTAATAATTTTTTACTGTTTTACTATTCATCATGAACAAAAACTAATTTAACCTTATTAAAAAATATTAATTATTATAATTAAAAATATGGAATTCATTTTATCAAATTTAATTCAATATAGTGGTATAGTTTAATTTAAAATTAAAATTATAAAATATGACAAAAATAGGTTTTTAGAAAAACGCCATTTCAAAAATAAATGTTTTTATACCAAATTCAAGTAAAATGTTGTTTAAAATAAAATTTATTGGATTATATTTATTAAAAATAAACTATTTAAAAATTTTAAACTAATAAAAAATATAATTTTACTTTTTAAATACATGAAAATAAAAGATATTTTTCAATAAAAATCAATATTTTTCACTATTCATTAAAAAATAAAACTTTTCAAAAAATTACAAAAAATTCATCCTAAGATAATTTTAACATGATTAATTCAAAAATTAAGTTCATTTTTAAAATTAAAATTCTATAATTTGGAAATAAATCTTTTAAATAAAACCATATAATGCATGAGAACCCAATTTGGTTAGAAATAAAGCTTTTTTCCTTTTGACTAAAAAGTTACTTAATATTATTATAATGAATATAACTATATAAAATATAATTAATGAATATTAATAATAATTGAAATTAATTTATCTTAACATTACCTATTTTTTTACATGAACCACTAATGAAAAATTAATTTTTAAATCTCTTATGTATCATATTAGAAAAATAGAGTACACTTGAAATCCTATAAAATTTAAACCTACCAAGTTGTAATACTGAAAGCCAAACTGGTGTGGTGAAATCCCATTACAAAAATTTCAATTTTACTAAGAATCGATCTAATAGTAAAAAAAATGAATGAAGTTAGGTGGGAAGGATGATGTAATGAATACAATTTTACAATCATTTGTATCTATAATTTTAATTGAGTGTTTGGCTAAAAAATGAAAAATTTAGAGTTTTTGGGAAAAAATGATTAAGGTGAATTTTTTTATTATTATAAAACTAAATATGATTAACTAATTACCATAGGAGAAAACTAAATTACACTTTTAGTATACCATTCCACTAATCATGCTATTAATTACAATGAGTAATTTTTTGGGAGGAAAATTTGAAAAGCATTATTAAACAAAAATGGTGCTAACCATGCTCTCAAAAAAATTATTATTTCCTTATTTTTTTAATTAGGTTTCTCTTCTTCAATCTATAATTTCTTCTCTAGATGAAAAAAATAACTAAGAGGTTATTTATTTCCCTTATCATATTCTTAAACCTCTCATTCCTTCATTATTGAGTTGGTTAACTCCAAATCAAAGTTATATAGATTCTTAAACACCTCTCTCTCTCTCTCAATTTTTTTATTTAATCCTCTGTCTACCATGATTTCAATAATATGGGTTAGGTTTTACCTATGATTTGGGGTTTTATAGGTTTTTTTATTTGTAAAGTGTGGAAGAAGCATAGTTTCACCTCCAGGATACCAAGATATTTTGTTGAAACACCCTTAAGGTAGATGATCCTTATGATTACACGAAAAATCTATACTTTTTTACTTTGTTAAATTTTTGGGGGTAATAATTTTTTTTGATTTTTTAAATAATAAAATGGTTTTTAGTATTATTTTAACAATTATTTTTATTTATTTATATAATTTCATTTATGAATTCCATGAAAATTAAATCTTGATTTTTTTAATATACATTTCATTTATGAAAAAATATTCATAATGAAATATTATGATTTAATTATGTTGCTTTAAAATGTTTTTGGATAAAACATATATTTGTAAGATAATTATTTATTTGAGAATATTATTATTATATTAATTCCAATAATTAATTTCTTGATAAAAATTATTATTTATAAGATTGATTTTACATGTTTGAATAGCTACATTGTAAATAAATATTTAATAACATGTGTATTATTGTCTTTTTAGGAAAAGATAAAAATTAACACTAGACCATAAATTCAAAATTGAGTATCTTGAGATGGAAGTGTTCCAATCCACCCGACTTCACCTATTTAAACATTAGAATGAGAAATGGAATGGGAAATTATTATCCCCACTAGGTTAAATATCCTGAGAGATGAGGGAGAGAATCAAGGTATAACTAATTTAAAAAACCCCACTTCTGATATTGTTTAATCATGAGAAAAAACATTCATCTCTATTTATATTATAACAATGTATAATGGGAATGAAACCATATAAGAGTCACAATAATTTTACTTGGTTCACATAAATTAGCCTAATCCAAGGAGCATACAATGACAATGTGGTGATGCTCCAGAATCAATAAAGTGCACTACTTTCTTCAATGATTAGAGCATGCTCACTACACTTGGTTCACAAGATCTCTCAATTAAAGAACTCACTAATATATCAAATGAAGTGTACTCAATATTCCTTCAAAATATTTATCAGATGAACTAAATCACTTTTGTTTTCACCACGATTGGCATGTCATGAAGCTCTTATTTCATCAATATAATAACTTCCACTTTACCATAAAGATTTTATGAAATTTCATTAATATTCACATAACCCCAATTTATACACAATCTATGTTCACATAAAACACATTTACACAAAAATTGGTTCATGTAACATACCTTTAGTATGAAACTAGTGTCTGTATAAATTCCCTTATGCAAGGAATACATTCACGCACGCCTTAAGAGGTAAAAAAGCTCTTAGATATTCTCTAAGACTTCCTCACTTATTAATGACTATATTAGTAGCCTATTTATTACAAAAACCAATCTATCATGCAACCCTTCATGATTCTGAAAAACACATTGCTTCTCGTTCATGAACGTCACTGAGTTTGTGTGACCACATTGTATGGGTTAGTATTCTTTGAAAGGGAGTTTGTTTGTTTTGAATGAGAAACCTAAGTTTTCTCCAAATCACTACATAATCTTCTTAAATATAATTAAAACTCCTCTAGACACCTTTCTTCAAAATTATCCCATAGTATTCTATACTATGTAAAATTTTCAACAAACACAACTCAAAATCATTGATATGTTAACTTGATTGATTTTTTATAACAATCTCCCCTTTTGGGTTTATTGACAACACTTCAAACTACATAATCGTCACATTGAAAAATAAATCACACTTACTACCTCAAACAACATTAACAATTTTCATCTCTAGAGAATGATCAAACTTCACTTAACATATACCCTAAACCCACATGATTCAATATTAGTGTGAGAAATAAGAGTAACATGAATATCTTATCGACAAATCATTTCATCCCATTCTTAATATTCACTTAGTTCTTAAAAAACATTATATCCATAAAAAACATTCCTTCCCCCTCAATATATTTTCTCCCATAATTTAACATCAAAGATATCTCCCCTGTATCAAATTTACTCACCCCCTTAAACCTATCTCTCCCCCTTTCTTGGAAATATATCTCCCACCATTATCAATGAACCCAAAGGTAACTCCCTTAGGGGTTCTAAGAGAAATAATAAATGTCACTAAATAGGGAAATACATGATATAAATTGGGGATCAGGATCCTAAAACCCCACTTATTTAAGTGTGGAGGTTAATTGGAATCTAAGATCCAACTGATGATTCTTAAATGCATCCTTGCGTAATGCCTTTTTCACGATATTCATGAGTTAAAGTAGGTTAAAAATATACTCCAATTTAACTAATACATGCTCAAATTTATATTTTTTTAAGTGATACTTGATTTGAATGTGCTTTTTTACTTGAGTGATGGATGTGATTCTTATAATATTTATAGCACTTGAATTGTTAGAGTTGATTTTGATAGGAGAATTCAATCCAACTCCCATATCCCCAAGATGTTTCTTCATCCACAATAGTTGTATAAAATCTTGACTGGACTCAATATATTCATCTTTTCTAGTGCTCCATGAAATTAAATCTTGGTTATTTATAATATAAAAAATTCATAATCCTACAAGATAGAATACACCTCTAGATGAATAATTTCTATCATCTACTAAACCGGTTCGGTCTGTATCTTTATACCTTAATAACACATTCTATGATGTTTTATTGTAAAACAAGACAAAATACACTATGCCTTTGACATAACACAAAATTATCTTTACCAATAGAAAGTAAATTTTCTTATAATCACTCTAGTAACTTACAGATTGACATGTGGAAGACAAAATATCATGTCTTATCACTATTAATTATAATTGGATCCTGAAGATCTTTTTATACTCTATGGTATTGAACTATTTTATATCATCATCCCTTGATAACTTCATCTAAATAACAACAAAAATTATCATTTACTTGGAATACTCCATTCAAAATATTTTAAGAACCTCCTTGGAATAGTTGTTTTGAGATATGAATGTGCCATGACTTCCTTGTATGACCAAAAAACCAAAGAAAAATTTCATCTCTTTAATCATTGACATTTCAAACTTGAACCTCATGAATTCTAAAAAGTGGTTTGATTATTCCTCATTCAATCCTCATATATTTTTCATCAAAATATACAAGAACCATCATTCTCTAATCACTCTCATTATGAATATATAGATTATGATCAACCCCACTACATTTAAATTTAAACTTCTTCAAGTATTGATCTTGTAACAAAACAACCTGGGTCAACCAATAATGTTACCCTAATTAGCCCGCCACAAGACTCGAAGCACATTCCTGATTTCCAAGGGTTAGACATAAGCACCAAGGTATCATAAAACGAATCATGGGAATTATTTCACCCTCAATAGACATATAACTAGATATAAATGAACAAAATATCGTAGAAAATATCAAAGATACATCATATGTCAAAAATAATCAAACCATAAAAGGTAATATCCAACAAATAGATAAAAAGGTCTAAATGTAAAAAATAATAGACCATCAACATGGAACCCAAATAAACCCATGGGTCCATATACACATGAAAATATTTCACCACCATACCATCCCATTGGAAGGAAACACGATCTATGAGAGACGTACTCTATATGATACTCTTCCCTTTGCATGTATCCTACAAGACTAAGGATAAAAATGACCAAAGGAAAAATAGGGCATGAGCACTAAAGTTCACTTGGATACGACCAAGAATCCATGAAATTTATATCCACATGCATATGTTAGTTATCATATATAAAATATTTCTAAAACATTTCCATAAGAAATCATTTTCCATATAAAATCATCCTTTGGTTTTCTTTCCAAAAAAATCTATATTCAATAAACTAATAAATATGACATAACATATATCTATGAGGCATAAAAAATTAATAAAATAGGTTTCAAGCATTAATATCTATATCAAGTGGGTGAATGGGAATATCAAATAAATAATCATGTAATGTATCCTCAAAGCACCAAATGGATAATAAAAAAACATTATCTTATATAAATAAGACAAACAATAAACACTAGATGAAATAAGTAAATTCTAAAGTTTGGGAACCTTAGTTCCTAAAAAAGGATACCCACTAGCAACCAAGACATCATGAAAAACTCCCATAGGGATAACTACCTTAATTAGGGATCACATATGTATAGTTTTCCCTCATAACCCAAGGTATACCTGATGTTCCATTACAATATCATTCCTTTCAAGAAAAAATGCATATATCATAAAAATTTTCCAAGTTAATCCCATTTAATTTAATGACCATGTTTTCATAACACATTTTCTTTAGTGATTCCACACTACTTCCATGATTAAAAAACTATTTCTATTTCAAAACCATCTTTGAGGAATTTTTTTAAACACATCATGTGCATAAAATCTTGTTTTCAAAGAAAACCCATTTTGAAAAAACTTTCCATTGACACCAAGGATCAAATCCCATATCAATATTAAATTTCATAAAAAAAAAGAGAGAATAAGAACTCAAGGAATGGAAAGGGATAAACCCTAGAATAGAAAAACATACCAAAAACATGATGAAAACCTCATTTCCTTCTAGACTGGTGATGGGAGAGGAAGAGATCAAATTATAAAGAACCTAGTTCTAATGGAAACAACATAAATTCTCTATGTCCATGATATATCCCATGATTTAGCCTCATAAAGAATCAAATTCATGGAGAATAGTATAATAAAATAAATTTTAATGGTTTTCAATTATTTAATTACAACCAATAAAGATTCAAGCTTCCAACTAGCACAAAGATCCACCAATGGAAATAGGGAGAGAAACAAAATCATCACAATGAGCCTCTAAGCTGAGAGAAGTTGAATTAGGGTCAAGGTAGGAGGATTAGAGGTGTTTAATAATAATTTTTGGATAAAATGAAACATTAGAACTTATTAATCCACACACAAAATGACAAAACTAGTGAGACACTAGGCCTCACAAACTGGACTATGGATATAGGCAAAGTTCTTGTACCTCTAGGTTACCCAATAGATAGTCGGTGACACTTAAAGACCAACAATAATTCTTCCACCCTGCATTGGATAGCTGGTGTGTAACATTTTTTCTAAATTCAATGTATGAGATTTTTTAAGTTTATAAAATTCCCCAATTCTCTTTAGGTACATCAATGTTATGGGTATTTTTGGAGTTTTTTTAGAATAATGAATCAGAGAATTGATAGCTATAGAGATGTGTAGAGGATTGTCCTTATGGTGAATGTAAAACTACCACTAGCTAACCGATAAAGTCCATTGGATATCTAATGGATTTAAAGTAGTTCAATTGTTTTCTACAGACTATAATATCTAGCTAGTGATCTTGAAAAAACACAGGTGGTTCTTCCTTGCACACCGGCCAACTAGTGAGGCCACTAGCTCGCCAGAGGATCCTAGTTGAGGTTTCATTAAATGCACCTATATCTTTTTAATTCCACTTAGTTTTCACCTTAATTAATATGAAAATATGACCCTAACCCCATATTTTGAACTATTTTTCACCTCCCTTGATTATTATCTCTCCCATTCATCTCCCCTTGTCTTTTCAATGTTGGATCAATTCGGTGATTCTAGATCGGTAAGTTTTCTCTAGATATAGACCAAATTCATCTTCCACCTTGAGATATTTTCATATATCTATGATATATATATAAATTATATATGTATTAAATGATGATTTATTCCCTCCTTCATAGATCATTGAAAAATATAGTGATTTGATGATGTTTCTTGGTTAAATCTTGATCAACCTTCAACTATGAGAATCTTATGGGTATGTAGTTATGGATATTCTTTATTAAAATATTTTTGATGTAGTATTGATGATAGAACTATAATCCATTGAATAGATTTAAGTTCTACTTCTATATATAATTTGTGATTGGAAATCCTTTGGTAGTTTGATGGTGGTTTCAATGTGTTAACAAAATCCATTTGGTCGGATCTACATTTATCATGAATGATATATGTTTCTGGGTAAGTTATCATAGACCGATCATAATGAGAACTTATTCTTATTGAATATCATCTTTTATATCTATTCTAATGACATATTGTTAGTGGATCATTGTTTATTGAATATAACTAAGGTTCTATTCTATATTTGAAAAGGAATTCACAACCCATTCTTTAATAAAAAACAAATACAGTGAATTGAAACCCTCTTCTTTGACATATCTTAGAAAAAGTTCAGTTGATAGAATCTAGTGATATTTATTTATAGGACTACCTTTATCAACATGTAAAATTATCAGGTCTCTTTTCTAAACCTCTTCTTTGATTAATTTAAACCTAAGATAAAAATACTTGATGTGAAAACCAGTTTTTCAAAGGTAGACAACGTGATTTGGGCATCATTACTTTGATGAATATTGGAGTACTTCATCAATAAGATTGAGGTAGTAATTTCCTTACCATTTGAGGCCCCTATATACACTTGTTTTCTCAATATGATTCTTGTTATGACATAGATTTATTGACCATTCTTGATAGCGATCACATGTATGTGTGTGTTTGTATCCCATGAGACCCATATATGATATTGATTCTATGAGTATTCCTAAGTAGCTTGTTAGCCACATCTGATTTGATCACATGTACTTGTATGTTGTTACTGATTCTCATGATTTCATGATATATTATACCTTTGCATGATATACCCTTTTATGTGTATTAACATAACTTTGAGTGTATTATCTTTGGTACTCGAAATAGGTGGAGCATCATGGTATGGTTATCCCTTAGAGGGGGAGTGTATATGACATACAACAATGAAGATGATGGACCCATACATAGGGTATGGGAATGAAATAATTGTGACCTAACCCATGGTAGTGACATGTTCACTTGATGCCTTGAGGATGCCGAGTAACATATTTACAATCGTCCTTGTGGCCAAACATGAAACTTGATTCCTTGTGGATACTGAGTAACATGTTCACTAATCTTATGTCTAGTTATTTATCACTTATGAAATATTTTGATTATCCTTCTGGCATAGATCTAAAGCAGGTATGATCGGGGATCATGGTGGATTTTTTATCACAAAAACTCTTGGTGTATGATTGTTATAATTTCTTGAACATTTTTTATCATGTAATACTCCTATTATACTTGTGTAAACTTTTTAAGGATGCATTGGTGGTGTCCTATTGGGTTTTATTACACATTCCTTGCATGGGTATCTCAATGCATGTGAATAATTTATATATAGGGATCTAGGTATGGGAAAGGGGCTTATAGAAAATAGTTAAGCAGTGGAGCATGGAGATAGAGGTAGTATCCAAATAAACTCCATAGGATTCCACAATATTTATTTTTTTATTTACTTTCACCTTATATACTTTTTTTGGATTTCCTCATTGGGATCCTAGTTTATTTACTTGTGTGACATGCATAACATTTATTATTACATTCTGTTACTTTATATTCTATATTGATACTATGTGTTTTTATTTATTCTATTTATGTTTATAGTGTATATATATGATTACTGAGGGTGTAGTATCCACACTGATGATGTCCAGAACCTCACTACTAATCAGTAGCATCTTATATACATGGAGTAATGCATGAGGTATTGTGGATATCCAACTAAGACCTAGTTATTTGGGTTAGGGTGTTTCATGGTGGCCCTCACTGGCTAGCCAATTCCATTATTTTTCCATCAACATGACAAGACACTTATCCTGACCTACGAATGAACTTAAAAAAAAAGACAAAGAAAAAAGGGATCTATATTTGATTTCATGTATCAGGGTGTGGAAATTTTCCCCACCATAAAATATTTTTATCCCTAGAATGGCTTAGGATCATGAACTTGAAAAGTGATAAGGCCATTACTACATTATCAAGGCCTTACACTCCCATGTCTCATGGATATCCCTACCACAATTTTATCTCACTCAAAACAATTTGATCTTATTTACACAAAAAAAATTATCCTATCATTACAATATATGAATAAGACTTTCAACCACTGAGGTGTTGGGTTCAATCTCAACATCCCCCACTTGATCACATTGAATAGATCTAACTGATACTTATTTAGTTAGGAAACATGGAACACATCATGGATATAATTTAAATGAGTAGGTAATTCTAATTGATAATCCACCATCCTGATTCACTCCATAATCTATAATGGGACAATATAATGAGGTGATAAATTACCCTTCCTCCCTAAATGTTTATGTCCCAATTGATGTAAATCTCCAAGGAAGACCCGATCACCTACCTAAAACTCCAATAGAAGATGATGTCGATTGACATAGGATTTATGGAAAATATAAGATGTCACTAACCTCTTCTTGATCAATTTCATTATATATGTCATATATTGGATTATACTCAGTCTAACCAAGGATTATTATTCAACCTCTTCCCAACAATGAGGTGATATTTAAGATCTCCCATATAATTGCTCAAATGGATCTATCCTGATCAAAGCCTAGTAACTATTGTAATAGGAAAATTCCACATATGGAAGATGTTTCTCCCAAGATCCACTAAATTCAAGCACACATTCTTGATGCATTTATTTAAGAATCTTTATGGATCACTTAAACTATATATTCATTTGAGGATGATAAGTCGTTCTTAACTTTAAATGTGAACCCATCACTACTAATAATCCACTCCAAAACCTAGATGTGAATAAAGGGTACCTATTTGAAATGGTAGCTAATGTCACACTATGAAGTATGAAAATATCCCACAAATATAAGTTCCCAAGATCCTCCACCTTCATCAACTCCCTGATTGTTAGGAAAGGTGCATATTTCATGAGTCGATCAAAAATCACCCATATTGCATCTTTACCACTAGGATTCTAAGGTAGACCAATAAAAAATCCCATGGATATCTCATCCCACTTCCATATTAGAACAGGTAAAGATTACATTAAACCAATAAACCTATGATGTTTCACCTTTATTTTCAGACACATAAGGTACCAAGACAAAAAATCCACAATCAATCATATCATTCCTAGACACCAGTAAGAACATATCAGTTCATGATACATCTTGGTAGCTATAGGGTGTATAGAACAATTAGATCAGTTTCCATCATACATCAATTCTAGTATTAGGTTCATCATAACAACTGTCCTTCCTCATAAGTACAACACTTTATTGGGAGACCAATACCAGTTACCCGATGTGTCTCCATTATAAATATTCTTACTAAAGAAATAATAGTCCACATATTATGCCTATATAAGTCAAATATTGTCATCTATAAGTGATCCATCCCAAGAACAAGCTCAGAATATTGTCCCTCTAGCTCTATCTTCATCGAAGTACATCTCAGAAAATAGGCCCATAAAGCACACTCTTCCACTGATTCCTTCACTACCTCAGTCAGAAATATTCCGCCTAAAGCATCTACGACCATGTTTACCTTTTCATGGGTGAATGTAATATCAAAATCAAAGGTATGAAGGTAATCCACCCAATATATTTGTCTCATGTTTATATCCCTCTAATGGAAAATATACTTCATACTCTTATGTTTAGAATACACAGTAAACCACTTCCCAAAGTGGTAGTGGTGAAAAGTCTTATGATTGTTCATTACTTCCACCAACTCAATATCATGAATGGTATAATTATTATCATTATGAAATAACTGAAAAGATTCATAAGATACTACCAATCCACCCAATATCATAAAAAAATCCAAATCCATACCCAATGCATTATATTAAACACCATATCCTAAACCTGACTCTAGAAGAATCAATATTGGAGATGAATTTAATATCACTTTAAAATCCTTAAAATATCTCTAGAACTGATCTCTCAAAATTAACTTCACAGCCCTATGGGTTAACTCTATCATAAGATATGTAATCTTAGTGAATTCCCTAACAAAGAGCTTATAATAACTAAAAAATACAAATTAAATCTGGTTCTCAAACACATTTATAGATACTCCTAAGACATCATTGCTTGAATAATATCTGGAACCATAGATACAACTTTATAAAAAATCACATGGACTAGAAACTTTATCCCTTGAATCTAGAACTAACACTTGGATGGCTACCCATATAGATGATTCTCTCTCAAGATCCCAAGTATGATATTAAAATGATTAAAATGATCCCATTATGATCTAGAATAAACAAAGATATCATCCAAAAAAACCAAAAAAGAATCCAAAAACTGATGTAAGATTCAATTAATCAAATATATAAATACTATAGGAGCACTAATAAGTCCAAATAGAATGTCCAAATACTCATAATGCCCATACCTTGTCCTGAATTCTATCTTAATAATATCTTCCTCTCAGACCCTCAACTGATGGTACCTCAATCTCATATAAATATTTGAAAAAACCATCAGTCTCCCTTAAGATAAGAGAAAAGGTCATAAATACTAGGCAAGGAATATTTTTTTTAACTGTCACCTGGTTGAGTTTTCAATAATCAACATAAAGTCAGATACTCCCATACGCCTTCCTTACAAATAGTTCTGGTGATGTCCATACAGAAACTCTAAGATGAACAAACCCCTTAAACTCAATATCCTTGATCTAAAACTTTAATTATCTCAATTTAGTGGGTTCTATATGGTATAAAGATAAAAATATGGGCCACATACCGATAATTAAGTATATAGAAAAATTGACTTACCTCTGGGGTGGAAACCATGAGAAATCATGTAGAAAAATATTGGGATACTCACTCACCACCACTAGAATAGGGTCACTAAGAAACATATCAACAACATAAAGAAAAATTTCCAATAACTGTAATGATATCACCTCATCACTAGGAGAAACATGACCTAATCTCCTAGATCTAGGATCCTACTCAATTAAAAATACATGAGCGACTCCATTGAAAGAAAAGAACCATACCTGATGATGATGGAAATCAATCTAGGATTTATAACTAATAATTAAATCCATTCCAATGATGAGATCAAATATGTCAAGATCAAGACCTAAAAATTCCCATATGATTTTTTGGTCAGCAATCATCACCCAACACTTGGGACATCTAAAACCTTACTCCTACATATTTTCCAAAGGAGTGGAAAAAGTCATCATGAATGTCATAATCCACGATCAAAGGACCAACATATAGATAATCATAGTTGATATAAAGGAATGAATTAAAACATTATAAAAAAATACATAACCATATAATACACAATAAACCCCATACCTCTTACAATAGTTGGTTCTGCCTATGACTCATCTAGTGAAAAATCCACTACATAGATACATCCAGCCTCATCCTGCCCTTTCTTCATAACTTGAGCACTTCCCTTGGAATGTAGTTGAGATCCCACCCATTTTAAAATGTCATATATAAACTAATATCCCTTTGTGAAGGTGTTTCTAACTCTAATTCTTTGGTATTATCTCTCATAGAATCACTAAAGATGAGAAAATCACTCACACATGTGACATACCATGGGTGCTACTATACAATTAGGCTTGAGGTGTCCCTTTCTCCCATACTAGTAATAGGCCACCAAACTCTTCCCTAAAATTTGTTGCACATTACTTCCAATACCTCAATGTTGGTCACCCAACTTCCTCTTTTATCCATAAAACAAACTTCAGATACCTCCTGTTACCATTGATTTTCCAAAGAGTCCTTTCTTCCCACCTATGTTTTCCTTAGGCATAACTACCTTTTCTACAACCACCATGAAGGTGGGTAGGCATATAAGAATAAAAACAGATAAAATATTAGGCCTCAAACCCATATTGGATCTCAAATACTTGATAGAATCGTTGGAAACAAGCTCTAGAGACAGGTGAACCAACTCAAAAAATTGAGTAGTATACACAATAACAGAACGATATCCATGCTCTAAAGAAATGAACTCTCATAACTTCACCACATCCAGTGTCTCAAGATAGGCCTATTGATTTGAATAAGTATTGAAGGTGGTTTAGGTTATATCTTCAATAAATTTGGTTTTAAGAAGAGATTCTCACCACTTCCTTCCTGAACCTTCAAGCATATAAGCAGAGAAACCAACCTTGGAGTATTATTAAGTTCTCAAGAAGAGGAAGATCCTCTCAATACCATAGATCCATTCCTATATTTCACGGGGTCCCTTGTAGCCATGAAATATTAGTGGATGCTGATAATTGAATTCCAAAGCATTTTCCACCATCCATTTCAGTTCAACACTTGCTACTTGGACTAAGGATTGGATCATTCAGACTATAATTTCCACAAAAAATGAGTCCACTAGAGGATTCTCCTATGGGGCTTGCTTTATAGATTCCACTCTAATAGTCAGAGATGGTCTTATTTTAGGATCTATAATATATAAAAAAATATAATGAAAACTATTTAGAATAAAATTTTATTCCTTTACCATAAATTTAATTTATTGAACTAAATCCAAAATGGATAAAACTAAAAACAAGGATTCTAAACAACCCCAAACCTTACATGGTAACTTCAGGGTTATTATAAAAGTGGGATAACCAGACACACTCCCACACTACATCTCAAGTTCTAGAAGTCCTACCTCTATTCTAAAAAAATCCCAAACACAAGAGGTTGACACACATGGATGAGCATATGCTTCATTGATAACCTGACCCCTTAATACCAATTTGTAATGTCCAACCCAGGTCAACCAATAATGTCACCCAAATTTTCCTAACACAAGGCCTGAAGTGCGTTTTAGATCACTATGGGATGATGATAAGAACTAGGGTATCATATAAAGAAACATGAGAATTATTTCACCCTAAATAGACATATAAAAAAAAGAAACAAACAAAGTATCATATCATATATCCAAGATACATAATATGTAAAAAAACACACACAATAAAAGGTAACATCCAATAACTGGATAACAAGGTCTAAATGAACAAATTGATAGAAAATAAACATGAAACTCAAATAAAACCATGGGTCTATTTCTATAGGACCATATTTCACCACCATCCCAACCCACTCGAAGGTAACATGATCCAGGAGATCCATCCTATATATAATGTTCTTCCCTTTACCAGTATCCTTTAAGACTAAGGCTGTAAAATCCCAAAGGAAAAAGTAGGATATGATCATTAAATTTTAGTAGGATATCACCAAGAATTTATAAAATTTCTATCCACATGTATCTATTATATACTTTATAAATATATTTTTATGAAATTTCCTAAAGAAATCAACTTCTATATAAAATCATACTTTGGTATTCTTTTTAAAAAAATCCATATTCAATAAACAAAGCAATATGACATAACATATATACATGAGGCATAAGAAGATGAATAAAATAGGTTTCAAGAATCAATATCCTTATCAAATGGGTGAATGGTTATATCAAATAAATAAGCACATAATGTATCTAAAAGGTGGTGTCGTGGGTGCTCTCTAGTGATATTTGGTTTCAGGTTATTTAGGTGTAGCAGAGTGGATGACCAAGGTTGTCTCTCAAAGGAGGAAGTAATTTAAAACAACATATTAATGGTATTTTGAAAATAAAATAAAATAAAATAAAATAAACAAATTAGAAGTATGGGGGGGGGGTTTAAATTTTTATAAAATAAGAAGAAGAATCATGCTGGAAGAAGATTGTATTTTTTTGTTTTTTTGAAATGAATTTTGATTAATGAAACACAACGAGAAGATGTTTTTTTAGAAAATATTTTAAAAGGAGTAATAGATATAACTCTACATCTTAACTTAATTATCAATCATTATAATTTTAATTAATATACACTTAATTATGATCCCCTAATTTGTTAACCCCTGAACCTAATTAGAATTAACTTTACCATAAAGGTGAAGTGAATTAAACCCTAGGCTAGCTTCGAAACATGCAATCATAGCAACCATCTTTGATTGACATTATAAGTATAGATCATAGTCACTTGTAAATTAGGGCACATATATATTCTGGAAAATGTGGATGAATTATTTTTAGGGATTATATTTTAACTCTACAAATTTATCCCATGTGGTCTTGTTTTACTGATTAAGTTTTCACTCTCACAATTTACACAAATCTCGACATCACGTGTTTTTTGTGTTAATTATTCAATTGATTACTTAGTTTATTATAATTAAAAAAATAAATTCATAAATAATAATATGTGAATTATATTATCTCATTTATTAAAAATAATTAAGTGAATATGGTTAGATTTAGATCGATTACTAAGAAGAATTAATCTTCCATGGGCGGTCTAGTCATCGTAGAAATGTTTTGCATTCACAAGAGTTTAGAAATGTTATAAACCAATATTGTTTCTACTATTTAATTCCATCCCAAATAGTAATATTAATATAAGAATAAAATTTCAAATAATAGAATAAATGGAAGATAAAATAAGAGTTTTATTATGCAAACACAAATATTGCAACATGAAGAAGAAGAAGAAGGCTTTGATGAAGGGATCCTTGCTTCAAGAGATAAAATTCTTGAAATGAATGAAGAATTGGAGTTTAACCACCTCTACTATTCCCTAAACTTTCAAATTAATATTAAAACCCATCTAAATGAGAAAAAAAAACCAATTTATAGAGTGGAGGGGAGACTAGGTTTTAAGAGGTTTCAAGTGTGAATGGGAAAATTTGGTCAAATAAATTAATGAAACTTAAACCACCTATTTTAACACCAAAATGCATGAATTAGCTATCCTCACATAAGTATTATTTTTTCGGAATTAGTTCCTTGAGCTTCCATCAAAATTTGGGACTAATACAAGCATGGATGAAGAAGTTATATCCCAAATACAAAATAGTTTTCCAATATGGATAGTCTAGTCCAACTTTGACTTCATGTCGCATTAAGTACAAAAAAATGCATGATTTAGCTCATATGTCATGAATAAAAGTTGTATAAAATTAATTCAGGAACACATTTCCAAAATTTAAAGTTTAAATAATACATATAAAAATATTTATGTTTGAAATACTATAGTGAACTGTAAAAGGGTAAAACTAGAATTTTCATCAAATTTTTAAATGAATGATATAATCCCAAATATTCTATAAATAAACATATATAGCACAATTTGAGGAAATTATTTCATTTATTATTAAAAAAATATTCAATAAAATTTTGTTTTATCAACTCCCCCACACTGACCGTTTTTCACTCTGGAAAAAACCTCATATCATGTATTCGAAAAAATTGTGACAAGATATGCATGTTCATATTTCTCAATCCACAGTGGAAATATAAGAAAAATAAGAATTCCATAAAGATTAAATATCAATAAATTTTAAATTCATTGTCTTATAAATTGTGTCAAAATAAAATCCAGTGAGATTCATAACACTAATCATAGAAAAACAAGGCATGGGTCTACCATGTCTCTAATTCTCCATGTGTGTGTGTGTGCCAACCATTCCAAGATCATAAATCCACCCTTTTTTTAGTATATTCAGGTCAAGTAAAACAATTATTCTTACCTAGTTTAATTCACTGAACCTGTTCTACATTTCTTTGTAATCATATTTCAATACCCACTCACTTAAGCATTTCTGAAAGTCAAACCTTAAGTTCCCAACTTAGATATCCCCATGTGTTGTACATTTCATCACTCCCCTAATTTATTATTATTATTAATTGGTTTATTTTAAATATTCACTTAGAAAAAATCTCACACTCATCTATCAACCCATGCTTGATCTCCTCACAACACTAATTATAATCGTTATAACAAGATCAAAGGTTGAGGTAGAGTGGTTTTTGACCCACCCAAGATACGAACCATGTTTTTTGTTTGTTTTTGAGGGTGTAAAATAGTCGGATAATAGGTAAAAACACATATATCAATTAGGTATAGTAATGAAATCGATCAAGAGAGAAATGAACATATAGATCAACCAATGTTTTTTACCTAACTTGACTATACCTTCAATCGAGTAGCCAAAATTTCACAAGTCATGGTTGAGTGAAAAGTTGTGTGGAGAAATAAATTACACAATTTACCATAAAAAATATCACAAATAATGATGTCAAAATCTAAAAGGTTTTATAATTACATAATCAATCACATCATCAATGAATTCAATTTTTATAAAAATCAACCCTTGATGATGAAATCTTACTCATGCTTATAATTCTACCAATGAATTTTGAAAACATGCCTTTTTTATATATTCCACTTGACAATGTTATATGATATCTTTGTTTTTTTAATTTTTTTAATTTTTAAAAATTTTAACAAAAAACTTAATAGAAAATACACACAAAACACAAAAATGAAAATCCTAAATATCAATCCCAAAATGTTTTCCCCTCCCCCACACTTAAAATATTGTATTATCCTCAATGTGAACTTATGAAATGATATGTGTACATTAAATTCATAATTTTAAATAGGATAAAGAATATAAAAGTGAAAGGGTTAGGAACAACTTGATATTCTCAAGTGATGATGGGGTCATGCAGTGTGATGAAATCAACTGCATCGGTAGGAAGTACCTCAATGTATTGCTTCAAGCATTGCCTATTGACTGTAAATCTCATTCCAGTGTCCTCTTGTGCGATCTCCATTGCACCATGAGGAAAAAAATTAGATACAATATAAGTACCTAACCATATGAAACACAACTTAGCAGGCATCAAATTAATTCTTGAACTGTAGAGAAGGAATTTCTCTCTAACATGAAACTCCCTTTGTTGGATCATTATATCATGAGATTCTTTTTATATTTCCTTATAAAGCCTTGAGTTTTCATATGATGACAATCGAATCTCCTCAAGCTCTTGAATTTACAGCTTCCTTTGGATTCCATCTTAGGCTAAATCCATGTTGAATTTTTTTATAGCCCAATAAGCTCGATGCTCGACTTCCACGGGGAGATGCCACACTTTCCCAAAAACAATCCAAAATGGGGACATACTGATGGGTGTCTTGTATACTATCCTATAAGCCCATAGTGCATCATACAAGTACTTTCTTCAGTCCTTCCTATTCGGCTGCATAGTTTTCTCCAAAAATTGTTTCAACTCGTGATTTGAAACCTCATCCTAGCCATTTTTTTGGGGGTGGTATGGTGTTGATGTTTTGTGTGTCACCCTGTACTTCTGAAGGAGGTAATCCAAATTCCGATTTCAAAAGATTGTCTCTTGGTCACTGATGATGACCTTTGGTACTCCAAACCTACAAAAAATATATGTCTTGATAAAGTCTACTACAACATGAGAATCATCAGTCCTGATGGCCTTAGAATCCACCCATTTACTCACATAATCAACAACAACCAAAATATACAAAAAACCAAATAAACTAGGAAAAGGACCCAGAAAATCAATGCCCCATACATTAAAAATCTCAAAGAATAATATGGGTTGTTGGGGGATCTCATGTCTCTAAGAAATGTTCCTAGTGTGTTGGAAACATGAGAATAACTTACAAAACACATGAGTGTCATGGAATAAGATAGGCCAAAATAATCTAGAGTCTAAGACTTTCCTAGTTGTTCGTTGGGGTTCAAAGTGTCCTCCACATGAAAGTGTATGGACAAAATGAATAATAGAATCAAACTCATGATCAGGAACAAAACTCCTAATAACTTGATCACTACACATGTGCCAGAGGTACGGATCATCCCAAACATAAAATCTTGACTCACCCTTTAACTTTTGTACTTGATATTTCTTCAAAATTGTAAGAATTTCAGAGGCAATGAGGTAGTTAACTAAATTAGCATACCTAGGATGCGTAACTAAGATGGAATAAAGATGCTCATCAGGGAAAGTGTCCCGAAGTAGTACCTGGTCCAAGGTATCATCCTCTAATGTGTCAGTAAGCCTACTCATGTGGTCCACCACTAAGTTCTCTGACCCATTATTTTCCTTTATCTCAATATCAAATTCTTAAAGAAGTAGCATCCATCAGATAAGTCTGGGCTTTGCATTTGGCTTCTTCAAGAGGTACCTCAGAGCTGCATGGTCATAAAAAACAACTACTTTAGAGCCCAATAAATATGAACGGAATTTATCTAAATAAAATATGATGAAAAGAAACTCTTTTTCCATGGTTGTGTAGTTTTATTAGGTTGAATCCAGTGTCTTTGATGCATAGGCAATCACATGTGAACGTCCCTACACCCTTTGAGATAAGACAGCTTCTACCGTGAAGTTGGAGGCGTCACACTTAAGCTCAAATGGAAGCTCCCACCATGGGGGCTATATGATTGGTGGAGTGGTCAGACACTTCTTTAGCTCATCAAAGGAAGTCCTGTAAGAATAATCAAACCCAAAATCAGAATCCTTTTGAAGTAATTGCGACATAGTAAGAGCAATATTACTAAAATATTTGATAAAGCATCGATAAAATCCTGCATGCCCTAAGAAAGATCTAACATCACACACACATGAAGGATAGGGTAAGGATGAAATAACATATACCTTAAATCTATCAACCTCTATACCATGTTTTGACACTAAATGACCTAAGACAGTTCCATGCTCTACCATGAAATGACACTAAAGTTCAAGACCAGATTCTTCTCAATAAAACGATTCAAAACCTTTTCCAAACTAGAGATACAATCATCAAATGAAGACCCATACACTGTAAAATCGTCCATAAATACCTCCATGCTGGTCTTAAGAAAATAAAAAAAATACTCACTATGCATCTTTGGAAGGTACCTAGGGCATTATAAAGTCCAAATGGGATCCTCTAGCAGGAAAATGTGCCGAACAGACAAGTGGATGTTGTCTTCTCCTAATCCTCCAGAGCAATAGGAACCTGAAAATATCCATAAAATCCATCCAAGAAACAATAGTGTGTTTTTCCAGCTAGTCTCTCAATAATTTGATCAATAAATGGGAGGGGAAAATGGTCTTTGTGAGTGGATTGATTTAGTTTCTTATAATCAATACACAAACACCAACTGTTTTGTACCCTCATTAGAACTAACACCCCTTTATCATTTTTAACTATAGTAACACCAGTTTTCTTAGACACAACTAGAATAGGACTTACCCACTAGGAATCTAAAATGGGATAAATTATAACTACCTCAAGAATTTTTTCAACTTATTTTTTAACAACTTATAGAAGATTTGGATTCTGTCTCCTTTTTAGTTTCCTCACTAGTTTAGTTCCATCCTCTAATATAATCCTATGCATGAAAATTGAGGGGCTAATACCAAATATGTCAGCCAAGGTCCACTTGATTTCCCTGATGTTCTCCCTCAAAATATTCAAAATATTTTCTTCATGTTCAAAAGGGATATTGTTAGCAATGATAACAGGTAATTTCTCACCACTTAACAAGTATGATTATTTTAGATTTGGTGTAAATGGATTGAGTTCCAATGTAGAGGGGTGATGTATTGATGGAGACATTGAAGGAACTGAAATATATGCACAATGAACATCAGTATTAGAATATACATCATCAAATCTAGAGAATAAAGCATCAAATCCATCATCATACTCAACATCCATGTCATAATCAGAGTTCACATGATCAAAATCAAAATATGAATCCATTTCAGAATCAAATATAAGAGAGTTTTATGCATTATAAACTGGTGTGGAAGTGATCTTAGACATCACACTATAACCAACACTCACAATCTACCTAAGCATAGGACAATCAAATTCCATGGGGTTTTTATTTTATGGTTCAAAATGGGAGATAAGAAAAGCAGAATGGTCCTCTGAGGGTTACTTCATGGAGTATATAATATTAAATATCACAATTTCATCTCCAAAATCTATTGAAATTGTACCCTCATGGAAATTTATGATCATTTTTGTAGTTTTGAGGAAGGGACTACCTAAGATAATGGGATCATGGGAACTTACCTGATCATCCATCATGTTAAGAACATAGAAATCTGCTGGAAATATTATATCTCTTACCTGAACAAGGAAATACTCAAGGACCCCCACTGGGTATACCATAGCTCTATTCACCAATTGCACCACTACTCTCATTAGCTTCAACTCACCCACCTGTAAAGAAGAGAATACAGAGTGACACATCATATTTATAGAACCTCCCAAATCAAAAAGAGCCTCATAAAAGTGAAACTCCCCTATGGTTCATGGTATGGTGAATTTACCAAGATCATTTCACTTTATTTTCATTTTTAGAGTTTGTGTAATGAGTGCCAACACATTCCTTCTAATATTGATCCTCTCATTTCCCTTGATCCCACTTTTATTGGTACAAAGTTCTTTTAAAAATTTGGCATACCTTGGGATTTACTTTATTGCTTCAAGTAGAGGGGTGTTGATCTCAACACGCTTGAATATATCCAAAAATTATTATTTTTTCATTGCCTCATTATCCATATTCTTGGTTTTTATAACTCTGTTTGGAAATGGAAAGGGTTTATGAGGAACATCATGAATATTTTTATTACCTTTGTCTTTCTCCTTAGGATTCTCATAAGTTGTTCTTGAATGGGGCCTCACTGGAGTTGAGGTGAATCCCAGTGGAATGGTAGGTGTAGAATAGTCAGTTGTTTTCCTCCCGCTTCTCAATGTGATAGAACTAACATTCCCCTTGGGATTTAGAGTAGGATCTGAAGGAAGATTTCTGGAGTTCTTACTTACTAGTTCATAGAGGGCGGTGATAATTTGGCTCATTTGAGTCTTCAACTCCATCAGCTTTTAACCTTGACTCCTCAGCTCATTCTGTTGATTATGAAATTTTTTTTTCAAAATATCAACAGTATTATAATATTACCTTGGTTGAGAATTACCTTGTTGTTGAATTGTTTATGCTTGAGCTTAAAATCTCCTTTGGGGTTATTGGAAACCCTATTGGTAAGGTGGAGGTTGCTGGAAATTTTGTTAAAAAGGGGGCATTTGTTGTTTTCTATATCCATAACTCATGTTTGATTGATCCTTACACACTTGGTTATATGTTAGATAAAAGTAATCATACTTCTTCTGGGGATGTAGTTGTTTCTTCTGTTGATATAGTCTCCCAATGAATACTACCGCACAATCCTCTAACTCTTGTAATTTGGGGTAATAATCAGTTGCACATGAGCCTTATCCTGGTTGGTAAGGACTCCATAAGTGCATCCAAATGACCAGAGATAAAATCTAGGCAGAGGCAGAATTTCCAGGGTACTATAGTAGTACTGTAGCAGTACTGTAGCAGCACTGTAGCAGGTATTGTAGTGGGAACTGTAGAGGCACTGTTTGACACTATAGCAGCCGGGAATATGCCCCCGTTTGGGCCTTCAGGCCACTGATTTGGTCCCTGAGTCCTGTAAGGCCTTCGGGCCACCCAGGCCTTTGGGTCAGTAAGGCCTTTGGGACACCTCAAGGCCTTCGGCCCACCATTAGTATAGATTCAAACCAGACAACCTACAAGGAACAAGCTTTACAAAGAGGATGAGCAAGGAGATTTCACCATAGGAGAGCTAAACGGATTGCAAGAATGAGAGGGTATGGAACCTACCATCAGGAAAAGCCTGTGCATTCATGAGAAATCCTAGCCGAACAACAATGCGAAGGTGGAGAGTTGATTTCACGATGAAGATGATGGAGAGGAGCAGTTCCAAGTAGTTAGTCTGGGTTGTATGTAATGTTTGAAGCCTATGAGCAATGAATTACTCTAAGGTCTATAGGCCATGTAATACTTACACCTACGGGCCTGGTTAGGGTTCCACCTCACCACTTGAAAGGTGGATTATCAAAAATCAATAAAAAAATGAAGGCCTTCGGGCCATTGGAGGAGGGGTAATAATCAGTTGGGTAGTCTGTTTTAGTGCAAATTCCAAAAAGTCTCATAGGAGTGGGTTTGGTTGTATTTTGAGCTAAAGTAATATGTTTCATAATAATGGTAAATTCTTCCAACCTGGTATCAATTAAATGACTTTCAAGAGAAGATGTCCTTACTTGATGTGCTCCTCTAACATATGGTGTACCTCGATCTCCAAATTATTGGGAGTTTTGTGCCATCTTGTTGATCAACACGCGTGCATCTACTGGTGTTTTGTCAACAAATTCCCCTCCAACCATGACATCTACCATGATTCTATCCATAGGTGTGAGTCCTTCATAGAATTACTGGATGAGTAGTTTCTCACTGATTTGGTGTTGTGGGAAGCTTGCACACAACTTCTTGAATCACTCCAAGTACTCATAAATTGACTCCCATTGTGCTTGCTTGATCCCTAAGATCTCCTTATGAATGGAAGTGGTCCTTGATGGTGTAAAAAATATTTGAAAGAAAATACATTTCAAATCATTCCAACATGTTACATCTTTAGGTTGTAAGTAATACATCCAATCCTTTGCAGCTCCATAAAGTGAAAATAGTAATGACCTTAGTTTTATTTGATATTTAGATACATTTCTTGGTTTAAGGGTTGATAAAACCACATTAAATTAGTTTAAATGTTTATTTAGATACTCACCAGATAATCCATGAAACTTTGTAAGAAGGTGAATTAACCTAGATTTCAATTCAAATTATAATTTGAGGTTTGGGCATGAAATACAATTTGGTTTATATTTAATGTCGGGTGCATCCAATTATGGAATGGTTCTATTAAGTTCATTATTATTGTTTTCATATATTGGTTCTTCTTTTATGTTTGATTCAGAATTGTTTCCAATTTCAATGTTACCTGAATAGAGGAATTCTCCAACTAGTTGAATGTTGAAACTTCCCGTAGACTAAGACTGTCTAATTTGAGCATTAAGGCTGCACTCAATATTAGGGTCAAGATCTAAGAGATATTCAGGATTATTTCGTGTCATAAATCAAAAAAGAAAAAGTAAATTAAGAAAATTGGACCATAATAAAAAATAAAAGAATTTTGAGTTGGTCTGATAAAAATAAAAGAAGAGAGTAAGAGGAAAAAAACTTGAGAAAGGGGAAAGAAGAAAGAAATATGAGAAGAAAATAATTAAATGAAAAATAAAATAAATAACTCTAATTTGTTGAATAAATTAATTTCCTCCCATAAAATGGCTCCAATTTTAAAGGTTCTGTCATGGGCACTCTCAAATGATATTCATTTTCAGGTTATTTAGGTGCAGCAGAGTGGCTAACCAAGGTCATCTCTCTAAGAAGGAAGTAATTTAAAACAACATATTAATGGTATTTTGAAAATAAAATAAAATAAAATAAGAAAATTATAAGGATGGGGGGTGGGGTTGTTAAATGTTTATAAAACAAGAATAAAAATCATGATGGAATAATATTGTATTTTTTTGTTTTTGTTTTTGAAATGAAATTTGATTAATAAAACACAAAAAGAAAATGTTTTTTAGAAAATATTTTAAAATGAATAATCGATATAACTCTACCTATTGACTTACTTATAAATCATTATAATTTTAATTAATATCCACTTAATTATGATCCCCTAATTTTTTAACCCCTGAACCCTATGATAATTAACTTTACAACAAAGATGAAATGAATTAAACCCTAGGATAGCTTCAGAACATGCAATCGCAACACCCTGATTTGATTGATATTCTAAGTATAGCTTATGGTCAGTGGTAAATTAGGTCGCATATCCATTTTTTAAAATAAGGATGAATTGTGTTTAGGGATTATATTTTAACTATATAAATTTATCTCATATGGTCTTATTTTACCGATTAAGTTTGCACTCTCACAATTTACACAAATCTCGACTTCACGTATTTTTATGTTAATTGTTCAATTTCATACTTAGTTTCTTATAATTAAAAAATAATAATAATAATAAATCACAATATATGAATTAAAATAACTCCTTGATTCAAAATAATTAAGTGAAGATGGTTAGATTTAGATTGATTACTAAGAAGAATTACTCTTCCGTGGGCGGTGTAGTCATCGTAGAAACATTTTTCATTCACAAGGGTTTAGAAAGGGTATAACCCAATATTATTCATATTCTTGAATTAAAACCCAAATATGAATATTAATATAAGAATAAAATTTAAAATAACAGAATAAATGTAAGATAAACTAAGAGTTTTATTACACAAACACAAATATTACAACATGAAGAAGAAGATTTTGATGAAGGGATCCTTGATTCAAGAGATACCCTTCTTAAAATGCATGGATAATTGGAGTTGAACCACTTCTCCTATGACCTAAAATTCCTAATACACGTCCCAACCCATCCAAATGAGAAAAAAAATAATTTATAGAGTAGAGGGGATGCTAGGTTTTAAGAGGTTTCAAGTGTGAATGTGGAAATTCGGCCAAATAAATTAATCCAAATTACACCACCTATTTGACCACCTCAATGCATGAATTATTTACTTATATAAGGATTATTTTTACTTAATTAGGTTCTAGATCTCTCCTCCAAATTTGGGCCTAATCCAAGTAATTATGAATAAGTTATGGCCCAAATAGAGAACGAATATCCAATCTGGTGAGTCTAGTGCATTTTTAACTTCATGGCCCATTAAGTCCAAACAAATGCATGATTTAGCCCATATGTCCTGATTGAAAGTTGTATCCCATGAAGTCAAAAACACAATTAAAAAAATTTAAAGTTTAAATAATACATATAATAATATTTATGTCCAAAATACTACAGTGAACTATAAAAGGGTAAAACTGGAATTTTCATCAAATTTTCAAATGAATGATCTAATCCTAAATATTCTATAAATAAACTTATTTAGCACAATTTGAGGAAATTATTTCATTTATTATAAATAAAATATTCAATAAAATTTTGTTTTATCAGTATACTTAAAGCACCAAGTGGGAAATCATGAAACAAGTATGTATACAACAAATACAAAAAATAAAAACTAGTCAGAATAAGTGAACTCCAAAGTTTGGGAACCTAGGTTCCCCAGAAAGGACACCCAATAGAAACCATGGTATCATGATAACCTCCCCTAGTGATATATAACTCCAATAGGGATCACATATGTATAGTTTCCCCCTGTACCTCAAGGTCTTCCTAATGTGATATTATAATATCATTCTATTCAAGAAAAAAAATTCATATTTCTCAAAAAATTTCCAAGTAAAATCAACTCCATTTAATGCACATATTTTCATAAAAAAATTTCTATAGTGATTTCACACTATTTCCATGCTTGAAAAAACATTTCCAATCCAAAACCATCTTTGAGAAATTTTTTCAAACACATCATGTGCATAAAATCCAGTTTTCAAATAAAACCCATTTTAAAAACACAATATATTACCACCAAAGATCAAAGACCATATCAATATTAAATTTTATAAATTAAAATCAAATGAGAGCATAAAAACACAAGTAATTCCAAGTGATAGACTATAGTATAGAGAAACCTGCCTCAAACACAATGAGAACCTCATTGTCTTCTAGACCAATGATGAGAGAGAAAATATCATATTCTCAAGAACCTATATTTGATAGAAACAATGTTAATATCCATGTACCTACTAGATCTAGTGTACTAGATTCACAAGGCATAAAAAATTGAGAATAATGGAATAAAATAGATTGGAATGGATTGCACTTATCAGATTACACCCAATGGAGATCCAAGATTGTAACCGGTATGAAGATCAACCAATAGAAATTAGGTGAGATCCAAAAATCATCACCAAGGATCCTATAAATTGAGATAAATCAAATTAGGGATGATCAAGGATGATTATAATATTTTAATAAAAACATATAGATAAAAATGCACTTATCCATTATTAATTTTCATTCCCAGTGGTGGCACTAGCAAGCTGTTGGGCCTCACTGGATGGATGATGGGTATAAGAAGAGGGCCTATACCTCTAGGTCCCCCATCAAAGGTATAGTATAAGTTCATTGACTAACCAATGGAACCTATAAAACCATAATAATTCTTCTAGCCTACACCAGCTAGCCGATTTCCCTCACCAACTAGCCATTGGCTTCATATTACCACCAATAATCCAAGCGACTTATCCCAACCTCCAAATGACCATAAAACCAAAAAAAAGGATAAAAATGGATCCATAACCGATTACACGTATTAGAGTGTGATATATATAGTTTTTAATATCATGATCATGGGGATTGATTCAACCCATAAAGCTAATTCTTTAGTTAAAAAACTTCTTCTCATCTTTATTCATAATAAAATAATTCGAGTGCTCAAAGTACATATCTTCATCAAGTAATAAATTTAGAAATAAAAATTTTACATCCATTTGGAATAACTTGAACCTTATTTGAACTTCCATGGCCTATAATAATTGAATTATTTCTAGCCTATCTATGAGAAAAAATGTTTCATCTATATTGATATATCTAATCTGGGAATATTTCTTGCACACATGTTATTCCTTATTTTAAATAACCATGTCGTATTCATTTAGTTTGTTATGGAAAACCCACTTACCCTTGATTATGTTCTTATTTATCAAACTAAAAACAATTTCTCATGTTTGATTTTTTTAATTTGGTCAATACCTTCATGCATTACCAGAAACCAATTCGCACTTTTAGTTTCCTCTTCCAATCAATTTGGCTCTACCTGATATAAGAGTGAAATTTACTATAGAGACATCATTCTCCTTTTTTCACTAGTGATTTCTGGTAATTGATGATATTATTCTCATTAATTTCAACTCCACTCTTTTATTTATTTAAATCTATTGGCTTAACTTAATTATGATTGTTATAAGAGACTTATTTAGAATTAACATTATCCACTTGTACCCCCTTTAGTTGCTCAAATCCTCATCAATTTTAGAACCTTTTCACTATTTTGTATAAGATTCTACTCATTTTACACTATATCAACGTCTTGAATTTCAATAATATTCCCAAATTTTTTTTTAAACCCTTTTATACCTTACTCTTGGATGAGTATCCAAGGAAAATCCCTTCACATCCATGAAATCCAAATTTTATGTGTTTCAATTTATTAAGAATAATGAACTTTTAAAGATTCAAAAATATTTCAACATTGGATTCTTCCCATACCACATCTTGTATAGAGTCTTTTATTATCGTAGATGAAACAAAACTCTGCTAGAAATATAGACTGATGTCATGACTACCTCCTTCCAAAACATATTTGGTCTGTATTTCTCAATAAGAATAATTATAGCCAAGTAGTTTATGATCCAATCTATCCTCTAAACTACACCATTTTGTTAATGAGTCCTCACTATTTAAATTTGATACCTAATCATATGATTCTCAAGATACTCCCCCAATTAGTTGTTGGTGAAATCTGTGCCACTATTAGTTTAAAATCATAGAATCTTCAACACAAGAATCTTTTTAGCCTTAATATGATATTGAGTAATGAAACTAAACACCTCATACTTGTGGGTGATGACCATCAACCATACCATCCCTCTATAATCATAAATGAATGGAACATAGCATCTCTTCCCATCAATGGATCCTGGTGATATCAGTCCACACACATCAACATGAACCAATTCAAGAAACCTTGCTAACATCTTATTTTTCACCTTGTATGTATTTTGTATAATATTCTTTTTTTATAGACATCACATGTGTGTATATGATCACATGACAGTATTGGGATATCACGAGCTACACCATTCTTTAGAAGATCTTATAAGGAATGTTAGATCAAGTGACCAAGTCTTTTATTCTACAACCTATTTTCTTTTTCATTGGATAGAAATTATATACCTTCTTCTAAATTTATGAGGTAGAGATTACCCTTTATGTACTTCCCTTTTATCACAACTATACCATCCTTCTTATTGATGAAAAAATTATTATTGGTGAAGTTTACTACAAGTATCGAGTAACATAGTTGACTTATACATTGAAATTCATGACCAAGACCTTCAAAAACTAAGATATATACATGTCTCTTGACTTGGATGTGAATTTGGATTTCCTTGAGCTAATTATATTTAAGATTTAATCATTTCAAAATTTGGAGACACCTTCTTTATCATACTTAATATATGTGACAATATCCTTATTTCCCATAACATGGGAACTAAATCCACTATCAAGGATATATAATCCAACTTGATTCATTATTTTCAGGGTAATCTCTATAAAAACTTCATTCTTAGATCCTTTATTTTTGACCTATGTCTTTTACTTCACACCCTATTATGATTAGCACATTTTATATTCCTCAAAAGATAATGGACCAACCTTATATTATAAATATGAAAATTTATTTTCCATTTTCAACCCATTTAATGATTCCTTGATCTATTGTATATGACCTATTTTAGCCTTTATAGGTACATTTATCTATACCATAAATGAGAAATACCTATTTATATGACCATATAAACCACACCAAAAATAGTCACCATCGAAATTATACCTTAAATTTTGAGTTCTTCTTGGTCACCTTTATTTCTCTTGGGACTTCCAATAACTCATGTCTATATAGAACACACTTTAAGTATATCCTATTTTTAAAAAACAATAACACCTTATATGAGGTGTATTCATGCATGTTTTTGATGCAGATCAAGTATCTCTTTAGGTATCTTGAGTCTTATGATTCTGATTCATACACAAATTGACCTTCAATTTTGGAGTGGGTGCTTATGGATTATAATAAAACAAAAATTCCTTATACTTGTGATCAATAACCATACTATATTTTCTATTTTTATGTGTCTTATATATTTGTGGATAATTATTTAACTATATTGATTCAAGTACATTCCTATACTTTACTATTTCTGTAACATGTTCGATTTGATTTCCCAATGTCATACTAGGAGTTAAGAATATTTCATGATCTTCATTTATTTTTAAAAGAATGATGATTTCTCAGTCAAACTCTTAGATATGTTTGACTATATCTTTAATTATGTTATTAAAACCATCAATAATTTGGATATGATCTTAAATATTGATCTTGTAATCAATAACCATATCTTATATTCTTGGATTTCCAGATTTGAGATTTTCAATTTTGGTCTTAAATTAGAAGTCTCCTCTTCTTTAAACTACATGTAGAGTTCGGAATCATAAACCACTCCATTTTATTTCTTCATTTTCGATCTCCAAAGATATATCTCATTGAGTAATACCTATAACTATGATTTGAGATAAATTATACCTTATACTTCCACTTCATTAAAGTATCTATCATCAATTGTTTGTGGATTGAATACAAAATCCATAATAACACCTTATTTGAGGTATTTACAATCCTCGATTTCTCCCACTTTCATTTATTTCAAACTAGAATCTTCTTGTGGGGTTCTTTTTGAAGATGTAGTATTTATTACTCCACCTATATTTCACATTTAATAAAGATTACTTTGTGGCAATTTCATCATCCCCATCATTAGCTTGAAACTTTATGGGCCACTTTGGTGTGAGGTGCTCAACCTTTCCACACCAAAAACAAGTATCTAGAAGTCTTCCTTTAAAATTTCCCTTCTCCCTTTTCATGTTTAAGGAAATTAATGATATCACTTCATCAACCTCTTCTTCTTCCTGACCGTTCTCTATAGTAATCTTCTTCAATGCCTTGAATGCCTCTTACCAAGAATTCCTCTTTACAATAACCTAATTATTATTATTTTAAATATTATATGAAACAATATTACCCTAAGATTATCTAATTTAAGCTCTTTTTTATCCTTATACTCAAGAAAAGATACTTTTATATTAAACCCTGGAGGTAATCTTCTAAATATTTGTAACTCTATAACATTTTAGTATGTATTTTCCTTTAAATATATACTATTTTAAGTAGATTGTATCACAATGAACCCCAAACTAAAAAAAATGATATAATTTATCATATCAGAAGGGTTGGGGTTAATACCCTTTATTAAAAAAGAAAAAGAAAATAGAAACCTCTTTTAAACTGGGTAATAGAAACCCATTACAAGCCCATGGGGCCAGAGGGATCAGCCCACTACAACCCAGTACAAAACCCATTACAGTAGCCCAAAAGCCCAAAGGGAGATAAACCATTACATGCCTTGAGTCCAGAGATCAGTCAATAGTCTGAGATCCAAGAGAGATAAAACCCAATACAAATCATTGAGCCATAGGGCACACGGGAAACCCAAGGAAACCCTAAAAAAAACACTGCCTAAAATGCATTCCCATCGGCTCAGTCCGCCGCCGCTGCAAACCCACACCGGAGGTCACCGCCGCAGCCGTCCGTCCTCACCGCCGTAGCGTCACCCAGATCTCAAGCCCCCAAAGAGGCCGCCTCTAGACCCACATGACCTCCGTGGTCCACCATTTCCACACACACCCTCCACCCCCATTTCCATTCCTGCCATCCGTCGACAGAACCTCCCGATCCCCGATCCACCAACCCTCACCGGAGAAGGAAGTCGCCGCTACTGGAGGGAGCTATGCTCAAAACTGAGGCACCACACCACATGCCGCAAGCTGAGCCCATCACAGATGACGCTGCCATCAAAGATAGATGATGCCACTGCACGAACCAACTGAGCCTACCTCCATCTGCAGCCACTGCAGATCTACGCCCGAACCAACGCCATCCTTGTCAAGGAGCCAGCAGACCGAATTCGCAAGGATAGGCACGATGCCGAAGATAAATAACTAATTTTAATTATTCATGATTAAAATTATTTAATGTTAAAATAGATATTATTCAAAGAAATATTGTTAAAGTATTATGTATTTTTATTAAATTAAATTGACCATTTTTATATGATTATACTAATAAAATGTTTAAATGTGCAATCAAATATGTTAAAACTCATCAGAAATTGATATGAAATAAGATTAAGAACACTTAATGTTTAAAAGGTCATTTTTTAATAAAAACATTTTTTCATTATATTTTATATTTTTAATTTAAAATTAAATTTCTATGTTTTATAATTTTAATTTGATAAAATGAACTTTATTTTTTTATTTATTATTTCAAAATTATCTTAGGGTGTTTTTTGATTTTTTTTAAAATGGTTGATTTTTTGGTGAATAGTGAAAATATCATTTTAATAGATACCATAACTTTTATGAAATCATCATGATATAAGAATGATTTAAAAAATTATAAAACCTTTGGATCAACAAAATATGTATTTAAGGAGTAAAATAAGTCATATTATGTTGAATTTAGAAACCTATGTGGGACATTTTTGGAACCTATGTGATATTTTATTCTAATAAAAAGTATTTGGCTACTTTTCTTTTAATTAAGTATTCATAAAGATACATTTGGTTTTAAATTTATTTTTAAACCATAAAACTATTAATTGTTTAATTATAAACCTATAAATATCATTTAAACTTATACTATACATGATTTTGGTTTAAATTTATTTTTATGCTTAAAAATGCATTTTTTCTAAAAACTGTTTTTGTTGCATTAAACACACTTTTATTAAAATTATTTTTTAACACCTCTAGAAATTTGATAATTTAAAATGGTCTTAAAATTTAGAATCATCATTTTCAAATTAGTTAATAATTTTCATTTAATTTTTAATCATAAAAAATAAATTACCATTGTAAAAGTTAGTCACCTCGACAAAGGTTTAAATGGTTAACATGGGATTAAATAAAAAGGCAATGCCAAAAATATCAAAAAACCATTTATTTAATTTATTTTATGAGTGTATTATTGAAATAAATTATATTATATTTTAAATTTTAATATTTTGGGCAACTTGACTTGAGTTTGAATTTAATTTTATTTTAGTAAATGAGTATTTCCAAAAGTGCCACTCCTCTCATATATAAAAGACCACATAACCACCCCACTTATCCTAAAAAATAAACCTTCTTAGCTTAATAAAACTCATAATAAAAATCTCTCCAAACCTATTTCCCACATTCTATAGGTTTTTGTCTCACCAAATTACTAAGCTAATAATGTTTATGGTGTGACCTAAAGGAGGATATCCCAAGATGAGGTACTTGTTTTAATTGAGTCCTTTCAAGTTTCTTTCTTTTTATACCACCTCAAAATATTCTATAAATATTATAAAATAATTAAATTAGTATCATTATTATACTATAATATTATTATGTTTATGGAACAACCATTATCTACATTCATTCGAGCCATTGGAAAATGAAAATGTAGCACGTCTTATGTGTGGACTACCACCTCCATCAAGGACGTATTTCATTTTTCATTACCGACTTGAATGTATGGTTTTAGAAATTAATTTAATGAATAAATATGAAATTATAACATGATTAAGCTTTTATAAAGATAATTTGGGCATTATATTGATAATATTGACAATAAATGTTCATCATAAAATTTACCACCTAAAACAATCATACTAAGACACTTCATAAGTAATAACATATTACCAGTATATTTAATTTATATTATTCATCTAAATATTTTTGATTTTGATTTATAAATTTAATTAAATATTTTCAGAAACCATTAATCTTCCATAAAAGTGATATATCACTATACAATAACATGTTCTTACTCATTCAACCATTATAACGTGTTCACGTTTTGGCCAGTTTTACCACCTATATGAACATTGATACAATGATAATCTTATAAAATAATAAGGAAAATTAAATAATAGTAATAATATTTAATAATAATTAATTTAATATTTTTTCATAATTTTGGATTGTTTACATCAAAAATTTTATCTACCTATAAATTAAATTCTTTCATTAATTAAAAAATCACCAAAAAGGAAATTGTAAATGTTTCATGAGAACCATCACCACAAGTTCCATAAAATAGATATGGGACTCTAGAAATATATAAAAAACTTGAATTTAATTAGTTTATAAATTATATAGTTGATTATCCCATGAAAAATAAGCAAGGACCAAAACTGCCAAACCGAAGCATGGAAGGGAAACTGAATTGTTAACACCCAAGTAATAATTTTTAATGATAAACAATTAATATATGGGTATTTAGGAATTAAAAATGGATATTATTATGTAAAATAACTATTAATAAGTTTATTATTAGTATTAATAATAAACATAAATTTATTATATAGTGATGTTAGAGAATTTTTGACCAATCATGAGTCTGAGGTAAGGGTTTCTTGGTCTTAATTTCAATTCATTATGACAAGTTTTATTTTTTCACCATGTTTTATTTTATATAGTTTTATTTTTATTAAATAACCCATGAATATCTTAGATTATATTTTTCATGTAATTATTTTTATTTTCAAGTCCAAATCAATTTATTTATTTCAGTTGATTTTGATTTAAGTGTTATAAAAGCTGTAAGGGTTGTTGGTCTTAATTTAAATTCTTTGAGAAATGTTTCTTATGATTCACCAATTTACTTTTATATGGTGTAAATACTATGTTAATTAATTCTTATATCTTAAACAAATTTTTATTATTAGGTGTTTTACTTTTATTTAATCTCTTAATATTCCTTGTCATTGGATTTATTACCCAAGTCGTAAGAGTTGTTGTAAACTTAATTTACTTTTATTAAGTTATAACCTTTATTCGTGAACTTCAACCTTATAATTTTGGTTTCTTCCACTCTATGATTACATTATATTTCATCCCATATTTATTTTCTATGTTTTACAAGTCTTCTTGAAATTTCACCACCCTTTGGTTCACAATTATACCAAATAGTTTCTTGTATGTGGTCTCAACATTATCTCTTATTTATAATTAATAATATTTCTTTTCCATATACATATTCTTTATATGGTTTCAAGATTGTTCTTCTCCATACTTCAATTATTGTTTAAGGAAAATTTCAATTATCTTTTACTTTCTTTAAAATGTTTTAAACAAATATTTTTAACCTTTTTTTCACATGAGAAATTTTTACATTCTTTCCAAAATTGTGAAAAAATATTATTTTTAATGTTTACTGCATGAGAACCTTTTATATCTTTTATGTTTTTTATTCATTATCAAGAATCCATTACAAGTTTCCATTATTTTTTAAATAAAACCATATTCCCATTATTCTATTAATTTTTTGTTTTAAAAATAAAGGTTAATGTTTTATAAGCATAAATAAAAGAATTTCATTACACTTATGTATATTTTTATCTTCCACTCCATATTTTCAATTCTCCAAATTATTTAATTTCAATGATTTAATACTTGGAATTATTTTAAAATTAAGGTTTTAAATGTTTTCAGATCAATCCCTTCTTGTAGATGAGATCATTTTTACTTTTTCCTGAACTCATGTAATACAATTGGATGGGAGTATTTTTTTTGGGTCAATAAGTGTCTTAAGAGTGGTTTCGAGGATTTGAAGCTCAATGTTTTAGAAGAGGATTATAACAAACCTTCTCTTTATTTCATAGTTAAACATGATTTATTACATAAAATTACACTTAATAAAACCCAAAATATTGATAGGTTTAGTGTATTTGGGGAATTAGGTACATTAAATAACAACTTAAAACAAGAAAAAACATCTTTATTGAAAACATATTTAACATTATCAAAACATTGCTTCGTATTTAACACTACATGGGATAACTTGAGGACATACATAAGAAATGGATAACTATAAAGATGATTTAGGAAATAAAAAAGGTATAACATGAAGAAAACAATTCATGTTAGAAAATAGGCATATCAATAGAGCATAAAAGGAATATGAATAATAAGGCATGATATATCATGATAATCATAACATGGAAAATGTGGAAACAACTTAAAAAATTGCATCACAAACATAAGTCAAGGCTAAACCCACCAAGAGATCATAGTGGAAAAAATTACCATATGGGAATCAGGTAAACCCCCTACCCCAACATGATGTATCATGATACTAACCATTACCCAATGCATTGGAGTGCTATATAATTCTGGGCACACCCTTCACTTTCACTTCATTCTCATGCTTAAGTGTGCCACATAGATCAATCAACATGGATTCATTAATCATCACAATTTATTAAATGATCTAAGAGTTTGGAATAAATACATATAAATCTCTAATAAAATAAGTACATGTGTATAAATGTGAATACCCATGATATAAAATGGGCATGGTATTTACTACACAATTGTTTTGGAACGGAAAATCATGGTTCAATTTCGGCAGCATAACAACGTCACATAAAAATTTATAAAATGGATTTATTAGAGAGAAAGGAGAATATAATAATTTATATATGAAATGGAAAGTAATATGGACATGTAAAGACATTTACCAACATAATTAATTGAAAAAATAAGGCGTAACATAATAAAGAAACTTGAAGAAATAGGAGAAAGGAAAGAATCCTTACTTGAATGTGTGACTCCAAAGGCTTAGAAGGGGCTTATTAAAAGCTTTTGGGAACCTTGGGAGGAATATAGGGAGTGGAGGTCACAGTATGGACGTGATCCAAGGATTTTCAGTCAAGATAAATTGGATCTTGGGTGGGTTTATATAGGAAAAGAGGGGGATTTCTTTATTATTCTGGTTTTGGACTCTACATAATAAAATATTCAAAACCACAAACCATACCATGATTTTTTCCCATGGTTTCTGAAAAAAAGAGTGTTATAAATTATTTTATAATTAAAAGGGATGAACTTATTAAAATATTACCATTGGTGATGTGGAGGTGAGTCACACTCTTAAATAAATGATTTTAAAATATTAAAATATATTATACGTCTTGGAGGAATCATAATGGATTTAAAAAATAAATCAAATAAAAATAAAATAAAATTATTTTAAATGGAAAAAATATATTTGGCAGTTTATCCCATTTATATTACTTATCACATCACTTTTAGATCATTATGATGTTATAAAACACCAAGTATATTTATACGGTATTTAATTTTTACCCGAAAATTCAGTTGTCTCAGAAAATTATGAAAAATTCATCATTAGATAATTTTGATATTCTGATTCCAAAAATAATATTCATTTTACCTAAATAATTTTCTAAATATTTGAATTTAGAAATTTAAAAATAATGACTGATATTTATTGAAAATGAGGATTTTTTGACAATAACATTTTTTGAACCATTATAAAAAATTATCTTTGACTTCATAAAAATTATATGATCATTTATATTTGATAAAAATTATTTAATAATAATATTTTATTAAAATATTATTTATTTAAAAAATATATTAATTCATAAATTCATTAATTGAATTTGAATATTAACTAAAAATACAATCTATGATTTAAAAATAATTTACAAAGTAACAATAATATGATTAAAATATATTCATTATTTTTTACAAAATAATGTAAATATTACCATTTCTAGGGTCTTGATACATATACCTTAAATAAGACATAATACTACCTAAGAGTTAGGTGTGTGATGGTGGGGATTTCATGGGGATGTTCAGCAAACATGGTTTGGGCTGTGATCTCAATGAGCTTGAACTTCTCCCGTAAATGGCTCCACTCATGATTAAGTTGTTGGATATAAGCTTGGGATTGGTCAAGGGAAAATCCTAGAAATGTTATCTCTCTAGGAAGCTTAGATAAATGGGATTTATAGGGTATGATCCTACTGGTTGAGGCCATTAGTTCCTTTGTCAATGTCAAAAGGATTTGTTAAAAACCCTATATTTATACTAGTCATGTGATCATTGTTCAATAACTATATTATCAACGGTAATGATACTTAAAATTCATCTAAATCCAACGAGATATAATAAAATAAAATATGTGCACGTGTTTTCTATAACCATAAGACATTTAATTAAATCAAGAAGGGTAATTTTATTCATAATAGTTCAGGTCGTTACAAGGATTGAACCTAGAGATGAACAATATATAGGAGGTCCACTGAATAGCCTGTGAGGGGCCACATTATAGTTTATGGGATAACTACTATACCTTTATGGTTTTTGGGCTCACTAACCAATCAGTGGGCCACTTACTAGCTGATGGAGGCCATTGACTAACCAATGGGCTCCTGAGTAGAATTTTTAAGGGAGCAATTTTTTAACTTCACCTGAAACCCCCTTTTATGACTCATCTGATTTTATCCTCCCATTCCACTCTCATAGTTCCTCATAAGTTTCCCTTCCTCTATTCCTCTTTCCATGGTGTATTTCCTTGATCCCATGCCTAAATTGACATTCCTCTAAGAAATTAGTGATCCTTAGGTAAGGACATGACTCCGTTACCTCATGTTCTTCATTTCTATTTCTATCAAGTGAGATCTCACTATTTATTTCTAATATGTTGTATTTTTAGTTATTTTTTATACTTCTTCAATTTATTCCATTTTAGCTCAAAAATAAGGATAGTATTGGAAGTGTATACTCCTATGAGGATAAGGTAGGTGGTCCCTATGTTTTTCCTCTAGTATTTCTTAAATTTTAAGTTCACGAGTTATTAATTCACACAAATATATTGTGAATTGAACCTATATTTTAACTGAAGGCTTAAATATGACATTTTTATTTTCCTATACTATAAAATAATATGTAAATTGATTACCTTAAAGGTGATATCAAGGGGATGGCTCACATGAGGTGTTAACCCTATAAGATGTTGATGTAAAGTGGGATACTAGAATGGTTAGTGATGAATTGGAAATAGGAAAATTATAAAAGGTAAAAGTGGTTGTAGGTTAAGTATATATTTATATTATGAAATATAAAATGATAAAAGTTACTTGAAATTGATTTGTGTGTTGTGAAATGGTAAATTGATGACACATTCCTGAATATTGACACACTTTATTTATTATGCTAATGAACTGGTATGGTGGGTGATCTCAAGGGGTTTCCCTAGTTTAGAATTGGAACCTAAAGTGGTTAAGTGTTATGGTAAACAAGAATGGATTCTCAGGAAATAAAAGGAGAGATCATGAAAATGATATTGATGTGGTAAATCGGTAAACATTAGTTTATAAAATGGGTAATTATTATTATGATGGGAATTAATGGATCATGAATTTAAGTGAAGTTATATAGTGAATTGGTGAATGTTAAAATGTGAAATGGGATCAATATAGTAAATGGTAAATGATGATGAGTTTGTAAATGCATAATGAAGTATTAACTTGAAATACCTCATTATGAAGTGTTATTGATATGAAATTGGTAAACACCCTTGGGATGGTATTGATATATTTATATGATAAACATACTTGTGGGATGTATTAATATTTTTTTATGGTAAAATATCTTGGGGGTGCTCTTGATATATTTGTATGATACACACCCTTAATGTAACATCCCAAAAATCTAAAGTAGAAACATTGTATTCAATAGCTGTATGACACAGAACACCAAACATGTAAGGGAATATAATATCCAGAGAATTTATATTATATTTAATATTTTAAATAAATTCAATATATTATATAGATTGAAATACATGTGATACTGGGATAGAATACAACATACACAATAATAAATTTCTTCAATGGCTTGCGTTGCACATAAGTTCGAGTTTTACCAGACAATAATATATTATTAAAATATTATTATTTAATATAATAAGACATAAACTAGTTGTTATAAATAGTATTGAATAACTTTTGAAAATATATGGCTTACAAAAATATAATATGAATTCATAAGTTACAAATTAATTAGAAATGAATATAAGAGCTAATTGAAAATAAAGGGAATATTTTATAAAAAACTATTTTTATGCTCACAAAGCTATTTTATCATATTAAGTTAAATTAATTATAATTAGTGAGTGATATTAATGTAATATATATTTATATATTATGTATTAAATAAAATAATTTTGATTTTCATTCAATATATTTGATAATTATAAGATAACAATAAACCCAATTTTACACATAAAAACCTATATTTTTATCAAGGCATTTTTACCGCCTTTTAATAGAGAACCTATATTAAATTCAATTTTTTGAAATTTTATAGCTTCTATATGTAAAAATAAACTTTATATTTTTTAGAGAAACATAAAAATTAGGTTAGTGTTAATTTTTGGAATTTTTTTATGAAGTTTTATTTTTTAATGAATAGTGAAAAATACTGAATTTTAGTTCAAAATTTCTTTTTTCATATGACTTATTTATAAGGATAAATTATATTTTAAATTGGTTTTAAAGTTTTATTAGATCATATTTTTATCAATTCAACCAATTTTGGTCATTTTAATCAATTTCATTTTGAAATTGACTATAAAAACATACCAACCTTTTGGGCATTTTTACTTTAAAAACCCGTATTGTTGCCCTATCTACAAGATTAAATTTAAATTAATTTATGCCAATTTTGTGATTGGAATTTGGAAAAATGGATTAAATATTTGGAATAAGAATAATTTATAATTTATAATAAGGTAAAATTATAGTTTTACCAAAAATATTAGTGAATGTAATTAAAATTAATTATAATGATTAAGGTAAAATTAAGCTTAATAAGGGACTAAACCTTAATCTTAAGGGCCCAAATGAACTATAAACCTATCCAAGATCTATTGGATGGATATATTTAGACCCTATCCCTAACTTTATCTAATTTTTTCTATTATGGTATCCAATTTCAATGTGAAAAATGTGTATGGAATTCCTTAGTCAAAATATTATAAGAGTGCCACTCCTCCACTATAAAGGATCTCCTCTCCCCCCACTCCCTCAAACCTCTCAAGCCACTTTGTCTTGAATTTTTTTCTAAAATATATCCTAAAAATAAATCCACTCACCCTAGAATCCTCACCTTTTGTAAAAATAAATCTATGGAATCCCTTTGGTGTAAACCAAAAGGAGTTACCCGAATAAGAGGTAACAAACTTCCTCAAGATTTTTAGTTTTATTTCCATTATCCACTCAATAAAATATTTTTATTAAATGATTATAGAAGAAAAGTATAATAAATATACTAGGATGTTTCTATGTTAATTTTTATACCTACACTTACACACACTCCCATCTAATGGGTAACAAACATACAATTTATGTGAACAGTGAACTACCGACTCATGAAATGATGATTTTTTGTTCTTCCTTTACCACATTTCATGGTGGAAATTATGATGGAAACTATGTTTATATATATTAAATATTATATTTATAATTTCTTTTTACTTATATAATTCTTTTATAAGACATATATTTATGCACTTCATTTTGTTTGAATACAATAACATCATCCGTGGAAGTGTGGTCAAACGTCTCGTAAAAGCGACGTGATTCATTCACACGATACATGGAATGTATAAAGGAATATTTTAATTAAAAATATATGGAAAAGAAAAAAATATATTATGTTAATTACATAATTAACATTTTATAAATATAATATATATCATTTTCTTTATTACCCTTTCACACACTTAAAAAGTGATAACGTCATTTGTGGATGTGTGGATTACCACCTCCTTGACATGATATGATTCCTTTTAACTCACAATAATTATATATATAAGTATATATGATTAAATAATATGGTATTTATGATATAATTATCATTCTATAAAGATACAATTCTACTTACCTTCTTTCCATAATGATCATTTAAAAATGAGAACGTTACTTATGTGTATGTATGAGCTACCGTCACCAGGATGGTAATGTTGATTCATTTTTCATAAACATATTTAATGATTATTTTTAAAAGTATAATATATGTATAAATATGATAAATATTTCATTATTATTATTCTGGATATTTTTATGTAATGACCCATTTGGCCATAGTTGACCTACCAAAGTTGTTTTTGACACATAAACTGAATTTGGTCAAAAGACCTGACATAAACTTAATTGATAAAGTAGTTGTATAAAACATGGTAAAAATTGAAATTAAAGTAATGATAAACATAATAAAGGTTCCTAATCAAGTAAATAATTAACATAATTTTATTATACATGAAGTTAAAGGTGTTCACCCAAAAGGAAACACAAGGTATGCGATTTCATCTCAATTTACATTCCATTGAGACTTATTTGTTGTTATGCATATAGTTTCTTTTACATGGTGTATATACTACCATTTGAAATGTTATATAATGAAAATATTTATCCTCATGATATTATAAGTTTCATTTAATGTTATTACTTCATGGATATTATGATTCAAATGTTTCAAAGTGGTACGAGACACTTTAGAATATTTAAAGATCATTATCCTAAAGAACATTTTTAATGATTATATTTGTAATCTCACTTCCTTTTACGATTGTTAAATTAATATTGAAATAATAAATTTATTTTTTTGCACCTAATTTATTATAAATGGTGTAAATTCCTCCATTTTTTCATATAATATCACGATTCAATCATTCTTCATGATATTTTTAGTTTTAATTTTTATTATTTCATCTAAGGGGTGTAAGAACCCGATTTTTCTCTCAGGTATGGTTCCTTTAAATTTCGGTATAATTATTTATTTTGGACCCAATATGGATACATAATGAGTTAGTGAAGGTCTCAGGGGTCTTTGGGGCTTGTTTGGGGCCCAGAACCCAAATTTTTGGAAAAAATAGTCCTGACACACAGTTAGAGTAAACCGTGCAGAGAGGATGCATGGTTAGTCTAAACCATGCAGGTGAAAAAAAATTTAGGATAGGGACTTATTTCATGTTTTGTGCATATTTTCCCTAAATTTGTGACCTAACCATGTGTTACACATATTCCTATAGGTACCCATGCATGTTTTGCGCATAGTTTGGTAAACAGTGCGAACAAACAATGCACAGGCTAAATTTTGGGTAATTTTTCATTTTTTCCCTTAATGATCTAATTAATCCCCTCAGTTTCCATAATTCAATCGCCAGTGGGATTAACCTCTATTTCCTTCATTTTTGATATTTTTTAAGTCTTAACCTAAGGATCAAGATACATCCTTCATTTGGGATCCATTTGATCTTACATTCATCACGTTATATGCATAACGGTAAGTACTTGAGTCCTTTTGATCCATTCTTCATATCTCTTACTCTTAACCTAGTTATCAAGGTGTAAGATTTTTTAAATTTTCCTTAAATATACTCTATGACATGATGAATTAGAGTTGAATACTAGATGAGTAGATTCATACAAGCCTAAGGTGGGTGGTCTATAATTCATCCCTCAAGTTTGTTGATTTTGGAATTGCCATAAAGGGTCCTCCAATTTCATCAGGTGTATTTTATTAAATTTATATGCTATGATTATAATTATTAGAACTACCTAGTTATGCTCTTTTTAAGTATGTGATTATTTGTTTGTGTTTACATCCCCAACTCTATCCATACCATGTATGATGATTTTCTATAATTTTCATTTTAGTGTCTTGACACATTTGAGTCGCCGTTTGGGTGTGTCTTAGGTTGACCTTTATAAGGGTAAAATTTTCTATATTAAATGGCTTGATTAAAATTGTGAATTTCATAATATAAAGTACCATATATGATCACAGCTTGACCCACCTAAGGTAAGTGATTCAATTTGATAATTAAATGTGAAACAAAAATTAGAAAGTATACTAAGTATATGACTTGGAATTTTTAAATGTAATTGAATAATAGGTCGCATGTCTATAGAACCCCTTACCATGTTATTGGAAGGTAGTAGAGTGAACCTTTATTTTTGAAAATTCCTTAAATGTATTAGATTAATCGTTGCATTCTACATAGCCCTATCACACTAATTAATGGAAAGGCTTGAACTGAATGGAATATTATATGACTTCATTATCAAAATAGGAGTGACCTGACTCGAGATTGCCTTGGATTCCTGAGGGAATGCCTTGATCACTTGAAGATCCCATTCCAAATTCAAGGATATGGATTGCTTAAGTTGATACCCACCTAGAAACTAATCTTTTTTTAACTTTGGATTATCGGTATGACACCATAGGATCCCTCTTGTATTACTACAGGATCCCTTGGATATACTCCTTGGATCCAACATTGACAAGTAGGTTCCATGGTTAAAACCCATTAGGCTCAGTCATTTCTTATCCCCATTTTACCTTGGATTAACTTCTAGGACTCGGTAGTCATCTTATTGTGAAATTACTTGTACTGTGCTCCTTAGATTACACTCTTACCCTTAGCCAGGATACATTCATTACTAAGTTGGAAACCCTTGAGGTCTATGTTTCCTTGGTTATTACCTTGGAACTTCATTATTAAATATCATTACATTTTTCCTTGTTACATATTGGAACCTTTACTATTTATAACATGCGACTTATTTATGAACTGGTAATAATAAAATAATGAACTACTAACATGTTCAGAAACTAGCTGAGGGATGAAGTAGGTAATTGGGTATTAATTACATTGTAATACTTTACCTTATATAAGTATGACTACAAACTATTAAATTTCTATTACATTGGCCGATTGTTATAGAAACCATTAGTGGTGGACCATTGAGATTTATCTCACACCCTCTCCGGGTGCCATTTGGTACCCAAGAGAGATTTCATGTATGCAGGTGTTGATAAAGGGAAGCATAATGCTTCAGACAATTGAGTGCTTACTATGCTTGGATGGAGCTGGTAGTAGATGACTGAGCTGTATCTTGGGATGCTTTGGATAGTTTATGTATTTCCTTTTTCTACATTGGGTTTTTCATGTATTTTTTCTACTTTGTATCCATGTTTTATAGATTACTAGATACATGAAATATCATCATCAGTTGTTGTATGTTATTCCACTTATTTCAATTATTATTATCCTTATCTATTTTCAATGTGCCTAATATTTACTTATATTGATTCCTCTATTTACCTCTATTTATATTTATCCATTGTGCTACACTATGGTAATAAGGGAATAGTCTCCCCATAGACAGACCCTAGACCCTCACTTCTAGTTGGAAACCTCTAGCATTTAGGGAGTTATGCTTGAGGCCATGTGGCCCACCAGTCTCAGGGCCCCTATTAAGTGGAATATGAGTCTAGGAAGTCACAAAGTCGTATCAAAGGGGTTCCTTTCTTTCTTTACTATTTAGAGACAATATATTGGAGATTAGGAATGCATGGAACTTGGTCATAAGTCATGCTTGGGCATTGCGAACCCATGTTTGGGGTAAATGATGAGTTTCCTAAAATACAATTGTTGTTATGTTTTTTCCTATTACAGTTGATATCATTTCACCATTAGGTGATGCACATACTGTGTGGTGTTGTTGATTTTTCTTCTGATTGAGAATCTATTTTAACCTTGGTCCGATGAAATGAGGGCAAGGATCATTGTTACATGCATCATATAGGCACCTAGAATTCACACTTCATGTGTATTTCCATGCCATATAGGTGCATTTAACTACTTTTATTTCTTGATATGCCTATTATTTTTGAGTGATCCTTTCTTGTATATATGCTTGTACTGCTTTTGGACTGTGATTGAGTGATTTCCTATTTCAATTCATGAGGTGTTATGGGTGCTCGTGGGATGGAATGAGTAATTTACCAAATCAAGCCTTCTATTAGAAATTCAAGTGGCTGTTAATCTTAGTGATAAGGAGTATGGCCCCTGATTCACTAGGGAAAACAAGTCATTTTAAAGGAACCTTGATACAAGTTATAAGGAAATGAAAACATAAAAGTGGAATGGTTTCATGTCCATATCCTACCTTGTACTTTTTATGAAAGGTAAAAGTGTGAAACTAGTAATTAAATGTTAAATGAAACAAAACGGTTTCTATTAAATGATGAGGCTAGGTAATATTGTACCTTAACCTATTGGAGCCCTTAAAGATAATAACTAAACACATACTGATACCTGGTTTTCTAAGTGGGTACTTGGGGTAGTATTCCTTGGGTAGTGAGTTTTATTACATTCAGCTTCTACTAGTGATGCTATATTAATTCTTCTAAGTTTTTTCTGAGGTGTGTGATTAGAATTTTTAGACTAATGCAACCATGATGTCCTCATGTCATATTCTAGGAAGTTGGTGAGGACCATGCTCCAAACATGGTGGGCCCTAATCCACCATTCTTACCACCAGGAGTGCCACTGGAGGCACTTCCTGTTGTACCTAATCTAGTCAATGATGCCCAAGTCCATGATAGTTTCCTATGTATGATGTAGTCCATACATGGTACTCCATGAGATACACCTACGATGGATGATTTAACTCATGAGTTCTAGTTGCGACATCCTCTCACCTTTTTGAGGGATGGAGGTCTATAAGCTACTGAGTCTTGGATATAGGCCACTCTGTCTATCTTTGATCATATGGAGATGACTCTAGAGTGGAGGGTCAAACTTGCTACTTACATGCCACATGGTTCATCCAAGTGCTGGTGGGATGTGATTACCCAAGCTAGTCATCATCAGGGCATCTTATGGGTTGATTTACAAACTACCTTCAATGATCAATTAATTTTCTAGACACTGAGATCCAACAAAGATAGAGAGTTCATGCATCTCGAGTAGGGTTCTATGTCAGTTGTGGAGTATTCAGAATGTTTCATAGAGTTTTAGTTCTTTATACCGCCTCTAGCTGGTGATGAGATTTCACATGCTAGACACTTTGAGGATGATATTATGTATTCCATTAATACATAGGTGAATGTATTTTTCATACCTACTTTTTTTTGAAATATTTAATCATACTCTTATCACTGAGAACAACCTAAGGGATGGTAATAGCACTGCACAAAGCAGATTAGTGCTACGGTAGGCCATTAGCTCTCCCAGTGGTAGGAAATGTTAACTCGAGGGTTCTCGTCAGGGAAGCAACAAGAAAAGTACCCATTTTGGTAACTCCATGGTGTGTCATTAGTTTAGAATATGGGGGAACCTAAAGCCTCATTGTGATAGAGATACAATGGAGTGCTGGTCTTGTGGCCGTATGGGGCATCTTCAGAGATTCTGCAGGACCTTTCTACCAGCTTTGGGTGGAAAAGGATTTGTTCTAGCTCCACCTTCAGGAGCAGGATATTTTGTGTCACATCATGTGGGGAGTTAGAATAACACCAGTAGGACTAGCGAAGGAGGAGGTCGTGGATGTGGTATCCAAACCCTTGATCACCAACTGTACCAACTGAGCAGTTGTGATCGTGGGAGTCTAGATGTTGCACAGGGCCATGGATCAGGCCAGTTACATGCACTGTAGTTGATACCCAAGGATTAGGCTATGGGACCATCTACAGTATGGGGTACTATTCTAATGGATTATACTATAGTATCTTCTTTATTTGATATAGGTTATTTGAACTATTTTATCTCTGTATCTATCATGAAAATTCTTGGACTGGACATACAATATTACTGTGGTTTAATGAACCTAGATACACCATTATGAGGGCGGTCAAAGGGCATATGCCAATGTAGGGACCATCCCCTTGAGGTATGAAGTTACCCTTTCTTATGGAACCTCTTCGTTATCAAGATGACTGACTTCGATGTCATTCTCAAGATGGATTGGTTGATTCAGTATCATGATTTTTAGACTACTATCACTATAGGGTATCATTTACATCACTAGAGGGTAGTAGTTATCTACATAAGGGTGAGTGGGATGTACATGACAGTAGAGCAGGACCAGAGCATCATGGTCTATGTGGTGTGACTGCCCATGTTGAAAATATCTTCATCGAGGATCAAGGATTAGGCCAGGCTGAATTTCCTCTAGTAGTATAATTTTTTAGGGATGTTTTTCCCATTGAATTTTCTAGTTTACCTCCTCAGAGAGAGGTAGAGTTTACGATCGAGCTTGTTCTAGGAGAATCTCCAATGTCTATTACTCTATACAATATGGAACCTACAGAGCTTCAGGAGCTCAAACTATAATTATATAATTTAGAGGCCAAAGGTTTTATACATCCCAGTATATCCTATTGGGGTTCTCCCATGTTTTTATCCAAGAAAGTGGATGGAACCTTATGTATATGCATGAATTACAGAAGGTTGAACCAAAATTATGGTCAAGAATTGGTATCCACTTCCTTGAATAGATGGTTTCTTTGACAAGATATAAGGAGCTAGGGTCTTCTCTCGGATCAAAATGAGGTCGAGATATCTCCGAGTGTGAGTAAGGCCATCAAACATACCTTGTACAACCTTCCATAATAGGTATTTTCTATATGAGTACCTTGTTATTCCATTCAGTCTTACAAATATACCCTCCATTTTCACACATCTAATGAATAGGGTGTTCCACCCCTATTTGGATTCTTTTGTCATAGCCTTTGTGGATATCATCTTGGTGTATTATAACAATCGTAGAGACCATGCCAATCACCTTGATATTGTTATAAGTTCACTGAGAGAGAATTATCTTTATGACAATCTTGATAAGTTCCACTTTTGGATTAATAAATTTCGCTTCTTTGGTTATGTTATTCCTGAATTAGGTGTATCTATTGACCCTGAGAAGGTTAGTGATGTGTTTTATTGGGAGAAAACCAAGAATGTGTTTGTTATACATAGTTTCTTGGGGCTGGAGAGATATTACAAGTGTTTCATACAATACTTATCATGCCTTAATTCACCTCTTACTAGCCTTAAAAAGAAGGGTGTTATGTTTCTATGGTCAGAAGGGTGCTAGAAATCCTTTTAGGAGCTGAAAGGGAGGATTGTCTCAACACCCATTCTTATCCTACCAAAGCCTAGTAGAGGTTATATCATCTTCTTTGATGCATTAAGCATCAAACTAGGAACAATGCTGATGTAGTAGGACATAGTCTTTACATACAAATCATGATAATTGAGGCCTCATGAGAGAAACTACCCAAGGAATGACCTTGATCTACCAGAAAATTTCCATGACTTATATTGCTGGAAACACTATCTGTTAGGTGAGTACTTTTTGGTGTACATAGACCACAAGAGAATCAAATATATCTTTTCAAAATGTGACTTGAATCTCAAATAACAAAGATGGGTTGAATATATTCAGTCTTTTGATTTTGAGCTTGCCTATATGCCTAGAAAGGGAAACATAGTTGCTGATGCGATGAGTTAAAAAACTTAATCACCGGGCATATGGGAATCCAGTGAAGAATTAAAATTAATGGCCCTCTTCTCTAAGATGCATATAGAGTTTCATTATAGTCATAATAAATATTACCTCTTATCCTTGACAGTTACCTCTTCCCTCCTAGAAAAGGTGAAAGGTAGAAAACTTTTAGACCCCGGGGGCTTGGTTCTCTATGAGAGTATATCAGGAGATAACCCACCTCCATATTGGTATGTGAACTGGGATAATATCCTAAATATTCATGGGTGTGTCTATGTTCCTACAGATATGATATAGGATTTGATGTAAGACTCCCACACTTCTTAGTGACAAGTTCATCTTGGAATCTCTAAAATATATTGAGATATGCAATGGCTGTATTGGTGGCCTAAGATGAAATGTTAGATTACAGGCTTTATCAGTAGGTGTTACACCTGTCAGTAGGTGAAGGTGGAGTACTAGAGACCTATAGGCTTGTTACAACCACTTCTAATCCTGAAATGGAAATGGGAAGATGTTGCTGTGGACTTTGTAGTTGGGTTACCTATGTCACTAAGGGGTATATGGGTATTTGTTGAACAACTAATGAAAGTAGCCCACCTCATTCTTATTTGGGATAATTTCTCAGTTTATAAGATGGGAAGAATATATGTACATGAGATCATATGACTACACAAGGTCCCTCATACTATAATTTTAGATAGGGATTCTCATTTACAATCAAGGTTTAGGTAGGGTTTTTAGAAAGCTATGGGTACACAGGTTCTTCTAAGTACAAATTTTCATCCTTAGACCAATGGAAAATCTAAAAAGATAAAATAGGTTTTAGAGGAAATTATCCAAGCATGTGTCCTTGATTTCAATAGTTCTTGGTAGAATAATATTACTCTCTTCATGTTCACTGATAATAATATATTTTAGGGGAAAATTTAGATGGATCCTTTTGAGGCCTTATATGGTAGGCTATTCCATTCGACCCTGTACTGGCTAGAGGCAGGTGAGGTAGCCCTACTAGGTCCTCATCTCGTACAGGAGACCTAAGAGTAAGTTAAGCTAATTAGGAAGCATATGGCTACTAATAAGTCTAGATAGAAATCTTATAATGATATCTATCGACAACCTCTAGAGTTTGAGGTTGGGGATTGTGTTTTACTTTGGGTATCGCTGAGGAAGTTAAGTTAGATGCTAATTCTACCTTTGAGCAGTATCCAGTATGAATCGTTGACTGGAGCACGAAGGATATCTGAGGATAATATATCACTATAGTATGGATAGTATGGTAGCATGACCACATCCAAGATCAGACTTGGGAGTGCGAGGCTGACACACGTGCCCAATGGCCAGATTTATTCTCCGATAGTGTTTCACCACCATTGAAAGGTGAACTCGGGGGTGAGTTCTTTTAAGGGGGGAAGACTGTAAGAACCTAATTTTCACTCAGGTATATATCCTTTAAATTTTAGTCTAATTATTTATTTTGGACTCAATATGGATACTTAATGAGTTAGCGAAGTTCTCAGGGGTTTTTGGGGCTCGTTCAGGGCCTATAACCCAAATTTTTGGGACAAATGGTCCCGTCACATGGTTAGAGTAAACTGTGAAGGGAGGATGCACGATAGTCTAAACTGTGCAGGTGGCATAATTTATCTAATAGATCCTTACTGTATGGTTGGTTCATGGTTTCACTAATTGTGCGACCTAACCATGTGGCATGCCCCTTTCTCCAGGTACCCATGTCTTTTTTGTGCACAATTTGGAAAATTGTAACGACCTGATCATTTATGAAAAAAATTCCATTTATTTTAATGTCTTATGGATATAGAAAACACATGCACTCTTTTTTTATTATTATTGGGTTTAAATGGACATTAAGTATCAATACTGTTTAAAAAATAGCCACTGAACAATGATCACACAACTAATATAAATATAAGGTTTTAACAAATCCTTTCGACACAAACAAAGGAGATGATGGCCTCATCCAGTAGACTTAGGCCATACGAAGTTCATTTTCCAGAGCTCAAAAAGAAGGTAGTTTCATTGGGATTATCTCATGACCAAGCCCAAGATGAGCTTCAAAACGTTAATCTTGAATGGAATCACCTACAGGAGAAGTTCAAGTTAATAGAGATTACCACCCAGGTGATGTTATCCGAGCTGCCCCAAGAGTTTGTCACCATCGCAGACCTTACCCTTAGGTCTTATGTGGGTGTTATAAGGGGTTATTTAATAAGGTATTAGTTAATTATTATGTAATACCTTTTTATAAATAAAATTCTTATTCCATCAATTCCTTTATGGGAGTAGTATTTCTTAAAAAAATGATGAATTTGATAAATTGATTTTTTAGGTAAAAATGGTACTTTTGAGAAATATATACATTTTTATATTAAAATATGGTTTTTATTAATAATATTATAAAAAAAATTCTTATAAATTATGATTATATCAGTTCCTTATCTGTAAATGATTAGGTAATCAGTTTGATAAGTGTTATATTTTTATACGATAAAACAGAAAGTGTATTTTTGTAGAATTTAATTTAAGGAATTAATGAATTTTTTAAATAATTAATATTTTAATAAAATATTATTATCAAATTAATTTTATTAATAACAAATTAGTATATAATTTTTATGAAGTCAAATGTAATTTTTATTAAGGTTTAAAAACTGTTTTTGTGAAAACCCGTCAATTTTCAAAAAATGTCAGTTATAATTTTAAAAGTGAAAATTCATATATTTAGAAAATTATTTAGAAAAAATGAATATTATTTTTGGAATTAGGATGTCTAAATTATTATATGGTGAATTTTTCATAATTTTCTGATACAATCAAATTTATTGGTAAAATCTAAATAATATATGAATATATATTGTGTTTTATGACATCATAATGACCTAATAGTGATGTAATAAATACCATAAATGGAATATTATACAATATATATGTTTTAAAATTAAAATAATGTTATTTTAGATTTATTTTACTTATTTTATAATTCCTTAGAGAATCCTCCAAAATGTATAATATATTTTATGATTTTGTATTCATTTCCTTGAGGGTGTGACTCACCTACACATAAGCAAGAATAATATTTTCATATATTTGGCCCTTTTACTAATAAAATAATATTTTACATTCCCCTTGGCTAGAAACCATGGGCAAAAACCATGGTTTAATTTGTGGATTTGAATATTTTAGTGTGTAGTGTCCAAAACCCAATTAATAAAGAATCCACCATCCTTTCCTATATAAACCCACCCAATCACCCATTCCTCTTCACTAAAACTCCTTTAAGCTTTTCCACACTCTACTCTACACTCCCTAGAGTCCTCCAAAGGTGTCCCCAAACTCCCAATAAGCCTCTTCCAAGCCTTTGGGATCAAACATCTAAGTAAGAGTTTCCTTCCTTTCTCATTTTTATCCAAGTTTCCTTATATTGTTACACCCTTTCATTTTCAATTAAAAATTATAGGGTATAATTTCACACCTCCCCCATACTACCCTTATTATTTTTTATATGATGTGAGACCTCTTTCTCTCATTTATCCCTCCTATGTACACCTGTTACCATGCCGAAATTTCATAAGAGTTATTCCATTTCTCCTATTTCTTCAAGTTTCTTTATTATGTTTGTATGATGTGAGACCTCGTTCTCCCTCATTAATCCCTCCTATTTACACCCGTTACCATGCCAAAATTTTGTAAGAGTTATTCCATTTCTCCAATTTCTTCAAGTTTCTTTATTATGTTATGCCTTCTATTTCCAAATTCCTTATGTTGGGACATGTATTTATATGATCCCATTACTTCCCATTTCATGCTTAAATTATGAGAGACCCCTTTATTTCTCATCAACACATTTTATGAATCCCCATGTGATGCCGTTGTGCTGCTGAAATTGCACCACAATTTTGCCTGCCAAAATCATTGTGTAGTGAATACCATACCCATTTCTCTATCAAGGCTATTCACTTTTATTCACATATAGTTATTGATTACAAAATTAAATGTATGTATTACATATTCTTCGATCGTGGAATAAATGATGATTTTTAAGATATCTCTGTTATATGATCTATGTGGCACACTTAAGCATGATATTAAAATGTTCATGAAGGGTGAACGTTGATAGTGCTCCAATACATTGAGTAATGTTTAGTATCATGATATATCATATTGGGATAGGGGTTTACCTAATTCATTTATAGGACTTTTTTCCATCATGTTGGGATATGGTTTTACCTGATTCATTTATGTTAATGATGCAATGTTTTAAGTTGTTTCTACATTTCCATGTTATGATAATCATGCTATATCATGCCTTTATGTTCATGTTTCTCTTATGATCCATTGATATTTTTGTTGCCTAAAATGTATTGTATTCTTCATGTTATGCCTTATTTACTCCCCTATTGGGCTTTATAGCTCACCATTTTCTTATGTATGTCCTCAGGTTATCCCATGCAATGATAAGTATGAAGGAATTCTGTGGTCATGTAAAATATTTTTTCAATAAAGATGTTGTATTTTATGTCTTAAGTTTTCATGTAATGTTCCTAATCCCCAAAGACACTAGACCTATCGATAATCTAGGTTGTATTAAGTGAAATTTTATGTAATAAATCATGTCTAAATATGAAATAAAGAGAAGGGTTGTTATAGTTGGTATCAGAGGATAGGTTTAGTTATTTTTGGGATTAGGATTATAAAATCCTAGTGAAAGAATTAGGGAAAATACTAAGTATAAGAAAATAATAAATAATTTTTTTGTGAGTATAGAGTAAGTTTTTTATCAAGAAAATACATCCCTATATGGATATGAACAAGTAGAGGTGGCTCTGGCACAAATGTATGTAGGGGTAAAACCTGAAAACACCGACTTAAGCTAGACTCAAATGGGAACTAGAGAATGACAATGGGCCTTACTGCACTCTTGGTTCGACACTCTCAGGGGATATGATTCGGTAAATTCATAAGCTTAGTATGAACCATTATCAATGGAACCAAAAAAAACCCATAAGAATATATGTTTGGAAATAGATCATGGATAACATATATTGAAGCCTAAAAATTCATAAGTTAAGGAACTAAATTTAATTTATAATTTATCCCTTTTTTCATTGGATTCCCCTTTATGTGTTTAATAGTTTAAAATAATTACCCCTAATTTTCCTTTTATTCTATCCAATGGTCTATAATAGGAGGGCTCAGGCAAACAACCAATGCGAAGATTAATGTGATGACTGTTCTAATGAGATGCACAATCTGATGGGAGTGGAAAACAAAAACTTTGTCACAATACTCTCTTAGTTAACTGATGTTTTGCATAGAAACATGGGTCAAGAGGAATTTCCAACCCAACCTAGGTAATAAAAAGTCACAATCGAGAGAATCATGAGATAAAGGCTTCATACTTTCAATGGATCATCTGATCCCTCAATCGTCGGAAAATGGATCAACTACATTGACAAGATATTCTCCATACTTCAATGTTATGAACAAGATAAGGTTATTTTGTATGATTATTTTATGAAGGGTGGATATGATCAATGATGTAAATTGATAAAAAATACAAAGTTTGAGGAAGAGATCGTGGTGATGGGATGAAAGGATTTCTAGAAAATTTTTTTCGATAAATATTTTCCCTGTATCCTCCATCTTAAGATTTACACTCAAGTAAATGGAAGATGAATCTGTTGGGACGTATGAGGTAAAATTTACCAAACTTGCATGATACACCTTTGGTTTTATCATTACCTCTAAATTCAAGGTTGACTGCTTCTTTGGTGGGATAAAACCTAGCCTATAGAAATCCCTAATGATCCAAAACTTTGATAGCTATGAGGAGATTGTTCGATGTTACCTCAAAGTCAAGATAGAGATCATCAAATCTTATGGGTATCATGGGGATAAGAATCCAAAAGTGGACTTTAATTATGGTGGTCTGATGGATAAATCCAACGGTGCTAAGAAATTACAGCATCCCACTTTCCAAAGGTGCAAAAAGAAACACTCTAGAAATTGTGTGAAGGGGATGAGGAAATGATTTAGGTGTGAGAAGGAAAGGCACCAAGCCAAATATTTATGACAAGAAAAATCCACTATTGTGATAGTGAAAAGGAACACTCCATTCAATCCTCAACGCATTGTTCATTGCTATAACTACAAAGAATTGAGGCACTTTGAAAACCAGTACCCTAAGATAAGGGTTTTTTGAGGCAAAAAATAAAATCCAAGGTAGAAAGGGTGAGCTTTTTCCATCACTATCACCGACGTGAATCAAAAAAATGAAGTGGTGAGAGGTACACTAGTTATTCATTCAAGAATAAAAAACATACCTTTTGATTCTAGTTCTATGCATTATTTTATATCCTGAAAGTTTAGTAGAACAATCCAAATATCACCACAAAGAATGGAAGTAGAGATGTAAATAAAAATGGAAAATTATGAAATTATTGCATCCCATGAATATAACTCCTCCCCTATCACAATTTGTGGATTTAACTTCCTAGTGAACCTTATCATACTAACCTTGGTGAAATTTGATACAATTCTTGGCATGGATTGGATTTTCCTATATAGAGACAACATAAATTGTCATGAGAGGGAAATCACTCTCCATATGGTGAATCAACCCATGATTATATACAAGTGCAAGGAGGAGGATGAATCTTATTTAGTACCATCATCTCAACTATGGATATTACTTCCCTATGATCACATATATCTTTTTCAGATGATTGAGTCTAAGGAAGGAACCATTCTTGAAGACATGCCTATTGTGAGGGAATTCGTTGATGTGTTTCCCGGGGAATTTCCTGGTCTTCCTCCTAGAAGAGATGTTGAATTATCAATTGATCTTATAATTGGGGCATTTCCAATATCCAAGTCTCCATATAGAATGGATTTTGTGGAGCTTTAGGAGCTAAAAAAACAACTACTGGAGAATCTAGATAAAGGGTTTATTGCCCAACTGCTTCACCATGGGGTGAACCAGTCCTCTTCATTAAGAATATGGATGGGTCAATGTTCCTTTTCATTGATTATCACGAGTTCAACAAAATCATGATAAAGAACAAGTATCCTTTTCCATGAATTGATGACTTGTTTGATCAACTACATGGAGCATAATACTTCTCCAAGGTGGATCTACAGTCAGGATACTACCAATTAATGGTGAAGAAGGAGGATATCCCAAAGTCTGTTTTTCATATAAGGTATAAGCACTATGAATTCATAGTAATTCCTTTTATATTCACCAATTCTCTAACAATCTTCATGTACTTTATTAATAGAATCTGTAGAGATTACCTTAACAAATTTGTGGTAGTATTTATAGATAATATTCAAATATACTCCCAAACCAAGGAGGATCATGAGGATTACCTAAGCACTATAATAGAGAACTTGCGAAAGGATAAGATCTATGAAAAGTAACCCATGTTTTAGTTTTGGTTGAAGGAAGTATCATTCTTGGGGCAATCGTCAAAAGCAATGAGATATCTATGGATCCTTCCAAAACAAAAGAAATTGAGGGTTGGTCGAGGCCTACATCTGTGATGGATATCCATAGCTTCCTGGGGTAGGATAGATATTATCACCAATTTGTGAGAAATTTATTATGATTGTCAAACTCTCTTACCAAGCTAACTCATAAGGGAGTTAAGTTTTCTTATAATGATGAATGTTAAGAAAGTTTCATGGAGTTGAAGAAGAGGCTTATCACTACCCCTATTCTCACACTACCGAAAAGTTGGGAGATTTTCATAATCTTAAACAATGCTTCGAAGAAGGACCTAGGTTGTGTGTTGATTCAAAATGACAAAGTCATCTCCTATGCCTCAAGGCAGTTGAAAATTCATGAGAAAAACTATCCCACGCATGATCTGGAGTTGGTAGTTGGGATATTTGCATTGAAAATATGGATTCATTATCTCTTTAGGGAAAAGCGTGAAATATATAAGGATCACAAAAGTCTCAAATATATATTCACATAGAAATAGATGAACATGTTCCAAAAAAGATGGTTAGAGCTCATCCAGGATTATGACTGCTCAATCCATTGCCACTGTGGGAAAGCGAACAAGGTGGAAGATGCTCTAAGTAAAAAGAACCAAATGATTCTATCATTTATGAGAATTGAAAAGGATCCAATATTTTTAGATTTTATGAAGATGTACATGGGAATCATAAGGAAGGGAACATCATCAATACTTTCACAAATGATTTCTCAATCGTCTCTTTTTGAAAGGTTAAAGGATGATTAAAAAGATGATGTGGGAATTTAGAAGAAAGTGGAAGATATCAAAAAACAAAAATCCTCAGAGTTCAATGTTAATTAATAATGAATTGTGAGATTTGGGTTAAGACCATGTGTTCCATAAAATCCAGAGTTAAAGAAAGAACTTTTGGATGATGCACACAGTTTGAATTTCTCAATTCACCCAGGAAATAGAAATATGTATTGGGATCTCTGAGAGCATTATTGGCGGGATTACATGAAGAAGGAGACCGCTGAGTATACATCAAAGTGCCTGGTATGTTTGAAAGTGAAGGTTGAGAGGAATAAGTCTGAGGGGATGATGCAACCATTACCCATAGCAACATGGAAATGGGAAAACATCACCCTGGACTTTGTCACCAGACTTTTGGAGACATCCAAAGGAAACAATTCTATCTGGGTTATTGTGGATCATATTATAAATAAGGTACACTTCATTTCAATTTGAGAGGATTTCTCAATAGATCAACTGGAATAGATATAATTAGAGAAGTTTTGAGGATACATGGATTATGACTATCGATTGTGTCTGATTGAGATCCAAGACTCACCTCTAAATTCTAGAAGAGTCTCCAACATGCTCTGAATACTGAGCTGAACTTCAGTATGACTTATCATCCTTAAACTGATGGCCAATCTGATTGGACTATCCAAAAAATTGAGGACATGTTGAGAGCATGCTCAATGGACTTCAAAGGAGGATGGGATCAGTATCTTTGTCTGGTTGAGTTCTCTTACAACAAAAGTTTCCACTCAAGAATCCAAATGGATCCTTATAAAGACCTTTATGAGAAGAGGTACAGAACATCGACATGTTGGGATGAAGTTGGGGATTGAAAAGTTCTAGGTCCAAAAATGGTCGAAGAAATAGTGGAGAAGGTTAATACCATACAATAACACATCAAAGATACTCAGAGTTGACAAAAGATCTTTTCTAACAACCATATATGATACCTATAGTTTTATGTTATAGATATGGTTTTCCTCCTCATATCTGCATGGAAGAGATTTATAATACTTGAGAAAAATGGAAAGCTTAGTCCAAGGTACATCGGACCTTTTGAGATCCTTGATCGCATCAGTGGAGTGGCCTATCGACAAGCACTCCCACTGAACCTATCTCAAGTACATGATGTATCCCATGTATCACTCTTGAGTAAGTACATACCTAACCCATCACATGTACTCAATCTAGAGGTTGTACAATTAGAGAATTACCTTTCCTATGAGGAGAAGCCGGTGAAGATCTTAGATCATAGGGAAAAAATTCTATGAAATAAGACAATGCCCCTAGTCAAGGTGTTGTGTAAAAACCACAAGTTTAAATATGCAACATGGGAACTAGAGGAATTGATGAGGCAGAGTTACTCTCATATGTTTTAGTGTGGGAAAAGAAAATTTTTAGGGTGAAATTTCTTAAGGGGGGAAGGTTGTAATGACCCGATCATTTATGAATAAAATTCCCGTTATTTTAATGTCTTTTGGATATAGAAAATACATACACTCATTTGTATTATTATTGGGTTTGAATGACTATTAAGTATCATTGGAATTGATAATATAGCTACTGAACAGTGATCACACAACTAGTATAAATATAAGGTTTTAAAAAATCCTTTCTACATAGAAAAAGGAGATTATGGCCTCATTAAGTAGACTCGGGTCATAAAAATCTCATTTGTTGGAGATAGAAAATGAGGTAGTGTCACTAGGATTCTCTCTTGACCAAGCCCAATCTGAGTTTCAACATGTTAATATTGAATAGAAAGACCTATGAGAGAAGTTCAAGTTAATAGAGATTACCTCCCAAACGATGTTATCCGAGTCACCCCAAGAGTCTGTCACCATCAACACCTTACCCTTAGGTCTTATGTGGGTGTTATAAGGGGTTATGTTACAAGGTATTAGTTACATCTTGTGTGATACCTTTTTATAAATAAAAGTCTTATTCCATCAATTTCTTTATGGGAGTAGTTTTTCTTAAAAAATGATGAATTTGATAAATTGATTTTTTGGGTAAAATGGTACTTTTGAGAAATATATACATTATTATATTAAACTATGGTTTCTATTTATAATATTATAAAATAAATTCTTGTAAATTATGATTATATCAGTTCCTTATCTGTAAATGAATAGGTAATCAGTTTGATAAGATTTATATTTTTATACGATAAAACATAAAGTGAATTTTTAAAGAATTTATTTTAATGAATTAATGAATTTTTGAAATAATTAATATTTTAATAAAATATTATTATCAAATTAATTTTTTTAATAATAAATTATTATATAATTTTTATTAAGTCAAATGTAATTTTTATTAAGGTTTAAAAACTAATTTTGTTAAAACCTATCAATTTTCAATAAATGTCGGTTCTCATTTTAAAAGTAAAAATTCACACATTTAGAAAATTATTTAGATAAAATTAATATTATTTTTGGAATCAGGATGTCAAAATTATCCAATGGTGAATTTTTTATAATTTTATGAGATAGTCAAATTTTTGGGTAAAAATTAAATAATATATAAATATATAGTGTGTTTTAGGACATCATAATGACCCAATAGTGATTTAATAAATACCATAAAAGGTATATTAGACCATATATATGTTTTAAATTTAAAATAATGTGATTTTAGATTTATTTTACTTATTTTATAATTCCTTAGTGAATCCTCCAAAATGTATAATATATTTTATGATTTTAAATTCATTTCCTTGAGGGTGTGACTCACCTCCACATAATAAAGGACAATATTTTAATATATTTGTCCCTTTAAATAATAAAATAATATTTACCACTCCCCTTGTCCAGAAACCATGGGAAAAAACCATGCGTTGGTTTGTGTTTTTAATATTTTACTGTGTAGTGTCCAAAACCTAAATAATAAAGAATTCCTCCTCCTTTCCTATATAAACCCACCCAAGAACCCATTACTGTTCACTAAAACTACTTTAAGATCATACTCACTATGTTATCCACTCCCTAGATTCCTCACAAGTCTCCCCAATCTCCCAAGAATCCACTCCCAAGCCTTTGGGATCACACATCCAAGTAAGGGTTTCCTTCTTTTCTCATTTTAACCAAGTTTTCTTATATTGTTACACCCTTTTATTTTCAATTAAAAATGATGGCGTATGTTTTGGAACCTCCCCCATTATTCCCTTATTATGTTTTTATGATGGGATACCTCTTTATCTTTCATTAATACCTCCCATTTACACCTATTACCATGCTGAAATTTTGTCAGAGTTATTCCATTTCTCCTCTTTCTTCAAGTTTCTTTATTATGTTACACATTCTTTTTTAAAATTCCTTGTATCAGAACATGTATTTATATGATCCCCTTGATGAAAATTTAACATCTAAATTATGAGAGACCCATTTCTCTCTCATCTATCCATTTTATGGATCCCTATGTGATACCGTTATGCATTCGAAATTGCACCAAGATTTTCCATACCAAAATCATCATGTAGTGAATACCATGCCTGTTTCTCTATCAAGGGTATTAACATTTATTCATATATAATTATTGATTATATACTTACATGTATATATTCCACATTCTTTGATCATGGAATAAATGATAGTTTTGAATGAATCCATGTTATATGATCTATATGGCACACTTAAGCATGAGATTAAAATGTTTATGAAGGGTGCACCCTGATAGTGCTCCAATGCATTGGGTAATATTTAGTATCATGATACATCATGTTGGGAGAGGGGTTACATGATTTATTTATAGTTATTTTTTATCATGTTGGTACATGGGTTTACCTGATTTCTTTATGTTAATGATGTAGTGTTTTAAGTTGTTTACACATTTCCATGTTATGATAATCATGCCATATCATTCCTTTATGTTCATGTTTCTCTTATACCCCATTGATATGTCTATTTCATAAAATGTATTGAATTATTCATGTTATGCATTATTTATTCCCTTACTGGGATTTATTTCTCACCCTTTTCTTATGTATTTCCTCAAGTTATCCCATGCAATGCTAAGTACGAAGGAATATTGTGGTCATGTAAAAGATGTTTTCAATTAAGATGTTGTATTTTATGTCTTAAGTTGTCTTGAAATGTTTCTAATCCCAAAATACACTACACTTATTGATCTTATGGGTTGTATTAAGTGAATGTTTATGTAATAAATCATGTCTAAATATGAAATAAAGATCAGGGTTGTTATAAAAACTATGCGGACAAACCATGCACATACTTAATTTTGGGTAATTTTACATTTTTTCCCTTAATGATATAATTAAGTACCTCCTTATTATCTAATATGACCCTCGATGGGATTAACCTCCATTTCTATAATTTTGGATCTTTTTGAAGGATTAACATAGGGATCAAGATATCTCATTCACCCAGGATCTGTTCGAGCTTCCGTTCATCACGTTGGATGCACAATGGTAAGTACTCAAGTCCTTTTTAGCTATTCTTCATCTCTCTTACTCTCGACCTTGTTATCAAGGTGTAAATTTTTTTACCTTTTTTTAGATCTACTCCATCCCAAACTGAATTATAGGCTAATAAAAGATGAGGGGATTCATACAATCATAGGTGTGTGGTTTATAACTTATCCCCCAAGTTCATTGATTTTGGAATTATCGTGCGAGGACCACTGATTTCATTAGGTGGTGTTTATTGAATTTATATTCCATGCTTATAATCATTAAAACCATATGTTTTTTCTCTTTCCAAGTATGTGATTAGTTTTTAGTGGTTACTCCCACAACTCCATCCATCCCATGTAGGATGTTTTTACATAATTATCATTTTAGTGTTTTGACACGTTTGATCTCCTGTTCGGGTGTGCCTTGGCTTGACCTTTCTAAGGGTAATATTTTCTATACTAAATGGATTGATTTAAATTGTGAATTTCATAATGGAAAGTACCATGTATTATCACCACTTGAACCACCTAATATAAGTGATTCAATTTTATAATTAAATGTGAAATGGAAATTGGAAAGTATACTAAGTATGTAACTTTTAATTTTTAAATGTAATTGAATAATAGGTTGAATGTCCATAAAATCCCTTACCATATTAATAGAAGGTATCAGAGTGATACTTGATTTTTGAAAATGCCTTAAATGGATTAAATGAATGGTTGCATACTACTTGTCCTTGCCTCACCAAAGAAAGGAAAGGATTAAACCAAATGGATTTATCAATTAATTATGACTTGATTAAAGGGTTGCATGCTACTTGGCCTTGTAACACTAATGAAATGAAAGGATTAAACTGAATGGAATATTATATGACTTTATTATCAATATAGGATTGTCCTGACTCAAGATCGCCTTGGATTCTTGAGGGAATGCCTTGAGAACTCGAGGACACCATTACAAATTCTAGGATGAAGATTTCTTAGGTTGAGACCCACCTAGAACCCAATATTTGTATAAATTTGGATGCCTAGTATGACACCCTAAGATCCCTCATGTTTTACTACAGGATGCCTTAGATACACTCCTTGTATCCATCATTGAAATGTAGGTTCCATTGTTAAAACCCATCAGGCCCAGTAATTTCTTAGCCTTGTTTTACCTTGGATAAACTCTTTGGACTCGGTAGGAATCTTATTGTGAAATGACTTGGACTATTCTCCTTGCATTACACTCTTACCCTTAGCCAGTCTACAGTCATTACTGAGTTGGTGACCATTGAGATCTATGTTTCCTTGGTTATTACCATGGAACTTCATTATTAAATATCATTACAGGTTTACTTGTTACATCTTGGAACCTTCACTATTTCTAACATGTGACTTATTTATAAACTGGTAATAATCAAATAATTAACTGGTTACATGTTCGGACACCATCCAAGGGATAAATAAGCTACTTGTGTATTTAGTTACATTGTACTAATTTACCTTATATATTTTTACTTTCACACTGTTACATTTCCATTAAACAGGCCGAATGTTATAGACACCATTGGTAGTGGTCTACTAAGATTTATCTTACAACCTTTTAGAGCGTCATTTGGTACCTAGGGAAAATTTCACGTATGCAGGTGTTGATAAAGGGAAGCATAATGCTTCAAAAACATGGGTGCTTGCTATGCTAGGTTGAAGCTGGTAGCAGATGACCAAGTTTTAAATCAGGATTCTTGGGAAATTTTATGTATTTCCATTTTCTACATTGTTTTTTTCATGTATTTTATCTACTTTGTATCCATATTTTATAGCTTACTAGATACATTACATACCATTATCAGTTATTTTATGTTATTCTATTTATTTTAGTTACTGTTATCCTTATCTATTTCCCCTTTTCCTTTTTTTACTTATATTGATTCCTCTATTTACCTCTATTTATATTTATCCACTTTGATACACTCTGGTAATGAGGGAATAGTCTCCCCAGGAACACACCCTAATTCCTCACTACTAGTCGGTAGCCTCTGGAATTTAGAGATATGCGCTTGAGGATATGTGGCCCACCAGGCTTAGGGAACCTATTATGTGGCATCTAGTTCCGGGACATCACAAGGGGATTTGAGTTAATAGTTACCGAGTGGAAAATAATTTCGTAACCCAATTTCTTTTCATTGGGTTATATTACTTCCTTATTGTCTTTAATATTCTATGATCATGTGTATAATTAATTTTACTATCTATGAATTTATTTCCTATTCTATATGTGAATTTATAGTTTATACACATAATATACTCATTGATTGATTCTCACTCAAACATTATAATCTTTTCAAGGGTTTACTTTACAATCTCATTTTGTTCAGGATTTTTTACACTTAAATTTACATTTGGGGAAATTATTTAATCCCTATCTAATAAACCCTTTAATTTTACTCTCCTATGGTTATTAATGACCTTTATTAAGTAATAGTACAATTTTACCACTATTTGTTACTCAAAATATTTTATAAAATGTTTTTTAGAAAACATGAATTTATTTCTCTCTTTAGTCAGAGAAACTATTTTCTTCTAGAAACCCCATTTTTTATTTTTTTTTTCAATTTTTTTAACATGATTTTGTAAATACATTTTTACCCTTTTTTTCTTTTACCAATGTTTTTAAAGGAATATTCTTATCACTTTCCAAACAAGGAATTTTACTAACCTTTGTACTATGTAACATGAATGTTCTTTTTACCTTGTACAGAAAGTATAAATTTACTCATCTTTATCTCTTTAAAGTTTCCTTTTCATGTTTATAAATTTAATATTTAAAGATTTTTTTTTCAAAAGTGATTTTATAAGAAAAGGTTTTTAAAAACAAAGAAAATTTTTCTCAATTTTTTTTCAGGAGATCTTTTAATTCCTATTCAGTAATGACAAAAACCCTTTATTTTACTCTACTTGGGATATATTTTATTGATACCATACTTATTATTCCTTTGGATGGTTTATTATTGATTTATCCAAGGTTAATATTCACATTCACTTACTTGATGTATTTGTTAGTCCCCTTGAAATATACCAACTCTTGTGATCGTTGAACATTGAATTTCCCTTAAATTATCCATTTCATTTATCTTGGAAATTAATATTTCCTAAACCGTATACCATTTTACATATGGTGTCTAATTTGATAGTTATTATATTATTTGGGAAATTATTGATAATTATATATTCTTTATTCAATACAGATATTTGATAGGGCATATTATTTATTTTGGTTATTTGATGCGAGGAATGATTTGGATTGGTAATGAAGGGTGGAGCCTGGAATTTATATGGATCCTTGATTCATTGATAGGTTCTTATGAAAAAAATAAGTTGCATAAATTAAATGGGTTTCTATATGTAGTTTTAAACTATCTAGAGGATGGATCTTGGTAGTATATGTCCTCATGTTCCTTAGATATAACATTAAATAATTAATCATTTTATTCATAGACATTTCATTTTGATTCATTATTTATCATCCATGATATTTTCACATGATAAAGTCTATGGATTCATTTCATTTTCAGTTCATTGATTAAATAGAATGGGGTTTCATTTCACACCTTACCATATTTATTTTTCCTTGTCTAGTTATTGGGATGGCATGTGTCTCCATTTGCTACCTTTCCATATTTTTTATTTACTTCCTTATCAGTTGGTTGATTACATGGTATGTATGTTCAGTTATATACCCTGCCATAATTATTATTATCATTGATTTATTATTCCTTCTGCTATACTTTACCCTTATTTAGAATTTAATTGCACCCCTATTTTATTTCCTTCTCCCTAGGATTCCATGAAGTGTACTAAGAAAGATATACACATATACGCTAGATTGAATAAAGTTATCCTTGAAGTTATTTAGAAAAAAATTATGTTGTAATTAGTGTATTAAAATATAATACACGACTCATGTATGTATCTAGTTTACTAAGAATAATAAACTCTTGGTCCTTTAGTATTTGATTTCTTATAATCATTACAATGTAATTGATACCAGACACTAGCTCTGGGACTTCTAGGGTTAGGTCACTACACTTTAGGTGGTCTTGATACTATGAAATATAAATGATCATGGATCGATCATGTAAATACCCATGAGGTAGTGTTGATATTATGAAATTTAAACACTCATGGAGTAGTCATGTAAATTCCCCATGGTGTCCATGATACTTAGAAATTTAAATTCTCATGGAGGTGTCGTGTAAATTCTCATGGAGAAATCTTGAAACAACAAAAATATAAATGCTCTTAAAGTGGTTGTCATAAAAATGAGTAGATCATTTTATTCTGAGACATATTACACTGGATGAAGTTGGTAAGGTATTGAGTTTTGGATCTATGGTAGGACTTGGTTCCCCATTTGGTTACTTATAGAAGGCACGATCTCTCTATATTCTTAGATACATATGACACTAGACGAAACAGGTTTAACCAACCTCGAGTGTCACCATGGAGCCTGAGAATTGGTGATGTTCATTATTTTGTATTATCTAATATTTTTATAACATTTCTACATTCACTCACATTCTATACTATATATTTAAGGGCATCATTGGTGGTGTACTACTTAGTTTTACTCACACCCTTCTTAGGATTCCAGTTGGTAGCTGAGCAGACTTCATGGTTATAGATATGGACAAGTGAAGAGGACCAATGCCTAATGATTGTTTTGTTCAGTTAGGATGGAGAATGAGAGATTGGGACTAGTCTAGGACTCATTATTTTTTAGGGTTCTCCCAATTTTTGAATTTTGGTCTTTTGGGATTTTATGTATATGACATGTTGCTGATGAATGGATACCTAACATGTTTTTTATAGTTAATTTTGATATAACATGGGTTGATTATTTATTGTAAATTTCATGGATCTCAATTTACTGCTACTTTATCTAGATATTTTATATGATTTATATTAATTTTCTATTATTATTGTACTCTAATATGTGAGTATAGTCACCCCACAATACCACCAAGACTTGTTTTTCTAGTTGGTAGCCTTTGGCTTATGAGGAGGAACACTTGAGGTCCCATCATTCTCTGGTACAGTCAATGTTCACAGTGGAACGGGGAAGGGACGCGATGAATTGGTATCATAGAATTATTTTTTATAACAAATTGGGTAAGGTAGATAGGACTTAGAGAATTTTTGGAACATAGTATGGAATTTGTTCCTTGGAATGACCAACCAATGTATGAGGTAAGTCCGTGTTTCATGGGATTAGATTGATATTTTTTCTTCTATTATTGACTTATTTCACCTTGAGTGATACACATGATTTTTAAGTTAGTGACTTATGGGATTTTATCTCTTATAAATAATGACAAGAGTACATGTGTACATGAATCATACTAGGTACATAGGATTCACATGTCATTTTGATGATTTCCTATGATTGATTACTTGATTACCTTTACTATAGAATGGATTAATTATTTAAATCATCCATATCCATTTATGATGTGCATTATTTATAAATGGATTATGGAAAATTATTTAACAAATCCTCTAAATGGATAATAGACATGTTATGTGATCATTTTCTTTGATTATTATGAGGTGTAATCTAAATAAAATGATGATTATAATTTATAAAGAATTTTCCACTAGAAATTGTAATTGAAATTTCATTTAACTAAGCCTTAATTGTGGAAATATTTGGTTAAATTTAATGGTTAAAAGTGTGTTATGTGATTGTGTATCTTGAGTATTATATAGTTACAATTAAATAAAATTAAAATTACAAATTATAAATAATTTACCTATATAACTTTGAATTTATTTTCATTTAACTGTGCCTTTATTATGAAAATTATGGTGAATATAAAATATAAAAATGTGGTATTTTGAATCCTATGTATATTATTTGGATCTTATGTGTATATTATGTTTACCCCATGTATGGGTAGTTAGGCCTATGGAGAGCGCTTAAGTTATATGATCCATGTGATATGATATGTATGGAATAGTGAGGTGTGTGCGTATTATCTATTTACTTAAGCCATGATATTGAGAATTTAAACAGGAATGTGTCATGGTGTGGGTCATGGGGTTCATGACCTGATATTGAGAATGAATAAAATGGGATATTGATAGACTCTAGGTTATAAGACATTTATGATATGGGATGTATAGAATAGCGAGATTATATTCCAATTTTGACTTTAGTTTTTTAATCATGAAATTAGGAATTCTGATATGTCATGATTTTTGGAAACCCTTGTAGGTTTATGACTAATCTAAGAGTGGATAGATAAGTTTTTTCTTTAGATTATGTGTGAGACACTAGATTTGGTGGTAGGTTTTTGAACATTAGATTTCACGTGTATTGAGATAAGAAAAGGAGCACTGCCCATGTATTGTGGCTTATGAGAGACCTGATTTATGTGAATAAGTATGAGAGACTAGTAGACCTTATAATGTGAATTAGGATATTGGTGGGTTGGAGGGTCTTTATAGTCAAGGATAATCTAAGAGAGAGGTTGGATCAATAGAGTAAGTTCTATTATAATGAGGATCATGGGTAAATTCTCACATTTGAGACTGATGCATGTGATGTGATGATAGTGTGTGTTAAAGGTTGATGATATACATTGAGGATGTCTGGTCTTGGGTTGCCCTATGTTTTTGGAAACCTTTTGATGGGTTTGAGTAAGGGTGTGTGGATGCCTTGAGGTGTTTTTAGATATCAAGGTCAGTCTTGGAGGGGAAGATCATTTTTATTTGCAGCCCTATCGATTACTAGGATAGTTTATAATGGGATGGACATTATTGACCCTAGATGGTTGAATATAGGGTGAGTAGAGTGTGTATATACACTTTGGGTTTTGTAATAATGCTTGAGTTATGGGTTATCACATGAATATATTTTTATGGGTGAGATACCTCAATTTTGAAGAGAACTGAGGGTAATTTTTCTTGATGGGTCTAGAATATGGTGGATGAATGGATAATGTATGAGACATATGAGCCTAATTTTGATGATATGTGACTCACTAAAAATTAAGACAAGTCTTTATGATTAGGTTGCATAGGACTATGTAATTATTAGGGTTTGATGAGATCTTTGAGGAAGGTATGAATTAGAGATACAATGTTCCATTTGTCTTATGGATTGAGTGGTAAAAGAGTGTATTCTAGTTATTCTTAAATAAATTTAGAGCATCGAGCATTGGTTACAAATAGTGACCATTGTGTTATGAATCAGTGAGAAACTATTTGTATTGGATGAGTACCCGTGTTGATTCAATTAGAGGCTTGCATGCAAGATGACCTAGGGATTTCAAATGAGAATCTTTATGTCCTTGCAGTAGGGGACATAATCATGGGTGGGTCAGGGTGTGGTGGAATGTTCAATCTGAGCTTGACCCTTTTTATGAGTTAACACGATTGATTGGAATGGCTTAAGATGAGTGGAACATGTGTGTTGATGGTGGAACCTGTTGATTTTGTTCTTGAGGAGTGTTATAGGTAAGGATACATGGTGATGAGTACACCCATATCTAGTTGAGGGTGTGAACCTCATTTTATATTAAATTTAATCTGATGACTTAGATGGCATTCTTGGTGAGTTAGGAACAAGTGGCGGTCATTGTTTTACATTATTGATGATGTGTGAGTGGGGCAGTCACATCCAGTCATTTCATGTGGTAATGGGTGGATGTCAGACCATAGAGTTTAGAATTTTATTTTGATTGAATGATGATATGATTACTCTCATGGTAGAGTGTATCAAATCAGTCACAAGTGCATAATTCTATGTGGATAGGATTGTGGATGCGGTGAGACTAGTCGGTGGATGGTCATAGTGACTATAGGATGTCAGTGTGTAAATGAATCTGGGTTTATTTGGTTTAGTGTAGAATATTGGATTTTGAATTTGTATATGGGGTTGGTTAAAGTTTGAGTTTGAGTATCATAATAGAGGTATAATTTGGAATCTAAGATTACTATAGCATATAATTATCCTTTAGATTAGATTCACATAGAGGGGATCACTATCGGTCAGGTGATGAATAGATTAATGGTTTTTGGGTGGAGTTTTTGTGGTCAATATTGGTGATTTCAAAATAATGGGATATCATGATGATTTGAGTGTGGATGCATGTAATCATTTTATAAATAATATAAGGAGTGAGACTATGAGTTCTGATGAGATGGATGGGGTAGGAAATGGACTGGTGTAGACCAGTGGCTTCAATGAGTGAGGTGTGATATGGAGTTATGAGAATTCATGAATGCCTCTAGAAATGGAGAATTATGGTGAAATTGGTTAAAAAAATCGATGCCCTAATTCATGGACCAATGACATTTTGAGCTATGGAGATGTTTGGTGTGGTATTATCATGGCCATAACTAGTAATAGGCTTGTGAATAAGTTCTTATTGACCCAAGTCTCATATAGGAGATCATAGAGCAAGTTTAGTTGATCTTTGAAATATAGGGAGACTACCTAGAGTATGTAGAGGTCGTATGTGGATTAGTAATGCTGACATATTGAGTTCACGGTGGGTGACCGCATATTATTATCAGGGTCACTAATGTTTATACACCATCATGTTTGGTTGAAAGTGAATATTTCACTTAGATAGGTGGGTCCATTTGGGTTTGTGGAGTAGATCGGTCTAGTGGAATACTAATTGGATCTTCCATAGATATTTAGTGCATTTATTGATGTGTTTTATAAATTTTAGTTTTGTTAAATTTCTCTTGATCTATATCTTCTGATTAAGACTAATTATATTTACCTAGAGGTCAATGCACCCCTTGAGGAGCATCTATTTTATATAGTTGGTAACATTGGGAAGAATTTTCAGGAAAATACAATCCCTATAGTATGAGTGTGATAGTATCACAAGCATAACTAGGAGGATATATAGAAATGAGAGTCAGATATGTGATCTCATTGGATGAAGTTTTTATCTAAGAGGTTCAGTGATGCTCAGGAGCACAACTCAAGGATAAACTATCGTATTGTGTGGAGGTTATAAGATCTATCCCTTCTTGGAGGTTCAACCATTTTTATTTTTTTTATAGACCCCACATAGTTAGGTGTGTTTTTAGGGATATAAGTTTCTTTAGGAGTGATTTTGGGGGTATGGGGTATGGAGATTTTGGGGAGGAATAAACCTATAGCTGAATAAGCTATAGGAGGTTTATTTTCCATCTGGTGGGCTGGACCATAGTGCTACATGGCTATTGGGGTCACTGTCCAATTGGTGGGCTCCAAGATAAATTTTTTAATGGGGAAATTTTTTTAACTGCACTCAAAACCCCCATTTTATGACTCATCCAATTTTCTCCTCCCATTTTGTTTTAGTATCCCTTTACGAATGCACCTTCCTCTTTTTATTTTCCTATGGTGGATCTACTTTATCCCATAGACAAATAGGATTCTGTATAAGAAGTTGGATATCATAAGGTGAGGCTATAACTATGTTACCTTCTCATATTTGTTTCTCTCATTATAAATAAATCTCTTACCATTTATTTCTAATATTATTTATTTTAGGGTTTTTGTCTGATTCTTTGATATGTTCCATTTTAGCTCAAACCAAAGGCCAATATTGGATGAGTAGACTCCTATGATGATAAGGTAGGTCGTCCCTATGTTTTCCCCATATCCAGACATAAAATTTAAGTGCATGATTTGTGAAGTCACCCCAACATATTGTGTGTTGACCCTAGATTTAAATTAAATCCTTAAATATATCATTTCTTATATTACATTCCCTAAAATAAAATGCTAATTGATTACCTCAAAGGTGATATTAAGGGTATGACTCTCTTGAGTTGTAGGCCCTACAAAATGGTGATATAAAGTGATAAATTATAATGGTTAGTGATGAATTAAAAATTTGAAGATTATAAAAGGTAAAAGAGATTGTGGGTTTGGTTTTTGTTTATGTATTTAAATAGGAAATAATAAAAAGTGACTTGATTTTTTTTCCTTATGAAATAGTAAATCGATGAAACATGCCTTTATATTGACATGATTTATTTCCTATGCTAATGAACCAGTATGAAGGGTGATCTCAATGGGTTTCCCTAGTTTAGAATTGGAATCTTAAGTGGCTAAATGTTGTGGTAAAATAGAATGTATTCCCATAAAATAAAAGGCGAGATCATGAAATTGATATTGATACGGTAAATTAATAAACAATTTTTTATGAAATGGGTAATGAATGTTATGATGGAAATTGATGTCTCATGAATTAAAGTGAAATTTTAAAGTGAATTGGTGAATGTTAAAATATGAAATTGGATAAATGTTTTAAATGGTAAAAAATGATGAGTTAATAAATAAATAATGAAATGATAAATTGGAATGGATAATTGATAAATGTTATTGATATGAAATTGGTAAATGAACTTATAATGGTTTTTACATATTGATATAGTAAACTCCTTTGGGGGTGATCTTGATATATTGGTATGGTACACTCCCATGAGTTAGTCTTGATACTATGACATGTAAATTCTCATGGAGTGGTCATGTAAACACTAATAAGGAAATCTTGATATAATGAAATTTAAAACATCATATAGAATCCATGTAAATTCCCTATGTTGTTTGTGATATTGATAAATATAGATGCTTATTGAGAGGTTTTGTAAATTCTCTTAGAGTGGTATTGATTTAATGTAAGTGTAAATTCTCTTGAAGTGGTTGTGATATAATGATTATATCATTTTATTAAAAGACATCCAAAACTCGCTGAAGTAGGTGTGCTATAAATTTTTTCTTCTAGGGCTAGACTTGGTCCACCTATGTGGTTACTTATGGTTGGAATGAACTTGATACATGATCAGAGACATTTTTCACTATCCAAAATAGTTATGACCAACCTCGTGAGTTACTATGGATCCTAGACATTAGTAATGTTTATTATTTTTTTACTACTTTATTTATAGCACCCCTTCATGAAATCATATTTCATACATGATATTTGGGGATTCCATTGGTGGTGGCATATGGAGTTGTAATCACACCCTTCTTGGCCCACTATTTGGTACCTAAAAAAATTTAATAGTTTCAGGCATGGAAAAGGGTATAGGCCTGATGATTGGTTATTATTTTGCAAAGTTATGATGGATCATGGGATGTTGGGATCATGCTAGTAATTGATAATTTTTTCATAGTTCTTCATGATTTTGACATTTGGTCATTTGGTTTTTGAAGTATACGACTTTCTATTGATGTATGAATGCTCTTTTTTATATAACATTGGTCAATTATTTATTAGAATTTTCCTAGATGTTTTTTACTTATAATTTATCTGGATGCTTTATATGATTGATATTTTTCCCAAAATTGTCATAATTTTATATGTAGGTATAGTCTTCCCATTGTACCACTATAGACCTGTGATAATATTTAGTAGCCTTAAGTGTATGGGGATGTGAACATGAGGTCTCAATATTCTTTAGTACAATCATTTTTTATTTTTTATTAGGGAAGTTATGTGAAAAATTTATTCTTTTAATCCCTTGAAATGAATTTTTGAAAGTGACATAGAAGATTGTTTTTGAATCCATATTACAAAATATTTATAATTTTTTTATAATTTCCATCCATTTTCCACTCAAAATCTAAAATATATATCTCTTTTAGAGTTTTGTTTCATATATTAACCTCTAAATTTCTTTATGAATTTATAGTTCATACCTAACCTTGTTCTTGAGGGTCATCTTCTCTATCACTCTTTGTAACATCCCAAACAATGATAGAATAAGTATTTTTCATATTCATTAATATTTATGAATTAGATATAAATTTTACATTAAATTTTATTCTATGTCCAATAGATTACCCAACACACAACAATGAGTTTCTCTAAAATTTTGTGTTTTATGTAAGACTGAGTTATACCGAACAATTATAATATTATTAATATTATTATTTTAAGTGGTAGATATCACCTTGAAATTATATTAGAGGGTGTAAATATAACTAAATATATTATGTCTACGCATTTTATTAAATGTTTTTACATTCATTTAATAATTTTTATTGGATTAAAATAATAATAAATCCAATTTTAAGCCTAAAAACTCTATTTTTAAAAGGTAGTTTTACCGTTTTTTAAAAATAACCTACTTTAAATATAATTTTTGACAATTATATAATTTTTATATGAACAAAAAATTAATTTTTTAAATCTAAATATCAAAATTTACCTTGGGTGATGTTTTGGTATTTTTCTAAAAACTTTCATATTTTGATGAATAGTGAATAATACGGAATTTTAGTTAAAAACTGATTCTTCATCAAATTTATTATCTAATTAAATTATATTTTTAATTGGTTTTAAAGTATAATTATATCATTTTTATATAATTTAAACCAATTTAGGTAATTTTAAGCAATTTTAAATTGAATTTAGATATAAAAACTTAGGAAACTTTTGAGCAGTTTTACTTTAAAAACCCACTTTGTCATCTCATCGAAAGGATTACATTTAAATTAATTTATCCCACTTATGTGATTGAAATTTTCAAAAATGGATTAAATATTTGGAATCATCAAAATTTATTCTCTCTAATGGGGTAAACTTATTTTTTGACCAAAAATATTAGTGAATGTAATTAAAATTAATTACAACGATTAAGAGGAAAATTAGTTTAATAAGGGATTAAACTTAAACCTAAGAGCCAAAATGTTCTATAAAATTATCCAAAATACATTTTATGTTAATATTTATACCCTATAATCCTTTTTCTCAAATTTGGATCATTATTAGATCCAATTTACATGGGAAAAACATGTGTGGAATTCCCTCTTCAAAAATTCACTAGTGCAGAAAATGTTTTTTATGATGGTTATTTTTTATTTTTTAAATATAATTTTGGATTATGTTATTGCATGAGATGTTGTAAATATTTTTTTTATGTCGGTTATTTTAAAACTTATGTAAAAACCAAAAATCCGAAGCATTTTTCACGTCGGTTCCTCAAAAACCGATGTGGAAATTGCTTCGGAGTTGTGCATTTATTACGTCAGTTTTTAAATAACTAACGTGGTATATACTTTATTACATTGGTTATATAATAACCGATGCCATAAACCATGCCTCTGAAGCATTTATCAAGTCTTTTATGAAAATAAATAATGTGATAAACCAGTCTTCCAAGCGTTTGTTATGTTAATTAAATAATAATTGACGTGAAAACACGTATACTATGACAGTTATAAAATAACTGACATAAAAAGATATTCCATTCCATTTATTATGTAAGTTATGAAATAACCAATGTAAAAATCCATTCCCATGCATTTGTTACTTTGGTTTTCAAATAATCGATGTTAAAACCCATTCCCATGCATTTTTTTACGTCGGTTATAAAATAACCGACCTAAAAACCAATTTTTTTGATAAAACTGTTCAACCACAACTATGTCCTACCAAATAAAACCTGAAACAGAACAAAAATAGAATAAAACTAGACCGAAACCAGAACAAACTCCCCACCCCACTTGACAGCCCATCCACACCCCTGGAAACCCCCGCACCCCACTAGACACTCCCCCACACCCCTGGACTGACCCCCACCCTCCTAGACAGCCCCCACCCCCTAGACACCCCTCCCACCCTCCTGGAAACCCTCCAGCCCCATGGAAACCCTGGACACCCCCCACTGGCCAACCCTCCCACTCCTCTAGAAACCCCCCACCACCTAGACACCCCCCACACACTGGGACACCCCTGGACGACCCCCCACTCCCCTGGATAGCCCTCCCACCCTCTTGGAAACCCTCCCACCCCATGGACACCCTGGACACCTCCCACACCACTGGAAAACCCTACCACACCTTTGGAAACCCCCCCACCCCTGGACACCCCCACACCTCGGGACACCCTCTGGACAGCCCCCCACTCCCCTGGACAGCCGTCCCACCCTCCTAGAAACCCTCCACCCCATGGACACCCTAGACACCCCCACCCCACTAGAAATATCTCCCACACCCCTAGAACCCCCACCCCACTGGACACACCCTCACCCCTGGACACCCCCCCTAGACAACCCCCCACTCCCCTAGACAGTCATCTCACCCTCCTGGACACCCTCCCACCCCCATGGACACCCTGGACACCCCACACCCCAATGTACAACCCTCCCACACCCCTATAACCCCACCCCATTAGACACCCCCACACCCCTGGACACCCCCTGGACAGCCCCCACCCTCATGGACAACCCCCACCCCCTAGACAGCCCCCACCCTCTTCGACACCCCCACCCCCATGGACACCCCAACACACCTGGATTGCCCCTACCCCCTAGATATCCCCACCCCCTAGACAGCCCTCCCACCCTTCTGGACACCCTCCCACCCCCATGGACACCCTAGACACCCCCACACCCCGAGACAACCCCTGTACAACCCCCACCCCTGGAAAACCCTCCCACCCTCCTGGAAACACTCCCACCCCCACAGACACCTTGGACACTCCCACCCCACTGGACAGTCCCCCCACACCCCTGGAAACCCCCACCCCACTAGACACCGTCACACCCCTGTGCACCCCCTGGACAGCCCGCACTCCCCTGGAAAGCCCTCCCACCCTCCTGGACACCCTCCCACCCCCATGGACACCTTGGACACCCCCACCCCACTAACAACCCTCCCACACCCCTGAAACCCCCACCCCCTGGATAGCCCTCCCACCCTCCTAGACATCCCCACCCCCATAGACACCCTGGACACCCCCAACACCCCTGGACACCCCTTAGATAACCCCCACCCCCTGGATAGCCCTCCCACCCTCCTGGACACCCCCACCCCATGGACACCCTGGACACCCCCACACCCTTGGACATCCCTCTCACACCTCTGGAAACCCCCATACCCCTGGACGGCCCCCAACCTCTTGGACAACCCCCCAATCCCCTATAAATCCCTCCCACCCTCTTGGAAACCCTCCCACCCCCATGGACACCCTAGACACCCCCAACCCACTGGACAACTCTCCCACACCCCTAGAAACCACCCACCCCACTAGAAACCCCCCAACCCCTGGACACCCCCTAGATCGCCCCCACCCTCATGGACAACCCCCACCCCTTGGACAGCCCTCCCACCCTCCTGGACACCATCCCACCCCCATGGAAACCCTAGAAACCCCCACCCAATTGGACAACTCTCCCACACCCCTGTAAACCCCCACCCCACTGGACACTCCCCCACACCCTTGGATACCCCTTGGACAGCCCCCCACTCTCCTGGATAGTCCCCACTCCCCTAGACAACCCTCCTACCCTCCTAGACACCCTCCCACCCCCATGGACACCCTGGAACCCCCCACCCCACTGGAAAAACCTCCCACACCCATGGAAACCCCCACCCCACTGGACACCCCCACACCCCTGGAACCCCCCCAGACCAGAATCCATACAAGAAAAACCATCAAAACTAGACCAAAACAAGAAGTAGAGAAAAATTAAACATTCACAAATATAACATTCAAAACATACAATGTCATCTAAAAAAACCTAAATCCAACCTAAACTACTACCAAATACACAATTATAATGACAATATTCAAAATTACATTTTACACTACAAACAAACTAAAATCCAATCAAACCTGTAAAATAATTTGACCATTCCACTTGTAAGTGTTTGACCTCTTGAGAACTATAGGGTTGAGGGTCATAAAATAGCTACAAATTAAAAGGATAGTAGTTAACATGTATAATGAATAAATCAAATGAAATATAATGGCAAATGTTAAAAGGAAATCTTACCAGGTCAAATTTCACAAGTGTTCCAGTTGTAATTATTACATACACAAATATTAACATATAATATCAACATTCAATGACACATTTTTGTTCATGAAAATTATTTTTAAATGAGTGTAAATTCAAAATATTATTTTTATGTAATACATCAAAAAGTACAAATTATAAATGGATATTTACCTTTAATTTTATATATTTGATATTGACACTCATTTTCTTTGTGTTTCTTTGAAATTATACCCATCCCCTGTTAGAAAATAATACGAATGAGATAAATTTAAAATTCATTATAATATATACAACTATTAAGAAATTGAAAATTACTTTTCCAACATATTATTAAAACTTTCCCGCACATCGCCATGGATAGAGAATATCTAATAAATTGTTTTCTCCCTTGGGAAAAGAACACCTAACATCCAATGATCACTGATAAAAGAAAATTTAAGGTTAGTGGTTTTTATGTTAAAATATAATGAACAATTTTTCAGAGATATGTTTCATACCTCTCTCAAAAAGGAATCATCCAAAACTGTGTGATTATATTCTATTCAAATCTTTCAGTAATATAAAGCATTATTTATTCCTCATCTAATGCATGTGATTCATGGGAAATCAAATACAGGTCCATGAATCCATATACATCTATCCGCTCATTCTTCTCACACATGTTATAAAGATACCTAATACAAAATAGACATCAGTATACATTTTTAATAAATATAAAACAAGTAAAAGGTGTTAAGACTTACATGGAAAAAATTTGTACCATGTTGATGCCCAACTCATCTCCAGTAACAAGCTCCATGATATCATTTTTCAGAATCCCCACATTTATTGCACGTCCAAAAACATGAGTTTCCATTGGAAGCTCATAATGATCTGCCAACAAATTTTAATATCTTGACATTCTGTCAAGATTACTATAATCTGTATCTGATGTCATAACCATATTTCTTTGTTGTTATATATACAATATTTATTTACCTTTGAAGTATTCCTGTAAAAATAAATAGAATAATATATTATTTTTCAAATGTTAAAACAAATTTAATAAAAAAATAAAATATAAGATATAACATACATACCTATATGGTAATGAGTTTCAGAAGTCTGGATGGCCAAATTAAAAAATGGCTGATACTATGTCTAACTGTCGTCACCTCATCCGTAGGTAATGGTAATCGAGCTGATCTATCTATAATATCCTGTTTAATGACCCTATGATTCACTACCTATAAATTTTGATGATGAACTGTATCTCCTATACAATATACTAGCCCATATTCAACTATATGATGTTGAGGATCATCAGCATACAACTCACAATAAGTAGAAATCTACAGCGGATGAGTATGATAAAAATGGGGTCTGTAGGTTGAGGTGGGGGAGTGGGAGCTACTGGCGGAGGTGGAGGATAAATAATGGGGTCTGCAGGAGGAGGTGGAGGAGTGGGAGCTGCTATCTGAAATTGTCTTTGCATGTTTTCAAACATAGACTATACCAATGCTTTAATATTTTCCTCCATCGCCACATTAATATTATGAACTTCAGCCTCCAATGATTATATTTTTTTATAAACATCCTCCATGGAATAATTTCAAGAATGTGACAACACTTTTCTTACCGATACACCCATTGGATATCCTCATACACGACCAGGATATTTGGGATTTCCCAATGCTGCAGATAAAATATCTTGCCTCACAGTAATTGTAAATACCCCCTATGAGCTCTGCACCTCAAGAGAATCCTGTATTAATTAATTGAACATTTCTATAATGATTCAAATTATATGAAGAATATAGTTAACTTAAATAAATAAAATAAATATCTTACAATCCTCTCAGCTACAATTCTTGAATCTTTCGAAAGATATTTCCCCTTTTCCCCATCTGAGATCTATTCTATTTTTCATGGCTAGATAGAGGGGATGGAGGGGAAACCTCTCCAGATCTTTAAGACTCAGCTCTCAGTTTTTGTAATTTTTCCGCCATCATTTTTTCTTCCAATAATGTATACCCTCCCCGAGATAGACTATAAGGGTATACATTTTTAGATTGGATCTCTTGATGATATTTCCTTGTTTTCTGTAAATTAATAATAAGAAATCATTAACAGAACATTAATAATATCATTTATATAAGAAATATTATAAAAGTTTATATTTCCCTTACCAAAAATTATTCTTTTCTTCTATTTTCAACAAACTGTCTCCATGTGTCTTCATCTATGAAAGGATATATACTACATGGATTGTCATGACTCCTATGAACAAAAATGAAATCATATGTGAGGGTTGATTTGAAATCCCTCCATCTCCTAGCAGCCATCAATAAGCATTTCTTTCTGACTCCTCCAGTGTCAGGAATATCAAATGTCATCTAATAAAGAAGAGGTAAAACATATTATACTAAAAACATTTAAATCATAGGAAAACAATAGAAAAATATCTTACCAAAATTGTCTACCACAACTAAGATATTATCTCTTTTTCTGTACTTCTCCAATCATCATAAAAAATTCTTACTTCGCTCTTACCCTAATTTGATACAAAACTCTTAAAATATTTTGCATTTGGACCTCTAAGAATATCATTCTCATTAAACTCAACGAGTATCCTCTAGTATTTCATATGGGAAATTGATAATTTTGGTAAATTTATGCACCCACATTTACCAAATCTTGAACTCTTTGTCGTTATGGGAGCACATGAGGAAGATTGGGGAACATCAAGAGGAGCATGTGTATGTTCTTCCCCAGAGGTATGATCATTATGATCATCTCCAGAATTATGTGGTTGATCAACTGATTGATCTGTCATTATCGTTCAATTAAAAAAAACAAACATTAGTTCACAAATATACAAATTCTAATATTACAAGACTAATGTAAATAGAAAATGAAAAATTTGACTAAGTTACGTAATAGTAAACATGGTTAATATGGTAAGCATGTTAAACAATGGTAAAGATGGTAAACATGGTAAACATGGTAGTGTAATTTTCATTCAAAAAAATCAATAAATATATAAGTTACCTAAAGGTAAACTATGGTAAACTATGGTAAACTATGTTAAACATGGTAAACATGGTAAACATAGTAAACATGGTAAACATGGTAAAATGGTAAACATGGTAAACATGGTAAACATGGTAAACATGGTAAACATAGTAGACATGGTAGACATGGTAGACATGGTAAACATGGTAAACATGGTAAAGTAATTGTCATTAAACAAAAATAATAGATATATAATTTACGTAATGGTAAACATAATAAACTAAACTAAACAAAATTAAAATAAACAAAAAATTCTACTTATTTGTTTTAATACACGTTTTAATAAAGAAAAACATTACAATATCTAACATTTTATGAAAATAATAAATGTAAACATGAAATAAACATATGTAACCTGTAATATTAGGAATTTACAAATGGATTGTTTTCCCAAATTCCTTCATCATGATCGTTACTTATAGCACAAAACATGTCTTCAATATATTCATCATTATGTTCTACTAATATTTCTATAGAAGTAGGGATCTCACATAAATCAGTATTTTAATTAAGTTTATCCTCACCAACATATTGTTTTTTCCCTTGTAAAACAGCAGACCACTGCATATCTGATTGATTAACTACATAGAAAATATATTTATTAAGTGTTTCCATTATAAAAGAATCTGCTGTATCTTCCAGTCTATTCAGATTAAAAACTATCATTCCAAATTCATCGTGTCTGAAATTGTTAATACCGATAAACCATTTGCAGTTAAAAATAGGAACTTTAATTTTAAAGTAATCAACCTCCCATATTTCTTCAATGACTCCATAATTTGCACTTGATGCAGAAGTCGGGTTTTTGTCTTTAGAACTCGAAAAATGAATTGCTTCTGCAAACACCAATACACCACTATTCTGAACTACACTTATGTTGTCCTGAGCTTTCGTATAAAATGTATAGCCATTAATGTCATAATTGGACCATGTTATCACATTTAAACATGGACCACCCACTAACCATATTAATGTCTCTGATACATCTGATCTACCAATTAAGGTCTTTTTAAACCCTGATTTTTTTTTTGTGCTCATTCAAAATCTATATTTCTTTCTTCTTTGGATGATATTGTTTCAACTCATTGATATTCAATGTGATATACAGTTGAGAATCATCTATGTTATTCAAGATATATAATTCTAACTTCTTCATCTGTTCAACTGACAATGATTTGACTTTCAATCCACAAATCCCCTTTCCCTCATTATTAACTTGTTCATGGTGATATGGAGGCAAACCTATGTGCTCCGCCACATCCAAGTAGCTCGTAAAAAACTCTGCAAACTCCTAATAAATATACTTTTAAATAATGGAGGCTTCAGGTCAATATGGATTCTTAACATACCCCTTTAATATTTTCATATACCTTTTAAAAGGATACATCCAACTAAGATATACAGGTTTACAAAGCTTTATTTCTCGAACCAGATGAATCATTAAATGCACCATTATATCAAAAAAAGATGGAGGAAAATACATTTTCAATTGAAAAAGTATAGAAGTTGAATATTTTTCCAAAATGTTCAAAGCATTCACATCAATCATCTTATTACAAATTGAATTGAAAAAAAAACACAACTTCATTATAGTCTTTCTAACACGGATGGGCAATATTCCATGCAATGCAACTGGTAGAAGCTGTTGCATCATGATGTGAAAATCATAAGATTTCATACCTATCAACTTCCAATCCTTCAAAGAGACAAAATGTTTTACATTTTAAGAATAACCTTGAGGCACTTTGATATCATGAAGACACTGAAAAAAGCTAATTTTCTCCCTCTTGGATAATGTATGACAAGCCAGGGGAAGAAATTTTCGTCTTCCATTAGGAGTGGGAGCTAACTTCAAACGTATTCCCATTGATAGTAAGTCTAATATTTCATTCAACCCATCTTTTGTCTTTCCTTTAATATCTAAAAATGTTCCAATCAAACTGTCACAGATATTCTTCTATACATGCATTAAATCAATATTATGTTTCACTTCATGATATCTCCAATATGGTATCTCAAACAATATTGACCTTTTCTTCCAAATATATCTATCATTACCAGATTTTTGTGTCTTTCCCAATGTCACATCAAGGTTTTCCACCCTCTCAAAATACACATTAGTGGATAAAGTTTTTGGAGAAATATCAAATTCTTGCGATCCATTGAATTACTTTTTTAGTATTCTATAAGAGTGATCCATATGCAAAAACATTCAATGATACATGTACACTATTTTCCTCCCATGATTCAATTGACAATATGAAGTCTGTTGTTCGCAAATTGGACATGATTTATACCCCTTAACACTATATCCAGACAAATTTCCATATACTGGGAAGTCATTTATAGTGAACATAAGCACTGCATGTAGTTGAAAATATTACATTTTAGAAGAATCATACACCGTAATACCATCCTCCCATAAAAGTTTCAAATCATCAATCAATGGTGACAAGAAAACATCAATATCATTTCCGAGTTTCTTTGGACCAGAGATCATTATACTCAACATGACATATTTTCAATTCTTACAAACTTCAGGAGAGAGGTTTTACATTACCAATAAAATAGGTCCTGAACTATGCGTGCTACTGAGGGTTTGATATGGATTTATTCCATCTGTGCACAACCCTAGTCTAAGATTTCTAATTTCATTTCCAAATGTAGGATACTTCTCATCAATTTTCTAACATTGTGGAAAATCAGTCAGATGACGTATTTTTCCATCACATATCCACTCATCAGAATGCCATCTTAACCTTTTTTCGTTATGTGAATTAGAAAATAAACATTTAAAACGGTGAATTATAGGAAGATACCAAAATACCTTGGAAGGGATCTTTTCAATCTCTACATTAGCCAGTGATTTTTCTTTCAACTTATACTGTGATGTCCCACATTTAGGAAACTATAATATAAATTAATATTCCTTCCTATATATCATACAGTCATTCAAACATGCATGTATTTTCTTATATCCCAACCCCATCGGGCATAATATTTTCTTGGCCTTATAATGTGAATCTAGAAGATCGTTGTCTTTTGGAAAAATGTTTTTCAATAATTGTAGCAGCTCTGTAAAACTTCTATCACTCCATCCATGTTTCAACTTTAGGTTAATCAATCTTAACACCACCAAAAAAACTGTAAAATCCATACAACAAGATACAATGGTTTTTCAGCATCACCATATAGACGTGAAACTGTCAGTTCTATCTCAATTTGTTCTGCTACAATATCACAGATCATTTCTTCAATTCCATCAGAGTTACCATCTTTCAAATCATCAGCATCAGTAGATCTGACATTCTATCTAGTTTAACCATGCCAAATCAAAGGTCTGTAACTTAGATTAAAACCATGAAAAATTAGATGATATTTGATCTCTCCACTTTTCAACTTCTTCGTATTCAAACATTTCAGTCATGGGAAAAAAATTTCACTGCTTGGAACATTTCGTTTAACAAATTCCAAAAAAGCATCAACACCTTCCTCATATTAATTTCTCATTCAATGTTCCGTATTCCAACTTTGAATCATTATTACCTATAACAAATATCAAAATTAAACATCTTGTTAATATAAGACAAATATGTATTTATATGAAAAATATCATAATTTCAATGTAAAACCATTTTGAAATATAAAACAAATCTATGCGTATTTGAAAGAAATATGCATGAAAATGATTTTAAAAAGAAAATATAGTTAGATATAACAGTTTTAAATTCATCCTGGATCCTTTCTTCTTAAGGTACACAAATAATACATCTTGGTGCAACTAGATACCAAATTCACCCTTCCGTAAAAAAATATGAAGTGTAAATATTAAAATATGTATACATTCATTACTGAAAATTACACATATCCCAATGATTTGAAACCATTGTAATATCCCCTGAAACCTTTGGGATGGAATACCCCAAAGGTTTCACACACCATTGGAATGATGGTCGTTTGAATATACCTATACCAACAATTCTACAGGAACTGTTGGTATAGACTACCTGAAGTTAAAATATTCCAACAGTTTCAATGAAACCGTTGGGATATATATATACCAAGGGGTTTTCCAAGGGGGTAGGGGGCCTTCTGGGGGGTGGGGGTGGGGGTGGGGGATGTCCAAGGGGGTTAGGGGCTATCCATGGGGGTAGGGGGTTGTCCAGGGTGTCCAAGGGGGTTGGGGGTGTCCAGGGGGTGGGGGGCCTGTCCAGGGGGGGTGTCCATGGGGGTGGGCGGTGTCCATGGGGGTTCATATTTGGAAAAAATAGGCATGAAAATGATTTTAAAAAGAAAATATAGTTAGATATAAAAATTTTAAATTCATCTTGGATCCTTTATTCTTAAGGTAGACAAAGAATACATCCTGGTGAAACTAGATACCAAATTCACCCTTCCATAAAAAAGAAATATAAAGTGTAAATATTAAAATATGTATACATTCACTACTGAAAATTACATATATCCCAACAATTTGAAACCATTGGGATAGCCCCTGAAACCATTGGGATAGAATACCCCAATGGTTTCAGACACCGTTGGCATGATAGTCGTTGCAATATCCCTATACCAACGATTCTATAGGAACTGTTGGTATAGACTACCTGAAGTTAAAATATTCCAACGATTTCAATGAAACTATTGGGATATATATATTCCAAGGGTGTGTACAAGGGTTTAGGGGCTTTCCAGGGGGTGGTGGGGGCTGTCCAAGGGGGTAAGGGCTGTCCACGGGGGTAGGGGCTATCCAGGGTGTCCAAGGGGGTTGGGGGTGTCCAGTGGGTGGGGGCCTGTCCAGGGGGGTGTCCATGGGGGTGCATATTTGAAAAAAATATTCATGAAAATGATTTTAAAAATAAAATATAGTTATATATAATAGTTTTAAATTCATCTTGGATCCTTTCTTCTTAAGGTACACAAAGAATACATCCTGGTGCAACTGGATACCAAATTCACCCTTACTTAAAAAAGAAATATGAAGTGTAAATATTAAAATATGTATACATTCACTACTGAAAATTACGAATATCCCAACGATTTGAAAGCATTGGGATAGCCCTTGAAACCTTTGAGATAGAAAACCCCAATGGTTTCACACACCGTTGGCATGATGATCGTTGCAATAGCCTTATATCAATGATTCTACAGGAACTATTGGTATATACTACCTGAAGTTAAAATATTCCGATGGTTTCAATGAAACTGTTGGGATATATATATACCAAGGGGGTGTATAAGGGGGTAGGGGGATATCTAAAGGGTGGTGGGGGATTTCCAAGGGGGTAGGGGCTATCCACAGGGGTAGGGGATGTCCAAGGTGACTAAGGGGGTAGGGGGTGTCCAGGGGGTGGGAGCCTGTCCAGGGGGTGGGGGTGTCCATGGGGGTGGGGGTGTCTAGGGGGGTGGGGGAGTGGTTTCCAGGGGGTGAGGGGGCGGTCCAACCCCTACCCCATTGCTCACCACCCCACCCCCTTGGACACCCCCTGGACACCACCACCCTCCTGGACAACCCCCACCCCCTAAACAGCATCACCACCCCCTCTGGACACCCCCAAACACCTAGACACCCACACCCCCTAGATACCACCTACCCCTAGGATAACCCACTCACCCTTCTGTACACCACCCCACCCCCTGGACACACCCACCCCCCTGGACACCACCCCCACCCCTACCCCCTTTGGACACACCCTAGACACCCCCACCCCCGGGACAACCCCCTCACCCCCTAGACACCACCCCCACCCCTGGACACCCTACCCCATTGGAAAGCCCCCTCACCCCTGGACACCACCCCCACCCCCTACACCATTGGACACCCCCCATAAACACCCCACACCCCCTGGACACCCCCACCCCCCTAGACAGCTCTATCACCCCCCTGGACACCACCCTCCCACCCTAGACACCCCCACCCCATTGGAAAGCCCCCTCACCCCCTAAACACCACCCCACCCCTAAAACACCCCCTAGAAACCACCACCCCCACCCCCAGCCCCTTGGACACCCCCTAGACACCACCACCCCCCTGGACACCCCCACACCCCTGGACACCCCATACCACCTTGGACAACCCACTCACACCCTGGACACCACCCCACCCCCTGGACAACCCCCTCACCCCCCTACACACCACCCCACCCCCTGGACACCCCACCCCCTTGGAAAACCCCCTTGCCCCTGGAAACCACCCCCACCCCCTTGGACACCCCCTGGACACCACCACCCCCTTGAACAACCCCCCCACCCTCTGGACAGCCCCAACTCCTCTGTACAGCCACCACCCCTGGACACCCCCACCCCCTAGACACCCCATACCCCCTTGGACAACCCAATGACCCCACGGACACCACCCCCACCCCCTGAACACCCCATACCCCCTTGGACAACCCACTCACCCCCTAGACACCACCCCCACCCCCTGGACACCCCCACCCCCTTGGACACCACCCCCACCCCCTACCCCCTTGGGCACCCCCTAGACACCCCACCCCCTGGACACCACCCCCACCCCCTGGACAGCCCCCACCACTCTAGAAATCCCCCCAACCCCATGGACAGCCCCTCACCCCTGGACACCACCCCCACCCCCTTGGACACCCAACCCCTTGGGCAGCCCCCACACCCCCTAGAAACCTCCCCCACCCACTTTGAAACCCCTTGGACACCCCACCCCCTTGGATAGCCCCCCACCCCTTGGACACCCCTACACACTTGGACATCCCCCACCCCCTTGGACACCCCCTGTATGCTCACACACACATGATAGAACCCATAAAAATCATAAACTTGCATGATATAACTTCCATATGTTGATTTTTCCAGAAATGAATTTAGCATGGTATAAATAATCACTATAAAACTTACCATGATAGAAATAACAAAGATATAAAAATAACATCTCAAAAAATCAGTTTAGGGCATCGCAAAAAATAAAAACTAAAAGTAAGCTGTGTGAGGCTTACTTGAGTGTTGCAAGTCAACCTGATAAATCTGATGATAATAAAGATGATGACTGATGTTGGCAAAATGAGGCTAGAGGGCACAACTTCGAAGAATCCTTTCTAGGTTTTCTGCATGAGAGAGATGAGCCGCAGATCTCCCGATTGAAGAAAACAGAATGACTGAATATGAGGTGTGATAAATCATTTAAAAGCTTTATCACATCGGTTATTTAATAACTGACATAGAAAATAATTTATCATGTCGGTTATAAAATAACCAACGTGATAAATGTAACTTTATCACCTCAGTTCTTTTGATAACATACATGATAAATTGTTGAGATTTTCTTCATTATGTCAGTTATTTTATAACTGATGTGATAAAGCTAATATCTGTTTTTATTATGTTGGTTATAAAATAACTGACGTAAAAAATTGATTCTCATTGATTTATCACGTCAGTTATACAATAAACGACATGATAAATCTATTTTTACAGATTTTCATGTCGTTTATATAAAACCGACGTGTAAAATGCTGATGGTTAAACATTTTTTCCACTAGTGATTTACAATAATGTCACACCTCCACCACTATAAAAAGGATCCCAACCTTACCTTTTATTTACACCTTTAAATAGCACTTGGATCATGAAAAACCCACCCAAATAATATACCAACATACCTACCCTCATCCCAGATTCCTCACCTTGGGAAGAAAACCAACCGAGAATTCCTTTGGAGCAAACCAAAAGGAGTCACCTGAAAAAGTGGTAACATTATTCAATGTGTATTTATGTTTTATTTCTTTCTACACCCCTTTATTTATTATTATTAAATACTTATATAATTAAATAATTATCCTAAATATACTGATATTTTTTTATGTTTTGGTTTCTACCTACACATACACAAACTTCAATTAAATGGGTAACAAATTTACTGTTCGTGTACGGCGAACTACCGCCTCACATAACAATGTTGTTAGTTTTTCCTTTAACACCTCTCATGGTTGGGAATTATTCTAAACACAATGTTTTTATATGATATATATATGATATTTATTATTTATTCATACTTATGTAATTTTTATATACACAAAATTCCATTCTTTCCATTTTGTGTAAATACGATAATGTCGTTTATGGACATGTGGACTACTACCTCCTCAAAGTGATGTGATACATTCACACACTACATGGAATGTATTAAGAATTATTTTAATTAAAAATATATAACATAAATAACATCCATATAATATTTATTAAATAATTAAATTTATGTAAATATAATATATATCATTTTCTTTAACACCTTTTCACACACTGAAAAAGTGATAACGTCGTTCATGGACGTGTGGAATACCGCCTCCTTGATGCGATGTGATTACTTTTACACCACAATAATTCTATATATAAGTATATATGATTAAATAAAATGGTATTTATGATATGATTATCATTTTATAAAGATAAATTTTACTTAGATTCTTTCCATAATGATCGATGAAAAGTGGGAATGTTACTCATGCGTACGTTTGACTTACCGTCTCTATGATTATATCATTGGTTCAATTTTCATAATCATATTTCATGATTGGTTTTAAAATTATAATTGATGTATAAATATGATAATTATTTAATTATTATTATTCTGGATATGTTTATATAATGACCCCTTTGATCATAGTTTAGCTACCAAAGTCATTTTTGACACATAAACTAAATATGGTAAAAAAACACCCAATGTAAACTTAAATATTTAAATAGTTGTTTACAATATTATAATAAGTGAAATAAATTTAATGATAAAATTGAAAAAGTTTCTGAAGTAATTAAATAATTAATATTAGTTATTTATTCAGAAAGATAAAGGCACACATGCAATGTCGGACTCAAGATAAGGGATTTCATCTCAATCTCATTTCATTGAGAGATTTCTTGATGATATGCACCTTTATTATTGTATAAAGTGTATATACATCCCATTTGACATTCCATATCCATATTATATCTATTCTAATGTTATTTAGTGTTTTTTAAATGTTCTTCTTTCATGTGGATTATGATTTTAATGTTCAAAGTGGTATGGAGTGCTTTGAATGTTTAAAGATTTAATTTTAAAAAAATTTCTCCATGTCAATATTCTTGATATTTTTTTAAATATTTATTAATATGGATATAAAAGGTTTATAAAGGAAATTTTATATCTATTTTTATTTTTGTTCATTTTTTTCAAAAAGTAAGATTTCTTTATGCTTTATACTGAATGTTTTGATAAAAAATAAAAGAAAATTTACATTCTTAACATACAAGGTGATAATTAATTTTCTATTACCATGGCCATTATTTTATTTTTAGTTTACTTTGAAAGATTTCATGTTTTTTTAGATGAAAAAAATTCTTTCTATTTTTTTGGGTATTTTTGTTTTGAAAATGGGTTTCCAAAATAAAGGTGTATTTTGTACTGAAAATGGTCTTTTTGAAAGAAAATGGTATTTTAATATATTAAAGTGATTTTTATACGAGTTTAAAATAGTTTTTAAAATGATTAAATTCTTTATTTCATGTTTTGATTCTTGGATATTATAAATGATGGGTATTCCTAGAAAGCGTCGGGTGATCCCATTATATCTTAAATGATGGGTGCACCCATATAGTGCTCCAATGAATTGGTTAATGATTATATACTCTAGAAAATTATATTGGAAGTTAGCCATATAGTTATTACAATATGTAAGGGTTTTATTATGGTTCAATGTGATGATGTCCCAAGGTACCTACATGAATTTTCTATGTTTGACAATAATTTTTTATAGAAATCATTTTTTAAAAGGTAAAATAAATGATATTTATTAAAGAACGATATTTCCATTTTTCGGTAAAATATTATTTTTTCAATAAAGGGGTTTTCATGAGTTTTAATGTTTATCAATTAAGTAATGGTTTCCCTTTTTTATATCCCTTTATCGAGCTTCTTATGCTCATCCCATGTTTTTAAGTGTTTTTCATAGGATTTAATGATGGGTAAGGGATTGGAAGAAGTCATGATGAAAGTGGTAAATATTTTTCATAAAAGATACATTGATGTTTTTTAAAAGTTTTAGTTTATAGGAAAAATAGATACTATTTGGAGGTGTCCACTTTTTCTTTTATGGTTTTTATGTATTTATTATGGAATAATTCTCTAAAACTCTAAACCTAAAAAGATCCTCAATGTGAAATAAAGTAAAATTATTTAATTAACTTAAGATTATGTAACATTTAAGATCAAGGCCTTATAGTTGGTGTCAAAGTGAATTTAAGATAAATTTTGAGGTTAGGGTAATATTAATAACTTTCCATTGAAATATTTTACCTTATGGTTAAGTTAAAATGTTATATAATTTTAGGATTACCATGTCGATTCATCTAAAATATGTCTGTTCAAAATTATTTACCATAGAGGAAATAGGGAAGAAGTAGTAAGAAGGAACTGGTAGGAAGATATCCTTCTAAATCATTATCCTGAGATGGTCAGAATTAGAAAAGAATAGTTTATTATAGTAATGGATCAACTGAATCAAGTGATAAATGGAAGTGGTATCCCTGAAAGAGATGAATCTGATATACCCTAATGGAACATGTCTTTTAAAGGGAATTTCATGAGGAAACATCCCACAACATTATGTGGATCATCTGTCCTAGTGGTAGCCAAAGTATGGATCGATTCTATGAAAAATATATTTGATGTCATGAGATGTTAAAAATGTTAAAAGGTAACCCTTGACATTTATCATTTTGAAGGTGAAAATGATCGATGATGGTATTTGGTTAAGAATAACAGAGGTAAAGTTGATCTGGATTCCTTGGAATGAGAAACATTCAAGGAAATTTTCCTTGATAAATATTTCCCTAAGATTGTTTGAATCTGGTTAGAAAAAGAATTCCTAGAATTGAGGAAAAATATGAAGATTCTATAGCTACATATGAAGGAAACTTCACAATATTGTCCATTTATGTATTTGATTTAATTTGGGACACTAATTAAAAAATTAATCAGTTTTACTCAGGATTGAAACCAATTTTACAAAGAGCTTTGGGCACATAGGAATTTAAAAGCTATGAGAAAGTTGTTTGTTTTTCTGAAAATGTTGAGATAGAGTTTTATGACTCTTATATGCCTCATGATGATGAAAGTAATAAGCGATCAAGATGGAAGGTGATGGGAGAAAATGTAACAAAGAAATATGGACATAAGAAAATGAAGTTCCAATCTTATTGTAAGTGTGGTAAAAATCACCCCAAAGAATTTCTTATGAAGACATAGAAGTGTTACCAATGTGGAAATTTTTTCTACATGGACTACATATGCAAGGAAAAAAATCCCGATGAATAAAAGAATGTGGTAATTGATATCTATCCAACAATAATATTTTTTAGCTTCAATGAGATGGGTCATTATAATAACTCATGTATGAAGTTAGTTGCATAGGATGGAAATCATTATGATCAGAAATAGAAAGGTCTAGTGAGGTAATTTTCTACTACTACAGTTGATGTTCGGCTGTCAAATGAGGTGGTGATATGTATGTTAGTTGTTGTTTTTGAATTATTCTAGTAACCTTTTTGATTCTGGATCTTCAAATTCTTTAATTTTTGAGAAATTTTCTAGAAAATTGGGAATATGTAACCACCCAAACTACTATAAGTAAAATCCCCCATTTTATTTAATTTAATGTCTTATTATGTAATATGGTTATAAAAAACACAGGAAATTATTTGGTTTCATTATATACTATCAGATTTAAAATAGCATTAAGTATCTTTACCATTGATTATATATTTGTTTAATAGTGATCACATGATTTGTATAAATATAGGGTTTTAACAAATCCAATTGACAGAGACAAAGGAAGTGATAGCCTCAACCAGTAGGATCATAACCTATGAAGACCATTTATCAGAGCTTATAAGGGATATAGAATCACTGGGATTTTCCCTTGAATAATCCCAATCTGATATCCAATAACTTAATCATGAGAAAAACCATTTACGGAAGAAGTTCAAGCTCATCGAGATCACAACCCTAACCATGTTCACCAAACAACCCCATGAAAGTCTCACCATCGTGCACCTTACTCTTAGGGAGTTCACTAGTGTATTAAAGGTATATCTATCAAGACCCTAGAAATATTATTATGTACATTATTTTTTATATAATAATTAATATATTTTCATCATATTATTGTTACTTTATAAAGGACTTTTATTTTGAAATAATAAAACAGAAATAGTATTTTTGGGTAATATTAAAATTCAATTAAGGAATTTATTTTAATGAATTAATGATTTTTTTAATAAATAATATTTTAATAAAATTTTATTATTAAATAATTTTTATTTAATATAAATGATCATATAATATTTATGAAGTTAAATATAATTTTGATAAGGATTAAAAAACAGTTATTGTAAAAAACCCATCATTTCTCAATAAATGACAATTATTATTATTTTAAAAGTGAAAATGAACATATATAGAAATTTATTTTGATAAAATGAATATTATTTTTTGAATTAAAATTTCAAAATTATCCAAAGGTGATTTTTTCATAATTTTCTAAGATAGGCAAATTTTAGGGTAAAAAATTAAATATAGTATAAATATATGGTGTATATTATGATATCATAATGACCCAAAAGTGATGTAATAAATACTATAAATGGTATTAATGACCAAATATATTTTTCCCATTTAAAATAATGTGATTTTAATTTTATTTTATAAATCCATTATGAATCTTATAAAACTTATAATATATTTTAAGGTTTTAAAATCTTTTCATTAAGAGTTTGACTCACTTCCATATAAGCAAGGGTAGTATTTTATGAAGTTAGGACCTTGGACTTAAAAAATAATTAAAACCACTCCTATTTGGGATAAAACATGGGGAAAAACATGGGAAGTTTTGTGGATTTGTTTATTTTATTATATAGAGTCAAAAACCTAAGTTTGTGAAATAATAAAGAAAAGCCCACACATTTCCTATATAAAACCACCCAAGATCCCATTTATCTGATATAAAAATAATTTTAGAATGTTATTAATCTTACCTCCCCTCACTAGAGTCCTCCCAAGGTTCTCCAATCTCCCTAGAGGCCCCTACCAAGCATTTGGAGTCACACACTCAAGTAAGGGATCCTCACATTCTATTTTTTATTCAAGTTTCCTTATTATATTATGAATTCTATTTACAATTAATAATTTTGGGATATGTATTTACATGTCCATATTACTTCCCTTTTCATTTAAAAATTATTATATATCCCTTTCTTTCTCATCAAACCATTTTATGAATTTTTATGTGATATCGTTATGCTGCTAAAATTCCACTGTGATTTTCCATGCTAAACAATTATATAGTGAATAACCATACCCAATTCCTATCAAGATTTTTCAACTTTGTGAACTTATAATTATTGATTAGGGAATTACATTTACATGTTTTACACACTTTTTTCATTGAATAAAAGGTTATGAAAAATGATTCCATGTTGAATGATCTACATGGGAGACTTACGCACGAGAATGAAATGAAAGTGAAGGGTACACCCATAATTATATAGTGCTCCAATACATTGGGTAATTTTTTGTCTCATGAGATATCATGTTGGGATAGAGAGTGAACCTGGTTCCTTTACGTTACTTTTTTCGTCATGATGTCTTTGCAGTTATCCTTAACCTTTGTTTTTGATGGATTGTGTTAAGTTGTTTCCACATTTCCCATGTTATGATTATCATGCTATATCATACCTTATTATTAATATTTGTTATTTTCACACCTTTTATTACAAACTGATATTTCTATTTTCTAACATTTATCACCTTATTCCATGTTTATTCCCTTACTAGGATTTATAGATCAGAACTTTCTTATGTATGTCCCGAGGCTATCCCATGTAGATTTAAAAGCCATGGAATTTTAGAAGAACGTTAAGGAAGTTTTCAATAATTTTGTTGTACCCCATGTTCAAGATGTTATGTTGTGTAACTAATTCCCAAAGACACTTGAGTTATATATCTTCTTGGTTTTATTATGTGTACTTTTATATAATAAATCATAAATTAATGTGTAATAGAGAACATGGTTGTTATAGTTGGTATCAATGGAAAAGTAGTTATTTTTGGGAATAGAATTAGAAAACTATAGCACAAGACTGAGGGATGAGACTAAGTATAAAAAAAAAACCTAAATTTTGGTAAGTATAGATTAAATGGTTTATCAAGAAAATACATCTATCAGGTTACTATAAGTGGATGTGGCTCTTCTACAGATGTATATAGGGGTAAAACCTAAAAACACCATGTTGAGCTAGACTCGATCAGGAATTAGTGCATGAAAATAAGTCTTTCTTCATACGTGGTTTTACACTCATGGGGGATATTATTTGGTAAATTAATAATCTCATTAAGAACCATTATTAAGGGAATAAAAAATACCCATAAGAATACATATTAGTAAATAGATCATGGATAACATAGATTGAAGACTAGAAATTAATAAGTTAAAGGAATACATATAATTTATACGTAATATATTTAATGTAATTATTTTATCTTTTATGAGTTTAATATTTTAAAAATAATCATCCCTAATTTTCTCTTTATTCTAGTTAATGGTCAAAAATAGGAGGAATCAGGTAAAAAATCAATGTGATGGGAAATGTGATGATTTCCCCAATGAGATGCCCAACCTGAGCGGGAATCACAAACTTTGTGATGATACTCTTTAAGATGACTCAGGTTTTGAATAGAAACCTAGATCAGGAGGAGTTCCCAAATCTGCCTAAGAAAGAACGAGCTGTAATTGAGTCCTTTATACAATAAAGACCTATTAATTTCAATGTATCATAAGATCCCTTAATCATGGAACAATGGATCAACTCCATTGAGATGATCTTATCCATCCTTCAATGTTATGAATAAGAGAAGGTTCTATTAGCTGTTTATCATATGGTGGGAGAATCTGATTAGTGGGGAACATTGATCAAAAATACAAAAATTGAGAAAGAGATCAAAGTTATGGGGTGAAAGGAATTCTAGAAAATGTTTTTTGATAAATATTTTCCTTGAACTCTATGAATTAAAATGTAAAGGGATTTACTTTCCCTAAAGAAAAAATATGTTGAATCTATCGGGTCATATGAATAATACTTCACAATAATTGTATGATACACCACCAACTTTGTAATTACCCCTAAATTCAAGGTTGACCACTTATTTGGTGGGATAAAACCTAGTATTTAAAAATCCCTAGCAATCTGAGACTTTGATAGTTTTGAGGAAATTGTCTGATATGTCCTCAAATTTGAAATGGATTTGAAGGGTATCGAGATGATAAGAAGAGGAAAGTGGAGTTTAATTATGGAAGTCCAATGGAGAAATCTAATGGTGCCAATAAATTTCAACATACCACTTGTCAATGGTACAGAAAAAACAAAACCCTAGAAATTTATTAATGGGGATGAGGAAATAATTTAGGTTATAGAAGGAAGGACACCTAGCTAAGTATTTCTTATAGGATAAACCCACAAATGAGATGGAAGAAAGAAATCCTCTATTCAACCCTCAACTCATTGTTAATTACTTCAAAAATAATGAATTGGAGAACTTTTCAATCTAATTCACCAAGACAATGGTCTTAGGAGACAACCAATAACCTCCAAGGTAGCAAGGTAGAGAGTTTTCCATCAAAACCTCTAAGGTGGATCCCAAAAATGAATTGGTTATAGGTACACTAGTTATTCATTCAATAATAGTGAACATACTTTTTGATTCTAGTTCTACACATTCCTTCATATCATGACTGTTTAGTATAAATATTCAAACACCACCACAAAGAATGGAAGTAGAGTTGTTATTGAAAATGGAAAATGGGTAAATTATTGCATCCCAAGTATATAACTTCTCCACTATAATTAATTATGGGATTAACTTCCCAATATACCTTTTCATACACCCTTTGGTGTAATTTGATGCAATTCTTGGCATGGATTAGGCTTCCCTATATAGATATAACATAAATTTCTATGAGAAGGAAATCACTCTCTATATCATGAATTGTCCTCTAGTTCTGTACAAGTAAAAGGAAGAGGTTGAATCTTATTTAGAACCAAAATCTGAAGCATGGATATTATTTCCCTATAAGTAAGAATATCTAGCTCAAATGATTGAGTCTAAGGAAACAACAATCCATGAAGAAATTCCCAATGTAAGGGAATATGATGATGTATTCTTGAATAATTACCTGGTCTTCCTCATAAATGAGAGGTTGAATTTTCAATTGAGCTTATACTTGGGGTGTTAAAATTTTCCAAGAATCCATATGGAATGGATATTGTCAAACTTTTGGAGTTTAATAAAAAACTACTAGAGAATATGGACAAAGGGTTCATACGCCTGAGTGCTTTACCCTGAGGTGCCCCAATCCTATTCATCAATAAGAAGAATGGGTCAATGTGCCTTTGTATTGATTATCATGAGCTCAATAAGATCATGATAAAGAACAAGTATCCTCTGACATAGATTGATTACTTGTTCGATAAGCTATGTTAAACATAATACTTCACCAAGGTGGATATGTGTTTGGGACATTATCAATTTAGGATGGGGAAGGAGAATACCCCCAAGACTATTTTTTATACAATGTACAAGAACTATGAGTTCATAGTAATTCCATTTGGACTCACAAATTCTCTAAAAAAATTCATGGAATTGATGAATAGATTCTTTATAGATTACCTTGAATTTTTTTGATAGTCTTTATAGATGACATTATAATATTCTTCAAAACCAAGTTGGAGTATGAGGAGCATCTGGACATTATACTATAGACCTTACAAAAGGATAATATTTATTCCAAGTGCAAAAAATGTGAGTTTTGGTTGAAGTAAGTCTCATTATTGGGGTATATCATCACAAGAATTGGGTTATATATGGAACCTTTAAATAAAAAATCAATTAAAGGATGGCTGAGGCTAACATCTATGACCTATATCTATTGTTTCCTTGGATTTTCGGGGTATTGTCATCGTTTTTTGAGAAATTTATTGCAATTGTCAAACCCTCTAACCAAGATAAATCAGAAGGGATTCAAGTTTTCTTGGAATGATGAATGATAATAGAGCTTTAAGGAGTTGAAAATGAGGCTTATCATTACACCTATACTCATAGTACCCACAAGCAGAGATATTTTTGTGGTATTTAATGAGGCTTCAGAGAAGGGATTGGGCTGTGTGTTAATACAGAATGACAAAGTCATAGCCTATTTTTCAAGGTAGTTGATAGTTCATGAATCTAACTAACCAAAACATGATATGGATTTGGCTGTAGTGATATTCTCTTTTAGAATTTGGTGGAATTTTCTATTTATATAGAAGCTTTAAATATATATGGATCACAAAATTCTCCAGTATATATTTACATAGAAATAGATGAATATGTGCCAACAAATATGGTTAAATCTGATCAAGGACTATGACTACTCAATCACTAGAATCCTAGTAAAGAGAATAAAGTGGAGGATTCTCTAAGTAGAAAGGATATATAAATTCTATCATTTATGATAATTTAGAGGGATCCAATCTTCTTAGTTTTGAAAAGTATGGGAATGAGAATCATAAATAAAGGAACATAATCAATCCTTTCACCAATGATTGATTAACTATCCCTTATAGAGATGTTAAAAGATGCTCAAAGAGATGATGTTGGAGTTCATAAGAAAGTGTAAACTATATTAAATGAGGAATCCTCTATGTTAAATGTTAATGAAAAAGGATTTGTAAGATTTGGGTCAGGACTATGTGTACCATGAAATCCTGAGTTAAAGGAGTTATTGGATGATTCACATACTTCTAACTTCTTTATCCATCCCAGAAGAAAAAATATGTATCAATATATTTCTGAGCACTACTAGTGGGACAATATGAAAAAGAAAATCATGAAGTATACATCAATATGTCTTGTATGTCATCATATGAAAGAAGAAAGGAAAAAAGTACAAGGGGATGATGAACCATTACCCATACCTATATGGAAATGGGAAAAAATCACCAAGGAATTTATCACTAGTCTTAAAAATATATCAAGAGGTAATGATTCCATCTTGGTTATATTGGATCATATTATAAATACTGCACACTTCATTACAATTTTAGAGGATTTCTCACTATATCATCTTGCATGAAAATACATCAGAGAAGTGGTAAGGCTGCATGGAGTACCACCATCGATTATGTCCAATCAAGATCTGATATTCACCTCCAAGTTTTGAAAAAGACTCCAACATTATATAAATAATGAGTTGGACATAAAAAGTCTTATCTACCCCAAATTGATGGCCAATCTGAGAAGAAAATTTAGACACTGGAAGAAATGTGGAGAGCATGTTTGATGGAATTCAATGGAGGATGTGATCAACATCTTCCTATAAATGAGTTCTCATACAATAATAGTTTCAACTCAAGAATCCAAATAGATCCCTATAAACTCCTTTATGGGAAATGGTGAAAAACACCTCCATGTTGGGATATTGTTGGGAAATAAAAACTGATAGGTCCTGAAATGGTTGAAAAAATAGCGGGAAAGGTTAATACCATTCACCAGCACATCAAGTATTCTTAGATTCAACAGAAGAGATATGTTGAAAATAATTAATGAGACATAGATTTTGATGTTTGAGAGATTTTTTTCCTCCACAAATCTCCATGAAAGAAAGTGATGATATTTGGGAAGAAGGGAAATATTATTCTAAGATACATCAACCCCTTTGATATCCTTGATTGCATCAAAGTGGTTTCCTATCAATTAGAACTCCCTCCTAAAATATCTCAAGTACATGATGTATTCCATGTATCCCTATTGAGGAAGTACATACTAAACCCCTCACATGTACTTAATCTAGGGGTTGTACCATTGGAGAATGATCTTTCCCATGAAGAGAAGTCGGTGAAAATCATAGATTGTAGAGACAAAGTTCTACGAAATAATACAATTCACCTTGTCAAAGTGTTTCTGAGAAACCACAGGTTTGAATAATAAATGTGAGAACTAGAGGAGGTGATGAAATAGAGATAACCTCATCTGTTTTAGTGTGGGAAATGAAAATTTTTAGGGTGAAATTTCTTATGGGGGGAAGATTATAATGACTTGAAATATTATAAATAAAATTCCCCTTTTGATTTAATTAACTGTATTATTATGTAATATGGTTATAGAAAACATATGAAGTTATTTGGTTTTATTATATCCTATCATATTTAAAATACCATTAATATTATTTAACATTGATAATATATTCATTAAATAGTTATCAGATGATTACTATAAATATAGGGTTTTAATAAATTCAATTGACATAGATAGAGGAAGTGATGACCTCAACCTGTGGGATCGTACCCTATAAATACCATTTATTATAGTTTCTAAGGGAGATAACATCACTGGGATTTATCCTTTATGTAACGTCCCAGTTCCGGGTGCCACTCAATGGGTGCCCCAAACCCAGTTCGCCACATGACATCAAGTGCATTTCCCCAAATGCCAGAGGCTGCCGACTAGCAGCGAGAGCCTAAGTCTGATAGTGGGGAAACTATGCCCTCATTTGTCAAAATGTAGTGCAGCGGAATATAATATAAACATACAACAACACTGGAAGCAACAACAATATATTTAACTGAAATGGATAAATGATAACAAAAAGGGAAACCAGAAGTCATATATATATGAAGATGAAACATGTAACTATTCTATGAAAACATCCAAAAAATGTTACCCAATCAATACAATACAACTGAAGTACAAGTATAGAAAAGAAAAATAGAATAGCCCGTGGCATCGTGATCTAATGCTCGGTCCCATGCTCTCCTACACCCCAACAACAATCAAGTACCTGTATAGAGGCACTTTCCCTTATCTACACCTGCAAAAACGTAATCTGTTTGAGCCAAAAAGCATGACCCAAACAGGGTGTGAGAAATGAATCCCAGTAAGCACCCACCAAAGGCTCGTGACCAACTGTGTGAAAGCATGAAACAACAGTGTGCAGTAGTAAAATGAAATAAACTAAGCAGTACTCAGAAGTAACTAACTTAACAGTTAAATTTCCATTTAATTATTCATTTAATCTATTTAATATAAGAAAACACCACAGTTCATTTCTAAATAACAGTCAGTGTCCTCGGACATGAAAACCTTTACCCTCAGGTAATCTGAAACGTAGCCTATAGGCAATTTCCCATAGGCATAACAGATTTTTCCCTCAGGCATAGGTAGTGTCGTCCTCAGGCACATAGTCTATTGCCCACAGGCACGAAAGAAGTTTCCCTCAGGCTAAGATATCAACTTACCTCAGGCTAAGTAAAACAACGCCCTCGGGCTGAAGTAACTGGACCATTCCCAACATATCACAAGAAATTTAAATACCATTCCTCTCAAGGTAAAAGTAATGCAGAATATAAACAGGGCATACCCTCGGGTATGCTGGCCAAATGGCTAAACAGAGGAACGCACCCCCTGGGGTGGTCCTGGATCCAAGAATCCATCCCAAACAGCATTTTAATATCACATTTAATTACCTACACCATTCTAGGTATCTAAAATATCCATTACCTCAGCCACATGACACCCAAAATACGGGTTCTTAGCTCAAAAACACACAAAACGCACGAAAATTAAAAAATTAACACCAAGCCACCTACCTTTAACATCCACGAACGATATACATGAACATCGATTCCAGAAACTCCCAAAAACGACGTAGATATGGGTTAGAATAAAAACTCACTTAAACTTAAATAACTCCCGTTATGGGAAGAATTGGAAAGAATGGTTAAAGAAGAGTGGAGGGCTTACCCGTGTGGTTCCAACGAGATCGTCTGAGGCGGAAATAGTTTCCTGAAATGTGCTCAGCGGATCTCCAAAGCTCCAGGATCCCTCTTCCATTACTCCTTCCCGTTCTAAGCCTTCCCTATGAACAGGGGAGGGTACTACCCATTTTAAGTGAAAAAAACAATGTACACTGCGTGTATTTCCAAGTACACGACGTGTACTTCCCATTTTTTAATTGTTCCTCTGGCGGTTTCCCGCCAGCCTGCACTGTTCATCTGCCAACATGACTACATGACATGTATGCATGAGTACACGGCATGTGCTGCCCACAGCTGGCCACCGCCCTACAATTCACCTGCCGACTGACTACACGGTGTGTATTTGGTTCCTACACCCTTCATCGCCGACATGGCCACATGCCCTGTGTACTCACCCCACACGACAAAAATTACATGGCGTGTGGAAAAGTACACAAAGTGTACTCCCAAAATTTGTGATTTTCCCCATTTCCCTTATTTTATCAAAAACACTTAAGGAAAAGAGAAAAGAAGAAACCCATACCTCAAAAATAAGAACTGGGTTCTTACAAACTCCCCCCATAAAGCAATTTTTCCCTGAATTTCCCTTCGAGGGTGGTGAAGATAAAGCTCAAAAAAGCTCTGTCCACTGAGCACGTAGGTCAGTCTCCCGCTCCTAGGTTTTGTCCTGCACTCGGCCATGCTGCCATAGCACCCGTACGAGAGGAACTGACCAGCCTCAGAGAACCTTTGTGCTCCTGTCAACGATACGAATCAGATGCTCTTCAAAGGACGCATCTTCCTCCAGCTCAACCTCCTCTGGCTGAAAGATGTGAGACATGTCTGAATTATAGCGGCGCAGCTGAGATACATAGAAGACATTGTGCATGGCTTGGTACCTCTGTGGTAACTGCAACCAATAGGCGACTAGCCCGACTCTCTCCAGAATCTCAAACGGCCCCACATACCTCAGTGAAAGTTTACCCTATCTCCTGATCCGCCTATGTCCCAGCCTCAGCGAAACACACAAGGAGACCTGATCCCCAGCCACGAACTCCAAAGGTCATCTGTGGTGATCGACATAAGATTTATGATGAGACTGCATGGTAGACATCTACTTCTGAATCAACTGGACCTGCTCAGAAGTCTCCTGTACGAGATGTGGTCCCAGTAAAGCTGCCTCACCTGCCTCTATCCAGCACAAGGGTGATCAGCATGACCTACCATATACAGCCTCGTAAGGTTCCATATCAATGGTTTCCTGAAAACTGTTATTGTAGGAAAACTCGACTAGGGGTATATGCTTCTCCCAAGAGCCCCAAAAGACTAGGACGCATGCACGCAGCATGTCCTCTAGCACCTGAATCGTATGCTCTGACTGTCCATTTGTCTGAGGATGGTATGCTGTGCTCAGAAGAACCTGTTTACCCAGTGCCCTATGAAAACTCTACAAGAAACGAGACGTAAAACAGGCATCCCTATCTGAAATGATATAACGAGGGACCCCATGAAGACGTTCGATCTCTCAGATATACAACTTCCCGAGCTTGTCGACTCCGAAGGTCTCCTTGATCGGCAGAAATTGATCTACCTTCGTGAGTCTATCCACAACAACCCACACGATATCATTGCCTCTAGGTGACCTCGGAAAGCCAGTCACGAAATACATCGCGACATAATCCCATTTCCATTTCGGGATGGGTAACTGCTGTAAAAGTTCGGCTGGCCTATAATGCTCCTCTTTCACCTGCTGACAGGTGGAACAACTCGTAACAAAACCAGCTACATCACTCTTCATACCCAGCCACCAGTACTGGCGTCTCAAGTCTCGGTACATCTTGGTAACTTCGGGATGAACTGCCCAAGATGAAGCATGAAACTCTTACATCATCTCCTCACATATATCCCCTAGAACCCATACTCATCCCTGTAAACACAGAACATCATCATCGCCTATCGCCCAACTGGGAGGAGGGTCCTCACTTGCCACTGACTCCCATAGAACTAGGCCTTCCAAATCAGATAGCTATATCATCCTCACTCTATCCAGGAGGGTAGAGGTCACAGCTAAAGGTGAAATATAGGTTTTCCCCTAACTTTCATGCACCTCCAAATGCATCTCAGAGAACAAAGCCATAAGTTTCCACTCACCACTAGCCTCCTACACTGCCTGTATCCGAGTCTTCCTGCTCAGTGCATCAGCTACTACATTACCTTTACCAGGTGTATAGGTGAGCTCAAAATTGAAGGACTGTAGGTATTCGACCCACCTTCTCTGCCTCAGATTCAAGTCACGCTGAGTAAAGATATACTTGAGGATTTTGTGGTCGGTGAAAACCACAAAACATTCCCCCAAAAGATAATGTCTCCAACAGTGCAACACATGCCCAACTGCAGCCAACTCGAGATAATGTTTTGGGTAATTCCTCTCATGTGGCCTCAATTGCCGAGACCCGTACGCAACTACTCGATCGCCCTTCATCAACACTGCTCCCAGCCCAATCTATGACGCATTGCAGTAAAATGTATATCTCTTCCCCTACTCTGGGAGTATCAGGACTGGTGCTAATATCAACCTTCCTTTCAGGTCCTGAAAGGATGCCTCATAAGATTATGACCAAACGAACTTCACACCCTTCTTAGTCAGACCCGTCAACAGTGCTGCTAAGCGGGAGAAGTCCTGTATGAAGCGTCTGTAGTAACCAGCCAGCCCCAAGAAACTCTGCATTTCAAACATGTTCTTAGGCCGATCCCAGGAAACTACTGCCCTCACCTTCTTTAGGTCTACTGAAAATCCTTCCTCTGAGATGATATGACCCAGGAAGTGAATCTGGTCCATCCAAAAGTGGCACTTTGAGAGCTTAGCATATAGCCGGTGCTCTCTTAGTGTACTCAATATGATCTCAAGATGGGTGGCATGGTCGTGTCGAGTGTGAGAGTACACTAAGATATTTTCCATGAATACTACCACAAAAGAATCCAGATAAAGATGGAACACACGATTCATCAGAGCCATGAAATCTTCTAGCACATGCGTGAGTCCGAACGACATAAAAAAGTACTTGTACAGACCATATCTGCTTCGAAATGCTGTAAGAGGTATATCTGATGGACTTACGTGCAGCTTATGATATCCAGATCTCATGTCAATCTTCGAGAACACTCGTGCCCCACAAAGTTGATCAAAAAGATGATCAATCCTTAGTAAGGGATATCAGTTCTTGACCGTCAACTAGTTCAGCTTCTGATAATCCACACAGAGTCTGAGGGTACCATCCGTCTTCTTCGCAAAAAGGACCGGATAACCCCACAGAGAAGTACTGGGTCAGATAAAACCCTTTTCCTATAACTCCTCTAACGACCTCTTGAGCTCCTGCAACTCTGGTGTAGCCATCCTATAAGGAGGAATGGACAACGGTTCTGCTCCTGGCACAAGCTCAATAGAGAAATCCACCTCACGTTCCGGAGGAAGACCTGAAAATTCATCCAGGAAGACATCCCTGAAACGATCAACCACTGGAGGGAAATCCACCTGACAAGTCCCCAGATCATCTAGATATAATCTAGCAATCTGGGCTGTGACTCCACCTTTCCCACGATGCTCTGGCCCAGCTCGACTCGCTTCGACATCCCATTATCCATTGTATAGAAGCTCTCCGCCTTCTAGTGACATGAAACTCACCCTACGACAATAGTAGTCCACAAAGGCTCGAAAGGGAACCAACCAGTCCATCCCGAGAATGACGTCATAAGCTGTCATCTCTAAGAAATAGAGGTCCCAAAGAAAGTGACACCCTCTAACCTCAAGGGGGCACTCCCTGCACTGACTCACACCAGCCATTCTAATCCACAATGGAGTGTCTAGAGTCATGATATCAGAAAAAGTAGAAACGCAGAGCCCAAGGCTCCCCACAACGGGTACAGATATGAAACTATGTGTAGCACCCGTATCAAAAAGTACTGAAGATAAGACAAAAGCTACTAGAATAGTACCTCTGACTTTAGAAGTTCTGGGATCCTGCTTCTACTGGGTGTGTTGCACTGCATATGCCTGCCCAGTGCCGCGGCCCTGCGACACAACCTGGCTACCCTGAGTTGTCCCGCCCTGCTACCTTTGAGATCTGGGTGTCTGGATACCATGACCACGACCACCATCTCTGCCTGCACGCCCTAACGTATTCCAGTTTCCTGATTGGTAAGAAGCTGCTGGTCCTGCTCCCACACACGGAGTCTACACAGAACCCCTCTCACTAGCCATCAGTGGAAACACCCTGCAAAAGCGCTGCAGATGACCCATCTTGCCACAAGATCGGCACTCCACTGGATCACGTGGACACTACGGTCTCTCGTGCCCCTGTTTACCACACTAGTAGCACCTGACCTGACCACCTGAAACATCCTTCTGGCTGGTACTGCCACCCTGAGAGAAGTCCATCTGTCTCTTCCTCCTACTAGTAGAAATAGTACGAGAAACTGGTGCGGAACCGCCCTGGCCCACACCACTAGCTTCCCACAGGTTCCTCTCTGTAATCAGTGCCTCGTTCACAATATCATGTACTGAAGGCAACCTGAAAACATTCACCAGTGCTCGGATGTTATAACAAAGACCATCCTCGAAGCACCTAGCCCTCAACGTCTCATCACCCACCAGGATGGGTGCAAAATGCTGAAGCTCGGTAAAGAGAGAAGAATAGTCCATCACTGACATAGCGCCCTGCTGCAGATTCATGAACTCTCGAGCTCTATCTTCCCTCAGCGTCTCTGGAAAGAAGAAGTCATAGAAGACTGCCTGAAAATATTTCCATGCCATGTCCCTGTGATTCTCTGATTGGGTGGTCATATCCCACCACCTCTTGGCGGAATCACGCAGCATATACGTTGTGAGCTTGACCCTCCGCCCTGAAGGCGTCTCAAGATGCTTGAAGATAGTCTGCATTGATCCTAGCCAAGACTCCGTAGCCTGAGGTCCTCCATCCCTAGAGAACATCAGCGGATGCTGATGCTGGAATATACGAGTTAGCTCAGCCATAGATGTGGCAGCCGGTGGTGTTCCCTCAAAGGTCTGCATGAACCTCAAAAAGCCTTCTCAAAACTGCACCTCCGTGCCTGTGTTTGGTATAATGGTTGGCGCCGCATCTGGATCTTCTAGAGGATCCACTGGTAGCCCATGTCTCACCATCTATGGAGTATACTCATTGCTGCTATCCTGGTGAACAATGCGTGAACGTCTAGGCGGCATGACTCTACAAGGTCAAACAAAAAGCTTAGATCCAGATTTATCAAAGATTGAAAGAAGGGACCAAAAGGGAAACAGGGGGAAGAAGGCATTCAAGATTTTAAAAACAAGACTACATGGCGTGTATAATGACTACACGACATGTAACTGAATTTTCTTCCCCTGCCCGGGTCCTTCTACACGGCTAAGCCACACGAATCCTGTTGAAAAAAAACTACACGGTGTGTATAATATCTACACGGTGTGTATGGTGTAATTTTTCAACTGCCCATGTCGTTTGTGACATGGCCGTCTACTCGGCATGATACTACATGGCGTGTTACACCCGTATACGGCGTGTACACCACCCCGTTTCCCCAGCTACACGGCAAAACCACCCGGTCTATCCTCAGATAAGACTACACGGTGTGTCCCATAGGTACACGACATGTACTAGACGAGCTCCACCGACCCGTGTTGTTAGTTACACGACTGGACACACGACTCACACTACACGGTGTGTTCGATATATACATGGTGTGTATATGAAGGGATTTCACCGACCTGTGTTTTTGGTTACACGGTCGGGTCCCCAGGTTAGACTACACGGTGTGTTCATCATTGAAATGGTGTGTTCTAGGAAAGATTACACCGGCCCGTGTTTGTTAGTTACATGGCTGGGTCTCTGGGTCAACCCTACACGGCGTGTACATATGGTACACGACATGTTCTCCCCAAACACTCCCTACCCCATATCTCCACCCACACAGTTTGTGACACGGGAAGAAACTGCACGGCGTGTACTAAAAAAGTTTATTTTTCTTCCTGAACAGAAGACTATACACAACGTGTTGAAGGTACTACACGGCATGTATACTGGGTTTTCCAGGAAGTATGCCTCAGAAACTTCCCCGGAACCCAGAAAATATTGCAAAACAACACCTAAGTGTCAAATTCTGATCCGTGAGGACCCATACTCCCCACGAATCAAAGTTTGACATATTATCTGTGTTATAACATAATAAACAGTAAATGATCCACCAAATTCCGGTCAATGGGGGCCCATACTCCCCAAAAACCAAAGTTTGGTGTCCATTATTTCAACCAGATTATTCAAAAATACCCTATCACATAGCAGGTATTTATCAAGCAGCTATCACAAAAGCATGAGTTTCTAGCACAACAGCTATCACAACAACATGCAAATTACAATGCACCTACATGGCATAAAACTATGTATGACATGTGATTTCTAGAATGTGCCTAAATGATGCATGAGATGGAACACCCTCATCTCATTGGGTTGCAACTAAATAGAACCCACAGATAAGATATAAAAAACACAATACAAGTGCGTCACCCAATGATGAAAATCAAATCAACTATAAATTGAAAAATCAGAAAAATTGCAACATGAGGTAAATTGGATTTTCCCAGTACACGAGTTAGCTGTGACCAGGCACAACTTATTACCAACTATCGTTTCCATCCTATCCCTGACTAAGGCTCTAAATAGTAAGTCAATGAAAAGAATGCCTCTGATACCACTTTGTAACATCCCGGTTCTGGGTGGCACTAAAAGGGTGCCCCAAACCCGGTTCACCATATGACCTCAAGCACATTTCCCCAAATGCCAGAGGCTGCCGACTAGTAGCGAGGGCCCAGGTCTGATAGTGGGGAAACTATGCACTCATTTTTCAAAGTGTAGCATAGCAGAATATAATATAAACAAACAACAACAGCAGAAGCAACAACAGTATATTTAACTGAAATGTTTAACTGATAACAAAAAGAGAAACTAGCAGTAGTATATATATGAAGATGCATCATGTCACTATTCTACAAAAATAGCCAAAACATGTTACCCAATCAATAAAATAAAATTGAAGTACAAGTACAGAAAAGCAAAATAAAACAGCCCGTGGCATCGTAAGCCAATGCTCGGTCCCATGCTCTCCTACACCCCAACAGAAATCAAGTACCTGTATAGGGACCCTTGCCCTTATCTACACCTGTAGAAACGTAATCTGTTTGGGCCGAAAAGAATGACCCAAACAGGGTGTTAGAAATGAATCCCAATAGGCACCCACCAAAGGCCCATGCTCAACTGTGTGAAAGCATGCAACAACAGTCTGCATTAGTAAAATGCAATAAACTAAGAAGTACCCAAAAGTAACTAACTTAACAGTTAAATTTCCATTTAATTATTCATTTAATCCATTTAATATAAGAAAACACCACAGTGCATTTCTAAGTAACAGTCAGTGTCCTCGGACATGAAAACCTTTACCCTCAGGTAATCAGAAACGTAGCTCGCAGGCAATTGCCCACAGTCATAATAGATTTTTCCCTCAGGCGTAGGTAGTGTCACCCTCACGCACAAAGTTTATTGCCCACAGGCACGAAAGAAGTTTCCCTCAGGCTAAGATATCAACTGCCCTCAGTCTAAGTAAAACAACGCCCTTGGGCTGAAGTAACTAGGCCATGCCCAACATATCACAAGCAATTTAAATACCATTCCTCTCAAGGAAAAAGTAATGAAGAATATAAACAGGACATACCCTCGGGTATCCTGGCCAAATAGCTAAAGAGAGGAACGCACCCCCGAGGTGGTCCTGGATCCAAGCAGCGATCCCAAACAACATTTTAATATCACATTTAATTGCCTACACCATTCTAGGTATCTAAAATAGCTACGAACTCAGCCACACAACACCTGAAATATGGGTTCGTAGCTCAAAAACACACAAAATGCACGACAGTTGGAAAATTAACACCAAGCCACCTACCTTTAACACCCAAGAATGATATACACAAATGTCGATTCTAGAAACACACAAAAACGATGTAGATCTGGGTTAGAAGAAAAACTCTCTTAAACTTAAATAACTCCCATTAGGGGAAGAATTGGCATGAATGGTTAAAGAAGAGTGGAGGGATTACCCGTGCGGTTCCAATGAGATCGTCCGAGGAGGAAACGGTTTACCGACGTGCGCTCGACGGATCTCCAAAACTCCGTCCTCCCTCTTCCGTTAATCCTTCCCATTCTAAGCCTTCCCTGTGAACAGGGGAGGATACTGCCCATTTTAAGTGAAAAAACAAAGTACACAACGTGTATTTCCAAGTACACAGTGTGTACTTCCAATTTTTTAACTGTTCCTCGGGCGGTTTCCCACTAGCCTGGCACTATTCATTTGTCGACATGACTATACGACGTGTCTGCATGAGTACACGGTGTGTGCTGCCCATAACTGGCCACCACCCTACTATTCTCCTACCGACTGACTACACGGCGTGTAAAGGACCACTACACGGTGTGTAGTTGGTTCCTACAACCTTCATCGTTGACATGGCCACACGCCCTGTGTACTCATCCCACACAGAAAAAAGTACAAGACGTGTGGAAAAGTACACGGTGTGTACTCCTATAATTTGGTATTTTCCCCCATTTTCCTTATTTTCTCAAAAAAACTTAAGGAAAAGAGAAAAGAATAAACCCATACCTCAAAAATAAGAACTGGGTTCTTACAATTTACCAAGCCCAATCTAAGATCTAATAACTTAATCATGATAAAAACCATTTATGGGAGAAGTTCAAGCTCATTGAGATCATGACCCAAACTATGTTTGCAGAACCACCCCATGAAAGTCTCACCTTTACAAACCTTACTCTCAGGGTGTTCACTGGTGTATTCAAGGTATGTGTATCGAGAACCTAGAAATATGAGTATTTACATTATTTTTATATAATAATGAATATATTTTTATCCTGTCATTGTTACATTATAAATGATTTTTATTTTGAAATAATAAAACACAAATTGTATTTTTTGGTAATATTCAAATTTAATTAAGGAATTTATTTTAATGAATTAATGGATTTTTTTAATAAATAATATTTTAATAAAATATTATTATTAAATAACATTTATTAAAAATAAATGATTGTATAATTTTTATAAAGTCGAATGTAATTTTTATCGGGGTTCAAAAACTGTTATTGTAAAAAACACAACATTTCTCAATAAATGATGGTTATTATTTTAAAAGTGAAAATGAATATATTTAGAAAATTATTCTTATAAAATGAAAATTATTTTTTTAATTAGAACTTAGAAATTATCCAATGGTGAATATTCATAATTTTCTAAGATAGCCGATTTTTTTTGGGTAAACAATTAAATACTATATAAATATACAGTGCATATTATGACATCATAATGACCCAAAGTGATGTAATAAATACTATAAAGGGAATACATGACCAAATATATATTTTTTAATTTAAAATAATTTGATTTTAAGTTTATTTTATTTATTTTATAAATCCATTATGAATATTACAAAACTTATAATAGGTTTTAAGGTTTTAAAATCATTTCTTTAAGAGTATGACTCAATTCCACACAAGAAAGGGTATTATTTTATTAAGTTATACCCTTGGACTTATAAAATAATTAAAAACACTCCCACTTGGAAGAAAATATAGGCAAAAAACATGGGAAGGTTTGTGGTTTTTGTTATTTTATTATATAGAGTAAAAAACCCAAGTTCGAGAAATAATAAAGAAACGCCCACTCATTTCCTATATAAAACCACCCAATCTCCCATTTATATACACTAAAAATCATTGGATAATGTCATTACTCTTAAATAATATATCTAGAGTCCTCCCAAGGTTCCCCAATATCTCAAGAATCTCCTCCCAAGTATTTGGAGTCACACACTCAAGTAAGGGATCACCACCTTCTATTGTTTATTCAAGTTTATTTATTATCTTATGACTTCTATTTCCAATTACTAATGTTGTGATACGTATTTACATGTACATATTACTACCCATATCATTTAAAAATTATGATATACCAATTTATCTCTCATCAACCCATTTTATTAATTTTTAAGTGATGCCGTTATGCTGCTGAAATTCCACCGTGATTTTCCATGCTAAACAATTGTGTAATGAATACCCTTACCCATTTTATATCAAGAGTACTAACATTTATGAAATTATACTTATTTATTGGGGAATTAAATTTATTTATTACACACCCCTTTATTGTGTAATAAAAAATGATGAAAAATTATTCCATGTTGTATGATCTATGTGGCACACTTAAGTATGAGAATGAAATGAAAGTGAAAAGTTCGCCCAAAATTATATAGTAATCCAATGAATTGGGTAATTTTTATTCTCATGAGAAGTCATGTTGGGATTGGGATGGAACCTGATTCCATTATGTTACTTTTTCCATCATTATTTCTTCGCCGTTATCCTTGACCTATGTTTATGATACAATGGGTTAAGTTGTTTCCACATTATCCATGTTATGATTATCATGCTATAACATAAATTATTATTCATGTTTATTATTACCACACATTTTATTACCCATTGATATTCCTATTGTCTAACTTGTACCACCTTATTCCATTTTTATTCCCTTACTAGTATTTGTAGCTCACCCATTTCTTATGTATGTTCCCAGGTTATCCTGTATAGTTTTAAAGGCCAAGGAATTTTAGAAGCTTGTTATGGAAGTTTTCAATAATGTTGTTGTATCCCATGTTCAAGATGTTGTGCTATATACTTAATTAAAAAATAATATATAATTATAGATCTTCTAGGTTGTATTATGTTTACTTTTATGTAATAAATCATGAATTAATATGTAATAAAGAATAGGGTTGTTGTTGAATATCACCTCATGAATGTAAGATATAAATTCTAGTAAAATATCCCAGTGGATGTATTAGAGAAAACAAGATTTATAGTAATATTACTATTGTTATCAGTGGGATGGTCTTTACTAAAAATCTTATTTAACTGACCATAGTAGAGTTTCATATCATTTTTGGTATGGATTGGTTTTCAGTTTATCATGCTAAGATAGATTGCAGTGCTAAGAAATTGGTGTTCAATGGTTTCATGTCTTTGTTAACTTACCAAGAAGATGAGAAATTGATTAGATATGGAAATGAAATTTACCTAGCTCATATTATTAAAAATAAAGAAACTATTTAAATCAGTGATGTTCTAGTAGTAAATGAATACATGGATGTTTTTTTAGATAATTTAACTGGTGTTTTTCCTGATCGAGATATTGAGTTTACTGTTGAATTAGTACCCGATTCTAAGCCTATTTCTAAATCCCATCATCAAATGTCTTAAGTATAACTTTTAGAGTTGAAAAATCTATTTTAGAAGTTTTTAGATAAAGGTTTTATCCAAACTAGCACTTCACTATTGCATTATCTTATCTTATTTGTTAAAAAGAAAGATGAACCAATGAGAATTTGAATTGATTATAGATCCTTGAATTATATCACTATTAAGAACAAGTATTATTTTCACCATGTTGATTATTTTTTTGATTGGCTCCTGGGAGCACAATATTTATCAATGGTTGACCTGAGGTCAGGGTACCATCAGTTGAAAGTTAAGGAAGATGAAATTATAAAGTCTGTGTTTTGAACTAGATATGGACACTATGAGTTTGTAGTTATGCCCTTTGGGTTATCTAATGTACCTACTATATTCATGGATCTTATGAATATAATTTTTTATGAGTTCTTGGATAAGTTTGTGGTTATTTTCATTAATGAAATTTTAGTATTTTCTAAAATTCAAGAGGAACATTAAAGGAATATAAGGGTTTTTTTTCATACCTTAAAAGAAAATAATATGTATGGGAAATTTAGAAAGTGTGTATTTTGGTTGAAAAAAATTTCATTCCTTGGTCACATTGATTCTAAATATGGAATAAATATTGATCTTTCTAAAACAAAATTTATTGAGGAATGGACAAGACCCAAAAATATCAGTTAGATTTGTAGTTTCTTGCGTTAGAGGATTACTACTAGTGGTTGGTTGAAAAATTTTCTCAGTTTTCTAGCCCACTGACTAAGTTAACTTAAAAATGAGTTAAGTTCATATGTACAAAAGAATATGATGATTGTTTTTAGGAACTAAAAAGAATATTGGTGAATCATTCTATTTTTTCCCTACCTTCTAGAAATGGTGAATTCTTCATCTTTAGTGATGCTTCGTTGAAAGGTTTTGGTTTCAACCTAATAAAGAATGATCTGGTAATTTCTTGTGCTTCATATCAGTTGAAACCTCATAAGTTTAATTACCCTACACATGATTTGGAATTAGATGTTGTTATTTTTTGCTTTAAAAATTTAGAGGCATCATTTTTATGGAGTAAATTGTGAAATATATAATGATCATAAAATATTGAATTATATTTTCACTCAGAAGAAATTGTACATGATATTTAGAAGATGGCTATAACTAATCAAGGATTATGATTGAACGATTCATTATCATCCTAGAAAAGAAACCAAGGTGGCCGATGCTTTGAGTAGAAAAAGTAATGCTTCATCAACCTTGTCACATTTAGAACAAGAACCTTTGGTTAATGATTTGATTAATTTTAGCCTAGAAGTTATGGATATAGGGACATCCTCTGTTTTGTTTCAGGTTTTAGTGTAGTAAACATTTTCAGAAATAATTAAATGGGATCATAATGTTGATTAATATTTATAATAAAAGGTATAATATATTAAGAATGGTAAGTTTTATGATTTTAATATTGACGAATAAGGTGTTTTATGATTTGGAACAATATTATTTGTGCCTTGTGATTCCCATTTGAGGAAAGAGTTGTTGAACAAAGATCATAGTTCTCTATTTTTTGTTCATCTGAGCAGTACTAAGATGTATAGATACCTTTTAGATTATTACTGGTGGGATAGAATGAAAAGAGATATTGCTTAAATTACCATTAAGTGTTTTACTTGTTAGTAAGTTAAAGTAAAAATAGAATTAATGAATGGGATTATTTAACCATTTACAGTACCAGAGTGTAAATTGGGAAATATATGAATGGATTTCATGGTAGGATTTCCAAAGACTTTTAGAGGTAATAATGTGATTTAGGTTATTGTTGATCAATTAAATTAATATATAAATTTTCTTCCCTTTCGAGATATGATGTATTTAGAGAATATTTCAAGAATATATCTAAAAGAGTTTATCAAGTTACATGGGGTGCCTCTCTCCATTGTATCGGACCATGATCCTAGGTTCATATCTAAATTTTGGAAAGTACATTCAAAGTCATTTTGTTCTAAATTAAATTTTAATACAACTTTTAATCCTCAATTAAATGGAAAATCTGAGTGGATGATTGAAACATTAGAAGATATAATTTGTTTATTTCTTAATGGGTTATCAGGGAATTTGGGATTGACATATTTATTTGGTTGAGTTTTCTTATAATAAAAATGTTCATTAAAGTGTACAAATGGAATCATTTTAGGAATTATATGGAAAGCGGTGTTAAACACCAATGTTTTCGGATGATGTAGGAGAAAAGAAATTGATGGGACCATAGTTGGAAAAGGAGACAAAAAAGAAAGTTCAGTTGACTCAACAACACATAAGGGAATATCAGAGTAGAAAAAAGAGTTTTGAAGATAACCAAAGGAAAGATATTTATTTTGAGGTAGGTGATCATATCTTTTTAAAAGTTTCTCCTTGTAAATTTGTGATGTTTTTTGGTAATAAGGGGAATATGAATCCATAGTCTATTGGATCATATGAAATCCTAGAGAAATTTGGACCAGTTTCCTAACAAGTGGATTTACCTCAAAGTTTACCCCAAGTAAATGAAATATTTCATGTTTCAATGTTAAGGAAGTGTTTACTAGGTTGATCTCATATTTTTATCCCTAAAGTAGTTTAGTTGGAAGAGAATATTTTTTATGAGGAACAACCAATTTAGGTTATTAAACACAGATAAAAAGTGTTACAAAATAAGGTGATTCATCAGGTTAAGGTTTTTTGAAAAAACCATATGGTTGAATTGGAAACATGATAATATAAAAACACTATGAGGAAAATATATCCCCACTTGTTTTATAAGTTAATAAAATTACGAGGATGTAATTTCCAAAAGGGGGAAGGATGTAAAAACCTAGGTAATGATAGAATAAGTGTTTTCCATATTAATTAATATTTATGAAACAGATAGAAATTTTACTTTAAAAGGGATGATACTTCCAATAGTTTACCCAACACACAATAATGAGTTTTTCTGAAATCTTTCATTGCACGCCGGACTAAGTTATACCGAACAATAATAATACTGTTAATATTATTATTTTGAGTGGTAGATATTGCCTAGAAATTATATTGGAAGGTGTGGATATAACTAAATTTATTATGTTTACAAATTTTTATTAATTTTTTTACATTCATCCAATAAATTTTATAGGCTTAAAATAAGAATAAATCCAATTTTAAGCATAAAATATCTATATTTTTAAAAGGTTATTTTTCTGCATTTTAATGGATAACCTACTTTAAATATTAATTATGAAACTTTTATAATTTTTATATGAAAAAAAACCTCATTATTTAAATATAAGTATCATAATTTACCTTGGGTTAATTTTTTTTATTTTTCTGGGAACTTTTATATTTTAATGAATAATGAATAATACTGAATTTTAGTTGAAAATTTATTTTTTTATACAGTTTATTTATATAGTTGAATTATATTTTTAAATGTTTTTAAAGTATAATTAGATAATTTTTATATTAGTTAAACTAATTTAGGTAATTGGATGAAATTTCACATTGAATTTAGATATAAAAACCTAGCAAACTTTTGAACATTTTTACTTTTAAAACCTGCATTATCATCCCATCTATGGGATTGAATTTAAATTAATTTCATCCAATTTTATGATTGGAATTTTGAAAAATGTATTTCATATTTTAAATCATAATAATTTATAATTTATAATAAGGTAAAATTATTTTTTGACCAAAAAAATTACTGATAGTAATTAAAATTAATTATAGCTATTAAGAGGAAAATTAACATAACAAGGGACAAAAAATTAAACTTAAGAGACAAAATGTCCTAGAAATGTGCCCCAAAGATATTTTATGTTCATATTTATACCCTATACTAACTTTTATATAATTGTTACCATTATTTGTGAAACTTGACATGGAAAAAATGTGGGGGGTAATTCCCTTTTCAAAAATTTACTGGAATGCCACTCCTCCATTATAAAAAGAAAATCACCCTTAACTTTTATTCAAAGATATAAATACAATTTGGATCATTAAAACTATGTAAAAATAATCTCCTAAAATCCCTAACCTCAATCTATAATCCTCACTTTAGGTATAATGCTAACCAAGAAGTCCTTTGGTGCAAACCAAAAGGAGTTACTCGAAAATGAGGTAACATTCTTCAATGTGAATTTGTGTTTTATTTATTTCCCCACCCCTTAATTTATTATTATTATATTCTTATATAGTAAAATAATTATCCTAAATATACTTAGAAGTTTTTATTTTAAGTTTTATACCTACACCTACACACACTTCCTTAAAATGGGTAATGAATTTACTATTTGTGTATGACGAAAAACTGCCTCACGTAACAATGTCGTTCATTTTTCCTTTTCCAACTCTCATGGTTGGAAATTATGATGGAAAAAATATTTTTATACGATATATATATATATATATTATTGATTATGTATTAATACTTATGTATTTTTTATATAAACATACCTTCATTCTTTCCATTTTGTGTAAATATGATATCATCATTTGTAGACGTGTGGACTACCGCCTTCTCAAAGCAATGTGATACATTAAAACACTACATGGAATGTATTTAGGATGTATTTAATTAAACATATATGACATACATAAAATCTATATGATATTAATTACATAATTACCTTTCCAAAAATATAATATATATCATTTTCTTTAACACATTTTCACACACTAAACAAGTGATAACACCGTTCATGGATGTATGGACTACCACATCCTTGACGTGATGTGATTCCTTTTACATCACAAGAATTATATTTATAAGTATATATTATTAAATAAAATTTTATTTATTCTATAATTATCATTCTTTAATGATAAATTTTACTTACCTTTTTTCTATAATGATCGATGAGAAATGAGAACGTTACCCATGCGTATGTACGACCTACCATCTCTATGATTGTTACATTGGTTCATTTTTCAGAACCATATTTCATGATTAGTTTTAAAATTATAATTTATGTATAAATATGATAATTATTTTAGGATTATTATTCTATAGATGATTATATAATGGACCCTTTGACCATATTTGACCTACCAAATTCATTTTTGACACATAAATCGAATATGGTCAAAACACCTGATGTAAACTTAATTGTTTAAATAGTTGTTTAAAAAATTTTAATAAGTGAAATAAAATTAATTTAAAACATTAAAATTATTACGAAGAAAGTAAATAATTAACCTTAGTTCATTTCTCAGTAAGATAAAGGAACACTTGACAAGCCAGACCCGAGGTAAGGGATTTTATTTAAATCTCATTTCATTGAGACATCTCTTGATGATATGAACCTTTATTCTTGTCTAAAGTGTATATACAACCCCTTTGACATTAAATATCCATATTATATCTATTATTATGTTATTTTACATTTTTAAATGTAATTATTTAATGTGTATTATGATTTAAATGTTCAAATTGGTGTGGGATGCTTTGAATGTTTAAAGATTTAATTTTCAAATCTGTTCCCTATGCTAATATTGTTGATATTATTTTAGATATTTGTTCATATAGATATAAAAGTTTTATAAGGAAAATTTTATTTATATTTTTAATTTCATTCAAATTTTCAAAAAAATGAATCTTTTTATCTATTTTATACACTACGTTTTGATAAAAAAAAGAAATTTTTTATTCATAACATACATGGTGGAAATTAATTTTCCGCTAATATGGAAATTATTTTATTTTTTGGATTCATTTGAAATATTTCATGTTTTATTAGATGAAAAAACTTCTTTCGTATTTTGGTATTGAAAATTATTTTCCAAAAGAAAGGTGTATTTTGTATTGAAAATTATATTTTGGAAAGCAAATGGTATTTTAATATATGAAAATTATTTTAATAAAAATTTAAAAGAGTTTTTAGAATGATGAAATGATTTATTTCATGTTGTGTTTCTTGGAGATTATAAATGATGAGTGGGCCTAGATAGCACCTTGTGGGCCCGTTATAACTTAAATGATGGGTGTGACCAGATAACACTCCAATGCATTGGGTAATGATTATATTATACAGAGAATTATTTTGGATGTTGGTTGTATGGTTATTACATTCTGTAAGGGTTCTATAAGGGTTCAATGTGATGATATACCAAGGTACCTACATGAATTTTCTATGTTTTCTAATGATTTTTCATTGAAATATTGTTTTTAATACATAAAATAAATTATTTTTTTTAAATAATGATATTTCAATTTGTGGGTAAAATGTTATATTTTCAAGAAAGGGGTTTCCATGAGTTTTAACATTTATTAATGAAATAATGGTTTCCTTATTTTTATATCCATTACTTATCTTTTTATGCTCATCCCATGTTTTTAAATGTTTTTCATAGGATTTAATGATGGGTAATAGATTGGAAGAAGGCACATTGAAAGTCTTGGAGAATTTTAATAAATGAGATAATAACTTATTTTAAAAGCTATAGTTTATGGGAAAAATAGATATTATTTGAAAGTGTCCACTTTTTATTTGGTAGTTTTTTATGTAAAAGTTATGGAATAGTTCTCTAAAACTATAAACTTTAAAAGATCCTCAATGTGAAAGAAATTAAAATTCTTGACTTAACTCTTTTGTAATGTTTAAGGATAGAGCCTTATACTCTTCATCTATCTCTTGAATTTATTTTCTCTTTCATGTCAATATTTTTTAATTTCATGGATATATTCTATATCACGCCCACTATTTCTATATCGAGATTCCTAGTATTGACTTAACTGTATACTCATTACTCTATACGATATTTTTTTGAATGGTGATTACTAATAAAGTTATTACATTCATTAATTGGGGAAATATTGAAATTCCTTATACTTATTTTTTAAATATGGTTATTTATTGATTATTAAGGCATGATGGTAATGTATTTTTTTATGTCTTCATTAATTTCATATGATGAATGAAATGTCCTTTTTTAGTGATGGGTGGGGCCAAAAATTATATATCCCCTCAAGGAATAGGTAGGTCTCACGAGACAAATTAGTTTGAGTATTTGGTGTATGCCTACACATTTTTTAATAATGTCTTGGATGCAGCCTCAATGGTATATATGATATCTTGGCATGAGGCCTTGATTGTAATATTAATATGTCTAATATTATGCATTTAATATCTATGTAATTAGTTATTGTTTTCCTTTTAATTATTTATGTATATATTCCATTCATGGATATGTTCCTATTTCGTGATATATGTTATATAACATTATTTGATTATTAATTATTCCTGACATGTAACAACTCGAACAGTTGTGAATAAAATTACCTTTATTTTAATTAAATTTCTTATAGATATAGAAAAAATATAAAGTCATTTTGTTTTATTATATCCAATTGGATTTAAATGACCATTAATTATCCTTATTATTGATAATATAGTCATTGATTAGTGATCACATTACAAGTATAAATATATTGTTTTAACAAAACCTTTTAACACAGAAAAAGAAAGTGATGGCCTCAACCAGTAGGATCATACCCTATGAATCCCATTTATCATAGATTCTAAGGGAGATATAATTTCTAGGCTTTTACCTAGACCAATCCCAAGCCGATATCTAATAACTTAAGCATGAGAAAACCCATTTGTGGGAGAAGTTCAAGCTCATCGAGATCACGATCAAAACCATGTTCACCGAACAACCCCATGAAATCCCCACCATCACACACCTTACTCTTATGGTGTATGCTGGTGTAATAAAGGGATACATCACAAGACCCTAGCATTATGATTATGTTCATTATTATTTTTATATAATAATGATTATACTTTCATTCTATTATTGTAACTTTGTAAATGATTTTTAAAGAAAAAATAGTATTTTTTGTTTATTATTAAAATTCAATTAAGAAATATTTTTTGATGAATTAATGTATTTTTTTGAAATAAATAATATTTTAATAAAATATTTTTATTAAATTACATTTAATAAATATTAATGATCATATAATTTTTTTAAAGTAAAAAGTTACTTTTATTAAGGTTTGAAAACTATTTTTGTCAAAACCCTTCAACTTTTAATAAATGTTAGTTTTTATTTTAAAAGTGAAAATTCAAATATTTAAAAAATTATATAGATTAAATGAATATTATTTTTCTAATCAGGATTTTGAAATTATCCAATGGTGAATTTTTCATATTTTTTTGAGACAATCAAATTTTTGGGTAAAAATTAAATCCCATATAAATATATAATATGTTTTATGACATCATAAAGACCAAATAGTGATATAATAAAATATTATAAAATTTATCTTCAGCCAAATATATGTCTTTTCTTTAAAATAATACAATTTCAGGTTGATTTGATTTATTTTATAAAGCCTTAGTGAATCTTCCAAGACATATAAAATATTTTAATATTTTAAAATCATTTCCTTGAAAGTGTGACTCACATCCACTTAAAAAGTGAAATATTTTAATATCTTCATCCCTTAGACTTATAAAATAATTTATACCACTCCCCTTTTCTAGAAACCATGGAAAAAAACCATAGTATGGTTTGTGGTTTTGAATATTTTAGTGTGTAGTGTCCAAAACCAAAATAATAAAAAGTTCCCCCACCTTTCCTATATAAACCAACCCAAGCACCCATTCCTATTCACTAAATCTATTTGAATCTTAACCAAAATCTTCCCCCTACTCCATAGAGTCCTCCCAATGCACCCCAAGGTCCTAAGAAGCATCTCCCAAGCCTTTGGAGTCACACATCTAAGTAAGGGATCTCCCTCTCTCCTTTTTCTTCAAGCACATATTTTATGTCATGCCATTTAATTTCCATTTTATTGATTTGGGATATGTTCTTCCATACCTACATACTTTCCATTTTATGTATACAGGATGTGATCTTCCTTTCTCTACAATTAACCCCCTATGATCCTTTAAACCCACTCGTTACTATATTCCGTAAGGGATTTCTCTCTTCTCATTTCCATTCAAGCATTTATTTTATATTAGGCATATAAATTCCATTTCACATGTTGGGATATTATGTTCCATGATCCTATTACTGTCCGTATAATGTATAAATAATGATATACCTATTTCGCTCTCATCAACACAATTTATGAATTTCAATATGGCGCTGTTGTGGTGCCAAAATTGCATCGCGATTTTCCATACCAAAATCATCATACAGTGAATAACATAACCATACCTCTATCAAGGTTATTCACCTTTATGCAAAAATACTTATCAAATGGTGACTTACATGTATTAGTTACACATTCCTTTATCATGGATGAAATTATGATTTTGAATGAATCCATGTTATATGATCTATGTGGCACACTTAAGCATGAGATTGAAATATTTTTGAAGGGTGCACCCTGATAGCACTCCAATGAATTAGGTAATATTTATTATCATGTTATGTCGTGTTGGGATAAGGTTTTACCTAATTACTTTGTAGGACTTTTTATACCATGTTGGGACAAGTGTTTACCTGATTCCCATATGTTAATGCTATAGTGTTTTATGTGGTTTCCACAATTCCATTTTGGATAATCATGCTATATCATGCCTTTATGTTCATGTTTCTCTTATACTCCATTGATGTGCCTATTTCCTAACATGTATTTTATTCTTTATGTTATTCCTTGTTTATTCCCTTACTGGGCTTTATAGCTCACCCTTTTCTTACGTATGTCCTCAAGTTATCCCATGCAATGCTAAGTACGAAGGAATGTTGTAGTCATGTAAAAGAAGTTTTCAATAAAGATGTGTGTTTCAGGTTTTAAGTTGTAATGTAATGTTCCTAAGCCCCAAATACACTAGAACTCTCGATCTTATGAGTTGTATTTACTACAAATCTATGTAATAAATCATGTTTAAATATAAAATAAAGTGCAGAGTTGTTATAGTTGGTATCATTGGATAGGATTAGTTATTTTTGGGATTGGGATTAGAAAACTCTAGTGAAAGCCTTTGTGATAAGACTAAGTATAAGAAAATAATCCCTACATTTTTTTGAGTATATAGAAAGTGGTTTATCAAGAAAATACACCCCTGTTTGGATATGAGCAAGTAGAGGTGGCTCTGGTAGAGATGTATCTAGGGGTAAAACCTAAAAGCACCACTTTAAGCTAGACTCAAATGGGTATTGGTGCATGAAAATGGGTCTTGATGCACTCTTGGTTTGAAACTCCTAGGGGATATGCTTTGGTAAATTCATAATCTTAGTATGTACTATTATTAAGGGAAAAAATCCCATAAGAATATATGTTAGGAAGTAGATCATGGATAACTTAGATTGAATCCTAAAAATTCATACGTTAAGTAGTTAAATGTAATTTATAATTACCATTTAATAAAATTATATTTCCCTTTATGTGTTTAATAGTTTAAAACATTTACCCAGAATTGTCCTTTTATTCTAGCCAATGGTTGGTAATAGGAGGATCAAGATAAAAACTGATGCGAAGATCAATGTGATGACTACTCTAATGAGATTCCCAATCTTATGGGAGTGGGAATCACAAACTTTATCATGATACTCTCTCAGTTAACTCAAGTTTTGAATAGAAACCTAGATCAAGAGGAGCGTCCAACCCCCCAAGAAAGAACAAGTCACAATTGAGAGATTCATGGGACAAAGGCCTCCTACTTTTAATGTATCTTCCATTCCATCAATCACCAAAAAATGGATCAAATATATGGAGAAGATATTCTCCATCCTTAAAAATTATGAATAGTATAAGGTTCTTCTAGATAATTATTATATGGAGGGTGAAGTTGATCAATGGTGGACATTGATCAAAAAATACGAAGCCTGAGGAAGACATCAAGGTGATGAGATGGAAGGATTTCTGGAAAATGTTTTTTGATAAATATTTTCCCCATACCCTAAATATTAAGATAGAAAGAGATTTACTTGAACTCTTTCAAAAGGATGATGAATTTGTTGGGTCATATAATGAAAACTTCACCAGACATGCATGATACACCTCTAGTTTTTTCATTAACCCTGAATTCAAGGTTGACTGCTTCTTTGGTGGGATAAAACCTAGCCTATGGAAATGCCTATCAATCTATGAATTTGAGAGATATTATGAGATTGTCCGATGTTACCTCAAAGTTGATATAGAGATTGGAAAATTTTGGGGGTATCATGGGGATAAGAAGCAAAAATTAGACTTTAATTCTGTCAGTTCGATGGATAAATCCAATGGTGTTATAAAATTCCAATACCCCGCTTGTCAAAAGTATGGAATAAATCCCCCTGGAAATTGACTGAAGGGGACAATATTTTTCCATCACTACCACCGAAGTTAATCCTGACAACGAAGTAGTGAAATATACTATGGTTATTCAATCAAGAATAGGGAATGTATTTTTTTGATTCTAGTTATACACATTCTTTTATATCTCAAAAGTTTAGCTGAACAATCCAAACACCACTATAAATAATGGAAGTAGAGATGTTGGAGAAAATGAAAAATTTGGAAATTATAGCATCCCATTCATATGAAACCTCCCCTATCACAATTGGTGGATTGATCTTCTCAACGAATCTCATTATACTTACCTTGGTGGAATTTGATGAAATTCTTGGCATGGATTGGCTTTACCTATATGGAGCCAACATAAATTTCCATGAGAGGGAAATCAATATCTATATAGTGAATCAACCCCCGATTCTATACAAGTGCAAGGTGGATGAGGAATCTTCTTTAGCACCATCATCTCAAGCATGTATATTACTACCCTATGAGCATGAAAATATTTATCAGATGATTCAGTCCAAGGAAAGAACCATCCTTGAAGATATAATTATTGTGAGGGAATTTTCTGATGTGTTTCCTGAGGAATTTCCTGGTCTTTCTCCTAGAAGATATATTGAATTATCAATTGATCTTATACAAGGGGAATTTCCAATATCCAAGAATCTATATAGAATGGTTGTTGTGGAGCTTGAAGAGATAAAAAAACAACTACAGGAGAATCTGGATAAAGGGTTTATACACCCAAGTGCTTCATCATGGGGTGAACCAATCCTGTTCATCAAGAAGAAGGATGGGTCAATGCGCCTTTGCATTGATTATCGTGAGCTCCACAAAATAATGATAAAGAACAAGTATCATATTCCACAAATTGATGAATTGTTTGATCAACTACATGGAGCACAATACTTCTCCAAGGTGGATCTGTGGTTAATATATTACCAAGTAAGGTTGAAGAAGGAGGATATCCCCAAGATTGCTTTTAGTACAAGGTATGGGCACTATGAATTCATAGAAATGCCTTTTGGACTCACTAATACTCTATAAATCTTCAAGAAATTGATGAATAAATTACTTAGAGATTACCTCAACAAATTTGTGGTAGTATTTATAGATGATATTCTAATATACTCCAAAACCAAGGAGGAGTATGAGGAGCATCTGAGAAATATTCTAGAGACCATGAAAAAGGATAAGCTCAATGAAAAGTAAAGTAAGTGTGAGTTCTAGTTAAAGGAAGTATCATTCTTGGTGCATATCATCACAAGAAATGAGATATCTATATATCCTTACAAAACAAAATCAATTGAGGTATGGTTAAGGACAATATCTATGATAGATATCCATAGATTCCTTGGGTTAGCTAGATATTATTGCCTATTTGTGAGAAATTTTCACAATTATCCATCCCTCTTACCACGATAACTAGGAAGGGATTCAAATTTTCTTGGAATTATGAATGCGAAGAAAGCTTCATGGAGTTAAAGAAGAGGCGTATCACTTCCCTTCTATTCAAACTACCCATAAGTGGGGATATTTTTTTAATCTTTAGCGATGCTTCGAAAAAGGGGATGGGCTATGTTTTTATGCAGAATGAAATATTCATTGCCTATGCCTCAAGGTAGTTGAAAATTTTGGAGTAAAACTATCCCACACTTGATCTGGAGTTGGAAGCTATGATCTTTGCATTGAAAATCTTCCAGTATTATCTCTTTGGGGAGAAGTGTGAATTATATATGGATCAAAAAAGTATCAAATATATATTCACATATGAAGAGCTTAGTATGTTCCAAAAAAGATGGTTAGAGTTCTTTTAGGGTTATAACTGCTCAATCCATTACCACCCTAGGAAAGAGATCAAGGTGGCAGATACATTAAGTAGAAAGGACCCAAAAAATATAACATTTATAGGAATTGAAAAGGATCCAATCTTCTTAGATTTGATGAATATGGGCATGAGAATCATAAAGAAGGAAACATCATTAATACTTTCACAAATGATTGCTTAATAGTATATTTTGGAAAGGTTAAAGGATTCTCAAAAAGATGATGTGGGAATTCCTAAGAAAGAGGAAACTATCAAAAAAGGTAAATCCTTGTAGTTAAATGTTAATGAATAAGGAAGTAAGAGATTTGAGTTCAGATTTTGTGTTCCATAAAATCTGGAGTTAAAGAAAGAACTTTTGGATGATGCATACAATTCGAATTTCACCATTCATTCAGGAAACACAAAGATGTATCATGATCTCCATGAGCACTATTGGTGGGTTAAAATGAAGAATTATATTTCTAAATAAACATCAAAGTTCCTGGTATGTCATAAAGTGAAGGCTAAGAGGCAAAATTCTAAGGGAATGTCACAACCATTACCCATACCAACATGGAAATCAGAAAACATCACCATTGAATTTGTCACAAGAGTTATGAATACATCCAAAGGAAACAATGCTATTTGGGTTGTTATAAACCATCTTACAAATACTACACACTTCATTACAATTCGAGAGGGTTTCTAATTAGATCAACTAACATGGATATACATCAAAGAATTAGTAAGGATTCCTGGATTAACACTATCTATTATATCCGATTGAGATCCAAGATTCACCTCTAGGTTATGTAAGAGTCTCCAATTTGATTTTAACACTTAATTGAACTTTAGTATGGCCTATCACCCACAAAATAATGTCCAATATAAGTGGAATATCTTGACACTTGAGTACATGTTGAGAGCTTGTTCAATGGACTTCAAATTCATATGGGACCAACATCTTCCTTTGGTGGAGTTATCTTGTAACAACAGTTTCCACTCAAACATCCAAATGGATCCTTATGAAGCCCTTTATGGGAAGAAGTGCAGAACACTGGAATTTTGGGATTAATTTGGGGAACGAAAACATCTGGGTCAGTAAATGGTAGAAAAAATGGCGGAGAAGGTTAAACCATCCAGCAACACATCAAAGATGCCCAGAGTCAACAAAAGAGCTATGCTGACAATTGTCAATGAGACCTAGAGTTTGATGTTGGAGAGATGGTATTCCTCTTCATATTTCCATGGAAGAGATTTATGAGATTTGGGAATAAGGGAAAGCTAAGGTCAAGGTACATCGAACCTTTTGAGATCTTTGATCACATCAGAGCAGTGACCTATCGACTAACACTCCCACTAAACCTATCTCAAGTACATGACGTATTCCATGTATCACTCTTGAGTAATTACACACCTGACCCATTACATGTACTCAATCCATAGGTGGTACCATTTTAGAATGACTGATTCTATAAAGATAATCTGACGGAGATCTTAGATTGTAGAGAAAAAGTTCTACGAAATAAGACAATGCCCCTCGTCAAAGTGTTTTGGAGAAAAAACAAGTTTGAAGAAACGATATGAGAACTAGAGGAAGGGATGAGGAAGAGTTACCCTCATCTATTTTAGTTTTGGAAAATAAAATTTTGAGGGTGAAATTTCTTAAGGGGGCAAGGTAGTAACGAATAGAACATTTATGAATAAAATTACCTTTCTTTTAATTAAATGTCTTTTGGATATAGAAAACACATGCAATCCTTTTTTTATTATATCCAATTGTATTTAAATGACTATTAAGTATCCTTACCATTGATAATATAGTCTTTTAATAGTGATCACATTAATAGTATAAACATAGAGTTTTAAAAAATCCTTTTTACATAGACAAAGGAAGTGATGGCCTCAACCAGTAGAATTATACCCTATTAAACCCATTTACTAGAGCTTCCAAGGGAGATATAATTTCTAGGATTCTTCCTAAACCAGTCCCAAGATGATATCTAATAACTTAATCATGAGCGAAACCATTTATGGGAGAAGCTCAACCTCATCAAGATCATGACCCAAACTGTGTTCATTGAACGACCCCATTAAAGACCCACCATCACACTCCTTACTCTTATGGTATATGCTGGTGTAATAAAGGGACATTTAATAAGACCCTAGCATTATGATTATGTGCATTATTTTTATATATAATAATAAATATACTTTCATTCTATTATTTTTACATTGTAAATGATTTTTAAATCACAAATAGTATTTTTTGGATTATATTCAAATTCAATTAAGAAATATTTTTTTGATGAATTAATGTATTTTTTTAAAATAAATTATATTTTAATAAAATATTTTTATTAAATTAATTTAATAAATATTAATGACCATATAATTTTTATAAAGTCAAAAGTAACTTTTATTAAGGTTTGAAAACTATTTTTGTCAACACCCATCAATTTTTAAAAAATGTCAGTTTTTATATTAAAAGTAAAAATTCACATATTTATAAAATTATTTAGATAAAATGAATATTATTTTTTTGTAATTAGGACATCAAAATTATCAAACGGTGAATTTTTCATAATTTTCTGAGACAATTGAATTTTTGGGTAAAAATTAAATACCGTATAAATATATAATGTGTTTTATGACATCATAATGACCCAATAGTGATGTAATAAAATACTATAAAATATATCTTCTGCAAAATATATGTTTTCCTTTAAAATATTATTATTTAAGGTTTATTTTATTTAATTTATAAAGACTTAGTGAATCCTCCAAGACATATAAAACATTTTAAGATTTTAAAATAATTTCCTTGAAAGTGTGACTCACCTCCACATAATAAAGGGAAATATTTTAATATCTTTAGCCCTTAGCCTTATAAAATAATGTATACCAATCTACCTTTCTAGAAACCAGTGGCCAAAATAATGGGCTGGTTTTTGGTTTTGAATATTTTAGTGTGTAGTGTCCAACACCAAAATAATAAATATTTTCCCACACCTTTCCTATATAAACCCAACCAAGCACCCATTCCTCTTCACTCAAGATATTTGAATCTTGAACACCCACTGAAACCCTACTCCCTAGAGTCCTACCAAGGCACACCCAAGCTCCCAAGAAGCATCTTCCAAGCCTTTGGATCTGCACATCCAAGTAAGGGATCTCACTCTCTCCTTTTTTCTTCAAGAACCTCTTTTATGTCATGCCTTTTAATTTACATTTTATTGATTTTGGACATGTTATTCCATACCTACTTACTATAAATTTGATTTATAAATGATAGGATCTTCCTTTCACTTCGATTAAGCCCCCCTATGATCCCCTAAAACCACATGTTACTATATTCCGTAAGGGATTTCTCTCTTCTCATTTACATTCAATCATTTCTTTTTATATTATGCATCTAAATTCCATTTCAAATGTTGGGATATTATGTTACATGATACAATTACTATCCATACCATGTATAAATAATGAGAGACCCCTTTATCTCTCATCAACCCAATTTATGAATTTCTATATGATGCTGTTATGCTGCTAAAATTGCGCTATGATTTTCCATGCCGTAATCATCATGTAGTGAATACTATACCCATTCCTCTATAAAGGGTATTCACCTTTATGCACACATACTTATGGAATTTTGAATTACATGTATGAATTCCATATTCTTTAATCGTAGAACAAATGATTATGTTGAATTAATCCATGTTATATGATCTATGTGGTACACTTAAGCATGATATTGAAATGATTATAATGGGTGCACCTTGATATCACTCCAATGAATTGGTTAATGTTTAGTATCATAATACGTCATGTTGGGATATGGGTTTACCTGATTCCTTTATAGTACCTTTTTCCACCATGTTGGGATATGGGTTTACCTAATTCCTTTATATTAATGATGTAGTGTTTTTAGTTGTTGCCACATTTCCATATTATGATAATCATGCTATATCATGCCTTTATGTTAAGGTTTCTCTTATGATCTATTGATATAGCTATTTCCTAACATGTATTGTATTCTTCATGTTATTCCTTATTTACTCCCTTATTGGGCTTTATATCTCACCATTTTCTTATGTATGTCCTCAAGTTATCCTTTTCAATGCTAATTATGAAGCAATGTTGTGGTCATGTAAAACAAGTTTTCAATAAAGATGTGTGTTTCATGTTTTAAGTTGTAATGTAATGTTCCTAAGACCCAAAGACAATAGACCCCTCAATGTTTTGTGTTCTATTAAGTGCAAATATATGAAGTAAATCAGGTTTAAATATGAAATAAACATTAGGGTTTCCATATGACATATTATTCATGCCTTATTCATTATATAATAACCAACCTTACTTAGCGTTGGTGATCAACCTTTTTATGTTTCTATTTACACAGGTTATAAAGATGATTAATACATACAATTTGTCTAGAAAGGTATCATGTGTTGATTATTTTGTGTAATATGATGAAGAATTAATCTGGAATAATAATTTCAAGGTATAGTAGAAAAATTTCCATTTTTTGAGAAATATATATTTTTTTAGATAAATGTTTAACCGAATTATATAAAACTTTAAACATAAAATGTATTATGTGTGTTAGTGAATAAATGTTTTTTATTGATAATGTAATTATGGATTGAAAAATTTGAGCTTATTTTATTGTAATCAATAATATTTTGTAAATATTTTGATTTAGTACCATATCTGGGTGTATGGATCTAGGTCTATCTCAATTTGTATCCGAGAAGGGTTTATATAACATTATAGGTTAGTATGTTATTGGTTAAGGATATTTAAGAGTCACGAATACCATTATGGGTTGATAATTTTAAAGATGATCATAAGTTCAATCACACAAATACCCCTTATTAGGTATCATGTGATTGGATTTTGAGTTGATTAATGATATTTTGGGAGATTTTTATTTGGGTATTAGGAAGAATATATGTATGAGGTTTAGATAACCTTTTGGGTTGTTATGTTATTTGATATTGAGGTAAATATTGTTAATTAGGATAATGGGTTAATTCAATTTGGAAATATATGTTTAGTAGTATAGATAACCTTGGGGGTTGAAAAGTGATTTAGTAACAAGGAAATTCAGGTTATTTTTCAAAAATATTAATATTTTTTTGCGAGTACTTATGATTAAGGTAATATTTATTGGTATGAAATTAATGTTTGTTTTGGAATAAAGGTTACATTTAATTATATGAGCATATATTTACAAGATTTTTGGTTTTATAATGTGGTAAGAAAGATCATGATTTTGGTTTAGTTACTTTTAGGGATTATGTTATTGATATCAAGAGGATAAAACTAAAGGAAACATGAGTTGAACAGAAAGAGAATTATAGTGTCATAATAAAACTGAATGAATGATCGGTTGAAATAAAGGTGTTATTGGATAAGACATATAAGGATTTATTTTTTATATTAACATGTTTATTGATTTCCATCATAAACATTTGGGTTTAGTATTTGGTTAATTAAAAAATCTTGAAAATACAACTAGAAGAATTATGTCTATAGAAACTCATTGGTCTAATAACCAACTTTGGAAGTATGTTTGACATAAATTATTGTAATGAATAAAAATCAAAATATATTTCCACCATGAGGTAAAATATTAGTCTTAACCATGATATAAAGTTCTAAAAATCATTAAAAATTACATTAAGAGTCATGAATATATTAGGAACACCCTCATATGTTTTTAATAAAGAGAGAAATTAAAATTGCGAGGATGAAAATTATTTAAGGGGTAGAATATAACAACCTGATATTTTTATATGCATTTTCATTTAAATAAATATTATTTTATTTATATTGTATCACACACATCATTGAAATAAAACAAACTTTGACATATTTTATTATGATACAAGATAAAAACTAATATATTATAAGTATAAAAAGTTAAATATCATTAAGAAAATTATAATAAGAGTAAAACCTTAAGTAAATAAAAATATAAGAAAATATTTTATTATAAAAAATATATTCCTTAAAAATTGTTTTTTAAATAATTATTGTTGTATTCTAATACTAATGAATTAATTAAATTTAATGGTTAAGAGATAAATATTTTTTTATTGAAGTGTGATTAAAATTATTTGATGGTAAAAGGAATATTCTTTAAGTAAATATTTTTAAAGTATTGTATATTTATCTTAAATGAAATTGACCATTTTTAAAGGATTATAACTATAAAATGTTTCAATGTGAAAAAATAAGTTAACACTCATTAATAATGTATATGAAATAAGATTAACAACAATTAAAGTTCAAAAAGTTTATTTTAAAATTAAAAAAGTCTTTAATTATATTGTATGTTTTTAATTAAAAGTTATTTTTTTTCCAATTTTTAGAATTTTAATTTGATAAAATTAACTTAATATTTGGATTAAATATCTTAAAATTATCTTATGGTTAATTTTTGGGATTGTTTTTGAAATGATTAATTTTTAGGTGAATTACGAAAGTACCATTTTAATAAATACCATAACATTTATGACATAATCATGATATAAACATGAATTTATAAATTTTAAAACCTTTATAAAGAATAAAAATGTATTTAAGGATCAAAATAATTTTTTCAAAAAATATTATATTGAATTCATAAACCTATGTTTGATATTTTGGAACCAAAGTTATATTTTATTCTAATAAAAACTATTTTTTACTTTAATTAAGTGTTGATAATGATTCATTCAGTATTTAATGGATTTTAAAGTCAAAAAAATTTATTTTTTTAATTATAAACCAATAAATATCATGGAAATAAATACTATACATGATTTTGGTGTAAATTCATTTTTTTTAAAAAGGATTTTTTTCTAAAAATTGTTTTTGTTTCATTTAGCATACTTCTATTAAAATTATTTTTTACCACCACTAGAAATTTAATGTTTTAAAATGGTTTTTAAATTTGTAATTATCATGTTAAAATTATATAATAAGGTCTATTTCATTTTTATTCATAAAAAATAAATTACTATAGAAAAAGTTAGTCACGTTGGAAAAGGATTAAATGGTTAACAAGGGGTTAAATTAAGAGATAAGGCCATAAATATAGAAGAAAACAACCTTATATCTAATTTATTGTGAGTGGATTCTTGACCTCCCTTATACTATATTCAAAATTAGGTTATTTTGGATGAAGTTGACTTGACTGTGACTTTATTGAGCCCACTTTTTGGTTTATGTTCTATTTAATATCATTGGACATGGGGTTATAACACGATGTCAATTTGTTGATGGAAGGGATTGGAAAAAGTTTAGATATTCCAAGATTTATGAGATGGTACTTGAAGTTCCCATATATTTATGAGAATTAGTTATAGGTGATCAAGCAATTAAGATATTAATTATCTTATGGATGTGATGATTGAAGTGAAGAATGTTTAGTGTTTATATATATTTATTATTTGAAGTTTAGGATGATTTAATGAAAATATTTTGAATTGAATATATAACACCTGGACCCTAGAAGCCTAGAGTCGGTGCATTATTTTAATACATTGGACTGATTACAAGGAATCAAGTCCTGAAAGACAGATCAGTTTAATAGTCTTGGAAAATATATTACATACATGAACGTTACATTACACATTAGAAAACAAAACAAAAGATAAATGATCTTTTATAATTCCATTAATCTCCTATCTTAAACATGCATATCAATCATAATACACTTCTTAGAATCCTAGGAAAATAAAACATAAGAAAGGGGTGAGCTCATATGCTCAGAAAGGATAAAAATATAGAAGAAACTTTCATAAATTAGCATAAACATTTAAGGAAATTTATAAGATTAAAAAAATCCTTTTAAACTTAAACTTTAGCATAATATGGAGAATATAAATCAAATAATTCCATTAACTTATTCACATGGATATTCTATTAGTTGAATAATCACATGTAATATCAATATCCATTAAAAGGTGGTAAAATTGCATTTTTTTTAAAAAATACTTCTTTTATCTGAAAAAATGAATTTGTTCTCATATTATGTCTAAGAAACATATAATATGGGTGTTAAAATTATATAGAGGATATAAGATTCAATATGCAATTAATACTATTCATAACTGCTTTTTGAACGGCTGGTTTGGTTAGCTTTGGTGCGCTCGAACTCAGTGTTGCGTGTATTGAAAGTTATTGAATTACTTTAATGAGATAACGTACTATGAAATATTGGGGTGTTATATTCTACCCTCATTCAATAAATTTTGTCCTCTCAATTTGAAATTGTTCTTCAAAAATAAATGGTTAAATATATAAAAATACCTTTGTGGAGAACCCACATTGGAAATTGGGTTAATAAAATTTAGTCTTAATAAGAGGGAAAGGGAAATGAAAAAGTCACCACCAAATTATGATATCGATTAGGAGAACATTGATGGAAATTAGAGACACATAATTTTAGGAAAAACGTAAATATTTATAGGGAGTGATTGAGGTCATCAATCAAAAAATAGTGTAAAATTTAGGGCCTCAAAGCCATCAATCTATGGTTATTTAAAATATCGTCAGTTCAATAAAACATAAGGTATTAGGATAAAACATTTTTGGTCTTAATATACCTTCCCTAAAGTTTTAGTATTAATTTATTCATATAATAAGAGGGATAAAAAAATATTTGATAAGTAGAGTTTCATCCTTCAACTAATTACCACCACAAACTCACCTTTCACTCTAAAAGATAATAGAATTAAAAAATATTCTATTTATCGTAATCGTATAAGGTTAAAAAAATAATGAATTTATAATTAATTTTTCATAATATTTAAAAAAACTACATTACAAAAACCAGGACATCATGTAGGCTAGTGGTAGGTGATGTACCTTTGTCGCCCTTCGGTTGCGGGTTCAAGTCTCACGCCCTTGCTGGATGCGACGGGTTATCGCTCGACCTCTGGGTTGTCCTTTTTATATAAAATCCTAAAATAATCTTAATAAATGATTTAACCTTAATAATAGTATCAAAAATCAAACTTAATCCATTCAAACCTTTAGACTTATCCAAAATACTTCTGTCCAAACTCACAGTCCAAAATTTATAAGGAAGGTAAACAAAATTAAAATCTCTTTTACCACGTAATAAAATATGAATACCTTCATCATGTATTCTTTTAAAACATGGTAATGATATAAATTACCATAAAACTTTATTGATTACATTCATGCTCCCTTATTCCTTATAGAATACTAGATATATTCTTAATATCCAAAAAATTTGAATATTCCAACAATGATCGAATAAACAAACCATTAATAAGTTCCAAGGTTGTCAAGAATATCCAATATAATTTATCCAAATCAACCATATCTTATTCCAAAATCACTACCTCAGTATCAGGACCATATTATGGTTTAACTTTCCTTCAACCATGTATTTTTAAAAAAAGTTTAACTTGAAACTATGTCACTTTACTCGGTACCATACAATCTCAAATCCTTAATGAAATAGTACTACAGTACAATCCTTATTTATTTCCATAATTCACATAACTAGTACATCATTGATATAACACTCAAATGAAATAATTCTTTAATAAAAACATAAGAACACTAGTCATTCATCTTCATATATGGTAGTATCATAACTTGATTATTATCCAATAACATCATTTGGGGCATACACCGATGATTTGGACATTGATTCGCATTGTGTCCTAACTGCTTGAAGATGAAGCATTGAACATTTGAAACATTTTTCTTACCCTTGCAATCACGTACATGGTGTCCTTTTTCTCCACACTAATAAAAAACTCCCATTCCCTTCAATCATTTACCAAGGTGATTCTTTCCACAATTATCACATATAGGAAAATCCTTCTTTCCTCTCTTCCCTTTATCTATCTTTCTCTCTACCATCCTTTTCTTCTCTTGCTTCCCTTCAAAGCCATAGAAATCGGAGAATTCTTCACTTATCTTATTAACATATGATACTATTTTTTCATATGATGAGAATACGTGGGAGACTATTTTCCTTTTAAATGTTGGATTAATACCATGAAATATTTGACCCTTCTCAATCTTTCAATCATTCATATTTTTGGAATTCTCATTCCTTATACTAGGCGCCATTTCTAAACAATGGAATACACCAAGTTAGTTTATGAATCACAATATATAATTCAAAACATATAAAACACTTAACATAAATTGAATAGTTTATGGATATAATCCATAATCATAAATTTTTTTTCTTTGAGGAGGTATATACTCATAAATACTTCATAAAGGTTTGTAAAGAAAATGTGAATTATCTTAAGAATATCCCCTGAGAGTGTCGTAACCAAGAGTGTAGTAAGGCCCATTGTCATGTACTAGGATACCCCAGGTCAAGCTTGAAACTCCTTTTCAGAGTTTTCACTCCTAGGTACATCTGTTCCAGAGCCTCCTCTACCTGCTCGTATCCAGACATGGATGTATTTCTTGGAAAATACAGAAAATCTCAACATTACCAAAATTATAAGAAGTTATTCTATATTAATCCTCAAAGTCTCTCTTAGGGTAATGTTCTCTAATCAGAGTTTATCTAAATATATTTCCAAGGTTGTTGCTAAACTTCCTATGATACCAACTATAACGCCATGACCCTAGAAGCCTAGAGTCAGTGCATTATTTTAATACATTGGCATGATTACAAGGAATCAAGTCCCGAAAGACCGATTAGTTTAACAGTCTTGGAAAATAGATTACATACATGAAAGTTATATTACACATTAAAAAATAAAACACAACATAAATTATCCTTTGAGAACTCAATTAATCTCCTAGATTAACTATGCTTACCAATCATAATAAATTTCTTAGAATCCTGGGAAAATAAAACCTAAGAAAGGGGTGAGCTCATATGCTCAGTAAGGATAAAAATATAGTGAAAGATTTCATAAATAAGCATAAACATTTAAGGCAATGTATATGATTAAAACAAAATCCTTTTAGACATAAACTTCAGCATAATATGGCAAAGATAAATCAAATAATTCCATTTACTTATTCACATGGATATCATACTAGTCGCATAATCACATGTAATATCAATATCCAATTTCACAATGATGGAATGCATAATGATAGACTTCATAACCACCTAGTCAAGGCCTCGTGCCAAGACTAAAAATTATATTTTTTCAAAGACTTGTGCCAAGACACTAGTTTGTCTCATGAGATCTACCGATGCATCGAGGAGCTATAGCGGACTCCACCCATCACTTACTAAGTCCAATGCATTGCTCATATGAAAAAGGTTTGAACATAACATAAACAGTCATATTAAAACAAGCATACAAAATGTCAATAATTTATCTATAAACCATGAATGGTATAAAAATAACACATCCACAATAAAACATATCACAAAACCCTCAATACAATACGTAATATTTGTATCATAATAAATCAACTTCAAATAAGTTTAAAATCCCTCAAAGGTTGTTGACATTGATGAAAATGATTTGTAAAACTCTTTGAGAGAAATACCCCTTTTTCATGAAAACATTTAAAATTTACACAATTTAGAAAGGAAGATATTTAAATACATTTTTGAATCAAAGTGGCCCATACCACTTTGAAACTTTTGAAAGGAATTAACTTTTAAAAAAAATTCATGTCTATATAAATAAATCCCTAAAAACCATTTTGAAAACATGGACATTAATGAGAATGATTTAGAAGAATAAATATTTAAACTATTTAAAATGATGATCTAGTTAAAGATTCCATTCCATAAAAACTTAAAATATTCCTTTTGAAAATATTTTTATGAAACATGGATGTGAATGATAAAGAGGTCCCAGTAGATACTTAGGTAAAACAACCTCGGATAATGAAGAGATTGTAGAACTAACCCTTCCATTGTACTTTTCTTTGGTTGAGGGTATGTTAAACTCCTGTATAATAGTTAAATAATTATTATTAAATTATAAAATAATCATATTCAGAAATATGATATTGTATATGATATTCCAATATTTCTTTGTTAATAATATTTTAGTAGTATCATCGTTTCGGGTGTTAACTAATATGTTTTACTTTATATGCTTGGTTACATAATCCATGTTTGTTATGGATAATATGTATTTGATTCATATCCAGAATGATATTTAGTTCTTAAACATTATTTTTAATCATAAAATTAAAATTATTCTTGAATGATTATGATGGGGAATGAATCTCATCACGTTTGCGGAGACGGTAATCCGTACGTACGCATGACCGAAAATATCATTATATTAATGGTGAAATCGTATGTAATTGGATGGTATATCATATATAAAGAATCATTAACATGTCATACTTATTATTTACATCAGTTATACTCATTATTATACCCATCCAAATAATGAAGTGTTTGAATAACAAACTACACCACGACGTGGAGACGGTAATCTGTACGTACACACGTATGGTGACTTTGACATTTATAGGATGGATAGAATAAAGAATATGGTTGTACCATATTTATAATAACCTCACAGTGTCTATGAGGTAATGGAGTTATTTTTTTGGTATGGAAACAAAAAAGAAAGAGGAAGTGGAAGAAGAAAAGAACTTGAAAGAGGGTGGTGAAACTATTACCTCTTCTTCTGGTGTTTCCTTTTGAGTTGATCAAAAGGGCTCCTTAGGTTGGATTTATGATCAAAGTAATAACTCTAGGTGGATTTGTGGGAAGTTGGGAGGATATTTGGGGAGGGGTTGGCTGAGCCAAATGGCTTTGGAGGTGTGAGTTTGAGAGAAGGGGAAGTGCCCTTTTATAAGAGGGGTGAGGGTCACTTTAGGAAAAGATTAAAATATTATTTTATTATACAATAATATTCGGTTTATAATGCCCCCAAATGAATTTATTCCAAGAATTAGGTGGTCATGGGCCGAAATCCTCTCAAATAATATGTTTTAGACAAGTTTAGGTCACCATTTTAACCTTATCTTTTAGATTTAACTCTTAGTTTAATAGTTTAACTTTTACTGTGTCTTCTTGTATTCTTACACTATATGGTTAATAAAATTATTCTAAATTTCCATGAGAACCTCAAGTGGTTCATTAATTATATATATAATATTATTTAATCCCTTTGGCCAAACCTTAGATTTTTAGGAATATTATATCAACCAATAATATAGTATTTGTTTTAAAAATTAATTTATGTCAATTTTGATATTATTTGGTATTTTGTTTTTGTGAAAGTAATAACAACCTTATCACTGAGAAAAAATTTATATAATCAACTCTAAAATGTCATATTAACCTATAAAATTAGTTTAATTCATCAGAAGTCTGAATTTACATTTATTTGGATATTTATAATATCAATTATTTTAATGTTTCATTAATAAGGTAATTACTACATCATGATCGTGTCATAAATAAATTAAATTATTTAATGTATAAAAATTATAAATAAAATACCATTATGTAGGAAATTTTTTTATCTTTCTAATGAATATTTATAGACGAATTTATATTGTGCGTAACCCTATATTAAAAATGATTTAGTTATTAAACTTTGAGTTTAACACTTTTAACTCTTCTTTAAATAAAATAATAATAAATGTTCTAATCTAATCCAAGTGGACCAAAGAGGATCATATTTTATTCCTAAGTTTTTTTTGGTCTAATTTCACTTATCCAATATAATTAGGACATGTGTTAGGGTAATTATAATATCATTTTTACCCTTAATTATCCTATTTACTTTTAACCGTGGTAAATAAAAGTCAAAAGTTACTATTCACCAAAAATTATTTTCATCTTATTAAACCACATTTTAATTAATATTTTCAACCATGTCTCTCAGATTTGTGAAATTCAACTCACAGAAGCGGGAAAATTATGTTTTTTTCAAATTTACAAATGCTCCTAGAAGGTGGGTAAAAAACGGTAAAAAGTTCAATACAATTTTCTACATCTAATTTTATTATAAAATGATTCCTATGAATTACATTAAACTTATATAGGTATTATATATATATATTTACTTAAAATACATTTAAATTAAATAAATAGTTTTTTAAATAAAATGTCGGTTTTAAATAATAACGTAGTGTTTTTCACTATTTATAAAAAATTGAATGTTTTTAGAAAAATACCAAAAATTAACCCGAAGATAATTTTTATATTATAAATTCAAAAATTAATTCTATTTTAACAAATTCAAAACATAGAAGTTTCATTTATTAATTTAATATTAATTCCTATTATCAAAACCAAAAAGCGGGTTTTTAAAAAAGTAAAAACTATCAAAAGATTGACAAGTGTTTATGTCAAATTTAAATGTGAAATTACTTATAATGACCTAAATTGTATTAAATGATAAAAATACAATCTAATTATACATCCAAACCATTCAAATTCATAATTTGACACTATAAACTATATTGATTAAAAAGTTTTTTTCAATTAAAATTTAGTATTTTTTACTATTCATCAAAATATGAAAGTTATCAGAAAAGTACAAAAAATTTATCCAGACTAAATTTTTATTTCCCAATTCTAAAGAAGAATTTTATTTAATTAAATTGAATATATAAAAGTGTTAAATATTGGTTTTAAAAAGGGTTCTCCATTAAAAGGTGGTAAAATTTCATTTTTTTGAAAAATACTTATTTTATCTGAAAAAATGAATTTGTTATCATATTATATCTAAGAAACACACAATATGGGTGTTAAAATTATATAGAGTATATAAGATTCAACATGCAGTTAATACTATTCATAACCGCTTTTTGAATGGCTAGTTTGGTAAGTTGTGGTGCGCTCGAACTCGGTGTTGCGTGTATCACAAGTTATTGAATTACTTTAATGAGATAACGTACTATGAAATATTGGGATGTTACAGAATAGTTCCATAATTATGCCTCAAAAATTAAAAAAACTATATTTTAGCCTATTTGTATGATGATAAGATATTTAAAAAAGGAAGTGGAAATTGCACTGGTTTCCATTGAATACAGACTTGTTCCTGTCACTGTATTTCAAGATTATTTTGAAAAAAGAATTTAGTATATTTATGAATTTATGAATAAAATTTGTATGACTCTTTAGTTTTTTACTATTGATTTTGTAATATTTTAATACTGATGATACTTAGGGAAAAAACACCGAGCCTTCTCCAAGACATATCAACTATTCGAGTAACCTAGTCATATTTAAGATAATCAGGTTGAGCTCAAATAAAGGCACCACCAAGGAGAAGAAAATTTGAAGGATTAATTATATAGGAAATAACTTCATGGGTCAAAATAGGTATAAGGGTAAAGGGTGGTTATCATCCATACGTTTGGGTCAACATGGTGGGCCATAAGAGAGCACCGACTCCTATTAAACTTCATCATCAATTTTTAGACATTTGTTTTTTTATAAAGGAGAGACATCATGATGAAAAATTAAATGTGGGATAGGAGATGTGCTATATTTTTCATGCATTTAAATCTTCTGTAAATACATGTAATTAAATGAAATGATGGTGTATAACATTATATTTATCCTCATTCCATATCACTAAAGTTCATGCCCTATGCAGTGATATTTTATTCATCAAAATATCTTGTCAACATAAATTTGGGATCATTAGAATATACTTTTCTATACCATTGTATAAAACACTATATTATGAAACTAAAAATAAGTACTAGAAGTTGTAGGGGGTTCATATAAAACATAATGAGAATATTAAGTTCATCGGAATTATAAAGTGAGTTACCTAAATGATATAAGATTCTAGAAGTGATAATATGATGATTCTTTACTACTCTTCATCAATGTGTATATATAATAGTAGTTGAGTACTGTGATACAATTTGATATTAAAGATCAAATTTTTAGAAGATAATCAGGTTGAGTGATTTAAGTTTGTGCTCCATGCCGCAAAGGAATGGTTCACACTAAGAAAAATATATGACCTGAAGGTACCAAAATGGTATTCTATACATTTCATTGAATATGGTAAATATCATGGTGGAAAATGGGTAGAATATAAGCACTACACTATAATAGTGACCATTTTAGAAAAATTTCCACCTATGATAAGCGGTGAGTTAGAACATGATGTGGAGGTGACCATGGTATCTCACATGAGAGATGAAGGTTGGGAAGCTAAAAGGAGTGGAGTACTCTATGGTCTATTTTGGGTGAATATTTTGAGATTCCCTCAATGATAAAAGTAGAATGAGGTCTTACATGGTAATATTCACACCATATAAAATTTTGTGGCACTTCTTGTTTCTTTCGTATAAGGAAATACCAATTAAATTGAAATCTTTTTAATTTTTTGAGAGTTTAAGATTGTTATATTAATATATAATAGGTTGAATTAAAAAGTTTCGGACTTTAGGAGAAAAAAAAGAATTTAAATAATAAAGTACGTTCCAAATATTTAGATATTTTAAATGATAGAGAGATATCAAGAAGTTTAAATGAAGACCAAGAATATTAGAAGAAAGAATAAACAAGGTAGAATTGATTTAGGGGAAAATATTATTCAAATATAAATATTATGTATAGGTCGAAGAATAGAGTGAGGAGATCCCTACATTAGTGTGAACTAAATATTAAAAAGGTCAAAGGGAAGGCATCCAATATAGATCTTACTGCAAACCTAGTAGTATCAAAGGAAGAGAACTAGTACTGTGAATGTTGTAGTTTAGTGGAAAACTTGGAGATTATTTTTGTTGAGGAAAGAGATAACTTACACCATCCAAATGGGAAAATAAGTTTCACTATTGATCAACCTTAAGAGGTGAAGGCCAATTATAACATCTCGTACATAACCAAACCATAATTATTAGTTTAATAAAATAGATTTTGAACATTCTTACTATAATGACCCCCGATCTAGGACTATCTCAAGTGGCCAAATCAAGTTGGTTAATAGACCTCAAGTGTGCTTCCGCATATGCTAGAGGTTGTCTACTAGTAGAAGGGGTGTATAGAAAATAGTGGGGAGACTGGTACATAGTTTTAAAATAGAAGAAATAAAAAAATATCGTAGTAATGAAAATAGTGGAAACAATACATCATACAACTAAAGGATAAAGGAAAAACCAAGGAAAACACATAATAAAGAACCATGTAATGTAATTATATAATGTAACTAAATGAAATTCTATAATTCATATATATAAATGAACAATATAACATAAATAGACTCAAAAGTCCCTAATTACAAACCCCTCATCAGTCCTGTCTCCAAGATCCAACCCATCCTGTAAGCAATAATCAACCACAAGGTCCTTTTCCATTGTATAATCCTACATACATGTAATCTTCTTAGGTACAAAATGTAGGATCAAAATAGGATATGATATTCTTAATTACTAGAGTGGGGGTGAATTGTTGGTTTAAAAAATTTCATTTTTATCCTTAAGAAAATCTAAGTTTAATAAAGTTAAACATGATGGATTCAAAAACCCTATTTAGTTCTTTACTAAGAAACTAACTTGATTAGGATCTGATAATATGGAACTGATAAGAAAACTTAAGACTATTTTAATTAAATAAAGATTTTACCTTAAAGTGTATAGAATCTTATTTATCAGAGTATACAAGTATAAGAAAGTATAAGAAAGTTATACTTTATTTCTTTAACAAAGTGTAGTGTAATTAAAAGCTTCTAACAAAGAAAATTAAATAGGTATAGGAACTATATTAACCCAAAGATAAGGGTATCCAAAAACCTTGTATAAAGGTCCATTGATTTATACTTTCAAGAAAGTCTTTCTTACCCACACCAGGGTAAGCCCACGATAAGAATATTTGAATCTGTCTTGCTATCCCAGCAAGCACTCAAACTTTAAGGTAGTCGACACCTTTGTATTCCTATCTTTGAAATACATCGATTGTACACATAAAAAATTAGAGTCACACTAGGCTAAAAAAGTTATTCACAGCTGAACAAGATGTTCACAGATTACACAAAGCATGAGAGTCTCTTTATCAAGAACTCACTTTATAGTATCACAACTTTTAATCTCTAGATGTGTCAACGTGTCTACACTTCTTGAACTCTTCAAATGGATGTGGTATTTATAAGTGAAAAACCAAATGGTTGGATCCTCGTTTAACAGTCATATTTTTCCTTAAATTTTAGAGGGACCTGTACACATGTCACTCAGCCAATGGTTAGTTAAAAATAGATTATAAGACATCGTTTCATGAAAGAAAACATAGGAAACATTATAATGTGTAAGAAAAAAATATGTAAGGAAAACATTTTTAATCTTAAGAAAAATTAACATGTTTAGGATCTAATAAATTGAAATGTTACTTTTAGGAAATGAGGTAACTGCAACAAAATCATTTAATCAGATTCTTAAGGAATTGAGAATTGGGGTCTAAAAACATAAACAATCAGATTCTAAAATAATAGATATTAAAAGTCTAAATTCTGAGGAATTTGTAATTTAATTTATGAACATTTCAATTTCTAGAAAAAATGAGAGTTCAGAGTCTGATTCCTAGGGAATTTGGAATCTAATTTCTAAAGAAATTGGAGTCTAATTTCAGGAGAAATCAGAGTCTTATTTAATGATAAATCAGAGTCTGATTTCAAAAGAAATCAGAGTATCATTTTAGGAGAAATTTAAGTTTATTTTTAGAGAAATAAGATATTGATTTCAGAAGAAATTAGATTTTGATTTTAGTAGAAATCAGAGTCGGATTTCAAAAGAAATTAGAGTTTGATTTTAGAAGAAATCAGATTCACAATTCTCGGGAAATCAGATTCTAAGAAACTTTAAGGTTCTAAGTTAGGCAAGGATCCAATTTTTTGGTTTAAGAAAAAGATGGTTAGTATTGGTTTATAAAAAACACTATATAAGACAATGAAAACCATAGGAAAGGGAAAAAAATTTCTTAGAGAAATAAAATCTTCCTTAAGAAAATATTTCTTATAGAAAGATAATTTTCCTTAAGATTTTTTTATGATTTTCAAAACATAAAGGAATGGAAAATTCATAAGAGAACTTATTGATTCAAAAATCCCCCATTTTTGGAAAGCATAAACACGTTTTCATAAAATAATATACATACTAAAGTTTTGATTTTTTAAATTATAAGAAATAATTATCTCTCTTTACTTTGCTTATGATCTATAATAAATATGACTAACCCCCCATTAGGTTTTGAAATCCCTAAGGATCATATTCTTTTCTTTCTTAAAGAAATAACTCCTACTTACTTAAGAATTTATTTTTTAAGTAACCTACCCCTTACTTAGGCATATTATTTCTTAATATTCGTTTTGATCATTCTTTCCCCCACCTTTGTGATTTTGAAAAAGGAATGGAGAGGAAAAAATTATACCTGAAAGTTTAGGAATATACAAGAAAAAACAATGGAAATATAACAAATTTCATCATGATGTTAAAATTTGTTACAAGAAAAAAAATACAACAAGAGATCGGATTTGATAAATCATTCATCCTTATTTTCATTTAGAATTAAATTTTTTAGGGTTTCCTTCAGCTTCTTCAGCTCTTTGTGATCATCCTCAAAATTCTTGATCAACTGATCCTGATCCTAATTTTTATTTTCAATAACTTTGATTATTTCTTCTTGAGACTTAATAATTTCAGCTTGAGACTTTACCACATCTTCTTACTCTTTTGAATTTTTCTCCCATATCTTCCATGAGTTCTCTTTCCCTTTTCAAATTTAAATAAAAGAAATTCATCTTTCCATTCAGGTATTTATCTTCCTGGATCTGGGAAACTTGTTCTTGATTCAGCTTCTCTAAAATAATTTTTGAAAAATTCTTGATCATTTCATCTAAATTATAAAAGGAATCCTTTACTGAATCATGGAAATCATCCATGATTTTCAGATCATCAATTAATAACTTAGACCACTTTATTATCTCTTTGCAAGATCTCCTATGAACATCATAATAAATTTGAAAAGTCTTAAAATTAGCCTTAAGTTTGACAAACTTTTCCATGATAATGCTGTTAGAATCAGAATTCTGATAGATTGTTTATTGAAGCAGATGGCATATGGAATTAATACTTGTAAATAAGGGAATGGTATTCACTAGCTTCTTCAAGGACTAAACAAAAAAGTATTAACCTAAGGAGGTTGAGTTTTCTGAATCAGATTCTTTTGTGGTTGAAGCAACTTTATATTTATCATGTTATTTTCCCATAGACATTCCAATAATAACTTCCTTCTTGGATTTTTTAACTTTTCTTTTCTTTGGTGAATCAACAACCCGTTGCTTACTTTTCTCAAATTTAGAGATTTACTTATATGTTTTCAGAGTCTCATGCTCACTATCAGAAACTTGAGTTATTCTATCATCATCAACAACAACTTTTTTACAAACTGAATTAACATCATCAGGATGAATAAAATCATGATTACCACATCTATTCTCTGAAGGTTTATCAACCTCATCTTGAGCATCATCATCTTTCCCTTATGAGATTATCTTGTTTGATTCAACTTGGGAAGTTTTGATAGAAAACTTTTCAGAAGGACTCTACTTCTCATGATATTCTTCCACTATTTTGATTACATCAACACTTTCCTCCTCCTCCTATTCTTTTTCTATCTAAACTTTTTCTTATTTAACAATAGGTTTAGGAATTGAAACTTTCTTTCTATTATCTGCACCGAGAGTTTCAATTTGAACTAACTCTTGTAAGAAATATTCTGGTACCTAAATTTGTTTGGATTCTTTCTCAGAATCTTTAACTAGGGATTGAACAATCTCGGTTTCTGACATCTTCATCTTTAACTTCTTCTCCTTAGATTTCTTATCAAGATCTTCAACTGCTTGAAACTATAAGGCCTTATCCTTAATAGGGTCTAACCCCAAAACTGAATCTCCCTCCTTTTTCATCTTTTTCTCACTCCACTTTGCTACAAATTTATCATAAAACGTTTTTTTATTTTTCATATTAGGTAGAGCAGATATTGACTCCTGTACTGGTGCTTTCTTTTTTAGTTCCGGTTTTTTCTCTTTTCTTTTCTTTGGGGTTTTCTTGGAAGTTTGTCCTGCTTCTCCTTTCTTGCTAGCATCTTTAACAACACTATAAGTAAGATCAAATAACTCTCTTATTTTGTTACTAAAACCAATTTTCTTTTTTCTTAGAGTATCATCACTCAAAAACATTATCTTAAAAACTTTGGGTTTTGAGCTACAAGGAATTTTGAATGATTCTAGGGAAATGATAATAATATTTTAAAAGATTTCTAAATACGTTATTATTTAATACTTCAGGGTTCCATTCTTGATATTGCTGATGGTCAATAGAATGTAATTTATATGGTTTATATTCTTTATATTCATCAAGAAATCTATCATGAAGATATCACATTTTTAAAGCTAATCCTTGTCTCCCTTTCTTAGAATGAGAAAACCTTGAATCCAAAGAGCATGAAACCTATAGTTATTTGAAATATTATTGATCTTCGATGACTTAAATCCTTTAAGTCCAAGGCACTCAATTACCTTAACCTTCTCAAAAGTTCCTTCCTTTTATGGCAACTTGTGTGAACAAAATATAACCTCTACTTCATAAGGAAGATCCAAAATACTAGCTACCTTGTTAAAAGATAAAGAATAAGTTTTTCCATAGATCTTGAATCAAATCATTTCTCATCCTCCTTATTCATAAAATCTAACTATATCATATAATTATATAAGAAGATAAGGATAAATCGGATCCTGATAATTTGATTTGGAAACACAAATACTTTCCTTGCCGTTCTTATTAATGTATTTTGAAATTAGAGAATCATATTTGAAAAAGAAATCTGAGTCTACCAAACTTTCTCAGTAGATTGACCTATCCTTGAGTTCCTTGTTTTAGGGAATTGGATTTTGTGAATAAACTTTAAGAGACATTTAAAGATTAAGGAAATAGAGAAAACTGAATGGCTGATTTGAAGAACGGTAGAGCTTAGACGCAAAAACACTAGAATAACTAATGTGGTAAATGAATAAGGGGGACCTTTATATAGGATTCATGGTGATAATTCATATTCACAAATCAATATAATAGTTGATATTTTCTTGATCTGATTTGATGGTTGATATCAAAGCCAAAGTCGGATTTCGAAAGCTCCCACCTTTTGAGGATTTAGGGAAAAATTGGATTTAAGGAAAGTGAATCCGATAAGGTTTTCTTAAAACAATATAGAAATACCAATAAGTAAAAAAATGAAATTATAAAGATTTAAGTTAGGAAACATACCTTCCAGATTACTCAGAAATAATTTTCAATATTTACAAGGTTCTCATTAAAGGGATTAGGTTCCAGAAATTTTTGTAAGGGAAAAAAATTGAGATTCTGAAAAATGTTAAGATGAAAAAAATTTAGGTTCTAAAAATTTTAAAGAAAGAAAAAATTTTTGGTTCTAGAAAAAAATGTAAGGTAAGAAAATTTTGGAAAGGGAAAATATAAAAGAATAAATATATTTACTCCCCTTATAAAAAGGAGTATCTTAATGTAAAGATATAGGTTTAAAAAAAATTAATATGGATGATTACCTTACGATTATCATTCTTAACTATTTTTTAATGTATTCAAATCTATCAGAGGGTAAATATTTTGTAAAAATATTAGCATGTTGGTCTTGAGTTCCGATAATTTGAAGAATGATATCTCCTTTAAGTGTGTGATACCTAAGAAAGTGATTCTTAATATCTATGTATTTTACAATGGATTGATGTACATGGTTTTTTCATAGGGAAATGACACTAGTATTATCACACATTATCTATGTTTTGGTAAAAATCATTCCATAGTCTGTGAGTGTGTGTTACATCCCCAACACTTGAGCACAACAACTTCCAACTGCTATATATTCAGCTTCATTAGTGAAAAGTGCTACTCAGTGTTGCTTCTTGCATGACCAAGAAACTAATGAATCTACTAAGAAATGAAAAGTTCCAAATATAATTTTCCTATCCCTTCTAAAACCACCAAATTCATCATCCAAAAATATTTTTAAAACAAAATCATTTCCAGAAGAATAGAAAATTCCTAAATACATGGTTCTATTTAAACAACAAAAGATTGTTTTCACTTATTTTAAATGAGATTCCTTTCGATTATATTGATATCTTTCATATAAGCATAATATAAACAACAAGTTTGGATGACTAGCTGTTAATTATAATAAACTTCCTATCATACCTCTAAAAGATGTTTGATCTACTGGTTTCCCAACTTCATCAAGATCAAGATAGTTTGAGGTATTGATTAGAGTACTTATACTTTTAGTGTTTTCATATCCATATTTCTTAAGAATATATTTAATATACTTATGTTGAGATATGTAATTTCCTTCTGGTTTTAGAGAAATTTGAAAACCAAGGAAAAATGTAAACTCACCCATCATACTCATTTGAAATGTAGATTTCATGATATTCACAAATGAATCAGTTAAGGATTACTGATTTGATCCGAATATAATTTCATCAACATGAATTTGAAAAATAAAAACAATTATCTTACCTTTCTTTATAAATTGGGTTGGATCAGCAGTTCCTTTATCATAATTGTTTTGTAACAAATATCCTGTAGGTCTATCATACCAGGCTCTAGGAGATTATTTTAATCCATATAAATATTTGGTAAGTTTGAAAACATATTTAGGATGTTTTGTGTCTTTAAAACTATGAGGTTGTTCAACATAATCTTCCTATTGAACATATACATTAAGAAAAGCACACTTCACATCCATTTGAAAAAGTTTGAAATTGAAGAATGCTGCAAAGGATAGTAGAATATGAATAGATTCAAGTCTAGCTACTAGAGAATAGGTTTCTTCATTGTCTATTACTTCTTTTTGATTATAGACTTTAATAAAAAATCTTTTTTTATTTCATATATTGATTCTATTTTCATCACATTTATTTCTAAAGACCCATTTTACTCCAATTAGAGAAGTTTCCTTAGGTCTTTTAACCAAGGTCCAAACTTTGTTCCTTTATAATTTATTTAGTTCATCTTGAATAGCTATAATCAAATAATCACCACCTAAAGATTCATCAATGTTTTTAGGTTTTAATTGGGAGTGGAATTCAAGATGTTCTACTTAATTTATTAAAGAACTTGTAGTCCTTACAGATTGATTTATATCACTAATGATACTTTCATTGGGATGATTCTTAAGAAACAACTGATTTGGGATTTTTAAAACCTTTTCATCAACATAAGGTAAAAAATATTCTGGTATAAATACTTCAAAAATATTTTCATGAGTATTTTTCTTATTAGAATAATCTTTCATCAAAGGTTGCTAACTAGTTTTTGAAAAAACATCAGAGGATGTATGTTGGGGTTGTTTGAAAAAAAGGATCAATTTAATCAAATTTAACATTCAATTTTTCATCAAAAATAGAAGAATTTTTGTTAAAAACTCTATAAGCCTTATAAGTAGTGGAGTAACTTAGTAAAATTCCTTTGTCAGATTTAGGTTCAAATTTATTTAAGTTATCTTTAGTATTCAAGATGAATAATTTGCATCCAAATACTTTTAAATAAGAAACTTTAGGTTGTTGAACAACCCACAATTCATAATGCGTTTTATTAAGAAAAGGTCTGATTAAAACTTTATGTATAGTATAACAATAAGTAGTTACAGATTTAGCCCAAAAGTGTTTAGTAATAGAATATTCACTCAACATGGTTCGTGTTATCTCTTGAATAATTTAGTTTCTTCTTTCAACAAAACCATTTTTTTGAGGAGTTCTTAGAGCTGAAAAGTTATCAGTAATGCCTTTCTTACTATAAAAAATTTCAACATATGAATTTTCAAATTCTCCTCCATGATCACTATGAATAGTTATCAATGGAATATTTTTCTCACTTTTAACTTTGGCTGAGAAATATTTAAAATAAGAAAAAGATTCAGATTTCTTTTTTAGAAAATAGACCCAAGTACATCTAGTGTAGTAATCAACTAAAAATATATATAGTATTTTCATCCAATAATTTAAGTTTGTGTTAGACAAAAAAAATCCATATGCACTAGCTATAATGCAATAAAAGTTGATACTTCACTAATTTATTTAAATCTTGACTTATGTTTATTTTCATATTGACAAGGATCAAAAACTTTTGAAGAATCAAATCTATGTTTCGATAGATCATTAACATGTTTTTCTTTGACATTTTGCAAAGGTTCTTAAGGTTATAGTTTCATAGTATTCTATGCCATAACAGAGATAAATCTTCCATTTCACTAAGACAAGGAAAATCTTGGCTCCTAATGTCTTCTAAGTTTAGTTTATAAGCAATATCATGCCCATGGGAAGAGAGAATAAAATCTTCCTTGGAATTATGTACTAAGCATTTATTATTCTTAAAATTTACAAGGCAACCTTAATCACATAATTAGGTTACGATTATAAGTTTATTCTTAAGACCTTTAATAAATACAAAATTAGAAATTAAATCTTTTCTAAGAAGAACAATGTTACCTATACCAACAATTTCTCCATGAGCATTTCTCCAAAAGTTCTTTTCCACCTTTCTTCATAATAATATTTTAAAGAAGTTTTTGTTACCAATCATGTGTTGGGAATAACCACTATCCATGTACAATATATTTTTGTTGACACTTCATTTTTTTCCTAAAAATAAAATTGTTAGACTTTTGGAATCCAAACATTCTAGGATTTAGAAATTTTATAAAGTAAAATCTTAGTTATCCAAATTTTCTTGGACAAGTAAGATTTATGAAAACCTAAGTATTTGGTTTTATTAAAAGAAAAAATTTTCTCCCAATTTCCACCACTTTGACACTTGGTGCAAGAAGGATCACTTTTGGGAATAAAATAATTGTGGCTAAAAACTAGTTTTGAATGAGTATAACCAAATCTAAAAGTATTACTAAGATGATAAAGTTGTGAATTCATTTTATCAAATTATTTCCTTCCCGAAGTAAAATTTGATAAAAGTTTCTTTAAGTAAAATATTTTAAATTTTAGTATAATGACTAAATTTTTATCCTTATAGTCATTATTATTAGATTTTTGAGTTAGCCTCTAAAACATTTTTCTTAGAAATAACATTTTAAATATCTTTATAAAGTTTATCCTTCTCAAAATTAACTTCCTTAAGATTTTTTGAAACATTTTCAAAATAAAGAGTTTATGATCAAGATCTTTATAAAGATATAATACTTATTTTGTTAAAATAGAAATTCTATAATTTTCTTTCTCCAACTAATTTTTTATCATACAGTTCTCATTCTCAAGTAATTTAGAAAATCTAGAGAATTTTTCAAATGAAGGTAAGGTATTATCTTTTAATGAGGAATATTCTTCATCTGAAGACTCATAAAATTATTCATTAGGAAAATTTAAATTTAAAGAAATATTGGTTAAGGATTCATCATTATGTACCTTATCCATAAGAAAATGATTTTTAATAGGTAATCTGGCTATATGACTGATATTCTTATGACTACAAGATTCATATTCCATGGATTCATCTGAATAATCACCCCCACAGGCACTCCAGGTGTCATTATCCTTCAAGAAATTCTTAGCCTTAGATTTGTATTACTTATTTTTTCCTGTTAGAATACTTATCCTTTCTGTATTTTCTATTGAGCATAGGAAAATCAGGTATGATATGTCTATCACTACTGGAAAATAGGTCTATACCCACAGTTTTCCAAAACCATGGGCATAGGGATAATATGTGAACCTATACCCACGATTATGCCAAAAACTATAAGTATTGTTTTCTTTTAACACCTATACCCATGGTTTTGTATAAAACCGTGGTTATAGGGTATTTTCCGAAGACCTATACTAACGGTTAGTCAAAACCGTGTGTATTGGGTTTTTTTTGAAGACCTATACCCACGGTTCTCCAGAACCGTGAGTATATCTTTCCCGTATTATGGCGGGAAAAAAAAATTAGGCGTGACACGGAAAAGTTTTGTCGGGAAGAAATTTTTTCATGGTTTATGTTAATATATTTACCAAAATATAAATATATGTCTTCAAAAATTCCTTAGTTAGGTTGGTAAACCCTTCTCCTCCATTGCTGTAGCTCACAGGTTCAATTCCTGCAGTTTACATTTTTTGAAACATGGATCATATTAATATATATATGTAGATGTATATAAATATAACAAATAAAAATGATAGGTCTGTTGGTCCTTTGGGGAGGTGCGTCCATGAGGCGTTTCGTGAGACTCGAGTTTGAATCCCCCTGCACACGATTTTTGATACCACACGTGGATAATATTAATATATATAGGCAGATATATTTATATATAACAACTAAAATTGATAACTCCGTTGGTCTGTGGTGAAGCATAGCCATGAGGCGGTTCGTGTGGTGCGGGTTCGAACCCTTGCAGCGCCCCATTTATGAATTTTAATACCCCACAGTTTTCAAACCGTGGGGACTATTGTGTGCCACACTGGAACAACATGCTGTATGCTTTGACAAGCATATACCCACAGTTTAGCAAAACTGTGGGTATAAGTTGAGACCCCTATACCGATGCCTTTCCAGCCCATGGTTCCCAAAACCGTGGGTATAGGTTATACCCAGAGTTTTGGCGGCTATACCCATGGTTTTGAACCATGGGTATAAGTCGTTTTTCCAGTAGTGTATCCCTTTTGAATTCATAACAAGTTACTTTATAATCTGTCTTTTACTTTATATCTTTCTTCTTATATCTATACTGAAAATATTTCTTTCCTATAACCTTGTTCATAATTTTAGAAATATTGGCTATTTCATTCTCAGACTGATAACTGTTAGTTGATTTAGATATTACAAAAACTTTCTTAGCCTTAGATCTGATTACCCTTTCTGGAGTCTTGGATTTAGATGTAAAAGTGAAAGCAACACTTCTATTACCATTCTTATTCTTATTAAAGTATACATCTCTCTTTATTCTTGTTTCATACTAAAGAAGAGTTCCAAATAACTCATCAAGAGTAATGTTAGATATTTTCCTATTTTCATCAATAGATGTCCTTTTAGATTCCCACTCATTGGGTATAATATCAATTATCTTGTCCACAAGTATTTCATCATCTAGTCCTTTCTCACCCATTGATTGAATACTGTTGATGATAGTCATAAATATTTATTTCACTTTGAACACAGGTTCTCCATAAGGAAATACAAATCCATGATATTCATCTCTTAATATAACTCTTCTTGTTTCTATCACTTTTGAAGTTCCAAAATGTGTAACTTCAAGTTTATTTCAAGTGATATTGGAAACTTCAGAAGAGGATATTTGATTATAGATATTCCTGGTCATGGAATATAAATGAGTATTGCATACCTTGTAGTTTAGTTGATATTTTTTTCATGATTTGTGAATGTTATGATTTCTTTTTTAGTAATCATTTATTCACTAGTGATCATGAAAAATTTATCTACTTCAGTGTTATAAAAAAATTCTTTATCCTATCTCTCTAGTACTCATAATCATTACCATAAAAAATTAGTGGTCTGTTAGGATTTATATTTTCTATAGAACCAATGTTCATTCATACCATTCTAATACAAAATATCTTTTCCAAAAAAACAAAAAATTTTATAAATTTTTTTTAAGAAAAACCTGAATAAGAAAAGTTGATCAAGTAAAGTTGAGAAATAAAAAATAATATGTAAGTATAAGTATTTTAGATAATTTCTATGATACCAATTGTAAGATCAAAATAGGATATGAGATGCTCAATTACAAGATGGGGGGGGGGTGAATTGTTGGTTTAAAAACTTTCATTTTTATCCTTAAGAAAATCTATGTTTAAAAAAGTTAAAAAAGATGGATTCACAATCCCTATTTAGTTATTAAATAGGAAAATGACTTTCTTAGGATCCAATAATTTGGATCTGATAAGAAAACTTAAGACAAGTTTAATTAGAGAATGATTATACCTTAAAGTGTATATAATATTATTTATCAGAGTATAAAAGTATAATAAAGTATAAGAACTTTATACTTTATTTCTTTAAAAAAATTAAATGGAATTAAAATCTTTTAATAAAGACAAGTAAACAGGTATATGACATATTTTAACACAAAGAGAAGGGTATCCAATAAACTTGGATAAAGGTCCCTCGATTTATATATTCAAGAAGGTCTATCTTACCCACACCAGGGTAATCCCTCAAAAAGAATACCAGAATCTATCTTGATAACTCCAAAATCCCTCGAACATTAAGTTAATAGGCACCTCTTTATTCCTATCCCTATAATCCCTCAATTTTACACAACAACAATATGAGTTGCACTAGGCTGAGCATGTAGTTCATGGATGAACGAGATGTTCACAGATCACACAAAGCATGAGTGTCTCTCTCTCTAGAAATCACTTCACAGTATCACAACATGTAATCTGTAGATGTGTCAACATGTCTAAACTTCTTGAACTCTTCAAATGTGTGGGGGTATTTGTAGGAAAAAAACCCAACGATCATCTACTCCTCCAATGGTTATATTTTTCCTTAAATTTTTGAGGGACTTGTACACATGTCAATCAGCCAACTGTTAGTTAAAAATAGATTGTACAATATTGTTTCATGCATGAAAACTTGGGAAACATTATAATGTGTAAGAAAAAAAATATGTAAGGAAAAAAAATTAAGCATAAGAAACATTAATATTTTTAGGATCCGATAAAATGAAATTTTACTTTAAGGAAATGAAGTAACTATAAGAAAAGAATTTAATAGGATTCATAAGGAATTGAGAATCAGAGTCTAAAAACTTGAACAATAGGATTCTGAAATAATAGATATTAGAAGTCTCAATTATGAGGAATTCAGGATCTGATTTATAAAGATTTCAGAGTCTGGAAAATTGAGATTTTAGAGTCTAATTTCAGAAGAATTAAAAATATTATTTATGAAGAAATCAGAGTCATATTTCAGGAGAAATCAGAGTATGATTTTAGGAGAAATCAGAGTATTATTTCAGAAGAAACCAAAGTCTGATTTCAGGAGAAATCAGAGTCATATTTTAGAATGAATCAATGTCAGATTTTAGGATAAATTAGAGTTGTATTTCAGAAGAAATTAGAGTTGTATTTCTGAATAAATCAGATTCACAATTCTGGAGAAATCAGATTCTAAGAAACTATAAGGTTTTGTGTTAGGTAAGGATCTGATTTTTTAGTTTAAGGAAAATATGGTTAGTCTTGGTTTAGGAAAACAATAGATAAGAAAATGAAAATCATAGGTAAGGGAAACACTTTTCTTAGAGAAATAAAATTTTCCTTAAGAAAATATTTCTTAGAGAAAAATAATCTTCCTGAAGAAAATGTGTTTGTTATTTTTAAAACATAAAGGAATGGAAAAGTTATAAGGGAACTTACTGACTCAACACCAAATGGTGGCCCAAATAGGGTGTGAGTAAAACTTAGTAGGTCAATACCACTGTGTCTAAAAAAATAGTCTGATAATAAGTGTATGTAATAAAGTGATAAATTGGTGTATTATTTGATCGATTAATATAATACAACAATTAACCTACTTTGGTACCATGACTAAATAACTCTGAGCATAAAACATAACCATGCCAACCATAACAAAAAATCCATGGAATAATCACACAACTGGGTTAAGACCTATAAGCATTACAACATAACCGGCTAAGCCCTTTATATAAGCATATTACTGCGAAAATCCATTTATATTAAAATTTCTGCATCCCCATAGAAATCACTTTATATAATCATTTCAGCATCACCAGGAAAATACCTTTATATAAGAATTTTAGAATAATCTGAAAATCCCTTTATATGATAATTTCATCATAAATCACTAAAAAAGTCATAATGACAAGAATACAACAACATAACATCATAATCCTTAATGGCCAATTTAGCTAATTACTATATTTCCTTTAATTAACCATTCATTGAATAAACAATTATTCCATTTTACAAGGTGAATTTATCACAAGATATTACTTGGGGTCTCATGTCATGCTAAATAAAATTTTAATCCATTAGAAAGTTCTTTATTGTTCCTGGTTAGACTCATCCTATGGGTATCTGCAAGCTAGGTCTCATCACCATTGGATCCAAAGGGATCTAAGGAGTAGTCCAAACAAATGATCATCATTACCCATTATTCTATTAGTTAATGAAGACAGTTGTCATCACAATCACATGATATTGAACATACTTAAACAAATAGAAATAGACCAAAGGGGTTTGTAATAGACCACATACCCTAATTGATGGTCAAAATAATTCTTTTAATAGGTAACAACAATAAGAACAAAGGTTAAGATGATCACAAGAAAAACCTAGATCACAAAATCACTAAGGTCAAAACCCGATTAAATGATATAAAATATATCACACCATGATAAAGGAGAATAAGTCAAAGGGAGGGGAAAACCAAAGATAAGGGACTCACTGGAGATTAAATTCATGATCAGGACATATGGAAGGGAATAAATCACTCCAAAATCACCTGGAGTCTCCCTAGGGTCTGAGAGGGAAGGCTTCAACAGAAATGAAATAAAATCATATGGGCTTCATGGTTTAAAACTAAAGATCCAAAGAGTTTCATGATGTGAAACTCTTTCATGATGTGAATTCATCAATTTATGATATACTCCAAAAAACACATCGCCTTGGGTTAAAGTAACCCTAATCGACCATTTCATTCCATGAAATATATTGATAGTGTGTAACCATTTCACTTCATGTACCAATTCATGAAATATTCTTGGTAAACGGTTCACATCGTGTAATATATTCTGGATATGAAAGATTCTAGTAGATTGATTTTATCCCAGTTTCTACAAGAAAACCCCGAAACACCTCCAAAGAATTCCAAACCATAGAAAACTCTCACAATAAGTGAAAATTTTATTCCAATACTCCATTAATTCAAAAAAACATACATCCATGAAATTTAGGCCATTTTCCCTAAAAAATTATCTCCATCCCTGAAAAGGAACTCAACCACCAAGGTTTAAAGAGAAGGAAAACCCAACTAAAATTGGTTCAATCAAAACTCAAAGAGAGACGTACCAGAAAAAAGATAGGATCTTAAATCCTCCCCACCATATAACAGCTCCTCTCAGGGCTGATTCAACCATCCTTGTGGGCTCTTGATGAACAAGTTTGGCCTCTATTATTGTATATTAGATTCCCTCTCACAAGTCTCCTCTTGAGCACACCCATGCTGCCACTACACTTTAACTAGAGGTATATTATTTCCTTATATATACTTCTATCTATAGTATACAATCCATATAAAATGATCCTTATAGTATGAATCTATACCAAGATCGATTTCATCAATGCATACCAAATTAGAAGGCTCTAGATGATATCTCTAAATCCATAACACATGAAACACATCGTGCATGGAACTGTAGAACCAAAGAAGGTCCAATCAGTATATCACTAGACTAATCCATTTCACTATATCAAATTTCATGACAAACCTAGGTGCTATCTTTTACAGTTTCTTAATACGGAGTTTCCATAACCTAGGTGGCACCTAAAGGAAAAACTATGACCCACCTCAACCATTATAGGTCATCTTTGTCAATCAATATCTTATTTTTGTCTACTTTATATGGTCACCAACCAAATCCTAATCAATTGAACCTACTCAAATATCTCCTGCATGAGACTATACCCAATAAGAGCTAGCTCAAATTCCTCCAAACAACAATGATGTGAACAAAATGAACTTTTATAAAAGTCTTCAAAGGTTCCATTTGGTTTGATTCCTAGAATCTGTTATGATAAGAGAACTCCCTAAGTGCTAAATTTTTCTCCCCTGAACCACTGAAATCCAAAATACAGGATTGCAACATATCATCCAGAATCTAAATAGTTTATTCAGATTAGCTATCAGTCTGAGGACAATAGGCTATACTCCAAACAATCTATGATCCCAAAGACTTATAAAAACCCTTTGAAAACTAAGATGGGAAATGAGGATCTCTATCATAAATTATAATACTTGTAAAACCATTCAAATAGTCTATCTAATTCATGTAGAGACTACCCAGATCATTAATAGTAAAGGTCTCCCTGATGGGAAGGAAGTGTGATTCCTTGGATAGTTGATATATGACCATCCATAATACATAATTGTTGTGAGTTTTTCTTGGTAATACTAAAAAAAATCCATAGTGACATCATCCCATCTATATTTTGAAATTTTTGGAGGCTACAATAGCCCAGCAGGCCTATGGTGCTCAGATTTCACCTACTAACAGGTGAAACATCTCACCACAAATTCCACTACCACCTTCTTCATTTCTAGACACTAGTACTATTTACAGATATCATAATACATCTTTTTCATACCTCGATATACCACCCTTGTATAAGCATGAAAGTATCTCATCATCTCCTCACTCAATCCCATAGAAACCCATAATCACCACAAAAAATGATATAATTTTTGCTTCCAAGAGACCATCCTGATGGTGTCTCCCTAGTATATAAGACATCCCAATGAGTTAAGACCTACAAATTAGATAACTTCTCAATTGGGATTTTTTCCAAAAGCATGGGTATAATATATTCTGAAGTTAGAGATACTCATCCTCAAGACTCCTAAACTTCTAGATGCATGTTTACAAAGAGTTCCATCATCTACCACTTTTCACAAGAATCCTACACTTCCTCTATCTGTGTCTTCTGGATCAAGGTACCGATAATAGAATTTCTCTTTCCTTATGTAAAATCTAACTAAAAGTTGAAAAAAAATATATACTCAAACCACATCCTCTACAAAAGGTTGAAGTCCCATTGAGAAAAGATATATCAAAGGATATTGTGTTCCATATAAACCAAAAACCTCTCACCCATAAGATAATTTCTCCATCATATCAAGTCATGTACCACTATATATAGCTCCAGATCATGAGTATGGTAATTACTCTTATGCGGTGTCAGCTGTCTGGAGCCATAAGTAACAACTTAGTCCTCCTTCATCAAAATTTATCTAAGTAAAACTCTAGATGCATCACAATACATAATATATGACTTATCTAGAATATATGAGGTGATGATTAGTGTTGAGTAAAATCTTATATTTAGCTCCTAAAAAACTTTCTCATAATCATCTAAACAAACAAACTTCACCCCTTTCTTGGTTAGTCCCAAAATCGGTGCTACCAGACAGGAGAAGTCTTGAATAAAACACTGATAATAACCTAATAAACCTAGAAAACTCGAAATCTAGAAGTCATTCTTAGAATACTCCTAATATACCATAAAAGAATGATTATCTTGGTCTACTGACATTCTATCCTTTGAGATGACATGACCCAATAAGTGTACTTTATATATCTAGAAACTGCATTTGGTTATGTTGGCGTAAATCTAATGTTCTCTCAATGTACTCAAGACTATATCAAGATGTTGGGAATGATTTTCCATTGAATGGGAGTATACTAATATTTCATCAATAAAAACTACCCCAAATTGGTCTAGAAAAGGATTAAATATCTGAATTATTAAATACATGAATACCATTAGTGTATTCGTTAAACCAAACGACATCACCATGAACTCATATAAACCATACCTGATCCAAAAAAAGTTATAGGTATTTATAATGGTCTCATTATAAATTTATGATTCCCTAGTCTCAATTAATTCTTATAGAAAATATTAGTACCTATCATATAATCAAAGAGATAATAAATTCTTGGAAGGGGATACTAATTCTTGACCATCATCTCATTTAATCTCTGATAATCCAAACATAATCGCATAGTCCCATTAGTATTATTGGAGAAAAGAACGAGAGAACCACATAGTGACATACTAGGACACATGAAACACTTAGATTCTAGATCTTCCAACTAAAATTTCAATTCATGAAGTTTTTGTTGTTCTATCCTATAAGGAAAAATAGAATCTGGATCTTCTCCTTGCGCCAACTTGATTGTGAAATTAATCTCCCTCTTGGGTGGTAAGCCATAGAACTCATCAGGAAAGACATCCTAAAAATGGTCTACCACTAGAGGAAAATTATCCTACTACATTCCACCATTATCTAGAGCAATACCTACTATCTGAGATACGATACAATCAAATCTTCACTGAATTGGTATTACATGAATAGCCTGAAGATCCTTCTGACCCTGGTGAAAATAAAATCCTTCTTTTGGTGATTAAAAAGAAACACTCATCTGGTAATTGTCAATATGATCCTAGTATAGATCTATACAATCCATATTAATAATAAAATTGAAACTTATCATTTCCAGCATAATGGTTCTCAAAAGAAATTGTAACAATCACTTTCTAGCGAACATACCTTGTGATATTTGATATTCCATGACCGCACTCCCAACAGTGTGTCGATGGTCAAGAAACCATCCAAAATTTCCACAAAGAAGACCAATTTTTTTTAAAAAAGAGAATATATAAAAGAATTTGATTTTCTTCTATTAAAAAAAATGCAAAATAAGGTAGATGATACAAAACTCATACATCTGATGGTAGAAGGTCCTACATACAAGCTAGTCGGAGTAAACTGCATAGCATGCAGCTGACTTTCCCATATTCCTTGGGATTTAGTCTGGATTCCTTATAATATTTCTTCTACCTCTTATTGATACTCTTTCACTAGGGTACCATGTCCCCTACCTCAACCTGTGTGTCCAGTGGAACTCTAGCCACCAGTATGTTGAGGGGTAGCTGTGTCCTTCCCAGACTCTGGTACTTTTCCTGATCCCCTACCACTACTCTACTGCTTCATGACCCTAAAAAATATCTAAAGGCGGCCCAAAATACCAGAAGAATGACACTACAAAGTAGGTTATAGACACTGAGGACACTTGTACCCAAACTTACCAAATTGATAGCACTGCAACAAAATATGGTTCTGATATGGCCTCCCATTAGCTTGACTTCTCTTACCTATCTTTCCTTAGTGATAACTATCATAAATGTGCTTATTTCCACTATAAGAAGAGTTTTAAGTTCTCCCTACTAAAACATACTAGCCACTATTCGAGGCCTATCTCAAATCCACTTCTGTGATGAGTGATCGATTAATCATATCTAAAAAAATACTCTAGAAAAAAATATTCACCTGTGACCAGATCTCATTCAAAATCCCATCATGGAAACACCTCACCCTAGTAGTCTCATCAACTGCTAAATATGAAAAAACGTGATGCAAGCTATTGAAATGTCTAGTGTAGTCATCACTAATATGCTCTCCTACATCAGGTGCATTAACTCACGGGTCTTCTCATCACTCAACATCTCTAGATATAAGTGACTCAGAAATGTCACCTCAAAGTCCTTCTAGGATAACTTCTATTGATATACAACTTATTCTATAGTGTCCCACAATTACATGGATATTCCACGAACCCTGTATATAGTAAGATTCACCCTCCATTCAACGAGTGTCTCAAGTTTCTTGAAGATTGTTTGGAATGACTCGATCTAGAACTCGACAGCCTTGGGGTATCCCTCCCTAGTGAACATAGGAAGATGATGAAGATAAAACTCACTCATCAGATCATAAATTAGAGGCATGATGTGAATAGTATCCCATTCCATGAATCCCATGACCCTCATGAAGTTTTTGTGAATATGAACTTCCATCTGATCCTCAGGAGCTAAAAGAAGATCTGATTCAGCTACGTTAGGAGTGTACTAATTACTTCTCTTTATATGCTCAATTAAAAGTCATCAAGGAGTAATTTTATATACTAGACAAATGAACTCATTAAAACACTTGATAAAAAAGTTCAACCTAAATAGGTGAAAAAATATAGAATCATAGGCTCTTGGTCTCTCTAAACATGGATTAATAATTAAATTAGCATGACAAACTAGTTCTTTCATTTTTAATGTATCAGATATAACAAGTATCTAATTCCATAGTTCACATAGGAATACATACCACATGCAATAAATATGTCCCTATCATGAAACATTCTTGTCAATATATATCCCTATGTTCCTATAACGATGAATGCCTACTCATATCATTATATACTGGGCCACGACTATAAATATCAAAAAATAATAACCCCACATAACATGTGAATCACCCAAGGTGAAATAACATCAACCATAACAAGAAAAATACATAAACAACAATCCCATCCCTAGGTACTCAAATATTCAACCATACATGGGTTAACTACTCCCATGCATAAGCTTATTATCAAGTCCCAAACATCCTAGTATCCTTTCCACCATTCCCAAATAGAAAATAAATATAAAATAAATACCTGATCCTATGATACCATTTATTAATGTCCCCTGATCTGAAACTCTATCGCATGGACAAATCGGGTTGGTTACTGGACCTCAAGAATCTATACTTAAATTTTAGAGGCTTATGAATAGTATCATGGGTATAAATAATGTATTGGGGAGACTATACCCCCTGGTAAAAAGTTATAAAACTGTGAAAATAAATACATATTAGAGTAAAGAAAATAATATAAAAAATACATCATACAACTGTAGGATAAAGTAATAACCAAGGAAACCACATAATAAATAACCATGTAATTTCAATTTATAATGTAACTAAATGACATGATGAAAGTCATATAGATAATAGAACAAGCTGAAAAAAAGAAAAAAAATCAAAAGGCCCCTGTACCAGATCCCTAATTAGTCTCGTCTCTAAGATCTAACCCATCCAACATGAAACAATCAACAATAAGGTACTTTGAATTTATCTAAACATACATCCATTTAATATACTATAGTACCAAAAAATTCCTAAATTGGGTGTGAGTAAAACTCAGTAGGTCAACACCACCATTTATAAAAAACTAGACTAATAATAAGTGAATGAAATAATGCAATAAATAGATTATTATTTATTTAATTAATATAATACAAAAATTAACTTACTTTGGAACTGTGATGAAATATATTTGATCTTGTATCACAATCATGACAACCATAAAAACAAATCCATGGCATAATGACACAAATCGGTCAAGCCCTGTAAGCATTATAGCATAACTGGGCCAGGTACTTTGTATAATCATTTCTGCATAACCAGGAAAATCCCATTATATAAGAATTTTAGTGTCACCAAGAAAATCCCTTTATATAATAATTTTAGCATAAATAGTAAAATTCCTTTATATAATCATTTCAACATAAATCATAACACAATTCACAATGATAAGAATACCACAATACAACATCATAAGAAAAAATGGTTAATTTATCCAATTACCATTTGTCTTTGAATTACCCATTCATTCAATAATCAAATAAGGCATTTTCCAAGGTTAATCTATCACAAGAAATCACTTATGGTCTCATGTCCTACTAAATAACATTTTAAGAAATTGGATAGTTCATTATTGTTCTAGTATTGTCTCACCCTATGGGCAGCTTCAAGCTAGGTCAAATCACCATTGGATCTAAATGGATCCAAGGAGTTGTAGAAACACATGATCATCATCACCCCATATTATGTTATTTAACACACACATTTTTTTTGGTGAACTTGAATAATATTTCACATAAATGAGTAAATAAAATAGAAAAAATGGGTTTTTATAGACCACCTACCTTAAATGATGAGAAAAAGAGCACTTTCAATAGGTGACACCAATAAGACCAAATGTGAAGGTGATCATAAAAAAAACTAGATTACAAAATCATCAATATCAAAACTGGATTCAATGGTGGTGAATATATCATACTATGATAATGGAGAATAAGTAGGATATAGGGTAAAACCAAAGTGAAGGGACTCTCCAATGATTAAAAACATTGATTGGGTTGTCCGAAAGGGAATAAATCACTCAAAAATCACCTTAAGTTTATCTATGGTTTGAGAGGGAAGACTGTACCATGAAAAAAATAAAATAATATGTGCTAAAAGGTTTAAAACCATAAATCCTAAGAGATTCACGACGTGAAATCCTTTCATGATGTGAAGTTATAAATTTAAATGATATGATGAAAAACACGCCATGTTGGGTTAAAACATACAATACTAACCATTTTATGTCAATAAATTATTTTAGGATGTGTAAACATTTCACACATTGAACCAGTTCATGACATATTCCTAGAAATAGTTTCACATCAGGTAATATATTTATTGTGTGAAAGTGTCCAGTGGACTAATTTCATTCCATTTTCTGTAGGAAAATCTTAAATGACCTATGAAACATTCCAAACCATGGAAAATCCTTGTAATACCTCAACACATCTATTTCTAGACTCCCTAAATTCAAATGAACATACATCATTAAATTTTAGGCCATTTTCCCTAGAAAATGATCTCTATATGTGAAAAGGGACTTGACCACAAAGGTTTAAGGAGAAGGAAAACCCAACTAAAAGATGTTAAACCAGAACTCAAAGAGGTACGTACCTAGAAAATGATGGGATCTTATAATTACCTTCCCATGATCTTTTAGGTTTATAGTTTTATATAATTAGGAAAAACCATAAATTACATAGGTAACACTATCAGACAATGTACCTTTTATCCAAAAAAACATTTTATTATGTTCAAACTCCTATTTAATTCTTGTAACAATTTATTCCCTTAATTAAATTTTTCATTACTATATGTTTGACCTCTGTATACTTCCTATACATATTTAATACCTATGAAAAACATTTGAGAATATGGTATGAGAAAAATAATTATTAGCCAAAGATATAAAAGAAAGTAAAATCATTAGTGCTTTGAAAAATATGAAAACCCATATGAAAGTTTCCCATTTTACATGATAAATTTTTATCTCCAATAATTACGGAATTACTCTTGAAATCAACTTATTTTCACCATTTTTTTTAAAACTTTTCATAATAAAGTATAAAGGAAAATAATCATATAGGTTACTTGGACTTATTAATCATATCATTATTTAAACCACCCTTATAATGGAAAAACATAATCTATTAATTGAAACTTATTTATAGGATTATATTATGTTAAGATAGTTCTATCCTCATTACATCTTCATATGAAAAAATTATATCCTGTTAATTCTATATACTACATAGGAGTAACTTATAATAAGTTGACTTTGTCCCCATTACCCAATTATATAAAACATATAATCACTATAACATTAATAAATAACATAGGTTATTTCAATTTAAATAAGAAAATCATAAATACTTACTTTTGAAACCATAATCAAAAGAACATTCAGTTATCATATAAAAATAAGGGGAAATAACCCTTCTTAAAAATGAAAAATTCTATGAAAAATGTGTATAAACTTTTATATGAAAAATAATGGAAAATTATAAATAAATATTCATAAATAATAATGGCTATGATGGTGGTAAAATTTTGTCACGTGATAAATGTTAGAAAAAACTATTTTTAAAATTTTGTAAATAAATTCAAAAATGACACATATGAAAAGCATTAAATTTTTTTTCAAAAACATTGTAAATAAAGTAAAACTATTTGAAAATGAAATTAATAATTTATTTTGAGTATAAAAAAGAATAAATTTGAAATATTTAATAGAATATGGATATTTAGGAAAAGGAGTTCAAATAAAACTTTAAAATATTTAAAATAAGGTTTTAAAGAAAAATCTATTACCTCAAGTCCCGACTCACCACTTATATTATCTACCCTCTTGAGTAATAAAATTATATTAAATATTTTATTTATTAAGAAATTTTTTAATGTTAATTAACTTATAATTTTTCACTTTATTTCTTTTATTATTACATTTTATTTAGTTACTAAATCTATTTAGTACACATAGATTATTTTGAGGTCATTTAGTCTAAAACAGTCTTAGAGTGTTGAATGAGGTCAAAAGGTGTCATAAAATGGTTCCATAATATTTATATAACCTTAATAAAATCATAAAAATAATATTTACTCAATTAAAAAACTTTAAAAACAATCCATGTAAGGTTTAAATGAAAAGTTAAATACATAACTTTATAGAGGCAATATTCCACACATAAACATGAGAGACATTTCCATTTTCAAACAGATGGGAGGGAATAAAATTATAAAATAATTAATATTTTTAGAATAATAATTATATCATAAATATTATATAGATTCATTAAATATAGATTTATAGTTTTCCATGTGGGGTAGTGATGAAAGATGAAATATACCACTTCATTGAGGCGATAGTTCATACATACACACGAGTGACTTTTCCATTTTCCATCTGATGGAAAGGAGGCAGAAAATGTTTTTTCCATAAAAATAATAAAATTTAAATATATTAATGATACTTATTTAATAATTTTAGTACGTATAGAATATATTTTAACGAGGTGTAAAAATAAGTAAACGTGAAGGATTTTAGTTACATGATTACCTATTTGTTAAGTATCCTCCCTTGGTCCTCCCCTTAAGCTTTCTTGGATTAGTCTTTTGAGAATAAAATAACCTTTAGGACATAGATAAGGGTTTGGGGAGAAATTTTATGAGGTATTTTTTAATCTAGGGTTCTCAATGTGTGTGGATAAGTGAGGTGTGGGGAGACCCTTTTATTGGTGAGAGGAGTGAAACTGTTGTAAATAATATTAACTTTAAAATATTATAAATGTCTTTATTATGGTAATGTAAAACCAAGTGGATTTGTTTTAATATTGGATTTGGTATGGTCTAAATAAACTCATATAATCAAATTTATATGAGTTTTAGATATATTTTAAGCCTTATCTCGTAATTTAACCCCCTCTTTAACCCTTTTAACCCTTACTATAATGACTAAATTTTACTATGGTAACTTAATTATATGAATAAAAATGAAATGAACCTTAGTAAATAATTTGAATATTTTGATTCAAATTATGTAATCTATTTTACAAGATTAAAATTTTAAATGTGGTAAAAAGTACATTTAATATAAGTATGTGTAATGCAATGAAGAACATTTTTTTAGAAAAAACTACTTTTTAAGTAAAGAAATGAATTCACACCAAAATAATCTATAAAATTAATCCCATGAAATTTATTGGTTTATTTATAAAACTATTGATTTAAGTGGATTAAAAATCAATCAAAATATAGATTTAACTTTTTAAATACTTAATTTTAGAAAAGGGTTTAAAACTATTCTTTTATTAGAATAAAACATTACTTAGGTTTGAAAATGCCAAACATAGGTATCTAAATTCAACATAATATTTTTAAATTAATTATTTTATTTTTTAAATATATATTTTTTTATATGAAAAAGTTTTCATTAATATTTAATTTATTTTTATATCATGATAATTTCATAAAAGTGAGTGTATTTGAAAAATAGGTATTTTCATTATTTACCCAAAAATCAACCTTTTTAGAAAATTACAAAAAATTACTCTAAGATAAATTTTATATGATGAATTCAGAAATAAATTTCATTTTTTCAAATTAAAATTTTAAATTTTAGAAAATTACCTTTTAAATAAAATCATATAATTTGCGGAAAATAATTTAGTTAGAATAAAACCATTTCTCTTTTTATTGAAAAATTATATAAAATTATTTATTGAATTATAATTCATATGAATCAATAAAATTAAAAAGAATATTAATTTAACATAATATCTATTCTTGATCGAAAATACAAGGGTTTACATATTCTTATGCCTTTAAATAAATTTCAACCTCACAATTTTTTTCACAGAAAAACAGGTGGGGATATTTTTCCCACATAGCCAATCAGACTCCCATGTTGCTTCTTCAATCATATGGTTCTACCATAAAACTTTAACTAGGTGAATTACCTTATTCTGATTTTTTTATTTATAATTAGGAATCTAAACTGGTGTTTCTTCATAAGAGATATTGAGTTTTAACTCTATCACCACATGGGTCAAAATAAGAGTTAAATTAAGTACATATTTCATTCAAAATGAAACATTAAACACATTATGTACGTGAGATAAACCCAAGGATAAGGAAACTTGGTATTATGTTAATACCACATTCTCTAGAATTTCACATAGACCAACAAAACATAGGATTAATTTCCCATTCTTATCAAAGAATTTACACCTTTCCATGGAGATATTTTAAGAGAAACATGGTCTCCTTCCTCAAACAAAATATACTTCCTCTGGTTATATATATAGATATGATTCCCTATTTGTTTTGTCCTCATATGATGTTGAATCATCTTCATGTTTCAACCATTTTTTATACTAATTTAAGTCCCATTTTTTTTGTCCCCAAATTCAACACAACAAGATGAATTATAGAACCAATTTCTATATAATACCTCAAATGGTACCATCTGTATTATAAAATGACAAATGTTATTATGTGAAAATTACACTAATGATAGGCGATGGTTCCAACCTCCATGATAATATAGTGAACAATCCTGGAGAATATCCTCTAAAGTTTGATTTTTTTTCTTCAATTTTCCATTAGATTGAGAATGAAAAACTACATAAAACTCAACTAAATACCCAATTTTTTTAAGGATATTTTAAAAATTGGATTAAAAAATTGGATAAAAATTAGATCTAGTGTATAAGAACTCCATGTACCTTTCTATCTCATTAAGATAAATTTAAGAATTATAATTCAAATAAATATTGTCCCAAATAGGAAGAAAATGATAAAAATTAGTCAAAATGTCGATAATTACTCAAATTTAATTATTAAATTTAGATGAATTTGGTAATCCCTCCATAAAATCCATATATATATACTCCCATTTCCATTATAGAATTATAAATGTCTGAATAATCCCCTTTAGTAGTTTTTATTCAACTTTAATGATTTGAAAATTAAAACATTTCAAGATAAAATTCACAATATATCTCTTTATTACTTCCCACCAATTTATTACCTAATAACTAGATTCATTTTCATGATACCAAGATTATTGGAAAATTAAGAGCTATGTGATTAATTCTACAATTCATTTTTTGAATAAAAATTATTTGGCACACCTTCTTTATCGATATTAAACTCAAAAGACTTTCATTCCTAAAAAAATTATACCTTTCATTAAAAACCATGATATTCCTTCTAAGGATTTTTTATTCTTTCTAAAAATGATGATTTCACTGATACCTATAATAAAAGATCAAACGTGTTTAAATACACATCCTATAAAATCAGATTCATTAAATCATTAACTATTGGATCATGTTCCAAATGTAACATTGTTTGTGTTGAATTATCCATTAGACTCAAGAAATCTTCTGCATTATTATATTTACCTAGATGTTAGTGAACGATGCGGTCATAATCCTTTTTCAGTTGCAACCATCTTCTTTTGCTCATGTTTTACTCTTTTTGAGTGAACATGTAATTTAAACTTTTATGATCTGTATATATCACATTTCAACCTATATAAATGATTCCTCTAATTTTTAGAGAAAAAATTATCATTTGAATTTCATGTTAATTCTTAGGAAATTTGTTCTCATTGGTATTAAATTGATATGATACAGATGGAATTAACCGATCATTTTTCATCAAAACACACCCAAGTCCCTTTAAAGAAGAATTAAAATAAATAAAAATCTCCCCATTTCTAGATGGAAAATATTATACTAGAGAAATAACCAATATTATTTTTAATTATTGAAAACTTCCATCACATTCCTTTATACAAATTAATCTAAATCCCTTTAGAGTTAACTTGATTAGTGTGATATATAATTGAGTAATGTTTTCAACAAAATGTTAGCAGTAACCCACTAATCCAATTATAGCGTCCTGCCCAAGAATCCACTAAGAGGTGCCTTGAGATAGTTTTAAACATGACCTTAATCACTCCTTCCCATATTCATGATTATTCCAACTAGTAGTAAGGGCTTTGGTTGTGACCATGGGAAGACTATTCTCTCATGAATCAGAGTGTGGAACAAAGGTACATAATAATTATAAGTAGTGAAAGTAGTAATAAAAAACTAGTGGGATAATAATAAATCATCCAATATAAACAATAGGTGGATGTTGAGTCATTATCATATACAAAAATGATGATAATTACAATATGATATATAAAAAGGAGAGGTCCAAGGGATATGGGGTTAAAATCACATACAACATGCTAATAAAACAAAAAAAGACCAAAATATACCTAAACTAGCATCAAAATTATAGGCTTGGTTCTCTACTCCTATACTCCATAATAGTACTGGAAATTAAGAATCGGATGCTGGAATATTTTCTTTATCTAGACATACAATCATGAATACTATTTAGGTACCATAGGTGGCCCGAACATGTTGTGATACAAACTCAGTAGGCCACCACCAATAGTGTTTATAACAATGTAGTCTATGCATATAAAATGAGCAGTACGTAGGTACATAATAAATGAAATGTAATAAATAAATAAATATAATGGACTGGGTTCTTTATGGGATACCCATATGAAACTACCTAATTCGACCTAATCCTTATATCTCTGAACCAAGGTGAAATTGTACAGATATGAGATGGGTGTAAAAATGGGTCATCATAAAACGGGTTTCAAGAATAAACATAATGAAATAAAGTTATTTGGATTGGAAGACACATCCCTGGGACAACATTTATGCATTATTATTTTTAATATAAAATATATCCTTAATATTTATCAATAAGTAACCCGAGACTATCCAAAATGACCTATAAAAGGAATCCCAAGTATCACTCGAGGAGGAATCTAAACACCCAACACCATAAGAGTCTATCTAAGGAGATCCATAAAAGGAATCCAAAATATCACTCTTGACATGGTGTAAGAACAACCCTATCATTCTGTACCAAGTATCTCACTTAAGGGATTGATTATTGCTTGTAGCATGGTATAACCATCTTTTGACCAAGACCATCCAAGGTGACTCCCCTAATGAACCATCATTACTCATGGGTAGGTAAGTAATTTTCCTGATGATCCCATACATGGTATTCTATAAATAATCCAAGTATCACTCCTGAAATATTTAAAATCCATAGAAAAACTTAATTATAAATCATGATGAGCCCATCCAAAGTGTCCTTAAATCAGGACCCTTCTATTTCTCTAATATTGGTATGAAGGTATGGTTTTTCTATCAAGGACCCATATCATTTTAACAATTCATTACAATCATAATACTTTAATAAAGTTGTCTAATTAATTTTATCAAAGTAATTCAAGCTATGGTTTAAAGAACATGGTCCTACACATAGCCAAACCATTTTCCTTAGTTCATTTCACATTATAAAGTATTTATTACAAGGACAAACACACGATTTAATTGGTGTTTTAATACCATCTAAACATTAGTCATTTAAGCCTTTAAAAGAGGGAACACCCATAAGGGTGTCTCACATCAAGGATATCAACCAAAAATGTTGATTATCTATTAGATAGGAATATATTAATCCTGTAAACACATTTAATTTAATTAAATAGACTTTATAGAGGAAACACTAGAGGAGTATGGTGCATGAAACAATGGAGCATATTAAAAATTCAATGAGACTTTTGGGAAAAGAGATAAACTATCTACATTAGGTTGGTATATGACCACTCATCTATTATCATCCTTTGATTTGAGCTAGAACAGAAGAAATTTCCATAATAGAAAATGACCTAAAAATAGGGCATATAAGTTTGCACCAAAATAGTATATAATATGGTAAGATAAATGAAACAAGGAAGGAAGAGGAGTGGATATCTTATTGATTGGAATCTAATGGGATGAATAGTAGTTGATTCTAAGATCAGATAAAGGAGAAAATAAAAAAGCCTAGTTTAGGCATGGGAGAGAGCTTAATGTGATAGAGAGTTCTGTCTCCTGGAGGAGAAAAATAAAGGGAGAGGAGTTAAATAGAAGGAAGAAAAAAAATGGAAATTCTCCCAAAATTTTAAGAGGTGCACTTTTTGACCACTTGGTTAGATAAACTGTGCACCATTCATGCACCAACTAATGTCTAAGGACAGTGGCCCACATGGTTGGTGAATAATAGTTTGTCTAACCATTCTCTACTAGTGCGTCCTCCTCTATCTAGGAATAAAACTCCACATGGGATATAGAGAATGGTTAGACAAACCATGTGTATCCCTTTTACTCCCCTATATAGATCCCTGTAGTACCCTGCATATTTGTCTAACCATACAGACTAGGTGGCATGATTTCTACTAACGGTGTGGCCTAGTTGTTTCCTGCAAAAGTTGGGGCTCCAAGATTTGAAATATCCATGTAAACTCTCATAACTTATATGAATTTCTTATATATATTAATAAGGGTAAAAAATGGTTTGAACCAGAAATTAAGATGTTCGCACCTCATTCAAAAATTTGAGGTGTTATAACCTCCCTTCCCTAAAAAAACTCATCTCAGAGTTTCCCTTCCAAGGCTGGTAAACCATCTTCTAAGAAAAGTTCTAACCACTGAGCATGTCTATCATCCTATTACCCCTAGGTGTATTCTGGTACATGACCATGATTCCATATCACCCAAACTAGTGGAACTTACCTACCTCAGAGATGCTTCATGCTCCGATCAATGCTACACATCAGATGCTCCTGAAAAGGTGCTTTCACCTTGAGCTCAATGTCCTTAGGTTCAAACGAATGGGATTGGTTATAATGATAATTATAATGATGTGATACATGAAATAAATCATGTATTTCCTTGTACTTATGAGGTGAATCCTATCGATAGGCCATCAGCCCGACTCTCTCCATGATCTCAAAAAGTCCCAATGTAACTAGATGATAGATTTCCCTCTCTCCATATCTGTCTGTGACCCAATCTTGGAAAAGCTTGTAGAAAGACCTAATTTCCTACCTTGAACTCCAGAGGATGATGATGATGATTAGTATAATAATTTTACCTGGACTGAGCTATATCCATACTCTTATGGATTAGCTGTATATGTTTCAAAGTCTCCTAAACAAGATGAGAACCCAGTAGTGCTACATCACCTACCTCTAAATAACACAGAGGTGAACGGCATAACCTACCATATAATTTCTTATATAAATCCATATGAATCATTTATTGAATGATTTTGTTGAAGTAAAACTTGACAATAGGTATATTTTTTTCCCAATGAACCTCAATAATCAAGGAAACATGCCTAAAACATGTTCTTTAACACTCGTATCATCTGCTCAGACTACCTATCAGTTTGAGGGTGATATGATGTATTTAGAAGCACCTATGAACCCAGTGCTATTTTAAACCCTTTACAAAACTGTGATGTAAACCAAGAATATCAATCTGATATAATATAATGGGGAATAACATGAAGGAATAAAATCTCATGAATATAAATCCTCATGAGATCATCAACATATAACCTTTCTTGAATAGGCAGGAAGTGTGAAACATTGGTCTAACTATCGAAGATCACCCATATTGCATCACTGCCTTAAGGGGATCTCAGTAACTCCGTCAAAAAATCCTTGGTAACATAACCCCATTTACACTTAGGAATGGATAGAGGTTGTAAAAGTCTAGTAAGCTTCTGTTTCTCCACCTTCACCTGATAATAGGTGTAACAACTTATGATAAAAATTAAAATATTCCTCTATATATATGGCCACCAATACTAATAATATATGTCTCAGTACATATTGGTAAGCCCTGGATGAACTTTCCAAACAAAGGCATAATATTGCCACATCAAATCTTCTCGTATGTCTATAGGGACCAAAAGACATTTGTGAAAGTGAATAATATCATCCTCATTGATAACCCAACTAGGAGGTGGGTCCTCTCCCGAGACACTCTCCCTTAGGACTAATCCCTTAGGACAAGAAAGATACCTCATCCTTACTTTCTCCAGAAGGGAGGATGTCATTGCCAAAACTACTAAGGTATAATTCTCATGATATTCCTAAACCTCTACGTGCATCATAAAAAATAAGGCCAAAAACTAATACTCACTTCTCGACTCTCAGACGACCCATGTCTAAGTCTTATAACTCTTGGAATCAGCTACTGGATTTCCCTTTTTGGGTGTATAAGAAAGGTCAAAGTCGAATTAATGAATGTACTCTACCCACCTACACTACCTGAGATTCAAATCTCACTGTGTGAAAATATATTTGAGGATTTTTTGATCCATGTAAACAAATAACCATTCACACAATAGATAATTACTACAAAAATATGAATCATGAACCATGAATTCTAGATCTAGGTCATGCATAGGGTAATTCCACTCATTAGGTCACAACTTGTGGGACCTGTATGCTATAACCTACTATACCTGCATAAAAAAAGTGATCCAATCCAAATTCTTGATGCATCACAGTAAACAATATAGCTTCTTCCTAGCTCTAGAAGAATCAGGATCAGTTCGAATGTCAGTCTCCCCTTCAAATCTTGAAAAGATATCTCACAATATTCAAACCAAAATAACTCCAATACATTTTTATTAAATCCTATAAAAGGTGCTTCTAGGTGTGAGAATTTCTGAATGAAATTCTTTTAATAAAGAAACTACTTATGTCGAAGAAATTCTTGCGATGCTCCTAGGAAACCATGATTCTCACCTTCTCTGGGTCAAAAAATACTCCTACATATGAAATCATATGACCCAAAATAAACCTTATTGATCCAAAAGTGGCATTTGATGATCTTATAATATAGATGATGCTCTATATATGTTTACAACATGATATCAATATGTTTGGCATGGTTGTGTTGTGTATAATAATACTCTAAGATTTAATCCATAAGGACTACCAAAAATGAATCTAAAAATGGGTATAAAAAGAAATTCATTATATCTATGAAAATTGTTGACATGTTTGTAAGACCTAATAATATAACCATATACTCATACAATACATATCTACTCTAGAAAAAAGTACAAGGTATGTATAACAGTCTAACACAAACTTGATGGTAGCCAAGCCTCAAATTTATCTCAGAGAAAATTTCTGCTCCTCATAGACGGTTGAAGAGGTCATCTATGTGAGGTAGTGCATACCAATTCTTTACCATAAGATGGTTCAACCATTGTTAATCCACACACAATGTGAGGATACCATCTTCGTTTTTGGAAAAAATTATAGGTGAACCCCATAGATAAGTACTATTTCATATAACCCCCTTTTTTTCCAAGTCTTCAATCTCCTTCTTGAGTTCATGGAGCTTATTAGTTTTAATTATATAAGGAGGAATGGTCATGGGTGAAAATCCTTTCACTATATCAATGGTGAACTCTACCTATCTCACAGGTGGAAATATAGAAAAATCACTAAGGAAAATTTCCCTGTAATAATCCATAATTGAAGGGAATTCTATACACTACATTCCCTAATCGCTCATAAAGATTCTAGCCATATGAGCTATTACTCCACCTAGACCATGATGATCAGGTATAGATTGAATTTACTTGATATCCTATTATCCATTGTGAATGTAAGGACTACCCTCAGGTGATGTAAAGGACACCCTCCAGTGATATAAAACAAAATGGGTGTGGTAAGGTACTAGATAGTCTATTCTAAGAATGAAGTTGAAGTTATTAATCTCGAGGGAAAATAAATTTCATAAGAATTAGTTCCCAAATATATCAAGGGGGAAATACTTGCACTAGTGTATTCTCTTTTATTGAACCCATAATAGTGTGTCGAGAGTCATCAAGCCACAAAAGTACTCTATTTATAAGCCCATAATTTTTATAATTTCTATAGATATAAAAGAGAGTAAAGAACCTATATGAAATAAATAATATAATAAAGTAGAGAATACTAGAATAAAACCTATAACTATAGATGTCCCTAGACTCTGATCCTCGTGTGTAGGATGTACCATATAGATATGGCCAGATCTCCAGCTTTGAGATTCACCCTAACTACCCTGGGTAGGTATGATATACTGGCACTAAATATCTGAAATCAGACTACCTCGTCCTTGATTACCTCATTATCCTAATCACCGAGTAGCAGACAAGATCACAACCTAACATGAAGCTACTATACTGTACCCAAATGTAGTGTGAGTAAAAATCCATTCTCACTAGGCATTGTAGAAAACTATTACCATTAGTGATGAAGGTGAACCATTACGCCAAAATCTTGGAACTCAATTGGGTTACTCATACACTGGGTCTTCTTTTGGTTTTCCCTACCCCACTCGTGGCACACCACATAACTATCACAGCATGTCACCTAACTGGCTCTTCCCCCACCATAAACCATGAAACAAAGTTTCCTGATGCTAGATGAACCATCTCCCTTTCTCATAACTAAACCACCTTGGGTCACATTGTTGGATTCCTTCAGGTTCTACTTTGTAATAAGGGTCTGGTTCACTATATCAGAAATGATGGTTATCCTAAAAACATTCACCTATGATCAAATGGTGTATGCAATTCCATCCCCAAATCATATCACAGTCATTAACTCATCACTTTTCAATGTCAGTATGAAACGTTGAAGCTTCGTGAAATGAGCTGGAAACTCCATCATGAACATATCACCCTACTAAAGGTGTATAAAATCTCTAGCATGTTCTTCTCTCAAAGTCCATGGAAATAATTAGTTGTAGAATTCTATCCGCAAGTCCACACAGACCATAGTTTGATGATGATTATTCTAAGAGATGAGATCCCACTAATGCTTGGTGGAGTCAAGAATCACATAGGTGGCAAGATTAACCCACTGCTTTGGAGGTGTTTCCATATGCTCAAATATTTATAACATAGACTCTCTCCCAAACTCAGTAGCTTGAGGAAAGCCATCCCATGAAAATGTGGGATGATCCTAATGCCAAGATTCTTAGGACAATTATACTATAGTAGGGGTAGGTTGTGAAGCTACATATATAAAATACATTAAGCATAAAAATATAACTTGAAATTGAGCATCAATTCATAGTAGAAGATCAAAAATATGTGGCTCAGGTAGAATTATAGGTGGTAATACAAGTGGATCAAGGACCACCACCTCTAGAGAAAGGTTATGTCCACCCTCCTGGCATATGAATTCAGGACTTCATGGACACATAACTCTAGAATTTCCAAAAACATTCCCCAAATAAGTTTTAACAGTAGATAAGATCAATGAAAGCATTAAATGATTGTTACAAAACCTTCTTATAAACAAACTACACCTCTATTACTACTCTTAAAGCTCGATCTTGGTTATAAGAATAGGTCACAAAAGTCACAAGAGACACTACCTACCACCCACTACTAAGGCTAGGTCTGGGTCAAGGTCTCATATCACACAATAAAGGTTTCAGTATATGGTGTTTCAATTGTATGTTATAGAGGAAAACACCCTTTGCTTTTCAATTAACATCCCCATTTAACGATAATCATTTTCATTTAAATTTTAAAATTCAACAGGTTCATACTTTTTTACACATATATAGATATATCAGTCCAGTTAAATACGTCACTATTCTGAATTTATAAAGGACCATACTCTATATAATTGTAAATTGGAATGTCAAGTATCTATGACCTGACCTTTACATATGGTATCTGGATATATTCGGCCATGCATAATGATTTTATTAAATGAACTATCATTCCCAATTTATATAATCACATTCTTCATAAATTATAATTACCATTCAAGTAATCAAATCATCTAATGCTTTAGTCCATAAAACAAGTGGTTCATGGATCAAACATGTAATAATTGGTCAATTAAGGTGTCATCATCAATCTATACGGGAAAAACCCTTTAGAATGATGCATGGACTTTAATTAATCAAATTATGTTATTCCTACAAGAAATATTCACTACTATAAAACATGACTTTAACAACACTGGTATTTATTAGCAATAGTAAAAAGCATTGATAAATGTAATATTTATCAGTGCTAAAGAAAGCACTGATAAATTTAATCCTTTATCAATGCTATATTTTTAGTTCTCATAAAGGAATCCTTTATTAGTGATTTTTAGCACTGATAAAGGTCAGAATAAATTAAATGAAATTACTAAATAAATAAAAAATAAAAAACAAGTTTATTAAAAAAATATTACTAATTTTATTAATTAAATAATTATTGATGAAAATGAATAAATTAATTAAACTATATATAAATTATAAATACTAATAAATAGTATGTATTAAATATATAGATATATGAAAAATAATAATTAAACAAATAAAACTTAAAAATAAGTAATTTGAGAAAAATATTAAACATTTTATTAATTAGATAATTATTAATAATGTTAATAAATAGTATATATTATATATATATATATATTAATGTATATAAATATGATTTATATAATACAAAATATTATTTATGCGTTACATTAAATTGTAATATATTTAGCGAATAATGGTTTATAATTAAAAATTAATATGAATTAAAAATACTAAATAATTTCATCAAATAATATACATTATTGAATGTAATTTTATTTTTCAATTTATAACATAGATCAAATTTATTATATTTATTTCACATATACGTAATTAATGAATTTTTATATATATACACACACACAAATATTTGTTTTCAAATTTAATCAATTTATATTATTTATTTTATATATATTTATTTACTATGTTTTAATATTTTCAATATGTATTCTTATTTATTTCAATATATATCCTTTTTTTAATGATTTATATTAATCAAAATTATCCAAATTTTCAATATTGTACTCATTTTTAATTAGACAATTTTACTCATTTTTAACATGCATGAACTTAAGATTTAATATTCATTAATAATGTTAAAAATGAATTTGTAAAAAAATATTTATATATAAATATATTTATAAATTTATATTTACTATTTTTATACATTTATAATTATAAATAAATATATAATATTTTTTAAAAAAGTATTTTTATAATTATAAATAAATAATTATAAAATTATAATAAATTTGTTTAAATATTGAATATATTTACTATATATATATAATTATTTAGATATATATAATGGTATAAATATTATTTTTTTAAAAACCATTTATATAATTAAAAATAAATTCATATCAAAGAGTTATAAAATTATTATTTTATAAAAAGTCTTATTATAAGTATTATACTTATATATAAAAATTATAATTTTTTAAAGAAGTATTATTTTAAAAAAGTATTATAAGTATTTGTCAGACCTTTTTTAGTGATGATAAATCTCTATCTTTATCAACACTAAAAAAACACTCATAATGATTCACTTTATCAATGCTTATTAAATTCACTTTAATAAAAGGTATCTTTATCATCGCTTTTTTGGAAGTGTTGATAAAAGTTTCATGATATATTTTAGGAACCCTAACCATCGCGAACCAGTTCAAGATATTCAAATCTCTTTATAGAAGTGACTTGATTCCAACACCTCTTATTGTTTAATCTAAGATCAATTTAGGATAGAATCAAGGCTCCAACTATTCCAAGACTCGAATCCAAGTCTCGAGTGATTCAAGGGTTTAAAGAAATCATGGCTCAAACAAATTCCAAGTTTTATGATATCTCTATTTTCCCGTGGTTATACACTAAACCTTCTCATCCCACATATGTGTATCCCAACAAGCCTAATTACACTATCCTATAATAAAAAAATCCAAAATTAATTATTATTTAGATATATTGAAGTATCATCTTCCCCAATAGCAATGTAACCAATTTTTCCATATTCATTTCCTTTGTTTGTCAAACTTCCAACACTACATATTGATTCGATATTGTTAGCTAAAAAAATTTCTTTTTGTTGAAATAAAAGAGAGTATAGGAAGGTCATGTTCCCATTACGATGAATTATCAAGATATAATGAGAACATGATCTTTCTTTTCTCTTCTGACTTTCAACAATAATAAAATTTTTTCAGCTGAGAACATTGAGTCAATATGTAGTGTTGGAATTTTATCATAGAAAGATAATGGAAACATGGTTACATTGGTATTTAGGATTTTTTGAGACTTTGGGTTTTGTAGGAATCAACCACACCTCAATATGATACATAGTGTTGTTGGTATGACTCCAAGTGTTTCTTTTTATTTAAAATGGACATGAATTTTAGTAAAAAGGAAAACTGACATACTCAAAACCAAGAAAACATATTCTGATTATTTTGATACTTTATATAAATCATCTACAAGTCATTTGGGATGTGTATAAATCATTCGAACCTCAATTATATATATGGTGTGGCTGCTATGACTCAATGTGCCCTTTATCAGTTTAAAATTGATAGTTTAGTTCAAAATATGCCAATCACTAAAAACAAAAAAATACAATCATATTTTCTTGATAATTTAGGAAATCGATTTATAAGTCATTTGTGACATTTATGAATCAATCTCACATATAACCAATACAAGATGTGATCAGTATAGGTCACAGTGCTTGTTTCCAGTTTAAATTGACATTTTAGTAAAAAAACAAGTGACATACTGAAAACCAAGAAAAAAACATTTAGATTATTCTTTTTAATTTAGGAAAATGATCCAAAAGTCATTTTAGATTTGTAGGAATCATTCGTACCTCAATCTAATGCATAGTGTGATCGGTATAACTCCAAGAGACTATTTTTATTTAAAAATGACATCAATATTAATAAAAAGTATATATGACAAACTAAATACCAATAAAACACATTTATATTGTTTTTATACTTTATTAAAATGATGCATAAGTCATTTGTGATGTGTAGGAATTAGACACACCTCAATCTGATACATTATGTGCCCGATATGACTCAATGTTTCCATTATTAGTTTAAAATCAACAGTTTAGTTAAAAAAATACCACTCAATGAAAACCGAGAATGCACACTTATATTTTCTTGATAATTTATAAAATTGATTTATAATCCATTTTTGATGTTTAGGAATAAGTTTCATGTCAAACTGATACACAATATGATCTGTATGAGTCAAAGTGCGTGTTTACAGTTTACAATGACATTTTAGTAAAAAAGACAAGTGACATACTCAGAACCAAGTAAACACTTTATGATTTATTTAATACTTTATGAAAATGGTCCATAAGATATTTTTGATTTGTATGAATTATCCTCACCTCAATCTGATACACGATGTGACCGATATGACTCCAAGTGTATCTTTTTATTTAAAATTGACATTAATTTTAGGAAAAAGGACAACTGACTTACTCAAAACCAAGAAAACACATTTATATTTTTTTGATACTTTATGTCATAAATATGTAAGTCATTTTTGATGTGTAGGAATCATCTGAACTTCAATTTGATACAAGATGTTCTTGGTATGACTCAATGTATTTGTTATCAGTACAAAATTTACTGTTTAGTTCCAAAAATACCACTCATAGAAAACTGAGAAATCACACTCAGATATTCTTGATAATTTAGGAAATTTGTCCATAAGTAATTTTTTACATTTAGGAATTAATTTCATTTAAAACCAATACAGAATGATATTTGTATGAGTCAAAGTGCGTGTTTCCAGTTTAAAATTACATTTAAAAAAAAAGACAAGTGACTTACTCAAAACTGGGTAAATGAATTCAGATTGTTTTGATAATTTATAAAAATGATCCATAATCCATTTGGTATGAGTAAGAATTATACACACCACAATCTAACTCACGATGGGACCAATATGACTCCAAGTGCATCTTTTTATTTAAAATTGACATCAATTTTATAAAAAGGACAACTCACATACTCAAAACTGAGAAAATACATTAGGATTGTTTTTATACATTACGAAAATGACAGATAAGTCATTTTTTACTTGTAGGAATCATCCTCACCTAAAATCTGATACATGATGTTTCTAGTACAACTCAATCTGTTCATTCTCAGTTTAAAATCAATATTTTAGTTCAAAAAGAGTTAAATTCTTGAAAACTAATAAAACACACTCTAATTGAATTTATAATTTATAAAAATGATTCATAAATCATTTGTTATGTTTAGGAATTAGTATGATGTAAAACCAATAAATTATGTGACCAATATGAGTTAAAGTGTATGTTTCCATTTTAAAAATACTTTTTAGTAAAAAAGACAAGAGACATACTCAAAACCAAGAAAACACATTTAGATTTTATTGATATATTAGAAAAATTATCCATAAGTCATTTGAGACATGTAATAATTAACTACATTTCAATCTGACACACAGTGTGACCAGTGTGACTCCAATTGCATTTTTAATATATAAGTATCATTTTGTTTAAAATGCACATCACATCACCAAAACCGAGAAAACAAGCCTAGATTTTTTTTCTTTTAATTTAAATTCTATATTTGTACTTTATTTTTATTATTTATTAGTGTTTTTGGTGATGTGGTGTGCTATTATAGCGTACTTTTTTGGTTCTTTAGTGTTCTATTAGAGAACACCACCGTATGCCCCTTTATCAGAACTTTTTTAGCACTGATAAAAAAACTCAGGATTTTAATCTCTCCCTAATAGTTTGTGCTTCTCTAACATCGATAAAGGTCATTTTTAGCACTTTTACAGGTTTATTGTGTAGTAGTGATTATCGAAATTCCATATATAATAATCAAGTCACTCACAATAATCATAGAAAATGAAGGAAATACATATAGTAATATAGATATGGAATAGAATAATGTAAAACATGTGAATCCTTAGGTGACTAATATGATGCATGAGATGATACCTACTTATCATATCTGGACAAGGAAAAATAATTCCGTAAAAATAGTATCAACAATAATAACATCAAAAAACATGTGCGTCACCCAATGGTGAAATTAGTAAAACTGCGACAAGAAAAAACCAAAAACAACAATATCCCATCCCAAGTAATTTGGGTTTCCCCTGTATTTGGGTTAACTACTCCCATATATAGGATAATTACCAAATTGTGATAAATAATATTATACTATATAATAACCAAGTTGTAATACAAAAGGAGAAAAGAACCTACGATACCACATTGTAGCATCCCACCTTGGAATCCACTAAGCGATGCCCTATCTTTTTTGGACACATGACCTCAAGCGCACCTTCTCGTATCCCAATGGTTTCCAACTAGTAGTGAGGGCCTAGGGTGTGAACATGGGGAGACTATTACCTCATGAATTAGAGTGTGGTATAATGGTAAATAATAATGATAAGTGGAAGAAATAATACAAAACAAGTAGCAGAATAATAATAAATCATCCAATATAAGCAACAAGTGGAATCTGAAACAATATCATATAAAAAAATGATGATCATGTGAATATTCTATACAAAAAGTAGAGCTACATAGGATACATGGGTACAAGAATATAAAACATGAAAAAAATAAAAAAACCAAAGTATTCTCAGACTAGTATCACATGTATAGGCTCGGTCTTCTACTCCCTACTCCATACTAGTACTAGAAATCATAAATGAGAAGGTGGACACTTCCCTTTATCTATAATTGCAATAATTAGGTTTGTTTGGGTACTATAGGTGACCCAAACAGGGTGTGAGATATACTCAATAGGCCACCACCAATAGTTTCTTCCACAATCCAATATGTACATATAAAATGAAAAGTGTGTAGGTATATAATAAATGAAAGGAAATAAATAAATAAATATAGCAGACCATATTCCTCCTAGGATACCCATCCAACACTACCTGATTTTTCCTAATTTGGATATCACTGAACCAAGGTGAACCAGTGCAGATATAATATAGGTGTAATAATGGGTTATCATAAAACATGTATCACAAATGGACTAAACCCAAGCATGTTATTTGGATTGGATAATGCGTCCCTAGTATAACAATTATGCATTATTAGAATTAATATAAAAGGCATCCTTATAATTTATAAAAAATAAACCTGAGTCCATCCAAGGTGATCCATAGAAGGAATCCCAAGTATCACTCTAGGAGAACTCTAAATAACCACCACCATAAGTGTCCATCCAAGTCAATCCATAAAATGAATCCCGATTATCACTCTCAGAATTGTGTAAGCATAAACCTTTGAGCCCATCCTATGTATCTCATACAGGGGACCTAGTATCAATCATGGAAAGGTATAACCATATTTTTACTGAGACCATCTAAGGTGACTCCCCTAAGAAGTTGGTATTGCTCATGGGTAGGTTAGTAATCCACCTGGTGAGCCCATCTAAGGAATTATATAAAGAATCCATGTGTTTTTCCCAATATATTTTCAATCCCCAACAAGTCTTAATTATAATGAATGATTATACCATCTAAGGTGTATTTAAATCGGGACCCTTGTATTGCCCTCATCTTGGTTTGAAGGTATGGTTTAACTATCAAGGACCCATAACATTAAACATGGAATTATAATCATTATAATTTAATCAAGTTGTCCAATTCGTTTTATCCATGTAATTTAGGCTATGGTATGAAGCCCAAGGTCCTACACATGGCCAAATTATATTCCTTGGATAATTTCACACTCCAAAGTATTTATTATAAGGAAACAAATTCCTAAATTATTGGTTTAGTACCATCTAAAGATGATGATTTTAAGACTTTAAGGAATGGAACACCAATATGGGTGGATCACATCAAGGATATCAACCAATGACGTTTATTCACAACTATCTACTACCTTATTAACCATGGAAATACATTTAATTTAATTAAATAGACTTTATAGATGTGACATCAAAAAATTCCAATGTATAAAAAAATGGTGCATAATAAAAATGAAATGAGGCTTTAGTTAAAAGTTCTTTAAGACCTATCTTAGGTTGGAAGGTGACCACTCATCCATAGGTAGCCTCTAATTCAAGCTAGAATGGAAGAAATCACCAAAATAGAAAAATGCCATGAAAATAAGGCATATAGACTCACACCAAAACATCACATGATATGTAAAGATAAATTATGGAAGGAAGGAAGAGGTGTTGAGATATTACCAAGAGGAATCCAATGAGATGAATAGTGGTTGATTCTGAGCTCGGATGAAGGAGAAAAACAAAATCCTAGCCTAGGTGTGGGAGAAAGCTTAACATAGGAGAGAGGGTTGTCTGATAGAGGAGAAAAATAAAGGTAGAGGAGTTAAACATAAGGAGGGGAAAATAGTAATTCACTCAACATTTAAGGATAAAATGGTTTTTCCACATGGTTAGACAAACCATGCACCAAATACAATATAAAAATAGCAGCCCTCATGGTTGGTGTAGTATAGTTTGTCTAACTGTGCTCCACCAGTGTGTCCTCCTCTGTCTAGGGAGCACACCCCACATGGATTGAAACTCACTGTTAGAAAAAAATGTGCGCAACCCATGTGAAACCCTCTATGGAGACCTATAACACCCCATATAATTTTTCTAACCAAGTTGACTGGGTGACACAATTTAGACTAACCATGTGGATCAGTTGTTTCCTCGAAAAGTAGGGGCTCTCGGATCCAAAAAATCCCCAGACACCCTCGTAACCTCTGAAACTTCCTTAAGCATATTAATAAAGGTAAAAAAGGGTTTAAACTAGAAATTATTATGTTTGTACCTCCTATGAAAATATGGGGTGTTACACCAATAAAACTTTTAATATTAGTGACATTTTTAGGTTATGGAAACTATTCCACCACTTTAGTTTTAACATGATCAATATTTATTCCATATTTAAAAATAATATGCCTAAGTAATGAAATATTCTATAACTAAAATTAAAATTTTATAAATTATCCTTATAACATATTTTATTTTAATGTTTATAGAACAATCCTTATATGTTTCTCACGATCCTCATAAATCTCAGAATATACCAAAATGTTATTAATGGATACCACCGAATATTTATCATAATATGAAATTATATCCTTATAATTTTACTTTCCTTCAATTTTAGCTAATTGTATCAATATTTAAGGTGAATATTTGAAAAATAATGAGCACCTTATACCTGATAAAAAAATTCATCAATATAAGGAAACAAATACCTATTATTAATAGTAATGTTATTAAGTTCTCTACAATAAATTAAAATCCGTATATAACTACCATTTTTAACAAAAAAAGAGATAACCCAAAGGTGAAGTTCTAGGTTTGATGATACCCTTATTAAGTTATTATCATAATTTCTTTTTTATTTTTAATAGATAAACTAGAGACATTTGATAAGGCATTATTAAAATTGGCATTGAATTAGGAACTAAATCAATGGTGAGTTCAACCTCTCTATCAGGAACAACACTAGGTTGATTATTAGGTTATATCCAAAAAATTATTTACCACAATAACATAAATAAGATGGATAATTAATTTTTTCAAAGAAAAGTGAAAGATGACTTTAACCCCAATATTTAATCAATTTCTTAGCTTCTTGATATGTTATCATAGGTATGAAATCATTTTTATATATGAATTTAAACCCACTATAAAAATTGAATATGAATACTTTAGTTCTATAATCTATCTTAACATGATAAAATAAAAGATTATCCATAATAATAATAACATAAAAATACACTAAAGGAAAGACAATATGATTTTCATGAAAAACCATTCAACATGTGATAATAGGAAGCTTACTATAAATTTTTGTTTCATTAATACTTCCACCAATAGTTTTTACCAAAAATTCATTCCCTATTTCTTGATGTGATATTTACATTTTACTTCAATATTTTTTGTAAATAAAATATTGCATATACTTTGAATTAAATAATAAATTGTCATAATTTCAGCAATCAAGTAATTTACCTATCATTACATCATTTTAGAAATCCACATTAGCTGCAGTAATTGAAAATTATGTCATCACACCTTTTTACTTACAATATTTTTAGTTTTCAAATTTCATACTTATCTTTGGACATACATTTTCATAATTTCCCATCTCATTACAATTAAATAATTTCACTTCCTACTTTCCATTACTGGTCTAACAATTACTTTTTCTAATTTATTTATAGTCAGGATCCAAATATACAATCTTACCACTCCAGTAAAACTTCCCTAATCTCATTAGACACTCCCCAAACTACTTCTTACCATAGTTAGAGTATGGGTTAAATTTACCATTATATTCCCATTTTGACTATTTCTCCATCAGTTTCCACCTTTTCCTTTTTTTATTCTTGATGTTATGGTACAAAAATAGTAAAAAAATCCATATCAACCCTCCCAGAACATCAAAAATTCATTCGTAATTCCAAAATTTATAGCTAACTAGGGCCCTTTGTAAACATGGATTTAAGATTTAGTAAAATCTATCAATTTTACTTTCATAAATTAGAAACAAATTATTGCATACCTAACCTATCTGGTAAATGTTTCTTTACAAACAACCACTACTTCACCATACTTATATTTTAAATCCATAAATTGACTTTATGTCCTAATATGTAGCACTTTGGAAAAATATTTTTCAAGAAATATATCCATAAATACCTTCCAATTAACTAAATATATCTCTTTATTCTCTTTGGTATTATTTAAAAATGACCATTACTAATCTGGTTCACCACCAAGATATAAAATATAAAGGGTTATATTCTACATCTCTAAAGAACCCAACACTTCAAACATATTTTATAAAAAATTTATTTATATTTTTATCACCAATGGGTCTAAGGTTACAAAAAAAACTAGAGGATATTTTCACATGAAATTATCTACTATTTAAATGTTCTTTTATGGATAATTCAGTCATCCATGGTACCTTTATTATATCATATTTTAATTGAATTAACACAACAAGAAACTACTCAACTATAAATCCAAATATCATAGGTTTTTGATTTAGAAGGATATTATCCTATTATTTCCTTCCAACTTTATTCACCATATTACCTCTATGAGAAACCATTATAAAATATTTATAGATTATTTTAATCAACATGGAAACCCTTATAGTAATTAAATTTTCTAATAACTATAAAATAAATTATCAATCCTTAATAACATCCTAACCACTAATGTTATCTAAACTTTTTCTCTAATACAAACTATAACAACTCATACATAACTAACACATAATTATGATTTTAATAAAAAGTATTTTTAACTTTCTTACATTTCCTTGATCTTTTGAGGTTTATAGTTTTAGAGAATTTGGAAATTCTATACATTATAAAGGGAATACTGTAACAGAGTGTAAATGTTTCCACAAAAATAGTTTCTTATATTTAAACTGCTGTTTTATAATTGACAAAAGTTTTTATTTCATGAAAAATATTCATTATTGTAAGTTAATTTTTTTTATAGTTCTTATACATCCTTAAACCATATGATTTATTTGAAAACACAGGATGAGAAAAACAAATCTCATTAAGAGATATAAATGAAATGAAAACCATTAGTTATTTTAAAAACATGAAAACCCATAATAAAGTTTCCATTTTCATATAATAAAATTTGAGATATAATAATAAGTCACACACTCTTGAAATTAACTTCTTCAACCAAAGTTAGTCATAAACCATTTCATAAAAAATTACAAAGGAAAAAATGCAACCATGTAGGTTCCTTTGACATCATAATCATATAATTTTTTCAATCACCCTTACAATGTAATAACTCAATTAGTTAATTCCAAATTATTCATATGATCATATTATGTTTAACTAGTTATATCCTCATTACAAATTTATAGGAGAAATTTATATCCAGTTAAATCCATCCACTTTATTAGAGTGACTTATAACTACTGGAATCTAACACATTAATCAATACATTGGAGGGATTTAATTTACCCACCCATTATCATATAAAATTTATAAGAATAATAACATGTGTAATAAACATATGGGTTTTTAATTTTAATATAAAACTTATTAAAACGTACTTTTGAAACCATAAGCCTGAACATTTTCAATTATCACATAAAAATAATGATAAATACCCATTTTTTATAACACTTAAAAATAAAAAATACTAGAGCAATAGGTTTTTGAAATTTTTTTGAAGACTATGGAAAATTTTGGAGGAATATTAATAAAAAATAATGGATATTATTATGGGAAAAGGTGGTCATGTGGTAAATATTAAAAAAACATTCTCTTTTCAATTTTTTAAAGAAAGTAAAAAATGACTCATATGGAAAATGTTAAAAGATTACTTTTTAAAAATTTATTAAGATAATCAAATATAGTTGAAAATAACCTTAATAAAATTTTTTGAGTATAGAAAAGAACATTATTAAATAATTTAATATAACATGTGTAACACCCTGACCCTAGTTACCTAGAGTCATTGTATTATTACATAACATTGGCATGATCACAAAAGATCAAGTCTCGAAAGACCGATTAGTTTTATAGCCTTAGAAGTACTGGATACATTCATAAGGTTTACATTACATCATAAAATTGAAAAATACAACAACATTGTTTCCATGGATAACATTGATATACCATAGACTATCCCTGAAGGTCAGTCATAATATACTTCTTCACAACCTTGGAAAAATAAACCATAGAAAGGGGTGAGCTCAGATGCTCAGTAAGGATAAAAATATAGCAGAAGCTTTCATAAATAAGTATAAACATTTAAGGAAATATATAAAACTAAAATAAAAACCTTTTCAACATAAACATAATCATAATATGAAAAATATAAATCAAAATAATTCCATTTACTTACTCACATGGATATTCTACTAGTCGAATAATCACATTTAATATCAATAGCCACTTTTATAATGATAAAATGCATAATTCTAACCTTTCATAACCACATAGTCAAGGCCTTATGCCAAGACTACAAATAATATTTTGTCAAGGAATTGTGACAAGACACTAGATTGTCTCATGAGACCTACCGATGCATCAAGGAGCTATAGCGGGCTCCACCCGTCACTTACTAAGTCCAATGCATTCCTCATATGAAAAGGTTTAAACATAACATAAACATTCGTATTAAAACTGGCATACGAAATGTCAATACTTTATCCATAAACCATGAATGGTATGAAAATAACACATCCACATTCAAACATATCCAAACACCTTCAATACAATATGGAAGTTTTGTATCATAATAAATCAACTTCAAATAATCTTAAAATCTGTCAAAGGATGTTGACATATATGAAATCAATTTTTTTTTGAGAAATATATATTTCTATTTTGAAATCATTTGAAAAAATATTTATTTTGAAAATATTCTTATAAGATTGTAAGGGAAGCTTTGACGATGTTATAACGGTGGAAAATATCCACACCTGCCGTATAAGTTAAAAAAACATTCTTACCTTAAATTTGTCAAAAAGGTCAAAAATTACTTTGTTTGGAAAATGATGGAAAGATTCCTTTATAAACATCTTATAAAAGTCCAACAAGGGTATACATTCATTTAACCCATTTTCAAGTAAATAGTAAAAATGTTTTGAAATACATTTTTAAGAATCATGGATGTGGATGATTAAGAGGTTCCAATAGATAATTACATATAAAAAACCTCGGATAATGAAGAGATTGTAAAATTAACATTTACCTTGTAATTTTCCTTGGTTGAGGGTAAGTTAACCTCCTGTATAATGGTAAAATAATTTTTATTAAATTATAAGATAATCATATACATTAATATGATATCATATATGATCTTTTAATATTGCTTTGTTAATAATATCTTAGTATTATCATCATTTCAGGTGTTAACGGATTCATTTTCCTTTATTTTATTTTTAATGTGAGTCAAATATGTTATGTATGGGATGTATCTTATTAATATCCAAAATTATATAAAGTCTTTAAACATTATTTTTAATCATCAAATGAAAATTAGTCTTGAATGGATACGTTGGGCAATGAATCTCATCGCGTTTGTGGAGACTGTAATCCGTACGTATGTACAAGTGACAATATCATTTTTTTGATATTAAAATAATATATAATTTGATGTTATATCATATATACATAATCATTATCTTGTTATATTTATTATTTACCTTGATTACACATCATTATTATACCCATCCAAATAATAATTTATTGAATAACAATTACAACAGGACGTTGAGACGGTAAGCCGTACGTACTCATGTATGGTGAAATGTTATTAAAAGGATGGATAGAATAATGAATATGGTTGTACAATATTTATAATAACATCATAGTATATAGAAGATACTGGAGTTATTATTTTAGAATTGAAATAACAAAAAAGAGTAAGTGGAAAAAGAAAGGAACTTGAAAGAGGTGATGAAATATTTACCTCTTCTTCGGATTCTTCCATTTGATTTGATCAAAAGTGCTCCTTAGGATGAATTTATTACTAAAGGAAGGCCCCTAAGATTAAGGTAGGACAGTTGAGAGGGTATTTGGGGAGGGTTTTTCCAAGCCAAATGGCTTTGAATGTGTGAATTAGAGAGAAGGGGGAGTTCCCTTTTATAAGAGGGGTGAGGGGCACCTTAGGAAAAGCTAGAAATATTATTTTATAATAAAATAATTTAGGTTTATAATGACTCCAAAATGGATTATTTAAATTATAAGGTGGGGATGGGTCGAAAACCACTCAGCAAATAGGTTTTATATAGGTTTGGGTCACTATATTAACCTTATATTTTATATTTATCTCTTAGTTGAATAGTTTGACTTTTGCCATGTCTCTTTGTATTTTTATATTATATGGTTAATAAACTTACTATAAACATCCAAGAGAACCCAAAGTGGTTAATTAATGATACGCCTATCCTTATATAAGTATTTTGGCTGAACCTTAGATTTTTAGGAATTGAATATCAATTAATAATATAATATTTTTTTTAAAACTCTTTTATGTCAATTTTGACACTATTTGGTATTTTGTTTTTTCTAAATTAATAACAGCATTATTAGTTCTAAAAAAATTCACCTAAACAACCCTAATATGTCATATTAAACAATAAAATTAGTTTAATTCATAAAAAGTCTCAAATTACATTTATTTGGATATTTATAATATCAATTGTTTTAATATTTCATTAATTAGGTAATTATTTCATCATCATTGTGTCATAAATAAATTTATTTATTTAATTTATAAAAATTATAAATAAAATACCATTATGTAGGAAATAATTTTATATTTCTAATGAATATTTTTAGTCGAATTTATCTTATGTGTAGCCCTATATAAAAATGTTTTAGTTATTAAAATTTGATTTTAACTCTTTTAACTCTTCTTTAAATTAAGTAATATTAAATGTCCAAATGTAATCCAAGTGGACCAAAGAGGCTCATATTTTATTCCTAATGTTGTTTTTTGTCGAATTATACTTATCCAATAGAATTAAGACATTTGTTAAGGTAATAATAATATTATTTTACCCTTAATTACCCTATTTACTTTTAGCTGTGGTAAATAAACGTAAAAAGTTACTATTCACCAAAAATTATTTTCATCTAATTGAAACACATTTTACTTACTAATATCATCCGTGTCTCTCGGATTTTTTAAATTCAACTCATAGAAGTGGTAAAATTATGTTTTATGTAAATTTGCAAATGCTCGTAGGAGGTGGGTAAAAGACGGTAAAAAGTTCAATAAAATTTTTATATTTCTAAAATTATTATAAACTGACTCCAATGAATTAAATTGAACTTATATAGGTATTATATATCTATTTTGTCTTAAAATAAATTTAAAGAAAATAAATATTTATTTAAATAAAAATTCGGTTTTAAACTATAACTCAGTGTTTTTCACTATTCATCAAAAACTGAAAGTTTTTAGAAAAATACCAAAAATTCACCCTAAGCTAATTTCAATATTATGAATTCAAAAATGAAGTCCATTTTGAAAGATAAAATTTATAAAATTTCAAAAGTGGGTATTACTATTTATAATAGCTAGTTTGATTGGTTGTGGTGTGTGTTAGAACTTGAAGTTGCGCACAACACATGCTATTGTATTATTCAAAGAGAAGAATACCATATAAGTTTGGGGTGTTACTACATGGATATGGAGTAAAAATATTTTGAAGTAAACTTCAAGACATATAAAAAAAGTTTTTAAAGTAAAACCCCTTACCTCGAGTCCCGAATCGCCATGTACGTTCTATATAATCATGAGTAATAAAATTATATTAATTATTTAATTGATCAATTAATGTTTTGATGTTCATTATGGTATCAATATTCCTTTTATTCCATTTATTATCATGTTTTGTTTAGTTACTAAATCGATTTAGTTCATGCTGGTCGTTTTAAGTTCTTTAGGTCTAAAATAGTTTTAGTGTGTTGATCGATTTAAAAAGGGGTCATAAAATGGTTCGAACATACTCATGAGTGATGCTTCTATATTCAAACGGATTGGACGAAATGAAATTAAAAAATAGTTTATCTTTATAGAATAATATTTATATCATAAATACCATATATTTTCATTAAATATATCAGTATAACCATCTATGTGTTCCAGTGATGAATAATGAACTACGTCACTTTGTGGAGGGAGTAGTCAGTATGTACACATGAGTGAAATTTCCATTTTACATAGGATAAAAATGAGGTATAATAATAAATGAACATAATAACATTAAAGATAGTAATTATAAAAATATAAAAATTTTAGTATGATTAGAATAGATTTCAAGGAGGTGAAAGAAGAAATAAACTTGTAATAGTTTGGTTACACGATTACCTGTTCCTTGAGTATAATCACTTGAATCTAACCTTAAGTATTATTGGAATGGTATTTTGGGACGAAAAAAACCCTTAGGAAATGTATAATGGCGTTGAAGAGTTATTTGGGTAGGTATTGGTCATGATAAGGTACTCAACGTGTGTGTATACGTGAAGAGAGGAGAGGTCATTTTATAGGTGATAAGAGTGACACTCTTGTAAATAATCTTAACTTTAAAATAGTATTTACATCATTCTCATGGTATAGTGGAACTAAATGATTTTTTTTAAATATAGGATAAATATGGGTCAAATACACTCATTAAATCAAATTTATATAAGTTTTAGAGATATTTTAATCCTTATCCCATAGTTTAACACCATCTTTAAACCTTTTAACACTTATTGTGGTCACTAATTTTGACTATAGTAAATTAATTTAATGAATAAAAAAGAAATGGAAATTATTACATAATTTTAATATGATGAATAAAAATATTAAATACATTTTAGCATATTCAATTTATAGAGGTAGAAAATAATACTTTTATTATAATAATTCACAGTAAAAAAAGAATAGTTTTTTTAGAAAAATTCCTTATTAAGCATAAAAATGAATTTACCCAAAATTATTGAATAGAATTGATCCCCATGAATTTTATTGTGTAGAAAACTTGTAACGACCCAAAGTTTTCAAATAGAAATTCCCTTCTTATATTTATGTCATAAAATAACATGAAAAAACAACATAATGAACTACTAGGTGATAAGTGACCTTTAAACATAAGTTTTTTTTCACTTATGTGTTTGAAATTTCGAAAATCCGACATACACGGTTGTGTTCAAGATGTTTTTTGGAGTCTAATGAAACAAAAATAATTTTTGGTGAATAGTGACCTACCCTTATGAATAGTAACACACCCTTATGAATAGTAATATGACCCTTATGAATAGTAAATCATTCAAAATAAGACTAAAATTACCTATGAATAATTAAACAAAATTTAGACATCTTAGAAAGTGACAATTTGACCTTAGTAAACGTTTTAGTATTTTGTAAGTCATAAATAATTAATTAGAAATAATTAATTAATTTAAAAGAAAATTTATTTCCATAAAATTTATTCATAAATTATTGAATCAATGTCTTATAGTTTTTTGATAATTTTATAAGACCCTACGTAATTTTTGAAAGCACTATAAAATCAGTTTTAATCTTAAAAACTGTTTTTAAGTAAATTATGATTTTAATTAAATATTAAATTAATAATATTTAGAAAAATATTTTTAAAAAATGGACTTGATTTTTGGATTCTACACGTCGAAAATGTTTTGGGATTTTTCTGAGATACTTGAATTTTTGATGAATAGTAGAATCCGATAATTTACAATAAATGCTAAATAATGGATTAATTGAGTCATCAATGATGCTATGATGATGTAAGACCACTTGGTTCGGGATCACATGAAAAAATTACTATTCTTGGTCATTCAAGACTCACTATTCCTTGTCTTAGGGGAAATTAGTAAACTAATGAATTTTATATTAAGGAAACCCCTCTCCCCTCCACTATAAAAGCCACCCTTCACACCCTCATTTCCTCACACCTCTCAAGCTCCAAGACTTCTCTAAACTCTGCCGAAACATCTTCCATAGCCCCTCCCCCATGTCCAAGAGTTTCTGGTCTCATCAAAAGACCAAGCTTAGGCCCTTAAGGTGGTTCTCAAGAGAAGGATTTGATAGGTAATTTCTCTCCCTCTTATCCTTTAATTTTATTTCAAGTTCAAGTTCATTTCTTGATCTCTCCCCACCTATCTTCATAAAAATGGTTTTTTAACTCGAGTATTATACATATACTGTAATTTTATTATTCTAATGGTATATTATATCATCCAACCCCCTTTTCATCTTCCTTTTATTTTATTAAAGAGAACGTTGTTCGTGAGGTATTTTGTCACCTTCAAGAACGACATGCTTTATTCTTCCATTTCTACCTTCTGATCTGGTCATGAAACCTTTTTTATGGTTGAAATAGAATATTTTATATTTTTTATTCCCAATTTAATGTTCTGGAAATAATCTATGGCCATATTACTAAGTGATTAGTTAAAACAAGTTCATTGTGATCGAAAAACCGCCCAAATTGACCCAAATAACCATCATTTAATTATTATCTAATGATTCATCCAAATGGACCTAATTTAATTAATTATAAGATCATTAAAACTCCTATAATATCATTAGTTACATGTAATATCATTTCTGGATGTTTACCCATGTGCTACCGGAACATCAATTTATGAATACAAGTGAACCACCCAAGAAAAACCATAAAAATGAACATTCACGAACAATGTTTTTAAACTCTATAAGTCATCCAAAGGAACATAAAATGACATAATGAAACAAGAATGAACCCTATTAATGTATAAAAGGTTCTATAATTTCTAATTAATGAATATAATGTCATTATACTGGACATTAAAGAGAAGGAAGCATTCAGAGACAAGGTAAGGGGAAATTCTCGAACCCAACTTTCATCCTCCGGGTCCTACCTCTTTCACTACATTTTTGATATGGTTACTCCTTAAAGATAATTTGTTCATAATTGTCTTTAATTTTCTAGGATATAAATGTTTGTCACTGTTATTTATGAAAAATCAAATGTTTTCCAAAAGAACTCTTCTTTCAAGAACACACCTTTTACTTCTCATTCAAGATTGACAGTTCTTGTAACATGTATGTTATTCCCTCATTCCTTTAGGAACCCAATGTTTATGAATTTGTTATTTTGAGATGAAACCCATTCCCTTTCATGATATCATTATGTTAATTTATGTTATATGTTCATTGTGTCATGCATGATAAATGATAATGTTGTGATTTGACGGGTTTGCTCGGAATTATATAGCACAATATGAATGTTTAAATGTGACGGGTTCGCCTGGAATTATACAATGCTCCAATGCATTGGGTAAAGTAATGAATATCATGAGTAAATGTGAAATGATGTGTCAACAAGATGATATCTTGGTTCACAAGTATGTGTGGTAGTTAATCACTAAGGCATGATGTTTCATTTTTATGCATTGGCACATTTCAAGTCTTTTATTTATGCTCCTCTAATGTTCATGATCTTTTGACTATGTTATGATTATGCTCACCCAATGCTATATTGTTCTTATATATCCTCTTAATGGGATTATAGATCACCCATTTTGATGTATATCCTTAGGTGTCTACATGTACTAAGGAGAGGATAGGTGCCAATAAGAAGCTAGAGAAGAAGATATTAAATAAATGTTTATGCTTGATGTTGTATTTGTTATGTGTGGTCCTAGTTTTTCCAAGACACTAAACCTTTGGTTCCTCTATGTGTAATACTATTATGTTTTTTATCTTTAAAATGATGTTATATCAATTTAAGAAATATTTGGGTCTCTATAGTTGGTATCAGAGGCAAGGTTTAGTTAATTTGGGAATTACTATTAGTGAACCCTAGAGGAAACCTATAGCATGAGACTAAGTACAAATATTCACATAAGAATATTTACCTAGGGATCCCATATGTTATGTTTTTAGTATAAATTGTTTAAATGAATAATTTATTCATGACTTGTTTACTTATGTTTTGTTTTAACCTTTTATATTTTATAAAATGGTGGGAACTAGGAGAAATCAGGCCAACAACTCATGTGAGGGACAATGCAACAATTTCCCAAACGATATCCCCAATGATTTGGGCGGTGGAGTTCAAAACTTCACGGCGATGCTTACCCAATTATCTCATGTTATTAATAATAACCATAATAATGGGGAATGTCCTCCTTCACTCAAGAGGGAGCAACTGGCTATCAAATGTTTTATGCGACAACAACCACCGACATTTTGTGGATCTTCCGATCCACTAGTTGCAGAACATTGGGTCAACTCCATGGAGAAGATCTTTTATGTGCTTCACTATTCTGAGATGGAGAAGGTGACTCTAGCTGTTTATCGTCTAGATGGAGAAGATAATCAATGGTGGGATTTGATTAAGAGAACCAAGCCAGGGGAGGAAATTGAATAGATGGAATGGGAAGACTTTAAGATAACATTTCTGTAGGATCAAAATATTGATGTAGATGCTCAATATACAAAAGGGGGGGGGGGGTGAATTGTATACTTTAAAAATTCATTTGGAACCTTTAAAGTTAGTTATGAAAAACTATGTTTTCCTTAAGAAAAGGAAAGGGCTATGTTTAACAAAGTTAAACTAAGCAAATTCACAACACCTCAAACACCAAATGAAAACTTGGAAAGAGATTCTGAAAGTAGGTTCCGGAAATATGGTTCCGGAAATTGGAACTTAACAAAAGATTAAAATATGAGATTCTACCTTAAAGCGTATAGAATCTAAATGAAACAGAGTAAAAGTAAGGAAGTATAAGAAAGTTATACTTTCCTTATAATACAAAATGCATCAGAAACAAACGAGTAGTAAAACTACAAGTAACAAGATATAAGTCTTTTAACCCAAAGAGAAGGGTATCCAACAACCTTGGATAAAGGTCCCTTGATTTATACTTTCAAGAAAGTCTGTCTTACCCACACCAGGGTAAGCCCTCAATATGAACATCGGAGTCTCTGTCTTGCTATCCCCGCAAGCCTTCAACTTCAAGGTAGTTGGCCACCTCTGTCTTCCTCAGCAAGGAAGCCCTCAACTTCAAGGTGTTGTAAACCTCTATCTTCCTATCCCCAGAAGTCCTCGAATGTAATCACCAACATTCGAAGTCGCATGAAGCTTTGAGAGTTAATAAGAGCCTCTCTCTCTAGAAATCACTTTAATAGCATGTATGCACAATGTAGAAGAAGTCATTCATCAGTCATCATCGATCTATTTAAAATGAGCTCCTATTTATAGGCAAGGTCGACCTCCTTTCCAATGGTCATATTTTCCTTAAAAATCGGAGGGACCTGTACACGTGTAACTTAACCAATGGTTAGTTTATAATAGAATAGACGACATCATTTTATAACAAAACAAGTGTAACAGAATGTACGACATCGTTTTATATCAAAAAAATTCAGAGTAAAGGTTCAGAGTGAAGGTTCGGAGTGAAAGAAAAAATATTAAAGCGTAGACAAATTATAAAAGCGTAAGCAAAATGAAAGTTTGGAGTCTAACCAAAAATAATTTTCGGAGTCTAAATAAATTCGGAGTGTATAAAACAAAGATGATCAGATTCTGTTTTAATAGGTGAATTCAGAATGAGAATTTGGAATGTGAATTCATCAACAGAATTCGTAATGATATTTTGTCATCAGAATTCGTAATGAGAATTTATCATCAGAATTCGTAATGAGAATTCATCATCAGAATTTGTAATGAGAATTCATCATCAGAATTCATAATGAGAATTCGTCATCAGAATTCGTAATGAGAATTCGTATCCAGAATTCAGAGTATAACTTTATTACAGTTCTCATCCAGAATTCGGAACCTAAAACAGAATGCTTCATATCAAAGTTTCAAAAGATTCCGAGAATATAGAAATGAATCCGAAACTTATGCTTAAGAAATATATGAATGAAAATATGATAAGGATAATTTTTCTTACAAAATCAGTTTTCCTTATAAAAGCGATTTTCCTTATAAAAGCGATTTTCCTTATAAAAGCAATTTTTCCTTATAAAAGCAATTTTCCTTATAAAATCGATTTTTCTTATAAAAGCGATTTTCCTTATAAAAGAAATTTTCTTAAAGATAAGGTGTTTGTGATTTTCAAAACAAGAAGGAATGAAAAATTCATAAGGTAAACCTTATTGACTCAACAATCTCCCCCTTTTTGGAAAGCACAAACATCCTTACGAAAAAGAAGGTCTAAGAAGAAATAAAACATTAAAGATTATCTCCCTTTGCTTATGGATGTTGATGAATACGACTAACTCCCCCTTAGGCTTTAAAACTCTAAGGATCGTATTCTAGATTTCCAGAATGACATTTCATTAAGAATAAGAAAGTCTTCTTTAATGGAAAACTCCCCCTTAGATGAACTCTATTTGAGTTGGTTTTCTTTCTCACCCTTTGTTAAGATTATTTTTCCCTTTTATTAGGGTTCTTTTCCTTCTCCCCCTTTATTATTTTCAAAAAGAATTCAAGGGAATGGAAAATATAAAAAAGTACCTGAAAAATTAGTAGCAACAACAAAAGAAACGAGCAAGCACAAATTTCATTAAGTTTGAAAGCTTGGCAATAAAGAAATTTAGATACAACAAAAGATCGGATCTGTCTGTTTTGGATCTTTTTCCTTTGTCATGAGACCCTTAAGAATAGTATTTATCTTCTTCAAGTCTTTATGGTCTTCCTCGACTTGCTTCTCTAACACAACAATTCTTGCACTTTGAGTTTCAATATTTTCGTCCTAAGCTTTAAGCTTTTCTTCCTGAGTTTTAAGCTTTTCTTCCTGAGCCTTAAACTTTTCTTCAAACTCAATCCGATGATCCCTTTCAAACTTCCAGTTTTGAGAAACAGAATTCAGCTTCCCATTCAGATCTCTGACTTCTTGAATCCGGAAATTCTTTTCATCTGTCAACTTTTCTTCAAAGGATGAAGTAAGTTCATTTATCTTCCTATCTTCTGTCTCAAAGGCAACCTTCACATTATCTTGGAATTCATCAAAGAGCCTCATCTCATCTACAGTCTTCCTCGACCAACTAGTCATCCTCTTGCAAGACCTTTTGTGGGATTCATAGCTGACAAAGAAAGTTTTGAACTGAGCCTCTATCTCAACACATTTGTCCATAACCATGGATACAGAGTCTGTTTTCTGATTTAAATCATATTGGAGCATCTGGCATCTTGAATCAATACTTGAAAAAGTCGAAATAGTACCTACTAACTTCTTTAATGACTGAACAACAAAATCATGCCCCAACGAAGATGACTCCAAATCTGAGACTTTACTTGAAGAATTTTCTTCTTCAAGATGCTCAACATTCTTCTTAGAAGAATCACCAACTTCCCTTCTCTTTACAACCACTATGATCAGGGTATCAACAACAAGTTTATTTCCCTTGTACTTTTTCGGAATGGAGTCCTGTTCCGGAGTTCTCTTTTCACTGTCAGACACTTGAACAACATTGTCTTCCTCATCAGTGACTTTCTGAGCACCATCCTCTACATTCTCCATTTGATCAATATCGTGTAGAAGTTGTTCTTCCTATGCATGATAATCTACTTCTTCTTCTCCTTTCTCCTCATCCATCGCTGGAGTGACTAACTTAGAAGACTTAGCTTCTGAGGTTCGAAGCGACAAATATTCCGAAGGTGTCCCCTTATAATCATCTACTTGCTTTAAAACATCTCCGGTTTCACCACTTCCTTCAGCAACAGCTTCTTCTTCTTCCACTTGCTCAATCTACTCTATTTCCTCAACAGGCTTAGCTACTACCTCTTCCAGAGCAACAAAGTTTCTTCCTGGAGTCGCAGGTAGAGATTCCAAAGAAAAAGATCTCAGAATAAGAATGTTTTCTAAAACCATCTCATTAAACTTTAACAAATCCTGAGCTACCTCAGCTTCAGACAACTTCTTCTTAAGCTTCCTATCTTTCACTTGTTTTTCTAGCTCATCCACAGTTCTTTCCTTCAAGGACTTAGCCTCCGCAGGATCCAAGCCAAACTGAGGCTCCCCTTGCACTCTCTTCTCTTTTATTTCCCTCCATTTAGAAACTACCTCATCAGGTTAAGCTTTCTTCTTCTTCGGTTTTGGAGGTGCGGAATGAACTTCCTTAGATTTGGGATTCTATGCTTCACCTTCAACTTCTTTCAACTTTCTCTTCCTCACTGGCTTAGAGGATTCAGGTTCAGTAACTTTCGGAACCGTTTCTTCTTGAGCAGGTGAATCAACAAACTGAACAGTCTTCTTGTCAAAGGCTACATCCATCCTTTTGAGAGTACCATCACTCACCAACATAATCTTGCAAACTCTCGACTTAGACTTTCAAGCCTCCTTGAAAGACTCAAGGCACCGAACTATCAACTTTGAGGGGATTGATGGATACATTATGATCTAAGATCTCAAATTCCCTTTATTAACATTCTCAAGGGTAATAAGAATGTGTTTCATCAGGTTAAACTTCCTCAGATTTATCAGAAAATCTAGGATATAGATCTCACTCTTCTTTAAACTGTCTTTGTCACCCTTTCTCAGTATGATAAGACCTTGTACCCATAACTCTAGAATCCGGAAATTTGTAGACAGAGAAGCAATCTTCGGAGCCTTGTCATCTGACAGTCCGAGAGTTTCCAAAGCCTTTTCCTTGTCGAAACTTCCCTTTGAATCCGGAAAAACATGAGAAATAAACTCATCTTCTCCTTCATTGTTCAGCCCTACCAAGATGGCTGCCTTAACATAAGAAAGTTTATAATTCTTTCCATAAGACTTAAATGACAACTTCTCCCTACCATCTTCCTTAAGAAAGGAAAGTGTCTCATAGATCTTTACAAGCAAATCCGAAAAAACTTCATCTTGATTACCGGGATTAGACACCACAACATCTTCCCATATATTGAGCTTAATATTCTTAGATATAAGAGAATCATACTTGTTGAAGAAATCAGGATGAACCAAACTTTATCTATATACTAACCACTTCGAAATTGGTTTAGAGGAAGACATGTCTTGAGAAGCTACTTCCACAGACATTCGGATATGAAGACCTCTGAGAAGTTCGGAACAAAGAAAGATGAAGTTCGGAACGACTTTAAAATGGAGAGGCAGAGCTTCGGGACGCTGGAGCTTGAAAACCGATGTGGGACAACCATTTGGGGTCCCCTTTATATAGGCAATGAGAAGACGGTTCAACTTTTTCAGTTGATCGAACGGTTGTGACAAGCTGAGATCAGATCTGACAGTTGAAAACCAATTCTCAAGAAAACTTGAATCCAATATTTTTAGGTTTTTATTAAAACCAAAATTTAAGAAAACTATAATCCGAAAACAAAATATAAGAAAATGTCAGCAAGTAAAGTATGACTACGAAAACTTGAGTAAGAAAATCATACCTTTCGGATTGGTTTAGGAGGATTATTCTTAATGGGTAATATAAAAAAAATAACTACGAAAAAAAAATGTAAAACTCACTATGAAAAACAAACTCAGTACGGAAAACTCAGTACTAAAAACATTATAAGGATTTCAGTATGAAAATTTCATTACAAAAGTTAAAAAAAATGAAAAACTCATTATGAAAGTCTCAGTACGAAAATATCATTATGGAAATACCAGTACGAAATTTTCCATTCTGGAAGTTTTCAATACGAAAATTTCCATTCCAGAGTTTTTCTATACGAAAATATCCATTCTGGAAATTTCAGTTTCGGAAATTTCCATTCTGGAATTTTAGTTCCGAAAAGTTTGAAAACAAACTTTGAAAAAACTTAGTTACTCTAACAAACAAATGTACTCCCCCTATGAAAAGGAGTTTATTACTGTAAGGAGACTTTTTCAACAAAAAGTTAATTAAGAAGGATTACCTTATGGTTATCATTACAAACTTCTGTTTAATGTATTCAAATCTATCAGAAGGAAAAGATTTTGTGAAAATATCAGCAAGTTGATCTTGTGTTCCGATAAACTGAAGAATGATATGTCCTTTTTGTGTGTGATCCCTAAGAAAGTGATGCCTAATATCTATATTATTTGCATGAGAGTGATGTGGAGGGTTCTTACTAAGGGCAATGGCACTTGTGTTATCACACAAAATTTGAGTTTTAGTAAAACTCAAGCCATAGTCTATGAGTGTGTGTTTCATCCACAACACTTGAGCACAACAACTTCCAGCTGCTACATATTCAGCTTCAGCTGTGGAGAGTGCGACAAAATGTTGCTTCTTGCAAGACCAAGAAACTAATGAATCTCTTAAGAAATGATAAGTTCTGGATGTACTTTCTCTATCCATTCTACATCCACCAAAGTCAACATCAGAAAAGCTTTTTAGAAGAAAATCATTTCCAGAAGTATAAAATAATCCTAGATCCATGGTTCCCTTAAGGTAGTGAAATTTTTTTTTACTGCCTTTGAGTGATATTCCTTAGGATTGGATTGATATCTTGCACATAAGCATACTGAGAACATTAAGTCTTGTCGACTAGCTGTTAAGTAAAGTAAACTTCCTATCATACCTCTAAAAGATGTTTGATCTACTGGTTTGCCAACTTCATCAAGATCTAAAGAGTTTGAGGTACCAATAGGAGTACTTATACTCTTAGTGTTGTTATAGCCATACTTTTTAAGAAGATCTTTAATATACTTATGTTGAGATATGTAGGTTCCTTCTGGTTTTTGAGAAATTTGAAAACTGAGGAAAAAAGTTAACTCACCCATCATACTCATTTCAAACTCAGATTTCATTAGACTTGCAAAAGAGTCGGTCAAAGATTGTTGAGTTGAACCAAATATGATGTCATCAACATAAAGTTGAACAATCAAAACATTTTTCTTATCTTTCTTTATAAAAAGGGTTGGATCTGCATTTCCCTTAACATATTTATTTTGAAGCAAAAATCCAGTGAGTCTATCATACCATGCTCGTGGGGCTTGTTTAAGACCATACAGAGCTTTGGTAAGTTTAAAAACATGACCAGGATGTTTTTTATCTTCAAATCCAGGAGGTTGTTCCACACAAACTTCCTCTTGAACATGACCGTTAAGAAAAGAACATTTCACATCCATTTTAAAAAGTTTAAAATTAAAGAATGCTGCAAAGGCAAGTAGAATACGGATAGATTCAAGTCTGGCTACTGGAGCATAGGTTTCTTCATAGTCTATTACCTCTTGCTGATTATATCCTTTAGCAACAAGTCTAGCTTTATTTCTTACTATGACTCCATTTTCATCACATTTATTTCTAAAAACCCATTTTACTCCAATAAAAGAAGTTTCCTTAGGTCTTTCAACCAAAGTCCAGACTTTATTCCTTTCAAATTCATTTAGTTCATCTTGCATGACTTTGATCCAATCATCATCACCTAAAGCTTCATCAATGCTTTTAGGTTCTAATTGGGAAAGAAATTCTAGATATTCTACTTCATTTCTTAAGGAACTTCTAGTCCTTACAGGTTGATTTACATCACCAATGATACTATCACTGGGATGATTCTTAAGAAACACCTGATTTGGGTTTTGAAAAGCCTGTTCATCAACATAGGGTAGAAAGTCTTCTGGGTTAAATGTTTCAGAAGTATCTTCTTGAACATTATCCTTATCAGAAGATTCTTCTATCAAAGGTTGACAATCAGTTTTTGAAAACACATTCGAGGATGTAGGCTGGGATGGTTTAAAAACAAAAGGATCAGACTCATCAAATTTTACATGTACTGTTTCTTCAACAGTACAAGTAGTTTTATTAAAAACTCTATAAGCCTTAGAAGTTGTGGAATAACCTAAGAAAATTCCTTCATCAGATTTTGGTGCAAATTTATGCAAGTTATCTTTAGTATTCAAAATTAATACTTTGCAACCAAAAACCTTGAAGTAGGATAGTCTTGGTTTTCTACCATTCCATAACTCATAAGGAGTTTTATTAAGAAAAGGTCTAATCAAAACTCGATTTATAGTATAGAAAGCAGTACTTACAGCTTCAGCCCAGAAATGTCTAGCTATAGAATATTCACTCAGCATGGTTCTAGTTATCTCTTACATAATTCTATTTCTTCTCTCAACTACACCATTTTGTTGAGGAGTTCTAGGTGCTGAAAAATTGTGAGTAATACCTTTTCTACTACACAAAAGTTTCAAAATCAGAATTTTGAAATTCTCCTCCATGATCACTATGAATAGTTTTCAATGGAAGGTTTTTCTCATTTTTAACTTGAGCTCTAAAACTTTTGAAATAAGAAAAATCTTAAGACTTCCTTGCTAGAAAATTAACCCAAGTAAATATAGTGTAGCAATCAACTAGAACAGACACATAGTATTTGCCTCCAATACTTCCAGTTTTTGTTGGACCAAAAAGATCTATGTGCACTAACTACAATGCATCAGTTGTTGAGACATCACCTATTGATTTAAAACTAGATTTATGATGCTTTCCATATTGACAAGGATCACAAACTTTAGAAGAATCAAATCGAAGCTCCGGTAGATCCTTAACTAGTTTTTTCTTAGAGAGTTGACATAGGTTTCTAAGGTTATAGTGACCTACTCTTCTATGCCATAACCAGGAATGATCTTCCATTGCACTTAGTCAAGGTAAATCTTGGATCCTAAGGTCTTCTAAATTTAAGGTGTAAACATTCTATTGCCTGTTGGCTGAGAGAATAAATTCTTCCTTGGAATTGTGAACTAAGCACTTACCATTCCTAAAATTCAAAAGGTAACCTTCATCACATAACTGACTTATGCTAATGAGGTTGTGCTTAAGACCCTTAACAAAAAGAACATTTGAAATCAAGGTTTTACCTAGAAGAACAATATTACCAATACCAACAATCTCTCCCTTAGCATTGTCTCTGAAAGTTACCTTTCCTCCTTTCGTTTTGATAATCTTTTCAAAATAGCTTTTTTTACCAGTCATGTGCCGGGAACATCCACTATCCATGTACCATGTATTGTTGCTGGTACTCTCTTTATTTTCATGAAATCAAGAAGAGAATTAGACTTTCAGAATCCAGACTTGTTTGGATCCTAGATTTCCAGATAACAAAATTTTAGGAACCCACATCTTCTTAGAAAAGTAACCTTTGTGAAATCCTTAGGATTGGGTTTTGTTTAAGGAATAATTCTTTTCCCGGTGACCACCACATTGACACTTGGTACAAAATGGGGCACTTTGAGGGACAAAATAATTATTACTAAAAATTGGTTTTTCATGGGTATAACCAAATCCGGATTTATTTATTAAAGGTCGTATTTGGGAATACATTTTATCAAAATTTTCCTTACCATGGGTAAATTTTGATAAACACTTCTTTAAGGAAAAAATTTCGGACTTGAGTTTTATAACCAAGTTTTTATCCTCAAGATAATTAGTTTTAGAACTAGAGCTAGGCTCGAAAACGTTTTTCATAGAAATTACTTTTTCTAACTCTTTAGAAAGTTTGTTCTTCTTAGAACTTACTTCCTCAAGATTTTTTGAAATACTTTCAAAATCAGCATTTTTCCTATCAAGATCTTTAGAAAGATCAGATATCTCTTTTGTAAGAATAGAATTCCTAGAGTTTTCCTTATCAAGTTCCTTATTGAGTTTAGAATTCTCAATATCAAGAAGTTCAGCAAACCTAGAGACTTCTTCATAAGTAGGTAAAGTATTTTCTCCATCAGAAGAGGATTCTTCATCAGAAGAGTTACAATACTTACTATCATTAGAATTTAAAGAAACATTGGTCAATGATTCAAAATTTCATACCTTAGCCATAAAACAATTATTACCAATAGGTAATCTGGCTATAAGACCAAGATTCTTCTATCATGGAGATTCATAATCATAAGATTCATCTGAAGAGTCACCACCACTGTCACTCCAGGTATCACTAGCTTTCAGAAATTTCTTAGCTTTGGATTTATAATACATCTTTTTGTTCCTTTCTGAATGCCTCTCTTTCCTTTCTTTCTTTTTGAGCAAAGGGCAATCTAGTCTAATATGTCCAGCTCTCTTGCATTCATAACAAATAACTTCTCCATCTTTGTTATATTTCCTGTCCTTTTTCTTATACTTGGATTGGAAATTTTTCTGACCAACTATCTTGTTCATCCTTCAAGAAAGATTTGCTAATTCATTTTCAGAGATTTCACCTTCACTAGAATCTGATTGAACAACCATCTTCTTAGACTTGGATCTGGTTACTCTCTCAGGAGTCTTGGCTTTCATATGATTTGATGTTGTTGTAAAAGCAACAATACCATTCCTATTTTTCTTTTTGATGTTGTCAGCATCTCTCTTCATTCTGGTTTCATGTTAGAGAAGATTTCCAAATAACTCATCAAGAGAAATCTGAGTGACCTTCCTATTCTCATCTATAACAGTTCTTTTGGATTCCCACTCATTTGGCATGATATCAATTTTATTATCCACAAGTGCTTCATCATCTAACCCTTTCTCTCCCATAGACTGTAAAATGTTGATGATAGTCATAAACCTCTGTTGAACTTTACATATTGGTTCTCCATAAGGAAAATTGAAGCCATGGTATTCAGCTCTAAGCATAGCTCTCCTAGTCTCAATAACTTTAAAAGTTCCAAAGTGTGTAAATTCTAACTTCTTCCAGATACAATTAGCTACTTCACAAGAAGAAATTTGGCTATATATATTTCTAGTCATTGAAAAAAGTAAAGTATTTCGTACCATATAATTGAGTTGATACTCTTGCTTTTCCGGGTTAGTAAAAGTTATAACTTCCTTATCAGGAATTTTATAATCTCTAGTAAGCATAAAAATTTTTTCCACTCCAGTATTGATAACAAAAGTCTTCATTCGATCTCTCCACTACTCATAATCATTACCATCAAATATTGGTGGTCTTTTAGGATTTAGATTATCAATGGAACCAACATTAATTCCTGCCATACTTAAAATAACCTTTGGGACACACACTTGTTAGAAAACAAATTCGTAATAACAAAGTTCGGAATGAGAAAGTTCGGAATGTCAAAGTTTGGAATAAGAAAGTGAGCAATAAAAACTTATACATGAGTACTAGTATTTCAGAGACCTCCTCTGATACCAATTGTAGGATCAAAATATTGATATAGATGCTCAATATACAAGAGGGGGGGGGGGTGAATTGTATACTTTAAAAGTTCCTTTGGAACCTTTAAAGTTAGTTATTAATAACTATGTTTTCCTTAAGAAAAGGAAAGGGATAAGTTTAACAAAGATAAACTAAGAAAATTCAAAACACCACTAACACCAAATGAAAACTTGGAAATAGATTCCAAAAGTAGGTTATGGAAATATGGTTCCGGAAATTGGTACTTAACAAAAGATTACAATATGAGATTCTACCTTAAAGCATATAGAATCTAAATGAAACAGAGTACAAGTAAGGAAGTATAGGAAAGATTTACTTTTCTTATAATACAAAATGCAGCAGAAACAAATGAGTATTAAAACTACAAGTAACAAGATATAATTCTTTTAACCCAAAGAGAAGGGTATCCAACAACCTTGGATAAAGGTCCCATGATTTATACTTTCAAGAAAGTCTGTCTTACCCACACCAGGGTAAGCCCTCGATACGAAGATCAGAGTCTCTATCTTGCTATCCCCTCAAGACCTTAACTTCAAGGTAGTTGGCCACCTCTATCTTCCTCAGCAAGGAAGCCCTCAACTTCAAGGTGTTGGAAACCTCTGTCTTCCTATCCCCGGAAGTCCTCGAATGTAATCACCAACATTTGGAGTCACACGAAGATTTGAGAGTTAATAAGAGCCTCTCTCTCTAGAAATCACTTCAATAGCATGTATGCACAATGTCGAAGAAGTCATTCATCAGTCATCATCGAGCTCTTTAAAATGAGCTCCTATTTATAGGCAAGGTCGGCCTCCTTTCCAACGGTCATATTTTCCTTAAAAATTGGAGGGACCTTTACACGTGTAACTTAACCAACGGTTAGTTTATAACAGAATAGACGACATCGTTTTATAACAAAACAAGTGTAACAGAATGTACGACATCGTTTTATAACAAAAAAAATTCAGAGTAAAGGTTTGGAGTGATGGTTCGGAGTGAAAGAAAAAATATTAAAGAGTAGACCAATTATAAAAGTGTAAGAAAAATGAAAGTTCTGAGTCTAACCAAAAAAAATTTCGGAGTCTAAATATATTCGGAGTGTTTAAAACAAATATGATCAGATTATGTTTTAATAGGTGAATTTGGAATGAGAATTCGGAATGTGAATTAATCAACGGAATTCATAATGAGAATTTGTCATCAGAATTCGTAATGAGAATTCATCATCAGAATTCGTAATGGGAATTCATCATCAGAATTCTTAATGAGAATTCATCATCAGAATTCGTAATGAGAATTCGTCATCAGAATTCGTAATGAGAATTCATATCCAGAATTCGGAGTATAACTTTATTACAGTTCTCATCCAGAATTCGCAACCTAAAACAGAATACTTCCTATCAAAGTTTCAAATGATTCTGAGAATATAGAAATGAATCCGAAACTTATACTTAAGAAATATATGAATGAAAATATGATAAGGATAATTTTTCTTACAAAACCAGTTTTCCTTATAAAAGTGATTTTCCTTATAAAAGCAATTTTCCTTATAAAATCAAATTTTCCTTATAAAATCAACTTTCCTTATAAAAGAGATTTTCCTTATAAAAGTGATTTTTCTTATAAAAGCGATTTTACTTATAAAATCAATTTTCTTATAAAAGCGATTTTCCTTATAAAAGCAATTTTCTTAAAGATAAGGTGTTTGTGATTTTAAAAACAAGAAGGAATTGAAAAGTCATAAGGTAAACCTTATTGAATCAACAGTTTCTTAACAAGTATTTTCCAAGAACTCTTCACACGAAGATAGAGAGGGAATTCATAGAGCTCAAGAAAAAAAGAAGGAGAATCTGTCACAACATATTAAGCGAATTTCACAAGGCTTACAAGGTATGCTTCAGGTTTTTTTATCAACAATGATAGAAAAATTGATAGATTCTTTAGTGGATTAAAACCACATCTTTGAAAGGCTCATGAAATTCGAGACTTTGGGAGTTATGAAGAAGTAGTTCGATGTACCTTCAAAGTGGAGATGGAATTTGGAGAATGGTCCCATGACTATGGGTATAAGAAAAAAAAAGATGGAGTTTCAAGCCGGTGGATCTAATGATAAATGTGGGAAGAAAACTCAATGACCCACATGACAAAAATGTGGGAAGTTTCACCATGGGAACTGCCTTAAAGGGATGGGGAAATGCTTCAAGTGTGGGAAAGAAGAAACCATTCTCAAGAGTGTCGAAAAGACACAAAAAGGAAGGATAATGTAGCTGATGAAAGGAGAAAACCACTCATGGTTCAATGCTACAACTGTAGGGAGCTAGGGCACTATAAAAACCAATGCACTAAACCTCATGTTCTGAAGGGTAATTAGCATCAACAGCCACCAAATACAAAGGAACAAGGGAAGGATTTTGCCGCTACTACTGCCGAGGTGGGTCATGATAATGAAGTCATACAAGGTACACTTCCTATCCACTCAATAATGGAAAAAGTATTATTTGATTTTGGTTATATGAATTCCTTTATATCTTGCAAGTTTTCTAGAACTATAGAATCGAAGCCCTGAAACCTTGAAGTAGGGATATCTGTAAAAACACCAAGTGGTGCAATCATTACCACCCAAGTGTTTGACTCTTCTCCTGTTGGTGTATGTGTCACGACCCGCCCTCGGGTCCGTGCCGTGACTACCCCAAGCCCGCCTTCCATAGGCCAGGGGCTGGTGACTAGCACCAAGGCGTAATTCCCGGTAAAAAGGGAAGGCATTGCCTTTGTAAAGTAAACAACCACCACAGAGAAAGCAAGTGGAATGTAAACACTAAGCAAAAGCAGAGTACAACTGGAAGTGCGGAAAAGTAAATGGGCCAGTATACAAACCCAAACTGAAAGTAAAGTACAACTCGAAAGGGAAAACATCAACTGTAAGTAAAAGCCGCTACACCGAGATGTCCACTGGAGATCCCACCTGAAGGGTGGGTACAGATAGCTCCACTGCTCCACGGGTCCCGTCGTTCGCTCCGAACACGTCCCGCCGAATGGTCCACCTCCAGGTACCGTCCTGCTCTGCAAGCCTCAGCCAAGATCAACGCTGTCCGTCGTCTGCAACCAACACAACGTAGTGCGGGCATAGCCCGTGCAGGGGTGAGTATAAGATACTCAGTAGGGACCCCGAGACCCCTGTAGGTCTCCCGAAATCCACAAAGGATAAACCAAAAAGAAAAATACAAACATGAAGTAACAGCCGACAATGCTTAGGTATATGCCCATACATATACCTAAGTCATCAATTTCAAATACGCTCCAACCTCCGAGCCCAAGTACAACTCAGTCCACACAGGAAAGTAAACGTATTCCACACAGGAAAGCAAAACGTATTCCACACAGGATAGCACAACACAATCCACACAGGAAAGCAATTAGGATTCAGCTCACACCAGGATTTTCATTATCAAAACCGTAACTGCTAAAGAGCCCCATCTCTGAAGTGTATAGTGGTCCTGTCACGACTCCGAGGTACTGCTCACTAACCTAAGACTGCTGAAGTACTCCTCCTGTCGAGTACCGCGGGTCTGCTGCCAACAACCGGGCGCTCCGTCCGCTGAGGGTCTGCTGCCAAATACCGGGCGCTCACCCAAATAGCCTACAGAGGTACTCCTACAGTCGAGTACCGCGGGTTTGCTGCCAACTACCAGGCGCTCCGTCCGCCGTGGGTCTACCGCCAAATACCGGGCGCTCCGTCCACTGGGCTAGTCAACTCACTCCAAGTCGAGTCGGTCGAGCAGTCTTCAGGTCTCAGCCGGCTACACGGTCTCCGTACTCCGTATGCTCGTCTCCAGAATCGCGGGTCTGCCGCTACAACCAAGCGCACTACCTCTATCGAGTAAAATAGAAGGTTCAGCTCACACAGGTATACTTCTTCGGATGACGGTGAAGATGATCACTGATCCATCTAAGTCGTCGGACCCACGAAGGATCGATAGGTACTAACCCCCGCAAAGACTCACACAGGATCGTAGCACTGATCCACGTTGGATCGCTGAGTGCTGTAGTCGACGTCGTCGAATCCACACAGAATCTCTGTACTGTCGTCGTCGCAGTCACAGTAGCAGTAGCAGTAGTAGTCACAGTCGCAGTCGCAGCCAGCACTAGGGTTCCCGCACACAGCAAGCTCGTTCGGAGGGTCCGCTCCATGAGCCGAGAGGCTGATACATCAACTGTCACAAAGTCCAGAGTTGATGTATCCAAAAGTTCTGTATCGTCAACAGGAACTCAACGCAACAGACGGCGCGTCGATCGGACGCTCGGTCTGAGAGTTATTGGCATTTTCGTCTCCGGGGCCCGGTTGGTTTTTAAGGCAAAACCAACCCGACCGTACTCCACCTGCGTCCAAACCTCGGACGGAGTATGCCAAAAGATCCGTCTCACTAAGAGGAATACAACAAAGCTGACGGCACGTCAATCGGACGTCCGTAGCTCAAGATATGAGCGTTTCCGCTCCGAAGGTCCGGTTGGTTTCGTGTACGAACCAACCCGGTCGAACTCAAAGTAATCCGAAACCTTGAGTGCGATATACCGAAACGACCGTCTCGATCCAAGGATCACATCGCCGCTGACGGTTCGTCAATCGGACGTCCAGTCTGAAAGATATCAGCCTTTCCGTCTCACACCCACCCTGGGAAACTTCCCAGGAGGTCACCCATCCTGATCACTACTCTAAGCCAAGCACGCTTAACTACGGAGTTTTAACCACGTAGGCTCCCGAAAAAGAAGGTGCGCCTTGAGTATAGTATACCGAAATGACCGTCTCGATCCAAGGATCGCGTTGCCGCAGACGGTTCGTCGATCGGAGGTCCGTGGCTCAAGTTATGGCCAAAAGACCGAAGTTGTCTCGAAAACGGGGGGGGGGGGGGGTCCGGGTTCGGGCCGACCCAGCCCGACCCCCCCTGGGTCGGCCCGAACCGGGTCGACCCGACCCGGGTCCGACCCGGCCCGGCCGGCGGCGGACCGGCGCGGCGGCGCGGAACGGCGCGGCCTGGCGCCGCTAGGGTCACGCGGGGGGGGGGGGGGGGGGGGGGGGGGGGCTAAGCCCCCGCTTCCAGCAAGGTGGCGCGGCTTAAGAGCCGCGCCTTTTTGGAGACCGGCCCCCCCTCGTGGGGGCCTGCTTTGAAGGCAACCGGGGGGCCGCCTGCCCCCCTCAAGGAAACCGCCCCCCTCTCTTGAATGAAGGGGGGTTTTGAGCTGGCCGGGGAAATTAAATTCCCCCGGCCATTGACCTTCCGGCCGGCCACCTGGCCGGCCGGTTTTTCTCCAACCGGACCGGAAAATCCGGTCCCCTTTCCGGCTTCCGACGCCGGCAGCCTGGCGTGCCGCCGGTCTTCCCATCTCGCCGCGGCCCGGAACCGACCACGGTGTTCGTTGTCCGGCGCGGTGCGACGGCACCACGCCCCTTCGCCGCGCCTTCCATTCCCCTCGACGCGGCGCGACGGCGTCGCGTTCTTGATGATTCTTCCACGGCGCGGCGCGATGGCGCCGCACAATATAATCGGGCGAATAACCGCGTGGTGCAACGACACCTCACCACCTTGTTTCATCCGCAATATAAAACATCAAGAACGAAGGAGGGGGTTCGGCCGTGTTCATGCGGTCCGGCCCCCTCACGTTAAACAATAACACATATTTAAAAACCTCACGTTAGTCACGCTAGAACCACGAACAAGGATAAATAAATAAACAATTAACAACCACCCCTACCTTGGGTATAAGGTTCGAAGATTTGTCAATGTCCCGCGGAAGACAACGTCGCGGAGGTCTGGCGTCGCGGTAGTCGTTCGTCAAATCCGTTGACGAAGAGATACGCCCGAAGAGATACGTCGTTGGCGGAACTTCGTATGCCGATGAAGGAAGTCCGAGGAGGAAGCGGCGTTCCCTTTCGTTGACACGGAAGATGAAGAAGAGAGGAGCAGCGTTCTTCGTCGGAGCTTGACCGTTCTTCGTCAAGCTTGAGCATTCTTCGTCAAAGTTTGAAGAAGAAAGAAAAGCTCCCAAATCCTCACAAGATGGCTAAAGAGTTCTAACCCAACAAAATAAGATAAGAGCTTATTTTATTCACAAACTTAACAAAAGAATTTCAAAGGTTTGAAATTCAAAAAGGATAACTCCAAAATTAAATAACAATTGTCATGTCATTTAAAGAGGGGTTAAGGGAGTTTGAGAGAAGATGAAAAGTTTAGGGTTCGTGTGGGCCCCACCACACTTAATCCTTTCAAGGGAGGTTAAGTGGGTGTGGGTCCCACCCCTAACTTGCTTTCGGAGAAGTTAACCAAAAAGTTTAAATAAAAAATTGTAATCCAAAATTTTTATTTAACTTATTCTAAACACTCAAAAACTAACTCTCAACCCAAAATAAACGCAACCTCGGAAAAGGTCTCCTTAAGCGAATATCGGCGCTGCGAGTTCATCGGTGCCCTCAGATTTCAATTCCAAGCACCGGATCAAAAGTTAGAAATTCCCGCTCGTTCGTTCACTGAACGTACCTGAGCCAAACTTCGGAAATTGATTCCGGGCACTCCGGGCCTCGAAATCAGGTGCCGTCAGAAACCGCACTCTTGTAAAATTCCAAAGAAAATTAAGAAAAAATTTCCCTTGAATTTTACGGGTCATTACAGTATGTGGGAATATTCTTCTGGAAAATCTCATAATTCTCCCCTTAGGGGAATTTGACTCTATAATGGGAATGGATTGGATCTCATTATATAGAGCACATATCAACTATTGGTAAAAGGAAATATATTTTCATATTCCAAACCATCCTATGCTACTCTACAAATGCAAAGAAGATCATGAATCTCCTTTGAAAAATACTTCAATGGTGTGGGTGTTGATTATCTATGAAGAAGCATACCTCGCCCAAATGGTTGAGTCGATGGAAAGTTCCAACCTTGAGGAAATTCCCATTGTGAGGGAATACAATGATGTATTTCCCAAAGACTTACTCGTAATTCCCCTGGATCGTGAGGTGGAGTTCTCAATTAAACTCATACCTAGAGATACTCCTATCTCGAAGTGTCCCTATAGGATGGATCCTATCGAACTGGAGGATTTAAGGAAGCATCTGCAAGAGAATCTGCACAAAGGGTTCATACGCCCTAGTGCATCGCCTTGGGGTACGCCAGTGCTCTTTGTGAAGAAGAAGGATGAAACGATGCAGCTGTGTATCGATTATCAGGAACTCAACAAGATCAACATAAAGAACAAGTATCCTCTCCAAAGGATTGATGACTTGTTCGACCAGTTAAGAGGAGATCAATACTTCTCAAAGGTGGATCTTCATTCTGGATATCATCAGGTAAAGGTGAAGAAGGAAGATATTCAGAAGACTTCCTTATGAACAAGGTATGGGCACTATGCGTTTTTGGTGATTCCCTTCAGACTTACTAATGACCCTGAAATCTTCATGTATTTGATGATAGAGTCTTTATACATTACCTCGACAAATTTGTGGTAGTTTTTATCGATGATATTATCATATACTCCAATAGAAAGGAGGAACATAAAGAACATCTAAGAATTGTGTTGGTGACATTGAGAAAGGAGAAGTTGTACGCCAAGTTCAGGAAGTGTGACTTTTGGATGAAGAAAGTCACATTCTTGGGACACGTGATCACAAGTGAGGGAATTTATGTGGATACTTTAAAGAAAAATGTGATTGAGGAATAACCCAGGCCTTCTAGTGTCACAGAAATCCGTAGTTTTCTTGGATTAGCTGGGTACTACCGACGTTTTGTGAGAAACTTCTCACGATTGTCAAGCCCGCTAAATAAGTTAACAAGGAAAGAGGTAAAGTATGTTTGGACATAAGAATGTGAGGGAAGCTTCAAGGAGCTAAAGATAAGGCTGATCACTACACCTATACTCACACTACTGAAAAGTGGAGAAAGTTTTGTGATATACATTGATGCTTCAGAGAAAGGCTTGAGTTGTGTACTCATGAAAAATGAAAATGTGATATCCTACGAATCACAACAATTGAATATCCATGAGCAGAACTACCCAAAACATGATCTAGAGCTGGCAGCCGTGATTTTTGCCTTGAAAATATGGTGGCACTACCTTTATGGTGAGAAGTGTGACATATGCACCAACCACAAGAGCCTAAAGTATATATTCAAAAAAAGGAGATCAGAATTCGTCAAAGGAGATGGTTAGAGCTAATCAAGGATTACAATTGCTCTATTCACTATCATCTTGGAAAGGCGAACAAGGTAGCTAATGCTCTAAGCAGAAAAGAAACCGCTACTCTATCCATGTTACGGATTGAGAAAGAACCTATCTTCATGGATATGCAAAGAATGGATTTTGAAATCATAATGGTAGGGGATACATCCTACCTTTCCCAAATGATTGTGCAACCATCCATCTAGGAGAAGATTAAGGAAGCACAAAGGGATGATGTGGAGATACAAAAGATGGTGAATGCAGTAAACGAAGGGAAGCTACAAGAGTTCCATATCGACGATGATGGTGTGAATTGGTTTGGAACGTGGCTTTGTGTTCCTTCATCACTCGGGATAATGAAGGAGCTTTTGGATAATGAACATAGATCAACTTTCTCTATCCATCCTGGGAGTACCAAGAAGTACCGTGATCTCCGAGAACAATTCTGGTGGGATAACATGAAGAAGGAGATTGTGGAATATATATCAAGGTGTTTGGTATGTCAGCAAGTTAATGTTGAGTGACAAAATTCCAAGGTTATGATGCATCCATTGCCTATAAACATGTGGAAATGGGAAAATGTTACTATGGACTTTTTCACTGGTCTCCCGAAAACGTCAAAGGGAAATAATTTGATTTGGGTTGTGGTTTATCGACTCACCAAGACTGCCCATTTTATCGCTATTCAGGAAGATATTTCGCTTGAAAAACTTGCAAAGATATATGTGAAGGAATTGGTGAGACTACATGGTGTTCCACTCTCAATTATCTATGACCGTGATCCAAGGTTCACATCTAAATTCTGGAGGAGCCTTCAACATGCTTTGAATACTGAATTAAATTTCAGCACGACCTATCACCCCCAAACTGATGGCCAGTCTGAAAGGACTATTCAGACGCTTGAAGATATGATAAGAGCCTTCTATCTTGAATTCAAAGGTTGTTGGGATCAACATCTCCCATTGGTTGAGTTCTCATAAAATAATAACATCCACTCGAGTGTCCAGATGGCTCCATATGAAGCTCTGTATGGGAGGCGATGTAGAACTCCAACCTGTTGGGATGAAGTTGGATAAAGAAAGCTACTTGGATCCGATCTTGTTCAAGAGATGACAGAGAAGGTTCAAGTCATCCAGAAACACATCAAAGCTACTCAAAGTCGGCAAAAGAGCTATGCTGACAACCGTCAAAGTAACTTGGAGTTCGATGTTGGAGATAAAGTCTTCCTTCGAATATCTCCATGGAAGAGAGTCATGTGATTCGGGAAGAAAGGGAAGCTAAGCCCAAGGTATATTGGACCCTTTGAGATCCTTGACCACATAGGAGCCATGTCCTATCGTCTTGCACTTCCACAGAATATGGCTCAAGTTCATGATGTGTTTCATGTATCACTACTAAGGAAATACATACCAGACCTCTCACATGTACTAAACTCAGAGGTGGTGCAGCTGGAAGATGATATCTCCTATGAGGAGCAGCCAATAAAGATTATGGATCGAAGAGATAAGGTACCACGCAACAAGACACCCCATCTTGATAAAGTGTTGTGGAGGAACCATAAGTTTGAGGAAGTAACTTGGGAACCAGAAGAGGCAATGAAGAAGAAGTACCCTCTCCGGTTTGTGTAAAGTGAAATTTCGGGGGTGAAATTTCTTAAGGGGGGAAGAATGCAACGACCCAAAGTTTTTAAATGGAAATTCCCTTCTTATATTTAGGTCATAAAATAACATGAAAACACAACATAATGAACAACTAAGTGATAAGTGACCTTTAAACAAAAGTTTTTTCACTTCTGTGTTTGTAATTTTGAAAATCCGACATACACGGTTGTGTTCAAGATGTTTTTTGGAGTCTAATGAAACAAAAATATTTTTTGGTGAATAGTGACCTACCCTTATTAATAGTAACATACCCTTATTAATAGTAATATGACCTTTATGAATAGTAAATCATCCAACATAAGAGTAACATTACCTATGAATAATTAAATAAAATTTAGAAATCTTAGAAAGTGACAATTTGACCTTAGTAAACGTTTTGGTATTTTGTAAGTCATAAATAATTAATTATAATTAATTAATTAATTTAAAAAAAATTTATTTCCCTAAAATGTATTCATAAATTATTGAATCAATGTCTTATAGTTTTTAGATAATTTTATAAGACCCTACGTAATTTTTGAAAGAACTATAAAATCAGTTTTAACCTTAAAAACTATTTTTAAGTAAATTATGATTTTAATTAAACATTAAATTAATAATATTTAGAACATTATTTTTGAAAAAAGGACTTTATTTTTGAATTCTAAACGTCGAAAAATGGTGGGGGTAATTTTTTGGGATTTTTCTGAGATACTTGAATTTTTGATGAATAGTAGAATCCAATGATTTACAATAAATGCTAAATAATGGATTAATTGAGTCATCGATGATGCTCTGCTGATGTAAGCCCAATTGGTTCGGGATCACATGATAAAATTAATATTCTTTGTCATTCAAGACTCACTATTCCTTGTCTTAGGGGAAATTAATAAACTAATGAATTTTATATCAAGGAAACCCCTCTCCCCTCCACTATAAAAGCCACCCTTCACACCCTCATTTCCTCACACCTCTCAAGCTCCAAGCCTTCTCTAAACTCTGCCCAAAAAACTTCCTTAGACCCTCCCACACGTCCAAGAGCTACTGGTCTCATCAAAAGACCAATATTATTCCCTTAAGGTGGTTCTCAAGAGAAGGATTCAAGAGGTAATTTCTCTCCCTCTTCTCCTTTAATTTCCTTTCAAGTTCAAGTTCATTTCTTGATCTATCCCCACCTATATTCATCCAAATGGTATTTTAACTATAGTATTATAAATATAATGTAATTTTATGATTCTAATGTGATATTATATCATCCAACCCCCTTTCCCTCTTCCTTTTATTTTATTAAAGAGAACGTTGTTCGTGAGGTATTTTATCACCTTGAAGAACGACATGCTTTCTTCTTCCATTTCTACCTTCAGATCTGGTAATGAAACCATTTTTATGGTTGAAACAGAATATTTTATATTTATTATGTCCAATTTAATGTTCTGGAAATAATCTATGGCCATATTACTAATTGATAAGTTAAAACAAGTTCGTTGTGATTGAAAAACCGCCCAAATTGACCCAAATAACCATCATTTAATTCTTATCTAATGATTTATCCAAATGGAACTAATATAATTCATTATAATATCATTCAAACTCCTGTAATATCATTAGTGACATGTAATATCATTTCTGTATGTTTACCCATGTGCTAACCGAACATCAGTTTATGAATACAAGTGAACCACCCAAGAAAAACCATAAAAACGAACATCCCCGAACAATGTTTTTAAACTCTATAAGTCATCCAAAGGAACATAAAATGACATAGTGAAACAAGAATAAACCATATTAATGTATAAAAGTTTATTTAATTTCTAATTAATGAATATAATGTCATTATATAGGACATTAAAGAGAAGGAAGCATTCAGATACATGGTAAGGGGAAATTCTCGAACCCAACTTTCATCCTCCAGGTTCTACCTCTTTCACTCCATTTTTGATATGGTTACTCCTTAAAGATCATTTTTTCATCATTGTATTTAGTTTTCTAGTATATAAATGTTTGTCACTGGTATTTATGAAAAACCAAATGTTTTCCAAAAGAAATCTTCTTTCAAGAACACACCTTTTACTTCTCATTCAAGATTGACGGTTCTTGTAACATGTATGTTATTCCCTCATTCTTTTGGGAACCCAATGTCTATGAATGCATTCTTATGAGATGAAACCCAATACTTTTCATGGGTTAATTATGTTAATTTATGTTATATTTTCATTGTGGCATGAATTATAAATGATAATGTTATGATGTGACGGGTGCGCCCGGAATTATACAGCATAATATGAATGTTTAAATGTGACGGGTGTGCCCGGAATTATACAGTGCTCCAATGCATTGGGTAAAGTGATGAATATCATGAGTAAATGTGAAATGATGTGTGAAAAAGATTATATCTTGGTTCAAAAGTATGTGTGGTAGTTAACCACTAAGACATGAAGTTTCATTTTTATGCATTTCCACATTTCAAGTCTTTTATTTATGATCCTCTCATGTTCATGATCTTTTGCCTATGTTATGATTATGATCACCCCATGCTATATTGTTCTTATATGTCCTATTTCTGGGCTTCTAGCTCACCCCTTTTGATGTATATCCTCAGGTGGCTACATGTACTAAGGAGAGTACACGTGCCAATAAGAATCTAGAGAAGAAGAAATTAAATAAATGTTTATGTTTGATGTTGTATTTGTTATGTATGGTCCTAGTTTTCCCAAGACACTAAACCTTTTGATCCTATATGTATAATACTATTATGTTGTTTATCTTTAAAATTATGTTATATTAATGTAAGAAAAGGTCGGGTCTCTATAAAACTGACCTAGGATACCCTCCAAAATTGGTACCTGACATGGCCTTCTATATACCCAAAGGGAATTACTGATCCCCACAAGCAGGAGACTAGCACCGATGCATCAAACAAAAACTAGAGGGAATTATTTATCCTAAAATAAAATGACATACATGGAATATATCTACATACAATGGAGAGAAATAGTGGAAGAAAACTAATAGAAACATATTCCATAAAAAAATAAGCAACAACGGTAACGATACAATCCAAAAGCAGCAAGATAATACCCCAAGGTACAAGAATAACATCCAACAGAAAATTAAAAGATAAAACTTCTACTCCATGTGATATGTGGAAAATATCTCACCATACCACCAAAAGTTACCCATACCCACCTCACTATTAAACCATAGCTTTTTTACCACAAAATAAAATACAATGTCTACAAACCTCTAAAGGTGTGTGTTGGGTGTGAGCTAAACAAACCCAGTAGGATCCCAAAATGTGTTCCATATCAAGTCTCTATATAATAATAAAAAATAATCAATTTATAGAAAAAATGAAAGATAAAAAATTTAATAGTTTTATATCCAAATAATGGTAAATAGTTCCCCTTTTTCCACAATTCTAAACTAAATCCTGGTAAAATAGTTTCAACTCATAATTTCCAATAAATAGTTACATTTATCAAAACAGGTATATCAATCCAAAAAACTAAAAATAAAAAGAACAATGGTAAAATAATCCATGGATAATCACAACTATGATAGCTTGGTCACTCCAATGTCAATTATTACCAGTTCACTGTATAAGTCCCTAAAACCCCTAAATTAGGGTTTAGAGAACATAGGAAAACCAAAAAAAATGAACCCCCTTACAATGTCAATCATGTTTTATATCAAAATTCATCTTGATCTAGTAATAGAAGAACACCCTAGAAAGTGAACCCCATTATAATATCAAAGGATGAGCTCTAATACTACACCTTCCTCTTAATTACCCAAGGATCCCATGTGGTTCATTTCAAATAATTTTAAAAAGGGTTTATGCTATTTAGAAACACATTTCACAATGTAATTTCAATCAACCCTTTTAATCAAAAACCTTCTTTGAGAACCTATTTTACAATCCATTTCACAATGATTTGAAAATCACCTTTCTTTACCAAAAAAATGAGGGGAAAACCATATTTTCTCAAAAACACAGTTACACACACACATTAACCAGTACCAAATCATAAAAAAAACATTTATAAAATAGTTATAAAACTAAAAAAAACCATGGTTCATCCAATATAGTATAGAGATAGAACTACCTACATCAATATCAGGTTTCACACCACTTAAAAGAGATCCACATAAACTATAAGGAAATTTAGATCAACAATGGAGACACAAAATTCAATTCCCATATCTCGGAATTGAATTACATAAAAAAAGGGGTGTAAAGTGGGTTAGATAAACACATATATCAAGGAACTCGCATGCCAAACCACAAAAAACACAGGGTCTGACCTCCATAAGGCAACACATGAAGGGAAACTGAACATGATCGAGTTAGAATATTATCCAAATAAAAAGTCTCAAAAACCATATTCCAATACCATAATTCAATCCATGAAAAAATAATCCAATGAGTGGATAACAAAACACTTACCAAAAGGAGAGAAACCAACCACACTGGATATGAAACATGAAAAATGAAGTGATCCAGAAGAAAGGGAATCACCCAAAATCAAAAGGGAGAGACCTAGGGTTATTGGGAGGAGTATACACAATGAATGGATATTGATTAGGCTTAAAAAGAATTAAAATCCATTAGGTATAAAGGATTCACATCTTAAATCATTGACTCATGATGTGAATATCCCACATCGCATGTATGTTGGAAAAGGCATTTACTTGGTTAAAAAAATCCCTCTCAATGTATTCATTTCATGAATTTAGTTCACACCTTGAATTAGTTTGAAAATATATATCAAAATCACAATTTCTTCCTAGTGACATATTCATATTATGAATCATATTCACAATTTGATTATCCCCTATAGGTAGCGCATAACTCAGATTCTATAGCAAACTAAAAATCAACTCCCAAACCATCCAAACTTGAGAACAAGATCCTAAACATTAAAATATAATGTAGATTTTTACCAGGATGTTACAATCTCCACACCATATAAATTTCCATCCATGTGGGGTTATGTGGAAGAATAACGATCTGGAAAGAGGTGAGGCCACTTCTCTCTCACTGATGATTCACACAGCTATGTCTTGTGAGAATATTATTTGTGCTACCATAGTACTTTGACCAATGGAATATAATTCCCACACATAACCTTTACTTTAGAATAAATGATCTCCACTAGTTTACCCCTGATAGAAATTTTTGTCTCTAACTCAATCTCCTCCCAACTTAGAACATGAGGGGGATCAGGATGATATTTCCTGAGCTGCGATATATGGAAAAAATAATGTATACTTATCAACTAATTTGGAAATTACAACCGATAAGAGACCCAGAAAAGATTCTTAGTGACATATAATGGTGAAATAAACCTTGGATCTAGTTTTCCTTGTTTCCCAAGTTGATGGAGACCCAACCAAGGTGATAATTTTAAGAAAAATCATTCACCAATGGAAAACTACAAAGACTGATGTCGATGACCCACACATGATTTATATTAAATATGATCTGTAAAAAAGTGTTGAAATATTTCCTAAATCCTTTTCAATGTTTTTGAACAAGGATTAGTTACATAAGAGAGGGCTCTCCCACCTCTTCCCGAAAAATAGGTGAACTGCATGAGTGATTATACAAAGCCTCAAAGGGATACGTTTCAATTTAGGATGAGTAACTATTGTTATATGAAAACTTGACCAGTCCTAGATGTCTGTCACATGATCCACCAAAGTCTAAGACATTGGAACATAGCATATCCTATATGATTTGAATAGAATGATCTATCTGACTATCCATCTATGGATGGTAATCTATACTTAACCTGATCTAAGTCCCCATCACCTCTTGGAGACTCTTCTAGGTGGTAAATCTAGGTTCCCTATCCAATAAAATTGTAGAGGGGACCCCATGAAACTTTAAAATATCCCTAAAACATATCTTATCAAGATATTCAACCATGGTGGTGTCCCTGATTAGAATAAAATGGTATTATTTTTTCAACCAATAAATCACCACCCTGATAGAATTCTTCTCTTAGGGAGCCTAGGGAAATCCAAAAAGTAAGTCCATGGACACATCATACCATTACCAGACCATAAATAAAATAGGTTGAACTATACCAGAAGGATTTTGGTGCTCTACCTTTATCTGCTGGTGGGTATAATAGTAGAATACAAGATCAGTGAGTCACACTTCATACCCGACCACTAGAAACACTGTCTCATGTCATAATACATTTTCATAGTAATAGGGCAAATAGCCCATGAATAACTATGAAAATAATTTAAAAATGTATTCATCAAAGATTATAGGATAAAAAACAGATCCTTGAAATAAATAATACCATCAAAAGGGAGAGAAAAATAAGAAATGGTTTTCCCACCATGTAAGGTTTCCATGATTTCTCTAAACTCATCATCTTACCACTGACCCTATAGAATAGACTCAAGGAGAGAGTTGGTGATAATAGAGAACTAGTTAGAACTATACCTAAAACATTCTCCTATATTTCCAAATGAAATTGATTAAAAATCACCATTATTATCCACTCCCCTTTCAATTTCAAAACAACATGTGGTGGAAATTTCTAATTAAGAGAGTCCTTGATGACATTACCCTTCCCCGGGGTATAATAAATGTAAAATTAAAATTTATAGAGGTATTCCTACAAATATATATATCTTATATTCATGTACTTATGAGAGAATATATATCTTAGACTCTTATGATAAAAAAATACCATGAACCTATCCATAAAAATATTGGTCCACCAACATTTAAGAGCATGCATAACTGTGGAAAGATGTAAATCTTGAGTGGGGTAATTCTTCTCATGATTCCAAATCTGATGAGAGTCATAGGCCACAATGTGATTATCCTTCATAAGCACAGAACCTATACCATCAACAGAAGCATTGCATTATAACACATACCCTTTACCACTATCAGGTAATATTAGAATATGAATTAATGTTAGAATCCATTTCAAATCATCAAAATAAGTTTGAAATTTAGCATCATTTGTGAATTTCATAACTCATCCTAGAGGGGCCCATACCATGACTACCCCAAGAATGCCTCCAAAAGGCTAGGGGATAGTGACTAGAACTGAGTAAGCATATCCCAAAAATGGGTGGAATTAAACTAAATTAACTGTATTCACACACACATCTCCAACCCACAAATGCTGAAATATAAAAATGTTAAGTAAGAAATTCATGAAAACCACTATATCCCATAAACAGATTACAACAGTGAAAGTACTGAAAAGTAAATAGGGCTAGAATAAAAGCCCACTAAAAGAGTCTATAAACAAAACCAACAAAACACGGTGAAATGTTTCCCGTGTCATCCCAATTTAGGAAGGTGAATTCACATGTTCCTGAAACTCATTTTTAGAAAACCCTACCTGATCCAACTTGAGGGAAATGGTACTGGGACTGCTATCTAAAGCCTTAAGAAAACACCTCATCTATCTATCCCCGATAAGAACCACCTGGTCCTGGTCTACTTAGGAATCTATCGAAGGGTCAATCGTCTACACAGGAGATGACACGTGCGGGCAAAGCCTGTGTAGGGGTGAGTAAAACAATACTCAGTAGGACACCTAGAAACCACAATGGAGATAACACAAAGGAAAATACCATGATGGAAATACATAGTCAGTTCCAAAAAGGTATATGTTCAACACACATGTAGTAATAACATCTAAATGTACTCAATCCAAGACTCACAGTGTAGAGGTATACCACAACCAATTTCTATCCATATGATTCTACTAGAAGAATGCTCATTCCAGGAGAAATCACTCTTCAATCCATTATATCATCAGAGACACTCACGAAGAGGTCTGGATCATTTGGACCCTTCCTAATTAATAATGTATTGGTCAAGGAAGATCATGATATCATAGAGAGGGGATCTTTCCCAAACATGCTGAGGGATACCATGGATCATGCTCAAATACACAAGGGGATACCATGTACCCAATATGGATCAATTCACAACATAGGGGATCATGCCTGGACATCTTGGGGGATACCAAGAATATCTCTTAGACACTCTAAGGGATACAACATACCCTACTAATGTGGCCTGCTAGGTGGAAGATTAGTGCCCTACTTATGGAGGTTACATGATTCCACAGAATCCACTAGGGGTGATAGAGGATCACACTCCAGTCTTGGGGAGGGATGCCCGATTCTATCTGGGAATTATCCTATAGAGGGGATTAGAGTCCAGTGATGTGGATGTAATACCGTACTGAACCCTTGAGGAAAGAACCAAAGGGAATGCTCTCAACCTCGACTGGTCCAAGATAATAACTCACCACATAATCTCAAAAGGACTGTCTCATCGTCAGGACCCCAACACTGTAGAAGGTTTTTTTAAACAAACACACCATTTAAAAGTTATGGGAGTTTGATGTTTCAAAGTATGAGGGTTCACTAGGCACATGGAATGACCGCATTTTTCGACCACCACAGTCGATCGTGCCCCCCAACAGCTGCAGTCACATGGCAACAAGATCGACTGTGATTCACAGACAACCACCACAGTTGACTGTGGCCTAGTTAGGCTACCCCAGGTCCAACCCAACCAACTGGGGTTGAACCTATATTTATGAGTCTGACCCAACCTACTGGGTTCGACCCGAACTGCTCCTCTTGGGATGACCCGATTCACCTGGCCCGACCCGTCTTCGTCTGGCCTTGCCCGTTCCACCTGGGCCTGACCCGTCTTCATCTTACCTTGCCCGATTCACCTGACTCAGCCCCACATCATAATCCTCCTCATTCCTCACTTCACTCCACTATGTCCTATTTCTCATTCTATCATGTCCCACATAGCCCACTCCACCACATCCCATGCAGCCTGCACCATCACCATCACCCCCTTCTACGATCACTGCCTCCATTCATCGTACCACCGCTGCGCCACCTCGTTTGACTGCCGCACCGAATGCATGCCGGTGGTACCTTATGCAGACCACCGAGCTACCTCCAATTCTTATACATCTGAAATTAATTCTTATCCATGATGTTCGCGTCCCAATATACAAAGATATGACCTCTGTTTTGGTTTGCCTGCAATCCGGGGGTCCGATTGCGTTCGAAGCCTCCCAGAAAGTCGAGCCACAACCATGAGGTCCAATGGTGAAGAAATACAAGAAATAGGGAGATAAAATCATGTATAACACCATAATGAATAGACCTCACCCTTTTCATGTTGACCTCAATTTGTTCTCAGTAGAAAAAGGAGGAAAAGAAATCTTGAAAACTCCTAGAAATAATCTGCACAATTTAATAACCATCCCACAATGATCAAACCACAAATCAGTCTATTCATGGATTGTCCCGAGTTCATCATGAAAATCAAGGATAGGGAAAAAGAACAATAACAAACACCTACCTCAATTCGGATCATTCACTGACGAAGGATAGCGGTGTTGTTGTCATCATCAGTGAGATTCCTTTGTTTCGACTGTGCGTCGATCATCGGTCCTTGATTCGTCACTATTTATTGAGAGATTTCATATCCAAATATCAAAGTAATTCTATTTTTTGGTGATAATCCATAATTATTGAAAAAGTAATAATAAAAAAAATGCGTCGCTCCATCATACAATAATTTATCTAAAATTTTTAATGACGATTATTTCCTTTTAGAGATTTTCTAGAGAAGGCATGTGCTAACCAAAATTAAGTCATTCCTTGACTAAATAAACCTCCCTGAGCTCAATATTTTTCTTGTATTTATGATCTGGAAACTCATTTTAGAGTTATTTCAACTTTTTAGGAAAACTGTGCATGCGTGTTATTAAAAGTTTAATATTTTTCAAACAATTGTTCTGGAAAAAACGGGTGTCGGAATCACAAACTATATGAGCGCATGGGCTCAAAATCAATCCATATAATTTATAAAAATAGTACATGGAAAATATGAGTTGTTATATTCACTCCAAATTGGGGATTTACTTCCCCAAAATCCAATAAAAGTATAATAAAACATATGAGAGTACTGAGAAAGAATATGAGCCTCCCACTCCCATGAGATTTTTCGGAGTTTTCTATGCTACCAACAGACACACACAAAAGGAATCAACCACCCACAAAGGATCCTCTCCTACTGATCCTCGATCTTCATTGGGTAGTCCACAAAAGTCACCTCATCCTCGATGTCTAGCTCACCACATTCAATGACGTGCGATGGGTCATGCACATACGTCCTTAGCTATGACATGTGGAATACATTGTGTACCCACTATAACTATGGAGGTAGATCCAAGATGCACACCACCACACCAACTTTATGTAGTATCAGGAAAGGTCTATTGAACCTTGAAGATATCTTGCAGCCCTGAACAAATCTTCATAATCCCCATCGAGGTGAGACATGAAGGAACACATGGTCTCCTTCCTCGAACTCTAAAGGCCTATCCTTCCTATAATTATAAGACTTCTTTAAGCTATGTACAGTCTTCATCCACTCTTAGATGATCTACAACTTATCCATGGTATCTTATACCGAATCCATCCCTATGAGTGCTGACTCTCCTAGGTCGGTCCATAAAAGTGGTGACCGACAGGGTCTCCCTTACAAGGCCTCAAACAGTGCCATACCAATGGTGGAGTGATAGCTATTGTTGTATGAAAACTCCACTAGTGGTAGGTAATCCTCCCAACTGTGAATAGAATCTAACATGCATGTATACAAAATGTCATGCAAAACCAGAATGGTCATCTCAGTCTGGCCATATATCTATGGGTGAAATGCTGTACTCGAGTGTAACTGAGTCCCAAAACCCTCCTTAAATCCCTTCCACAACTAGGATGTAAAGTGTGCATCATGATATGAAACTATAGTTGATTTAAGTACATGGAGTCATACTATATCCTGCATGTAGAGGAATCTGAAGATCTCTACTGAACTACGCTCTTAGATAGCTTAGAAGTGGGCCAAATTGGTGAGCCTGTCAACGATCACATAGATAGCATAGTGTCCCCTAGTCATAGGTGTTAAACCTATCACGAATCCCATCAATATCCCATCTCACTTACATTTTGGCACCTCATGGGGTTGGGTTAAATCCATTGGAACCTGGTTCGCATCCTTCACTTGCTGACAAGTGAGGCATCGAGAGACAAACTCTACAACTCCCTTCTTTATACCTGGCCACCAAAACTATCATCAGAGGTCTTGATACCTCTTCGATACACCTAGATGTACCAGAAAATGAGATATACGGAACTCCATCAAAACCTCTTCCCACAACGCCACTCGTACAACTATGTGCCCTCTAAAAAGGACAACGTACACCCCTCCTTTCTAATATCCATCAAGAGCATGTCTTGTGGAAAACTAATCACATAGGGTCTCAGAGTCAGTATCCCTAAGATGTGCCTCACTAACTCACTGTAAGAGTGGATGGGTGACATCCATTGATTGGATTCCATCCACAAATGATAACTACAACAAGGCTAAATGCTATGAAACCTCATTCAATATTTACAAACTGGATCTCCTATTGAGAGCATCTGCCACCACGTCCCCCTTACTAGTAGTATAGAAAATATAAAAGTCATACTCTTGTAGGAACTATAGAAATAAACTCTCTCTCATGTTTAGATCCTTCTGAGAGATGATATAATTGAGACTCTTTTGATCATAGTAGATGATACACTTCTCAACCATTAGGTAGTGTCGCCACATCTTCAATGCAAAGACTACCACTACTAAATCAAGACTAGGGATCCTGTAATTATGCTCATGCTATCTCATATAGCACGAACCATAGGAAACCACCTCTTTCCACTGCATTATGACACAACCAAGCCCAGTCCCTGATGCATCATAGAACACTATATAATCGACGCCCTCTTCTGGGAATCTCAATATGGGAGTGATCTTCAACCTCTTCCTCGGATCCTGAAAGCACTACCGACATTTCTCCATCCACACAAAAGGATCCCCCTTTAATGTAAAAGTTGTCAAGGGTGCTACCACTCTAGATAATTCAGCCAAAAACCTCCAGTAGTACCCTACCAATCCAAGGAAACTCTGCACCTTAGTAATACTCTTGGGTGGCTTCTTAGAAAGCACTACCTGAACCTTCACTGGATCCACTACAAATCAAGTCTCTGAGATGAAATGTTCTATAAAATGGACATCTTGAATACAGAACTGACACTTCAAAAGGTTCCTATAGATTTGGTATTCTCTAAGCATGTCTAGGACAATCCTCAAGTGTCTCACTTGATCCTCCTCAGATTCCATGTACATTAGGATGTCATCAATAAAGACCACCACAAAATAGTCTAAGTATGTTTGAAAGATCCAATTCATGAGTCCCATGAACAATGATGTAGAATTCATCATTCCAAAAAGCATCACCAAGTACTCATAGAGACTATAATGACACTTGAAGGCCATATTTGGTATGTCCTCATCCTTTACTTGTAGCTGGTGATAGCCTGATCTGAGGTCAATATTTGAGAACCACCAAACCCCTTTCAACTGATCAAAGAGGTCATCAATCCTCGGTAGTGGATACTTGTTATTCACAGTCACTTAATTAAAGCACTGATAATCCATTCATAACCTCAACCTCCTATCTGGATTCTTAGAAAACAAAACTAGGGATGCCTAGGGTCAAACACCGGGTCTCATAAAACCCTTCATAAAAAATTCCTCCAATTTCACCCTTAGCATGAGAAGCTCTGTGGGAGATATTCAATATGCATGTGTAGATTTTAGATTTGTCCAAGCAAATATATCTATGTAGAAGTCCATATCCCTATGGGGAGGTAAACTTGTAACATATTTAGGAAAGACACCCTTATGCTCCTCCACCACTATATGAAACTGAGGACTCATATAAAACATTACACCAAGGGTGAGGATAGCCAACTGATGAGTTATCAGCTACACCCTCCTATGTGTGAGTCCATCATTTACTACATGGGTTTCCTTTTCAATAATGAAGGAAAACCTAGTTCCATTACTAAAAACACACCAAACTCTACACCTAAAAAAATCAATCTGAGCAAGAACTATGGATTACCAGTCCATACTAAGAATTAAGTCATAAGGCCTAAACACTTATATCAAGAGAACCTAACCAAAACTATCACCTCCAAGAGACAGGTCACACTATCAAAACCAGTTTTTAGTCATCTAATCTTCTCTCGTAGGAGTGTCAAAGTGTAAGTGTCGAGTCAAAGGTTCAACCAGAATCTCCAAGTCCCAAAAAAGGTTTGTGGAAAGAAAGGAATGACTAGAACCTATGTCTATAAAAACTATAGCTAAAGTGGAAAAAACATAGATCATACCTTGAATCATCCCTAGAGCACCAAGGTCATAAGCCTCCCTCACTTGCTGCTAGCCTTGTCTCTATCCACCAGATCCCTGAGCCTAGCGTGGACCACTAGCGGTTGGTGGTGGTAATGGGTCGAACCTCCAACCACCACCTATTTCCCTAACTACTCCTCTACCACGTCTTCCTCCCTAAGTACCACCTTTCTCCTACAAATTACTCTACCTTATGGGTCCTTTTACTATCCCCCGATCAATTGTATGATGGGTCAGGTAATATCATTCTAGATGTCCTTGAACACCGCATGTGTAACACCGTCTTTCTCTGGGATAACTCGAGCCACCATGGGATCCCTACACCACTGACCCTACATCCTTGGATTTTACTCTGAAGTTCTTGAACCACTTGGATCTCTATGACTACCATTATATTCTTTCTATCGATGTCTCAACTACTCGGTTCCCACTACTATCTCTCAGTACTGGTGTCTTTTCTGCTAGAAAACTCTCCACTAGTAGTGCTCACTCAAGTATCCAAGTATAAGTAGGAATGCTAAGGGATATCACTGACACCTTGATTTCCTAGTCTAATACCTAATCAAAGGTCCGAGCCTTAAAAAACTAGTCTCATACCATGTACATGGAGTAGCCTGATAGATAAGTAAACATCGCTGAATTCTCTTCCATGATCATACTGCCCTACTACAGATGTAGAAGCTCCTGTATGCGATCCGATCACAACATGGCCAGATAGAACTCCTCTATGAAGAGACACTCAAAGACTATCCAAGAGAGAGCTATCTCTTAATGTTACTATGTCATAAAACTCCACCATCACCCCATAGAGCTCTAAATAAGGCTCGCAGCAAGGACTTCCATTTGGCTAGAAGGCATCCTCACAAGGTGGAAAACATGTGTTACTACCTCTAGCCAATCCTCATCCAACTGGTGGTATGGCTGAACCAGAAACCTAGGATGTTTTTGCCTCTAAAACACATCCAACATGCTCAACCTGCATGTATCCTCAACTGGTAGTGCTGGTATTATCTTCTTCTCGATAGGTGGTGGTACATCTGGTAAACCACTCGGAGGTGCTATCATTAGTACATACCCCTATACTGATGCCTCATCATTAGGCAGATCATCCTCATGATCACATAGTAGAATCTGGGATGGCTGTCTATGTGGATGTATCTTGAAATAAAACAATATTTACCATAGTAAAAAGTGTATATCTTTAGATCTAAGCACATGTAAAACACAAACATTTTTATATGATTCATGTTCCATTGTTTTTCCTCGCAACTAGTGTTTTCATGTATGATTCTAAAAGTAGGTAATCAAAGTCCTGAAGTACGGATACGTCGAGTGCTGCACCAAAACTGGAGTCCTTGTACTAAAGGCCAAACTCGAAACACTCAACACTATTTCCCCAAACCAACATCAAAGCCTCCTGGTCCTAAAATAGAATTGATTCGCCTATGATACCAGTCTATCACACCCCATCCTGAGAGGCCCATGCCGTGACTACCCCAAGACCACCTCTAATAGGATAGGGGATGATGACTAGAAATGAGAAGGAATATACCACAAATGGGAGGCTTTAGCCTAAAGTCCCTATACACACAGATAAATATCCAAGCCACAAATGCTGAAATGTAAAAACAATAAGTATAAAATTCATGAAAAAAACTATATCCCACAAAAAGAGTATAATATTAGAAGTAATAAAAAGTAAATTGGGCCAGAATATAAGACCACTAAAAGTTTCTATAAATAAAACCAACAAAACACGGTGAATTTTTTCCCACATCATCCCAATCTAAGAAGGTAAATACACAAGTTCCTAAAAATCATCCATTAAAAACCCTACCCGATCCATCCTAAGAGAAATAGTACTAGGACTACTATTTGAATCCATAGGAGAACACCTTGTCTATATAGCCTCGATAAGCACCACCTGGTCCTGGTACACCAAGGACTCTGTCCAAGGGTCAATCATTTTCACAAAACAAAACATGTGCGGGGAAAGCCTATATAGGGGTGAGTAAAAAATACTCAGTAGGAAAACCTGAAACCACAAAGGAAATACCAAAAAGGGAAATAACATGAATGAAATACCATAAAGGAAATAAAAAGTCATTACCACACATGTATTTTTCTATCACACATGTAGCAAGAATATATAGATATACTCAATCCAAGACTTACAGTCTAGAGTTAAGCCACAACCAATTTCTAGCCTTCGGATTCTGCTCAAATCACACTCGTTCTAATAAATATCACTCCTCGATCCATTATATCATCAGATACATTCATGAAGAGGTATGGATCATTTTGGACCTTCCCAAATGAGAACATATTGGTCAAGGAAGATCATGATACCATTGATAGGGGATCGTGCCCATACACGCTGAGGGATTCCATAGATTTCACCCAGGTACACTAGGTGATACCACATACCTAATCTGGATCAATTCACAATATAGGGGATCATTCCCAGACACCCTAAGGGATACCATAGATTGTGCCCAGACACTCTAGGGGATACCGCATACCCTACTGATGTGGCCTGCTATGTGGAGGATCAACGCCCTACTCACGAAGGTTACACGATTCCATAGACTCCACTAGGGGTGATAGAGGATCACACTCCAGTCCCGTGGAGGGATGCCTATCTCTATCTAGGACTCAGCCTCTATAGGGTATTATAGTCTAGTGATGTGGATGTAATAATATATTGAACCCTTAAATAAAGGACCAAATGGAATGATCTCAAACTCTACTAGTCCAATATAAAAACTCACCGCATCATCTCAAAAGGACCATCTCATTTTTAGGGTCCCAAATTCGTAAAAATCTCATAAAATGGTCACACCATTTGAAAGTTATGGGGGTTTGAATTTTCAAAGGATGGGGGGTCACTAGACCTGTGGACTGACCACACAGTCGGTCCAATAACCATGGTGATTGATAGAACACTGATATTCTGTAGCCGTGTGATAGCTGGATCAATTGTGGCTCATAGTTGACCACCACAGTCGACCATGGCTTGGTTTGGTCACCCCGGGTCCGACCAAACCCACTTGGTTTGACCCTGGACCGCTGGGTCTGACTCGACCCACTAGGTCAAATTGGCCTTCTTAGATTGGGTCAACCTACTTCACCTAGCCTTACATGTCTCCATATGGCCTAGACCATTTCATTTGAGCTTGGACCATATGCCCTAGACTAGCCTACTAGCGCACGGGCAACCTATCCCGACCTATGCGGTTGATGGCCGTGTCCCACACAACTACCCCCACTGCTACATCCCGCAGATCCTCCACATCCCTGACCCCATGTTTCACTCCTCCACATTCCCAGCTCCACTCCACCATGACTCGCAGCCCGGTTCACCACGTCCCATGGCCCACTCCACCATATCCCATGTGGCTTGCTCTGCCACATCCCATGCAACCCACACCATTGTTGTTATCATCTTTCATATCCACTACCGCAACCACTGCCTCCAGTCACTGTACTACCACCAGACCATCTCGCTAGACCACCACACTAGAACCACATCGGTGGTACCTTATACAGACCACCAAGCCACCTATGATTCTCATATTTCTAAAAAAGGCATATCTGTGATACTTAGGTCACGATCTACACATATCTAGCCTATATTTTGGTTTTCCTCCAATCTAGGGGTCTGATTGAATTTTAAGACTCTTATAAAGTTGAGCCATGACCACAAGGGTCCAACAGTGATGAATTCCACAAACGGGGGAGAGAAAACATGAATAACACCTTGAGGAATGGACCTCAGCCTTTTTTCATGTTAGCCTCAATCCATTATCATTATAATAAGGATGATGATCCAACTTGAAAACTATTAGAAATAATCCCCACAATTTTATAACCATCCAACAACAATCGAACTGTGGATAAATATGTTCATGGATTGACCCAAGTTTATTTTGAAAATCAAGAATGGGGAGAAGTAATAAGAAATCAACCTCCCTATCTCAATTCAGATCAGTAGCTGATGAAGGATCATTGCGTCGTCCTCATCATCATTAAGATTCCTTTGATTCAGCTCCATGTCGATCTTCGGTCCATGATCCATCACTATTTTTTGAGAGGGTAATTCTCATCATCTTAGAGGAATTATAAGGTAATGGTGATAACCCTGAATTCCTAACAAAGGCATAATAAAAGGAAAATTTTTGCTGCATCATACAATAATTTATTTAAATTATTTAACGATGATTACATCGTTTTATAGATTTTACATAGAAGACACGTGACACCAAAAGTTAAGTAATTACTAGAGTAAAGACACCTATATGAGATCAATTGTACACTTAGATTTTTGATCCAGGCACTTGTTTAATATTTAATACACTTTTAGAAAAAACATGCGTGTGTACTATTAAAATTTTAACATTTTTCAAAAACATTTTCTGGGAAAACCATGCCTTGAAATCACATTCCATCTCAGTGCCTAGTTTCAAAATCAATCCATATAATTTATAAAAATAATACATAGAAAATCCAATATGTAACATTGAACTTCAACCCTTTATTGTTAAGAGTATTCAAATGGGAATATAACTTTGATAAATCCTTGACAAACTATTGGTAGTATCCAATTAAACCTAAGAAGATCCATATCTCAAATAAGTTTCATGGTTCTTCCCATGAAAAGATAGATTTCACTTTACCAGGATCAAATAATATTCCATTCCTAGAAATAACTTTCCCCTATAAATTCACTTATTGGATCTAGAAACCACATTTCAAAATATTTTTAAAAATCTGGTGACTGCTTAAGATTTTTAAAATGACATTCAGATGGTGTTCATGATCATGCTTAGATCTCAAAAAAACCTAGATATCATCCATGAATACTATGAAAAATGTGTTTTTATACTGATGGAATATCCATCGCATCAAAGAAATAAAAACTATAGGTGTGTTGGTCAGACCCAAAGGCAACACAAGATATTTATAATGGCTATACCTCCTCCTAAAATCAGTCTTTAGGATATCATAATATTGAAATCTAACTTGATGATAACTCAACCAATGATTTATTTTAGAAATACAATTATCCACCTTTAACTGACCAAACAATTCATACCTATAGGGAAAAGGGTACTTATTAATAACTTTCACCCAGTTAAAATTCTGATTGTCCATATAAAATCGAAGTGAACCATCAACCTTCTTGGAAAAGAGCATGGGGGTAACTCATGGTGAAACACTAGGGAAAACAAAACCATTCTCTATTATATCATCCCATTGGATCTTGAGATCCTTCAACTATGCAGGTTCTATATGATAGGTGAGTATCATAATCGAATGAATAACTAGAAAAAAATCAATCATGAAATCTACCTCCCTCTTAAGAGGAATACCAGAGATTTCATTTGGAAAGACATTAGGAAAATCCCTAAAAATAAATGTAAGATAAATACAAGAAGTAACATCATTAGGATAAACTCTAATAAATGACAAAAAACTCATGATCATTGGGTGGGAGGGACCTACATGGCCGGAACTCAAATCCTAGTCTCCCTAAAACACCCTAGATATCTCATTGGCAGTAAAGAATAAAAAAAATTGATGAAAACAATAAATATTAGCATGGTGATAAACTAGCCAATCCATCCTGATGATGACATCTAATAGTTATTAAACAAGAACCAAGAAATCCTAGACTTGATTCATGTCAACTATAAAAAGATAAAAATATGGGCATCAAAACCCATATCCTTTTCTCTTCCCAAGAGGCATTGAAAGATACCTAAAAAAGTACATGATATCTATTGGATGTCTAATCATATCAAAAAAACTGAAAGATATAAATGAGTGCAAGGAATTAATATCAAATAAATTACTTTTTATAAAAGATGAAACAAAAAGGTACCTCTCACTATCACTGGTCTCGCATGAACCTTCGTAAACAACCCACCCACTACATGAAGGTGTTTCACTCTTGAGGCCTAAGGATGGATACCTATAGACTTTAAAGCATCTGATTATGCCCTAATAGCCATTGGAGATAAAGATCCTTTAATATAATGTGGCATAAACATATCCTAGAAGAACTAATATAGGTTTAATTAGAGACAACATGAATTACATGTCATCTTAGTTATAGGGAAAGTACATTTTGTGTTCCAGACCTTTCCACATTGATAACAAGTCATAGGAACACTACTGATTGCTGCTTATGGTGCAGAGGGGGACTGCTGGTGAGAACCACCTCCATCCCTCCTATGATTTTTCATGTCACTTCCTCTTCTTCCCTTTCATGATACTAAGGCTTTCACTCAATGGAAGAGAAGATATAGTAAATCCCAGATTTCCTATCATATCTATATCTTCTGTTATATCCCTATCTATCATGTAAACATAGGTGGTAATATTTAATATATATACCTATGATATGATATCTGATCGAAAACCCTATAGGTATTTCTGTTCTCCTAACTAATAATTCATCACCAATTATGGATCAAAACAAATTAGTTCTTAAAAACATTTGGAGTACTCCAACACCAATCAATCCCCTGATAAAAAGAGAGGAACCATAGGGAATTTTCAATCATTAGAGACTCTAAGAAGAAATACTAAAGTAGAGGGTTTTGAAACCCTTACAATACAATTCCATGTGCTTATTTTAATGAATCATATAATCCCACCAACCCTTTCTAGGTCCCTTGAGTCTTCATCTCGTGCACCTCACCCTGGTATACTCTGGTGTATCTTGTAAGTCAAAGACCAGATCAATATTGTTCATCCAGTCCTCCACCTCTTGTGGTTCATTCATACCCATAAAGTAGGGGGGATTCTTGCATAAAAACTCTTGAGATCGGTCTCTATCTCCTACAGCTCCTAGATTTCCCTCAGTAACTAGGATCTACACTTGTGGTACATTTTGGTCTATAGAATGAACTTCCCAAATGATATCTTCAACAAGATTTTGATTTAGAGGAGGATTCCATTGAAGATAATCTCTTATTATTCCCTCCTACCAAACCCTCAAAAGGAATCTCAGAGGCATGCAACTACATGATATAAATAGAATAAGATGATTAGAAAAAAGAATAATATCAGTTTAAACTAGGATAACATATGAATAAACTGATATTATGATCAAAACCCTACATAAGATATGCATATCCCAACATCCCAAATTAACATGAGGATCATCATTGCAAGAGCTAGTTAGGAAATCATTACAACCTATCTCTTAAGTTACAAAAATACTATCTTCATCTAATAGACATAAAAATAAAATGACACTTGAGAAAAAACCTACTATGATACAAATTTGTAACAAACTAAGTAGGGATACCCTTTGAAAGTGGTTCCTAACCAGACTCAATAATACCCCAAAGGAATTTATGAAACTCACATTCTAGAGACTTGCCTCGTGTATCAAAAAAAACTAAAGGGAATGATTTTACTTAACCTAAAATCATATATATGGAATATATATACATACAATGGAAAGAAACATTGGAATAAGACTAAAATAAATGCATTTCATAACCAAATAAGTAATAAATGTAGCGATACAACTCAAAAGTGGAAAGATAAAACTCTAAGGTATAATATTAACATCCAAAGGATAATAAAAACCATAAATTTCTAATCCATTTAATATTATGAAAATTATCACCATCTCACCACCAACTACCCATACCTAGATGACATACACCTCACCATGCCACTATAGTGCCTTGGCTTTTCCTATACCAAAAGAAAATAAATGGTCTACACACAACTAAAGGGGTGTGCAGGGTGTGAGCAAAACAATATTTATAAGATCCACCCAGGTGTTCCATATCAAGTCTCTATAAAACAATCCCAAAATGATCAATTTACAAAAATAAAATCATGAGAATAAAGTTAACAGTTTTTTTATCAAACGCATGGTAAAGAGTTCCCCTTTTTCCAAAGTTCTAAAATAAATCTAGGTAAATCATTTTTAAAGAATAATTTCAAATAATCAATTACATTTATCAAAATAGGTATACCAATCCAAAATAATACAAATCCAAATCAGAGTGGTAAAATACTTCAAATATAACTCATGGTTAGTCTAGATAGGTAACTTGTATATCAATTATGATTAGTGTGCACTAAAAGTCCTTAGAATCCATGCATAAAGGTATAGGGAATAATGGAACACCTTAGAAAGATAACCCTCCTAAAATTTTAATCATTTCCTAGAGAAAAATTCATCTTAAACTAGGAATGGAAGAACATCCTAGAAAGTGAACCCCCTTACAATACCAAATGTTGATACTTAATACAACACCTTCCACCTAAGTACCCATGAATACCTTGCCTTTCATTTCAAATAATTTTAAAAATTATTTACCAAATTTCACATCATATTTCAAAATTCAATTATAATTATCCATTTTAATAAAAAAACTACTTTTAAAACCCATTTCACAATCCATTTCACAATTATTTGAAAATCAAACTTCTTTTACCAAAATGAGGGGAAAACATTAGTTTCTCAAAAAATATTTTATAAATATAAATAAAATAATAAAATCATGCCAAATAATTTATAAAAAAATATAAAACTAATATAAATCATGTTTTATCCAACATAGTATAGAGACTAAACCACTCACATCACAATCAGGTTTCACACCACCCACATAGAATCCAAAAAAACCGGAAGGAACTCAAAATAATAAATAGAGATCTTAGAGTTAAATCAAACATTTTATAATCAAATTAAATAAATTAAAGGGTTTATGTGGAGATTATATCAATATATATCTTAAGGAACTTACACACCACACCATAACCAACAAAAGGGATAGCCTCTAGAAGGAAACACATGAAGGGAAATTGTATAAGATCTAAGAAGCATGATATCTCAATAAAAATAATTCAAAAACATATCCCAACACTTATTCCCAATCCATGAGAAAATAAACCAATGACGAGAGAATAGAAAAATTACCAAAATGAGATAAACCAACCCCATTGGAGATCAAACATGCTAAACTGAGTGATCCAAAAGGGAGGGAATCACCCAAAATCGCCTTTATAGGGTTCTAGGGAGGATGGTACACAATGAGTGAATAAGATTCAGGATTTTAGTGTAATAAAACCAAATGGGAAAGAAGGATCCATGTTTTGAATCCTAGAATCATGACCTAAATATTCCCCATCTCATGTATACCATAAATGGCATCACCTCAGTTAAAAAATCCCAATCGATGTATTCACATATTGAATTTAGTTCAAGTCCTAGAAAAGTTTCACAATATGATGAAAAATTAGGGAATATTACTAGAAACATATTCATGTTGTGAATTATATTCACAGTGTGAATGTTCCTTGCAAGCAATGACCTACCTAGGTTTAGAAAGAAAATCCAAATTTATTCCCACACTATCCAAACCCAAGAACAATATCTTAACCATTAAAAGAGAGCATAACTTTTTACTGGGATGTTACATATTAGTTTATTACTAATAAAAGGAGAGTTATGTGTCTTAAAAAATAATCCAAATCTGAATTTCACTTTCAAAATACTTAATTTAGGAAAAAGGTCAAATCCAATTCTTTTATTGGAATAAAATATTATTTAGGTTTCAAAATTTCAAATATATGTTTTCAAATTCAATATAATATTTTTAAATAATTTATTTTAATTTTTACAAATATATTTTTTATAGAAAAAAGTTTCATAAATACTATTTTCATTTTTATATCATGATAATTTCATAAAAGTGATAGTATTGGAAAAATAAGTTTTTTTCAAAACTCACCAAAAAATCAATTATTTTAAGAAAAATTTTAAAAATTTACTCAAAGATAATTTTTGTATGAAGAATCCAAAAATGAATTTCATTTTATCAAATTAAAATTTTACATTTTAGAAATTTTATTTTTAAATAAAACCACATAATATGCTAAAAAGTTTAGTTAGATTAAAACTATTTCTCTTTTTACTAAAAAATTATATAAAACAATTTGTAGAATTATAATGGATATGAATCCAAAAAATTAACATGAATATTAATGAAACATAAAATTTATTCATTAGTTAAATTATTTAGGTCTTCAAATATATTCCTATATTCTATAAGGATTTACAAACTAGAGATTCATTACCTACTCTTTACCTAGTCGGTGCTACCATAAAACGTTCAAGGCCATACACTTTATCATGATTTTTTTGATAAAGATAAGGAAAATATACTTGTGGGATAATAACCATAATGTAACTAGGATATAGTCATCCTTAGTGAGGTAAAACTCATCATAAAACCTTATCATTCCCTTATGTTACTTTACTATTCTATATCTACATGCATACTGACCAATGAAAAGATAGATAGATAGAGAGAGAGATCCACTGAACAAGTGAAGTAGTGATAAAGGGATAAAATTATATATATATATTTTCAAAATTATACCAACAAAAATTACCCCCTCCTAGTTTTAGATTCATCCCATTGTGATCCTAACAATTAGTATTAGAGATATGGTTACACATTTTATTACATTCTGGTTTGGTCTTGGAGTTTTTGGTGGTGTATTTCAATGAAGCTATGGTCTACCTCAGATGGACCCTTGTGGCTTAGTTTGGGTTGGCGAAGCTACCTCTCTTGGCATTCAAGCGATTTGTGTTTTCCTGGGGTCTTGAGGCTCTAGGACAAGTTTCAGCTATCCATCAAAAGGATTTATACTTAATTTTGGATTATGAGGTAGACTTTTGAAATGCCTAGTGTAAGACCCCCATCTCATGGGGCGATGGAGGTTTAATCTTTCAAGATGGTCATTGGAGGTTCACAGAGGTAACAAAATCTCTATAACAGCTGTGTGGATCTCACTGTCGAGGCTATTGCTACCTTTTCAAAATGGCACCCTACTTAAATCTATCAAAGACTCTCTCGAAGGTTTCCTGTGCACAGATGATAGCACTCAGTGCTATGCTGGTGTGTCGGTAGTGCAGATTTGTGTGGAGATCGATCTTGCTCTACCTCTCCTAAACAAAATTTATTTTAAGGTGGGTGAGTCCTTAGCCTGTAATCAAGATATCATATACCCTATGCTCCCTCAATTCTATTCCCACTACTCTCTCCAGTGGAACTTAGTGATGGTGTGTAGGAAACTCAAGCAGAGGGGTGTTCGAGGGGCCAATTCAGCCCGTAGAATTTTGGAAGCACGAGCTATTCCCCAATCCTATTCTGGGTCTCCCTTGACCCTTGGTCAGGCTAGATCTCACCTTGAAGATGTACTGAATGTTTTTTGTCATCCCCCCGGGGGTTCCTCCATGGGTGATTCAGTTCCTGATTCACTATTTGAGAGATTCTCTTCTCTAACAACGTTACATTATGAAATTTCTTCCTTGGTGAAGATGGAAACTCCTATTTCTCTTCCTCCTCTACCTACCTTATCTGGGTTTGGCTTGGTTCCCTTTCAGGTTATCAGGTTCTCTTGCACAGGGTTCTCTGAGGGATTTCTGGCTACTATGTTTGGGTCAAAGGGGGTGCTATCTCTTGGGCTTGGTCTTCTTGCCTCCCTAGGTTCCTTTTTGGTTGATTTCAGTAATGAGGTCCTCCCCTCAAGCTTCCCCAATACCCCCAATGATAAATTGTTGGAAGACAATGGTGGGAGTTCTCCTGTTAATAATCACCATAGGCCTTTCCAAAAATAGGTGTTTACAGTAAGGGGAATGCTTGAGGGCCTGGTTTATACAGTGCTGAATTCCCCTGAATAGTGCTCCCCTCGAAGTAAGGTGAGAAGACTGCCGAAAAAAAGCTACTCAATCTCAGTATATCCAAGAAAGCATTCACCTTATATGGATTCAGGGGTCTGTACAGGGGTTAAATTCTGATTATTTCAGGAGTTTGTATGCCCCTTTCAAAATGAGCCCTTCGAGCCTATGGACACTACCATGCCTTCTCTGTTTCAATGATTAAGATCATCATTTGGAAGGATTGTGGCCTAGGGGCTCAGGTGAAGTTGTACTTCTTATCTATAGAGGTGAAAAAACACAAGGCATGTATTACCATAGTTCTGGAGTATAAACAACACTCTGAAAAGTTAGGCGAGTTCACTCGAAAAGTTGGGATTAATGCGGGATTACATGTAGATCCCCCCAATCATCATATATGGATTTTTTTGGAAGAAATAGGTTTTGGTTGATTTAGTCTATGTTGGAAATAAATTTATCTCTGTAAAAGTGTCTATGGGTATGAAGTCTGTCTTCTTGTCCTTGGTGTATTGGAGATGTGATGCGCAACAAAGAGTGGTGTTGTGGCAGGATCTCTATGGCTTCAACTTGGGGGATTCCCCTTGGTCTGTGGGTAGATATTTCAAGGTTATCATGGATGCAGAAGAGAATAAAGGAATAAGTTCCTTCCCTAGTGCAACCAACTCGAGCTTTTTGAAATTTATGGCTATAAAGGGTCTTCTGGATTTGTGGTATTTGGGAAATAGATTCACCTAGTGTAATAATGAAAAAGGGAGATAAAGATGTTGGAGCCAGTTGGATAGGTGTCTGGCTAACTTACAAGACATTTTTAGATTTACTATTGCTAAAGTGGCCCATCTCACTTAGGGTATCTCAGATCACTCTCCCCTATTGATATCTATGCCTCCCAGTCATGATGGATTTTATCACTTCCTCTTGTGGGCTAATTGGGTTGGCTCCCCTGGTCATCACCAACTGGTTAGTGAGGTTTGTAGGGTTCCATCTCCCAGCTTCTCCTGGGTGGCCTTCCATAACAAATTGAGATGAATCAAACAAATTTTACAATCTTGGGTGAAGGGAACTACCCCTCATAATCAAGACCTTGACAACCTTGAGAAGGAGGCTGAGTACCTGAACCGAATCCTTGAGGATGCATGGGATGACATGGTCTTTGAGAAGCTCTCAAACAAGAAGTCTGTCATGGAGGAGCTAGTTCTGATGCAAGAACATGTGGCCCATGAGAGTGTAAGGGTGAAATGGCTCCAGGAAGGGGATAAAGACTCATCTTACTTTCACACCTGCATCAAAGAGAGGATGAGGATAGTGAAACCCAATATTATGCTTGATGATGGATCGTTCTTAGGTGACAAAGATGTGGTTGGGGGCATGGACTTTTCCTTTTTCAATAAAATCCTTTTAGGTCCTAATTAATCCATGCCTAATGGGTACCCAAGTGGAAATTCTGAGCTACTATATGGGATCCCTAACCTGATGTCTAGTTAAACAATGCAGTGCTGGAAGTAATCCCTGATGAGAAGGAGGTTTTTTCTGTGTTAATGAGCCTCAAACCGATGAGTGCTCTAGGTCATGATGGTTTCCCATGAACATTCTACAAGGGATCTAGGAAGCTATCAAATATGATATCATATCGGCCATCTAGGAATTCTTCCAAGGTCGATTTATTCCTTGGGTGGCTAGCTCCACTACCCTAGTTAGTTTTCCAAAGATCAAAGACCCATCATCCATCCATGAATATAAACTGATTTGTATATGTAACTTTTCCTAAACTATTTTTTCAAGAATCATTAATTCAAGGATATCTATTCATGTCCCTTGGTGGATATCCTTAGAGAAACATGGTTTTGTCAAGGGCTGGTCAATTCAGGGTGCAGTGGATTTGGCTCAATAAATGATTTGTGACATCAACATCAAAACCCATGGCTCCAATATGGCCCTTAAACTGGATATGAATAAGGCCTAAGAAAAGATGGAATGGGGCTTCATCAAAAGGGTGTTTTCAGGTGTGAGACTCTCTCCATGGGTGATGGATATCATTTTCAGATGCTTCAGTTCTTCCTGGATGGCCATTTCTTTCCTGGGAAAGTCCCATGGCTTTTCAAGCCATCATGGGGTCTCAAACTAGGAGATCCTATTTCCTTGACAATTTTTATTATTTTACAAGATACTCTTAGCCGTATTATCAAGAAAAATATATCCTTGGGGTACCTTCAGCCATTTCAAAAGATAAAGAGATGGACCCCTATCTCCCACCCAATATTTATGGATGAATCTCTCATATTTATGAATTCCAACAGAATATTGGTGGGTGGATTGTCTAAAATTATGGATGAATAATGCCGCTAGAGTGGCCAGATCATCAAAAAATCCAAGAGATATCTTTATCTATGAGTCAGATGCAACAATCAATAGGCCAATTCCTTGTGTAGTAAGTTGGGTTTGTAGAGGGTTTCATTTCCTTTTTCTTACCTTGGTTCTCCTATTTCTTCGGGCTAGATCCGAGTTCTTAACTATGATGGGATTGTGAATAAAATAACTAGTAGAGTGATAAACTATAAGAACCACTATATTTCATTTGGAGGCTAGATAAATTTGGTCAATATTGTGATTTCAGCTATTCTAGTCCGTGTTCTTTCAGCAGCCAAAGTGCCCAAGGGAGTTATCTCATCCATAAAAAAGATTCTGGCCTATTTTATTTGGAATGATCAGGCTGAGGGTAAGCATCATTGATCCTCATGGAGGAGGATGGAGAGCAGAATTCATGAAGTCAGGATCGACCTATGGAGCCTGGCTTATTCCATTCATTTTTTTCATGAAAATCTTGCATGGAAGGTTGTGTAAGAGCGTACAATTTGGGGGAAAATTATGTCCTCCTAGAGTAGAGGAAATGAAGAGGATGGTGGTCTGACGTCTCCTTTCTAGTCTATGATTCATAAAATTATACCAACTATTCACCTTCATTCCCAGTGTATTGTGGGGATGGGAGACCTCTCTTTTTGGTTCTACAACTGGGTGGGTTCAATCATAGGATTTCCAGGATGTCTTAATCCAATGATCTCCTTTCTCAAGGCCTGTTTAAACCCCAGTTTTACCATCACAGTTCTGAATGTGGAGTAGAAAGGGTTGATGGACCTTATCTTGCTAACCCATGAGCCTATGTTTTGTGTGTTCACTGCCTCTTCTATAGGGACTTTTTCCTCAAAGGATTTATGCTAGATTTCACCCCCACAAGCAGAGTGATTATTGGAATATTGTAGTCTGGTGTGAGAGAGGCCAAACTAAGTGAAATTTTCTTACCTGGAAAATTAGGAATCATGCGGTCCCTACAGATTAAAACGGGAGTAAATTGGGGGTCAACATGGCCTCTAGGTTACACTGCTACAAGGAACATAGGGAAGAGTCCTCCAATCACATCTATTTTAAAGGAGAATGGTCTATAGATGTCAGGATGTTTTTTGGAAACTTCACCAGTCTTCTTTCCTCTGATTATTTTGGGTATTCATTTTTGGATATATGGTATCGTGGTGCGACTATTCCGGGGCCAGAACGTAGGGTGAGATGGTTTATCTTTAGTGCTGGTTGATGGTGTCTATGACAGGACCAAAAGAATTCCAGATTTACTGGCATCGCTTCCTCTAGTAATTCAGTGATTTCTTGTTATTGATATCTACTCGTTGATCTGGTCTGTGATTTTAAGAATTGGTGTGACGACCCTTCCCTGGGGGCTCTTCAGGGGACTGTTTCCCCATTGTAGCAAATTAACATAGGGTTTAGGGGCCATTGGGTGTTGTGGAAATCACATGTCATGGGGATTAAGTTGAATTTCGATGGGTTGTGTGTTGAAGGTATCATGTGTGTGGGAGGTTTGGTCTGAGACCATAGGGGAAGTGTTATAACTGTGTTTTCTGCGTACTGTGGGGTGGGGAGCTCTATTCAGGCAGAGGCCAAGGCGATGTTCATGGGGCTAGAGCTATGTATAAAGAAGGGGATCTTGATTTTTCAGGTGGAAATAGATTCCATTATTATTCATGATTCCTTGTACAGTACAACCTCCACTCCATGGTCGATTGCTTATATCATCAGGATATGAAAATCCATCCTCATCAACAACAATGTCTCGGTGATTCACATACGGTGTGAGGGAAATAAGGTAGCTGATATTTTGGCCTCCATGAAGGTGGATGACTAGGTTTGTAGCATCATTTTCTTTTCAAATGTTATTCATATAGGTACCGATGGGATTAACCTGATAAGAGGGGATCAGGTAGGGCACTATTACTTTAGCCCTCCCTAGTCCCATGTTTTTATGGCCTTGAAGTTGGTCATGTCTTGTGTATTTTTATTGAATAATAAATATATAACCCAGTTCAGTTTAGTGAATAAGTTCATGTCTCTGAATATCTCTATTACAAATCATATTTTGATTCTTGTTCTTACTTTGAAGAAAACCTTAAAAGGTTTTAAATTTTTTTTCTTCCTTTATTCTTGGACCCCTTATTGAGTTATAATAAGATTATGTAAAACCAAAGGACAAATTATCTACCACTAATATAGGAGGGGTGAATTAGTGGTAATCAGTTTTTATAAATTCTTCTCCTCTTGATCTCAACCACTTAAACTTGTTAGATTTTTTAATCCACTTAATAGTATATAACAACATTATTTCATGTTCAATAGTCTAGAGTGATATTTAGAAAAAAAAATTAGAAGTTTTGGCATAAAATCATAATTCTTTCCATGTTGGTTTGATTCCCCAACATGGACTCTACATTATAATATTATTATCAATTAAAATGGTTAAGGAATAAACTATTTAGGTAACCCAGTATTCAATCCTCCATTTAGACCTAGTTCTACACCTCAATCACCAACTCTTCAACCATAGTTGGTTAGACACCCCAACTATCCTTATTAACCTTTAATGGTTAGACACCCCATACTCAAGAATCTTCACCAGTTGGTTAGACACCCAAGTCACAAGCTCCTCTTCCCCATGTTGATCCAATAGTAGGAATCTCTCATTCTTCTTTAGAGAATACCTCTTAACAAGTTTATAAGAACATGCTTTCCTTTTCACATCTTTAAGATCTTAAATAGACTTTTTAAATAAGTCTATTGGTCTTGGAAATCCTTCCATATATAGTGTGATAAATATTCTCCTCATCTTATTTGAATAATAAGGTTTGTATCCTTTGATTACCCTTAGATTTATTTCACCTTCTTCTCTCCTCAATACTGAATGTATCTGAATCTCAAAAATCTATACACACAATATATGTAGTTCTAAATTATTTTTCACACACCATTCCTTATTTCACAACTTGTATATATTTATAGTCACATAATAATATTTTGTGAATATTTAGTTTCCATTAATATTTGGAATCTCCTCAATATTTAATAGAAATTATATTTCTTTATTTAAATCGGTCAATAAATTTACCAAGTTATTCCTCACTTGAATTCTCATTTGAATCTTATTTTAAACATCCTAAAGAATAATCCTTTTGAAAACATCCCTAATATTAAATATCAAAATATCAACAAATACTCAAATCTTAGTGATTTATATACCCAAAGGACTAAATATCTAAATTCTTTATATAGTTAATGAATTAACCATAGCCATACATTAATTTCATCTGAATTTATCCCCAAATAATTACCTAAATAATATAAGATTCTTATTTATTTACTTGAAATATTCATCATTACAATCACATATAAATACCATGTGTTTATTTATCATGGGATCTCAACCATGCCATGTTTCAAATACTCTATTTTTATCAATATTTTCTTCTTATTAGAGTGATCTCTCATTTTACCTTGTGTAGTATCATCTCACCACTCATAGTCACTTAAACCATTCACAGTATCTTTCTGAACATAAAATTAGGTAATATTCCTTGTAGGTCAAGATAATCCTTCTGGTAGCTCATAAAATACCCATGATAGCTTCATATTCATGCATTCATTTGAAATCACGCCACACACAAGCTTATCCCATAGAAGCTTAGAAGTCTTCATATGGACAATCATTATTACTCTCAAAATATAATTTTTTATCATGATCATACACATAGAAGGTCCGTTTTCATTGTTTCTCAAACATAGATAATATAAATTCAAGTTTATTCTCATACATATAGAACACACATGATATTAACACAAAATAATAGATTTACTTTGGATGATTCACCTCACTAAAGATCTTTACTCCTCATCTATTTGATTCACATCACATACAAAAGGTCCGTACACTTTATATGAGCAGTTCCACTTATATTCTTCAACAACCTCAACACTTCAACACCACTAATTCTTCCTTTTTTTTAAATAATGTTCACTCAATTTAATACGTTTTTATTATTACAAATATATCAACAATAATCATATATTTTTTCATTGTGTCTTGAACTTCCCCAATTGAGTTCCTCAAGCTTAAACCACATGATTAATTTTACATAATTCAGGGAGTTACCTCAATTATTTCATGGAATTTCATGGATTCTATACAAAAAATTATATCCAATTCCTTTTCTTGAATCCATAACAATCCTCTAATAATCATTATTATCACTCTAGAAAGATGCTTAACTAGTGATAAAAGATGCAATAATCACTTGGGCACGACAATCACCCCTTTATTTTTTTTGGAAATTATATAATTACTCAATGTAAAAGTATATGTATGGATGGATTATTTGTTATATACTTTATTGGAAAACAAATTCCAAGGAATAATATAGGGGTCTTATCATCTCTTGTTCTTCCTTTCTATGAACTCATACATTTATCCTATTTTTAGTTGAGATAAGGATTATTCCATAATGTTTTATTATCAAAGAGATATTGATTATTACACTCTATGTATACGAGGGTTAGATTGATGTAAAAAACAATAAAGATATAATCATGGTTGTCCATGTTGTTCATACACTACCATTCATTTGATATTATGCTCAAAATCATCTCATTTCTCAAATATGGGCTATATAAAATAGATTATATTAAAAGAAACATGTATCCCAATTTTTTCAGTGTTTTCAAATCAATCTATAAATTTTATATTTACTAGAGGTTACAAGATGAAAACTTCTGATGATTTTCCCACCCCCAAAATATTTACTCTTTTTCTTCATTATAGAGACTTGTTATCAGTAGTTCTCTATAAATATCTCATATTCCTTTCTATATAGTCTGTAAAACCCTAAAAAGTTATCCTTCAATTACCTAAAATTTATAATAATTAAACAATAATAATTGGGAATAGGGATGGACTTATTTGTTCCTCACAAAAAACATTTAAGATGACAACTTGCTCTCATCCTAGGGTAGTATTTTATTATAATCTCATCATGGGAAAATTTATTTGGATTTATCATTTTATTTGGAGTCTCATTAATTTATTTATTTTCTTTCCTTAGTTGAGAATATTCTTAGTGTGGAATGTTTTTATCCACATCAATTTTCATAGAATATTCATTTCATTATGCTTAAAGTGACTTCTTTGTTGTTTCTTCCCTATAAGTCTTGATGGTCATGAAATACTTTGATCCATGCCCAATTTTCTCACATATCTCACATTTATTTTGTAATTTTTGGTCACCACTAGTGGTTTCCTCATCATTTACCTTAGTCTCACCTTCTTTCACATTTTATTTCCATTTTTTTCTAATATTGTTTTATATTACTCTAAATTTTTAACTATTTTAAATTGATTTGTCCAAACAATTAGGCACTTGTTTTTAAAATTCTCCACCACATCAAAATTTTCCCTTGAATTACAACTATTTTTATATTGAAATATATCCCCTTTCATATCATAGGTTACTTCTCCTTTAAACTTTATCATGTATACATAATCCTTTTGAGATTCCAAACTCCATTGGCCACATAATTTTCAAGAATCAGAAATATATTTTATGTGATAGTTTTAGTGAATATCTAGTTATAGGTTTTATCCTGTGAGATTATGTTCTAATATACTAATCAAAATTCCTACTATGTTCTTTCCTCTTTATTTGAGAATACATATTTAGCCAAAAATAATAGTGTTTTTGTCCATTATTACCACAAAACCAGCAAAACCCTTGAAATATAAATCTTATATATTGGTTCTAGATCTATCTATAATTATGTTGTTGCTATATCATTACAAAGTAAGTATTTTTTTCTTGGGGGTAGTCATCCTCCTATATCATATCTTTCTTCCTTTTTTTGTGGGAGTTTTTATTCCGTTTTTCCTGATCTAAAACTCCTCAATTTTACCTTTTTCACCTCTACTTTTAGATAAAAAGGATTTTTTTTTAATCAGTGTTAGTGCATATTTAAATTATTATTTTTAAACATTATTCTCATAATTTTGAGAAGAATATTCTTTTATATAAATTAATTTTTTAAAATTTATCTTACCTTATTTAGTTTATTCAGAATAGTTATAAATTTGTCTTGTGTATCAAATAATTTATCTTCTCTTACAACTATACTTTCCTAAAGATCGTTGATAATATTTTATTGTTTGGATTCTCTAAGATTGTGCTTCTTGATCACAACATTATAAGACTCTTATCCTATGGCCAATAATCTATTTTCTTTAGTATCACTATTCATCTCCTTTAGAACCATTTTATTTATTTTTTTAGTTTTGTAATATCCTCAATACATTATTCCAAATAACCTTTCAACTTCCATTCCATCTCTATCCTTTCTTCTCCAGCACCATGATTTATTTATATATCAAAATCTTCTTTAACCTAAAAAATAATATTGACCTCATCATTTTAAAATATACTTGATGATGAATTTAATTTCTCATTATTTCTCATAAAACTCATTTTCTTGTTGTTAGAATTTTTATTTTTATTTTTATCTATTTTCTGTTTTTGAAGCTTCTCTTCATCCTCAAAAGATTTAGATTATTATTCATTATTCATTTCAGAATTTGGAAAAGTTTCCAAGACTGTCAGTATTCCATCAATTTGGTTATTTTTCTCATTTTACATTACACTTTAATTATCTAAACCTTTTTGAAATAAGGAAAAAAATGTTTTAGAAGTTATCTTCCCCTTATTTATCTTTTGAATCAATTAATTAATGAGTTTATTCTTATTTTATTTATCTTTTTTTATCTTGAATTAAAATGATATTTAATGTTTTTTATTTCTCCTTGAATGTTGGAGACTTACTAATCTCATAAGTGATAATTATAACGTGTAACTCATTAATTTTTATATATTCCATTTCTTCTAGGTTGGATATTTTTGAATCAGACTGATTTGGAAAATTTATCATCAAATTTTTAATAATGATAGAATCTTATATCTTATCAATAAATTCCTAAATATTTATCAAAATATAATTTACCCTTATATGTTATTCATCAAAAGTATGATCAATAAACATTTTTTACGTTTTCAAATTAGTTATTACAGAATTGAAGTTTGGAATCCTTAAATTTTACATTACCTTCACAGATGCTTCTCAATTTTTCCTAGATCTCCTTAGCAGTTTGGAGACCCATGAAATTTGTGTAAAACTTATTTAATAGAGGAATAAAGATGAATTTTTTATATTTTCCATCAATATCCATAATTATCTTATATTCTTGATCCAAATAATTTTTTTATTAATGTATAAAAACCCACCGTTGTACCATTTCCCACCTCCAGTCTGAGTGATAGGAGATAGGGTAAAAAATTATTCCTCCATCTGTGATAATTATTCCCATAAAAAGTGGGATCACCTTATATGTTAACTGAGTTAATATTCTACACATATCATAATTATTTAAGGACAATTATAGGGAAACTACTATGATACTGATTACAAAACTGAAGGAATAGTTAGGTACCACTGGGTGTGGAGGGTTGAATTTGTGGTACTCACTTGTTTTTGAATTCTTTACCTCTTAATCTCAACCTATTGAACTTTTTATAATTATTTATTCACTAAATAGTATATCAAAACCAAACTTCTTGTGAAATAGTAAATTTAGAGATCATGACACAATATTTACAAGGCTCAAAATAAAATCATACTCCTTTCGATGTTGGTTAGATTCCCTAAAATGGATTATCCACTATAATCTTATTTTCAACTGCATTGGTTACGAAAGAAATTGGTTAGTAACCCTAGTATTCAATCCTATAGTTATCTATTGTTCTATAAACCTACCATAAACTCATCTACCTTAGTTGGTTAAACACCTCAACTATCCTTCTTATCCTTGACTGGTTAGACACCCCATCAATGAGACTCTTTAGTAACTTGTTAGAAAATCTAGTTAGAAGATCCTATTATATATGTTAATCCAGTAGTATAAAGATTTCTATATTCTTCATATGAAATATCTCCATGATCTCATTGGCTCTAGATTTCTCTTTTATACCTTAACAACCTTCAAGATCCTTTTGGAACAATTTAGTTGGTCTTGAAACACTATATAGATCTAGTGTGATATGGATTATCCTAATCTTATTCAAATAATATGTTATATATTCTTTAGGTAAACTTGATTTCATTTCAACTTCTTCTCCCTTTTATATTATATAAATCCCACTCCCAGAAATCCATCTGCACAATATATACAGTTTCTCAATTCTTTTTCACTCATCATTCCTTCTTTAACAACCTGCATATATTTATAATCAAATAATAATATTTTGTGAATATTTAGTTTCTATTTTTTGTAAAATTCTCAATGTTTATAAGGCATGATATTATTTTATTCAAATCAAACAAAAAAATTCTTTATTTATTCATAACTAGAATTACCATTTGAATCTTTTTTTAAACTTCTTGAAGAAAATATATTTTAAAACCTTATATGATATTAAATATCATAATCTTAGAAACTCCTCAAACCTTATAGATTTTGAATACTCTAAGGACTAGGGTAATCCATTATTTATACATTTAATCAATTAACCTCAATTATGAATGAATATTTTTTGCATGTATCATCAATTAAATAACCAAATAATTTAGGCCTTTTCCTTTTTCATACAGTATCTTCAATGATGAAATCTTACCTAAATAACATATTGTTATTTATCAAGGTATCTCATCCACTGCATATTTTTAGTGATTATTTTTCATTAGGATTTTCATATTCTATGCATGATATCTCATTTTACTTTGTAGATAATCATGTCAATGATCAGGCCACTTGAACTATTCGTAGTAGCTTGATGAACATGTTATCACTTTATTTGGTTTGTGAAGCACATGATAGGTCAATATTCTTCATGATATATATAAAATACTCATGATATCTTCTGATTCATGTAGTTAGTTGTAATCAGGTCACAAAAAATATTATCCCATGGAAACTTAGATGTATTCATGTAGTCGATCATTATTAATCATAAAAAATCATTTTTTCCATTCTCATACACACGAAAGATCTATGCTAATAGTTTATTACATTTTAAAAAGACCCATTCATGCTTATTCTCATACTTGTAGAACATCCATTCTATTAATGAAAAATAATGGATTTAATATTATTGATGCTCCTCATGGAAGTTTTGTGCTCCTTAAATGTTCAATCCACCTCACCCAAGGATGGCACGTACACTTTATATGATCATTTTTACTTATCTTCTTCAACACTCTCAACACTCTCAACACTTGAACATCTTTACTTTAACCTTATCATAAACAAAATTCACTCACTTTTACATGGATTATAATATATTAATGGATAAAAAATCCTAATATATTATGCCATTGTGTCTTGAAATTTTTCAAGATGGAGCCTCTTGATTCATTTTCCATTAATCATGGAATTACCTGAATCATATTATGGACTTACATGGATGATATGTAGAGCATGATATCTGATTCCTTTTCTTGAATCTATAATAATCCACCAAGTATCATCATCACCACACAAAACATATATTGAACTATTGAAAAAATGCAATAATCACTTGGGAATAATAGATGTCACTTACTTTGAGATAGAACAAATATAAAGGAGAAACTCATAATTGAAATAAATAGATGGGAAAAAATATCACCAATAAAGTTTAAGATAAAATCATAAGGAATTTAGTGTTTATAGAAAAATTCTCCAAACTTCAGTTGGATTTTCAAAAATGAATCTAAGATAAATAAGAGGAATTGAGAAGGATAGAGAAAAGGTACCATGCACTAGAAGAATATAAAATCTCAGTCATTGATTTCGAATAAGATCAATTGAAATTCAAGTAAGACAATATTAGAGATATTTATAGTTTATTACAATAAAATACCATAATACATGTAGAAAATTATGAAAAAATAACAGAGTATGAAGATATGTTGATGAAATTACAAAATGAGAAAAATATCCTCAATATGAAATTCTTTAAGCTTGGGATGAAGTTTCCAAATCAATAAATAATTTATTTTATGTATAAACAATAGATTGAAAAAGGATATGCTTCCAGATATTTTTCCAAGTGAGATTATTATGTTTAAATACTTCTAAATGGCTGTAAAAAACTCTTGATATCATCTAATGGTCTATTTTTTTAATCCTTAATAGTAAATTTACAATTCAGATTTGAAAATAAATATTAAAGTGAATCTATTTTCATGGACCATGCATGATTTAATTTAAAAAATATATAAAATTGGATGAGGAAAAATGAATAAAATCCTACCCCTAAACCCAATGTGTGTGGAAGCAAGATTATGAGGAGCTGTTCTCCAAGGAAATCCTAACTGGTGGGGGAAAATCCAAAAACAACAATATGTGTGTAAATCTGGATAGCTTGATATTAAAAGATAAATAAAAAGTATTGTGGGATATTGTTTAATATATTATAGTTTCATACAAAAATATTTATATTACTGGTATAATGTGACAAGAACTAGGTGAATTGAGGGCCAAATATTAAGGGGAAAAATGAGTAGAAGAAGCTACATCCACAGTTGAATATGAAAAATATACATGATGTAAAATATTTTATAAACATAAAAATATCCATGGTTATTTCAATAAATGTGGTAATATTAATGGTGAATTCATATTCAAAATAACTGAGCATGTTCCATGTGTTGTTAAAGAAAAGATGGCCATAAAATGGTAAACAAACTTCTTCAGTCATCCTTGGACATTAATAAAAATAAAAAATTGATTCAAAATAGATCCAATAGTCCTAATAAGAGTGTTATATATAAAAGGAATTATATAATGAAAAAAATCCCAATAAGTCATGTTAAAATTCCAAGAAGGCAACTTATATTGCTGAAGAATGATTATTTATTTGTCCAACTATTTTTGAAAAGGGAGGAATGATGGAAGTGGAATGAGAGAAAGTAAATTCTAAAGGAAAATAGAAAATTCCACATTAAGAAGAAGAATATTAATTTCTTGAGTGGTTATCAAAGGAAGAAAACATTATATATGAAAAGGAGATTTGTGGGAGATATAATAAATATAAAAATGACTCAAATTATTGTATAATAGTTATACTAGCCTAATAAAATATTCTAAATAATATGGAGATTACACCAAGTGATCCTTGTGATTTGATGGTTTACAAATAAAGAATTACACACACAATGGAGAATCTTAAAGGGACAAATTATCCATGATATCCAATATTTATATAAAATTAATAGAAATCAGCATGGAGAACATTCATTAATATGGAGCAGAAAAAGAATGATTATCACGGTCGGTAAGATAATCTTATCCATTTTTATATCAATAATATTTGAATAACATCCTACCTTATTTATATATTATTTTTATTTTTTTATATTAGGTAATTTAAGGTGATTATAGTTCTCAAATGGGGAACTAATTAAGTGAAGTATAATGGAATAAATATTCCATATATGAAGAATACATTATCTTGGAAGGATTGTTTATTTATTATTATAAAGAAAATTTGAAGAATATATATACCTAGATAAATATGATGAGAAGTGACTCATTTAAGGGAATAAAAGTGGATAAAGTACTTGAGAAGCTACTAGAGTCGATCATTCATACAAATCTGAATTCTATAATGTTCTTGTGAAATTTTCATAGAAAAGGTATGTACTAATTATATTTTATCCTTGGATTCTCCAGAATCAATCATTAAAATAAGGTGGATAATTTATTTTAATAAATGTTAACAAAAGATAAAAAAATTCCATAATATCTCATGGATTATTTCTATAACATGGTTTATTTAGTAATTTTTTAAACTGTGTGTTGAGATGAGTGAAGGATCTCAGGTTGTCCTTCCGAAAAGGAAGATGTTATCAATATACATCATTTGATTCATCATGAAGATATATGATCAAAACCTAAATTAGTTAAGGTAATGAGTATTAGTTTCTATCATTTTCTATAGATCAATTGGAAATTTTTTTATTTATATCAACCCATATTTTTTTCTACACTGAGCATGGATCATATAGATTTACAGTGGAAAGACTAATGCCAAATTAATTATGAGACAAATTATACCGTACTATCTAGAAAAACCTTTTATTTAGTTTCATTAAGGGGGGGAGAATAAAATGTGAGAAGAAAATGAGAAAAAGGGGTAAGAAGAATATATTTTTTTGATCACATATTGACATACCATTTTCGAGTATTGGTATTTCCAACAAATAGAAAGGGGGAGATTATTTATCATACTTTGTGGTTTGTTTTTTATTTTTTTCATGGGACATGGAGTTTCCACATGATTTAAATATTTTTATTTAATGTCTTGGAAGTAATTTAAAGTTCTTAAACTTTATGATAAGGTATTTTAAGTTCCCAAGTAGTTTTTATAACTATTTATAGATGATCAAGAAAGATAGAGATCAATTCACTAATCGATATTCTAATTGAAGTGAAGAATGTGTAGAGTTTTTATATATTTCTTGGATAAATTTTTGGATGATTAAATGAGAATATTTTTATTTTTATATTTACATACTTTAGCCTCAAAAAGTGAAAATAATTGGAATTATTTGGATGATGATAATATATTTTAAAAATGATGGATGAAAATGGGTTTGAGGCCTTTGAATACACACATGTTACTGTCACTTTATTTCATGAATATTATAGAAATGAAATTTTTTTGTTATGAATTTATAAAAATAGTTTGTATTAATTCTAAATTGATTATTTTTTATTTATTAAGAATTTAATTCTATTGATAATTAGATAAAAGAACAGAAGGTCAAATATAAGGTAGGTCAAAAATTCGAGCAATTGAGTTATCTTTAAGACAACTAGAATGATATAAAATAAAGGATGCACCAAGGAGTAGAGAAATTTATGGATGAATTGCACATTTAAAAAGTACATGGTTTGGAATAAGTATGTGGGTGAAGGGTTATTAACATCCACACATGGAAATTTACATAGTGGGCCATGAGAGAGAAGTGGATCCCATCAGAATTCATTAGTTATTTTAGAAAGTGCATTTTTTTATAAAGGAGTGGAATATCGATGAAAACTTCAATGTGGGATAGGAGACATTATAAACTATTCATCCATTTAAAAATTATAGATGCATGTGAAAATAAATTAAATGACTTCATACAATATTATCTTCAACCTTGAACCATTCCATTAAATCTCATGCCACACGTACTGATATTACATTCATTGGAAGATCGTGCCTAAATTAATTTTGTATCATTAAAACATAATTTTTTATACCATTATTTGAAACATTGTAAGATTATATAAAAATATGTATTGAATTTTATGTGGAGTTCATTTGAAAGATAATAATAATATTAATATCATCCGAAGTAGATGGTGAGTTCTATGGAAGATACAAGATTCCTGTAATAAGAATAAGATGATACACTATTTCAATTAATAAATATGTATATATAATGGTATTTGAGTAAAATTATCCTTGATGAGGTCCAATATAACATAATTTATAAGATAATGTAGATGAGTGGTTTGATGTTGTACTCCATACTCTAAAGGAATGGTTCACATTGAGTAAAACATATGACATTAAGTTACCAAAATGGCATATTATCCATTTCACTAAGTTTGGTTGAAGAATCAGTAGACTATAAGCACCATGCTATAATAGTGAGTTGTTAATGGAATATTCCCACTTGTGAGAATTGGAAATTTAGAACTCAATGTGGAGGTGACCATGGTATCTCACAGGAGAGATGAAGGATGGGAATATAAATAGTGAGGAACCGACATGTATTTTTTAGGTGATCATTTTAAGATGCCCTAAATGATGGAAGTAGATAGAGATCTAGCATAGTGAGTTCCATGGAACAAGATATTTCATAGTGCTCTGTGTTTCATGAACATGTGGAAATATAAAATTAATTAAAAGATATATAATTTGTGAAGAATTTGGGATTTCTGTATTAAACTATTGTAAGAGGAATTAAGAAAGGTCAATTATTTAAGAAGATAGAAAAAATGTAATCTAAATAATAGAAGAATGTTTGGGTAATTGAGTATTTGAAATGAAAGTGAGACATCCTAAAGTTTGAATGAAGACCAATAATAAAAGTGATAAGAATAAATAAGGAAGAATTGATGATGTTGAAAATATTTTTCATATATATATTCTTTTTAGGTCAAAGAATAAAATGAGGAGATCCTAACTTTGGTGTGTACTAAATATTCAGAAAGTCAAAGAGAATGAATCCAATATAGATCTTGTTGTAGAACTAGGAGTATCAAAATAAGATAACCAGTGCTTCTTGAAAATGATATTTTATTATGAACTAAAAAATAAGAAGATAAGTGGTGGTATCCATATCCACTACTGATCAAGTACATACTAAGAAGATGAGTTTCCAACCTAAAATAATAACTTTGGTAGTCCTCAAAATTGATAAATTAAATAGGTAGTGTTGGAGATTTTTTAACTTTAGAAAGGAGATCACCTACACTTTATTGGCGGGATAGAAAATTTCAATGCTGATAAATTAAAGATGATTATGAAAATTATTTATTTATGTAAGGATTAGTAGACCAAAAATCCATTTCTTATTCTATACCCAGTCAATGCTTGGATAATGAGTTCAAGATGATACCCTTACCTATGCTTTATTTGATAATAAGAAGGTGGCTGTGCACATGGGATAATAACAATTATATACTAGGGATATATTCATCCTTAGGGACATGAAACTCTTTGATAAACCTTATTTTTCTCTTATACTACTATATTATTCTTTATCTATATGCATACTGACTAAATAAGAGAGAGAGAGAGAGATCCATCCACTAAACATGTGAAATTGTGATAAATGAATGAATATTTTAATTAGTTTAATAAGTATAAAAAAACTTGATTCACCACTATCAGCATTGGAATCATTCCATTATGATTATATTATAATTTTATTTTATTTTAATAAATTAGTATTTTCAAAAGTTCCACTCCTCTCACCTATAAAATAACACATTCAAAAACCCAATTATCTACACACATAAACCTTACTAGATCAACCAAACTCAAAATAAATCTATCGTCAACGAAATTGACCCTATTCTATTGGTTATGTTCTCACCAAAATACTATTCTAAGAGGGATTATTGTGTGACCTAAAGTAGGATATCCATGGATTATGTAATTGTTTTAACCAAGTTATTTCTTATTTATTTCTCCTCAATCCACCTAAAAATATTCTACAAAGATACTAATATAATTAAATATATATCATTAGTATACTTAAATGCTATTATTTTGATTTAAAAATTGTTATCTTCCTTCCTTACATACATTGAAAAATTATAACGTTTCCCATGTTACGTGCAGACTACCACCCCCATGAATGATATATTTCATTTTTCATCTCCACCTCAAATGGATACTTATAAAATGGATATAATGGATAAATATGATTTTATAAAATGATTATGTTTTATCTGATATTATTTCTCCATTCTATTGATAATGTTTAAAATAAATGGTTATTATAAAATTTAGCCGCCTAAAACAAGCATACCGAGACACTCTGTAAGTAATCAATTATTACACTTATCATTAATTTATGTTGTTATATATCTTCTTGAATTTTATTTATCACTTTATAAATATTTTTTTTAAAATCATTATGATTTTATAAAATTGATATATCACTATACAATAATATGTTCTTACTTATTCAACTATTATAATGTGTTCTTATTTTGTTCAATTTTACCACCTACCTGAACATTGTTATAATATTTATCTCATTAATGACTAAGAAGATAAAAATGTTGGTAATAATATATATAAATTTTTAATTTAATAGGTTTTCATAATTTTTTAGTGTTAATAATAAAAAATTATATTTACCAATAAATTCAATTCTTTAGTTAATTCATAATCACCCAAAAGAGAATTTTTAAAAGTTTCATGAGAAATGTCACCATAAGTTCCAATAAATGCCTATGGGACTATAAAAATATATAAAAAACATGAATTACCATATTAATAATGTTCTAGAGGTGATGAAATCATGAATAATAAATAAGGACCAAAACCTCCAAATCAAAGCATGCAAGGGGAACATAATATTTAACACCAAAATAATAATTTTTAAGTACAAACAATTATTATATTGTTAAAAAAGAATTATAAAGGGTTGTTATTATGTAAAATAACTATTAATAAATTTATTATTAATATAAATAATAAACCTAAATTTATTATATGGGGAAGTTATAGTTTATCTGACCAAGTAAGAGTTTTATGTAAGGGTTTCTTGGTCTCAATTTTAATTCCTTGAGACATGTTTCATTTTATTCATCATAATTGGTTTTATATGGTGTTTTTTTTGAATTCCCCATGGATATCATATATTATATTTTTCATGTGATTAATGTTATTTTAATGGAAAAATAAATTTCTTTCTTTCAACAGATTTTGATCCAAGTGTTACAAAATCCTTAAGGGTTATTTGTCTCAATTTAAATTCATTAAGACATGTTTCTTATTATAAAAAAATTTACATTTACATGGTTTAAATAATTATTTTTTTAATTATTATATATTAAATAATTTTTTATTATTGTAAGTTTCACATTCATTTAATCTCACCCTCTTCATTGTCCTTTGATTTATTACCTATATCATAAGAGTTATTGTTAAAATAATTTACTATATTTAAGTTATAACCTTTATTATTTAACTCCATAATTATATGTTTGGTTTCTTCCACCAAATGATTTTATTATATTGTACTATCTAATTATTTTTTTTATTTTATAAGTCTTCTTTACATTTAAATTCCTTTTGTTCACAATTTGAAAAAATAGATGCTTTTATGTGGACTCGATCTTATCTCCTCTATGTGATAAAAAATATTCTTCCTATATATATATATATATATTATTTATACACTTTAAATATTATTATTATATATAATTCAATGTTTTTAAGGATATTTTTAATTATCTTTCACTTTAAAATGTTTTAAATAAATATTTTAACATTTTATGAATGTGTCAGTTTTGATTTTCTTTACAAAAGTGTGGAAAGAATCTCATTTTTAACATTTACTTTATGAGCACCTTTTCACATTTTTATATGTACTCTTCATTATCAATCTTCCTTTACAATTTTCTATTTATTTTCAAATAGAATAATAGTCCCATTTTTTTGGGAATTTTTAGGTTAATTTTTTATAAGAATAAATAAAGGGGTTTCATTCCACTTGTGTAATTTTTAATATTTCACTCTACATTTCCTATTTTTAAAATCATTTAATTTTAATGTTCAAATATTTGATATTATTTTAGTTTTATTTCAGCGTTTTATTTATACCCTTTGAAATGGATTTTTGAAAGTGACTTAGAAGTTTGTTTTTAGCAATATATTATAAAATATTTATAAAAAAAATATTTTTGTAAATTCTTTTTAATTTTACTCTCAAAATCTAAAAGGTATATCTCCTTTGGAGTTATGTTTCATGTATAATACTCAAAATTACCTTATGAATTTATATTTCATACCCAACCTTGTTCGTAAGGGTTAGGTTCTCTATCACTCTTCACAACTCTCTTGAATTTATTTTCTCCTTCATATCTATTTTCTTTAATTTCATGAATATATTATTTAACAATTCCATTATTTTTATAGATTGATTACTTATATTAACTTATCCATATACCCATTACAATATAATATGTTAATTTGAACTGTGATTACCAAGAATGTTATTCCATTTATTGAATAGGGAAATACTAACATTCTATATAATTGTTATTTTAATATTTATGTTTATTGATTACGAAGGCATGTTGGTTTTTTATTGTATTATTTATTAATTTGTTTCATATGTAGAATTTAATAGAATTATTTAATGATAGGTAGGTACTAGAATTATATATCCCCTTTATCGATTAGTGGGTCTCATGATACAATCTTGTTTGAGTTTTTGGTGTATTCTTACCCATTTAGTAATAATGACTTGGAAGAGGCCTTGATAGTACGTATGATTTCTTGGAATGAGTCCTTAGTGGTAAGATTAATATGTCCAATATTATGAATTCCATCACTAAAAAAATATTTATTGGTGTCCATTTCATTATTTATATAGCTATATCATCTATGGATGTATTGTAATTTCATGATATAAGTTATATAACATTAATTGATTATTAATTATTCCAACCATATTATTCATACCTTGTTCACTCTATGGTAGCCACTCTTACATCCCCCAATCCAAAACTATTTCACATGGCCATAAAGGGTTGGTTATGAGATCTCAAGTAGATGTCCACGCACACTATAGGCTACCAACTAGCAATGAGTATGTGTATAGTATATTTGGGAAACTATACCCCCTGGTATGAAGTGTCATAGTAGTAGAAATAATTCATAAATAAATTAAAAAATAATTAGAGTAAATATATTGTGGAAGAAAACAATAAAATCTAACTGAATAATCCAATAAACATATAATGAATAATGTAATGATGTGTTATAATTTAACTAAATGGCATGCAATAAAAATAAAAGAAAAGACTAGCATACTCAAATAAAGACTCAAAGTGCTCAGTCCCGAACCCCACATCGGTCCCACCTCCAAAATCTATCCCAAAAAACAAATATGCAATCAATAGAAAATTATTTTCACTTGTCCAAAACTCCACCCACAAAATCTTCTCGGGTTCTAAATGGTGGACCAAATAGATTGTGAGTATAACTTAGTAGGTCGAAACCACCCTGTCTAAACAAAACCATTTTTATTAGAAGTGTATACAATAAAGTGATAACAATGTGTATTAATTAATTCAACAATTAAATAGATAAAACAAAATACTTCATCTCTATGACCGAATATCTTTGATCCTGTTTTACAACCATGCCTACCACATCCATATTACCAAGGAAATATTACCTTCTTTGGTTCCATGCAGAAATATCTCTGAACATGTCTTATAACCATGCCAAACATAGCCATATAACCATGGTATAGTCTCAAAAATCAGTTTGGGTTAAATTCCTATAAGAATTACAATATTTCGGGTCAAATCCCTATAAGAATTACAACATGGGATTGGGAATAGCCTGCTCACTATAAGCATTACAGGTTGGGATTGGACCGAGAGCACTCAATATTAGCATGACAACATGTAAGTGTCTAATTGCGAGGTCCTTTCCCAATATATAATAATTACAACATGGAACACATTCCCTATCAAATAAAATTGATATCACTATATCACATAACAATTATCAATGGTTAATTATAGGAATTACAATTATTCTTTTACAGGCTAGTCACAATTCAATCCAGAATTGGATAAAAACTATATCAATAATAAAAATTATACAATTTAGGTATTCTATAACAAGATATCACCCTATGTCACATGTTAGGATAAACATACCTTAATCCATTAAACAATTAAAAATATATTTGAAACCCAAGTAATTAAAGGAATAATATCATTCAATTATTTAATTGATTTAGATGCATGAAACAATGTACCAATCATAATATTGCATAAACATGGAAATTATCAAACCATAGGGTTAAGATTTAGATGTCTTACCTTTAATTGACAATCCAACAAAACATCCAATAGAAAATTCCCTTGAGGAGTGGATCTGTAGTGAAATAAAATGAATTTCAATTGTATATAATGTTTAAAATAGTAGGTGGGGAATTTACACAACATGTAATGTCATTATATGTCATGTAAATGTTTTTAATGGAATTTTATGAAAAACCCTTCACCTCAGATTTATTTTATTAAAACCCATAAAAAATTATGTAATGTTTTATCCCTTTACATGAGGTGTAAATTTTTTATAGTTCATTTTCATCACATCTTCCTTTTAAAACCACTCGAACCCCTTTTAAAGCCTCTCAACATACCGAGAACCCATCTTAAAAACTACTCCCATTTATACCTAGAATCCCTTAGTTCAAAAGAGAATACATCCATAGACTTTATGTCATTTTCTCAAACAAAGGATCTTCATCTCCGAACAAGACTCATCCACCAATGCTCAAATGTAAATCTTAGAGAGAAACATACCTAAAAAAATATAAGATCTTATAGCCTCCCCAACTTATATTATCTTATCCCTAAGCTTATCCAAGCATCACTATGAGGCCTCTTTAAACAAGACAATCCACTGTGTTTGAATATCTAACTCCCTATCCCAAGTATCCTCATGAACTCACACATAATTCCACCTCACTTGAACAAATGGTATAGTCTGACCATGAAGATATTTCTCACTATGATCCACAAGCCATATCAAATACTCCTCAAAGGAAGCATCCACATGAAGCTTGAAATATGCTACTTCTATCATATGGGAATGTTCTAGATGATATATTTGTATTTATGACACATGTAAAATTTATTTCATGGAACTATAACATTATGGAAGGGATAAATGGTATGCCATTGGACCAAACCTTAACACTATTTCAAATGACCCAAAAAACAGGGTGCTAGATTTCCCTATTTCATGATACGACATTTCCCCATCCTAGGTGACACCTGAAGGAAAACATGTTGACCAAGCTTGAATTTCATAGGTAGTATTTGATCATCAACATATGATTTATTCCTTCTTTATATGGTCACCAACTACTTCATGATCAATTGAAACTATTCAAACATCTCTTGCATGAGACTAGGCCCACCAAGTGCTGACTCACCTAACTCTAACCAATAAAGAGTTGAACGACATAAACATCTATAAAAATACTCCAAAGGTACCATCTGGATCAATTATTGGACACTATTATTATACCAAAACTCCACTAGTGACATATGTTTCTCCCATGAACCACTAAAATCCAAATCCCAGGGTCGTAACATATCCTCCAGAATCAGAATAGTCCACCTAGATTGACCATCAGTCTATGGATGATAGGATATAATTAAAGGAACATCTGATCCCAATTCTTTCTGAAGACACTAACAGAAAAATTATGTGAAATGAGGATCACTGTTTGAAATGATACTCCTCGGAACACTATGCAACTGAACCACCTCGTACATGTAAAGATTTTTTAGATCATCAACTATGAAGGTTTCCCTAATAGGTAAAAAGTGGGATACCTTATGGGTAATCAAATCACAAAATACATCATGAAATAATCCCATTTCCACTCCCAAATTGGTAAAGGCTGTAAAATCCTAGATGGACTCTAATGCTAGGATTTCACCTGCTGACAAGTGAAGCATCTAGACACAAATCATGCCACCTCATTCTTCATTCCCTTACATTAGTATTTTATATGGATATGAAAAGACATATTTATTAAACTAGGATGCACCTCACATCTAGAAGCATGAAACTCCCTCATCAGCTCCTCATATAAGCCTAGAGGAACCCATACCTAGCCATAGAAATGAATATAATTTCCACAACTGAGAGACCATACTGATGCCATATCCTCATAATATAATTTTCCTCTTCGAACTGATCCCACTATATTAGAAAATTTCTTGAAATTAATTTGGTCCAAAAGCATGGGTATAATTGATGTTGATGTTAGAGTTACTCGCTCATGAGATTTTTGAACATGTAGATGCATGTCTGCAAAAGAGTCATTATCCACCACTCATAAAAATATTCTCGTACTACCTTTATCTTTTTATTTTAGCTGAGAGCATCATAATTGTTTTTCCTTTTCCTATTCTATAAGAATATTCAATATACAAAGACTATATATACTCGACCCAACTCTTCTAGAGAAGGTTCAGGTCTCACAGAGAAAAGATGTACTTGAGGATCTTATGATCTATATATACAAAAAACCAGTTACACATGAGATAGTGTCTCTAACATCTCAGGTAATGTACAAATACTACTAAATCTAGAACAATATTAGGGAAATTCATCTTATACGGTCTCAACTTTTGGGTGCTATAAGAAACAACATAATCCTTCTACATTATAACAGTTCAGAGTCCAATTCTAGATGTGTCATAATACATGGAATATGATTTACCCAGCACAGGTAAGGTGAGTATAGGTTCTTAGGTCATTCGGCCTTTTAACTCTTGACATTATCTTTCACAAGCATCTGAGAAAACTAACTTCACCCCTTTATTAGTCATCCTAGACATTGGTGTTTCTAAAGGGAAGAAATCTGGGATTAAGCACTGGTGATAACCTACTATACCTAAAAAGGACCAAATTTCAAAGATGTTCTTGGGATTTTCCCAATAATCAACAAATTTTACTTTTTCTGGGTCCACTGAAACTCTTTCTCCTTAGATTAAATGGCCCAAACAGTGCAGTTAATTTATCAGAAAACTGTATTTTGTTAGATTGGCATATAGATGATTCCCTCTCAATGTACTTAGGATGATGTCAAGATGTTTTAATGATTGTCTATTTACTGAGAGTACACTAAGATATCATTGATAAAAACCACCATAAAATAATCCAGAAATGGATGAAATATCCTATTTATTAAAGTCATGAATACTAAAAGCACATTAGTCAACCCAAATGGCATCACTTAGAATTCATACAAACCATACCTACTCCTAAAAGAAGTCTGAGGTATGTATGATAGTTTCAAACTTAACTGATGACATCTTGACCTCAAATTAGTCTTAGAGAATAACTTATCACATCTCAATTAATATAAAAGATCATCAATTCATGAAATAGGTTACTGTTTCTTAACATTTATCTCATTAAACCACCGATAATCAACAAATAAGCACAATGATCCATCATCCTTTTTCTAAAAGAGAACTAGAGAACCCAAATGAGATGTACTAGTACATATGAATCCTTTAGATTATAGATCTTCCAAATAAACCATAAAATCCTAAATATTTGCTAGTTCCATTCAGTACGGTGGAATATAAACTGGCTTTACTCCTGAAACCAACTTGAATATGAACTCATTCTATGAATCAGACTATTATTTGTATAACTCATCCTAGGGAAAATCCTAAAATTTTTCTAAAACTAGAGTAAAATAATATTTCTATATTTCACCATTATATAGAATAGGACCGATGATTTGAGTCATAATAAAATCTAATCTGTACTGAATTGGTCCCGCACGACCAGCCTGAAGATCCCACTCACCCTGGTGAAAACAACGTCTTCCTTTTAAAGATAGGAAGTTAAATATCCTCATATAATAGTAAATATGATCCTAATATAGAACTAAACAATCCAAACCAATAATCAAGTTGAATCATATCATTTCTAGCATGAACAGTTCCCAAAAGTTTTAGTAACCACCAATCTCTAGAGAACATGCCTTACAACCTTTGATATTCTCTTTGCACACCCCTAATGGTGTGTCAATGGTTAAAAAACATTCTAATATATCCACATTCAAGACCAAAACATTTTTAAAAAAAGTGAATATAAAAAATAATGTGAAGCACCTATATCAAACAAAACACAAGATAAGGTAGATGATGCAAGAATCATACCTCTGGCGATATATGGTCCTACATCTATGTTAGTTGACGTAGTATGCATAATGTGAAACTAACTTATACCTCTACCTAAGGATCCTATCTAACTACCTTGAGCTATATCCCTTGTTTGGGACTATTTCTCATACACTGGGGTACCATGCCCCCTGAATCGTCCAGAACGGCCTGTGGAACTTTCGCTACCTACCTACTAAGAGGTAGCTGAGCTCTTTCCTGAATCCAGTGCTTGTCTTGATTCTCTAACACTGGTCTTCTATAGAAAGTTTTCACATAACCTTTGAAGATGACATAGTATTCTATAGATATGAAACTTGAATGCGGGTTAAGGACACTATGGGAACTTGTGAAAAAACTTACCACACCGATAGTACTGGAAATGAACACGGTCTTGATATGGTAGTCCACTTCCCTGAATACTCTTCCCACTATTAATTTGGTGGAAACTATCATAATGACACTTCTTATCACTCAAATAAGAACTTTCAGACCACCCTACTGAAATTGCCTAACCACGGCTCAAGGAATCTCTCAGATTCCCTTCCACAATGAGTGCCTATTTCATCACCTATTGAAATATGATTAGATAAAAACGTTTACTTATAACCTGATCTCATAATGAAGATCATCATAAAAAAATCACACCCTAGAGATCTCATCAGCTTCCAAATATGGTACAAAGCACAGTAGGTCGATAAAACATCCAACATAGTCCAGCACTAAGATGCCCTCTTGGGTCAGAAGCATGAAATTGTGAGATTTTTCATCCCTCAAGGTTTTGAGATTGAAATGTCTTAGAAAATTCATCTTGATATCCTTCCAAGATAGCTCATCCTACTACCCTGCTTCCTCTATAATATCCCACCAATGCTTGGTAGGTCCACGAAGAATATACGTAGAAAGCTTCACCCTCCTATCTATGGGTGACTAGAGATGCTTGAAGATTTTCTGGACTAACTCAATCCAAAACACAACTATCTAGGGTTCCCCTTCCCCAGTAAACCTAGGTGAATGCTAAAGCAGAAACTCTCTTGTCAGTTTAGACATCAAAGGAATGGTATGAATTGCATCCCTTTCTATGGATCACAAGACCCTCAAGAAGCTATCACAAAGCTAGAAATATATCTATTCCTCAAGAACTGTAGAATTGTCCAATTCAGCTGTATTAGGATCATGCTAATTTCCACTCTCCTGATTCTCAAGTTGAAGATGATGAAGAGTCATTTTATCTAAAAGATAAACACGTACCTTAAAGAACTGGCTTGAAACAAGGTGAAACAAAAAAAGTGAATTCAATAGAGAACCATTGACTCTTAGTCTCTCTAGACATGTCTTATAAGTTTTTTAGTATGACATGACAACCCATTTCATTTTTACAGTGAAATAGATACCTTATATTATATTTCAACATGAAATTATATATCACATTCCAAAATAGATATGCCCTTATCATGAACAATGAATGTAAATATATACCTAAGTGCCTATTATGATGTATGTATTCTCATATCGTGCCATACTAGGAAATAAGTACATATATTAGGAAATATTAAGTTTATAAAATAATAACCTGACATAACATGTGAATCAGGTAAGGTGAAATAACACCCACCTTAAAAAGTGCACAACACAAACAATAATTCCATTCCTAGGCACTCATATTTTCCCCCATAAATGGGTCATCTATTCCCATGCACAAGCTCATTAAAAAGTCTTGACACATCCTAGTCTCATTTCTACCTTTTCAAAAATATTAATGTATAATAAAAGAAAACCTACTGCTCTGATACAACTTTGTAACATCCCCAAATCCGACACTCTCTCATGTAGTCAGAATGGGTTCTTTACGAGACATCAAGAGTGCCTCCCCATACTCCAAAGGATATCGACTTATAGAGGGGGGTCTATATAGTTAATTTTGGAGACAAAATCCCATGGTAATACACTTCATGATAGTAGAAACAATTCATAAATAAATGAAAAACAATTAGAGTAAATATATTGAGGAAGAAAAAAATAAAATCTAGACGAATAATCTAATAAATATATAAGTAATAATGAATTGATGTTATTAAAGGTAACTAAATGGCATGATAGAAAGATATAAGAAAAGACTAGAAAACTCAAATAAAGACTCAATGTGCTAGGTCTCGAAACCCATGTTGGTCCCATCTCTAAAATATAGCCCAAAAACAAAAAAGAAATCAAGAACAATGTCCTTTTCCCTTTTCCAAACCTGCATCCCAAAAATCTACTCAGGTACCATACGACATCCTGAATAGGGTGTGAGTATAAATCATTATGTAGAAACCAAGATTTATAAACAAAAATAGTCTGATAATAAGTTTATGCAATAAAGAGATAACATGTGTATTAATTAATTCAATAATTAAATTGATACAACAACCTACTTCATCTCTATGCCAAAATATCTCTGAGAATTTCTTACAACCCTTCCTACCACATCTATATAACCAAGGTAAGATAACCTACTTTGGAACCAAGTCGTAATATCCCTAATCATGTTTTATAACATTGACAACCACAACCATATAACCATGGTATAGCCACAAAAATCAATTCCGGTCAATGACCTATAATCATTAAAACATTCCAAGCCAAAGACCTATAAGAATTATATCATGGGACTGGGCATAGACCACTCTCTATAAGCATTACTTCATGGGACTAGGCTGATCCCACTCAATATCTACATTACAACATATAAGTATACAAGTTCTAGGGCTGATCCCAATATTTAAGCATTACAACATGGAACCCATTCACATTAAAACAGAATGGGCATCACAATATTACATCAAAATTATCAATGGATTATTATGAGAATAACCGTTATTCTTTCATAATCCACTTGAATTTTTATTCACTAGTTTTTAAAAATTATATAAATAAGTAATAAGACATAATTAAGGGATTTTATAACAAGAAATCACCCTACATTACATGTCATGATAAACATACTTTAAGCCATTAGACAATTATGAATTCATTTGAAACCAAAATAATTCAAGGAATAATCTCATTCAATTATTTAATTGATTTATACACACACGACAACTGATTAATCACAATATTGCATAAACTTTGAAATTATCAAACCACAGGGTTAAGTTTCACCCATACCTATAACCAATGATTCAAAAATGACTCCGATAGATAAATACCATGAGGAAGAAGGTGTGAATGATTGAAAAGAGGTTCCTAAATAAAAAATAATCAAGATCAAAACCAATAATTCAACTGGCCAAGGATTTCACCACAATGGTTGGAGAACCAGAGGGAGGAAAGAAGAAACCAAACCAAATGAACTTACCAGGAATTTAAGATGAAAAAGGAACATCCACAAGGGAGGTTATCACTCTAAAATCATTAGATAATTCCATAGGTTTGATAGGAGATTATTTTCAGTGAAATAAAATGAATTTCATCCATATACCATATTTAAAACAAGTGGTCGGGAATTTACATAGCCTATAATGTGGTTACAAATCATGTAAATGTTTTTAATAGAATATTCCAAAAAACCCATCACCACATATTTATTTTATTAAAACCCATGGACAATTAAATGATGTGTAATCCCTTTACGTGATGTGTAAATGTTTTTTAGTTGATTTTCATCACCTTTTCCTTTTAAAACAACATGGAATGCCTTTAAAGTATATCAACTTACAAAGAACCCATATTAACACTTAGTACCATTTATAAATAGACTCTATTAATTAAAACACATATACATCCCTAAAATTTAAGTTATTTTATCCAAAAAGGCTATCTATCTCTGAACAAGACTCAACCACCAAGGAATAAATGAAAAACTTAGATAGAAATGTTCTAGAAAAAAGATAGGATCTTATAACCACCCATATTTATCCTTTTTTTCAACCTTCTTATGTTTCTATTTCCCCAGGTTGTGAAGAAGAGTAATAAATATTATATGTCTATAAGGTTATAATGTGTGGATAACTTTTTGTGTTATGGTGAAGTTTTATTGTGGAATAAGAATTTTTGGGTATGCTAGAAAATATGTCCACTAGATGAGAAATATCTAATTTTTATTTGCTAAAGGTTTATCTTAATGATCTAAAACTTTAAATCTATAAGGTATTTGGAATTTAAGTGACTCAATGTTGATTATTCAAAACTTAATTATGGTTGGTTAAATTTTGGTTTCCTTAATTGGTATCAAATACAAATTATAAAGATTTTTTTTAACATAGGATATGGGTGTAGGATTTTTGGGCTGTTTCAATATTTAATTGAGGATATTCTCATCATCAAGGGTTTCTTTGAGTCCAAACATATCATCTATGTTTTCATTTACATAATCAAATAATTCATCAAATAACTTTAGTGAATCCTAAAGTCCTTATACCTAGTTCATAAAACCTAACATTTAGCTTTACAAACCCTTGAATTTCCTTCAAAGATGTTAAGAAAATCTCCTGACATGTCATGTGAAAATTTACATGACATCACCTATTACCATACATTTTAACAAAATATAAATGATAAAAAGGTATATCCCAATATGCAATAAAAATCTGGTTAAACACATTTTCCTTAGAATTCTAATGGACATTATGATGGGAAAAACATCAATCACTTCAATGAAGTTAGATTATAAGACATAATGTAACTATCCTTAGGAATTCACCACCGGAATACCATAACAAATATCCTTAACTTTCATAATTTTCACACTATAAGATTCTTATGAAACATTCACACTAACAAATATAAAATCTCTATGATGGTACCCAAAAACCATGCTTATAGAAACAAGGTAATTGAAAAGAATACTAAAATAAACATTTATCTTAAACCATAGATTACTTAGTTTACAATATCATATAGGTATATAAAAAATCCCATTTTTAATACAAAGTTTAGTTTTCCTCCATGCCTCTAAATATTAAAAATCATATTGAACCCATAAAGAATTATAATTAAACTTATGGTTTTAAAGATAATCATTACATTTAAAATAAATATTCCAGGATAGTATAAAATTAAAATTGAAAATATCATCATTAAGATTATTCTTTTAATCCAAAATAAAGGAAAAATGCTGGAAATATACTTTAGAACAATCATAGGAATTATATAAACTATCTTCTATACAAAAATGAAAATGTCACAACACAAAATAACTTAATTTTTCTCCCACTAATATATAATAAAAGATTTAAATATTATAGTCAATAAAATTTAGAAGATATTAATGTAATAATTTTATGATAAATGGACCAATAAAAACAACTTAACCTTGAAGAAATATTTGATTACAAAATAATATTCCAACATGATAATAAATAAATTTCAAAATATAATATATCCACATGATATCCAGAATGCACATGATGGTTATGATCCCTTTTAAAATAAAATAATCCAAAATTAAGAATAGAATATTACCAAATAGGAAAAACTATAATGATTTTTCTATCTCTATCATTAAAAAATTAATAAATCTTATTAAAATATCAAATTGGAATATCATCCTTAATAAAACAACTAATATGTAAATATTATAAAGAATAAAAGCATGAAGAAAAAGGAAGATAAGTCTTATTATCCCAGTTCAATGTGGTAGAAAAAATTATTACTGAAGAACCATTTCCAATATACTGATAAATACTTTCCAAAATAATGAACCTTGAACTCGAAGTAAAATTCCAAATAAAATTCATCCATGTTCCCAATAAATCTTTGGGGAAATATAAATTCAAGTTATATTTTTATTTGATAAATTTTGAAAAAAATTGATTATAGAGAATAACATATTTTTAAAATTTGTTTTCTATGGAAGATCCATATTAAAGGTATAAAAATTCTTAAGACTAAGACATATTATTTTTTTGGAAAAAAAGTTTCTCCCATGATAAAAAATGTAACTTATTACTGTCACCAAAATTTTCCCACCAAAAGTTATCTAGAAGAATATGAATTTAATGAAGAAGTGTATCTAGATTCTTGAATATTCTCATCACATAGGTTGGTATATGCTGCACAATATATTTTATAATAACTGCCCTTCCTACTCTTGATTTTTTTAATATTACTATAATTCAATAATATCCAAAATCATATAAAAAATAAGAAAAACCACTCTTGGATATTCTTATAGAATTAGGAAACCCAAAATACTTATCATGTTTAATCACTTACATTATACAAATGAGGTTACAAATAGAATCACTCTAGTCATTTTCTAACTCTCAATTAAAATACAGCTCAGTTTTTTATAAATTGATTTTTTTTCTAGATTAATTTTGATATTTATTTAGAATTTAAAAAATAGAATAATACTCATCCCATGTTGTTCAAGAAAAATGGAGACAATCATATAAAAAAATAAGTATGTGATTTTAGTACTATTATTACTTTTATTGATATGATATAGAAATATCTTTGAAGCTTATTCTGAAATAATTCTTGAAATGGTATAGAAAATCATATTATTAAGATATTATGAAATTAGATCACCATATATTAATCCCATAGATTGATTGATAAGGAAAAAAATTATTTCATTAGTATTAATTATATATGACATAGAGGGAAAAAAATTCAAGATCACTGAAATCCATTTCTTATGAAACACTAAACAATATATAATAAAACTCATGAAATTATATTCTACCCTATCATAATTTTTTATCATATCCAACTTCAAAGAAGATAACCCTTTAAAAGATTATTCTTGAGTCTTCATTGAGTGAAAAATATCACAAGATACAATAAAATTATATATAATAAAACTCTATGAAAAGAAAAGAACTATGATTCTCACTGATGATATTATGAAGTATATTTATATGCTTATTTGTCAAAGAGACTAATTTTTTTTATAAATTAAATTATAAATACTAGTGTGAAAAAATATAAAACTCCATTCGGTTAAATTGTTTTTGGAATAATAATAATGAAAGTATCATTAATGTTTGGAATAATAAACTCCTCACTTAACAATTGGTTCACATATCTCAAAACATCAACCTTAACAATACCTTAATACCATTGGGAAAAAATTTCATGAAGACCATCCAAACACTACATGTTGGTGGAATTTAAACCCTTCAGGGCTTATATAACTTTCAATTCATAGAGGATATAGTTTAGAAAATCATTCATCTCATATATAATGATTTTTTGAAAGTAGTAACTAAAATATAGTTCTAACTAGAAAGAATTAGAAGAAACAATTATGATAAAAATTCATAATATCTAAACTTATTGCTTTCGTTTTATTCCCAAAATTATGAAAATCATTTAAAAATTCCAAAATATGGTTCTTATATCACATTCTAGATTACTTTTGATAATAAAAAATATTGTATTCATATATCCTACTTGGACTTCCTTCAATCATGAGAGTATTTGATAGTAAGCTTTAAATTTATATATCATCTTATCAAGATCAAATTCCAATTATTGAATCTTAGTAAGACCATTTTAAATTTGAGTAATATTATATTGATATTAAATATTTTTCTTACCTTATTAATATTTATATCATTAAAACCTAGTTGTCCCTTACTCCATGTTATTAAAATTATTTTGAACTCCTAATATTCTTTTGGAATGTGAAATTTAGTTCTGATTACTAAGATATCCTCATAGAAACATTAAAACCTTTATATCTAAGCCACCCAATTTCAAAAAAAACATAACTTTATTCTACATCTGTATGTCCTCCATGGAAGTCATGAGGGGGATAATGTAATAATCATATTTATTTAGGATAAAATTATATAACTATTAATGAAAAATCATCTGAGTCCAAGTATCTAAACACAATAATCCATCGAGGTATTCACTAATTCGGGTTGATGGGAGTTTACCTTAAAATTATGTAAATCCATTATGTTGGAAGCCATGATCATTGAGAGTTGATTTTTGAGATATTCTCTTGAAATCATTATACCACTTAATGGTCTTTATGGGGAAAAAATAATTTCTCATCAGAAGAAAATAATTCATTAAAGTTATGAAAAAGAAGAATAGGTACATTAACTTAAAACCTGATCCTCTTAAGAATATCCCATGTCTTGTGTTTATCATCATCATAAAATCAACATTATATATCTCTAAAAATAAAATCAACCCTATTTAGAATATAAATTTTTCAAAAAATATGATTATTAGAAAAGTTAAGTACTTTGATTATAATATCCTATTTTTAAAAAACTAATTCACCTCCTACTATAAAAATCCTACTTGTGACAAAGGCACAAGGAAATTGGAGCTTATATTTAAGTGAAACTAGTAATTATCAAAAAATAATGTCTAAGATAAGAGGATGAAATGAGGGATTTTTTTGATCCACCATTTGGGTGATCAAAATATCCAAAGTTCATTAATACCTTGATAACTCTTATATAATATTTTCATAGTGTTTGGTAGGGTTAAGACTTTCCATATCCTGATATTTCCTTTCAATGACTCATTTTCTTATTATAAAAATATTTGATGAGAAAATGTATTGTTAAATATTTATAAACTAAATAAAAATGTTTTAAAAATAAAAGTGTGAACTAAAGATCAATTATATATTATATTATATCTATATTGAGTATATTGTTATGATTTTAAAAGTTAATGATAAATTTTATATGGATATATGCAAAATATTAATTTAATATAGTGATGTTAAATACTATTACGAATGGTTATTCATAAGGGAATTTGTTGGATTCAATAGATGATAAAAAATTATAAGATATTTTTATTCTAGATGATGGTATATTTTTGAGAAACAAGGTATAACGCCTTAAATAAGGTATATAATTTATAATTTATGTTTTTTGGTTTCCTAGTTGAAATGAGAAGTTTAGAATAAATTTTATGGATAATAATTATTTATGGTAAAATTTATAAAAAATATATCAGGACATAACTTTTCCAGAAAGGTGAGAATATCTCAATCACAATTTATGGCACAGTTTGTAATCAATGTGAAAAACCATTCCCTACAGGGAAAACTTGGCAGCAACATTTTCACAGTTTATTGCATGTTCAATAAATGATGAAACAAACAATGATATATGTTTTAAGTTCACATTTTCATTATTAAGATCCCAATATAACCCATTTAACCTTATTATGATAAATTAATTTTCTAGGTAATTTTATGGAAAAACCAAAAGAATTTTAGAGTTCTTATTCCCTTGATCCACTGAATCATTACTATGAATTAGTGCAACCATGCTCCAAACTAAAGGAAAGAGGATCCGAATATTTATTCTTATGGTTTTCTTATTTCTTAATCTTAAATATCTATATAAAGGCTTGTTGGATCTGGATAATCAAGGATATTGTGGTTTAAAAACTATCATTTTTATGAATTTATATATTTTCATTATCATGGAGATCTTGATTTTATATTTTAAGTGATTTAAATATGACACATCTATGTAAGAAACCTTAGATTGATTTTATCATTTGGATAATCTATATTTGTGATACTGATTACTACAAAAATTGTGGAATTCTAGGTTTCTTTTTATCATGACTTAGCATATAATCAATTTTTTTTTTAATTTTTAATAGTTTTCGATTATTTTATGCATTGAATTGTTAAATTTTTCCTTACTATAGTATAAAGAATAACTTTGAAAATATTAAAAAATATAAACTAATATGGGGACCTAAGGTTATTCAGAGTGAAAATATTTTTACATTGATTTGGGAATAACCAATTTTACATTCATTATTTTGAATATGTTCCAGTTTTATTTGATTCATTGGCATTCGTATTTATTAAATAAGGTCTTCTAGCAGGTTTGATAATCACCAAAAGAAGTTTTGAAAGTTTATATATTTTTTATTATAAACGGTAAAACTATAATTTTATCAATAATGAAGTGTTAGAATTTTAAAATTACTTCACTATTTTGATATAAACAAATTTAAATTTTGAATTAAAATTTTAAATTATTTTTAGTGTAATATTATCCATTTTTTTGTTTAAATGATAGAAACCTATTCTTGGTTCTATTCACAAGTTCTACTATATATAAAAACAATTGTCTTATTAATAAGAATAATTGATATTATAATTTAAATAAATTGATCAATGATTTAAATTTATTCATAAATATAATTTAGCTAAACTCAAAATTGACTCTTGGTTTTGAATTCCATAAATTAAAATTTACTTTAGAATGTTTATATATTTGAAACCATTTTATGAAATAATCTATCTGGTATAATAATTTTGAAAATATTACATATATATTTAAATATATTTATGAGTTATGTTTTATGTCAAATTTTCTTTAAAGAGGGAATCAATCCTCAAAGGATTTAATTATGAAATATACCACATATCAAATTGATGGTATTAATGAGACAAATGAAACAAATTTTGATTTTCAATTATTGGATAGATAAATATTTATGAAAATATTGTTAAAGTAAATGAAGAAACTTAATTTGAACAATATTATATTTAAAAAATTTAGGAAATTTGAATATTTATGAAATATAAGATCAGATATTGGGTTAAGGATAAAATAATACTAAAATTTGGTAATTTCCTGGGTTTGAATAAATTTTAACTTTTTTATAAAATGAATTTAGGAAAACTAAAAAAATGTATATGTGGTTTGTTTTATTCTAGGATCCCCTATTTAAATTTAATATATATATATGTGTGTGTGTGTGTGTGTGTGCGAAAAATAGAAACAATGTAGTAGTTATGAATCTGAGGAAGATAACAGAAACCAGAATTTGAATTACTTATTACTATACTAATTATTATAATAAAATTAGTAATTATATAAATAAATATATATATATACACGTGTGTATAGTCGTATTTTTATTATATATATTTATAACTAAGGGAAAAATACATATTTTCTGGTCATTGTCTAATTTAGAAAAATTAATAGTCTATTTCACTCACTTTTCTATATAGGCTAAGATGATGGGGTTTATAAATCTATTTGAGTTAATTTAAAGAGTGTTTTTGAAATTTTAAATAATTATACATAGATATATATGACAAGGTAGGCCATTAAAATTTTGAGGGAACCACTATGTCTATTTTCTCAAAAAGAACACAATTGTTTTTTTCATTGGTTCATTTGGATATCCTAAAATAATGAATTTTATAAAATTAAATTTTGTACATGGATGTGTGTAAAGTAAATTTAATGAATATTAATGTTTTGGTGCCACAAATATAGTCTTTTGTGAGACCATACACTAGAGTGGGTGTATGATTTCCCTTCAATATGAGTAATTTAATATAAATTCATGTTTTGAATATGTTCATAACTATGAAATATGATGAAAATCATTGAATTAAATTATATCATTATGAAAATTTGGTGAGATTTTGATGATTAATTCTCATGAAAATATTTAAATAAAAACTATTGTTGGGGATGTGGTTTAAATAATATTTTTCATGTATTAAAAATATTTTTTACTTATTCTCCTTTGAGTTTTTGAGTTGGCCCATGCTTGGGAGGAACCTTGTGATCTTGGAGTAGTTTATGTTGGTTAAGATTGAATTTAAGAGAATTTTGTATCCAAAAATTCTAAAAAACTCCCATGGTAGAAGATATTTTGGACCTTGGATTTCCTTGGTGAAAAATGGGAATGGATATATCTTTCCAAGTACATGGATGTGGGTGTGGGGCTAATCTATAGTTTGGAATTGGTGTAAAATTTAATGAGAAAAGACTTTTCCATGCCTATTCCAAGAAAGAGTGCTTGAGTAAGTAACATGTCAAAAACATCTTGTAAACCACACCACACCCATTTTAGAGGGTATAGTGGGGGAAAATTCCATAAATCTCAAGGGAACATAGTAAGGATAACCATTTTTTCATGGTGTGTTAAAAAATACCATGACCTTGGCTAGGCCGTGGTGCAAGCCATTTTAACAGAGGGATTTCGTAAATAGCCAAATTGAATACCTCCTCCCTTCTTGTGTCTTGACTAAACCAATAGGGAAATAGATAGGGATTATTTATGGGTTATTTAGGGTGGGTTTTAAATGATTCTTAACCCCTATTAATCTAATAAACACTCTTCCTTAACGATTTCTTCATTCTCTGATGATTTTGGATGAACCTAAAAAAACCCTTTGATTATTGAGTTTTTTGATCAATTATCATTGGTTTATTCCTATTTTAGGATTATCTTGTCACACCATTGATAAATATAAGGCCTTATATCATCCTTGTTCACCGATGCTTCTGGTTTTGGGTGATTAGATGAAGGAATTTGGAAAGTCTCTTTGTTTGGACTATTTTATTCCCTTCTTTATTTTTAAAACTTAGAGTGATGTTATTTTGTATTAGATGATGATTTATTATTTCTTATAGTGAGGTAATTACAGCTTTAATTTATTGAAACCTTCTTGAGGATAAATGTCATTCTAAGACATGTCAACAGTGTTCTCTTAGTGACTTCTCCTCTAGTTTCTATCTAAGAGAAGCTGATTATTTTTTCCTCCAATCAAGCTTAGATTCTAAAACTATAATTAGTTGTAATTAGGTAGGTTTTTATAGCCCTTGGACTGTTATTCAATGTGTCATCCTATAGAAACTCTTTATTTAATGTGAAATCATTTTTAGGAGTTCTTAGAAAGATATCTTGTTCCATTTGGTGTTTGAATGTGGTATGAGAGATGATACCCCTGAAGAACCTTGACATTAATATTAAGAAAATTTAAGTAGGAGGTTCTTTAATATATTTTTGGTTCTTGTATTAACTTTTTTCCATTGTATAATTCTTATGCTGGCATACTTTGATGTGTGTGCTTTATTATGATCTGATGTGGGTGTGTGCATAGCCTGTGAGATCAATTTATGATACCTGTTTCCATGAGTATTTTTTTAGCTTATTTATTCTTGTTAAATGTTTATAACATGTTTTTTATATTTCTAAAATTTTCTTATGATGATATTATATGATTTGATTTTCATGTTCTACCCAATTATGTGGGTTAACAAGACTTTAGAGGTATTGTTCTTGGTGATCGGAATAGGTGGACCATCATGACATGGTTATCCCTTAGAGTGAGAGTGTTCATGAATTGTGATGATAGTGAATATTGACCTAATTACAAGGTAGGTATATAAGGATTACTTGTGGATGCTTTTTGATTCACTTGATGCTTAGTGGGTGCTAAGTAACATGTTTACTCGAGGCCTAGTGGATGCCAAGTTACATGAGCACTCGATGCGTAGTGGATGTTGAGAACATGAATCACCTAATACCAAGTGGTTTTCAAGTATCTTATTCACATGATCTAAAGAAATCTTTTTACTAGACTTTTGGATAGTTCTTGGTCACATATGATTTTGTGATATTCCTTCCAGTATAGAGTCTAAACATGAATGACTAGGGCTTGTGGTTGTTTGGTTAACACATGGGTTCTCAATATGTGGTTGTTTTTTTATTTCTTGTGCATTTATTATTATCATGGAATTCAATTTTTATACATGTGCATACTTTTTAGGATTAATTGGTGGTGTCCTATAAGGTTTTTTTTACTCTCACCCTACACGAGCATCTAAATGCATGTGCAGACTTCTTGTATTGGGATCCAAGAAATGGAAAGGGGTTCATGGTAGATAGTTGATTTATGAAGCATGGAGTTAGTGGACGGTCTGGGATAAAATCTGGAGAATACTAAATTTTTATTTACTTATCTACCATAATTATAATCTAGTTTGGATTTCTACTTTGGAATCCCATTTAATTATCTGTATGAATAGTGTTCCATATATTATTTAATCTTATTATTTTTACTCTAATTGATATTAGATTGTTTATATTTATATTATTTGTACAAGAATATGATATTGAGGGTATAGTATCCCCACTGACAGTTTTTGGACATTTGTTACTTGTCAGAAGCATCTTGCATATGGGGAGCCGCACATGAGGTCATTCAAATCTCTGGCTCGGAATGAGTGGTTCAGGATAGGGTGTTAGAAAATGGTATCAAAGCCTATTTTTTGCTCTTTTAATTGGAAAATAACCTAGAACATTGTATAAAGGAGAAATGTTGTGTAAGAATTATATAGAGGAGTCTCCATGTTAAAAACTAATACATGTGTAACAGACCTCTGATTTACCATTAACAGGTTTACTATTACAGTTATATGGGATTTGGGTGCATTCATGCATCTTGAATAGGCATGTAGGATCACATGACACACACACACAAACACACACAAACAGACCCACATATATTGTGTTTTGTATACTTGTTCTTTAATTTAATGAGTTTATGTGTGAAACTATTTATTATAGACTTGTATTATTGATTGAGTGGTGTATATTTTTTTATGCTGTTATTATATATCTGTTGGAATTAATTAGATGAACCTGATTATGCTATTATGTTTTGTATATATATATTTGACTATGACTAACATGAAGGTATGGATACCTTAGTCAGTTCTATGGGGCATACCTCAAGTTATGGGTAGACTCATAGGTGAATATTGTTTGATCCCATAGATTGATTCAGATGTATCCTAATGACATCAGTTTTTTCTAATGTTTCCTTCATATTTCAGAATATTTCACCCCGAATAAGACTAATGGGACCAACTTATGAAATGGGTTGGGAATAAATTTATAGGAACGATACCTATATTAAACTACTTGTATTGTCGGAGGGTGAAAAAGAGTATACTCTCGCACTTGCTTCGATGGTGCAGGTAGTAGGCCCACCTCAGCCATGTGTCTTTACTCTTGTACCTTCGTAGGGCAGAGGGGCACTGAGTCCCATTCTTGAATACACCTAAAAATTATAAATATATCATCCAATATCCTTTCATGAAACCGGTATGCCACAACATTCATATGTCTAGATAGACATCATCGAGGGTGTGTTTGACCACATTGATACACCTAAGGATAAGAGTGAAAAGTTTTAATTGTTCTTGTTATAGGGTACCACCAAGAGATGATAGGGTGTTATGAGATAGGGCAGAAGATATGAGGGTCTGACCTAGGAGGACTTCAAGGAAGTATACTTTGTGGGGTTTGTTCCCGATACATTAAATATGGAATGAGTATTAGAGTTAATGGACCTATAATAGGAGTCTAGGAAATTATCTGCATAATATTATCATTTCAATTAGATACTTCTATTTACTCCTATATTAGCTAAAAATAATGCATAGAAGTCTAGGATGATCAACATCAGTATGCTTCCTAATAACAGGTGAATGGTTCAGAACATTGAATTAGTGATACACCCTGGGGTTCTATGAAAGGTATTTACTATCAAGAAGTTGGTCTCCTTACACCCTTCAATACTTAAGTAGGTGACCTCTTACTAATATGATTAGTTCCTCTTATGGTAGTGGGAATAGGAAGACTAGGGACTTTAATTAGGATAGTGGTATACCAATGGAGTATAGTTTATCTTCTTTATTTTCTCTAGGAGGAGTACCACAATACTTAAAAAATGGGAAGGATGGTCCTTACCATAGGATATTCACAACACATCAGAGTTAGTATTGTAATTGAGGAAATATAGGGAATCTCTAGTAGTTTTTTTTCTAAATCTATGTGGATAAGTTTCCAAAGAGGGTCAAATAATATGTGTTCAGAGAATGAGGGATTGAGCCAGGGTCCTCAATATAAACTCATATGATGATGACTAAGGAAGGTTCAAAATATCTTGGATAGGGTTATGTGGATGAGGAAGGATGAGTTTATATAAGGTATTAGACTCTAAGAGATGGTGGCGAGGGACCATATACTATTCAAGGTACTGTCTTGATCACTTATACATTTTTTACTACATAGTTTGCTACCAGTTCTTCCCATTCCTATATCACTACACAAGTTAGCTGGAATTGACTTACCAGTCAATTTATCCTCTGAGTTACTTTCCCTCTATACACCATTAGGTATGAAAGTGGACCATCTTCTATGATTCTCAGAGTATTGTATAATCATTTATGGTTATGGACATCTGTGGGAATTTATGATTCAAAAAATGGAAAACTTTATTGTGTTTCTCAGTATAGGTTGGTTGAGTAGATTCCAATATCACATTGATTTATATTGGATATGGGTATCATTTAAATTTCCCAAGTGAGAGAAGTATATGATGACTAGAGAGTGGGAACTGGGAGTAGGTAGTATTGGTCCAGACTTGACTCATTTTGGGATGCTCATGGTGAATATTTCTAGATTTTTTATTTTATAAGGATAAATGGCTTCCACCTCATCTCTTTCTCATGTCGTAGATCTATATCAGGATGTCTTACTAGACGAATTTTCATGAATTCACCTTAATATAGGAGTTTAATTTGAGATATTATTATATGAAACTGACCAAGTTGAAGTATCTTAACATAAAAATTGAGGAATTGGAGAAAAATTGATTTATCTGACTGAGTACTTCCCTTTAGGGTGAATATATTTTGTTCACTAAATTCATATTATAATTTTCAACTCTATGTAGATTATAGGAATCTGATTTAGGTGATTATAAAGAACATATATCCTTTCTGTTATTATTTTAATTTATTTTAAATACTTTAACGATTTTATTTTATATGTTTTTCTAAATTTTTTCACTTTAAAATATTATTAAATTATCAAGTGTTTTCATTAATTAATAAATTTTTAAAAATAATGTTTTAATAATAGTTATGTAATTGTTTTTATGAATGTTTTAATAATACTTCATGTTATTAATTTTACATAAGTTTATTTATATAAACAATTTGTCCATTCTTATGAGGAACCTTGGAAATCCCTTAACCACATAGGGGACCTCTTAAGGTCAATCCTATGGGAATTCCATCCTAAGGAAGTCTCACATGGAGTATTTGTTTTTGGGTGTGCATAGTGAAAACTTAATCACCTGAGGTCCCGTGTATAATGCCCCCCAAATCACGTCCAAAGGTCCATAGGTGGGATAGTTCATTCACTGGTCCCATAGTCCCATGTGTGTGTGAGTTGTATTTTTATTTTAAGGGATCTTCAAAACATTCTATTTATTATACCACTAGTCTACCATATATTCATTTTGATGTGGGATAGGGAAGAATGTTCACTGTTCACCCAAGTTAAAAAATATTGGTTTTATCATGGCCATAATATCTATTTTATCCCATCCATCTGATGACTTTATTTTCTACCATGGTCACATTTGAACTCCCAAAAATACTTGTAATTGACTTTCTATCTTATTTCATGGATAAACATTGACCTCTAGTTCACCGATGGTCATCCCAAACCCTCCAATGATTTTTAACCAATCTTCTTTGAGCTTGTAGGTTTGTTTCGAATGGTATTAGATTTTTGTTCATCGTTAAACTTTAGAAATATCACTATATATTTTGTTTATTCAAGTTTCAACTGTTAGAACATCATCTTCTTCTTCAGCCTTCCATATTTTTGTCTCTTGAGTTATTCCTATGTCGACGACATTTCATCGTTTATTACCCTATTAATTGATCAACTAAGTCACCATTGGATACCAATAATGGGTCAGAATTCACCATTATAAAATACCAATGGTGATTCACGTGTCACCATTGGAACCCAACTGTGGGTTAATGGGCTACCACCAGACATCAACGGTGGGTCATGTTACTCACCATTGGACATCAATGATGGGTTATCCTTGCCACATAGTTTTTTATTCTATGTAATATATGAACTTGGTAAAAAATTTGTTAATCTTCCATAAAACCACTTCCATCTTCATTTTGTTTTATGTATATATATTCCTTTATATTTGAAATTAAATTTATTCTTATAGCATAATGTTCTTCAAGATATAACATGATATCCTCTATTAATCATGTGTTGCTAGTCTCTTGGTTTTAAAGATTTATCCAGTTCATCAGAATTATTTTTGTAGTTGATTTTACTTTTTTTTTTCAAGTGAAAATCCTTGGTAGAAGCTCTTGAAGATCCAATAGGAGCTCTCTCTTATTCAATTAGATTATAGAAATTTTAATCATGCTATTTGAAGTTATCTTATTTCTTATTAGTTGATTTTATCATCTATTTATCATCTTATGTTTACGTAGCTACTTTGAGTGATTTAATTCTTAGGTATCACCTTAATTGTTTCGTTAGTAGCACTTATTTGTGTAATAGATGTATTTTTTTCTTGTATGAAGTCTATTTCTTATTTAATTTTCATTTTATTATCATCTGCTATTTATTTATCTTATTTGGAAATAATTTTCACTATGTCGCTGTAGGAAACTTCCATCAGTAGGTCATGAGTCACCATTGGAAATATTCAATGGTGCACCATGAGTCACTGTTGGCCATCCAATGGTAGGAAATTTTTGATGGACTATTATAGATCCAGTTGTTGCTTATTATCTTGATTTAATTTTGTTTTGTTTGGTTGTTTTTATTTTTTATTAGAATTGAAATAAGAGCTTATACTCCATTAATCCACCATTGGTCATCTCCAATGGTAGGTCAGGAGCCACCACTCTCTATTTTAAGAGGTCGGTAATGGGTCTCTATTAGATAAAAATTATTTGTAAAATTTAATTTATTATGTCAATTTTTGTTACAAAAATAAATTATTTTTTCAAAATATTTATTATTTTTTGTTTGAATATATATGGAGTATGTAAAAATATTTGTAATAATATTTGATGTCCATTTATTCATGTAGTTTGATATTCATATAATTATCTATTTTTCAATATTTTTTTTATATAAATAATCTAAATATTTGTATATCTATTTAATTTTTTTATAATCATGAATTATTTACAAATGATTTTATAACTATTAATTGATTTATATTAATATTTCATTAAGAAATATAAAGTCCAATTGTATATTTATGTTTTTAGCCGATCTTTAATAAAAAGTTAACATTAATTTTATTTTATTATTATACACTAACAAGATTCATGAAGATATTAGATATGTACATTCTCCTTGAATATCATAGTTTTAATAATAGGGGATATCTCTTCAAGGATTAAAATACATCCAATTCTAGAGTCATTTGTGATGTCCCGGTTCCGGGAGCCACTCAGAGGCGCCCCATACCCAGTTGGTCACATGGCCTCAAGTGCATTTCCCCAAACGCCAGAGGCTGCCGACTAGTAGCGAGGGCCTTGGGTGGGATGGTGGGGAAACTATGCCCTCATTGGCAGAGTACACAATAGAAAAGAGAAATAATAAACAACGCATACAATAGCAGAAAAGTTAACAATCCATACAAAAGTAAACATCAGAAGGATAAAACAATAAACAACTAGAGCAAACTTATATATAAATGATGCATGATACATATGTCTAGGAAAACATCCAAACCAGTCACAATGCTGGAAATACAAACAGTACTAAAAACAAGTTCAAAATAAAGTTTAATGGATCCAGAGCATCGCAAGCCTCGACTTGGTCCCATGTTCTCCTACTCTAAATGCAATCAAGTACCTGAAGTCGAAAGGCGCTTTCCCTTATCTATACCTACAATAATATAATCTTTTTGGGCCCAAAAGCATGACCCAAAAAGGGTATGAGACTAAATCCCAGTAGGCAACCACCCGAAGATCTGTGCCTAACAGTCAGTGAGTATATGGTAGGTAAAGTACAATAAACAGTAAACAGTAAGTAGTAAATAGGATGATACACAGTAGGAAAACAAGTCACATATCAACAAGCAACAGAGAATCAAAAAATAACAACAACAAGAATAATGCTGGTAAGTAGTCACATCCATCCCCTCTGGTCCTATCCAAGAAGTACCAACAACCCTCTGGGCAGTACACTCAACCTAACGCCTCTGGTTTGGCCATACAAAATTATAATACTATCTGAGTAAGCACTCTCAGTCAATTCCCCTTATAGTCTAGGGTAGTCAGGGACTCTCTAAGGTAGATCACATGGTCTAATTCCCTTATATCCCCAAGGTCTAGAGAATCTATGAGGAAGCTGACTCAGTAAATTCCTCCTATAGCCTCAGTTTTATCAGAGGCTCTCTGAGGAAGCTGACTTGGTCAATTCCTCCTATAGCTTGGAATGGTTTAAGGAAATTCAAACAAACAAAGACTCTCTGAGGAAGCTCACTCGGTCTATCCCCTTATAGTATATAAAGATAAAGACTCTCTGAGGAAGCTCACTCAGTCTACCCTCCTGTAGTCTATAATAACCAAGACTCTCTGGGAAGCTCTCTCAGTTTATCCCCTATAGTCTATAAAGTCCAAGACTCTCTGAGGAAGCTCACTCGGTCTATCTCCTTATAGTCTATAACACTAGGTTCTATCGGCCCCGTGACAGTCAGTGCATAATAATGATATAAGGGAAAAGTAAACCTACAGAGCTACTTGGATAACCAGTCTACATCATAACAAGCAATGTCAGGGAACATCAGTCCATCCTACGGTCATAAGGCATGGAAAACAGGTATAACGGCCAATAGGCTAAACAAGACCAAAAGGTTGTAAATAGAACAAGGAATGGGAAAAATATCTAAGCTTAGAAATTATCCTTATACACAGCCAAATTACCTCTACACAAGCTTACAAGCAAGGAAGAAAAAACTAGGTGCAAAACAGTAAACACGCAATACCCCGTTTGCAGGTATTGGTGGAAGTTTCACATAAAACTCAAAGGCTTCGAACGAAAAGGCACAAACCACCTACCTTGGTACTAGGAGATTGATATAATTGAACCACGAGGCCTGAATCTCCTTAGAATGACATAGATATATGAAAACACACAAAAAGTTCAATCCATGATAACTTGAAAAATAGGAGGAATTGGAAAATGAAGCTCTAGGAGAAAGAAGAGCTTACCGCTGCAGTTCCAACACAATTGAAATCTGTCGCTTCAAAGAACAGACCGAGGTGTGGGGGCTTTGAGATGATCCACGGCCGTACCCTCGCTCTAGGTCTAAGAAGCTGGAGAAGAAGACATTTCTGGGGTTAAGACGTGACCCTGGTCCCTTTACTGAAGAAAATAAAGTACATGGCGTGTACTTTTGGAGTACATGGCATGTACTAGGCTTTTCCATACTCTGTATTAAGCGGCCTCCACATCACCCCCACATGGCCGTGTGTGTGGCCATGACATGGCTAGCACACGGCCTCGAGCAGCATCAAAGTACACGGCGTGTACTTATAAAGTACACGATGTGTACTTCAAAAATTTCTAGAAACTCCTCTTTTCTCAAAAACTATAGAAAAAGGAAAAATATACTTGAAACGAATGTCCGAGTTCTTAAAAACTTCCCTCCTTAAAGAAATTCGTCCCCAAATTTCACTAGCAAGGCATGAAAGAAGAAACCCCGAACAGCTCCGGCCACTACGATCATACATCAGCCTCCCCCTCCCAAGTCTCGTCCTGTACTCGTCTTACTTCCATAGCACCCATACCAGAGGAACAGACCGGCCACAGAGAACCTTCGTACTGCAGTCAAAAATCTGGATATGATGCTTTTCAAATGATGCATCCACTTCAAGCTTAACCTACTTAGGTTGAAAGACATGATACAAGTATGAAAAGTAATGTCAGAGTTAAGAAATGTGGAAGACATCATGAATAGCCCGGTACCTCTGAGGTAACTGCAAACGATAGGCAACCGGACCAACTCTATCCAACACCTCAAATGGCCTGACGTACCATGGTGAAAGATTACCCCGTCTCCGAATCCTCTTGTGTCCCAACCTCGGTGTGACACATAGGAAAACCTGATCCTTGGGCTTGAACTCCAGAGGTCGTCTCTGCTGATCAGTATAAGACTTCAGCCGGGACTGTGCCGTAGCCATCCTCTTCTGAATAAACTCTATCTACTCTGAGGTCTCCTGAACAAGACAAGGTCCCAGCAAAGCTGCCTCTCCTAACTCCATCCAGCATAAAGGTGATCGGAATGGCCTACCATACAAAGCCTCATAAGGTTCTATCTGAATAGTCACATGAAAACTGTTGTTGTTGTTGGCGAACTCCACAAGATGTATATGCTTCTCCTAAGAACCTCCAAAGTATAAAATGCAAGCTCTGAGCATATAATCAAGCATCTAAATCGTATGCTCGGACTGTCCATCTGTCTGGGGATGGTATGCTGTACTCAGAAGTACCTGTGTACCCAAAGCCTTCTAAATCCTCTGCCAGAACCGAGAAGTAAAGTGCACATACCTGTCTGAAACGATGGAGTGTGGAACTCAATGCAGACGTACAATCTATCGGATGTATAATCATCCTAGATCATCAACACTGAAGGTCTCCTTAATTGGAAAGAAGTGAGAAACCTTCGTGAGTCTGTCAATGACAACCCATACTGGGTCATTACCTCGAGGAGACCTTGGAAACCCTGTCACGAAATCCATCAAAACATCATTCCACTTCCACTCTGGAATGGGTAACTGCTGCAAAAGACCTGCTATTCGCTGATGCTCTGATTTCACCTGCTGACAAGTAGAACATATCATGAAAAAACCAGCAACAACTCTCTTCATACCTAGCCACAAATACTAGCGGTGTAGATCATGATACATCTTGGTGACGCCAGGGTGAACTGCCCAAACTGAGGAATAAAAGTCACGAATCAGATCCTCGCGTATGTATGTTGGCACCCATACGCATCCCTGGAATCACAGGATCTCATCCTCACTTATAGTCCACCCAGGAATAGGGTCCTATCCCGACACACTCTCCCGCAGGACTAGCCCTTCTGAGTTTGATAGCTACCTCATCCATACCCAATCGAGAAGAGTAGAGGTAATAGCCACATAAGAAAGAAACATCTACCCCTGACTGTCGTCCACTTCCAAATTCATCTCAGAGAATAAATCCATAAGCTTCCACTCACTGTTGGCCTCATAAGCTGCCTGAATCTGAGTTCTCTTACTCAACATGTCAGCCACTGCATTGCCTTTCCCAGGTGTATAGGCAAGTTCAAAGTTGAAGGACTGAAGATACTCAACCCACTCGCGTTGTTTTAGATTCAGATCACGCTGAGTGAAGATGTACTTGAGACTCTTGTGGTAGGTGAACACCACAAAGTGCTCTCCTAGAAGATAATGTCTCTAACAGTGTAAGGCCTGAACAACCTCTGCCAACTCGAGATCGTGCGTCGGGTAATTCCTCTCTTGTGGCCTGAACTGTCGAGACCCGTATGCAACGAATCCATCTCCCTGCATAAGCACGGCTCCCAGCCCATTACCTGAAGCATCACAGTAAACATTATAGCTCTAGCCCATCTCTAGAAAGACTAGTATCAGTGCTGACGTCAAACTCCCTTTCAACTCCTGAAAGGCCGACTCACAAGAATCTGACTGTAAGAACTTCACCCCTTTCTTGGTTAGGCCTCTCAGTGGTGCTGCTATGCATGAAATGTCCTGTATGAAATACCTGCAGTATCCAGCTAGCCCTAGAAAACTCCACACCTTAAAGAAATTCTTTGGCTGCTCCTAGGAAACTACTGCCCTCACTTTCTCTGGATCTACTCATACTCCTGTATCTAAGATAAAATGACCCAAGAAGTGAATCTGGTCCATCCAAAAGTGGCATTTCGAGAGATTAACATATAACTGATGCTCTCTCAGTGTACTCAAAATGATCTCAAGAAGGGTAGCATGGTTGTGTCGAGTGTGATAGTACACCAAGATGTCTTCCATGAAAACCACTACAAAGGAATCCAAATATGGATGGAACACTCGGCTCATCAGTGCCATGAAAACTGCAGGTTCTTTTGTGAGACTGAGTGGCATAACCATATACTCATATAGACCATACCTGCTTCTGAAAGCTGTAAGAGGTATATCAGATGGTCTAACGTGCAAATGATAATAACCGGACCTCAAATTGATCTTGAAGAACACCTGGGATCCTCTAAGTTGATCAAAGATGTCATCGATCCTAGGCAAGCGATATCGGTTCTTGACCGTCAACTGGTTCCTCTTTTGATAATCCACCCAAAGCTTAATGGTACCGTTTGCCTTCTTCGCAAACAGGGAAAGCGAACCCCAAGGAGAAGTACTGGGTTGGATGAAACCCTTTACCTTCAAATCCTCAAAATGCTTCTTGAGCTCCTCTAACTCAGGTGTAGCCATCCAATAAGGTGGAATGGAAACCAGTGCCAGTCCTGGCACAAGATCAATCGAGAATTATACCTCACGTTCTGGAGGCAAACCTGAAAACTCCTCTAGAAAGACATCTCTGAAACGATCCACCACTAGAGGAAAGTCTAACTGTGAAGTCCCCTGGTCATCCAGATATAGACTGGAAATCTGGTCTGTAACTCCTCCAAGACCTTGATGCTCGGGTCCTACTCAAATTTCCTGGACATCCCACTCACCTCTATAAAGAAAGGATCCAACTTCAGGTGATACGAAACTCACCCTGCAGCGATAAATGTCAACGACTGCCTGGAAGGGAACTAGCCACTCCATTATGAGAATGGCATCATAACTCTTCATCTCCAGGACATAGAGGCCCCATAAGAAGTGACACCCTGAAACCTCAAGAGACCACTCTCTACACTGACGTATGCTAACCGCTCTAGTCCCCAACGGTGTGTCTAGAATCAAAGTGTCGACAGAGGAAAAGATGCAGAGCCCAAGGATCTCCACAACAATAATAGAGATAAAAATCTGCGTAACACCAGTATCGAAAAGAGCTGAAGATAAATATGAGGCTACTAAGATCGTACCATGAACTATAGAAGGGTCGGGATCCTGATCCTGATGGGTCTACTCCACTTCAAATGTTTGGCCTGTACCGCGGCCCTCTGACCCTAGCTGACCACTCTGAGCTGATCTACACTATTGTTGCTGGTAACCTGGTGACTGATCACCAATGCCACGACCTCCAAATCCGCCCAAACGGCCAGAAGAACTCTAGTTCCCAGATTGGTGAGAAACTGGTGATGCATCTCCTATACATGAGGTTATAGAATAACCCCTACCACCAACTGTAGGTGAGAAAATTTGAAAAAAATGCAGAAGATGACCCATCTTACTGCAAGATCGGCACTCCATCGGGTCTCTCTAGCACTAAGGCCTATTTTGTCTGCTCCTCCCGCATTGGTAGCATACTACCTGGCTGCCCGAAGATACATTCCGCCTACTATGATCTCCTCAACCAGACTCCCTGTGGTGCTTCCTACCATTAGTATGAGGAACATTGACTCTAGATGTCGAACCACCCTGGCTCACTATTCCAGAATCCATCAGATTGCGCTCTGTGATCTACGCCTGGTTGACGATAGAGGATATCAAAGACAACCTGACAATTTTTACCTAGGAATAGATATCTTTCCTGAGACCATCCTCAAACTTCCTAGCTAAGAACAAGTCATAACCTACTAGAATTGGAATGAAACACTGTATCTCAGTAAAGTGAGATGAGTACTCCATAATAGAATGAGTACCCTGCTCCAGATTCATAAACTCCCAGGCTCGATCGGCCCTCAAAGTCTCCAAGTAGAAGTAATCAAAGAAGATGCGCCAAAACTCATCCCAAGTAAAGCTCTGCTAGCACCCTGACTGTGAGATCACCTCCCACCACCTCTTGGCGGAGTCTCGGATATAGGTTGTGAGCTTCATCCTCTTGTCTGGAGGTACCTCTAGATGCTCAAAAATTGTGAGTGTGGCCTCTGTCCATGAATCTGTAGCCAAAGTTCCTCCTCCCCCTGTGAGGGTGGGAGGATGCTACTACTGGAAAACCCGCGTCAACTCTACCATCAACCAGGCAGGGGGTAGTGCTCCCTGAAAGGTCTGCATCATCCTCAGAAAATCTTCACTAAACTGCACATTGGCGCCTGTAACTGGTATAACTGCTGGTGCCAAGGCTGGCACAACAGGAGGATCTACAGGAGGTCCCTGATCGGCCATATCCGGTGTCTGATCACCGTCTGGTAGCTGACGTACTACAGGAGGACGTCTCAGTGGCATAACTCTGAAAAGTCAAAAGCACACCTTAGATCAGGATTATCAAAGACTGAGAACACCAGAGTACAAGATGGGAAACAGGATAAATAAACATTCAAGCTTTATGAAACATGACTACATGACATGTATAAAAACTACACGACATGTTATCTAAAGCCACTCACATGGGTGTGTACTTCTACCACAATTGGTCATGTAACGCCCAACCCACATGGCGTGTTGTCCCCATACACGGTGTGTACTTGAACTGTATTCCCCTGCCCGAGTCTCCTTACATGGCTAACCCACACGGTCCTCTTAATCCTAGACTACACGTCGTGTATGAACTTCACAAGGCATGTACTAGACAAGGTTTCAATGACCCATGTTGTTAGTTACACGACCGACAACATGGTTCACTCTACATGGTGTGTACCATGGAAACAAATTGTGTACTTGAAGGTTTTCCCTGAATCGGGTTGTTTGTGACATGGCCAGGTTCATAGGACATAATGCATGGCATGTGAAAACAAGACACAACGTGTAAAGTCCTAGTTTATCTGATTGTGTCATTAGACACACAAGTATACACACGGTCACTACAACACAGCGTATACTTACCGTACACGGCGTGTTCCTGAAGATTTCCCACATCCCCATGTTTCTGTCCACACAGTCAGTGACACGTTTTAAAAATTACACGGTGTGTATTTCAAAAGTACACGTCGTGTATTCTGGGTTTTTCCAGGCAGTAGCTTAGAAACATCTCTGAAGCCCAGAGAAAACAGAAAACAAGAATGAAGGTGCCAAATTACGATCTGTAAGGGCCCATACTCCCTGTAAATCAAATCTAGGAATCTCCTACATATCATATACAAGGGAAACAAGTCAATGATCCACCAAATTCCGATTCATGAGGGCCCATAACACCTCAAGAATCAAAATTTGGCATTCATTCCAGTAAATCTATACACAAACAATACCCTATCAAGCAGCAGGTATTTCTATCAAGGAAACTATCTCAACAACATGCATATTTTACACCTCATCAATCACAATAACATGAAATTACTAATGCATCCTAGATGGAATGGAAAAAATGCATGACATGTGATTCCTAGAAAGTGAATATACGATGAATGAGATGACATACCCTCATCACATCAGGTTGCGACATAAATAGAACCACAATAACAACAACGGTAACAACATAGAGCACGTGAATCACACAATGATGAAATAAAATCAACTGTAAAAGTACAAACCAATAAAACTAAAATAAATGAGGTAGTATGGTTTTTACTGATATACGGGTTAGCTACTCCTGAGAACAACTTATTACCAAGTACCTATTCCATCCCATCCCTTGCCATAGGCTTTAAATAGTAAGTCAAGAGAAAATAATACCTTTGATACCACTTTGTAACGTCCTTGTTCTGGGAGCCACCTAGAGGTGCCCCGTACCTAGTTGATCACATGGCCTCAAGCAAATTTCCTCGAATGCCAGAGGCTGCTGAATAACAACAAGGGCCTTGGGTGTGATGGTGGAGAAACTATGCTCTCCTTGGCAGAGTACATAGTGGAAAATAGAAACAATAAACAATGCATAGAATTGCCAAAAAGGTAAAAATCCATACACAAGTAAAAAATGGAAGGCTAAAACAATAAATAACTTGAGAAAAATTATATATAAATGATACATGATAAATATTTCTAGGAAAGTAGTCAAACCAGTCACAATGCTGGAAATACAAACAGTACTAAAAACAAGTTCAAAAGAAAGATAAATGGTTCCTCAGCATCGCAAGCCTCGGCTTGGTCCCGTGCTCTCCTGCTCCAAATGCAATCAATTACCTGAATTCGAAGGGATCTTGCCCTTGTCTATACCTACAACAGTATAATCTTTTTGGGACTAAATGCATGAACCAAACTGGGTGTGTGAATAAATCCTAGTAAGAAACCACCTGATGATCTATGCCTAACAGTCAGTGAGTATATGGCAGGTAAAGTATAGTAAATAATAAACAGTAAGCAGAAACTAGGATGATACACAGTAGGAAAAAAAATCCATAGATCAACAAGCAATAAAGAATCAACAGCTAACCACAATAGGAATCACTATGGGAAGTACTCATAGCCATCCCCTCTGGTCCTATCCAAGAAGTACCAACAACCCTCTGGGAAGTACACTCAGCCTAACCCCTCTGGTTTGGTCATATGAAATTATAAGACTCTTTGAGGAAGCACTCTAATTCAATTCCCCTTATAGTCTAGGGTAGTCAGTGACTCTCTGAGGTATATCACGTGGTCTAACCCCCTTATAGACCCAACTTCTAGAGACTCTCTGAGGAAGATCACTTGGTCAATTCCTCCTATAGCCTCAGGTCTATCACAGACACTCTGAGGAAGCTCACTCGGTCAATTCCTCCTATTTCCTGGAATGGTTTAAGGAAATTCATACAAACAAAGACTCTCTGACGAAGCTCACTCGATCTATCCTCTAATTATTTATAATGCCCAAGACTCTCTAAGTAATCTCACTCAGTCTACCCTCATGTAGTCTATAATAACCAAGACTCTCTAGGAAGCTCACTCAGTCTATCCCCTATAGTCTATAAAGTCCAAGACTCTCTAAGGAAGCTCACTCTATCTATCCCCTTATAGTCTATAACACCAGGTTCTCTCAACCCCGTGCCATTCAGTTCATAATAATGCTATAAGGCCAAATTAAACCTATAGAGCTACTTAGATTACTAGTCTACATCATAACAAGTAATGTTAGGGAACAACAGTCCATCCTATGGTCACAAGGAATGGAAAATAGGTATAATGGCCAATAGGCTGAACAAGACCAAAAGGTCCTAAATAGAACAAGGCCTGGGAAAAACATCCAAACCTAGCAATTATCCTTATACACAGCCAAATTACCTCTAAACAAGATTACAAGCAAGGCAGTAAAAAGAACAGGGGAAAAACAGTAAACACACAATACCCCATTCGCGGGTATTGGTGGAAGTTGCATGTAAAACTCAAAGACATCGAACAAAAAGGCACAAAACACAGACCTTGGTACTAGGATATTGAGATACTTGAACCATGAGGCCTGAATCTCCTTATAACATCATAGATCTATGAAAAAACACAAAACATTCAATCTAAGATAACTTGCAAAAGAGGAGGAATTTGAAAAAACTCTAGGAGAAAGAAGAGGTTATCGTTATGGTTACAACGCAATCGACAATGGTCGATTTAGAGATCGAACGAAGTCATGGGGGCTCAGAGAAGATTTGCGGCTATACACTCACTCTCAGTCGAAGAATCTAGAGAAGAAGATGTTTTTGGGGTTAAGGCACGAACCCGGTCCGTTTAATGAAAAAAAGAAAGTACATGACATGTAATTTTGGAGTACACGGCGTGTACTAGGATTTTACATACTTCGCATTAAGCATCCTCCACATCACCCCTACATGGCTGTGTGTGTGGCCATAAAACACCCATCAAACGGCCTCGAGCGGCATCAAAGTACACGACGTGTACTTCAAAAATTTCCAGAAACTCCTCTTTTCTCAAAAACTCCAGAAAAAGGAAAAACATACCTGAAACAAAGGTCTGAGTTCTTACATCATTCATTAATAATTCAATTGTGATACATCTTCTACATTAATACTACTATGAATTGTTCACAATCTTCTAAAACTTATGCACTCTAGATGTGATAACTAAAGGACATCAACTTAGATGTTTTGTTCCGTAAAAGTGATCAACATTCATTTATCTTAAGCTACTTTGACATTCTGATCATCTACTATTTTACATATATTCGTTTCATTCATGTAATATTGTTTCTTTATATATTATTTCTTCATGTTTTGGTTTATGCTTTCCCCATCAAAAGTAGGTCTTGATTTTATATGGCTATTATAACACCCAAAAGTATGTTTAGGTTGAGACTCCTGATCAAAATTCAGGATACAGACTGGGTTAGTATCTTATAAAAAGATGGGGCTATACCTCCAGGTTTTTTAAAAGGTAATGTCTATAATAAGGTTCTCACACCATTAAAATTGAGGTTCTTAGTGGGTACCAATCTCCTCAAGGAGTAGAGAAGTAGAGTGCAAGGATATTTATGATCAAAAAAACTATAAATCTTTTGTTCTTTCAATTTATTTACACTATATCTCAACTCAAGAACATTTCCCTCCCTACAGATTAATATTTTATAATGGAAGATTATTTAAAAAATTGAGTTTGGATCACTAGACCATCATGGATAAGCTATATAAACTACCCATGGTTGATCTAGAGAATCTTGTAGGCAATGAAATGGTATTTTTTTAATTATAATGTTAAAAATATTTTATACTGTACTATAATTAGTAGTGTCTATTTCCATATTTCATCTTGTAATACTTCCCATGAGATATAGTGGATACTTAAAGTGACTCATTATGGCACTAACAAGATGAAGAGAATGATGATAAGAATTCTCCAAGTAGAATACCAAGACATCAATATGGGAGGTGAAGAATCTGTAAAATAGATGTTTTATCTGTTCACTAGTTTCACCAAAGGTATGAGTGGTATTGGAGAAGTCTTTGACAACACAACTCAAGTGGAAAGAGTACTAATATATCTTCTAAAAAGTTTTCATACAAATAAGGTGGCCATTTCTGAGAGTAATAATTTTAAGGATTATACTTTAATTGAACTAATAGGCTCTATATTGTAGTATGAGTTAGAGTTAAAAAATATTACAATTGAGTAGTCTAACAAAATAAATGGTATTTATTTTAAATATAATATTATTGATAACAATAATTCCACTATTTTTGAGTTCTAGGAAAGTGACAATGATATGGCTAACTTTAGTAAGAAACTTTTCAAATTTATGAAAAATAATGACAGAAAGAGAAAGGTTGGAAGGAAGAATAAAAAGATTACAAGAAAGGAAATTCAAGTAACAATAATGATTCATCAGATCTATCATGTGATTAGTGATGTAATAGAAGTCACATCATACCTGATTTCCCCAAGCTCAAACATTCAAAGAAGTAAAATTAAACAAAGAGTAAAGAAAAAATGCTCTTTTTGGAGGATGGGACTTCACAGATAGTTCTTACTTAATTAGTGACTCTAGAAGTGAAAAATAAATAGCTAAAATTTATCTAATGGGTATTACATGTGATGTAGATGATTCTCTCTTCATTAAGTTGACAACTCCTCCAAATTTTTATCTTATTGAAATATATGAAAATGAAAAACAAACTTATTTTGATTCTAAATATAATTCTGATTATCATAAGTCTAGAGTTAAACAATTGATAAAAGAAAATGAAGAATTGTTGAATAGTTGTTTCAAAATTATTGAAAGATATAGAGAATTTAAATATAAAAATAAGATTTAGTGAAAGAAAATGAAAAACTAAAAAGGGAATGTGAAAATGTGAATATAATTGTCTCCTAGAAGAAATAATATAAAAGGAATTTTGAATTTAAGATTTTGAAATTGAAATATGAAAATAAAATACTTAAATAATTAATTGATATTAATGAGAAAGACTAGGATATAAGGTTTAATTTAGTTGTGGGTGATTTAAAAAAAGTTGAAAATGAATATGAGAAATTAAACAAATAAAATAGAAAGGAAATAAAAACAACTTTTGGATCTATTGAAAAAGTATTTACATATTTAGAAACTGTTCAAAAATAGAAGATGGTTATGAAAAATGAATTTGTTAATATTAAATAATATTTATCTATTTTTGTAAAAGGTAAAGAAAAATATGATAAAATGATGCCAATGGTAAAACCAAATAGTAATAAAAAGGGTTTTTGTTATGAAAATTTTACATCATTGAATAAGACTACTTTTGTTAGAATTTCAAAAGGATGTATTTCTACTATAACTCGTTTGAAATGTATAATTAAAGGGAATTATTACAATAAATGCTCAATTAGATTCACTAAATGCTTTGGTTATACTAGAACTGTTTTATGTAAAAATTTTCCTTTAGATTCACCCAGATGTAAATTCTTGAAATCAGTATTTATAGAGAAAAGAACTTATGGTAATTCTACTGAAATTATGATAGCATGGGTATAAAAAATATTTTACTTAAATTTTCTTGGACCTAAGATGGTCACCATATCCAGATAAGTTTTATTTTTTTCCAGCATGCATAATATTTATTTTAATATAATTTGATATGTTTTAAAACAAGATATATAATATATTTTTAATAATAATTTTATTTTTGAATCATGGAATTTTAATTAATTTCTATCTAATTCTATTGTAGAATGTAAAATTGATATATTTTACATAGTAAAAATTTTATTTTGTTTTTATTGACCATACCTTTACTTTTCTATAAAATGTTTTTACATTATTGATTTATCTTTCTCTAAATATTCATGAATTTAGGGGAAGTTACCCATTGTTTGTTAATTGAAATAATATACTACTATGTTTGTTTTAAACAATTATTTAAATAATTATTTTATACAAATATAAAATTCCTTAGTCTGCTTGAAATGATATTTCCACTACTGATCTAGGGAAATTTTTCATTATATTGAAAATATCTTATATGATTTATAATTTAGTTTTTTATGCTTCTTAATTGACATATATTTTGGAATATAAATTTATTTAAATAATCAATTAATCCAAAAATTGATTTCATTTTAGCAATAAAATTTAATTTTTTGATTTGTTTTTAATCAAATATTATTATTCTTAAGTTCAGGGGGAGTTTGTTTTTTTAAAACCCTTAAAGAAAATAAATTATTCATTTCTCTTGGAAGCATATTTTTTTATAAATCTACTATTGAAAATCTTTTTTATTTGTTTATTGAATGTAAATATACTGTGTAATATGTAAGTTTTTGAAGTTATTATTCAAGAAGGTTGGATTTTTGATTTGTTTTGTAGTAATGTCTTGTTCTGATAAATAATTTTCACTGTTATTAAATGTTAAGCAGTTCATATTTTTTTAAATTGCAATTGTTAAAACTTTTTTCTCTATTTTATATATCTAATTCTTGAATTTTCTCAAAATTAAAGTTTCACTTCATGAAAATATACTATTTTATCCCTTTAAAGTTTTTTAAATTTTAAAGGGAGCCTTTTTCATATAATATTTTTAATGTAATTTTTGGAAAATTTCTAAAATGGGGAGTTTTTTATTGAAAATTAAATACATGTTTTATTTTATAATTTAAAAAAGGGGTAGTTTGTAAGTATTTGAATTTGTTTTTAATACTTTAACATTTTAATTATATATTTTTTGATAAATTTCAATCCTTTATCATCTTATTAAATTATATAATTTTTTTAATTAATTATTTATTTTTTAATTATAATGTTATAATGATAGTTGTGTAATTTTTTTTGAGAATATTATTGGTTAAAATATTTTACTAAAACTTAATGTTATTATTTTTTACTTAAGTTTATTTTCATAAAAAAATTTCCATTCATATGAGGAAAATTAGCTAGCCATCGACCACATAGGGGACCCTTTAAGGTCAACCCCATGGGATGGACAACCTAGGGAAGCCTCACAAGTAGGATTTGTTTTTTTTTGCGTGTGCATAGAGAATGGTTAATCACATGTGGGCCCATGTATATGGTCCCTATAGTGTGCATGTAGAAGCATATGTGGGATAGGTTTCCCGTTGTGCCCATAAAACCATGTGTGTGTGAATTTTGATTTTATTAGAAGAAAGATTCAATGTATTTTATTTATTTTATTTCTTGATCATCTTGTGTTTGTTTCAATGTGAGAAAATGAATAATGCTCACTATTCACCTATGTTAAAAATATCAATTTGATTGTGTCAATCCGACCTATTTTATTCCATTTGTACAATCTCTTTATTTTCTCCCGTACTATCATTTAAATCCCACATGTTCTTTTATTTGATTTTATATCTACTTCCTCAGCCAACCGCCGACCTCTAGTTCCCCAGAAGCCTTCACATAAACTCTGATGATTTTTAACCAAACTTCTTTGAGCTCACATGTTTTTTTAGTTGGTATCAAAAGTTTATTCTTATTTGAACATTAGAATTACTGTGTATTTTGTTTCATTAAGTTTCAATAGTTAGCTCATCATATTCTTCTTCGGCCTTCCATATTTTTTTATTCTATTTATTCCTATTTAGATTGTAGGTCGTCGTTCCTTCCCCTATTGGTTGATTTATTGAGTCACCATTGGATACTAATAGTGGGTCATGAGTCACCATTGAAAAATACCAATGGTGAGACATTAGTCACCTTTGGAACCCAATGGTGGGTCAATGAACTACCACCAGACATCAATAGTGGGTCATGTTACTTACCTTTGGAAATAAATTATGGTTTATCCTTTCCCCTCAGTCATTTATTCTCTATTGGTAAAGAACTTGTGAGAAGATTTATTAAGATTCCACAAAAGAAATTCTATATTCATTTCAGTTTCTGTATTTATTATCCTTTATGTTTTCAATTAATTCTATTCTTTTAGAAGAAGGCTATTCAAGCTCCAATAGAAGCTCCTCCTTCATTCATAAGCAGTAGGTGTATTTGCTTTAATGTTTTATCTAGTTCTTCAAAATTATATTTTCAGTGGTTTTTTATTCTTCATTTTGAAAACCCTTAGTAGAAGATCTTCAAGCTCCAACATGATATATCCCTTCATCTGTTAGATTGAAGCAATTTTATTCTTGCTATTTTAAGTTATCTTATTTTTAAGTAGATTATTTTATCATATGTTTATCATCCTTTGTTTATGAAGCTACTTGGAGTGATTTAATTTTCTAGTAGAACTTTCATTGTTTTGAAAGTATATTTGATGTACCATTTATTTATGTACTAGATATATTTATTTATTTATAAAGTTGATATCTAGTTTAATTTTTAGTTGATTATCATGTGTTGTTTATTTTTCTTGTTTGGAAACAATTTTCACTAAATCACTATTGGAAACTTCTAATGGTTGTTCATGAATCTCCACTGGAAATCTCTAATGGCGAGTCTTGAGTCACCATTGGAAACCTAACAGTAGGAAGTTTTTTTTATTTTTTCTTATGAAACCTTTGGTTACTTAGTATCATGATTTAATTTTTTTTCGTTCGATGATTTTATTTTTGATTAAAATTGGAATAGTATATTATTCACTGTTAATCTACCATTGGACATCTCCAATGGTAGGTCATAACCCACCACTATCTATTTTCAATGGTTGGTAATGAGTCACCATTTGTTAAAGTTTTTCTCAAAAAATTTATTTCTTATTTAACGTTTTGATACTAAAATAAATTCTTTTGTTAAAATATTTATTATTTTATGTTAAAATATATTTCTAGAGTATGTTAAAATATTTATAACATTATTTGATTTCATTTATTCATGTAGTTTGATATTCATAGCATGATATGTTTTACTGCATTATTGTTTTATGAATAATCTATATGATTATATGATTATTTATTTTTTTAATCGTGAATTGTCTAAAAATTATTTACTTAACATATTAATTTATTTATATTAATATTTCATAAAAAAATATAAATACTTATTGTATATCTATGTTTTCCTACTGGTATTCAATCCATAATGGTAATATTCATTTTATTTAATTGTTATGAACTAATAAGTGTTGTGAAGATATTCTTAATGTACACACTCTTTGTATATCTCAATTTTATTTATTAGGGAGACCACTTGAAGGAATAAAACACATATTAGTGTAGATTAATTCATTAAGAATTCACTTGTGATACATCTTTGACATTCCTGCTACTCTAAATTATTCACAATATTCTAGAACTTCTTCATGCTTGATGTGATCATCGAAGGAATTTAATTTTAAAATGTGTTCATTCCAAGTGATCAACAATCATCAATATTAAACTTCTTCTACATTTTGATCATTTTATTTTTTCCCTATTTTTGTTTTATTAATGTAATATTTTTTATTTCTTTTTGTATTTATTCATGTTGCAGTTTATTATTTTCCATATAAAAATTAGGTTTGTATTTTCTCCAGTTATTCTACCACCTAAAAGGAAGTTTAGGTTGTGAAACTTGGCCAGAAGTCCGGATATATACTAGTTTGAGTTTTGTATAAAATGTATGGGTTGTGCATATGGGTTTTTTAAAAGGATGTGTCTGTTATAAGGTCCTTACACCTTTAATATTGATATTCTTAGTAGGTACTATAATGATCCAAACTTTTGAATAATATTTGTATCTTGATTTTTTGTGTTATTTTATTTTGTTCCCAAAAAACTATATCCTTTTATTAATGAAGTGAGTATAATTAAAAAGATATTGTTGGGTTTCGACTGTTATATGACCATTGTTAAATATGACTGTTGGATACTATACTCTTAACGTTATGTTTATTGTTTATAAATACAAATGATCATGGTTAATTAATACAGAAAGAAGATTTAATGGCCTCATATAGTAGACTTGGGCTATATGAATCCCATATGTTGGGGCTTGAGATGGAGGTAGAATCACTAGTCTTTACTCTGGACCAAGCCCAAGATGAACTTCAACATATTAAGATTGATCATAATCGCCTTTGGAAGAAGTTAAATGTAACACCCAAATATTATATGAATAATATTATTTTAATTTCATTGATGTCTTGTGTTGTATGCTACACCAAAATTATCTTGTGCTATACGCAACACCGTATTAGCTTGCGGTATAGGAAATACTATTCTTGTCTCATGTTACACACAATTTCAAGTTCGTTTTGTAGAAATTCTTCTACGCAACATTAAGTATAGATTTTGTTTAATGTATAAATTAAAAAAGTTTTGAATTATGTTATACGCAACACCAAAGAGATATTGCACTACACACAACCCTGACCTGACTTTAATTACATGCAATCGCGACCTTCCTCGATAGCGTGTGTTGTACGCAATACCGATTTTCACTAAACAACGATATATGGTTATAATATTATCACGAAATAGCCGTTATGAATAGTATAAACTAAATTTTGAATTTTATAACATTATTATTCATCTTACTCATTTTCTAGAACATGTTATGAGAATAAAATAAATTTTTCAGGTAAAATACGTATTTTTCAAAAAATGCAGTTTTGCCGCCTTTTGATGGAGCAACCACATTAAATCTAGTTTTTGACATGTTAATAAGTTCAATTTTAAAAAATAAAATTATACTCTGGAATCAGGATATAAAATTTTACCTTGGATAAATTTTTTCATATTATTCTGATAACTTTTATATTTTAATAAATAGTAAAAACACGCTATATTTTAATTAAAAACAAATTTTTTCATTATATTAATTTATGTGGTTAAATTATAATATTTAATGGTTTTAAAGTATAAATAGAATATATTTTTACCATTTAATATAATTTATGTCATTAGCATTGATTTTACATTGAATTAATTGGTTAAATCAATTCAATTTTTGCAATGTTTTAATCAAAAACCCGTTTTCTTTCGACAACGAGATTAATTTTAATTTACTTTCTACAGCTTCTGTGTATTGAATTTGGGAAAATGGATTCCATATTTAGAATCAGTGGGTCCAAATTATATTAATAGACTACTTTTTATTTTTGGGAAATATGAATAGTAACTACGGTAAATTTTATTTACCATAGTAAAAGGTAAATTGGGTAATTAAACAGAAATATAATATTATGAAATTATCCTAACACTTTTATTAATACTATTGGATGATTATATTTCATCCTAAGTCATATTTGGGTCGAAATGTAATCCATTAGAACCCACATGGAGGTGATTAAGACCTTTAGTTTATTTTATTTAAAGGAAAGTGAAATATGTCTCACTCAAACATTAATAATTAATGTATTTTTAATATAAGGTTATACAGAATATAAATTCAGGTATAAATACTCATTTGAAAGATAAAATGTTTTTCTTTATCATGGTAATTTATTTGAAATTTTTAAGAGTTATTTGATTACCTTATTAGCTTAAACATTAATGGTGCATAAATTATTTATCAATAATATTGTTTTTATTGAAAGAGTAATACATATTAAAGGGCTCAAAAACCTGACCAAAAATTATTGGTAGTGTATATATAAACCATAAGCATCCAATGACCGAATATATGACCTTTTTGAGTCCTATAAAAGTGATTATGACACTTATATTATTTTATTTTATATGATGTCAAAGTTTTCACCTTCATAATTTAATAAATATAACATTTTAAAATTTGGGTGTTTTAGAAGATAAATCCGACTAAATGTATTATTATGAAATATATAAGATTTATCTTCATCTGAGTGTTTTATTTTTATTTTTTATGCCACAAATAAGTATATTAAATAATTATAAAAAAATGTTGTATTAATTATTTTATTGAGAAATATCAAATAAATGGTATTACAAATAGTAAAATAAATATTATATGAACTATTTAATGTGATAAACTAATTTTCTAGATTACTATGACATTCTAGGAACCTATTAAATATTTTATTTTGAATATATCCTCTATGTGGATTTTATTTAAATTCAGATTATTGAATAGTGTCAAAATTGACGCTATTGTTATTTTATAAAAATAACATATTATTAAATTGTTTAAAAATCACAAAAATATTTAAAAATTATAAATTAAAATTTATATAGTCTTAAATTTTATAAATTATATAATTATGGATAATTCACAGCACATAAGTAATTATTTATAACAATTTAAAATTCAGAATCTTATTACCACAAATAATATTTAATAGATTAAATAAGGATAAATCAAGTTGATAATGTTTAAAATAAATTCCATACATGTATAAATTGTATTGGTTGATCTGATTATAACCCTATATAATCTAATATTCGAATATTAGTCATTTTTGGAGGTTTTTAAGTGGGGTTAGATTTATTATAAATTAATATTTTTAATATTTCCAAAGGTGCCCCTCTCCTCCCTTATAAAAAGGGAACCCCTTCCCACTTCTCTTAAGACCCTTCTGAGCCTTGAATTTCGGCAAAAACCTGCCAATTACTCTTCTCAACCTCTCTAGGTATATCATATAGTTTCTGGTCTTCTTAAAATACCAACTCTACTGCCCTAAGAAGAAGTTTAAAGGAGGTGCGTCGAAGAAGAGGTAATCTCTTCTACCGATTCTTTCAAGATTCTTTCTTCTTCAACTTCTTCTTCTTTAGTTGTTTAATTATAAAGTAATAACATCAGTATCACTAATATACTAATATGTCATTATAAATATTAAACAACCCCATTTCACCTTCTATCAATCCTATGATAAACGAAATCACCACGTGTGCGTACGTACGGAATACCGTCTCCATGCCATGGTGTAATATATTTTTCCAACACCACATTACTTGGATGGGTATAATGGTGTAAATAATAACTATACATAGTTATTATAACATCATACTGATTCTGATATATTGTATCATCCACTCCAATTCAATTCAATAATTATGGGAACGATATCATCGCTCGTGCGTACCTATGGACTACCGTCTCCACGATGTGATGAGATTCATTCTCCATGTTAACCATTCAAGAATGATTATAAAGTATATATAAGCAATAATAATGAAATATATGAAATTATAAAGCTACTGGATTTATGTGTGTATATATATATGTCATCTACTTACTTTCATTCAAGTCAATAAGGAAAGGAAAACAGCGTTCATGCTTACGTACGGCCTACCGTCTCCATGAACGGTGTGTTTCGTTTCATTTATCTATCTATATATATATATACTGAATATATATGATATATAAATCATGTTTTACATTTTTTAATTAATTAAATCATGATATAAGTAATAATAATATCAATAACAACAAGTCCAAACACGTACGATAAATGAAACGATTTAACCCAAAATGCTACTTTAACATGGAATTGACAAATGAACGGGTAATATAAATACCTAAGTGAACCATATATGATATAATAACAATTAATATAATTCTGTAATAACTCAATGAAATTATTTAAATCATTATACAGGAGGTTCAGATACATACGAAGCATATCGGACATAAGGTAAGGGATAATTTTGCAAATCTCATTTTTATCCGAGATTGCTTATACGTAAGTATTTACTGGGGTTATATTTTTAATCCCTACCCATAAAATGTTTTTCATAAAGTGTTTAATATTCTTCCATGTATGTTTTATGTCATGTTTACCCCACTTTGACTTTTACTTTGTGTTATGAAAGGAATCTTTCTTTTTTTTACCATATGAGGAACTTTTTGACTTTTCCGACAAAAGTACGAGAAGAATGTTATTTTTATTTTATACGGCGTGAATGGATTTTTATGGTTTCATAACGACTTATTTCAATGATGTTTCCTCTACAAAATTTTATGACTATTTTCAATAAAATACTTTTCTTTTAAAATTGCATGACGTTTTGTGAAAATAAATTGATTTTGAAGAAGAAAAGATATTTTCCACAAGAATTCATTTCAAATGTTTTATCCAAACGATTTTTCCATCTAAGATGACATTATTTCATATGTATATATTTCAAGTATAATGTCTCTATGATTTACATGGTTTCACTGTTTTTATGATGAAATGATATCCATTTTATTTATAAGGATTATGTTATGATGGGATGATGTTTATGATATCCATTTTATTCTTTGGGTTATGATGAATGATTTATGTTTATGTTGTGGAACAAGTAAGAATGATTTCATTATGAGATGGGTGGGACCTATATCTACGACCAATGCATTGGGTAAATATTTTATATCTCATGAGATAGGCATGGATGGAACGGTAAGTTAATCCGGTTCAGTGATACAGGACTGGAACGAGGAGTTAACTCGATTCAGAAAGGGACTTTGTCCACTAAGATGGTCTTGGAAGCAATGCCTTGGCTACTATGGAAATCATAACAAGTTCTGAATGGTTTCCACAATTACATGTTTTATTCTAATGCTATTTTATCAAGACTTATGTTCCAATATGATACATGCCTTACGTACTTCCAAGATTTATGTCTTTGCTCAAGATTTTGATGTTTAAACATTATGTTAATGTTTTTAAGTTCAATGGTATATGGTTTGTTTTATTTTCTCAATGATTACCCTTAGTGAGAATTTTAGCTCCCCCTTTATATGTTTTCTTTTCCCCAGGATTTCAAGAACGGTTTTAGGTAAGAAAAAAAATGGGAAGATCTTTATGGGAGTTGTTGAAGATCTTTCACCAAGATTAAAAGATTATATTCCGAGTTTCCAAAGACACTAAACTATTACGATCATTGAGTTTTGGTTTTTGTTATGTATTAAGTATTCCGAAAAAGTAATGTATTGTCCATGTACGTCAAGCTTTGGGTCTCTACAGTTGGTATCAGAGGAAAGGTTTAGTCAACCTTTGGAAACTAGGATTCAACAACTTTAGTGAAATCCCTAGAGATATTTCTAAGGTTAATTATAAGTAGATCTTATATTCCTAGAATTATAGTAACGATATTAGAATTAAACCTAGATGTTAGATATTGAAGGTACTCCCCCTTGATTTTGATTTTTTCCTCTCACACTATTCTTTTTGGGTTTTAGAAAATGGTTGGAAACAAGAAGATTCATGATAATGGAGGCTATGATGGACAATTGAAAGATATTCTTCATGAGAAACCAAACGAAATTGGATCTGGAAGTCCACATATCGTTATTATGACCAATCAGCAATCTCATAATATGATCAATAATCTCAACATTGGTAATTTTCCTGACTCATATAATAAGAGAAAGATGGAGTTTCATGATGATCATAGAGGAAAGAATGTTCAATTTACCACATGTACATCATGTGGGAAGAGGCATCAGGGAGAATGTTTCAAAGGAACTGGAAGATGCTTTGGGTGAGGAAAAGAAGGACACCAATCCAATAAGTGCAAAGGAAAAGGTTCAGTTAACACCATGGAGAAGGATAATGGTATTTCTACGACATCAACAATGATTAGATGTTTTAAATGTGGAATGTATGGGCAATATGCAAACCAATTCCTTAAGGTAAAATCTCATGAAGAGAATCAGCATGGTCATATGGGTAGTATTTATGTGGATGATGATGAGGAGACTAAAAATGATATATGAGATGAAAGAAGTGTTGAAGCTTGGTCAATGGTTTAAGAAGGTAGTGGAATGATTTATGATTATCAAGAGTTATGTTGTATAGGGAATGGTACTGTGGAATAAAGACACATATAAGGATTGTTACACTATTGTTTTTCCTAAAGTATTTGAAAGTATATGTTGAATGGTACCGGTAATCATGAAAGGTTATTCAGATATTTTTGGAAAGAAGGTGATATGCACATAATGAATGGATAAAGAGAAAATAATATGTTTGATAGTATTCATGAGCTCATGATTGATATATGGACTAATTGATATCATGGTTTGAGTATATAGAATTTTTGGGATTTTGGTATGTAGAAAGAGTTAACTTTTAACTGCATTCATGTTTTCACTAAGGTTTATTGTGTATTCATTTTTCAAGAGAATACATGATTAAGGTATTCACATGTTCGAAATGTGACCAACAAGATATATCTTATATGGGGGATAAATGATGGTATTCACATGCTTTGTTGATGGAATTTCTAGTAATCATTTTCTTTATACTATAATATTAGAAATAAGTATTTTCAATAATCTTAAAGGTTGGAATGGATTAAGTTGGACATCAGATAGTATTGTTTAAGGATAGAGCTTTTTGATATTAGGATAGTATAGTTTTAGAAAAAAGGATAACCTGTAGGACGGGCGACAACCCGTCGTGTCGGACAAGGTTGCGGGAATCGAACCCACAACCGAAGTGCGACAGGCCTTCATCTCCTACCAGTGGACTACAGGAAGTCCCTGGTTTGTAGAAATTAGTTTTATTTTATTACATGGTATGATAGATGAATTATAAGTCTATTTTTGGAACCATGTACGATTAACCTCACCATAGATGGACTTATGTATATTTAATATTTGATACTAACCTATTATTGTGGTAGAGACAGATGGAATGACCTATCATTCTATCACATGATCTTATAATACTTCAAGAATGTCAAATTCAACTTCATATCTTTAAATAAGAGATGAAGCGGAAATTGTTCATGGAATGACCAATGATGATTTTACACTGAAATCAGGTAAGTATTTATCCTTATACAAAAAATCATCAACAATAGAGAAATGATCTTGAAAACCAAAAATGTTGTCCTAGTACTCTCATATCTGATGAATCCGATGGTACCTTAGATCATCACAAATTTATGGCTTTGTGATTGTTGGTTTTTTCATATCCATTTTCTCTACCATTCTCCATCAAAACATGATGGTTAGATTTCTCTTCCATATCCATAATTTTCACCTATGTTCTCCTATGTGGAAACCCAGTGATTAGTTAACTTGGGTAACCGTTACGTTTCATAATTTAGTTTTTAAAGTTATGTTTTGGTATTCCTTTTTACGATGTGAGTTTCTATTAAAGAAACTTTCAAGTAGTAAATCATTTATAACCCCGATGAATTTAGAGGGGGAAATTCATTTTAAGGGGGGTAGAATGTAACACCCCAAGATTTTATGAATAATATTATTTTAATTTCGTTTATGTCTTATGTTGTACGCTACACCAAAATTAGCTTGTTCTATACGCGACACCGTATTAGCTTTCATTATATGCAACACTATTCTTGGCTCGCGTTACACACAATTTCAAGTTTGTTTTGTATAAATTATTCTACGCAACATTAAGTAATGATTTTGTTTAATGTATAAATGAAATAAGTTTTGAATTATGTTATACACAACACCAAAGATAGATTTCACTACACACAACCCTGTCCTGGCTTGAATTACACGCAATCACACCCTTCCATGATAGCGTCTATTGTATGCAATTCCGGGTTTCACTAAAAAACGATATATGGTTATAATATTATCACGAAATTGCCATTATGAATAGTATTAAATAATTTTTGAATTTTATAACATTATTATTCATCTTAATTATTTTCTATAACATGATATGAGAATAAAATAAATTTTTCGGGTAAAATAAGTATTTTTAAAAAAATGCAGTTTTGCCACCTTTTGATGGAGCACCCACATTAAATCTAGTTTTTGACATGTTTATAAGTTCAATTTTACAAAATAAAATTTTTCTTTGGAATCAGGATATAAATTTTTACCTCGGATAAAATTTTCATATTATTCTGATAACTTTCACATTTTAATGAATAGTAAAAACATGCTATATTTTAATTAAAAACAACTTTTTTCATCATAATAATTTATGTGGTTAAATTAGAATATTTTATGGTTTTAAAGTATAAATAGAAAATATTTTTACCATTTAATATAATTTATGTCATTAGCATTGATTTTACATTGAATTCATAGGTTAAATCAATTCAATCTTTTGCAATGTTTTAAACAAAAACCCGTTTTCTTTCGACAACGGGATTAATTTTAATTTAATTTATGTAGCTTCTGAGTATTGAATTTAGAAAAATTGATTCCATATTTGGAATAATTGGGTCCAAATTATATTAATGTACTACTCTTTATTTTTGGGCATTATTAATAGTAACTACGGTAAATTTTATTTACCATTGTAAAAGGTAAATTGGGTAATTAAGGGTAAATATAATATTATGAAATTACCCTAACACTTGTCTTAATACAATTGTATGATTATATTTCGTCCTAATTCATATTTGGGTCGAAAAGGAATCCATTAGAACCACTTGGAGGTGATTAAGACCTTTAGTTTATTTTATTTAAAGGAAAGTGAAATATGTCTCACTCAAACTTTAATAATTAAAGTATTTTGAATATAAGGTTATACAGAATATAAATTAGGTTATAAATACTCATTTGAAAGCTAAAATGTTTTTCTTTATCATGGTAATTTATTTGTAATTTTTAAGAGTTATTTTATTACCTTATTAGCTTATACATTAATGATGCAGAAATTATTTATCAATAATATTGTTTTTATTGAAATAGTAATACATATTAAAGGGCTCACAAACCTGATCAAATTTTTTTGGCACTGTATATATACACCATAAGCATCCAATGACCGAATATAAGACCGTTTGGAGTCTTATAAAAGTGATTATGACACTTATATTATTTTATTTTATATGATGTCAAAGTCGTCACCTTCATAATTTAATAAATATAACATTTTAAAATTTGGGTGTTTTAGAAGAAAAATCCGAATAAATGTATTCTTATGAAAGATATAAGATTTATATTCATCCTAGTGTTTTATTTTTATATTTTATGCAACGAATAAGTATATTTAATAATTATAAAATAATGTTGTAGTAAATATTTTATTAAGATAAATATCAAATAAATGGTTTTACAAATAGTAAAATAAATATTATATGAACTATTTAATGTTCTGCACTAAATTTCTAGATTACTATGACATTTTAGGAACCTATTTAATATTTTAGTTCAAATATATCCTCTGTGTGGATTTTATTTAAATTCAAATTACTAAATAGTGTCAAAATTGACACTATTGTTATTTTATAAAAATAACATATTATTAAATTGTTTAAAAATCACAAAAATATTTAAAAATTATAAATTGAAATTTATATAGTCTACAATTTCATAAATTATCTAATTATGGATAATTCACAGCACATAAGTAATTATTTATAAAAATTTATAATTTAGAATTATATTACCACAAATAAAATTTAATAGATTAAATAAGGATAAATCAAGTTGATAATGTTTAAAATAAATTCACTACATGTCTAAATTGTATTGTATGATGATATTAAAAACCTAACTCATCTAATGTTATAATATGAGTCATTTTTGGAGGTTTTTATGTGGGGTTATATTTATTATAAATTAATATTTTTAATATTTCCAAAGGTGCCCCTCTCCTCCCTTATAAAAAGGGAACCCCTTCCCACTTCTCTTCACACCCTTTTGAGCCTTGAATCTCGGACAAACCCTGACAATTACTCTTCTAAACCTCTCTAGTTATATCATATAGGTTCTGGTCTTCTCAACATACCAACCCTAGTGCCCTAAGAAGAAGTTTAAAGGAGGTGCGTCGAAGAAGAGGTAATCTCTTCTACCGATTCTTTCAAGCTTCTTTCTTCTTAAACTTCTTCTTATTTAGTTGTTTAATTATAAACTAATAACATTAGTATCACTAATATACTTATATGTTATTATAAATATGAAAAAACCCCATTTCACCTTCTATCCATCCTACAGAATAAGAAATCACCGCGCGTGCGTATGTACGGAATACCGTCTCCACGCCATGGTGTAATCTGTTTTTCCAACACCAACTTACTTGCATGGGTATAATGGTGTAAATAATAACTATAAATAGTTATTATAATATCATACTTATTCGGATATATTGTATCATCCACTCCAATTCAATTCAATAATTATGGGAATGATATCATCGCTCGTGCGTACGTACGGACTACCGTCTCCACAATGCGATGAGATTCATTCTCCATGTTAACCATTCAAGAATGATTATAAAGTATTTATAAGCAATAATAATGAAATATATGACATTATAAATCTACTGTATTTATGTGTATATATATATAAATATGTCATCTACTTACTGCCATTCAAGTCAATAAGGAAAGGAAAACAGTATTCATGCGTACGTACGACCTACTGTCTCCATGAACGGTGTGTTTCATTTCATTTATATATCTATTATATATATATATACTGAATATATATGATATATAAATAATGTTTTATATTTTGGAAGTAGTTAAATCATGATATAAGTAATAATAATATCAAGAACAACAAGTCCAAACACACACGATAAATGAAATTATTTTACCCAAAACGCTATTTTAACATGGAATTGAAAAATGAACGGGTAATATAAATACCTAAGAGAACCATTTATGATATAATAAAAATTAATATGATTCTGTAATAAATCAATGACATTATTTAAATCATTATATAGGTGGTTTGGATACATACGAAGCATATCAGACATATGGTAAGGGATAATTTTTCAAATGTCATTTTTATCAGAGATTGCTTATACGTAAGTATTTACTGGGGTTATATTTTTCATCCGTGCCCGTATAATTTTTTTCATAAAGTGTTTAATATTCTTCCATGTATGTTTAATGTCAAGTTTACCCCTCTTTGACTTTTACCTTGTGTTATGGAAGGAATATTTCTTTTGTTTACCATACGAGGGACTTTTTGACTTTTCCGAAAAAAGTACGAGAATAATGTTATTTTTAACTTATACGGCGTGAATGGATTTTTACGGTTTCATAAAAACATATTTCAATGAAGTTTCCTCTACAAAATTTTATGACTATTTTCAAAAAAATACTTTTCTTTTAAAATTTCATGACGTTTTGTGAAAAGAAATTGATTTTGAAGAAGAAAGGATATTTTCCTCAAGAATTCATTTCAAATGTTTTATCAAAACCATTTTTCCATCTAAGATGACATTATTTCATATTTGTATGTTTCAAGTATAATGTCTCTATTATTTACATGGTTTCACTGTTCTTATAATGAAATGATATCCATTTGATTTATATGGATTATGTTATGATGGGATGATGTTTATGATACCCATTTTATTCTTTGGGTTATAATTAAAGATTTATGTTTATGTTGCGGAAAAAGTAAGAAGGATTTCATTATGAGATGGGTGGGACCTATATCTCCCTCCAATGCATTGGGTAAAGATTTTTTATCTCATGAGATAGACCTGGCTGGAACGGTAAGTTAATCTGGTTCAGTGATACAGGACTGGAACGAGGAGTGAACTCGATTCAGAAAGGGACTTTGTCCACTAAGATGGTCTTGGCAGCAATGCCTTGGCTACTATGGAAATCATAATAAGTGTTGAATGGTTTCCACAATTACATGTTTTATTCCCATACTATTTTATCAAGATTTATCTTCCATTATGATACATGCCTTACGTACTTCCAAGATTTATGGCTTGGCTCAGGATTTTGATGTTTAAACATTATGTTCATGTTTTTAAGTTCAATGGTATATGGTTTGTTTTATTTTCTCCATGCTTACCCTTACTGAGCATTTGAGCTCACACTTTATATGTTTTCTATTCCCCAGGATTTCAAGAAAGGTTTTAGGTAAGAAAACAAAATGGGAAGATCTTTATGGGAGTTGTTGAAGATCTTTCACCAAGTTAGAAGATTATATTCTGAGTTTCCAAAGACACTAAGCTATTAAGATACTTGAGTTTTGGTTTTTTTATGTATTAAGTATTCCGAAAAAGTAATGTATTTTCCATGTACATCCATCTTTGGGTCTCTACATTCAAGCTGATCACCACTCAGGAAATTTTGTCTAAGCCGCCCCAAGATTCTATCACCATTGCACACCTTACTCTTAGGTCCCAAGAAGGTGTTATAAGGGGTGATGTGATGGGGCCTTAGTTACTTTGTGTAATCATTTTATATAAATAAAATATTAATTTATTATTATGGTAAAATTTTTTAATTTTAAAATTCAATATAAATATAGAATGAATTTATATAAGTTCCATATTATTGATGAATATTAAAAAAATGTTATTTTAGAATATTTTTTTTAAAAATTTAAATAATTAATAATGGGAAATAATTTTCAAAAATGGTCTTCTACAGTTGTGATTAGTAAGAAATTTATATTTTTATGAGATGAACTTAATTTTAGTGAATAGTAAATTATGAATAGTAATATTACCCTTATGAATAGTAATATGACCAATGAAATAATAACCTCACTTAATAAAGTATAAATATATATTAGGCACCATGATTGGTAATGTGATATAATAGCATAAGTAAATAACTATTTCAGAAATTATTAGTTAAGTATTAGTATTTTTTGGGTAAATAAGTTTTTAATTAAGAAATAAATATCTAATAATTAGAAAATTATTTTCATTAAAAGTATTTAATTTTTTAATTCAGAGCATCGATTTTTGATTAGGTTGAATTTCATATATTTTTATAAAATGTTTTGTTTTTTGGTGAATAATAAAAATACAGTTTTGAGTTCCGGTGTGTTTAATGGAATCATTAATGATGTAATAATGATGAAATAATTCTAGTTGACTTGTGTACATTAATTTTTTTTCTTATGTGTCCCAAGTGTCCAATACCATGTTCAAGCCAATGGTTTTGAAAATACCACTAATGAGGTGTCCCTTGGAAATTAATAAAATATTCCCTCACTTTTCCTATAAATACCAACCTACTCATTCATTGCTTTCATTCAAAATTCCTCTTCATCAAATATGTAGTCTTTATACCTCCATAGGAGTCCTCCCAATGTGAACTCTACCCTCCCAAGGTCCCAAAATTCATGTTTTTGAAGTTACTCTTCAAGGTAAGGGTACATTTCACCCTCCTTTTTTGTCAACACTTCTTTTATGTTATGTCCTTGAATTTCCATTTTCATATGTTGGGGTATGATATTATGTATTCCTATTACTATAATTTTTATGTAAATATGATGAAATTCCCTTTTTTCCTTCATCAATTCATTTTCTGAAATTTTTAGTGACGCCGTTATGATACCGAATTTTCATAAAAGAAATCTTATCTTCTATTTTCTTTCAAGTTTCCTTTTCATGTGGTATGTCATTAAAATATCCATACCATGATCTTATTTATATTTTATCATGTACCTATAATATTTTATGAGTTATTTTTGAGTGAGTTAACCTTTTCTTATTTCTTTTTAATGTTTTCTAAAACCATGTTATATAGCCGTTATGCTATAGAAATTTCATCTCAAAATCTCTCTCTCTTTTTCTCAAGAAATTCACTTATTTTATTTATGTGAATACCCAAACCGATTTTGTTTCTAGGGGTATTCATAAAGACAAACAATTATATATTTGATTCTAAAATTGACATACCTAAAACCTTCATTCCTTTTCCATGGGTTATAAATGACATAACGATCATGTTTTTAAGCACTTTTAAAACGTCGCGATTTTGAAATGAAACCCATTTCTTTTATTCTATGTGGGTTATTTCTGAAAATTTTGATTATGATCTATGTGGATTACAAGTAAATAAAGACACATTAAGGGTTCTCCCTGATATAACTCCAATGCATTGGGAAATGAAATTAATCTCCATATATGACAAATTTTATGATACCTTGGTGAATAACATTGGTAATGTTTTTGACACCTTGGGGATGGACCTTGGTGACATTCTTATTGTGTATAAATTAAACATTGTAGCCACATTTTAATGTAATATTTCAAGTTATTATTATGATATGAACCTTTATCTTTAATTTCTGATATTCCTCATGTTCTTATTGATACAGTTCAAGTTCACATGTAGACTATGTCACTTGTTTTCCTTACTGGGAATTCTACTCACCCTTTCCTTTGATTTATGTCCCTAGGTTATGAGATGAAATAAATGTATATTGGATGAACCTTGAAGAAAAATTTCAAGTGTAATAGAATAATTGTTTTAGTTTTCATGTATTATGTACCTTTATTCCAAGACACTAAGCTTTAAAGATCCTCTGTTTGTAAAATGAAATGAAAATTTATGTAATAAAAAGGCGGGATGCCATAGGTACCAATCTCCTCAATGAGTAAAGGAGGTTTATGAGCGGACTAGGATATTTGTGATACAAAACACTATAAATATTGTGCTCTTTCAATTTATTTCCACTGCAACTCAACTTAATAACACTGTACCCACTGCAGATTGATATTTTATAATCTATGATTTTTTTGTCATTAAAATTTTTAAATGAATATTCACCCCCTATAGTCATATTTTTCATCAATAATGATCCAAAACTATTCATAGGATCAATGATATCTTAGATCATTTGTGAGGAATATAATTGTTCTACAAGATTTATCTTAAATCCGATTATCACCAGTTGTAGGTTAGAGATGAAGATATCTAGAAGATGAAATTTCAAAGTAGGTATGGGCTATTCAAGTATGCAGTGATACCATTTAGAATAAATAAGGTGTGATAGTGTTTAGGACTATATAAACAATATATTCCACCCATATCTTGACTCATTATTCATGGTGTTCATTGATAACTTTCTTATTTACTCACCAACCCTAGAGTATCATGCTAGACATAAAAATATAGTCCTGGGTACACTTTTAACACATTGGATTTATTCCATAATTTCAAAGTGTAACTTATGGATTCCAGAGGTGAAATTCTTAGATACTGTGGTGTTTGATGTATCTATTTCCTTATACCCATAGAAGTTGGAGGTAGTTTTTTCCTAGACACATCCCTATAATGTTTAAGATACAGAGATTCCAAGGTTTAGTTGGATAATTCCGACGTTTTATCTAATATTTCTCTAATTTATCATCACCCTTGAATAAATTAATAATGAAAGGGGTGAAGTTCTAGTAGATAATCCATTGTGAAGATAATTTTATTGACTAGAAGTGGAGGTTTACAATAGTTCTTATATTTATAATTCCTAAGATAATGATTTTAAGTGAAAAACCGACCCAAGTTTCACTCAAACCCAACACCCAACCTATTCTATCACATACCGAAAGGGTGTTCCCAATCCCCACGGGCTAGCGATAAGCACATGTGCATCAAACAACACAACAGAGGGAACAATTTTTCCCAACCTAAAAAACCACATGGCATACACATATATAAATCAAGAAATATACTGTGAAATACTAGTGAATATATATGTCATAACTGTAAGGAAACAGTAGAAATAGAAAACATAGAAGTGGAATAAAACTCCAAGACAATTGAAATAATATAGGAATGAAAACCACATGACTACTCTAAATGATGGTATGAAAGAACTCACACCTTCTCACCACCAGGTGACACAAACCCCTTTGCCTCACTATGGCGCCTTGACTTTCCATGTAATAGAAGACAAACAAAGGTCTACGCACCGCTGAAGAGGTGCACAAGGTGTAAGCTAATAGGCTCAGTAGGATCCCACCCAAGTGTTCCTTAACAAGTCTCCATATAACAAATCCTATATGATTTTTTCCAATAAAAACATGGCATGATAAGAAGTAAATAAGTTTTATAGAAAACATGGTAATCAATTTCCTTTTTCCACAGTTCTAAAAAAAAGATGGTATATCAATTTCAAATCTTATTTTCCATCTCAGTTTTCACAAGCATAAACATGCATATCAAGGATAAATTTGAAATACATGAAATACAAAACAAAAGAATAGGTATCACAACACCAAGGAATTCCACAAGTCTTGGCCACATACAACTCATACGACAATAATCAAGTGCACAAATTCGATCCTAGAATACAAACCTAGGAAGCATAGGAATACCCCATGAGTAAACCCCCAAAAATGTTAATATTAGTCACCTAGAACAACTAGCCTAGGAAACAGAGGAAAACCCTAAGAAAAACCTCCTTAATAATCACAAAATAATGGATGATGTCCCCAAGATATACCTTCCACCTAAGTACCCAAGGTAACCCCAATGCTCTTTTTCAAAATTCATTTCAATTCTTTGAAATACCCATTTTCTTTCCATTTATCAACAACAAGGGAAAAAACATTTATCTTCAAAAAATATTTTCAAAAAAGACAAAAAATATCACACCCATTTCATTTATAAATAAATTTATAAAGTAATAACAATCAATCTTATCAACTTAGGATAGAGATGGAACCATATCCATCAAAACTCAGGTCACACACGCCCAAAACAGAATCCAAAATGAATGAAACCCAACAACAACAAAGAAGGCCCTAGAATCAACTCCACATAAAGATTCATTCAATTTAAAAGAGAAAGGTTCGGTGGAAGAGATGAAATTCAGATACCTTAAAGATGAACACATGCTAAACCATGAACAATTGAAGAAAAGACCTCTAGAATGAACCAAGAAGAACTACCAATATTAAATAAAAGGCTCTAATAAAAGAACCCTAAGGCCCTAATGTGATCAAAATCAACAAAGAAATAGAATTAAAACTTACCTAGAGAGACACACCATGATTTCAATAGATAACAAATGTCGAATGGAACAATTTAGAGGGGGTTAAGTCTCTCAAAAAATGTGCTAGAACTACATTAGATAAATAGACATGAAGATCCTTAGAAGGAATTGAAATAAAACCATCAAAATCTATATTTAAAAATTAGATGTGGGTTGTTACATGATATGTAACCCAAGTTCACTATGTGTAACTTCCACATCCCATATTCTCTGAAAAACCCTTCAACTAGGATTAAAAATCTATCATTTAAACCATAAATGGCTTGTAATCACCATTCATTATGTGTACCAGTTCACAGTGTGATCATTCATTTAACAACTAACATCCAACACTTATTACACAACATATTACATAGTTACATAGTCTGTAACTACTCTATAGCCAAGATAATGTTGAAAAAAAATCTAAATACTTTGAACCAAAAGGGAACTTGGATAGAGGGAAACATTTACCCGATCAATGTAACTAGATGTTACATTAGATCTTTTTTTATTATGATGCATCAGAAATTGATTTGGGAGCAGTACAAATATATTGGGAGTAGGTAGTTTCTTATAGTTCACCTTATCTATGACCCCATGAGAATAAATATCCTACCCATTACTTAGAACTAGCAGTTGTGGTCCAATATTTGATGTTTTGGTGACACTATATCCTCAACGAGTGGTTTGTTCTCTACACTGACCATAAGATCCTTCCCTATATATTCACATATTAGGACCTTAATCCAAGGTATAGTAACTTGGTAGAGTACCTATATATGTTTGAATTTGATATTTCTTATGCACCAGGTAAAGGCAACATCATTTCATATTCTCTTAGTTATACGATGTAGGTAGCTTAGGATCTTGGCGAACGAACGTTGGAGGAAAAGTGGCACTTAATAAGGTTGTTGGGTGATTGTAGGATGGATTCTTATAAGGAATAGGGATAATATATATATATATTCTCCATTGATGATCACATATTTTAAAGTAGACCAAGTAAATTATGGATAGAAGACTGACCCTAATTGTTTTGTGATACAAGAATAACTAGCAGGTGGTGACTCGACACCTTGGTGGTTGTTTGAAAACAATGATGTCATACTTATAAAAGGGTTACTTATAGTCCCTAATTCTATCAGGTAAGATAATATGTGTGATTTCCATACCTCTAAATGTGTGGTACATCTTGGAAAAAACATGATGTATCATGAAATTGGGTGAAAGTTATGGTGGCCAAGGATGAAGAGAGACATTGTTGTTTTCATTTCCTAAAGCATTACCATCCCGAGGATAAAGGCCGAGAACCAACATCCGGTTGGTTTTCTCCAACTATATCCTATTCTCATGTGAAAGTGATAAAATTAAATTATGGAATTTATGATGGTGTTACCCAGGAATCTAAATATTCGTGATGATATCTGGGTGATTATTGATTAGATAATGATTGTTTCTCCTTTCATAATGATCTGTGAGGCTCACATAGTAGACAAGAAGGGAAAGTTGTATGTATATGATATTTCATAATTATATAGATGTAACTTTATAATATTATATGAAATAGTCACATATTTTACATCACAATTTTGGTAGGTCTTACATATGATCTGAGGAACTCATCTAAGATTGAGCACAACATACCATCCTCAGACATGTGGACAATCGGAGTTGACAATTAACATATTGGAGGATATACTCCCAGCCCACATCCTAAACTTTGGTGGTTATTTTAATGATCACCCAAACATTGTTGAGTTTACATAAAATAATAGTTACTAGGCTTCAATTTGGATGACATATTATGAGGCTCACTATGGCAGGATATGTCATTCATCGATTTGTTGGACCGAGCTTTTAAATACAGCAGATGAGGGGCCTAGTTAGGTATAAAAGACATCCAAGAGAGTGTAGTTTTATCATAAGAGATTTATCAAAGTCCATAGTGGGCATAAGTCTTATACCAACCAAAGGAGGAGGCCATTATAGGTGTTTGAAGGTGATTGGGTTTTTCTAAGAGTGAGTCCTCGATTTGGACCCGAAGTTTGAGAAAGAATGGGAAGCTATCTAGATGTTATATTTGAACCTCTTAATCACCGAGAGAATTGATACAATGGAGTACTATATAGATATCCCGTATCTCTATCAAGATTTTTTTGATGTTTTTCACATGTCTCATTTTCGGAGTACATGAGCCTTAGCCCAGTTGGTAAGGACTCTATAAGTGCATCCAAGTGACTAGGGATCAAAACCAGGTGAAGGTAGAATTTCCAGGTTATTGTAGCATTATTGTAGCAGTACTGTAGTAGAAACTGAAGCAATACTGTAGCGGGAACGGTGCAGTACTGTAGCAGGAACTGTAGCAGGCACTGTTTGGCACTGTAGTAGTTTGGAATATGCCCCCGTTTGGGTCTTCGGGCCACCGATTTGGTACCTGAGTCCTTTAAGGCCTTCGGGCCACCCAGGCCTTCCGGTTAGTAAGGCCTTAGGGCCACCTCAAGGCCTTCGGGCCACCTTAAGTGTAGATTCAAACCAGACAACCTATAAGGAAAAAGCTCTACAAGGAGGATGAGCAAGGATCTTTCACCACAGCAGAAGCTAAACGAATTGCAAGAATGAGAGGGTATGACACCTTCAATCGGGACAAGCCTGTGCATGCACGGGAATGCCTAGCCTAACAGCCATGCGAAGGTGGAGAGACGATTTCACGATCAAGATGTTGTGGAGGAGCAGTTTCAAGTAGTTAGTCTGGGTTTTATGTAATGTATGAAGCCTACTGGAAATGGATTCCTATAAGGCCTAATGGCCATGTAATTCTTACGCCTACGGGCCTTTTAAGGGTCCCACCTCACCCCTTGAAAGGTGTATTATCAAAAATTAATAAAAAATTAAGTCCTTCAGGCCGTTGGAGGTCTCATTTTCGGAGGTACATGCCAGATCCCCATCATGTCATAAACTATGGGGATTTTGGGCTAGAGGCTAACACATCATATGTAAAGTACGGGTGAATATTATATACTAGAGTGATAAATTCCAATAATGGAATATGGTACCAATTTTACAAACCCTGGGGTAGTATGGATAGATCCAACATGATATATTTGAGTAGGAATTAGATGTTTGAGATCAGTGTCCTGATTTGTTCGAATGAGCCCACTGGAGATGGTTCTTAAGAATGAGAAGTACTTATATGGGAGATTTAAAAGAGTTTTTTTTCTTGTATGGAAATTATTTTTTCCTTCTCCTTTGAGTTTTTGGGTTGAGCCATACTACAGTGGACCCTTTTGTTTTTGGAGTATCTTGTGGAGGATTAAATTGGGTTTTAGATATTTTTCTGTCCAAAACAACCAAAAAATTTCCATATCATAAGTATTTATGAATATAGTATTTTATTAGTAAAAATGGGCTTAGAAATGAATTTCTAATAACATGGTCAAGGAAATTGAGTAAGTCATTGGTTTGGCCTTGGTGAAAAACTATAAGGGAAATGGATTGGGAAAGCCATGGTGCTTGGGTAAGTCTCATATCATTATAAACTTATAAAATCACACCACACAATTTTTTGAAGGTGTGTTAGGGGGAAACCACACTTGATCTTGAGTAAATGTTGTAGGGGTAGCTATTTCGTCTTGGTGTGTTCAGGAACACCATGACCTTGTCTAGGACGTGGTGCAAGCCATTTCTGCATTTGGGTTTTTGAAACATTTGAATTCAATGCCTCTTTCCTTCTTATATCTTTAATGAAAAAAAGGGAAATGTGTTGGGGTTAATTATGGGGTCTTTATGGAGTTTTTTAATTAATTCTTAACTCCCACTAATCAAATAGACTCCATTCCTTCATTATTTCTTCATTCTTGTATTCTTTTGTATGAACTTGGAAAACCCCTTTGAATATTTAGTTTTTTGACAAATTAGACATAGATTCCTTTTCATTTAGGTCGATCATGTCTTCTCCTTGATCAATTTATGGACACAACTCATCTTTCTTCATTGGTGCTTCTAGTTTTGGGTGATTTGGTTAAGGTCTTCGACAAGTCACCTTGTTATGATGATTTAACTCTATTTTTTATTTTTTTATCATGGAATAATGTTGTTATATATTAGAAGATGATGACTTGTGTTCACTAGTGAGGTGATTCCAGAATTGGTATATCAAAAACCTTATTGAGGTTTAGTGGAATTTTACAATGTCTCATTAGTATTCTCTTGGTAATCTTTCCTCTTATCTCTATCCAAAAGTGACCATTTCTTTTTACGTCAACAAATATTGGATTCTAACATTGTTTATAGTCACCATTAGGTAAGTTTTGTTCTATCCCTTGGTTTTTTATTCTATGTTTCATTCTCTACAAACTATTTATTTATATGTGAAAAACATTCTAGGAGGTCATGGAAAGAGAATTATTTCGGTTTGTGTGAGAATGTGGTTCGGGATATGACACCCTTGAAGAAAATTGATGTTGACATTTAAAACATTAAGGTAAGAAGTTTATTACAATTTGGGGCTCTTTTATGTAATTTTTTACTAGGTAAAATTCTTTTTTTGGAATAGATTGACGTCCATGCTTGATTGTGATCACATATGGGTGTGTGCATAGCCTGTGAGACCCATTTATGATACTCGTTTACTTAATTATTTTTATAGCTTGTTTATTCATTTTTGATGATGATCAAATATTTTTCATGTTTTTACTATTTTATCATGATGATACACTATGATTTGATTTGTATATTCCACCATATTATGTGTTATATTATTCCTTTGGGGGTATTTTTATTGGTTATTAAAATAGGTATACTATCATGACATGGTTTTCCCTTTTAGGGGGAGTGCATACAAATTGTGGTAATGGAACTTAACATAGGTTTAGTATATGAATATTCCTCATGGTTGTTGTGTGGTTCACCTGATACCTAGTGTACTCCAAGAAGAATGATTACTTGAGGACTAATGGATAATAAGTAACATGATTACTTGTTGTCTAGTGGATATCAAGAACCCAACTGACTTGATGCCTAGTGGTTTGTGAGAAGCTTATTTAAAAAATGTTGAGTGGTTTGTTTTCTATAATTATGGATAGTTCTTGATTACATATAATACAATGATATTCCTTCTAGCATAGAGCTAGAGTATGTATGAATAGAGCTTGTGCTGGACTGCTTAACACATGATTGCTCGGTATGTGGTTGTTTATGAATTCTTGTGTATTTATTATTATCATGTCAAACACCTGTTATACATGTTCACATTTACTAATGAAAAATTAGTGGTTTCCTATGGGGTTTTATTACTCACACCCTACATGAGCATCTCAACGTGTGTAAATAATTCATGTATAGGGATAAAATCAAGGGAAAGGGGCCTGTTGGGATGGTTGATCCATGGATTATAGATTTAGTAGCATGATTGAGATAAACAACAGAGGATAATATAGTTTTATTTACTTATCTACAACACTTATACTCTGGTTTGACTTGAAACTTTGGAATCCTATTTGTTTATCTCTATGAAATGTGTGACCAATGCTATTTAGTCTTCCTCTTGTTTTTTGATTGATATACTATTATTTATATTTATAATATTTGTGAAATTATAATATACTGAGGGTATATTCTCCCCACTTATAGTCTTTATATCCTCGCTACTAGTCGATGGCCTCTTGCATATGGGGAGGAGCAAATGAGGTCATTTGAATCTCCAACTCGGACCTGGTGTTTTGTGTTTTGGTGTTACACATGGAATCACTATAACATAGACCTTGAATATTCATAATGATGACACAATATATTAACAATGTCATAACTTATTACTGATGTAAATAATGGAATTATTCATTATATTATTAACGACATAATGTGTGGATGTTTTGATGTCTTAAACTAGATAAAGATAATATGGATCACTTTCAAATTTCACATGATTATTATAATGATATGAATATATTAAGGAGGAAATTTATTAATTATTATATTAGATGAAATCATTAAATAAGGCATGGAAAATTATTTTTGATGTTAAAGTGAAACTCCTATGATGGTGATGTACAAATTTTCAAAATTTAATGTCCTTTTTATTGTAATGACATGGATAAAAGGTCAACTTATAACAATACATATATGGATTAAAATTATAATAATTGATAATTGATTTAGATTAATGTGAATGAGATAAATTTTTAAAGAATGATGAGGACTTTCTAAAGATGATGTGAGATACTTGAATTCCTAATAGATAATGTATAAATTTTTTTATGATGATGCCAACTGACGACATGAACTTTAAATAAAGATATTAACTTTAATGAAGATGGAGATTGATCTCATTAAAAATAAATATATGTTCAAATGATGAAATGATATTATATTAATGGTGTTAGGAATAACTTATGATAATGTGAACGTGATTTTATGAAATGGATATTTATATTATTACAATTAGTTGGTTAACTTGGATAATTCAATAAGGATATGGAAATATTATATAATATTATAAAAACTCATGTTTTATAATGAATTAATAATAAATTGATATATTGGTTATAGCTGGGTAGTGTGATTTATTTAATCACTTTCTCTTCTTACGAGTGATGTAGAACAGTGATCAATAGATGATAATAGTGAAATTATTCTGGTGGATTCATTGTCATTCTCACCCTTAATACCATGTTAGAGATAGGTGATAGCATATATCTGAATCTATTCTCATTATGACCAATATGGTATAAATATAAAAAAATATAAACAAAAACATAATGGAATTAACCATGTTATGGTTTATGATGTAGTAAACCACATTGTTGTTAATTTCACCATATCATGGTTCCATGTATAGAAGTTCATGTGTTATATAATATTATATATTTATTTCTTGTTTATACCCATTTAAATCTACCATGATCAGTTATAAACATTATTATAATATTTTAAAAGGAGTTTACTAAATCGTTCTTGTGTTAAAATTTTCATTCCTAATTTGGTTGAATGTTAGAAAGTTTTTGTAATGTTGGTTTCATAGATTAAAAATTTTAAAATATTGAATAATAATTTTTTTAACTTTATAGATATTCTTAATGAATGCCTTGTAATTCTATAAATTAATTCTGAGACTATGAGGTGGTGTCTATGATTTTTTCTGTGAAAACATTTCTTGAACTAAAGCTCCCATTCACTCATTTTCATTAACTAATGGTTCTAGAAGATAGTGAGGAATAGAGAATACTTCATAAGAATTATGAGATTCATACAACAAAAGGATTACCCATGAAGGATGGATAATTTTTCCTCTGATAGATCTACATCAAGCTCTTATAGAATATCTTTGATATATTATCTTTATAAAATAAAGAATTAGATTCTTCATTTATATTTTAATCAATTAAAATAAGTTATGGGATCTTATAAAATATATTATTTTAGTGGTTTTTTATCTATGTTTGTATAAAGGTTCTTATCTCTTAAAATCAATAATGGTATCTTAGTGACTTCCATTAAATTTGGATTTATGTTTTTTCCCAAATACGAGGACGAACGAATTATCAATGAGGGGAGTGAAATTACTATTTTATAAAATTTTAAAGATTATATTAGAGATAAATCTATTTTTATCTAGTGGAAATTAAAAAAAATAACTAGAAATTTTTATTGTAGCCCACTCTTCATATCTCTCTCTATCCCCAAGAGAAATGGTTTCACTAAATAATCTATTTTTTAGGGGATTCACAACCCAATTACAACTACCTTTTATAGTGGAGGAACAACCAAGATTACGTGACATTATTGGATAGAAACAACTTGTTACTACCATTTTTTTCACATATAGAGACGTAACACCAATATGCCTACATTTTTATACCTTTAAGAATAACCCAAAAGTCCTACCATTTTCTACTTGAAAGCACTACACAAAATGTTAATTTTGATGGGTATTATATCCCGATTATAAGGTCCTACTTTTGAATGCATATGAATAAACAAAAAATAATGCCCACCTAAAATATTGTAAAAATATGAAACCATATAAACTAGGTTTATAAAATGAGATATTGACTATCAATGAAACCTAAATCACTTGAGTAGTGAATCTCATCACTTTGAAGTTTAGAACAATAATATAATTGAAAAAAAATGTATAGTTAGTTCTTTAATTTTCCATGCCAAACTATTCAGGTGATCTAGTCCATTTCCTGTATCCTTATCTTTGACACATTGAACTGGTTATTTCAAACTCGATTTATAGTATTTTTTCATATATACAATATTAAAAAATTATTAGCACATGCATAATAAATTTTATGGAAAATAATAACCTTTTTAGATCGTCATTTAGAGAAGCATGAAATCATTGAGGATATTTAAAAAACAATAAACTACTTCAGACTTCTCAAATCTCTATAGTGACCTCTCAATTATTTCCCACATGATACATGTGATCCTCTATAATAAATAAGAATCAATAATATTCACATGGATTTATTCTATAATTTTTTGATCATTTTTAAATACAAAACATCTTATAAAACATAATGTTAATAACAATAAATGAAAAATTATTTAATTATTGTAATAAATATTACATATAATTAGGATTTAAACACATTGAAATTCTCAAAAAATTAATTTTAAACAAAATGTGGTCTTTTAAATTATTTTCGAATTTGAAATCTATAATTCTAGATTATATCAATCATAATGAATTTAAAATTAATAAATAATTCAAATAAATTTGAAACTTTATTCAATGTAAGAATTTTTAATTATAGGTGTCATTCCATATATGAGTGATTTTAGTAATCATGTATGAGTAAAATTACAAATGAGTGAATTTAGCTATGAGCGGTTTTCATAAAAGTGCAATTTTGAAAATATACATATTAGTGAACCATGTAAGAGTGAATTCACTTATGGTTCATTTGAATATACATATAAGGATATGAAGTCATGCAAGGATATAAATCACATAAGGATAATACCGTCATAGATAGATGTAAGAGTTCCTATAAGAATAAAAATTACCCATGAATAAGAAATCACATAAGGATTCACATAAGGATTTATATGATTATAAATTTATATATGATTCATAACCCAAATAATATTGATGTGAATTTTTCTCCAAAATAATTTAATAAGAAATATAAAAAATTTAAAGAATTTATGAATATAATAATAAAAAGAATTTATTATAATAAAATATTCAATAAATAATAATTAATTATATAAATAATAAATATCGACTTAACATTTTCATTTTCTTCTATAAGTAGTTTAGGCTTCAAAAAAATTCATTCACTCATGTAAGTGGGTGTAAAATGATAATTTTTTAATTTATCAAGACAGAGTCAAATGAAGTGAGGTATTTACAATTATCTAAAAATTATTAGAAGAAGTTAGGTATTTATAATTATCAAAAAATGATTAAATTAAGTGGTAAGGAGACACTAAAACATATTCTCTATTTTTATAATTAAAAATCTATAATATAATTTCCAAAACTCCCCCCATTTAAAAATTATGAACATGTTTAAATAAAATATAAATGGTTTACCCCTCTTTGGAAATATGTTTTCAATCAAAAATAAAGGTTTTATACACCTTTTAATAAAATTTTTATTTTTTTAATATAGAAATATACAGAAGAATAATACTTTTTTTTTTAAATTAAAAGAGTTTATTCTAAAAAAATATAAATGATAACTCCCCCTGTGTTATATAATATGAAACACGGAGAAATATTAATATAATTATGTTGATTTAAAACTAAAATATATGATTTCATCACACTTAAATTTTAAAACAATTTTAAATAATGTATCCCCCCTTAAAATTATGAACTAAAAAAATAACTTCAAAATAAATATCAAAAAAATGAAGTAAGAAAGTATGCCACCCATTTAATTTTAACTTTTCTTCATATTTTAAAAGATAACAACTTCAAAAATGTATATGATAATTGAAAAAATGTATTATATAGATTTCAAAAACTCTATGTATAAAATAGTGATAAACCCTCTTGAAAAATATTTTTAAAGAGTCATGAAAACATGTTAACATAGTCCTAGAATTATATAATGATTTTTAATTAATTAAAAATTATCCAAAAGTGATTACACATACTAGAATCCAGAGAATAAAAATGGGTTTTGTATGCTCACTAGAAAATAAATAATTTCAAATAGCTTAATGTATGTCTGAATACCAAAATATAAAATATTAAAGGTTTATACAAGATTTTCAGAAAGTATATTCAAGAATATTCATTTAAAAATTCCATTTTAAACTTCCATCATACAAATTTCATACTTTATATTCCTAAGCATTGTTAAATATAATGTCTTATTAAAATTATAATCTAATTATTCATTAGTTGAAACATTTTTCAGAAAGATATCAACTTTTCATGAATGATATTTAATAAAATGATATATAAATTCAATATATTTTAATCTTGAATTATGTAATTGGTTCTTAGAAATGTAAATAGTAGATTATTTATAACCCAAAATTGGTAAATTTTAAAAATAAAATTAAAAATCAGTTAAAATTTTCTCAATCCATAAATATTGAGCTTAATAACTTTTAGAATATATATTCTAAATTAATAGTTTAAAAGAGAGCTGTTTTCCATTAAACTCTATGAAACCAATATTTCATATAAAAAGTTATATATTACACTTGAAAATTTTCTATGTGTCTTATATCCTCTAAAATAATAATTTGAATAGTATTTAAAGAATATTAATTTATTCTATAATTGAATCAACCAAGATTTATAGAACCATTAACATATTTAATAACTATTTTAAAAAAATTCAAGTTAATTTTTTTATGGTATCTATAAAATCTAGAATATATACAAACTGAATACATTAAATCTGGTTTAAATGTAGTTAAATGAAGGAAATAATCAATAAAAACTCTATAAACTTTAATATTCACTAATTTTCTCACTTTATCAATGTCTTGTTTACCATAGCCAATCATAGGGATATTTGTAATTTCACAATTTTCAAGCCCAATTATTTTAAATAATTCTTTTGCATACTTAGATTGATGAAGAAAAAATCCATCACCTTTTTGAATAATTTGAAGTATAAGAAGGAATTATAATTCTCCCTTAATAATCATTTCTAATTCACTTGTCTTTAAATATGAAAATTCATTACAAAGTTTTTCACTTGAAAATATAAAAAATCATCATCCAAATGAATTTTTATAATCAAAATATATTTACATACTTTCTTCATAAATATACCAGTATCCGAATTTTATTTTATAAAAAAAATTTCAAAATAAATTGAAATATTATTTCATACCATGTTCATGGAATTTTTTTATGCCTATGAAGAGATTTAGAATGTTTTTAAACAAGAATAAGAAAATTTTCATTTTCAAAACTAGGGGTTGTTTTAATATACTTCTTCTAAAATTAAATCATTTAGAAAACAAATTTTAACATCCATTTGAAAGATTTTAAATTAATGAAATAAAACATATGATAACAAAATTATTGTAGCTTTTAATCTATTATCTAGTGAAAATGTTTTATCATAATTAATGTTTTCTTCTTGAGAATAACCTTATGCTACTATCATATTCTTATTTGTTATTATTGTTTCATAGTAATCATGTTTATTTCTAAATGTACATCAAGTTCCAATAATTTTGTTGATCATTAGGGGTTCAAACAAAATATATAATTTTATTCTTGAAAACTTATTTAGTTATTATTCCCTATATAATATCCAATTTTAATCAATTTAAACTTCATAATTTTCTAAAAGAAAAAAAAAATAAAATATGAAATAATTGTATGCAAAACATATTCCTTAACAAATTTTTGGGTTGAAATATTGAATAAATATTTCATATAAACTTATCTATTGGATGATATTTATGATATTTATAATATTTTTCATGATGTTTACTCTCCCCCTCAACATGTAAATTTTCATTTTGAGGTTCATTTTCTTGAAAATTAAAATTTCTATAATATTCTTCAAGTTGCTAAAAATAGTCATTCATTCTTTTTAACGTATTTTCAATAAACTTAAATTGAATATACTTATCAACATCCTTGTTTCTTTTATTATAGACTCTATTGGATTTACTGATATTTTGATATCCTAAAAATATAAATTCATCATATTTTTCATCAAACTTATATCAAGAGTATTTAGTATTAATACCTTAAAATTTATAATCAAATACTCCAAAATATTCAACTTTAGGTTTCATTTTATTCCATAACTCAAAAGGTGTATTATTTATAATTAATATTATATAATTAAATTAAATATATGAAAATATATATCCATAGACTCTTTCCAAAATTATATTGGTGTTTGAAAATCATTTACCATTATTCTGTACATTTATTGTAAGGTTATATTTTTATTATCAACTACCCCATTTTTTGGGTGGTGTTCTAGAGGTTGAAAAGTTATGAAGTTATCAATTTCATTCATTAAAATTTTCAATTTATATATTTAAAAAATCTCTGCCTCAATCACTTTTAATAGAGAAAATTAAGTATCCTTTTTTTATTTTTAACTAGCTTACAATAAGTAGAAAATTTTAATATAATTTCAGATTTATAAGAATGAAAATAAACACATTTAAGTATATTAAACATAATATAAAATAAAAAAACATATCCCTAAACACCCATGATTTTTTTTATAGGGCTAAATAATTCAATATGAATAAGTTTTGTAGGTATTATAGTTTAAACTTCCTTGTCATATTTTTAAGTCTCTCAGTGTTTTTTATAGTTTATGTATGATTCAAAAACATAGTTGCTAATAAAATTTACCTTTGTTAGATGAATTTTTTTCCATTCATCGAAAGTTTCCATATAATACTAAAATTATCATTCCAAATCCTTATATTCCATAAAATTTTGTCTGAATATACATAATTTAAATAGTTCATATTCTTCTCAGTTAGTTCAGAAAAATTGATAGAATATATATTATCTTTTTGGTTACCATAAAATAGGATGTATTGATATTTAAAAATAATTTACTTTTCATTGTGAAATTTTAATAACATTAAATAATCACCTAATTGAGTAATAATTATCAGATAATATTCCAAGAGTATCCATTATCCATTTACAATATTTATTTTTTTAAAACTACCAAGGTATATATCCTAAAACTTCAGTTTTAAGATAGTTGTTTACCCATGGAAATTTGGTTCTAATTGGGTTAAAAAATAATTTTTGGGAATCAAATATATTTAAAAAATTTATACATTGGATGTATTTGAGATAAGGATTTATAAATAGAGGCTTTGGTATGTCCAAGATACTATAGAAATCTCAAAGAACACTCACTTACATAATGTCCATTCAACATACATCTAAAATAAGTAGATATAGATACACTTAATTTTTATTGTTTAACAAATAAATTATTATACATTTTTTGTTAACTGATTTTAATATCAAATAATAGTTTTATTTTTTTTATTTTTTTAATAGACAACATTTTATCATAGCTTTCTCTGCCATAAAGAAATGTGGATAATTTCTATTTTAAATTTTCAACTTCATTTTTGAGATTTCTATTTTCATCCAGAACAACATTAAATCTTATTAATTTTGAATCATTTTTTTAAAGATAATATTTGAGTTTAGGTTTTTCGTTTTGAATAATATCCAAATTTTTATTGATTTTAACACTAGTACTAGAAGCTGTAATGCATAATTTTTCATTTTTATCATGTGTGATTTTTTTCCTTAACAAGTCTCTTATTATTTTTCTTAAGTTCCTTATATATATATTTTATATTTTAATAAAATAATTATCTGAACTCTTAATTTCATTATATATATATATATATTTAGGTTTTTAGCGTTAGATTCTGTAACACTCCAACCCAACTCACTATGAACATTATCTAGACTGTTGGTTCCATGGGACCTTAGGTATGCCTCCTTATATTCCAGAGACTTATAACTAATAGCTAGGGTATAATGTTGAAATGAGAGGAGATTATACACCCTATATCGGAGTATCAATAATAGTGGAAATAATAAAAATATTAGGTGCATCCACCACATCAAAATGTGAATGAAAATAAAAACAGAAAAAACATGTGATGACGTAATGGGTTGTAGTCATACATGCATAAAATACTGATCACCCATAAGGATGATAAAATATATATATGAAATTAAATAAATAATAAAAAAACACATGAGGCTCTACTTTAGTTCCTAAGCCTCATATCATCCCAATATCTAAATCCCCTTTGACTTACTCTAACTTAATCAAGTAAAACTCATGAACCTCTCCAACTTGTACTAGTAACCAAGTGTGAGTTTGTATGGATACCCATGAGAAATTGTGGCCCGATAATGGTGTGCATACATAACTCAATATGGATCCACCAACATGGTCTCATACATAAAAGTAATTTTTTTATGTGTGTATGTGATATGCTCTAAAATAAATAACAGTTGGAAATAAAACAAATAAACCCACCATCAATCCTTAGGTCTACATCCTCGATAAAATATACTTTTTTTGGAAAATGCTAGAATATCTGTAATCATTTTTTTATAACCACACCAACCCTAATAATGGTCTAGGGGTTTGTCACCTTATTATATAGTGATAATGACCCAGAGGGATAAATCCACCCTGGTATAAAATATAATGACTTGGCGAATCATTGGGCACACCATCATTTCTTGAGGAATGTTTTTTCTTAGTATAAAATGGTCCGAACTCTAAATCCATGGAAGCCCCACCAAAATTATCACATAAGTCCCTAATTAGAGATTTTAATTAGTATCATAGACCTCCCTAGTTTGGTAGTTTTCTTTAGTATGCTAGGCCTCCCAACTAGGTGTATTTTTTTATATCACAAACCTATATACTAGGAGTGTTTTATTTAGTATCAAAGACATCCCTACTTGTAACTACAAAAAAATTTATAATTAAAATTCACTTTTTTAATAAATAAATTCCTTATTAATTAATATAATTAAATAAAAAACATGCACTACTTTGGTTATTTTGGACCATTATAAAATATAGACTATCAGATTTAAAGGATGGTTAAGCGTCTTAACCATTGATAATATAGACATTCTACAATAACCATTAAGATTAGTATATTTTAAGTGTTATGATAAAAACCAATTGACATAGAAGGAAGAATATATGAACTCGACTAATAAGATCATATCCTACAGACCCCTTTTATTGGAGCTTATGAAGGAGATGGAATCAATAAGATTTTCCCTTAACAGAGCCCAAGTGATGATTCAATGGCTAAATATCAAGTGAAATTGTTCACATGATAATTTTAGGATTATAAAAATCATAGCCCAATAAATGTTTGCTGAACCACCCCAAGAAAGCACCACCATCACACACCTTACCCTTAGGGCATACACTAGTGTAATAAAGGGTTATATATCTATACCCTAGTAGTATGAATTTTTATATTTTCCCTTTTAATAAAATAATTCTTATATTTATCCCTTTTCATTATTACCTTATATATAAAATTATATATGAGTTCGTGAAAGTTATATTTTGATATGAATAAACCAAAATGGTATTTTTGGAAAATATATGACTTTAATTAAAACACTATTTTTTGATGAATTAAATAATTTTTATATAATTGTTAAATTCATATAATATCCTTATAAAATTAATATTTATTTATATAAAAATTATAATATAGCTTAATGAAGTCCAATATAATCTTTATAAGGGTCATAAAGCTGTTATTTTCATAAAAACTAGTATTTTTAAATAAAGGAGTATTTTTAATTAAATGTATAAATTCTCATATTTATAGAATTATTTTTTAAATAATTTTATTGAAATTATGAATTGGTGAATGTTTTATAATTTTGAAGATAATCATGTTTTTGGGTAAAAATTAAATTTGGTATCAATATATGGTATGCATTATTACATCATAATAGACTAAAAGTGATGCAAGAAATACTATAATGGTAATCTAAGACAAAAAGTATATTTCTTCTTTAAAATAGTTTATTTTTGAAGTTATTTGATTAATTTTATAAACCTTGATGGAATCCTCCAAAATCTATATTATATTTTAAGGTTTTAAAATCAATTATTTATGAACCTGGCTCACTTACACATGACCAATGATGTTATATTAAAGATTTAGGTTCATGTACTTATAAAATATTTTAAACCTCTAATATTTGGTGGAAAACATGGGAAAGACACTATTAAGGTTTGTGGTTTTGATAATTTTATTATATAGAGTCCAAATCCTAAGCTTAAAAATTAGTAAAGAATTCCCCTATTATTTGGAATAAATACGCACACATACTCCCACTCTTCTTCATTAAAAACCCATTTTTCATGAATAAAATTTCTCACCATCTCAAAATACATCCCAATGTGTTTCCAAGTTCTTAATAATCTCCTTCCAATCTTTTAGAAGCTCCCACTCAAGGTATGTTACTCTATCCTCTTCCTTTATTTAAAGTACTTTATTTGTATTAATCCCATTTTATTTCCAATTTTTCATGTTGTAATTTGTTTTTACACATACCTTGTACAAAAATTATGATTCCCATGTAATTATAGAAAACTTTTCACTCTCATTAATTTTTTGTATAAACCCTTATGTACACATGTTATGCTCTTGAAATTGTCCTTTGATTTTCCATAACAAACTTTTGTATTGTGAGTACCCATCCCCACTTGAAATAAATGATATTCACATAGATGGTAATATCCTTAATTTATTGGGTATATCCATGTGTTTAACCCACACTCCTTAATCATGGGATTAAAATAGATGAAGGATTCTCTTATATTGTATGATCTATATGAAACATAAACGCATGTACAAGATCTGAATGTGAATGGTGGGATAATAATTATGTAGCCTTAAAATGAATTGGGTGATATTTTTATTTCATGATATACCATTTATGTTTCATGTGAGGTTATTCAAAGAACATATGTTTTTATGTATTGGTGGTTATCCTTGACTTATTCTTATGATGTAATGTTTTATGTTGTTTCCACACTCTTATGATGCCCTGATATTATCATATTATATCATGATCCAATATTCATGTTTATGATTTTAGACCCTTTTATATAACCTTTAAATTCCACTTGAAAAACATGTATTACTTTCATAATGTTTTACTTTTATTTTTCTCTTAATGATCTTTATAGCTCACCCCTTTATTATCCACATATCCAGGTTATCCAGTGTAGTTTTATAAGATCAAAGGAATTTAGAGGCATGATATGGGATTTTTAAATAATTTTTTTGTATCCCTATTTAAGTCTATGGTGTTATGTGTCTAATTACCCAAAGACACTTGTCATTTTGATCTCTTGGGATTGTATCATGTGTTTTTTTAGGTAGTAAATCATGAATCAATTTTTATAAAAAATATTGGTTGTCATAGTTGGTATTTGAGAAAGGTCTAGTTATTTTTGGAGATCTATATTATAATACATAAATATCCCAAAATTTTAGTAAAGTATAGAGTAATTGGTCTCCAAGAAACATAATCCATTTCTGGATAGTATAAGTGAAAGTGGTAATGGCATAGTTGTAACTAGGGGTTATAATTATAAAAAGGGGACATTAGGTATTAATACAATCATTACATAGTACATAATAAAGAGGCCTCGTTTCACACCTGGTTTGAAACTCCTGGGGGATATCCTTTATTAAATTCAAAATCTCCTTATGAACCACAATGAAGGCAACAAAAAATGACCATGAAATTTTATGTTGAGAAATTGAGAACGGATAACTTAGATTGAAACCTATAAATTCATAGGTTTAGGAATACATGTCATTTATGAGTTATCACTTCAATGTTCAAGGTTACCCAATTATATGTTTAATAGTTTAGAAATTAACATCCTTAATTTTACTTTCATTATTGTTAATAGATAGAAATTGGAGGAAGCAAGTCAATAACCACTATGTTGGGAAATGTGATAACCGCCAAAATGAGATGCCTAACCCAATTGGAGTATGATACCAAAACTTCATGAAAATACTTACTCAATTAACTCTAGTTCTGATTATAAACTCGAATCATGGGGAAAACCTATATCCCCATAAGAAATAGAAAACTGAAATTAAGATGTTTGTGTGAAAAAATGCCTCTAAATTTTAGTGGATCTTATAATCAATTAATCATATAAAAATAGAACATATCAATTGAAAATAACATCTTCATCCTTCAATTCTCTAATCAAGAGAAGGTCATACTTGATATTTATCATATGGTGGAATAATTCGTTAAATGGTGGATATTTGTAAAAAATAAAAACTCTAAGGAGGAGATCGAAGCGATAGAGTGGAAATAATTCTAGAAAATGTTTTCCAATAAATATTTTCCTCACACTCACCAACTAAAAATAGGTATTGAGTTCCATATCCTTAAGAAAAATGATGACTAATTCATTGGGGAATATGAGGAAAACATGACAAGAATTTTAAGACACACCTCCTATTTTTTATTGACCCAAATGTAATTTTGAATTATTATTTAGTGGGATAATGATTAATTTAAAAAGGGATTTAGTGATATTAGACTTTGGAGCTATGAAAAAATTGTCTGATGTGCCATAAAAGATGAAATTGAGGTTAATGAATCTCAAGGGTTATGAGTTAGGAAGTGAAGAATGTTTTTAAATTCCAATGAAGGGATGGACAAATCACACGTTGGTAAGAAATTACCAAATCCCAGTTGTCAAAAGTATGGGAAGAATACTCTTGGTAATTTCATGTAGTGGACAAGAAAATACTTTAGGTGTGAGAAGGAAGTTCACCTAGATTGTTAATATTGATGGGAGAAATGCACTAATGTGATATAATTATGGAATTATCCATTCAACCCTAAGCCTTTTGTCTAATGTTTCAACTGTAAGGAACACTAAACTATGAAAATAAATGAACTAAGACAAGGGTTATATAATCAAATAAATAAACCAATATGGTATAGAGATCAAGGAATAACATATACCATCACAATTTTTGACGTGTATTCAGACAATAATGTGGTGATAAGTATGCTGGTTATTCATTCAGTGATAGTGAATGTACTATTTGATTCAAATTTTATGAATTATTTATTATCATGAAAGTTTAATTGAACTATTTTAACACCACCTCAAAACATGGAAGTGGATAGGTTAGTGAAAATGCTAAATAGAGAAATTTATTCATCCAAAGTTTATAATTTCTCAACTATCCATATTTGTGAGATGAACTTCCTACACTACTTCAAAAAAGGCTTCTAAAAGTGCTAAAAATGGAATTTAACCACACTAGAGAAGCATTAAATATCAAAGTGTGATTAAAATCTCTAGTATTTTTTTAGGTATAGAAAATAACTGATAAAGGGGTATACTATAGTGTGCTATAACATCTTACTACAACACTAGTGTAGTGTCCTGTAATAGCACACTTCATCAATTGAAATAACATCAGAAAGCATAAAAATCAAGTAACAATATATAATTTAAATGAAATAAAAATTTCAACACAAATAAAAAAACCCTATTATATAGATATTTTAAACATTTTTTTATACAATTACATGTGTAAGTAAAAATTATTACATACATTCAAAAATATCAATGTTCCTTTATCTTTGACCCCTGAACACAAATCATGCTATTGTCAAACAAACCAACACTACTCAAGTAAAATAATGAAACTATGTGCGAAAATAATTCTTATGTTAGTAATTATATAATGAAATAAATTAAATAGAAAGTGTTATTTGTAAACAAAACATTGTGATATACAAGGAACACTGCGTATCAGATTGAGTTGCGGTTGATTTTGACACATCACAACAATTATAGTTCGAATTATATCATTATCCCTATGAAAATTAACAAAATAAGTATAACATAAAAATAATGAGGAAATTAATTATGTAATAGCAGATAAAATGGTGAAAAATAAATTTAGGATTTTTTTTTTGGATTTTGGTGATGTGATGCATGTTTTAAACTAAAATGACACTTATTGTATAAAAAGAAACACTTGGAGTTATACCAGTCACACTATGAATCATATTGAAGAGATGATGATTCAGACACTCCCCAAATGACTTATGGATAAATTTTCTAATGTATCTAGACAACTGAAAGAGCTCTGTCGTGGGTGCCCTCAAATGATTATTGTGATTTTGGGGTACTTAGGTGCAATAGAGTGGCTGACCAAGGTCATCTCTCAAATGAGGAAGTGAATTTAACAACTTATTAAAGGTATTCTAAAAATAAAATAAAATAAAATAGAATTAAAACACTAGTTTAATGTATGGGGGTTGTTTATAGTTTATAAATCTAGAAGAAGTTTGCTGGAAGAAGATTTTATTTTTTTGTCTTTAATTTTGAAATGAAGTTTGATTAAAAAGACACAACAAGAAGATATTTTTTTAGAAAATATTTTAAAAGGTGTAATCGATATAACTCTACCTATTCATTTACATATTAATAATTATCATTTAAATTAATATCCTCTTAATTATGATCCCCTAATTTGTTAACCTTTGAACCCTATAAGAGTTAACTTAACCACAAAGATGGAATTACTTAAACCCTGGGCTAGCTTCAGAACACGCAATCGCAGCACCCTGATTTGATTGTTGTTCTAAGGTTAGATTATGGTCAGTGGTTAATTAGAGCACATATCCATTCTGGAAATGAGGATGAATTGTGTTTAGGGATTATATTTGAACTCTACAAATTTATCCCGTGTGGTCTTGTATTACCGATTAAGATCGCGCTCTCACAATTTAAACAAAATCTCAACCTCGCATGTTTTTGTGTTAATTATTCAATTTATTACTTAGTTTCTTAAAATTTAAAAACAAAATTCATGGATCATATTAAGTGAATTACAGTAGCTTAATGATTCAAAATAATTAAATAAAGAAGGATATATGTCGATCTATTACTAAAAAGAACTACTCTTCCATGGGCGGTGTAGTCATCGTGGAGACGTTTTGCATGAGCAAAGGATTGAAAGGGTAGAACCCAATCTTGTCTCCACTCTTGATTCCAACCCAATTAATAAGATTAAGAGAAGAATAAAAGGAAATAAAACAGAATATTATTTGATGAAAAATTCAAGAAACAAACATGAAGGAAAAGAAATACAAAGAGGAGGTGGGAGAGGAGAGCCTTTTTGGAAGAGAGGTTTGCACATAGCCTTACTTCTTCCAAGAGTTGTGAGGGGCTCCCAAGAGACAACCATTCGGCCACACATTCCCAATTCCTCTACCAGAACTTCCAAAGAGTTAAAACCCCATTTAAATAGAGTTTGTGAGGGCTAGGGTTACATAACTTTTTAAGTGTGAAATGAAACACTCGACCAAATATTTTATTCCAAGTTTCACCACCTAGTTGACTTCCAAAACGCGTGAATATACCATCCTTCCAGAAGGACGATTTTTGAAAACTCATGTCCCAGAGATTTCCTCAAAATTGGGGCTCAATCCAAGCCCGGATGAAGAAGATATTGTCCAAATACAGAACCCATGTCCATTCTGCCGAGTCCAACCCACCATTGGATTAATGGCCCATTTACTCCATTCAAATGCACTTTTTAGCTGTAGTGTCATGAATTAAAGTTGTATAAAATTAAGTTAGGAACATAGTTACAAAATATTATGTTGAAATAACAAATATTAAAATATTTATCTTCAAAATACTACAGTACATTTTAAAAGGGTAAAATTGGAATTTTCAACAAAATTTCAAATGAATGATCTAATCCCAAATATTTCATAAATTAATATATTTATCACAATGTGAGGAAATTATTTTATTTATTATCATCAAAATATTCAACAAAATAGTGTTTTATCAACTCCTTCTCACTTACCCTTTTGCACTCCTAGGCAAAACCTCATGTCAAGTAAACATCAATATCAAATCAAAACCAATTTTAAAACACATATCTTTGAGATCAAACAATTACACACCAAGAAACAAAAGATATCATGCCTCATAAAAAACTATTATTTCAAGTTCTTACTTTATATCATTCAATATATTTCCACTTTATTTATCCTCCCATGCACAAAAAACTTACCTCACTTGAATTTTCTCTTATCACACAAATGTCATTTTTTTGCAATGTCTTTCTCATCCAAACTCATAAAAGGGTCACCATAGGCTTGATAAATTCCTATATCGCTACCTGATGTGAGTCAAGGACGTATGTTTATCATGAGGACTTTTTAGGGTTGTTTTGTGGCTTTTGGTTGGTAGGATTAAGATGTGAAAAACTCTGAGGCTGAATGAGGAGGGCTTGACTCTTTTTGATGCAAAATTTCATTAATCTAATTTTCACTTAAATATGTTCTTCTCCTCAATCCCCATAGTATCAATTTAGCTCCATCATCATGAAAAGTCATGAAAGGTTTACACCATTCATCATTTCAGCATAAAAAATGTCAATCTTCTCAAACATGATTTTCTTGAAAGCTCTAGATGGGCACAACTTTCCACCTCAATTAGAAGCTCCAGAAAAGGCACAGCTTCACTTGTCATGAAAGCTCTAGAAAAGGCACAACTTCACTTGTCATGAAAGCTCCAGAAAAGGCACAACTTTCAATATAATTATTTTAATCAGCCGCAAACACATCTCTTCAGAATTTAATTTTCCACCCAAAGTATCACAGAATGTGGTAGCAGAACACTAGATAGATTCCCCCACACTTAAGCTCAACTAGATTATGAAATTTCACTTCAAGAGTTGGTTGGATAGGGAAAATTGGCTTGTAATGTGGCTAACCTAACAGGTTGTGCATGGATTCTAAGGGCTACAAGGATTAAATGTTCAAGGTAAGCCATTATGAAAAACTATTCTTTGAAATATGGGCTTTAATACCAAATAAATGCCACAATCATTTAAATATAAGTACCTCAAACCCTCAAGTTTTGACAGTAATAAATCAAATTCTGGTTAAATAAAGCATGGTTTGGTTCTCTCAAGAAGTGAGGTGAATGTAAAGAATATGAAAATAATGGTTCAGAATCCTCACAATAAAGTGATTTCAAATATAAAGGCAGTGAGATGTGGCATGAGATTCAAAATTCAGTGTACTTTTCATGAAATTACTAAATATTTGATCTTGAAAAAAGTCATTTCAGCATTCATTTAAGCTCAATTTCATGGGATAAATTGTTTCACTAATTTATATGCATTTCAAAATTGTGATGAGAATCATTTCAGCTGAAAACTTTCAAAAAGCACAATGAAAATTGAAAAATAAACACAAAAAATTTGAAAAACACACAATTTTTTTTGTTTTTTTTAAATAGGAAAACAATTGAAATTACTAAACTAAAAGGTTCCCTCCCCCACACTTAAAATATTGAATTTTACTCAATGTGAACCCATGAGATGATATATGCAAATGAAATGCAGAATTTTTAAATAGGACAAATAATATAAAAGTGAAAGGGTTGGGAACAGCCTGATTTGCTCAAGTGATGATGGGGTCATGCAGTGTGATAAAATCCACTGAATCAATAAGAAGTCCCTCAATGTATCTCTTAAAACGTTTCCCATTGACTGCAAAGCTCCTTCTTGTGTCCACTTGTGTGATCTTCACTACACCATAAGGAAAAACATTAGTCACAACATAAGGACCTAACCATCTGGAACACAAGTTACCAGGCATCATATTCAGTTGTGAACTGTAGAGAAGGACTTTCTCTCCAACATGAAACTCCCTTTGTTGGATAATTCTATCATGAGATGCTTTTGATCTTTCCTTGTAGAGCGTTGAGGTCTCATATGAAGAAAATCGAATCTCCTCAAGCTCTTGAATTTGTAGCTTCCATTGGATTCCATCTTGGGCCAAATCCATGTTACATTTCTTTATAGCCCAATAAGCCCGATGCTCAACTTTAACAGGGAGATGAAATTCTTTCCCAAAAACAATCTGAAATGGGGACATACCAATGGGTGTCTTGTATGTTGTCCTATAAGCCCACAATGCATCATCCAAGCGCTTGTCCAATCCTTCCTATTTGGATGCACAGTTTTCTCCAAGATTTGTTTGAACTCATGATTTGAAACCTCAGCCTGGCCATTTTTTTGAGGGTGGTATGGTGTTGATGTTTTTTGTGTCACCCCATACTTCTGAAGGAGGGAAGAAAAATTCCAATTGCAGAAGTGTGTCCCTTGGCCACTGATGATGGCCTTCGGTACTCGAAACCTACAAAAAAATCTTTGCTTTGACAAAGTACACTACAACATGAGAATCATCAGTCCTGGTGGTCTTGGCCTCCACCCATTTACTAACATAATCAACAGAAAACAAAATATATAAAAATCCAAATGAACTAGGAAAACGACCCATAATATCAATTCCCCATACATAAAAAATCTCACAGAATAATATGGGTTTTTGGGGCATCTCATGTCTCTTAGAAATGTTCCCAGTGTGTTGGAAATGAGAGCATGACTTAAAAAACACATGGGAATCATGGAATAAGCTAGGCCAATATAATCCAGAGTCCAAAACTTTCCTTGCTATCTGTTGGGGTCAAAAGTTTCCACTACAAGCAAGTGTATAACAGAATTTCAAAACAGACTCAAACTCATGATCAGGAACACACCTCCTAATAACTTGGTCACTACACATGGGCCATAGGTATGGATCATCCCAACCATAAAATCTTGACTCACTCTTTAATTTTTGGAATTGATGTTTCTTTAAATTTGTAGGGATTTCAGAGGGAACAAGGTAGTTCACTAAATCAGCATTCCAAGGATGCGTACCTGGGATAGAATAAAGATGCTCATCGGGAAAAGTGCTCCGAAGTGGTACCTAGTCCAAGGTGTCATCCTCTAGTGTGTGAGTAACCCTACTCATGTGGTCCGCCACCAAATTTTCTGACGCCTTCTTGTTATTTATCTCGATGTCAAACTCTTGAAGAAGGAGCATCCAACGGATAAGTCATGGCTTTGCATCTGGATTCTTTAGTAGGTACCTCAAAGTTTCATGGTCAGAAAAAACAACTACTTTAGAGCCCAATAAATATGAACGGAATTTATCTAAAGCATATATGACCGCAAGAAACTCTTTTTCTGTGGTAGTGTAGTTTTATTGGGCTAAATCCAATGTTCATGATGCATAGGAAATCAAATGTGAATGTACTTCTACCCTCTGAGATAAGACAACTCCAACCACGAAGTTGGAGGTGTCACATATAAGCTCAAAAGGAATACCCCACCATGGGGGATGTATGATAGGTGGAGTTATCAGACATTGTTTTAGCTCATCAAATGAATTCCTTCAAGAAACATCAAACAAAAAATCAGAATCCTTTTGAAGTAATCTTGACATATGAAAAGAAATCTTACTAAAATATTTGATGAAGCGCCGATAAAATCCTGCATGCCCTAGGAAAGATCTAACACCACACACACATGAAGGATATGGTAAGGATGAAATAATATCTAACTTTGATCTATCAACCTCTATCCCATGTTTTGAAACTACATGCCCTAAGACAATTCCATGCTCTACCATGAAATGACACTTTTCAAAGTTCAGTACCAGATTCTTCTCAATACAACGATTCAACACCTTTCCCAAACTAATTATAAATTAATCAAATGAAGACCCATACACTGTAAAATCATCAATGAATACCTCCATGAAGGTCTCAATAAAATGAGAAAAAATACTCACCATGCATCTCTATAAGGTACCTGGGGCATTGCAAAGTTCAAATGGCATCCTTCGGTAGGCAAATGTGCCAAAGGGACAGGTGAATGTAGTCTTCTCCTGATCCTCCGGAGCTATAAGAACCTGAAAATATCCAGAAAATCCATCCAAGAAACAATAGTGTGTTTTCCCAGCTAGTCTCTCAAGCATTTGTTCAATAAATGGGAGGGGGAAATGGTCCTTGTGAGTGGACTGATTTAGTTTCCTATAATCAATACACACACACCGACTGTTTTTCACCCTCATTGGAACTAACTCATCTTTCTCATTTTTAACAACAGTAACACCACTCTTCTTAGGCACAACCTGAATAGGACTTACCCACTGAGAATCTGAAAAGGGAAATATTATCCCAGCCTTGAGAAATTTCTAAACTTCTTTTTTAACAACCTCCAAAAGTGTTGGATTGAGTCTCCTTTGTGGTTGCCACGCCGGTTTATCCCCATCCTCTAAAAGAATCCTATGCATGAAAATGGAGGGTCTAATACCTGATATGTCAGCCAAGGTCCACCCAATTTCCCTAATGTTCTCTCTCAAAAGATTCAAAAGTTTTCTTCATGTTCAAAAGGGAGATTGTTAGCAATGATAACATGTAATTTCTCACCACTCAACAAGTATGAGTATTTGAGATTTGGTGGCAATGTCTTGAGTTCCAGTGTAGGGGGTGGTGTATGGATGGAGACATAGAAGGAACTGAAATATGTGCACAAAGAGCATCAGTATCAAAATATACATCATCAAAATCAGATAATAAAGCATCAAATCCATCAGTATACTCAACAACCACGTCATAATTAGAGTTCACATGATCAAAATCATAGTATGATTCCATTTCAAAATCAAATATAATAGAGTCTTTTGCATTAGAAATAGGTATGGAAGTACTCTTAGACATAAAACTAGAACCAATACTCATAATCTCCCTAAGCATAGAACAATCGAATTCCATGGGGTTTTTATTTAGTGGTTCAAAATGGTAGATAACAAATTCAGAGTGATCCTATGAGGGGTACTTCATGGAATCCATAACATTAAATATCACAACATCATCTCTAAACTCCATGGAAAGTGTACCCTCATTGACATTTATGATAGTTTTTGCAGTTCTGAGGAAGGGTCTACCTAATATTATGGGAGCATGAGAACTTACCTGATCATCCTCCATGTTAAGCACATAGAAATCTGCTGGGAAGATCATGTCTCTTACCCGGACAAGTACATCCCCAAGGACTCCCGCTAGATATGCTATAGCTCTATTTGCCAACTACACCACTACTCTTGTTGGTTTTAACTCACCAACCTGCAAGGAAGAGAATACAGAGTGAGGAATCACATTTATTGAAGATCCTAAATCACAAAGAGCATTAGATAAGTGAAACTCCCCTATGGTGCATGGGATGGTTAATGTACCAGGATCCTTCCACTTTATTGCCATTGCTAGAGTTTGTGTAATGAGTTCTGAGACATTCCTTCCAATTTTTATCCTCTCATTTCCCTTGAGCCCTCTTCGATTGGTGCAAAGTTCTTTTAAGAATTTGGCATACCTTGGGATTTGATTAATGGATTCAAGTAGAGTAATGTTGATCTCCACAAACTTGAATGTGTCCAAAACCTCATTTTTCATTGCTTCTTCAGTCATATTATTGGTTTGAACAACCCTGTTTGGAAAAGGAAGGGGTTTAGGAGGAACACCATCAATCTTTTTCTTACCATTATCTTTCTCCTTGGATTTCTCATCAGTTGGTATGGAATTCAGATTCTCTAGAGTAGAGGTGAATCCCATTGGAATGGTAGGTACGAATTTATCGTTAATTTGATTCCTACTTCTCAATGTGATGGCACTAACATTCCCATTTGGATTTTGAGTGGGTTGGGAAGGTAGATTTCCAGAATTTTTACTTACATGTTCATGGAGGGCAGTGGCAATCTGGATCATTTGTGTCTTCAACTCCCTCAGCTCTGAACCTTGACTTTTCAGCTCATTCTGTTGATTAAGAAAAATTTGATTCAACAGGTCATCAGTGTTAGAATCTACCTTGGGTGGGGGATTCCCTTGTTGCTGTCTTGCTAATGCTTGGGCTTTAAATATCCTTTGGGGTTGTCGGAAACCCTGTTGGTAAGGCATAGGCTGCTGGAAGTTTTGTTGAAAGGGTGGCCTTTGTGGTTGTCCAGAGCCATAACTCATGTCTAATTGATCCTTCCACCCTTGGATGAATGTTAGTGCAAAGGAGTCATACTTATTTTGGGGATGTGGTTGTTATTGTTGCTGAAATTGTCTCCCAGGGAATACTGCTGCACAATCTTCTGTTTCTTGTAGTTGGGGGCTACAGTCAATTGGGTGGCTTGTCTCAGTGAAAATACCACAAGGCCTTGAAGGAGTGGGTTGGGATGTATTTTGAGCAAAAGCAATCTGCCTCACCATAGTGTTCAATTCTTCAAAATTGGTATCAATCAAATTACTTTCAAGAGAAGAAGGACTTTCCTAATGTACTCCCCTGACATGTGGTGTACCTCGATCACCAAATTGTTGGGAGTTTTGTGTCGTCTTGTCGATCAATGCATGTGCGGATACTGGTGTCTTATACACCACTTCCCCTCCTGCTGTGGAATCCACCATGCTCCTATCCATAGGTGTGAGTCCTTCATAGAAGTACTGAATCAGGAGTTTCTCACTGATTTGGAGATTTGGACAGCTTGCAGAAAACTTATTGAATCTCTCCTAATACTCATACATTGACTCCACTTGTTCTTGATTTATCCCCTAGATCTCCTTATGAATGGAAGTGGTCCTTGATGCTGGAAAAAATTTACACAAGAAAAGATGTTTTAAATCGTTCCAACAAGTTACATCCTCCGGTTGTAAATAATATATCCAATCTTTTTCAGCTCTATCAAGTGAGAATGAGAATGCTCTTAATTTGATTTGATCTTTAGAAACATTTCTTGTTTTAAGTGTTGAGAAAACCACATTAAATTATTTAAGGTATTTGTTTGGATCCTCACCAGATAAGCCATGAAATTTTGGAAGAAGGGGAATTAACCCAGGTTTTAACTCAAAGTCTGATTCGCGATTCAGGTATGCAATACAATTTCGTTGATATTTAATATCAGGTGCAGCCAATTATCAAATGGTTCTATTAAGTTAATTTCCATTATTTCCCGCCATTGTTTCCTATTTTATATTTGAATTTGAATTGATTCCAATTTCAATGTTTCCAGAAGAGAGGAATTCACCAACTGGTTGAATATTGAAACATCATGTAGACTGAGAATGTCTGATTTGAGCCCTAAGGCTACGTTCAATCTCAGGGTCATGATCTAAGAGATCTTCAGGATTAGTTCATGTCATAAATCAAATAAAAATGAAAAGAATGAAAGTGTACCATAGTAAAATAAAAATGAGAAGTTTGATTTGATGGTCCAAAAAGAAAATAAGAGGATGAAAAAAAAATGAAAACTTGAGAAATAGGAAAAATGAAAGAGAGAGGTGAAGAAAATAATAAAATGAAAAATAAAATAAATACCTCTAAATTGTTGAATAAATTACTTACCTCCCAGGAAACGACACCAATTTGAAAGAGCGCTGTCATGGGCACCCTAAAATGATTAGTGTGATTTTGGGGGTACTTAGGTGCATCAGAGTGGCTGACCAAGGTCGTCTCTCAAAGGAGGAAGTGAATTTAAAAACATATTAAAGGTATTATAAAAATAAAATAGAATATAATTAAATAACTAGTTTAAATGATGGGGGTTGTTTATAGTTTATAAATCTAGAAGAAGTTTGCTGGAAGAAGATTGTATTTTTTTTTGTTTTTAATTTTGAAATGAAGTTTGATTAAAAAGACACAACAAGATGATATTTTTTTAGAAAATATTTTTAAATGTGTAATAGATCTAACTCTACATATTCATTTAATTATTAATAATTATCATTTAAATCAATATCCACCTAATTATGATCCCCTAATTTATTAACCCTTGAACCCTATAAGAGTTAACTTAACCACAAAGATGGAATTACTTAAACCCTGGGCTAGCTTCAGAACACGCAATTGCTGCACACGGCTTTGATTGTTGTTCTAAGGTTAGCTTATGGTCAGTGTATAATTAGAGAACATATCCATTCTGGAAATGAGGATGAATTGTTTTTAGGGATTATATTTTAACTCTACAAATTTATCCCATGTGGTCTTGTATTATCGATTAGGATCGCGCTCTCACAATTTACACAAAATCTCAACCTCGCGTGTTTTTATGTTAATTATTAAATTGCTTAATTAGTTTCTTACAATTTAAAAACAAAATTCATGGATCATATTAAGTTAATTACAGTAGCTAAATGATTCAAAATAATTAAATGAATAAGGATAGAGGTCGATCGATTACTAAAAAGAACTACTCTTCCATGGGTGGTGTAGTCATCGTGGTGATGTTTTGCATAAGCAAAGGATTGAAAGGGTAGAACCCAATCTCTTATAAACTATTGATTCCAACCCAATTAAAAATATTAATAGAATAAGAAAAGGAAATAACACAGAAGATTATTTGAAGAAAAATTCAAGAAACAAACATGAAAGAAATGAAATACAAAGAGGAGGTGGGAGAGGAGAGCCTTTTTGGAAGAGAGGTTTGCACAAAGACTTACTTCTTCAAAGAGTTGTGAGGGTATCCCAAGAGACACCCTTTTGGCCACAACTTCCAAATTCCTTTACCAGCCCCCCCAAAGGGTTAAAACCCCCTTTAAATAGAGTTTGTGAGGGATAGGGTAACATAACTTTTTAAGTGTGAAATGAAAAACTCAGACAAATATTTTATTCCAAGTTTCACAGCCAATTTGGCCTAAGAAACGCGTGAATTGGCCGGCCTTATAGAAGGATTATTTGTGCCAAATCATGTCCCCGAGATTGACTCAAAATTTGGCTTCAATCCAAGCCCGGATAAAGAAGATATGGCCCAAATACAGTACCCATGTCCACTCTACTGAGTCCAGCACACCATTGGCTTAATGGCCCATTTACTCCATCCAAATGCACTTTTTAGCTCTCGTTTCCTGAATTAAAGTTGTATAAAATTACTTTATAAACACTTTTACAAAATAGTAATTTCAAATAATAAATATTAAAATATTTATCTTTAAAATACTACAGTACATTTTAAAAGGGTAAAACTGGAATTTTCAACAAAATTTCAAATGAATGATCTAATCCCAAATATTTCATAAATGAATATATTTAGCACAATTTGGGGATATTATATAATTTATTATAAATAAAATATTCAAAAAAATAGTGTTTTATCAACAACCAGAATTCATTTTCTCAGTTTTGAGTACGCCACTTGTCTCTTTTACCAAAATGTCATTTGAAAATGTAAACAACTACTTTGAGTCATACTGGTCACATAGTGTGTTTATTTTTTGTGAGAATGATTCCTAAAAATAAAAAATGACACATGAATTATTTTTTTAAATTATCAATACAATATAAGTATGTTTTCTTATTTTTCAGTGAGTGACACTTTTTGTACTAAAATGCCAATTTTAAACTAATAATGGACACTTTGAGTCATACCAGACACATCGTGTATCATATTATGGTGAAGGTGATTCATACACATCAAAAATGACTTATGGATCATTTAATTATAGTATCAAAACAATATAAATTAATTTGATTAATTTTGAGGATGTGAGTTGTCTTTTTTACAAAAATTAATGTCAATTTTAAATAAAAAGATTCAATTGGAGTCATACCGATCACACCATGAATTAGATTGATGTGAAACATACTCCTATATGTCTCAATTGACTTATGTATCATTTTCATAAAGTATCAAAATAATCTGAATACATTATCTTAGTTTTTAGAATTTCACTTTTCTTTTTGTACTAAAATGTCATTTTAAACTAGAAACACACACTTTGAGTCAAACCGATCACATGGTTTGTCATTTTGATGTGAGAATGACTATTACACTTAAAAAATGAATTATGAATCATTTTACTAAATTAGAAATACAATACATGTATGTTTTCTTATTTTTTCAGTGAGTGCCACTTTTTGAACTAAAATATCAATTTTAAACAGATAATGGATACTTTGAGTCACAACTCATAACATAATGTAGAAGATAGAGGTTTTTATGATTCATAAATATAATAATTACTTATGTATCATTTTCCTATAGTACCAAAATAGTTCAATTTTCTTTCTCATTTTTGTGTATGTTAGTTGTCCTTTTTACTAAAATTAATGTCAATTTTATATAAAAAGGCACACATGGAGTCATAATGGTCACAAAGAGGATTGGATTTAGGTCAAGACGACTTATAAACATCCAAAATGAATTTTGGATAATTTTCCTAAAGTAAAAAAACAATCTGAATTCATTTTCTTAGGTTTGAGTATGTCACTTATCTTTTTTACTAAAATGTCATTTTAAATTGGAAACATTCACTTTGAGTAATTATGATCACATCATGTGTCAGTTTGATATGATATTGATTCATGAACATAATAAATGATTTATTAATCTTATTCCAAAATCATCAAGATAATTTGAGCATATTTTCTCAGTTTTTAGTATGTAATACTTTTTGAACTAAAATACCAATTTTAAACTGATAACATACACTTTGAGTCATACCAGGAACCTCTTGTATTAGATTGAGGTGAAGCTAATTCTTACACATCAAAAATGAATTATGGGTAATTTTAATAAATTATCATAACAATCCTAATGTGTTTTCAAAATTTTTAGTATTTCAAATTTCTTTTTTACTAAAATTAATGTCAATTTTAAATAAAAAGATACACTTGGAGTCATACAAGTCACCACACGAATCAGATTGAGGTCAAGCTAGTTAATAAACATAAAAAATGACTCATGGATCGTTATAATAAAGTATAAAAACAATCTTAATGTGTTTGATCATTTTGGAGTATGTCACATATCATTTTAAATAAAATTTCATTTTAAACAGTAAACACACACTTTAAATCATACAGGTCACATCATGTGTCAGTTTGACATGAGACAAATTCATACACATAAAAAATGACGTATGAATTATTTTACTAAATTATAAAGACAATCCAATAATTTGTTATCAATTTTTAGTGAGTGACACCTTTTAAACTAAAATATCAATTTTAAACTAATAACAGAAATTTCGAGTCATAACAAGAACATTAGGTATTAGATTGACGTGTAGATAATTCCAATTAATAAAAACTAACTTGTAGATCCTTTTTCTAAAGTATACAAAAAATCCAAATGCATTTTATATGTTTTGAGTATGTCAGTTTTTTTACTAAAATTAATTTCAATTTTAAATAAAAAGACACACATGGAGTCATACCGATCATGATGTGCCTCAAATTTAGGTGTGTCTAATTATTAAACATAAAAAATGAATTATGGGTTGTTTTCCTAACTTATCAAAACAAAAATAACGTGTTTTCTTATTTTTTGGCATGTTAATTTTCTTTTTTAATAAAATGTCATTTTAAATAAGAAACACACACTTAGAGTCATAAAGGTCACATTGTGTGTTAGTTTGATGTGATATTGATTCCTACACATCAAAAATGGATTATTAATCATTTCCCTAAATTATCATGAAAATATGAGCGTGTTTTCTCAGTTTTTAGTGAGTTTTAGGTTTTTAACTAAGATATGAATTTCAAACTAATAACAGACACTTTGAGTCATACTGAGCACATCATGTTTCAGATTGAGGTATGGAAGATTACTACATCTCAAAAATTACTTATGTATCAATTTTATAAAGTAAAAAATAAATTTGAATTTGTTTTATCAGTTTTGATTGTGTTAGTTTTCTTTTATACTAAAATTAATATAAATTTTAAATAAAGAGACAATCTTGAAGTCATATCAGTCAGACCATGTATCATATTGAGGTGCACCTGGTTCCTACATGTACCAAAGTATAAAAAAATATGAAATAAAAATGCCACCAAGATTTACATTTCCTATATTTTTCAAACTACACACACTTTATATAGAGTCCATTTTCTTAGCTGAAAAAGGTTTTTTGGCTAAGAACATCGACTCAATATGCGGTGTTGGAAATTAGAAAAATAAAGGAAATAGAAAGCAAGATACCATTATAAGAAAGGAACATATTATCTCTTTTTCTTGGATTTTTGTAGATATTTGAATGAAAAATATTACTTCACAAAAGATCTATGAAAAAAACTAAATAAGCCTTAGATAAAAATGTTAAGGAAACTAACTTATAAATAGTAGACAAATGATGAAAAAATTAATTAAATAAGTAGTATGAATTAATAATTTCATGATGGTTGTATATATTCTTGAACTATTTCATTAATTTCATTATCTCAGTTTCACCCTTGAATTTTGAGCTCTCACAAGCATGAGAAGATTTGAACAAACTACCCCAACTCAAACAAAAGAATCCAATTATATAAGAAAGAAATTATTATGTGATTAATAAAAAAAGAAATAAATTAAACATAAATATGAAATAATAAATTAATTATATGGAACATTATTTTACTATTAAAACATCAAGATTATTTCTATGATTGAACAATGGCAGTGTCATTTCTCTTCATATAAAGGAAGTAGAGGGAATTAGAAGTAAAGTGATAAATGAAAACATTGTATAGGTGAAAATGTTTTAATGGAGAAGAAGTTTATAAATGTTTTGGCACGTAAAGGCATGAAACATGGGAAAAAATATTCCAAATTAAATGTTATATGCAAGGAAAAATGAAAATTAAATCAATATTTCATTATATAATATTTTGGTAAAGTAGAGAAAGTATATCATAACATTACGTCTACATCTTCCCAAAGTGTTTCCTTTATTATAGTTTGTTTTTCTATGGGATTGATAATATTATCATGTGATTAAGAAATTGTCTGCATGAGTATTAAAACATTTAATTTATATTATGTTAATGAAATAGAGAACATATAATATTATGAATAAAAACATAGTTTATTAAAACAACATTTTCATTCTCATTGAAATCTTTTTTAAGGTTTGAGGGATTTGGATCCTCTATAGGGAATCTAAATCCACTCTTTGTGGTCCCCTAAAATGTACAATACATTTTCTACATTGGGACTAACATGAACTGATTGTGATATACCAATGAAAGGGTCATCCTCAGTTAAATTTTCATCAGACTTGATTGTTGTTTTAGTCTCTATAAGGATTATCGACGAATTCTTGTTTTCTGGATCTGAGACATAAAATACTTACACTATATGTGATGCCATTATGAATGAATCTTATTTTCCCCCTTCCATAGTAAACTTCACCTTCACAAATCCAGTTTCATCAACTTTCACTATAGTCATATTTTCAACCCATTAGAAAAGGCAAATAAGAACATGAATTGTTGTATGACCAAACTCACATATCTATTCGATAATGGAAAAATATGACATATTTACATAAATTGAATTTCTATCATTAAAATTGGATATGTGAATCACTTCTTCCATAGGTGTAACTACCTTGTTTTTCATCATACTAAAATCATTGTGTTATTTTGTATAGAATGTATAACCATTGATTATAAAACTAGTGTTAGATATAAATTTTTTATTTAGTCCCTTAGCTAGACATAGAAGCCATTTGGAAATTGAATTCATATTTTTAGATAAATCGTAATAAATTTGATCTTGGAAACATCCTATAAACTATTGATTATGTGTATTTTATATCCATACTTTATCCATTAATGGATTCAAATCTCTAAGAATTTCCTTGAGGTATTCAACATACAAATCAACATATTCACTATTATGTAAAATGTAAAGGCGTGCTTGACCCTACTATGTGAAGGTAATTGTGACATCATATCTTCTAAAAATACCTTCATCCATAAGGAATCCACTATTATGAGACTTTGGGAGACCTATGCTTTCAATATATTATAGGTAATCGGTACAATATTTAGTATGTTCTTTAATAATATATTATTCTTTAGTACAAACTTATAATTGACTTTGATTCTTAACATACCCGTTGAAAATCTTCAGATACCGTTCAATGGGGTAAATCCATATATAATGGATAGGACCACATAGTAGAACCTCCATAACCAAGTTAACCATAATGTGGACAATTATATCAAATAAATATAGTGGGGAGAAGATATCTAATTCACATATTATGACCTCAAATTCATTATTCATGATTGGAAACTTTGTTGGTTATATAAATTTAATGCATATGGATTTGAAAAACAAGATGAATTTGGTCAGTTTATGTCATATATTTTAGGTATAATGAAATAGAAACTAACAGGAATCGAATCTATCATTAAAACATGATAGTATTTTGATTTTAGTCTATGTAACTTTAAATTAGTCATTAAAAAGTTAGAAAAAATAATACAATTATTTTAGAATTCAATGAATAATGCACCTATTTTTAAAATGTGTATCTCACTACAATTCAAGAAAGGGAATATGACAAGAAAGGGTTTGAGGATATGACCCACAAATTATTTAATTATTATCAAATATACTCAGATAGAGATTAGAGGAAAAAGGATTAAAGAGATTGAACATCTAAAAAAAGAAATTAAGAAATGAATGAAGATAAAATTATAGAGATAAGAATATCATGTAAAGATGAACTAAAAATATGAGAGAATAAGAAAATTATTCTAAATATGAAATGATTTTAGATTTATACAAAATTGGAGAATCTAGAATCAATATAATTAGTTCCTTCTCAAAAATAAAAAAAGAATGATCAAATCCCACAATATACCATGGAGTATTCTTATAGTGAAAGAACTTTGTCTAGGGAAATGAAAATCCTCATATCATCTAATCATTAAAATATATGTATATAAAAAAGAAAATATATAATCTATTTTTGAATATAATTTATATGTTATAACTATTTTCATATTCCCTATATGTTTAAAATTTAAATTATTGAATAAATGGTTAATGAAAACTTATGAGGTACCCTCCACCATATCCATGGTGGCTAGTAGAAAGTGTTTACATAATTTTTCCCTAAATAAATCCCAAATAATTGATATAATCAATTGAAAGCTACAAGATTCTAGTTCTGAAAATACTTGACCAAATATGGTTGAAAATAATAAACCATGGTTTTTGAGTCATTGAATTTTCTATAATAAATTTTGACATAGTGAATTGGATATTTTGCATAATTTACGAATTCTAAAGGTACAATGGAGTGGTATTTTTAGGTGGAAAATTTCTTAGATGAAATAACATCCATAGTCATTTAACACACATATGTTAAAATCTATTAGAGTTGAAATAATTAGAATTATATGTGGTATTTGAAATGGTAGTAGAAATAATGAATAAGCACGAAGGTAAAAATAATCCAAGCAGGAAAGTAGTAATGAATGATGAATAGAAAGATATAACAAACAAAAAAACTAAAAAATATATCATTAAAAAAGAAAACAAGTGAGGAGAAGGATAAAAATTAACATACATTAGATTTAAGTTTTGATTTGTTTGATAGAAATTGAGATATAACATGAAAAATATTGAATTCATTCAAGCCTTGGATTCTTCGAGCCTTAATTTATTCGAGCCTGGGATTCGAGCCTTGGATTATTTTGAGACTTGATTTGAGGATGGATTTTCTGAGGGGGAGTGACGATGGGAGGTGGATTCCCAAGATATCTTGGGAAATAACGATAGATTTAGTAGAAGTTAGGGTTACTAAATAAATGAGGGAAAATTTTATCATCACTTCCAAAAAAGCACTGATAAATATTCCTTTTTTCAACACTAAAGAAGTGATGGTAAAATCTATCTTTATTAGCACTAAAGTTTTAGCGCTAATTATTCTCAATCTTTATTAGAACTAAAGAAGCTCTGATAAAAGGCATATTAATGAGTGCTAAAACTTAAGCATTGATAAATTATGTATTATTATAATTATAAATAAAAAATTGTAAATATATTTATATAATTATAAATTTATTTATTATAATTTTATAATTATTTAAACATATAATTATATAAATACTTTTTTGAAAAAATATTTATATATTTATATATTTATATCATTATATATTTATATAATTATATATATATATTTTATAGATATATATAAATATAAATATAAATATAAATATACGAAATATAAATATAGTAAATATATTCATTAATTAAATAAATTTATTCTAATTTTATAAATATTTAAATATATATAAATATTTATTTATAATTATATGAATTCATTTTGAAAACATAATATTTATTTAATTTTATTTATAGATATATATTTATAAATATAGTAAATATATATTTTTAAATATACTTATTCATACATATTTATAAATAGACAACTAACATTATTAATGAATATATAATCTTAAATGCATGCATGTTAGAAATGAGTGAAATTGAATAATTAAAAATGAGTACACTTTAAAAATATTGAAAAAATCGATAAGTTTAATTAATTAATTGTAAATTATTAAAATAATATGGATATATATTGAAATAAAGATGAATAAATATTGAAAATATTAAAATATAGTAAATTAATATATATAAATAAATAAAATAAAATGATTAAATTCCCAAGTAAATAAATAAATTAAATATTAAAAATGAATTAATAACTAACTATAACAAAAATAAAAATAAATAAATAAAATTTACAGTTTAAAGACATAATATATTAAATGTATCATGTTAAAATTAAATTCCAAAATGAATACTAAAATTTGAATAAATTACATAAATATTAGGTGTATGTGTTTCTATTTGATATTTCATTAATTACATAAATATTCATGTGTGTGCATTGTATATAAAAATTCATTAATTAAGTATATGTATCTGAAATCAATATAACACACGTTTGATATATGTTGAATTGAAAAATCAAACAACATTCAATTATGTCCATTACTTGATGCAATTTGCGATTTTTTAATTCAAATTAATTTTTAATTGTGGACCATTCTTCACTAATATATGATTTATTTAATTTAAATCATAAATATTTTTTATTATTTAAATTATATTAAGAAAATATTATATGCACTCATATATATATCTATATTTAATATATACTATTTATTACAATTTTTAATCTACATATATGTATATTAAATTTATTCCTTTTTATCAATAATTATTTAATTAATAAAATGTTTAATAAGTTTTTTAATTTACTCATTTTTTATTTTTTTATTTATATATTTCATTTTACATACACACAAATATATTTAATATATACTATTTATTAGAATTTATAATTTATATATAGTATATTAAATTTATTCATTTTTATCAATAATTATTTAATTAATAAATTTTTTAATATTTTTTTAATTTACCAATTTTTAATTATTATTTGTTTAGTTATATCATTTTATTTAGGACCTTTATTAGTGCGGATAATGGATCCCTTTATCAGTGCTAAAAATAAAGTGATGATAAATGGTTCCATTTATCAGTGCTAAAAATAATGTGTTGATAATGGGTACCCTTTATCTGCACTAAAGAAAATAATTGATAAAGGTTACCCTTTATTAATTATAAAAAAGTGCTGATAAAGAGTAGCTTTTATCAATGCTAAAAAAGTGCTAATAAAAGGTACCCTTTATTAGTATTTGATTTAGCACTGATAAATGACACCTTTTTTCATCATTTTTTCTAGCACTCATAAAGGCCAAGGCTGTTGAAGGACTAATTTTTAGTAGTGCTAATAAACCATTTGATACACCCTTTATAGGAATTTGATTCTATTCTAGGTATGGATTGACTTTCCTTGTATAGACCGAACATAAATTGTCGAGAGAAGAAAATCACACTTTCACTACGGGAAAAATGGGTATTTGCGACGGGATTTATTCCCGTCGCAAATAGTCCCGTTAAAAACATATTTGCGACGGGGGTATTTACCCGTCGCAAATAATTAGGCTTTTGCGACGGGATTGCTTTCCCCGTCGCAAATAACCGGCGGCGGTAAAAGGTATTTGCGACGGGAATATTCCCCCGTCGCAAATAGTATGTCGGCAGGTGGTTATTTGCGACGGGACCCGTCGCAAATGGACCCGTCGCAAATAATCTAACCTATAAATACCCCCATCCGTTTTTTTCAAATCATTCTCATTCTCTATCTTCTCCTGCTCTCAAACTTGTGTTTCTAAAGTTGAGTTTTTCTTCAGTTTAATTTTTTTCTTCGGAGCTGATATTAAAGTTTTGAAGAACGATCAGAGCAGATCAATTTTCAAGGTATTTATGTTCAATTTAATTTAATATTTATTTTTAATTTTTTATTAGTTTCAATTATTCTTAATTAGTTGTAATTTAATTATGTTTATATTGTTTTATTACTTAATAAATTTAAATTATTAGTATTGTTCATAGTTAATAGTAATTAGGAATAATTAGTAATAATTTTTAATAATTAAGAATAAATATTAATAATTAGTAATAAATACCAATAATTAGGGATAATAACATTATTACATTATTAGTCTATTTTATTATTAATATTAAAATAATATAATTTTTTATATATATACAGTTCTCTTTTCATCTGTGTGTTTGCTGTCTTCACATGTATTAATTGTATGTGGAGATAGAAAACGCACAGATGAAAGGAGAACTGTATATAAATTAAAAATTATATTATTTTAATATTAGTAATAAAATATACTTATAATGTTATTATTTGTAATTATTGGTAATTATTCCTAATTATTAGTAATTATTCATTTAATTACTAATAATTAGGAACAATTACCAATAATTATCAATAATTAGGAATAATTAGTAATAATTACCAATAATTAGTAATAATTACCAATAATTAGTAATAATTACCAATAAATAGTAATAATTACCAATAATTAGTAATAATTACCAATAATTAGTAATAATTACCAATAATTTCCAATAATTAGTAATAACTAGTATTAATTACCAATAATTCGTATTAATTACCAATAATTCGTATTAATTACCAATAATTAGTATTAATTACCAATAATTAGTATTAATTACCAATAATTAGTAATAATTACCAATAATTAGTAATAATTACCAATAATTAGTAATAATTACCAATAATCAGTAATAATTACCAATAATTAGTAATAATTACCGGTAAATAATAATAATTACCTGTAAATAGTAATAATTACCGGTAAATAGTAATAAATAGTTAGAATTAGTAATAATTAGGAACAATTAGTAATAATTAGGAATAATTACCAGTAATTAGTAATAATTACCAGTAATTAATAATAATTTGTAATAATTAGTAATAATTACCAATAATTAGTAATAATTACCAATAATTAGTAATAATTACCAATAATTAGTAATAATTACCAATAATTAGTAATAATTACCAGTAATTACCAATAATTACCAGTAATTACCAATAATTACCAGTAATTACCAATAATTAGTAATAATTAGTATTAATTACCAATAATTAGTATTAATTATCAATAATTAGTATTAATTACCAATAATTAGTATTAATTAAAAATAATTAGTATTAATTACCAATAATTAGTATTAATTACCAATAATTAGTAATAATTACCAATAATTAGTAATAATTACCACTAATTAGTAATAATTACCAATAATTAGTAATAATTAGTAATAATTACCAATAATTACCAATAATTAGTAATAATTACCAATAATTAGTAATAATTACCAATAATTAGGAATAATTTCCAATAATTAGTAATAATTACCAATAATTAGTAATAATTACCAATAATTAGTAACAATTAGTATTAATTACCAATAATTAGTATTAATTACCAATAATTCGTAATAATTACCAATAATTCGTAATAATTACCAATAATTCGAAATAATTACCAATAATTAGTAATAATTACCAATAATTAGTAATAATTACCGGTAAATAGTAATAAATAGTAATAATTAGTAATAATTACTGGTAAATAGTAATAAATAGTAATAAATAGTAATAAATAGTAATAATTAGTAATAATTAGGAATAATTACCAGTAATTAGTAATAATTACCAGTAATTAGTAATAATTAGTAATAATTAGTAATAATTACCAATAATTAGTAATAATTAGTAATAATTAGAAATAATTACCAATAATTAGTAATAATTACCAATAATTAGTAATAATTACCAGTAATTAGTAATAATTACCAGTAATTAGTAATAATTACCAGTAATTACAAATAATTAGTAATAATTAGTATTAATTACCAATAATTAGTATTAATTACCAATAATTAGTATTAATTTCCAATAATTAGTATTAATTACCAATAATTAGTATTAATTACTAATAATTAGTATTAATTAGCAATAATTAGTATTAATTAGCAATAATTAGTATTAATTAGCAATAATTAGTAATAATTACCAATAATTAGTAATAATTAGTAATAATTAGTAATAATTACCAATAATTATTAATAATTACCAATAATTTGGAATAATTAGTAATAATTACCAATAATTAGTAATAATTACCAATAATTAGTAATAATTACCAATAATTAGGAATAATTACCAATAATTAGTAATAATTACCAATAATTAGTAATAATTAGTAATAATTAGTAATAATTAGTAATAATTACAAATAATTCGTAATAATTACAAATAATTAGGGATAATTACCAATAATTAGGGATAATTAACAATAATTACCAATAATTAGTAATAATTAGTAATAATTAACAATAATTAGTAATAATTAGTATTAATTACCAATAATTAGTATTAATTACCAATAATTAGTATTAATTACCAATAATTAGCAATAATTAGAAATAATTAGCAATAATTACCAATAATTAGCAATAATTACCAATAATTAGTAATAATTACCTATAATTAACAATAATTATCAATAATTACCAATAATTAGTATTAATTACCAATAATTAGTAATAATTACCAATAATTAGTAATAATTACCAATAATTAGTAATAATTACCAATAATTAGTAATAATTACCAATAATTAGTAATAATTACCAATAATTAGTAATAATTACCAGTAATTAGTAATAATTAGTAATAATTAGTAATAATTACCAATAATTAGTAATAATTACCAATAATTAGTAATAATTAGTAATAATTACCAATAATTAGTAATAATTAGTAATAATTACCAATAATTAGTAATAATTAGTAATAATTACCAAGAATTAGTACATTATTTGTATATTTTATTATTAATATTAAAATAATATAATTTTCTATATTATATACAATTCTCTTTTCATCTGTGTGTTTTCTGTCTCCACATGTAATATTCGCATTCTTTTTCAAAATTATCAACCTACTCGCCAATGGAGAGGTGAAAGTGAATGCGAATATTACATGTGGAGACAGAATGTTAAACACACAGATGAAAGAAGAATTGTATATAATATAAAAAATTATGTTATTTTAATATTAATAATAAAATATACTAATAATGTAATAATGTTATTATTATATAATTAATGTTTATGAAAAAATTATATCAGTATTATTAAAATAATAAAAAATCAATATAATATTAAAATTATCAATATTTGTAACATGTTTTGCTTTATTCTCAATATATTCAATCTTTACTTGAGTGTTTTTTCTAACAAATTATTCAAAACCAGTAATGATTTTATATTTTATAGAGAAATATGGAACAACGAGGTCGTCAACAATCATTATTAGGTGACCGCATATGGATAAATCAACGTAGAAATCCAAACGGTTCTAGTTTAAATCCAGTATATGTTGAGGGTGTGGAGACTTTTTTATCATTTGCGGAATCAAATTCAGAATTTGTTTCAGAAGGAAAAATAAAATGCCCTTGCAGAAAATGTGCATTGAGAACGTTTGACACGTTTGACAAAGTGGGAGAACATCTCTTGCGTTTTGGTTTTCAACCAGATTATGTTTTTTGGTATCAACACGGTGAATGCAGTTCCAGAGCAGGTGATACCAACTTGATTCCGGATCCATCCCGGTTTCAAGATTTAGTACATGATGTTGCAGGTTCATCTGTTCAACATACAGAAACTCCGGCTGATATAGCTTCAAATCCTGAGTTCGCACCGTCTGAATTTTATGAGTTGTTGAAATCTGCTGAGGATGCATTATATCCTGGCTGCAAGATGAGAAAATTAGAAGCAGTTGCAAAATTTATGGCTATCAAATCAGATAACGGAATGTCAAACACCTGTTTTGACCAGATATTTTCTTTGTTGAAAACACTGTTACCCGAAGGAAATGTTTTACCTGCAAATTACTATGAGAGTAAGAGGCTGGTTCAAAATTTGGGACTTACTTGTTAGAAGATTCATGCATGTTCAAATGACTGCATTTTATATTCTGGGGAAAATGAGTCGTTGGATAGTTGTCCTACATGTGGCCAACTGAGATATAAAGAAGGACAACACGGGAAGTCTGGTTTGATTCCTATAAAACAGTTGAGATATTTTCCGCTTACATCCAGACTTCAGCGTTTATTCATGTCTAAGAATACAGCGACAATGATGTCATGGCATAAAGAGAATATTTCAACCGATAAAAGCTTGAATCATCCAGCCGATGGTGATTCATGGAAACATTTTGATAGAGTGCATCCATCATTTGATTTAGAAGCTAGAAATGTTCGACTGGGCCTTTCCACTGATGGTTTCTGTCCGTTTGGATCTTATGGTAGTCAATATTCATGTTGGCCTGTTTTTTTAACTCCGTACAATTTACCTCCATGGATGTTGATGAAGGAGCCATATATCTTTTTGACTTTACTAATTCCAGGACATCCGAAGAAAAATATTGATGTTTATTTGAAGCCATTGATTGATGAATTAAATTTATTGTGGAGTACTGGTGTCTGTACATATGATGTTGCAACGAAACAGAATTTCATACTGAGAGCAGCATTGATGTGGACAATAAGTGACTTCCCGGCTTATGTGATGTTATCTGGCTGGAGTACACATGGTCAGAAATCATGTCCTTACTGTATGGGAGAGAACAAAGCATTTATGCTCATTCATGGAAAGAAACCTTGTTATTTTGACTGTCATCGCAGATTTCTTCCAGCTGATCATCCTTTTCGTAGAAACAGATCTCATTTCAGAAAAGGAACAGTTGAAAGGGATGGACCTCAAAAAATGCTATCAGGTTCGGAGTTAAAATCAGTTGTATTTTCATTACCTCCCATCACTTTTGGTCCCACAATAAATCAACAGAAAATTTCTGGTTTTGGGAATGAACACAATTGGATTAAACGTAGCATATTTTGGGATTTGCCATATTGGTCTGATTTGTTGGTCCGAAACATGTTAGATGTCATGCATATTGAGAAGAACTGTTTTGATAATTTGTTTCATACAGTTTTGGATACGCCAGGAAAGAGCAAAGACAATGTAAATGCACGTTTAGATCTTGCCCAAATTTGCAGGCGTCCAGAATTGGAACTATTTGAGAATGTCAGAACAGAAAGGTTAATGAAACCAAAAGTAGCTTATACACTATCTAAAGAAAACCGTTTATTATTTTGTCAGTGGATTGCAGATTTGAGACTTCCAGATGGTTGTGCTTCCAATTTGGGCAGATGTGTAAAGAATGGTCATATTACTGGATTAAAAAGTCATGATTGTCATGTTATAATGGAGAGACTTCTACCCATTGGATTAAGAGGTCTGTTGAATTCTGTGATTTGGGATTCCATAACAGACATGTCTCATTTTTTTCGGGAAATTTGTGCGGCTACGGCAGATTATGATGCTCTAGGCAAACTTGAAAAAGATGTTGTTGTAATTATATGTAAACTGGAAAAAATATTTCCGCCGTCTTTCTTCGACTCAATGGAACATTTGATGTTACATTTCCCATATGAAGCCAAATGTGGAGGTCCGGTACAGTTTCTATGGATGTACCCATTTGAAAGATGCATGAAAAAATTGAAAAGAAAAGTACGCAACAAAGCATCTGTTGAAGGATCTATTGCAGAAGCTTATTTGCAAGAGGAAATATCTTTTTTCTGCTCCCATTATTTTGAATCTGAGTATCCTTCAAAACACAACCAAATGGGACAGAATGAGAGGAATATTGATGAAATCGACAATCAATTATCTGTTTTCAACCAGTCAGAGCTTGGTTTTGGTGGAGTTTCTGAACGCTGGCTTTCAGATGATGAACATCATAGAGCTCATACGTATGTTCTGCTCAACTGTGAAGAGATGTCATCAGTTGTACTGTAAGTGTTTATATCACTTATTCTGTCATTTATGTTACAGTAAATAACTTTGGTTTTTATAGGTTGTATGATAATCATATCAAGAAACAAATTCCACAAATTACAGCAGCTGCACTCGAAGAACGTCGACTAAAAAATTTCTCTCAGTGGTTTCAAAAACTGGTAACATAAATTCTTTATCTTTTAGCAACTCATTCAATGTATAGTTTACTATATTGATAATTATTTCACAAATTTTCAGGTGTCTCAACATGCTGATAAAATTGACAAACAACTGTGTGTATTGAGTAACCCACCTTCCAAACTTGTTAAAACTTATAATGCATATGTGCTAAATGGATTTCGATTCCACACACATGCATATGGGGAATCGAAAAAAACAATGAACAGTGGAGTTAGCTTGAGAGGATCTCATCATCGAGAAAATGAAGTTGACTTTTATGGCATACTTGATGAAATCATTGAACTCTGTTATCTTGGACAACATTACATAACCATGTTCAAATGTCGGTGGTTGGATACAGAGAGAGGCGTGCGTGTTCATCTGACTCATGGAATCATCGATATTAAATGTAAAAGTGTTCTCGCAGTAAATGAACCATTCTTATTGGCTCAACAGGCATATCAAGTTTATTATGCAAAGTACTGTGCAACATCTAGAGACTTGACTGATTGGTGGAGTGTAATAAAAATCAAAATTCGAGACAATCAGTTTAGTCAAAGTGAATGTGCTTTCACTGATGTGCAAAGAATTGAAGTTTTTCAAGAGAGTACTCAAAATCAATCTTTTTTACAAAGAGACATGAGTATCGATGACGAAACCCCACATTTAAGAGTCGGTGATGACGGTGATGTTAATGATGTCACATATGAATTTGAAACGGTAAGAGATGAAGCAACTATAACTCGAATGGATATCGATGATGTTGAGGAGGAATATGAAGATGACATTGACATATATGAAGATGATGATGAATATGAACACTGATATCATTTCATGGTATTTATATACAATCATAATATGTATATATGTATATATAATAGTAATTATCAATTATTTTCTAACATTAACATTTTCTGTTTCAGATGGACGACGCCACATTTCGTGCGTTGGCGGATGCTGACCTGACTTTTGATGTGGATGAGTTGCTGACAGATGACCCTCAGCCTGCAGGCGCTCCAGGGAGTACGCGGAGGGGGCGCGGTCTTGCACGATTGATGATTCCTGACCCCGTCCCCGAGCGACGTCCACGTCTTGGGTTTGATCCACACACACGGAGGTGTGATAACCTGTGTGATAACATGTGGATTTGACTAAGATTTCATTAATCTATTCACATAATAAATGTTTATTATTTTTTCAGTTTTCCGCATATAGCAGTCGGACAGGGAAGCGCTATTTTGCGCAACTATTTCTCTCAGCCGTGGACCACATGAGAGCATATTCCCATTGATGTGCAGCAGGCCATGTTCGGCCATTGGTTGGTACGTACGTAAATAAATAATTTTTATTTTGAAAATTATTTCATTTCTAACTTGATATTTTGATTTATTTGTAGGGTTTATGGTATCCGATCGAGGATACCATGCGTGATGCCATCCACGAGGCATGGGAGGTGGCCATGCGTGATCGTCTTCGTCAGTTTTTGCACAATTTAAGAAAAGCTGCGATGAAGAAAGCAGGAGTGTCAGATTTTGAGGAGTCATGTAGAGCACACCGACCAGAGTATATTTCATCCCATGTATGGGATGGATTATGTACGCACTGGTTGAGTGGTGCCTTTAAGAGGAGATCATCGGTGGGGAGGCAGAATCGGGGGAGACAGGAGGTGACTCATCGAGCTGGGAGTCATTCTTTCAGTACTCATAGACAGCATCTGGTACGTACATTATTTATAAATATTTTATATAACTATAAATATTAACAGTTTATTTTTTATTCTTATAGGCTGTCGAGCACCCCGATATTACAGAGTACGACGTATATCGGAGGATGTATAGTGATCCTGCTACTGGGGAGCTCAGAGGTGATCGCCAGCATCACATCATGGTCAGTATTATTTGTTTTCAAGTTTAAAAATTAACTGCATATAATATATTCACAATTTTAATTTTAAATTGAAACTATAGGAGTCATATGAGGCCGCAACAGCACAGGCCCGGCCTGAGAGTCAGGCTGAGTCATCAGATCAGACCACTGCCCGTCAGTTTGATGAGGCGGCATGGATGCAGGCCACCCAGTATGCCTTCAAGAAGGGCCGGGTAGTTGGTATCAGCTCTCGACTGACTCCCGGAGATTATTATGGCAGTGCTGCGATGTCGGCGTCCAGCTCGAGAGGAGCTCGTGCATCTTCTTCTACACAGTATGAGGATCAGTTGCGATCTCATACTGCACAGATAGAGAGTCTTCGACAGGAGCAGGAGTAGATGCGTCAGCAGCATGAGGAGGAGCGTCGACGCCAGCAGCAGCTGTACGAGGAGCAGGCGAGTCGGTGGCAGCAGCAGCATCAGGAGCAGATGGAGTGCATGCACCGACTCACTCATGCTTTAGGGATGGAGTTTCCTCCCCCACCATCTGCAGATCCCCCACCTCCCCCTCCCCCCCTCCTTCAGATTAGAGTTTGTATTTCTGTTATAAAATTTGTGAAATCAAAATATTTTTTTTTCTATTCGTAGTTTCTATCTCATTATAAAATATTAATAATATTATATTTTTAAATAATAATATTTATATGAATAATAATATTATTTATATTTTATAATATTAAATTATATATATATATTAAAATTTTATGTATATATTAAAATTTTATAATATTAAAATTTAATTATTTTTTTGTAATACTTGAATTATTTTAATATTTGAATGTAAAATAATTCTATTATTTTTATATTAATTAAAATAACTTATTAATATTTTTTTTAATTATGAATTATAATTGTAATATTATTATATTAATTAAATAATTTATTAATATTCTATTATTTTTATTTTTGAATTATAATTCTACTATTATTATAGTAATTAAAATAATTTATTATTTTCATTTCTAAATTATAATTCTATTATTATATTAATTAAAATAATTTATTAATAATTTATTTTTTTTATTTTTTTTATAGTATTTGCGACGGGATACTATGCCCGTCGCAAATACAAGTATTATTAATAGTTTTTTATTTTTTTTAAAAAAATAGTATTTGCGACGGGACCCATCGCAAATACTATTTATAGTATTTGCGACGGGATACTACTCCCATCGCAAATACTAGTATTATTAATTTTTTTTATTTTTTTAAAAAATAGTTTTTGCGACGGAACCGTCGCAAAAGAGATTGCGACGGGACCCATCACAAAATGTATTTGCGACGGGTCCCGTCGCAAAAACTATTTTAAAAGTTTTTTACAAAAATACGGAATACTATTTGTGACGGGGAGAATGTCCGTCGCAAAAAAAGGCTTTAGCGACGGGCCCGTCGCAAATAAGTGTAGTTGCGACAGCGTTTTCAGTAACGGGCTATTTGCGACGGGATCCCGTCGCAAATAGCCCGTCGCAAATACCTGTTTTTCTAGAAGTGTTTGAATCAACAAATCACCCTCCATTTCTATACAAGTTTAAGGAGGAGGATGAATATCCTTTGGAATTATCATCTCAAGCATGGATATTATTACCATATAAGAAATCATATGTAGCTCAAATGATTTATATTAAGTAATAGATCATCCATGATGACATTCCCATTATAAGGGAATATACTGATGTGTTTCTTGATGAATTTCTTTATCTTCCTTTTAGATTAGAGATTGAATTATCTATCAAACATGTACATTGAGCTTTTCCAATATCCAATAATCAATATGTAATTTACACTATTGAACTCAAGGAGTTGAAGAATAAACTATAGGAGAACCTGGATAAAGGGTTTATACACCCATGTACTTCACTATGGGGTGTGCTGGTCATCTTCATCAAGAAGAAGGATAGGTAAATGTTCCTCTACATTAATTATCATTATCTTAAGAAGATCACAATAAAGAAATAGTATAATTTTCACAAATTTATGACTTGTTAGATCACCTACTTGGATCCCATTACTTATCCAAGGTGTATATTCATTTAGGATGTTATAAAGTAAAAGTAAATAAGGAGGATATCCCCAAGGATGTTTTTTGTACAATGAATGAGCACTACAAGTTTATAGTTATGCCATTTAGACTCATTAATTCTATAACTATATTCACATAATTAATAAATATATTTCGTAGGTATTACCTTGATAAAATTTTCATAGTATTTATATATGATATTCTTATCAAGTCCAAAATCAAGGAGGAACATGAGGAGAATTTGAATACTATACTTAAGACCCAATAAAAGGAAATGTTATATGTGAAGTACTATAAATGAGTGTTTTAATAGGAGAATGTAATATTCCATGGGAATTTCGTCACCAACAATGGGATATCTATAGATCCTTTGAAAACAAAGGTAGTTAAAGGATGTCCCATACCAACATCTGTTACTGAGATCCATTGTTTTCTTGGATTAGATGGGTACTATAATCATTTTTTGAGGAATGTCTCATTATTTTCATGCCCTCTAACCAATGTAACTCTGAATGGAGTAAATTTTATCTAGACTAATGAATGATAGGAGACATTTAACGATTTAAATAAGAGGCTAATCACTACACCTACGCTCACATTACCCACCGAAGGGAAGGATTTGTGATCTACTTGGATGTGTTAAAATTGGGAATGGGTTGCATACTCAAGAAATCGGATAAAGGGATAACCTATGTCTCCAAAAAATTAATGATCCGTGAGAAGAACTACCCAAAAAATGATATGGAATTGGCTACAGTGATCTTCACATTAAATATTTGTAAATATTATATCTCTTGAGGGAAGTGTGACATATATATGGATTATAAAAGTCTCAAGTATATATACCCACAAAAGGAGCTCAATATAAACTAATGAAGGTTATTAGATCTGATCAAGAATTATAATTGGTCAATCCATTTCCATCATGGTAAGGAAAACAAAGTGGCTGATGATTTGAGTAGAAAGGATCATGTAACTCTCTCCATGATGAGGATTGAAAGGGATCTAGTATTTGAGGACATTAGAAGGATGAAAATGGGGATAATAAAATGATTTTCATCCTAAATTTATCAAATAACTACTCAACCATTCATTCTTGAGAGGATCAAGTGGCCCAAAAAGATGATGAGGAGCTACAAATAATTATTGCGAATATTTTAGAGTTCAAATTTTCTAAAGATAGAGTTATAAGGTTTGGAACCCGGATAAGTGTCCCATCAAAACTACAACTAAAAAGGGAACTTTTGTATGATGTAGATAGGATGTCCTTCTCTAATAATCCAAGAATAACTAATATGTGTATAGATTCGAATGAAAACATATGGTCAGATAACATGAATAGGGAGTTAGTATCATTTTTATCTCTATGCTTGGTATTCCAGTTAGAAAAGGATAAATGAAAAATTCTATCAGAATGATAAAAAAGTTTCCCATAAAATTATGTAAATAGAAAAACATAACTATGAATTTCATTATAGGACTTCCTAGAACATATAAAGGCAATAACACTATCCTGGTGGTAATCAAAATCCTTAAAAATTCAAAAACAATTATTTCTACCAAGGAAGATTTATCCCCTGACTAACTCAAAAAGATATAAATAATGTAAGTGGTAAAACTTTGTGGAGTTTTGATGTCCATTACATTCGATCATGATCTAAGGTTTTCCTTGTGGTTATAGAGAATCCTTTAATTAGTGTTGGATATAGAGCTAGGTTTCTATAATGCTTATCACCCTTAGATATATGGTCATTCTAAGAGAACCATTAATAGTCCATAGGTTATTCTAAGATCATGTTTAATTGATTTAAAAGGATCTTGGGAGTGAAACCTTCCTCTATTAGAGTTCTCATATAACAATAATTTCCATTTTATAATTCAAATTGAACCTTATGAGGATCTGTATGAGAAGAGGTGTCAGACTCTAGCTTCCTTGTATGTAGTTGGAGAGAAAATTCTTATGGGACCTTATATTACCAAAGAGATTATAAAAAAGGTTAAAACACCTTAACTTAATATTAAATCTAAAAAAATTTGATACAAAATATATCCAGACAATCATCATTGAGACCTAGAGTTTTAGATTCGAGATAAGGTGTTCCTTCATATATCACCATAGAATAAAGTCATTAGGTTTGGAAATAAAGGAAAATTTATTTCATGATACATCTTACCCTTTGAGATCCATTATCACATTGGAGCTATGGACCATTTAATAGAACTCCCACAAAACCATTTTCAAGTACCTAATGTGTTCCTTGAATCCCTCTCAAGGAAGTATATACCCTAGCCCTCACATGTAATATATCCAAAGGTGGTTCCCTTGGTGAATGATATTTTTTATAAGGTGTATTATGTGAAGATCTTATATCATTGAGCCAATGTTATTTGAAACATGACAATACACTTGGGAAATGTGGCTTGAGGAACAGATCCTCCAAGAATCAAGCGAGCTTATGCGGGAACCCTGTAGCTGGCTTTAACATGAGAAAAGGATCCTATATGGGTCTGTGATTTGGGATCCTGTGTGGTTCTGTGTTCAAGAGTCTCACTTGGATCCACTCTAGGAATCCACGTGGGACTACTTTAGGATCCAACGTGGGTCTGCTGTACTAGGATCCTGTTTGGGTTTGATGATTTAGGATCCTGTGTGGATCTGATTATTTATGATCTTGTTTGGGTCTGATGATTTAGGATCCTGTGTGGGACTGGTGATTTAGGATCCTTTATGGGTTTTTCTACTAACATAATAAGATGATTCAATAGTTACATCTAATTATCTTTACTACTGTACCATAGTTATACCTGGTGTGAGATGAGTCCTTACCTTCGTGGTGATACTTTTGTGGTATTATTCTGTGTGGCATACTTGTGTGGTAAATTCCTTCATGGTGATACCTTGGTGGTGTTCTTCTGTGTGGCATACCTGTGTGGTACTTATCTTCATGGTGATACCTTTGTGGTATTCTTCTGTGTGGCGTACCTGTGTGGTACTTTCTTTCATGGTGATACCTTGGTGGTATTCTTATGTGTGAAGTACCTGTGTGGTACTTACCTTCATGGTGATACCTTTGTGGTATTCTTTTGTGTGGCGTAACTGTGTGGTACTTTCATTTGTGGTGAAACCTTTGTGGTATTCTTCTGTGTGGTGTTACCTTTGTGGTACATATCTTTATGGTGTTACCTTCGTGGTATTCCTTCCTTTGTAAAACAGTTGAGCTTCGGGATTTTGAGTTGGACCTTGTGTTTCCTCATGAATGAGATGGGTATACTTGATAACATGGGTATATGTATACGCATTTACCTAATTATGTTTGTCAGATGTTTACATGCTTTTTGGTTTATCCTTTATGGATTTCATGAGACCTTTGAGGGTCTTGGGGTCTTTACTGAGTATCGTTATACTCACCCCTGCACGGGCTACGCTCGCACCTTTTTGTGTTTGGTGAAGACGATGGACATCGATGACTGAGGATGAGAGTACCAGGATGGGAGGTAGCTCAGAGGTGGACATTAGACATGGTATACCATGGATACGGCCGTTAAAGAGCTGTACCTACCCTTCAGGTAGGATCCTTGGTAGGTGTTCACAAGAGTTGTTTCAGTTTACTTCTAATTTTCAGTTTTCTTGGACTTTCCAATTGGGCTTGTATTCTAGCCCCTTTTTCTTACTATACACACTCTTTTTACTATATAGTTTTATTGTGTTCATATCTAGATGTGTACTTGGTTGCGTGTGTTTACAAGTTATAAATGCAATGCCTTTCCGGTTTTAGGGAATTCTTTTTTAGGTTCTAGTTGCCAGCCCCTGGCCTATGGAAGGCGGGCTTGGGGTAGTCATGAAACGGGCCCTGAGGGATGGGTCATGACAAATTGGTATCAGATGAGTCAGTTCTACCGTAGAACATAGGACTCGTATCTTTTTAACAGAAATAGTGTTATGTGTAGTGAGTGTGGTTATCAGTTTAGGGAATCCAGTGTTTTTGTAATGGATGATGTATCCATACACCAGGACCCTGACTTCTGATTTCTCACTTAGTGCACAAAAACACTTATTTCATGTGTGTTTTGAAAATATTTCATATGTTTTCTTGAGTCATCTCACCAGGTATAGATAAATGACTGTGGCCCACCTATTCCTTATTAGGATGCCACTGTGTAGACAACCAGCTAGGATTCTTGAGAGAGTACACAATGACGGCCCACCAAGGGATGAGGCTCTGGTGTAGGGCCCTCTTTGTATGTTGGCACCTTCCCATGGTGTACCAGCAGCACCACCACCCATTGGAAAGCAGACACCACCAGCCGCACTGGTGGATGGTGCACGCCGACTAAACATGTAGCACGAGTTCCAACAGTACAGGCCTTCTAGGTTTCAAGGAGAGACAGTTCCCCGCATAGTTGAGGGCTGGATGGAGGCAGTTGCTGGAGTTTTCCACCTATTTGCGACACTAGTAGAGAAGATGGTGATCTTAGCTACTAGAATTTGTCAGTGAGTTACCGTGAGGATGGTCCGTATAGTGATGATGCTTCGGTATGTGGACCATTACACAAGATAGCACCTTTTGGTAGTGTGTTAGCTGTATCACTGCCCCTTGGTCAGTAGTTACTACCGGCGATACCAGTAGAGGAAACATATAAGCTTCATGCCTTATGCGTGATTCAACATCAGATGCCCTTCAGGTTCCAAAGAGAGCCCGACTCACAGGCGGCTGGGGACTATCTTGAGGAGGTGGCTGAGAGTTCTCTAGATATTCTATAGATTCGGTAGGATGGCATGTCGATAGCTGAGTATTCATCGAGGTGTACCGATCATTCCTCGTACTCGATGAATACAATACAATTAGTGCTTTGGGGCTAGGACTTTTGAGCACAGTGTTTTTAAGGACGTCCAAGACAACACCATTATTCTTTGTATACCTACTTATGCTGGGGTGATAGAGAGTAATTTTTTGGTTGAATGTTCTTTGGCTGAGCGGTTAAAACCAGTGAATGTTAGTAGTGGGAAAACAGGAAACTGGCGCCAGTCTCAGAGACTTGGGCATGTAAAAATGTTTTGGGAAGAAGAAGTGTTAGGGATAGATGAACCTATAGGGCTACAAACATAGAAGTAGAGCTATGGGAGTAGCATGAGGTGGTGTACATATCAACATATTACAATCTCCCCCCTTTGTGGTCCCTGCTTGGCTCAGGGAGCTAGAGGATAGGGGAAGTGAGTAGCTTCATACGGTCAAGGAGTGCGACCCAAGGGCTCTAGGAATGATTCGAGGTACAATTTGTGTCTACTATTAGCTTTCGTATCAATATACATAGGTACCAATCATTCCTTCCTTGCATGAATCTTTTCCAAGACCTAGAGTTTCTGGTTAAACCATTGACTTGACCCTCACATCTAGAGATAACTCTGGGAGGATACTCAATAATCACACTTACGCTGATGGTGTGATCTGATCCTTGAGGTGAGAGTTTCAGTTGGAACCTCTTGGTGGCAGCGTCGAGGCCTTACGATGTTAGTTTGGGTATGACTGGATAACCATAATTCATAATCAGAATGACTGTATTAGGAAAAAGGTTATGGTTTATCTACAACATTGGGATGAGGTTTTCCTTAGTCAGAGAAAAAGGAAATCCTGGCATCACATGTTAAACTCAGGCATAGGAGGGTGCAAATGATCACTCTTGAGTCAGCCAACCTTACCCTCATGGAAGTATGAGTTTTGAGTTTTCAGTTCCTAATGGGAGTGGCTAGAGTTCCTCCAGGACTATGAAATTGAGATATTCTATACTCCTGGGAGGGGAACGTGGTAGTAGATGCACTCAGTAGGAGGTCTGGCCTGCAACTACTAAGTGAGGTGACAAAGCAGCTATCCACTTTACGGATATCCTATGTGGATCGAGATGGAGCATCTTATCTCTAGTCTCCTATAGTCATTCCCCCATTTCTTCAGTGAGTCAGGGAGGCACAACATGGGAACACTGACTACAAGGCTCGACGTGCTCACATATCCACAGGATAGGAACCTGATGGATTTTCTGAAGGCGGTGTGCACATTATCTTCTTTAAAGGATGTACTATGGTGCTAAGGGCGATACGTGAGGAATTGTTGAGGGAGTTCAATATTTCCCCTCTAGCGGTACATCCAGGAGTGGAGGAGATGTACCCGGACCTCTGGCGTCAACACTAGGGTTTGGAAATAAAGAAAGAAGTAGCAGAGTTGGTCTCACAGTGTCTCACTTGTAAGCAAGTGAAGGTGGAGCACCAGGTTCCAACAGACTTAGTTCAACCATTAGAGGTTCCAGAGTGGAAGTGGGATGGATTTTCCATGGACCCCGCTATGAGTCTTCTACGCACATCCAGGAGACATGATTCCTTCTGGGTGATCATTGACCGACACACCAAGTCGGCCGAATCCCTACGAATCAGAGAGCAGAGTTCAGTAGAGGGCTAGAATGACTATACGTATAGATGATTGTGCGGATACATCAAGTAACCTTGATGATTGTCTCCGATCATGACACACGTTTCAATTCCTGGCTATAGAAGGGGTTTCAAGAGACTTTTCAGATGTTGCTTCGTTTTTGCACCACCTTCCATCCTCAGATGGATGGACAGACTAAGTGGACCATTCAGACCCTCGAGGAAATGTTGTGTGCTAGCTTCCTTGACTTCATTTGTAGCTGGGAAGATCACATTACCTTGGTATACTTTGCATACAACAACAACTATCACTCCACCATTGGGATTCCAGCTTTCGATCCATTGTACGACCGACCTTACAGATCACCTTTGTGTTGAATTGAACCAGGGGAGTTAGCACTCATGGGAACAGATATGGTACGGGCTACTGCAGAGAAGGTTCAGATCATCCAGGAGTGGATGAAGATTTCACAGAGCAGGTAGAAGTCTTATGCAGACAAGTGACGAAGACCTCTGGAGTTTGAGGATGGTGACCGCGTCTTCCTACGGTTCTCACCCCGATGAGGTTTGCGAAGATTTGGTCAGGGCGGAAAGATATCTATGAGGTTCATTGGACCCTTCCAGGTCCTCAGCAGAGTTGGCGAGATAGATTACCATCATGCACTTCCCCCTTAGTTGCACCGGGTGCACAACGCCTTCCACATATCCTAGCCCAGGAGATACGTGCACGACACTTCTCACATCATCGACCACAATGAGCTAAACCTCGATGATGGGGAGAAATTTATGGAGGTTCCAATGGATATTGAGGATCGATAAGAGAGATTCCATCATGGGTGATCTATACCTTTGGTGCATGTACGTTGGCAGTACAATAACCTCCAGGAGAGCACATGGGAGTGGGAGGCTCAGATTCATGCTCAGTACCCTCTTTTGGTTGTTTTTCCTTTGTTGTGGCTTTTAGGGACGTAAATACCTAGGGTGGGGAGAATGTAATGTCTTGGAAATTCCATATAATTTTTTTAATTATATGGAATTATTTTGAGACTAATAAATTTGACGGCATGCGATTCCAAGGACCAGAGTGCCCAAAATTATCCGTCGAAGTTTGGTTGAGTTTAAATTAGTTCGCGTAAGAAATTTCTCTAAAATAGTAGAATAACTCTTAAACGGTAACTTGGATTAGAAATATGAGGGAATCATTACGTTCAGGATGGAGGGTTTACCCTAGGCGCAACTTAAGTTTAGTCGGCGCGAGCCTCCTGTGAGAAAACCAAAAAACGGAATAATCGTAAATAAAATAATTAAATAAATTATTTTATATTTCAAATGCTTATAACTCACAGATGGTAACTCGGATTAGAAATCTGATATCACTGTTGAAATCAAGAGGGTATTCTCTTTTTAGGATGATACTAACAATAGTCGGTGCGGGCCACCAGTGAAAGTTAGTTTTTGGCCATAAATAAAATAATTAAGTGAAAATTATTTTATTGTAAAATTCATAACTTCTAAATGGTAACTCGAATTGAAAATCTGAGAGTACCGTTGAGCTTGCTGGGGTGTTTTTCACTTAGGTAGAGCCTAACCTTGACTGGCATAGGTCAAGGGTGACTGCTATAATTTTTACGAATTTTTTTTTCGGGTACGTTTAGTAAATGCATGAGCGGAGTTATATAACTTTTGAACCGGTGCTTGGAATTGACATCCGAGGGCACCTTTGAACTCACAACATAAATATTTGCTTAAGGAGACCTTCACTATGACTGCAGTAGGTCGAGGGTGGAATTTAGTTTTCGTGAATTTTATGGGAGAGTTAAAAGAATAAAAATAAAATAAAGAACAACTTTTATTTTATTTTTAAAACCTCCCAAATTTGTATGTTCAGTGGTGGGGACCACCTGAGTTAGGAAACCCCCCAAATTGAATTCTTGATGGTGGGGATCACCTGACTCCCTTAAACTCCCTCTTTAAGGATGGAGGTGACTCTTGGTCCTCCCATCAAATTGTACCAACGTAAATTAAATGACTTGACCTTGAAAATACTAAGTAACAATGTCTTTGGAATTTAGGAAGGTTCCTATTAAATAAACCTTTATAAATTCCACGATCGTTACTTACCTTCCCCCTCTCTTATTTATATGGATCTTGGGGGGGGGGGGGGTGAATTGGAACATCTTCACTAAGTGACGAAGCTCTGGTAAAATGTCGTGACGCCCAACACTTGGAGGACGAAGCTGGTTCCAGCAGGAAGTGGTGAGCGACCCCGAACCACAAACCAAAGAACGATGGTCAAGCAGCGTCATTGGAGACCTGTTGCAGGGACGATGAATGCCAACACATCCAAAAACGCAGACTCTCTTCAGCGAACTTGAGGTAGGGTTTGTTGTTGATTTATACCCCCTTATCCCATTCATGAAATCCTTCTTGAATTAAAAACGTTTATGACGCTTGCTACCGCTCTAATGTGGCGGGTGCTGGACAAACGAACATGGCTCGACCACTCCGCAACCTTTATGGTTTTGATGTGTACTTTATGATGGAGGAGGGTGGCGACCGGTGTCAGAGATTGGCACCAGTGGGACACAGGAGCGGCGACCAACCGTGAAGAAGGTGGTGGCACGACCGTGCTGCCGGAGAAGGGTCGCGACTCATCGACCACGGAAGAGCAAGGGCAACGACTGACATTGGATGGCCGCGTGAAGGGGAAGCGATGCACGTCTGCACCGCTCGGCGTACAAGAGCTGCGACAACAAGAGAGGGTGGCTGACTCGCCGCCGGCCACCGGAGATGGCGCAACACATGACCGCACCATGCGGAGAGGCTTCCTATCCGGCCAGTCGGGGCTGCCCAGTGGACGACACACCACAAGAAGCCCCAACATGGGCCCCTGCACCACAGGCCCCCGCACCGCAGGCCGCCCAAAGCGGGAAAGGTCCGACCCAAGGTCAGACCCGGGTCGGGCCGAGTCAAACCGGACCAGGACAGGTCGGGCCGGGTCTGGCCGACCGGGTCAAACCGGACCCAGACCAACTACGACCCTTTTCTCTCTTTTATCCATATCTTGAGCTTAAAGCTTTTGTTTGATGAAGAGTCTATGGCACCAAAAACCTTGGATTGAGACGGTCCTTTTGGTATACCCCACTTGAGTTTTGGATAAAGTTAGGGTATGGCCGGGTTGGATCGATCACAAATCCAATCGGGCCCTCAGGACTGAAAGGACAATAACGTATGGACCGGCCATCCAGGATCCTCCCGGAATGAAGAGAGCATAGTGAGGGAACTCTGTAGCTTTCTGTAACATGGGAAAAAGGATCTTCTGTGGGTCTATGCTTTGGGATCCTATGTGGGTCTGTGTTCAAGAGTGTCACTTGGATCTGCCCAAAGAATCCACGTAGGACTACTCTAGGATCCTACGTGGGTCTACTGTACTAGGATCCTGTGTGAGTCTGATGATTTATGATCCTGTGTGGGTCTCATGATTTATGATCCTGTGTGGGTCTGATGATTTAGGATCCTATGTGGGTCTAATGATTTAGGGTCCTGTGTGGGTCTGATGATTTAGGATCCTATGTGGGTCTACCTCTTAATAGAGTAAGATGATTCAACAGTTACATATAATCATCTTTACTAATGTACCTTAGTCAAACCTGGTGTGAGATGAGTCCTTAACTTTGTGGTGATACCTTTGTGGTATTCTTCTGTCTGGCATACCTGTGTGGTACTTTCCTTCATGGTGATACCTTGGTGGTATTCTTCTGTGTAGCATACCTGTGTGGAACTTACCTTCGTGGCGATACATTTTTGGTATTATTCTATGTGGCATAACAATTTGGTACTTTACTTAGTGGTGATACCTTGGTGGTATTCTTCTGTGTGGTTTACCTATGTGGTACTTACCTTTGTGGTGATACCTTTTTGGTATTCTTCTGAGAGGCATACCTGTGTGGTACTTTCCTTCATGGTGAAACATTTGTGGTATTCTTCTGTGTGGTGTTACCTTTGTGGTACTTAACTTGTGGTGTTACCTTCTTGGTATTCCTTACTCTGTGGAACATTTGAGCTTTGGGCTTTTGATTTGGTCCATGTGTTTCCTTATGAATGATATGGCTATATTTGTTAACTTGGGTATATGGATGGGAATATACCTAAGTAGTGTTGTCATTTTTTTACATGATTTTTGGTTTATCCTTTGTGGATTTCATGAGACCTTTGAGGGTCTCGAGGTCCCTTCTGAGTATCGTTATACTTACCCTTACACGGGCTACGCCCGCACCTTGTTGTGTTCAGTGTAGATGACGGAAACATTTGGCTTAGGACGAGATTACTTGGACTGGAGGTTGCTCGGAGGTGGAGATTAGACAAGGCGTACCACAAAGATGGCCATTCGAGAGCTGTACCTACCCTTCAGGTTGGATCCTTGGTGGGCATTCACAGGAGGTGTTTCGGTTTACTTGTACTTTTCAGTTTTCTTTTACTTTCTAGTTGGGTTTGTATTCTGTGCCCTTTTTCTTACTGTAGACACTCTTTTTTACTATACATTTTACTTATGTTTGTATCTCTCTATGTGCTTGGTTGCATGTGTTTATAGGTTATAAAGGTAATTCCTTCCCGGTTTTAGGGAATACGCCTTTCGGTGCTAGTTTCCAGCCCCTTTCCTATGGAAGGCGGGCTTGGGGTAGTCTTGGTATGGGCCCTGGGGGACAGGTCATGACAAATTATTTATGAAAAAGACTCACTTACCCATTAAAAATTCTATTTTTTTAAGTATTTATATTCACGGCCTTATAAATTTTTTAAAAAACCTCTAATTTTTTATAATACATGAGAAAAACCATGGTAATGTTTTTCGTTTTGATTATTTTATTATATAGATTCCAATACCAAAGTTTATAAATTAATAAACAATTCTCTTCTATTTATCTATAATTACCCACCCATCATCCTGATAATCTTTACTAAAATCCCATTGAGGATGAATTTACACTATATCCCACTCTAAATCAATCCCAAGGCATTCCCAATATTTTACTAAGCTCCTACCAAGCTTTCAAATGTTCCCTCTCAAGGTAAGGGACTCTCTCCTCTTCCTTTATTTCATGTAATTTCTTTGTATTAATCCATTTTTATTTACTATTTTTCATGTTTTAATGTGTTTTTAATATTATATTTTACTATAATTATGATTTCCATGTAATTATATAACACCTTTAACTTTTATTATTACCTTCCATGAACCCTTATGTACACCTATTATGCTGCCGAAATTTTCCTATGATTGACATGTCTTACCCTTATCGTGTAATGATTTTATTATTCCCTTATTGGGCTTTATAGATCACCCCTTTCTTATCTACATACCATGGTTATACAGTGTAGTTTTAGAAGATCAAAGGAATTTAAGGGCATGTTATGAGATTTTAAAATAATGTTATTGTATCCCTATATCAAGCTATGATGCTATGTATACAATTACCCAAATAGATTAGGAATTTTGATCTTTTGGGACTGTCTAATGTGTTTCATTATGTAATAAAACTTGAATTAATGGTAATAAAAGATATAGTTTGTCATACTACTAGGGGATTACTCTTTTCAATTAAAACAATCACTAATCCCTGTGAATTTTCCATCTCAAATAATATAAACACTACCCCAAGTTAGTTTTCTATATCACTTATAAAAATAAAAGCAAAACAAGGGTGAGGTAAATGCCTAAACCCATATTCACTATCTAACACCAATTAAATCATGTTCAAGGTATGGGTTTTAATGTGACACCCATAACCATCACTCCCCTTTCACAAACACACCTACTTTGGGTAAATAAAATTTTTGGGTACCTAATACGGTTCTCTAGATAAGTATATAGGCAGATTCACCCTAGTGGGGTCCCTCTATCTCAACCAAGTCACTCGAGCATAAATCTCCCAATAAAGGACATCAGACTCCTTAAAAACGTCAACATTAGTACTTGTCCTCATAGGATAGATGGGATTTGTAAATAAAAAATATTGAGGGACACTACAATAAAATCGATGAGTAGTGTTTGTTATTTTTTGATTTGGCGGCGGTTCAAACCGCCGCCCAATGATTGTACGACGGTTTCAATAAACCATAGCTAAAGTTGGGGTCCAAATCCAATACACATTGGTTCCTTCCATTTAGAAGTGGTTTCTAGTAAGTTTCATAGAAATATTATTTAGTGGTGTTTTTATTAATTTTAGCGGTTGTTTTCTGAAAAAAATAATGGGGATTTAGTAGCAGTTTTAACAGCCACTAAATCCAAAAGTTTTTTTACTTCAAAACTGATGCTAAAATGAAGAAAAATGCCTCTAAATAATAGTGTGTAATTTTTTGAGGTGGTTTTAACCACCACCAATAAAAAACTATCATCATATAGCAGCGATTTAAACCACCTCTAAAAAAATATGCCATATTTAGAGGAGGTTTAAACCACCGCGATATGTTGATTTAAAAAAAATCCATCTGTAGATTATGCAGCCCCAGAACTAACCTAAAAAAACAAATGCATAGACCATATGTATCGCCTATCATAAGAACAAAAAATCACATACATGAAATAAAAAAATGGCATGAATGCAATCACATAGGTCTCAAATTCAAATTACCTATAGTGCTAAAGAGAACTTATTCTAATCTTAAGAGGCCCAAAAAAATCCTATATATTTCTCTATAGTTTTCTTAGACCATATTCACCTATAGAGTCCCCTAAAACATGAATGAATGAAAATAATCATATATAGAAAAGCATATTAATTTACACAAACCATAAATGGTTTCAACCTCTTTAAACATGGGAAATCATGAAATTGTCATGTGAATACTCTGTTCCACAAATGATACATGAAAATACCCTATCTTGACATATTAGTACAAGACATCAAAAACACCACTAATCACTACCCAACGATAAACTATGATTATTAACCTCCAAATATCTATCTTTACACTCTACTACCAGAATATGTAGGATAATTGTATTAAAAATTAACCAATTTTTTATATTTATATTTAAAATTAAAACTAATAAAAGTTTTTAAACAAAATGATTTTTAAGTTGTGTGATTTACCTACTCACTACTTATAATCGATGCAATATCACTGGGGACTGATCTGGTCATCTTCTGAAATAAATGAACCATTTTTTTGCATTGTAGATATTTGGGCTCCCTATTCCAAAATTGTGATTTGCATAGGAACAAACTCTCTCTAAGAATCTCGGGGTAGTGAGTGACTAAAACTAAGAGTAGATACAACAGAAACCCCTGATGGACGACCCAAGAACTCAGATGGTAAGGGTCCCAAACCCATCTGATGCACTCGACTTGGATGCTCCTTCCTAAGGACTTTACCATCTAGGTTATCTTGGGAGTTTGAGTAGGACGGTGCGAGATTGAGATCCCCTAATTCTTTTATTTTTACCTATAAATCAAATATCAATAATATATTTATAAATATATATTATCATTGTGAAAAATGATAATAAGTTATTATAATGAAAAATTAATTCATACCCCAACTTCTTTTGGAAGCTCATTAACATAACTCCTATCATATTTTTTATCAACATCCAACTATAGTTCTATTTGGGAGGCTTGGTGCCATAAATTCTAGGACTTCATTGAGCAATGATAAATCAACAATTTAATATATGGAAAATATAATATTTTCTTATAAATATTTAAACTATTGAAAAAATTATTATAGTCGACCGACTTCTATAAAAACTCTTTGACCCCACAAAGTGAGGGATGATTTACTTAGCCCGACTCAATCATTTCTTCCTTGAAACATCCTAAAATAAATAAAATGCAATTTAATAGTAATTTCAAAAATGCCATATCACTTTTATGTGAATGTATAAATGTAAAATGAGATTAATATAATAATATATATTTAAATACAATGTTATTCATATCACGATGGCTATCAATGAAAATTTTCCATTTATATTTAGGTACCCCATTCAGTACCTTATCATATAGTATCTAGGTGTTCAATGAAGTATCATTGAATTCATTCATAATATCCATTTAAAATATTTCCATTTCTTGCACAAAATTTTCAATGTACACTTTCATTCTATAATATCAGCAATGGGAAAGTGAAGAAACATCTATATAACGAGATTTGTTTTGAAAATATTAGAATTAAAAAACATGAGGAAATTAAATTACACTATAATTCATTAAAATTATCATTATCAATGATTAAAAAACATAAATCATCCAAGATTAAGGCTTATGAATCCAATCATCATAGGTAATCAGAAGGGTAACTAGATCCACTGCTAGCTGGCCTAGAATTGGGCAAAATAATCCCACAAAGTAATCTATAGGGACCCCGCAACAGTAAAATGAGATGACTATATTTAGTCTTTTCAGATTCTAGACTTCTAAACTTTTCATATTTTTCTCCATAGTAGCATTGTATATATTTTTTAAGAAAAAACAACTAGTAATATAATAAAGTGAAATTACTTTATTCATCTTAAATTTTTTTACCTATAACAGTCACCCTCTAATATCCACACAAATAGAAAGGAGTGGAGACCTACCCCCTCAATGATGAGGCAGCTGAATGAGGAGGTTTCGACTGAGCTGCTGATGGGATACTGATGGAGGGTGTTAGAGATGGTGTAGGGGGAAATAATATGGTGTCTTAGATGCTATAGGGAGTGATACAGATGGATCATCATCTATTAGTATGGTCGATGGGAAATTTACTAAGAGTCGATGGGAATCAGTACAATGCTTTCTCAATGAAATTGTTATCATTTAATCAAATAAAATTAACATTAGAACATATATTTTAAAAAATTCAGGCACAAGAAAATTAGAAATGATAAAATTTCATAATACTGAAAAACAAAAAATATATAACAATGATAATGAATGACTACACAAATGAAATAAGTGGTTGATAAATGAATGGATAACTGAACATACAATCATTTTATCCTTCAATCATGTTGTTTTCCTACTCCATCATTATTTTATCTACTTCATCCACCCTTTCTAGATAAATATTTTCAATATCATGATGGAAAAATATGTTTTCTTGGTTCTGTTGATGGGATTCAATATCAGAGGTCAAATATTCCACTTCATCACCCATATCATCGAGTCTCTTTGTTTTACACGGGCAACTACACTCTACCCATCATCCAAAATATCTATAACATAATATACCATTTTCAATTACAATAATATGATATTAAGATCATGTAATTAAAGATCCCCAAGATCTATCAAGTGAGAGAAGTTTATAGAAGTAAATTGAAAGGAATCACTTTTAACACCCCTGATAATATCGACCCAATTATATTTGAATAAAACAATTGAAAAATTATTAAGGTAGTTTAATTCAGTTATATCATCCAACATTATATAGTATCCCACTTTATAAAACATAAATATATCATTATTATGTGTTTTAAAACCCTCTTCTTAATTGAATTTATGAAATTTAGAGCAATTCAGATCATAAGCATTGAAGTTTCCAGCCTGTTTTAGAGGATCCCAAGCAAGAAATGTAAAATCTTCGGAGAAATCTGCTCGAGTATTAGTATTCATGATCTACAAAAAAGAAATATAGATTATTATATTTAAAAAATATATGTTTCAACCTAATATCCATATTTATTGAAATATTTATTAATTTACACATCATGTAAACCATTCTACAATCTCTTTATTAACATATTTTTTTATATGTCTCTCATTTCATGATTAGCCTATCATTCATATCTTTTTTGTATCCTTAACTATTCTATAAATTAATTTTTCATTTTCAATATTTAGAAGCACATAACTATGTGCCTGTAATAATTCCATTTCTATTAGTAACAATTGAGCTCCTCAAAAGTGATTGGCCAACAATATGAAATATTTTTGATTTCAAATGTAGATGATATTGAGACAATATATCATCAACCCATCCAACTCTATTCCATATATTCTTAATATCATTGAAGTATGTAGAACAAAAGGTAATACACTCATCTTTAAAAAAGGATTTAGTAATAGAGCCTTCAGGTTGAGCTTTATTTTTCACGTAAGATTTCAAATGCACAAGATATTTGTGAAATAAAATAAAAAAAAATAATTGTGTATTTAATCTGGTGAAAATAATTGTTTACTTAATTGAAAAACATATAAATAAACTTCATGTGAATTTGATACATCCATAAATAATGTACAGGGCATCCTAATTTAGCTTCCTTGACCAAATGCATAGTAAAATGCATTATGATAGTAAAAAATGGTGGAGGAAAGATCATATCCATTTCATAAAGTGTAAATACAAATATCTCCGGAAGGTTGTCAAGCTCAAATGGTTGTAGATATTTCTCACATAGTTTTTTGAATAATATACAAAATTGGATTACAACAACAGTAACAATTTCAAGTTTAATGGGTGCAATGCCAATGGTATTAGCTACTATAACAAAATATGTAAATCATGAATTTTCTATCCATGTAACCTATGATGATTTAAGCCAACATAACATGATATGTTACTTGAATTCCAATCATATACCTTCAAATGTTTTAAAATTTGAAGCAATGTATCTTTATCCCTATTTTTCAATGCAAAAATTTTTGGAGAATACTTTTCATTGTCATCTGCCTAGAGATCATGCATTATGTTCACTTCCTATAAGTCTATCTGAGCTTTGAGATGATACATAAATTTTCCATGATCATTAGGAATTCTGAAGATAAAATTATCAAAAACCTTATTCTCAATATTCATAACATCAAGATTATTCTACAACAAATTAAATTCCCAATATTGATGTTTTAAGAATATACGTTTTTTCTTCCATTGTTGAATTCTGATTTCACTTGACGATGCACTTCAAACTCATTTCCCTCTATAATTGAAATGATGACCTTCCCAAATTTTGTTTCAAAATTTCCAAGTTGTTCCAATATTTCATAATCCATTAACAACATTGGAGGTGGTCTAAGATAAATAGAACCATTGAATTTTGACTTGTTCAACTCAAAGCTATGAGATGAATTGATAAATCTTCTATGACACAAGAAAACTATTTTCTACTGTGAGGTAGTCATTTGGGATCAAAATAAATGTTACATGTAGGATGATCCAAACCCGTGTAAGTGTTCTAACCAGATAAATTCTCAAGTCCAAGGAAGTCACTAATGGTCCACATTATAGAACCTTTCATTTTAGACATTGTTCTGGAATATGAATCATATGTCTCAACACAGTTCCTCTATAACTCCTATAATTGTTCCATTAAAGGCTATAAGTATACATCAATATCAATTCCAAGCATTTTTTTCCAAGAATAATCATCAAAATGGTAAAATACATTTGTTTCATACACAACCATAGAAGTATATTGTAAGGGATCAAAACAACCATCCAAAGTCTATAATTGGTTCTCAAAGTCCCAAATGGGTTTAATCCATTGACTGCCAATCCTAATCGAACATTCATATGATCAGATTAGAAATCTAGATGTAGTAAATCAAATGTATTCTATGATTTTGAATCTCTTGGATATCATATTATCCCATCATTTTTATTATCTACAGAATGAAACATTATATGTTCAAATGTTTTCAATCACATGAATAATCTTTTCAATTGAGACTTCAAAGGAAAGTAATGCAAAACCATTATATGGGTATTTTTTTTCTTATTATTCATAGTACTATTTTGATTCAGACTTCCAACGTCACCCATTTACTTCCATCTATAAGAAGAACATTTTTTCAATCTTGTATTCTTGAATCCTCTCCCCAATAAAGAATACAATAATTATGACACACATGTATTTTTTTATAATTCAGACCATGCTTGTTAAGAACTTTTTTTATATCATAAAAATACTCATGGTTATTTTCTTTAGTAAATGCGTCATGCAATAATTCCACTATCATAAACATCACCTTATTTGTAATTCCACTTTGTCATTTGATATGATACAACTTCAATAGAAAAGAATGTTTTGAATATTTCAAACATCTACTATAAAACTATTGATTTCCATCATCAACTAAACCATTAAAAAATTTGACTACTCAGTGAAGTTTTCTCTTACATTATTCTCCACAAAATTAGGAGGATCCAATGATATGTTATAATGTTGATATGGTTGTACTATAGTATCAAAAATATTAATTTCCAAGTTTTTATTTATAGCACCCTCAACTGGTTGTTCTGATATGTTTTTCTGTTTATGTTTGTGTGTTTCTATAAGGACCCATCCTTTAATGATTACATAATATTGAATTAAATGAATAATTCACATTGTGGATCTTTTTAGGTTTAGAGTTTTAGAGAATTAGTCCATACCTATTACATTACATCTCAAGAATTAAAAATTAGAAACTTATACTTAGTATTCATTTTTTTCATAAAATAAAAACTCTTAAAAAAAGATTCAGGTATTGTTCTATGTTTTATACTACATGACTTTCCCTTAATCCCATCCTTGACCCTATTCATCTCTAAGTCCTGTGAAAATCATTTCAAATCTTGGGATGAGCATAAAAAGCTCAGTAAGGGTTATAAAATAAAGGAATAAAACATTAGTCCATCAAAACATATACTTTTTAACATACCTCATGAAATCATAAGATTTATGAAGAACACATTGTAATCACAAAACATATAGGTAACTTGTGGCATCCATAACATACTTACATTGTAGCTTTCACATCTACGTAGGGAGTTACGTTTAGAATACTCATCACAGTATATTCCCTAAATCTCTTATGAGAAACATTTTGGTTTACCTTCATCACATTACCAAATGAATTAGAGATCTATCTCGGGCTCACTCACCCTAGGTTTATCACATAACCACCTGTATATGTAAATAATTCCCAAGAACCATAACATAATCATACCACATAACATAAGAATAAAGGAAAGATAACATTTCCACATTACAATAAAAATATATCATTTAAAAATATTGACATAATAAATACATTATCAAAACCATTTTCAATACTAAAATACATAAAAAGAGTATACAGTATTTATTTTCCTTAAAAAAACACTATGACTTGTCAAGAAATACAAAGATCAAATAATACTCACGACAGCGAAAAGGTCATTGTCATTGCGTATGTTAAAAAAGAAGCATTCCTTTGTGTCGTTTAGTAAAAATCATCATAGAGAAAATATTTCATTTAAAAACCCCTGAATTAAGTTAAAATAAAAAGGTTATAATTATACACCATATGAAAGAATGTCATGTATAAACCAAAATGTGCCTCAATGGAAGGAGATTGAGACGAAGTCCCTTATAAAGATAATTTTGTAAATAAAGTTGATCGATTATTTGTATTAAATATAAGTACACATAAAGAAAATATAAATACAAAATATTATATAAAAATTTATATCTCACATATTCATATCATGGCATAATTGAGATGCAGAAGTTTAACCCAAAGAATGGAAATTGGGTTAAGATGTTCCCTTACCTCGTGTCCGACTTGACATGTTCATTCTTTAATCTCCTGAATAATAAACTAAAGTTAATTTATACTTGATTTATAACTTTATTCAGGTTTATTAGTCCTTTAATAACACCTATTACCACATTATAAACCTTATATAATCATTTTAGTTAATAATGGAAGTTTTGTCGATATTTGATACTTGAGTCAAAAATGAAGTTCTTATAATTACAGGTTATCCATGTGGTCAAAATTCCATTATATACAGAATTATATTCATTATTTACAAATCATATAAATCATATATATCCAGTATATATGTATTTATAATAGTATATATCATTTGGATATATGAAAATGAAATGAACCGTTCATGTAGACGGTAAGCCGTACATACGCATGAACACTACTTTCTTCTTTTTTTCATTTTTAAAAGAATGAAAACCAAATTATACAAAGGTATATTATAATTACTATATAATATCATTTTTTATATATATTAAATAATTTCATCAACACCATCCTTTATGCGTTCCATGTATGGTATGGATGAGTCATACCACTTTGAGGGGGTGATAGTCCACACATCCTCAAATGAAATTATCACATTTACCCATTATGGAAACCATAAAGGTATGGTATAAATGAAAATAAAAATATAATAAAAATATAATATATATCATATATAAATACATTTCCATATTAATGGACACCATTAGAGGCGGTAGGAGAAGATTGAACAATCATCATTTCGCGAGGCAGTAGTTCAACGTCCATGGAAACAATATGTTCTTTACCCATTAGATAGAGGTGTGTGTAAGTGTATTTATAATTATTCCAATAAAAAAATCCTAGTATATTTAAGATATTTTTTTTGTTATAAAATAAAGTAATAAAAAGAGTTTAGGGGTTGGAGAAGTAAAATAAAAGAAAAGAACTTAAGAGAAGACATTACCTTTAAATTGGGTAACTCCCTTTGGTTTGAACCGGAAGGATTTTTGAAGTGACTTATGACTAAGGTAAGGATTATAAGTGGAATATAGAGATATTTAAAGATTATTTGGACATATTTTGGTTGAGAAAAGGTGATTGAGAGGTGTGAGTAATGCGTTAGAGGTGATGGCTTTTTATAAGGGGAGGAGGGGCTCTTTAGAAAAGTTGGAAAATATTATTTTATTATAAACTAAATTTAGTTTTAAAAAGGTCATAAATTTATAAAATTATAATATAAGAAGACTATTATTATAAATAATCTCAACCAATAGGTTTTAGACAAGTTTTGGATTCAAATTTAACCTTATCATTTAACTTTAACCCTCAGTTAACTAATTTGACTCATACTATGTCTTCCTTTATATTCACTCTAAAAAGTTAATATAGTTACTATAAAATTACAATAAAACCAGAAGTGGTTAATTAATGAAATTTGAAACCTCATATAATTCATTTGTCAGAATACTAGATTTTTAATATTATTATATCATTTAACAAAATATTAATTGTTTTAAACACTCATTTATATCAATTTAGAAACTATTCTTATCAAGAGTTTGAAAAAATCAATAACAACATTATTATTTCAAACAGCCATCATTAATTAAAATATAACAAGTCATGTTTATCTGTAAAATTATTGGATGTCATAAAAAGTTTCAAAATAAATTTATTTTATCAATTATAATATCACTTATTGGAATCCTTTATTGATGAAGCAATTACTGCATCCTTATTATGCAATAATTAAATTTATTTATTTAATGTATAAAAATTATAAATAAAATATAATTATATAGGAAATATTTTTATCTTTATAAAAACTATTTATAGTATAAAATATCACTTATATAACCAATTATAAAAATTGTTTTACTAAGAGATATATGTTTATGTAATTTTTGCCTTTACTTTAAATCAATTAACATAAAGTGTCATTATCACTCCCAAGTGGCTCCATGGGGTCCCACAATCGAACAAAGGATGACCAGGTTTGGAAATGTATCAAAAAATAGTTCTTGGACACATGTTAGGGTAATTTATTATTATTATAAAAATATTTATTTACCCTTATTTACCAGATTTACCCTTTAACCATGGTAAATAAAATATTAACCGAAGTAAATATTCATAATGTATTAAAATAACAGTTACATATTTACACAGTTTAGACCTCCTGATTCCAAATACTTATTCCATTTTTTAAAATTCAAAACATGGAATTAGAAGAAATTTATTTTAAATTATTTCCTATTGTCAAAATAAAAAGTGTGTTTTTAAGAAATAATAACTATCCATAGATTGACACTTGTTTATGTCCAATTTCCAAGTGAAATTACTTCCAATGACCAATATTGGATTAAATTGTAAACAAATATTATAATTACACTTTAAAACCAATTAAAAAGATAATCTAACCATATAAATGAACTAGATTAAAAGGCATTTTTGAATTAAAATAAAGTATTTTTCACTATTCATTAGAAAATGAACATTATCAGAAAAATACCAAAATTTCATCCAAAATAAATTTTTATGTCCCTATTCTAAAGAGAAATATTATTTTGTCAAATATAACATATAAAAGTGACAAAAACTATATTTAAAAAGGGTTCTCCATCAAAAGGCGATAAAATGACCTTTTAAAGAATATTAGAGTATTTATGCTTAAAATTGAATTCTTTATTATTTTAAGCCTCTAAAATTTATTGGATAAATGTAAAAACATTTATCAAACATTTATAATCATATTTTAGTTAGTTATATTCATCTATTCCTCTACAACGGCTAGGCGTTAACTACCATTTAAAATAATAATATTATATTATTATTTTTTAGTATAACTCAACGTTGTGTGCAACATAAGATTTCAAAGAAACCCATTGTTGTGTATCGAGTATACCATCGAACATAGCATCCCATTTAAGGTAAAATTAATATTTAATTCACAAATATTAATAAATATGAAAATGTATTATTCTTTATTTACCTAGGATATTATAGTTTCATTGCTGAATGCATTATTTATAAGATTTTTCATTTAATTTTCCAGTGTTGAGGAAGTTGGGAGCTCATTATATCAATTTAGATCAGTGCCCAAACATTCTATAACATTCGATTCTACATGCCAATTCAAAAAAACATTGAGAAAGAAATTGATTCAATATAAAGAGTTAACAAACTTTATCCCTCACCATAAATATTCTAAATTTACATTTATGACATGCACATATTATCCTCTAATTAATAGATTGATTGGAAATTGAAAAATATGAAAACTCATCCAAACCCTTATCATACTGAGGTGTGTTCCTCGGTAATGTCATCTAGTTTTTATTTTTTATCACATTTTTCATACACTTTATTAAAAAAATTAAAACATATAAGTATTACCATGTAGGAAAAGGGATAAATGGATGTAAAAAAAACACAACCCATGTAGTTATAAGAATATTCATATAAGTACTAAAAAAGTAAAAGTAAAAAAATATAATCAATCATGGATAGTATTATGTAAAATAGAAACAAATTAAAAATCATACATTCATTAATTTAAAACAGGAATCATGGGAGAAACACCCTAGGGTCACTAAGTCTAGGTGAACCTTGTAATTCTCGATCACTATAACAGAGGATTTAGAGTTCTAACACATATCTAGCTAGATGGGGTGTCACATAATGCTTCATTGTCATTGATAATGGTGATATAAAATATTCTATTTATGTATGTCACATTCTATTTTTCCTAATTTACAGATAATACATCTCAAACCAACAAGAGTGGTTTTAAAATTACCTAACAGATCCACTACATTCCAAGAGAGTGAATTTGAATATGTTTTATTTAGAGTGAATAATTTTCTATTCCTTGCTGATTTTTATGTTTTAATCATATAGGAGGATAAGAACTCTGCTTGGTCATCTATAATCTTGGATAAATCCTTCGTAGAAATAAAAAATGCAATCAGAAATTTCCATTCAGTTATTATAATAATGGAGGTTTGTTTTAATGATTTCCACATTAATATTTTTGATTTCATCATGTACACATAATAAGAGAACTCAATTTTTTACATTTCTACATTTTGATGAGTATAATCCATGTAAAGAAATTTTTTTGATATAAAATTTTTTTATTTGGGAAATAAATAATGATCTGAAAATTTGATCAAAAAAATTGGGAAAATCATAAATATTCTACCCTACCATCTGAAGATGAAATAATTTTATATTTATTTTATGGATTTTACTATTTATTCAATGAAAAAGTGTTTGATACTTAATCTCTTTCATAGGAAGTATATATCATTGAGTTAAGTAAACCAAATCTATTTTTATCTCTAGTCCATCATCTTTATCTGGAATTTAAACCCTTTCCTGCAAATTTAACATATGTATTTATAATATATAGAATCAAGACACCAATGATAATTGTAAGAAAATTTTCTCTCAATAAATAGAAAAAGGTGATAGATATTTTTAGATAAAATGCACATGTTATATGCTATAATTAAGGATACATTCCAAGAATGTAGTGTAAAAGTTCCTAATATAAGTGTAACAAAAAAGAAGCTATCCTTCACTAGAGTGGATTCTTGTTTTATGAAATTACTACATAAACTATCAAGTGATATTTTTAACTAAATTCCTTATAATTATTTAATAATCACCACAAATATAATGGTCATGAACTAAATAACTAAATAATACTCAAGATAAACCTCCATAACACATCATGTGTAACTTCTGATTGCCAAAGAATGGTATAAATACAAGGGTTTGAGAAATAGGGATGTAATATATGACTTTCCCTCTTTTTACTATTAACAAAAATATTAGCATTTTATGAAACAATATTCAGGACGACCTTATCAAAAGTTGGAATTACTCACATGCATAATCTAGTCATTGAAAAGGGTACATGTCTATCAAGGACATCTGGAAGATAACAAATGAAAATAAATATATAAACATGAAATTACACATGATAATAGTCCAAAATATCCATAAATTCTATAAAGTTCATGGATGTATGAAAACACCACGTATACCCAAGTTAGAAAAACCAAAAACATACTAAGTACCAAAAATGGTGGTTTAATGAGTGGGAAATATTGAATGAAAACTTATGGAAAACCCCTGCAGGTCTTCTCCAATATCAATTAAATGGTAAAAATATATAATTTAATATTAATATAGGGATAACATGATTTTTTAGTTTAATATAACCTATAGAAGGATAATAAAATATGAATAATTTATATAAATCTTATCTAGAGGTGTTAGGGATTATAACAATCGAACATGGTTATATGAAATGTAATCGAAAAATACAATGTGTACCCATTCCCAACAACATAAGTATAAGATATGATAATGACAAAACACCATCTGGGGGTTAGTATGTGGTGTGTAATTTTTCACCATGTATTAAACAACATTTTTCACATAAATAGGTGGTGATTAAACGGTGTGTAGATGGTGTACAAACTCTGTAAACCCATATGGTTTTCCCCTTATATATCATGGAATCCATGTGGTCAAAGTATGTGATATGTAGTTAATACACATGCCTCATATTGACTTTCAGTCGAGTGACATGAAATCACATGATGTATTTGGCATGTTGGTTGATGTACATTCCACATTACACAAGATATCCAATTAGGAATACATGTTGATTCCCTAGGAATGTATCGCAGGTGGCTTGAAACAAATTACATGCAATATATCTTGGTATACAAGCCATGTATCTAAAGAAATATCATAGAAGGCACATGCTGAGGAAGACACTTTAGGTGAGTCAAAACATCGATAAAAAGTAATTAATTAAATAAAAACAAAATTAAATGTTGTGTATTTGGTTGTACAATCCCTGTGATTGAGGTTTATCACACTACTCACATGCAGAGTGATTTTCTGCATGTCATGTGGAATTAAAGGATTCAATAATTATTTTTCCTATTTTTACAAAAATGAAGTAGATGTATGGTAGTCATAAATGCCTTCCTCTTCATGGGAATCACAAATTGTACACATTTTTTATATTCAAGGAAAGCCATGTTATAAATTCCATGAAGACTATGTGACTTGTCCCATAAAAAACACAAGGTGTAATATCCCAACAGATCATGTTTCCATAAATTCCATGAATGTAAATATTATTTGATAAGGACTATACAGAATGTTAGTCACACATCATACCATATAACTGTATATGTTGTTTAATAGCTAAAATCTATAAATTGATATAATTAGATGATGAATATACACTATGCCACCTCTAATATATATCGTATACTTATTTAAATTAAAAAAATTGATTTATTTAATTTATATAAATTATAGAGAATGGTATCTCAAGGACTGTTTCAATGGATAATTAATATAATTTCTTTAATTAATTTTCAATATAATAAATTTATTAATTTGGGAAATTTATCATAATAAATAATGATTTGGAATGAATTAAAGCTAGTTTAAAAGAATAATTATTTCATGTTCTTGATGATCATGATCTCAAAAATCCTAAGTATGTCAAGGAAAAGTGATCCCATCACATACCATCAGGATAAAAATCAATAATTGGTGTAACTTGTAAAGACCCATAAATTTCAAGGAATTTTTTTTATTAATTTCTTTGGAATTTTACGAGTCCACTGTTTCGGACGGCACCTGATTCTGGGCACACCGGGCCTCAGAATTCGGTGCTGTCAAAAACAGTGGACTCATAAAATTCCAAAGAAATTAATTTAAAATTTTCCTTGAAATTTAGGGGTCTTTACATTACTCCCACCTCAGGGAATTACGTCCCCATAAATCTTCAACACACACTAAGGAAAAAAAAGTGGTACTTTGCACGCATCCGAGTCTTCCGCTCCCATGTACTCTCCTGGAGGTTCTCGAGCTACAAGTGAAAGCACACCAGAGGAATCAACTGTCCACGTAGGATCACTCCTGTCAATCCTCGATCTCTACTGGAACCTCCACAAAAGTCGCCCCATCATCGATGTCTAGCTCTCCATGGTCGATGATATGTGTCGGGTCATGCACGTATCTCCTCAGCTGAGATACGTGGAAGACGTCATGCTCCCGGTGCAACTGAGGTGGTAATGCCAGGTGATAAGCCACCTCGCCTATCCTGCTGAGAACCTGGAATGGTCCTATGAAGCATGGAGATAACTTTTCGCCCCGACCAAATCTCTGTAATCCACGTCGAGGTGTGACCTGCAAGAAAATGTGGTCGCCATCCTCGAACTCTAGTGGTATCCACCTCCTGTCAGCATAAGACTTCTGTCGGCTCTGAGCTGTCCTCATCTGCTCCTGGATGACCTAGACCTTCTATGGTCCTACAAGAGATGCTAAGATTTTTCTTTGCTGATAAGAGAAATCTAGCCTAATCCCCTAGATGAACCACGTTCTTTTCCTAATACAGTCAATCCCGACATGGATGATACTAATCCATACCAAGGATGACGTCGTAATGCCTCAGCGCTACTACCAAGAGATCCAACCATTACTCTCACCTCCAAGGGTTGAGTCACACTATTGGCATCAGTGTGTGGTGACTGGGTCTCCTTCAGTAGGTATCTAAAAAGTGAGTGTCAAGTCAACAGTTTTAAATCAGAACCTATTACTATCAACTACATAAAAAAGACAGGGAACAAAACATCACAAGGAGAAGTGTCTTTTATTACTGAAGCTCAAGGTACAAAGACACAAAACATCAACAAAGCTAGAAGCAACATGAACAAAAGTCTCCATGTCTAGAGCTAGTCCCGCTCCTGTCCATCTGCTCCTAGAGCTCCATGGTCGTAAGTCTCAACTGCCCAAAGCTGAGCTCTCCCCTGTCCACCCGTTCTCTGCGGTCCGGGTGGTCTTCCTGGTGGTGGTGGTGGTGGTAGGGGCTCAAAGCGTCGCCCACCACCCGCTGCTGGGTCAGCTCCTCTGCCTCATCTGCCTGCTCCCTGCGGACCACCATGGTTGAACCTATACCTGGTAGGTCCTTCTACCGCCTGCTGCTGATCTGCAAGATGGGTCGGGCAGTCTCGAGCCATGTGACCCTGCCCACCGCATGCATAGAACTTCCTGCTCCTCGTTTGGCTAGATCCTATTCGTGTGCCCCGCACAATTGAAACTGCTTCCTGAGATTGCTCATCTGATAGTCTGGCCCACTTGGACGTCTGTTTCAACTGTCTACTGCCATATGGGGAAGACTCTACTACGGGTCATCCTGCGGAGGGTCCCGCCGCTCGTGACTGATCGATGAAAAACTCTCCACTAGAAGGGATCTCTCCAACACCCCCGCCTACGTTAGAATTTTGAGGGAGATCATCGAAGCCCTGATCTCATGCCTCAATCCCTGCTCGAAGGTCTAGGCCCTAAAGAACGGGTCTCGTACCATATCTTTGGAGTAGCACGAGAGATCAGTAAACATCATTGAGTACTAGGCCACATTCATGCTTCCCCACCGTAGCTGTAGTAACTCCTGAATTCGCACCACACGGAGGGTGGCTGGAACGAACTATGAGAGAAAGAGGCTCTCAAAGTCCATCCAAATAAGTGATGCCTTATTGTGCACCTGGAGCATCAGGTTCTAACATCTACCTGCTGTTGCGTGCAGGAGACTCGCCGCAAGGATCACCATGAGGTCAGCTGGTGTCCCTACTAACCTGAAGACTCAAACAACATCCTCCAGCCAATCCTCAGATGCTTGAGGGTCCGTCTCCCCATGGAACCTAGATGGTTAATGACCCTAAAACTCGTGCAGTGCACTAAGGTTATGTGCACTCTCAGCGTATGGGGCTGGTGGCATCAGTGGCTCGGCGGGTAGAGGTACCTCCGGTGCCTCCGCTGTAATAGGGCCCTGCAAAGAGGCCTCGTCGCTCGGTGGGCTTCCGTCTCGCACAAAGCTCTGAACCCTACCTGGCTGCTGTCGTGGGGCCATCCTGAAAAGAGACAGATGCTCCATGGTCAATACAGTATACCTGGTGATCTGACACAAAGTAATTACAATGAAATTTTTTGAAACACACATGCAATCAATATTTTCATGTACGGAGATGAAAATAAGAAGTCAGGGTCCTGGTATATGGATACGTCAGTGGCCTCACCAACACTGGACTCCCTCAACTGATAACGACAATCAATACCCTTAACACTACTGCTTCATATAGAAGAAAGATCAGAGTCCTGAGTTCTGCGGTAGAACCGAACTCCTATGATACCAATTTGTCACGACCCATCCTCGGGGCCCGTTCCGTGACTACCCCAAGCCCGCCTTCCATAGGTCAGGGGCTAGCTACTAGCTCCAAAGGCGTAAATCTCGATAAAAGGAAAGTAATTGAATTTATAAAAGAAAACAAACACCACAAAGTACATAAACTAAAGTAAAATCTAAGTAAACTGTAAAACAAACATGCTGAAAGTACAAGGGGACGGAAATACAAGCCCAAAAGAAAGGTACAACTACAACTGAAAGTAAAGTATAGCTCAAAGGACAACAACTGAAAGGTGACAAGCCGCTCCTGGATCGTCCACCGGCTTCCTACCTGAAGGGTAGGTACAGATCTCCTCCTCAGCACTCCACATCTGTCCGTCTCCTCTGGGTACCGACTCTTCGTGAAATCCACCTCTGGCCACCGACTCGACGTGATATCCACATCCGGGCACCGACTCGTCTTGAGATCCTCCTCTAGGCAACATCCAGCTCTATAAGTCTCAACCATGATCAGTGATGTCCGTCCTCTGCAACCAACACAACGTAGTGCGGGCGAAGCCCATGCATGGGTGAGTATACGATACTTAGTAGGGACCCCGAGACCCCAAAAGGTCTCCCTGAATCCACAAAGGATAAACCACAAAGTAAAGATACAATATTGAAGTATCATAAAACAATACTTACGTACATGACCATACATATACCTAAGTCATCAAATCCAGTTCAGCTCCAACTCATGAGCTCAAGTACAACCCAGTCCACTCAGGAAAGTAAAATATAATCCACACAGGAAAGTACGACCCAATCCACATAGGAAAGTATAATCCAATCCACACAGGATATCAAGTCAATCACATCGAAGACAATGATGGAAAGTATAGACTATGCTCACACAGGTATACATTTACGAAGAGGGGTAGAGATGATTTGGTGTAGCCTCTGAATCATCTCCTCTTCTGAACCCATGTAGGATCCATGTTTAGTAGTCATCACTGCCGAAGCCACGGAGGATCCATGTATAGTTGTCATCGTCATCGAACCCACAGAGGATCCCAGCACGGTAGTCGAACCCACAGAGGATCCCAATACAATAGTTGGCCTCATCGAATCCAAGGAGGATCCAAGTGCGGAAGTCATCTTCGTCAAACCCATGAAGGATCCCAGTACTTTCGTCATCCTCCTCAAACCCACGGAGGATCCTAGTACGGAAGTCATCTTCGTCACAACCAGCTCTAGGGTTCCCGCACACAGCATGCTCGATTCTAGGAGGGTCTGATCCACGAGCCAAGTGGGGTCGATACATCAACTAACACGAAGACTGGATTTGATGTATCCCAAAGTTCCGTCACGTCAAAAGGAACTCAACGCGATAGACGACGCGTCAATCGGACGCTCGATCAGAGAGTTATTGGCTTTTTCATCCCAGGGGACCTGTTGGTTTTTAAGTCAAAACCAACACGACTGTACTACAAATGCATCCAAACCTCAATCTAAGTAATCCAAAAGAACCCTCTCACTATTAGGAATCCAACAAAGCCGACGACACGTCAATCAGACGTCCAGAGCTCAAGTTATAATCGTTTCTGCTCCAAGGGCCCGGTTGGTTTCGGGTTTGAAGCAACCCGGACATACCCAAAGTTATTTGAAACCTTGAGTGTAATATACCAAAACGACCGACTCGATCTAAGGATCTCATCAAAACTGACGGTGCGTTGATCAGAGGTCCGTAGCCCATGTTATGGGCCTTTGAACGATTCTGACCAAATTTGGGGGGGTTTAGGCCCGGACCGACCTGACCCGAAACCCCAAGGGTCGGCCCAACCTGGGTCCAGGTTCGGCCCGACCCGGCTAGCGCGGTACGGCCCGGCATGGGGGTTCGGCCCGGCCCAGCGCGAGCAGCCCGGCTCGGCTGGGCGCTCGGTTTGTGACCGAGCGGGCGCGAGGGGGGGGGGGGCTTGCCTGGAAATGGCAGACCCGAGGGGTCTACCTTGCTATGCTGGACGGGGGTTTCAACCTCTGGTTTTCTAGGTTAACGTCCGGCCATTAAGGCCAGTAAAGGGTGACTTTTGCGTTACCTGCCGGTCCCGCCTCCAGGTGCGGGAGTGGTCGGGTGAGTCCGGCCGCTCCCTTTGCTTAAGCGCCGTGGCCAAGGGCCGTGACTTCCTTCTGTCTGGTGGCCACAGCCTACTGGTAGCTACATCCTACCGGTAGCTTAGTCTACCAGTACCAGCATCCTACTGGTAGCTGCAGCCTATCAGTAGCTTTCAGCTACCGGTGGCTCTCGCCTACCCACACGGGGTTCTTCCAGTAGCGCCTCCCTTTTGAGAAAATTGGGTTTTAAACCCTATTTTGACCCCATTAAGCTTGTTTTGAAGCCCAGTAACACCCATAAATGTCGTTTAATTAAATATTTAATGAATTAACCTGGTGTGTGTGTCGGTTTAAACCACCCGACCCTTTAATGACATGTGGGGCCGCGTGGTCAACCCACGACCCCACTCCTTACGCGGTTTCACGTTCTTATCTCAACCATCCCTGGACCTTATAAACTAAAAGGGTACCCCCTTAGGTTTCTTTTCACAATCACCCTGTGCTTGGAGTACCCTTCATTCAGAAGATTCGCATCACTATCCGTGGAATTCCACGCCTAGACTTAGCGTCGATCGTTGATCAACAAGTAGGGAATTTCTCCTTCGTCTCTCCCTTTTGTGTATCATGAGGGGTTGGGATCATGTGGGCCCCAACCCAACTTTATCCTCTCAAGGTTAGTTAACAACAAGTGGGTCCCACCCCCAACTCCCTTACTTAGGATATAACTACATAGAGGAAAAAAATAAAATTGTAATAAAATTTTATTTTTTTCCCCACTAAAACCACATTTTTAACAACTCCTCTTGAGAAAACGCACCTTCAGAAAAGGTGCTCTTGAGAAATTATGGGCGCTGCGGTTTCATCGGTGCCCTCATATTTCGATTCTGAGCACTGGTTCAAAAGTTAGAAAAACCCGCTCATTCGTTCACTGAACGTACCCGAGCTAAACTTCGGAAATTGATTCCGGCCACACCGGGCCTCAGAATCAGGTGCCGTCAGAAACAGCAGACTCGTAAAATTCCAAAAAAATTAAGAAAAAAATTTCCTTGAAATTTACAGGTGTTTACATTAATCCCACCTCAGGGATTTACATCCTCGTAAAGCTTCAATACACACTAAGGAAAAAAAAAGTGGTACTGAGCTCGCATCCGAGCCTTCCACTCCCATGTGCTCTCCTAGAAGTTCTCGAGCTACAAGTGAAAGCACACCCGAGGAATCAACTGTCCACGTAGGACCACTCCTGTTGATCCTCGATCTCAACTGGAACCTCCACAAAAGTCACCCCATCATCGATGTCCAGCTCCCCATGGTCGATGATATGTGTCAGGTCGTGCACGTATCTCCTCAGCTGAGATACGTGGAAGACATCATTCTCCTGGTGCAACTGAGGTGGTAATGTTAGGCAATAAGCCACCTCGCCTATCCTGCTGAGAACCTGGAATGGTCCTATGAAGCACAGAGAAAACTTTCCTCCCGAAAAAATCTCCGTAATCCACGTCAAGGTGTGACCCACAAGAAAACGTGGTCACCATCCTCGAACTCTAGTGGTCCCCACCTCCTGTCAACATAAAACTTTTGTCAGCTTTGAGCTGTCCTCATCTGCTCTTGGGTGACCTGGGCTTTCTCTGGTCCTACAAGAGCTCCTAATATTTATTCTTTGCTGATAAGAGAAATCAAGTCTCATCCCCAGCATGAACCATGTTCTTCTCCTAATACAGTCAATCCTGACATGGATGATACTAATACATACCAAGGATGACGTCATAAGGCCTCGATGATACTACCAAGAGATCCAACCGTTACTCTCGCCTCCAAGGGTTGAGTCACACTATCAGCATCAATGTTTGGTCACTGGGTCTCCTCCAGTAGGTATTTGAAAAGTGAGGGTCAAGTCAACTGTTTTAAACCGGAACCTCTTAGTATCAACTACATTAAAAGGACAGGGAACAAAACATCACAAGGACAAGTGTCTTTTATTACTTCAGCTCAAGGTACAAAGATACAAAACATTAACAAAGCTATAAGAAACATGAACAAAATTCCCCATGTATGGAGCTAGTCCCGCTCTTGTCCATCTAATCCCAGAGCTCCATGGTCATAAGCCTCAGCAACCCGAAGCTGAGCTCTCCCCTGTCCACCCATTCCCTGTGGTCAGGGTGGTAGGGACTCAAAGCATTGCCCACCACCCACTGCTCGGTCAACTCCTTTTCCTCTTCCACCTGCTCCATGTGGACCACCATGGTTGAACCTCTGCCTGGGAGGTCCTTATACCGCCTTATTCTCATCTACAGGACGGGTCGGGCAGTCTCGAGCCATGTGACCCTGCCCACCACATGCATAACACTGCCTGCTCCTCGTGTGGCTAGCTCTCCTTCGTGTGCCCCGCAAAATCAAACCTATTTCTTAAGATTGCTCATATGATTGTCTGGCCTGCTTGGACCTCTGTATCAACTGTCTATTGCCAGCTATAGAAGACTCCGCTACAGGTCATCCTGCGGAGGGTCCTGCCACTTGTGACTGTTCAGCAAGAAAACTCTCCACTAGAAGGGTCTCTCCAACACCCCTGCCTGCGTCGGGATACTAAGGGAGATCATCAAAGCCCTGGTCTCATGCTTCAGTCCCTACTTGAAGGTCCGGGCCCTGAAGAACGGGTCTCGTACCATATCTGTGGAGTAGTGTGAGAGATCAGTAAAACTCGCCAAGTACTGGGCCACAGTCATGCTGCACTTCCCCAGCTGTAGTAACTCCTGAATACGCACCGCACAGAGGGTGGCTGGAACAAAATCTGATCGGAAGAGGCTCTCAAAGTCCGTCCAAAGATGTGATGCCTCATCATGTACCTGGAGCATCAGGCTCCACCATCTACCTGCTTCCACGTGCAGGAGACTCGCCACAAGGATCACCATGAGGTCAGCTGGTGTCCCTACTTACCTGAAGACTCGAACAACAGCCTCCAACCAATCCTTGGATACCTAAGGGTCCGTCTCCCCACGGAACCTTGGCGGTCTATGACGCTGAAACTCATGCAGTGCACTAAGGCGACGTGCATTCTCTATGGCTGGGGCTGGTGGAATCGGTGGCTCGGTGGGTAGAGGCACCGCCGGTGCATCTGCTGTAATAGGGCCCTGCACTGAGGCCGTGTCACTCGGTGGGCTGTCATTTCACACAAAGCTCTGAACCCTACCTGGCTGCCGTCGTGGGGCCATCCTGAAAAGAGACAGGTGTTCCACAGTCAATACAGTATACCTGGTGAGCTGACACAAAGTAATCGCAAAGAAAACCTTTGAAACACACATGCAATCAATGTTTTTGTGCACTGAGTTGGAAATCAGAAGTGAGGGTCCTGGTATATGGATACATGTGTGAGATGAGTCTTGACTTTCAATCATTATATTCGATGTGATTGAATTTATATCTTGTGTGGATTGGATTATACTTTCTTGTGTAGATTGGGTCATACTTTTTTGTGCGGATTAAGTTTTACTATCCTGAGTGGACTGGGTTGTACTTGAACTCGTGAGTTGGAGCTGAACTAGATTTGATGACTTAGGTATATATATGGGAATGTACCTAATTAGTTTTGGATGATACTTCATGATTGTATCTTTACTTTGTGGTTTATCCTTTGTGGATTCAGGGAGACCTTCGGGGGTCTCGGGGTCCCTATTGAGTGTTGTATACTCGCCCCTGCACGGGCTTCGCCCGCACTACGTTGTGTTGGTTGCAGACGACGGACATCACTGATCGTGGTTGAGGCTTGTAGAGCTGGACGGTACCCGGAGGAGGATCTCATGACGAGTCGGTGCCTAGAGGTGGATATCACGTCGAGTCGGTGCCCAGAGGTGGATTTCATGACGAGTCGGTACCTGGAGGAGACGGACGGACGTGGAGTGCTGAGGAGGAGATCTGTACCTACCCTCCAGGTAGGAAGCCGGAGGATGATCCAGGAGTGGCTTGTCACCTTTCAGCTGTTGTCCTTTGAGTTGTACTTTACTTTCAATTGTAGCTGTAGCTTTGTTTTGGGCTGGTATTTCCGGCCACTTGAACCTATTCATCTTTAAGTCCTGTGGAAAACATTTCAAAAACCTGGGATGAGCATAAAAAGCTCAGTAAGGGTTATAAAATAAGGAAGGAAAAAATTATCCCATCAATAAATACAAATCAACAAAATAATACTTTTCAATCATAACGTACCTTACGAAATCATAAGATTTATGAATAACTCACACTAATCATAAATCATAAAGGTTACTTATAGAATCCATATAAAAATTATATTCTAGCTATCAAAACTATGTATGGAGTTACACTTGGAATACCCATCACATTATATTCCCTAAATCTCTTAGGAGAAACGTCACGTTTACCACCATCATGCGACCCAATGCAATGGAGAGCTATCTCGGGCTCACCCGCCCTAGTTTTATCACGGAACCACCCGTATATGTAAAAAAATCCCAATAACCATTAAATATTCATAACACATAATACAAGAATAAATGAAAGATAATATTTCCACATTCCAATCACAATATATCAAATCAAGATATTGAAATAAACAATGCTTTATCAAATCATTTTCAAAACCATTTAAAAAGATATTTTTGAATCAAAGTGTCCCATACCACTTTGAAGATTTTAAATGAATTATCATTTGAAGACATTAATGTCCATATAAATAAATCCTAAAACCTATTTTCAAAACATTGACATTAATGAGAAATATTTTGAAGAATAAATCTTTAAAACATTTAAAATGATATTTTAGTTATAGTGTTTTTTTTAACAAAAAGAGAGATGCTTGAATACAAATAATTGAGGAATAAAATTTAATCACAACTTTATTATATAATGAGAATAAAAGTATTCATGATATAATATGTCAAAGTACAGTATATACACTATATAAGAGTGAATTGGTGCATAACAACAATAAAATCTCAGTGAAAATTTAAATTGGGATGAAATCCTTTATAAAGATGGTATCCTTAAATTAAGGATAAATAAATCACATAATTATGTTTGAAAAATATAAATACACCCAATATAAGTGGATAATAAGTCTAAAACAATCATAGGTAATTCAAACATATTCATAGGACGACACATTCAAGAAGTACAAGTTGAACCCAACAAATTGAAATTGGGTTAAGAAGTTCCCTTCTAAACACTCGACAACCTAACAGTGCCACATTAAAATTCCTAAAATGAGTTGATGAGATAAAATAGGCATCTCATCACTTATAAATAAAGTTTAAATCAATAAGGATATAGAAGAACATGTCACAAAATAATAATATGTAAATTAAAATACATAACAAAAAGAAATCTTTTAAAAAGAGGAGGGTGAAAGGTTCCCTTACAGATTTAGTAACTTACAAAACATATGCCACATGAAAGAAGGATTATAAAATGAAGATATAAATACTAATAAATTTAATTATATTACACAAATATTACAATAATGGGAAGTACATACACCACACAAAAGGAAATACTTGCAAATATAGCATGAATATCACAGGAATAAAAGTGAGATGAAACCCTTTACCACGTTGTAATCAACTGAGTCGTATGACAAAAAGTTAATAACCACCAAATGAATGACAGAATAACATGAATATAATGAGAATCATGATAACATATATCAAATTTCAGTACACAATACACCACATGAAATTAATAAGTGGTGAATAATGGAAATCTCATGGAATGAAAAGTGATATAAGAAATTCCCTTACCTCGTGTCCGACTTGACTCGATCGCTCTTTAATCTCCGGAATAATAAAATAAAGTTAATTTATACTTGATTAAGAACCTTTTTCAAGTTTATTATTCCTTTTATATCACTTATTACCATGTTATAAACATTATGTAATCATTTAAGTTAATAACGTTCGTTTTGTCGATATTTGGTACTTTAGTAAAAAATAAACACCATATATTTACATGTATACCATGTGGAAAATAATCCATTATATCCAGAATGATATTAATTATTTAGATATCATATATATCATATATATCATATATATCCAGTATATATATATATATATATTTATAACAGTTCATATCATTTGGAGGTAAGAAATGAAATGCACTGTTCATGGAGACGGTAAGTCGTATGTACGCATGAACGCTACTTTCATTTATATTTATTATTTTAATGGAATTAAAACATAATTATACATAGTTATATTATAATTCCAGTATAATATCATATATAATATCATTAACCCCATCCTTTATACGTCCCACATATGGAATTAACGAGTCATATCACTTTGAGGGGGCGGTAGTCCGCACTTCCTCAAATGAAATTATTGCATTTATCCATAATGAAAACCATAATGGTATGATATAAAAGAAAAATACAGAAGCATAAAGAAAACATAAACATAATTTATATCATATATAAATATAGTGTCATCTTAATAGCCCCCATGATAGGAGGTAGGAGTTAATCGAACAATCATCGTCTCGTGAGGCGTTAGTTTTCCACCTACAGAAACAGTATGTTCTTCACCGATTAGAAAGAGGTGTGTGTAAGTTTAATTCTAATAATTCTCATAACATCATCCTAGTATATTGAGGATACTTTTTTAGATATAAAATAAAGTAATAAAAAGAGTTTAGGGGTTTGAGATGTAAAATAAAATAAGTAAAGAGAAACCGTTACCTTTAATTTGAGTAACTTCCTTTGGTTTGAACCAAAAATATTTCTTGAAATGCCTTCTACCTAAGGTAAGTCTTCTGGGAGTGGGAGATGGATGTGGGGAGATTAATTGGGAAGAGTTTGGATGATCCAAAAATATTGAGAGGTGTGAGGAATTGGTTAGAAGTGAGGGATTTTTATACAGGGGAGGAGCGGCTCTTTTGGAAAGTGTGATAATATTATTTTATTGTGTAATGATATTCGGTTTCTAAAGGTCCAAAACTAATTAAAATTGAATATAGGATGAATAATGGTCGAAATAAAATCATAAAATAATAATTGGTCAGTTTTTGTATTTTTTTATTAATATTCATAATCTTATTGATTTAAATATTTTATTAATTAGGTAAATACTGCATCATTATTGTGTCATAAACAATTTTATTTATTTTATATCTAAAACATTATAAAAAAAATACCATGATGTAGGAAATATTTTTATCTTTACAATTAAAATTTATATTCCAAAATATAAATTATACAACACATTGTAAAAATTAATTTACTAAAAGATATTTGTTTTTTTTTTCATTTTTGCCTTTACTTTAAGTTAATTAATCTAAAGTGTCATTATCATTCCCAAGTGGTTCAATGGGGTCCCAAAATCGACTCCAAGATGACCATGGTTGTAAATGACTCAAAAAATAAGGTTTGGGAATGTTTTAAGGTAATTTAAAATTATTATAATATTCTTTTTACCTTAAATTACCTTATTTACCTTTAACCATAGTAAAAAGTCAAATGTTACTATTCACCAAAAATTATTTTCATCTTATTGAACCAAATTTTACTTAATAATAACATCCATGTATGTCTAATTTTTGAAATTCAATTAACATAAGTGGTATAATTTCATTTAAATGAAAAAGTCAGTTTTTTTAACTACTACTAAGTGGTTTCACTATTAATCAAAAATTGAAGTTTTTCAGAAAAATACCAAAAATTCAGTCTAAGACTTATTTGATATTACGAATTCAAAAATGATGTCTATTTTTCCAAATTCAAAAAATAGAAGTGTCATTAATTAATTTAAAATTAATTCCCCTTGTTAAAACTAATAGCGTGTTTTTAAGAAACAATAACTATCAAAAGATTAACACTTGTTTATGTCTAATTTCAAAGTGAAATTAATTAAAATGAACAAAATTTGATTAAATAGTAAAAATATATTCTAATTACACATTAATTCAAATTAAAAAGATAATGTAACCATATAAATAAATTATATTAAAACACAATTTTGAATTTAAATACAATATTTCTAACTATTCATTAAAAAATGGATTTTATCCGAAAAATAACAAGAATTTTCCCAAAGTAAATTTTGATGTCCTGAATCTAAAGAAGAATTTTATTTTGTCAAAAAAATCATATAAAAATGATCAAAAATATATTTAAATAGGGTTCACCATCAAAAGGCGGTAAATCAACCTTTTACTGAATATTAGAGTATTCATGCTTAAAATTAGATTCATTCATATTTTAAGCCCCTAACTTTTATTGGATAATTGAAAATTTTTTAACAAAAATATATAATCATATTTTAGTTATTTATATTCATTCCAACCAATTCAACTGCTCAACATTAACTACCATTTAAAATAATAATATTATATTATTAGTGTGCAACATAAGATTTCAAAGAAACCAGTTGTTGCGTATCGGGTACGACATTGAATATAGCATCCCATTTAATGTAAAATTAACAAATATTAATATATATGAAAATTTTCTTATACTTTATTGATTAGGGATGTTATATTCTTCCCCCTTTTGGGAATTGCATCCTCACAATTTTAAAACTGGTCTTGGAAACTTCATTAAAAGTCCCACATCGGAAAAAGAGTCAGTAAAAATGGTCACTTAAAAAGATATAAAGAGAAGTAAAAAGCTCACCCAAGATAACAGATACTAGGATTCATTAAAAACATGGATATAGAAGAGAAAACAAACCATAATGTTCTGATGGAGAGTGATAGAAAACATGATTAAGAGAATGTTAACCACCAGAAAATTACAAACTAGTGATGGGTTAAAGAGTCTTTGATTCCCCAGTTGGAAAAGTTAGTAGAAAATGATTTTGTTTTAAGTTTCTTTTCATTGGGGAATCTATTTATGTGATTAACTAAAAACATAAGGACACATACTTACTTTTCATGTATACTTTCATCCTTTACTACATTTCTAACACCAACTCATATTTCCTCCAAACGATGAGTATTCAAGATGACTTGTTCAAATTAAATGTGCTATAATCAACTTCTAGAGAATAACATAATCCAAAATAGATGAACTATATATTTCCCTTATCTTTAGATATTAACTAAAACCGAAATGGTTAGTACGAGATCATATAATCCCCCAAAAGGATAATCCCTTATAAAAAGAAATATTACTATTAATCTCCAAAATTATACAAAAAGTACCCAATGTTCAATAAAGACCATTAAATACACAATTGTCCTTAAAATTCATCAAAATAATCATAAATAATATTGGAACCCAAAACTCAGATGGTTTTAAATCACATAGACATCCACAGTAAATCTTAATATTTATCCCCAAAAACATTGACTACTCTTAAAGTCTCATACTGAAGTAAAATTAACCTAATCACATATTATCTATGATAGGTTAATAATTTCCATAAATAGCCCAAATCACCTTATGTCCATAATAAAAATATATATTCTTTCAAAATAATATCTCAACCATTACTCCACAATTTAAATCCCAAGGTATTCTATTTTACTTAAGCATATAATGTTCCCAAAAGATAGAATGTCTTCCAAAATAACCTTTATCACTTAATCACCAAATCAATTTACTATACTAATAATTTCCACTTGATAAATCATATAAGCCCATAAAAACTTATTATTGATCAATAAAATCATTTAACTGAAAATAATTAGTCATAATAATCAAGGATTTCACGTAGTCCTGTGGTAGGCGATAAATCCCAATCGCACTTTGGTTGTGGGTTCGATTCCCACCGCTTTTTCCGACGCGATGGGTTGTCAGACGGTCTACGTGTTTTCCTTTTTCAAAAACTATAAAATTTCATAACATTCCAAAAAAAAAAATGAAAAATTCCTCAAAAAATAACCATATCATAATTTATCCTCAAAGGTTATCTAATACCTTTCATTTCGCACCCCAAAATGTAATAACCATTTATCACTTAGAAAATTACTATGACTCTTTCTAAAATCCTAACTATTATGGTAATTGCACTTATGCTTAAAGAACACCCTAACCTTGAATGTTATCTAAACTGACCTCTGATACCAACTATAAGGACCTGACCATAAAACATTACATAATATTGAATTAAATGAATAATTCACATTGAAGATCTTTTTAGGTGTAGAGTTTTAGAGAATTAGGCCATAACTATTACATAAAAATTTGAATATTACATGTAGACACTACTACTCAGTATCCATTTTTTTCATAAAATAAAATCTCTTAAAAACAAACATGTCTAGTTCCATGTTTTAGACATCATGACTTTTCCTTGATCCCATCCTTGACCCTATTCATCTTTAAGTCCCGTGGAAAACATTTCAAAAAATTGGGATGAGCATAAAAATCTCAGTAAGAGTTATAAAATAAGGAAGGAAAACATTATCCCATCAACAAATACAAATCAATGAAACCATCATAATGTACCTTACGAAATCATAAGATTTATGAATAACACACAAAAATCATAAATTATAAAGGTTACTTATGGCATCCATATCAAACATACATTATAGCTATCACAGCTATGCAGGGAGTTGCACTTGGATTACCTATCGTAGTATATTCCCTAAATCTCTTAGGAGAAACATCACGTTTACCTCCATCATGTTACCCAATGCATTGGAGAGCTATCTCGGGCTCACCCGCCCTAGGTTTATCACGAAACCACCCGTATATGTAAAAAAATCCTAATAACCATAACATATTCATAACACAAAATAAAAGCATGAATGAAAGATAACATCTCCTCATTCCAATCACAATATATTAAGTCAAGATACTGAAATAAACAATGATTTATCAAATCATTTTCAAAACCATTTAAAAAGATATTTTTGAATCAAAGTGTCCCATACCACTTTAAATATTTTAAATGAATTATCATTTGAAGACATTAATTTCCATATAAATAAATCCTAAAACCCATTTTGAAAATATGGACATTAATGAGAAATATTTTGAATAATAAATCTTTAAAACATTTAAAACGATATTTTAGTTAAAGAGTTTTTTAACAAAAAGAGAGATGCTTGAATACAAATAATTGAGGAATAAAATTTAATCATAACTATATTATATCATGAGAATAAAATTATTAATTATATAATATTTCAAAGGATAGTATATACACCATAGAAGAGTGAATTGATTCATAACAACAATGAAGTATCAGTGAAAATGTAAATTGGGATGAAATCCCTTATAAAGATGGTATCCTTAAATTAAGGATAAATAAATCAAATAATTATCTGTGAAAAATATAAATAGACCCAATATATGTGGATATTATGTGTAAAAAAATCATAGGTCATAGACACATATTCATAGGACGATATATTCAAGAAGTACAAGTTGAACCCAAAGAATTGAAATTGGGTTAAGAAGTTCCCTTGTAAAAATTCAACAGCCTAACAACGTCACATTAAAATTCATAAAATGAGTTGATGAGATAAAAAGGGTATATCATCACTTAGAAATAAATTTTACATCAATAAGTATATATAAGAACATATCCCAATATAATTTTATGTAAATTAAAAGACATAACAAAAAGATGTCTTTTAAAAAGAGGAGGGTGAAATGTTCCTTTACCGATTTAGTAACTTACAAAACATATGCCACATGAAAGAAGGATCATAAAATGAAGATTTAAATACACCTAAATGAAAGTATATTAAACAAATATTACAATAATTGGCAGTACATATACCACACAAAAAGAAATAGTGGCAAATATAACACGAATCTCACAGGAATAAAAGTGAGATGAAACCCTTTACCACATTGTAATCAACTGAGTTGTATGACCAAAAGTTAATAAACACCAAATGAATCATAGAATACCATGAATATAATGATAATTATGATAAGATATATCCAATTTCAGTACACAATACACCACATGTAATGAATAAGTGGTGAACAATGGAAATCACACGGAATTAAAAGTGATATAAGAAAATCCCTTACCTCGTGTCTGACTTGACTCAATCGCTCTTTAATCTCATGAATAATAAACTCAAGTTAATTTATACTTGCTTAATAACCCTTTTCAAGTTTATTATTACTTTTATATCACTTATTACCATGTTATAAACATTATGTAATCATTTAAGTTAATAACGTTCGTTTTGTCGATATTTGGTACTTGAGTAAACAATAAACGACTTATATTTACAACTTGTCCATGTGGTCAATAGTCCATTATATCCAGAATGATATTCATTATTTAGATACCATATATATCATATATATCCAGTATATATATATATATATGTATAACAGTTCATATCATTTGGAGGTAAGAAATGAAATGCACCGTTCATGGAGACGGTAAGCCGTACGTATGCATGAACGCTACTTTCATTTCTATTTCTTATTTTAATGGAATTAAAACATACTGATACATAAGTATATTATAATAACAGTATAATATCATATATAATATCATTAACTCCATCATTTATATGTCACACATATGGAAATAACGAGTCATATAACGTTGATGGGGCAGTAGTCCTCACTTCCTGAAATGAAATTATCACGTTTCTCCATAATGGAAACCATAATGGTATGATATAAAAGAAAAATACAGAAGCATAAAGAAAATATAAAAATAATATATATCATATATAAATATAGTTTCATCTTAATGGACACCATGATAGGTGTTAGGAGATAACCGAACAATCATCATCTCTTGAGGCGTTAGTTTCCCATCCACAGAAACAGTATGTTCTTCACCCATTAGATGGGGGTGTGTGTAAGTGTAGTTCAAATACATCTCATCACAAAATCCTAGTATATTTAGTATACTGGTTTTGTTATAAAATAAATGAATAAAAATATTTTAGGGTTGAAGAATTAAAATAAAATAAAAGAAGTTAAGAGAAACTATTACCTTTAATTTGGGTAACTTCCTTTGGTTTGAAACAAAATAACTTCTTGAAGTGCCTTCTGCCTAAGTTAAGGCTTATAGGAGGAGGAAAGGGATGTAGGGAGATTAATTGGGCAGAGGGTGGATGAGTCAAGAGGCTTGATAGGTGTGAGGAATTGGTTATAAGTGAGGGATTTTTATAAGGGGGAGGAGGGGCTCTTTAGGAAAGTGTGACAATATTATTTCATTATATAATTATATTCGGTTTCTAAATGTCAAAAACTAATGAAAGTATAATATAGGATGGATCATCATATAAATAAAATAATCCAATATGAATTAGACAGGTTTTGGATATTTTTTTAATATTTATAATCTTATTTATTTAAATCTTTTATTAATGAGGTAAATACTACATTATTATTGTGTCATAAATAATTTAATTTATTAGATGTCTAAAAAATTATAAAAAAAATCCATGATTTAGGAAATCGTTTTATCTTTCTAATGAATATTTATATCCCAAAAGATAAAATATATAACCCCTTGTAAAAATTCATTTCCTAAAAGATATTTGTTTTTGTCATTTTTGCCTTTACTTTAAGTTAATTAATCTAAAGCATCATTATCACTCCCAAGTTGCTCAATGGGGTCCCAAAATCGACCCAAATATGCCCATGGTCTTAAATGACTAAACCAAAAAGTTTTGGAAAATTTTTAAAGTAATTTTTAAATATTATAATATTATTTTTACCTTGAATTACCCTATTTACCTTTAACCGTGGTAAAAAAGTCAAAAGTTACTATTCATCAAAAATTATTTTCATCTTATTGAACCAAATTTTACTTAATAATAATAACAATGTATGTATAATTTTTTAAATTCAATTCAAATAAATGTTAAAATTTCATTTAAATGAAAAAGTCAGTTTTTTTAACTACAATTAAGTGGTTTCACTATTCATCAAAAATTGAAGTTTTTCAGAAAAATACCCAAAATTCAGCCTAAGATTTATTTGTTATTCCAAATTCATAAATGATGTCTATTTTTCCAAATTCAAAACATATAAGTGGCATTAATTAATTTAAAATTAATTCCCGTAGTTAAAACTAATAATGTGTTTTTAAGAAACAATAACTATCAAAAGATTGACACTTGTTTATGTCCAATTTCAAAGTGAAATTAATTACAATGACCAACATTGGATTAAATGGTAAAAATATATTCTAACTACACATTAAATCCAATTTAAAAAATATATCCATATAAATAAATTAGATTAAAACACAGTTTTGAATTAAAATACAATATTTTTCATTATTTATTAAAAAATAAACTTTATCAGAAAAATTCCAAACATTTACCCAAAGTAAATTTTGTTGTCCTGAATCTAAAGAAGAATTTTATATTGTCAAATAGAACATATAAAAATGACCATAACTAGATGTAAATAGGGGTTTCCATCAAAAGGCGAAAAATGAACCTTTTACTGAATATTAGAGTATTCATGCTTAAAATTAGATTCATTCATATTTTAAGCCCCTAAATTTTATTGGATAATTTTAGATACATTTAAAAAACATATATAATCATATTTTAGTTATTTATATTCATTCCCACCAATAAAACTTCTATAAATTAACTACCATTTAAAATAATAATATTATATTATTAGTGTGCAACGTAAGATTTCAAAGAAACCCGTTGTTGTGTATCAGGTATTCCATTGAACATAGCATCCCATTTAATGTAAAATTAAAAAATATTAATAAATATGAAAAGTTTCTTAATATTTATTTATCAGGGATGTTATAGAAAAATTCTCCACCTATCAAAATAACACCATAATAAAATACCATGTTGGGGTTCCATGTATTCCTATGGCAACTTTTTAAAATGAAATTGTATTCCCAGAATACCCTTATTTATTACCTCTAATTCTTGAAACTCAGACAGAAATATCTTCAAAATATATCTAAAACTAACATGTTTTACTCTTTTTCTCAAAATATCTCCACTGATAATCCATAGCTTTATTTTCAGTAGCTATATAAAATATACAGTAGAGAGATGCAGTGTGGAACATTTATTTATTTTTCTCATGTCATTGAAAAATTCACAAAATTCAATCTCAATAACTCAAAAACACTAAATTAGACTAATATGAATGTATCATAAGTTTTTATAAACAAAATCTTGAGCTTATATGGAGCTTCATTTACATTATTTTTTAAAACCCAATAACTTTATTTTGTTCCTCATGAAATATAAGCACTTTTTATCCTTTTTCTTTCTTCCTTGAAACACACTCAAAACATGGATTATCTAAGAATAATGATATTAAAAACATAAAATTACAAATTTAAAATCATCATATATGTATTTCCTCATAATTAAATAATTCTATAATCTCTCCTTTTAAAATCACCTCAATCTTCCCTTTACAGTGGATTAATATTGGATTCTATTTCTTCTCATACTTGGGTCAAAAACTTTTCTTGGTTTTTATGATGTTTAAACCATGAAAGAGAAGACCTTTAGTCATCACAAATAATTTTTTCATTTGAATAAATTATGGAATTCTAAAATTTTTACCTAGTATGAAAGGGAAAATTTTCAACATGAATTTCCATTCCACGCACGTAGGTTCATCGACATGAATAATTACCTTATTTGGTTCTTCACATATCTGAATTTTTATACATGGTGCACCCATTCATCTTCACCTACATGATTCTTCATTCATGTATATTGATATTATTTCCTTTATCCAATAGGAATTGGCTATGTGATGTTTGGAGACACTATAGAAGTTCCTTATGTGAGTAATTCGACTACGTCACTTTATTCAGTTATATGAATCTTCATTTGCATATGTGGTTTCTGAATTTTGATTTAAATTTAATTATAGATATGTGAATTTTAATATACAGAACATTCAAATACATCATTTCATTATCATATGTGAATATCCACATAAGATAATATTTTCATACATAGGACTTCAACTCGATGGATCCAGCTATGTAGGAAGTTTCCAGCGGTGGAATTATAAAATATTGAATTTGGACTTAACCATTAATTATATTTATTTTCAATTTGAACCAGGGATCCTATAATTTTACTCTGACCAATCTCATCCATTTATAAACCCCTTCAAATTATCTCAAAACTTATTAAAATGATCATTGGAATTATCAAAATAATTCTAAACTCTTTGAAATTTATTTTTGAGTGGTTGAAACATATAAAATACTCAAGGTTGATAATTTCCTTGAATTACTCTTCCAACTCAGGTGAGAATCAACTTCAATAAATCTTGAGCCATATTTATTCACATAAACCTTCAACCAAGAGTGTCTAAACACTAAAAAACATTGATTTCAGTATCCACCATGCTTTGTACTACTCAGATGGGTCTCCTATATTAGACAGATATCCTCCATTATGTGAACATAATTTATACATTTCCTTCATATTCATATATTATTTCTAGCTGTAGATTTAGTGACTAGTAGATATTTTATTAAACCTGTATAGGATAATGATTCTTCACCACCATAAATTGTCATAGACATGAAGATAAACTCTATAAATCATCGGATTTATATAGCTTCTAGGAATCCTTCCAGCCACACATTCTAAGAATAAAAATCTTTATCCTTCTATACCCAAAATGTATAGGGAAAACTATTATTTTTTAGTGGGTGGATACTCAATTTTCCACCATAAAAATTATTTTAATTTATTACATTGAAGAAATTAATTGAAACAAATAAAGCCAAACATATTTATGAACTTTTTTCATAACCCAAACCTCTATTGCCAACCTATTTGGTGGAGATTTGAGCCACACCTTCCCAAAACCCACCTCCATAGGCCATGGATTTGAGACAAGAACCAAAATGCATAACTATTATTGGAAGAATTTTCCTAGTGTACCTGTATGCATGCACCTATCCATCTCTATGAAGAAGTTACACGGAATAAAAGAAAATACAGTAACACCTAGTTCAATAACCATATATGTAACTGACCACTAGGTAATACAAAAGCGTGAAATAGTGAAATATAAAAATTAAAGAGGAAAAATACATGCCCAACCTGAAAGATGTCCCAACCTGAAAATTAATGGATATGTAAATTCTGAGATAGATCAACTCTTGATCTCCAAGCATCGACCACCGTACATGGCTAAATACACCAGGGTATTGATATGTTCATCTAAAATCATCACCGACCTATCTATCATCTGCACAAGTCATGCCACATGTGAGAAAAGCCCATATAGAGGTTATTATATACATACACAGTAGGACACCCCTAAATTTGATGTGGGAATGAAATAGAAGATACAGTATGAGTAGATATCTCAACCCATAATAAGAGAGAAATAAAAACAAATCAACAAAGAAATGTGCTCATAAAATAATCCTAGATGATAGAGAATGTGGATCTCCATTTCATAGAATAGCCTAAGAAAGGAGTCATCCAATATTTATAATAGGTACCTCAATGATTCCTAACATATCACATTTATATCAATAGAAGTAACTGTGTGGAGGGACCATACCTCTCCACCCTACTACACTGTCGAGGGGGGTATGATCTCCATGTAGAGGACCCACACTCATATGCATTAGGGGGGTTCCACTCAGTGTAAGGAGGAACCACACCCTAGTATGTAAGAGGTACCAATTAGTTGATAAAGTACCCACACCCAATTATGATAGAGGTATACCACTCAGTAGATAGAGGACTTGTTCCCTAGTCCATTAGGGTGGTACCACTAAGTAGATAAAGGACGTGCAACCTATTTGACAAGGGGTTACCACTCAGTAGATAGATGAAACTTGTCATTGTCCATCAGGGGGTACCACTCAGTATATAGTGAAATAAAAAATTAATACAATAAGAGGTATCACCTAGTATATAGAGTACCTAAAACTTAGTGCGATAGTGGTGTACCAATTAGTAGATAGAGGACCCACACCCTAGTATGATAAGGGGCACCACTTAGTTGATAGAGGACCTTTGCCCTAGAATTATAGGGGTAACAATTATTAGATAGAGGATCCACTCCAAAATATGATAGGGTTTCCACATATTAGATAGAGGATCCATGACCTAGTATGATAGAGGGTACCAATTAGTAGATAGAGGATCCACATCCTACTATATTAGGGGGTACCACTCTAATGATCCTACTCGATCACTGTCATTGTTGAACACTGCCTAAAGAAGATCCTCACATAGAAAATCTAACAAAATATCCCAAAATCCTCTATGAAGGGAACCATCTTGTTCCATATAGAAACAAACTTATTAAAGGGCACTCACAAGCCAAAATCTGAGTCCAAATGAAGGAGAAACGAGAGATGGAAAACTCATCAAGAGGTACACGACTTGTGGGGGGGTTCACATGGCATGTGATCTCACCCCATCACTTGGAATTTTATTCTTATAACAATAAAAATTTCCATGTAATATTAAATGGTTCATAATATGTATTATATTTCATGCCTCATCCATCTGTGGCCCTATGTGTGGTCCTAGCCATGCACTATCCCATGTTCTCCAAGAGTACAAGATAGGCCTGCATGCTCTAAGTTACATGGTGTGTGGGGTTCCCACATGGAGTGTGATACATATCTTCCCTAGAAACCCTATCCACCACAAAAACTCAAGAACACACCATATTCTCTTCCAAACTACACATCTTGTAGTTTGGATTTTCACAGAACCCAAAGAATCCTCATGCAATTCTAGAACTAAATCCTTTTCCATCACATCCATTATTTGGACACCCAAAAATGGTGGAATATTCCTCTAGAAATTAATTTCATCCCTCTAATTTCGGGAAATTATATTACCATCCCTTCTACACTAAGTCGCTATTTCTCTGATCGCAACATCCTATTACCCACTTTCAGGTAATTCCCTAATATTTAACTATTTTCCTCTTTAATTGGGTGTGTATTAGGACACTTGAGTACGAAGATAATTTGTTAGGGAAAATGACATAAATTTTATGGATGGGTGTTTGTTTGAAGCAATGTAATCTATGTTTAAATGTGTTAATAGTTTTGTTGGGCTATCCTTGAGTTTGGAGGACTGTTGAGTTGGTTAGAGAGTTTTCCATTGTACACTGGGAGATTACCCAATGTGTAAAGGGGTTACACAACATGTACTTAGTTACTAGACACAAGTCATGAAATGTTGACATAGTGTGAAAATGGAACACAATGTATAATGGTTATACAATGTGAAATAATTAAAGACCATTTTCAACTAAAAAAATAATGCGTTTTTAGATGTATATGATTATCAGGGATTACATGACATGTAAATGGATTATACACCATGTATATACCAGATCAAAACTATTTAAGGTTACATACAAATGATATTTCATTTCATTATTCTAAAACTCTTTTATATATCAACCTAGAAGGCCTGTCAGGTGATTTCGGGAGTCTCTATTTGATCTGGATTGATCTGTTCGGTGTGGGGTCCTCATAGGAGTTGGGTTCCATCTCTCTAGGAAAGTAAGAATTTATTTTCCTTAATTGATTTGATCTCGATAGTGCTATGGATTTTTTTATCATATTCATTAATACGTAATGATGATTTCTCTTGTTCATATTCTAGATTCTTTATATGATGTTGTTTTGGGGGCTGTTTCCTTTATTGGTTATGGTGCGGTGGGTGTGTGTTTGTATGGAATACATTTCTTTCTATTCTCCACCAACACTTATTTTGAATTGAATAAATTATTGTATGTGTAGGTTGGTTATAGGGAATCTGTTTTCATTGGTGCATTCCTCTTGTTGGTGGATCCTTCATGGGCCTGTGCGACCCTGAGTTTGAGGTTTGTGGCTTGATCTCTAGCCCGTGTAGGATGAACTGTATTGCTTCTATTTTTATAAAATGCTTTATAAGTGATTTGGAAGGATTTTTTTGTTTGTGTAAATGGATTTTTGAAAAAAGGTAGTTTTTCCATGGTTTTTGAAAAGTGTAAAAGGGTTATTTATAAATAATTGAAATTATTTATGAAATTCAGCACATGGGAAGCCTTGGGTTCATTGGTGGTTGGTTTAACTTAGGTTCATCATCCATGTTATCATTGGGGGATTTACTCATTTTGATTTTTTCTTCTCTCTAGGACTTATTTTCTAGATACTTGTTTGACATTTTTGGTAGGTTCACTCATGGGGTGTCTCTCAAATCCTTTGGCATGTTTTCTAGGGACTTGTTATAAAATAGTCATTTGTTTTGGTATGAGTAGTCTCTTATCCAGACATGTTGAGTTCCTTGGCATGATTGACCTATTCTTTAGATTTGAACTATTTCTATTTTTGATATGTGTTTTTTTATCTTTGAAATTGATATACTAACCTCAGTTTTGGAATTTTTTGAAAATGGAAAATGTTTTCCATTCTTTTGATAAAAACTACTTTACTACTTATCTTTCCGTGTATTATTTAAAATGAGAAAACTTGAATTATTTGTACAGAGACTTGTTAGGGAAAACCTAGGTTATACCCTTATGAGTCAGTTATCTCTCACTATAAACAATTCTTTACTGGTGTGTAGAACTTTGTATGTCTTTCATTATAGGTAAAGGAAAGGCACCATAGCGAGGTGGTGAGGTTTTGGTTAGCTGAGTATAAGTTGATGAATGATGAGATGGTGTGGATTTTCCAAGGATATCACATGTAGTAGTTGGTTTTTACTATTTTGTTAGTACTTTTCAGTTGGAATTGTACTTAGAGATTGTTTTACGCTTACATTACTTTGGTTTCCGCCATCTGATTTAAGTTAAGGAAAACAAATTCCTTATGATTTTGACTATATACAGATATATTCTATGCTGTTGCATCATGGTTGGATGAAACCGTTCCCTCTTTTTTTTTTCAATGCCCGGGTGCTCGTCCATAGCCCTTGGGGTTTGGGAAAGCCCTTCAAGTTTGTGGAGTATTGGGATGAGTGCAAGTCTGAGAGTATATTCTGGTCGATTTTTTAGAGTTTGTTTTTATAGGAGGGTTTTCATCAAGGGTTCTTGTTTTGGGATGCATGTTATACTAGAGATTGGATTTTCCGGAAATGAGAGTTATATTCCAGGAAGTTAATCTCTTCCTGTAATGAGACTCAAGGTACCATGGGATGTTGGGATGAGTGTCTCTTATTTTGAGTTCTTGATGTTTTTATTACATTTTTACGATGGATTTTCTTGTTTAAATTGAGATTATTATATTATATTATCATTTCATATATTTTGGTGTGTTGTAGTATGTCTCTGAGATGTGTTCCATGAGTTCCTCAGGAGGGTGCAGATAATGATCCTTAAAGGAATCCTCTAATGAATTATAATTTCATTGAGGATATATAATGGGATGTTATTACTATTGAAAAAAATGATCCACATGTTCATAATATAGTTTTTGAGGTACAACCATGTGCTGGAGGAGAAAGGGATCAATTAGGGGAGTTATTGTATGAGAAGAAACCATCCTTTAATATTACGAATGAACCTCAATAGGCAGAGGAAAATCATGATAAAATCGATTAGATATTTTAATTACTAGAGAAAATTAAGAATATTAAGGTGAAGTGTCTAGTGCTTATACTTGAGGGTATTATCAAGCATTTTTGGGATTCCATGGTACAATTAGATTGGTATGTGAGTTTGGACTGGAAGTATTTCATGACACTCTTCTTCTTGATGTTTTTTTCAGAATCTCTAAAGATGGAAAAATCACTATAGTTTCTCTCTTTTTAGTAGGTAGAATGTTCAGTATCATCATAAACCAATCAGTTTTCTAAGCTAGTTCATTTTTCAATAGAGGTTGTAAAGAATGACTAGTTAAAGGATCAAAAGTACTTGCAGGGTTTGTGACTGGATATCATATCTTAGGTATTTATGCTTAAGCTTTTGAACTAAATGGAGATAGTGGATAGAGAAATGATGTAAGAGATAAATATGTCAGGCAAGGTTGGATATTCTTCCCCTTATCATCCACATAGTTGAATATTCAGTGGTTCTCTAGGGAAAAATAGGAAGTGGTAGGATCATTGTAGGAGTGATGTACGTGGTTCTTGACAGCAGGCCTCTTTGGAACCTCTAGTCATATCTAGTGGTGTGCCTATAGCTTTCTATCAGTGTAGAATGGTTGTAAACATATTACATTATTTTACTTCACCAGCAAAGATGTAAAAAATATATGGGCATTATGGGCTTCAACAACATTTCTATCAGGCTATGTATACAGATCCATATGGTCATGGATCATCAGATCCAAAGTCTACTATAGAATAATCAGATGTTTAAAGGAATTTAGTGATCTAGATATAGGCCTAAGGGAAGAGGCACCTTCATGCAGTAGATGATTTTCCATCAGAGGTTGAAATGGGTCCAACGAAAGTGAGAGGAACCATATTTATTTCATCCTCATTAGAAATTTCTTTATTTGATACTAGTGTTTCAAAATCATTTATATCTATACATTTTATTGATATTATTATCCTTCCAAGGGAACTCATGTCCCTATTATAGAGTTATCGATGCTTCTTGGGAAGAGGATAGAGTAGGGGTTTCTTGTGTCTTTATTGTGAGTTATCTATCACTAATAGAAAGCTAGTCTGGGATTTTTTTCTTCTTGATATGTATATATTAAATGTAGTAATTGGGATGGACTGTCTTGTTTCTCATCAATATGAGGTTGACTGTTTTCCTACATGTGTCTCATTTCATGTGATTGATGGAAGGTCATAGGTGTTTCAGGGAGTAGGGGATCTGAGGTCTGATTGTGCAAGACCTTCCCCCCCAGAGATCAAGAGTTTATTTTCTACTGTTTTAGTTTATTCAGATGGTGTTTCTTCTTATTTTGATCTTACCGTCATTTTTTTGGTGTTTTCCTGAAAATTTACCAAAGTATTTATTTAGGATTCATCTATAGAAGGAGGTAGAGTTTCTGATTGACCTGGTGTTTGGTATACAACCGATATCAATACCTTCATATTGTATGGAACCAGTGAAGTTGAAAGAGATCAAGATTCAGCTGGACGACCTAGTGAAATGATGTTTTTTTTCACCCTAGTATTTCTCCTTGGGAAACCCAAGTTCTATTTTCCAAGAAGGTAGATGGTTTGCTTCAGTTGAGTGAGGACTATTAGAGGTTGAACTAGGTAATAGTTAATAAAAAGTATTATTTACCTCACATGGATGATTTTCTTGATCAATTAAAGGGTGAAAAGTGGTTCTCAATGATTTATCTTTAGTTGGTTTATCATCATCTAAGAGTTTGGGATTGTGATATACCAAAGAAATCTTTCAAGATAAAGTATGAACATTATGAGTATCTTGTGATGTAATTTAGTATGACTAACACTCCTTCTATTTTTATGGATTTGATGAATTGGTTATTCCATCAATATCTCAACACTTTTATCATAGTGTTCATAGATGATATTTTGGTTTACTTGAGATATGATCATTAGTATGAGCACCATTTATTTTTGGTTTTATAAATCCTAAGATGTCACCATTTTTATGGAAAGCTTTCAAAATGAAACTTTAACATTCAAGAATGGAAATTATTAGCGAACATGATTTTTAGATCATGGATTACTAGTTTATCCTAAGAAGGTAAAGGTTGTCTTGTCATGGGAAGAGCCATGGAATACTTTTGAGATTTCGATATTCCTTGGTCTAACTAGATTCTATTGATAGTTTTTCATGGATTTCTCAAAGTTGGAATAATCTTTGACTACTCTTACCAGAAAAGGGGTGAAGTTCTCATGGGATGGAAAGTGTCATTATTTTTTTGATGACCTAAAAATAATTCTGACATCATCTCACATTTTGGTCTTAATACCATAATGTGTATGTGTTTTTATATGCTGCCTCTAGTGTTGGTTTGGGTAGCATGATCATGCTGGTTGATCATGTGGTGTATTATGAATCTTTTCAGCTTCGACCACATGAGAATAATACCCCAATAATGATTTAGAGTTTTCCATAATTATGCGCATTCTTAAATGTTGGAAAAATTATCTACTTGGGGAAAGTTTTATAGTTTTTCTGATCATAAGAATTTGAGTTATATATTCTCTCCGAAAGACTTGAATCTTATACAGAGGTAGTGGGTGAAATACCTTTATATGTTTGACTTTGATATCTCCTACACCCCAAGGAAGGGGAATGTTGTTACAGATACTCTTTGTAGGAGAGTTCAATCTCAAAATGTTTTGTAATTGAAGGAAGAGTGGAACCTTATGGGTATTTTTAATTAGTTGAATTTGGATTATTTGGAGGATATTTTAGTTACGGTTCTAACTATTGTTTAGTTATCATCATCTCTCCTTGAGTATATTCTGAGAAATTAGTAGGAGGATATTGAGTTTAGAAGAATTTGAGAAACCCTATATAGTGGGGAGGCTGTTTCTAGTTGGTATCTCTCTTCAGATGTATACTCTATTTTAGTGATTGGTGTGTTATCCCAACATTAGTGAGGAGCTCAGTTTTGTCTGATTTTTATAGTTTTTTGTGGTATGTTAATTTTGGAACTATGAAGATGTATTATGACATGTGATGAAGATTCTAGTGACCAAATTTGAAGCATGGAATTACTGATTATGTGTTCCACTGTTACACTTTCCAACAGATAAATACAGATGATTTGAAACCTTTTAGTTTGCTTCAGCCACTATGGGTTCCTGTTTGGAAATGGGATGAGGTGTCCAAATAATTTGTTGTTAGATTACCATGGACTCTATGAGGAAGAAATTCTATGTCGGTGGTAATTGATCTGTTAAAAAAAATCATTTTTTTTTCATTCTGATAAATGACACTAAAAAATGATAAATATATTGGTAATATGTATGTGCATTATGTTTTGAGATTACATGGGTTTCCTTCATCTTTTATTTTAGATAGGGATCCTTGGTTTACATCAAGGTTCAAGAGAAGTCTCCAAGAGGTGATGGGGACTTAGGTCAGGATGAGAACAACTTATAATCCATAGATAAATGGTATAGTGAAGCATGTTATTTAGATTTTGGTGGACACTATTCATGCTTGTGTCTTGGATTTTGGTGGATCTTGGAAAATTCATTTGGGACTGGTTGATTTTTCATATAGAAACATTCATCAGTCATCAATAAAAATGGATATATTTAAGGACTTTTATGGTCTCAAGTGTAGGTCACATCTTTATTGGAAAGAGGGGGTCAGAGCATGTTTGGTGGGACTGATTTTGGTTCCGGAGACATCTATGAGGATTCAAGAATGCACCAACATCTGGATGTATAATAGATTTGGAATAAATATAATGTGGATCATTGGATTTGCCATTTATATATTTTCATAGGGGACAATATTTTCTTCAAATTTTCTCCATGGTTGGGTCACCATCACCTTGGAAAATAGGGAAATTTGGCACCAAGATATATGTGACCATTTGAGGTTACTGAGTGGATTGGGAAGGTTGTCTATCTTTTGGATTTTCCAGTTTAATTGATAGGCATTCATGATGTTTTCCACATTTCAAAACTAAAGAAATATCATCCTGATCCCTCTCGCTTTCTGAGTTGAGGGGAGATTGATTTAGATCCAAATGTTTCTATTATAGAGAAGCCTCTTGAGATCATTGACTCTAAAGTGAAAGTATTGATTGGGATGTTTATTCCATTGGTCAGAGTGTTATGATGGCACAAATCACATTCTCGTGAGTATTGGGAGAATGAATCAATGTTGAGGGAGCATTGAATGCATCTCTTTATTGGACTTCATACTTCCACATGACTTCCGAGGGACATAAAGTCTTATGGTGGGAAGCTTGTAACATCTTTTTAACCTATTTAATGTAATTCCCATCTATTTTCTTATTTTCATCTTTAATTGGGTGCATCTTAGGACTCCAAAGGATAGGGACAATTTTTTGGGGAAATGAATTAAATTTTAGGGATGTGTATTTTTTTAAGTATTGGAATCTGGGTTTAAAAGTGTTAATAGTTTTTTGGGGTTCTGCAGCAGTTTATAGGATGATTGAGTTGGTTATGGAGTTTTACAAAATACATTGGGATGTTAAGTGATGTTTAAAGGGATTACATGAAATTTACATAGTGTCTAAACACATGTCGTGAAATTATTACACAATATGAAAATGGAATACGTCATGTAATGGTTACAAGAAATGTAATAATTAAAGATTAGTTCAAATTTAAAATGTGACGGGATTTCTAGCATATGTGATCATCATCGATTATGCAACATGTTAATGTATTAAATACTATTTAAATTACTCAGATAAACATTTTAAGGTTCCATATGAATGATGTTTCATTTCATCCTCTCACATATCTTTTTTCTCTCAACCTAGAAGGATTCTACAGTGATTTTGGGAGTCTCAATTCAATTTGGGTTGATCCATTCAGAATTGGTCCATCATAGAAGTTAGGTTCTATCTATCTTAGTGAGTATATATTTCTTATTATTTATTTCACTGACTAGTGAAACAACGTGTAATTTCATTATCAGATTCATTAATCCATAATGATGACTCCTCTTGTTTATCTCCAAGATCTATGGTGTGATACTGTTATAAGGGCCATTTCCTTTGAGGTTTGTGGTGTGATGGGTGTGTGTTTTTGAATCATTTGTGGTTTAATATTGTCCTCCAACACTTTTTTTAATTGAATTAATTCTAAGTTGTGTAGGTTGGTTCTAGGGCCTCCATTGTCATTGTTACATTCATATTATTGGTGGATCCATCATGGGCATGTAGGAACCTATGTATGAGGTAGGTGGTTCCATATCGAGCATTAGTTTGATGAATTGTATTGAACCAATTTATAGAAAATGATTATAAATGAACTGACATGATTGTTTTGTGTGTGTAATTGTATTTTTGAAAAAAGTTGGGCTTTCTGTTGTTTTTGGTAAATGGGAAAAAAGGTATTTTAAAATCATTGTAATTATTTATGAAATACAGAACATTGGATGCCTTGGGTACATAGGTGGAAGGTTTATCTTAGGTTGTTTTCCATGTTAATGTCAGGGTATTTTCTCATGGGACTTTTCTATGCTCTCTAGGCCTGTTGTTCTAAAGACTTGTTTGACATTGTCGGGCGGTTCATTCATGGTGTGTTTCTCTACTCCTTAGGCTTGTGTTCTAGGGAATTATTGAGAATTACACATTATTTGTTGTATGAGTTTTCTTCTATATCGACCTATTGAGTTCCTTGGTGTTATTGACTTATGATTTTTATTTTTACTGCTTTGGTTTTTGATAACTGTGCTTTTGAATTGAAATTTATATACTTTTCTTTGTTTTTTAATCATTGGAAAAGGGAAAAATATATACCATGCTTTTGATAGAAAATTATTTAGTACATATCATGTCAAGTTTTATTTGAAATAATCATACTTGAATTTTTTATATAGAGACTTGTTATGGAACACTTGGGCGGGACCCTACTGAGCCTTTTAACACACACCCTACACAATTATCCAGTGTTGTGTAGACTTTTTATGTATTTTGATTTAGGGAAAGAAAAGACATTTGTGGTGAGGTGAATAGGTTTTTGTTAGCTGAGTTAGGTATCTAATAGGTGACATTGTATGTGTTTTTCCATTCTATAACATGGAGTGATTTGTTTTTCCCATTCTGTAATCCCTTCTAGGTTAGACATACTTGGAGATTGTTCTACTCCTACTTTTCTTTGGTTTCTGTTATCTTCTTTCTATTATGGAATATATATTCCTTCCACCGTTTTATATTTATATATATATATATATATGAGACATTTCATTACTTCATGGTTGGGAAATACCATTCCCTCTAGTTTTTGTTTGATTCCCGGGTTCTAGTCTCTTTCCTGGGGGTATCAGGAATATCATTTTGGTATGTGGCGTATCAGGCTAATTTTCAATTTGAGGGAGTATATTTATCAGTTCTTTACAACAAGAACTTACCATAATTTATGTCTTGGATTTAGACACCTGATCCATGAATCCATCACCACTAACCATAAACCATCATAATCCATTCTCAAATCATTATCCCGATCATCATACATGAATCTGTTGTGAATCCATGGGTCTGATCATGCTATAACCCACCCGATAATGTCGAACTGAGACTTCACCGGTCAATAACCAATATAATAATGAATGATGGGTAAAAATTACATAAACAAAAGGTGAAAAAATCATTGGATAAGACTTATTGACCAATGAGTATGGATTAGGGATGTTTAGGGTGATTAACATGGCACAATAGGGATGAGTTGAATGAACAATATAGATTCGATAAAAGAGCCCAATATTTTAATAACATTCAATGAATCAAAAAAATATTAGTCACAAATTTATATTTGATAGTCTTGTTATGAATAATGAAACTTCCAATGATGGATATAAGCTTTTGTGTTCATTGCGCCTGGATTCACGTCGATCCAGTTGTTGATTTGGTCGCTTGATCTCAATTCACCAATTATGGTGGAATTATCCTCTCAGAGGTACCAAGGTTATGCGAGGAAACCTTAGAATTCAACATTACATGATAATTTTATAGGTAATTAGGATTTTAGGTATTAAATTAATTAATTTTATATTTTATTTAATTAATTCACTTAACGTGCCCGCCAACGATCGCCTTATCCGAATGTACTACACGATAAAATTTTATGTCGTGTCATGGGTAAAACATATGATTTAGATAAAATTGTGGTCTCATATCTTCTAATATAGACTCTTTTTTGTAGATATTTAATCATTTCTGAAAAAACATGTGTGTTATATAATTTTTTTAATATTTTTATTAAATTTATTTTCAGCACATCGGGACTTGGAATCACACACCGTCTGCGAACCTGGCTCGAAAAATATTCCTTGATATCGTTCAAATTATTAAAAGGGATAAAGGTACTTTAATTTATTCCATCGTTCATTATTTTCACCATAAAAAATAAAAAAATAAACAAAAATTTGGGAATATTATGCCCGAATTTGGCTATCCCACTCATAGGAGCTCTCATGCATGCTCCCATGTTTCCACAACAAAGGAAACAATGGAATGCTCTGTCAATGCAGGATCCCATCCCATAAATCCTCGATCAACACTAGGTGATACATGAATGTGGATCCATCCTAAATTTATGGATCACTCCGTTCAATAGCATGCATGAGATCATGCACCTATCTCCTTAACCATGACACATGTAAGACGTCATGCACCCACTCCAACTATGAGGGTGATGAGAGTCATTAGAAAACCTCTCCAACCATTGGAATGATTGAAAATGACCCAATGAACCTTTAGGATATATTTCCTCCCTAACTAAATCCATAAAATCCTTATCATGGGGATAGTTTCCTAAAAACATGGTCTCACTGATCGAACTCCAAGTGCCTATGATGTTGATCTGCATAGAACATTGGCCTTCTCTGAGCTAACCTCATCTGCTTATAGATCATTTAGACCATCTCCATCATCAGATACACCATCTATGGCCAAATAAGCGATGCCTCACTGATACCAGTCTAGTATAAGGGTGACTTACATGGTCTCCCATAAAGGGCCTTAAAAGGTTCCATGCTTATAGTAGAGTGGTCTCTATTATTATAAGAAAACTATACTAAGGGTAAGTGATCCTCCAAACTCTATAAAAATTCTAACACGTAAGGAAACATCATATAGTCCCACACCTGGAGAGTATGCTCGGTTTGTCTATCATTCTGGGGGTGAAAGGCTATACTAATCCTCTTATAGGTTTAAAATACCTTACACATCCCTTTCTACAATAATGATGTGAACCAAAAGTCATGCTCAGAGAAAATCTTTAAGGGAACCCCATTAAGGTGGATGATATCCTACACATACAAATTCCCAAAACTCTCCACCAAACACTAATCCCTAATATAAATGAAGTGTTCCAACTTCATAAGTTGGTCAACTATCACCTAGATAGCATCATGACATTTCACTATCTGTGAAATCCCAATAATGAATTCCATGGATATCCAATAGAATTTCCACTCCAGGATCTCAAGAGACTACAACAAACCTAATGAAATTTGGTTATTAACCTTTACCAGATGACATGTGAGGTACTGAGAGATAAACTCATTCATGATCTGCCTCATGCCAACCCACTAAAACTACCTCTAAAGGTCTCTATATGTCTTCCCCACACTAAGATGTGTAACCAAAATATAATTGGTAAACTCCCTTAGCATCTCCTCCCAAAGCATGATGAGGACCACTATCCATCGAGGATGGAATCATTCTATCCTTTAGAGAATCCATAAAATGAATCTCCTGAGGATATATGGTCACAGAAGATATCATAATAGATTTCTACCAGCTAGGCCTCTATCACATGCTAGATAAATAGAGGATTCAACATGATTGACTAAAGAAAAGTTTCACCCTGCTCCTCAACCAGGGTTAGCTATAAGGATAAAAACTACTCCGATGTATCCTGCACAAAATGAGCTTGGGAATTCTTGATAAGGGAATCTTCCACCACATTACTCTTCCCAGGAGTATATAATATCTCAAATTTGAAGTTATTAAGGTATTCTAACCAAATCCTAAGTCCCAGGTTCATGTATCTCTCGGTGAAAAGATACTTTTGACTTTGTGGGTCTCAGTAAACAACAAAGCACTCTCCCAGAAGATAGTGCCTATCAATCCACAGAGTGATGACTACCAATGTCAACTCCAGGTCATGAGTCATGTAGTTATGCTCACGGTGTCTCAACTAAATAAACCCATATACTATCACTATTTTCCTATGTATGAAAATTAATCCATGATCATATCCATAGGCATAAGAATATATGATTTACTCCACACCCTCATCTAGTTTTCTTGAAATAGGATCACTCATAAACCTCAATCTCAACTCCGAAAAGGATCTTTATCACTTCTCAGTCCAAGTAAATTAATTCCCATTCCACATTAGGGAGGTTAAAGGGGATATAATCCTATAGAAGTCTTCCAAAATCCTCCTATAATACCCTTCCTAGACAATAAAACTATACACCTATGACATTATCTTGGGTGGATCCCATGTAGGAACTGCATCAATCTTCTCTATTTCCAAATCTAATCCATGCTTAGAAATGAAACTCCCCAAAAAGTAAACCTCGTGGATCTAGTACTAGCACTTTGAGAGCTTACCATAAAGTTGGTGTTCTGAGATCAATTCTAGGACCATACTCAAGTGCTCTTCATTATCTTCCTTGGACATAAATAATATGAGTATGTATTCAGTAATGAAATTAAGATATGGTCTAATTATGACTAGAATATCTAGTTCATAAAATCCATAAACACAGTTTAGGAATTCATCACATTGAAATGCATCACAAATAACTCATAATTTCTATTGCGATTTCATAATTCTAGCTACATAATTTTATCCTCGTAAACTCTGAATTGGTGGTGGCCAGACCTGAGATCGATATTAGAGAACCATATTGTGTGTTGAAACTGATCAAAGAGTCCATCAATCCCCAGAAAGGGTAATTTTTCTTTATCATGGCTTGGTTTAAGAAATGATAATCAACACTAATAAAAAATCTCTCATATGTGTTTTTCATTAACAACACCAAAGATGCCCCATGAGACATACTGAGTTTGATAAAACCCTTCCCTCGATGGTCCTCAAACCACAACCATCAATCCTATAACTCGGTAGGGGCCATCCAATATACAGTAAAAGATATTAGAGTGGTTTAAGGGTGCATGTCAATGAAAAAATCCATCTACCACATTCAAGGTAGTCCTAGAATGTCATTGGGAAAGATATCTATAAAATCCTCCATGACTGAAGGAATCTATATGTGTGAAGATACTAATTCACCAAGGGATACACTCTCTTACTTATGACTGATGGGTTAAATTTTCCTACTTGAGAAACCTACTCATCCCATCATGATATATTATTATTAGCCAAATGTGAATATCATCTCATCAGTGTGAAGGCATCTAAATCAATTTTAGTGATGGTCAATATGGGATCAGTCCAGAGAAAACTAGTCCATGCCCAAGATGAAATCATAATGTTTCATCGTTATGACCAAAAGGTATCATTATAAACTCTATACATCAATTGATTACTTCCAATTATTACAGGTAAAGGATATTAGAGAATAATTACTCATGAGAACCTCAAGGAATAACTGATGGTCTAGAGTCTCAACTAGAAGCTCCATCTCTTATACCATGAGTAAATAAATTAATGAATGAATCACACCTATGTCTAGTAGTATTAAATCAAGAGTAGAGTAAACATAGATCATAAATCTAATCATCTCTTTCACTACTAGGTCATGTGACTCCATATCCTGCAGCTATCCATAACCCCGCCAGCTAGCTCCAAAAGTCTGGCATGGGCCTTCTAGTGGTGGAAATGGAATAAGATCATAACATCATCCACCACCCATAGATCCTCCTCTAGGAACTCCACGCACTCCTCTTCCAGCTCCAACTCCCTAGGCACCACCCATTCCCTCACATCGGAGATCTATCACAATGTTTCCATTGTTGTTACTGTCAATACACTATCTTTCTACCCTCATATCCAATTAGGATAAGAAATAAAATTCTATGTGACCTATCCAATCACAAGCATAACACCAGCCCTCTATGGGATGCATGGTATTTTGTGCGGTCTATGTTCCCCACGATCACATGTCTGAGCCTTCCTATGGGGTTGTCTCTTATGTTGAGACCTTTCCAAATATAACATGCTAGCTATAAAATAAGACTTATCCCAATGATACCCACTACCATATCTAACTACATTGTGTCCCTTTGATAGGAATCTCTCCATCACCAATGCCTCTCTAACACTCTATCATAAGTTGAATTTCATTGGGGTACCACACTGGCATGGATGTCTCTGTCGAAAGCCTACTCAAACTTCTATTCCTTGAAGTATCCATCTATAATCAAGTCGGGGGAGTATGATGTGAGGTCATAAAACCTCTCAGTATACTCAGTGTCTGTCATCCCTCCCTACTGTAGCTTTAGAAGATCATAAATCCATAACGAGAATATGATTGAGGGGTAATACTCCTCAGGATATAGTTGATGGAATTTGGTATATAATAGTGTTTTAAAACCATGCATATGTCTGACTAGAATCCACCAGATCCCTACTTCTCCAGGAAAAAAAACTAGTTTCCAATGCAACCACCTGATTTTATAGTGTTTAAATAAGTCTGAAAACATGAATAACCTACTCTATCCAGTCGTTTACCGCTTGTGGATCTCGCACACTGTGGAACCACAACAACCTATATTGCTACAACTCATGGAGTGTGCTAAGACTGCATGCATCCTTATCCAACTCTATTGGTACTATTTTTTACTCGATAAGTAGGGGTGATTTGACCTATATTTTTGGAGGAAGGATTTCACATGATGACCCTTTAACTGAGGGATCTTCACTCATCAATTCATTATCACGATCCTAAATCGATAACCTGATTAGATGTATTCGTGAAGGAATCTATAATATTTATTCAACATGTACCATGTTTATATTAGAATATATATATATATCTTAATTAACAAGAATAGTCAAATGAATCAATGCTATATGATTCAAGTACCAATGTACCTTAAAATCAATGTATCAGTATACTAAGTAGACAATTAGATAGTTAGAGTCTTGGGGAATGGATACACCAGCCGCCACACCAACATTGGGTTCCCTAGCCTAAAAGTGAAACTTATGAACCTTTGACAACATTTTTCCTAAGTTCCAAGCCAAAACTAATCAGTGAAACAAAATCCAAGCATTTTTCTAAGGTTGAACCAGTTTCGATACCAATTTTTCACAAACCGAACTAGTAGGGCCCACCAAGACAGTAGAGAGTCAAGTCAAAACTACCTTAAGCTCTCCTATATATTCTCAGGGTAGGTGAAAAGAACAAAAATTCATAACTAATGTGGGAGGAATTTTTCTACTATACCAGTATGCATGTACCCATCCATCTCCATGAAAAAGTGAAAATGAATAAAAGTAAAGACAACAACATATAGAGTAATAACCATGTATGTAAAAAACCCCTAAAGAATACAAAAGATCGAGATAGCGAAATAAGAAAAATAAAGGGGAACAATACACTCTCGACCAAATAGATTTCAAAACCATAGAATAACTAGAAAACTAATTGATGGGAGGGATCATATTCAATTATCTAAGACCCCACCACTGTACATGGTCAAATTAATAGGGTATCTTTATACTTCTCTAAAATCACTACTAACCTGTCCATCCTTTGAATGGATCATGACACTTATGGGAAAAGACCATGCAGTGATGAGTATATACTTAACCAGTAGGATACACCAAAAGATGAAGGGGAAAATCAAAAATAGATATTATAGAAGTATACATCAAAAAACATATAAAGAAAGAAATGAAAACCAATCCACACACACACACACATATATATATGATTATAAAAAACCTAGATAGGAGAGAAAGGGGATATTTATAACATAGGAAAGACTTGGAAAAGAGTTTATAAACATTTCTGGGGGTCCATCAATGATATTGAGCATCTCATGTGTCTATCCATAGATGTAACCATATGGAGGGTCTATACCTTAACACCATTCTTCACAGTCGAGGGTTCACAATCTCCCTGTAGAGGACCCATGTCCTAGGGTGTTAGGGGTTTTCCACTTACATAAGGAGGAATAAAAACCTGGTAAGATGGGGGGGGGGGGGGTGGGTCCTAATTAGCAGATATAAGACCTTCACCCTAATATGATGGGGGGGGGGGGGGTTCCACTAAACTGATAGAGAACCCACACCCTAGTCCTCTAAGTGGGTATTACTAATTTTATAGATAAATCATTCCAAATTCCATTTGGGGTACCCCTCAGTCGATAGAGGACCCATTCCCTAGTCTATCAGGGGGTCCAACTTAGTAGATAGAGGGCCCAAACCCTAGTCTCTCAGGGGGTACCACTCAGTAGATAGATGGCTCATTCCCTAGCCCTACAGGGGATACCACTCAATATATATAAGAGATGTTCCCTAGTATGATAGGGGTACCGCTCAGTAGATTGAGGAAATTCTACCTAGTACGATAGGAGGTACCACTAAGTAGATAGAGGACACAAAACCTAGCCTATTAAGGGGGTACTACTCTAATAATCCTTCCAGATCACTGTCCTCATCAATCATTCCCTAAAGAAGATCTATGCTCAGAAAACCTCGCATCATATCCCAAAAGCCACTATAGTTTCCACCATCATGTTTTATATGGAAAACATATAGGATATATAGTATCCAAAAAATATCATACTTGGATATTACATTATTTTTTATGAATATTCCTTACATTACAAAAATTCATGCTTGAGGACCATAATTGTTTAGTGTATTTGGAAACTTGGAAAAAAAATATTCTAACATGGTAAATGATAATCACCATATCCCTTAAAGATATTCCCTTTTATGTATTCTTACTTAAAACCATTCTTCATAACCTGGGGAATGGAAACATAAGAAAGGGGTGAGTTTAGATGCTCAGTAATGGAAAATAAGGGAGATATGTAATCTTAACATGAGTATAAGGGTATGAGAACATGATCATAACATTAGAACATCATAACTTGAATATCAAATATCATATTCAAGAGCCATCATATAAAGATTTTCATTTTATAAGATATGAAACACAAGGGAATCAAGATTATAATTCATGAGAGTCTAATATAGGAAGAATAAATGGAATTGTGTAATACAAACAAGTATAGAAAATCATATATCAGGGATACATTCCATGACTTCATAACATTTTAGGATTGGGATAATGACACATGTATCTGCTTTAAGCATGGGATGCACTCTCGTGTATCCTCTTGTGTTAGGATTGGGATTCCCTCCCATGTACCCTATTATTTATGGAACATGTTGCCTTTCTATGGATCTTTAATTTTAGGCTCAGTATTCCCTCTTATGTACCCTTTTGTTTTGGGATTGGGATTCCCTTTTGTGTACCCTCTTGTTTTGGGTTTAATTTGTCCTCATGTGTTCCATATTTTTTCATGATTCAGATACCCTTCTATGCACCATCTAGTTTTGGGATTGGGATTCCCTCATGTGTATCCTTTGATCCCATAAAATATTTTTTGTTAACCTATTAATTGACGGAAGATATAGGTATCAACCACCAAATAATTAAATCATACATTCATGTTCCCTAAGATAACAAAATAATCATCATATCAAGAACCATAAAAATAGATGGGTTTCATTAACATCGTATCATAACCCATGAAATTAAATGGGTACTATAAACATTTCATCATATCATAACTTTTTAAAAATGGTCATGTTTCACAATCATTTCTTCATAGAATAACCTATGAAAAGAAATAGGTTTTATAATCATTTTATCATGGTATGACCCGTGGAATAGAAATGGGTTTCATAATTTTTTTCCATATAAACATAAACCATTCAAATAAATAATAATAATAATTGCTATGGATCATATACCTAGTAAATATTAAACTATATCAAAGGATGTCAACTTAGATGGAGAAGGATTTTAAAAGATCACATGAAGAATTTCTTAAGGAAAATAACCTTTCATTAAAAATTACTTTTTAAAACAATAATGATTTTAAAAATAATTTTCCTAGAAAAACCAATTGTAAAAATATAAATTAATCATTTAAAAATTATTTAAAACATTTACTAAGGAAAATATCATTTCCACTTTGAAAAAATCTTTTTAAATCGTTGAACACTTGGAAACCTTTTTCTTGGAGAATAACCATGAAAAATTATAAAGGAAGAATTGGAAAACATTTTAAACACATAAAAACCTTAAGAATTTCTTTAAAATATTTTTCAATGAAACTGGGATTAAGAGATCACATATAAACTTTTTTGAAAACATTTTTCTAAATCATGGTTTGTGAATAAAATAGATTTATGATCAATGAGAGAAATCAAGTCATATTTTCATAAAAACATCTTCTTAATTATCTTAATTAACAATAAGTGGAAATATGGTACCCTTATATGAATATATCTTAAATTATTAGATTATAAGAAAATTAATAAGATTTATTTTGGGATGAATCATAATATTTCATCAATGGGAGCATAATTATAAACAATACCAACAAATGATAAGATTGTAGAAATAAACTTTTATCACTTTGGTGAAATTAAATCATAATCCCCATGAAATAATAAAATCAAATGAAGAATAAAACATCATTAAAAGAAATATATTCATGATAGAACATTTCAAATTAAAATATATACACCTTGTAGAATAATATAAGTGCATAACCATGCTTCTGTCTCCAAGAAGGAAAATTGAGACAAAAATTACTTTACCGATATGGTAGTTTTGAACCATAAATACTATAAAAGAGAGATCATAAAATGGATATGAAAATAACCATAAAATTAAGGTTAATAATTATATAATACAATAATGGGAATTATATACGGCACAAAAAGTAAACAAGTGGAGAAAAAGTTATTAGTATCACAGAAATAAAAGTGAGACTAGAAATTCACTTACTACTTAGGTAACTTTTGAATCATGAGAACCGTGAAAGAATAAAATAAATTAAAAATTTTAATATCATAAAGTAAAATAAATTAATTGTATAATACTTCATAGGCTATTATACACACAATACAAAAATAATTTGTGGGGAATATAACATATTTCTCCTAGAAATAAAAGTTAGACGAGAAAACCTTTACCTTATGTCTTGAATTTCTTCGTACATGTTCAAACCTCATGTATAATAAATATAATTTTATTATACATATAACACAGAACAAAATTATTATATATATAACCATATAATACTTTATTATGATTTTATATTACCTGTTTATTAACAATTCCATTTCAATGTTATGTATAGGGTAATAACTGCTTTGTTTTTTATATATGTTTTGACTTTGTTATTCTAGATAATCTTACATAGATCATGATTTACTTCATTATTGAATGTAAAAAATGATAAAAATAATATATATTCTGTATATATGTATTTATAATAATCTATCAAATGTATTAATATGAAATCGAGTACACCATTCATGGAGATGGTAGGCTGTACATATGAATGAAAACTATTTATGCTTTCTTATCTTATTGAAATAAAGAAAGTAAATAAAAATATGTGTATATATATTATCATTAAATGAGAATTATTATTTCATATATATCATATAAATTTACTGAACACAACCTTAATACATTTCTTGTAGTGTGTGAATGAATTACATCGCTTGGAGAAGGTGGTAGTCCACACGTCCACAAATGCAGTTATCTTATTCCCAAAAAATGAAAAACATGAAGGTATGTGTCGTATAATAATTAAATAAGTATAATGATAAAAATAATATCATATATATCATGAAAAAATATAATGTAAATAATTATTTCAAGCCTTGAAAGTTTGTAATTGAAGAATGAATGCCATTGGTTCGCGAGGTGACAGTCCACTTTAAACAAGAATGATGATTGCATATACCATCTGATGGAAGTGTCCACGTGTGTAGGTACAAGACTTAAAATTACAAAGTAATAATATATTTTGGATACATATTATATTTTATAATCATTTAATTATAATAATTCAATGGGTTTATAAAGAAAATAAAACCACATTGCTTGTTGAAGGATGTTACATCTTCTTTGGGTAATTCTTTTTGGTTTGCACCAAAGGACTAAGTTGGTTTTCTTTATGAACAAAATGATTATTTTAGAATGATATTAAGGAATTTTGGAGCTTATTCGAGCAGATTGTGGACGATAAAAAGTAATTTATATGTGAGAATAATTTAAGGGGTGAGTTCCCTTTTATAGTGGAGGAGGAGTGGCATTATTGTAAATATATAAATGTAAACACTATTGAGAGGTATCCCTTACATAACGTGCCTCCATTAATTTTAAATTTTATACCAAAGAGGTTAATTAGTATAAATATTTCCTTAAAATGGATTTTGGACATTTTTCTATGTTATTTTCCCCTTAAATTAAAGTCTAACCACTATGTAATCTTGTTTTTATATTAATCACTGTAATTAACATTAATTAATTTCACTAATAGTTTCGGTCATAAACTAAGTTAAAATTAATCTAATTCTAAAAATTATATCAATTTTTAAAATTTTAATCATAGAATTGGAAGAAAGTAATTATAAATTAATCATATAGATGGAGCGAAACCATGCCATTTTTAAAGTGAAAATGTCCAAAAGTTTGAATTATTTTTACATCGAATTTCAATATGAAATTAATTATAATGATATAAATTGGATTAATTTATGTAAAATTTATCTAAACTAAATTTATAACCAATTAAAAATATAATTTAACTATATAATTAAATTATATGAAAAATCATTTTTCAATTAAAATTCAATATTTTTCACTATTCATAAAAAAGTGAAACTTCTCAGAAAAATACCAAAAAATCATTAAAAGTAAATTTCGATATTCCTATTTCGAAAAAGAATTTTATTTTTTAAAATAAACATTATAAAAGTGTCAAAAACTCTATTTAAAATGGGTTTTCAATTAGAAGGTGGTAAAATTACCTTTTAGAAAAATATATATCTTTATGTATAAAATTGGATTTATTCTTATTTATTTTCTGAAAAACACAAAATATGAACAATAAATAGTTTATTTAATAATATATATATATATAATTAAAATAATTTAATTATTTTTAATTAATTTATTGAGGTGAAACATGTCTGCTTGTTTAAATATAATTTCCCAGGAAAAGATTTCGTATATTTTCAAAAGGGTTTTATTTTCATTTCTAGTTATTTGTTAAAAAATTAATTATTTTTATATACATGTATAATGAATATTTTCATAATTACATTAATCATATTCATAACTTCTATTCCAATAATTCGCTGAAAAAAAATATTTCTATAACATTATTAATAATTCACTGTATTATGGTAAAACTAGGTCTTACATATTATGAAAGATATCAAAGGAACTTAGAATTATGTGTAACACAAGATAAACATAGTTTTGTGTGTACCAAAATATAATATAAGTGTTTCATGTATTTCAAACTTAACATGGTGCTGCGTGAAACACAAACCAAACTTTATGGTCTTAGATAACTCATTCTATATTCAGTATTACGTGAAATGAAAAATATCAAAAAGTTTAAATTAATTCAAAAAATATATTTCAAAGTGTCTCAAGGTGTTATATTCTACCCCATTAAAATTAATATCACCCTTGAAATTCTTCTAGGTTATCAAAGGTTTAATAATTGATAGTTCTATTCATAGAAACCCATGCCATAAAAAAGAATACTAAAACTTTCTTTAAAAATGAAAAGTTAGAAACAGAATGGTTAGCCAAATTAACTCATAACTAGGTTTCCACATATGTGAACATAGGTGGTGAGTGAAAACAAGGACATGGAAGAAAAATCTAACTATCATGTTCTGATGGATAGTGATAGAGAACATGGTTAAGAGAAAGTGAATGATCACGAATCCACAACCAAATGAGACTTGAAAATGGTCATTGATATCATCAAAACTCATTATAATAAGGAAATTTTTAATTTCAAGTGCCTTTTATAAAAATTTAATAATTTTCATGAAAACATACACTTACTTGATTTTAGCGCAATCTCACCCTTTTGTAGTGTCTTAAGAAAATCATTTGTTACTCTAAAAATGAAGGTTAATTTTTTTTCTTAAAGCACTAATGGATCATAAGATCCATATATAGAATGATAATTAATTCCATATGTCTTTAGTTATCATCACAAAATTATGGTTATCATAGGTTATCCAAAATGAATAAATCCTCATGTAGAGAGATAGTCTCTAAAACCTCATCCAAATTTTAACATAATACATCCCATAAATGGTCACCCTTATAACCCTTCCGAATAATGAAAATCCAAAACATCAGAAAGATGGTCACTAAATTAGCTTAACATTGATCCCCCATATATCTTAAGGTATCTCATGGTTGTCGCATTCAAAACATCTGAATAACTTTATCATGTATTTTCTTGAAACATGGTAATAACCTAAGTTACCATAAAACCATATTGTAAACATGAATTCTTCCTTATTCCAAAGATTATTGGATATATTTCTTCAATCGAAAAATTCTGTAAACTTCATCAGTGATATCATGAGAAACTTTTTCAAAAAATACTTTATCAGTTCTGAGGTCATAAATACCATCTTTTTTACTTAATCCTTATCATCATCTATTTAATCATAATAAATATTATTTTCTTATCCTCTGGAACACATGAAGGGTTAACTTCCCTTAATCAAAATATCACCTTTCAATTAAATCTCTTTCCTAATTCATCACCACTATTTGAAATACCCTTTTAAATAAATAATGATAATCTTATACTAAAAATACTTTACATATCCAGATTCTTATAACATAATTTTTTAATTCCAAAATACCCTTCAATCATCCAAGTCAGGCTTCATCATATTATTCTGTAATATCTACTTCCAAGATTATGAAATATGAATCATGTATTTTGGTAAATCAACCTCAATGTAATCATGATTCTTATATCTAATGTAAAAAATTTGATAGAACATCCCATAGCTTTCACATGTCATTTGGGGTCTCTTTGTCCCAAGTAGTATAACTAATACTAGTACAATCTTCCTGATTTTCATCAGGATATTTTTACTTAGGAAACCGATTTTTATAATTCCCATACTTTCCACATCTAAAACATTCAATGGTAACCTAGTTCCTTTTGGTTTCCAACATTGACTAATACCATAAATTATAGTGTGAGTAGAACTTATCATAGTAGAAAAATACATAATCATGGAAAATCACTTATATAATGTAAACATTAGGACAACTTATTTTAAATGTATGAAATCTTAAGATTATATTTAGATAAATCCCTAGACATATGATTATAAATATCCCTAAGGATCTCACTAATGTTTTCTCATCCAAGTTTTCAGAGGTTATCTAAACCATTCCTTTGATACTAACTGTAGAACATTAGGATTAACATACATGGATATTAAATCATTTTAGATGAATATCCATCACATTACAAAAATACATACTTGAGGGCCATAATATTTTGGTGTCTTTGGAAACTTGGAAAAATTATTCGATAACATTGTAAATTATCTTCAACATCTTCCTTAAAGATCTTCCCTTTCTATTACTCCTACATAAAACATTTCTTCACAACATGGGGAAAAGAAATAGAAGAAAGTGGTTAGCTCAGATGCTTAGTAAAGGTAAATGAGGGATATATATAATCATAACATAAGTTTAAGGGTAAGAGAACCTAATCATAACATTATATTTTCATACCATACATATCAAAGATCTTAATCCTGAGTCATGGAATAAAAATTGGAAATGTATAAGAAATGAATAATAAGGGAATCAAGAGCATAATACATGAGATAATAACAGAGTAATACAACATATAATTGTTTCATAAACATAATAATAAATTAATCCATTTCAAGGACACCTAACAAGACCTTCATAACATGTCAGTCTTTTGCTAATCACCTAAGTAAATTCTTTAGGCTTGGGATTACCTCTCATGTCCCCTTTTGTTTCAGACATTGAATTCCCTATTGTGTACCATATTGTCTTAGGATTGGGATTCCATCCCATTTCCCTCTTATTTTGGCCTTGGGACTCTCTCACATGTACTCTCTTGTTTTAGTATTGGGATTCCCTCCTTTGTACCCTATTGTTTTGGTCTTGGTATGTCCTCCCATGTACCCTCTTGTTTATGGCTTGTAATTCCATCTCATATCCCGTTTTTTTTGAGCTTAGTATTAACTCCCTTGTAGAATTTGAGATCATAAAACATTTATTATTTCTTAATGCATTAGAGGGATATATGTGTCCTAGCTGTCACATAATGAAATCATACATGCATCTTCCAAAATTTAACAAAAAATTCAGCATATCAAGACCCATTAAAAGAGATAGGTTTCATAAACATCATTTCATAAACAATAAAATGAAATGGATATTATAAAAATTCCATCATATCATAAATCATGAAAAATATATATGTTTGATAACCATTTCATCCTAAAAAACCCCATGAAAGGAAGCGAGTTTAATAATCGTTTTATCATGTTTTAATTCATGGAAGAGAAACAAGTTTCATAAAAATGTGTTATATCAAAATAAACCTTTCAAATAATGATTAATAATTGTATCTTTAGATTATATCCCTAGTAAATAATAAACTATATCAAAGGATGTTAGCATATATGGGGAATGATTTTGAAAGATCACATGAAGAATTTCTTAAAGAAAATAATCTTAATTGAAAATCACTTTTAAAATATAAATAATTTTAAAAATAATTTTCCTTGAAAAACCACTTGAAAAAATATAAAATAATATTTCAAAAATATTTTAAAAAACTTATTAAGAAAAATATCCTTTCTTCTTTAATTTTTTTTAAATCATAGAACATTTTGAAAACATTTTTCTTTGAAAATAACCTTGAAAACTTATTAAGAATGATTTGAAAACCATTTTAAACACTTTAAAGAAACAAAAGTTCTTTAAAATATTTTTCCAAGAAAATAGTATTAAGATATTATTTAAAAATATTTTTGAAGACATTTTTAGAAATCATGTTTTGTGAATAAAATTAATTAATGACTGACAAGTGAAATAAAGTCAGATTATTTGAAAAGATTTTATTAATTATCTTATGTTCCTAAGAGTGTAAAAATGATACCATTATATTAAAATATCATGAAAAAATTTAGGATAAGAAAATTCATAAGAGTTTTTTAGGTATGTATCATAAGATTTCATCAGTGGGAGCATAATCATAAACAATCCAAATAAACGATGAGATTGTAACAACAAACCGTTACCACTTTTGAAACATTAAATAAAAATACACATGAAATAATAACATTATATGCAGATTAACATATCCTAAAAATAAATATATTAATGTTATAACAAGTAAAAGAGTACTATATACAACTCATAGAAGAATATAGGTGTGTAACATTGCATGTGTCTCAAATAATGAAAATTGAGATAAATCAATTTACCTATTCCATAACTTTTGAACCATAAACACTATAAAAGGGAGATCATAAAATGGATATTTAAGTACCCATAAATTTATGGTTAGTAATTATAGAATACATTCATGGGTATTATATACACCACATAAAAGAAACGAGTGGTGAATAAGGCAGAAGTCTCACAGAAGTAAAAGTGATACTAGAAATCCCATTACTACTTGAGTAACTTTTGAATCATGAGAATCTTTAAAAAATAACATCAATTTAAACTTTTAATATCATAAATTAAAATATATTCATTATATTACATTTCATATGCATGTAAATAGACCAGATAAAAATAATGAGTTGTGAATATAGTATTTATCTCACTGAATTTAAAGTGAGACAAGAAAACCCTTACCTTAATTATTGACTTTATTTTTACATGTTAAAACCTTATATAAAATAAATATGACTTTATTATATATCTACCATATAACCATATTATTATATATCATACCATATATTATTTAATTTTGACTTTATATTACTCCTTTATTAATAATTCCATGTTAATTGTATGTTGGTTTGACTTTTTTATTCTCGATCCTCTTACCTAGATCCTGATTTAATACTTTAAAGAATGAAAAAAATGATATAAATATCATATATATTTAGTATAAAAGTATTTATAATAATCAATAAAAGATAAAAATATGAAATGGAAAGCACTATTCAAAGAGATGGTAGGCTATGCATACACATGAACAATGTTTCTATTTTCTTATCATATTGAATGAAAGAGACTAAATGAAATGTATTTATATATATATTATAATTAATGTGGAATTATTATGTCACATATATCATATAATTTAACTAAACACATCCTGAATACATTCCTTGTAAAATTTAAATTATTCACATCGTTTTGAGGAGTCGGCAGTCCACACATCCACAAATGAAGTTTCATATTTCCATAAAATAGAAAGTAGGAAGTTATATATTATATAAAAATTAAATAAGTATTAGTAAATCATAAAAACATTATATATCATATAAAAATATAAATTCCATCATTATTTCCAACCTTGATAGGTGGTAATGGAAGAACGAACGACATCGGTTCCCAAGGCGGTAGTCCATCATACACATGAACGATGATTGTGTATCCAGATTGATGGAAGTGTGTGTGAGTGTTGGTAAAAAGCTTAATGTAAAAACATGTAAGTAAATTTAGTATACTTAGGTTATTATATAATCATAAAATAATAATAATTTTGGGGGTGTAGAAAGAAAATAAATCAAAATTTCTTGTTGAAGGATGTTACATTATCTTTGGGTAATTGTTTTTGAGTTTCACCAAAGGACTAGCTTGGTTTGATTTATGACCAAATTAAGGATTATAATATGAGAGGAGGGAAGTTTCGAGATTATTTTTTAAGGTTTTTGAATAGACAAAGGGATTTAGAGGCGTGATGTAGTGAGGGGTGTGAGTGCCCTTTTATAGTGGAGGAGGATTGGCATTCATATAAATATAAAATGGTAAACATTATTGAGAGGTCTCCCTTTTTTTCTGTGAATCCAATAATTGTCATTTTTTTTGATAAAATAGGGTTCTTGGTCAAAATATTTCCATACAATGGATTTTGGACATGTTTCAAGGTTATTTTTCCCTTAAATTAATGTTTAACCACTAAGCAATCTTGTTTTACCTTAGTCACTATAATCAATTTTATTTACTTTCAATAATATGTTTGGTAAAAAAACAAGTTAATTTTTTTAAATATTATAAATTATTATAATTAAAAATATTGAATCCATTTTTTCAAATTATTATATTATAAGTGATATAAATTAATTTAAAATTATTTCTACAGAGAGCGAAGCAATAAGGTTTTTTAAAGTGAAAATATTCAAATGATTAAATAATTTGTATGTCCAATTTCAATGGTAAATTTATTGAAATGAGCTAAATTGTATAAATTTATGTAAAATTTATATAAATTAAATTTAAAATAAATTCAAAATATAATTTAACTATATAATTAAACTAAACCAAAAATCAGTTTTTAATTAAAATTTTGTATTTTTCACTATTCATCAAAAAATGAAAATTCTCATAAAAATACCAAAAATTCACCAAAAGAAAATTTTTATATTCCCATATAAAAAATGAAGTTTATTTTTTCAAGTAAAAATTATTAAATTTTAATAAATGATATTTAAAATGGGGTTTATATTAAAAGCCGGTAAAATTATAATAGAGAAAAATATATATCTTTATGTTTAAAGTTAGTTTTATTCTTATATCTTGTCTTTTAAATATGTAAGATGAAACTTAAATTGTTGATTGAATATATATAAATATATATATATAAATATATTTCATTAAAATCATTTATCAAAAGTGTTTTAAATTTTTTTTGAGGTAAAATGTGTTTGATTGCATAAATATAGTTTTCTAGAAACAGATTACCTATATTTTTAAAAGGGTTTTAATATCATTTCTGGTTAATTGGTAAAAAATAATTCTACTTATATACATGTGTAAACAATGTTTTCATAAGTTAAGTAATCATATTTATAACCTCTATTCCAATGACTAGGTAAAAACTATAATAATATTTTAATATTAATATTTAATAATAATATTATTATTACATTGTAGTTTTATGAAACTAGGTATTTTTTGTAACAACATCTTTCAAAGTAACTCATAATTGTGTGTAACATAAGTTGAACATAGCTTTATGTGTCCTAAAATCTAATCTAAGTGTTGCATGTATCCTAATATTAACTTGGTGTTGCGTGAAACACAAACAAAACTTAGTGATTTCATATAACACATTCTATATTTAGTGTTACTTGAAATGAAAAATATAGAAAATTTAAAATTAATTCAAAAAAAATACTTCGAAACATCTCTTGGTGTTATAGGATAAGCTACTCACGGGCCAAAATTTGGGTCCAAATGACAGGGACACGAGATACGGAAAACTCATCAAAAAGTAAAAAATATATAAGGGGGTCCAAAAGGCATGTGACCTCACAATATCACATGGTCATGTATGATTATAATGTAGTTTTCTATCCTTTTAGTATTACATTGAGTGTAAGGGTACTACTCAGTGTGCCTTAGCCACCCGGGGCCCTGTCCGTGCTCCTGGTCATGCCCATGTCAGGGTACACGACTTTGTACTCTCTTCTATACCATTGAGTACTTGATCATCCTTCTAGACCATGGTCACATAGTGTGTGGGGTCCCACATATTTTGTGATAATTATCTTCCATTGAAACACTAACTACCACAAAAACCAAAAGCGACACTACATATTCTTCTAAACTACTTGACGTTTAGTCTAGATTTTTGCAGAACCCACAGAATCCTCACAAAGATCCAAATATAGATCCTCCACCACAAAATTTTCCATTTGACCACCAAAACATGGTGTAATATTCCTCTCACCATAAATTTCATCCCTCTAGTGGCTTGTAATGGGATATTTATCATTTTCACATGAAGCTGCTTCTGCCATGAGTTCTTTCCTCCATTTCTATATTGGATTCAGATCTCAGATCCAAGAATCTATCACCGCTACTTGAAAACCATCCTGATCTATCCTAAAATCATCTTCCTCATCATCCCACTTGAATCTTTCATGAATATAGGGGTTTTATCATGCTAGATCTCACCTAAAAATGTCGAACCGAGACCCTGTAATCCAATGAAGATGGTTGTAAATAATGATGGGTGAAAAGTACATAAAACCAATGTGAAACAATCATTGGAAAATCATTATTTTCCAATTAATATATATTTTGGATTTACTAGGTGAGAAACATGTCACAATAGGGATAAATCTAATAAAAAATCTAAATCTAATACACGAGTTCATGAAAAGGCTCAATTTAAATACAAATTAAGGAATAGAGGTTTGATTATGCTCAATATCATAATCATAATGGAATAATACAAAAATGATTAGTTTTACCTCAAAATTGGATCTTTTGATGATGAAGAATTCATCTCCTAATGATGTAGGTAAGCCTTTGTATACTTTGTGCCTTGATTTGACTTGATCTGATTGTCGATTCAGTAACTTGATCTTAATTTGACAATGAATGGTGGAACTATCCACTAAAACATCAATCTCCACCTTTGTGTTTATTTCCAATTCTAATCACATCCAAATATCTTTCATTAGCCAATGTAATTTCTCTCCCCCTAATTGATATTAAATGAAAATGGAAGGAAATTTTAGTCCCCCTATTTGTAAGTGTCACTTTTCTCTCCCCCAAAATATAATGATGGGTGTACGGGAGGACTTCCTCATATTTTATCTTCATCTCCCAGGACATTTATTGATACCACTTTATAGATGATATCAATTGAAATATATTTACATTTGAAATTCTAGATGAGATTCTAAGTGGGAGCACTTTTTTGTAAATCACAAGAGGATATTCATTAAATTCCTCTCCCAATAATGTTGTTCATTCAGGAAGATTTCATAAAAATATTATCTCTTAAGATTATCTAATCACTATCAATTCAAGGAGATAAGGAATTAAGCTTGTGTAACAACTAACCATTTTCAAGTGACTATCAGAAATGAATATCATTATAACATCATTCAAATTAGACTTAACATCACATTTCTATTAGTAATGTGACTTCTATAAATAAAATCTATTTCAATTTGGGAAAAACCATTGTAAAAATTAAGAGAAACATGTTTGGAAATTATAGTTTTTCACATTTTAATATGTGGTACAAATTTTTATTTTATTACATTTTATCGGGAAGTATATTATGATTTTGTAAAACACTCTAGAAACTTATTCTCACCTGAATGGATACACCAAAAGTTTTCAATTTCCAAGTCATTCCAAATGATTAAAAAACACTCTCTATTGATAAAAAAAACATATTAATGTTAAAAAAAGTGTGAGAATAAAAATCATACAATATCCATTATGTTTGAAGGTGAAATCCATATTTCTAGATTCAAGATAATAAATACATTCTGGAATCTTAAATAATTTTAGAGATCCCCCTAAAGGGCATACTATTCATTTTTTACTTCCTTCCCCACTTTTAATTTAAAAACTAACAACCAAATATGGGGAGATGAAGGATCCCCTATTACACTACAATTATAGAACTCATATTGAGACTTATTTCTAACCTAATGACATTATTATTTTATTATATGAAATACTTTTTGTTCTTATTTCTTTCTTCCCTTTTTAGTTTCTTAATTTAAAAATATTGATTCATCCTTTACTTCATGTAATTTTGAACTCTTTTCTAGCAATAGTAAGTTTCATTTCTTGAGATTGATAAATAGTTTAATTTTTTTGATTCCTTCCCCAACATTATGGGTTTTTTAGGTTATTTGACTATATAAATAAGTTTTGGTTCTTGAAATATTGGATTTTATTTATTATTTTGAAATTCTTCTTAAAATTACATCTAACACTAGGGGATCAATGTTGATTTCCTATTATTCTAAAATTGATTTATCTATCTCAGCAGAGTATTCAAACTATTTTTTGGAGAGTGGAAAACTTTTTTTCACCTACCACACACCCTTTACTTCTTATTTGAGTTACTACTCATGGAAAATTATTAGTTACAATATATTTCTTCTTGAGAGCCGCATTATTATAATCTCTCTCATTTTCCTTATCTTTTATCCTTTATATTGAATGTTATATTTGCAGTGATTTTTTTTCTACCCATTGAAGGAAATTGTCTAATGAATCAATGAGGTAAAAGAAATATATAAAATAATTGAAAAGAAAAAAAATTATATGCTCAGGTCTATTTTAGAAAAAGTCTACAAAATATTTATGGGACTTCAAACAACTATATAAATATGGAATAATATAGGAATTATCCATGATGAAAATGTGAATTTCAAGGATGGTAAACTATATATATGTAGAATCAAGTACAAATACAATAAGATGGATGAGGGAAAAAAATTAATTACTATTTCACATAGGTAAATGAATTCATTAGTAATATCTATGGGTTTGGTGATAAACATAATGAATCTAATTTTTCTAAAAAGATTATGAAGAATTTTTTTGATAGGTTTGATCCTATGTTCATTGATCTAGAGAGTAGATAGGATCTTTCCTTAGATGAATTACATAACATTATCATAACTTATGAAATTAGAAAGATTTAAACCTTCAAGAAAAAGGTAAAAGTTGAAATGGAATTTAAGGATTTGGGAGATTTTAAAGTAAATTAACATTTTGAAAATCTAGAATCAAGTGAATCATTAAATAAATATGGTAAAAGAGACTATAAAATAATCATTTCCCTTATTTTAAAGAGATTTAAGAAGGGAAAGAACAATAGAAAATAAATGTATCCTCTAATATGGTATAAATTCAATTACATTGTTAAATTTTACATTTATTATCCTATGAGGAAGGAATAATATTTTTAATATTAAGGTGATTAAAAACATTAAAAAATAAAGTGAACTAAAATGTTAAAAGTATCATCAAAAGTTTGAAGAAGAAAGAAGAAATTTTCCAAAGGTGAGAAAGTAATGTTTATGAGAAAAAAAGATGGAATTGGCTACTAATCAAGTAGTGAATTGGAAAATGAATCTTTTTAGAAATATATCAATTTAATTGATCATGTTGAAATGTTTTTGAAATGTAAAGTAGTAAATAAGATGATTTAGAACCAACTATTATGGAACAAATATTGAAGGATGAATATAAAACATATCATCAGAAGAATACCATACTCAAGAATGAAGGGAAAAAGGTAATTAAAGATAACAAGAATCTCATTGAATACATAAATGAGTTCAAAAGAAATAATCATTCCCTATTTATGGAATCAAAAAAATTAAGTCGAAATATGTTGAAAGGGAGAATATTATTAAATATCTTCAAGAAAAGTTTGTTTTTAAAGAATAAAATCTATTAAAGACATAGTCTAATTATCTTGATGCTGGAAATGATATAAATAAGTTAGAGTAGGATTTAAAAAATCCCAGTAAAGTCAAAGATAAATCTTCTAAATATGTTGAGAGGACTTGTAAAAAACAAAAATTAAAATATTTGCGTAAAAAATCAATTTTTAATTCTTTATACACTAACAATATTGGTTTTAACTCAAAATATGTCCAATCTTGGTCCAAGAAAAATTGGGAGATACCATATCTCATCTTAGTATAATTAAATCAGTTCTCTCAAATATATTAATCAATTAAATAAATAAAATAAAGATATAAAATGAAAAAATTTAATTTTTGGACATCTCTATAAGAATAATTTTTTTACTAATAAGCTTTAGGTTCTAAGGGTACTATAGGTGCAATAATGTCTAGGAATAAAGCCGAGTTATGTTGTTATGACATGTAATTACATGGGAATAGGAATTATGTTAGGGGGAGTCATTTATAAGAGATAAAACCAAATATTCATAGAAGGTATTTGATAAAGTCAAAAGTTTTAGGTATGTTGGATCATAACAAATTTAAATGTCTTGAAGATGTTTATAGAAGGTGTGATAAAGAGGGACACTATGTAGAAGAATGTATGATATGATTACTTGGATAGACTACTTATTAAAATGTTTCATTAAAGTAATGTAGTAAAACATAATCATGGATTATTTATAGTGGTTTATCCTCCCACATGATTGATGATTAAATGATTTTTAATAATTTTTAAAATCATAAAGTTGTAGTAGTTACTTTTGGAAATGATTACTCTTTAAAAATTAAATTTATTGGTTCTATTGAGATTGAACCTTAAAACTTGTAACAAATTTACTTTTGATATGTACAAGGGATTAAGTATATCCAGTTATATTGTAGTCATCTATGTGATAGTGGTTAGGTCATTACATTCAAGAGGGCACTTGTGTTATTAAAGGGTTAAAGGATGGAAGGATTATTTCTCAATGAATAATAACTGATGGATATTTATTTATGATATTTTATCCTACAAATTATTATTACATGTGTGAAAAGTATAAAATTTATCTATGGAATTGATGTATTGTTCATTAGGGGTAAAGGATTTTAGTAAAAAGTTTTAAGTGTGATGTTGTGAGGGATCTTCCCAAGATGATGAAATAATAATATAATGTTTGTGAAACATTCCAAAAGTTAAGATGGTAAATAAAATCCACAAGATATTTGAGATTCTATCTACCAATACACTAGAAATTATATACTCTGATGAAAGGAATTAAATTTAAATAAGTCTTCTCTCCAGCATCAAATCTTGGAACAATTAGGATGTTTTTAGTTTTGGCTACACACAATAACTTCAAAGTGTATCAAATGGATGTAAAATCAATATTTTTAAATTTTAACAATGAAAAATAAGTCTTTATTGAACACCCAAATGGTTTTATTTTTATTAATGATGAAATCATGGTGTGTAGATTGAGAAAGGCATTATATGGCCTAAAATTGGATCCAAGATCCTTGTACTAAGAATATGATGGGTTCTTTTTAGAAATGAGTTTCTCGAGAGGAAAATTTGAAAAAAAATATTTGGGAGGGATGTAAATTGGTACACTATATTCTTGGATATATATTGATGGTATAATTTTACTAATGACCAAGATTACTTTTGTTTGGAATTTTCTGATTAAATGAATGAACTTTTTGAGATGTCCATACTAGGAAAAATTAATTATTATCTAGGAGTACAAATTAATAAGAATCTAAATTTCTTATGTTTTTCATTAGAAAAATATGCCAAATATTTGTTTAGAAAGTTTAGAATATAATAATAAATATAAGTATTTTTGCTATTTTTAATGGAAAAAAATTATGTAATGGTGAAAATAGAAACAACATCGATAAAAAGAATTTAGAAGACACATTGGAATTATATTATATTTGGTAGCTTCATAATCAAAATATCATTTAATTTGACACTTTATGCCCAATTTGAACAAGACCCAAGGGAGTCACACATGAGTTACGCAAATAGAATACTGAGATATGTAATGTAAATAGTGAATTATGGCATAATCTATGAATGTTGTATAGATTTGAAGCTAATTGGATACCTTGATATAGACTGGTTAGGTGATTTTATAGACATAAATCCCCTTCTATTGGGACTTTCTTCATTGGTGAGGGATGTTTGAGTTATTATAGTAAGAATAAAAAATCAACGTCACTTAGCATAGTCAAGGTCGAATATGTGGCTACCACTCATTCATGCACATATGTGTTATGGATGGTTATATAGTTAGAAACATGAATGTTTAAGCTAAGAAGATATTATGGATTATTTGTAATAATAGGTGTGCAATAAATCTATCTACATACACCATAAAAAACTATTGATCAAAACATAATGACAACATGGACCATTTCAATAAATAAAGAGTGAGTAATAAAGATATCAAGCTTGAATAAATTTCTACTTAAAATCAAATTAAAAATATCTTTAAAAAATAAATTCCAAGAGAGAGGTTCTATGAGTTTAGGATGGAACTTTATTTCTAGCTATCTTATATCACTTGAATAAAATTGAAACTATTGTCCCACATGGGAATCAAATTTTATAGGAAAATGCGGAGAAGTAGTGACATAACTCTATGCCAAAGGGTAAGTGAATTATTGTTAAAAGGAGGAGTGATCACTACCTTATCATATAATGTTATGGATATTGTTGATTGTGGGAGTTTATCACAGGTGATATTTAATGCATAAATTGAGGGAGAGTTTATGTATGTCACTAAGACAAATCTAGAATAGGGAGATTGAAATATTAGATTGGTTTTGGTATGATGATTCTCTGGTAACTTGTGAAATATTATACTCAATTGGGTTTTTATTTAAAGATTTTAGAGATGTTAAAGAAAAATATTAAATGGGGAGATTGAAGTACCTTTAGAGTTTTTGATGAAGTTATTATTGGATTTAATTTGTTTTCTACTTTCTGGAATAGGTTTATAAGGTTGATTAATTTTTTATAAATGATTTCAAGAGGTTCTAGATGGTTTCGTAGTAGTTTTATACTTTGATATTTTTATAATTTTCTAAGATTATTCATGTGGTCGATCATTTGGTCATGTGTTTGATTATATTGCGATATGTCTAATCCAACACTTAATAAAAGAATAATACTTCATACAGTCACTTGATCTTAGTCATGTGGTTGATCAGTTACTCATACGGTCAATCTAACACTTTTCAAAAATATAAAAAATACATCATATGGACACTTGATTTTAGTCATGCATTCATTTATATGTTTGTGTGGTTGATTGAATCATGAGTATGGTCTCTTGAAATCTTCATGTTATGGATTGGATTATGTCATATTATTTTGATTATAATGTGCAGTGAACCAGTCCTTTATGTGGTCTCTTGTTTATACTGGGTGTTTGATAGGTGCTTTATACAGTTTCTCAATTAAAATCTTTAGTCATTATACATAGTCAATTCCAATGCATGTAAGCTTCACATGGTTGATCTATTTTATAGTCGATCCCATACTAATGAATTTTCTTTGTGATTTTGTAAAGTGAAAAAAATATTTTCCAAACATTGCAATTTCGGAAGAAACTAATCCTATCATTGACAATGGAATTATTTAAGGATAAAATCATTATTTCTAAAATATGATACCAATTATTTCATATGATATTTATGTGATGGTGGGTTTTTATTATAATTATTTCTTTGTTCTGAAGTAGTTTATTTGAATTTTATTTATTGTGTCTCCAAGATGAATGTATTCATAAATAATCTTTAGATGTCAAATCTAGAATTATTATGTGTAAATTATGTTTTTTATTCATATAAAATAATCATTATAATTGGATCAGATAATGATTCATATGGATAATTAATGATCAAGATACTGAGATTTATGTGTTTTACTAAGATACAATTAATTTAATAAATAACTGTATGGAAAAGAAAAAGTTTGAGTCTGATTCATTGAGGATGAAGACATGGGTATTTATGGAATTCAAAAATTCACAATTTTTGATTTTTTTATTAAGCTAGTATGGTGAAGATTTTGGATATTTTTTTCATTTAGTTGAAGATAAAAAATAATGGGAAAATATTATTTCTCTATAGACCTATAATTGTTAATGGTGAAAAATATTTATGAGATTCTGGATAATGTTGGTGAGCCTAACTAATTGAGGAATTAAAGGGGATTCTTTCATGAATCTGTTGGGAAATGATTCAAGAATGTTGTGTTGGAAAATGTATTATTAGAATTTATAACACCCTTATAATTATTTATGGACCTATTTTTGGTAGTTTTGGAAGAAATAATTGAGTGATATTCTTACATATTGTGGAATGATAGAAAATAATTTATGATATGAAAGAGAAAACCTAATGTTGAAGCTTTGTGAACATAATCCACATATGATGAAGTTCATGTATTAAGTGAGATCATCTAAGAGTGAGAATAATATTTACACTGGATCATCATAAAGTGTGTAGTTTTACTTGAATATTATTAAAGGATTTTTGAGGGTGATCTACTTCTACAGTTATTAAAGATATTGATCTTTCTATAATATCAATCCCATATTGTTGACATATTCATAATAAAGGAGATGTGAAATTGCATCATTTTGTGTGACACTATAGAGGAGTAGAAAAACTCATTTTCATCACTGTTAGATTGTAATCAGTTGGTCTTATGGTGAATAATCCATGTTTAGGGAGACAAACAAACCACTATAATGAGTTGGTTACCTATAAAAGGAATGAACAGAGTAAAAATAATTATTTTCATTATCTCTTTATTTTCTACATACACAGTTGAGGTTTTGACTCTACTAAATTGAATTAAATATTAATAGATTTCTCCAGTTCATTTATTTAAAAATTAATTGTAAAGAGTAGCCTCCACTAATTCAGACCTTCTCATTTGAGTAATTTGATCCATTGAACTTGAAAAGTATTTAAAAATTATTAATTATAAATTAAGGAAGGAAAGGAAGGAAAATATTCACAGAAAAGGTTGATAAGCCAGTATAAAATAAGATGTGGAAGATAAAAAATCTAAAGGTAAGGGTTAAATAAGAAGGAATACTTTTTTTTGGATAATGTTTTGGAGAAGTACAGAAATAATATTCCCCTTCAACCAAGAGATAAACAAATGGGTGAAAATGATGAAAATAATTATAATAAATTCTTACATATATTTTAGAATATTCACATTACTATACTTTTTTTAGAATCCTTGGTTAAGATATACTATTTCCCTAAATACTTATAGAGTAACCATTAATTTATTGAGAATAATCCTAGTATTTTCCATATAAATACATGCAACATATCCATTCAAAGTAAGGTCCCTCAAAATTTTAAATATCAAAGGATTTTCAAAATCATATGTGAGTTTAAAGGGAATAAATAATACACTTTTCTTATTGATTTGGCAAAAATTATTAACCATGTTCCCCGCATTCTGTTTAAGCAATTAGATATTGGTGAGTTTAGGAGTAAAATTATAGAATTATAACTTGAAGGTAAATCAATTAACAATTTAATAAGTTTCATTGAATATGTTCTGGTTATGTTTGAAATGTAAATCTTATGTGAAATCTTTGTAGTGTTAGATACATAGATAGATAGATAGATAATTTCTTATCATTCATGGATGTTAATTATCAATCAGAGTAGGTTAATTCCAATACAGGAGAGCATGAACATTATGAATAATTGTTATACCATACCCATTGGTGGAAATTATATGAATGAATAGAAAGTATCATGAGGGAATCAATGTGTATTTTATTGGATTATCTTTTTCAAGGTTGAAATAAAATCTATGTTATCATATGAAAAATATAAAAGGATTGGAACAATTGGAAAATGGAAACAAATTCCCGATATTAAAATATTTTAAGTTTAGTTATTTGATATTGGGGCCTTGATTTTATGGGTCCACTACCTAAATAATGAAGAAATGAATATATCTTAATAAAAGTTGTATATATACCAAAGTGAGTAAAATCAATTTACTTACCTAATAATAAGGAAATTTTTGTAGTAAATTGTGTAAGGAAACCCATATTTAATCAATTCAGGGTGTCCAAGGAAATAATTACAAACACAGGTGTTCATTTCCAAAATAATTTTCTAAATCTATTTATGGATAGAAATGTTTGTATTCATATGAGTTAAACTTAATATCATCCAAAAACCAACAGGGAATCTGGGGTGTCCAAAAAATACAAAAAAGAAATTTTGGTAAATGTTGTCAATTGTTCAATAAAGTATTGGCCATTGAATATGGATGATGCATTGTGAGATTATAGGATAACCTATAAAAATACCATATTCATGTCATCATGTAATCTAGTTTCTGGGAAGTCTTTTCACTTTACCATAAATATAAAACAAAAAATAAAGTTAGGATGCTAAATCATTGGGTAAAATTATGAATGAAGTTGAAAATAAGTAGCTTTTATAGTTGAATAAACTTGAATATAAGAAAATATAATTATATAAGAATCCTAGGATACTCAAGAAGAGAACTAATTCATTAAGTGTTTTTCAAGAGAGATGTAGGGAATACATGTAGTATCATATTGTTTTTTTAAACTCAATAAAAAAATTATTCCATTGGAAATTGAGATCTATATTATCAGGACCATTTCATGTCATGAAAGTTTACTATAATTCTATTGTTGAGATAACAAGAATAATAGGGGAATCATACCTATCAATTTAAAGTAGATAAAACCACACATTAAAGACTACTCAATAGAGGATTCAAGTATATGGACCGTCGAAGAATGAGGTTAAGGGAATTACGAATAAAGACTAAAAAGTAAGCACTTTTGGGAGACAAACCAATTCTTTTAAATTTCTTCAACTAAATTTTTTCTTACCCTAGTGGTTCATCCCTAGATTCCCTACTGATTGAAATAAATATTTATAGAAGAATTAAGATGATACTTAACACTTATTGAATGATCGATTCATGTGAGCCAAAGGAAATCATCCTTAAGTTATATGACTTCCATATTTTTGTAAATATTATCCACTCATTATTTTTGGCCAATATTTCATAATAAACCACTGATATTATTGAGGTGATGATAAAACTCAATAATTGGTGGAAATTATTTTATCCTAATATAGTTATGATCTTAATTATATTTATAATTTTTTTGATTGATTTTACCATTAGTGTCGGACTTATTTTTTTTTCAAAATAGAAAACAATATATTAATGTAGATATTAATTTATATGTATTAAAATTTTTGATGAAGTTCTAATGTAATCAATATGTTTTAAAGTAATATTGCATGATATAAATTCCTTTTAAATAACACACTCTTAAGAGGCCTCTGAACCATTTTACATCTACTTATAACTCCCTCTTTTCTTTAGAGAATCAAACCATTACACAACGAACTAAAAGTTGTTATGACCCATATTAAATATTTTTATGATTATAGAAACTATAAAAATGATAAAGTATTTTTTATTGAAATCCATTTATTTTAACTCTATTAAAACGACCATAATATTTGTAACTACTTTTTGACATTTTAATTCCACATATTGCCTTACATGGAAATTTAATTATATACTTAAATCCATTACCTAACCTTATCTTTGGTGAATTTCAAGACTACAATTGACAATAAGTGTGGGGGAAAGTTTCTCATTATCATAAATGATGAAATTAAATACTAAGAATTTATTTTTTGAAGTAATTTCTGAAAAAATAAGATATTTATAACAATTTGTTTTGAATTAAAAGGCTTTCTTTTATTTCTCTAAGAATTTTATTAAAGTAATTTAATTGAACAATTCTTTAGGAAGAAAATTTATGAATCAAGAAGAGAAAAAGAATCACTTTTATTAAAAAACTTTTCAATAGTGATTTCAAAGAAGGAATAATGGAAAAATTGTGATGGGAAATGAATTTGAAGGGAAATGGATGAGATACCTTTATTTATTTTTGAACTATTTATTTAGAAATATTCCTAAAAAGAACCCAACTGCTCATTTCAGCATTTAATATTTCACAAATACCCAACCAAAATAAACCATAAAAACCATATAAGTACCTAATATTAGCATAGGTTCTTTGCTATATTATGGATATTTAAGTGAATAACAATCCTATGATGACTCTTTCATTTGACAGTATATAAGGAACTTTTTTTCTATTTTGATTAAACAAGGAAAAAATTATAGAATGACAAGTATATGTAATAATGGGTTGAAATAACATGTGGAGGAAACTTAAACTGAAGAGGATGAAATATAGGGAATAGAGATATACATGAGGCATAATTAGTTATGGTTATAATTGATTAGAAAAGGAATCCTATTGTGTTAAATTTTATAATTTAACTTGGATGAAATTTTTAATCTGTCCAAGGAGTATATGGTGTTATGTTTGGGGGATTGATTATCAAATTTTTGGCGATATTTTTTTAATTTATATTTCCACCATAATTGAATAATAATGGGTTATTTTAAAAAAATCGTAATTGATGACATATTTTTATAAAATTGAAATTTCATGAATGATTGACCTAAATGTTAGATTAATTGATTACATTAATTATATAAAACTAATTTCAATTCTTGATCATTGATAATGGTTTTATTAGTTGAATTATAGGAGTAAGAATAGCCAATAAAACCTTATAAGAATTGAAAATAAATTAAAATTTAATGTAATTAGTAGTATATATTTTGTAACATGAAAATTTAACTTTCAATGGTAAACAAGAATCACTAAAGTATTTAGATAATGTATAAAGTGATAAACAATAATCACTATCCAAGACACAATATTGAAGGGAGATAATGAATTATCATCGAATATAATTGAAATATATATATATATGACATATTAAAATAATCTTAACAAATAAGATGGATATTTGATAATGATGAAAGGTGTAGGAGGCCACACTAGTGAATATACTTTATGACATAAGCCATAAACTGAATATATGGATGAAATGATAATGAAATAGTTTTTTGACTACCTTAATTTATATTATACATAATTATAAAATGATATTAATTCAAGTGATAGGGAAATTAAATATAGTTAATTGATGTTTAGGGGTGAGAAATTAGGTCTGTGAAACAATACAAAAATATCATTAAAGCGGATGGAAAGATATTATAGGTATGATATAGTCTCACCATAAAAAATTATGTACATCATAAATGGAATATAACACTAAATTTGGTGGAATTATAAATAATTATGATCATATTATTTTAAATCTAGGTATTGATAGGAATGATGGTGTAATTTCACTAGATGTTAGGCGATGAGAGGGTTATGTATCCTTATCTGATAGAGGAGATGAAAATATTTATTCTTATGATTTATAATTTTAATTATGAATTGATACCTTATGTTGGTTATAAGGTTAACAATGAAAAATTTCCCATTAAGATTTACTGATATTACAGGTATGAATTATTGTCTCCTTTATGACCTAATGATATTGTTATCAATGACCAAGCTGAAGCAGATATATTTCATTATAATATTTAAATATCATAATGTTGTGAATGAAAGAATAAATTCAACATTGAAGAAATTTTTTAATTCTAAATGATTCTAAATTAATAAAAAAATTTATAAGGTAAATGTACAATAATCTAGAAGGAATGAATATGAAAGGAATCTTGTGCAATAATTGATGAAGGAAAAAAGACATGTGGAGTGCATGAAGCTGGATGAAATATTATTGTGTAAATTGTTTATCTAAATTTGGTAAAATAATAATGAACTATATTGGTGGAAAAAATATATAGGGGGAGAAATATGGATAAGTATTGCAGAAATTTCAACTGAGAGTAAAGTTATATAGGCTAGAATAGTCAGAAAGGTATAATTATATGAGGACTAAATATTCCAATGGAGGAACACATGGAATAATCATAAGGAGAAGAGAGTTCAAGTATAGGGAAATTAAGGAAAAATGAGGTAGAGGAGCATAGGTGAGGGGGTTACACTTTTTAAGGAGTTATTAACCTTTAGATATAGATATTATTATTGGGAAGAAATTAGAGTTTGAGTGGGATGACTAAAGAGTCTTGATAAGACTTTCCTTTATTTCATTTAATATGAGTAAATAATATTATATACTAGTTGATAAAGGGTATATAACTATATAGAGTATTTAAATTATTTGAACCTACATTTATGTTATTAAAACTATCACAATGAATTCTTTGACTGACTAAAAAATAATTATATGCTCTTATAGTGACAGTGATAGAGAATGTTTAGAATCCTAGATCATGCATTGTAATTATGAACACTTTCTTCAAAGGATGAGAAATACAATAGTTTTAGTTTTAATATAATCATAGAACGTTTAATTAAACAAAACTTATAGGAAACAAGATAAACCTAAAAGGGACTATTGATCTTACGAGTAAGTCCAAAATTACTCTAAGAGGATAGACCTTAGAATTGGAGATTTTTTAGTATAATTCAATTATAAATTCAATTATAATTTTTATAAATAATTTTTATGACATAGATATTCCCACTAACCTCATATATATTTAAAACTATAATATCTGTTTCTACTTCCATCTTAATCCCATACTCATATAGGTACCAAAAAATACCAATACATTTAAATTACTATCATGATAAATACCCATATAACCATATTAATTATTTAATAAATCAATTATATATAAATAATACATTATTTTAACGCATTTATATCCTTATGTGTATAATATAGTTTTCCACCGTTTAATGCACTATAACAATCCTATGCACTTATAGGAGTTGTGTAGTGATCACTAAACAAAAACATCAATAAATTTCTTAAAAGTGTTTTAGGAATGACATTAGATAATGATTTTAATTTAATATGTTACATTTAAAATTTTTATTAATTGATATTGATGAAAATTTTCAATGGAAAAGTCCCAAAATGTTTATTATTAATTTAGAAAAAGTGTTATGTTTTCATAAACAATAAAATTTACTAACATCATAACATTAAATATTATAAAGTAAAGAAGTATAAATATTCTTTTTGAAGAGTTGAACCTAAGAATTAGGAATTTTAGTTTTACAATTATTTAAACAATTATTCTTTATTTATATTTAAACATTAAAGGATTTTAGTGGAAGGATTTATCATATGGCCACATGGAGATTTTGTTGGAATTATATTCTGATGTAACGAGTTTAACAAAACTAGAAAAATACAGCAAACATAAGGCCCATCTAGTGGTATATTATATAATAAATTATTATATTTGAACTTATGTATGGTTTTTTTAGTATATTTTTACGGAATTTCAATAATATATTGAATGTGTCATGTTTAAAAAAAGTAATTCTCTACTAATTATTATTCCATGTTGGATTTATATATTAAATAAAGTGAAATGATAATTAATCTCTTAATGATTGAATTTGAGTTTATATCTAATTTATGGTCCTAATTGGGTATTATAGTTTGTGATGATATTTAAATATTTTCATGGGTTTGGTATCATATTGAGATATAAAATTCACTCATGAGGTGTAAAAGGAAGTTTTTATACTGGATGTTCCTCCATGTATAACACATGGAGTATCATACACTATGCCTTTATTATACTAGGTCTGAAAGTTTAATATTAAATCTCCATTACCTAATGTTTAAAAGATACGTAGCAGTAGAAAATTAATACTTAGATATATTTCTTAAAATATCTGTGAGGCTTAGTTAATATAGAGGTGGTTGGTATATTATTGATCATGTCATCAATTGAGGTTTAACTAAGATGGGATTTATCCTCTCAAATGATGAGTTTGAAATCTAGGACCTTGATTGAGATATAGTATGGATGTGCATAGATATAACAAGATAAGTGACATGTGACATTATTATCTATTTAGATTAGTGAATGTGATGTGTAATCCATCTAGGTGAATTACATGTAATGTGTACATCCATCTGAACATTCTATACTCAAGTAATTGATAATGTATATGATGATTATATGATATTGATATTATATGTGCCTCATGGACACTCTATATCTTAGAAAAATTGATTATATAATTATGAATATATTATATGATATCATCTATGGACACAGGTGTAGAGATATATGTTTTTAATGGAGATCATGCTAGATATAATTATAAATTTATAAAGAATAATGTTTTTACAGAGGATGATCTATGATTATAAATATATATTACAGAATTCAAAATTGTTTTCAACACTAAATAGGCATGTGGGGTCATACTTTGTTGTTGTGTGGATGAGGATTATGTTTTGTTTCTAAGTCTATTAAAAAAACTTTTGAGCAAACAAAATGAGTTTTGGAGGAAAATTTTAAAATGTTTTGGAATAATTTTTACATGTTCTTAAATATGATATAAAACATTGTGAAAATTGGTGATTGTATATAAAAAATTTGTTTTGTAGGATATCTAAATGGAGTTTTCGATATGGTTTCATGTGTTGTTACATCTCTTACCAAATAAGGTGAAAGTGAATAAAACATACAAGGATTTGGTGAAAGTGTAAGATTAATAGAAGCATGAACAAATAATAAACCATAACATGGTGGTACTAACAACATTATGGTCAATTTTGGAGTAAAAAATGTTGTAGTTAAGATCACTCATTCATGGTTTTTTTCATGGATATTTTTTTGTTATATGGAAATAATTATATATTAATTGTTTTCATGTTGGGTGCTAACTCTAATCCCACATCAGGTTTTGAGATGAGTGGTGGATAAATTATTGAATTTTATAGTATTGTCCTCATATAACCAATTGGATTCAGCATGAAACCCCAAATTGGATTATGTATTGGTCCTGAAAGGTCTGGTTTAGGAAGATTAATATTAACAATTGGTATTAGAACCTTGGTTTTTATTTGGTGTGATATGGATAGAATATCCCCAGTTGGATTTTTCAATAATAATAGTTGCTTGGTTGGAGGATTTAAATCTATGGTTATGATTTTTTTCATGTTATTATACATATAAATGGTCAAATTAAATTTCCCATGGTTGAAAATGGTGGTATGAGACTGTTATAATAAGTAAAATATTGGTGAAGGAGAGACCCAAATGTTTAGTATTTAGTTTAAGAGGAGGATTATTGGTTTTATGCCTAGTCCCACATCATGTTTAGAAATGGGTGGTGCAAAAAAAATGTATGGGACACTACTCATTTCTGAAATTTTTTTTACAAAACCCCAGTGTTTATTATGTGTTGGTTTGGGATAGTCTAGGTTTTATATAATGAATTTGAAAATTTGAAAATTATAGAACAAAAAATAAAAATAGAATAAAAATAAAACATCTTTATTTATGTGTTTTTGGTAGTATATCCTACATATATAGAGTAGAGAAAAAATTCAATATTTCTAGGGAGAGATACAAGGATTTTTAGTACAATGAAAACATATTAAATTCTAATAACCAAGTATATATTTAATGATATGAAAAATAGTGGTTGATAATTTTTTTTGAAACAACCTTCCATGTGAAATAAAATTTTTCATCCACTCATATCTATGTACGTACAACATGAAAAATTAATTTCCATGACCCTGTGTGAATGCCCTATAAAATTGGAATTTATAATACCATATTTCATCTATAACTTGTTTGGAATTTTCATAAAAAACACTTAGTGTAACCCAAATTATTTTGCAAAATATAGGGGATTCTGGGCCCTAAAGTACCAACCACATAGGAAATGGGGTGCTACCACAATAATCCTAACGACTTTATAACCGTTATTAAACAAAAAAAGTTGGGTTTGATATAAATTCTAGACTGTATCAAATCAAACCCCAAATTTATCAATATTTAACCCACTAAAATATATCATAATCAATTTTAAAACATCATCAGATGATATTTAGGGGAGTTTAGTGGATATTTTTTAAGTGTTAAAAGTATCATTATTGATTATTTTAAATGTTAAAAAGTTTCTATTACATAGTTTTCATAGTTCAAACATTTTTAAATTTAGGAAAAATAGAATCATTGAATGTTTATGAAATGCTTGAATTTTTTTATATTGTAAGGAAACTTGTTTGAAAATTATAAATTGATTTCGAGACTATTGGACTGTTGATTCAATAAGGTTTTACTTATGACTCTTCCATTCCTTCCTATAAGGTAGAGATTGATAAGTCATCAAGGTTTCCTTATGACATGATCATTCCTCTTGTTTTGAAAATCACAAACACCTTATCTTAAAGAAAATATCATTTTACCCCTATTTTACCCCCATAAGGAAAATTTACTTCCCAAAGGAAATTTATCCCTACCTTGTTTTCATTTTTCATATCAATATTTTTTCTTAATTATAAAAATCGGATTCATATCTAAAACCTTGGAATCATATAATAATTTTATATAAAACATTCTGTTTTATGATCCGAATTCCTGTTAGAAACTTTTATAAAGTTCTACTCTGAATTCCCTATTATGAACTTTTATGAAGTTCAAATCTGAATTATGATTACGAACTTATATAAAGTTCTAACTACGAATTCTAATGATGAATTCTGATTATTAATTTTCATTACAAAATCTGATGACGAATTCTAATTACAAATTCTCTTTAAAAATTCTAATGATGGATTCTCATTAAAAATTCTCATTACGAATTCTGATGATAAATTATGATTAGAAATTATCATTACGAATTCTGATGATGAATTCTGATTACGAAATCTCATTACGAATTCTGATTGTGAATTATGATTACGAATTATGGATACGAACTTGTATGAACTTTGACTCTGAATTTTTCTGATAAAAACAATTTGAATATCGTTGTATTATATACTTCGAATTCCTTTTCTGGTTAGAATCCGAACTTTAACATTCATCACTTTGAACTTTCATTTTTTCTCCATTCTGAATATCAGTTTTAGTTATGGTTTGACTTGTTTTATTATAAAATGATGTTGTGCCTTCAGTTATCATCTAACCATTGTTTGAGTGACGCATGTACAGGTCCCTCCGAAATTCAAGGAAGAATATGATCATTGGAGGAGGGAGCCGACCGTTGGAGCTATGCCTATAAATAAGAGCTCATTTGAACACTTGAAAAGATCTTTGACATCTGAGATTACATGCTGTTTAAGTGATTTCTAGAAGGAGATTCTCTTAAAAACTCTCAATCTTTGTGTAGAAAGTGTGAACAGCTTGTTCAAACTTTGCATCACGCAGACTTTCTTCATACAAATCCGATTGTTTCTATGTACAATCGAGGGCTTCAAGGGATAGGAAGAAAGAGGTGCCAACTACCTGATAGTTGATGGCATACAGGGATAGGAAGATAGAATCCGATCTTCATATCGAGGGCTTACCCTGGTGTGGGTAAGACAGACTTTCTTGAAAGTATAAATCATGGGACCTCTTATCCCAGGTTGTTGGATACCCTTCTCTTTAGGTTAAAAGAGTTTTTGTTTGTTACTTGTAGTGTTAATACTTTTTTTCCGTTGTGCATTTTGTATTGTTAAGGAAAGTATAACATTATTATAGTTCCTTACTTATACTTTGATTATATAGGATTCTATACGCTTTAAAGTAAAATCTTTGTTATTGTAAACTTTTGTTTAGTTTCATTTCTGGAATCACTTTAACATAATCAAGCGATCTTTTAGAACATAAAGGTGTTGTGAATTTTGGATATACAAAATTTCCTTAAGGATTTTTTTAAAGTATAAAATTCACCCCTCCTCTTTTATTTGAGCATGTCATACTTATATATTCGATCCTATATTTGGTATTATAGAGTATATCATACTCAGATATACCATTCTAAAAATTGGTATCAGAGAATAGGTACAATCTGAATTAATCTCAAGAATAGATTCATAAGACTTTATTCTTCTTATAACATTCGGAATTGCATATTCAGAATTGAATTTCTAGATTCATATTTTTCAAAATCATATTTTTCAGATCCTGTTTTTTTAGAGATACTATGGATCTAAATTTTCCTTGCTTAGGATATTTTTCTTGTTTATAGTATTATACTACTAACAAGTCTGTGTGCCAAATATTTTCTAAAGAATGACAGGTTTAAATGTTGGTTCCATTGATAATCTAAATCCTACCAGACCTCCTGTTTTTGATGGAAATGATTATGAGTACTGGAGAGATAGGATAAATACTTTTTTTATCAATACTGGAGTTGATAACTATCTAATGCTGACTAGAGATTATAATATTCTAGATAAGGAAATGAGAACTTTTATGAATCAGGAGAAAAAAGAATATCAATCAAATTTCAGAGTTAGAAATACTTTACTATGTTCCATGACTAAAAAAATATATATTCAAATATCTTTATGTGAAGCTGCAAATAGTATCTGGAAGAAACTTGAAGTTGCACATTTTGGTACATTCAAAGTCATAGAAACCAGAAGATCTATGTTCATAGCTGAATACCACTGTTTTACCTTTCTTTATGGAGAACCTGTAATCAAAGTTCAGAATAGGTTTATGACTATTGTGAATATCTTGCAACTATGAGAAAAAAAGTTTGGATGATGAGGCTCTTGTGGATAAGATCATAGATATCATTCCAAATTAATGGGAGTCCAAGAGGACAGCTATTGATGAGAACATGAAAGTCACTCAGATTTCCTTAGATGAGTTGTTTCGAACTCTTCTTCAGCATGAAACCATAATGAAGAGAGATTCTGAAAATGTCAAGAAGAAGAATGTGAATGGAGGAGTTTCTTTTACTACAACTTCTAAACATATGAAGGCCAATAACCCAGAAAGAGTAACTAGATCAAAGTCAAAGAAAGTCGTTATTCATTCAAAATCTAGTGATACAGAAAAGATAGAGAATTAATTATCTAATATTTCTTGGATAATGAACAATATTATAGCTCAAAAGAATTATCCGAATAAGTACATGATGAAAGAATACAAAGACAATAAATATGGAGAGGTTACATGCTATGAATGTAAAAGAATAGGTCATATCAGACCTGATTGTCCCTTTTTGAAAAAGAAGGAAAAGAAGGAAAGGAATTCAAAAAGGAATAAGAGGAAATTATATCGATCAAATCACAAGAAAAGCCTTAAAGATAATGATACTTGGAGTGCTATCTGTGGAGATTATTCAGAGAGTGAATATTTTGAATATGATTCATCAGCACAGAAGAATATGGGTTTCATTGCTACTACTTCTTTCCCATGTCTTATGGCCAAGGTACGCTCTGCCGAGGCTTTAACAAATTTATCTCTTGATAAGAATTATTATTCCGAACATAGTACTTATAATGAAAATACTTCATCCTCAGAAAATGAAAAACCTTCGTATGAATAATTATCTAGATTTACCAAGTTACTAGAAGCAAAAAATTGTAAAATTTATAAGAAACTAGACAAGGAAAATACTGGGGAAGAAATTCTTACAAAAGAGATTTCAGTTCTTTCTAAAGATCTTATAGATAAACAAGAGATTTTAGAAAAAATTTCAGAACACCTTGAGAAAGAAAATTCTGATAAAGAAGAACTTTCTAAAGATCTTAAGAATGCTATTTTAAAGATAAAAGTTTTTGAGAAAAAATCTAACTCTAAGGAAATGATTCCCGAGGAAAGAAATTTAGTCATCAGACCTAAATCCGAAATATTTTATCTTAAGAAGCTTCGTTCAAAATTTACCTCTGGGAAGGAAAATTTTGACAAGATATATTCTCAAATTAACCTCACGGAAACACTACTGGAGCTGGTTATACTCACCAAGAACCGGTTTTCAAAAATAATTATTTTGTTCCTTCCAAAGCACCTTTTTTCACTAAGTGTCAAAGTGGTGGGAATTGTAAGAAAAATTTCTCCTTAAATAGAGTTCAATATATTGGGTTTCATAAAGCTTATTTTTCTAAAAACGATCTGATACCCAAAGTTTTTTTATCTGAAAATTCTAGATCCATGAAAGTTTGGATTCCGAAAGTGTAACTTTTTATTATTTTCAGGAAAGTAGGGAATGTACCAACAACAATACGTGGTACATGGATAGTGGATGTTCCAGGAATATGACTGGTAACAAAAAATATTTTGAAAAAATTATCAAAACAAAAGGAGGAAAAGTAACTTTCGGAGATAATGCTCAGGGAGAGATTATTGGTATAGGTAACATCGTTCTTCTGGGAAAAACATTAATTTCAAATGTTTTATTTGTTAAGGGTCTTAAGCACAACCACATTAGCATAAGATAATTATGTGATGAAGGATACCTTGTGAATTTTAGGAATGATAAGTTCTTAGTACACAATTCCAAGTAAGTGTTTATTCTTTTTACCCATAGGAAAGAGAATGTTTACACACTAACACACACTCACAGACTACGGCTTGAGTTTTACTAAGACTCAAATTTTGTGTGATGACACAAGTGTCATTGCCCTTAGTAAAAACCTTTCACATCACTCTCATGAAAAACACATAGATATTAGGCATCACTTTCTTAGGGATCACAACAAAAAAGAGATATCATTCTACAATTTATCATAATGCAAGATCAACTTGCTCATATTTTCACAAAATCTTTACCCTCCGATAGATTTGAATACATTAAACAGAAGTTAGGAATGATAATCATGAGTTAATCTTCCTCCATTAAGTTTTTGTTGAACCAATATTCTTATAGTAATAAACTCCTTTTTATAGGGGGAGTACATCTGTCATTAAAGTTTTTCAAAAATTTCATAGTCAGTTTTTCAAATTTTCATAATGAAAGTTTTCATAGTTAGTTTTTCAAATTTTAGTATTGGAAATTTTCGTAATAGAAATTTTCGTAATGGAAATTTTCGTAATGGAAATTTTCCTAATGGAAATTTTCGTAATGGGAATTTTCGCAATGGAAATTTTCATACTCATAATTTTCGTAATCGAGTTTTACTACTCAAAGCTTTATCAATAAAACTTTTCAATTAAATGTTTTTTATAGTATCGTTTTCATTTTGAGTTTTTCGTAGTATATTTTTCATAGTGAGTTTTTCTTAGTCAAATTTTCTTAAAAAAGAATATCACTTATTACGAATAATCTCTCTAGACAATCCGAAGATTATGATTTCTTTACTTATGTTTTCGTAATCATTTTTACTTGCTGGTATTTTCACTTTTAATTTTTTGGATTCATTTTTCCTTAAATTCGAATGTTTTTCTTAAAACCTCAAAAGATAGGATTCAATATTTTCTTGCGCGTATGTTTTCAACCATCATATCAGATCATAGAGTTTTTCAACCGTTAGATTCATTTTTGAAGATGCAAGGTCACCTCCATCGCCTATATAAAGTGGACCCCTGATGATGTCCCACATGGGTTTCCAATCTCTCACGTCTCAAAGCTCCGCCTCAGTTCTTAAGTACGTTCCAAATCTCTCAGAGTTCCTCTAGTCTGAATGTTTGTTGAAACTTCTTCTCAAGAAATGTCTACCATGAAGCCAATTTCAAAATGGAATGTTTACAGGGAATGGTTTGTGCATCTGAAATTGTTCAAGTACAACTCTATCATTTCTAAGAATATTAAGTTAAATAGATGATAAGATGTCTGCATATCTAAGCCAGGTGATCAAGACATGGTGTATCCATATTTACTCATAGAGTTTTATGTGTTAGTGTGCTTCTTTAAAAAAGATGATAAAGAATGATTTTCATTCAAGTCTTATGGAAAACACTACATACTTTCTTATACCAAGGCAGCCAGCTTGGTGGGTTTATCATATGAAGGGGTGGCATAATTTTTACCCCACAAATTCTAGGATGTTAAAGGTAGTCTTGTTAAGGTGAAGGGCATGCAATGTCTTGGAATTTCTGATGTCAAGACATAAAAAATTTCCTATCTATCTTCTAACAACCAGATCCTTCGGTTGGGGGTACAAGGTTTTTTAGTACCGAGAAAAGGTGAAAAAGATACCCTCAAGAAGAGTGACATATATTTCTTAGATTTCTTGGTAAATATAATAAAAATCAATTTGATGAGTCATGCTCTTGTTACAATTCAGAATATCAAGGATAAAAATATTAGAGCCCAAATTATCATATATCATACCTTAAATTCAAAGCTCATAGTTCGTTGTGTTTAATCATTTATGGTTGCATGAAAATACAAGTCTCAGAATTGAAAAGTTATGCTTGTTAGTGATGACACCCTGAAAAGAATGAATATGGGTTATTCTAAGGAGATAGAAGAGTTTTATGATCTTCCAGAGGAAGAGGCAGAAGCCAATCTGGAAAATGTTGAAAAAGCTGAACCATCAAAGAAGGCTGAAAAGAAATGAAAGCTGAAGGAAGTGAAGGAAACAGAAAAACCTCCAAAGCAAAGGAATCCCAATCCAAACCTCCGAAACCAAAGAAATAGAAAGCATATCTGGATTAGGTGGTTGCAAAATAGAGGGAAGATAAGGAAAAGAGGAAAGAAGGGGAGCCACAATTCGGCTTGGACCCTACTGAAGCTATTTATTTAAGGGAGAAGACTACTGAATACCTTGAGAAGAAAGAAAACGGGAATAATATGAAGAAGAAAAAGACTGAGGCTGAAGTTTTACAATCTCTTTTGAAAGACATAGATGTAGCTTCCAAAAATATTACAGTACCAGAAACTTTCCTAGTCGAGCCATTACCTGAGACTCCAGGGAAGAATTTCTTCACTCCGGAAAAATCCACAGAGAAAGAAATTAATAAATAAGTTGAAGTTAAGGAAGTATAAGAATAAGTATAAGTAGAAGAAGAAAGTGGTGATGTAGCTGATCTGAATAAACAATTTGAAGAATATCAATATAAGGAAAATCCATTAGAGAAATTACCACTCTAAACATCTGAGGTAGAGTCCTCGAAGCTTGTCACACTTGGAAAGGAAGAAGGGAAAGATGGAAAGAAAGATGAAGAAATGGAAGAAGAAGAAGTAAATGAATTATCAAAGGAAGAGAGCTATGAAAAGAACTTTATTGAGGAAGGAGTATAAAAAGAGAAATTTTATGATGACATAGTTGTTAAATTATCTCATAGTGAGCATAAATCTCATGATGAGCAAGTCATGCTGAAGGTTGATAAGGATAAGCTAGTGGATGTTGATTCTCAAACAAAATCTACAGTGAAGAGGAAGGAAGTTGTAGGAACTTCAAAAAGGAATCTTGTTGAGCTTGAAAAAACACTCTAACCAAGTAATGTCTTAGATTCGTAGTCATATTCACCAGGTCATGATTTTGTGGAGAATTATTTGAAGAAGCTAGTCAGTTCCATTTCAACTTTTTCAAACATAGATTCTAGGTGCCAGATGCTCCAACACACTCTTAATCAGAAATCAGATTTTGTGTCCATGGTGATGGACATGTGTGTAAAGATAGAATCAAATTTCAAATCTTTTCTTATAGGATACGAAGCTCATAGGAAGTCTTGCAAGAAAATGGCCACTTGGTTAAAAAAGATCATCCAAAATATGGGAGATCTTGATGAGTTTCAACAGGATGTAAAAGAGGATTTTGATACTGAAGATTCCAAGATCAAGGATCTTAAAAATAGTTTTCTGGAAAAGAATACCCTAGAGAAAAATACTTAGAATCAACAGGTGAAGGATCTGAATGGGAAGCTTAATTCTATTGCTCAAAGCTGGATAGGGGAAAGAGATCTGCGGATTGAGAACAAAGAGAAGCTTGTAAAGCAGGATGAAGTTCTTAAGGCTCAGTCGGAGGCACTGAAGGCTCAAGATGACAGGATTAAAGCCATAGAAAAAATAATCTGAGGAGGATCACAAAGAGTTAAAGAAGCTAAAAATCCTTCTGAAGAAGCTAATCCCCAAGGAAAAAGAAGACAAATAGACCGATCCGATCTTTTGTTGTAATGTCTTTCCTTGTAAAAATTCATTCAATCTTAATGAAAACACTAGTTTCTTGTCTATTGTATTATTTTGTACTAATATTTCCGGTACCGTATTGTTTTCAATTCCCTCAAACTCTTTTTGAAAGTCACAAAGGGAGAGAAGGAAAAAGAATTCTAATGAAGAGAAGGAAAAATATTTATAAGTGTAGAAGAAGTATCCCTAAGTAAGGGGGAGTTTATCTAAGGGGGAGTGCTCATTACAAATAATTCCATATTTATAATGAAAATCCCATTCTAGAAATCTAGAATATGATCCTTAGTTTTAAAAACACTAAGGGGGAGTTATTCGTATTCACCATTATCCATGAATTAAGGGTGAGAAACTTTAATTTCAATGTCTAGAAATTTATTCTAAGTTCCTACATTCTTTTTCGTAAGGATGTTTGTGCTTTCCAAAAAAGGGGGAGATTGTTGAGTCAATAAGGTTTCCTTATGAATTTTCCATTCCTTCATATATGGTGGAGATTGATAAGGCATCATGGTTTTGTTATGACTTGATTATTCCTCTTGTTTTGAAAATCACAAACACCTTATCTTAAGGAAAATTTCATTTTACCCCTGTTTTACCTCCATAAGGAAAATTTGCTTCCCAAAGGAAATTTACCCCTACCTTGTTTTCATTGTTCATATCAATATTTTTTATTAAGTATAAAAATTGGATTCATATCTAAAACCTCAGAATCATATAATAATTTGATATGAAGCATTCTGTTTTAGGATCCGAATTCCTATTATGAACTTTTATGAAGTTCTACTCCGAATTCCGTGTTACGAAATTTTATGGCGTTCAACTCTGAATTCTGATTACGAACTTATATAAAGTTCTAACTATGAATTCTAATGAAGAATTCTGATTACAAATTCTCATTATGAATTCTGATGACGAATTCTGATTATGAATTCTTATTAAGAATTTTGATAACTAATTCTGTTTACAAATTCTCATTACAAATTCTGATGATGCATTCTGATTAAGAATTCTCATTATGAATTCTAATGATGAATTCTAATTACGAACTCTCATTACGAATTCTGATTGTGAATTCTGATTTCAAATTATGGATACAATCTTGTATGAAGTTCGAGTCTGAATTCTTCTGATAAATAGAATCCGAATATCCTTGTATTATAGACTCTGAATTCATTTTCTTGTTAGACTCTGAACTTTAACTTTCATCACTCCAAACTTTCATTTTTTATCCATTCTGAATATCAATTTTAGTTATTCTTTCACTTGTTCTATTATAAATTGATGTCGTGCCTTCAGTTATCAACTAACCATTGTTTGAGTGACATGTATACAAGTCCCTCCGAAATTCAAGGAAGAATATGAATGTTGGAGGAGGGAGCTGACCGTTGGAGCTGTGCCTATACATAGGAGCTCATTTGAACACTTGACAACATCTTTGACATCTGAGCTTACATGATGTTGAAGTGATTTATAGAGAGTGAGTCTCTTATAAACTCTCAAGCATTGTGCAGAAAGTTTTAACATCTTGTTCAAACTTTACTTCGTGCAGACTTGCTTCGTGCGACTCCGATTGTTTTTGTGTACAATCGAGGGATTCTGAGGATAGGAAGACAGAGATTCCGACTACCTGATAGTTGAGGGCTTGTAGGGATAGCAAGACAGACTCTGATCTTCGTATAGAGCGATTACCCTGGTGTGGGTAAGACAGACTTTATGGAATGTATAAATCAAGGGACCTCTTATCCAGGGTTGTTGGATACCCTTCTCTTTGGGTTAGAAGAGTTATTGTTTGTTACTTGTAGTGTTACTACTTTGTTTTGCACTGTGCATTTTGTATTGTTAAGGAAATTATAACTTTTTTATACTTCCTTACTTATACTTTTATTATATAGGATTCTATACACTTTAAGGTAGAATCTTAGTTATTTTAAACTTTTGTTTCACTTCATTTCTGATATCACTTTTCCAGAATCAAGCAAGCTTTTAGGACTTAGTGGTGTTGTGAATTTTGGATATACAAAATTTCCATAAGGATTTTTTAAAATTATACAGTTCACCCCCTCTTGTATTTGAGCATCTCAAAATTATATATTCGATCCTACATTTGGTATTATAGAGTATATCATACTCAGACATACCATTCAAATAGGGATGCGTACAAGATTTATATTGTAAAAAAAATCTTTAACTGAATCCCTTATTTTATCATTTTCTTGAACAAAAGGTTTTAGAAAATGTGAGGAAGATTGAATCTTTCGAAATCATCACACCATAAAAATGGTAATTTAGTAGTGATTTTGTAAAACCACTGCTAAATATGTCATTTTAATTTATTTAAGTATATATTTCTAAAAACCATTACTATTCCATGATGTTTTTACAAAAATTGATTCCTTTTAGTGATAGTTTTTATGTGATGGTTTATATTGTCACTAAATAAAATTATTTAGTTATTTATTTTCACTAGGTTTTTTTAAAAACCATTGTGAAATGTATTAAGTTAAACAATTATTTATTATTAATCATGAATTATTATTTAAAATTTTAATCAATTTTTAACTGTAAATTATTTACTATAAATTATTAACTATAAATTATTAATCAAAAATAAAATATCATAAATAAAAATTTTGAAATTAGATATTAGAAATTATTTATAATTATTAATTATTTTAAATTAAAATTAAAATTATTTATAAATTATAAATAATAAATAATAAATTATAAATTAAATATTACCTTAATTTAAATATTAAATACTAAATAATAAATATATATAATAATTTTTTATTTAAATTTTTATTCATTATTAATTTTGAGATATGAATTGCAAATTATGATTTATCAATTATCAAGTAGTGTTTAGTATTTTTTAATTATAAATTACTAATTAAAAATTAAAAATTAAAAATTAAAAATTATAAACTATTAATTAACAATTAATAATTAATAATTTGTAGTTTTATATATTTTATAATTAATTATTATTTAATATTTTTGTTATAAGTAAATTAATAATTAATAATTAATAATTAATTTTAATGGGTGAATTTTTATTTAATAATTAGAATTTATTAATTAATTTAATCTTATTTAGTCGATTTATTTCTAATTAATAAATATTAATATTTAATAATAGTTAATAATTATTAAATCATTATAATTTTAAATTTTTTTTGTTAGTTATTTATATAATTTATTTTATTTTTCAAAAGTGTTGAATTACATATATTATCCTATTATTATATGTAAATTTATTCAGTAGAGTGATTAGAACATAAAGAGTTAAGAAAGAATGAGTGAAATTTGTGTAAGGATAGATGACCTCTTGGGAATTTGTTGCGTCATGTATAAAAATAATTGAAATAAATTGGTTAAATAATAATTCTTAAGATATTAATACATATAAATTCATTTTGTGGAGTGGTTAGTAATTCCAGATTTAAACAAGATTGAGTGTGAGTAGTGTAATGATGATTGACCTCCTTTGAATATGTTATTCCATATATAATTTTTTTGAAACAAAAAAAAATATAAAATGGAATTTTTTTAATAATTAATAATTATATAAGTATTTAAAAAGTTGATTGGAAATAATTTTTTTAAAAAATAAGTATTTTCATTCGACCACTAATAAATGATTAGCGATAATTTAAATCAACTCTAAATAATTAACAATAGTCTAATGTTCTATTAAACAAGCCACAATTAAATAAAAAACCATCGTGATATAACTACAATAAAATGGTTCCCAAAAAATATCCATGATTGTTTTTGGAAACCATCACCAAATTCCAAAAAAATAGTCACAAAATATTTTTTGATATTGTTTTGGGAGATTCATAAAACCCTTAGATTAACCTTGAAGGATGGATAATTTTTCCTTCAATGGATTACCATAAAAATTTTGTGGAAGTGCTTGGATAGATCAAACCACACAATTAATAAATACATTTTGTATTAATGTTTTATTAAATTTATTTAAAAGTTTACATGTTGTTGAAATTAGGGTTTTAGTGGTTTGTTTTCACTATGTTTGGATGATGTTTTCCCCTCTAAATCCTAACCCTATGGCCTTGGGTTAGAGATCACAAATGATAAAATGGAGGATTTATTCTTATTCTCACACACTATACTTGGTTTGAGGTAGTTAATGGTTCAATGATGTGTTTACATCAGCATCAACTTGTATTAGGTGGATGATTATGTACCAAGTACTTATTATTTTCTCACCCATATCTTTGAGTTTGAGTAAAAATAGCCATAAATAAACTTCACTTGTATGAAACAATGTTGCATCCAAGGTGTTTCATTGATTGCATGATTTATGATGGTATGCGTGATAGGATATTATTATTTTGTATCATTCTATTTGTTTTACATTACTAACATCCACATTTGGGTCAGTTGTGTCATGAAATTTGTTAAGGGAGGCATACATTGATGTTATGGGTGGATAAAGAGTTATGACTATTACCCATATCTTGTAATTTAGGGCAAAATTGAGGTATGGTTTAAGTTTTTCGGTCCTTGATACCCTCTTGCAAAACATTGCTTATGGGAGACCTTATTATTGAGATGTTGTGAATCTTGTGTGTCTATTTGTATATGTTTATATGTGTATAAATACATTTTTATCATTCAAGCATGATTGTGAGGAGATATGCATATCCTTAGTATAAAAAAATTATGGATATTAATTTTATTACTAACTATTTTTGTAGTGTGTGTTTGGTTTTGTCTACACTTTATATGTTGATGATGCACATAGATACTAGTGGTTTATGGGTGTCCCCTCACTACTTGTGATGATTATATTGAGTCATATTAATAAAAAGACCTATCCCTTTTGGGACTTCACCCCAATATCCCACCTTTAATAGCCCATGGGTTAGTGACTAGAACCGAGGGTATATCAGTTCACTTATATGGAAGGAATTTACCTTTTAAGAAAAATATAAATACCACCATAAATAATATAAAATACAAAACTCAAGAAAAATAAATGAATAATTTATTCCAAAGGAACATCCATTCATACAAAGTATATAAGTAAATAGTAAAAAGAACTAAAATTTACTACATATCCATTATACCTCTAACAAGGTATAATATAATCTCCTCCAGTGGTTATAATTTGAGGTTTTTAAGATAATGTTTACCAAAACTGCCCCTGAATCTATAATAAATATCTAAAAATAATATATCAATTTGGGATGATTATATAAATATAATCAATAGGTTCATCACTATCTGTCTCAAGTGTCCATTTAATGATGCATACTAATGAATTTATGAATAATGCAAATAAAAAATATAGTTAAATAAAAATCCCTAATGTGAAGCTTCCAATATATAACTGTTACACACCTCACATTCTACACTCATCCCATAGAACCACATCACACTGTTTTGTCCCATATATGGAATATTCAAGAGGGAAGGGTTGATTGATGTTTAAATAAAACTTACAAATTTATCCCACTCAAGATAATAAACTATATAAAAGATATAAATTCAAAATAGATCTGGGTAAAAAAATTAAATAAAGTGGAAATTAAAATAATTATAAGTTATGAACATTAAAAAGTAAACAAATTAATAAAAAATAATAAAAATACAAGGAAAAAAATGAAATAGAGTTCTTTATGAAAATATATAGACACCATTAAATGATATTATAAAGGATATTACCAATAGTTCCAGTGTCATAAAATCTTTAAATCTAATACAAAGTTTCAAGGATCAATACCTATATCTAAGAGATATAATTTTCAAACCCTATAAATTTATAAGTAAAAATAATTAAAACATAGAATTTTCAAACCCTAGAACATATTTAACAGACATTAGGATCAATAAGCTCTATCCCTAACCTCATTTCTAATCAACCTAATATGTAGCAAGTTCTTTCCCTAACTACATAAAACATAGTGTTTACAAACCCTCATATTCTTATGCAAATAATCTAGTCATTCTCGTAGGATATTTTTTAAATAATTAATGAGATAAATATTAGATATTTTATAATATAATCATCAAAAATGTAATGTCAATGTACACATTGAAAAACACAGAAAATCAAAAGATCTCAAGACCTGTGGTGATACATGACTCTTGATTGAAGGAGTTTAAGAATTTGTTTATCAAAATGTCAATATGAATTTATAATTTTCAATATAAAAAACTCCCAATTGTTAAATATGATTTCTTATAGAATGGACGTCACCTAAAAAAATTATAATTTCAACTATATCTTCTATTGAAATGAATCTGGAGACATCCTAATATTCTAAAAATTATATGTATTTGAATGAACTCATTATAACTTAAATTTCTGAACTTATGTGTTTGAAAATAGATCCTAATAAAATTAACATAAATTTAAAAAATAAATTATTTCAATTTTCAACATAGAGGATATGAAGGAAGTCATTCTGGAAATGAATCAATAATCTCCCCCATTTTACAATCACAAATAACATTAAAAAATTCAAAATAAAAAATCCCATTAAACATTGATAAAATTTTCACCTTCTGTATATGATTTGGGAAACTAAAAATATCCCTCATTTAGAAAAATTAAATTTAATATAACCGTCCTCCCTATTATTAAGAGTAAAACCTATTACACACTACCATTTCCCTAATCTGTTCCCTGTTTTTCTTTTTAGAAAGATAAAAATATGAAAGAAATTAGAGTTAATAAATACCAATATATATATAATTTTTAAAAAGTATCCTCCATAATAATAAGAGTTAAATATAAATTAGTATAATATTTAAAGGATATATGAAAAATTTAAATTTATCCTTTATTATGATATTTACAGACCATATCTTTAATTCTCTTAAATATTTTCCCTTACTCTTCTGAATATTTCTTAATTTCAGTCAACTATTTCTTCAAATAAATATTTTGGTGTTAAAGGTATAACATATTAATGTCTTTCTCTTTAATTCTCTTATTTAATCTTTATAAATTCTGAAATATTCATTCAGATTCAACTTTAAAATTAAACATATCGGTTTTCAATTCCACTTGTTGATCTAGTGCCTTATTTTATGACTAAAAAATATGAAAAATAATCACTCTAGTATTGTAAAAGATTTAGTCTGGAGTTCATATCTGTTAAAATTGATACAGTTTTACAAATATTGAGTAGATGTTCTAACACTAAAGGATACTAATCTTCAATCCTTTACATCATTGAAATTTATTTTTCTTCTAAACTTTCCATATAAACTTCATCAATTTTATCATTCATTATAACTTCCAGTTAGATCATCTATTTGGTTGTTAAATTCAAAATATCAACCAAATAGAATGAATTGATTTCCTACTTTCGAAATTCATTATCTCTATAATGGTATTTATCTTAGAAAAACATATTATTCTTAATCACTGGTTTCTCTACTGAATAATAAAGAACATAAGTTTATTTCGATAATTTTTTTTTTATTTTCATATAATAATTAAAAGTTAAAAATATGGAATTTGAGCTCTAATGATTCATTGAACTCTCATAATAAGATGAATCTAAAGTAGAACCACTCTATGTTAATAGTGAAATCCACACTTCATTTAGTTTATAATAAACTTATCCGACATCTTCTAGAAACATACCATCCATCCTACCTTTTTCCAAAGTTATAAGTATAAAGGATTCTAATTAAGGTTTTAGATAAAATTACATTACTTTATATTCCCATTTTCTAGTAAGGCTTACAAAAAACTCTACATCTTTCCCAATGTTTTATTGACTTCTCGTATAGGTTCCTTAATAGTTGTCAATTTTAGAATAGTTCTAAATTTCTTTATCATTAAATAAGACCATCTATATTTCTCATTTTCCTTTCATTTAATTTATTCTTCCATGATATCCTTATTTTATAGATTCATCAAATATAAATAATATTTCCCACACTTCAACATGTTCACTTTATTTCTAGCCCCATGTAACTTCCTTTGTAGTTATTATCCATGTTTCTCAACAATCTACCCTTCTTTCTCAATATGTGTCTTAGAAACTCTTTCCTTATTTTTTTAGAAGATTTAATATATGAAAGTTTATTGACACCTTCTGTTTCACCTTAATATACTTATTCAATTTATTTACAACAACCAAAAGTTCAACTACCATTATCTCTCAAGAAAATTTCATTTTATGAAATTAAGTACTAAATTAATCATTGAAATAGTTTAATTATCCAGAAAGACATCCTTCAGTATTAATAGTGTTACAAAGTATTTCAATCAAAAAAATATATAAGGTTTTCAATTTTTTCTGTTCAAGATACATGAATAATATATAATCTTCAACTTAACCATTTCAGTATATATAAGTTCAATGAAATCCCACCTGAACTTAATATCATTGAAATTTATCATAATTTTGCGAAAATAAAAGACCATACATCTTGATTTTTTATAGTGTCTTTATCTCTTTTACTTGGAAGAAAAAATTCACAAATCCACTAAAATAGAAATTTAGATTCCATATTCTAATGTTCCATATTTGAAACTTTTTCATTCACCTTGAATAATCTATGAACCACATTATCTTTAATAAAATTTCTAGAAACCTAGGGAAGTTTATGTGAAAAAAATAGTAACTCTAATTATTATGGAAATCCAATTAATTCAAAAAATTTATTCAGTGTCATTATAAACTCCTTCTATTAAGTGGTATACTTTACATTCTTCTCACCATCCATATCATAAAAAATAGTTGAAGAATAAATCATCAGGAAGATACATGGATAAAACTATTCGAAGTTTTTATGGTTAATTCCATGTGATCCAATTGTTGAAACCTAATCACATTCATTAGAAAGTAGTTATGTTTATAATTATAACTATAATCTACCAACCTTCCATTCACAATATCTCTCGATGAAATTTCTATAGAAGATTCCATTGTAATTTAGAAATAACACAGTTATTTGGAAATGCAGATTCAAAAATAGCAGTTCACTACAATAAATGATAAAAAATGGAATAAGGATCCTAAAAACATTAAATAGTATCACACATAAGTCATTGATATGAAACTAATCAAATAGTCAAAATTACTTCCCATCAATAATCATGAGGTAAAATCTCTAAAAAAATAATTTTTAAATTTATAAAAATAATAAATTCAGTTAGCTTATACATTTATAAATATAAATTATATACCTTGAGTAAAATAATCACTAGTATTCAAAAAATATATAATATGAATATTAAAAAAATTAAATTCCATTAGTTATCTTTTGATGAAAACATACTAGCTCTTTTTGATGTAGATGGTTGAAAAAATATGTATTAAGAATCATTACTTATCTTCTATAGAAGAATTCATAAAATATATGAACTCCCTATATGATGGTTAGAAAAAATTAAACTCCCTTATCATGAGGAGTAAAATAAAATGTGATATAAGAAACCCAAACAAATATTATGCATGTAAGTTTTCATAATTATGGATAATAAAATTATATGTAAGAGTAAAAAATCAATACATAAGGGTGATAAGTACATATATTTTTAATTGTTGGTACATATATTTTTCCTTATAAATGAAGCATAATAATTTGGAATCCAAACCATTTTAGGTTTATAAATATTAGTAACTTTAATCTTCCATACCCATATGTTCCCAACTCTTCAATACTTAATAGTTGAATTTTCCTTTTAAATATATTCTCTTAATGTTCCAGAAGTCTAATTTCAATCACCGTAAGTAGAAATAGGCGTAGGTAAATCATTTAACATGAAAGACAGTATATAAAACTCATTTTTACACTTCAAAATCCTAGTATTATATTTAGTATACTTTTGGGGATATCTCATTTTTATCCCCAACTTATACCATATATTAATTTAGTTCTCCATATGATGGATATATTTCATCCCTATGATCAGATGAATTTGATAAATTCAAGTTCAAATACATCGTTGTGAAAGAATAAACTATTACCTTATCTATAAACCTTTCTCATTAAAATGTAAATTAATATAAAAACAATTTTATTATGAATATCATCACTTATATTCAATGAGATAATGGTAAAATGTTCTTTTCTAACACTACAGGTCTCCATCCCCATAAAAAATATTTCCTTTTAATTTTCTAGAACTTTTTGATTCCTTATATTTCTTTAATAATCTTAGACCTTCTACTATAATTTTTCCTAGTATCTAAATTCATAACAAATAATATTTTAGGAATCCTCTTTTAATAAAAATTTATTATTTATATCATTTTATCCTTTTGATAATATTTTTAGAAGATCTATTTTTAAAACATTAATCTCTTAATTTTAGAAAAGTTAAATTTTATATTTTATGGACTACTAACATAAATTCACAGAATATATCTATAATTTAATCAGTTCATAATTAACAACACTAGAATCATTAGATGCGAAAAAAATCCACCATTCCTATATTTCCCCCACTTCACATCATTATACCCTATTAATGTTTTGATAATATTATCAAGACTCGTATTTGTAAAATTTTTATATCATTTATATTTGTTCTTTTAGACTCCAAATCATTCAAAAGTATATCAATAATTTTCTCTATGATACAGTCATTAGTAATCACCCTCTGACCAAGGGTTTGAAAACCATTCACTATAGTTGTAAAGCATCGATACATCTAGACAACTATTTCCTCAAGAAGAAAATAATGTAACTGATAATCCATATGTTGTATAGCTATTCTAGTCTATAAAACCTAATATTTTATAAATTAAGTAATCTCTAAATCCATCTAATTTCAATGAATAGATTCATAAAAGATATCTGATTGTAAATGTTTCACATAATTGAATAAAGAAAAGTTTTGAAAACTTTATACATTAATTTATACTCAAGTTTCTACTAATGAGTAAAGTATGAAATTTATTTCTCTAGAATCATATAACTCCAATCCATCATATGATAATGATCCACACTAGTGTTAATCGAAATTGTTTTCTTTTTATCTCTCCAGTACATATAATATACACTGTTAAAAATAGGCAGTTGACTCAGATTGAAATTTTATAAAGATTTGACTAGTAAACCTTCCATATGAAATATAATATTTCCTATACTATATATTAGTGTAATGAATATTGATATCAAATATACTAGAAAAAAGTGTCACCATCTATGATACCAAATGTTATCCAAGATATGAAAGCTTTAGGGGGTGGTGAATAGAAGTTTAATGAAAAATTATAACCAATTCCCACTCATGATAATAAATTAATTAGATGTTATAAATCCAGAAGAAATAAAATTATGATAAAAAAGATGTATTTTAAATTGAAACACTCATAAGGTATGAACTTAATCAAGGAAAAAAATCAACCATAAATAAAAAAATATATAAAAGAAAATTATAAAATGGAGTTATGAATAGAAACACATAAAATCTTATAAAATATATTATAATGAATATTACCAAAAGTTCCAGTCATAGGAACTCTTCACTATTTATACAAATAGGCTGGATTATCAGTTCCTAGATCAATGAGATACAAGTTATGAAGCCTATAAGTTCATCTATCTAAGTGATCAGAAGATACAATTTTTGAATCCTGGAACAGCTTTGACAAATGTCAAAATCAACAAGGTTTATACCCAAGATCCTCTTCGATCAATCTAGTTTTTAGTAATTCCTTCCCTAAACTACATCAATCTCATTATTAAGTAAAACCCATATTATTGTCCTTAGAGTAGTTTCAACCTTTATGGATTAGAAATTAAAAATTACAAAGGAAGGAAAAAGAGATTTTGTGAAAGAATATTCCTAATCATATTCTCTAAGAACACACTGAAATAATTATACAATTTTAAACTCTTAAGGGATGAGGTAATGAACCACCCTTGATTGAAGGTATTCTAACATCTGCTCCTTAATGTTTTATTCTGAATTTATAAGCATCAGTGTATCAAACCCCCAATGTAAATATCCATGTTCATTGTGAATTAATGACACCTCTAAAAAAACATAATTTCATCTAAATATACCAAGGAAATGAATTCAGTGACTTCACAACATTTGAAAAATTACAGGGATCTGAATCCTCTAATAAGAACGTATGACCTGGAAGTTATATCTACACATATAGGACATTAACAAAAACATCATGTTAACAAATTTTTTTGATTAAAATGTATTATGATTTAACAAAAGGATACTTAAGAATACATTAAATAATTGGCTCAACATACAACTCTCACTATAAAAAACAATCAATATATAATATCAACAGATTCTGTTTGACAATCCTCATTTATAAACTATACTAAAAACCATAATGGTTGATAAAATATATACTTTTATGGAATCTCACATTTATTAGGTGTACACATATAGTGATTCTCCCCGCTAAAACCCACCTAATTCTCCCTATATACTCTCTAATACATTATTTGGGAATATTTACACCCATAATGACTCTCGCTATTATTGGATATCCCCCCATAGTGACTCTATCCAACTCAAAACATCTCAATTATTACATAATGGTTGGGTATATATCCACACAAAGGTATTATTGCTATTTTATTATCTCCACTCACAGAGAATGTCTCCACCTCAAACCAAATCATCCTCATTTCACTACCAATGTACATCAATATCATCTTGATCATCATATCTCCCTTTTATCAATGAAATTGCATAGCTATCTATATAAAGGAACTCTCATAGTTTCCAAGTTTCTACCCATATGGACTCTCCCCACCTCAATCTACATCATCAACACCCACAACACAAAAAAATACCCCACATTATAATCTATCACTATATTAAATAACACATCATCAAAATCATCATAATAAAAAATAATAATTAGATTTAGTACCCTATAATCCATTAGTTAATTATCTTAACAATATCAATATATTCACCTAATATCATAAATAGATTATAAAATCCACCATCCATTTTATCTTCCACTTACTCAAACCACGCATGCAAATCTCATAGGGAATAATCATTCATATCATGCATTCACATCAAACTACCACCAAGGCCTACCATAACCTCGATCCAATGAAGTTAATTACTAAATCATGAATATTTCTCTTACTAGGAAAAAAATAATACCAAAACATCACAAATAATTATATAATATTAGGAAAACATGTCCACAAAATGTATTCGTATGAACCTCATCCATTTTGACTCACCACTATCGATGCACATTAATGGAAATTCCAGAAGTCTTACATTTTTAGGGATCATGAGCTTATGGAACAACCCTAGTATCAAATTATCATGCCCAAAAAACTAAATCAAACACATATACCTCCCCAAATTATTATTTTTAAATATTATAATGTGGAATATCTGCATGCCTATGTGGTACAACCACTGTGAAACTCATTTCCATCTTTCCCAAAGACTTATTAACACTCAGGAATAAATTTATTGAAAATGGAATGAACCCCAAACCAAATTTCCTAAAATTATACATCTCAACACTAATAATATTCTCCAAAAACATATCATATAATAATAATAATAATAATTTTATTAGATTATAATTATCAATATATTTATATATCAATAATAACCATAACACACCACCACATATAAATATACTAATCATATCTAAATAATTCCCCCTATTATAAGCTTCATGATTCTTAATCATAATATCCATCTCTACCATTAATCCACCATAATTACCAACAATTAAAATTCTATAAATATACAATATTTTTTGCCTAAATTCTAATATTTTATTTATACCCTTTTTAAAATTACACCATATATTTTTCATATCAATATTAAAAATAATTCAAAATATTTATATGAAATATTTATTCCATCAATATCAGATTCATCATAACACGTTTTTAATTTACCATTATAATAATTATCTTATATTTTTCCCAAAATATATATCTTTAATGGAATAAAAAAATAATGATAGATTCACATATATGAATAAATGATTGATATTCTCAAGTAACATACCTTAATTCCATGATTAATCTTATTCTTTGTCACCATAGATCAGTCATGTATTTTTATTATCCATCTATATATATCTTTGATAATTTAGGACACACCAATTTGCAGAAATAATTTATTAAGAGAATAAGGAGCTGAGAAAAATTTCATCAACATAATAATAAAAAATTTGAATTCAAAGATAGATTCACCCAAAAGTCATGACATAATAATCAATTAAAACTTTTCATAACCTCTAAATTTTTCATTTTAAATAACCTTTTTATGGTGCTAGATGAATCAAGAGTTATTATATATACTTAATGAATTATTCATCCAATAATTCCACTAATATTTCATTGTAAAAAACCCCTTAATATTTTATTTAATTTAGTTATAAAAATAATTCAATAAAAATTTAATTATAAAAATAAATAACTATTTAAAATAATTCCACCCAATATCATAATTTACTAAAAATTTCAAACTCCATCACTAATTTCAAAAAATTCAAAATAGGGTAAACATCTCATACCAAATCTACCAACGTGCCCAAAATTTTATTTCTATACAAGTAAAATTACTATTTGACCCTTCAGTGTTATGAAAACTAAAATAAACTCAATAATTTCCTAGGATCTTTAATAATAAATTTATAGGTGTCAATATTACATAATTCTATACAAATTTTGATTATTGAAATGAGTAAACTATAATCATAAAGAATAAATAATAACATAATCATTCTTATAACAAAAAATTTCATCATTATAATAATATTACACATAAAATAATCTTGAATAACTTGAGATAGTTTAGCATGTTTTACTCATATATATGATTCCCTTTCCTAAGATACTTTTTCAAGAACAACATGTTTTTAAATAAATTTCACTATCCCCAACCACACAAAACCATCTCTTCATGATGCTTAATTTAAACTAAATACTCAAAATAATACATATAATCTTATATATCGATACCCCCATTGTTAATCACATTTGTAGAAACTTGATAATACTCTCAAAGGTGGGACAAATGAATCACATCACGCATATTCTCTAATTCTGATGGCACTTCCAATCCATGGTCCAAATATCTAATACGACCTAACACTACAAATGATCTAATGAATCCCGGTGATAAATTTATTACATTATAAAAATATTTATTTTTATATAATTGAGAGTCTCATAAGAATATATTATATCTAATTTAAACCTCCAAAGGACTCCTCCATTGATCCTCATATCATTTTTGTCTACTCTCAGTAGTACTCATGTGATTATGAATAATATATAAACATTATGTCATATATTATACTACATTTAGGATAACTATATCCAATAAACCATTGTAAATCCAACCTAGTGTTCAATGATAAAATTAAATATAAAAAGTCTTATTAGGTGATATTTAAATAGAGTAATGAAAACCATTTTTATAAAAAAATCCCATTAATGGTAAAAGATCCCATAATCCTATAAAATTATATATAAAATCAATCGATATATCCTCCAACTTATAAATATTTTACTTGGTATGACCACCCATTTAAGGATGTAATTTGGTTATAAGGAAATATTGGGTACCAAAAAAATGTTTTAATCATCTTTGCACCTATGATGAAAACAAAGAAACATAATGATATACTATTTCCCTTTCAACTCCATAAATCTTCCCTACCTCTATAAATAAATTATTACCAAACTATCCACTCAACTCAATTACATAATTTTTAAAAAAAGAGTTGACTACATTAATCAATGTATGATAAATATAATAATATGAAATACTCTAAGGTAATGGTTTAATACTATAAAAAATCAACAAAAAGTTCTGTAGAATCACAAAATCTAGAAAACGTAACTCATGAAAAAATTAGGGTTCCAAAAACCTCATCTTTTATCCCTATACAACAAAGGCTACTGACTAGCTGGGAGGGTCTAAGAGGTGACCAGGGGGAGAAAATACTGTTCATAAAACAAATTATCAACTATGGATGAAATAATAAATAAAAAGTTATAACATAATAACAAAAACAACAACCAAACATAAAACATGATTTATAAAAATGAATTATTACAAAAAGTTATAACAGTCATATATAAGGAACCCGATCACCCATGGGTTGATCAAATTCAAAGAGAGAACCAAAAAATAAATATGATACAATTACCACAAGTCATTGAAAAACCAGATGAACCATCTCCAAAATATCCAAACTTGACAGGCTACAATTGTGCATATCGTACCTCCATCCACTATGCATTAGAAGCTAAGCCTTTACCTATAAGGAACCATCCTCAAACAATACATAATCTTGAGTTATGTGAAGAATTATACTCTAATTCACATTGAGAATATTTTTAAGTTTAATGATTTAGATAATTTGGCCACAACTCATATAAAATAAAACCGTATAAATACATAGTGGATACTTCCAATAGTATAAATTTATTTTATAAAATAAAAACATTAAAATGAATCATGGTTTCTTTTCGTGTTTAATCACATAATTTCATTAATCCCATAATTAACACTATTCTCTCTTAAATCCTATGAAAAACATTTCAGTACTTGGGATGAGCACAGAAATCATAGTAAGGGATACATAAATAAGGAAAACTATTAGTCTTTAAAAAACATGTAAACTATAAATACATTATCATAAAGTAATAATTTTCACCTTAAATAATTAGAAAATACATTCCTTGTATTTTAAGATCATTGATTACCTTTTTAATAATACAAATATTTCCATAAAACCCATATAATGAACATATAACATATAAAGTTAACTTGGGATGTACTTTAATAGAATAACCATATGGTCAAGTTCCATACAAATCACTCTTACAAATGGAATATCAATATGACCAAATACCAGATCCAATTAATTGGAGGTTATAATGTTACCACCCATCCTTATTTTATCATGGAACTACTGATCTTTGGTTAATCATGTAACCGCCCATCAAATGTTCAAGAACCATTACATAGTCATAACACATAAAATATTGCAATTATCAACATTTCACTCATAAAATTCCAATTTTAATCAAAATAAACAATGTAAAGATATGGAAATAATCAATCCATTATCAAAACCATATTCAATAACAAAATTCCCAAAAAAGTTAATAAGTTATTTATTTTTCATTTAATATCATTAAGCCTTGTAGAATAAGCCAAATATCTAATAACAATTAATGTGATAGAGAATTTGTTATCGATGTATACATTAAAATCATTCCGTTTGTCATTTTTAAACTAATTCATATAAAAATATTCCTTTTCAATATGTTTTAATGAAATTAAAAATAAAAAGGGTTGATTTTACACCTTATAAAATAAGGTGGTGTATAACTTCAATATATACGTCAATCAAAGGAGATTGAAACATAGTCCCTTACCTCGAGTCTAATTTGTCTCATATGTTATATATATTACTGAATAATAAAATTATGTTAATTTATTCTTTATTGGGAACCTTTTTTAAGTTTATTATTCCATATATATCAATTATTTGTATTTTTATAAAAATTACAAAATTATTTTAGTTCACGCCAGGCGTTTTGTCAATATTGGGTACTTAAGTTAAAAATGAACTTAGTATGATGTAAATTGTCCATGAGGACATAATTATATCCTCTATAGAATAATATTAATGAATTAAGTATAAATTTTATACATTAATTATACTTTCAAATTAAACCATATATTATGGTTTTGAAAAATGAACAATGTTATAATCATGGAGATGGTAGGCCGTACAAACACATCAGTAACATTTTCATTTTTCATTGATAATTATGGAAATACAGTAATTATTATTTTACCTTTACAAAATGATAATATAATAACTAATATCATATTAATAATTTAAATATACTTAAATATACACAAACACACACACCTATATATATCATACAAGTGATGTAGTGAATAAAATTGAATCACATTGCAACGTATAGATGATAGTTCACACGTACGCACGAACAATGTTATCATTTTTATGTGTGTGGAAATTAAGAAAATAATTGGTATATTATTATATTACAATTATTATTATGTCATGAATATCACATATGAATAATAATTTCATCACTATAACTAGTCATTAGAGACAATTATGGAAAATTAATTATATCAGTTTATGGAGGCAATAATTCCCATGTACGAACAAACGATTAATTACATTCCCATTCAAGGGAAGTGGAGATATATTTAGGTGATGGTATTAAAAAAATAATATATAATTATATTTAGTATACTATATTTATTATCTGATCATGGTTTGAGGATATTTTAAATAAGTGGATGAAGAAATAAAATAGAAACATTTAAAAAAACATTACCCTTCCTTCTGATGATCACCTTTCATAACAACTTAACACCTCTAAGAAGGGTGTTATTCCAACAATAAGGTAATAAATAGTGTTGATAGGAAATTTAGGGAGGTTTTTTTGAAGATATTTTTAAAAAAAAGTGTTTTTATGTTTAAGAAATAGCGAAGAATAGTTCCTTTTTATAGTAGAGGGGAGGGACACTCTTGGAATTATTAAAAAGTATTAAATTAATATAAATTCATTTTATTTTAAAAATGGGTATAAGTTGATTTTGTTAAAATATTGTATGATTATGTGTCTAAATCCATAAATCCAATCAAAATTAGAAATTTTTTGGGTATTCTTCCATCCTTATCTTCATATTTTTTCTATTTTATGTCAATTTTGACACTATTCATTACTTGATTTTTTAAACATCAAATCAACTTTATTCCTTCTAAAAAACTACTTTAACATATCAATACCATGTAAAATTATTCTATATAATTCATGTATGGAATAAAATATTTTCATTTATATTTATTTTAATATTATTAATATAATTTATTTTATTATTCCTTTATTAAACCTATTACAGCATCATCGTTATGTCATAATTAAATTTAATTATTTGATGTATAAAAATTATAAATAAATTATCATGATATAGATAATATTTTTATATTTATAATTTATTTATAGAGTCTAAGATATTACTTATATAACACCATATTAAAATTGTTTCAAAAATAAGATATATGTTTATGACATCTTGGTTTTTACTTCAAATAAAATGTTATTAATGTTATAATCACTCCCAAGTGGATTCAAAAGACCAAAATTTAAGACCAAGTATTTTATTGGAATAAAATAAATGATACAATAATATTATTATATGTTTTAGTGTAGTTTTATATTATTATAATATTATTTTTACCTTTAATTACCTGATTTACCTTTAATTGTGGTAAATAAAATACTAAAGTTCCTATTCAGCCAAAATTAATTTGATCCTATTTGATAAATTTTTTTATACAGATTATAACAATCAATGTTAATTTTTAAATATTAAATTCCCATAAGTGACTAAAATTATGTTTAAAATTAATCCTGTTGAGTGACTGATGAAATTATTTTTTAAAAGTAAAAACGTTCGAAAGTTCACAATGTTTTTATATCCAATTTCAATTTGATATTGATTAAAATGACCAAAATTGGATTAAATGATACAAGCCTTATTTAGTTATACTTTAAAACCAATTAAAATGATAATGTAACTATATAAATAAATAAGAAAAAAATGAAATTTTGAATTAAAATGCAGTATTTTTCAATACTCATTAAAAATAAATATTATAAAAAAATACCAAAAATTCAATCAAATTAAATTTTGATGTCAAATTTCCAAATAAGAAATTTATTTTTCTTCCAATATAACTTATAAAAGTGTAAAAAACTATATTTAAAATGGGTTCACCATTAAAAGGTGTTAACAAAACCTTTTTAACAATATTAGATAGTTTATGCTTAAAATTTGATTTATACTTATTTTATGCCCATAAAATTTATTGGAAGAAAGTAAAAACATTTAATAAATATGTCTAAACATAATAGAGTTATCTCTATCTATTCCCACAATACAAAGAATATGAGACAACCAATTAAAATAATACTATTAATAACATAATATTTTTCGATATAACTCACTCTTGTGTGCAATGTATGATTTTAGAGAAAACCATTGTTGCATTTCAAGTAAATTCTCTGAAAAAGAGTCATCATTATGGTGAAATCACTATCTCTTTAGTAAATATTAATAAATATTTAAAGTTCATATTCTATAATTACCTAATATGTTACATCCTTCCCCCTTTTGGAAATTGAATCCTTCTAGTTTTTTCACAAATCAAATAAGTGATGGTATTTTTCCCTCATAGAATTTCAAAATTCCCATATTGCATCTTCAAACATATGTTTTTCCATAAAAACATTACTTTATGAATCAATTAATTCCCCAACACTTTCTCTCTCTCATCAAGAAACTGAACTGGCTTTTCCTCATAAGAAAATTATCTTCCAGCTGAATCAATTCTGGACTCAAATCATGAGACGAATCCGACATATACTTTATGAACATTGAGATATGAAAAGCATTGTGTACCTTTAAAGAAACACCCTTCCTCTAGTTATTCACATAAATTTTCTACCTGCTTAAATATTTCCTCAAGTGTTTCTAAATCAATTTAACTTTTTATGCCATATTTTTACCAATTATGGTCCCATAAACTTCCTTTATCAAACAAATTCCCAAAAAGTTAGATTTCGTCACCTCTTTCCATATAATTCCTAAAATGGTGCCATCAGTACATTGGAATGAAAACTGTTATGATAAGAAAACTCATCCAAAGAAATATGTTGATTCCAATATCCCTAGTAATCCATTGAACAAGAACATAGTATATCCACCATGTTCTGAATTGTTCATTCTAACTGCCCATATGATTGAGAATGAAAAGCTATACTGAAATTTAATTTAGTTTCCAATGACTTCTGAAGGCATTTCCAAAAGTTATAAGTGAACCTAGGATGATGATCAAATTAAATGGAGAGTGGAACTCCATGTAACCTGACTCTCTCTTTAATAAACAGCAATGAATGTTGATCTAGAGATAAAGTATCTCTAATATGAAGAAAATGAGAATTTTTAGTTAATCAATCAATAAAAACCCAGATCACATTATTACCTTAAGAAGTATTTTCTAATCCCACAAAAAGTCCATGGATATATTTTACCATTTCCATTATGTCACTAGAAAAGGATTAAGCAACCCTTTGGGTAAATTCTGATATGATTTAACTTATTGAAAATTAAAACAAATCCTAGTAAAATAAGAAATATCTCTTTTTATTCCATCCCATCATTAATATACTCCAAGGTATATATAAATCTTAGTACTACCTGGATGAACTGAAAATGAAGAACAGTGAGCTTCTCATAATAAGTATTTATTGAAATATGAATCAAAAGGTGCACATAACATCTTCCAAAAAATCAAAACACAATATTTATCAATGTTAAATCTAGTTAACTTTCTCTTCTGAACCAATTATACCTTTTTCTTCAACTCATTTTCATTAATTTTTCCTTGATTAATTCTTTCTAATAGATACAATTTCTCTAAAACCTAAAACAAAACAGAGGAATTTCATTCACCTATAACTTTCAGGCCAAAATTCATCAAATCATTAACCAAAGGATCATGTTCTAAGTGTAGCATGGTTAATGTAGCCCTCATTTTTTAAATAAATGCATCATCCACTTTTTTTAATTTTCTAGTATGGTAATGAATCTTGTAATCAAAATACTTTATTAGTTCCAACCATATTATTTATCTCATGTTCAATACTTTCTCAGTGTATATATACTTCAAATTTTTTTGGTTATTACATATTTCACATTTTACTCTATATAGATGATGCCTCCAAAATTTTATAGAAAAAACAGCAATAACTAATCCCAAATCATGTGTAAGGTAATTTAACTCATGAGTTTTCAGTTGACATGAAGCATAAGAAATTACTTGATCATTCAGCATTAGGACACAACCATGTCCTTTCAATGAAGCATCACTATAGATAAAAAATTCACCATTTCTAGAAGGTAGTTCCCAAATGAGAGCATTCACCGATCTTATTCTCAATTCCAGAAAACTTTCATCACATTCTTTTGTCTAGATGAACTTAACACCTTTTCTAGTTAACTTAGTCAATGCGAAAGATAAAAAAGAAAAAATTTCAAAAAACCTTCAATAATAGCCTGCTAAACCCAAAAAACTATGATTCTCAGTTATATTTATGGGTCTTGGCCATTCCTCAGCAACTTTCATTTAATAATGATCAATAGTTAATTAAATCTTTATAAACAATATGACCAAGGATATAAATTTATTGAAATAAATGTTCACTTTTCTGAATTTCCCATATAGTTTATTTTATTTTATGTTTAAAAAACCATAAGATGAATTTCACACTTCTCTTTACTTTTAGAAAATACAACAATTTCATCAATAAACACAACCAAAATCATATCTAAGAACTCATGACATATTCTATTCATAAGATCCATGAATAAAATAGGTGAATTAGTTAACATTGATAGAATAAATTAAAATTCATAATATCCATATCTAGTATGGAATGATGTCTTTAGAATGTCTTCATCCCTTATATTCAACAGATGGTACCTCGACCTAAATTCAACCTTAGAAAAATATTATTCCCCTGGAGATAATAAAAAAAATCATCAATATGTTGAAAATGATACTTGTTCTTAATATTGATGTTATTCAAAGCTCTATAATCAATGAAAAGGATAATTGAACCATATTTATTTTTAATAATAAAAAATGGATCACCCCATGGTGATGTGCTAGGTTGAATGAATCCTTTATCTAGCAACACAAACAATTGATTCCTCAACTCTAAATGTTCAATTTGAGACATTTAATAAGGGGGTTGGAAACTAGATTAGAATTAGGAACTAATTCGACGGTAAATTCCACTTCCTCATCAGGTATAATACCACAAAACTCATCAGAAAAAACATCAATATACTCATTTACCACCAGCACATCAGTAATCTAAACTGTTCCTTTCATTTAAAAAATATGTGAAAGATAAAATTCATTTCCATATTTTAATTGTTTCTCAGCTTCATGATATGTTATCAATGACCAGGGTTAGTTCCTGTACATAAAATTAAACTCTTTTTAAAAAACATCTTCTTTATCTCCACATTCTTTCTTAGCATGGAAAATAGAAATACAATCCATACCCAAAATAACATCAAAATCTACTAAAGGAAAACATTGTTTTCATGTAAATTATTTCCATAGACTAGGATAAGAAGAGCCTTATATTTATTGTTTCTTGAACAATTCCCCTAGGTGTTTTTACCATAAGTTATAGATTCATTTCTCAAGATTAAATTTCCAATTTAATAGAAAGTTTTCTAAAATGAAAGATTGTGCTGACACTGATTCAAAAAATTCATTGGCATAATCTGAAAAAAAATATACCTTATACAACTTCATTTTATGGCCCAATATTTTCTAAATTAGTTGAAAAGGATTTCACCACATCTTTACGCTTATACTCTAGTTGCTTCCCATCATTTAAGTTTTCAATCAGACACCCATTTTCATAATGACCCAACTCATTGCAGTTATAACATTTTACCATTGGATTTTCATTTCTTATATGATCATTTACCTTTCAGTCACAAACAATATGACCAACCTTTCCACATCAGAATCACTTCCTAGACTTGGAGATTCATTCTTTCGGATGATTTTTACTGAATTTCTCATAAGATGGAAATTTAGTTTTCTTACCTTCAAACATGTATGATTAATACTTTCCTACTACTTGCCAACTAGACCTCCTTCTTGATCTCATGGAACATATGATCATTGGAAAACTGCATTTATACCTTCTCAACACATCATATAAGTTTCTCATAGCTTTTGAACTCACATGAAGCTAATTCTCTTTGATATCTTGGATTCATCTCTATGTAAAAACTATTTATCTTACTATCAATATCCTAGATAAAATTTGGGAGAAACCATTCCGAAAGAGTAAAATTTTCTTCATTTTCAGCCATTGAATGTTCATCTTTTTTTCTCAATTCAATTAATTGCTTTTCCATCCTATGTCGAATTACCCTAGGAAAATATTTCTCAAGGAAGATATTCTTAAATTCATCGAATTACATTATATCAATCTCTTAACTTCCTCTGATATTTTTAACCACATACCACCAATTATTGAATTCACCATCCAAATGATAAACAACAGGACTAACCTTTTGATTGTATGAACTCCCCATTACATCACAAATATTTTCTAGTGCTTTAATCCACACTTATGCTTCCACAATGACAGATGACCCTCTGAATAATGGGGGACACTACTTTATGAAATGATCCACTAATAACATATTACACCGTGGTTGATCTAGTTGATCTCGTGTATCGACACCACAATAATTTATCACCGAATTCAATAGATCTATCACTACAACAAACTATTCAGTTTTGATTCTGACCATATCTGGATGCTAATTTGGAAGGTTTCATTCCTCTTGATGCCTTCCCATCACAACTTCCCTCTTTCCTCTAAGGAAACCCATTTCAAAAATACATATCTTAGATGAAGCAACATGGTAATCTTAAAATTATATAAAATTTTAACTTGACCATTGTTTAAAGTCTTTCAAAGGTAAGTTATTAATATTACTATAACCTCTAATGTTATCTAAACTGTCCTTTGATACCAACAGTAAGGACCTGACATTAAACATTACATAATATTGATTTATGTTAAGAATTATAATTTATTTCACATTTAGGATCTTTTTTAGGTTTATAACTTTATATAATTAGGTCGTAACTCATACATAAAAAACCATATAAATACAAGATGGACACTTCCAACAGTATCCATTTTTTTCTTAAAAAAACATTAAAATGAAACATGGTTTCTTTTTATGATTAAACATAACTATTACTTGATACCATCCTTGACTCTATTCTCCCTTAAATCCTATTGAAAACATTTCAAAACTTGCGATGATCACAAAAATATCAGTAAGGGATACCAAAATAAGGAAAATTGTTAGTCTTGAAAAAAACATGTAGACCATGAATACTTCATAATGTAATAATTTTCACCTTAAAGAAGTAGTAAATACTTTTATTGGATTATAATATCACTGATTAGCTTTTATGTAATCCAAATATTACCATAAAACCCATATAATTAACATATAACATATTAAAGTAATTTGAGATGTACTTAAATGTAATAAGCATATAGTTGGCTTTCATACATATCAGTCTTATAAATAAAATAGTCAGGCGGCTAACTTAAAAACACAATTCATTTGAAGTTATAACATAACCACCTATACTTGGTTTATCATGGAACCACCTATATTTGGTTTATCATGCAAACACCTCTCAAATGTCCAGGTACCATTATGTAATCATAACACATGGAAGACTGCAATTATCAACATTTCAATCATAAAATTTTATTTGAAATCACAAGAAATAATTTAAAGATATTGGAATAATAAATACATTACCAAACCATATTCAATATCAAAACACCCATAAAATTGAATAATTTATTTTTTTCATTAAAAAACATTAAGGCTTGTAGAGGAAAGCAAACATCAACTAACGATTAAGGTGACGTAGAGGTTGTTGTTGCCACGTATGTTAAAAAATTTCTTTTTTTTTTGTTTTTTAAAATTATTAATATACAAATATTCATTTTGAATACATTATAATGAAATTAAAATTCAAATGGGTTTCTTTTACACCTTATAAAAGATGGTGGTGTATAACTTGAAAATATGCCTCAATGAAAGGAGATTGAGATGAAGTCCCTTACCTCGAGTCTGATTTGTCTCATATGTTCTTTATATTACTGAATAATAAATTTAGGATAATTTATAATTTCTTACGAACCATTTTAACATTTTTTATTCCCTTTATGTCACTTATTTGTAATTTTATAACAATTAATTATTTATTTAAGTTCACGTTAGACGTTTTGTCAATATTCGGAACATCAGTTCAAAAATGAACTTGGTATGATGTAAATTGTCCATGTGGTCATAAGTCCATCATCTATAGAATAATATTCATGGTTTTATGATATATTTTATACATTAGTTGTACTTTTAATTCAAAACAGTATTTTTTGTTATGAAAAATGAACAATGTTATAATCCTAGAGACGGTATGTTGTACATACGCATGAGTAATGTTTTCATTTTTCATATATCATTATGAAAATATGGTAATTATAATTTTATCTTTATAGAAGGATCATATGAAAATTAATATCATATTTATAATTAAAATATACTTATATATATCATAAAAGTGATGTAGTGAATAAAAACAAATCACATCACTTCATAGACATGATAGTCTACACAAACGCACGAATGATGATATCATTTTTATGTGATTGAAAGTAGGAACATAATTGGTATATAATTGTATTATAATAATTAATATTTCATTAATATCACATATTAAAAATAATTTCATCATTATAACCAGTAATGATAGAGAGTTATGGAACAAAGAATTATATCAGTTTGTGGAGATGATAGTTCACGTGTACACACAAATGATTAATTCATTTACCAATTGATGGAAGTGGAAATATATTTAGGTGATGATATTATCATAAAAACATCCCAGTATATTTATTATACAACAGTTATTATATGATCAAGTATTGAGGATATTTTAATGAAGTGGAAGAAGAAATAAAAAAGAAATATTTAAAAAAAACATTACCTTTCCTTTGGATGATCACCTTTCTTAACAACTTGACCCATTTAAAAAGGTTGTTCTAAAAAAATAAGGCCTCGAAAATGTGGGGAGGTAATCTTGGAAGGGTTTTAAGTATATATTTTCTAAAAAGGGGTTTAAAGTGTAAGGAGTAGAGAAGAAGTGATCCATTTTATAGGAGAGGTGAGGGACACTCTTGGAATAATTAAAAGTATTAAATTAATATAAATTAAATTTATATTCCAAATGGGTACATGTTGACTTAGTTAGAATATTTGATCAGGATGGGTCTAGATCCGTTCATCCAATAAAAATTATAGATGTTTTTTTATATTCATTAATCCTTATCTTTATGTTTAAACCATTTTAACTCTTACAGTTTTATTAAGTAGTTTACAATTTGAGACTTATAATTATTACCATAACATGTTAAAAGAAAACTTAATGTGTCATTAATGAAATTTTTAGTCTTATTTAATCATTTTGGATGAATCTTATATTTTTTTAGAAATTTTACATTGTTTAATTAAATATTTTATATTTTATGTTTTTGAATTATGTCAATTTTGACACTATTCATTAAATGAGTTTTTTTAAAATCATAAAAACTACATTTCTCCTAGAAAACTACATTAAATTATAAATAACATGTCAAAGTCATCCAAAAAATTTGTGTATGGCATAAAATACTTCAATTTATATTTAATTTATTATTATTAATATCATCTATTTGATTCTTCCTTTAATAAACCAATTACTACATCATCATTGTGTCATAATTAAATTTATTTATTTAAAGATTGAAAATTATAAATAAATTATCATGATGTAGATAATAAGTTTATATTTATAATTAATATATATTGTCTAAGAAATCACTTATATAGAACTGTATTATTTTTTTAGTAATAAGATACATATTTATGACATCTTTGTTTTTTTACATTAAATAAAATGATTTTAATGTCATAATCACACATAAGTAGGTTCCAAAATCCAAAATTTTGTAACAAGTATTGTATTTGTCGAAAATAACTCATTCGATAATATTATGAAAAGTTTTAGGGTAGTTTTATATTATTATATTATTATTTTTACCTTTAATTACCCGATTTACCTTTAACCGTGGTAAATAAAATAATATAGATACTATTCACAACAAATTATTTTGGTCATATTTGATCACATTTTTTATAATTATTAAAACCATATCTGTGAATTTTTAATAATACAATTCATAAAAGTGACTAAAATTAATTTTAAAATTAACCTCGTTGACGAATTGAGGAAATATGTTTTTAAAGTAAAAATGTTCAAAAGTTCCCAAAGTTTTTATATCCAATTTCAATTTGAAATTGATTAAAATGACCAAAATTATATTAAATGATAAAAAAATTAATTATAATTTAAAACCAAATAAAAGGATAACAAAACTATATAAATAAATTATTCAAAAGGCTGTTTTGAATTAAAATACAATATTTTTCACAACTGATTAAAAATGATTATTATCTAAAAAATACTAAAAATTAAACAATAGTAAATTTTGATGGCCCAATTCCAAATAAAATGTTTATTTTGTAATATAAAACCTATAAAATGTTCAAAAACTTGATTTGAAATAGGTTTTCCATCAAAAGGTGGTGAAACTACCTTTTTAAAAAATTTAAGGCCTTTATCCTTAAAATTGGATTTATTTCTATTTTAAGCCCATAAAATTTATTTAAAGAAAGTAAAAAAATTTAATAAAAATGTGTAAACATAATATATTTATCTCTATTAATTATCCCCAATACAATATCAAGACAATAAATACCACTTAAAATAATAATATTAATAATATAATATTTTTCGATATAACTCACCCTTGCGTGCAATGTAAGATTTTAGAGAAACCCATTGTTGTATATAGAGTATAATATCATAAATAACATCATAGTTAATGTAAAATCACTATCTAATTCATAAATATTTATAAATATGAAAATCTATTATTCTGTAATTTTCTAGGATGTTATATTACCCTTACACGATTCACAAGGCATAAAGTATACATGCATCTTGATGGGATTATACATGGTTGTGAGTATGAAGATTAGATGTACTCTACTAGTGATGTCCCCAATTAACATCCACATGTATATAAGTGTATTCATGGAATAATGTACATGTAAACCATAATAACACATGTCAAATAACTGAACTCCAACTCATGATTGATGGGATATAAGTGAGAACTTTACCCACTTTGAATAGTGTTGGAGTGAGATGAGATACCTATAATCTATTATAAATAGAGGTACCAAGAATCTCTGAATATCCCATGAAACATGATGAAATATCTAATTCAAACTTCAATCTAGAAAATCCAAGCTTATAGTGATGCCCAAAATACACATTCATTAATATCCCACTATCAAAGTTCAATAATCCACTGATATCCCTTTCTAGTTTTGGGCATAATATAATTTTCACTTCATATTCTTAGTGTTCATACCAATCCCCCAAATGGTGATCATTATCACCACCCAATTCCCATAGTCACATACTAGGTGTCCCTCCTTTATCTTAGTGATCATCATCACTATACCTTTCCACTTATCAATGGAGGATAAGACTAACATATAGTGTTCAACAACACATCATCGGGTTAATCTTATGTGAACATGATCCCAATGGACTCATCCCCATGAAGAGTGGAATCCTAAAAGACCTAAATCCCCATCCTGATAAACCTTTATCACCAAAATATTCACCTGTGATCAAAATCACCCCAAATGTTCCATGGGAAACCCACATAACCACCATCCATGTATTCCACCAATTCACAATTCAAGAACCCAATAGAGAATCCATTTTGTCCCATAAATAAAATAATAAACTATCTTTGCATCAACCCTCATATATGAGGGTCATTCCAAAAACAAGTTATAATCAAGATTTTCAGTTCTAAATGACCCCCAATGACTTTTTTATGGGAATCAATGATCGAGGCTAGTTCCAACTCCAAGTCTCTCACACAACCATACCCAAACCCACATCAACTCAAAGCGTAAGCACATATATATTAAGAATATATAACTTGGAAATCCATAAATATTACCTGAACATTCTCATTGAATCCCATGCCATGATTTGACCCTGAATTGGAAAAATCACAAAATTAATGAAAAACACCTAAAATATATATTTTAATTAAAAATCTCCATATATGTGAAAAAAATAGAAATAAAATACAATAGACTCCAAGAATTACCTGAGGTTACCCTTGGACAATTTAGTCTATAATAAATTATTGATAATGAATCAAATCACTACTTGGAATGGAGAGTAAGATAAGATAATGGAGGGGATATTAAGCTCCAAACATTTAGGAAATGAGTGATTGTTCCCTCTCACTTATGTTCATTTATGGAATAATTTAATTAATTAATTAATCTCATAAATTTAATAAATATAAGATATGAACCAACTAGGTACCCAATCACCTTACAATGGGTACCCACTAGAAATTGGGTACCCATCATATGTCCACATTATGGCCAACAAACCTCAAAAGGCCACCTTCTCCCCTACCATTATGAAAAGGTACTTTTTACTAGAAAACCTAGTACTTGGATCCATATATCATCAAATGAGTGTGATTGAAACTTAGAGTAACTTATTAAAATATACCACAGTGCCTTTTATAGCCTTTTTCACACCTTTAAAATGTCTACATGTAGCTTATTAGGGAACTCTTATACCCAAAACACCCCACCCCAAACATGGGAAATTACAACTACCCCACCATACAAAAACTCTTCCCCAAGCTATGTTTTAGCTATAACATTGATCATGCCTAATGAAAATCAAAACATCCAACAAAAATCATCAATGAAATACTAATAAATTGTTTAATTCACCCATATACACCCAATTACCTTAAAGTGGAAACCCCAATATAATAATTCATTCCATGGGTCCTCCTAAACATAGGAGTCACCTACAATGTCATAATCCAACTATCCTATCCAATATAAGGATGACACTATTCCAACCATCATCTTAGAATATACCTTTTCATTTAATCAGTAGACATTCATCACAAACCACACATATTTCCAAAAAACTCAAATAGTACATTGTTAAACCATTTATACTGACACAAATTATTCACTATCATCCATCATGAAAGAAACAAAACCATATATCCACATTATACTTTTTAGTTTCATTTGACTCATTAGCCTACACAGAGAATTTTACCCCAACCATATGTGACTATCATAAACTAAGACCACCTAATGACTGAACACACTATGATTTCACAATAAAAATCATCCATCTTTCCTATTATTGATCACTCTTTTCATTATCCAAACATTTGGGCACACAAAACAACTACTTTCTTTCTATCCAACTCTTAGTCTTACCTCTGGTACACTAGTTTGGAATGATACATTTCTTATAAATAACTGTGATAATTCCATATAGAATCTCCCTATAAATACCATATTTCCACACACCTAAAACCCATTTGAAAATTAGTCACATTGATCTTGAAAACATCATATCTAACCACACTAGAAACATTTTACAGATGAACCACTCCACAATGTCAATATAGATCCCCTACTCTAATCATCCTATGAGACCACCTTTCATCCCAGATTTTGGCCAACCAATGCTCCTCTTATATGAATGATCAATTAAATTGATAGATTATGAATATATATATATATATATATATATATATATGTTACCCAAATTCTTCTTCACTATCAATTCTTGATTTAATACCTCGAAAAATGAAATCAACTTGAATGTATTTATCTACACCCTAATTTCATCCCAAAAACATTTTATATTGTTGGCCTAATCCCTTTATAATTGAAATGAAAAGTGATATAATTTTATGAACCTATTAGAACAACACATAATAGATTCACTTGAATCTGGTGCATGAAATCCTAGGATGTATCCGCCCTCAATGTCTTAGGAATGGAGTATTCAAAGAAAATCACCTCAAATTATTTCCACTCCATCCCCTCTTACTTACCAATATAAAAAAATATTTCCCACTAGTGTCTTACTATTCATATAAGAATATACATTATAACAATCCATAAAGGTTCATTTTAGTGTATTCGAAAATGAATTGAGTTTTGAAAAGGAATGAACAAAACCCAATTTTATTTTTAAATTATGGATTTGGAATCAGTGTTTGAAATTTCTTTTGAAATTTTTAAATGGAGTTTTATAAGGTTATTTATAAGTTAAAATAACCAAAACATGGTTCCAAGTATTTAAGAAGTTGATATTGGATAGTTGGGGGTTATAATATTCCATTGAGTACTCGATTTGGTGGCACTGGGAACCTGATGAGCATTCAGGGGAGGGGCTCCCTCTGCCTAGAGCCATTAGAAGGATGGTTCTAGGTTCTTGAGTACCCGATATTGCCTATAAATATTTTTATATGGATATTTTTGGAAATTTTAGGCATTTATGTTTTGAAACCCTTTTAGGGTTCATGTCTTTAATTTGGATGAATCTAATGGTATTCTTCCCCTTCTCTCATTTATTACCATCCAAATCCCCCCTTTTATCTATAATAAAATAGGTTGTATTCATTCATCAAATTGACTCATTCTCAAGACTATATTTTCATCTAACCCAACCTCTTTCCCTTTGTCTGATTTTAGTGAATTGTGATATGGGATTTGATTCCAATTCCATTGGATCGTGGTTTAATCAAACTAGGATGTTAGGGATTTGGAGTGGATAAATAATAAAAACCTTCAATAGGTTGAATTCATTGTGGTTTCATGTTTATTAATCAAGGTATGTAACTTCTATAATTTATTTATTAGTTTTTCCTCATTTTTGGGTGGAAATTAATTTAACATTTTATGTCGATTATGAGGAATTTTTTTAAAAGTAGACACATGGATGTGTTGGGTGTGATCTTGACTCTATTTCTCAAGATTTATCACAGATGCAATCTTACAAGGAGTTTTTATTTGATTATTACCAGAAAATTAATTTGGAAATTAAATAAGTTCTACAACATTTATTGATTATAATTGATTAATAACAAATTAAGTGGTTATTGGTAGAACTAGGGCCTTATTTTGATAAATAATTGATAATTGAGAGTTCTATGTGATAATGTATGGGAATAGCTCTATTTCTTGATATAAGTGATTCTTAAACATTTCCCTTTGGTATTTTTCAAGTTTTCGTATAGCATGTGATATATGGGCTTTCCGGTTTTTTGATATTCGCATCAAATTGAAAAGAATCATTTCTATGTGATCTGAATGAGCAGGATGTAAATATATAGGGCCATAAGGGATACATTACCACTAATCCCGAAATCCTCCACTATTTTCTGAATTTCCTGAAGGCCTTATTTTTTTACTGATTTTTGATAACCCCCCTTTCAAGGTATTAGGGGGAACCCTTACAAGGCCCTTAGGATTTAGAGAGTACATTAACCATAGGTTTGGAAACATTACAGGACCCGTAGGTCTTAGGGAAATAATACAGACTGTGACTACTTGAAACTTCCCCTCTCCAGCATCTTTATCGTGATCAGATCTCCATCTTTGCTGGATATTTGGCTAGCTATCCTGTGCAGAGATGCACATGCCCAATACTGATGGAAATGTCCTACCCTCTCATTCTTCCAAATACATTAGCCCTACTCTGGTGAACGCGTCTTTCTCTGGAATCCTCCTCTGGAGTTGGTTCCTTATAGAATATATCTGGGAATCTACATTTCAGGAGTCCCTGAAGGCCATGAGGTGACCTGAAGGCCTTGAGGTGGCCTGAAGGCCTTAATGGTGGCCCGAAAGCCTTACTGAACTGAAGGAGTAGGTGGCCCGAAGGCCTTAAGGACTCCAAACCCAAACCAGTGGCCTAAGGTGAATAGTCCCAACCATTACAGTGCTGAATAATACCTGCTATAGTACTGCTATAGTACCTGCTATAGTTACTGCACTATAAGGCTACAATAATTACTACAATACCTGCTACAGTACTTCTATAGTACCCAGAATTATCCCTCCACCTAGTTTTGAACCTTGTTCTCAAGGATTCACTTTGAGATACCACAACAACTAGGCTGAGGCTCATGTGAAACCCTCAGCTATTGACTTTCATAGTATTGATTAGAAAGTATGGGGAATGTACTATGTGAACTTAGGAGGGGTATAAATTTGGTAAATTAAAATATAATGGAATTTGGATGAGTTCCCTTAGTCTTTTCTATGCATGGATTTTGATTTATTGAGAATGGTTGTCTTAAGAGTATTCTATAACGTCCAAGTTCTGGGTGCTTCCCAAAGGTGCCTTTGTACTTGGTTGGTCACATGGTCTCAAGCACATTTCCCTGAATGCCAAAGGTTGCCGACTAGAAGTGAGGGACTTGGGTGTGATAGTGGGGAAACTATTCCCTCATTGGAAGTGTAACACATTAGAATAATAATAATATACAATAGTGGAAGCAATAATACCATCCAATAAGAAAACAATAGAAGATTAAAAGTAAATAAACTACTAGAGCACATATATAAATATTTCCTATCACATATGTCTTGGAAAGCATCCAAACAAGTCACACTGATGGAAATTCAGCACTAAACCAATGTAAAAATAAAAAAATAAACTCCAGCAGCATCGCAATCCTCAACATGGTCCCATGATTTCTATCTCCACAACCATCAAGTTCCTGAACTAGAAGGGTTCTTTCCATTATCTATACGTACAACAGTATAATATTTTTGGACCCAAAAGAATGACCCAAACAAGGTGTTGTATGAATCCCAGTAGGCAACCACCAAATGATCTGTGGCTAACTGTTAGTGATTATATATAACAGAAAATATGAAAAATGAAGTGATAAACAAAGAATTACTCATAAGAAAACAATCATACAGTTTCAACTACATTCTATACATTTATTAATTATTAAACCAACCATTTAGAAGAAACCCTCTGGGAAATTTATCACAGCCAAACCCCTCTTGTTCAACCAATCATTCATAAGAAACCCTATGGTAAAGTTCTCACAGTCTAACTCATATGGTTCAAATAATTATTTAAAAAATAAAGATATAAGGACCCTCTATGAAATATCACACAGTCTAAACCCTTTGGTCTCATGAAAACAATGCATAGTTAGAAAACAATAGGGTTAAATTTTCTAAATATGCAATACACTAAACTAGAGTATTGGGCACTTTTTTGCACATTTAATGCAAAGAAAACTACAAAAAGGAACAAACCACCTACCTTGAAATTGTATGATCAATATAGTTGAATATAAGCCGTTTATTCGACCTAGAATGGTGTAGATCAACTAAAACATCAAAAATGATCAACCACGAATATCTCACAAAATAAGAGAAATCGGGAAGAGAGGGTCTAGAAGAAGGAAGAACTCACTGAGGTGATTCCAATGCAATCGATGGGGTTTGATTTGGAGAATGAACAACATATCAGGGGATCAGAAAAGATTGGGTTATTCTCGTTGCTATTGGATGAGATGGGGCTAGAAGTAGGTGTTTCTGGATATTTGATGCGACCTCGGTCTGATTTATCAAATAAAAAGAAAAGTACATGGTTTGTTAATTTTATGTACATGTTGGGTACATTTCTTAACCAGCCCCAACTTTAGGCAATCTCCAGGTCACCTCACATGGCCATGTACTTTTCTGTTACATTGTGAGTACACGGCTACCCACGGTTATCAGGTACACAGCGTGTACTCCAAAGTACACGGAATGCACTTATAAAATTTCCAAAATCTCCCCTTTTTCTAAAAAACACCCAAAATTAAGATCCATACCTAAAGTGATGATCCAGGTTCTTAAAAACTTCCACCATAAAAGATATTTATTCCCAAATTTCTCTGACAAGGCGGCAAAAAAGAAGAATCCTCGAACAGCTCCAGCTACTGCATTCACACCTCGACCTCCCTCTCCCAAATCTCGTCCTGAACTCACCCATGATTCCAAAAAACCCATACTAGAGGAACAAAATTACCATAGAGAACCTTTGTGCTTTGATCAATAATTCGGATAAGATGTTCCTTGAACGATGCTTTCACCTCCAACTTAACCTCTTAAAGATAAAAACATGAGATGAGTCTATAAAGTAACTCCGTAGCTGAGAAATGTAGAAGGCATCATGCATAGACCCGTACCTATGAGGTAACTAAAATCGATAGGCAACCAAAACAAATCTCTCCAAAACTACAAATGGCTTGATGTATCTCGATGAATGCTTTCCCTCCCTTCTAATCCTCCTATGTCCCAACCTTGGCATGACACATAGGAAAACCTGTTCTCCAACTTTGAACTCTAGAGGCCATCTATATCTATTAGTATAAGACTTCTAATATGAATATAAAATATCCATCCACTTCTGTATCAACTCCACCTACTCATTGGTCTCTGGGACAGGATGAGGTCCCCGCATAGATGCCACTCTTGCTTCCAGCCAACAAAGGGCTGATCCGCTAGGCCTACCGTACAAATACTCATAAGGTCCCATCTGAATAGTCACCTGAAAACTATTATTGTAGGTAAAATCCATCATAGTTATGTGTTTCTCCCATGATTATCCAAAATCTAGGACACATGATCAAATCATGTCCCCTACCACCCGAATCGTACACTCAGATATGCCATATGTCTTGCGATGGTAAGCTGTACTCAGAAGTACCTCTGTACCCAATGGCCTCTATAGAACCTGCCAGACCCAAGAAGTAAAATGGGCATCCCTATCTAAAACGATGGAGTGAAGAACTCCATGTAAACATACAATCTATTAGATGTACAATATTCCAATCTCATTAACACGGATTGTTTCCTTGATCGGTAATAAGTGAGCAACCTTCGTGAGTTTATCAATGACAACCCAAACTGCATCATTTGAACAAGGTGACCTCGGTAAACCTATCACGAAGTCCATCACAACATCATTCCACTTCCACTTGGGAGTGAGAAACTGCTTCAAAATACCTACAATTCACTAATGATCCACATTAACCTACTGATAGGTGGAACATATCATGAAAAAACCAGAAACATCTCTCCCTATACGAGGCCACCAATATTGAAAGTGAAGATCTCAATACATCTTGGTGACACCAAAATTAACTTCCCAAACCGAGGAATGAAAATCCTACAAAATCACCTCGCATATGTCTGCTGACAGACACACGTGCCCATGAAAACACAAGATCTCATCCTCACCTACAATCCATCAAGGAATAGGGACCTCTCTGGACACACTCTCTTGTAGAACCAGGTCTTCAGAATCTGATAGCTGCCTCATTCGCACTCAATCAAGTAGAGTAGAGGTAATAGTTATAGAAGAAGGAAATGTCTTCCCCTTTCTGTCGTGCACCTGCAAATTCCTCTAAGAGAACAAGACCAAAAGATGAATCTCACTACTGGCCTCTTGAACTGCCTGTATCAGAGTCCTCCTCCTCAATGCCTCAGCCATTGCATTGCCTTTCCCAAGCATGTTGGGTATCTCAAATTGAAAGGATTGAAGGTACTCATCCCACCTTCACCATCATAAATTCTTGTCACTCTTGGTAAAGATATACATGAGATGTTTGTGGTCAGTGTACATCAAAAAATGCTCCCCCAAAAGGTAATTTCTCCAACCGCACAAGGCATGAACAACTACTGCCAACTCAAGATCGTGCATTGGGTAATTCTTCTCATGTGGCCTCAACTACCAAGACCCGTACGCAACTATGCCGCCCCCTTGAATAAACACTACTCCTAGGTCGATACATAATGCATCACAGTAAATAGTATAGATCTTACCCAGCTCTGAAAAAACTAGTACTGGTGCTGAAGTCAACCTCACTTTCATCTCCTTGAAGACAGAATCGTAGGAATCTGTACAGAAGTACTTCACACCCTTCTTAGTCAGGCACTTTAGTGGTGCTTCTAAGCATGAAAATTCTTATATAAAACATATGTAGTAACCAGATATCCCTAGAAAAATCCATACCTCAAATACATTCTTCGGATGCTCTCAGGAAACTATTGCTTTCACTTTCTCTAGGTCTACTGATACTCCTGTAACTACTAGAAATTGGAGCAATAGTGATCACCATTAGTTGTTTCTATTGGTCTTTAGAGACCGCCTTGAGACCGCCAATGGTGGTCACATTTGTCCAATCACTACAGGGTTGCAGTGACCACCAATGGCAGTCTCTGTAGGTGATCTATCTCTTGGATAAATAATGATCACTATTGGGTCAAGATATAGCTACTGCCAATGTTGGTTGCTATAGGTGGCCTTAAAATCAACCTAAAGCAACCTCTAATGGTGGTCGCTGGGCTCTGAAAAAAATCCAGCCATTAGTGACCACTATAAGTGGTCGCTAAACATGGATTTTTATTAAAATTACAATACTAATTCTCAGACATCATAAAACGAGCTAAAATTAGGATATAACCGTTTGAAATAGCATAAAAACCAGGATCTTAAAAAACAATAAATGAATTACATACTTATTCACATATCCATTGATCCCAACCGCTACAATCCATTCCAATATTTTTCTTCAATAAACATACAATAAGATAAAAAAGAAATATCTAAACAAAGAAAATGAAAATTGGACATATTTATTCATTTAGTATATATATATATATAATAATCAAATTAGGATATTAGTCTGTTAGGCCGTTATTCTATTTGGGAATTTTTCCAATTGGCCAGTATCCATTTAGCCAATTGTCCATTAGTCCATTCGGTCATTAGGACCATAGGCTAATATTCTATTAGGACAATAGCCTAATAGGTCATTAGGTGAATAGGACATTAGTTAATTAAGACAGTAGACCATTTGGCCAACTTTTCATTAGGACGTTGGGACGTTGTTAGGCCATTGAGCCATTTTTAGGCCATTGGGTTATTATTAGGATGTTGGTCCATTTTTAGGCCATTGTTAGGCTGTTGGACCATTGGGCCATTGTTAGGCCATTGGGACATTGTCAGGCTGTTGGGTCGTTGTTAGGCTGTTGGGCCGTTGTTAGGCCATTGGGCCATTGTACGACCATTGGGATGTTCGGTTGTTCAGACATTAGGGAATTAGGGAATTAGGGCATTGGGGCGCTAGGGAATTATGGTGTTTTTCCATTAGGGCGTTAGGCCGTTAGGGCATTTGGACATTTGTAAATTGGTGAATTTGGCCAATTGTCTAAGTCTTTATTTAGCCAATTGTCCATTAGGAAAATAGTATAATATTTCATTTGGATATTTGGTCATTATTCCAACAGGCTAATATTCCACTAGTCCAATAGAACATTAGGAAATTAAGAAATTAGGTAATTAGGAAATTAGTACATTTGTCCATTTTTTCATTCTATTATTAGGCCATTAGGGTATTGGGACAATAGGGAAATTGGGCGTTAGGGAATTAGGCCATTAAGGAATTAAAAAATTAGGCCATTTGGGAAATTTTCCAATTATCCAAGTCTCCATTTAGCCAATTGGACATTAGGAAAATTCTGAAATTAGTCCATGAGACTCACTACTCTACTCTAGTAGGGACCCACTATGTTGCTCGTATGCGATGAGGTGGTTTGAAAAGAGGTTTGGAAAACCATTTAGCTGCTTTCTCTCGAAATTATACTATATAGAGTAAAGTCAAGTACTGAATATCCCCCCTAGATAGCACCCCTCTCAACCCCCTATATCCCCCAAAATTTCCCACCCACAGACAGCCCCCCACATACTCACCCAAGACAACCCCCCACCCATGGACATCCCCCACTCCCAACCCCCTGGACAGCACCCCCCTCCCCACCCCCGGATGACACCCCACCCCCGAAAAAACCTCCCACCCTCGTATATCCCTCACTCCAACCCCCACCCTCGGACAGCCCCCTCACCACCCTCAGACTCCCCCACCCCAAACAACTCCCACTCCAATACCCCAGATAGCCACCACCCTGAATAGTTGCACCTCTACATCCTGAATACCCCCCCCCCCCCCCGCAAAAAACTCCCCCCGGACAACCCCCCTCCCCACTCACCCCGGACTTCACCCAACCCTAGACAACCCCCACTCCCACCCACCTAGATATCCCCCCCCAAAACCCACGTGGGATATCGCCCCCCAACCCAGACAACCCCAACACCCCCACCACACCAACGAAAAGCCCCCCCCACTCATCCCGGACAGGCTCCATCCCTGCAACCCCCAGAAAACCCCCCACTCTCCCCGAACATCCCCCAACCCCCAGAAAACCCCCACTCCCAGACCCCACATGGAGATCACCCCCTCCCCCAAAAAACTCCCCCATGACAGCCCCTACCTCCGGAAAACCCCCACTCCCAACCCCCCAGACATACCACACCCCCCTCGGACATCCCCCACCTTCGGACAACTCCCACTCCCCTGGACAACCCCACTACCCCCGGATAGCCCCCCACCCCCTATCCCCCCGAACAACACCCCCCCCCCCCCCCGAACTACCCCCTCTACACCTTGAATAAACCCCACACACACACTCGCCCTGGAAAACCCCCAACCCATCCACATCCGGACATCCCCCACTCCCCCGGACAAACCCCCCCCCCCCCCACCCCACTCCCAACCCCCCCAAACAGCCCACACTCCCCCTCCGGACAGCCCCCTCCACACCTTGAACAGACCCCCCCCCCCCACACCCCGGACAGCCCACAACCCCCACCACATGACATCCCCCCCAAAAAAACTCCCTCGGGACAGCCCCCACCCCGAACATCCCCACTCCCCCCCCAAACAACCCCCCACTCACCCCATACAACCCCCACCCCCACTCCCGGATAGCCCCCCCACTCACACAAGATAGCCCCCACCCATGGACAACCTCCACTCCCTCCTTGGACATCACCCCCCCAAAACTCCCCCGGGATAGCCCCCCCACCCCCTGGACAGCCCCCCTCCACAACATGAATAATGCCCCTGGACAACACCCCCCACCCCCCAAAAAACTCCCCTCGAACAGCCCCCCCCCCACACACACACACTCACCCCAGACATCCCCCACCCCCTAAGGACTGATATTAAATTTATAGATCCCATAGTGTAGCGGAGTGGTCAACCAGGGTCTTCTCTAAGGATTACTAGTATTAAATTTATTTGAATTCCATTTTATAATTTTATTTTTGTATTTTTATGTTTCAGATATTTATAAGTATAATAGAACATGAAGTTTAGTTGTGTATGGTGAAAGGAAGAGAATGAAAATACATGTATGATAATCTATCCTTGATTGAAAATAATTGATATATCCAAGGTGTAATGACCCATTTCCTTATAATATGTGAACATCATGAGAAATTTGAAATTTTTTATCCCAGAGAGGGATTCATTTTGAGAATCATGATTCATATCAGAATTACATGGATTGGAAAATCTTGGAGGTATTTTTGATATGGATATAGGAATCAGAGGTGTTATGGGTACTTATTTTGAAAATAAAGTAGGGTTGGGGAGGTACTATAGTTAAAATTGTAGAAGTAGGAACCTACCCACCTGGACAGCCCCCCCATTAGGCCAATAGGACATTAGGTAATTAGGACATTAGTCTATTTGGCCAATTTTTCCATTGGGTCATTAGGACATTGGGATGTTGGGGCGTTAGGCTGTTGGGGTGTTAGGTTGTTAGTTCATTCATCCATTGGGGCATCGGGCCATTGGGGAGTTAGGTCGTTGGGTCATTCAGTCATTGGGGCATTGGGTCATTGGGGTGTTAGGCCATTGGGGCGTTAGGCCATTGGGGCAATACGCCATTTAGGCTATTGGGGCGTTTGGCCATTTGGTCCATTGGGCTATTCATACATTCGTCTATTTGGCCAATAGGTCAGCAGGCCATTCTTCCCTTAGGAGAATAGGCCATTATGCCATTAGTCTATAAGGCCATTGGGACATTAGGCCATTGGGCAACCTAGCCTAATTCCTATCCTCTAATGGGGATTCTATGAAATTATCTATCACAATAAATTATCCATTTACTAATCATACTATTAAAATTAAAAAAAAATTCGTTTTTTTAAAATATAAATTATTATAATCTCAAAAAATTCTACATTTAATGTCTAAATCAATATCTAACATTAATTTAATAACAAATATAAAAGAAACAAACCTCGTGAATATGCTGTATCATATGTGGTCATGGCTGTTACCTCCATCTGGTGTGCCAGGGGACTACAATAAATAAAAATTATATATATTTTAATAATAAAAATAATAGAAAGTAGATAAATAAATTCAGAACAAACCTGCTTCGTATGATCCCCTACACCATCACCTGGACACACATATTCCCACAGTGTTCTAACCTCAGCGATCAATTGAACATTTACCTCCTCAGAAGTGCGTAACCGTGCCTCGCAATCTGACGGTTTCTATGTCATCTAAGTAATAGTAGGACTGAAAACCTCAAAATATGATACTGTAGAATGAGGAATTACCGTTCCATAGGTCAAACTATATCCATGCTCGTCACGACCAATAATGAGATGAAATATCTCATCTCTTTGCATTGAAAGCTGTCACTGGTCCTCTGGAAGCTGTTCTAACTTAGCATCAAATTAAGCCTCTGTAACATTTAAATTCATATACATATATATGTTTCTATACATATACATTTACGTGTTGGTAATGAGTAAAAGAACTTACTATAAGAGCTGCAGCCACTGGATCATTTCGATCACGAGTTCTTATCCACACCAACATTTTATCAGTCGGTGCACCTTGCTCCCATTTCTGTATACCAATAAAATATAAAAATATAATAGAGAACCATATTAAATAATAAAATAAATAATGATAATTAATTACATCATGTAAGATATGAGACACATGATGAGTTTCGAGCCTGTGAGGTAGTCCCTACAATGCTCGATTCTTGGAATAGCGTGCTCACACCTCTTACATTCAATTAATTCAAATTCTAAAAAAACTATAATGTCACACATTCTTGAAAATATATATAACTAAATAAATATACTAACTGAAATGGCCTTAATAGACCAATATTCAACTATGTTGTGCCACTGATATGAGAGTGTAGATACTTGGGTTTTGGGCATTTCATAATTTGGGAAATTTCTATGAATAATTCCAGAGCTGGGCGCGAAGATGACATGCGACTCTGAGGCCCGGTGTTCTTGGAATAAATTTTATAAAAATATTAAGTAATTTTATACTTTGCACATGGTGGGGGTGTGTTATCTCATAAATGGTAGCTCAGACCGAGAATCTGAGGGAAAATTTGTGTTCGGAGCATGTTGTTTACCCTAGGCGGGGTATAAACTTTGCGGGCATGGGCCTGCTGTGAGAAAAGCCACCAGGGGCATTTTTGTAAATAAAGTTAAAAGTTACATTATGAGCATCGGCTCGAATAACTCCTGAATGGAGTCTCAGATCGCAATTATGAGTTAACTATTGCATTCAGAACGACGTGTTTACCTTAGGCGTGACATAATTTTAGTCGGTGTCGGGTGCCGGGTCGGAGGCGTGTTGCAGCGGATGTCCGTTTTTATCGTCGGTCGTCAGCGGATCGAGCTCCAGTGCATCGTAGGCGTCGTTCTGCACCCGATGCTTCAACATTTTTCACATGAGGTAGGCGATTTGAGTTTTAACCCCTGATCCCATTTCTGTTGTGTTTTTCTTCATTTTGAATCTGTAGCAGTGTAGAAGGGGTCCCAAGGGTTGTGCAGGCACCTACGGATCAGAAAAGGGACCACTGGGGTGGTCCCGACGGTCCACGGAAGCCTTTCTTGTGGGGGGGCGGCCAACCACAGCTGTCCGGTGCGGCAATGCGATGAAGGCCTCTTGAGGTGTCGTGGTGCGCCGCCCAACGTGGTGGAGGGCCGCGGTCCCACTGCAGGGCGGGCCGTCAAGGTGGGGCCGGTCCGACCCAGTCTTCATCTGAGGGTTCTTTAAATCCCCGCAGTTTGCTAACCGGGTTTCTATTTCATGTGATGTATATGGCGACATGAACCTGAAAATAAGACGAATCCTTTGAGGTGGGTTTGGGAGTTTAAAGTTTTGGTATCATGGCCCGGGAGCTTGAAACGTCGAATAAAATATTAATATTTTATTATTATTCGACTTCGGGCAGTTGTATCTTCTACCCGGAGCGTCCACATGATGTTCCATAAGTGGGGTTGAGACCCTGATGTAACAATGGACTTTTCTTGATGATTTTTAAGTGTTCTAACCAAGAATAGTGTGTGGCCCCCACGCGGCCTGGTTTTTGGCGTTTTCAGAGAAATGTGACTTTTCCGCCTGGTGTCCATTTGGGATGATCGAGTAGTCGATCCCATGTATTTTTTCCGAGGGGATCACATTGGTATGATCCTCTTGACGAGTTTCAAGATTGTAGTGTGGGCCCCACATGGGCTAGCAATGGTGAATAGTGAATTTTTCACCGGTTGTCCATTTCGGGCAAGTAAACTACCTATCCTGTGTGTTTTTCCATGTGGATCGTGATGGTGGCCTCAGTATCAGCCATGGGGTTGTGAAGGGTGGAGTTGTGGCGGGTCTCTCGAGTAAGTGACATTTGGACTAGCAGGGGTTGAGGGTACTCCCTTGGTTAGTTCCCACGAGGGTTCGTGTGGCATCACAACCTTAGTATGGGTTTGTAATCATCTCTATGGGATGTTTAATCTGTTAGAGTTATGGAATTCCTCCAGTGGGCCCGGAGCAGGATCCTCTAGCATCGTTTCCCTTGATTAGGTTCTTGGTATCATTGTGACCGCTTATCCACTGGAGGTGATCCACTATCTAGTAGGTTAACCCCGTAGGGTTTGTGGCAACATCAGGAATATGATCCCCTATACGGTGGGTCATGTTCAATAGGGTTGTGTCATCGTCGGGTACATGATCCCCTACTCATCATGAGGATTATTGTAAGGTTGCGGTATCATTGGTTATACGATCCCCTACTTAGCACGTGGTTTCTGTAGGGTTGCAGCATCGTTAGTTCTATCCCCTACAGCGCGAGATGTAACAAATATTGTCTTGGTATCATCGTGACTATCATGACATGGGTGATGATCCTCTATCTGAGTAACATGTTTCTGACGAGCGCCAGATCGGGTTGTGGTATCCCCCATCAGATCCTGGGAGTGATCCCCTATCTGTGAGATCTACGAATTCCAGATCAGGTTGTGGTATTACCCAGCGGACCCTGGGAGTGATCCCCTTTCTGTGTGATCTTCGTATACTAGTGTGGGTTCTGGTATCCCTTAGAGGACCCTAGGAACGATCCCCTATCCGAGGAGTTTGGTGTTTTAGCTGTTTCTGCGTGACTTTCTTAGTGATGATATCCGAAGAGCGTGATCTCTCAAGTGATCGTCTGAAGAGTTTCTGTGGGAACTGATGAAGTGTATCTCTCGGACGATTGTCATCTGGGATGACATTGATTGTGGAGTGTGCCCTCCTGGTTGTGAACCGGTGCTAGTGATGAGGTCGGTACCTCATGTGGCTTGGTGCGTGAGTTGAGTATAACTGGATTGTTCATGGTGCATGTATGGGAATACACCTGATTTGAGCTTACTAGTTTTGTTTAGCCGAGGATGGTCACGAGATGTAGTTTCTCTCTCATATGAGTTCCCTCTGGCTAGTATGAGCAGACTGTTGCCTTTTGAATTGCTGTCTTTTGTTTTGGTTTATTGGGGTGCCTACTGAGTATTGTTATACTCACCCTTGTACGGGCTTTTCCGGCACATGTTTGTGTCTTGTGAAGACCACAAGCCTTTCGATGGTGTCTTAGGAGGACCTAGAGAAGGAAGAGCTTAGTGAGTGGGACTGACCATGGAGTCTTACCAGAGTTGTGCTGAGGAGCTTACCTGTAGGTGTTTTTGGAAGTTTTTTCCCTCCATCTGAGCAGGTTGGACACTTTTTTAGTTTTCCTTTGGTGGGCCCTATTTTCCCTTCCTGTACTACGGTTGCACTCTAGTTTGGGATAAATGTATGCATGAATTTTCTATTCATCTTTATATATCTCAGCACTGTTTCATGAAGGTGTATATGGGTGCGTGTGTATTGTTACCTTAGTCTAATTCCTCCCTTGTGTGTGATAGCCTGCTCGGCGCTAGTCGCAAACCCCAGGCCTATTGGAGGTGGGCTTGGGGAGTTATGGATCAGCCCTGTTGGGTCATGTCGTGATAGAGTGGTATCAGAGGAGGTTCCACCTTTGGGATCTTAGAGCATATATGGTCTAGATTTGTGTTTGGTTTGGGTTGCACAGCGGCAGTGTTCGGATGTTTCGAGTTCGGTTTTCAGGCCAGGGACTCCAGTGTTAGTGCGGCGGCTGACGTATCCATTAACGAGGACTCTGACAACCTTCCTTTCGACTCCGGATGTTTGGACACTAGTCACAGGGACATAATGGGACATGCATCATATAGGACTGGGTTTTGGGTTTTTCTTTGTCATTCTTGAGTCATCTCTCCATATATACTCTTTGACCATGGTGAATATTTATTGTATTTCAGGATTCCTCCATGAAGATAGCTAGCGAGGGTTCCACAGTGGGATTGTGGTGATGATTCGCCCCATGTAGATGTTGTGGACCAGGGCACAGATTCTGAGGCTAGACCTCCAGGTGGTCTGCCAGATGAGCCACCACCTGTCGAGTAGCTGGCTGTGCCGACAGTGTAGGATGAGGATGCGCGCAGACTGAGTGTGATGCACAAGTTCCAAAGGTAGTGACCTTTGAGGATTTGGGGTGATCCAGACCCTCAGGCAGCTGATGTTGGCTCGAAGCGGTCACCCGAGTTTTCTACCTGGTGAGGACACTCCCAGATCAGATGGTGGTCCTAGCAGCGAGCCTTCTACATGGTTCAGCCGAGTGATGGTGGACTTTGGTGACACAGTCCCACGATGAGGAGATGCTCACGTGGGCAGAGTTTGAGCAGCTCTTTAGAAAATAGTTTTATCTGGTGATGCTGAGGTCAGTGTGGATTTAGGAGCTTCTGCAGCTTTGGCAGGAGGGCATGATCGTGTTGGAGTACTCTGTTAGGTTTATAGACTTGTCGCGCTACTCCCTAGATATGGTTTGAGACCCGTTATTTAGGGATCAGACCTTCGAGCAGGGCCTAAGCAGAGAAATCTGGGCAAGTGTGGTTTCCAGGTGTCTTCCCACCTATGCTGGAGTGCTGGAGCGAGCCTTGGTGGTGGAGAGCTTTCTGGCTGAGCAGATTCAGCCCATCTATGTTGGGCACGTGGCAGCAGATACATCGACAACTGGTAGTTGGCGGCCGGTGCATGGTTCTGGACATGGCTGAAATTTTAGGAGGCGACCCCTAGATGGAGGATCTGAGGCTCAGGGCTCAGTGTGCTTGCATGCGAATTTTGGTCAGCCGTAGGAGAGGCGGTGTTACGCTTGTAACAGTCAGGGGAATCATGCTAGAGATTTTCCGACCCGTAGTGCTGCTGAGAGGGAGTCGATCAATAGACCACCTTGGTGGAGGTAGCATCTCGAGCAAGGAGGTCCATATGGCGATAGACGTGTCGACGGAGCTCGGGAAGCAGCGGGAGGTGGTAGGCGGAATCATTTTCCACCACCACCACCCCCAGGTGGTATACGCCAAGCTCAGGGAGCTGGGGGATGAGGGTGAGGTCAACTGCATGCCCTAGAGGTTATTGACCCAGAGGCTCCGTGGATGGATAGAGGTATTCCATGTGTCTTATTAGCTTCCTGTAGTAGTTTTTATAGACACTTCTTAGTAGTACACTTTTCTTTCTGTTGCATTATTGAGGTTTGTTCATGGTATTAGTAAGACCCTGTGTGGTTTTTGTTTAGTGTGCTTCAAATGCGTGAGGAAGATGGATCTTTTCCCCACCGAGATGCGTTTTTAGGATGCGATAAAAACCATGCAGGCAAGTCAGTGCTTCCCAAAGAAGATAGTGTTGATGTGTGGTGGATGAGTCCCTCTGACTTATGTGTTCAGGCATGGGTGTTTGTTGGAAAAATCGCTGGTGTTGGTGACCCAGTTGAGAGTTCAGTTGCTTTTCTTATGCTTATGGCCTTTCTGGGATGAAAAGTTCTAAGGTGGGGAGGATGTGGCGACTCGGGTTTTGGCCCTATTAGAATTTGGGATATTTCTATTAAAAATTCCAGATCTGGGCGTGAAGACAGCGTGTGATTTCGAGGCTCGGTGTTCCCGGAATAAATTTTATAAAAATATTAAGCCTTTTTATACTATGCACGTACCGAGTGTGTGTTGTCTTCTAAAAGGTAGCTCAGAATGGTAATATGAGGGCGCAGTTTCATCCGGAGTGTGCCGTTTACCCTAGGTGGGGTGTAAACATTGCGGGCACAGGCCTACAGTGAGAAAATCCACCAGGGGCGTTTTCATAAATAAAGGGAAATGTTTCTTTATGAGCGTCTGCTCGAATAACTCATGAACAGAGTCTCAAATTGCAATTCTGAGTTTTCCGTTACATTCAGAACACCATGTTTACCCTAGGCACGACATAATTTTAGTAGGCATCGGGTCCCGGGTCAGAGGCGTGTTGTCGGGGAGTTAGGATGAAGTTTTTATTTAAAATAAAAATAAAAATCAATCAAACCTATTCCCCCATATCCCTTCTACCACATGACGACCCTCCCTCCTCCCTCCGTTTATTCGCCGAATCGAGCCGTGAACATCCATTTTCAGCGCCGATTGTCAGCGGATTGAGCTCCAGTGCGTCCCAGGCCTCGTTCAGCACCCGAAGATTCGGCATTTTGCCTGCGAGGTTGGTGATTTGTGTTTTAACCCCTGATCTATTTTTTGCTGCATTTTTTCTCAATTTTTAATCTGTAGTAGTGTAGAAGGGGTCGCAAGGGTCACGTGGGCACCTCCAGATCGAATAACGGACCAATAGGGTAGTCCCAGCGGTTTGCGGAAGCCTCGCCGGCGTGACACCAGTGTAGCGGCGGCCGCCTGAGGGGCGACAGCTTGCCGCCCAACATGGCGGAGGGCCATAGTCCCGCAGTAGGGTAGGTTGTAGTGCGTAGGAGGGCCGCAGGCTGGGATGGGCCGGCGGTGGCGGCGGCCAGGCCGGTTCCGGCCGGCCGGACCGACCCGGTGGGGCCGGTCCCGCCCAGTCTTCGTTCGGGGGTTCTTTAAACCCCCAAAGTTTGCTAACCAGGTGTCTGTTTCGCATGCCGTCTATGGCGACATGACATTGGCGATAATGAGAACCCTTTGAGGTGGGTTTGGGAGTTTAATGTTTCGGGATCGTGGCTTGGGAGCATGAAACGTCGAATAAAATATTAATATTTCATTATTATTCGACTTTGGGCCGTTGTATCTTCTACCCGGAGTGTCCACTTGAATTTATCTCAATGGAGTTGAGAACCTGATGTTACAGTGAACTTTTCTTGATAGTTTTTAGGTGTTCTGATCAAGAACAGGGTGTGGGCCCCACGCGTCCGGGCTTTTGGCATTTTCGGAGAAACACTACTTTTCTGCCGGGTGTCTGTTTGGGACAATCGAGTAGTCGATTCATGTGTTTTTTCGAAGGGGATCATAGTGGAATGATCCGATTGATGAGTTTTGGGATCTTAGTGTCGGCCCCACATGGGCTAGCTACGGTGAAAAGTGCCTTTTACCGGTTGTCTGTTTCGGGTGAGTAAATAGTCTATCTTGCGTGTTTTTTCATGAGGATCACAATGGTGGCCTTGGTATTGACCTTGGAGGTGCGCGGTGTGGCATTGCGACAGGTCTATTGGGTTAGTGACATTTGGACCAGCAATGGTTGAGGTTACTCCCTTGGTTAGTTCCTATGAGTGTTTGTGTGACATCACAACCTTAGTATAGGTTTTTGATCCCCTCGATGGGATGTTTAATATGTTAAAGTTGTGGCATCCCTCTGGTGGGCCCGGAGCGGGATCCTCTAGCATCGTTTCCCTAGATCAGGTTCTTGTTATCGCTATGATCTCTTATCTACAAGTGGTGATCCCATATCTAGCAGTTTAACCCTGTAGGGTTTGTGTCATCATCTTGAATATGATCCCCTATACAGTGGGCCATACTCAGTAGGGTTGTGGCATCACCGGGTATATGATCCCCTACTCAGCATGATTATTATAGTTGGGTTGCCGCATCGATGGTAATACGATCCCCTACTTAGCGCGTGATTGCTGTAGGGTTATGGCATCGTCAGTTCAATCCCCTATAGCGCAAGATGTACCAGATAGGGTTTCGGTATTTTCATGACCGTCGTGACACAGGTGATGATCCTCTATCTAAGTAACATGTTTCTGACAAGCGCCAGATTGTGTTGTGGTATCCACCATCGGATCCTGGGAGTGATCCCCTATCTGTGAGATCTATGAATGATAGATCGGGTTGTGGTATTCCCCAGTGGACCCTGGGAGTGATCCCAGATCTGTGTGATCTTTGTATACCGGTGTGGGTTCTGGTATCCCCTAGTAGACCCTAAGAGCAATCCCCTATATGATGAGTTTGGTGTTTTTTCTGTTTCGGTGTGACATTCTCAGTGATGATATCTGACAAGCGTGATCTCTCGGGTGAGCGTCTGAGGTGTTTGTGTGGGAACCGATGGAGTGTATCTCTCGAATGAGTGTTATATGGGATGATAATGATCGTGGTGTGTGCCCTCCTGGTTGTGAACTGGTGCTGGTGATGAGGTTAGTTCCTCATGTGTCTTGGTGCGTGAGATGAGTATAACTGGATTGGTCATGGTGTATGTATGGTAATACATCTGAGGTGAGCTGATTAGTTGTGTTTATCCAAGGATGGTCATGAGATGGAGTTTCTCTCTCATCTGGGTTCCCTCTGGTTGGGATGAGCGGATCGTTGCCTTTGATTTTCTCTCTTTTGTTTTGGGTTTTTGGGGTGCCTACTGAGTATTGTTATACTCACCCCTGAACGGGATTTTCCCTCACATGTTTGTGTCTTGTGCAGACCACATTCCTTTCGATGGTGTCCCAGGAGGACCCGGAGTAGGCAGAGCCGAGTGAGCGGGACTGACCGTGGAGTCTTACCAGAGCTGTGCCGAGAAGATTACCAGCAGGTGTTTTTGGTAGTGTTTTCCCTCCTTATGAGTAAGTTGGACACTTTTGTAGTTTTCCTTTGGTGGGACATGTTTTTCCCTTCTTGTACTACTATCGCATTCTAGTTTGGGATAGATGTATGCATACATTTTCTATTCAGTTTTATATATCTCTACACTGTCGTATGGAGGTGTATGTGGGTGTGTGTGTATAGGTACCTTAGGATAATTCCTACCTTTTGTGTGATAGCCTACTTGGTGCTAGTCTCCATCCCCTAGATGATAAGAGGCGGGCTTGAGGAGTTACGGCTAGAGCCCCGTTGGGTCGGGTCATGACAGAGAGAACACCTCTCGGGTCTTTTTCCAGAATGTTGGGGGCACCCATGTTTAGTACCCAGTACTCCCTCTTGATTTTTCCTTTAAAATCATTCCACATATTATGACATTTTCCCACACAAACCAGAAAAAACTCATTGGGGAACAATTTTATATTATTATATTTAAGAAAAAAAATCACACATGTTAGTATTTTTAGACATAGAAAAGACACTAAAATGGTCTTCTTACCTGAACTTCCCTCCAAATTCGATCTAATGTATCCTGAGGGATAGAAACCTAGTCACATGTGGTCAATGGAAATCGATGTGGGTCATGTATGATATGACCTAGCTGACAGATAAATTTTGGGGTAGTCAGTCCCAATGGATGAAATCTCTCATCAAATGAAACATCAAAGGTCATGTCAAAATTCTATGATGAAATCCCAGGACCAGGACCACTCTTGTGAGAGGAATAATCGGTCGATTCCAATCCCGTTGAAAACAATTTTATACATAACTTGGAAAATGTGAATATATATATATATATATATATATATTTAGCAATTACCTAAAAAAATAAACACAGTTACATTCAAACATACCTGGACCCTAAGATGTAGATGGCTCAGATGGATGTTGTGGTTGTGCTTCTTGTTCCCCTAACATGCCTTCAGTCTTTGAAAACATTAGTAAATGGACAATCCAATGTGTCAAAAAGATAAATTTGATTGTTTTTTAAAAAATCATACTTGTACAGTTGTAAATAAAAGAAAAAGGGATATAATAATTAGTTGTAAATGGATTTTATAAAATTAGGAACTTAGTAAAACAAAAATAAAATTATATACAAAAAACCCTGTATTTAGAGGGTTCTTTTAACATGAAGTGATTTACTATAGTGGAATATTTTAACTAGTTATTAAACATTCATATAATAAAATACTTCTTAGCTTTTCTAGTAGAAATATCATTCTAATTTTACAGTAAGAAGTTAAAAATTCATTTATCATGGGTATGTGTGGTACCGTACTAGGGTGGTGGTGGTGGTGGGGGGGGAGGGTGTCTAATGGGGGTTGGGATTGTGGGGGGATGGGTTGTGGCTTTCGAAGGGCAGGGGGGTAGTCTAGGGGAAGTTTTGGGTGGTGGGCTGTTCGGAAGGGGGGGTTGGGGGTTGGGGGTGGGGGGTGGGGGGGTTGGGGATGGGGGGGGGGTTTCCATGTGGAAGGGATGTTAATGTAGTGGTGGGAGGGGTTGGGGGGTGGGGTGGGGCTGTCCAGGGGCTGGGGGTAGTCCGAGGGGAGATTTGGGGGTTGGGTTGTCTGGGAGGGGGGTGATTGTCCAAGGGGGTGGGGGGGGGGATGTTCCAGTGGAGGGGCTGTGTCGTTGGGGGTGGGGTTGGGGGCTATCTGGGGGGTGCGGTTGGGTTTTGGAGTGGGGGCTATCTGGGGCTGGGTGTGGGGTGGAGTGGGGGTTGTCCAGGTGGAGGGGGAGGGGTTGTGCAGGTGGGGGTGGGGGGGAGTTTTCTGGGAGGAGTTTTGGAGGGGGGATGTTCAGGAGGGGGGGGGGGGTATCCAGGTGGAGGGGGAGGGGATGTGGGGCGGGGGGTGTCTAGGTGGAGGGGGAGGGGATGTGGGGAAGGGGGTGTCCAGGTGGAGGCGGAGGGGCTGGGGGGCTGTCAAGGGGTTGGGGTGGGGCTGTCCAAGTAGGGGTTTGGAGTGGCGGCTATCTAGGGGGGGATGTCTAGGTGGAGGGGGAGGGGGTGGGGGATTTCTAGGGGATGGGGGGATTTCCTGGAATAGGGGTTAATTTTTACTAATAGTAAATAAAAATTCTTATGTACCAAATTATTTTTTGGCTGTTTTAAACAATTTTCAAAAAAGTCTTTAAACTAAAGAGTGGGAAAACAATTATACCTTTCATTAAACATGAATATCAATCATTTCTCCTTCAACATACACTCTAACCCAATAAATATCTTCTTCCCATTGAACTAAATTATGTTGATCAAGATGTTGGGAAAAAAGGGAACAATCTCTGGATTATGTTGTTCAAATAAAAAACACTCCTCGTCGAGACATCTTCACAACAACTTGCCAACTGGGATTCGAATGCAACGTAACAAAGAATACTTGTTCCTCATGTGGTGTCGAAATGAAAGGTTCGTTATCAACACATTCATTTCTATATAACATATAGTTAAAATTCACTATTATAAACTTATATTGGCTGACTTTATTTCCACGCACTAGATCAACCCTATTACACTTTAACAATTTGTACTTCAACCCGTGTGCATATATAACTTCAATGATCTCTGTCAATTGACCATATTAATAACTAGAATTGAAAAATGGACAACCGATTCCAATGTTTCTTTTTTATCATTTGTCGTCAAAATCATTAATGAAAAATATAAATTTGTTAGCATATATAGCTTTATAACAACGAGCCGTTATAGATAGACCCTCAGATAGTTGGATAAATTCTTCAGTTAGCGTGGGGTCACCTAACTCCCTCAGGTTACGAACCTATATAATTCACATAATTCAATAATTATTTCTGCATAAATAAATTAGAATTATAATTCACTCATAATGAAAATCAATTTATACGTACAAAATCCTTGATCCAATCATGAGATGACGCATAAAGAGATTATTGAATTTGATACTCAGTCGCACAAGACATCTCTTCTTTTAGCTCATTAATGTGTTTCCTAAAAATTATAACACGATGTTTAAATGATCAACTAATGAAAAATACACATGAAAAAGTTGAACAATAAAAGTGATAAGATAATTACTGCATTAATGGTGCAACTGATGAAGTATTTAACAGGATATATCGATGCACTTGTATCCACTTGATGTTTTCCATATCAAATATGGTTCCTTCTACAACTAGACCATCAAGATTCTGAGATGGATTATCTAAATTTTTTTCAACATCCATAAGATATTTTTCAAAAAAAAAAGTAGTACACTCATCCATCAAATAACCATTGGCTATAGATGCCTTCGGATGAACTCTGTTTCGTACAAATCGTTTCAATGTATTCAGATACTGCTCAATTGTATAAATACACCAGAATTGCACTGGACTAGCAGCCATTACATCATCAGTTAGGTTCACGTTCAAGTGAACTATAACATCGAAAAATGGGTGGGGGGGAATAGTTTTTTCAAAGTGACAAAGCGTAAGTACAATTTGGTCATGAAAACATTTAAAATCACTCATTTGTTGATTTCTTAAAAAAATATCTCTAAAAAAATTAATCATCTCAATCACCGGTTGAACAACATTGGGGGATAAACAATAAAAAATTGAAATTGGAATCAATTAATGATGTAGTATGTGATTGTCATGACTTTTCAACCCCTGCAATGTCTTGCTTGTCAGATTTGTACTCTTTGAGATATTTTAAGAGTAACCACTAGGCACATTGATCATATTCAAAATGTAATGAAATTTCTATTTATCCTTAGTAGTCATTTTATACTATGTAGCAGACATACATTCCTTGTTTCCCTCAACTAACTATAAATTCAACTGTTTCCTTAAACCCATTTCTTCCAAATCATGATGTGCATAGACATGGTCCTCTGATTTTCCACTAACACCTAAAATGGTCAACAATATATTATCACAAACATTTTTTTTCAATGTTCACGACATCCAAATTATGCCTTAGCATTATAGTTTTCCAATCGTGGAAATTGTAAAAAATAATTTTCTTTTTCCAATTGTGATTGCTTTGTCTTCCCACACCAAAAATATTAGGTAATGGATGCGCCACTAAATCTTAAAATTCCTGTAATGTGAGTACATTTTCTTCCTCAATCTGTGATAACATTTTGACTCCTATCATGATCTTTTGTATTGGGATGAACTCTCTAGAGCCATCAAATGTCACTCGGTCTTTTTTGAAACTATGATGAGGGGGGAGAAAATGTCTGTTACCCATGTATTTCTATTTTATAGAATGTTTAAGACATATAGATTCTTTACTTTTATTTCAACAAGGGAAGGAAAATTCCCCTTTCATACTCCAACCTGATAAAATTTCATAAGCTGGGAAGTCATTGATTGTCCAAAATAAAGCAGCCTGCAGTTTGAACATTTCATTCATTTCACAGTCATAAGTCATCACACCATCGCCCCAAAAATTCATTCAACTCATCAATCAATGGCTGAAGGTAATCATCAATCTTACCCCCAAAGTTTTAGGTCCATCAACAGTAGGGGAAAGTAATATAAATTGTAACTTCATACAAAGCCATATAGGAAGATTATACGAAACCAACACCACAAGTCATGTGTTATGAGTTGCGCTAACCATAAACTTGAATGGATTGAAACCATCTGCTTCCAACCCCAATCATACATTACGAACATCATTAGAAAAGTTAGGGTGTCTCTTATCGAAATCCTTCCTTGCACGAGAGTCTTCCAGGTGGGATAACATATCACTTTCCTTATTTTTTTCTGCATGAGATCTCATTAAATTAGATTCTCTAGATTAGATAAAAATTCATTTCAACCTTGACTTTAGGAGAAAGTAACACATTTTCTTTACTGCAATCAATTTTACTTATTTCGGAGTCTGAATTTTATGAGTCTTATTTCCCCTATTATTTTTCAACCTGTAAGCACCACATATTGTACAAATATCAAAATGGGTTGTTTCTTTTTTAAACAACATATAGTTTTTTGCCCAAGAATCTATGGTCTCATATATAAAAACTAAGTTTTATGTCAACTTACGAGCATGGTAATATGACTTAGGGATCTTAGCACAAACATGAAGAACCATTTTCAATAACACTAACAACATGTCAAATGATGTGTCTAACCACTAATTAAAAGTCTTCAAATTAAACAACACCATGATAAACGAAAATTTATTTTAAGTAGTATATCCATGATATAATTACGTATTTGCATCATCGAGTACTTCATAAAACCTCCTCGAATTATTATATGCACCAAAGCATAGATTTATCTCACCAGTCTCAACATTCTGGATGTCAATGCCTTTAAGATCCAACCCACGTACCATTTCAGTAATCATTTCATGCATTGGATTAGTCATACTCACATCAACATCCATCTAAACTACATTTGTATTTTGACAATGAATATATTCTTTCCCATGATGAGTCCAACTCTTTTAATTTTTCAGAAATCCATTCAAGTATAGGTGCTCCCTCACAGTATCTCTTGTGAATTGAAATCGGTTTGCATATTTTCTACATGGACAACTAATATATTCACTTTTAAATCCTCCAGTGAACTCAATATAATACATAATTCCCTTAAAATATTCTCTATACATTCGTTTTGGAAGATCAATCCAAATATTATACATAATAATATCTGTATAACAAACTTTTACACAAGACCTCGTATTACTTGCATTTTTCATATCAAATATATTTAAAATAAAGAATATCCAATTGAATGTGGACCATTAATAAAATGAACAATTTATATATTTGAATAATAAACAAGATAATAGATAATGGAATGGAAGTGAAAGCCCATGTCATCGCCACCATGTTGGTATGGAAAATCAAATGATGATTCTATATTCAAGAAACTATATTGAGATTGAATTTGGTCTATTATTCCATTGAGTAAACATTTTTTAGGAAAGGAATAATATAATATACATGCGTTTGTGGTACATGAAAAAATTCATCAAATACCAATCATAAAATGTCATCCTTAGCGACTAAGTTAATTCCTACTGATAAATCAACAAATATAATTTGTGATGAAAGTGCCCAAAATCAATTTGTGATGAACAATCTTCTCAAACTCAGAGAAACTATATCTTTGTACAAATAATTTCTCACTACATCTCTGATTCATACTTCCTTTGTTCCATCAGATGCAGTAATGATTAACCATCAAAGAAGCCAATCAATCTCTAATTTATGGAAAACTAACTAATCCATATCAAGTATAACATCAAATATATAAAATTCCAGAACAAAAAAAATACCCATCTATCTTGACTTAGGTTATCAATAGAGAATATGTGGGACAATGAATGTGATGCCCCATGCTGAATCACAAGGTCCAAGATAGTGTTCCTCATGGCCTCAAGAAGGTATCCTATAATGCAAGATGTTTGTTACTAGTTGTAAGGGTCTGAATGTCATCAGTGGAGAAAATATACCTTTGTTATCAATAAAGAAAATGATAAACAATAACATGATAGAGTCAATAAAAAATGAGGCCTTTTCATTACTTTAATAACAAATGAAACTTCAGCCCCGACCTTAAAAAAGAATCTATAAAAAATGAAAAATCATAATCCATGGTAGGTATCTCAAGTCATATAGTAAAAAGCCAAATACCCCCAAAGTGTTCAGTCAATAAAAGTGTGGAAAATAACAAGAATGTGAAAAAATATTGATACATCACTCTAAATTCCATCCCAATTATACCTCGAAACACCATTCTCCATATTCTAGTCCCTATCATTAGGGATTTTACCCTGTATCATAGACTATGAAGCCTTCAAATGCATCAAGATACCCATGCATGGTGGGAATTTGAAAGTAGTAGGAAACAAAAAAATTTTCCATAACACATGTGAAATGGTATAAGAGTTTATGTTGTGATAATAAATAAATGATGATGACATAAAACACACAACCATGTTCAGAGTGGTCACGCGCTAAACAAACTTTGGCTCCGTGACAATAAATGTAGTTATAACAGAATTCATGAACTTAGTCAACCACAATGTCACGTCATGTATTCCAAAACATAAAAATGGTAAGCGTATCTAGTCAAACCATATAAGGCCATCAAGACACATCTCTCTCTCAGTTAATCCATAATGAAAACACATTTATACACTCCCTTGTTCCTTTGTATCCCAAAACTACTTCTCAATTCATGTCCTTGAATACAATCATGCGCCATTGTCACCTCAAGGTTCAGATCACAGAAGTCTATCATGAACTTATGTGAGGATAAAAAAAATACAATATACCCCATCATCTATCTCAATACAGTCATCATGGAGCATACATCATCCTATGATGCTCCCCTTAAGGGCTATTGCGCCACAATGAGTACACCAGTAACATTGGTACCATTCATAGAACAACACAATATAAAATATAAAAATTACATCACATTGAAACATGGAATATCATATATAAGAATATCATATAATATTAATAATAACATATAGTATTGAAAAATATGTGATCAAACTCAAACATGGGTTTCACGGGATTTTCAAACACACACTGTGGTCAAACCTAAAACATTTCCTCACGTGACACACACACGCACATAGAGAGACATGTGATAAACTCAAGAGTGGTATAAATAAAATAAAAACACAACTTAATATCAATCCCATCAACATATACATGGACTCTTCAATGTATGTAACTTTCAACCACAAGTAAAGTGTGATGTCTTCTCATACACACACTATCAACTGACATTGTTTTGTAATTCTTCATTCACACAAACCTGTATACACATGAAATTTCATTTCTACACTTTTTATTCACAAAAAAAATCATATAATATTCATGCATGACTAATGTTTGCTAAAATTTCCCAAAATTAAAACATTAAAATACAAATTATGGAATACCTGATAGTGTGACAAATTATAAATCGAGGGGATCTAGAGGTGGTGCTATGAGGGAGAGGAGGGGTAGTGGAGGGGAGCCAATGTTGGAGGCTATGCGGAGAGGGAGGGGATGAGCGGAGAAAGTAGTGGGGAGTCAGAGGAATAGGCAGTGAGGTGATATCGGTGCATCGATGGAGGGGATGAGTGGTGCGGTGAGAGAGGGTATGGGTGAAGATGTCAACATGGAGCTGGAGGCGGTGGCGGTGCAGTGTCGGCGACACAACATCGCTGGTGAAGCAAGGGAGGAGAGGCTGTGTGGGGGAGCTGGATGAGTAGGTGGTGTGACGAGGGAGGGGATGGGTGGATGTGGGGTAGGGTTTGGGATCTGGTGTGGGGGGGGGGGGGTTCTGAAGTATTTGTTTTGAGGATCCTTGCGACCTCCGTTGGCGGTCGCTATAGGGTACCAATAACGATCACCAATGGTGGTCTCCCATGTAAGGGGCCTCCAAAACCCCCTTTTCTTATAGCTTCTCTCTGAGATAACTTTTCCCAATAATATAATCTAGTCCATACAAAAGTGGAATTTTGAGAGCATATCATATAACTGATGATCTCTCAGTATACTCAAAACGATCTTAATATGGGTAGCATGGTCGGGTCGAGTGAGAGAGTACACCAAGATGTGGTCTAAGAAAAACAATAAAAAAGAGTCCAAGTGTGGATGGAATACTCAGTTCATCCATTCCTTTAAAAATACAAGCACGTTCATGAGACCAAAAGACATAACCAAACACACATATAGACCATACCTCCTCTAAAAGGATGTAAGAGGTATATCTGATGGTATAATGCACAACTGATGATAAAAGGATCTCAATTAAATCTTCGAGAAAAACTAGGATACTTTAAGATGATAAAATAGACCATCAATCCTAGTAAAGGGATATCGGTTCTTGATCGTCCACTACTTTAGCTTCTCATAATCCTAAAAAATTCTGATGGTACCTTCTACCTTCTTCACAAACAGGACATGCGAACCCCAAGGAGAAATACTTGGTTAGATGAAACCCTTTTCCTGTAACTCCTCTAACTACTTCTTGAGATCCTATAACTTTGGTGTAAGCATCCTATAAAGAGGAATGGACACTAGTGCCGCTCTTGCCACAAGCTCAATAGAGAAATCAACCTCTTGATATGGAGGTAAACCTGAAAATTCATTTAGAAAGACATCCATGAAACAATTCACCACTAGAGGAAAGTGAATCTCTGAAGTCCCCCAGTCATTCAGATACAATCTTGAAATATGGGATGTAACTCCTCCCAACCCATGATGCTCGGGTCCATATCTGCTCACCTGGACTTCCCATTCTCCCTTTTGTAGAAACAATCTGCCCTCTATTGACCCGAAACTCAACATCCATTGATTACAATCGATAACATCCAGGAAGGGAACTAACCAGTAAATTCTTATAATGAAGTCATATCCCATCATCTCTAAAACGTAAATGTCCCATTAGAAGTGACACCCACCAACCTTAAGAGGGAAATCCTTGAACTGACGTACACTAGTCATTCCAATCCCCAATGGTGTGTCCAACATCAAGATATCAACATAAGAAAATTACATAGCCCAAGGATCTCCACAACATGCATAGATATAAATCTATGGAAATCCTCTATGTTGAAAAGAGAAGAAGATAAAAATTGGGATACCAAAATCATACCTCTAACCATAGAGGGTTCAAGATCTTTCTCCTACTGGGTATGCTCCAGCGCAAAAGCCTAAACTGTGCCACATCCCTATGAAGATGCCTGTGATCCCTGAGTTGACCCACCTAGTGGCTATTAAAAACGCTATACCTAAACACTATGTCCATGACCTCCACCTCATCCTGAATGGCAAGATGAACTCTAGTTTCCTGACTGATGAGAAACTGGTGGTCCTACCCCTAAATATGGAGTCATACCAGAACCCCTATCACTAGCTGCTGGTGAGAAAAATAGACAAAAATACAGAAGATGACCCATCTTGCCACAATATCAGCACTCAATAGGGTCTCTCAGGAAATGTGGCCTCGTAAGCATGCCCTTACCCCACTGGTATCATAACACCTAGCTACCTAAAGAAATATATCTTCTACTCGGATCTCCGCACATAGACTCCCTACAACACATTGTACTATCAAATAGAGGAATACCAAATCCAGATGCCTAGCCACCATATCTCACAGATCCAGAATCCCTCAGGTTGCGCTCTATGATCAGTGCCCAGTTGACTGTAGAAGTTATGGAAGTCAGCCTTAAGATGTTCACCTGAGATTGAATGTCATGCCTAAGACCAACCTCAAACTTCCTCACCATAAATAACTCATAACCCCCAGAAAGAGTGTAAAGTACTAAAGCTCTTTGAAGTGAGAAGAATACTCCATGACCGAAAGAATACCCTATTCCAGACACATGAACTCTCAGGCTCAATTGGTCCTCAAAGCCTTCAAGTAGAAGTATTTATAGAAGGCACACTAGAACTCATCCCAATCCATAACCTGCTGGTGTCCTGCCTTTGATATTACATCCCACCATCTCTTTACAGAATCCCAAAGAATATATGTTGAGAGGTTAAACCTTCTCTCTAGGGTAATCTCTTGATTATTTAATATAGACATCATGGCTTCTAACCATGTATCTATAGCCTAAGGTTCTCTATCCCCTGAGAAATTGGGAGGATCATGATGCTGAAAAACTCATTTGAACTCTCCCATAGATGGAGAATGATGTGGTTATCCCTAGAAAGTCTACATAAACCTCATGAATCCTTCATGGAACTATTCCACAACATCTGTGTCCATTATAACAACTGGTTCTAAGATAGGCACGATGGGAGGATTTGCTGATAGTCGCTGATCTACCATTTCCGATGTCTAAACTTTGCGCTAGATCTGGCGTACAACCAGAGGATGTCACAATGGCATGACTCTACAAGGTCAAGGTCACACCTTAGTTCATGATTATCAAGGACTGAAACATAGAAGTGAATGGAATGAACAAGAGAAAGAAAACATTAAATTTTTTCAAAACATGGATACACGACGTGTATGAACCGTACACAACATGTTTACTTAAGCCTTTATATGGGCATGTAATTTTTTCAACCTTGGTCATGTAACATCCCATACACAAAGCGTGGTCTCCTTTGACACATCATGTACTTGAATATTTTCCCCTACCCGGTTTCCTCTACATAGCTAAACCAAACAGTTATCTTAGAACAAAACTACACTGCGTTTTTATGCCAGACACAGTGTGTACTATAAGGATTTCACCGATCTGTTTCGTTAGTAAAATGACCGGATACATGGTCTCTGCAACACGGAATGATCTCCCAAGACCCAGTGTGTACCAATTAAGTTTTTGACCACTCTTTTTGTTAGTCACATGACTGGATGTACGGGCCTTACAACACGATGTGTACTCCAAGTACATGGTGGGTGAAACCAAAAATTTCCCAACCCCGTGTCTCTATCCACACAGCCAGTCACATGGTTATGGAATACATGAAACATACATACAGTACACAGTGTGTACTTAGGAAAAGTTCTTCCTTCTTAAAAAGAAGGATACTTGGCGCGTATTCCTCATTACAGACCTCGTATTCTGGGTTTTTCTGGATAGTAAGCCTCAGAAAATTATTCAGAACCCCATAAAAACAATGAAAAAAACATTAAAGTGAAAAATTCCTATTTTTGGGGATCATACTCCTCACAAATAAAATAATGGAATCATATTCATGTTAATGACATAGTATAACAGTGCAATCAATCACATGATCCACCAAATTCTGATCCCTGAGGGCCCATAACACCTCTGGGACCAAAGTTTGGAACCCATTCGAAAGAACTTTTCATATTAGCAATACCTTATCAAATAGAAGGTATTATATCACTGCATCTATCACAACGACATGCATACATAGCACAACATCTATCACAACAACATGCAATCAGGAATGCACCCTAAATCAAATGACAAGAATGCATGACATGTGATCTCCACCAAGTGACTATATGATGCATGAGATGGAATACCCACATATCATCGGGTTAAAACAAAAATAGAACCTCAATAATATCAATGATAATAGCACAAAACATGTGAATCACCCAATGGTGAAATCAAATCAACTGTAACAATTGGAAAACTAGAAAATTGCAATAATAGAGGTTACTTGGCTTTTCCCTGTACACGTGTTAGACACTCTCGGGCACAAATTTTTACCAACTACCTTGTCCTTGCTATACCTTTTATAGAGTCCCCAAATAGTAATACAAAGCTAAAAAGAAAAACCTCTTCTGATACAACTTTGTAATGTCCCGATTCCAGGTGCCACCCAAAGGTGTCCCGTACCCGGTTGGTCACATGGCATCAAGACGATTTCCCCGAATGCCAGAGACTACCAACTAGAAGTGAGGGCCATTGGTGTGATAGTGGGGAATCTATTCCATCATTGGAAGAGTAACACAATAGAATAATAATAATAGACAAAAGCGGAAGCAGTAATACCATCCAAAAGGAAGACAATGGAAGACAAAAAGTAAATAAACAACTAGAGAACATATATAAATGATGCATTTCACATATGTCTAGGAAAGTATCCAAACAAGTCACAATACTGGAAATACTATACTAAAAAAAGTTCAAAGAAAATAAATGAACTCCTACAGAATCACAAACCTTAGCTTAGTCACATGCTCTTCATCACCACAACCATCAAGTACCTAAAGTAGAAGGGCACTTGACATTATGAATACCTACAACAATATAATCTATTTGGGCCAAAAATCATGACCCAAATAGGGTGTGAGACGAATCCCAGTAGGAAACCGCCCATTTATTTATGCCTAACAATTAGTGAATATATATAGTAGGCAATATGAAAAATGAAGTGATAAACAAGGAAGTACTCAAGAGTAAACAATCATAATGTTTCTACTACATTCATTTACATTTATTAATTATTTAACCAATCAATAACAATAAAAACTCTAGTAAAGTTCTCATAGCGTAACCCCTATGGTTCAACCAATCATTCACAAGAAAACCTTTGGGATAGTTATCACAGTCTAACCCCTCTGGTTCAACATATTATTTAAATAATAAGAATATAATGACCCTCTGGGAAAGCTCACGTAGTCTAACCCCTTTGGTATCATGCAAATAAAGCCTAAAAGGAAAAAACGGGGTTAAATTTTGTAAATATGCAATACCCCAAACTAAGTTATTGGGAAAGTTGTGTAAATATAATCTAAAGACAACTACGGAATGGAACAAACCACCTACATCGATGTTATATGATTGATATATTAGAATATAAGGCATTGATTCTACCTAGAATGTCATATATCTACAAAAACATCAAAAATGATAAACCAAGAATATATCATGAAAGAAGAGAAATTAGGAAGAGAGGATCTAGAAGAAGGAATAACTCACTAAGGTGATTCCAACACAATCGATGATGTATGATTCGGAGAACAGATGACGGATTGGGGGCTCAGAGAAGATTCAATGATTCCCATAACTCCTGAATGAGACGGGGATAAAATAATGTGTTTCTGGCAATTAGACATGACCCCAGTCTGATTTAACACATAAAAAGAAAAGTACATGGTGTGTTCATTTAGTGTACATGCCTTGTAAATGCCTTAACTGGCCTCCACTTTAGGTGGTCTCCAGGTCGCCTCACACGACCGTTTACTTGGCCATTACACGGACATTACATGGCTACCTGTGGAAACTGGGTACATGATGTGTCCTTATTTAATTTCCAAAATCTCCCATTTTTTCTCAAAAACACCTGAAATCAAGATCAATAACTGAAATGATGATATGGGTTCTTTCATAGTCCCCATGGAAAATTGAGTTACCTTATAGCCTCTTTTCTAGTTGATTAGTGTGTGGGGTTTGTGTTCCTCCTCCACTGGTATGTGTGTATGTAGGTGGGAATTCCATGGAATGGACTAATGTATTGTTGAGGTGTGAGTGGTCCAAAATAGAATGAATTTGGGTCTAAAATTTATGCTATTCCATAACTAATGTGACTTTACCTAGATTGAGTTGTCAAACTACATATTAAATCATGATGTTTGTATGGTTATGTGAAGGGATGCAATGACCGTTGAGTGGTGTGTATTGACTATAGTGTTTGGATACATATTAAGGGAACAAATGAGGGGTTTCTGTATCACAAGTTAACATTGTGGACCATGAAAATTCCCATATATTTGTTCTTGTTAAATAGAGAAATGATTATATAAGGATATCATGTCTGTTTCCTTAAATGAATTGGAATTTGGAAATAGGTTGTGTACCTAGGAGACTATCCTAGATATAAACTTGTTGTAGGTGTTGGGAGACTCCCCAACAATTGTGTCCCTCATTATACATATGTTTTTATAAATATTTTAATTCTTACACATTTAAATAAGGTATAATTTATACTATATGAATTATTATTCTTTTTAAGATAAATAATTATTGATTGTGTTATGAGTTGGGCACTCATTCCCACCATGCTCTTGAGATGTAACATGATGGTGAGTTAGGTGAGAAATACAATTGAATGTAAATGATATGTGATGGATAAAATATGTGTAATGTGTTTAAACAACCTGATAACCATATTTAGGCCTGTTTTTTTGGAAAGGATTTTTCTATGGTTTGGGTGTCATGTAAAGGATGAGAAGTTTATGACATGGGTTATGTGAAAATTCCAACCATATATGCACTGGTTATTACTGAATGAAGTATGATATAGGTTGGACATGTTTATAACCATGGGTATATTTTCATATGGGTTGGATAGAATTCTAAATATGATTGGGGCATGATGATTTTTGAAATTAGTTGGGTGGTCATGAAAACTAATGATGTAATTATACTTTATATGTTGAGGGTGATACATGAGATGATTTTTTGAGTTTGTTGTGGCACCTTCTGAGGTATGTATGATGTGGTAGGTTTTAAATTATGCTTTTTGAGGTGTTTTTGATATGGAGTGTTATGTGAGATGGATACTAAGGTGGTTGTGATATGGTGGGTTGTACATATTATCTCCAAAGGTGGTTGTGATGTGGTGGGTTAGTTTTGATTCATATATTATACATTATTATTTGAGTGGGATGTGAAACCTAACAGGATAATGGTTTCTTATGTTTGATATGTGATAATATGTTATATGGCATGATATTTCATGCCTAGTAATTTTTATTTTGTTATGATAAGATAAAAAATTTCTCTGGAAAAATTTGGTGAGTTCACTCTTCAGTGGATTTCATAATTATCATGGTTGTAATGGGATATATAGGACAATTGTTTGTTGATTTACTCTAAGTATTACTTATTTTACATTACTTTTATATACTAGTTTTTTTAGGGATACTATTGGGGTGTACTACTGAGCTGTTCTCACACCATTCTTAGGTGGGACAAATTTTCCTCATGATTTCAGGAAATATTTGAGTAGAGATCCAAAGTTAGATATTGAGCAGGATAGATTGGCCAAAATTAAGAGATTGTACTAGGTCAGGAATTGTGACTAGGTTGTGGTTATTTTCATTTTTTTACCATTTTCTATGCTATATATGATCTTCTCATGGGAGATCTTGTTGGTGTCTTCCTGAGTCTTATGGAATTTATATAGTTCATTATGTAATAATGTAACAACCCAAACTTTCATCAATGGAAATCCCTCTTGATCTAATTAAATGTCTCTTTATGTAATTTTTTTTATAAAATGTCAAATTCTTTGGTTTTTTGTTAAGAATTATGACCATTTGTAATATAGTTGTTGAACAATGATCACCTTATTAGTATAAATATAGGGCTTTAACAAATCCAATTTACTTAGACAAAGGAAACGATGACCTCATCCAGTAGACGTGCCCCATACGAAGCCCATTTTTCTGAGCTCAGAAAGGAGGTGGCGTCATTGGTCTTCTCTCTTAACCAATCCCATGCTGAGCTTGAATATGTTAATCTCGAGCAGGACCGCCTATGAGAGAAATGTAAGTTGACAGAGATTACCACCCGAGCAATGTTATCTGAGCCACCCCAAGAGTCTATCACTATCACACACCTTACTCTTTGGTCTTATGCAGGTGTTATAAGGGGTTATGTAACAAGACCTTATTACTATTGTTATGTACATTATTTTTTTATATAATAATGAATATAATTTCATTTTATTATTGTTAACTTCTAAAAAGTTTTTAAAGAAAAATTAGTATTTTAAGTTAATATTCAACTAAGAAATATATTTTGATTAATTAATTATTTTTTTAATTAAATAATATTTTAATAAAATATTATTATTGTTGTTGAATTAATTTTTCTATTAAATATAAATGATCGTATAATTTTAGGAATGCAATTGGAATTTTTATTAAGGTTTGAAAGCCATTTTTGTCAAAACCAGTGAATTTTTAATAAATCTATGTTTTTATTTTAAAAGAGTAAATTAACATATTTATACAATTATTTAGATAAAATAAATATTATTTCAGGAATCAGGACGTTGAAATTATCTAATGGTGATTTTTTCATAATTTTCTGACAGTCAAAATTTTTTGGGTAAAAATTAAATACCGTTTAAATATATATTGTGTTTTATGACATCATAATGACCCAATGATGATGTAATAAAATAATATAAGCTTTATGTTCGTCCAATATATGTTTTACCAATAAAATAATGTGGTTTTGGGTTTGTTTGACTTATTTCAGAAAGATTTAATGGACCCTTCAAGACTTATTAAACATCTATTCTTTTAGAATTGTTTTCCTTGGGAGTGTGACTCACCTCCACATAAGCAACCCCATTATTTTAAGAAGTTCGGACTTTGTCCTTATAAAATATTGTTTCCACTTCCCTTTTCCAAAAACCTTTGGCAATAACCATGGGATGGTTTGTGGTTTGGATTTGTTTAATGTGAGGTGTCCCAATCCTAAATAATAAAGAATTCCGTCACCTTTCCTATATAAACCCACCCAAGCCCCCACTTCTTCCTCACTAAAAGCTTTTTGAGTTCATCCCACCTCTACCCTCCTCCCTCTATAATCCTCCCAAGGTTCACAAATCTCCCAATAAGTCTCTCTCAAGCCTCTCTCAAGCCTTTGGAAGCACACTTCCAAGTAAGGGGTTTTCTTCCTTTCTCATTTTTGTCTAATTTTCTTAATGTTGTTATGCCATTAAAATTCCAATTATAAATGTTGGTGTATGGTTTTTCACCTCCCCCATAATTCCCTATTTATGTTTTAATGATGGGATACCCCTTTATCTCTCATTAAATGCCTCCCATGTAGACCCGTTACTATGTCGAAATTCCGAAAGGAATTTCTCTCTCCTCTTTTACATTCAAGTAATTATTTTGTATCATGACTCTAAATCCCATTAGAATTGCTGGGACATGTATCTATATGAATCCCTTACTTTCCATTTCATTTACATATAATTAGACAACCCTTTCTCTCTCATCAACCATTTTTATGAATTCTTACGTCACGCAGTTACACTACAGAAATTGCAACGATTTTCCAAGCCAATGTCATTGTGTAGTGAATACCATCCCCATTTCTCTATCAAAGGTATTCAACTTTATGAACATTTACTTGTTGATTATAATGTTTCATGTATGAATTCCACATTCCTTTATTGTGGAATAAATTATTATGTTTTATGAATCCATGTTATATGATCCATGGGGCACACTTATGCATGAAATGAAATGTTTAAGAAGGGTGCGCCCTTATTGCTCTCCAATGTATTGGGTAAAGTATAGTATCATGACACGTCATGTGAAATGGGTGTTCACTCATGGTAATTCAAGTGCAACAAGGTTTTACTCATGCTTAATATGTAATGAGGATTTAGTCATGCACCACGTGAATGACCCTTGGCTCATGCTAATTCCATGTTAAGTGTTGTTGCCACATTTCCATGTTATGATTATCATGCTTTATCATGACTTTATGTTTATGCTTCTCTTGTGCTCTGTTGATATGCCTATTTTCAAACATGTATTGTATTCCACATGTTATTACATGATTATTCCCTTACTGGGCTTTATAGCTCACCATTTTCTTATGCATGTTCTCAGGTTATCCCATGCAATGCTAAGTATGAGGGAATGTAGTCATCTTGTAAAGGAAGTTTTCAATAATGATGTTGTTTTTCATGTTTTAAGTTGTTATGTAATGATCCTAATCCCAAAAGACAGTAGAACTCTCAATATTTTATGTTGTATCAAATGAAGTTTATGTAATAAATTATGCATAATGATGTAATAAAAGACTAGGGTTGTCATAGTTGGTCTCAGAAGATTGGTTTAGTTATTTTTGGGATTAGGATTAGAGAACTCTAGTGAAGCCTTATAGAAAAGACTATGTATAATAAAAACATCCCTAAGTTTTGGTGAGTATTGAGTAAGTGGTTTATCAAACAAATACATCCCAGTCTGGATACGAGCAGGTAGAGGCGGCTCTGGCACAGATGTATCCTAGGGGTAAAACCCGAAAACACCTCTTTGAGCTAGACTCGAACAGGAACTGGTGCATAATAATGGGCCTTTCTTCACTCTTGGTTATGACACTTATGTGGTATATGCTTTGGTGAATTCACAAGCTTAGTATGAACCATTATTAAGTGTCAAAAAATTCCCTGAGAATATATGTTAGAAAGTAGATCATGGATAACATAGATTGAAGCCTATATATTCATAAGTTAAAGAAATAAAAGTTATTTATAAGTCATCAGATTTTGTCTTTGGATTCACCATTATGTGTTATCCCTAAATTTCCTTTTATTCCAGCCAATGGCTAGTAATAGGAGGACTTGGGCTACCAACCGATGTGAAGATCAATGTGATGATTGTACTAATGAGATGCCCAATCCAATGGGAGCGGGAATCACGAACTTTGTCACGCTTATCCCTTAGCTAACTCAAGATTTAATTAGAAACATGGGTCAAGAGGAATGTTCACCCCCCCTAAGAAAGGAAAATTCACTATAAAGAGCTTCATGAGACAAAGGACTCCTACTTTTAATTGATCATATGATCCCTCAATCACAGAACAATGGATCAACTCCATTGAAAATATCTTCTGCTTCCTTTAGTGTTCTGAATAAAAGGAGGTTCTCCTAGTTACTTATCATATGGAGGGTGAAGCTGATCAATGGTGGGTGTTCATAAAAAATACGAGGCCTAAGGAGGAGATCGATGCATTGGAATGGAAGTATTTCCGGAAGATGTTTTTTGATAAATATTTTCCGCACACCCTCTGATTTAAGATGGAAAGGGACTTCCTTGCACTAAAGAAAAAGGACGATAAATATATCAGAGCATATGAGGAAAAATTCACAAGGATTTCATGATACGCTTCTGGAATTGTCATTACCCCCCCTAATTCAAGGTATACCACTTCATTGGTGGGCTGAAACCTAGCTTGCGTAAAGTGCTTGCAATCCGCGAGTTCGACAGCTATGAAGAAATTGTCCGATGTTCCCTCAAGGTCGAAATGGAGATCGGAGAATCTCAGGTGTATCATGGGGATAAGAACCATAATGTGGACTTCAATTACGGTGGTCTGATTGATAAATACAACAGTGCTAAGAATATCCAGCACCCCACTTTCCAAAGGTGCGAAAAGAAGCACCCCAGAAATTTCCTAAAGGGGACATGGAAATGATTTAGGTGTGGATGAGAAGGGCACCTATATTTTAACTGTAGAAAAGAAAAACTTATGGCTAAAACAGAGGATAGGAATGCTCCATTCGAACCTCAACACATTGATTATTTCTATAACTGCAAAGAACCAGGGCATCTTGAAAATCAGTGCCCTAAGCCAAGGGTTTTCGGAGGCAACCAATAACCTCCAATGCAGCACGAGCAATCTTTTTCCATCACTACTTCCGAATTGAAACCTTAAAACAAAGTGGTGATATTTATGCTAGTTATTCATTCAAAAATATCAAATGTACTTTTTGGTTCTAGTTCTATGAATTCTTTTATATCTCAAAAGTTTAGTAGAATAACCCCAGCACCATCACAAATCATGGATGTGAAGATGTCGGTGAGTACGGTAAATGGAAAAATAATTTAATCCCATGAATATAACTCATCACTTATCATAATATGTGGATTAAACATCCCAGAGAACCTCATCATACTCCCTATGGTGGAATTTGATACAATTCTTGGCATGGAATGACTTTCCTTATATAGAGCCAATATAAATTTCCGTGAGAGGGAAATCACTCTCCATATGAAGAATCAACCCCAGATTCTTTACAGGTGCAAGGAGTAAGATGAATATTCTTTAGCTCCATCATATCAAGCATGAATATTACTACCCTATGAGCTTGTGTATCAGGTTCAGATGATTGAAGCATCCATCCTAGAAGACATGACTATTGTAAAAGAATTCACTGAAGTGTTTCCCAAGGAATTGCCTGGTCTTCCTCCTAGAAAGAGATGTTGAATTCTGAATTGATATTATACCTGGGGAATTTCCAATATCCAAGAATCCATATAGAATGTCTGTTGTGGAGCTTGAGGAGCTGAAGAAAAAACAACAGGAGAATCTGGATAAAGGATTTATACGCCCATGTGCTTCACCATGGGGTGCACCAGTCCTCTTCGTTAAGAAGTTGGATGGGTCAATACACCTTTTCATCGATTATTGTGAGCTGAAAAAAATCATGATAAAGAACAAGTATCCTCTCCCATGAATTGATGACTTGTTCTATTATCTTCATAGATCACAATACTTCTTCAAGGTGGATTTGCGGTTGGGATATTATCAAGTAAGGGTGAAGAATGAAGATATCTCCAAGACTAATTTTCATACAAGATACTGGCACTAAGAACTCATAGTAATGCCTTTCAGACTCACTAATGCTTCATAAATATTCATGGAATTGATTAATATAGTCTTTAGATATTACTTCGACAAATTTTTGGTAGTCTTTATAGATGATATTGTAATATACTCCAAAACCATGGAGGATCATGAGGAGAATCTGAGAACTATACTAGAGACCTTAGAGAAGGAGAAGCTCTATGAAAATTATAGAAAGTGTGAGTTTTGGTTGAAGGAGGTCTCATTCTTGGTCCATATCATCACAAGCAATGGGATATCAGTGGATCCCTCCAAAAAAAATTCAATTGAGGGGTGGATGAGGCCAACATCGGTAATGAATATCCATAGATTCTTGGGGTTAGCTGGATATTATCGATGATTTGTGAGAAATTTCTCAAGACTTTCCAACCCTATTTCCAAGCTAACTCAGAAGAGAGTAATTTTTTCTTGGAGTGATGAATGTGATGAAAGACTCAAGGAGTTAAAAAGGAGGCTTATCACTACGCTCGTGCTCACTTTACCCAAAAGTGGAGAAATTTTTGTGGTATTTAGTGATGCTTCAACGAAGGGCCTAGGACGTGTACTGATGCAAAATGACAATGTAATTACCGATGCTTCAAGGCAATTGAAATTTCAGGAAACGAACTATCCAACACATGACATCGATTTGGCTGCAGTGATCTTCGCTTTAAAATTTTGGTGGCATTATCTATTTGGTGAGAAGTGTGAAATATATACAGACTACAAAAGCATCAAGTATATATTCACACAGATAGAGTTGGACATGCGCCAAAAAAGATGGTTAGAGGTGATCAAAGACTATGATTGCTCAATCCATTACCACCCAGGGAAAGCGAACAAGGTGGAAGATTCCCTAAGTAGAAAGGACCCAACGATTCTATCATTAATGAGAATTTAAAAGGATCCCATATTCCTAGATTTGAAGAAGATGGACATGGGAATCATAAAGAAAGGAACATCATGAATACTTTCAAAAATGATTACTCAACAGTCACTTTTGGAAAGGTTAAAGGATGCTCAAAAGAATGATGCGGAAATTTAGGAAAAAGTGGAAGCTATCAGAAAAGGTAAATCCTCGGAGTTTAATGTTAATGAAGAATGAATTGTGAGATTTGGGAAAAGACTATGTGTTCCATCAAGTCTGGATTTAAAGAAGGATGTTTTGGACGATATACATAGTTCAAATTTCTCTATTCACCCAGGAAACACAAAGATGCATCAAGATATCTGAGAGAATTATTGGTGGGATAATATGAAGAATAAGATCACTGAATATAAATCAAAGTTCCTGGTGTGTCAGCAAGTGAAGGCAGAGAGGTCGAAGTCTAAGGGGACGATGCAACCATTTCCCATACCAGAATGGAAATGGGAGATCATCCCCATGGATTTTATCTCCAGACTTCTGAAGACATCCAAAGGCAACAATGAAATATGGGTTGTTGTGGACCGTCTTACAAAGTCTGCACACTTAATTGCTATTTGAGAGGATTTCTCATTGGATCAACTGGCACAGATATATATCCAAGAAGTGGTAAGGCTCCATGGAGTGCCACTATCTATTATGTCCGATCGAGATACAATATTCACCTCTATGTTTTGGAAGAGTCTTCAACATGCTCTGAGTACTGAAATGAACTTCAGTATAGCCTATCATCCTCAAACTGAGGGCTAATCTGAGCAGACCATTCAAACACTTGAGAAAATATTGAGTGCATGCTCAATAGACTTTAATGGAGGATGGGATCAACATCTTACTTTGGTTAATTTCTCTTATAGTAACAGTTTCCACTCGAGAATCCAAATGAAACCATATGTATCCCTTTATGGGAAAAGGTGCATAACACTGACGTGTTTGGATGAGATCGGTAAGCGTAATCTGCTTGGACCAAAAATGATCGAAGAAATGGTGGAGAAGGTGAAAACCATTCAGCAGCATATCAAGGCAGCCCAGAGTCGACAGAAGAGTTATGCAGATAACCGTCGATGGGACCTTGAGTTTAAAGATGGAGACATGGTATTTCTATGAATATCTCCATGGAATAAGGTCATGAGGTTTAGAAATAAAGGGAAGTTAAGTCCAAGGTACATCAACCCCTTCGAGATTCTTGATCATGTTGGGGTTGTGGTCTATGAACTAGCAATTCCACCTACCATGACCAACATACATTATTTCATTCATGTATCCCTCTTAAGTAAGTACATACCAGATCCTTCACATATACTATCTTCATAGGTGTTACAATTAGATGATGATCTTTCTTATGAGGAGCACCCAGTGAAGATCTTAGATCGTAGAGAAAAAGTTCTATAAAATAAGACAATGCCCCTCGTCAAGGTGTTGTGGAGAAACCAAAATTTTGAAGAAGTGACGTGAGAATCAGAGGAAATGAGGAAGTAGAGTTACCCACATCTGTTTTAGTGTGGGAAAAGAAAATTTCGAGGGAAATTTTTTTTAAGGGTCGAAGACTGTAACCAACCAAACTTTCATTAATGGAAATACCTCTTGATCTAATTAAATGTCTCTTTATGTAAAATGTTTATATAAAATGTCATCTTCTTTGGTTTCATGTTAATAATTGTGACCGTTGCTACTATAGATGTTGAATATTTATCACCAGATTAGTATAAATATAGGGCTATAACAAATCCAATTTAAGCAGACAAAGGAAGCGATGGCCTCATCCTGTAGATGTGCTCCAAATGAAGCCCATTTTTCAGAGCTCGGAAAGGATGTGGCGTCACTGGGATTCACTCTTGACCAAGCCCAAGCCAAGCAGAGCATGAATATGTTAAGCTCAAGCGAGACTGCCTACATGGGAAATGGAAGTTGATAGTGATTACCACCCGAGCAATGTTATCTGAGCCACCCCAAGAGTCTGTCATCATCGCACACCTTACTCTTCTTTCTTATGCGAGTGTTATAAGGGGTTATGTAACAATAACTTATAACTATGGTTATGTACATTATTTTTGTATATAATAATGAATATACTTTCATTTTATTATAGTTACCTTGTAAATAGTTTTTAAAGGACAAATAGTATTTAAAGATAATATTCAACTAAGAAATATATTTTGATGAATTAATGAATTTTTAAATCAAATAATATTTTAATAAAATAATTATAATATTATTAAACTTATTTTATTATTAAATATAAATGATCATATAATTTTAGGAATGCAATTGTAATTTTTATTAAGGTTTGAAAGCCATTTTTTTCAAAACCCTTGAATTTTCGATAAATGTCGATTTTTAATTTAAAATAGAAAATTAAAATATTAATAAAATTATTTAGATAAAATAAATATTATTTCTGGAATCAAGACATCGAAATTATCCAATGATGAATTTTTCATAATTTTCTGAGACCGTCAAATTTTTGGGTAAATATTAAATATTGTTTAAATATATAATGTGTTTTATGACATCATAATGACCCAAAAATGATGTAATAAAATAATATAAGCATTATGTTCGGCCAATATATGTTTTAGCATTAAAATAATGTGTATTTGGGTGTTTTTTACTTATATTACAAAGCATTAATGGACCCTTCAAGACTTATTAAACATATTGTCTTTTAAAATTATTTTCCTTGGGAGTGTGACCCTCCTCCACATAAGAAACCCCATTATTTTAATATTTTGGGAATTTGGAATTATAAAATATTATTTTTCACTTCCCTTTTCCAAAAAACATGGGAAAAACCATTGGATGATTTGTGGTTTGGATTAGTTTAATGTGAGGTGTCCCGAACATAAATAATATTGAATTCCCTCACCTTTCCTATATAAACCCACCCAAGATCCCACTTCCTCCTCACTCAAAGCATTTTAAGTTCATCCAGCCACCTCCCTCCTCTCTCTATAATCCTCCAAAGGTGCCCAATGCTCCCAAGAAGCCTCTCTCAAGCGTATCTCAAGCCTTTGGAAGCACACATCCAAGTAAGGGTTTTTCTTCCTTTCTCATTTTTGTCCAATTTTCTTAATGTTGTTATGCCTTTTCAATTTCAATTATAAATGTTGGGGTATAGTTTCTCACCCCCACACTGCCCTCTTTTTTTTTTGAATTATTGGAGACCCATTTCTCTCTCATTAAATGCCTCGCATGTACACCCGTTTCTATGATGAATTTCTGAAAGGAATTTCTCTCTCCTCTTTTACATTCAAGCAATTCTTTTGTATCATGACTCTAAATAGCATTAAAATTGTTGGGAAATGTATCTATATGACCCCATTATAGTCCATTTCAAGTAAATATAATGGGACACCTATTTCTCTATCATCAACCATTTTTATGAGTTCTTACATCACGTCGTCACACATCTGATATTACACCGATTTTCCAAGCCAATGTCATTGTGTAGTGAATACCATGCCAATTTCTCTATCAAGGGTATTCACCTTTATGCACATTTACTTGTTGATTATAAAGTTACATGTATTAATTACACATTTCATTATTTTGGAATAAATGATTATGTTTTATTAATCCATTTTATAAGATCCATGTGGCACACTTATGCATGAAATGAAATTCTTAAGAAGGGAACACCCTTATAGCGCTCCAATGCATTGGGTAAAGTATAGTATCATGATACATCATGTGCAATGTGTGTTTACTCATGATAATTCATGTACAACTAGGTTTTACTCATGCTTCATGTGCAATGAGGATTTACTCCTGCTCCTTGTTCAATGAGCCTTGGCTCATGCTAATTCCATGTTAAGTGTTGTTGAAACATTTCCATGTTATGATTATCATTCCTTATCATGATTGTATGTTTATTCTTATCTTGTGCTCTGTTGATATTTGTGTTGTCTAACATGTATTGTATTCCCCATGTTATTCCATGATTATTCCCTCACTGGGATTTATATCTAACCATTTTCTTATGCTTGTTCTCAGGTTATCCCATGCAATGCTAAGTACGAAGGAATGTAGTGGTCATGTAATGGATGTTTTCAATAAAGATGTTTTTTCATCTTTTAAGTTGTTATGTAATGATCCTAATCCCCAAAGACACTATACCTATCGATCTTCTAGGTTGTATCAAATGACTTTTATGTAATAAATTATGTTTAATTGTGTAATAAAGGATCAGGGTTGTCATATATAACATGTGGTAGGTTATTTAATTTTGTTTTTTGCGATGTTATTTTATTTTTGTTAGTATTTTTGATAAATAATTATATGCTACTTCCACTGTGAATATTTTACTATAATTTATAGTCTCCCCATGATATCACTATAGACCCTCAATGCTTTTTGATAACCTATAGTGTATAAGGAGGCATTCCTAAGGTCACATGGTCCTTCTGTACCGTTACAAAACGAGTGATCTAGGATGGGAAGTTACATATATTTCTAATTTCACCCTTTACCATAGAGGAATATCAATATTACTAAATATAGTATATAATAATTTGATCTAGTACATTACTACCTATGGTGTGCCATCTACTGAGAATAAAATTGGATTCTATGAATAGAACTCTTTGGATAGATACACCATACGTGGATCAAATCCATGTGTCCCATGGTCTATGCTCTATAAAACATGTACTATGATTTCCTTGAGTATACCATCAAACCGCTTCAGTAGGTCCTTACATTTTCTAGGAACTTTGGATGCATCAAAATCTGTACATGTGATTCATGCTCATCAATACCTCTAGGGGCCCCGACAAGATCATGCCTTTATGCATGACTATCTATACCATCCTCGTGATATAGAAGTGTTATCCAAGGTGTAAAATAAATAATATCCAAATACCATGATAAAATCCTAAATCATTGTTCAGATATCATACATAAATAAATCCATAATAGGAAACATGACCCACTATACCCCAACCCATGTCCCAGGTCTTGTTTCATCGGACCTCGCAACCCCACCTACCCATTAGAGGAACAAATACCACACACACACACACAACATCCAAAAAACCAATAATTTCATATATAATATCATTCATAGTTTAGATTAGTAATATTCGAAAATGATTCAATACTAGAAGAAAGTTTAAATTACTAAACACTTTCTATTTATAACATGGTATCCATACATAAACAAGAAAACTCATGTCAGGTGAGCCCTACATTCATGAAATTATTCATGAGAAATGAAAACTCTTTCATCAATTATCCTATAATTAAACCATATATCTATAATTCCCCAGCCTTAAACCTTACCTAATATTGAATTAAATGAATAATTCACATTGAGGATCTTTTCAGGTTTAGTGTTTTAGAGAATTAGGACATAACTATTACATCTCAAAAGATTACAAAGTAGACACTTCTACCAAATTTCCATAAAATAAAAACTCTAAAAAAAGAAACATGTCCAGTTCCATGTTTTAGATAGGATGAATTTCCCTTGATCCCATCCATGACCCTATTCCACATTAAGTATGGTGAAAAACATTTCAAAAAACTTGGGGTGAGCATAAAAATCTCAGTAAGGGATACACAAAGAATGAAAACCATTAGTTTTTCAAAACTACAAGTAAACCATGTATACTTTATCAAAGTAAGACCTTTCACCTTTAGGAATTAGTAAAAACTCTTCAATGAATAAAATATCATTACTTACCCTTTTGTAATCAAAAGATTACCATAAAACCCATATAAAGAGCACGTAACATATAAAGGTAACTTGGTACATAAACATACTTAAATGGAATAACCATACAGTAAACTTCCACACATATCACTTAATGGAATAGCCAAACGGCCTACTTCCATACCCAATGCATTGAAGGTTATAAAGTAACCACCCGTCCTAGTATTTATGGAACCACCCATCATATGGTTTATCACGTAACCACATGTAAAATGTCCAAATACCATCATTACACATAAAATATTGAAAATATAAACATTTCAATGACAACATTTCATTTGCAATCACAATAAGTAATTCCAAGATATTGAATTAAGCAATCCATTTTCAAAAACCATTTAAAAGAGATTTTTGAATCAAAGTGTCCCATACCAATTTGAATCTTTTAATGGAATTATAATTTTATAAAATTAATGTCCATATAAATAAATACTGAAAACAATTTTGAAAACACGGACATTAAAGATAAAGATTTAGAATAATGAATATTTAAAACATTTAAAATGATATTTTTATTAAACAGTTTTTAACAAAATGACAGACTCTTGAATAAAAATAATTGCATAATAACATGTAATCCGATCTTTATAATATCATGAGAATAAAGGTATTCATGATATAATATGTCAAAGGACAGTATACACACCATATAAGAGTGGATTGGTGCTTAACAAAAATGAAGTCTCAATGGAAATGTAAATTGAGATGAAATCCATTATAAAGATGGTATCCTTAAATTAAGGATAAATCTATCACATAATTATGTGTGAGAAATATAAATACACCCAATATAATTGGATATTAAGTGTGAAACAATCAAAGGTCATTCACACTTAATCCTGGAAAAACAAAAAAAATGACATAGATATTTAACTCAATGAAATGAGATTGAGTAATGATTTCCCATACAAGTTCATAAGAATTTATCAATGAGATGATTATGTGTAGAAATACTATATCCAAAAAAAGGTTTGTGGAAATTACAACATAAATATTCCACACATAATCTTGGCATAATACAATCAAGAAGTAGAGGTTTAACCCAAATAATTGAAAGTGGGTTAAGAAGTTCCCTTACAGAAATCTGACAGCCTAACGACGTCACTTTAAAATTCAGAAAAATGAGTTGATTAGAGAGAAAATGGTATCTCATCACTTAGACATAAAATTTACATAAATAAGGATATATAAGAACATATCCCAAAATAATAGTTTGTGAATGAAAAGACATAACAAAATAAGTCTTTTAAAAAGAGGAGGGTGAAAGGTCCCCTTACCGAGTTGGGTAACTTTCGAAATGTACACCCCAAGGAAGAAGGGTCAAAAATGAAGATGTAAATACACATAAATGAAATTATACTAAACAAATTGTATAATAATGGGCATTACATACACCACTCAAATTAACTAGTGGCAAACCTAGCATAAATCTCACGGGAATAAAAGTGAGATGAAAACTCCCTTACGGAAACTCGGCAGCCTAACTGCGCCACTTAAAACTTCCAAAAAAGGATTTATGAGATCAAATAGGGTATCTCATAATATTAAAATAAATATTACAGTATGATTAATATAAAATAACATCCCCAAACATAAGAAATATGATCTTAAAATAAATGACATAAAAGAGAGTACTTAAAAAGAAAGAGAGAGGTTGGATCCCTTACGAAAATTCGACAGCCTAACGGTGCCACTCAAAACTTCCAAAATGGATTGGTGAGAGAAAATAGGTTCTCTCATCATATGAACATAAAAATTACAGTAGGATTAATATAAAAGAACATCCCAATCATAAGAAATATGAGCATAAAAGGAATGACATAAAAGAGTGTACTTAAAAAGAAGGAGAGGGGTAGGTTTCCTTACCTCAAGTCCGACTTATCTTGTTCTTCTCTTTATATTCCTGAATAATAAAATTTGGTAAATTTATAATTACTTAATGAAATATTTTAAAGATTATTATTCAGTTCATATCACATGTTATAATGTTATAATAATTGGTTAATAATATGAGTTCATATCAGACGTTTTTGTCGATGTTTGGTACATGAGTCAAAAATGAACTTGTTTGAAAATGCTTGTCCATGTAGTTATAAGTAAATCATCTCCAGAATAGTGTTAATGATTTAAATATCATATATATCCAGTATATATTCATTTTATACTACTCCCTAACATTTTGAGATAAAAAGAAATGAAATGCACCGTTCATGGAGACGGTAGGCCGTACGTACACATGAACGCTACTTTCATTTCTTTGTCATATTAATGTAAGTAAAAATAATTGATAGATATATATATTATAATTCCAGTATAATATATATGTTATATAGGTCACATATGTTCTTTAATTTCATTCTTTATACATTCCATGTATTGCATGAATGAGTCACATCACTTGAGGGGATGGTAGTCCACGCTTCCTCGTATGAAATTATCGCATTTGCACAACATGAAAAGCATAAAGGAATTTTTTAAATATAAAATTCAGAAGAATATAGAAAACATAAATACCATATATATCATATATAAAATACAGTGACATCATAACGGCCACCATGAAAGGTGTTAAGAGATGATTGAACAATCATCGTTTCGTGAGGCAGAAATTCGCCATCCACAGAAACAATATGTTCTTTAACCATTAGACATAGGTGTGTGTAAGTTTAGCTCGAATAATTCAAATAAAAACATACTAGTATATTTACGATACTGGTGTTGTTACAAAATAAAAGAATAAAAATAGTTTAGAGGGTTGGAGAAGCAAAATAAAACATAAGAACACAAGAGAGGACACTACCTTTAAATCGGGTAACTCTCTTTGATTTGAGCTCAAAGGCTTCCTTGTAAAGGATTATGTCCATGTGAGGCTTCAATGATGAAGAGAGGGATGTGGAGAGATGTAATGGGCAGGGGTTGGCTGAGCCAAAGGATTGAGAGGTGTGGGTAAGGTGGTAGAGGTGGGGGCCTTTGATAAGAGGAGAGGAGGGGCACTCTTGGAAAGTTATAAATGTTTACTTTATTATAAAATGATTTTCGGATTTTAAAGGTCCCATATTGATATAATTCTAGTATAAGGTGATAATTGTTCGAAATATACTCATACAATAGGTTTGTGACAATTTTAGGTCTTAGATTTCACATTATCTTTTCATTTTATTTAAATCGTTAAATAATGAGGTAATCGCTGCATCATAATGGTGTCAAAAATAATTTAATTTAATTAGTGTCTAAAAATTATATAAAGAAACTATAATGATGTAGGAAATATTTTTATCTTTCTAATTAATATTTATAGTAAAAAAATGACTTGTATAACCCCATGTAAAAATTGTTTTAGTAAAACAACACATGTTTGTGACATTTTAACTTTAAATTTAAATAAAAAGGTATTAATGCCATTTTCCTACCAAAGTGGCTCCATTAGGTCCCCAAGTTGACCCATGGATTGTCTTGGTCGGCCATGACACTTCCAATGAGTGTATGACATGTGTCTAGGTCATTTCATATTATTAAAACATTATTTTTAGCTTAAATTACACTAATTACCTCTAATCGCGATTAATATACTTAAAAGTTACTATTCACCAAAAAATTATTTTAATCCCATTGAACCACATTTTACTTCTTAATTACAACCATGTATGTAGGATTTTTGAAATTCAAATCACAGAAGTAGTAAAGTTTCATTTAAACGAAAAATCAGTTTCTTTAACTACCACTTAGTGGTTTCACTATTCATCCAAAATTGATGTTTTCTAGAAAATTACCAAAAATTCACCCTAGGATATATTTGATATTCCGAATTCAAAAATGATGTCTATTTTACAAAATTCAAATCATATAAGTTACATTAATTAATTTAATAATTAATTCCCGCTGTCAGAGCAAATTGCGTGTTTTTATGAAACAATAAGTATCAAAAGATTGACACTAGTTTAAGTCCAATTTCAAGATGAAATTAATTCCAACGACCACTATTGGATTAAATGGTTAAAAAATATTCTAATTCCACTTTTAAAACAATTCAATAGATAATCTAATCATATAAATAAATTAGATTAAAAAGTGGTTTTGAATTAAAATACAACATTTTCACTATTCATTAAAAAATGAACATTATCGGAAATATACCAAAAATTTACACAAAGTAAATTTTGATATTCCGATTCTAAAGAAGAATTTTATTTTTTTCAAATATAACACATAAAATTGTCAAAAAGTGGATTTAAAGGAGGTTCATCATCAAAAGGCGGTTAATCGACCTTTTAAAGAATACTAGAATGTTTACGCTTAAAATTGGATTCATTCGTATTTTTAATCCTCTAAAATTTATTGTAAAAAGTAAAAATATTTGAAAAACATATATAATCATTTTGTAGTTATATTTTTTCATTCCCACCATTACAACGGCTAGGCGTTAACTACAATTTAAAATAATATTATTTTATTATTTGAGTGCAACGTAAGATTCCCAAGAAACTCGTTGTTGCGTATTGGGTACGCCATCGAGCATAGCATCCCCTTTAAAGTTATATTAATATTTTATTCAAAAATATGGATAAATGTAAAAATTTCATATTTGTTTTACCTGGGGTGTTACATCCTTCCCCCATTTTGGGAATTTTGTCCTCGCAATTTTAAAATTGGGCTTGGAAATTCCATTGAAAGTCCCACATCGAAAAAGGAGTAAATCAAACTATCACTTTAAAAGAAAGAAAAGGAAGTAAAAAGGTCCCCCGAGTTACCCCATACTAGGATTCCACGTATGAAAATATGGATATGGAGGAGAAAAAAAGGGTTGTGTCCTGATGGAGAGTGATAGTAAACATGTTTAGGAGAAAGTTAACCATAAGAAAATCACAAACTTGTGGTTGGTTAAACGGTATTTGATTCCCCAGTAGGAAAAGTTAACAGAGAACATTTTTGTTTTAAGTTACTCTTCATTGAGGAATTTATTTTTGATCTTAACTAAATCATAATGAAACATACTTACTTGTCACATAGACTTTCAACTTTTACTAGATTCCTTAATCAAACTCATATTTTCTCCAAAAGACGAGTTTTTAGGAAGACTTGTTCGCATTAAGAGTACAATAATAAACTTCTTGAGAATCACCTAATCCAAAAAAGAGAACTATATATTTCCCATGTCTTTAGAAAAAATCCAAAACCAAAATTTTTAGTATGATATCAGATAATCCACAAAAGTATAATCCTTTATAAAAAGAAAATATATTCTTAATCTCCAAAATTTGTCCCAAAAAAACCCAAAGTTCAACGAAGACCATTCGATAAACAATTGTTCCATAATATTCTTCAAAGTAAACCAAACTAAGATTGAAACCCAAATATTTGAAGGATTTAATCACATAGTCTTCCAAGGTACAAATTAACTTTTATCTCCAAATAACATCAGTTGCTCTTAAATTATCATATTGAAAAGTAATTAACCTAATCACATATCCTCGATGATAGGTTAATCATTTCCATAGATAACCCAAAATAAACTTACTATTGATTCCTAAAATCATCTAAGTAAAAAGAATAAGTCAAACTAACCAGGGACTTCACGTATTCTAGTGGTAAGCGATAAATACCAGTCACACTTTGGTTGTGGGTTCGATTCCCGCAGCTTTGTCCGACGCGACGGGTTGTCACACGGTCTACGTGTTGTCCTTTTTATAAAACTCCAAAAATAACCCTAACATTTTTTAACCTCAACAGTTTCCTTATACCTCTCATTTTCATCCAAATTCATTAAGATCTCAACATTTTAATTCTTGAAGTCTTATTTCACCACCATAAGATAAAATAAAATGATTCCCAAAATGAATAACAACAATCCTTGATCAAAGAGTCCACTCTGTTTCATCGTCATCTTGTTCGTGTAGGTAGACGTCCCATGCATTACAACAATGATTTAGAGATCCTTCAAAATCATTTTCTTCCTCCATCCAAATACACCTTGTACAACATTGGTCATATGGGTGTTCACAGAAAACAGTTTTGGAAAATAATTATGTATGACATATAATTCCAAAACATCTGATAAAACATGATTTCTATAAAATAGTCGGACAGAATTTGAGTTGAAACTTTCTATTATTGGTCCTTTTAAAATACCATAAGTATATGCTGAGAGACTATATTTTAAAAGCAAATATAAATAGGTTGTGTAAGGGTCTCCTTCCTCAGCACCATTTTTAAAATCATAATATGCTTCAATTTCTTGTGATAAGGTAAAATATTTGAAAATACCTTGATAATATTTTCCTTTGTGGAAAATATGAGAATATTGTGAAAATAGTATTTTTCTAAATACAAACCATGATCCACGATGATAACGAGGTATAGTGGAGGTGTTTTATATCTCAAACAACTGCTTGCAGGTGAGTTGTATGCTAGAAAAAGTTTCACAATCATCCGAACATGACTTTGCATTAATTATTGCAAGCATTTCATCAGGAAGAGATAGGAATGTCGTTTGAGATCCTTCTAATTCCATTCGTAACTGGATTTAGTTGTCCTGAAAAAAATTTATAAAATAAGTATTTAACTGAAATAATAGATATAGGGACTAACCATGTGTTTAACAAAAACTCCTAGTCCCTAAAGTTGTCTAAACCGACCTCTGATACCAACTATAAGGCCACAGCCTTAAACCTTACTTAATATTGAATTAAATGAATAATTCACATTGAGGATCTTTTCATGTTTAGAGTTTTAGAGAATTAGGACATAACTATTACATCTCAAAAGATTACAAAGTAGACACTTCTACCAAATTTCCATAAAATAAAAACTCTAAAAAAAGAAACATGTCTAGTTCCATGTTTTAGATAGCATGACTTTCCCTTGATCCCATCATTGACCCTATTCCACATTACGTCCTATGAAAAACATTTCAAAAAACTTGGGGTGAGCATAAAAAGCTCAGTAAGGGATACACAAAGAATGAAAACTGTTAATTTTTCAAAACAACAAGTAAACCATGTATACTTTATCAAAGTAATACCTTTCACCTTTAGGAAGTAGTAAAAACTCTTCAATGAATAAAATATCATTACTTACCCTTTTGTAATCAAAAGATTACCATAAAACCCATATAATGAGCACGTAACATATAAAGGTAACTTGGGACATAAACATACTTAAATGGAATAACCATACGATTGACTTCCACACATATCACTTATTGGAATAGCCATACGGCCGACTTCCATACCCAATGCATTGGAGGTTATAACGTAACCACCCGTCCTGGTATTCACGGAACCACCCGTCATATGGTTTATCACGTAACCACCCCTAAAATGTCCAAGAACCATAATTACACATCAAATATTGAAAATATAAACATTTCAATAAAACATTTCATTTTCAATCACAATAAGTAATTCCAAAATATTGAATTAAGCAATCCATTTTCAAAAACCACTTAAAAGAGATTTTTGAATCAAAGTGTCCCATACCACTATGAATCTTTTAATGGAATTATAATTTTAAAATATTAATGTACATATAAATAAATACTGAAAACCATTCTAAAAACATGGACAATAAAGATAATGATTTAGAATAATGGATCTTTAAAACATTTAAAACAATATTATTGTTAAAGAGTTTTTAAAAAAATGAGAGACTCTTGAATAAAAATAATTGAATAATAACATGTAATACAAGAATTATAATATCATGAGAATAAATGTATTCATGATATAATATGTCAAAGGACAGTATACACACCATATAAGAGTGAATTTGTGCATAACAACAATGAAGTCTCAATGAAAATGTAAATTGAGATGAAATCCATTATAAAGATAGTACCCTTAAATTAAGGATAAATCTATCAACTAATTATGTGTGAGAAATATAAATACACCCAATATAAGCGGATATTAAGTGTGAAACAATCATAGGTCATTCACACATAATCCTGGAAAAACAAAACCTATTACATAGATATTTAACTCAATGAAATGAGATTGAGTTATGATTTCCCATACAAGTTCTTAAGAATTTATCAATGTGATGATTATGTGTAGAAATACTATATCCACAAAAAGGTTTGTGGAAATTACAACATAGAGATTACACACATAATCTTGGAATAATAAAATCAAGAAGTAGAGGTTTAACCCAAATAATTGAAAGTGGGTTAAGAAGTTCCCTTACAGAAATCCGACAGCCTAACGACGTCACTTTAAAATTCAGAAAAATGAGTTGATGAGAGAGAAAATGGTGTCTCATAACTTGGACATAAAATTTACATAAATAAGGATATATAATAACATATCCCTACATAATAGTATGTGAATTAAAAGACATAACAAAAGAAGTCTTTTAAAAAGAGGAGGGAGAAAGTTCCCCTTACCGAGTTGGGTAACTTTCGAAACGTACACCCCATTGAAGAAGGGTCATACAATGAAGATGTAAATACCCATAAATGAAATTATACTATAAAAAGTGTATAATAATGAGCAGTACATACACAACTCAAAGGAACTAGTGGCAAACAAAGCATAAATGTCACGGGAATAAAAGTGAGATGAAAACTCCCTTACGGAAACTCGGCAGCCTAACTGCGCCACTTAAAACTTCCAAAAATGGATTTATGAGATAAAATAGAGTCTCTAATAATATGAACATAAATATTACAATGTTATTAATATAAAATAACATCCCCAAACATAATAAATATGATCTTAAAAGAAATTACATAAAAGAGAGTACTTAAAAATAAAGAGAGAGGTTGGATCCCTTACGAAAATTCGGCAGCCTAACGGCGCCACTCAAAACTTCCAAAATGGATTGGTGAGAGAAAATAGGGTATCTCATCATATGAACATAAAAATTACAGTAGGATTAATAAAAAAGAACATCCCAATCATAAGAAATATGAGCTTAAAAGGAATGACATAAAAGAGTGTACTTAAAAATAAAGAGAGGGGTAGGTTCCCTTACCTCAAGTCAGACTTGTCTTGTTCTTTTCTTTATATTCCTGAATAATAAACATTGTTCAATTTATAATTACTTAAGTACCTCTTTTAAATATTTTTATTCAGTTCATATCACATGTTATAATGTTATAATAATTGGTTAATAATGTGAGTTCATATCAGACATTTTTGTCGATGTTTGGTACATGAGTCAAAAATGAACTTATTTGAAAATGATTGTCCATGTAGTTATATGTAAATCATCTCCCGAATAGTATTAATGATTTAAATATCATATATATCCAGTACATATTCATTTTATACTACTCCATAACATTTGGAGATAAAAAGAAATGAAATGCACCATTCATGGAGACGGTAGGCCGTACGTACGCATGAACGCTACTTTCATTGCTTTGTCATATTAATGTAATTAAAAAAAATTGAGAGAGATATATATATATATAATAATTCCAGTATAATATATATGTTATATAGGTCACATATGTTCATTAATTTCATTCTTTATACATTCCATGTATTGCATGAATGAGTCACATCACTTTAGGGGGCGGTAGTCCACACTTCCTCGTATGAAATTATCGCATTTTCACAACAAGAAAAGAATAAAGGGATGTTTTAAATATAAAATTCAGAAGCATATAGAAAACATAAATACCATATATATCATATATAAAGTATGGTTACATCATAATGGCCACCATTAAAGGTGTTAAGAGAATATTGAACAATCATCGTTTCGTGAGACAGAAATTCGCCATCCACAGAAACAATATGTTCTTTAACCATTAGACGAAGGTGTGTGTAAGTGTAGCTAGAATAATTCACATAAAAACATAATAGTATATTAAATAATCTGGTTTTGTTACAAAATAAAGTAATAAAAAGAGTTTAGATGGTTGGAGAAGCAAAATAAAACCCAAGAACACAAGAGAGGACACTACCTTTAAATCGCGTAACTCTCTTTGATTTGAGCTCAAAGGCTTCCTTGGAAAGGATTATGTCCAAAGTGAGGCTTAAATGATGAATAGAGGGATGTGGATAGATGTAATGGTTAGGGTTTGGCAGACCCAAAGGCTTGAGAGATATGGGTAAGGTGGTAGAGGTGGGGGCCTTTTATAAGAGGAGAGGAGGGGCACTCTTGGAATGTTATAAAAGTTCACTTTATTATGAAATGATTTTCGGATTTTAAAGGTCCAAAATTGATATAATTAGAGTATAAGGTGATAAGGGTTCGAAATATACTCATCCAATAGGTTTGTGACAAGTGTTGGTCTTATATTTTACATTATCTTTTCATTTTATTTAAATCGTTAAATAATGAGGTAATCGCTGCATCATCATGGTGTCAAAAATAATTTAATTTATTTAGTGTCTAAAAATTATATAAAAAAATATAATGATATAGGAAATCTTTTTATATTTCTAATTAATATTTATAGTAAAAAATAGGACCTGTATAAACCCATTTAAAAATAGTTTTAGTTAAACAACACATGTTTGTGTCATTTTAACTTTAAATTTAAATAAAAAGGTATTAATGTCATTTTCCTACCAAAGTGGCTCCATGGGGTCCCCAAGTTGACCCATGGATTGTCTTGGTCGGCCATGACACATCGAATGAGGGTAGGACATGTGTCTAGGTCATTTCATATTATTAAAACATTATTTTTACCTTAAATTACACTAATTACCTCTAATCGCGATTAATAAACTTAAAAGTTACTATTCACCCAAAAATTACTTTAATCCCACTGAACCAAATTTTACTTCTTAATGAAAACCATGTATGTCGGATTTTTTAAATTCAAATCACAGAAGTGGTAAAGTTTCATTTAAACAAAAAATCAGTTTCTTTAACTATCACTTATTGGTTTCACTATTTATCAAAAATTGAAGTTTTTCAAAAAATTACAAAAAATTCACCCTAGGATATATTTGATATTCCGAATTCAAAAATGATGTCTATTTTTAAAAATTCAAAACATATAAGTTACATTAATTAATTTAATAATTAATTCCCGCTGTCAGAGCAAATAGCGTGTTTTTATGAAACAATTAGTATTAAAAGACACTAGTTTAAATCCAATTTCAAGATGAAATTAATTCCAACGACCACTATTGGATTAAATGGTAAAAATATATTCTAATTTCAATTTTAAACCAATTCAAAAGATAATCTAATAATATAAATAAATTAGATTAAAAAGAGGTTTTGAATTAAAATACAACATTTTTCACTATTCATTAAAAAATGAACATTATCGGAAAAATACCAAAAATTTACAAAAAGTAAATTTTGATGTCCCGATTCTAAAGAAGAATTTTATTTTTTCAAATATAACACATAAAATTGTCAAAAAGTGGATTTAAAGGAGGTTCGTCATCAAAAGGCGGTTAATCGACCTTTTAAAGAATATTAGAATGTTTACGCTTAAAATTGGATTCATTCACATTTTTAATCCTCTAACATTTATTGTAAAAAGTAAAAATATTTGAAAAACATATATAATCATTTTGTAGTTAGTTCTGTTCATTCCCGCCATTACAACAGCTAGGCATTAACTACAATTTAAAATAATATTATTTTATTATTAGAGTGCAACGTAAGATTCCCAAGAAACTCGTTGTTGCGTATTGGGTACGCCATCGAGCATAGCGTCCCCTTTAAAGTTATATTAATATTTTATTCACAAATATAGATAAATGTGAAAATGTTATATTCTTTATTTACCTGGGGTGTTACAATATCACATAACCATGAATTAAAAATATCATTTTGCAAAAAAAATATGTTAATAGTGAAAATCGAAACAATATAAAAAATTTAGGTAACTTATGAATTTGATATACAATGGTTAACTATGTTCTTATATAAGTCCATTTCTATGTTCTTCCCATCCTAAAGCTAAAGACAGCATTAAAAAATAAAAAAGAATAACAGCCTTATCATTATCAAATTTTTGGAACCTCACTTTGATACCACTTTATAGAAACCCCTAACCTGGTCAAACAATCCCATGACCAGATCTAGGTACCATAGACATTAAGCAAGGCTCCCCATTTCCTATAGGCTTCCAACCTGGTATAAGGGAATAATAGGTGACCCTCGGGTGATTATACTATCTATAAAAGAATATTACAATGGTGAATGAAATAGTAAATTATAAGATATTACAAAAAAATAACAAAAACAACCAAAAATAGAAAATGATTTACCAAAATGCACATAAAAATGTTATACCAGTCATATAGAAGGGAGCATATTTCTAGTCGGCCAAGTAAAAACACACATAGAAGAAAAATATCAAAAGGATTCATCTACCAAAAGGAACTAAAAATTCACCAAACCTATCTAAAAAATATCCATACATGACTATATACCATTGCATCTACTGCACCTCCATCCACTAATCTCTTTAATCTTAAAATATTTCTTTGACTAATGTATGAGAGATAATGTATCTATGTTTCTCCAAGGTCCCTTTCAAGCTGTTGAGTGTCAAACTCAATTTTAAATTAATTTTGGTGTATCTTTTTAACATCAACGTGTATATAAGTGTATTCATGGCGTAATTTATAAGTAAAATAGAATAAAAAACATCATCAAATTCCAATATACCTCATGCTTGATGATCTATGAGTGTGAACTTCAACTGATTTGATTAGTGTTGGAGTTGTACAAGATAGACATAGTTTATCATACTCAAAGGCACAAATAATCAATGACCATCCCATTATACATGAAATAACAAGTCATTGAAACCTAAATCCAATTAATAAAAACCAATGGTCATTACTAGAAGGAATTAACACACTTTACCTAGAGTCATAGTTCAAAAAGCAATTAATTTCACTTTCTAGTTTCTAGATCAATATTGCAGATACTTCCCATTCATGGATCACCAACCAAGTCCCCTATAAATGATAAAGATCACCACCCAAATCTTGTTTCCATATATGTTGTGTTTAAACTCTATCATAGTTAACAATATAACTATCCTATGGTTCTCATGTTTGAAGTATAACACTAATATATAGTGGTAAAAAGGACATAATGGTCCCTATTATATATGAACATGACCCCAATAACCTTATCCCCATGGTGAGTGGATTCTCAAAAAATATATTTCCATAACCAAACAAACATCTATCGACATTACATTATCTTTTGATTATAATAATCACATAGGTTCCATCGATAATCCATTCCAACACCATTAACATATTTCACTAATTCATTATTCAAGAACAACATTAAGAATCCAATGTGTCACCTTAAGATACACCACAACTATAATCCCATCTGCCCTCATGTACAAAAGTCAGACTATATATTAGTTATCACACAAATTTCAAACCTAGATGACCCCCTCATGGATATAAGAGACAAATTTGAGTTCCAATTCATATTTTATCAAAAAACATACCCATAGATACATTTACATGAATAGTAAACACATATATAAAAATATAGACTTTTGTGGATTCCAAACCTCGAAGATGGATGACCCCACTTATTGAATCAAATTCCCGAATTCATCACCAAATTATAGAAATCTTAAAACTATAGAAAAGTGCCTAATATATAAATTTTAGTTGTAAATCACCATATCGGTATAAAAACTAAAAATATATGATAATGGATATTGATCATTATCTACAGTGACCCATGAGCATTGAAAACATGATGAATGGATGTTCACCATGGTAGATTTCCACTTGGCATAGAGAGGGAGAAAAGAGAGGGGTGGGAGATTGAGATACCTACTTTATAAGAATGTGTGAGGGTTTCCCCTCTCTTATGATTCATTTTTATAAAATTTTATTTATTTAATTAATTAATTTGAAATTTTTAAAAAAAGATAATGTGATTGGTGTCCTTCCATTGATTACGAGTTAGAAACTGTATCTTGATACCCATTTATCCTGATAAACAATAAATGAGGAACACATAAACTTGTGTATTAAAAAATTAAATATATATATCTTGATTCTCCTTTATCTATGAAAAGAAATAACATTTCTAAGTAAAATATTATGATGAATTTATAATCTGAGAAATTTCTTGTAAAAACCACCTATGATGACGATCCAAGTTGAAGAAAATACATAATTCAAAAATGATATTTTGAAAGTTCCATGAAATAAACACATCAATCTTGATTGTGTCTACTACTAAACCATGACATGAGATAACATGACCCAATAAATAAACCGTAAATGTCTATAATTGAGACTTTGATAATTTAATATAAAATTTATTTTATCTAAGCTACTATAACACTATCCAAAATCACTTTACACGATCCAACTATAGTTTTAAATAAACTAATATATCCTTGAATCATGAAAATAATTAATCACATATAGTTCATAATGGATTTTGTTTATTCTTGTATACATGTTTGGTATAACAAATTTTCAATTTTTTCAATGTAAAAAATCATTTCCTTGGATTTACTGAATACTAATTAATTCATATTATTTATGAAAACAATTGATCATTCACATTTTGGGAATAAAATGAATTGAGAACAATGAAAAATACTATATTTATTTGATGATTAAGAGTTTCTTGGATATTGGAAAACATTGAAAGAAAAATGTAGTTATATATCTATTAAATATTCTAAATTTAAATAAGAAATTGATGATACATCATCAAACCAACATTACCCAGGTAATGTCCTATAGTACCATAAAAACAAACACATAAGGATAATATTGCACCTTAGACTATGTTAGTGGCTAATGATTTATCATGTTATGATGAAATATTATGGGAAGAGGCGAATTTCATTCGATGTTTTATCTCTTGAGATAATTTCATGTGATAAAAGTATCTCAGATTTAAATTTGGTGAAAAAAAGGTTCAATTGATCCTCACATATTATCTTTAGAGTTTATTGGCACTGTAACATAATATACTATTCTCTATTGTGTGAATACATTTCCTAAACCATTGGTTGCTACCTTAATATATAGTTACTATTCTAGATTTAATGTAATGTTGAAGAAACATGTGATTTTTATTCATTTAAAATTCTATATCATGAACAACAACATGGACCTTGATCACCACCGAATGGTATGTTAATTTCCAATACATATTTCAAAATTGAGCCAATGGTCTCTGTATTGTGGTACACTATTTGTAGGGTTCTAAGATAGTGGGAATTCGAGCATCTATTTATGTACAATTTAGGTCTTCATTGCACCAAATTACTATATTAAATCTATTTCATATCACATTAAACCACAATAATACGTCCACAAATCAATATAAAATTATTAAGAAATAAATGATCGATTTGAATGTCAAAGTAATCTAGGGGAGTATAGCTTAAGAAAATTTTGTTAACCCAAAGATATGTGATGGGTCAATGTTTAATCTATTAGAGACAATATTTTTTAGGTTTCATTTTGAAATAAATTCTTCAATTTAACCAATTGGATACCTAAATTTATTTTTAGTTGTTTTTTATTTTTCAAAATATTCTCAATGATTATAAAGATATCATTTTAATACAAGAAAGGAGTATAAAATTCTAGGATCCACTTATAGAGAATATATCACACATGGAAAGTAAGAAATATATTCAGGGATTAAGAAATATTCTTTTCATTAAACCTTACTAAATCAAGAAATTAATAAATTAGTTGAATATGTGACACACAATTTAAGAGAGACGGAGAATCAACGTTTTTTGTGGGAGTGATGAAATCACCCATGCATTCAAAATAGAAATATATTATACATATAGTTCAAACCAAGAGCATATCAAGGATACATCACACCGTCAGAGAAATTGGTAGAGCTTAAAAATATTGTTGAATATCTAATTATGTGGAATTTGTTTAGTGTGACAACTATAATTGTTTTATTGATTATATGATCTCGATGTGTATGGTTCTTATCCTTCACATAGAAGTGTAAAATCCTTATTTGTGATTAATAAATTGAGGTAGAGCCTTTTATATTATTAGGTTTTAATATATATTTCTACATTGTCTTCTAATACTATAATTTTCAATTTATAGGGAGAGTTATGCTTGTCGAGTGTGATTGTATTAATGAATTAATTTCAATGATCTATTAATTTTTTTGGTTGAAAAATAATTTCTTCCCCTACTCAATCATCATGTATATAATTAAATATGGGTAATTGAGTAGTGAAGTGTTTTTTTATCAGTGTCAAATGAGTGGAATGATAGTAACTCATTCTAAGTTTTTATAGATCACCATACACCAACTTATAATTTCCATAAACATGAGAAGTTAGTCTTTTATTATAGATATTTTTTGATTTCACCTCACCCTTCTATCCAATGAGGAAGGATGATCATCCTATAATGATTATTTTCATGTGGGGACTCACTTTTATTAAAATCAGAGTTTAGAGATTCATGATCATTATATTCCTTTTAGAAAAAATAGATGATATTTCATTATTTCTACGATGATAATATTGTATTGGAACTCTTACCCTCATATCAATCTGCAATCCATATTCTATTTGTTAATTTTTTCTACTTATTTTGTTTATCTTAATAAAATAATATTATAACAGAAAACACCAATGGTTTACATTTAACACCCTGACCACTTGAAATTTCACCGTACCACAGATAAAATTATATATCATAATATAATATACTCCTTATAAATAAAAATATGTGTTCAACCAGTTTAGGTCTATGTATAGAAAAACAACCTTTCAAATGACTTGATACCATTTTTAGGGAGGTGGTTTACATTTCCTAACACAAAAAACTAACTTATAATTGCATGAATAAAACTCACAATGGACATATATTAACCCTTGATCTATATATTGAGAGAGCCTTACTGTTCATAGTAAGTGAATTAAGAAAACATCATAATATTCAAACAAAATTTAAGAATATCGCATTGAAAAACTTATATAAAACTTAAAGTATTCAATATAAATATGAAATCTGGGAAGAGAATCCTAACCATACTTTAGGATACTTGTTTGTACCCCACATTGTGAATAAAAATTATTAGATTTTATATTTTACTTTGAAATTTTTGTTCGAAATAACTAAGGGAATAATTCTATTACTACCTGGTCCAATGGCCATATAAAAATAAGATTAGAATATTCACATCAATAAGATTACCATGGTGTGTGTTACATTGAATCTACATGATGTCATTAAGGAGAAAGTGACATGGTGAAAATTCCCCCTCACTTTATGAAGTGTCCAAGGAGTAGATGTGCAATCTCCAACCATGAGAAGTGACTAGGTAGAATGATCTATAAACTATTTTCTTCAAATAGTATTGCCAAACTCTGGGAGAACCACCTTATGGTATCAAATATATACAACTGGAGAATTTATAAGAGACTGAATATATGAGTTTTGAGTGATATTAAAGAACATTTATGTAATATATCCACACCACTCTTGATAGGAACATCACATACTAGTAATTTTTTACCATGGTCTATTAGAAATAGATAGAAATACACTTGAAATATCCTCATGATGATTTTTAATTAAAAATTCACCAGTGGAAGCCCATGGATTGATTGTGAATATAAATATAAATTCATTGTAAGTTTTTATAAGAGGTAATAACACTAGAGGATACAAAATGGTAAAATCCTCTAAATAAACTTTATTTGAATCTAAGATTGGGGAACATACCACATTGGTCATAAAAATCAATCTCTAGTAATCTAAGGAGAAACCTATACCTATTAAGGTATGTGGCCTTAGTTCTTCTATAAAACCACTTAACTAAAGTGTGTATTGAAGTATAGGGAACTGAATTTTTTATTGTTTCCTAACAATATAGACCATATCAATATCCAAATAACGGATGAAGAGACAACTAAAATGTACTTTATAGATTTTGAAATAATCCAAATCAAGATAGAACACCTTTTTTAATAATAGTTAAATCAAACCCCAAAATTATAACAAAATTTAAATCCAGGATATTGATAGCCTTACCAAGAACCACCATTTCAAATTATGAAATCACATGACCAACCTCCCACCAGTTTTGAATGTCTAGTTCATAACCAACTATACACAAACATAGAGAAATTGAAAACTGAAATGAAGTAATTGAAAAATTATTTAGTAAGTCTAATGGGAATGATTACTAAGAACCCTTTGAAATTAACTACTCAAACATTATTATATCTAGAAATAAATTTGAGCATGGTAACTATGATGAGTGGAAAATCAATTCACCTTATAAAAAAAAACCTAAACTAGGACAACCCAAAGAAACCAATGAAATAGGTGAATAAAATTGTGAAAAAAATTAGAAGGAACCTAGACATCAATTTGAGAAACAATAAAAAGAGAATGAAAATATCCCACTTCTCTTTCCATCAAGGATAACTCAATCTAATAAACTTCATTAAGAAGAAATTTAAAAGGAAATTCTAGACATGTTCAAAAAGTTTGAAATTAGAATAAAATTGGATCCCCAAATATAACAAGTTACTTAATGGAATATACACTATGAAAATAATATTATAATTAAATTTAAATTTTATCCTGGGAATAAATATTTCAGCACTAATAAAACACTAATTACACATGATGTACCAAGATCAAAGGAATTTTTACATTCCAAGAACTATCGATGCTATTTCCTCCACTGATGAATAATGTGATCATAGATATTTCATAAATCATATAACTCATTTTTTATTTTCTTCCTCATAGATTAGAGTTCACAAACCAGTAAGAGTATTAGTCCAAATACTCAACAAAGCGACTACTTTTATAGCTATATTGCTTAAAGATGTGCTAGTAATAGTACATAACCTAATATTTCTAATAGGATATTATGTATTCTATATGGAATAATAAAGAGAACCTACCAAATCATTGATCATCCTAGGTAGTCCATTCCAAAATATAACAAAAACCATAATTGATGTCCATGAAGGTTCTTTAACTATTGAGTTTATAGAATATAAAATGATCTTTGAAATATTAGACTCAATGAAATTTACCTATGTGTAGCATTCACTTTTCACACTAATACACCATGATGAACCATTTATATATGAGGAAACAAATTTTTTGAAAGAAATTTATATCTGTATAATAATTTGAGATTTGAGAATTTTGTGATAATGATTGAAAGAAACCTATATTAACTATATATAAACTATAATTTTAGTTAACATATACATTCTCTAATGGATTCGGTTAACTATTTTCAAATGATAAAATTAACTACATACCATTTGTATAAGAATTATAAATAAATGAGGTTAGTGAACCAATGATATTTTTCATCTCTAATTATTAACCCAAAGCTAGAATTGAATCCACTACCACTAGAATTTTAATATGTTTTCCTAATATATAAATAGAATTTTCTAACAATCATTTACATGAAATTATCAACTTATTAAGAACCAAAACTATTAAATCATTTGGATGGATTCTAGGTGACATATCAAGACATTGTATATAAATATGTATATAAAAATTCATTATTGAAAATGATTACAAACTAGTCAATGAAACATAATGAATAATAAACCAAACCATGATGGAGGTAGTTGAAAAATAAATTCACAAAATTTCCATGTTAGAAAAAATTTACCCATTTTTTTAATCAAAGTGGGTAATTTTTCATTCTTATTGTTCCAAAAAATATTGTACTCACCATTTTAGATAATGAAAAGAATTAATTTATTCATGTGAGAGTATAGAATAATTGGAGAGTATTTGTTGATGTTAGAAAATTAAACCAAATGACTAGGAACGATGATTACCTAATATAATTAAAAGAAAAAAATGTTATAAATAATTTCAAGAAAGGTCCATCATTTCTTCATGGATGTATTTATAGGGAAATTTCATGTTTCTGTTACCCATGATGACTGGAAAAAAATACTTTCTTAGATCACTATGGAACCTTTACCAACAAAATGACACCATCTATATTGTTTAATACACATTAAACACTTAAAATATGCATGGAAAGTATCTTATCTGATTTAATTGGATATTATATTGATGTATTATTAGATGATTCCTCTATTTTTTCAAATTAATTTGATCATTTCTTATCAAATATGGATAATTCCTTAAAAACATGTATTGAAAAAGATATATTTTGAAAAAATTAAATTACAAGTTTGGAAAAGGAATTTTCATAGGACATGATATTTTAATATATGGAATATAATTTAACAAATTAGTAATTTAAATGATCATTTATTTTCCTTACCATAATTATGTTAAACATGTCAGTTATTTTTAGGATATGAAAGCTTTTATAGGATGTTTATAAAGAATTTAGTTAATAATTAATTACAATTTTCAAATTTAATTAAAAAATATTGTCAATTACTCTTTATAATTCTTTCTGGAAGTATTTTTTTGAGGTGCAGAGTAATTGACTTCATAACCAATGATACAACCACTAAATTTGAAACACCTTTTTGAGCTATTATGTGTTGCTTCAAATTAAAATATAGGTGTAATACTCACATAAAGGATATATGGGATGATTAATGTGATAAATTATGCCTTGATGATATTGTATTATTCCTAATTATGTTACACCACCACTAAGAAGAAGTTTCTTATAATTGTTATTGTTTTTGATGAATTCAAATCAAATTTTCTAGAGACAAAGGTTAATATTTTATCTCACCATGAAAATATTATCTAAATATTGAAGAAAGTATATTCTATGAAATTGGTTGTGAAATGGATGTTGTTATTTTAGGAATTTGATATAGGGGTTAAAGAGAAAATATAACTGAGAAACATGTATAATATCACAGGACTAGGCTTTTCTATGCTATTGATGTAGGAATTTCTGACCCAGATCTCATCAATGAACACCAGAAAGCTAAGAAAATCTTGATTGTTTCAGGTGATGTTCCATGGTAAACATTATTAAAAATACGAAAATACGTTAATTATATAATTTTATCCAATTTAAAATATTAAAATATAAATCAACATTGTTTGTGTGGTATTATCCATATCTATGAAGAATTAGCAGTGAAAAAATAATAAATAGGCTCCTGCCTTAATGTAAAGCACCCTATATGCTTATCTTTTATCACACACTATCTTGTGGAGGTCACATTTAAAATGAAATAACAAATTATAATTCATTATAGTATGTATTATATTAGAACACACTATTCAAGGATTCTTATTAAATTTATAATAAATGGAGATAATGTCAAATCACTGGTAATATCTCAAAAAGAAAAGAAAATTGTCAAAATAAAATGAATGTTTTTGATATCTTTGATTTATGGGGAATGGATTTAACATGAACCTTTATAATGTCTTCTAGTTGTTCATGAATTTTTCTTATTATTAATAATGTTTCCAAATGGGTGGAATCTAAATAGAACAATATTGATGAATTATATATTTTTTTGTGATTTCATTAGAACTAACTTAATTTGATGATTTGGAATATAAAGTTCTGTAACAATATTTTAAGGAGCCCATTTTTTCAATAGAATCATGTAATCATTAATGAAGAGATATGAAGTGAAATACATGACATCAAACCCATTCCACCCCCATAATAACATGTTTTTTAGGTAACCAATATATAAGTAAAATCAATTCTGGAGAAGTAATTAGAACCCAGTGGCATATATTGGGGAAAAATGTTTGAATATGACTTCAATGATTACAAAATAGATTATAATACACCCACTGGAATGAGTCCATAAAATCATGTTTTGGTAATGAGTTATTAGGTTCCAATGGAATTGGATAATATATCTTTCCGATTAGTTTAGATAATGAAAATGGACTTGGAAAAAGATAAATTCCAGAGGAAGATATTGATACATGAGATAGATGAAGTTAAAAAAGAATAATTTGAGAATGATAAAATTCTCAAGTAGAAGGAAATAGTATTACATGATAAATTGATAAAGAAGATGTACTTGTATCCATATGAAAATACAGTTCATTACAACCCTAGATTAAAAATCATTCAAGGTTAAGTTAATTTTAGATGGGAAGAAAATTTTATAGTCACTAATGTTGTACCCGTTGGTGTAGTGAAAATAACAAGAAGAGGATGAAATAAATGCTTCAATGTAAAACAGAAAGAGAGTGAAGAATACTGTGAGAACTATTTAAATAAGTCACTCGAAGAGATTGAGCTCTTAAATCAATTCTATATATGAATCTCTTAGGTTTTACTTTTACTTTGTTTAGTTGAATCATATCCTATTTGATAATATATTAACAATAATCATATCTAAAAAAATAACTAAATAAATTGCAAGGAAGAAGTATGGGGGAGTAAACATTTATATAGTATATGATTTTGTGTAACATCCCACCCAATCCCATTGGCTTGAGAGGGAGGGAGAATGTTACTTGGCCTTAAGTGACATCCCTAAGGCACCAATGGCTAGAAATAAATTCCAAGGGCATCAAAGAACTGTGGGAAATGATTTTACCTTAAGAAGATAACCCAACTCAACCTACCGACAACTAAAGATGCATGCACTTTCAAACCCAACCATGTGATACTAACAATTTCATCACAAACCCCAAAACCATTTAACTAGTCATGTCCACAAAATATCAGAATAAAAAAGAGGAAACTAAACAACCAAACACCATGATCCATGACACCACCACAGCTCCAAACCAAGCCCCAAGCTCTAAGCTCCAAGCTCCATCAAAACATCAAAATGCACCACTAAAGGAGGGTGATGCCTTACCTTTTCCCACAACAAAGTACATGACATCTGAAAAGACACCAAAGTTCCAAAGAAAAGGGTGAGTACAACTACTCAGTAGGATTTCCCCGATTGACTTCCCTAGACACGCCATTAGGATAAAACCGTTAGCACATTTATATAAAACATTTTATATAAAGAAAAAAAATCTACCAATTGTTTATAATCCAAACATGCCAAATCCCAAAAATGCCACACAAGGAATCCAAATCAACCATTCCACGCAAGGAATCCAATTCAAACATGCCAAAAGCCGATTACCATTTTCATATTTCACTCACAAGCCCCATCTATAAACATCAAAAACAAAGCACACAACAAATCATGGTGTCACTTCCTGTCCAACCCATTCATTACCAATCCACTCAAGTGGTACTTCCCACCCACTTTCTATTGATGGTGGCCCCTCCATCCACTATCCATTGCATTTTTATAGTGTCACTTCCTCATCCACTCCACCACATCCCAACATCATCCACACAATGATATCGCCCATTTCCACACAAGCCACAACAACAATCATGCATTATTGTCAATACCAAAAAATACCATTTCCATGCCCAACACATTTCAATATCACCTATTTATTGAAATCAATACTCATTATCACAATCATTACCATTTTAAAATCACCAATTTAAAATTAACCTATTGATCCCATTTCAAAAAATCCCCAATTTCATGCCAAAACCCCCAAATCATTACAAATTTGATTTTCCAACAAAATTCACGCGACATGCTTACAATTAAATAAAATAAACCAATTTAATTGTAAATGAACTTCACATTTCAACCTAGTGGAGTTGATAGAGAATCCACCCACTTCTTAAGGTTTGGAGAAATCAACCATTTTCCCAAACTCACTCCAATCTGGGTGAACACCTCCTTGAAACCACCTCAAAAAACCCTTCCCTAACATAAAAAAGATCAAACTTTAACACAAAAAGGCAACACAAACCTAGATATACGTGAAACCCTTGTAGATATATGAATATAAGAGAGAGAGAGAGAGGGCTAACCCTATTCAAAACCACAAAGAACCAAAAGAGGGGCTTACCAGAGGAGAACCGCCTTCGATCCACCAAGAAACCCCTTTGATTTTACTCCAAAACGAGTTAAGGAGCTCCCCCAACCTCTGAAAACCGAAACTCCCACATGAGCCATGAGTTGAAGGAAGAATGATGGGAAAATGGGAAATCCTGAGTGGCCCAGGATGTAAAAACCCAAACATTAAGTGGCTGCACGGTTACCATGGACGGTTTTGAAAACCGTACGCCAACCATGCGGTTGCCAATGTCTCACCAAGGGACTTTGCACGGCTTTCCCGCACGGTCTGACAAAACATGCGCCGCCCGTGTGGAGCCCACTATCACGGGTGCACGATTTCCAAGGCTGGCCGCACGGTTTCTTCAGACCGTGCGCCAAACGTGCACCCCTACACAACCTCCAAAACTTTAAAAGTTTTTTCCCAGAATTGTCCAAACTTCAACCAACCACTTCAAAAAGTAAAAATGAACCGAAACAAGGGTAACATACCTCATACCGGGGGTACTACATTATCCCCACCATTGAACTTTCCGTCCTCGGAAATTAGTGAACCCACCCTTTGCCAAAAGAGCTCGGGCCATTAATCGACCATCTATTTTTCCTAATCCCAAGTCTGCTATTGAATCTAGCCATGCTGCCACAAAACCTGAAACAGACCGATGATTTTACCCAGAAAGACTTCCTCTTGCCTATCCACAACCCGCACTTGCACATTCACCAATAAAGCATCTGGCTCTAGCTCAACATGATCCCATCGAATAACATGGCCTGGATTTGGATGATAATTTTTCAACTGTGACACATGAAACACATTGTGCACCGCACTGAACCTAGGTGGAAAATCCAAATGATAATCTACCTCCCCAACCCACTAAAGAATCAAAAAAGGTCCAATATACCTTGGAGATAACTTTCCTTGCTTCCCAAACCGACGATTTCCCAACCTTGGAGAGATCCTCAAGAAAACATGATCACTCACCTCGAATGACAACGACCGTCGACGATGATCCGCATATGATTTTTGATGACTCGGATCCATCTCCATTCTCTTCCTAATTAACTTGATCTTCTCCGTAGTCTCCTGGACAAGGCTCGATCCAACCACCGAGGACTCACCCGTTTCCACCTAGCATAGTGGAGAACGACACGACCGCCCATACAATGCTCCGAACAGATCCATTTTTAGGGATTCTTGATAACTGTTATTATATGAGAACTCAACCAATGAAATGTCCTCCTCCCATGAGTCACCAATATCCATGACACAAGCCCAAAACATTCCTACAAAGTTAGTATCATCCTCTCAGATTGACCATCCGTGTGAGGGTGATACGCTGTACTCATGGTCAACTTAGTTCCAAGGGATTTCTATAAGGATTTATAGAAACAAGATGTAAACCTCAAATATCTATTGGATACGATCAAAATTGGAACACCATGCCTCTTTACAACAACCCAGATATTGATTTTGGACAGATCCTCCACCGTATGAGATTCACGAATTGGAATGAAATGGGCTAAATTAGTTAGGCGATCCACTATCACCAAAATGGCATCGTGTTTTCTGACCATTCTTGGGAGACCTGTGACAAAATCCATCACTATTTGCTCCCACTTCTAAATAGGGATTGGTAAAGACTGCAACATTCCCGATATCCTCTAATGCTCTGCCTTGACCTGCTGGCTAGTCAATCATCTCAAAACAAACTCTTCCATTCTTATTTTCATACCATCCCACTAGAACTACACTTTCAACTCTTTATAAATTTCCGGAATTCTAGGATGAACAACCCACCTAGAATGATGATACGCCCTGAGAAGATCCTCCTGACAAGAAACTGGTATAACCATCTGATTCCAAAAAACACAAAAATAAATCTCCATTCAGTTTCCAACCCTCAATGGTATCCCCACCATTGAGTTTCAACCTCATGGTCACACACTCAAAATTAGATATCTGTGCCTCTTTAACCAGGCCAACCATGTCAGGAATCAGCAAAACTGGAAAAAAGACCACTCTGTCACCCTGATCCTCACATTCTAACTGCATGTGAGCTATAACCGACATCAACTGCCACTGTTCTGATTCCTGTTTCACCACGTAAGCATATGATTTTTTACTTAATCCATCCCCCACAAAATTTCCCATACTTGATGTGTACATCAAGTCAAAATAAAAAATCTGGAGATATTCCATCCATCTCCTTTGCTTCAAGTTCAAATTCCTTTGTGAAAAAATGTGTTTCAAGATCTTATGATCTGTATATACCATGAAATTCTCACCGAAGAGATAATGATTCCACACTTTCAATGCATGGACCACTGCAACCAATTCCAAATCATGAGTTGGGTAGTTCTTCTCAGGCACCCTCAACTGCCGTGAACCATACCCAACCACATGATTCCCTTTCATGATAATGCACAACAACCTTGATCTCGATGCATCACAGCACACCACATACCCTTTTCCTGGTTCTAGAAAAACCAAGATTAGTGCTTATGTAAGGTGACCCTTTAGCTATTTGAAACACTACCGACACTATTAACTCCACTGGAATGGAGCATTCTTTCTTGTCAAAGCTGTCATCGATGAATCCAAACGTGAAAAATCATGAACAAAACACAGATAATACCTAGCTAGACCGAGGAAAATCTGTACCTCAAACAAATTCTTTGGCGGTTTCCAGGAGATAACAACCTCCATATTTTCTGAATCCGCTGAAATAACCCTTTTAAAAATCACATGGACAAGAAAACGGAGTTCCTATATGAAAAATTCCTACTTTTACAATTTGGCATACAACCAATGATCCCTCAAGATCCCCAACACTGTCGCCAAGTGCTAATCATGCTCCACCCTTGTCTTTGAATACACCAGAATATCATCTACAAACACCACCACAAATGAATCTAGATATCTTTAAAATATCTGATTCATCAATTCCATGAACACCATTGGAAAATTCGTTAGACCAAAGGGCATAAACAAATATTCATAATGTCCATATATACTTATAAAAGTTGTTTTAGGAATATCGTCCTTCCTCACCCATAATTGATATTATCCCAACCTCAGGTCGATCTTGGAGAACCATAGGGATCCCGTCAACTGGTCGAACAAATCATCAATTCGTGGAAGTGGATATCTATTCTTTATTGTAACTTGGTTATGTCTATGATAATCAACACAGAGCCTCAAAGTTCAATATGCATTTTTCACAAACAACACTGGTACTGCCCACAGAGATGTGCTAGGCCAGATAAACCCTTTGTTTTCTAACACTTCCAACTGGACTTTCAATTCCCGCAATTCAGTAGGTGCCACTCAGTAAGACGAAAGTGAGATAGGACTGGTCCCCAAAAAGAGATAAATCGTAAACTCCACTTCTCTTACGGGAGGTATCCTAGATTTTTATTTGGAAAAAACATCCATGAACTGATCCAACACTGCCAGAAGAACACTCTGATCAACACACAGTACTTATTCCAATGACAACACGTCCAAGTAATATGATAACGTGCCCACTACTAGTGCCAAAAACCCCATCGCACCTTTACTTTCATGCCTCTCTCCTCTAAAGATATGTATAATTCCATCGTGTGTTGTAAAAGCCATTGTTTGTTCATTACAGTCGATGTGGGACTTAAACGCCACCAGCCAATCTATTCCCAGGATTACATCATACCCATCCATCTCAATCCCTAAGAAATTCCACATTAGCTCAACCTCACCCACAATGATACAACATTCCCTACACAAGAAGCCTCGACACTCTCTTCAACCCAGAAGAGTTTGATGTTTCAAAACTGAAGGCATCATTTCTACCCCTAAACCCAACAACTCAAACACACAGGAAGTAATAAAACAGTGTGAAGCACCCCTATAAAACAACACTTTCATCTAGGTATAATTTAATAGAATAATACCTCACACCATTGATGGTCCTGACTAATCATCCACCATAACCTGCATGGCACAGAACAATTCCCTAGTTTCCATAGTGTACTCTTTATTGCACTGCTGAGGAGTTGTGGTGTTCTGAGAATCACCATGACTGACTTTTCTCTACTGACGAGGGGTATGCTGCTGTCCCCGTCCCATCGAAGCATCTGATGTCTGCGATCCCTGAGGAGTTTCACAGGCACCCAACCTTGGAGCATTCCTACAATAGTGCTGAATAAGCCATATCTTCTTGAAATTGTGGAATGCTCGAGGTTGTCCCATTTAGTATCGCTTGATGTGTTCCATAGAGCCACACTGAAAACATCCTGGTTTTCTCTAGGGCTTCAGAAGAAGATTTACTGATCCTGCCGTCGGATTATGTGCCATACTCCAACCCGGGGAATACATGTCCCTCCTCCTCTTGAACCCAACATTAGAGTTCCCACTATTACTCATGGGAAGCACCTTGCTTCCTTCACCTGGAGCTCCCAACAGATCCGGCTCAGCCATCATTGCTTGATTCACCATCTTTGTGTAATCACTGACACACAACATTTCTATTTTTTAATGGGTCTCTTGCCTTAAACTCGCATCTAAGATCCTTGCCTTCGACAACGTTCTACCCACGACTTCGAGTGAAGACTTCACTAAGCTCATAAACTTAGCTACATACTCCATCACAGACATATGCTCTTTCTTCAGACTGAAGAAATCAGTTGTGCACTGAATTCTGAACGTATGTGGGTAGAATTGTTTGTTCCAAAATTCCTCAAAGCCTTCCCACATCTTACCCTGGTCCGTCCTTGCTTAGAATACCAAGACCCACCACTGAAGACAAATATCCTATAGCTTATGCATTTCTAGCTTCACATTCAGATCTACCGGCATCCCCAAGAATTCAAAAATCCCATTCATTCTGGACAGCCATTCCTCTGCCCTTTCCGGGCCCGAATTGTAGAGACCCAAAGCTTGACATACATAGACATTACATTACTTTTGCGGAATACTTAGTAAATAACAAAAACACGCACACAAGGATCATAATAATTTAGTGTATTTGGAAACTCGGAATATAATCTTCTAATCCTGGTGAAAGATCTTCAACATCTCCCATAAAGATCTTCCTTTTTTTTATACCTAAAACCTTTTTTATATCCTGTGGAAAAGAAAACATAAAAGGGTGAGCTCAAATGCTTAGTAAGGGTAAACAAAAGAAATATCAATCACATCATATACATAAGAACATAACTTTTGGAAATCTTAACCTGCAAAAGAGATCATAATTTCATAACATGGGATAAATCATGGCAGTGAAATGTAATCACAATAATCACAACATAAAACATGAAACTTTGTGTCATACACACATAATCATAGAGAATCATTTCTTGTTAGTCCAGACTCATTGCCAAGACTATCTTAGTGGACAAAGTCCCTTTCTGAACCGAGTCACCCTCGTTCCAGTCCTGTTTCACTGAACTGGTATAACCTACCGTTCCAACCATGTCTATCTCATGAGATATAAAATCTTTACCCAATGCATTGGAGGGAGATATAGGTCCCAACCATCTCATAATGATACCATTCTTATGTGTGCCACAAAATCATAAATCATACATCATTGCATAACCCATGTAATAAAGATGAGATTCTTAAACAACATGACATCATAAAACAATTCATATAAGATAAAGAAATTCATAAAAATAATATCATCACAACATAATCAAATAAATGTAATAATAGGGATAAAACAGAACCCTTTGTTATCTTAGATGGAAAATAATTTTGATAAAACACTTGAACTCCTTTCTTGAGGAAAATATCCTTTCAACTTCAAAAACATTTTTCCATTCTTAACATGTCGTACAAAAAGAAGTTGATTAAAAATAAATGTGAAAACTTGTAAAGGAAGCTTCTTGGAAATAGTGTTTTAAAAATCCATTCGTCCCGTATAAGTTAAAAAAACATTCTTCTCGTACTTTTGTCGAAAAAGTCAAAAAAGTACCTCATACGAAAAACGTCAAAAGATTCCTTTCATATCTTTTACTAAAAACTCATCGAAGGGTAAAATAGGATTTAAACAATTGTAGGTGGATGGAAATAATATTACATATTGAGGAAACATGGATGTGGATTATAAAATACACCCCAGTAAATACTAAAGTATAAACAATCTCGGATAAAAATGAGATTGTGATATTTTCCCTTACCTTAGGTCCGATTTGCTTCGTAAGTGTCCGAACCTCCTGTATAATGATTTAAATAATGTCATTGACTTATTATAGAATCATATTCATTGTTATTATATTATATATGGTTCACTTATGACTTTATATTACCCGTTCTTTTGTAAATTAATGTTAAGGTAGCGTTTTGGGTAAAATCATCTCATTTGTCGTTCGTGTTTTAACTTGTAATTATTCATATGATTACTTAGATAATGATTAATTAATTACAGAATATAAAAAATGATTTATATATAATATATATTCAGAATATATATATATATATATATTCAGAATATATATATATATAATAGATCAGTAAATGGAAAGAAATACACCATTCATGGAGACTGTAGACCGTTCGTACGCATGAATGCTGTTTTCGTTTCCTTATTGAGTTGAATGGAATTAAGTAGATGACATAAATATATATACACATAAATCCAGTAGCTTTATAATTTCATATATTTCATTATTATTGCTTATATATACTTTATAATAATTCTTAAATGGATAACATGGAAAATGAATCTCATCGCATCGTGGAGACGGTAGTCCGTACGTACGCACGAGCGATGATATCATTTCCATAATTATTGAATTGAATTGGAGTGGATGATACAATATATCAGAATAATTATTATGTTATAATAACTATTTATAGTTAATTTTTTACACCATAATACCCATCCATGTAAGGTGTTGGTGGAAAAGCAGATTACACCACGGCGTGGAGACGGTATTCCGTACGTACGCACGCGCCGTGATTTCCTTTTTCAGTAGGATGGATAGAAGGTTAATTAGAGTTGTTTCATATTTATAATAAAATATCAGTATATGAGTGATACTGATGTTATTACTTCATAATGAAACAACCTTAGAAGAAGAAGAAGAAATAAAGGTGAAAGAATTGGTAATGGAAATTACCTCTTCTTTGAAGCGCCTCTTTGAGACCTCCTCTTAGGGTACCAAAATTGGTCTTTGAGGAAGACCAGAACCACTAGGATGTTTCTAGGGAAGTTTAGAAGAGAATTTTTCAGTGGTTGTCTGAGCTTGAAGGCTCAAATTTGTGTGAGGAAGAGAGGAAGGAGGTGCCCTTTTATAAGGGAGGAGAGGGGCACCTTTGGAATAACTAAAAATATTATTTTATAATAAAGTCAAGTTCGGTTTTAAATAGCTCCAAATTGATTTATTTCTAGGATAAGGTGGGGATGGGTCGCAATCCTCTCATACAATATAATTTAGACAAGTTTAGGTTCCTATTTTAACCTTATCATTTAGATTTAACATTAAGTTAAATAATTTTACTTTTACCGTGTCTTCTTGTGTTCTTACACTATAAGGTTAATAAACTTACTATAAGAAGCCAAACGAACCCCACGTTGTTTATTATTAATATATATTACCTTATCTAAGTCATTTGGCCAAACCTTAGATTTTTAGGAATAAAATAACAATTACTAATATAATATTTTTTTTAAAAACTATTTTATGTCAATTTTGACACTATTTAGTAATTGATTTTTGTGAAAATCATAACAGAATTATTAGTTCGAAAAAAGTTAATTAAATCAATACTAACATGTCATATTAACCTATAGAATTAGTGGAATTCATAAAAAATCTAAAATTACATTTATTTGGGTATTTATAACATCAATTATGTCAATATTTCATTAATAAGATAATTACTGCATCATTGTTGTGTCATAAATAAATTAAATTATTTAATGTCTAAAAATTACAAATAAAATAACATTATGTAGGAAATATTTTTAGATTTCTAATGAATATTTATAGTCGAATTTAGCTTATGTATAACCCCATATTAAAAATGTTTTAGTAAATAAACATTGATTTTAACTCTTTTAACCCTTTCTTAAATAAATTAATAATAAATGTCATAATCTAATCCAAGTGGGCCTAAATGGTCATATTTTATTCCTACGTTTGTTTTTGGTCGAATTACATTTGTCCAATAGAATTAGGACATGTGTTAGGGTAATAATAATATCATTTCTACCCTTAATTACCCTATTTACTTTTAACCGTGGTAAAAAAAAGTAAAAAGTTACTATTCACCAAAAATTATTTTCATCTCATTGAACCACATTCTACTTACTGACATCAACCGTGTCTCTCGGATTTCTGAAATTCCACTCACAGAAGCGGTAAAATTAAGTTTTATGAACAATTCAGTTTTTTTTAACTACCACTTAGTGGTTTCACTATTCATCAAATTGAAAGTTTTCAGAAAAATACAAAAAATTAGGCCTAAGCTATATTTGATATTATGAATTCAAAAATGATGTCTATTTTACCAAATTCAAAACATATCAGTTGCATTAACTAATTTAAAAATTAATTCCCGTCGTCAAAACAAATAGCGTGTTTTTAAGAGATAATAACTATCAAAAGATTGAAACTTGTTTATAACTGGTTTAAATGTGAAATTACATCCAATGACCATCATTGTATTAAATTGTAAAAATATATTCTAAATATACTTTAAAACCACTAAAATTAATAATTTATCACTATTAATTATTTCTATTGAAAAAGTTGTTTTTAATTAAAATTTAGTAATTTTCACTATTCATCAAAATATGAAAGTTATCCAAAAAATACCAAAATTTTACCCTAAGATAATTTCGATATTCCGAATCCAAAAATGAAGTACATTTTAAAAAACAAAATTTTCAAAATTTCAAAAAGTGGTTATTACTATTCATAACGGCTAGTTTTAATAATATTTTAATAGAATATCGTTGTTTAGTGAAACTCGGTATTGCGTACTACACATGCTATCAAGGAAGGTCGTGATTGCGTGTAATGAAAGGAAAGTCAAGGATACGTCTTGTGCAAGCTCCTTTTGGTGTAGTGTACAACACAAGACATTAATTAAATTAAAAGGAATATTTTTCATAAAATATCAGGGTGTTACATTCTACCCCCCATAAAATGAATTTCACCCTCAAAATTCAGCGGGGTTATAAATGGATTACTATTCAAAAGTTTCTTTAATATAAACCCACATCGTAAAAAGGAATATCAAAACCAATTTTTAAAAACAAAAGTATGAAATGTAACGGTTACCCAAATAAACTAATCACTGGGTTTCCACATAGGTGAAAATATGGATATGGAAGAGAAATATAACCATCATGTTCTGATGGAGAGTGCTAGAGAACATGGCTATGGAAAAGCTAGCAATCACAAAGCCATAAATTTGTGACGATCTAAGGTACCATCTGATTCATCAGAGATAAGAGCACTAAGACAACATTTTTGGTTTTCAAGATCATTTCCCTAAATTTGATGAAATTGGAATTAGAAGAAATACTTTCGTGATTTTGGTATAGTTTCACCATTTGTCGTTCTTTGGACAATTTCCACTTCATCTCTTAAAGAAATGAAGTTGAATTTGTCATTCATGATGTGTTAGCAGATCATGTGATAGAATGATTGGCCATTCCATCTCATTCAAACAAAAGGTTAGAAAAAGTTATAAGTCCATCTTATGGTTAATCGTATATGGTTCCAAAAATGAACTTATACTTCATATATCATACCGCTTAATAAAATAAAACTAGTTTCTACTAACCAGGGACTTCCTGTAGGCCAGTGGTAGGCGATAAAGGCCAGTCGCACTTCGGTTGTGGGTTTGATTCCCACAGCCTTTTCCGACACGATGGGCTGTCGTCCGTCCTACAGGTTGTCCTTTTTCTAAAACTATATTACTATAACATCCCATCAATAATATCGAAAAAAACTTCTATCCTTAAACAATACCAACTTATGTCCAACCTAATCCATTCCAATCTTTAGGCTTATCCATAATACTGCAGTCCACTCTCATAACATAGTGAAAACGATTACCAGAGATTTAATACCATCATTGATCCCCATATACCATAATATATGTTTTGTTGGTCACATTCCAAACATTCAAAGTCTTTAACCATGTATTTTCTTGAATACCCATTGAACCATAGTGAAAACTTGAATGCAGTTAAAAGTTAACACTTTTCACATACCAAAATCCTCAAAATTCTATATACTCAAACCATGATATCACTTAGTCTTTATATCAATCATGAGCTCATGAATACTGTTAAACATTTCATTTTCTCGTTTTCCCTTCATTATGAGCATATCATCTTATTTCCAAAAATATCTCAATCACTTTGAATACCACATTATACCAATACATAAATATTCCAATACTCTATGATACAACATTATTTTGGAATCCCATTACATAAACACTTAATCATTCCACCACATCGTTGTCATATTCAACATCGCCAATAGTGATCGCATGTGACTTCCCTTTGTCCTTTACCTTAAGTGGTTGCTCATGTTGATCATCTCTAACCCTTGGATTAGGGAATTTATTGTCATAATGTCCCATCTCTTTGCACTTGAAACATTGAAGTGTTGGTGGTGCGTTCTCTGCAGTCTTTTCTTTATTCACATCATTAGAAACCCTTTTTCCATTACTTCGACACTCAGCTGCTCGATGACCTTCTTTTCCACACTTGAAACATTTTCTAGTCCCTTTAAGACAATCTCCACCATGCTTCTTTCCACACTTTGAGCATAAGGAATCATTCTTCTTCTTTTCACCATTATTCTGAGATTTCTCCTTGAACTCCATCTTTCGTTTCTTGTCAAAACCATGAGATGGATATGTAACACCAACTTCCATTTCTACCTTGATAGCACAAAGCACAATTTCTTCACAGCTACTGAAGTCTCTTATAGCTAATGCCCTTCGAAGACTTGGTTTTAAGCCACTGAAAAATTGATCAACTTTACTTTCAGGTTGGATGATAATGCCAGATGCATACCTTGAATGTCTTGTAAAATTTGCTTCGTATATACCAACAGATTCATCATCCTTCTGCTTCAGCTCAAGAAACTCTTTTCCATCTTTGTTCAAAGAATACGAGGGAAGTACTTACTGAAAACAAGTTCTTGAACTCGTCCCATTCTATGGACTCAATTTCATCTCTTGGCCTCATATTCTTGATAATATTCCACCATTGATCAGCTTCACCTTCCAAATGATATACTGCTAAGATGACTTTATCATGTTCAGAACATTGAAGAAATGAAAATATCTTTTTAGTAGTACTGATCCATTGTTCAGCAACAAGTGGATCATAAGACCCACTGAAAGAAGGTAGACGCTGCCTCATGAAGGACTCAATAGAATTTTGTTCCCTTCTCTGCTCATTTGGAAGTCCAGAATGATTCATAGCTTGTGTAAGTATAGTAATAAGATTTTTCACTCCATCTCCCATAACATTTGTTTGTTCAGGAGTAAAATCATTGCATTGTCCATTGCATTGATCAACACGGCTCCTTCGGGTTCCAGCCATCGTCTAAAACCCAAAAAGAATAGTGTGAGAGGCAAAAATCATGCTAGGGAAAACAACATTATAAAGGGGGAGTATCCTCAATATCTAACTTCTTAGGTTAAATTCTATGATCGTTACAGTAGTTCTAGGACTGTATCTTATACATATACTTATCCTTAGGGACATCCCTAGACATACCTTAGAAATATCTCTAGGGATCTCACTAACGCTTTTGCATCCTAGTTTCCAAAGGTTGACTAAACCTATCCTCTGAAACCAACTATAGAGACCCAAATCTTGACGTACATAGAAATTACATTAATTTTGTGAAATACTTAGTACATAACAAAAACACGCACACAAGGATCGTAATAGTTTAGTGTCTTTGGAAACTTGGAATATAATCTTCTAATCCTGGTGAAAGATCTTCAAAATCTCCCATAAAGATCTTCCTTTTTTTATACCTAAAACCTTTTTTTATATCCTGGGGAAAAGAAAACATAAAAGGGTGAGCTCAAATGCTCAGTAAGGGTAAACAAAAGAAATATCAATCACATCGTATACATAAGCACATAACTTTTGGAAATCTCAACCTGCAAAAGAGATCATAATTTCATAACATGGGATAAATCATGGCAGTGAAATGTAATCACAATAATCATAACATAAAACATGAAACTTTGTGGCATACACACATAATCATGGAGAATCATTTCTTGTTAGTCAAGACTCATTGCCAAGACTATCTTAGTGGACAAAGTCCCTTTCTGAACCCAGTCACCCTCGTTCCAGTCCTGTTTCACTAAACCGGTATAACCTACCGTTCCAGCCATGTCTATCTCATGAGATATAAAATCTTTACCCAATTCATTGGAGGGAGATATAGGTCCCACCCATCTCATAATGATATCATTATTATGTGTGCCACAAAATCATAAATCATACATCATTGCATAACCCATGTAATAAAAATGGGATTCTTAAACAACATGACATCATAAAACAATTCATATAAGATAAAGGAATTCATAAAAATAATTCCAACACAACATAATCAAATAAATGTAATAATAGGGATAAAACAGAACCCTTTATTATCTTAGATGGAAAATAATTTTGATAAAACACTTGAACTCCTTTCTTGAGGAAAATATCATTTCAACTTCAAAAACATTTTTCCATTCTTATCATGTCGTACAAAAATAAGTTGATTAAAAATAAACTCGAAAACTTGTAAAGGAAGATTCTTGGAAATAGTGTTTTAAAAATCCATTCATGCCGTATAAGTTAAAAAAAACATTCTTCTCGTACTTTTGTCGAAAAAGTCAAAAAAGTACCTCGTACGAAAAACGTCAAAAGATTCCTTTCATATCTTTTACTAAAAACTCAACGAAGGGTAAAATAGGATTTAAAAAATTGTAGGTGGATGGAAATAATATTACAAATTGAGGAAACATGGATGTGGATGATAAAATACACCCCAGTAAATACTAAAGTATAAACAATCTCGGATAAAAATGAGATTGTGATATTTTCCCTTACCTTAGGTCCGATTTTCTTCGTAAGTGTCCGAACCTCCTGTATAATGATTTAAATAATGTCATTGACTTATTACAGAATCATATTCATTGTTATTATATCATATATGGTTCACTTATGACTTTATATTACCCGTTCGTTTGTAAATTAATGTTAAAGTAGCGTTTTGGGTAAAATCATCTCATTTGTCATTCATGTTTTAACTTGTAATTATTCATATAATTACTTAGATAATGATTAATTAATTACATAATATAAAAAATGATTTATATATAATATATATTCAGAATATATATATATATATATAAAATAGATCAGTAAATGGAAAGAAATACACCGTTCATGGAGACTGTAGACCGTTCGTACGCATGAATGTTGTTTTCGTTTCCTTATTGAGTTGAATGGAATTAAGTAGATGACATAAATATATATACACATAAATCCAGTAGCTTTATAATTTCATATATTTCATTATTATTTCTTATATATACTTTATAATAATTCTTAAATGGATAACATGGAAAATGAATCTCATCGCGTCGTGGAGACGGTAGTCCGTACGTACGCACGAGCGATGATATCATTTCCATAATTATTGAATTGAATTGGAGTGGATGATACAATATATCAGAATCCTTATTATGTTATAATAACTATTTATAGTTATTTTTTTACACCATAATACCCATCCATGTAAGGTGTTGGTGGAAAAGCAGATTACACCACGGCGTGGAGACGGTATTCCGTACGTACGCACGCGCGGTGATTTCCTTTTTCCGTAGGATGGATAGAAGGTTAATTAGAGTTGTTTCATATTTATAATAACATATCATTATATGAGTGATACTGATGTTATTACTTCATAATGAAACAACCTTAGAAGAAGAAGAAGAAATAAAGGTGAAAGAATTGGTAACAGAAATTACCTCTTCTTTGAAGCGCCTCTTTGAGACCTCCTCTTAGGGTACCAAAATTGGTCTTTGAGGAAGACCAGAACCACTAGGATGTTTCTAGTGAAGTGGAGAAGAGAATTTGGCAGGGGTTGGCCGAGCTTGAAGGCTCAAAGTTGTGTGAGAAAGAGAGGAAGGAGGTGCCCTTTTATAATGGAGGAGAGGGGCACCTTTGGAATAACTAAAAATATTATTTTATTATAAATTCAAGTTCGGTTTTAAATAGCTCCAAATTGATTTATTTCAAGGCTAAGGTGGGGATTGGTCGAAATCCTCTCATCCAACAGAATTTAGACAAGTTTAGGTTCATATTTTAACCTTATCATTTAGATTTAACATTAAGTTAAATAATTTTACTTTTACCGTGTCTTCTTGTGTTCTTACACGATAAGGTTAATAAACTTACTATAAGAAGCCAAACGAACCCCAAGTTGTTTATTATAAATATATATAACCTTATCTAAGTCATTTGGCCGAACCTTAGATTTTTAGGAATAAAATAACAATTACTATTATAATATTTGTTTTAAAAACTATTTTATGTCAATTTTGACACTATTTAGTAATTGATTTTTGTGAAAATCATAACAGAATGATTAGTTAGAAAAAATTTAATTAAATCAATAATAACATTTCATATTAACCTATAAAATTATTTTAATTCATAAAAGTCTCAAATTACATTTATTTGGGTATTTATAACAACAATTGTGTCAACATTTCATTAATAAGATAATTACTGCATCATCATTGTGTCATAAATAAATTAAAATATTTAATGTCTAAAAATTAAAAATAAAATACCATTATGTAGGAAATCTTTTTATCTTTCTAATGAATATTTATAGTCGAATTTATCGTATGTATAACCCCATATTAAAAATGTTTTAGTAAATAAACTTTGATTTTAACTCTTTTAACCCTTCTTTAAATAAATTAATAATAAATGTCCTAATCTAATCCATGTGGGACTAAATGGTCATATTTTATTCCTAAGTTTGTTTTTGGTCGAATTATACTTTTCCAATAGAATTAGGACATGTGTTAGTGTAATAATAATATCATTTCTACCCTTAATTACCCTATTTACTTTTAACCGTGGTAAAAAAAAGTAAAAAGTTACTATTCACCAAAAATTATTTTCATCTCATTGAACCACATTCTACTTACTGACATCAACCGTGTCTCTCGGATTTTTGAAATTCCACTCAGAGAAGCGGTAAAATTAAGTTTTATGAACAATTCAGTTTTTTTTAACTACCACTTAGTGGTTTCACTATTCATCAAATTGAAAGTTTTCAGAAAAATACCAAAAATTAGGCCTAAGCTATATTTGATATTAGGAATTCAAAAATGATGTCTATTTTACCAAATTCAAAACATATCAGTTGCATTAACTAATTTAAAAATTAATTCCCGTCGTCAAAACAAATAGCATGTTTTTAAGAGATAATAACTATCAAAAGATTGAAACTTGTTTATAACTGGTTTAAATGTGAAATTACATCCAATGACCATCATTGTATTAAATTGTAAAAATATATTCAAAATATACTTTAAAACCACTGAAATTAATAATTTATCACTATTAATTATTTCGATTGAAAAAGTTGTTTTTAATTAAAATTTAGTAATTTTCACTATTCATCAAAATATGAAAGTTATCCAAAAATTACCAAAATTTCACCCTAAGCTAATTTCGATATTCCGAATCCAAAATTGAAGTACATTTTGAAAAATAAAATTTACAAAATTTCAAAAAGTGGTTATTACTATTCATAACAGCTAGTTTTAATAATATTTTAATAGCGTATCGTTGTTTAGTGAAACTCGGTATTGCATACTACACACGCTATCATGGAAGGTCGCGATTGCGTGTAATGAAAGGCACGTCAAGGATATGTTTTGTGCAAGATCCTTTTGGTGTAGCGTACAACACAAGACATTAATTAAATTAAAAGGAATATTTTTTATAAAATCTCAGGGTGTTACACGAATCACCCCTATAGACGGGTGGATCCTACTTTGGAAACTGAGCCACATAATCATTATTATTTAGATATTCCACTCTATTGACACTTCCCACAGCTTTGAAAGCTTTCAATTTTCTATGGACTAACTGCTTGTTGACATGGTGCTCAAGTACAACCACGTTCTCATCGGCCACTTCTGGTTGGTCTCTACGACGGCTACCCGATGCCATTTCTATAAACAAAAAAAACAACGAGTCTCACTTCCGTAGACATCAGTAATTCCCATTTCAAATCACATTACAGAACACTATCACAACGAACCTATGCACCTTTCTACATTTTCCATGTTTCACCATTCTTGAAAATCAAACCATTCTCTAAATACCAAATTTATTCACATTACAATTTCACACATCTGAAAAACCATTTCTCATTTAATCCTATCAATAATTATTCCCAATGAAATATAAATCCTAGAGGGAATTCATTTCAACCATATATGCCATGCACATCTCATTGGCTACACCCACGACAATGATATTTCCAATTCCTATAAGTGTCTCCAAAACACTTATGTACCCAACTACCTAGTAACTTAAAGTTAACCATAAAAGGGTTATCTATGTCTTCTAATGCTATAAATTCCATGATCTGACATTCCTACGCCTTGCTACCATCCAAAATCAAAGAATATACCACAACGAATGTTAACTCAAATCTGAGAATCAACTCCAAAGGACCGAACAAGCTGATACAACTTGTAACATCCTGCCGCATCCCAATGGCTTGAAATGGTGGGGGAAGGTTACATGGCCTTAAGAGATGTTCCCATGGAACCAAAGGCTGGTAATAAATGTTGAGGGCTTCAAGGAATAGTGAGGAACCATTTTTCCATAAGTAGATAAGCCAACTCAACCAACAAACAACTAAAGATGGGTGCACATTCAAACCCAACCATGTGATAATAACAATTCCATCACAAACCCCAAAACCATTACACTAGACATGTCCACAAAAAATCATAGTACAAAGCAAAAATAAAACAACAAAACACCACGAGCCATGACACCACCGTAGCTCGACATGAATCGCCAAGCTCTAAGCTCCACCAAAACATCCCAATGCACCACTAAAGGAGGGTGATGGCTTACCTTTTCCCATGTCACGATACATGACATCTGCAAAGACACAAAAGTTCCAAAGAAGGGGGTGAGTACATCTACTCAGCAGGATTTCCCGAACAGAGTTCCCTACAAACACCACTAGGATTAAACCATTAGCACATTTATATAAAACATTTTATATAAAGAAAAACCAAGCTAACAATTGTTTATAATCCAAACATTCCAGAAGCCAAACATGCCACACAAGGAAGCCAAATCAACCATGCCATGCAGGGAAGCCAATTTAACCATGCCACAAGATGATTACCATTTTCGTATTTCACTCAGAAGCCCCATCTAAAAACATCACCTTCAAAGCACACAACAAACCAAGGTGGCACTTCCCATCCAACCCATTCATTACCAATCCACTCAAGTGGTACTTCCTGCCCACTTGCTATTGATGGTGGCCCTTCCCTCCACTATCCATCCCCATTTTATTGTGGTACTTCCTCATCCACTGCACCACGTCCCAGTACCATCCACCCAATGATATCTCCCATTTCCACACAAGCCACAACAATAATCATGGATTATTTTCAATACCAACAAATACAATTTCTATGCCAAACATATATCAATGTCACCTGTTTATTGAAATCAATACTCATGATCATAATCATTACCATTTTAAAATCACCAATTTAAAAGTAACCAATTGAGACCATTTTAACAAAACCCCAATTTCATGCAAAAACCCCCAAATCATTACCCATTTGATTTTCCAACAAAATTCACACGACGTGCTTACAATTAAAATAAAGAAACCAATTTAATTGTAAATTAACATCACATTTAAACCTAGTGGAGTTGAGATGGAAGGCACCTACCTCTTAGGGTTTGGTGAAATCGACCCTTCACCCAAACGCACTCCAAACTGGGTGAACGCCTCCTCAAAACCATCTAAAAAACCCTTCCCTAGCATCAAAAAGATCAACCGTTAACACAAAAAGGCAAAAAACCCTATATCTATATTTAACCCTTAGATATAGTAAACTAAGATATAGAGAGGGTTAACCCTAACCAAAACCTCAATGAACCAAAAGAGGTACTTACCCAGGGAGAACCACCTTTGATCCACCAAGAAACCCCTTCGATTTTCCTCTTAAACGAGATAAGGAGCTCCCCCAACCATGGAAAATCGGAACTCCTGCATGATCCATGACTAGGAGGAATGATGAGGGAAAATGGGAAATCCCGAGTAGCCCGGGACATAAAAACCTAATATTTATGTGGCCACACAGTTACCCTCCGCAGTTAGGAAAACTGTGTGCCAACCGTGCGGTTGCCACTATCTCACTCAGGGACTTCACATGACTTGCCCACGGTCTAACAAACCATTCACCACTCATGTGAATCCCACTGTCAATGGTGCACGGTTTCCTGGGATGGCCACACAGTTTGTTCAAACTGGGTGCCAACTGTTCACCCCTGCACAACCTCCACAACTTTAAATTTTTTTCCCAGAATTGTCTAAACTTCAACCAACCACTTCAAAAAGAACAAATGAACCAAAACAAGGGTCACATACCTCAAACTGGGGGTACTACATTTTTTGTGTGTTTTCTTCTCATTTTTAAATTTTTTTGGAACATTTTAAAAACTTTTTAAGATTAATTGTGAACCTATTTTAGAATTGGAGATAGTTATAATTAGGGGAAGTGTAAACATTTATTTAGATCGAGAAAAATGAATATTAAATTAAAGGGTTGTTGTGTAGAAACATTTTGGCATAAACTCACTAGAAGCTTGTACTCAATATTGGGTAACTTTTCTGATAAAATAAAGTAACACATTATCTAGAATCTATAAATGGAATTTTTATATATTCATTGAACTAGAGTAAAATGATAATATAGAAAATGATATTTAAATCTACCAGATATAACATAACTTAAAATGTGTGATTTATATCGATTAATAAGTGTGACATAAATTTGAGTGATAGTCATCCGAACCCTACTTACATGACCTGATTAACAAAAAAACCTTGGGGGTTGCCTTCTATTTGGAATGAATTTATTATTTTAATAACTTGATATTTTAAAAGAATATATTGTTTCTATATCATATATGACATGAAACGTTGAGTTTAAAAAAACAATTATTGACATCAACCAAATAAGAAATTAAAATTATAAGATTGAAAAAGTATCCAAACCATAAGTATTACTTTCCCTACAAAATAAAGGAAGGATCTTCATGGATACATGAAGATTAGGTGACTAGGTTATGCCGATCACATGACCCCCATGAAGACAGAAGTTTGCATTACCCTAGGGACATCATGCTTCTAGGACAAGTGTTTTATGTCGTCTGATAATGATCATGAAAATACCCCTCAACAAGACCTTCCGATCATACAAATTCCAATCAAACAACTTTCTTCCTCATATGAAGTTCTTACAACAAGTATACATGATTATACTAATCTCTATTATATGAGTTCCTCCAATAACATGACATATCAATCGACATAGACCATATAATCACCAAAATACCTTCATAAAATAAAATCTAAAAATGATAAAGATTAATCTGATGAAAGCTAGGATGATTTTCACATGAAGGGATTATATGAATCACATGATCAGTTCAATGATTATGTGAGATCCCTAATGACATGTCATCCATGCTACACAAACTCCTTTAGGTATGTATCCTTAATCGTGTGAAGGCCCTCAAACACATATATTCAACCATAGGACACCCCTATGGATTTAGAGACAAGTGAAACAAATATCCATGACATTGATCGAACATTGTTGAAATATCTAGTTTTAGTCAATTGATACCATGATAGAAAACCAAGGGAAATAATTAAAAGGTCTTAAAAAATAGAAAATAAAAATATAGAAAATGTTAAAGTATCATGAGAAAGGATGTTACACTAGTTTTTATACAAAGGGTTGATGATTTCCTCATGATCAGTTAATTGACCATGTGAAAGCCCCACTAATATACTGACCTCATCATGTGAAGGAAGTTGGACATGTCACCTCTGTCATGAGAAGGATCTCAGACTTGCCTATTTGATCGTGCGATGCCCTAATAGAAAATTGATGGGATAGTGCAAAAAGATTTGTAAAATAAAAGATTAAAAATTATTACCCTTATATAAAGGTGTGTTACATTATTTTTATTGTGAAAGACCTATAAAGATCCAGCATTATCTTAAAAAGGTCTCTAGACAAGTATCCCTTTATCATGAGAATGACTATTTGATAGGCGTCCTAATCTCGAAAAAACTCCATGACATACCTGCCTAATCTTGCGATGGACGATTGACATTGTGGTTTTATTATGAAAAAATCATTTGAAAATCCTTAGGTCCAATAAATATGGATATGAAATAATTATCTTAAGGTTGTTTCTTATCATGTGATACAAATATATTACCATGGATGATGTGTAGTAGGTTCTTGCGAAACACATGATTTTTTACTGATCCAATCCCATATCTGTGATATACATTCCATGTGACATAGTATAGATATGGGGTGGTGAGTCCTAAAAATTTATTCCCCTTAGATAAAAAACACACTCATAGGAGATAGAATATGAGAGTGGACATCTCAGAGTAAAAACCCACATAATCGCAAGGGTATTCCAGCAGGTAAACTAGGGGAATTATTTGGGGGATTGTGCATCACGTATATTCACTTCCCATTATTTCCCTATTGATCAAACGAAGAACTTATAGTGCACCGACCATATTATTAAAAGGATTTTCCATATATTTACATGGTCATGTGACATATCAATAAGCTAATTCCTAGAAAATATTAAAGAATTTATGGGATAAAGGCTAAAAGTAATTGTATCCTTATGAAAACATTGATCCACCAATTCTCATACGATGGGTACATCTGATTCGCATGTAATACTCACTACTCATGTGAAAACACCTGGACATGTCCACAATGCAATGTGATAGTCTGATTGTAACACCCCAAACTTCTACGATATGCTTCTCTTTGAATAATGCAATAGCGTATGTTGTATGCAACATCGAGTTCTAACACACCACAACCAATCAAACTAGCCGTTATGAATAGTAATACCCACTTTTTGAAATTTATAAATTTTATTTTTCAAAATGGACTTCATTTTTGGATTTGGAATATCGAAATTATCCTAGGGTTAATTTTTGGTATTTTTCTGAAAAACTTCATTTTTTGATGAATAGTGAAACCACTAAGTGGTAGTTAAAAAACGGAATTTTTCATAAAACTTAATTTTACCACTTCTGTGAGTGGAATTTTGAAAATCCGAGAGTCATGGTTAATATCAAGGACTAAAATGTGGTTCATTGACATGAAATTAATTTTTGGTGAATAGTAACTTTTTACTTTTATTTACCACGGTTAAAAGTAAATTGGGTAATTAAGGGTAAAAATGATATTAATATTACCCTAACACATGTCCTAATTCTATTGGATAATCTTAATTCGACAAAATAAAAATTAGGGGTAAAATATTATCATTTAGTTCTAGTTGTATTAGATTAGGACATTTATTATAATTTAATTCAAAGAAGTGTTAAAAGAGTTAAAATCAATGTTTATTTACTAAATCATTTTTAATATAGGGTTATACATAAGATAAATTCGATTGTAAATATTCATTAGAAATATAAAAATATTTCCTACATAATGGTATTTTATTTATAATTTTTAGACATTATATAATTTAATTTATTTATGACCCAATGATGATGCAGTAATTACCATAATAGTAAAAAATTAAAATAATTGATATTATAAATACCCAAATAAATATAATTTGAGACTTTTTATGAATTAAAATAATTTTATAGGTTAATATGACATGTTAGGAATGATTTAATTAACTTTATTTGAAGTAATCATTCTTTTATGATTTTCAAAAAAATCAATTTTCCAAATAGTGTCAAAATTGACATAAAAGAGTTTTTAAAATAGAGATTATATTATTAATTTATATTCAATTCTTAAAAATCTAAGGTTCAGAAAATAGACTTATATCATGATAGTTATATCATTAATGGACCCCTTGGGGTCTCTTGTAGGTATATAGTATTTTTATTAACTATATAATATAAAAATACAAAGTGACATGGTAAGTGTCAAACTAATTAACTAAGAGTTAAAAGTAAAATATAAGGTTAATATAATGACCCAAACCTGTCTAAATTCTATTGTTTGAGTGGTTTTAGACCCATATGCACCTTAAACATTAAATAATCCACTTTGGAGCCATTAGAAACTGAATATGAATTTATTACAAAATAATATTTCTAGCTTTTCTAAAGGTTCCCCTCACCCCTCTTATAAAAGGGAACTCCCCCTTCTCATTAATTAACACCTTCAAAGCCATTTTTCTCGGACAAAATCTTCCCAAATACTCTCTCAAATTCCCTCAATTCTTCCTATAGGACTTACTTTAGTCAGAAAACCAACCTAAGAATCCATTTTGATCAAATCAAAAGGAAGAACGCGAAGAAGAGGTAATGATTTCACCACGCTTTTTCAAGTTCCTTTCTTCTTCAACTTATTCTTTATTTGTTATTACCATTCTAAAATAATAACTCCAGTATCATATATATACTGTGATGTTATTATAAATATGGTACAATCATATTCAGTATTCTATCCATCCTTTTAATAACATGTCACTATACATGCGTACGTACGGCTTACCGTCTCCACGTCGTGGTGTAATTGTTATTCAATAAATTATTATTTGGATGGGTATAATAATGATGTGTAATTCATGTAAATAATAAATATAACATGATAATGATTCTGTATATATGATATACCATACAATTATATTTTATTTTAATATCAAAAGAATGATATTGTCGCTCGTGCGTACGTACGAACTACCGTCTCCACGAATGCGATGAGATTCATTCTCCATCGTATCCATTCAAGTATAATTCTAATTTGATGATTAATAATAGTATCTAAGGACTTGATATCATTCTGGATATTATTAAGATACAACCTATCCATGATAAACATGGCTTACGTAACAAAACATATAAAAGAAAATGAGTAAGTTAACACCCGAAACAACGATAATACTAAGATATTATTAACAAATCAATGTTAGAAAATCATATATGATATCATATTAATGTATATGATTCTTGTATAATTTAATAACAAATATTTCACCATTATATAGGAGGTTAACCTACCCTCAACCAAGGAAATGTACAAGGTAAGGTTTTATTTCTCAATCTCTTCATTATCCGAGGTTGTTTATACGTAATAATCTATTGGGATCTCTTTATCGTCCACATCCATGTTTCTAAAAAATGTATTTCAATTTTTTTTTACTATTTACAAGAATATGGGTTAAAGTTAGTTATACCCTTTTTTGACTTTTTATAAGAGGTTTATAAAGCAATCTTTCCATCTTTTTCCAAACAAGTTTCTTTTTAACCTTTTCGACAGAATTAAGGTAAGAATGTTTTTTTAAATTATACGGCGGGTGCGGCTATTTTCCGCCATTATCAAATCGTCGAATATTCCCTTACAATATTATAATAATATTTTCAAAGAAAATGTTTTATTTGATAAATATATGACTCTTAAATAATTTCAAAATAGAAATAGATATTTCTCTAAAAAGAGTTTTGATTTCATCTATGTCAATATCCTTTGATGGATTTTACGCTTATTTGAAGTTGATTTATTATGATTGAACGTTTTGTGATATGTTTTAGTGTGGATTTGTTACTTTTATATCATTCATGGTTTATGGAGAAAGTATTGACATTTTTTATGCTAGTTTTAATACGAATGATTATGTTATGTTTAAACCTGTTCATTTGAAGAATGCATGGGACTTAATATGTGACGGGTGGAGCCCGCTATAGCTCCTCGATGCATCGGTAGGTATCATGAGACAAACTAGTGTCTTGGAACAAGGCCTTGGAAAAATCATATTTGTAGTCTCGGCACGAGGCCTTGGCTATGTGGTTATGATAGTCTGGCATTATGCATTACATCATTATGAAAGTGGTTATTGATATTGCATTTGAATATTTGATTAGTAGAATATCCATGTGAATAAGTAAATGTCATTATTTCATTTTATTTTTTCCATACTATGTTGAAGTTCAAGTTTAAAAGGCTTTTGTTTGAGTTATACATTGCCTTAAATTTTTATTCTTATTTATGAAAGTTTCCTCTATATTATTATCCTTACTAGACATTTGAGCTCACCCCTTTTCTATGTTTTATTTTTTTCCCAGGATGTGAAGAAGTAAATTATGAATGACCTGCAGGGATAGTATGAGGGGATAAGACTATGGACTATGGAGTCTATGTTGTTGTAGTTTTCATTTTTAAGATGTAATGTAAAACTTTATGAATATATCAAGTGTTTCCAAGGCTACTAAACTAATCGGTCTTTCGAGATTTGATCTTTCTTGTGATCATGCCAATGTTATGTAAAAATGCATTGACTCTAGGTAACTGGGGTCAGGGCGTTGTATTTGGTATCATAGGAAGTTTAGTACAAACCTTGGAAGCAAGATTTTGATAAACTCTGATTAGAGCACATAGACCTAAGATGGACTTTGAGGATTAGTATATATAAACTTCTTCAAATTTTGGTATTGTAGAGATTTTGAGAGTTTTCCGAGCAATACATCCCTGTCTGGATACGACCAGGTAGAGGCGGATCTGGCACAAATGTACCTAGGGGTAAAACCCGAAAACACCACTTTGAGCTAGACTCAAATGAGAATTGGTGCACGACAATGGGCCTTGCTGCACTCTTGGTTACGACACTCCTGAGGGATATGCTTAGGATAACTCTCATTTTCTTTATGAATCATTATGAAGGGTTTTTGAGTATATACTTCCACAAATAAAACATTTTTATGATTATGGATTATATACCTAAATAGTTCAATTTATACTAAGTGTTTTATAAGTATGGAATTATGTATTTTGATTCATAAACGGATCTAGTTTATGCCATTGTTTAGAAATGGCGCCTAGTGGAAGAAATGGAAACCATATCAATGCATGCACTCCATGTAGGGATTTCCCTCCTGCTCAAGATATTGATAGTGGAGCTGGTGATGCAACTGGTGCCAATCAGCTAATCACCATACTGGGACAACTCACTTAGGTTATGAATAATAACCTTACCCATATGGAGCACCCTGATCCACAGCATGGAGGATCAATGTTAGATCGCTTCATGAGGCAGAAACCACCAGCATTCAATGGGAGTACAAATTCATTAGTAGCTAAGCAATGGATAAGTTCCCTAGAGAAAATATTTGAGGCTTTGGGAAGTAGTGAAAGGGAAAAGTTATCATGGCAGTTTACCGCCTCACTGGAGATGCTGATCAATGGTGGTCATTGATTCAAAACACGAAGGAAGATGATGAAGTATTAAATATGGAATGGAGGGAGTTCAAAGATCTGTTTTTAGAAAAATACTTTCCTCGTGACCATCGAGCAGAAATGGAAAGGCAATTTATGAGTCTGAGACAAAAGAACGATGAGAATGTCGCAAAGTATTAGGCTAACTTTACAAGGTTAGAAAGGTATGCTGGAGATTATATACATAACCCAAGAAGTAATATTGATCATTTCTTTTATGGGTTAAAACCATTTCTCCGTCCAGCATTAGTCTCACAATCCTTCTCGTCGTACGAAGACATTGTCTCATGTGCTATCAAGACAGAGAAAGAATTCTCTAAGTCATATGAATTTAAAGAAAAGCAAGAGAAGAAGAGATCTACAGATCAATCTGGGAATGGAAATAAGGGGAAGAAGGGAAAAGTTGAATATCCAACCTGCAGTAAATGTGGGAAGAAACACCCCAGTACTTGCTTAAAAGGAACGATAGTCTTTTACAAGTGTGGTGAAAAAGGCCACCAAGCTCGTTATTGTAAGGGGAAGAAGGAAGCTACCGATGTCCAATGCTACAATTGCAGGGATATGGGACATTATGAAAATGAATTTCTTAAGTGTCAGGGGAACTTACCTCAGAAAAGGACAAGGGATCGAGGCCAAGATAATGCTATCACTACTGCTGAGGTAGAAGCTCCGAAAGACGTGGTGGCAGGTAATTTAATGGTTTCCTCAAGTTTAGAAAATGCATTATTTGATTTTGGATCATCATATTGTTTCATATCGTCCCAGTTTTCTAAGAAAATTAGATATTTCCAATTTGATTTAACAAGGGAGTTGTCAGTTAAAACTCCTAAGGGAAGTATCATTGCAATAATATTTTGTGAATCAATCCCCATTAGAGCACATAAATGTTCTTTATCTGCTGATCTCATCATCATACCTGTGATTGAGTTTGATATAATCCTCAGTATGGATTGGCTTTCAGACCATGATGCGAAGATTTATTGTAAGAAGAAGGAGGTTAGGATTTTTGATGATGATGATAAGGAACACCTTATTTTTAGAGCAGAATCGTCACCACCTAATTCTTATCTTGATCCACCCCCAGTAGCTCAACTAAATTCAATTATTGGGGAAGAAGAGGATGAAATGACTATGGGTGAGGAAAGGAATGTTCAAATAGAGGATGTACCTATTGTGAAAGAATATGTAGATGTGTTTCTAGAAGATTTACCTGGACATCCTCCAGAACGAGAAGTTGAGTTTTCCATTGATTTAATTCCTGGATCAAGGCCTACATCGAAGACCCCTTATAGAATGACAACTGTAGAATTAGTTGAACTAAAGAAACAACTAGACGAATTAAGTAATAAGGGATTTATTCACCCTAGTGTTTCTCCACGGGGATCCCCTATTCTTTTTGTTAAAAAGAAAGATGGATATATGAGGTTATGTATCCACTATAGGGATATCAGTGCTATAACAATAAAGAACAAGTATCCCCTACCTCGCATTGATGATTTATTTGGACAACTACATGGAGATCAATACTTTTCAAAGATAGACCTTCGATCTGCATACTATCAGTTGTGTGTGAAGAAAGAATACATTCCGAAGACAGCATTTCGAACAAGGTACGGGCATTTTGAGTTTACCATAATGCCTTTTGGATTGACTAATGCACCCTCTGTATGAAGGTTCCGGGCGCAGCGGAAGCGCATTAGTGGGTTTTCCCAACTTTAATTTTAACATTAAACAATGTTCAATCCGAGATCCATCACAATATAAAATGCCGAATCTTAGGAATAGAACGAAGAACGAAAAGAAAAGAAGAGTCCTGGGACCCTTGGGGAGGGTCATCATATGTTGATTATAATTAATTTAATTAATTCATAAGAATTACCTTGTTGGAATTCTTTCTTCATTGATGTGTCTGGTCACGATTCGGTGATCCGTCGTTGCGTCGTAGAATCCAAGTGTAGGATTCCTCTAGCGGTGATCCACACGTGTGTCACGTATCTCCGGACGTCGCCAAAGGGATCTCCGAGTGCTAGCGCGGAAGAACCTTCGCTTGCGATATCCGCCTTTGACTGCCTTGATCCGGTGGAGGATCTTGCTCTCGTAACTTGAGGGTGTTCTTGGTGGAAAGGGAATTCTCTCTTGGCTTGAGAGTATTTCCAAATCTGTTGTGCAGAACCAATGGCTCATCAAAATGTTGGGGTTGTGAGGATATTTATAATCATGTTTGAGGTTAATAGAGTTATGACAATAAATAAACGTGTTACGTGTTTTATTTATTTCATTAACTCTTATTGAAAACCCCCCCATGTCGAATTATTAATTCCTTGACATGCGCCCACGCTGATTATAATAAATATCATTTAATAAAATAATATGAAAACCTCAAAATCCCAACTATAAAAACTACACGGCGTGTAATAATTAATACACGGCATGTACTTGTTTTCCATAAAACTACACGGCTTGTATATTTAATATACACGGCGTGTACTTTTATTTTCCATTTTTATCCACCACAATTATTAGAACTTGAGTAATGACTATTTATTTCTTAAATAAATTTAACTGCATTACTCGCTAATAAATATATTATTTCATCCACAATATATTCTCTCGAATAACTAGTGTCAAAATAAATGCGATCAGACATCCTTAAATAATTATTAAACCACAGTCGGGAATAATATTTATTTAACTTGTTAAATTAATATTTAACTGAGATACATGGACACACTTAGTGTGTGACCCTATAGGCATCTTTCTCAGTGGCATTAGGCTGAGCCTACCTAAAGTCCAAGGTTAGAATCTAGAAACACGCCAAGGCACCCATAGAGAAAGAAGTTAACGCCGCAATGATGTGTTATCTCCTACGAACGCTTATCGTGTAATATAATCCCTTTGTATCGATATCTCCAATCAAGCAGGTTGCATGCTAGTGCCATCAACCCATGTGCTTGATTATTCTTTCTTTGACTTCCCGGAATTGAACTTTCCCATACCTTACCATGGCCATGGATTTATTTAGGCTATATCAATTCCATAAAAGGGCCTGAGATATCTACTTCCATTATGGAACGGAAGGGACAAATCCTTTATCGCATTATCTATTAATGCGGTATTACTCATGACGCACCCAACATATCCTACCTCGCTGCGAACAATGTGTCGTCACATTTTTCGTCAATACATCTAAGTGCGCGAGTTGTAATACCCATTAATAATAATCTTAAAGTCTAAGGATCAATACACACGTCCGTAGATAGGAACATCCAATGACACTATGAAATGTGGATTTCCTACTGGCGGGTCTCGTTCTCATAATATCCTCCTGGATATTACCAAGAGCACACACCATGAGAAGGTGCCTCAATGTTTTATGAGTCCTCACCCCTAATGACCTGTATTATTTTTGTCCCTCAAATAATATCATTCGGCCATAGAACATACATTCAAGAATAATGTTATGGCACTTTCGGGTTCTCATCATAGCAGGGATCTGCTACGACCCTTTAATGCAACAGCTGTCCTTAGGACATTATCACATGACATGTCACGCAGAAGAACAATCAAGATGTGATAAGGATTTTATTTAATGAATAAAGTACAAAGTAGTTGGTTCTAGACCACCAACTCCAACAGACTCCCACTTGGACTAGAGCCAACTGCTAACAACCTTTAACCCGCTAGCTCTCACATGATATTCATGCTTCTGCTGAGATAAGCCTTTAGTCAGGGGGTCCACCACGTTCTCTTCTGTGGATACTCTGCTCACTGCAACATCACCCCTTCGATAGAAATCCCTCAAGAGGTGATACTTCCGGAGTATGTGCTTTGTCCGTTGATGTGACCTTGGTTCTTTTGCAAGAGCCACCGCTGTAGTATTAGCAAAATACAATGCAATGGGATCTTTACTGCTAGGCACCACATCAAGCTCCTGGACAATGTTCCGAATCCAAACAGCTTCTTTGGCTGCATCAGAAGCCGCTATATACTCGGACTCTGCTATAGAATCGGCGACAACTGGATGCTTTGAACTCTTCCAGCTCACAGCTCCTCCATTGAGACAGAAAACATATCCAGATTGCAACTTCAGATCATTCTGATCTGTTTGAAAACTAGCATCAACATACCCTCTGATGACAAGCTCCTCGTCTCCTCCATATATACCAGGAACATATCCTTAGTTCTTCTCAGATACTTAAGGATAGTCTTAACAGCAGTCCAATGCTGTTCTCCTGGATCTGCTTGATATCTGCCTACCATGCTTAGTGCATAGACAACATCAAGACTGGTACATAACATGGCATACATGATGGATCCTATAGCCGAAGCGTATGGGATCATGCTCATCCTATCTTTCTCCTGTTGTGTCTGGGGACACATTTTCTTAGAAAGATGTAAGCCATGTGACACTAGAACCAATCCCCTCTTGGATTTTTCCATACTAAATATCTTTAGTATCTGGTCAATGTTTATACCCTGACTTAGTCCAAGCAGCCTCTTGGATCTATCACGAATGATCTTGATCCCTAGAATGTAGGCTGCTTCTCCTCAGTCCTTCATGGAGAAACACTTGTTCAACCAGTCCTTAACTGACTGTAAGGCTGGTACGTCGTTTCCAATAAGCAATATGTCATCAACATATACCACTAGGATGACGACCACATTCCCATTAAACCGCTTATAAACACATGGCTCACATTCGTTCTTAATGAAACAAAATTCCTTTATGTCTTCATCAAATCAAATGTTCCCTGACCTGGATGCTTGATTCAATCCATAAATGGATTTCTGCAACTTGCAAACCCATTTGGCTTCACCTGGTGTCAAAAACCCTTCTGGTTGTTTCATATAGACATCTTCCGGAAGGTTCCCGTTAAGGAGTGCTGTTTTGACATCCATCTGCCAAATCTCGTAGTCATGGTAAGCTGCTATGGCAAGTATGATTCTTATGGATTTAAACATGGAAACTGGCGAGAAGGTTTAATCATAGTCAATTCCTTGATATTGTCTGAATCCTTTAGCCACTAGCCTTGCTTTATAGGTGCTAACATGACCTTCCATGTCTAGCTTTCTTTTGAGTACCCATTTGTATCCAACAGGATTTACATCAACTGGCTCATCGACCATAACCCAAACTTTGTTCTGATACATGGAATCCATCTCAGAATTCATATCTTCTAGCCATCTTGAAGCTTCTATGCTTTCTACTGCTTCCTTGTAGGAGAGAGGTTCATCATTTTCCAACAATAATGATTCACCATCCTCGGTGACTAGGAAACCAAATCTATCTGGTTCCCTTACCTCTCTTGAGATCCTACGCAGTACTTGTGTTTCTGGAACCTCTTCCATGGGGACCTGTGGAACTTGTTCCTGTACCAACTCCTATGTATCTTGAGCATCAACTTCGTTGAAGTCAATCTCGCTCCCACTATCCTTCTTGAGGATGTGCTCCCTCTCAAGAAAGACAGCTTGTCTGGTGACAATCACTTTCTTGTCTTGGGGGTTATATAGGCAATATCCTTTTGTTTCCTGGGGATATCCTATAAAGATACACTTCGTGCCTCGGGGTTCTAGTTTATTGCCTGAGAAGGCCTTAACAAATGCCTCGCATCCCCATACACGTGTGTGCGACAAAGTGGGTTTCCTTCCATTCCATAACTGGGATGGAATTCCATTTGCTGCCTTAGTTGGTACTCGATTTAATGTATATGCTGTAGTTTGTAATGCATATCCCCAAAAGGATAATGGAAGATCTGTATGACTCATCATCGACCTCACCATGTCCAACAAGGTGTGGTTACTCCTTTCACTAACACCATTCCACTGTGGTGTATAAGGAGGAGTGAGCTGAGATAGAATCCCAGACTCCCGTAGAAGATCGATGAACTCTTGGTTCAGATATTCTCCACCTTGATCCGATCGAAGCTTCTTTATCTTCTTACCAAGTTGATTCTCTACTTCATTCTTGAATTACTTAAATTTCTCTAAGGACTCTGACTTATACCTCATTAAGTAGACATAGCCATATCTACTCAAATCATCAGTAAAAGTAATAAAGTAAGAATATCCACCTCTAGCTTCTACTGGAAATGGTCAACACACATCTGTGTGTACCAATCCTAGAAGCTCTATGGCCCTTTCACCTTGTCCACCAAAAGGCGGCTTGGTCATTTTTCCTTGTAAACAAGTGTGACATCTATCAAGTGGTTTTAGCTCAGTAGAGTCTAAATAGCAATCTTGGAAGAGCTTTGTCAAGCGCTTCTCGTTCACATGACCAAGGTGGTGATGCCATAACTGGGTGATGTATGAGTCATGTGAGTTTGTTTTGTTATCGATTGACAACACCCGGTTTTCGTAATTTAATACATACAAACCATTATTCAAATGTGTCATACCATAACATATGTTGTTCTTATAAAAGAGACAACCCCTATTTCCAAACTTGAAAATAAATCCATCCATATCCAAACAAGATACAGTAATTATGTTCTTGGTAAAACTAGGCACAAAATAACAGTTTTTTAAAACCAAAATCATGCCAGTTGGCAATGAGAGGTGATAGTCACCAATAGCCAACGCAGCCAGCCTTACGCCATTGGCAGCTCGAAGATCCACCTCTCCTCTAGCAATCTTTCTAAATATACTTGGTTCCTGTATTTGAATACAGATGTGATGTAGAGACCCAAAGCTTAACGTACATGAACATTACATTACTTTTGCAGAATACGTAGTACATAAAAAAAACACACACACAAGGATCGTAATAGTTTAGTGTCTTTGGAAACTCGGAACGTAATCTTCTAATCGTGGTAAAAGATCTTTAATATCTCCCATAAAGATCTTCCCTTTTGTTTTACCTAAAACCTTTCTTTATATCCTGGGGAAAATAAAACAAAAAAGGGTGAGCTCGAATGCTTAGTAAGGGTAAAAAAAAGAAAAATCAATCACATCATATTCATAAGAACATAACTTTTGGAAATCTTAACCTGCAAAAGAGAGCATAATTTCATAACATGGGATAAATCATAGTAGTGAAATGAAATCCCAATAATCATAACTTAAAACATGAAACTTTGTGGCATTCACACATAGTCACAGAGAATCATTTCTTGTTAGTCAAGACTCATTTCCAAGACTATCTTAGTGGACAAAGTCCCTTTCTGAACCGAGTCACCCTCATTTCAGTCCTGTTTCACTGAACTGGTATAACCTACCGTTCCAGCCATGTCTATATCATGAGATATAAAATCTTTACCCAATGCATTGGAGGGAGATATAGGTCCCACCCATCTCATAATGATACCATTCTTATATGTGCCACAAAATCATAAACCATACATCATTTCATAACCCATGTAATAAAAATGGGATTCTTAAACAACATGACATCATAAAAAAATTCATAGAAGATAAAGGAATTCATAAAAATAATTCCATCACAACATAATCAAATCAATGTAATAATAGGGATAAAAACAGAACCCTATATTATCTTATATGGAAAATAATTTTGAAAAAACACTTGAAATGGATTCTTGAGGAAAATATCCTTTCTTCTTCAAAAACACTTTTCCTTTCTTAATATGTCAAACAATTACGAACTAGAAGAAGTTGATTAAAAATAAACTTGAAAACTTTTAAAGTAATATTCTTGGAAATAATGTTTTAAAAATCCATTCATTCCGTATAAGTTAAAAAAACATTCTTCGTACTTTTTTCAGAAAAGTCAAAAAGTAGCTCGTACGAAAAAACGACAAAAGATTCCTTTCATATTCTTTACTAAAAAGTCACCGAAGGGTAAAATTGGATTAAAACTATTGTAAGTGGATTGAAACAATATTAAATATTGAGGTAACATGGATGTGGATGATAAAATACACCCCAGTAAATACTTACGAATAAACAATCTCGGATAAAAATGAGATTGTGATATTTTCCCTTACCTTAGGTCCGATTTGCTTCGTAAGTGTCCGAACCTCCTGTATAATGATTTAAATAATGTCATTGACTTATTAAAGAATCTTATTCATTGTTATTATATCATATATGGTTCACTTATGACATTATATTACCCGTTCTTTTGTAAATTCCATGTTAAAGAGCGTTTTGGGTAAAATTGTTTCATTTGTCGTCCGTGTCTTGACTTGTAATTATTCATATGATTAATTGGATCATAATTACTTAATTCCAAAACATGATTTATATATATATATATTCATAATATACATATATATAATAAATCATTAAATGGAAAGAAATACACCGTTCATGGAGACGGTAGTCCGTACGTACGCATGAACGTTGTTTTCGTTTCCTTATTGAATTGAATGGAATTAAGTAGATGACATACATATAAATATAAATAAATCCAGTATCATTATTATGTCATATATTTCATTAGTACTTATTATATATACTTTATAATCATTCATGAATGGTTAATCATTGAGAATGAATCTCATCGCGTCGTGGAGACGGTAGTCCATACGTACGCACGAGCGATGATATCGTTCCCATGGTCGTGGAATTGTGTTTAAGTGTTTGTATACTATTTAAGTATCAATATAACTTTATAATAATAATATATAGTTACTCATTACACCATTATACCCATCCAATTATGGTGGTGGCGGAAAATAGATTACACCACGGCGTGGAGACGGTATTCCGTACGTACGCACGCGCGGTGATTTCCTTTTTCCGTAGGATGGATAGAAGGTTAATTAGAGTTGTTTCATATTTATAATAACATATCAGTATATAAGAAATACTGATGTTATTACTTTATCATGAAACAACTAAAGAAGAAGTAGTTGAAGAAGAAATAATTTGAAAAGATCGGTAATGGATATTACCTCTTCTTCGGAACGCCTCTTTGAATTCTCCACTTAGGAAACTAAGATTGGTCTTTGAAAAAGACCAGGACCTCTAGGATTATTCTAGGGAATTGGAGAAGTGATTTTGGAAGGGGTTGGACGAGCTTGAGTGCTCAAATTGGTGTGAGGAGGAGGGGAAGGAGGTGCCCTTTTATAAGGGAGGAGAGGGGCACCTTAGGAATATATCAAAATATTATTTTATATTAAAGTCAAAATCGGTTTATAATGGTTCCAAAGGGTCTTATTTCGAAGCTAAAGTGGGGATGGGTCGAAATCCTATCAACCAATAGGATTTAGACATGTTTAGGTTGTTATTTTAACCTTATCAATTAGATTTATCTCTAAGTTAAATAATTTTACTTTTACCGTGTCTTTTTGTTTTCTTACACTATATGGTTAATAAACTTACTATAACATGCCAAACGAACCCAAAATTGTTTATTATTAATATATATATCCTTATCTAAGTCATTTGGCCGAACCTTAGATTTTTAGGAATAAAATAACAATTAATAATATAATATTTGATTTAAAAACTATTTTGTGTCAATTTTGACACTATTTGTTATATGATTTTTGTGAAAGTCATAAAAGAATTATATGTTCGAACCAAGTTGATTAAATCTACACTAATATATCATAGTAGCCTAGAAAATAATTGGGATTCATAAAAAGTCTCCAATTACATTTATTTTGGTGTTTATAACATCAATTATGTCAATATTTCATTAATAAGATAATTACTGCATCATCATTGTGTCATAAATAAATTAAATTATTTAATGTCTAAAAATTATAAATAAAATACCATTATGTATGAAATATATTTATATTTCTAATGAATATTTATAGTCTAATTTATATTATGTATAACCCCATATTAAAAATGATTTACTTATTAAACGTTGATTTTAACTATTTTAACCCTTCTTTAAATAAATTAATAATAAATGTCCTAATCTAATCCAAGTGGGACTAAATGATAATATTTTACACTTAAGTTTGTTTTTGGTCGAGATACACTTTTCCAATTGTATTAGGACATGTGTTAGGGTAATATTAATATCATTTTTACCCCTAATTACCCTATTTACTTTTAACCGTGGTAAATAAAAGTAAAAAGTTACAATTCACCAAAAATTATTTTCATCTCATTGAACCACATTTTACTTACTGACATCAACCGTGTCTCTCGGATTTTTGAAATTCCATTCACATAAGCGGTAAAATTAAGATTTATGAAAAAATTAATTTTTTTAACTACCACTTAGTAGTTTCACTATTCATCAAAAATTGAAGTTTTTCAAAAAAATGCCAAAATTTCACCCTAAGATATAATTGATATTCTGAATTCAAAAATGATTTCTATTTTACAAAATTCCCAACATATAAGTTACATTAATTAATATTATAATTAATTTCCGATGTCACAACAAATAGCGTGTTTTTAAGAGATAATAACTTTCAAAAGATTAACACTTGTTTATATCTGGTGTAAATGTGAAATTACATCCAATGACCAACATTGTATTGAATTGTAAAAATATATTCTAAATATACTTTAAAACCAATCAAATTAATAAATTATCACTATTAATTATTTCGATTAAAAAAGTTGTTTTTAATTAAAATTTAGTAATTTTCACTATTCATCAGAAAATAAAAGTTATCCGAAAAGTACCAAAATTTCACCCTAAGATAATTTCGATATTATGAATCCAAAAATGAATTCCATTTTGAAAAATAAAATTACAAAATTTCAAAAAGTGGTTCTTACTATTCATAACGGCTAGTTTTAATAATATTTTAATAGCGTATTGTTGTTTAGTGAAACTCGTTATTGCATACTACACACGCTATCGAGGAAGGTCGCGATTGCGTGTAATTCAAGGCAAATCAAGGATGCGTGTTGAGCAAGATCCTTTTGGTGTAGTGTACAACACAAGACATTAGTGAAATTAAAAAGAATATTTTTCATAAAATATCGGGGTGTTACATTCTACCCCCCTTAAAATGAATTTCGCCATCGAAATTCATCGGGGTTATAAATGGTTTACCATTTGAAAGTTTATTTAATAGAAACCCACATCGTAAAAAGGAATACCAAAACCAATCTTTAATTACGAAAGTATGAAACGTAACGGTTACCCAAATAAACTAATCACTGGGTTTCCACATAAGTAAAAATATGGATATGGAAGAGAAATATAACCATCATGTTCTGATAGAGAGTGGTAGAGAACATGGCTATGGAAAAGCCGGAAATCACAAAGCCATAAATTCGTGACGATCTAGGGTACCATCTGATTCATCAGATATAAGGGCACTTGGGCAACATTTTTGGTTTTCAAGATCGTTTCCCTAAAGTTGAAGAGTTTGAATTAGAATAAATACTTACTTTATTTTGGTACAATCTCACTGTTGTTCGTGCCTTGAAAAATTTCAACTTCATCTCTTAAATAAATGAAGTTGAATTTGTTATTCGTGAAGTGTTAACAGATCATGTGATAGAATGACAGGTCATTCCATCTGTCTCAAAAGGTTAGAAAAATTTATATACATAAGTCGATCTATAGTGAGAATAATCATATATGGTTCCTAAAATGGACTTATACTTCATATATCATACTGCTTAATATAATAAAACTAGTTTCTACTAAATAGGGACTTCATGTAGGCTAGTGGTAGGCGATAAAGGCCAGTCGCACTTCGGTTGTGGGTTCGATTCCCACAGCCTTGTCCGAAGCGATGGGCTGTCGCCCGTCCTGCAGGTTGTCCTTTTTCTAAAACTACATTACTATAACATCCCATCAATAATATCAAAAAAAAACTTCTATCCTTAAACAATACTCACTTATGTCCAATATAATCCATTTCAATCTTTAGGCTTATCCATAATATTTCAGTCCACTCTCATAACATAGTGGAAACGATTACCAGAGATTTAATACCATCGTTGATCCCCATATATCATAAGATATGTTTTTTTGGTCACATTCCAAACATTCAAAGGCCTTAATCATGTATTATCTTGAATACCCATCGAACCTTAGTGAAAACATGAATGCAGTTAAAATTTAACACTTTCCACATACCAAAATCCTCAGAATTCTATATACTCAAACCATGATATCACTTAGTCCTTATATCAATCATGAGCTCATGAATACTGTCAACTATTTAATTTTCTCGTTTTCCCTTCATTATGCGCATATCATTCTTTTTCCAAAAATATCTCAATCACTTTCCATGGTTACTGGTACCATAAAATTATTGAAAACCACAATAGACCAATACATAAATATTCCAATATTCCACGATACTATATACAACACTATTTTGGAATCCCATTACATAAACACTTAATCATTCCACCACATCGTTGTCATATTCAACATTGCCAATAGTGATCGCATGAGACTTCCCTTTGTCCTTTGCCTTAAGTGGTTGCTCATGTTGATCATCACTAACCCTTGCATTAGGGCATTTATTGGCATAATGTCTCATCTCCTTGCACTTGAAACATTGAAGTGTTGGTGGTGCGTTCTCTACAGTGTTTGCTTTGTTCACATCATTAGAAACCCTTTTTCCATTACTTCGACACTCAGCTACTCGATGACCTTCTTTTCCACACTTAAAACATTTTCTAGTCCCTTTAAGACAATCTCCACCATGCTTCTTTCCACACTTTGAGCATAAGGAAACATTCATTTTTGTCACCATTATTATGAGATTTCTCCTTGAACTCCATCTTTCATTTCTTTTCAAAACCATGAGATGGATATGTAACACCAACTTCCATTTCTACCTTCATAGCACAACGCACAATTTCTTCATAGCTACTGAAGTCTCGTATAGCTAATGCCCTTTGAAGACTTGGTTTTAAGCCACTGAAAAATCGATCAACTTTACTTTTAGGTTGGATGATAATGCCAGATGCATACCTTGTAAGTCTTGTAAAATTCGCTTCGTATATACCAACAGATTCATCATCCTTCTGTTTCAGCTCAAGAAACTTCTTTTCCATCTTCGTTCGAAGAAAACGAGGGAAGTACTTACTGAAAAACAAGTTCTTGAACTCGTCCCATTCCATGGAATCAATTTTATCTCTTTTCCTCGTATTCATGATAAGATTCCACCATTGATCAGCTTCAACTTCCAAACGATATACTGCTAAGATGACTTTATCATGTTCAGAACATTGAAGAACTGAATATATCTTTTCAGTGGTACTGATCCATTGTTCAGCAACAAGTGGATCGGAAGACCCACTAAAAGAAGGTGGACGTTGCCTCATGAAGGACTCAGTAGAATATTGTTCCCTTCTCTGCTCATTTGGAAGTCCAGAATGATTCATAGCTTGTGTAAGTATAGAAATAATATTTTTCACTCCTTCTCCCATAACATTTGTTTGTTCAGGAGGAAAATCATTGCATTGTCCATTGCATTGATCAACACGGTTCCTTCGGGTTCCATCCATCGTCTAAAACCCAAAAAGAATAGTGTGAGAGGCAAAAATCATACTAGGGAAAACAACATTATAAAGGTGGAGTATCCTCAATATCTAACTTCTTAGGTTAAATTTTATGATCGTTACCATAGTTCTAGGACTTTATCTTATACGTATACTTATCCTTAGGGACATCCCTAGACATACCTTAGAAATATCTCTAGGGATCTCACTAACATTTTCGCATCATAGTTTCCAAAGGTTGACTAAACCTTTCCTCTGATACCAACTGTTGAGACCCGAAGCTTAACGTACATGAACATTACATTACTTTTACGGAATACTTAGTACATAAAAAAACACACACACAAGGATCGTAATAGTTTAGTGTCTTTGAAAACTAGGAACGTAATCTTCTAATCGTGGTGAAAGATCTTCAATATCTCCCATAAAGATCTTCCCTTTTCTTTTACCTAAAAACTTTCTTTATATACTGGGGAAAAGAAAGCATAAAAGGGTGAGCTCGAATGATCAGTAAGGGTAAACAAAAGAAAAATCAATCACATCATATTCATAAGAACATAACTGTTGGAAATCTTAACCTGCAAAAGAGAGCATAATTTCATAACATGGGATAAATCATAGTAGTGAAATGAAATCCTGATAATCATAACTTAAAACATGAAACTTTGTGGCATTCACACATAGTCATAGAGAATCATTTCTTGTTAGTCAAGACTCATTGCCAAGACTATCTTAGTGGACAAAGTCCCTTTCTGAACCGAGTCACCCTCGTTTCAGTCCTGTTTCACTGAACCGGTATAACCTACCGTTCCAGCCATGTCTATCTCATGAGATATAAAATCTTTACCCAATGCAATGGAGGGAGATATAGGTGCCACCCATCTCATAATGATACCATTCTTATGTGTGCCACAAAATCATAAACCATACATCATTTCATAACCCATGTAATAAAAATGGGATTCTTAAACAACATGACATCATAAAACAATTCATATAAGATAAAGGAATTCATAAAAATAATTCCATCACAACATAATCAAATCAATGTAATAATAGGGATAAAAACAGAACCCTATATTATCTTAGATGGAAAATAATTTTGAAAAAACACTTGAAATGGATTCTTGAGGAAAATATCCTTTCTTATTCAAAAACACTTTTCCTTTATTAATATGTCATACAATTATAAACTAGAAGAAGTTGATAAAAAATAAACTTGAAAACTTTTAAAGGAAGATTCTTGGAAATAATTTTTTAAAAATCCATTCATGTCGTATAAGTTAAAAAAACATTCTAAGTACTTTTTTCGGAAAATTCAAAAAGTACCTCGTACGAAAAAACGACAAAAGATTCCTTTCATATTCTTTAATAAAAACTCACCGAAGGGTAAATGTGGATTAAAAATATTGTAATTGGATTGAAACAATATTACATATTGAGGGAACATGGATGTGGATGATAAAATACACCCCAGTAAATACTTACGAATAAACAATCTCGGATAAAAATGAGATTGTGATATTTTCCCTTACCTTAGGTCCGATTTGCTTCGTAACTGTCCGAACCTCCTATATAATGATTTAAATAATTTCATTGACTTGTTACAGAATCTTATTCATTGTTATGATATCATATATGGTTCACTTATGACATTATATTACCCGTTCTTTTGTAAATTCCATGTTAAAGAGCATTTTGGGTAAAATTGTTTCATTTGTCGTCCGTATTTTGACTTGTAATTATTCATATGATTACTTAGATCATGATTAATTAATTCCAAAACATGATATATATATATATATATATATATATATATATTCATAATATACATATATATAATAAATCAGTAAATGGAAAGAAATACACCGTTCATGGAGACAGTAGTCCGTACGTACGCATGAACGCTGTTTTCGTTTCCTTATTGAATTGAATGGAATTAAGTAGATGACATACATATAAATATAAATAAATCCAGTATCATTATTATGTCATATATTTCATTAGTACTTATTATATATACTTTATAATCATTCATGAATGGTTAATCATTGAGAATGAATCTCATCGCGTCGTGGAGACGGTAGTCCGTACGTACGCACGAGCGATGATATCGTTCCCATGGTCGTGGAATTGTGTTTAAGTGTTTGTATACTATTTAAGTATAAATATCACTTTATAATAATCATATATAGTTACTCATTACACCATTATACCCATCCAATTAAGGTGGTGGCGGAAAATAGATTACACTAAGGCGTGGAGACGGTATTCCGTACGTACGCACGCGCGGTGATTTCCTTTTTCCGTAGGATGGATAGAAGGTTAATTAGAGTTGTTTCATATTTATAATAACATATAAGTATATAAGAAATACTGATGTTATTACTTTATCATGAAACAACTAAAGAAGAAGAAGTTGAAGAGGAAATAAGTTGAAAAGATCGGTAATGGATATTACCTCTTCTTTGGAACGCCTCTTTGAATTCCCCACTTAGGAAAGTAATATTGGTCTTTGAAGAAGACCAGGACCTCTAGGATTATTCTAGGGAAGTGGAGAAGGGATTTTGGCAGGGTTTGGCCGAGCTTGAGTGCTCAAATTGGTGTGAGGAGGAGTGGAAGGAGGTGCCCTTTTATAAGGGAGGAGAGGGGCACCTTAGGAATATCTCAAAATATTATTTTATATTAAAGTCAAAATCGGTTTATAATGGTTCCAAAGGGTCTTATTTCTAATATAAAGTGGGTATGGGTCTAAATCCTATCAACCAATTGGATTTAGACAAGTTTAGGTTATTATTTTAACCTTATCAATTAGATTTAACTCTAAGTTAAATAATTTAACTTTTACCGTGTCTTTTTGTTTTCTTACACTATATGGTTAATACACTTACTATAACATGCCAAACGAACCCCAAATTGTTTATTATTAATATATATATCCTCATATAAGTCATTTGGCCGAACCTTAGATTTTTAGGAATAAAATAACAATTAATAATATAATATTTGATTTAAAAACTATTTGGTGTCAATTTTGACACTATTTGATATATGATTTTTTGAAAGTCATAACAGAATTATATGTTCGAACCAAGTTGATTAAATCAACAATAATATATCATAGTAACCTAGAAAATAAGTTAGATTCATAAAAAGTCTCAAATTACATTTAATTTGGTGTTTATAACATCAATTATGTCAATATTTCATTAATAAGATAATTACTGCATCATCATTATGTCATAAATAAATTAAATTATTTAATATCTAAAAATTATAAATAAAATACCATTATGTAGGAAATCTCTTTATATTTCTAATGAATATTTATAGTCGAATTTATCTTATGTATAACCCCACATTAAAAATGATTTACTTATTAAACTTTGATTTTAACTATTTTAACCCTTCTTTAAATAAATTAATAATAAATGTCCTAATCTAATCCAAGTGGGCCTAAATGATAATATTTTACACTTAAGGTTGTTTTTGGTCGAGATACACTTGTCCAATAGGATTATAACATGTGTTAGGGTAATATTAATATCATTTTTACCCCTAATTACCCTATTTACTTTTAACCGTGGTAAATAAAAGTAAAAAGTCACTATTCACCAAAAATTATTTTCATCTCATTGAACCCCATTTTACTTACTGACATCAATCGTGTCTCTCGTATTTTTGAAATTCCATTCACAGAAGCGGTAAAATTAAGATTTATGAAAAAATTAATTTTTTTAACTACCACTTAGTAGTTTCACTATTCATCAAAAATTGAATTTTTTCAGAAAAATGCCAAAATTTCACCCAAAGCTATAATTTATATTCTGAATTCAAAAATGATTTCTATTTTACAAAATTCCCAACATATAAGTTGCATTAATTAATATTATAATTAATTTCCGCTGTCACAACAAATAGCGTGTTTTTAAGAGATAATAACTATCAAAAGATTAACACTTGTTTATATCTGGTGTAAATGTGAAATTACATCCAATGACCAACATTGTATTGAATTGTAAAAATATATTCTAAATATTCTTTAAAACCAATCAAATTAATAATTTATCACTATTAATCATTTCAATTAAAAATGTTGTTTTTAATTAAAATTTAGTAATTTTCACTATTCATCAGAAAATAAAAGTTATCCGAAAAGTACCAAAATTTCACCCTAAGATAATTTCGATATTATGAATCCAAAAATGAATTCGATTTTGAAAAATAAAATTACAAAATTTCAAAAAGTGGTTATTACTATTCATAACGGCTAGTTTTAATAATATTTTAGTAGTGTATTGTTGTTTAGTGAAACTCGCTATTGCATACTACACACGCTATCGAGGAATGTCGCGATTGCGTGTAATGCAAGGAAAATCAAGGATGCGTGTTGTGCAAGATCCTTTTGGTGTAGCGTACAACACAAGACATTAGTGAAATTAAAAATAATATTTTTCATAAAATCTTGGGGTGTTACATGTGAGCCACACAAGCTCTATCTAATACCCAATGTGTAGAAATAGAAAGATTGCACTCGATAACGAATGCACCTTTAGCATCCCCACGCTTCTGGGTGCAATTACTCTTCCAATGGCCCTGCTTGCCACATGAAAAACAAACTGCCTCCCGTTCCATGCCCTGCCTCTAGATCTTCCCCTTCTTGGAGGGACGGTGCTCGGGGGCTTCAGACCGTTTATAAGTCTTTGGCCCCTTTTCCTTGTCCTTCCTTTTCTTGTTCACCATAAGGACCGCGGGTTTTCCACGCCCCATGTCCTTATCTACCTGGCGAATCATGGTCAAAAGCTCCGATAGACTCCTCTCATTGCCGCCCATGTTATAGTTAACAATGAAGCTAGAGAAGGTCTTTTGCAGTGATGATAGGATGAGATCTGCACGCAACTCATCCGGGAATTTAATCCCTACGATGTCCAAGCGTTCAATGTAGCCAATAAGCTTGACTACATGAGGCCCAGCTGGCGCAGAATCTCCAAGATTCGTGGTAAACAAAGCATTGGAGATCTCATACCTCTCATGTCTTGCCTTCTTTTGGTAGAGATCTTTAAGTGAGACATCATGCTATACACATCCATGTTTTCATGTTGCTTCAAGAGCTCATTAGACCTGGCCGATAGCATGAAACACTGGACATCTGTGGCATCATCCATGTGTTTCATGTAGAGAGATAATTCCTCATCACTAGCCTCTTTCCAAGGCACAACTAGAATAGGCTCTTCCAGCACATATAATTTCCTTTCGTGGTGAAGGACGACGCGTAAACGCCTCTGCCACTCTTGGAAATTGGTGCCGGTGAGAAGGTTTTCTTTCTCGAGTATGGTGCGCACTGATATGTTTGAAGTCATTTTCTTGATGTTTCTACAAATTAAGATGAGAAAAGGTTTAGTACTTTATTATAAAAATTGAGACAAATAAATTAATACTTATTAGTCTCCCACTATTTTATCGAAATCCAATTGCCCTCACCATTGACTTCGGAATATTCTGTTTCATGAATATTCTAGTGGAAAGGATCCATATTGCCCTTCGCATTAACCCAACTAGGGTTGGTCAAGCAACTTGAAGGGTTTTAGGTAGGAATTCCAAATGCCAACTGCATTAACTCGCAGTTCCTTGATCCGCTGAGTGGACTCCCCAATCCTGAAATCCTTTTTGGATTTCCTCAACCTTTGCCTCTTGGTCACACCAAGTCCTGCTGTGGTAGTCAACCCTTGATGCGAACCAAGTCAAGTCAACCCAAAACCTTGAATTAGAATTCCCCGATAATTGAAATCACCCCAACTAGGGTTGTTCAATCACTTTGAACTATGGTTCGATTCTAACCAAGATTATGGAAGGCTATGCCGACTTAATATTTATCTTGAGGGATTTTATCCTTATAAGTAAATTTCCATTTTATTATCTTTGATTACATGCTTGTTAATATTAATTGGGATATACTTAAGTGATTAACCATGTCTAAGATAATATTTACGTATAAGCCAATTTTATTTTAGTTCCATCTTGTATGCTCGTTTAATTCATTAATTGTGTGATCGTGACAACACACCCACAATAAATAAACCATGCAACTGATAGAAATAAAATAAATGGTATGATCATGAGCTTTTCTATTGGTTAGTTTATCTAGCAGTTGATAAACTAACCCAAGACCTAGGGGAGAAACACCTTGAACCTTTCGGGTTAGTGTCTACAGCTTTCCACCTGTCCAACTTTGTATCTCCATGGATTGGTTTCACCTTGGCTTCTGACTTGAGCCTCCTCCACTAGATTGGGAGCTCCATCCATTACATATGCATTTATCTCACATGCAGGTGAGGGGTAAAAAGGGGGTTTTACATAAAAGAATCCTTGGGCGCGCATGCCCTACATATTAATGAAGAGATGGCTCGCAAGCCAACAAATTTAATTTAAATAAATAAATTTAAAGAAACCATTCTCATAAAAAAGTCTCAGTCTAGCTCATGATCATCCATACATGCAACAATACTTATGCATAAATAAAACTAGCATTCAATTCATTAATCATTCCTGTTTAAGATAAATCACGCTCGAATCAATTAATTATCTTTAATTAATCAATCCTTTTATCTTAAATCAATTTTCTGAATTTCCTTGAGATTATCATCCATCATAATTTTAAACAAATAAATTCATTTAAAATTTTCCTTGTACGTAACTTGTACCTTGGAGGCAACCCGGTGAATTACCATTTATTACGCAGATGTTAAATTAAACACATATATATATAACACCTGTCACGTGTTGTGCCTCAGCTTTACGCCTGCACCATGGTACACGTCTCAAGGGGTTGTATAATATAATAATAAATTTTTAATAAATCTGCGTAATTTGGGTGAGTACATAGCTTGTAGTTCCGACTACACAGCGTGTACTTTTCTTCACCGTCCATCCGAAGTACACGCCTGGGGATAAGGCGTGTTAATGTAATTCGGAAATTTTCGGAGTACACGGTGTGTATAGTGGGACACACGCCGTGTAGTTTCCGCGTTACACGGTTTCCAGCCAGGCAGGCCATGTACGGAGTACACGACCCAACCCTAACCCGAAGGGACTACACGCCGTGTTCATTGGACCACACGACGTGTATTCCAGAAACCGCGTGCCACCTCTTTCTGGTCAACACATGGTGTCTTAAATTCTTAGAAAGAATCCAATACACGGCATGATTTGGCGGATCAGTGAATGCATTGAACCTAGACTACATGGTGTGTACTTCCGAATACACGCCGTGTATTCTGGTGTTATACGGCCAGAAACGTTTGGATCCTACGGATGAGTTCCTCTATTTTATTTTAATCAAAATGAAAAGAAAAATCCATTTCTGTGAGGTGAACGTGAAACGAGGGAGGAAGAAAAGATCTCGAGATTCATATTTTCAGAATGATTAAACATGAATTGAAATAACTATATTATTAAATGCGTAAATCACCAATGAAAAAATAAATAATTATAACCAACGATATGACCGCTCTGATACCACTTGAAGGTTCCGGGCGCAGCGGAAGCGCGTTAATGGGTTTTCCCAACATTAATTTTAACGTTAAACAACGTTCAATCCGAGATCTTTCATGATATAAAATGCCGAATCTTCGGAATAGAAAAAAGAACGAAAAGAAAAGAAGAGTCTTGGAACCCTTGAGGAGGATCATCATATGTTGATTATAATTAATTTAATTAATGCATAAGAATTACCTCGTTGGAATTCTTTCTTTGTAGATGTGTCCGGTCACGATTCGGTGATCCGTCGTTGCGTCGTAGAATCCAAGTGTAGGATTCCTCTAGCGGTGATGCACACTTGTGTCACGTATCTCCGGACGTCGCCAAAGGGATCTCCGAGTGCTAGCACGGAAGAACCTTCGCTTGCGATATCCGCCTTTGAACGCCTTGATCCGGTGGAGGATCTTGCTCTCGTAACTTGAGGGCGTTCATGGTGGAAAGGGAAGTATCTCTTGGCTTGAGAGTATTTCCAAATCCGTTGTGCACAACCAATGGATCATCAAAATGTTGGGGTTGTGAGGATATTTATAATCATGTTTGAGGTTAATAGAGTTATGAAAATAAATAAACGCGTTACACATTTTATTTATTTCATTAACTCTTATTGAAAACCCCCCCATGTCGAATTATTAATTCCTTGACATGCGCCCACGCTGATTATAATAAATATCATTTAATAAAATAATATTAAATCCTCAAAATCCCAACTGGAAAAACTACACGGCGTGTAATAATTAATACATGGCGTGTACTTGTTTTCCATAAAACTACACGGCGTGTATATTTAATATACACGGTGTGTAATTTTATTTTCCATTTTTCTCCACCACATTTATTAGACCTTGAGTAATGACTATTTGTTTCTTAAATAAATTTAACTGCATTACTTGCTAATAAATATATTATTTCGTCCACAATATATTCTCTCGAATAACTAGTGTCAAAATAAATGCGATCAGACATCCTTAAATAATTATTAAACCACAGTCGGGAATAATATTTATTTAACTTGTTAAATTAATATTTAACTGAGATACATGGACACACTTAGTGTGTGACCCTCTAGGCCTCTTTCTTAGTGGCATTAGGCTGAGCCTGACTAAATTCCAAGGTTAGCGTCTAGCAACACACCAAGGCACCCATAGAGAAAGAAGTTAACGCCGCAATGATGTGTTACCTCCTACGAATGCTTACCGTGTAATATAATCCCTTTGTCTCGATATCTCCAATCAAGCGGGTTGCATGCTAGTGCCATCAACCCATGTGCTTGATTATTCTTTCTTTGACATCCCGGAATTGAACTTACCCATACCTTACCATGGCCATGGATTTATTTAGGCTATATCAATTCCATCAAAGGGCCTGAGATATCTACTTCCGTTATGGAACGGAATGGACAATTCCTTTCTCGCATTATCTGTTAATGCGGTATTACTCGTGACGCACCCAACGTATCCAACCTCGCTGCGAACAGTGTGTCGTCACAGTTTTCGTCAATACATCTAAGTGCGTGAGTTGTAATACCCATTAATAATAATCTTAAAGTCTAAGGATCAATACACACGTCCGTAGATAGGAACATCCAATGACACTATGAAATGTGGATTTCCTACTGGCAGGTCTTGTTCTCATAATATCCTCCTGGATATTACCAAGGGCGCACACCATGAGAAGGTGCCTCAAAGTTTTATGATTCCTCACCCCTAATGACCTGTATTATTTGTGTCCCTCAAATAATATCATCCGACCATAGAACATACATTCAAGAACTGTGTTATGACACTTCCGGGTTCTCATCATAGAAGGGATCCGCTACGACCCTTTAATGCAACAGCTGTCCTTAGGATATTATCACATGACATGTCACGCCACAATCAATATGTGATAAGGCCTTTATTTAATGAATAAAGTACAAAGTAATTGGTTCTAGACCACCAACTCCAACACTGTATTCATGGATCCGATGAATAGAGTTTTCAAGGAATATCTCAATGAATTTGTGGTGGTAATTATTGATGATATCTTGGTATACTCCAAAAGCTACGAAGATCATGAAAATCACTTGCACATTATCCGGAAGACTCTGAGAAGACATGAATTATATTGGGAGTTTAGAAAGTGTGAATTCTGGCTTTAGGATATTTGTTTTCTTGGCCATATTGTCTCTAAAAATGGAATCTCTATTGATCCTTCTAAGACCAAGGCAATCCAAGAATGGACAGCACCTATGAGTATAACAGAGGAACACATTTTTATTGGTTTGGTAGGTTATTATCGATGTTTCGTCCCGAATCTTGCCCGATTGGATAACCCATTAACGAAGCTCACACTTAAAGGGGTTAAATTTGTTTGGAAAAAAGAGTGTGAAGAATGTTTCGAAGAATTGAATATAATATAGGTAAATGCTTCAATATTGACTCTACCATCAGGGAATGATGGGTTTGTTATTTATAGTGATGCATCGAAGAAAGGACTTGGTTGTGTTATTATGTATAATGACAGGGTTATTGCCTATGCATCACGACAATTAAAAATTAATGAACAAAACTATCCTACTCATCATCTTGAGTTGGCAGGGGTGATCTTTGCTTTGAAGATATGGAGGCACTACCTCTATGGTGAAAAATGTGAGATTTATACTGATCACAAGAGTTTGAAGTATATTTTCTCACAAAAATAACTCAACATGAGGCAAAGGAGATGGCTTGAATTACTCAAGTATTACGATTGCATGATACACTACCACCCGGGGAAAGCAAACAAGGTGGTAGATGCTTTGATCAGAAAAGAACATGGAGTTTTGAACAATATGAGAATTGAAAGTGATCCAATTTTCGTGGATCTAGTGAAGATGGACATGGGAATAACCCGGGAAGGTGAAACATCAATGATTTTTCAAATGGTTGCCAAAGCATATTTACTAGAAAGGATTAGGAGTTCTCAGACCGATGATGAAGAATTTCAAAAGAAGATTAAAGCTGTGAATGATGGGAGATTGAGAGACTTTGTGTATAAAGAAGAAATTTTGAAATTCGGGAAGAGGCTTTGTGTTCCTGATATACCATATCTAAAAATGGAATTTCTAGATGTTGCTCACAGTTCCAATTTCTCTATAAACCCTGGGAGTACCAAAATGTATATATATTTGAAGGAACATTTTTTGTGGGACAAAATGAAGAGGGAGATTACTGATTTTGTGTCAAGATGTATGGTTTGTCAACAAGTGAAAGCTGGAAGGCAACAGCCTAGAGGAGTCATGCAACCTCTTCCCATACCGGAGTGGAAATGGGAAAATATTACGACGGTCTTTATCATGGGGATACCAAAGACTCCTAGAAGGAATGATGCAATATGGGTCATCGTTGATCGTCTTACCATGTCAGCACATTTTCTTGCTATAAGGGAAGATTTACCACATGAACGACTAACAAGACTATATATTAATGATGTTGTGAGACTTCATGGAGTACCCCTATCGATTGTTTCTGATCGTGATCCCCGTTTTACTTCAAGATTCTAGAAAAGTCTTTAAGAAGCCTTGGATACTGAACTTCATTTGAGCACTGCCTACCACCCTCAAACAGATGGACAATCATAATGAACTATTCAAACCTTAGAAGACATGTTGAGATCCTGCTCACTTGACTTTCAGGGTATGTGGGATCAATATTTACCTCTGGTAGAATTTTCCTATAACAACAGCTTCCATTCGAGTATTCATATGGCACCATATGAAGCGTTATACGGAATGAAATGTCTCACACCAACCTATTGGGATGACGATGGTGAAAGAAAACTTGTAGGCCCAGAACTGGTGGAGGAAACGATGGAAAAGGTGAAGGTAATCCAAAACCGTATCAAAGCAGCTCAAAGTAGGTAGAAGAGCTATACTGATAATCGAAGGAAGGATTTAGAATTTCATGTCAGTGATCTTGTTTTCCTAAAGGTACCTCCGTGGAAGGGAGTCATACATTTTTGTAAGAAAGATAAATTGAGTCCCAGGTACATCGGACCTTTCGAAATTCTAGAACGAATTGGGGCTGTAGCTTACCGATTGGCAATGCCGCCAAGTCTCTCCAAAGATCACGATGTGTTCCACGTATCACTATTGAGTAAATACATGCCTGACCCAACGCATGTACTCACCTATGAGGAATTAGAACTGGAACCCGATCTGTCTTATTACGAAGAGCCCGTCAAAATTCTTGATATGAGAGAACAAGTACTGAGAAACCGGAAGACTCGTCTGGTAAAAATCTTGTGGAGAAACCATAAGATGGAAGAGGCAACATGGGAACCCGAGGAACTTATGATGAAGAACCACCCGAGTATTTTTATTCGGTAGTATTCTAGAAATTTCGAGGATGAAATTATTTGAAGAAGGGGAGAATGTAACACCTCAAGCTTCTACGGTACGCTTCTCTTTGAATAATTCAATAGCGTGTGTTGTACGCAACATCGAGTTCTAACAAACCACAACCAATCAAACTAGCCGTTATGAATAGTAATACCCACTTTTTGAAATTTATAAATTTTATTTTTCAAAAAGGACTTCATTTTTGGATTCGGAATATCGAAATGTGCCTAGGGTGAATTTTTGGTATTTCTCTGAAAAACTTCATTTTTTGATGAATAGTTAAACCACTAAGTGGTAGTTAAAAAACTGAACTTTTCATAAAACGTAATTTTACCGCTTCTGTGAGTGGAATTTTGAAAATCTGAGAGACACGGTTAATATCAAGGACTAAAATGTGGTTCATTGAGATGAAAATAATTTTTCATGAATAGTAACTTTTTACTTTTATTTACCACGATTAAAAGTAAATAGGGTAATTAAGGGCAAAAATGATATTAATATTACCCTAACACATGTCCTAATTCTATTAGATAAGCTTAATTAGACCAAAAAACAACCTTAGGGATAAAATATTATCATTTAGGTCCACTTGGATTAGATTAGGACATTTATTATTATTTAATTCAAAGAAGATTTAAAAGAGTTAAAATCAATGTTTATTTACTAAATCATTTTTAATATAGGGTTATACATTAGATAAATTCGATTTTAAATATTCATTAGAAAGATAAAACTATTTCCTACATAATGGTATTTTATTTATAATTTTTAGACATTAAATAATGTAATGTATTTATGACCCAATTATGATGCATTAATTACCATAATAGTTAAAAATTAAAATAATTGATATTATAAATACCAAAATAAATTTAATTTGAGACTTTTTATGAATTAAAATAATTTTATAGGTTAATATGACATGTTAGGAATGATTTAATTAACTTTTTTAGAAGTAATAATTCTTTTATGATTTTTAAAAACATCAATTGTCCAAATAGTGTCAAAATTGACATAAAAGAGTTTTTAAAACAGATATTATATTGTTAATTGATATTTAATTCCTAAATCTAAGGTTCGGCCAAGAGACTTATATCATGATAGTTTTATCATTAATGAACCACTTGGTGGTCTCTTGGAGGTATATATTATGATTATTAACTATATAATAAAAAAATACAAAGTGACATGGTAAGTGTCAAACTAATTAACTAAGAGTTAAAACTAAAAGATAACGTTAATATAATGACCCAAACCCATCTAAATTATATTGGTTGAGTGGTTTTCAACCCATCCCCACATTAACCTTTAAATAATCCACATTGGAGCCATTAGAAACAGAATATGAATTTATTATAAAATAATATTTCTAGCTTTTCCAAAGGTTCCCCTCACCCCTCTTATAAAAGGGCACTCCCCCTTCTCATTAATTCACACCTTCAAAGCCATTTTTCTCGGACAAAATCTGCCCAAATACTCTCTGAACTTCCCTAAATTAATCCTAGAGTCCTTCCTTTAGTCATAAATCCAACCTAAAGAGCCCTTTTGATCAGATCAATAGGAAGAACCCGAAGAAGAGGTAATGATTTCACCACCCTTTTTCAAGTTCCTTTCTTCTTCCACTTCTTCTTACTTTGTTATTACCATTATAAAATAATAACTTATGTATCATATATATACTGTGATTTAATTATAAATATGGTACAATAATATTCAGTATTCTATCCATCCTTTGAATAACATGTCACCATACGTGCGTACATATGGCTTACAGTCTCCACGTCGTGGTGTAATTGTTATTCAATAAATTGTTATTTGGATGGGTATAATAATGATGTGTAATTCATGTAAATAATAACTATAACATGATAATGATTTTGTATATATGATATACCATCCAATTATATATTATTTTAATATCAAAAGAATGATATTGTCGCTCGTGCGTACGTACGGAGTACCGTCTCCACGAACGCGATGAGATTCATTCTCCATCGTATCAATTCAAGTCTAATTACCATTTGATGATTAATAATAGTATCTAAGGACTTGATATCATTCTGGATATTATTAAGATAAAACCTATCTATGAAAAACACAACTTACGTAACAAAACTTATAAAAGAAAATGAGTAAGTTAACAACCCAAACAACAATAATACTAAGATATTATTAACAAATAAATGTTAAAAGATCATATATGATATCATATTAATGTATATGATTCATATATAATTTAATAAAAAATATTTCACCATTATAAAGGAGGTTAACCAACCCTAAACCAAGGAAAAGTACAAGGTAATGGTTTATTTCGCAATCTCTTCATTATCCGAGGTTGTTTATACGTAATAATCTACTGGGATATCTTTATCATCCACATCCATGTTTCTTAAAAAATTATTTCAAAACATTTTTAATATTTACAAGAATATGGGTTAATGTCATTTATACCCTTGTTTAACTTTTTATAAGAGGTTTATCAAGGAATATTTCTGTCGTTTTCCAAACAAGGTGCTTTTTAACCTTTTCGACAGAATTAAGGTAAGAATGTTTTTTAACTTATACGGCGGGTGCGGCTATTTTCCACCGTTATAAAATCATAGAAGCTTCCCTTACAATCTTATAAGAATATTTTCAAAGTAAATGTTTTATTTTATAAATATAAGACTCTTAAATGATTTCAAAATAGAAAGAGATATTTCTCTAAAAAGAGTTTTGATTTCATCTATGTCAACATCCTTCGATGGATTTTAAGATTATTTGAAGTTGATTTATTATGATTGAAGGTTTTGTGATATGTTTGACTGTGGATGTGTTATTTCTATACCATTAATGGTTTATGGAGAAAGTATTGACATTTTGTATGCTAGTTTTAATATGAATGTTTATGTAATGTTTAAACCTGTTCATATGAGGAATGCATTGGACTTAATATGTGACGGGTAGAGCCCGCTATAGCACCTAGATGCATCGGTAGGTCTCATGAGACAAACTAGTGTCTTGGCACAAGGCCATAGCAAAATATTATTTGTAGTCTTGGCACAAGGCCTTGGCTATGTGGTTATGATAGTCTGGCATTACGCATTCCATCATTATGAAAGTGGTTATTGATATTGAATGTGAATATTCGATTAGTATAATATCCATGTGAATAAGTAAATCGCATTATTTCATTTTAGTTTTTCCATACAATGTTGAAGTTCAAGTTTAAAAGGATTTTTTTAGTCATACATTGCCTTAAATGTTTATTCTTATTTATGAAAGTTTCCGCTATATTGTTATCCTTACTGGGAATTTGAGCTCACCCCTTTTCTATGTTTTATTTTTTCTTATGATGTGAAGAAGAAAATTATGAATGACATGCAGGTATAGTATGAGGGGATAAGAGTGTGCACTATGGCGTCTATGTTGTTGTAGTTTTCATTTTTATGATGTAATGTAAAAATTTATGAATATATCTAGTGTTTCCAAGGCTACTAAACTAATCGGACTTTCGAGATTTGATCTTTCTTGTGATCATTCCAATGTTATGTAATAATACACTGACTCTAGGTAACTGGGGTCGAGGCGTTACACTGATATACAAGTTATCCTGGTCATGTGATAGTCCTTTGGAAGTGTTGCCCATGTCATGTGAAGTCCTCCAGACATCTCAGTTAAGTCACGTGAATTCCTACAAACATTTTAGCCATGTCATATGAAGTCCCTCCAAACATATCACCCTTGATCACATGAAACCCTTGGACATGTCAACTACAATCTTTGGATGAATCCCTAGAAATATCATCCTTGATCAAGTGACACCCTTGGATGTGACTGCATCAACCACACAACGACTCCCTCGACACCCCTATGGACATGTTTTCTATATAAAGTGACAACCCTCTAACATGTTGGAATTTATCATGTGGAAGGACCTAAAAATTAACTATTTAATCATGAGAATCACCTTAGACATATATGAATTTTCAGGAAACATCCCAATAACTTTTCAGCTTTTATCATGCGATGAACCCTGGGAAAAGTTAGATGTGTTAGGAAAACACTTAGGAAATGTCCTGAAGACACTTTGAACATGTCTAGAAGACACCCTAGACATTTTATGGTGACACACTAGAAAATTTATACTTACACCTAGATAATATGGAGACAATATAGATATGTCTGGTAGATCCCCCCCCCAGAAATTTCGTCCTTTCCCTCTAGGAGTACTTGGGCGTGTACACTCGAAACATGTGGACCCCAAATAATGAGTCTTTAGATGGAAATTCACCTTTAATATGGGAAGTATCCATAATGTGTTGGAAATGGATACTCATAAAATCATATGGGTATTATGGGATCCTCATTCTATCCTAACATTCTCACCTAGAAACTCGTGGTTCTTATTCTTTATTCTTTAGAGGGTAGTGGCCAAATATCTTGTAATGGGAATCCATGCTTGTTTTATTTATTATATTTCCTAAACCTAATGGATAATAATAATTAATCAAAGTGTAACCACCAATTTTAACACATTAATGGGTTAGGAATGAATTGAACAATGATAACTCTGATTCCTGTCCAAATAGGACACATAGGACACCTTTATAAGGCCCATGATCAAATGGGAATCCACCTTAGTGTAATTCACTTTAAATCTTAGAAACTGTAACCCGTGGGACCCAAAAAATCCTATGGATTTTTAATTCTTCCTCATCCATAAGTGGATTGATAATATAAAGAAATTACAAGGACACCTTCTATAATTCAGATATGTAGGATGCCTTCCTAAGGCCCCCGATTTGTATCAAACACCCTAGGAGGGTTTCCCTAGTGAATAAATCCCATATTTATTTGTGGTGAGTTTGATAATATGACATCCATTATTTCTCAAACTAGTCATGAATCATGTGTTCTAAGGGATTTACAATTATCATAACACCGACATCATAAATATCCCAAAACCAAGGAAACATCATTGTACAAGCCTTATTTAGGGGCATGATTTAATTACCTCCATACTTTGGAATCCGTCTCAATTTAAGTATTAAAGGAATTATCATAATGAAAATATATTGGAAATAACCCTTATGAGTACTAATCACCATCCCATTATCATTTGTAGGTTTAGGGAAGATCAAACTATTAAGACTCTGATTCCTATTATATGCATGATATATAGGATGTCTTCGTAAGGATCAAGATCCATAATCTTTGCCTAATATTCCCCATACATTTCCTTTTTGCATAATGTTAAACTACACAACATAGACTTAAATAAACTAAATAGGTCTTGATTCCTCTTATAAATTGGATATTTAGGATACCCCATGAAAGATCAGTCCAAAATTAGAAACACCAATCACCTCCATGGAATAAAAAAAATTCTAGAGTGCCTAGTTATAGGACTTATAAATATTAATACCTGCCCATTACTAAGTAATAATGGGAACTAATAGAGAACCTCATATACATACAAATTGTCTCATTGATGGAACCCCTTTTACACATATAAGGGTGCAACACTCAATCATTTTATTAGTGTAACTAATACCATATTAGGATTTGGATGATATTGATGAACACATATTAAATATATAATACAATTCCCAAATAAGCCATAATTCGCCCTAAAAGGGTGCTTTGAGATTGAACTCCCATACTATCAAACAATGTGAGTACATTAGTATCATTGGATTTGAAACCCCAAATGATCACTTTCCATTGGAATGTTGGTTAGTTCATTTTTATGGTTTTGGGAACCATTGAGAGTTTCTCTGAGAGATAAAAATGGTAAACTCTATGCGAATGACTATGCAACTATACTTGAACCCCACACAACAAATAATCATAGATAATTAATATATTTTAGGAATAAAAATTTATCCCTTGATTTGAAATAAAGTATTGAGTTATCAACTTAATCATTATAGGCATTGAGAATTATGTCTCCTAAAATTGGGGATCCATCCCCATCTATCCGAAAGAAACAAAAATGGTGAACCCGATGTGAATCTATAAAATAATAAAAATGATTAGTTTCCCATTATTTAGGACTTCTTATTTTTATCATCCTATATAAAAACAATTGTACACCTAAAGTGGAATACTTCTATAATAAAATTTAACCATGGTTTCCATGAAATAAGGAAATTATCACCATGAAAACTCCACATGAGAAAAATGGATGACCTGGGAACAAGAAAGGGAGAATTGTGTTACCCAAGAATTAATGATTGAGAATGATCCACAAATGTGTAGATAAACCAATCCATCAAATTTTTCATTGTTGTCATTATGACTATAAAAACTACTCTCACAGACATATTGATCCCAGATCATGTCATCATCAAGTGAATGTTTTAGGACCTCAGTTGTAACACTAATCTATATAGTTCAAAAAAATATCACCAAAGGATGCCTTCATATTCATGTGGTGAACATGATGGTTCGGTAATACCATTTAAAAGGTATTATATTGACCCTATAGGTACTCAAAGAGATTTATATATAGTAAAGTTGATAAATATTTCTCATTTAGGGAAATATTCCATGAAACCCATGGGACCTATCACCACCACCAGTCACTTCGAAATATTATCTCTTGAGTGAAAAAATAAATACCTTGCATATATTAGGAAGGTGGATTAAGGATTTAATTATGGATCCATCATGTTTTAGTAGCTACCTAAGAGGAATACTATCATCTAACATCAATAACATCATCCCGATAGTTCCGCTCAGTCACCTGCCTAGATCACTAATTGATTATTATATATTTCACTATTATCCCTATATAATTGATTCCCATATATTTTTAAATAATAAACTATTATATCCTGATCAAATTCATTTGTAAGATAATTCTATTTATGTGGTTTCAATTTATGTGATTCAAATGTGATTACTCGATCATTCTACATCAATGCACAACCAAGTTTATTAAAATAAGCATCACTATAAATAAAATTTGACAATTTCTTATTTTCAAGTCTAAAACTAGATCTTTAACCATTATTCTTAAAAATTATGAAAAGTATTCACCAAATTCCTTTTTCCAGATAAATTTAACTCATTTCAGAGTTAACATAGTAAGTGGGAAAGATACCCTTGAAAAGTTCTCAACAATCAATTATTAGTAACCAATTAATCCATGAAAACATTGAATCTCATTGAAATTTATTATTCATGGACACTACTCCTCCACTTTAGTGTTGAAAGGAATAATGATTATTCTGTCATTAGAAACTGTTTTCCCATGAAAGGAAATTTATTGAAGCCAGAATTAAAATTATATGCATTTTAAATACCACTTATTTTATTTTAAAGTTTGAAAAAGAATCCATAGGTCTTTATCATTATGTTCATTGAGTTTAGGTTATACCATAATATCATTGATATACAAAACCAAAAATTTATCAGAATAATACTGGAACACTACATTCATTAGATCAATAAATATTGTGGGTGCATTTGCCAACTCGAATTGACTAACCATAGACTCATAATGATAATACCATTTATGGAACATCATCCATAGATTTTATTCCTCATTAAACTTCAATGGAAGACATATGTACCTATATTTAATATTAAAAAATATGATCCATCCAAGAGTTGAACAAATAAGTAATAAATGTTTAGTGATAGATAATGATTCTTAACATTAATTTTATTGAGTACTCTATAATTAACAAATAACCTAAAAAACCATCATTATGTTTGAGAAAAAAATATGTGAAAACCACAGTGATGATTATGGTTCATGAAACCCCTATAAAAAACTATTGAAACATCTATTTTAATTCATTCAACATTACTATATCCATTAGATGAATAGGTTTCAAAATTTCCTTAGCATCATCACTAATTCAACAGTAAACTCAATTTCTCGATAAGAAATTAAACCATGAAAATAATTAGGAAATAAATCCATATATTCATTCACTACAAGAACATCACTATTTTTAATTATTTCTTTCCTTCCAACAATATGTCCAAGAAAACCTTCACTCACAACATTAATCCATTTCTCATATTCATGATACATTATCAATGGTATGAAATAATTCTTTTAAATGAATTGACACTCACCCTTAAAATTTATTAGGAAATATTTACCATTATAATTTAAAATATCATAATAATGTTAAATATAATCAATACCCATAATAACATTAAATATTACAATGGTAAATCAAAATTTTTGTTTTTGGAAAAACCATTCCATAGATGAAAACATGAATATTTCTATAATTTTTCCCCTTATACCACCCTTAGTAGTTTATACAAAAAGTTTGGCCTTTGTTTATTTAAATGGTAATTATATTATAATTTGAAATTTCCATGATATAAAAGAATGTGTGTATCCCAAATAGAAAAAATACATTGGAATAATATAAATAAACAAATTAAATACAATATTCAACATCATTTCATTGTCCAAAATCATCTATAGTAGTAGTAGAAGTATTTTACAGAACATTATACAGTTGGTCTTGATGATTCCTAACATGAGAAACTAACATTGGACTTTCATTTGTGTAATGGACCATTTGTTTTAAATAATACATCACACTACTTTTTGAAAACCCATTTTATTGTCATGGGTATAATTAAATCCCCTTTCCTTATATTTATATTCAAAATGGTTAATATTACCACATCAGTAAAACTTTTCCAATATTATAAATAATTCATTGAAATTTATTTTATCTAATTTGGAGAATTTTGGGGGCTTACCTATTTATTTATTAGTTAGGTGCTTCTCCATTTCTTTCCACATTTACCAACTCTCACTTTTTTCATTCATGAAGTTCATAAGTGTCACTAAAATCCATTTAAACTTTACTTTCATAAGGAAGAACATCCTCAAAACTTATAAATTCAAAGGTGGGTAAAAATATTTATAACCATGCATTAGACATGTTTAAAATCTATCAATTTTACTATCATGGTCCAGAACTACCTATTAAGTGGTTTTGTTTCCATGCCTAGTGCTATTAGGATGGAATTGATATTATATGAAGTGCTTGTGATATGCATTGTAGAAACTTATCCTTATAGTAGATGAGATTAATTTGGCTGTGGGATATTGTTTGTGCATGATTGTATTACATAGGGATGTGAGAAACTGGTGTAGTTAGACCATAGGGGGTAATTGACATTGAGGGATTCCCTAGAGTGTCTGTTATACTTTTAAAATTTCAAGAGAATAGGGGGTATGGACAATGTGTTCTCCCTCACAATGTATATAGTATTCAGTTATGAGACCACATGGGGAATGGACGTTGAGTGCTTCGTTTGCGAGCCAGTAGTTATCATTAAAAGGCCACATTGGGAATTAACGGTGAGTACTTCGTCAGAGAGTCCTTGTCTTTGTGAAACCTGAGGGGATAAACTATGTGAACATTACTAGAGTGTTTCTTGTGAATTACTGGTTAAATAATTAATAAATGGAAATGAATGTATTTTGAAACTGCATGACTATTTACTTTTGAGTACTTCCTTGTTTATTACTTCATTTCGCACATTGTTTACTATATATATATATATATATTCACTGATATCTAGGAACATATCTTTAGGTGGTTTCCTATGGGGATTCTTCTCACACCCTATTTGGGTCATGCTTATGGTCCCAAAAAGATTATATTGTTACAGGTGTAGATAAGGGCAAGCACCCTTATACTATAGGTACTTGATGGTTGTGGAGTTTGAGAGCATGTGACCAAGATGAGGCTTGAGATGCTGCTGGAGTTTACATGTTTTCTTTGTACTATGGTTTAATACTGTATTTCCAGCATTGTGACTTGTTTGGATGCTTTCCTAGACATATGTGACATGCATCATTTATATAGGTTCTCCAGTTGTTTATTTACTTTCAGTCTTCCTCAGTTGTCTTGTTGTATGGTATTACTGCTTCTGCTGTCGTATATTATTAATATTACACTTTGTTACTCTACCAATGAGGGAATAGTTTCCCCACTATCACACCCAATGCCCTCTATTCTAGTCGGAAGCCTCTGAAATTTATTGAATTGCACTTGAGGCTATGTGACCAATCAGGTATGGGGAACCTTTTGGCGGCACCTGGAACTAGGACGTTACAAAGTGGTATCAGATCCATGTTGTTTCCTTATTTAACTTACTATTTGGAGCCTATATATAGGGATATGAAGGAATAAATAGTTGGTAATAAGCTTTTACCAGGAGTATCTAACCTGTGTACAAGGAAAATACAACATTCCTCGATTATTGCAATTTTATGGTATTTTAATTGTTATAGTTGATTTGATTTCACCGCTGTTTGATTCAAATGTTTTGTGCTATTATCATTGATATTATTGAGGTTCTATTTTTTTTGGCAACCAGATGAGTTGGGGGTATTCCATCTCAGAATCATATAGGCACTTTCTAGAGATCACTTGTCATGTATTACTGTTATGCCATTTAGGGTGCATTCCTGATCACATGTTGTTGTGATAGATGTTGTGCAAGGTATGCATGCTATTGTGATATATTCCATGATAAAATACCTTCTATTTGATATGGTATTGATAATATTTATGTCCTTTCGAATGGGCACCGAACTCTGGTCCTTGATGTGTTATGGAACCTCAGGGATCAGAATTTTGTGGATCATGTGAATGATTATACTGTTATACTTTGTGATATATGTGAATATGATAACAATATATGATTTGCGGGGAGTATGGGCCACAAGGGATCATAATTATGCGCTTTAATGTTTTTTTTAGTCTTTTTTATGGCATTTCAGAGTATTTTGTGAGGCTTACAGTCCACAAAATCCAGAATACATGATGTGTAATGATGAATATACTCCATGTGTCCTTCTGTTCAGGATGAAAAAACTTTTCTTAAGTACACTTCATGTACTATATGTACATGCCTTTTAGTCCTTAACCGAGGGATTGGATATGTGGATAGAGACACAAGGCTGGGAAATGTTTGGTGGCACACATTGTGTACTTAGAGTACACGCCATGTTGTAAGGACTGTGTATCCAGTCATGTGACTAACGACATAGGTGGTTAAAACTTTAGTGGTACACACCATGTCTAGGGAGAACACACCCTGTTGGAGAAACCATGTATTCGGCCATGTGACTAATGACACGGACCGGTGAAATCCTTCTTTTACACGTCATGTCTGGCATAAACACGCCATGCAATTTTGTTATAAAGGAACTGCATGATTTAGCAGTGTAGAGGAACTCGGGTAGGGGGAAAGATTCAAGTACACGCCGTGTCAAAGGAGAGCCCACTGTGTGTATGGGGTGTTACATGACCAGGGTTGGAATAAGTACACACCCATGTAAGTGCTTAAGGGAACATGCCGTGTAGGGGTATGACATGTCATGTATCAATGTTTTAAAAAACATGAATGTTTTCTTTCTCTGGTTCCTTTCATGTGAGTCAAAGTTTTATTCCTTGATAATATTGAAATAATGTGTGAGATTGATCTTGTAGAGTCATTCCACCGAGACGTCCTCCAGTTGTATGCTAGATATAGGGAAACGATTAGACACTAGACATGGTAGATTAGGGACTACCGGAAGATCCTCCTATTGTGCTTGTCTTGGTACCAACCGTCATTCTAGATATAGGTGCCGATAAAAATTTTCAGGAAGGCATCATGAGGTTTTTTCAGACCTTCCAGCGAGCACCGCATCCTAATTGGTCTTTGGCAGAGTTTACGTGGGTTTTTCAGTAGCAACATCCTCCCACTTTCTTAGGGGATGGAGGACCTCAGGCTGTAGAGTCATGGTTAAAATCCATGTTGTCTTTCTTCAAGCATCTGGAGACGCATCCAGAGATGAGGGTGAAGCTCTCTATGTACATGCTTCAAGATTCTCCAAGATATGGTGGGATGTGATATCATAGCTAGGATGAAAAAAAGTCATGGCTTGGGATGAGTTCCAGTGGTACTTCAATGATTACTTTTACCTGGAGACTTGAGGGATGACTGAGCCCGCGCTTTTATGAGTTTGGAGTAGGGTACACTGTCAGTCATGGAGTATTCTTCTCAATTCAAAGAGTTGCAGCTCATTACACCCATTATAGGGGGTGAAGATTTATTCCTCACAAGGATGTTTGAGGATGGTCTCGGGAATTTCATCTGATCTCAGGTGAAAATCATTAGGCTGACCTTCATAACTTCTATAGTAAACCATGCACTGATCACAGAGTTCATCCTCAGGGATTCTGAATCTGTGAGCCGTGGAAGCTCAACATCTAGAGTTGTTATTCTTCTATCTGATAGTAGGAAGCATCATAGGGAGTCTACTCATAGAGATCCGAGTAGGTGGGATACTCTTTCAGGTAGCCAGTTGGTATGTTAAAAGTGAAGGAAGAGTGGTAATACAAATCCACATTGCCCGAGAGACGTAGTTGAGTGCATATCTTATTGAAAGATGGGTCATAATTATCATTTAAATCAGTTTTTCTCACTAACAGTTGGTGATAGGGGTTTTTCTATGACTCCACGTTTAGGAGAAGGACCCCCAGTTTCTTCTAAGTAGCGGAACTGGAGTTCGTATGGCCATTCAGGCTGAGGTGGTGGTCGTGGCTATAGTGGTTAGACACAAGTTTTTTAATAGCCATAGGGTGGATTAGCTTAGGGATCACAGATAGCTTTACAGGGCCATGGCGTTGGTCAATATTTTGTTTTAGAGAAGACCCATTCGTAGTAGGATCCCAAACCCTCTACGGTTAGATCTACAATTTTGGTTTCCTCAGTTTTAGATTCTACTCTTTTCGATACATGGGCTTCCCATAGCTTTATATCTATGTCTGTTCTAGAGATCCTTGAGCTCTGTATCTTTAATTCTACTAATATCTTGATGTTGGACACACTGTTGGGGACTAGAATAGCTAGTGTACATCAGTTCATGGAGTTACCTCTTGGGGTTGGTGGGTGTCACTTTTTATGGGACCTTTATTCCTTATAGATGAAGGGCTATGAAGTCATTCTCAGAATAGACTGGTTAGTTCCATTCCAGGCCTTTTTCGATTTCTATCACCATAGGGCGAGTTTCACATCACCAAATAGGGGATTGTTTCTACATAAGGGAGAATGGGATGTCCAGGCAAGTAGATCTAGACCAGAGCATCATGGATTGGGAGGAGTTACAACCCAGATTTCTAGTTTGTATCTGGATGACCAGGGGACATCACATATGAACATTCCTCCAGTGGTGATTATTTTCATGGATGTATTTCTAGATGAATTTTCAGGTTTACCTCCAGATCTAGAGGAATATTTCTCTATTGAGCTTGTTCTAGGAGTGGCACCAGTGTACATTCCTCTTTATATGATTGCAACACTAGAGTTACAGGAGCTCAAGAAGCTGTTAGAGGAGTTACATGAAAAGGGTTTCATCCGACCCAGTACTTCTCATTGGGTTTCACCTATCCTGTTAGTGAAGAAGGCGTATGGTACCCTCAGTGTTTGTGTGGATTATCAAATGTTGATCTAGTTTATAGTCAAGAACCGATATCCCTTTATGAGGATTGATGATCTATTTGACTAGCTTTGAGGAGCCGAAGTGTTCCCCAAGATTGAATTGAGATTGGGTTATCAACAGTTGCGTGTTAGACTGCCATATATTCTTCTTATAGCATTTTTGAGTAGGTATGGTCTATACGATTATGGGGTTATGATGTTCGGTCTAACGAATACACCAACAGTTTTTATGGAACTCAAGAACTTATTGTTCCATCCATACTTGGACTCTTTTGTAGTGGTTTTCGTGGATGATATCTTGGTGTACTCTCACACTCAACACGACCATGCTACCCATCTTTAGATCATTTTTAGTACATTTAGAGAGCATCAGTTATATGCTAAGCTCTCCAAATGCGACTTTTGGATGGACCAAATTCATTTCTTGAGTCATGATATCTCAGAGATAGGAGTATCAGTAGACCCAGATAAAGTGAGAGCAGTTGTTTCCTAGGAGCGTGCAAAAAAAATCTTTGAGGTACCACTACGGGAAAAATGGGTATTTGCGACGGGATTTATTCCCGTCGCAAATAGCCCTGTTAAAAACTTATTTGCGACGGGGGTATTTGCCCGTCGCAAATAAGTAGCCTTTTGCGACGGGATAACTTTCCCCGTCGCAAAAGGACTGGCGGGCTTTGCGCGCCAAATCGCGGGAAACTTGTTTGCGACGGGGGAATATTCCCGTCGCAAACAACCGGCGGCGGTAAAAGGTATTTGCGACGGGAATATTCCCCCACCGCAAATAGTATGTCGGCAGGTGGTTATTTGCGACGGGACTCGTCACAAATAACTATTTAACCGTTGACCGTAATAAATGATGGCTAAGGTATTTGCGACGGTACACGTCACAAATAATATTATTTGCGACGGGATACCCGTCGCAAATGGACCCGTCGCCAATAATCTAACCTATAAATACCCCCATCCGTTTTTTTCAAATCATTCTCAAACTCCATCTTCTTCTTCTCTCAAAATTTTATTTCTAAAGTTCAGTTTTTCTCAAGTTTAATTTTTTTCTCCGGAGTTGATATTGATGTTTTGAAGAACGATCAGAGATCAACTTCAGATCAATTTTCAAGGTATTTATATTCATTTTAATTTAATATTTATTTTTAATTTTTTATTAGTTTCAATTATTCTTAATTAGTTGTAATTTAATTATGTTTACATTGTTTTATTACTTAATAAATTTAAATTATTAGTATTGTTCATAGTTAATGATAATTAGGAATAATTAGTAATTTTTTTTAATAATTAAGAATAAATATTAATAATTAGTAATAAATATCAATAATTAGGAATAATAACATTATTATATTATTAGTATATTTTATTATTAATATTAAAATAATATAATTTTTTATATATATACAATTCTCGTTTCATCTGTGTGTTTGCTGTCTCCACATGTATTATTTGTATGTGGAGATAGAAAACACACAGATGAAAGGAGAATTGTATATAAATTAGAAAATTATATTATTTTAATATTAATAATAAAATATACTAATAATGTTATTATTCCTAATTATTGGTAATTATTCTTAATTATTGGTAATTTTTCATTTAGTTACTTATAATTAGGAACAATTACCAATAATTATAAATAATTAGGAATAATTATTAATAATTAGTAATAATTACCAATAATTAGTAATAATTACCAACAATTAGTAATAATTACCAATAATTAGTAATACTTACCAATAATTAGTAATACTTACCAATAATTAGTAATACTTACCAATAATTAGTAATACTTACCAATAATTAGTAATAATTACCAATAATTAGTAATAATTATTAATAATTATCAATAATTAGTAATAATTAGTAATAATTATTAATAATTACCCCTAATTATTAATAATTAGGAATAATTACCAATAATTACCAATAATTAGGAATAATTAGTAATAATTAGTAATAATTAGTAATAATTTGTAATAATTAGTAATAATTAGTAATAATTAGTAATAATTAGCAATAATTAGTAATAATTAGCAGTAATTAGTAATAATTACCAATAATTAGTAATAATTAACAATAATTATCAATAATTACAGGTAAATAGTAATAATTACCGGTAAATAGTAATAATTAGTAATAATTAGAAATAATTACCAATAATTAGTAATAATTAACAATAATTAGTAATAATTAGTAATAATTAATAATAATTACCACTAATTAGTGATAATTACCAATAATTACCAATAATTTGTATTAATTACCAATAATTAGTAATAATTACCAATAATTACCAATAATTAGTAATAATTAGTAATAATTAGTAATAATTACCAATAACTAGTAATAATTACAAATATTTAGTAATAATTACCAATAATTTGTAATAATTACCAATAATTAGTAATAATTAGTAATAACTATTAATAATTACCAATAATTAGTAATAATTACCAATAATTAGTAATAATTAGTAATAATTACTAATAATTACTAATAATTAGTAATAATTAATAATAATTATCAATAATTACCAATAATTAGTAATAATTACCAATAATTAGTAATAATTAATAATAATTAATAATAATTACCAATAATTAGTAATAATTACCAATAATTAGTAATAATTACCAATAATTACCGATAATTAGTATTAATTACCAATAATTAGTAATAATTACCAATAATTACCAATAATTAGTAATAATTAGTAATAATTAGTAATAATTACCAATAATTAGTAATATTTACCGATAATTAGTAATAATTACCAATAATTAGTAATAATTAGTAATAATTAGTAATAATTAGTAATAATTAATAATAATTACCAATAATTAGTAATAATAAGTAATAATTAAAAATAATTACCAATAATTAGTAATAATTAGTAATAATTAGGAATAATTAGGAATAATTACCAATAATTACCCATAATTACCAATAATTAGGAATAATTATCAATAATTAGTAATAATCAGTAATAATTAATAATAATTACCAATAATTAGTAATAATTAGTAATAATTAGTAATAATTAGTAATAATTACCAATAATTAGTTATAATTTGTAATAATTAGTAATAATTACCAATAATTAGTAATACTTAGCAATAATTAGTAATAATTACCAATAATTAGGAATAATTACCAATAATTGCCAATAATTACAGGTAAATAGTAATAATTAGTAATAATTAGAAATAATTACGAATAATTAGTAATAATTAGTAATAATTACCAATAATTAGTAATAATTAGTAATAATTAGTAATAATTACCAATAATTAGTAATTATTAGTAATAATTACCAATAATTAGTAATAATTAGTTATAATTAGTAATAATTACCAATAATTAGTAATAATTACTAATAATTAGTAATAATTACCAATAATTGCCAATAATTAGTAATAATTACCCATAATTACCAATAATTAGTAATAATTAGTAATAATTAGTAATAATTACCAATAATTAGTAATAATTAGTAATAATTAGTAATAATTACCAATAATTAGTAATAATTACAAATAATTAGTAATAATTTGTAATAATTAATAATAATTACCAATAATTAGTAATAATTACCAATAATTAGTAATTATTACCAATAATTACCAATAATTAGTATTAATTAGTAATAATTAGTAATAATTACCAATAATTACCAATAATTAGTAATAATTAGTAATAATTAGTAATAATTACCAATAATTAGTAATTATTACCAATAATTACCAATAATTAGTATTAATTAGTAATAATTAGTAATAATTACCAATAATTACCAATAATTAGTAACAATTAGTAATAATTACAAATAATTACCAATAATTAGTAATAATTAGTAATAATTAGTAATAATTACCAATAATTAGTAATAATTACCAATAATTAGTAATAATTACCAATAATTAGTAATAATTACCAATAATTACCAATAATTAGTAATAATTAGTAATAATTACCGATAATTACCAATAATTACTAATAATTACCAATAATTAGTAATAATTACCAATAATTAGTATTAATTAGTAATAATTACCAATAATTGGTAATAATTAGTAATAATTACCAATAATTAGTAATAATTAGTAATAATTAGTAATAATTACCAATAATTAGTAATAATTACCAATAATTAGTAATAATTAGTAATAATTATTAATAATTAGTAATAGTTAGTAATAATTCGTAATAATTATTAATAATTAGTACTAATTAGAAATAATTAACAATAATTAGGAATAATTACCAATAATATTAGTACTATGAAAATACTAAAAAATTTATATAATATTAAAATTATCAATATTTGTAACATGTTTTGCTTTATTCTCAACATATATATTTAATTCTTAAAGGGTCAATTTTTAGGTCTATCTCAATAAAAAGTTTGCGTCAGACGTGTATGATCTAAACTCTATAATTATCCTAGATTGAGTGTTTTTTCTAACAAATTATTCAAAACCAGTAACGCTTTTTTATTTTATAGTGAAATATGGAACAACGAGGTCGTCAAAAATCATTATTAGGTGACCGCATATGGATAAATCAACGTAGAAATCCAAACGGTTCTGGTTTAAATCCAGTATATGTAGAGGGTGTGGAGACTTTTTTATCATTTGCGGCATCAAATCCAGAATTTGTTTCAGAAGGCAAAATAAAATGCCCTTGCAGAAAATGTGCATTGAGAACGTTTGACACGTTTGACAAAGTGGGAGAACATCTCTTGCGTTTTGCTTTTCAACCAGATTATGTTTTTTGGTATCAACACGGTGAACGCAGTTCCAGAGCAGGTGATGCCAACTTGATTCCGGATCCATCCCAGTTTCAAGATTTAGTACATGATGTTGCAGGTTCATCTGTTCAACAGACAGAAACTCCGGTTGATATAGCTTTAAATCCTGAGTTGGCACCATCTGAATTTTATGATATGTTGAAGTCTGTTGAGGATGCATTATATCCTGGCTGCAAGATAAGCAAATTAGAAGTAGTTGCAAAATTTATGGCTATCAAATCAGATAACGGAATGTCAAACACCTGTTTTGACCAGATATTTTCTTTGCTTAAAACACTGTTACCCGAAGGAAATGTTTTACCTGCAAATTACTATGAGAGTAAGAGGCTGTTTCGAAATTTGGGACCTACTTTTCAGAAGATTCATGCATGTTCAAATGACTGCATTTTATATTCTGGGGAAAATGAGTCGTTGGATAGTTGTCCCACATGTGGGCAACTGAGATATAAAGAAGGACAACATGGGAAGTCTGGTTTGATTCCTGTAAAACAGTTGAGATATTTTCTGCTTACATCTAGACTTCAGCGTTTATTCATGTCTAAGAATACAACGACAATGATGTCATGGAATAAAGAGAATATTTCAACCGATAAAAGCTTGAATCATCCAGCCGATGGTGATTCATGGAAACATTTTGATAGAGTGCATCCATCCTTTGCTTTAGAAGCTAGAAATGTTCGACTGGGCCTTTCCACTGATGGTTTCTGTCCGTTTGGATCTTATGGTAGTCAATATTCATGTTGGCCTGTTTTGCTAACTCCATACAATTTACCTCCATGGATGTTGATGAAGGAGCCATATATCTTTTTGACTTTACTAATTCCAGGACATCCGAATAAAAATATTGATGTTTATTTGAAACCATTGATTGATGAATTTAATTTATTGTGGAGTACTGGTGTTAGTACATTTGATGTTGCAACGAAACAGAATTTCATACTGAGAGTAACATTGATGTGGACAATAAGTGACTTCCCGACTTATGGGATGTTATCTGGCTGGAGTACACATGGTCAGAAATCATGTCCTTACTATATGGGAGAGAACAAAGCATTTATGCTCATTCATGGAAAGAAACCTTGTTATTTTGATTGTCATCGCAGATTTCTTCCAGCTGATCATCCTTTTCGCAGAAACAGATCTCATTTCAGAAAAGGAACAGTTGAAAGGGATGGACCACCAAAAATGCTATCAGGTTCGGAGTTAAAATCAGTTGTATTTTCATTACCTCCCATCACTTTTGGTCCCAAAATAAACCAACAGAAAATTTCTGGTTTTGGGAAAGAACAAAATTGGATTTAACGTAACATATTTTGGGATTTGCCATATTGGTATGATTTGTTGGTCTGACACATGTTAGATGTCATGCATATTGAGAAGAACTGTTTTGATAATTTGTTTCATACAGTTTTGGATACGCCAGGAAAGAGCAAAGACAATGTAAATGCACGTTTAGATCTTGCCCAAATTTGCAGGCGTACAGAATTGGATCTGTTTGAGAATGTCAGAACAGAAAGGTTACTGAAACCAAAATCAGCTTATACACTGTCTAAAGAAAACCGTTTATTATTTTGTTAGTGGATTGCAGATTTGAGACTTCCAGATGGCTGTGCTTCCAATTTGGGTAGATGTATAAAGAATGGTCATATTACTGGATTAAAACGTCATGATTGTCATGTTATAATGGAAAGACTTCTACCCATTAGATTAAGAGGTCTGTTGAATTCTGTGATTTGAGATTCCATAACAGACATGTCTCATTTTTTTCGGGAAATTTGTGCGGCTATAGCAGATTATGATGCTCTATGCAAACTTGAAAAAGATGTTGTTGTAATTATATGTAAACTGGAAAAAATATTTCCGCCATCTTTCTTCAACTCAATGTAACATTTGATGTTACATTTGCTATATGAAGCCAAATGTGGAGGTCCAGTACAGTTTCGATGGATGTACCCATTTGAAAGATGCATGAAAAAATTGAAAAGAAAAGTACGTAACAAAGCATCTATTGATGGATCTATTGCAGAAGCTTATTTGCAAGAGGAAATATCTTTTTTCTGCTCCCATTATTTTGAATCTGAGTATCCTTCAAAACACAACCAAATAGGACGAAACAAGAAGAATATTGATGAAATCGACAATCAATTATCTGTTTTCAACCAGTCAGAGTTTGGTTTTGGTGGAGTTTATGAGCGCTGGCTTTCAGATGATGAGCATCATAGAGCTCATACGTATGTTCTGCTCAACTGTGAAGAGATGACATCAATTGTACTGTAAGTGTTTATATCACTTATTCTATCATTTATGTTACAGTAAATAACTTTGTTTTTTATAGGTTGTATGATAATAATATCAAGAAAAAAATTCCACAAATTACAGTAGCTGCTCTCGAAGAACATTGACTGAAAAATTTCTCTCAGTGGTTTCAAAAACTGGTAACATAAATTCTTTATCTTTTAGAAACTCATTCAATGTATAGTTTACTATAATGATAATTATTTCACAAATTTTCAGGTGTCTCGACATGCTGATAAAATTGACAAACGGCTGTGTGTATTGAGTAACCCACCATCCAAACTTGTTAAAACTTATAATGCATATGTGGTGAATGGATTTCGATTCCACACACATGCATTTGGAGAATCAAAAAAAACAATGAACAATGGAGTTAGCTTGAGAGGATCTCATCATCGAGAAAATGAAGATGACTTTTATGGCATACTTGATGAAATCATTGAACTCTGTTATCTTGGACAACATTACATAACCATGTTCAAATGTCGGTGGTTGGATACAGAGAGAGGCGTGCGTGTTCATCCGACTCATGGAATCATCGATATTAAATGTAAAAGTGTTCTCGTAGTAAATAAACCATTCTTATTGGCTCAACAGGAATATCAAGTTTATTACGCAAAGTATTGTGCTACATCAAGAGACTTGACTGATTGGTGGAGTGTAATAAAAATCAAAATTAGAGACAATCAGTTTAGTCAAAGTGAATGTGCTTTCATTGATGTGCAAAGAATTGAAGTTTTTCAAGAGAGTACTCAAAATCAATATTTTTTACAAAGAGACATGAGTATCGATGACGACACCCCACATTTAAGAATCGGTGATGACGATGATGTTAATGATGTCACATATGAATTTGAAATGGTAAGAGATGAAGCAACTGTAACTCGAATGGATATCGATGATGTTGAGGAGGAATATGAAGATGGCATTGACATATATGAATATGATGATGAAGATGAACACTGATAGAATTCCATGGTATTTATATACAATCATAATATGTATATATGTATATATAATAGTAATTATCAATTATTTGCTAACAACATTAACATGTTCTGTTTCAGATGGACGACGCCACATTTCGTGAGTTGGCGGATGCTGACCTGACTTTCGATGCGGATGAGTTGCTGACAGATGACCCTCATCCTGCAGGCGCTCCAGGGAGTACATGGAGGGGGTGCGGTCTTGCACGATTGATGATTCCTGACCCCGTCCCCGAGCGACGTCCATGTCTTGGGTTTGATCCACGCACACGGAGGTGTGATAACCTGTGTGATAACCTGTGGATTTGACTAAGATTTCATTAATCTATTCACATAATAAATTTTTATTATTTTTACAGTTTTCTGTATATAGCAGTCGGACAGGGCAGCGCTATTTTGCGCAACTATTTCTCTCAGCCGTGGACCACATGGGAGCAGATTCTCATTGATGAGTAGCAGGCCATGTTCAGCCATTGGTTTGTACGTACGTAAATAAATAATTTTTATTTTGAAAATTATTTCATTTATAACTTGATATTTTGATTTATTTGTAGGGTTTATGGTATCCGATCGAGGATACCATGCGTGATGCCATCTACGAGGCATGGTAGGTGGCTATGCGTGATCGCCTTCGTCAGTTTTTGCACAATTTCAAAAAAGCTGCGATGAAGAAATAAGGAGTGTCAGATTTTGACGAGTCATGTAGAGCACACCGACCATAGTACATTTCATCCCATGTATGGGATGGATTATGTGCGCACTGGTTTAGTGGTGCCTTTAAGAGGAGATCATCGGTGGGGAGGCAGAATCGGGGGAGACAGGAGGTGACTCATCGAGCTGGGAGTCATTCTTTCAGTACTCATAGAGAACATCTGGTACGTACATTATTTATAAATATTTTACATAACTATAAATATTAACAGTTTATTTTTTATTCTTATAGGCTGTCGAGCACCCCGATATAACGGAGTACGACGTATATCAAAGGATGTATAGTGATCCTACTACTGGGGAGCTCAGAGGTGATCGCCAGCATCACATCGTGGCCAGTATTATTTGTTTTCAAGTTTAAAAATTAACTGCATATAATATATTCACAATTTTAATTTTAAATTGCAACTACATGAGTCATATGAGGCCGCAAAATCACAGGCCCGGACTGAGAGTCAGGCCGAGTCATCAGATCAGACCACTGGCTGTCAATTTGATGAGGCGGCATGGATGTAGGCCACCCAGTATGCCTTTGAGAAGGGCCGGGTAGTTGGTATCGGCTCTCGACTGACTCCCAGAGATTATTATGGCAGTGCTGCGATGTCGGCGTCCAGCTCGAGAGGAGGTCGTGCATCTTCTTCTGCTACAAAGTATGAGGACCAGTTGCGATCTCAGACTGCACTGATAGAGAGTCTCCGACAGGAGCAGGAGCAGATGCGTCAACAACATGAGGAGGAGCGTCGACGCCAGCAGCAGCTGTACGAGAAGCAGACGAGTCGGTGGCAGCAGCAGCATCAGGAGTAGATGGAGTACATGCGCCGACTCACTCATGCTTTAGGGATGGAGTTTCCTCCACCGCCATCTGCAGATCCCCCCCTCCCCCCTCCTCCAGATTAGAGTTTGTATTTATGTTATAAAATTTGTGAAATCAAAATTTGATTTTTTTTTCTATTCGTAGTTTCTGTCTCATTATAAAATATTAATAATATTATATTTTTAAATAACAATATTAATATGAATAATAATATTATTTATATTTTATAATATTAAATTATATATATATATTAAAATTTTATAATATTATAATTTAATTATATTTTTTTGTAATACTTGAATTATTTTAATATTTGAATGTAAAATAATTCTATTATTTTTATATTAATTAAAATAACTTATTAATATTTTTTTATTTATGAATTATAATTCTAATATTATTATATTAATTAAATCATTTATTAATATTCTATTATTTTTTATTTTTGAATTATAATTATATTATTATTATATTAATTAAAATAATTTATTATTTGTATTTTTGAATTATAATTCTATTATTATATTAATTAAAATCAATTATTAATATTTTATTATTTTTTATCTTTGAATTATAATTGGATTATTATTATATTAATTAAAATAATTTATTAATAATTTATTTATTTTTATTTTTTTATAGTATTTGCGACGGGATACTATTCCCGTCGCAAATAGTATTATTATTTTTTTATTTTTTTTAAATAGTTTTTTGCGGCGGGTCCCGTCGCAACAACTATTTGCGGCGGGCCCGTCACAACAGGTATCTGTGACGGGGCCCATCACAAATAGTTTTTTACAAATATACAGAGTACTAGTTGTGACGGGGATTCTCCCCGTCGCGGAAAAAGGCTTTAGCGACGGGCCCGTCGCAAAAAACTGTTGTTGCGACACCGTTTTCAGCAACGGGTCAATTGCGACGGGATTCCGTCGCAAATGACCCGTCACAAATACCTGTTTTTCTAGTAGTGTACGGAGTTTTCTAGGGCTAGATAGTTACTATAGACGTTTTATATAGGACCTCTCATAGTTAGCAGCGCCACTAACGAGCCTAACTAAGATGGGTGTGATGTACCTGTGGATAGATTCCTGTGATTCATCCTTTTTGGAGCTGAAATGGGGATTGACTTCAACACCGATACAAGTTTTTCAGAGCCAGTAAAGAGTCATACTATTTACTATGATGAATTAGGTATCACCTAGGAGCATTGTTTATGCATGGGGAATATTTCATTGCATATGGGTCTCGTTAGTTGAGGCCACATGAGAGGAATTACCTAAAACATGATCTTGAGTTTGCATCAGTTTTTCATGCCTTGCAATGTTGGAGACATTACCTTATGAGAGAAATGTTTTTGTTGTACATTGACCACAATAGTATCAAGTATATCTTTACCCAGCGTGACTTGAATTTAAGACAACAAATGTGGGTTGAGTGCCTTTAGTTCTTTGACATTGATCTTTCCTACATGTCTTGGAATGGCAATGCAGTGGCTAATGCATTGAGTGGGAGGGCTCAGATATAGGCAGTTCAGGAGGCCAACATCAAGTGGGATCTTATGGATCTATTCTCTAAGATAAATTTATATGTGAATGATAGATAGGGGTAGAAGTTTCCTTCTTATATAACTGTTACCTCTACTCCACTTTATCAAGTGCAAATGAGGTAGCTATTAGATTCGAAAGGCCTAGTTCTATGAAGAAATGTCTTAGGAGAAGACCCTATTCCGGGATGGACCACAGAGGAGGATGAGATATTTCATTTTCATGGGAACATGTTTGTGTCATCAAAATTACATGAGTATCTGTTATAGGATTTTCATTCCATAGTTTGGGAAGTTCATCTTGGTGTCACCAAGATGTATCAAGATCTCCACCATTAGTATTGGTGGCACGATATGAAGAGAGATGTTAATGGTTTTGTGATGAGGTGTTCCACCTATCAGTACGTGAAGGCAGAGCATCAACGACCAACAGGGCTTTTGCAGCAGTTACCCATTCTTGAGTGGAAGTGTAATGATGTCATGATAGAATTTGTGATAGGTTTACCGAGGTTATCTCAAGGAAATGATATAGCTTGGGTTGTTATTGATAGACTCATGAAGGTTGCACACTTCTAACAAATCAAGGAGACCATCAGTGTTGATGAGCTTGGAAGGTTGTACATTTGAGAGATTATATGTTTAAATGGGTTCTGCACTCCATGGTTTCAGATAGGGATGGTTGTTTTACTTCTTGGGTCTGGTAGGGACTATAGATGGATTTGGGTACATAGGTACCTTCTATGTATAATTTACCACCCCCAGACAGATGGACAATCCAAGTGTACTATTCAGGAGTTGTAGGACATTCTTTGAGCATGCATCTGAGATTTTGGAGGATCTTAGGATAAGAACATACCTCTGGTTGTGTTTTCCTTCAATAATAGTTTTTAGGAAACTATTCATATGGCACCTTATGAGGATTTGAATTGTAGGCCATGTCGATCACCCATATGATGGATGGAGTATTGAGTGGCAGCTATGCTGGGACCTTGTCTTGTATATGAGACTACAGAGTAGGTGGAGTTGATTTAGAATAGGAAGTATGCTACAAAGTCAGGACATAAGTCTTATTCTGATTGACATAGATGACCTCTAGAGTCCTTGTAACACCCCAAGATTTTACGAAAAATATTCTTTATAATTTTATTAATGTCTTGTGTTGTACGCTGCACCAAAAGGAGCTTGCACAACACACATCCATGACTTGTATTGCATTACACGCAAGCACAACCTTCAACGATAGCGTGTGTTGTACGCAATACCTAGTTTCACTAAACAACGATATGCTATTAAAATATTATTAAAACTAGCCGTTATGAATAGTAATAACCACCATTTAAATTTTTTTCAATTTTATTTTCCAAAATGGACCTAATTTTTGGATTCATAATATTTAAATTAGCTTAGGGTGAAATTTTGGTACTTTTCGAATAACTTTCATATTCCGATGAATAGTGAAAATCGCTAAATTTTAATTAAAAACAACTTTGTTAATCGAAATAATTAATAGTGATAAATTATTAATTTGAGTGGTTTTAAATTATATTTAGAATATATTTTTACAATTTAATACAATTTTGGTCATTGAATGTAATTTCACATTTAAACCAAACATAAAAAAGTGTCAATCTTTTGATAGTTATTATCTCTTAAAAACACGCTATTTCTTTTGACGATGAGAATTAATTTTTAAATTAATTAATTCAACTGACGTGTTTTGAATTTGGTAAAATAGACATCATTTTTGAATTCATAATATCAAATATATCTTAGGCCTAATTTTTGGTATTTTTCTAGAAACTTTCATTTTTTGATGAATAGTAAAACCACTAAGTGGTAGTTAAAAAAACTGAATTTTTCATCAAACATAATTTTACCACTTCTGTGAGTGGAATTTCGAAAATCTGGGAGACATGGTTAATATCAAAGACTAAAATATGGTTCATTGAGATGAAAATAATTTTTGGTGAATAGTAACTTATTATTTTTTTTACCACGGTTAAAAGTAAATAGGGTAATTGAGGGTAAAAATGATATTATTATTACCCTAACACATGTCTAATTCTATTGGATATGTTTAATTCGACCAAAAAAAACCTTAGGAATAAAATATGACCATTTAGGCCCACATGTATTAGATTAGAACATTTATTATCAATTTATTTAAAGAAGGGTTAAAATAGTTAAAATCAATGTTTAATAAGTAAATAATTTTTAATATAGAGTTATACATAAGATAAATTCGACTATAAATATTAATTAGAAATATAAAACAATTTCCTACATAATGGTATTTTATTTGTAATTTTTAGACATTAAATAATTTAATTTATTTATGACACAAATATGATGCAGTAATTATCTTATTAATGAAATATTGACATAATTGATGTTATAAATACCCAAATAAATGTAATTTGGGACTTTTTATGAATTAAACTAATTTTCTAGGTTAATATGACATGTTAGTCTTTATTTAATTAACTTTTTTAGAACTAATCATTCTGTTATGAGTTTTACAAAAATCAATTACTAAATAGTGTCAAAATTGACATAAAATAGTTTTTAAAACAAATATTATATTATTATTTGTTAGTTTATTCCTAAAAATCTAATGTTCGTCCAAATGACTTAGATAAGGTCATATATATTAATAATAAACAACTTGGGGTTCTTTCGTCTTCTTATAGTAAGTTTATTAACCTTATAGTGTAAGAACACAAAAAGACATGGTAAAAGTAAAATTATCTAACTTAAAGTTAAATATTAATGATAAGGTTATAATAGGAACCTAAACTTGTCTAAATTCTATTGGATGAGAGGATTTCGACCCATAACCACCTTAGCTTCTAAATAAATCAATTTGGAGCTATTTAAAACCGAATTTGGCTTTATAATAAAATAATATTTTTAGTTTTTCCAAAGGTGCCCCTCTCCTCCCTTATAAAAGGGCTCCTTTTCCCTCTCTTCCTCACACCACATTGAGCCATAAAGCTCAGCCAAACCCTGACAAATTCTCTTCTACACTTCCCTTGAAACATCCTAGAGGTCCTGGTCTTTTTCAAAGACCAATTTTATTTCCCTAAAATAAGGTCTCAAAGAAGCACTTCAAAGAAGAGGTAATGTCTGTTACCGATTCTTTCAACTTTATTTCTTCTTCCACTTCTTCTTATTTAGTTGTTTCATTATGAAGTAATAACATAAGTATCATTCATATACTGATATGTTATTATAAGTATGAAAAAACCCTATTTCACCATCTATCCATCCTACGGAAAACGAAATCACCGCGTGTGTGTACGTACAGAATACCGTCTCCACGCCGTGGTGTAATCTATTTTCCACCACCACCTTACTTGGTTGGGTATAATGGTGTAAATAATGACTATATATGATTATTGTAAAGTGATATTTATTCTGAAAGAGTATACATACACTCCAATACAATTCCACGATCATGAGAACGATATCATTGCACGTACGTACGTACAGAATACCGTCTCCACGTTGTGATGCGACTCGTTCTATATGATATTAATTGCATAATGATTATATAAATAAATTGAATGAATGAATATGATATATATTACATTAATACCATTCTTGAAATGAGGTATCTATAACCAAAAAAGAAAAATAAGAATTTATTCGACAAAACACGCATAAGAACAAAAAGTAATAAACACCCATATAACAAGTAGTAATGAAATATTACTAATAAGAAGATAAGAATATGACCATATATCATATCATAAAAATAATTATGATTCTGTAACAAGTCAATAACATTATTTAAATCATTATATAGGATTTTAGGACACTTACAAAGAAAATCGGACCTAAGGTAAGGGAAATATCACAATCTCATTTTTATCCAAGATTGTTTATACTTTGGAATTTAATGGCGTGTATTTTATCATCCAAATACATGTTTCCTCAATATTTAATATTATTTCCATCCACCTACAATTGTTTAAAACCAAATTCACCCTTCGGTGAGTTTTTAGTAAAAGATATGAAAGAAATGTTTTTTCGTTTTTCGTACGAGGTACTTTTTGACTTTTTCAACAAAGGTATGAGAAGAATGTTTTTTAACTTATACGACATGAATGGATTTTTAAAACAATATTTACAAGAATCTTCCTTTGAAAGTTTTCAAGTTTATTTTTAATCAACTTTTTTTAGTTGAAAATTGTATGACATGTTAAGAAAGGAAAAAATGTTTTTAAAGTAGAAAGAATATTTTCCTCAAGAATGGAGTTCAAGTGTTTTATCATAATTATTTTCCATCTAAGATAATATAGGGTTCTGTTTCTATCCCTATTATTACATTGATTTGATTATGGTGTGATGGAATTATTTTTATTAATTCCTTTTTCTTATATGAATTGTTTTATGATGTCATGATGTTTAAGAATCCCATTTTTATTACATGGGTTATGCAATGATGTATGATTTATGATTTTGTGGAACACATAAGAATGGTATCTTTATGAGATGGGTGGGAGCTATATCTCTCTCCAATGCGTTGGGTAAAGATTTTATATCTCATGAGATAGACATGGCTGGAACGGCAGGTTAAACCGGTTCAGTGAAACAGGACTGAAACGAGGAGTAAACTCGGTTCAGAAATGGACTTTTTCCACTAAGATAGTCTTGGAAATGAGTCTTGACTAATAAGAAATGATTCTCTATGATTATGTGTGTATGCCACAAAGTTTCATGTTTTAAGTTATGATTATTGGGATTAAATTTCACTACTATGATTTATCCCATGTTATGATATTATGATCTCTTTTGCAGGTTAAGATTCCCAAAATGTTATGTTCTTATGAATATGATGTGATTGATATTTCTTTTGTTTTCCCTTACTGATCATTTGATCTCACCCTTTTATTTTTTCTTTTCCCCAGGATATAAAGAAAGGTTTTAGGTAAGAAAAAAGGGAAGATTTTTAGGGGAGATGTTGAAGATCATTCACCATGATTACAAGATTACATTCCGAGTTTCCAAAGACAATAAACTATTACGGTCCTTGTGTGTGTGTTTTTTTTATGTACTAAGTATTCTGAAAAAGTAATGTAATGTCCATGTACGACAAGATTTTGGTCTCTACAGTTGGTATCAGAGGAAAGGTTTAGTCAACCTTTGGAAACTAGGATGTGAGAACTTTAGTGAGATCCCTATAGATATTTCTATGGTATGTATAGGGATGTCCCTAAGGTTAAGTATAAGTATAGGTTATAGTACTAGAATTACAGTAACCTAAGATGTTAGATATTGAAGGTACTCCCCCTTTATTATGTTGTTTTCCCTAGCGTGATTTTTGCCTCTCACACTATTCTTTTTGGGTTTTAGACGATAGCTAGAACCAGAAGGAACAGTTATGATCAATGTAATGGACAATTCAATGATTTTCCTCGTGAACAAACAAATGTTATGGGAGATGAAGTGAAAAATCTTATTGCAATACTTACACAAGCTATGAATCATTCTGGACTTCCAAATGAGTAGAGAAGGGAACAATATTCTATTGAGTCCTTCATGAGGCAACACCCACCTTCTTTCAGTGGGTCTTCTGATCCACATGTTGCTGAACAATGGATCAATACCACTGAAAAGATATTTTCAGTTCTTTAATGTTCTGAACATGATAAAGTCATCTTAGCAGTATATCGTTTGGAAGGTGAAGCTGATCAATGGTGGAATCTTATCAAGAATACGAGGCCAAGAGATGAAATTGAGTCCATGGAATGGGACGAGTTCAAGAACTTAATTTTCAATAAGTAATTCCCTCGTATTCTTCGAACAAAGATGGAGAAGGAGTTTCTTGAACTAAAGAAAAAGGATGATGAATCTGTTCGTATATACGAAGAGAATTTTAAAAGGCTTGAAAGGTATACATCTGGATTTATCATCCAACCTGAAAGTAAAGTTGATCGATTATTCAGTGTCTTAAAACCAAATCTTCGAAGGGCATTAGCTATAAGAGACTTCAGTAGCTATGAAGAAATTGTGCGCTATGCAATTAAGGTAGAAATGGAAGTTGGTGTTACATATCCATCTCATTTTTTTGACAAGAAACGAAAGATGGAGTTCACGGAGAAATCTCAGAATAATGGTGAAAATAATATGAATGTTTTCTTATGCACAATGTGTGGAAAGAAGCATGGTGGAGATTGTCTTAAAGGGACTAGAAAATGTTTTAAGTGTGGAAAAGAAGGTCATCGAGTAGCTGAGTGTTGAAGTAATGGAAAAAGGGTTTCTAATGGTGTGAATAAAGAAAAGACTGTAGAGAACGCACCAACAACACTTCAATGCTTCAATTGAAATGAAATGGGGAATTTTACTAATCAATGACCTAATCCAAGGGTTAATGATGATCGACATGAGAAACCACTTAAGGCAAAGGAAAAAGGGAAGTCACATGCGATCACTATTGGCGATGTGGAATATGGCAATGATGTGGTGGAATGATTAAGTGTTTATGGGATTACAAAATAATGTTGTATATAGTATCGTGGAATATTGGAATATTTATGTATTGGTCTATTGTGGTTTTCAATAATTTTATGGTACTGGTAACCATGGAAAGTGATTGAGATATTTTTGGTAAGAAGATGATATGTGCATAATGAAGGGATAATAAGACAATGAGATGTTTGATTGTATTCATATAAGGACTAAATGATATCATGGTTTGAGAATAAGGAATTTTGAGGACTTTGGTTTGTGGAAAGTGTTAACTTTTAACTGAATTCATGTTTTCACTAAGGTTCAATGGGTATTCATTCTTCAAGAGAATACATGATTAAGATATTCACATGTTTATAATTTGACCAACAAGATATATCTTATGATATATGGATGATAAATGATGGCATTCACGTGATTGTTATGTGACATTTCATGTAATCAATTTCTTTATACTATGAGATTGGAATGAAGTATTTTAGATAAGCCTAAATATTGGAATGGATTATGTCAGACATAAGTTAGTATTGTTTAAGGATATAACTTTTTTCAATATTATTGATGGGATGTTATAGTAGTATAGCATTAGAAAAAGGACAACCTGCAGGACGGGCAACAACCCATCGCGTCGGACAAGGCTGTGGGAATCGAACCCACAACCGAAGTGCGACTGGCCTTTATTGCCTACCACTAGCCTACAGGAAGTCCCTGGTTAGTAGAAACTAGTTTTATTTTATTACGCGGTATGATATATGATGTATAAGTTCATTTTTGGAATTGTATACGATTAACCTCACCATAGATAGACTTATGTATATTTGTTAACTTTTGCTAACCTTTTGTTTGAAACAGATGAAATGACCCATCATTCTATCACATGATCTGTTAACACTTCACAAAAAACAAATTCAACTTAATTTCTTTAAGAGATGAAGTGGAAATTGTTCAAATCACAAACAACAGTGAGATTGTACCAAAATAAAGTAAGTATTTATTCTAATTCAAATTCTTCAACTTTAGGGAAACGATCTTGAAAACAAAAAATGTTGTCCTAGTGCCCTTATATCTGATGAATCAGATGGTGCCCTAGATCATCACAAATTTATTGCTTTGTGATTTTTGGATTTTTTATATCCATGTTCTCTACCACTCTCCATCAGAACATGACGGTTAGATTTCTCTTCCATATCCATATTTTCACCTATGTTCTCCTATGTGGAAACCCAGTGATTAGTTAATTTGGGTAACTATTACGTTTCATACTTTAGTTTTTAAAGAAAAGTTTTGTTATTCCTTTTTATGATGTGGGTTTCTATTAAAGAAACTTTCAAGTAGTAAACCATTTATAACCCCGACGAATTTCGAGGGCAAAATTCATTTTAAAGGGGGTAGAATGTAACACCCCGAGATTTTAAGAAAAATATTCTTTTTAATTTCATTAATGTCTTGTGTTTTACGCTACACTAAAATGATCTTTCACAACACGCATCCCTGACTTGGCATGCATTAAACGCAGGCGCGACCTTCCACGATAGCGTGTCTTGTATGCAATACCGAGTTTCACTAAGCAACGATATGCTATTAAAATATTATTAAAACTAGCCGTTATAAATAGTAATAACCACCTTTTACAATTTTTTAAATTTTATTTTTCAAAATGGACTTCATTTTTGGATTCATAATATCGAAATTAGTTTAGGGTGAAATTTTGGTACTTTTCGGATAACTTTCATATTCTGATGAATAGTGACAATTACTAAATTTTAATTAAAAACAACTTTGTTAATCGAAATAATTAATAGTGATAAATTATTAATTTGAGTTGTTTTAAAGTATATTTAGAATATAATTTTACCATTTAATACAATTTTGGTCATTGAATGTAATTTCACATTTAAACCAAACATAAACAAGTGTAAATCTTTTGATAGTTATTATCTCTTAAAAACACGCTATTTGTTTTGAAGATGAGAATTAATTTTTAAATAAATTAATGCAACTGATGTGTTTTGAATTTGGTAAAATAGACATCATTTTTGAATTCATAGTATCAAATATAACTTAGGCCTAATTTTTTGTATTTTTCTGGAAACATTAATTTTTTGATGAATAGTGAAATCACTAATTGGTAGTTTAAAAAACTGATTTTTTCATAAAACATAATTTTACCGCTTCTATGATTGGAATTTAGAAAATTCGAGAGACATGGTTAATATAAAGGACTAAAATGTGGTTCAATGAGTTGAAAATAATTTTTGGTGAATAGTAACTTTTTACTTTTTTTACCACGGTTAAAAGTAAATAGGGCAATTTAGGGTAAAAATGATATTATTATTAACCTAACACATGTCTTAATTCTATTGGATAATTTTAATTCGACCAAAAAGAACCTTAGGAATAAAATATGACCATTTAGGCCCACATTGATTAGATTAGGACATTTATTATCAATTTATTTAAAGAAGGGTTAAAATAGTTTAAATCAATGTTTAATAACTAAATCATTTTTAATATAGGGTTATACATAAGATAAATTCGACTATAAATATTTATTAGAAATCTAAAACGATTTCCTACGTAATTGTATTTTATTTGTAAATTTTATACATTAAATAATCTAATTTATTTATGACACAAAGATGATGCAGTAATTATCTTATTAATGAAATATTGAAAAAATTGATGTTATAAATACCCAAATAAATGTAATTTGAGACTTTTTATGAATTAAAATAATTTTTAGGTTAATATAACATGTTAGTATTGATGTAATTAACTTTTTTCGAACTAATAATTCTGTTATGATTTTTACAAAAATCAATTACTAAATAGTGTCAAAATTAACATAAAATAGTTTTTAAAACAAATATTATATTATTAATTGTTACTTTATTCCTAAAAATCTATGTTTAGTCCAAATGACTTAGATAAGGTTATTTATATTAATAATAAACAACTTGGGGTTCGTTTGACTTGTTATAGTAAGTTTATTAACCTTATAGTGTAAGAACACAAAAAGACATGGTAAAAGTAAAATTATCTAACTTAAAGTTAAATATAAATGGTAAGGTTAAAATAGGAACCTAAACTTGTCTAAATTCTATTTTATGATATTATTTCGACCCATACCCACCTTAGCTTCAAAATAAATCAATTTGGAGCTATCTAAAACCGAATTTGGCTTTATAATAAAATAATATTATTGGTTTTTCCAAAGGTGACCCTCTCCTCCCTTATAAAAGGGCAGCTTCTCCCTCTCTTCCTCACACCACTTTGAGCCTTCATGCTTGACCAAACCCTGCCCAATTATCTTCTCCACTTCCCTAGAAACATCCTAGAGGTAATGGTCTTCTTAAAAGACCAATTTTATTTCCCTAAAAGGAGGTCTCAAAGAAGCGCTTCAAAGAAGAGGTAATGTCTGTTACCGATTCTTTCAACTTTATTTCTTCTTCCACTTCTTCTTATTTAGTTGTTTCATTATGAAGTAATAACATCAGTATCATTCATATACTTATATGTTATCATAAGTATGAAACAACCCTATTTCACCATCTCTCCATCCTACGGAAAATGAAATCACCGCGCGTGCGTACGTACGGAATACCGTCTCCACGCCGTGGTGTAATCTATTTTCCACCAGCACCTTACTTGGATGGATATAATGGTGTAAATAATGACTATATATGATTATTTTAAAGTGATATTGATTCTGAAATAGTATACATACACTCCAATACAATTCCACGATCATGTGAATGATATCATCGCTCGTGCGTAAGTACGAAATACCGTCTCCATGATGTGATCCGACTCGTTCTACATGATCTTAATTGCATAATGATTATATAAATTAATGGAATGAATGAATATGATATATATTACATTAATACAATTCTGTAAATGAGGTATCTATAACCTAAAAAAAATAAGAATTTATTCGACAAAACACGCATAAGAACAAAAAGTAATAAACACCCGAATAACAAGTAGTAATGAAATATTTCTAATAAGAAGCTAAGAATATGACCATATATGATATCATAAAAATAAGTATGATTCTGGAATAAGTCAATAACATTATTTATTTCATTATACATGAGGTTTGGACACTTACAAAGCAAATCAGACCTAAGATAAGGGAAATATCACAATCTCATTTTTATCTGAGATTGTTTATACTTTGGAATTTACTGGGGTGTATTTTATCATCCACATACTTGTTTCCTCAATATTTATTATTATTTACATCCACCTACAATTGTTTAAATCCAAATTTACCCTTCGGTGAGTTTTTAGTAAAATATATGAAAGGAATGTTTTTTCGTTTTTCGTACGAGGTACTTTTTGACTTTTGCAACAAAAGTACGAGAAGAATGTTTTTTTAACTTATACGGCATGAATGGATTTTTAAAACAATATTTCCAAGAATCTTCCTTTACAGGTTTTCAAGTTTATTTTTAATCAACTTATTTTATTTTAAAATTGTATGACATGTTAAGAAAGGAAAAAATGTTTTTATAGTAGAAAGGATATTTTCCTCAAGAATGGAGTTCAAGAGTTTTATCAAAATTATTTTCAATATAAGATAATGTATGGTTCTGTTTATATCCCTATTATTAAATTGATTTGATTATTTTGTGATGGAATTATTTTTATGAATTCCTTTATCTTATATGAATTGTTTCATGATGTCATGAAGTTTAAAAATCCCATTTTTATTACATGGGTTATGCAATGATATATGATTTAGGATTTTGTGGCACACATAAGAATGGTATCATTATGAGATGGGTGGGACCTATATATCCCTCCAATGCATTGGGTAATGATTTTATATCTCATGAGATAGACATGGATGGAACGGCAGGTTAAACCGGTTCACTGAAACAGGACTGAAACGAAGAGTGAACTCGGTTCAGAAATGGACTTTGTCCACTAAGATAGTCTTGGAAATGAGTCTTGACTAATAAGAAATGATTCTGTATGATTATGTGTGTATGCCACAAAGTTTCATGTTTTAAGTTATGATTATTGGGATTACATTTCACTACTAGGATTTATCCCATGTTATGATATTATGATCTCTTTTGCCGGTTAAGATTTCAAAATTGTTATGTTCTTATGAATATGATGTGATTGATATTTCTTTTGTTTACCCTTACTGAGCATTTGAGATCAGACTTTTATGTTTTCTTTTTCACAGGATATAAAGAAAGGTTTTAGGTAAGAAAAAAGGGATGATCTTTATTGGAGATGTTAAAGATCATTCACCATCATTAGAAGATTACGTTCCGAGTTTCAAAAGACACTAAACTATTACGGTCCTTGTGTGTGTGTTTTTGTTATGTACTAAGTATTCCGAAAAAGTAATGTAATGTCCGTGTACGGAAAGCTTCGGGTCTCTACAGTCCTAGGTTGGAGATTATATTTTCCTATGTGTCACACTGAGGGTGGGATATAGAAGGATTAAGAGATAGGGAAAGCTTTCACCGAGATATTTAGGGCCTTTTGAGGTTTTGGTGAGAGTTGGCCCGGTTTCCTATCGATTGCAGTTACCTCAGAGGTACCAGTCTATGCATGATGTCTTCCACATTTCTCAGCTATGACATTAATTCTTAGACCCATCACATGTTTTTCAACCCCAGGAGGTTGATTTGGAGTGGACACATCATTCAAGGAGAATCCTATCCAGATTGTTAATTGTAGTATGAAGGTTCTCTGTTGTTGGTCTTTTCCTATGGTACACGTGTTGGGGAAGCACGGGCGAGTACAAGATGAGACTTCGGAGAGGGATGCCGATGTGCGATCATAGTGGCTAGAGTAGTTAGAGGATTGTTCTTCTACACCTCCTCATTAGGGAAATTCAGGGATGAATTTATTTAAGGGGAGAATCTTATAGGATCTTCATTTTAGGTATAGATATTTATTTTTGGTGTTTTTGAGATAAAAGGGCAGAATTTAGAAATTTTATAAGTACATACCGTGTACTTAGGATTACACATCGTGTACCCGGTTGTTGCGGGTAGCCATGTACAGGTCATGTAACGGTCGAGTACATGCCCATGTGAGGTGACCTGAAGACTGCGTAAAACGGGGGATGGTTAAGGAATGTACACGACATGTATATTAAATGAACACGCCATGTAATTTTATTTTCATTTGTTAAATTGGGCTGGGGATGCGTCTATTTCCCACAATTGTCTTCTTCTAAACCCATCTCATCCAGGAGTGACTGGGAGCAATGATTCTTCTCCGAGCCTCCAATCCATTGTCCATTCTCCGAATCAAACACTATCGATTGAATTTTAATTGTCTCAGTGAGTCCTTCCTTATTCTGTAGCCTCTCCTCATGATTTCACTTATTTCTTGAGATATTCGAGATTAAGCATCTTTTGACATTTTTTTGGATCTATGACATTCTACGTTGATTCAAAGGCTAAGGTTAAAATATATTGACTGTAAAATGTCAAGGTAGGTGGTTTGTGCCTTTCCATAGTTGTCTTTGGATTATATGTTCAAAAAGTGCCGAATACCCTAGTTTAGGGTATTGTGTGTTTTGGATATTTAACCATGTTTGGTGCCTTCTATGTTTTTTTGCTTGAGAAATGGTTTTGATTATGATTTACCTTTATTACCATGTTTATGGATGTGTTTTCCCATGTTTGTTTGATATTGGTTGTTGAGTCTATAACTGCCTGTTAGGTTGTTTTGTTTCCATGCCTAGAGCTGTTAGGATGGAGTTGATATTACATGACATGCTTGTGATATACATTGTAGATGATTAGCCTTGTATTAGATGTGATTATTTTGGATGCTGCATATCTTTTGTGCATGATTGTATTACACAGGGCTGTGAAAACCTGGGGTAGTTAATACATGGGGGAATTGATATTGAGGGCTTCCCTAGAGCGTCAGTTATAATTTTTACATTGCGAGACCATAGGGGGGATGGATGTTGAGTGCTCCCTCAGAGTGTCTACATTATATAGTTATGAGAACACAATGGCAATGAATGTTGAGTGCTTTATAAGAGAGTCTGAAGTTATCATTAAAGGACCACATGGAGAATTGACAGTGAGTGCTTCTTCAGAGAGTCTTCATCATTGTGAAACCAGAGAGGATAGACTATAAGAAAATTCTGAGAGGGTTTCTTGTGAATTATTGGTTGAATAATTAGTAAATGTAAATAAATGTTGTCTTCAATTGTAGGAATGATTAATTATGAGTACTTCCATATTTGTTACTTCATTTTGCATTTTTCCTGCTATATATATTCACTAATAATTAAACACAGATCTTTGGGTGGTTTCCTACTAGGATTAATCTCACACCCTGTTTGGGTCATGCTTTTGGGACCAAATAGATTATGATGTTGCAGTTATAGATAAGGGAAATCTCACTTCTACTTCAGGTACTTGATGGTTGTGGAACTAGAGAGCATGGGACCAAGCTGAGGCTTGTGATGCTGTTGGAGTTTACTTTTTTTCTTCACTTAAATTTGTTTATTACTATATTTGCAGCATTGTGAAATGTTTGGAAGCTTTCCTAGACATATGTGACATGAATCATTTATACACGTGCTCCAGTTGTTTATTTACTTTCAGTCTTCCACTGTTTTCTTATTGTATGGTATTACTACTTCCGCTGTTGTATATTATTGTTATTCCAATATGTTACACTTCCAATGAGGGAATAGTTTCCCCACTATCACACCCAAGGACCTCGATACTAGTTAGAAGCCTCTGACATTTCGGGAAATGAGCTTGAGGCTGTGTGACCAACTGGTTATGGGGCACCTTTGGGTGGAACCCGAAATTGGGACATTAAACCATGTAATTTATATCATTATTTTCCCTTAGTATTTTTAATTATATACCACTATTTACCAGATTCAATCTAAAAATGATAAATATAAGCTACCATTTGATAATATATACATCCCAGAACATTAGATATATTTTTGAAATCATTGATAAATCCATAATATTTCACCAGGTTAGAAGATCCACCAAATTTTGGAGGTTGTTGCCTCATAAAATGATGTACCCTTGTCATATTCCGCCATGGATAATTTAATATATCACTATTTCATGGGTCACTCCATTAATACCTCACATCAATTGATTCAACAATGCTACAAACTACACTATTCCAACAACTCCGGGAAACTGATTTGGAAGGCTATAATCCTCTTCATGCCTTTTACATCAGTTGAACTCATTAATCTATAGAAAATCCATTTTAATGATACATGGATTGGATAAATCACCATTGAATTAATAAAAATATTTATCATGATAATATAATTATTAATTAGAGTATCTTTTAATGTGTCTTAATATTTTCCTAACCTTTAAATGTTTATAAAACCTTCCTCTAATACCAACTATAACAAGTCATTCATTATTCAACCAATATTTTTATGATTTATGAAAAGGGTTACACTTTATCACATTTAATGGATATTTTTTGTTTAGAATTTTATATAATTAGGTAAAAATATTACATTAGAACTTGGGAACTTTTACATAGTATACATCTTTCTACAAATATAGAGCTCTATGTTTTCACATCTATTTTAATCATGATGTTTTTTTATTCATTTAAGATAAGAATCCATAGAGAGAATCATGAACATGATAAAATTTATACTCATCCTTAGATCTTATGAAAACCATTTAAATCATTTTATAGACCAAAAAAAATCTCATTAAGGGATATAATGATAATTAATCTCAACAGTCCATCGAAAGACTTGGAATCAATAAGAATGCATTCCTTTTTTAAAATTTAACTTTAATCATATATATAAAACATTTACACAAGTGAAAATAAATCATCTCTCAAATAATACCCTTGAAACCCTTTAGAATGCATAGGGAAAATCATAATGGAATCCCAGGGCATGTGGGAACTCATGAAAATAGTTCATTGAAAAACAAACATTTCACCATTAAAAATTTATTATTCTCATGTACCATATCGTGAACAATTAATTAATATTTTTTTAAAAGTTTTCATTATAAAATCCTTGAAAGTATCATTTTGAGAGATAATAAAATCACTTTCAACTATCACATACAGATGATAAGAATTTTATATATCTATAGAAAAAATTTTTAAAATTAAAAATTCCCAAAATTTTGAGATTTTTATAAAATAATAACCATGAAATAATTTCAATGAATATTGACAATGAATAACATATAAGATTATGGGGGAAGTTTTTCCAAGATGTATACATTAAAAAAAAATTTGTTTTCACTTTTTTTAAAAATATAAAATTAAACCATGTAGAAAATCTGGAAAAGATTAATTTTTTAAACAATTGTAAAGAATGTACAATCATAAATAACCTAAAACTAGTAACCTAGAGGTGATGTCTATATTATTTCATTGGAAGTAGATATAATGTATCACATCTTGAAGAACCAAATAGTTTATTTCTCATGGTAAACTAGATATATACTTGAAATTCACATTACATTTTAAACTAAAGATACACAATGGTTTTTCTTTGTGAATTCCAATATTCCCCTTAGCGTATTCCTAAATATAAATCAAATAACACTTCCTATTATCCTAGGGAAAATAAAATATTAGAAATGGGTGAGCTCAAATAATTTATAATGGTATGCACAAAAAAGAATATATCCTTAATACATAAGCATATTCAATATGGAATGAAAAATAACTGAAACACATTGCATTTAATAAAAAAACCTTAATAATATGGTAGAAATAAATAATGATCAAATAAATCAATTTAAATAATCAAAATAGAATGAAACTTATCCATGGATATTATAACTTATAGAATAAACACATTGAAATCAATCACTGACCTCATAATGATAGAATGAATAATAACAGACATCTGAAACTATTATGACCTTTTATAAGATAGACTAAATATTTTGGTAGAAACCTATCTAATTTGGCCAATTGATTGGTCTCATGATACCTATTGATGCATGAACGGGTTTTCTATAACTGGTTCCTACCAGTCACTTACTAACTCCAATGAATTCCACGTATTAAATTGGTGATACAAAATCAATATAAATATTCTTATTGAAAAACTATCAAAGTTAATGTTAATACTTAACCTAAAAAAATAAACATAAAAATAAACCATCCAATGTAAAATGGTGAATGGAAATAAAATTGTACAACCCAAGTCAAAATGATCATAAAAACATATATAGAAATAACAAGGATGGTATCAATACAACATATCACAAGTGGAGCATATGTAGAATAAGGGTTTTCGTTAATGAATATAAATTCCAAGAAATGATCGATTAAAAAATCCGTAAGGAAAATAAACTTTGTAGTTTGAAAATCACGTTGTAACACTAAACTTTTACAGAAAATTTTTAAAATAATTCTAATTCATAATAAAAAATAAAATTTATAATATACTCTTTGAAATATTGAGTGGTCATAATAGTGGGAAATTTTGTTCATGGAGTACACATTAAAACAAAGATTCCTTCCATATTTTCAGAAAAGGTGAAACTTGCATTGTTTTGAAAACGACATGAAGATTAATTTATTTTTTGAGAAATTAATAATGGGTAAAAATTTAATAATTAAATAAATTTTAAAAGGTTAACATTTAAAAAAAAACTTTTTTAGAAAACACCAATTTTAATGAAAACAGATTTTCTACTGAAGAGAGAAATAAAGTCAGATTTTATTAAAAATATTTTTTAAATAATTTTAAGTAACAAAGAGTGGGAAAATGGTAATAATAATTGAATAATTTCATGAATAACCAGATTAGAAGAAATTTTTTTTATTTTTAGATTTTAATATCAAAAAATTCCTCCTAGTGGGACTTAAACAAAAATAGTACTTGATAATGATGTGATAGTGAGATAATCCCTTACTACATTGGTTATTTGAATCATAATCCAAATGAAAGAAATACAATCAAATGAAAAATTAAATAAAATGAAGAAATAAATATTCAAGAAATAATATATTGAAACAAATATTATATAAACCACATAAAATAATAGGCGGTGAATATAGCATAGGTCTCAGAGAAGTAAAAGTGTGATGAGAAAACATTACCCAAGGATTGAATTATTTTATATGCATTTGAAAATACTATATAATGAATATGGGTTAATTATAAATCTATTAAAAACCATATTAATATGTATCATAACATATATGGTATACATATATACTTTTTTCAATCATTGATTAACAATTCCTTGTTAAAATCAGTATTTCAAGTGATAATTGCTTCGTTTTTCATTTAGGTTTTAGTTCGTTAATTTTGGTCATTTTAATTTTATCTTGGATACGTCATATATATAATGTTAAAAATTATATAAATATAATTTATATTGATTATATATATATATATATATTTAGATTAATTTATTAAAGTTATAGGTTGAAAATGAATTACACTATTTATGGAGATGATAAGTCGTACGTACACATGAACAATGTATCTGTTTTTATCAAAAGATGAAAAAAGGAAAATAAATGTTAATTAATATATCTACATTCATATTATTATATATATAATTTTTATTAATCAAATAAATCCTTACTACCAAAAATGTAAAAATAAGAGGAAAAACATTTTAGATTGCTATGTGGTGGCGATTGCCCATACATACACAAGAGGAATGTTATTTTCTTCCAAAGGATTAGAAGTTAAGAATTAGAATGTGATTTTAGTTTTCAAGAAATATTTTAAGATCATAAATATCACTAAAATTCATCAAATTTAAACTTAATCCATTTCATGTAAAGAAAATGTGAAAATAAAATCACATCACTTTGCGAGGTGGTAGTTCACTGTACACACAAGTGGCATTATCGTATCCCAAAATAATGGAAAGAAAGATGTTATATTTGATATAATAATTACATAAGTATATTGATTTAATAAATATAATATATATATGTTAAATATATTATTATATATAATTTAAATGTGTTGATGGAAAATTAATTACATTGGTTTATGTGGTGGTAGTCCATCGTACATATGATCAACGATTTCGTTTCCCATTTGATGGAAGTGTAGATGAATATAAGTTATTACATTAAAATAATGACATAAAAGTATGTAGTATATAATTTTTTATTATATTACCATATTATATTAAGGTTTTTAAGGAGTTGGAAGAAGAAATAAAACAAATATGCATGTTTAAAAATTTTAAATCCTATTTAGAAAACTTCTTTAGGTTTATACGTAAAGCCTTATTTGGAGGGATTAATAATAAAAATAATATTTCTAAGATGTTTAGATGTAATTAATGATTTTATTTGTGTAGATACTATTAAAACCAAAGTGTTTTTGTTAGTGTGTTGAGGGGAGGAGCGAGTGTGACCTTTTATAAGTTGGGATGAGGACATACAATTAATTTTTGAAACGATAAAGTGATATCCCCATTTTCATCAATAAAAAAGCCTAAAATATAGTCCATTATAGATAATTATTTTTGGTAATTTCTAAATATAACCATAAAATGAGTTCTTTAAAATATTTAGGTTTGTTTGGACGATTATTTTCATAGATTAACCTCATGGTTTTCCCTTTTTTACCTTAACTACGGTTATTAATCTTTTACTATTTTCACTATTTATTTTTTCTAATAATTAAGTTGAAATTTTTAGATAATATAAATTATTCATATTATAAATATTAAATCCACTTTTCAAAAATAAATTGACCAAAGTGGTATAATTCAATTTAAAACTAAACCACATACGCGATGATATAATAGTTTTCCAAAAAGAAAATTCTTATAAATATATAATGTTTTAATATAAAAAATAAATATAAAATTTATTCCAATTACATTAATTTGATAAATTTTAATATTATTGAACTAATTTTACTTCAAAAACAATTTATAATATAATTCATCATTTTATATAATTTAAAAAAGATGAAACTTTCAATAAAAATTAGTATTTTTTACTATCCATAAAAAAATAAATATTTTGGGAAAGATTCCAAAAAATCACCCAAATATAATTTTGATTTTTGAATTTAAAATTTAAAATCAAATTTTTAATATAAATTTTCTAAAAATTAAAAAAATTAATCTTAAATTATGTATGGAAAGTGGGACTAAACTGTCCTTTACATAAAATATAGTTATTTAGAAAACATATATATTTCATTGAAATGGTTCTTATTTTATTTATAATATATAAATAACCATTTAATTTATTTTATACATGGATAAACCATATAATTTTCATAAATTTTTTATTACTAATTATACCTTTATACTTAATGGTTAGGTTATAATGGTCATCAAAATACTTTAATAGAGTATTATATTTTGTTTAAACCAGGTGTTATGTGCATCGCAAGCAATCATAGAGATTGAGTTTATTTTAAAATATTATATAATAATGTATTAAGGTGTTATAATCTTATATAACCTCAGTATTTCATTTCATATATTCTTTCTAAAATGTGTTTTTCTTTTAAAATTTCAGGGTGTTGCATTCTACCCCCTTAAATAAATTATGTCCTCACAATAAAATCTTGATCATGGTAATCAAGGGGTTGATATTTTAAAATAACATTATTGAAACCCCACATCATAAAATTTTTTAATAGAAATTACTCCTGATAATATAATAATCTAATTTTGAAGGTCATCTAGAATAACCCATAAATGGTTTCCAAATAGGGCAACATCAGTGGGAAGTAAAGATATAGACCTGTAGAAAAGTGTAAATAATTATTGAGTGGTAGAGATCATCGATCACAAGAAGGTGAATGATATTGAAAATTTAATGACCAAAAAGACATAAATTTGTGAATGATTAACAAACCATTGGTTTAATATAAATAAATTTATTAGGATTATAATTTTTTTCAATATCCTTTTCCTAGAGTTGAGGAATTACTTTAATATCTATAATGAGAATATTTGAAAATATACATACTTGATTAATTTCTATTTAATAGGAAAAATTTCATCCATTGGTTGTGATTGTATAAATTCCAACTTTATTTCTTACTAGATGAAAAGAATATCCAAAATGAGTTTTTATGAATGAAACACATATAACTAAGAATTAGAATGAATAGTCATTCCTCCCATCTCTAGATATTGTCCAAAATCAAAATGGTTATCACAAGTTATCCAATAATATTCAATGTTAAAATTAATCTATTACATAAATAGTTAACATTAAGAACCATTCAAAATATGTCTTTACATATTCAAAGTCCAATTTTTTTTGAAGGAAGGTCACTAAACCAACATTATATTCACAATAAAATATAATGTGACACTTAATGTCACATTCCAAATATATGAATAAACTAATCACCATAAAACCATAATGAAAACATGTAGTCTTCCAAAAATAAAATATCATATTGTTGAACATATTACATAAATAAAAACATGATGTAAAATCCACGGAATATAACATAAACCATCAAATCACTAACAAAATTCAATGTTACCATTACAATTATATAAATATTTCTTTAAAATTATTATATCAACATCAGGAACATATTATGGTTTATATTCCCCCAATCACGTGACTTATAAATAGATCAACTTTCCACTAAATCACTTTTCTTGGTTATCGACATTATTCAACATATCCTTTCATATCCTCAAATGAAATGGTACTAAAGTAGAATACTTACACATTTTATGATTATTATAATAATAGTATCACTGATAAAATACATCTATACTATATTTAAAAAATCCAAATTCAAGAAATTTAATTATTCCACTTTTACTATATCAATAGCGTAATCTAAACCTTAATCACTTAACTTATTATGAGTATATTTAATTTATGCCTCAGGCATTCATTTTTTGTAGTTCCAAATCTATTTACTATTTAAACATTGAACATTGGAAACTTATTTCACTCCCTTTCAATCAAAGCCATAGTGCCTTTTTCTCTTCACTTGTAGAAACAGACATACATTTCAAGAAAGTATTAGTGTGTTTTTTCCACAATTATCACATGCGGGAAAATAATTATTTCCTTTATTCCATTTAAAAATAATTTTATTTTCCATCATCTTATTTTTTTAATTCACTTATATGCTATATGATTTGGATAATACCATTCCTATCTTGATACCACATGATACGAACTCCTCATATGATAAGGAAGTTTGGGAGACTAGTTATCTTTAATGAATTGTCTTAGTTCCATCATGGAAATTGTCACAATATTCATTTAGAATACAGAGATTGTGTATATCATGAATTTCTAGCCTTTTTAGGTTGGATTCATACTTATAAAGAATTTCATATTCCTTTTTCTCTTAGACTCTGGAATTGTCTCCCCATATCTTCTCATTACTTATGAGGGAAATAAATTTTCAAGAAGAGTACCTTGAAATACTTCCATTCTATGTATGCTACTTCTTCATCATCCTAGGTGTTTGGAATCAATGACCACTATTGATCCACATATTACTAGAGATGACAAGAATCCATGAAATCTTCTCCACACAATTACTAAAAAGAGTGAGATATATCTTCTTTAAGGAACTTATCTATTTATTTGTTATAAATTGATTTGTTGTCCCAGTAAATGATGGAGGTTATTAACCCATGTATAAATCTAAAATTGTTTCACCATGATGTGGATTAGCAGGATTCGGTATATGTGAATGGTTATTACTCATAACCTGAGTCAGGTCCCCCAATATAGTTATAATTTGGTAATTTCCATATCCAACTCTAGATATAGCTTCATTATCCTTCCTCAGAGGGAAATACCTATGTGGGTGTATCTATTGATATGGTTCCCATTCCTTACATTAGGAACCATTTATAAATAATGAAATAAATTAGATTAGTTCATAAAATTGTTAAACCTTATGTATAATCCCAATACTTGTGAAATACATAACAAAAATTAAAAAAATGTATTCATAGATAATCTCATAATAATAAACATGGTTTCTTTGAGAATGTTTTTCAAATAATTAATTTTTTTTCAAACCCTTTATAATGTTTTATTATGAAAATGTGAATTATTCTCTGAAAATATACCAGGTGTGTCATGAGAAGTGCATTTTAAGTACAATTTTCTTCTACTATGTAATGTTCAAGTCAATCCCATTGCCCTTTTTCAATGTTATTACCACTAGGTACATATATTCCAAAACCATGTCTACTTGTCGTATCTAGAAAAGTATGTATTTGTATGAAAACCACATAATATATACTTTACCATAACATTAGGATGTTCTTCTGAACTTATCCACAATTTTTATCATTGGGTAATATTCTCTAATCCATTTTTTCCTAAATATAGTTCCCACATATTTTACAAAACATGCCTTGGATACCTACTATAATGACCTCGACACCAATAACCTTGAGCCGATACCAGAATTATTATATTGGCACTAGATAAAATGTATCACATCCCTATGGATGGAATATTTTTGTAGTCTTGGTAGTACATACACAAACATGAAATTCACTTTACACATTAAAAATAAAATACACAAAGTTTTTTTTTTTCTGAAAATCATTATTCCCCTTAGTATATCCCTCCATTTGAATTAAAAAACAATTCCTGATATCCTTGGTAAAATAAAACATTAGAATATGATTGGGCTCAAATGCTCAATATGGTTATGCGTACAGTGAAAGATATCATGAATAAATGAGAATAATGAGTATAAAAAGGTAAATAACTAAAACACATTCCATTTGATCATTAAACTGAGAATAATATGGAATAAATAAATCCCAATGAAATAAATAATATACATTACCATATGTTCTTGAAAATTATTCATGGAAGTTTTATTTAATCCAAAAAACACATGGAAATTTGTAGCTGATATCATAATTATGGAATTCAAAATTAGGGAATTATGAAACTATGGAGTCCATTCACAAGAGATATTAAACCTACAAGTAGAAAATCGTCTAATTTAGCCAACTAATTTGTCTCATGAGACCTACAGATGCATCGATGGGTTATTTATAACTGAGCCCCACCCATTACATACCAAGTCCAAGGAATTTCTCATATTTAAGGGGAAAAAATAATAAAAATAAATATTTCATTAGAGAAAATTACATAAAAAATTTTAATACTCACCCTAATCAAATAAACATAATTGTTAACCTTTGAGAGTAAAATAGTTAATAGTGATAAAATTATATATCCAAAGTAAAACTGATCAAAAACCATTTGGTGAAATAATATTGATGATATCAATATGAAATAACCCCAATAGAGCATAATTAGAATGAGGGACTTTTGATGAATATAAATTCCATGAAAAGAACCATTAAAATAATCTTTAGGAAAATAACCTTTTCCCATTGAAAATCACTTCTTAAAACTAAAAGTTTACACAACATTTTGAAAACAATTTTTCAATGAAAATAAACTTTTAAAATTATAAAATAATCATTAAAACAATGAGTGGTCATGATAGAGGGAAATTTCATTCATGCCGTACAAATTAAGACAATGATTCCTTTCACATTTTCAATGAAGTCCAATCAAGACTTATTTTGAAAATGACATAAATATTCCTTTCAATTTTTTTTTGAAAAAATAAAAATGGATAAAAAAATTATTTTACATATCAATTGGAAAAGGATAAAATCATTTTTTAAAACATTTTTAGAAAAAATGTATTTTGATGATAAATGAATTTTGATCAAAGGGATAAATAATGTTATATTTTCGTGAAATGCTTTTCTCAATCATATTGAGTACTAATATCAGGAACCAATATGGGATTCCATCAAACCAAACCCCATACCCAAAACACAATAAGTCTTGAGAGGCCTTCTCAATCAACCTAGGTTGGTGAATAGAACTGGTCATCAAATATAAACTAAGTGGGGATGATTTCACCCAAAAAACATCAATGATTAAATAAACTAAACAATGCACACAACTAGAAAAAATAAAATGGATGACAATAAATACAAACTAGATCTAAATACAACACTTGGATGATATAGAAACTAAAAAATAAGACTGAAACTAACTTGAGACCAACCCAATATCCATGTGACATTTTACTCACCACTAACCACAAGACCAATCTTATCCAAAGGCACTCACGAACCAAAAACATGAACTGAAAAAATAGCTCGGGTATACCGATGCCGAGTGGTATGAGTAGTGTATAAGAATAAACTTCTCATAAGGTAATCACCACAGAGTCCATACATTTCCTTTCCCAAAACATCCCATAAACATTAGTTTGAAATACATTATGAAAATGTGGTTTTATCATTTTTAAGAACCAACCACAAATTTCCCATTTTAAAATGACACATACCTGTTTTCTCTTTTCAAAACATATTTCCATTCTATATAATAGATTCACAATACCAAAACCTAGATCAACATCAAAACTAAAAGGTCAATGGTGTTGTGCTAGGAAATAAAGAAAACAGAACAATCAAGGAAACTTCTAGTAGATATGCTAACCAAGTTATATCAAAATATAAATATAATATAGAGAAATAATCATGGGAATTTCCTCAAAATCTTGAGAAGGAATCATAGGATGTTCTCAGTTCAGACTCACCTTACAAAGTATAATGGATCTCCATTTTTAATAATTAATTGGCCTCTTTAAACATTCCAATCTAGTGTGATGTCCCACCAGACCTCTCAGCTAGAACAAGAGGTACCAACCTGTCTTATCAAATTGGATAAGCAGTCATCACTCCACCCTTTAGATGACACCCAAGAACACTATGATAATAATACATGGTGAACGAGGAGGTCCTTAAACATGTGGATGAACCGAAACACACAATCACTATGGTTGCCTCACCCAAACAGTAAAAGAACCTATATGATGAACCTCTCCTTAGAGGATCCACCATAGGGGTGCCAATCACACATGAACCAAGAACATGTTCCCATCAATACATCACATTATATGAGTTATAAACCATTTTCAAAAAGTAAAAAAAAGTTCCTCCCATTCCTTACATTTTTTAATCTAATTTCATTTCCAATACCATTTCAAAAACCATGATAAAAACATAAAACGTAAACAAAATTCATAATGGGAATTCATACCATTTAGAAACTAAACCACTCCTCAAGATACAAAACAATAATTTATTTAAAAATCAAATTTGAAACCCCACATTAAATCATTTGAAAACCAAGTGACCATTTAGAAACCAAGGACCCATTTTAAAGAAATTGTAATTTTGAGGAAACCATTTGAAATGAGGTGGGTTAAGGAAAAAGGAGGGGAAAGGAATATATTTTTAAAACCATGTTTAATATGGGAATTTCATCATCATGCCATCATCATTTGTGTCTGTATCCAAATTCTCACCTCATGTACCCATGGTTATACCCAAATCCAATGGCATATACTACACAATCCATGAAAGTAATCCAAAAAAAGTTCAAATAAACACAACTTGCCTCACACACATAACACCGACCAAAAAAAGTCACTAAAAACCACACAAAAGAATCAAATAAAAATTAAACCAGGATACCAAGATATAACCAAGGCCAAACACTCTTGAAATATCCAATTGTTTTTAAAAAGGTGAATAAGATTTTTGTGAAACAACTTTCTTACTTATATACATAGTCATATTTAAGAAATACATTTGAAAACCAATTCAAACCATTTTTCAATCATGAAATCACCAAAAAATGTTTGTAGTAAAAAATAAAAACAAAACAAATAACAAAGATATATACGTTTTCATATTTACAAAAATCCTTTCAAAACCAATTTCCACCAATTTTTATTGATGAAAACAGAAAAAAATTGGTAATAACACATCAATATAAATGTTATAATATTTTTAAAAAATTAATCTATAGTTCAAGAATTAATGGAATGTGTTGGAAATGAAATTGATATAAACACATAGGTAAATGATGTGAAATTGTGATAAAACTATTTAGGATTTAAGAAACAATCTTTAAAGACAAACCACACGCTCCAAAACCAAATAAATTTAACCACACATCAACTAGCATATAGGGTTTTTCTAAGAGAGTCCCAACCCAGGTAAAACCAATATAAAATAGAAAGAAGTAGATATTATAAGAAAAATGGGCAAAAATATAAGAATCATACCTTAGATCCAAATGAGATTCAAACAAATAGGGAGAGAACCAAACAGAAGGGAGCTTGGGAGCCCCTTTATGTGAAAAAATGAGACATGGGGGTGGAAATTCTAAAAGGGGGTTAAAAAATTAGACAAGTAAATGTAAAATTTCATGTTTCAAAAAATCTGGACAACTCGCATGGTTAAGTCACACCGTTTTAAAAAAATATGAACCAAATATGCAAACTCTACTAGAGACAAGAAGGACCCCACATAGGATGTCCACATAGTTTGAGAATCCATTCACCAACCAGGTGATTTGGCTCTATAAAATTATAGATCCACCAATCATGTTTTCCTCATGGTTTCTCCAAACCATGTGCAAGCTATGAACCATGTTCCAGACACCATCCTCAAGCTGCATGGTTTCTTATAGTCCTTGTATGGTTTCGAACAAACCATGAACATGTTGTTCCAAGAAAAACATTCAAGAAGAGAAAAAATGAAAAAATCCTCTTCTTTACTAAGATGTATGTTTTACCCTCAAAGCACGTACACAAACTTTTCATAGGTCAAAAAATCACATGGAAACTCAGAAACTCAAAAATTTTAATTGGGAACTTGACTTGAACCTTGATCAAATGATCCAAAATCAGGAAAATAATTAAATAAAAGAAAAACCTTGGTCAGGGTGTGATAAGTTTTATCACCATGAACACTTTCTTCCCCCATAAAGTAACCTAGCCACATGATAAAAAAATATGATCTGAAACCCAAGCGATGTTGAATTAAGCTATAAACATTAGGGTGACCATTGTTCTCTACAAGTCACACATGGCCAATTTTAAATAAAACCACAACAAAATATCCATGGAAAGGAGGAGGGTTCTCCCCACAATAAGAACCCAACTTGTACCCACCAACCCCAGGATCAGGAAATCCCCACACAATCCAAACCCCCAATATAAGGGGAAGCCCATAAAAGGATCACAAACAAATAGAGAACCTAGAAACAAGCTACAATTTATCATTTACTCAAAACACAAAATATATAAAAGATGATCACAATCAGAAACCCACAATCGATCCAAAAAAATTCGACCATTTAATTGTCTTTATCCATAAAGAACAACCTAAGAGTTATAAGGAAATATAACCAAAAACCCCTTTTAAATAAAAGAAACTTACAACAATAAGGATAGGAAAATAAATAAAACACAAATGAATAAGGGAAACGATTATGAAGAGAGATATTAAAAAAACATAAAACATCTCCACTTCAAAATCGCCGATGAAATATGAATCAAAGTTCCACACTCCCTTTGTGATTCATGAATTCATGGAATGATTTAATTTGAGTCATATTGATGGAGCCCTAATTTCATGAAGAATCTACTACCCCACTGTTAAGTGCAGACATCCCCTGACTGAAACTTCATTATATGGAAACTCGCATTGTATAAATTTTCAGAATAATCAATGGTTTGAGATTGACGACAATAGTTCAGAGGATTATGATAGGATAACATTGGAATCTTTAAATTACCACACTTGAAACTCATGAATTAATGATACGAGGAACAATAATCCTGAACCAATGAAGGATATTTCCCCAAATGGGTTACTCTGACACAAACCTCTCCCCATATGGGGAACCTTAACCACTAACAACTACTATCGATTTTACTCTATCAAAAAACTCATCAAAAAACAATTTTTTCAAGAAACTTATCAAATAAAATTTCACCAGATGATAGAAACTGCTCCATGATATTTATAAAAATACTCTAGTTGAAGAGAGGATATTTCAACTGATCATTAGATTATACCTCTGGATAAAATGAAACCAACTATTTAAAGTGTTCAACAAAATACTTTGACATGTTGACCTTTCTGAATGCCTAAGATATTTTCAATCTTCCTCACCATTACCTCTTCAGGTATAAACCATCAGATACAAGTGGTTTTATAGACTTCTCAAGTCATCCCAACTTGAAACAATGATGAGACGATCTCCTTCCACCCCTCCAAAATTAAAACTCTATGAAAATAGAAAAATAATTCATTATCATAGTTTTGGGAGTTCCAAATGACTGAAAAACTCTTTGACTTCCTCAATACACTTTGTGACCTCTAATGGGAAACCATCTCCCTAAAAAACTAGAAACAACTAGGAGAAACTCAACTCTGTTACCCCACTCAGAATCTGAGTAGAGAAAACAAAAAAAAGAGACTCTTTAGAAGCCTCTGGGACTTTTCTAGGAAGTATACTCTAGAAAACATAAAACATTAAACCAAATCAACCATCAAATAAAAAATCAACCAAAAAGAACACCAAAAAACACCATGATCAAAACCAAACATTACAAAACAATACACAAGAATTATATTTCATAATACAATACAATCACTTCAATGAAAAAACCATTTCATTCTAAAGAAACATTTCAAGATTACAAATTTACATTTCAAATCCAAACTAAAACACAAAATTCCACTAGTTCCTAATCCTATTTCAAATCCACTCCAAATATCAAGATACTTTTCACGAAAAACTAAACTCACCTCCAAAATAAAACAAAATATCACAGCCATTTTCCTTTTTGATATCCATTTCCAAAAAACATTTCCCTTTTGAAAATAAATTCACATCAGTAATAAATAAACCAAAACAAAACTCACACTTAACATTAGGGATATGGACCTAGTATTTATGAATTACCTGGTGACATGATTAGTGTCCCATTTACAATGAAGGATCAAATCAATAGAAATATACCAAGCATTTTGGGAAGGAATAACATCGGTAACTATGAATTTTGAGATCACGACACCACATTAACTCACTTTTTCCATTTTCCCATATCAACAGAAACCAAAACAATAACAATGACACAAATTTCAGACTACCTCTAGAAACCTGAGGATCATAATGAGTATGGGTTCATGAAATCCTTCCCATACCATCCTATAAAGTCTCGAAATCCTAAATATTTAATCTACATGATGCCCATAATAAAAATGAGCTCCATTGATAACGTTTGTTTCATGAACCAATCGAGGATTTCATCCAACCGGACACCCCACCCGGTCTGCGAGAAGGACCAAGAGGCATTCATGGTCCTCTCAGGATGGCGATCAGTGCTAGGAATCAGAGATAAATCAAGTGGAATGATTTAAACCAATAAAAATACATGATCAAATATACTAAATAGTTCATATATCCAGAACAATAAAACTAGATAATAGTGAATACATACAAGATCTAAATATAGTAGCAGAAATAAATTGAAACGACAAAAAATATTAAAACCAACTCAGGACCTACCCAATCTCCATGTGACCTCTTGGTCATAACCAATGACAAGACCGACCTTCTCCAAAGGCACACATGAACTAGAAAAATGAACCTACAATAAACCTTGTGTCTACTATCACTAAGTGGCATAAATAGGGTGTGAGAAGAAACAACTTAATAGGTTATCACCATAGAGTCCATACATATATTTTACCAAAATAGTCCATAAACATTGGTTTAAAATAAATTTAGAAAATAAAGATTTACCATTTTAAAAAGACAACAAAAAATTTCCCATTTTAAAACAACACATGCCACTTTTCCCCTTTCAAAATAGATTTACTATTTCATAGACTAGATTTACAAAACCAAAACCAGATTTAAATCCAAACTAAAGGGTTAGAGGTGTTGTACTGGTAAATAAATAAAACATAATAGGTAAGGAAAATACAAGAAGATTAGGTAACCATGTTGTAGAAAATGAAAATAGAATATACATATAATAATCTTGGGAACTTACTAAACATATCTAGAAGCAATTACTAGATGTTCCCAATTTGGAATCACTAATCGTGGTATGGTGAAACTCCATAGTTAATAACCAAGTAGATGGTATAAACTAGCCAATCATGTGGAACATCCCACCCAACATCTCATCCAATCTAGGGGATACCAACTTCTTTAAGTAGGATCAATAAGAAACCATAACTTGACCCTCTAGATGGTGTCGAAGAATCCCATGAAAATACTAAATGTTTAAGGCAGAGGTTCTCACACATGTGGCTAAATGAAAACACACAAACACTATGCTTTCGTAGCCAAAACATAGACACCACCTATGCAATGAACCAATCCCTGAAATATCCACCATAGGGAATCCCATCAAACCAAAATGAAGCACATGTTATAATTAGTCCATCACATCATATGAGTTTAAAAACATTTTCCAAAAATTATTCATAATTCCAACTGGGGCTTACATTTATGAATCTAATGAAATTTTCAATACAATTTTGAAAACAAAGGTAAAAAATAAAACATATACAATATTCCAAACTAGCCTTCAAACCATTTAGAAAGCAAACCACACCTCAATATGTAAAATGATCCTTTCATTACAAATCACATATGAAACCACACATGAATCCATTGGAGAACAGAGTGAACATTTAGGAACCAAGATTCCATTTTGATGACAATGGAATTTTGAGGAAACTATTTGAAATGAGGAGTGTTATAGAAAAAGGTAGGGAAATGATGGTATTTTAAAAAACCTGTTCAATAGGGAAATTTCATTAGAAGTCCATAAACATTTGTGTAGCTATCCATATGTGCAGCCCATGCACATATGGATATGACCACATCATATGGAACAACCATTTCAGTCTTTCAATGTAATAAAAAACCAATTCAAAGAAACACCACTTGCATCACTCACATAACACCAACTAAGGAAAGTCTTCATAACTCATACAAAAGGCGTGAATCAAAATTTAACCATGATACCAAGACACAAAGAAGGATGAAAAAATAATTGAAATATCAAAATTCATTTAAAAAGTTAAAATTTCATTTCATCAAAAACCTCACTTACATTTATACATAGGAATATTTAAGAAAACCCTTTGAAAACCAATTCTAATCAATTTTCCTTCTTGAAAACACAAAAAAAATTTATCCTAGAACATTACAAGCTAGATTATTACATTTTGAAATCATTAAAGGGAAGTTAAATCATAAATAGAATGTTCATAATTGTAAATGGAAGGAAACACCAACCTCAATGACATGCAGTTATGATGAAGGTCTTTAGGAAGGAAGAACTAATCCCCATGAATCAACTACACACCCTTGAACTGAAGTACTCGAACCACACATCAAATATAGTTTCTAGGGTTTTTACAAGATAAAACCAACCCAAGGAAAACAAATAGTTAAGAGGAGTAATAAGAGAGGATAATCAAAATGGATAATAAATCCCATGAATCTCACCTTAGATCTAGTAGAGAAGCACCGAAATAGGGAGAGAAACCAAGGAAGGGGAGATCAGGAGCCCCTTCCTGTGCCAAAAACAAGCCAAGGGGGAGGAAATCCTCAAAGGGGGTTAAAAATATGAGGGGAAAACCTGGAATTTCACGTTTTGGGAAATGTGGACAACTTTAATTATTATGAAACACTCTACAAACTATGCACCAGTCATTCTCACCCTTCTGGGGATGTGGGATACCCTATATGGTTTGGGTGCACGGTTTGGGAAACCGTTCACCAACCATTTTATTTGGATCTTTAAAATTCTATATAATCCCCACATGATCTCTACATATATTATCCTAACCACGAGAAAGCTGCACACCATGCCCAAGGAACCATTATCAAGCTACATAGTTTCTTATAGTCCTCTCATGGTTTTCCCCTAATAGTGTACAAGCTATGCAAAGAAATCTGTACAAGAAGAAAAAAAAACTAAAACACCCCTACATTTACAATTTACATTTTTTGACCTATAAATATTCACACAAACCTTTAATAGGACAAAAAATCACCATAAAACTTGAAAAATAAAAAAATACAAATAGAACTCTACCCAAACATTAATCAAATGATACGAGATCAAGAAAAGAATAAATTAAATAAAAAATAATGGTGGGGGTGTGATAGAAAATGTGTAGTAAAATGGAAATAATACATGAAAAAATTAATTAATAAATATATTATAATAAAATATATTTATTTTATGATATAAATATCAAATAATTCCCCAATGGAGACTTAAAAAAAACAATCCCAAATAAAGATGAGATTGTGAAATAACGCCTTACCAAATTCGTGACGTTTGAATAATATTTCCCATAAAATATATAAATTCAAATGAAACATCAAATAAAATGAAGAAAAATATATTCATGATATGAAAAATAAAAAGGGGTTCTATATAGACAACATAATGGAATAAGTGGTGAATATGGCGTATGCCTCATGGAAGTAAAAGTGAGATGAGAACCCCTTACCTCAGTTTATACATCATTCATATGTGTTCAAACATTTTATATAATAAATATAGTTATATATATATATATATTAAAGAATACTCATATATTCCATAACATATATGATTTATTTATAGTTCTTTATCTCCATTCTATTAATAATTCTTTATTAAAATCACTACTTTATGTGATAATTGGTTCGTTTTCATTTATGTTTTAGTTTGGAAATTTTGGTCCTTTTAATTTTATATGAGTTAAATAATCTCTAGAATGTTAAATATTATATAAATATCATATAAAATAACTATATATATTTATTTATAGTAATTTATTTAAGTTATAGTTATAAAATTGATTACACCATTTATGGAGATGTTAGGCCGCACATACACATGAATGTGGTTTCCTTTTTTATCCACGAATGGAATGAAAGGAAAATAAATATTAATTAAAATTCAAAAATTCATTATTATTTTATATATACCTTAAATATTAATCATATAAATCCTTATTACAATCCATGTAAAAATATAATGAAGAACATTTCACATCGCTATGTGGAGGCGGCAGTCCGCATACACGAATGAGCGATGTAATCATTTTCCAATGGATTGGATGGTAAGTAGTTAGATGTGATATTATATTTATATTAGTATTATCAGATAATAAATAGAACATATAGTCATTAAAATTAATCTTAATACCTTATATACAAAGCATTAGTGAAAAATGAATCACATTATTTCGCAAGGCGGTAGTCGACCTTATATATAAGCAACATTATCGTATCCCCAACAGAATGGAAGGTAAGAAGATCTATATGATATCATAATTATAGAATAATAATAATTTTTTAAATTTCATATAAAATTTTTAAATGCATTACTATATCCATCCTTGAATGGTATTTATAGAAAACAAATTACATTGGTTCGCGAGGTAGGGGTCCACCATACACATAATCAACGGGTTTGTTTCCCATTTGATAAAAGTGGAGATGGATATGGGTTATTAAATTAACATAATAACATCTTAGTATATATTAGTTATTTTTTATAAAATATTGTCATATTTTAATTTTTCTAATGTGGTAAAAGAGAAAATAATATAAATATTCCCATTTAAGAATTTTTTCTCTATTTTTGGAGAGCCTCTTTTGGTTTATAAATAAATCCTTTTTAGGAGGGATTCATAATAAAAAATATTATATAAGATTTTGGGAGGTAATTAAGGAATATATTTGGATAATACTTGGTTGAACAAAAGGTATTTGGATGTGTGTAGATGAGATGAGTTAGGGTGGAGTTTTATAAGTGGGGGAGAAGATACAAATGGAATTTTTGAAAAGTTAAAGTAAAAGCCACATTTTTCTCAGGTGAAAAGTCTCCAAAATGGGTTATTATTGATAATTATAGGTTAGAGGTTTATATATATATCCATAAAATTGGTTTTGGATTTGTTTTAGGTCATATTTACACATATATTGTTAGTTTAACCCCATAAAACCCCCATTTTTACCATAACCACAATAATTACGTTTTTATTGTTTTCCCTATTAAATATAGAATGAAATTAATTTGAACTTATTATATAATATAAATTTTTATAATTACTAATATGTAATCAATTTTAAAAAGTTAAATTCATAGAATTGGATGAATTAATTTTAAAATTAAATCGTAGATGCGATGACAGATGAGTTTTCTAAAGAGAAAACTCTCATAAGTATAGAATGTTTTAGTATCAAAATTAAATATGAAATAGATTAAATTGAAATAAAATAGTAATATTTTAATATAATTTTCCTAATTTTACTTTAATACCAATTTAATATATAATTTATATTTGTAATTAATTTAAATGAAAGGGAATTTTTCAATAAAATTTAGAATTTTTCACTATTAATCAAAAAATTAATATTTTCTGAAAAATAGAAACAATTAACAAAATTATAATTTATATATATATAAATATTTTAAAAAAATTATTTTATTATTTTTGAGAAATTTTCAAAAAGGGGTAAAAATTAATTTAAAATTATGGACACAAAGCATGACTAGATCACCTTTTAAGAAAATAGTATTTCTTAGAAAACATTTATTTTTCTTTAAAATGGGTATTATTTTATTTTTTATCAATAAATAATAATTGAAATTAATTTATACAAGGGTAAATCGCCTAATTTTCATAATTTATTCATTAAAAGTCTTACCGAGAAACATAAAAGTTTGATTATAATGGTCATAATAATATTTTAATAGGGTATAACATTAGTTTTAATCCCAGTGTTGTGTGAATTGTAAGATACCAAAGAGATTGAATTTATTTAACAATAAATATTGCTTAAATTATAATAGTGTTACATTATCATCTAAGATTGTTGTGGAATTCCATATATGTTATCAAATATGATTTTTATCTTTTAAAATATCAGGGTGTTACAATAATACAGTAATTAGTGACCTTTTTTTTCATAAAAAAGAACATTACTAAAAAATTATGATGATCATATACATAGAGGTCATATATTTTAAAACATTTTAAATAATGTTTAAAAGTGAAATCCCTTAGCTAAAAACCCATAATGATTTATTCAAAATGTAGTTCTAGAACCGTAAAATAACATTTTTTTTATTTTATTAATTACCTAATTCATTTTAATTTAATTATTATTACTCCTTTTATTTAATTTTTCCTTTTTTTATTTTTTTTACTAAAATGGTTACCTTCATGTTGGATGTTTTCTAGTCATTCAGTTTATCACCTCAAAACCAATTCGATTCATTAACAATGGTCAATGGGTTTATGGTTATATTATCTATATAATCTTAAAAATGATAAATTTATAATATCTATAAATTAGATACACTTTTAAAACCATCCTTTTAAGATATTCATGAAAACTAAACGAAAAATATTTATGGAGACGACAGTCTGTATGTATAGATGGACACAGTTTCCATTTTTATATTGTGTGAAAGAGAAATAAAGTATATAATAGTTTTTCTCATAAAAAATCATAAATATGTTACAGAATTAATATTTATTCGTTATATAGATACTTATAAAAATACTTATAAGTTGATAATGAAAAATTAATGAAATCACATAGTTGAGGTGGTATTACAAACATATACATGAGAAACGTTGTCAATTTCTAGTGGATGGAATGGTTATGAAGGTAAGTAATATATTAAATTTATAGACTCATAATTATGTCATAAGTAGAATATATATTATTTTTTTCCATAAATTCAACCAAACGTCTGATCCAATGATTAAAAACATAACACATCGCTTCCTATAGGTGGAGGTCAACTCGTAAGAAAGAGCATTGTTTTCATTTACCATAAGAAGAAAAAGGTTATGAGAAAGGGGTGTAACATTATCATAATTAATTTTAAATACATGGATGATATTTATTTAATTATCTCATCAGGGATGAAGAAGTTTTGAAGGATATAGATGAATAAATAATCATGAAATATTTTTGTTAGGTCTTATACCTTTTACTCAGATATCACCCCTTGGATTTCATGATAAAACATCAAGGATTAGTGTTTTGAGAAGATGAATACCTCTAGATTGTGGGGATGGATTTTTGGGAGAGGTTTTATAAGGTACTTTCTTAAATAGATAATTCCCAATATTTGTGGAAGGTAGGAAGGGAGGTGTCATTCAATAGGTGAGTATAGTGGCACACTTGTATTTTTTCTTAAATGTAAATTATTATATTTTCTTAATCATGGAAAAGTGGATCCAAAACTATCCAATTTTAAATATAAGCTTATAATATTAAAAATACTATCATAAAATTGTAATTTAAAATATATTTTGTGGACTTATCATTGATTTTTCACCTTAATAATCCAGATATTCCCTTTACCGTGAAGAAACATTTCTACCATGGTTACTATCCATAATTACCCCAAATTAAATTGAACTCATTAATAATTTTGAACATCATGATCCAAAATATGGAATCCATTTTTCATGTTTCAATTTGTATATATGGAATAAATTTCATTCCATATAATTTCAAAAAACGTAACAAAATATTATTTTTCGGAAATTCTATTTTTAAGAATAAACCTGAACTTATTAAAAATAAAATAAAATATAATTTCAAAACCAATAGAATTTTTTTTATAAATTTTATTAAAATTGATCATATTTTAGTATAAAAATATTAAAAATATAATGAGAATTTAAAATTACATGATTTAATGAAAATAAATTATAGTTTTATAGAAATCTACATTTTCACTATTCAATCTGAAATCAATCTTTTCAAAAAATATAAAATTTTAATCCTAATATATGTAGATATATTGATTGAAAATATTAATTCAGTTTTATAAAATTAAATTTATAAAATCGATAAATTTATGATTTAAATAATCCCATTTAATTCTTGGGGAAATGGTTTTATTAAATAGAACAATTATTTTTTTTTGACTGAAATCATTTATAAAATAATGATGAATATAATTCCATAAATTGAAAACATATAAACCAAAAGACGGATTTATTTAAAGTAAAACCTATTTTTTCAAAAAGATATGGGGATGCTCATGTGTTAGTATGCACTAATGGGTACCCTCCTAAGGAATATTTTTACAGGTAGGTTCTTGGAGTCTAATGATCTTCTATCCTTGATGCGACCTCCTATAGAGTGAACGAGCAGGGGTGGAGATAACTGGGTTGTCACCAGACACCTCCTTAGTTCAGTCTTGATGTACTAAAACTATAATTAATTTTTGATTATGGTAATTATAGAAAATATCCATCCTTGAAAATATTGATATTGTAGTCGACCACATGATCTTATTCCTTGAGACAGGGGTGGTACTGAATACTCCACCTTGGGGTGGGGATCCTGAAGTGGTTAAAGGTGGAAATTAGTGCCACCAGTTTCACCAAAACATTCGTTAGGTGGTATGGGCTAGTAGGATTCAATGATCAAGGGTTATCATAGATGATATATAGGTTAGAAATGGTATCATGATAGTGGTACACCCTCGCCAAAATATTTTCATATTGGATGGGAAGGCACTGGATGGGTGACGTCATTATTCATGTCATTTGAGATATAGCCTTAATGGTAGCTAATGTTCCAGAATTTTTTTTGATAAGGATGCAATTATTTTTGATCTAAGGGAGCTCAAAAGAGGGGTATGTAAAACATAAGAACACCAGAAACAAGAACCCCCATTAGTGAAATATTTTAATTAAGAAACTATTTGACCAATTACTTTCATAATTAAAAGTTTCATATCTTTTTAGCCATTTCTTGTTTATATAATTCAAAAAATATCGATGATCTATTTAACAACCAAAAATTTTAGCAATGATATTTACATTATTATAATTATTTAATATAGTATAAATCACAAGGAATCACGTAAAAAAAAATAATAATTTATAAATGAAGAATGAATGAAATAAAAGGATTTTTTCAGAAATTAATGAACCTATGACAGTGGAATAGTTACCTCACCTTTGGAATAGTAATATAAACCTTATAAATACTAAACTGGAAAATAGAATAGTAAACTCACCAATGAATTCATAAATATAATGTAGGCATATTATAAATGAAAATATGATATAATTATGTCATAGTTTAAGTAAATAAATGTTCTGAAAATGATAAATTATGTATTGATATTTTTGTGAGACATAACTGTATATTTACAATTTTATTATTAATAAAATTATTTAAGACAAAATTTATTTTCATCAAATCGATTCATAAATTAATATTTAAATTATTTTATGATTTTAATTTAATTTTATGAGAGCATAATTAATTTTTATAAGTGTTATAAAGTCAATTTAAATTTTAAAATTTGTATTTTTTGAATGAATGAAAATTTTAGTTTAAAATTTAATTTATAATACTTCAAAATTAATTTCATAAAGAGGATTTCATTTTATGATTCTACGCATCGATAAATGGTTAGGGTGTATTTGAGATGTTTCTAAAATAGATGATTTGATTGTGAATAGTGAAATACGGTAATTTACAGTATAATTTAAATATATGAATTATTGAGTAATGGTTGACATATATCTATAGAAAGAATAATTTGTTCAAAATAGTATTATATATTTACAATATTTATTAAAAATAATCTAAAACATTATTATCCTTCAGCCAAAATAATAAACAAATGCATAAAATAATCGAAAAGAACCCCTCTCCTCTACTATAAATACCACCCCCACAACCTCTTCTACACACAACTTAAAAGTATTTCATATTTTCTAAATTATTTAAAATACACTTCCCAAGCATCCCCCCCACATACAAGTTCCTTTTTATCAATAAAAAACCAAACCCCTTCCCCTATGGAGGTTCTCAAGTTGAAGAATTCAAGAGGAAAAAACCACTTTCCTTTTCTTTTAATTTCTTTCCAATTTCCTTAATTTTCTTACTCTCTAATCACACCACCTTATACAAGTGGAATGATAACTCTAGTATCTTATATATACTATAACCTTATTTTGTTAATGTAATAATCCATCATCATTTCTTTCTACCTCCCCTTTTGTTCTAAAAATGGAAAGAATGTCCGGGATTTGTTTACTTATCGCATTCCAGGATGAAATGTTTTCAATTTCCATTACCACTATAAAAGCTAGCCATAATTTATTTTTATTAAAATTCTTTATAATCTATTAATTAATTATTATTTAATGTAATGTAACTAGTATATATACATAATGTTAATTAATAAAACAAAACTATTTCATGATGATCTAAAAAATATCAAAATAATATAAATGTTTATCATTTACATACTATCTAATGAATAAAATTGAAATCAATAAAAAACGATATATAAGACCATTTAAAATTATCTGTGTTTTTTAATAACACACAACTTCAATTCTAGGATACTGTTTTCAATTTTATTAATTTTCCATACATGTATACAAATAAACCGAACATGAAAACCAAGGAAATGAATGTTCCTGAACGATAAAATTGTATATCATAACTCATCAAAAAGTATATAAATGAACTAAATAAAACTATACTAAATAAATTAATGTTGAAAATGTTTTTTAATTTATTTATTAATGTATTTAATTATATTATCCATGATGTAATAATTTTTATATTTTAGCTTTATGATTTGTAATCATGCATCTATTCATCCAAAGAAACTAGACTTTATGATCCTTGGTTTGTATTTAAATTCTAGTAACTATTAAAATAATTTAATAGTGTGTGTATAATTATAGGTCCATTATAGTTGGTATTAGAGGATGGTCTAGTCTTTTTAGAGATTAGGACTAGAAAAATTCAGTAAGAACCTTATGAATTATTCTATCACTATTGATTACCTAGACTCAAACATAGAGAATCAAATGTTAAGAGATAGTATTCATTAGAAATTTTATCCTTCTATGATCAAATTTTATATTTTATTTACTTATTTTCTTTTTATTTAAGCCCCATAATTTTATTTTTGTTTTCTACTTAATGTATGGAAATAGAAGAAGTGCCCTCACCTATTTTCCCCTTAGTTTGTAAAACGAAATTTTGGGGGAGAAATTTTAAAATGGGGGAACAACGTTATGACCTATAATTATATCAATTAAATTTACCTTCTTATAATAATATCATATAGTAAAAATTACATAAAATTAGATAAATAACACAAAACAAACGTTATAAATGAATAATGAATGAAATAAGAAGCTTTTTCAGAAATTAAAGAACCTATACCATAGAAAATATAACTTGACCTTTTCAATAATAATACAACCATTTTGAATATTAAACCAACAAATAGAATAGTAAACTCACCAATAGAAGTATTAATTAAATTTACACATCTTATATATGAAAATACGATATAATTATATCATTTTATAAGTAAATAAATGTTTTGAAAATGATAAATTATGTATTGATATTTTTGTGAAACATAAATTTCTTTACAAATTTTTATTATTAATATAATGATTGAATACAAAATTTATTTTCATAAAATATATTCATTAATTTATATTTTTTTACATTTTGATTTTAAGATAATTTTATGAGACCATAATTAATTTTTCAAAGCATCATACGGTAAATTTAAATTTTAAAATTTTTATTTTAGAAATAAAAGATGGTATGAATTAGAAATTAAAAATGTAATATTTTAAAAATTATTTTCATAAAATGGAGACCATTTTTGAATCATACACGTGGAAAAATTGTTTTGGTAATTTTCTTTGTATTTTTCTAAAATAGTTTAATTTTTGGTGTATAGTGAAATATGATAATTTATGATAGTATTAAAATACACGAATTATTGAGTCATGGTTCATGTATGGATTATGTGTTAACAATTGGTTAGAAATAACATGAACTATTTACTATATTTATTCACAATAACCAACACTATTCACAGTCTTGATTTTAAATAATAAACAAATGAGTAAAATAATAAAAAAACACCCCTGTCCTCTACAGTAAATACCACCCCATCCTCACACCTCAAAATCCACGAATCATGACCAAACTATAATAAATCTTCTTCATAAGTCCCTAGGACACGTCCATGAGCCTTTTCACTCAAAAAATATCAACCACTTTCCCCTAATGAGGTTATCAAGGAGAAGAATTAAAGACAAAAAACCTCTTTCCATTCCTTTTAGTTTATTTTCTTTTCTTTTTATTCCTCAAATACCCATATAAAGGTTTCAATATAACTCCATTATATTATATATAATTTAGTTTTACTATAATAATGGAATAATCTATCATCCTTTATTTTCCCCTACCTTTTTTCTCTAAAAATGAAAACATCATCCGTGATGTGTTTATATATTCTAATCAAGGACGACGAGTATTGAATTTCCATTAAAAAACTAAATGATGGTCATAAAAACATTTTGTGGTTAAACCATATTATAATATATGTATTATGACTTATTTAATGTACTGTAAACATTATATATACATAATATTAATCAATAAAACAAAACTAGTTTGTGATGATTAGAAAAGTGAAAAAAATAATCTAAAAAGTTATTGTTAATGTTTTATCTTATAAATCATTCTAAAATATGAAAAAAATTATATAATAACAATTTTTTAAAATTAATTAATTCACATAAAATTTTATTTCTAGAAAGCTATTCTCATTTTTCATGATTATCCATACATATATACAAGTAAACCGATCATGAAAACCAAGGAAACGAATTCTCCTGAATGATAAAATTGTATCTTATAAATCATAAAAAATGGCATAAATGAACTTAAAAAATTTAAAAGAAGTAAAATATATATATAAAATGTTATGAATTACCTAATTAATTAATTTAAGTATATTATATAGGACATTAAGATCCAGTTCAGAACACCTTTCGATATATGGTACGATGTTCTTTTCTAACCTTTATTTTTTTCCTTTGGGTTACGATAACTCTATATTTACACAAATTAAAATATTATTTAATTGTATATGCGTCCTATAAATTCTATTAATATGTTATAAACTCATTTATATAGATCAGTACATATATATGTTTCGGGGAAATACAAGTCTTAAAAATGTTCCCCTCTCAATTATTCCCAATAAGCAAGCCCGATTAATGAGAACTTCCTAATTTATTATAAATTTTAAAGTGAAGCCCATAATATGTTTTAAGCCAGAATCATTTTTATAAAATCCATCATTTTATCATGAAAATTTATCTTAGTACATTTCTGATTTTATACAAACAATTATTCCTTTTTTAAAAGAATCATTAAAATGTTCCCTCAAAACACACTAAAGTGGCTCCCTTATAATGTTTACAAAACACTATTTTTACATGTTTTCACTTCAGTTTGAAATAATTTATCATGATATATGTCAATGTTACCTTATAAATTTAAATTTATGTTTTAAAACCATTCTTTCATGGTCATTATTATGATACACCCATTTGTTATGCTCTATGACATGATTACAATACCCTTTTCTTTCCATGGGTAACAATTATGTTTATGCATTATATTTGATTTTTCTTGTGAAATAAATATTAATGAAAATGTTATGATGGGTTAACCTAAATGGTTATTTAATTCATTGGGTAATGTTTAGTCTCATGAGGCCTCAGGTTGGAACTAAGAGTGAACTTGAATCCTTTATGGGACATTGTCGGCCATGTGGAACGATCTTGGTAGTTAGTCTTGATTCAAGCTCCTCCATATGAAATGGACATTAAAGTTAGCATTTACCCATGCTTATGTCATGTTTTATGTTTTTTCCACATTCCGATTATACCATGATTACATGATCCGATGTTATACATGTTACGACTCATTATGTTTGTTCATGTTCCAAGCCTTTTTATGTCACCATGTTATTCTTTCTAACTGAGGTGCTACTCTTTATTTAATATGGTTATTAACATTCTAGGATTTATAGATCATCCGTTTTTACATTTATTCCCCAATTTATCCTATGATTATATAATAGATGAAATGATTTTAGGATCTCTTTATAGAGGTTAAATAAAATTGTTTTTTATCCTAGATTTATGCTTTATAATTGGGTTTATAATCATCTAAAGACACTAGAATTAATAATCCTTTGTTTGTATTTGAAGGATGGTTATGCTTAAAATCATTTAATAATATGGTTAGAGGGCTTGGTCCATTATAGAATGAAAGTAACTACTGGGCCCTATTGACTGCACAGACACTGCACCTTAAAATTGTTGTTGGGTCCTCGCCTACTAGGTACCACCAGTTACCCCACAGACATGTTGTCCCCACCCTAAGGCCCAGACACATGCAAAAATTCTTTATTTTACTAAAGAATATCCCTATAGACCAATACATGTTATTTCCAGTGTGCATTTTCCTCACTCGCACACAATCTAGGAACATCCAAAAAGGTTAACCATTTTGACAACTACTCCAGGCTAAGCATGCCTAACAATTAGGTTCTAAAAATTTATGCTATTGAAAAGAAAAGAACACATTTTTTACACAAGTAATATCATTTAGTCAATTAACCCTTTTCAATTATGAGGTGTCACATTCACCCCATTAGATCATAGTGTCCTTGTTTTGGACTCTATCACTCAACCTAAGTAGTGAACCACATTTAAGATTGGGTTCCTGCTCTAACACCAATGTAATAACTAGGCCCCATTGAAAACACATTCTCTCCACCTTTACATGGTCTTCGGGTCCTTACTCACCAGGTACTGTTACTTATCCCAAAGACATGTGGCCCCACCTTGGGGCCCACCCATATTATTAAACTAGTCATCTGACTAATGAATGTCCCCACAAGTCAACACATGTTCTTTCCAGTGTGCCTTTTCCTTACTCTCAAACAAACTCGAAAACTTATCAGAAGGTCAACAATTATGATCACTACTATAGGCTATGTAGAATTAACTATAGAGTTATAATTAGGTTGGTACCCAAAAAGAAATATTCCCCTTTTTTACATGAGTCATATCTTTTAGTCATTTAACCCTTTATCATTCTTGGGTGTTATAATCTGAATAACTGAGTTTTTTGGTTATTGAAGAATTCAACTTGGATTGAACATTTTTTTTAACTTCTATTTTCAATGGACAAATTCAATGAGACTCCACCAAAGATATTTCATTCAGTGAGGAGCTTCATTCCAAAGGTAGGTAGCCACAAGGAATTTTCTAAATTCCCCATGGAGTACACTTTGAATGAGAGGATGGGATTTCAATCTCATCAAAAAATTTTTATGGAGTTTTTATGAAATTTTGGACTCCTATATATTTAAGATACAGTCATGATTTCTTACTAAATCCCAGTGTGGGATTGGTAACCCTTATTTTGGTGATTTTTCATTAACTTGTAGAGATATGATGATTTGTTACATATCATAAGTCCTTCATCAGTGTTAGTATTTATATATATATCAATAGTTCCCCATAGATGGTTATAAATTCATGTATCATAGAATATATATCCACCATTTATTAATTAGTGATTTTACATTATTTTAAAGACTTATATTTGGAAACTATAGAGTTTATCTCTATCCAAGGAGGCATTTTGTTTTAGTGGTATTAGGATAATTTTCATTAGACGGGATTGTTATATGTCCCAATAATTTCAATCATTACCCATGTAGTTTAGTTCCATATAATAGGACTGTAAAGACTCTGAATTTACATGTAATTTTTTTAAAATAAATGGTAATTTTATGAGTCTGTGAAAATTTATGTCGCGTGATTCCGATGCCCGGAGTTCCTGGAATGAATTAATAATCTTTTTTTAGGGTACATTAAGTTAACATGTGAGTGGGTTTTTCTATCTTATAAACTAGTGCTCAGGATTAGGATCTGAGGGCACTGTTGAACTTGCAACGCTGATATTCTCTTAAGAAGACTTTCACTTTGACGACAGTTGGTCGAGGGTGAAAGTTAGCTTTTGGGGTTTTCGTGTAAGAATAAAATAAAAATAAAATATTATGACATTTTTATTATTATTTTCAAAAGCCATGTGGGTGTTAGGAGGATGGGTCCCCCAGAACTAAATCTCTATGTAGTAGTTTAGTTATGAGGACCACTGGACCTTATCCTCTCATGAGAGGTTATGGTGGTGGGAACCACTCGTACCATAACCACCCATGAGAGGTTATGGTGGTGGGGACCATTAGGTATTAAACCCCCATTTAAATGTAAGAAACTATAAAACCTTGTCATTAATTTGGAGGAGCCTCTTGACTTCCTCCACATTAAATTGTGCCAACACATCACTTTATTTTTCCAATGTAAATTAATTGGCCTGACCCTTTTCAAATATTAAGTAACAGCATTGTTGGAATTTTGGAAGGTTCCTAATAAATGAAACTTCATAAATTCCATGATCATTGCATTCATATACCCCTACCCCATATATATGGAGCTTGGGAGGAGGATTTGGGATGGCTTCACCAAGTGACGAGGTGCTGATAATGTGTCGCGACACCCAACACTTGGAGGATTACGCTCTCCAACGAAGAATGATCCACGGACGAAGAATGACGACCTCTCTTGACCTTATTCCTCAAGACTTCTTCCGAAATTGGATTTCCACATATTCAACTATGAAGAACCGATGCTTGAGCCCAGAATTGGAGGTGTGTGGAAGAGGATACGGACATCGACAATATGACCTCCTTCCTTCTTGATCTAATGACTACAAGAGAACAAAGGTAGGGGGTTTATTTTCGTGATAATATTTTCCATGATTTTTCATTGCGGTATGGGAAAGAATCATTGAAGGAGGGTTTGATTTTATTAGTTCTTGTAAACCACTGGCTACCACTCAAATTTGGAGAGTGCGGGCCAAACTAACATGGCTCATCCTCTTTGTAACCCTTGTGTTTATTAGCGGAGTTCTTCGAGATGGAGGAAGGTGATGAAGGTGATGAAGGTGATGAAGGAAACATTGCTGCCACCTGTGGCCTTTACAACCCGCGCTGCCCCCGCAGCGTCTTACGCCCTCTCCGGCTGAACCGGCCCCGTTATCCCTCGCAGCGCCCCGACTTAATAGGTCGTTCCCCCTCACAGCGCCCCGGCCGAACCGCCCCCACGGTCTCCGCCCTTTCGGCTGAGCCACCCCAGGTCGGGCCGACCTACCCTGGACGTGCTGTCTACCGGCTGAACTGGCCCCAGCCTCCCCAGATTCCCGGCCGACCCGGCTCCCGGCCACCTCAGTCTCCGAGCTAAGCCACCCGTGCCATGCGATCCGCCAGACGTGAAATCCCGGCCACTTGGCCTTAGGGCCGAACCTTCCCCCGTTGCACCACCCGCTAGACGAACCGGCCCATACCGTGACAACCCGGCCTTTGGGATGAGCCTCCCTCTTTGTGGACCTCTGAGCCAATCCAGCCCCTCACTCAGGGCTAAGTCTCCCACGCGGTGCCCTCTGGGCCGAACAACCCTCACGCCGACTCGCGGCCGGTCTGCATCCTCGCAGCCGGTCCGCACCCTCTCGTCCCTCCGTGACCCCTTGCGGCCTGTTGGGCTGGGCCTAGTGCTATGGTCCAAACCCAACAGTATGGCCCACCCAATGGGGTAGGCTAGACCCAATGGTTCGACCCAGACTGGGTCGGGCCAGGTTGGTCCAACCGGGTCAGATCGGACCCGAGCCCAATACGACCCTTTACATTCTTTTGGCCATATCTTTGGCACCAGATGTCTATTTGATGAACCCTCCCAGATGCTAGTAATCTTGGAGCATGATGGTACATTTGAGTATATTCCACCGGACTTTGGGGTATAATTGAGATATGATCAGTTTGGATTGTGCACGGATCCTACCGGGCCCCCAGGACTAAAAGTCTAATAACTAACAGACCGAGCATCCGATAGATGCTCCGTCTTTTATATTGAGGCCCCTATGGCATGGAAGAACTTTGAGATACTTCTTCGTTGGACTTCTTGACAATTTGAGTATCAAATAGTAGCTCCTGGATAATATCCTCCTAGAGACGAGCGAGCATTGTGTGGAGACCTAGAAGCTGCCTGAGACTTGATGACAGTTGACCGTTTGACTCGGAGTGACTCTACTAGCCCATCGGGGAGCACCTTGGTGTCGCAGTAGACCCACGGTGGAGGAGCGCGCTTGGTGACACGACATACCCGCAGTACTCGACATGAGGAGTACCTCAGCAGGCTATGAGGGGAGTGCGCTTGGTGACGTAGTAGATCCACGGTGGGGAGAACATCTGTGTGATGCGGTAGAACCACATTACTCGACAGGAGGAGTACCTTAGAAGTTCAATGTTAGTTGGAATCACACTTGGTGTCATGGCAGGCCCACTTTACTCAATTGAGAAAAAGTTCTCCCATATTCAAGGATTCAATAATGTGACTGGGGATGTTACTTGATACTACCCCTAAAATAAAAACCTGGTTGAGATAAGTCAGTAATTTTGTGTTTTCATCCTCATGGATATGGATTACTTAATAACTTAGGTATATGTATGGGCATATACCTATGTAGGGTTATCTGTTGATTTCATTTTTTTTGATTTATCCTTGGTGAATTTTTTAAGAACTTGAGGGTCTCGGGGTCACTACTGAGTATCGTAATACTCACCCTTGCATGGGTTATGCCCACAACTTTTGGTGTTGGATGTAGACGACAGACATCGCTGATGGAGGCTGAGAGTACTCAGACTGGATGGTTCCCGGAGGTGGAACTTACATCATGTCAGTACACAGATGAGACAGATGGATGAGTAGTTCTGAGGAGTTGATCTATACTTACCCATAACATAGGAACCTTGGAGGATGACCCAATAGCTATTTTACTTTTTCTTTAGTTGTACATGTTCTTTCAGTTTCATGTACTTTACTGTTGGTCTAGTATTCTGGCCCCTTTTACTTTTATCACCCTTTCGTTATACAGTTTACTTGGTCTTTCGTATCCAGATGTGTGCTTGCATGTGTGTGTGTTTAAAGGTTATAATGGAATTGCCTTACCAGTTTATTTAATTACACCTTTGGAGCCAGTCGCCAGCCCTTGGCCTATGGAAGGCGGGCTTGGGGTAGTCACGACACGGGCACCGGGGGACGGGTCATCAAAAATTAGTATCAGAGGAGTCAGTTCTACCGCTGAACTTAGGACTCTAATATTTTCTATGAGGAAATATTGTTATGTGCAGTGAGTGTGGTTTTCATTTTAGGGAGTCCAGTATTGGTGCGGCGGCCGACGTATCCATACACTGGGATGCTGACTTCTGATTTTCGACTCAGTGCACAAAAACACAGATTGCATGTCTGTTTTAAAATTTTTTCTTTATGTCAGCTCACCAGGTAAGCTCCCTAAGTATAACCCTTTGACCGCTGAACAAATGTTTCTTTTTAGGATGCCTCCCCGTAGACAACCGGCTAGAGTTCCGAGAGTTGTACGCACTGATCGCCCACCGAGCGACAAGGCTTCGGTGTAGGGCCCTCTTCCAGTAAAAGCACCAGCGGAGGTACTAGTGATACTATTACCCATTGGGCCACCGATTCAACCGGCCCCATACATAGAGAGTGCATGCCACTTGAGCATGTGGTATGACTTCCAACGATAGAGTCCACACAGGTTGAGGGGAGATCTGGACCCACAGGCAGCTGAGGTTTGGCTCGAGGCTGTGGTGAGAGTGTTCCGACTGGTAGGGACATCAACACACCTCATGGTGATCCTTGCTGCCAGCCTACTATAAAAAAACAACATGCAGATGGTGGAACATGATGTTCTAGGTTCATGATGAGGTGAAACTTCTCTATCTAGACCTCGAGAGCCTGTTTCAGGCGGAGTTTGTTCCAGCGACTCTTCGCGTAGTGCGCATACATGAGCAACTTCATCTGCAGCAGGGCAACATGACTGTAGCTCAGTACTCAGCGAGGTTCACTAACCTCTCATGCTACTCCAAAAATATGGTGTGGGACCCATTCTTTAGGGTCCAAACCTTCGAGCAGGGACTCAAGTAGGAGATCAGGGCTTTAGTGATCTCACTCAGAATCCCGACGCAGGCAGGGGTGTTAGAGAGAGCCTTATTGGTGAAGAGTTTCCTTTCTGAGAAGACACCAGTAGCGAGACCCACTACCAGTCATCACATAGCCGAGTCTTCTACAGATGACAGTAGACAGACATCACAGAGGTCTAAGTGGACCAGACCTACAGGTGGACAACCGCATGATTCAGGATCGGTTGTGTGGGGCACCCGAAGCAGAGACAAACATTCCAGGAGCGGGCATTGTTTCACATACGGTGGGCAGGGTCACATGGCTTGTGAATATTTGACCCATCATACGAATGATTAGTAGATGATAGAGGGACCCCCCAGGTAGAGACAAAGATTCGATTGAGGTGGTCCGTAGGGAGAAGGCATCCATGGCAGAGGAGCTAACCGTGCAGATGGCGGTGGACGACGATTCAAGATACCACTGCCACCACCACCAGAAGGTCCACCCCAACTGCAGGGAGTGGGTGGATAGGGAAGAGCTCAGCTCCAGGCAGCTGAGGCATACTATGATAGCGCTCCAGAGATGATTCGAGGTACAATCTGTGTCTAATACACCATAACTACAGTACTTATAGACATAAGTTCTAGTCATTTTTTATTTCCACTTCCCTCGTCCGGAGGTCTGAGATTCTGACGGAGATGTTGGTTTGATCCTTACAGCTAGAGACTCTTACAGGAGAAAATATGACGATTACACACTGGTGTTGATAGTGTGAGCTTACTCTAAGAGGTGAGAGCTTCAGCTGGGATGTCCTAGTAATGGCGTCAAGGCCTTATGGCATCATCTTGGGTATGGACTAGTTATCTATAGTCTATGCTCAGATAGATTGTATTAGGCATAATGTGTGATGTGTTCTCACATATGGGACTAGGTTTACCTTCACCAATGAGAAGGGGGCCTTTACAGTGTAGGATGGACTTATCCGGAGGAGGGTGCATCCGATTACATATCAGTTGGCTAGCATTACCCTCAGAGCTGTTGATGTGGAGTGTCCGAGTTATCTTGTAGTGGTGGACTAGTACGCAGATGTCTTCCTTGATGATGTTCTGGGTCTACCTCCTCACAGAGAGGTGGTCTTTCACATTAACTTGTACCCCGGGATGACACTGATATCTACTACAACATATCAGATGGCTTCCACGTAGCTTTGTGAGTTGCAAGTACATCTAGAGGACTTGCAGGATAATGGATTCATCTATCCCAGTGTTTAACCTTGTGATGCCCCGATTCTATTCTCCAAAAAGGTGGATGGGAGCTTGAGACTTTGTGTCGACTATCGACACCTGAATCAGGTGACTGTGAAGAACAATTACCCACTCTGGAGGATTGATGACCTCTTCGATCAGCTGAAGGGATCACAATGGTTCTCGAAGATAGAACTCAGATTAGGCTATCACCAGGTTAGAGTACAAGATGAGGATGTGCGGAAGACAACTTTCAGATTTTGGTACATCCACTATGAGTTCTTTTTTATTCCTTTCGGCATAACCGACACGCCATCAGTGTTCATGGGACTCATGAATAAGGTCCTTAAGCCGTATCTTGATCTCTTTGTAGTGGTCTTAATCTACGACATTCTGATCTACTCGGCTAATGAGGAGGAGAGTGCCTATCATTTGTAGGTAGTACTGAACACACCCTGAGAGCACCATCTTTATGGAAAGCTCTCAAACTTACAGTTCTGGATTTGAGAGGTTCACTTTCAGGGACACGTCATATCGGAGGGTGGAGTTTCAATGGATCCAACGAATATTGAGGTGATAATTGCATGGGATCCACCCAGGAGTGTGACAGAGGTACGAAGTTTCTTGGGATTGGCTAGATACTACCAGAGGTTTGTGCCATATTTCTCCAGATTTGCAGCACAACTATCATCCTTGACGAAGAGAGGGAAACCCTTCATGTTGTTGGAGAGATGCCAATATATTTTTCAGGAGTTGAGGAAGAGGCTGACTAGTGCCCTCATCTTGAGGCTTCAAGAGGAAGGCATAGGGTATATAGTCTATTGCAACACATCAAGGACCTGAATCGGATATTTCCTGATGTAGGAGAGACCAGTGATCGCATATGGTTCTCAATAGATGAGACAACATGAGCAGAACTATGCTACCCATGACCTGGAGTTAGCAGCAGTGGTCTCCGGCTTGAAAATGTGGAAACACTATCTGATGGGCGAGTGTTTTACCGTGTAATCTGATCACAGGAGTCTTAGGTATATCTTCTCATAGAAGGAACTGAACCTGAGAGAGTGACTTTGGCTTTAGTTCCTCCAAGACTATGACATCGAGATAGTCTATACTTCTGGGAAGGTGAATGTTTTTGCAAATGCACTCAGTAGGAGATCTGATATACAACAGCTAGATGAGGTGACAGAGCTGTTTGCCGCTTTGCAGATATCCATTGTGGATCAGGATGGAGAATATTTTCTTCCGTCTCCTACATTCACTCCTCTACTTCTTCATTAAGTTAGGGAGGAGTAGCATGGGGATGCTGATTGCGAGACACTACGTGCTCAGATATCCACAGGGTAGGCACCTAATGTATTTTCTTAAGGTGGGTAGCACGTCATCCTCTTCAGGGGACGTACCATGGTACCAGTGTCACTTCAGCATGAATTGTTGAAGGAGTTCCACACATCCCCTCTAGTGGTACATCCAGGAGAGGCAGAGATGTACCAGGACCTCTGACGACAACACTGGTGGCCAGTAATAAAGAAGGAAGTAGTAGAGTTTTCCTCTCAATGACTCACTTTTTAGTAAAATAAGGCAGAGCATCAGGTACAAGTAGGCTTGGTTCAACCTTTAGAGGTCCCAGAGTAGAAGTGGGATGGGATATACATAGACTTAGTGACCGGACATCCACTTACATCCCAAGTACATGACTCAATTTGGGTGATCATCGACTTACTCACCAAGTCGGCCCACTTCCTACTGATCAGAGAGCAGGGTTTAGTAGAGAGCTTGGGACACCTCTATGATCAAGATATTGTGCAGCTACATGGAGTACCCATGACTATTGTCTCTGATTAACACACACGTTTTACTTATCGGCTATGGAAGGGGTCGCATGAGGCTTTCGGGATTCATATTCATTTGAGCACCGCCTTCTATCCTCAGATGGATGCCTAGACTGAGAGGACCATTCAGACCCTTGAGGACATGTTGCTTGCATGTGTCCTCAACTTTGGTCACATCTAGGAGTATCACTTACCTTTTTTGGATTTTGCATACAACAGAAACTATCACTCGACCATTGGGATGGCACATTTTGATGCGTTGTATGTGCAACCATGTAGATCACCTTTATGCTGGACTAATCCAGGGGAGTCAGCACTAGTGGGACCAGAGATGGTACAAGCTACCACAAAGAAGGTGCAGATCATCCAGGAGCAGATGAAGACTGCACAAAGTAGGAAGAAGTTGTATACTGATAGGAGACAAAGACCTCTGAAGTTCGAGGATGGAAACCACGTCTTTCTATGGGTCTCACCTCGACGAGGTACACATAGATTTGGATGAGGTGGAATGTTATCTCCAAGGTTCAACGGACCTTTTCAGGTCCTCAACAGAGTTGACAAGGTGGCATACCACTTAGCTCTTCTAACTTAGTTGCATCGGGTGCATGACATCTTCCACGTATCCCAACTGAAGAGATACGTGCACGACCTGTCTCAAATCATCGACCATGGAGAGCTGGACGTAGAATATGGGGTGAATTTTAAGGAGGTTCCAATTGATATTGAGGACCGACAGGATCAGGTCCTTAATGGATGGTCGATACCTCTGGTTCATGTTTGCTGGAAGCATGGGAACCTCCAGGAGGGCACATGGGAGCAGGAGGCTCAGATGCATGCTCAGTACCCCCAATTGTTTACATAGTTTGAGTTGTGGATTATGGGGATATAGAGCCCTGATGTGGGGAGAATGTAAAGACCCTGAATTTCCATGTAATTTTTTTAAATAAATGGGAATTTTATGAGTCCTCTAAAATTGATTGCGTGTGATTCCAGGGCCCGGTGTGCCCAGAATGAATTTATGAACTTTTTTTAAAGTACATTCAGTAAACATGCGAGTGGGTTTTTTTTAACATTTTAACTGGTGCTCAGAATTAAAATCCGAGGGCACCGTTGAACCCGCAACACCGATATTCGCTTAAGAAGACTTTCACCTCGACGGCTTTTGGTCGAGGGTGAAAGATAGTTTTTGGGTTTCTCGTTTAAGGATAAAATAAAAATAAAAGTGTATTACATTTTTATTTTTATTTGCAACATCCATGTGGGTGTTGGGAGGTGGGGTCTATCAGAACTAAACCTCCTTATGGTAGTTGAGGTGCGGGGACGACCAGACCTTAACCACCCATGAGAGGTTATAAAGGTGGGAACCACCCGAACCATAACCTCCCTTGAGAGGTTATGGTGGTGGGGACCACCTGGGATTAAACCCCCCTTTAATTTTAAGAAACTTTCAAACCCCCTCATTAATGGGGAGGTGACTCTTGACTTCCTCCACATAAAATTGTGATAACACACCACTTTATTAAGAAAATGTAAATTATTTGGTTTGACCCTTTTTAAATATTAAGTAACAACATCGTTGGAATTTAGGAAGGTTCCTATTAAATGAACCATAATAAATTCCACTATCGTTGAATATCTCTCCCCCTGTCCTATTTATATGGAGTTTGGGAGGATGATCTGGGATGGCTTCACCCAATGAAGAAGCACTGGTAATGTTCCACGACGCCCAACACTGGGAGGATTACACTCTCCAACGAAGAATGCTCCACTGATGAAGAACGCTGACCTCCAACGAGCTTCATCCTTGAGACTTCTTCTAACGTGGGATGTCCATATCTTCGACTATGAAGAAACCACACACGAGCCCAGAATTGGAGGTGTGTGGAAGACAAGACTAATATCGACAACTTCAACTCCTTCCTTCTTGTGCCTATGACATCATGCCAACAAAGGTAGGGGGTTTATTTGAATGATAATACTTCCGTTGATTTTTCTTTGTGGTTTGGGAAAGAATCATTGCAGGAGGGTTTGATGTTATTCATTCTTACAACCACTTGATAGTGCTCTAATACGGAGAGTGCGGGCCAAACTAACATGGCCCGTCCTCTCCGTAACCATTGTGTTGATTTGTGGAGTTCTTCAAGACAGAGGAAGGCGACGAAGGTGATGATGGCAATAACACTGCCACTCGATGCCTCCGTAACCCGCACCGCTCCCATGGCGTCCCGCGCTGCTGCCAGCTGGACTAGACTCGGGTCCCCTCCCGGTGCCTAGAACGAATAGGCCGCACCCCCTCGTAGTGCCCCGGCCGAACTGCCCCCGTGGTCTCTACCCTTCTGGCCGAGATGCCTCAGGTCAGGCTGAGCCGCCGTGGCCGCATCGTTTGCCGGTCGAAATTGCCCTGGCCACCTCGACATCCCAGCAGAACCAGCTCAAGGACACCCCAGCCACCCGACCAAGCCACCCTAGTCATGCCATCCGCCGGTCGAGCCATCCCGACCGCCATGCCTCCCGGCCGAACCGGCCCCAGGCGTGCCACCCGCTGGCCGAACTGGCCCAGGCCGTGCCATCCCAGCCTCCAAGCCAAGCCACCCCTCGCTGCCCTCACCGTAGCCCTCTGATATTAACTAGCCCCGCGCTTTGGGCCGAGCCACCCATGCGGCGCCCTTCGGGCCAAACCTCCCTCGGACCGACTCGCGGCTGGTCTGCGCCCTCTAGGCCCTCCGCGACCCCTTGCGGCCGGCTGGGATGGGCCCAGGGGGCCTGGCCGAACCCAATGGGCTAGCCCGCCCAACCGGCCGAGCTAGACCCAATGGTTCAGGCCGAGGTGGCCTAAACCGGGTTAGCCCAGACTGGGTCGGGCTGGGTCGGTCTGACCGGGTCGGACTGGACCTAGGCCCATTACGACCTTTTACTTTCTTTTGACCATATCTTTGGCACCAGACGTTTGTTTGATGAACAGTAAGCGGTGCTGGTAATCTTGATGCATGAAGGTCCCTTTGAGTATACCCCCTAGAGTTTGGTGTATAGCTGAGATATGATCATGTTGGAGCATGCATGAATCCAACCAGGCCCCTCGGACAAAAAAGATAATAAATAACAGACCGGGAGTCCGATTGATGCATCGTTTGTTACGTTGATACCCATATGAGGTGGTAGACCTTTGCAATACTTCTTCGTGGGACATCCTGATAGTTGGAGTATCGAACAATATCTCATGGAGTGGATCCTCCTGTAGACGAGCGAGCATAGTGCAGAGTCCCAGTAGCTAGGTGAGACCTAACGACTACTGACCGTTTGACTCAGAGTGACTCTACTTGCCCAGTGGGGAGAGCCTTGGTGTCGCGGCAGATCCATGGTGGAGGAGGCAGCTTGGTGACATGGAAGACCCGCAGTACTCGAAAGGAGGAGTACGTTAGCAGGCTACGAGGGGGAGCACACTTGGTGATGGGGCAGACCCATAGTGGGGATCACCTCTGTGTGATGCGACAGACCCACGGTACATGACAGGAGGAGTACCTCAGTAGTCTAAGGGTAGTAGGAGGCACGAATGGTGTCACGATATGCCCACTGTATTCTCTAGCAGCCGAGGTTTTGATAATGTGACTGGGGATGTTACTTGATACTACCCATAAAATAAAATCATGGTTAAGCCGAGTCAGTACTTTTGTGTTTTCCTCATGATTGAGATGGATTACTTAATAACTTAGCTATATATATGGGCATATACCTAAGTCGGGTTATATATTGATTTCATTTTTTGTGATTTATCCTTAGTTGATTTTTTGAGACCTTGAGGGTCTTGGGGTCCCTATTGAGTATCATAATACTCACCCATACATGGGCTATGCCCACACCTTGTTGTGTTGGATGAACATGACGGACAATGCTGATAGTGGCTGAGAGTACCAGGACTGGATGGTACCCAGAGGTGGACATTACGACGTGTCGGTACACGGATTAGAAAAATGGACAATGAGCGCTGAGGAGGAGATCAAAACCTTCCCTTCAGGTAGGAACCTTGGAGGACGACCCAATAGCTATTTTCATTTTTCTTTAGTTGTACTTGTACTTTCATTTTTTTGTACTTTACTATTGGGCTTGTATTCCGGCCCCCTTTTACTTTCAGCACCCTTTTGTAATACAGTTTACTTGGTGTTTCTTATACATCTGTGTTCTTTCTTGTGTGTGTGTTTACATGTTATAAATGAAATGCCTTCCCAGTTTAAGGTAATTACGCCTTTGGTGCTAGTCACTAGCCCCTGGCCTATGGAGGGCGGGCTTGGGGTAGTCACGGCATGGGCCCCAGGGGATAGGTAGTATTAAGGACACATCATTCCTTGTATTTTTGTGTGAGAAGGATCACATCCAATAATATTTAAATAATTCAAAATATAATATTAGGGGAAATATTCCATGTAGTGGTTGATATGGAGCTTATTCATGAGTGACTCTTTCTAGTTGTCCTCAAATAGGATATGACTTAATGTAGGTTGAAATGGTGACAACCCAAATGGAATACACCCTTTTATATGGTGGTATAGTTTCATCTTAAATATCTCCCAATGACATAGTTCCTAAAGAATGTGGACCTTATGGAAGTTAATGGGGGTCTTTGAGGGAATATTGAATAATGTATACATATATAAAAACCTATATTGGATATTTGCAAGTGAGGATGGTTGTAAAAGATATCATGAGTAATATTGCACCATGAATATGGATATGAAATATTAGTGATTGTGGGTTTCAACCTCATAGAGGTAATAAAAGACTATGTTGTTTGATTCCCTATATTTATAGTCATCTATAAGGACTATAACATGCAGTTTAATATCATGCAGAAATAAAATTGTTGTCTAGTTCTGAATCATGTGGAAAAGATGAATATGACATTAAAGTGGAAACAATAGATTATTGAGTACGACTAACACATTGGTGCCACCATTTCTAGATGCATATCAGTAATTGTAACATGGGAGTAAGATCATTAATGGGGGGAATATTTGACTAAAGATTACAATTAAGAGGTCCACCCCAACCTATATCATTGGGAATAATAACTACATACAAACCAAAGTATATATACATAGGGAAAGTATATTTTATTTATATGTTATCCATTGAAAACATCACACACATTCCACATAAATAGGGACATGTTTTCTCAAATAATTTATAAAATGTGAATAAATATTAATTCGACCCACAATATAATCCATTTATATAAGGAAATCACACTAAAAAACACTTTTCATTTGAATTCCATAGTTTCCAAAAACCACCACCACCAAAAAACATGAAAAATTCCATGAACATACTCACCCAATACATAAACCTCTCATATATACAAAAATCATGGATCAGACACAAATTTATGAAAAAACCTCATCCCTCTATCCTATTCCATGACATGGAGGAGTAACATCACAATATGTCTCATATGAAATTGAATCCATGTCCTAATCAATTACTCACTGTATATATACTTCATAAACATAAAAAAATCCATCCCAACATTCCCCTTATGTATGGTATGAAAACAAAATTCTGAACCAACACGACCTCATATATGTAAGACATGAATACTCCCAAACCAATAAAGTTGAGTTTATGATTACTAAAATTTATTCTAAAAATAAATGAATAAAATGAACACTTTCAAGATATTTTAACAAGAAGCCTTCATTAAAAACAATCATAAAAAATTAGATACAAATGAAATCATGTTTGATATAGAATTGGATGGAGATATGACATCTACCTCGAACTAGGAAATCCAATAGAGAAAAAGAGGAAGAATCTATAAAAGGGAGAATTATTCAATGTCACCAATTAAACTGTCTAGTTTGAGAGTCTATATAATCATAGGAATAAAAAATTTATTTCTAGGAGTTAACCAGGTCAAATATGAGTTATTATACCCCAAAATTATCTCACATGGTTTCATTTAAAAGTAAATAACTCCCTTAAAGATACTATGGTTGATTTTGTCATTTTAAAGATTAAATTGGACAATACTACACCTTGGACCACTAAGCTGTGTGTTATCCCTAGATCTTTTGGATAACTAAAATGAATTCAACCTCATAATGATACAATATAAACCCACTATGGTTTAGGGATATCTTCTTATTCATTTAACCTCACCATGTCTAGGTCTATACTATGGTGAGCCATTTCTCACTAGTTTCCATTACCCCTCACATATAGCATGAACATGGAATTCTGTCCCCTCGCTCACAGACATTCCCTATTACAAGTACATTTCCCCTTATCTCCTTATTATAGGGAGACTAATTGAACTCAATGCCCAATTAATTCCCATAAAAGGAATTTCTATCCCCAAGGTTTACCCTTAGGCATACTTCCTAGCCACCTCACCATTGACAACATTGCATCTTCTAGTATACATACCACTACTTATTAATTGTTTAAAAAGTATCAAAATACCATTTCAAAACAAATGATCACTCCTCAAACCTCTAAATATTAATCCTTGGTACCCTCTAATTTAGAAAAATAGATAAATTATTAATAAAAACTAGGGGATTCACAATGTTTATGTGTATATGTCATTAATAAACACAAAGTGGGAGATTGTTAGTAAAATCGTTATATTATTTTTTTGGTTATGTTTTTTATAATGGTTGTTTGAAGTTTTATAAAATAGTAATTTTAACACTAAGTAAATGCCATTTTATGTGATCTGATATTCAGTTAGAATATTAAGACCACTTATTCGTTTTAGAGTTTACATTATGGGTTATACCGTATGTTGAAAAAACTACACGAACATATGATGTTTTCCTCGTGGGATTCATTCATGTTTTTAAAAGGGGATAGATTATAATATTTGATATTGAATCTCATGGAATTTTATTGATTCTCCTCATGATAAAAGGAAAATGGAATGATTATATTGAAATAAGTATAGTGTAAGTTTTTTTTCCAAAAATAGGAAGAGTAATTATTTTTTGATGCATTTTGAATCTTATTGTCTATAATAGATTATTTACAACATCACAGTTTTACATATGGATTAAAAAAAATACAAACATGATCATCATGATTTTAAGAAAAATTTAAAGTAGATGATGGTTGGGGAAATTCAAGGGAATATTATCTAGATAATTGGTTAAGAGGAATACCCAACATTGTTTTTATAGGGGCTACATCATTGTAAGGTTAAAAAATATTAGTCCAAAATAAGTATAAATACTATATTTTATTAATATAGAGGATCTATTACATATGTTATTTTTGGGATAGAGGGATGAAAAACTAAAACCACATCATGGAATTTTGAAAACCTATTATGGTGTGTAAGTAGGTTTATATACCTTTGATTAAAATTTCATATATAGAGATGCATTGTAAAGACCCGTCCCTAGTTTACTAGAGTAGGTTCCTTAATTAGTTACATTGGAATTATTAAAATAAAGTCATATCCCAAATGAATTAATAGTTTAGTAGTTTTGGAAAACTAGATACATACATAAGTTCCACATTATAACTTGAAAGTAAAAACAATATATAAATTCCATTGACAACATCAATAACTCCAAGGTTATCCCTACATGTCATTCATAATATACCTATTCTTGTTTGGGAAAAATGAAACTTAATTAAGGAATGAGATAAAATGATCAGTAATTTTAATAAATACATCATAAGTTATCAAAAACCTAAACATTAGGCATGGTGAATAACTAAAATCTCATACCTTTAAAATAAACATGAACACATTACGGTAGGAATAAGAGTTCAATAAATAGTTCCATAATAAATCATAATCATGGGTATTATACTAGTTGAGTAACCTCATGAAATTTAATATACTAGTTTAATAAAGAGGGAATTCCTAATACCATATATCATAACTATACCATGAAGGCCCCATGCTGAGACCATAAATAACCATTTTGTAAAGGCCTCGAGCCAAGACCGTAGTTTGTCTCATGAGACCTACCTATGCATCGAGGGGATATAGTGGGAAGAAACTTTCACTTACTTATTCTAATTAATTTTTCATATTAATAGGGATAAACATAAATAAAATATACCTTCATATTGAAACTAATAGATGAAATGTAAATAACTTTCCCCAAACATTAAAGATAAACACTAATCATTCAGAGTAAATAGATGAATGGTTTTACGATTGCACATCCATAGTCTATATAATCATAAACCATTCAATTAAATATGGTATATGATATCATAAAATATTAATCCTGGTAATACATAAGAGTAAACAAGTGTATTGAAATAGATGATACACTCTTATGAAATCATTGAGTAATTCTTGAGATAGATACTCTTATACTTTTAAAAGAAGAGTTATTTTTGAAAATTATTTATAAAAAAATATAATTGAAGATATTATTTTCATAAAAAATGATTAATTTTAGAAATATATGGTTTTATAAAAATATAATACAAAGTTCCCTAGAAAATATCTATGAATTTGAGAAATTCCCTTGAATTGGGATTGTATTTCAGGAAGAATTTATGGAAGATCTGTTTAAAACATATAACTCCCCATAAATGAAATTAGGATTTAGGTTGGTAAAAATATATAGGAAATTATAACAGAATTTAGGGGGAGGAAAAATGAATAAATAATAATTTAATTGATGTATGTAGAGAATAAGAGTGACCCGAATGAAAATTGAGGTTTTGTTAGAAAACCCTTACCTTATGTTTGATTGTGTTCTTCCCCTGATCATAGTATCCTGGATATCTAAATTAAATTAATTAATTAGTATTTAAAGAACTTATTATTTATGTTATTGATTTATTATATCCATATTATGTCTATTAATTTCCTTCATGATGGGTTTAAGAGGTTCAATTTTATTGTATAAGAGCGTTTTCTTCCTTGGCATTCATGACTAGTTTACTTATATGCTTATGAGGATAAACATGTAAGATGAGAATGGTTGTACAAAATAGAAGTTTTATTTTATTTTTTAACATATATTAGATTAATTTGTTATAATATAAATTTGGTTATTGGGAGTGAAGATGAATCATTGTATAAAACTTTAATGATAATTGTTTGGGTTAATTGGTAGTTCTGGGTCACAAAAAACACATTTTGATTTCTAAATAAATATCATGTGTAATGAAAGATTAAAAAACATTACATAAGATATAAAACATATAGAATAATATATGTCAACCATAAAAATGGTTTAATTACCATAATTGAATATGGTAATAGAAATTAAAAACCTGTCATCCTTGAATGTGATAAATTAACACATCTTAGACTGTGTTTTCATTTCTAGTATAAAATAAGGGAAAAAAGAGTTGATGATGAATTATTCCACTATCATACCTAAATTCTTATACATGTATGTTAGTGGAGTCATCATAACATTTTTATTAAATGAGGTGAGGAAATAAAATGAAAAGAAAGAAACATGAAATAAAAGAAATGAGAAGAGGAATTTACCTCTTGTAGTTATCTTCCTCGAGAGCCTCTTTAGGGGAGAGGTTTTCGTATTTTTATGAGACCAAGGGATTATGGTCATGGGGGAAGATCTTGGGAGGATATTTGAGAATAATTTATAAAAGGAAAAAGTCTTTAGATAAGTGAAGAGATGAGGGACTGAGAGGGGATTTTATATTGGGGGAGAGGGGTGATTTTTGAATATCTTATTCATTATTTTATTATTTCCCTCAATACAACCAATAGTGTTGATTCATGTGACCAATAATAGTAATAAGTGCATGTTAGTTTGAACCAGGTGTTCTTACATCATCCATGATACTGGAAATAGTGAATTCAACTAATAATGTATATATACAACAAATTACTAAATTTTACTATTCATAAACAATTTGAGTATTTTAGAAAAATCCCAAAAATCCACCCAAACCATTTTCTGATGTGTAAAATTCAAAAATGAATTCCATTTTTTGAAAATAATTTTCTAAATATGATTGATTTTATTTTAAAATAAAATCATAATTTATTTGAAAAATAACAATTTTAAAACTATAATTCAATTTATATCACCTTGAAAAATTAATCAAGATTTCATTATCTTATAATCATAAGATAATAAAATAATAATTTTATTTAATATTTAGAAGGTTTATAATACTATTCATGTTACTGTTCATATGGGTATGTTACTATTCGTTAAAAATTATGTTTGTCTTATCATACTCTAGATATCTTACTGAACACAACCGTGTATGTCAGTTTTTCGAAATTCAAATCACCGAGGAGGAAATTTTTTTACTGGATAGGTTATAACAAAGTAGTAAATTTTTGTGACTCAATGTATCACTCATTATATATGAAATTTATTTAGGAATCCTTGAGGTGTTAGAAGGATGATTTTTTATTTAAAATGACTAATTTTTAACATCAGTTTAGAGACACTGTTGGGTAAATTTTATTTTGATTATATAAGATAATAATATAATTTTAGGAAAGGTAATATTAAAATTTTATCTTAAATTATATAACTATATTATTTCTTAGAAAAGAGGGGGAGGTGCACTAAAGAAACAAAGATCTATTTTATTAGAGTGAGGGAATTATAAGAGAACATTCTTTTGGAATATTTGTGTAACTTATGATGTTTATTAAGACAGAGTACATCATTACAACAACAAAGGTGTAATATCTTGTTTTGATTCATAAAAATTGTTGTTTTTCCCTCTATGGAGTAGTGATTTCTTCTTATACATGTGAGAAATATGTTCCCATATTTATGATATGTTATATACTAAATGAGACAGTGATTTTACTATCAAATTTAAAATATATAGTTTGATTTATTTGGTTTTGGTCCATTGGTACATTGTTTAGTTTAAGATATTTGAATGTATCCTTGCAATGGTGAATCAAGTAAAATTACTTGTGTCTCTTTTTACTTCATCTCTTTTAAATTTATTGTGGGGGTGAGTTGACTATTGACAAACCAAAAAATATAATCATGGAAGGTGACACTTTTATTCAACATACAAAATATTTACCATTTATAAGGGTATCATTACTATATAGGGAAAAAAACAAACAGTCTACAAGATTTATCTAAAACACCATGTGTTATTATATAATATATATAGCAATGAAATTGAGTATAACTATGATACATGGATTATACAATGTATTATAGACTCTCTCATAAATTCAATATTATCTAATTAAATATTTTCTAAGACTGATGAATAAATTAGATGTTATTCATCCAGTTGAATATTTTACATGATATTCATCTAAATTGATGAGTGAATTACATGTTACTAAACAATGAATATCTGTACACTTCCTCCATAATTTTCTCTAAGTTTAGAGGAGAAAAAGTCCCATTATTTTTAAAAAAACACTCTACATGATCAACATGATTCCCAATAGCTCATGTTTAGGTAAACCTCAGGGTTAGTTTAGTATGTTTTCAATTTTTGAAGGTTCATATGTAGGATATCATGTTAACATCTTCTAATGGGGGTTACTATGAATCATGGACCCCTGACAAATTGGTGAAATTATTTGTACCCCCTATATAGTTTTATTAAGTGAATTAATTCTGACAAAAATTAACCCTTGTAAATCATGAGACAAGTCTACATATTGATATGTAATTATAATAATTTCAATACAACCATGAGTCCATAAACCATGACTTTCTATAAAGATTATCCACTAAGGATAAATTAGATTAGTTCCTCTATGATGTTATGTATCACCAAACTATCTGGAACTATACATCATACTTGAATCAATAATAATGTGTAAATACCAATATATAACGTGAAGCATTTTATATTCTGAACCAATACCAAGAATATAAAATAAAACCATTTACAAATGTGTTAGTCCTATAAAATCCCAATATATGAATAATAAAACTATCCTTAAATTTTAATACTTTAATTAGCTTTATTAATTCATATTACATCACCACGTTATCTTTACTATGTCATCATAAAACTATTTTAAACTTCTCCAAGTATCAATCTTAAAAATATACCCCCAATAAACTCTTTAGTGAGATAAAATACTTGGATAAATAATATTTAGAAAATGGTGAGACTAGGATACTCAATATTTTCATTAAACACCAGAACATTTCAACCCAATAATTTTACTTCATAATACAAAATAATACGACGTATTTATACATTTTTTCTTATAATGTACAGAAATTCAGATCATTTGTAAAAAATTTAGGAAATAAGAACCATCTTTGATATCTATGTAAATAATAAACAATATAACTCTTAAATTAATATATTTAGTTCTTTGAAATATATATATAAAATTATTCCCATGTATTTACTAGAACCATTTATATTATGACTTTAATTGAACATCTATTGTAGAAACCAATGTTTCTATAAAATTTATTTTCTTGTTTAAATTTTAATTTTTCCATTATTAGTATTAACTCCCAATGGTTTATTTGAATATATATTTCTAAAATATATTATTCCAATATAATAACATTTTGTTCATTAATGAAAATAACTCTAATTTTTATTTTAGGTATTTCGAATAAAAAATTGAAAATTATATCATATATCATATCATTATATCATATTCTATATTTATTTAAATGAAAAATATGAAAAAATAGTTAAATTATCAAACATTTTTAAATTTTTTTTATCTTTATAGAGTATTTTTTTAATATGCATAATATAAAAATTCATAATAATTTCACTCATATCTTACTTTTCATTATATGGTATAGTCTAGACTATAAAAATAAACACTTTTTTCTCCTAACCTTGTTTGTTTGGATTTAATTTTTTTATATACATATTATGTTCTTCTATAGGTAAATAATATAAAATGAAATTAAATAGTTCATAACATTATTTCATTCACCATATCCATCATGGAAGGTTACAAATATGCTATTTTTAAGAAAAACCCTTTCTTGAATTATTATACTTAGAAATTAAGAAAATTATGTCTATTTCCCTTTATTTTTATACTATTTAACAAAAAAAATAATTATTTAATGTACAATATGAATCAAATGGAATATTAAAATAGATAATTTATTTCTATGACCAGAATAACATATATAAACTTTCTATTAATATTAAATTTCCTTTATTAGTGTTCAATAAAGTAATATTTATAATATCAAGTCTCCTAATAATTGAGTAAGCTTCCTTATTTATGCCTCCATGTTTAAAAGTGGAAATAATGTACTCTCTATGACTGTTCTTCTTCTTTTTTGTTTTTAAAAATTTTACCACTTGGTAGTCAATTTTTTATTAGTTTCTGTTTTTTTTTCAATTTTGGTAATATATTATCATTATTCACATGGAGGATTGTTTCCCCATTGTAATGTAGCTGGGAAGGGAAATATGTAGAATTTTTAATAATTGAATATTTTTATCTAGCTAAAAAACAAAGAGATGGTTGTGAATATAATTTAAATCTAATTGTAATTCTATGATATATATTTAAATTATAAAGGAATTATGATGAGTAACTAGAGTGGAAGAAAAATTTTCACATGGATATACATTTCACATTATGATATCTACATATTGAGAATTCAAATTGAGTATATACATAAAAAACATTGTGGTTTCTAGTGGAATATAGTGGGTTTTCAATCATTGGAAAAACATAGAAGTACAAAATACCACTGAGTGATAATTGGTGAATAACATAAGAATAGAATTGATTAGAACATTATTAGAGGATAAAGTAGAGGCCTGATTTGGACTAAATATTATCCAAGTGAAAAAAATCTAATGGAAGTGAAAATGGATTTCTTAGGCTCTCTGTAAATGAGAAAGTTTAATTAAAATGGTCATTTAGTTTTGTACAATACTATATATGTTGGAAAGAGAAAATATTACAACCACATATACAAGAAAGTCTTTGTTGAAGGCATATAATAGTGTAACAATAGATATGAAAATTGGTGAAATATAAATGCATGTTATATGTGATTGATGGGGGGTGTTGTGCATTGTAAATAGAATATTATCATGTAATATAGAAAAATGGTAATTAATGTTTTTGTAAAAATGTATAGTTGAATGATAAATCATGATTCAATGAAGAAATAATTAAAATAACATCTTGTTTTCTATTTTTATTTACTGAATATTTCATTAAAATAATGACAAGATGATACATACTAAAAATATATTTTTAAAAGCGATTTTATAGATGAAGAAATGTGTTGGAATCTGTAATGATCCAAAAATTCATTAATGAAAATTCATATTGGTCTTTTTATATGTTTTATTATGTAAAATGGTTATGTAAAACATATTCACTTCATTGATTTTATGTTTTTGGATTTTAAAATACCATTAAGAATTGTGACAGTTGATAATATATCTGTTAAACAGTTATAACATGATTAGTATAAATATAGGGATTTAATAAGTCCAATTTACTCAGACAAAGAAAGCAATGGACTCATCCAATAGATTTTACCCATATGAAGCCCATTTGTTAGAGCTCAGAAAGGAGGTGGTGTCTTTGGGCTTCACTCTTGACCAAGCCCAAGCCGAGCTTCAATACATCAAGCTCGAATGGAACCGCCTATGGGAGAAGAGTAAGTTGATAGAGATTATCACTCGATTGATGTTATCCGATCCACCCCAAGAGTCTGTCACCATTACACACCTTACCCTAAGGGCCTATGCGGGTGTTTTAAGGGGTTATGTAATAAGACCCTAGCATTATTAATATATAAATTATTTTTTTATAAAAAATATCATTCATTTTATTATTGATACTTTATAAATAGTTTTTAAAGTACAAATAATATTTTTAGTTAATATTCAACTAAGAAATATATTTTGATAAATTAAAGTATTTTAGAATAAAATAATATTTTAATAAAATATTATTATTATTAAATTAATTTTTATTAAAATTATTGAATAAGTTTTATGAATACAATTGTAATTATTATTATGGTTTGAAAGCTATTTTTGTCAAAACCAATGAATTTTTGATAAATGAAGGTTTTCATTTTAAAAGTGAAAATTCACATATTTAGAAAATTAGTTAGATAAAAAGAATATTATTTTTTGAATTAGGACATAAAAATTATACAATAGTGAACTTTTCATAATTTTCTAAGATGTCCAAATATTTGGGTTAAAATTAAATACCGTTTAAATATATTATGTGTTTTATGACATAATAATGACCAAATAGTGATGTAATAAAATACTATAAAAATTATGTTCGGACAATATATGTTTTACCATTAAAATAATAAAATTTTAGGTTTAATTTATTATTTTACAAATCCTTAGTGAACCCTCCAGGACTTATAAAACATTTTCTCATTTTAAATTGTTTTCCTTAATAGTGTGACTCGCCTCCACATAATGAACCCTATTATTTTCAGAAGTTCGGTAATTGGTCTTATAAAGTATTGTTTTCCACAACCCTTTGGATGAAAACATGGACAACCACAGGTTTTTTTTGTGGTTTTGATTAGTTTAATGTGTGGTGTCCCAAACCTAGATTATAAAGAATTCCGCCTCTTTTCCTATATAAAACCACACAAGCTCCCACTTCGTCTTCACGCAAAGCCGTTGGAGTTTGTCCAACCCCTATACTCCTATCTCTAGAATCCTCCCAATATTCCCCAATCATCCAAGAGGCCTCTCTAAAGCCTCTCCCAAGCCTTTGGGATCACACTTCAAAGTAATGGATTTCTTCCTTTCTCATTTTTTCCATTTTTCTTTAAGTTGTTATGATGTTTTAATTTCAATTAAAAATGTTTGGGTTTGACTTCTAATATCCCCCATACTTCCCCATTTATTTGTTGATTATGGGAGATCCATTTATCTCTCATTAATGCCTCCCAATTACACCCATTAGCATGCCGAAATTCCATGAGGGATTTCTCTCTCCTCATTTTACATCCAAGAAAATCTTGTGTATTTTGAATCTAAATTACATTAAGTTTATTGGGACATGTATACATATGACACCATTACTGTTAATTTTAGGTAAATATGATTAAACACCCCTTTCTCTCTCATCAACCATTTTTAGGAGTAGTTATGTCATGTTGTTATGTTGCTGAAATTGCACTGTGATTTTCCAAGAAAAAGTAATTGTGTGGTGAATACCATAGCCATTTCTCTATCGAGGGTATTCACCTTAATGAACATTTATTTAGTTTTTAAATTGTTTCATGTAAGTATTCCACATTCCTTTATCGTGTAATGAATGATGATGTTGAATGATTCAATGTTGTATGATCCATGTTTCACATTTCGACATGAAATGAAATGTTTAAAAAGAGTATGCCTTGATAGCGCTCCAATGTATTGGGTAAAGATTAGTATCATGATATGTCAAGTGAAATGAGGGTTTAATAATTCTAAGTCAACTAAAATGAGTGTTTACTCATTCACCTTGTGCAAATAACCTTGGCTCTTGCGAATGCCATGTTATGTTTTGTTGCCACATTTCCATGTTATGATAATCAAGCTATATCATGACTTTATGTTCATGATTATATTGAACTCCATTGATACTCCTATTTCCTAACCAATATTTTAATATTCATTCTATTCCTTGTTTACACCCTTACTGGGCTTTATAGCTCACCCTTTTTTTATGCATGCCCTCAGGTTATCCCATGCAATGCTCAGTATGAGGGAATGTAGTGGTCATGTAAAGAAATTTTTCAACAAAGATGTTGTGTTTTATGTTCTATGTTGTTATGTAGTGTTTCTAAACCCCAAACACACTAGAACTGTCAATTTTCTATGTTTTACCAACTTAATGTTTTTATGTAATAAATCATTTATAAGTGTGTAATAAAAACCAGGGTTGTTAGAGTTGGTATCAGAGGATAAGTTTAGTTATTTTTGGGATTAGGATTAGAAAACCATAGTGAAGCCTTATGGATAAGAATTTTTATAATAAAAACATCCCTAAATTTTTGTGAGTATTGTGTAATTTATTTATCAAGAAAATACATCCCTGTATGGATATGAGTAGGTAGATGCGGCTCTGGCACTAATGTACCAAGGAGTGAAAACTCCGACAAGGAGTTTTCAGCTGGACCTGGTGTATCCTGGTACACGACGACATGCCTTAATGCAATCTTGGTTACGAAACTCCCAGGGGATATGATTTGATAAATTGACAAGATTTATATGAATCATTATTAAGGGAATTAAAAAATTCACCTAATAATATTTGTTAGAAAGTAGATCATGGATAACATAAATTGAAGCCAATAGATTCATATGTTAAGGAATAAAATTAATTTATTAGTCATCCATTTTTCCCTTGGATTACCCTTTATGTGTTACCCCTATCTTTCCTTTTATTCTAGCCAATGTCCTATAATAGGAGTACTTGGGATATCAACCGATGTGAGGATCAATGTGATGATTGTTCTAATGAGATTCCCAATCCAATGGAAGCAGGAATCACAAACTTTGTCACGATACTCTCTCATTTTACTCATGATTTGAATAGAAACATGGGTCAAGAGGAATGTTCAACCCACCCTAAGAAAGAACAAGTCTCTATTAAGATCTTAATGAGACAAAGGCCTCCTACTTTTAATGGATCATCCTATCCATCAATCCCTAAACAATGGATCAACTCTATTGAAAAGGTCTTCTCCATCCATCAATGTTCCAAACAAGAGAAGGTTCTTCAAGCTGCTTATTGTATAGAGGTTGAAGCTGATAAATGGTGGACATTGATCAAAGATATGAAGCTAGAGCAGGAGATCAAGGGTTTGGTTTGGAAGGATTTTTGGAAGACGTTTTTCTATAAGTATTTTCCGTGCACCCTCCCACTTAATATGGAAAGGGACTTCTTTTCCCTCAGGAAAAAGGATGATGAATCCATTGGAGCGTGCGAGGAAAACTTCACAAGGGTTGCACGATATGCCTCTAGCTCTATTGTTACACCCAAATTCAAGGTTGAAAGCTTCTATTATGGGCTAAAATCAAGCTGACTTAAAGCCCTATTGATCCGTGATTTCGATTGCTTTGAGGAAATTATCTGATGGGGCCTCAAGGTCGAAATAATGATTAGAGAATCTCGAGGGTATCATGGGGATAAGAAGCATAAGTTGGACTTCAATTCTGGCGGTCCAATGGATAAATCCAACAGTGCTAAGAAGTTCCAGTAACCCACATGCTAATGGTGAAGAATTAATAACCCTATATATTTCATGAAGGGGACAAGGAATTTATTTAGGTGTGGAAGAGAGGGGCATATAGCTCTTAATTGCTGACAAGAGAAACCTACGGCTGCGAAAGAGAAAAGTAATGCTTCATTCAACCCTCAATGTGTTGTTCATTTCATTAATTGAAATGAACCAGGGCACGTTGAAAATCAGTTCCCTAAGACAAGGGTTTTGGGAGGCAACCAACATCCTCTAAGGAAGAAAGGGTGAGATTTTTCCATTAATACCACTGAAGTGAACCATCGACAACCAAGTGGTGACAGGTACACTAGTTATTCATTGAAGAATAGCGAACATACATTTTGATTCTGGTTCTATTCATTCTTTTATATCCCAAATGTTTTTTAGAACAATCCCAACACCAACAAAAATCAAGGAAGTAAATATGTTGGTGAATATGGAAAATGGGCCAATCATTGCATCCCATGAATATAAATCCTCCCCTGTCATAATTTTTGGATTGGAATTCTTGGAAAAACTTATCATACTCCATTTGGTGGAATTTTATGCAATTTTTGTTAGGGATTAGATTTCCTTATATAGTTCCAACATAAATTGTCATGAGAGGTAAATCACTCTCCATATCGACCCCCAATACTGTACAAGTTCAAGGATGAGGATAAATCGTCTTTAGCTCCACCATATCAAGTGTGTATATTACTACCCTATGATTATGCACATCTAGCTAAGATGATTGATTCCAAGGATGAAACCATCCTTGAAGACATACTTTTTTTGAGGGAATTTGATGAAGTGTTTCCAAAGGAATTGTCTTGTCTTCCTCCTATATGAGATGTTTAATTCTCAATTGACCTTATAATTGGGGCATTCCCAATATCCGAGACTCCATATAGAATGGATGTTGTAGAGTTTGAGGAGCTGAAGAAACAACTATAGGAGAATCTGGATAAAGCTTTTATACACCCAAGTGCCTCACCATGGGGTGAACCAGTCCTCTTCGTCAAGAATAAGGATGGGTCAATGTGCATTTTCATTGATTATTGTGAGATCAAAAAAAATCCCGATAAAGAAAAAGTATCCTCTTCCCCAAATTGATGACTTGTTTGATCAGATACATGAATCACAATACTTCTCCAAGGTGGATTTGTAGTCAGGATATTAACAAGTAAGGGTGAAGAAAGAAGATATCCCCAAGACTACTTTTTGTACAAGATATGGGAACTATGAATTCATAGTAATGCCTTTAGGACTCACTAATGCTCCAGTAATATTAATGGACACTATGAATTAATTCTTCTAAGATTACCTCGACTAATTTGTGGTAGTCTTTATAGATGACATTATAATATACTCCAAAACCAAGGAGGAGCATGAGGAGCATCTAAGAACCGTACAAGAGACCTTGCAAAAGGGGAATCTCTAGGCCATGTACATTAAGTGTGAGTTCTGGTTGAAGGAGTTCGCATGCCTAGGTCATATCATCACAAGTATTGGGATATTTGTGCATCTCTCTAAGACAGATACAATTGATGGATGGCCGAGGTGAACATCAGTAATGGATATCTATAGCATCTTGGGGTTAGCTGGATATTATCACCAAATTATGAGAACATTTCATGATTTTCCCACCCTCTTACCAAGATAACTCAGATGGGAGTAAGGTTTTCTTGGATAGATTAATATGAAGATATCTACAAGGATTTAAAAAGTAAGCTTATCACTGCACCCATTCTCACATTACCCACAAGTGGAGAACATTTTGTGTTATTTAGTGATGCTTCCAAGAAATATCTGGAGTTTGCGGCTGTGATCTTTGCATAGAAAATCTAGCAGTATTATCTCAACGGGGAGAAATGTGAGATATATACTGATCACAAGATCCCCAAATACATATTCACAGAAAAATATATTACTATGCGCCAATGAATATGGATAGAACTCATCAAGGATTATGACTGCTCAATCCACTTCCATCTGGGAAAGGAAAACGATGTGGTAGATTCTCTATGTAGAAAGGATACTGCATATTTATAAACGATGATAATTGAAAAGGATAAAATCTTCTTAGATTTTTATAGGATGTACATGAGAATAATTAATGTAGGAATATCATCAATCATTTCTCAAATGATTGTACAACCATCCCTATGGGAGAAAATAAAGGAAGCTAAAAGAAAGAATGATGAAATTCTGAAAAGGGTGGAAGCTATTGGAAATGGGAAATTCTCAGTGTTCCTAGTTGACAAGGATGTAATTGTGTGATTTAGGTAATGATTATGTGTACCATCCAATCCAAATATAATGAAGGAGTTTCTGAATGATGCACATATCTCAACCATTTCTATTCTCCTAGGGAACAGAAAGATGTATCGAGATCTCCAAGAAAACTTTTGGTAGGACCAGTATAAAAAGGAACATTGTTGAACATACATCAATGTTCCTGGTATTTCAGTAAGTGAAAGATGAGAGCCAAAATTATAAGGGGATGATGAAACCACTACCCATACCAACATGGAAGTGGGACAACATTACCTTGGGCTTTGTCACTGGACTTCCAAGTACATCTAGAGGAAACAATGCTATATGGGTCATTGTGGATCATCTAACAAAGAAAGATCACTTTATCATGATTCGAGAGAAATTCTTATTGGATAAAATTTCATGGAATTACATCAAAGAAGTGGTAATGATGCATGAAGTACCACTATCTATTGTATCCGATCATGATCCAAGATTTACCTTGAAGTTCTAGAAAAGTCTCCAACATCCTCTAAGCACTGAACTGAACTTCAGTATGGCCTATCATCCTTGAAATGATGGCCAATCTGAGCAAACTATTTATACACTGAAAGATATGTTAAGATTATATTCTATTAAATTCAAAGGAATATGAGACCAACATCTTCCACTGGTTGAATTATCCTACAATAATAGTTTCCACTCAAGAATCCGAATGGCATCGTATGATGCCCTTTAGGGGAAAAGGTGTAGAACACTATTGTGTTGGGATGAAGTTGGTTAGAGTAAGCTTCTAGGACCTAAAATGGTCAAAGAAATAGTGGAGTTGGTGAAAACCATTTAGTAGCATTTCAATACAGCCTGAATTTGATAGAAGTGTTATGTTGATAACCGTCAACAAGAAATTGAGTTAAAAATTGGAGAAATGGTGTTTCTATGCATATCTCTGTGGAAGAAGGTTATGAGGTTTGGGAAGATAGGGAAGTTAAGTCCTAGTTACCTCGACCCCTTCAAGATTCATGATCATGTCGGGGCTATGACCTATCGACTAGCACTTATGCCTACCATGGACAAAGTACATGATTTCTTTCATGTATACCTCTTAAGGAAGTATATACTAGACTCTTCACATGTAATCTCATCAGAGGTAGTATATTTAGAGGATGATCTTTCTTATGGGGATAAACCAGTGAAGATCTTAGATTGTAGAGAAAAATTTCTACAAAATAAGACAATTCCCCACATCAAGGTGTTGGGGTGAAACTATAAGTTTGATGAAGCGACATGGGAATCAGAGGAAGTGATGAAGTAGAGTTACCCACGTCCTTTTTAGTGCTGGAAGAGGAAATTTCACGGGTGAAATTTCTTATGTGGGGAGGATTTTAACGACCCAAACATTCATTAATAAAAATACATCTGGGTCCTTTTAAATGTCTTATTATGTAAAATGATTATTTAAAACATATGAAATAATTTTGTTTTATGTTTCTGGATTTTAAAATACTTTTATGAATTGTGACCATTTCTAATATAGTTGTTGAACAGTGATCACTTTATTAGTATAAATATAGGACTTTACCAAATCCAATTTACTCAGACAAAGGAAGCGATGACCTCATCTAGTAGACTTTCCCCATAAGAATCCCATTTTTCAGAGCTCAGAAAGCATGTGGTGTCTTTGGAATGCGCTCTTGACCAAGACCAAGCCGAGCTTGAATATGTGAAGCTCGAGAAGAACCGCCTAGGGGAGAAGTGGAAGTTGATATAGATTACCACTCGAGCGATATTATCCGAGTTATCCCAAGTGTCTCTCACTATCACAAACCTTATCCTAAGGTCTTATGTGGGTGTTTTAAGGGGTATGTAACAAGACCCTAGCACTACGACTATGTACATTATTTCGGTATAAATAGTATACATTCACTTTATTATTGTTACATTGTAAATAGTTTTTAATGCCCAAATAGTATTTTTAGTTAATATTCAACTAAGAAATAAATTTTGATAAGTTAATGGATTTTTTAATTTAATAATATTTTAATACAATATTATTATTATTAAATTAATTTTTATTAAAATGATCATATATTTTTTATGAATACAATTATAATTATTATTATGGGTTGAAAGCAATTTTTGTCAAAACCCATGAATTTTTGATAAATGTCAGGTTTTATTTTAAAAGTGAAAATTCACTTATTTAGAAAATTAGTTTGATAAAATGAATATTATATTGAGAATCAGGACATCAAAATTATCCAATGGTTGATTTTTCATAATTTTATGAGACAGTCATATTTTTTGGTAAAAATTAAATATCATTTAAATATATAATGTGTTTTATGACATCATAATGACCCAATAGAGATGTAATAAAATACTATAAATATTATTTTTTACCAATATATGTTTTACTATTAAAATAATGTAATTTTAGGTTTATTAGATTTATTTTACAAAGCCTTAGTAGACCCTCCAAAGCTTATAAAACATTTTTTCTTTTTAAATTGTTTTCTGTAAGAGTGTGACTCACCTCCACATAAGAAACAATAGTATTTTAAGAAGTCATGACATTGGAATTATAAAATATTTTTTTCCACTCTAATATGGAAAAAAATGGGAAAAAAATGGGATGGTTTGGGGTTTTGATTAGTTTAATGTCTGGTGTTCAAAACCAAGATAATAAAGAATTCCCTCTCATTTCCTATAATGCTCCCACTTTGTCTTCATTCAAAGCCTTTGGAGTCCGTCCATCCTCTGCCCTACTCTCTCTATAATCCTTCCAAGGTGCCCAATAACTTAATAAGCCTCTCTCAAGCCTCTCCCAGGCCATTGGGATCACACTTCCATGTAAGTGACTTCTCCATTTCTCATTTTGATTATTTTTATTTAAGTTGTTATGCCCTTTTATTTTCAATTAAAAATGTTGGGGGTATGATTTAGCACGTCCCCCATAATTCCCTCTTTATTTTAAGATGATGGGATAGCCCTTTATCTATCATTAATTCCTCCAATGTACACCCATTACCATGCCGTTATGCTACCGAAATTGCACCATGATTTTTCACGCCAAAGCCATTGTGTAATGAATACCATGGCTATTTATCTATTAAGGGTATTCACCATTATATACATTTACTTATTTTTTAAATAGTTTCATGTATTTTTTCCACATTCCTTTATCATATAATGAATGACGATGTTGAATGATTTACAGTTGTATGATCCATGTGGCACACTAATGCATAAAATTTAATGTTTAAGAAGGGTATTCCCTGATAACTCCCCAATGCATTGGGTAAAGATTAGAATAATGATATTTCAAGTGCAATGAGGGTTTACGAATGAAAAATCAACTGAAATGAGTGTTTAATCATGATCCATGTGAAATTATCCCTGGCTCATGCAAAAACCATGTTATGTATTGTTTCCACATTTCCATGTTATGATAATCATGCTATATCATGCCATGATCATGTTTCTCTTTAATTCCATTGATATTCCTATTTCCTAACCGGTATTTTAATCTTAATAATATGCCTAGTTTACTCCCTTAAATAGCTTTATACCTCACCATTTTTATGAATGTCCTAAAGTTATCCCATGCAATACTAAGTACGAGTGAATTTAGTGGTCATGTAAAGGAAGTTTTTATTAAAGATGTTGTGTTTTATGTTCAATGTTGTTATGTAATGTTCTTAAGACCAAAATAAACTAGAACTCTTGAGCTTCTCTGTTGTACCAAGTGAGGGTTTTAATGTAATAAATTGTGTTTATGTGTGTAATAAAAATTATGTTTGTTATGGAATCATTGATGAGGGGTTTAGTTTTTTGATGAAAATGATGTAATTTTGAAATAGGATTTGGTCATGATTAACATTGTAGAAAAAATGAACATACTGTGAATCGTATTGTAACATCTCTTTTTTTTTTCATGTAAAGGTTTGTAATATATCTTGTAATATTTTTGGATCTAGGATATATGATGGTGTGAGATTCTAAGGTACATTGGGGCTTAATAGTGATATTATATAATTATTAAATATATTAATATCACACATGACGATGTTTTGTGGAATAATTAAATAAATCCCAAATGGGGACTTAGATGGAAAATATGAGACCACCGTGGGTTTGGAAAATTAGTTTTACCCAAGGAATAATAAAAACCTTGGATCCCATTTTGTGATCAATAGTGTGTAGTTGTAGGTGGATTAATAAATAATTAAATTAATTTAAATTAATTTGTTTTCTAATTTTCATGACCAAGAGATTCACTTATAAAAAATAATTTTTTCTAAAATCCTAGGGTTTTATATATGACCCCTGAGATTTTAGAGAGGCCAAAGAGGAATGTTTGGGGAATGAAAACTCGATCAAGGTTCATATCAATATTTCTTAGTTCATCTATACAAACAGAGTTTTATAAACTTGCCAATGAAGACAAAACATATTCATTATTCATCAGTGAATAATCCTAACCTAATATAGGGTGTTGTTTTTGATGATTTATTTCCTCATTTTATTATCCCATTATGAATGAAAATAAAATCATCCAATGAATTTATTTTTTAGTCGATCATATTGTCGATATGGGTTTATTTACATTGGATATAGAGAAAATTTTATTATGGATTATCATTCTATTCATTAATCTCTATAGAATAAATGAATTGAGGAAAACGTGAATAGTTTACTAGGTTCATTTATCACTTTTTTATTTGTGCATTTTCCCTCTGTCAAATCACAAGTTAATTGAAAACAATTTTGTTTTTGATGATGATTTAGTGAATACCTAGTATTTGATTGTTTCACGATCGAACTTCCTAGAGACTGATCAATACCATTGGTATGGGTTCGTAATCTTGGTTAATTAGGGATTTTGTATTTCTGGAGGTGGATCAGGATTAGATTTGATATTTTAGTTTCCCGGTTTGGTGTGCGGCAACAACATGATTCATTGGTGGTTCAATTTTGGGCGGATCAAGGGCCATATTTTTAAAGTGGAGATGGTGTGTGTCAAATGAACCTATATCTACATTATCCAAGTTGATAGATGACTAGATATGTTGTGGTGGTGAAAAAATCATAATATACGCAAAGGAAGCATTGTATTCTAGAATATGTCATGTTACATGATATGTACTCCAAATAAGACACGTCATGAGCAGCCATGACAATGTCATAAGGGTGTACATGTGAATAAATTCTCCCACACTATGTGAAAAATGTACCAAACTATAGGACTAGTTCTAGAGGCTCTATGTGTAACAAATAGGGTACATAGGCATGAACATGTCCAAAGTGACATGTGCAAGTAGAGTACATAGGCATGACCTGATATATAGACATGACCAGATATATGGGAATGACCTACGTAAACAGAAATAGTAGGAGGAACAAGGCATAGTATGAGTTTATAGGTACATTCCAAGTACCTTTTATAAATGTTGTGTACCTCCCTTGTGGTATTTTGGACCCTTTGTTTTCCATAGGGTATACCACATTTATTTGGGAGTACTTATTTTGTATATCCCTATGAGGGTATATTATGGTATTGCATAATGAGAATAGAACATTGATACCCTCTATGGGATTTTTCATGGGTATATTTTGGTGTATCTCCTATGTGTGACCAGGGTGGGATCCTCTATCATTAAGATTTTTTTCTTCTGAAATGGGATTTTTGGTATCAAAATCACCACCACATAAATGGCATCATTCCCCTATCTAATAGGTTGACTTTAGTAAGGTCTGTGGAATCCTCTAATGATACTATATGGGATAACCTATCTATGTATTGAAAACCTAGCTATTATAGCTTATAATTAACTAAAGATACCTAACATTAATGAACTATCATAATAATTACCTTAGTGATAAAATGGCCTGTGGATTGGTTTCTCTAGCAGGAGCATTACCTTAATGCTATTGGAGTTGGTGACCCAAAAATAACTTACGTATACTTTATGAAAACCTTTATTCAATGTTTTTATTATTACTAAACTCCTAATAACATTATGATTGTTCTATTTATGGTCATAGTATGGGAAAATTTGTTAAGATTAGCGATCATATAGAAAGGTCATACTAGTTACCCACTATAAAGATAACCTAGAAGTGCCATGATTGTATTCTAAAATATATATTTTCTATAATTGTATGAAATATTTTTAGGGGCACAAATGATACTAGATATTGATTTTTTCATATTTTTCATAGATCCTAGCTAAATATTTTATTTACTTACATATCCAATATAGTGCTTTCCAAGGGTTACTCTCGAGGAGGTAACTTACACAATACTAAAATATTATTTTCACTATTTACATTATAACTAATTTGAAACTAAATAATATAAAGTGGGGATGTTTAAAATATGAATATAATATTGATATATATATATATAAATATAATCCAATTTTAGTAGAATAAATTTAGATACAATGATGTTAGATAGAAATGGGATCCTCCCAAAACAACACAAAAAGTGAACATTCATCTTCTCATTATTAAATTCAAATTTACATTAATAAAATAATCCATCATATATGTTAATATAGTATTTTAAAATGTTGTTAATATACCATACACTCAAATTTCTATAATATTCCTCACTTCCACCTCCTTAATAGACGAAGAATATTTCAGAATAAAAAGCACAACCTCGATTAACAAGTAAAGACAGAAAGGATCCTTTACCACTAACATCCCCCTCATCATAACTATAAGAAAATAAGAATAATTAATAATTATTGTTATAAGACTTGGGTTATTAACTATATAACATTCCTAAGATATTCCTTGAGTTATCTACTCATAATCATGTGACTAAGAGATCACAATGAAGAAGAAAATAGGTAGAAAAAATTAAACAAAGATAGAATGATGGATAAACAAAAAAACTATAATTAAAACATGAAATTCAATTAATGAATGTAAAGAAAATAAAACATGATACCAAAATAAATCATAAATTCCGAATAATTATTATTTTAGTGTATAATCCCTTAAATGGTTATGGAAACAAAAAATTATAATGGGATGCATTGCTCTTTTTCGATAAGAAATATTCCAATAAAAGATTGTGCATTTATGACACATATAATGTCTGAATTTGGAAATGGGTTTTTATGGAATGATGTTATTCCAGGTATTTATCAATCAAAGAAAAAAATTTAATATCAATTACCACATGTGGAGATATTAATATCTAATTTAATTCATAAAATTAATTTAGTTTAACAAATTCAATATTTTCCAAATATCCGATTTCCCATGAATTTATTGAATTTATATCCGAAGAATCAAGTGGGAATATAGATTTTAAATTATCTCCTCATGATTTCTTACTTTTAAATGTCTAATTACATATCCATTCTTCCTTTAATTTATGAAATATAGGATGATCTTTAAGATTCACTAGATATATGGAATGGATTTCGAGGCTTGATTGTGAGATTCTTTTGGGAAACAAAATGTTCTATTTAACTCTTTTTTTCATTGAATGAAATGAATATAAACATTCATTGAATCTTAAAGAAATAAAATAAATAATTTAATTTATTTTAAAAAAATGTAATGGATTAAATATAGAATTAAATTAAATTAAATAAAGTCCAATTTTTTCCATTTTTCCGATTAATCTCAAAAGGAATCTATGACCATAAAATGTGACAATTTTACTTAAATTAAATCATTTGTGGGATTAAAAACATTTAAAATCAATGTAAAATTACAGAAAATATTTTCTATGTCAATTCCCCTAGATTTAGTCATTACACTCCTTTAAAATCATTAAATACGAAGGTAAAACACCATCCTAATGAATAGAAGACAACACAACTCAATTCTCACAAAATGAAAAATATAATTACTTCTATATGTATATAAATTACAAAACTCCTCAAAAATCATAATAATACATTCAATTTAATTTTAATCACCATTTTCATGTCAAACCTACCTCCCTAGAAAAATCTTTATGTCTTCACTAAATTATTTTTATGTGGTGTTTCTATCACTCTCAAGAACATGTGGGATCTCAATAGGCTTTCTATTCTCATACTATATCCACTTCACAGAGTAAAAAATGGGTCAATCATGAGGCTATTTTCATGGGTTTTTCTAAGTCTAAGGGTTGGTATATGTTAAATGTTAAAATATATTAGGTGGAATGTGGAGGGTTATTCTCTAAAGTTATGTAAATACATGAAAATAGTTTTTATTAATACTGGGTTTCTCCTTAATCGAATTGAAAAAAATCTCCTAAAAACAACGATGTCTATTTTTGGTAACATCATACATATAATTTCAATATCAATGATAAATTTATTCCCTATTTTACACAATTTTTAGAATTGTTTCATCTTGAATTCATATTTTAGATCTATATTGAGAATCATTTTCTTTGAGGAAAATAGTGGAAACTTTTTATCTACAAATATGAGTGAAAGACCATCCAATATTCTAAATGATATTGTTTTTGATGCCTCCATATTTAAATTATCAAATTTCTTACACCAAAGAGGAAATAAATATGGAAACAATTTTTTTATTTCATCTCAGACAAAATCTTGAGGAAAGAAAATTATAGCTCATCTTCTTGCTCGGCCACAATTGAGTTCAAAAATAATCTTGCTTTTAACTTTTAAAGTAGTTTGTAAAGGTACTAATGGATTGTATTGTGGATTTCAAATAAGGTATTTCATGGATACTAGTGGAATAATTGTAACATCCCAAGTATGTAATAAAAAATAGATATTTTTATCTATGTCTATTTATGAATTAGATAGTGTTTAGAGGCTTAAAATGAGAATAAATCCAATCTTAAGCATGGAATACACTAATATTTTTAAAAGATTGTTTTACTGCCTTTTCATGGCAAACCTTTTTTAAATCAAACTTTTGACAATTTCATAAGCTCTATTTTTCAAAATAAACTTATTCTTTATGATAGGGTCATTGAAATTTACTTTGGGTATATTTTTGGTATTTTTCCGATAAAGTTCATTTTTTAATGAATAGTGAAAAATGTTGTATTTTAATTCAAAACCACTTTTTAATATAATTTATTTACATGATTAGAATATATTTTGGTTTGGTTTTAAAGTGAAATTAGAATATATTTTTACCATTTAATCCAATAGTGGTCGTTGGAATTAATTTCACTTTGAAATTGGACTTAAACTAGTGTCAATCTTTTGATATATATTGTTTCATAAAAACACGCTATTTGTTCTGACAGTGAGAATTAATTATTAAATTTATTATTGTAACTTATATGTTTTGAATTTTTTAAAATAGACATCATTTTTAAATTCAGAATATCCAATATATCTTAGGGTGATGATTTGGTATTTTTCTGAAAAACTTCAATTTTTGATGAATAGTGAAACAACTAAGTGGTACTAAAAAAAACTGATATTTCGTTTAAATGAAATTTTACCACCACTCTGTTTTGAATTTCAAAAATCTGACATACATGATTTTCATTAGGAAGTAAAATGTTGTTCAATGGGATTGAAATAATTTTTTGGTGAATAGTGACTTTAATGTTTTTAATCGCGATGAGAGGTAATTAGTGTAATTTAAGGTAAAAATAATGTTTTAATAATATGAAATGACCATGAAACATGTAATACCCATATTGGATGTTTCATGGACGACCAAGGAAATCCATGGGTGAACTTGGGGACCCCATGGATCCACTTTGGAAGGAAAATGACATTAATATCTTTTTATTTAATGTTAAAGTAAAAATGTCACAAACATTAGTTGTTTTACTAAAACAACTTTTAAATGGGGTTATACAAGTCATTATTTTGACTATAAATATTAATTAGAAATCTAAAAACGTTTCCTACATCGTGATTTTTTTTTATAATTTTTAGACATTAAATAAATTAAATTATTTATCACATCAAAATGATGCAGCGATTATCTCATTATTTAACTATTTAAATAAAATGAAAATATAATGTAAAATATAAGACCTACACATGTCAAAAACCTATTGGATGAGTATATTTAGAACTACTATCACCATATCCTAGAAATATATAAATTTGGGACCTTGAAAATCTGAAAATAATTTTATAATAAAGTAACCTTTTATAACTTTCCAAGAGTGCCCCTCCTCTCCTCTTATAAAAAGACCCCACCTCTACCTACTTACCCACACCTCTCAAGCCTTTGGCTCAGACAACCCCTACTCATTTTGTCTCTCCACATCCCTCTATTACTCCTTGAAGGCTCACTTTTGGCAGAAGTCTTCCCAAGGAAGCCTTTGAGCTCAAATCAAAAAGTGTTACGCGATTTAAAGGTAGTGTCTTCTCTTGTATTCTTATGTTTTATTTTGCTTCTACAACCCACTAAACTCTTTTTATTCATTTATTTTGTAACAAAACCAATATATTCCATATATTAGGATTTTTTTATAAGAAGTATTCGAGCTACACTTACAAACACCTACATCTAATGGTTAAAGAACATACTGTTTCCGTGGATGGTGAATTTCTGCCTCATGAAACGATGATTGTTCAATATTCATTTAACACCTTCAAAGGTGGCCATTAAGATGAAACTATATTTATATATGATATATGATATGTTTATGTTTTACTTAAGCCTCTGTATTTTTCATTTATGTCATACCTTTATGGCTTCCATTATGGGTATACGCGATATCTTCATTTTAGGAAGTGCGGACTACCGCCCCCTCAAAGTGATTTGATTCGTTAATACCATATGTGGTATGTATAAAGGATATATTTAATGATATTATATATGATACCATACTGGAATTAAAATCCTATTATGTATCATTATGTTTTAATTCCATTAAATATGAAATAGAAATGGAAGTAGCGTTCATGCGTACGTACGACTTACCATCTCCATGAATGGTGCATTTCATTTCTTACCTCTAAATGTTATGTAATCTTATAAATGCATGAATATAATGGATATATATGATATACATGATATCTACATCATGAATACAATTCTGGATATAATGGATATTTTACCACATGAACAACTTGTAATTATAAAGAGTTTATTTTTGACTGAAGTACCAATGATCGTTAAAATGACCGTTATTAACTTAAATAATAACATAGTGTTCATGACATGGTAATAAGTGATATAAAAGGAATAATGAACTTGAAAAAGGTTCATAAGCAAGTAGAAATTAACTCAAGTTTATTATTCAGGAGATTAAAGAACGATCGAGTCAAGTCGAACCCGACGTAAGGGACATCGCCTCAATCTCCTTTCATTGAGGCATATTTTGTTTTATACACAACTTTCTTTTATACGGTGTATAAACCCCTTTGACTTTTAAGTTTATCCAAAAGGAATATTTTTTATATGAAGAGTTTTACTAAACGACAAAAGGGAGTGTTTTTGTCGTACTTTTGCGGCGACAATGACTTCTCCACCACCATGACCATTATTTGGCTTTCGGCGTCCTCTACAAGCCATACCTTTTTTTAAATGAAAAATAAATACCATGTTTTAATTTTCTTTTATTTTGGTATTGAAAATGGTTTTCATAATGTTTTTATTATATCAATGTGTTGTATTGATATTTTGTGATCGAAATGTGGAAATGTTATGTTTCCTTTATGCATGTTTTATGTGATACGATTATGTTGTCTTTCTTGGGAATTGTTATGAAGACGGGTGGTTCTGTGATAAACTAAGGGCGGGTGAGCCCGATATAGCTCTCCAATGCATTGGGTAATGCGAAGGAGTTAGACGTTAAAGGTTTTCTGAAGAGATTTAGGGAATATACTTTGATGGGTATTCCAAACGTAACTAAGAGGATTACTACCTACGTATGAATGTTATGAATGCCTCAAGTTACCTTTATGTCTTAAGATTTCTATGATTTATTCATGATTTGATGACGTATGTTAAAGTGCTTATGTTTTATGGGTAATGTATGATTTTATTCTTTTTTATATATGAACTCATGTTTCCTTTCAATATTTTTATAACCCTTACAAAGATTTTTATGCTCATCCCATGTTTTTGAAATGTTTTTATATGTCAAGGGAATGGTACATGATATGATGATAGTGTCAAGGAAGTGTTAAGAAAGAATCCATGTTTTATTTTAAATATGTTTCTGCTGATGCGAAAAAGGAATATTATCTTTTATGTAACCACTTTGTTTAAATGTGCAATGTAATGCATGTTTTATGATCTAATTCTCTAAAACTCTAAACCTGAAAAGATCCTCAATGTGTAATCTTGTAATAACTCAAGATTAAGTAAGGTTTGAGGCTGGGGCCTTATAGTTGGTATCATAGGTCGGTTTAGATAACTTTAGGAGTTATAATTTTATTTAATTATTATCGAAAACATATTTTTTTATGATATGATTGAAATGATATAGAATTTGAAGATTACCATGTTGCTTTATCTAAGACATGTTTGTTCAGAATGGTTTTCTACAGGGGAAACAGGGAAACAGTGCTAAGAAGGCAAACAGAAGGAAATGACCTTCCGAATTAGCATCTTGAGATGGTCGGAATTGGAACTGAACAGTTTGTTGCAGTAATGGTGCAATTGACTCAAGCGATAAATGGCGGTGGTATCCATGCACGAGATCATCCAGATCAATTGCAGAGGAACATGTCAGTGGTGGAACATTTCATGAGGCAACATTCGCCATCATTTAGAGGATCATCTGACCCTGTGCTAGCTGAAGGGTGGATTAAAGCACTGGAGAATATTTTTGATTTCATGGGGTGTTCATATAATCAAAAGGTTAGTCTTTCTATTTACAGTTTGGAGCGTGAAGTAGATCAGTGGTGGTCGATGGATAAAAATATCAGGGACGCTGATGATATTGATGCTCTCGACTGGGATGAATTCAAAGGTATGTTTCTTGAGAAGTATTTTACTAAGGCTGTTCGACTTAGGATGGAAAAAAAATTCCTCGAATTGAGGCAAGAGGAAGACTCAGTGGCTTCCTATGAAGAAAGGTTCACTCGATTGGCAAGTTATGATCCAAATTTTATCCGAGAACATGATAGTAAAATCAATCGTTTTTACTCAGGATTAAATCCAAAATATCGAAAGTAATTGGATTCTCGTGAGTTTAAAAGTTATGAAAATCTTGTTCGATGTGCTGAGAAGGTAGAATAGGAGTTTTTTGATGATTAAGTGTTCTATAACAACCAGTAGAAGAAGATACCAAGGTGGTAGGAGAAAGTAAAGAATTATTCAAAAAGGTCTGACGGTAAGAATACTAAGTTTCTAGTTTGTGATAAATGTGGTAAAAGGCATGCTGGGGAATGTCTTCTGAATTCTGGAAAGTGCTGCCAATGTGGTAAGATGGGACATAAGGCTCGTGATTCCACTAAGAAAGATCAGGGTGATGGTAAGACCAAATTTGATTTACAGTTAGTGAAATGTTTTAAGTGAAATGAGATGGGTCAGTATGCAAACGAGTGTCCGACAAAGAGATTGAGTGATGGGAAGCAGTTAGACTACAAGCAGAAAGGGGTGGTGAAATCCTTTGCAACTACTTCAGCAGATGTCAGGCGATCAAATGAAGTTGTATCAGGTACTTTGTTTGTTTTTTCAGATTATGCTAGTGTGTTGTTTGATTCGGGGTCTACACATTCTTTCATCTCTGAAACCTTTTCTAGTAAAATGGGAATACCATCTCAAGAAATGACTCCTGAACTTGTGGTAAAAAAAGGATTAGTCTCTGAAAGTTGCTAATATTCATTTACAATATCTTTATATTCATTGTTCCAAAGTCCGTAAACATTTTTTAGTGCATTACATAAATAGAACTTCATTTCTCATCTTAAATGCAATTCATGCTTAAAATGAAAATTTGGGCCCAATCATTCAATTTTTTGTGGACAAAATTATATTCATTTTATGAATTTGAAATTTTGGGATATGATTTATAAATTTGTTTGGAACATTTTATTTTTTAGGTCTGATGGATGAATCCCAAGGGAAGATGGAGAATTTTGCACCTGAATGCAGAAATTTGCTGGAGAAAGCATAATGGGCCTAAGGCCCATCAAACAAATGTGAGGCCCACAAACCAAGCCCAATGAAGCTCAATTTTTACAGTATAAATATAAAAATATATGAATCATTTTATTCAACTATGGTTAGAGCTAATTCAGAATATTTCAATGAGATACAAGGGGATGAAGTTTAGAATTAAAAGGGCAGGCCATAGCAGAATTCTCATAAAAATATCCCACCATTTTGAACATAACTCCAAAACGAATAAACCCAATCACCTGAAATTTTGAGAGATTCTAGAAGACACATGTACTAAGATATTTTCTATTTATAACACCTTCATTTTCTGCTGTAATAAGTGTCAAACGCACACGTCAAAATGAAGGATGAATCTTGCCGGTTTTGTGGTCAACTTTGTAATGTTAATTTCCTTTTGATTCTTCACCCTCCTTTTGACTCTCTTAATTGTTGGGAGGTGAATTTATTGTTGGGGGTAGACCTAAGGCTCTTAATATTCCTATATAAGGAGCTGTTGGTGAAGGGAATAATCATCTAACTTTTTTCATTGAATCCATGTTTTTTCCTTTCAATTGTAATTTTCCGCTTTCGTTTTGTAATGACATCGTCAATTTCTCTAATGTAAGTTTTTCATTCACGTTCAATATTTTAATAAAATTTATTCTTCTTAATTTTTTATTTTCCTTTTCTTCACACGTTGATACCATTGAATCATGGTGTGAAATTATTCACACCAGCACTAGTGATTTCAATCACACAGTGGTGGAGTGTTTGTTCTTTTAATAATTTTCTTCTTATTCAATTCCACCCCCATAAGTCTACATCCTGCTTCCATTCATAGAATAGAATAAATGGATGGATATCCTCTTAAGGGTTGATCCTAGGGAGTATCAAGGTCAGGGATTTAATGTTACTTCATGTACTTAATATTTAAATCTATTTGTTATTTTAGGATTTCCATTTGATGAGTTACATTCTTTCTCATCTTTTCCAACTTTAACAATGACACATTTTGACTGCTAGTACGATCTATTTCCTTCGAGTTCTCATTAAAGTGATCCTCAAAGTGAATTGGTTATTGGCCTTGGAATTGTGTAGGGATTAATTTGGTGAATGATTTGGATGAATTATCTAATTGTTTGGATATGTCTTGAATTAATGACATGAAATTTTATAAGAAAATAAATTCATCTAATCCACCCTAATAAAAACCATAAGATCAACCCACCATAAATAATTGTTTAGTTCACATCATTTTTTATTATATGTTATTTAAATTATATATTTAGTTCTCCAATTAAAATCTACCTCAAAGTTGTCCACTTCATAGCCAATCCATCAACAAATCATAGTGTCTCAAGGTTTATTCTTCGGTCCCTATGGATTCGATCCCTACTTGTACTTCAATGACCACTTTTACCAATTGGGTAAATTTAGGCGCAACCAAATTTTGGTTCCATTTCCGGGGACCCAAGTAAGTACCTTAGACCATCGTCTTCTTTTCTCACCCCAAATTCTCTATTATCACCCTTATTTCTCTTTTCTTTTCCCCTTTCTGTTTTCGTGTGTCCAAAAAAAATCCAAATACAAATTTCATTTAAATCCAATGGAGTATCATCAACAATTTAGTTCATAAACATGGGATAGAATAAAATAGAAAATCAACAATGGGAATCCCCTGACATAGAAAATTACTTTGATCAACACTTGAATTATTACACCACACCAAATGAGATGCACAATCAATGGGATGCTGATTGTTTAAAAGATCAATTTCCATACCTCTCGAGGATGATTGAAGAGATAAAACATAACGAAATACATGATGTCCCAACATCTATAAATACTAATTTTGAAAAAATTCTTGAACATTTGTATCAAAAAATGGTTATAATTAATTCAGAAGTTTCAAATTTGAGATTAGAAGTAAAGAGCATTAAGACTTTGGAGGAACCCGTTCCCACTGAAGATGTCCTTTCCACATCAATGATAGACAAATCCTTTATCCCAAATACCATTAATGAATTTAAAAAAGAACTAAAATTTGGATATGTGATAACTGAATAAGTTCATGGAAATGTTGATGGGTATTTAAATCAGGAAGAAATTATTTTTTTGGATTCACAAATGGAAAATTTGTCTTCATGGATTGTGTATCCAGAATATTGCTCCAATAATGATTTGTTAGAATCACCTATCATTGAACCATTAGGAGAGATAACAAATATTGAGTGTATACCCACTCCTGAAATTCAACCGGGCAATATTCAGAAGGAATCACAATTTCAAAACGAACAGATTATTTCTAAAGAAGAAATTTATTTTTCAAATTTCCAATCTCTTTTAGGAAAATTAAATCAACCCAACCTCAAAATTATGAACCTTTCGTCCCCACTAAATTATTCCTTTATAGGGTACAAATAAGACCTTTCAGTTTTCATTCATCTATATCATGAAATCAATAATGTAGGAATGATCCTTGGTGTCTTAGGAAAGACTATAGAAACAACTCGATCAACCATTTTAGATAATCCTTGGATTTTACCAATCATTGTAGAAAATATGATTTCATACGAAACAAATTTCAAAAAAAACAATCAATCTCAATCTTGATGAAGTAGAGAAAGATGGGTTGATTAAAATTTTGAAAGTTGGAATTGGATAAGTTGGGGGGTTCAAGTCATGGTTACGATGTTAAAAAAAAGCGCTGCATGGGAGGAAACCCATGGTTTTCATGTTTCTAATAATTTTGAATCATTTTCTTTTTAATATAATAAATTACCATAGACTGTTGACATGTTCTTCTTTTATGATTAAGGATGGGTATGAAAGGGGAGCGCCATATTCATCCATGTCACGTGGCATGATCTCTGAGTAATACCTTACCTGGAAATCTAAAAAGAAGTCAATGTATCATCAGTTTATTTTGATTTTTTTATTTTTATAGGTTAAAAAAAGGACATGTCATAAGTCATAAGGAAAATCCATTCACCACCATCCAAGCCACTGAGACTCAAATCCAGGATTGAAGGGAGACTATGGCATGCGCTATAATTATCAACCACCAGGTGACTTCATTGCATGATTATCATTTTAAATTTCTTCTTTGAACTCCTCTCCTACCCCCCTTCTAACTTTTCTTTTCATTAATTACTGGGGACAATGCTATTTTATTTTGGGGGGAGGTGAAATAAAAAATGATATTTTTTCAATAAGAACATGCATAGAAATAAAAAATTCCATTAACCTTGAACATGATAACACACTTTTCAAACTCTGAAATTGGATATCGAAAAATTTGGATGCCTTGATTCTGATTTTAATGCAAGTTTAAGTTCATGAGCATAGTTTTTGGAAGGTGGGGTTGTCTAATTTGATTTTCAAAGTTTACATTTTCATCCTCTTAATAAAAATGCCACAATTCACGTCTACTAGATCATTGGTGTAAATTTGAGTTCTTGGGTCTCTTTTATTATAGAATTGGGTTCTGGGGTCACTTTTAGTTTAATTTGAGTATCTAAAAAAACAAAAACAAAAAAACAAAAAAAAATTGAAAAAAAATAATGGCCACATAGAGCAATGTTTTGTCCAAATGCGTGGCGTCCGACACTTGGGGATAGTGACTCCATAGTTTTCTTTCCTAGAGTTAGGATTTATATCTCTATTGTAGAGAATGGAATTGAAAATATGTGTGGCGTCCGACACTTGGGGATCGCAACTCCATAGTTGTCTTTCCCAGAGTTAGTTTTTTCATATCTATTGTGGTTAAAAAGACAAAAAAAAAACAAAAACAAATTGGATACTCATCTTAAGGTTTAATGTGATTCCCACCCAACACTTACATTTTTTCCCCTTGAACAATAAAATGGGCCCCATATATTTTGTGATGCACAACACTTTGTCATGCTTAATTGGAATTGGATGAAATGTGGCGATAAATTTGAATAAAAGAATGGGCTTGGGCTTGAGATATTCTTATGGACCTAGCCTGTTTTAAATGATTTTGATAGGTTTCATAATTTTTTTGGTATGGGGTCTTTGGGTGATCAATGTGTATTAAAATGTTTTTGGAAAAGCAGATTTGAATTTCATATTTGTAATTTATTTTGCTCGGGACTAGAAAAACTCAAGTTGGGGGGTGTGATTAGTCACTAAAAGTGGCTAATATTAATTGTTAATATATTTATATTCATTGTTCCAAAGTCCATAAACATTGTTTTTAGTGCATTACATAAATAGAACTTCATTTCTCTCTTTAATGCAATTCATGTTTAAAATGAAAATTTGGGCCCAATCATTCAATTGTTTGTGTACAACATTATATTAATTTTATGAATTTGAACTTTTGGGATATTATTTATCACTTTGTTTATAACATTTTATCTTTTAGGTCCGATGGATGAATCCGAATGGAAGATGGAGAATTTTGCACCTGAATACAGAAATTTGCTGGGGAAAGCATAATGGGCTTAATGCCCATCAAACAAATGTGGGGCCCACAAACCAAGACCAATGAAGCTAAATTTTTTCAGTGGAACGAGAAAAATATATGAATCATTTTATTCAACTGTGGTCAGAGCTAATTCAGAATATTTCAATGAGATACAAGGAGATGAAGTATAGAATTAAAATAGTGGGCCATAGCAGAATTCTCATAAAAACAGCCCACCATTTTGAACATAACTCCAAAACGGATAAACCAAATCACATGAAATTTGTAGAGATTATATAAGACACATGGAAGAAGATAGATTCTATTTATAACACCTTCAGGTTCTGCTGTATGAAGTGTCAAACGCACACGTCAAAATGGAGGATGAATCTGGCTGGTTTTGTGGTCAACTTTGTAACATTAATTTCCTTTTGATTCTTCACCCTCCTTTTGACTCTCTTAATTGTTGGGAGGTGAATTTAATTTTTGGGGTGGAACTAATGCTCATAATATGCCTATATAAGGAGCTGGTGTTGAAGGGAATAATCATCTAACATTTTTCTTTGAATCCATGTTTTTTCCTTTCAATTGTAATTTCCCGCTTTTGTTTTGTAATTGCATCGTCAATTTCTCTAATGTAAGTTTTTTCATTCACGTTTAGTTTTTTAATAAAATTTATTCTTCTTCATTTTTTATTTTCCTTTTCTTCACACTTTGATACCATTGAATCAAGGTGTGAAATTATTCACACCAGCACTTGTGATTTCAATCACACAACGATGGAGTGTTCGTTATTTTAATAATTTTCTTCTTATTCAATTACACCCTCATAAGTCTACATCCTTCTTCCATTGGTAGAATAGCCTCAATGGAGGGATAACCTCTTAAGGTTTTATCCAAGGGAGTAGCAAGGTCATGGATTGAATGTTATTTCATGCACTTAATATTTAAATCTGTTCTTTATTTTAGGATTTCCATTTGATTAATTACATTCTCTCATCTTTGCCAACTTTAACAATGACACATTTTGAGTGCAAGTACAATCTATTTCCTTTGAGTGATCATTAAAGTGATCCTCAAAGTTAATTGGTTATCGGCCTTGGAATTGTGTAGGGATTAAATTGGTGAATGATTTGGAAGAATTATCTAATATTTTGGATATGTCTTGAATTAATGACATGAAATTTTATAAGAAAATAAATTCATTCAATCCACCCCAAGCAAAACCCTAAGATCAACCCACCATCAATAATTTTTTAGTTCACATAATTTTTTATTATATGTTATTGAAAGTATATCTTTAGTTCTCCAATTAAATTCTACCTCAAAGTTGGCCACTTCATAGCCAATCCATCAAAAAATCATAGTGTCTCAAGGTTTCTTCTTCGGTCCCTCTGGATTCGATCCCTACATGTATTTCAACGACCACTTTTACCAGTAGGGTAAATTTGGGCGCAACCAAAACACCTGGGGGAAATTTTGAGCCAAAAATAATTTATAAGAATATTATTATCCTTATCCGTGGAAAGAACCTACTTGAAAACCTTATCGTTTTACCTCTAGTAGAGTTTGATGTTATCCTAGGTATGGATTGACTCTCTATTTACCATGCTAAGATTGACTATAGAGCTAAAGAAGTTTCTTTTCAGAAAGACTTTCAGTTTGCGTACAAGAATGAACCCTTACTGTTGATAACATATCAAGAGGTTGAGAAACATGTAAAAGATGGAAATGAATGTTACCTTTCACACATCGTTGAAAATAAAGGAACTATTCAGATTAATGATGCGCCAGTGGTAAATGAGTATCGTGATGTTTTTCTTGATGAGTTTCCTGGAATAATACCAGATTGGGAAGTTGTATTTACTATTGACTTAGTTCATGATGCTAATCCAATTTCAAAACCCCCTTATCGAATGGCTCAAATTGAACTTTTATAGTTGAAGGAGCAATTGCAAGATTTATTAGAGATAGGTTTCATTCGACCTAGAACATCACCATGGGGTGCTTCTGTTTTATTTGCTAAAAAGAAAGATGGTTCTATGAGACTTTGCATTGATTATAGAGCCTGGAATAACATCACTGTTAAGAACAAATATCCTTTGCCTCATATTGATGATTAGTTTGATCAGCTCAGGGAGCTCAATTTTTTTCAAATATTGACCTGAGATCGGGGTACCATAAGTTGAAGGTAAAGGAAGCAGATATTCCGAAGACCACGTTTCATAAAATATATGACCATTATGAATTTTTAGTAATGCCTTTTGGGCTAACCAATGCACCTGATCTATTCATGGACTTAATGAATATAATTTTCCATGAGTTCTTGGATAAGTTGGTGGTGGTTTTCATTGATGTTATTTTGGTGTTTTCTAAAAGTAAAGAGGAGCAAGAAAGAAAATTAAGGGTTATTTTGGAAACCTTAAAAGAAAATATATTGTATGGGATATTTAGCAAGTGTGAGTTTTGGTTGCAACAAATTTCATTCCATGGTCACATTGTTTCTAAAGATGAGATAACTGTTGATTCGGTAAAAACAAAGGTTCTTGAAGAATGGCCAAGACCCACAAATGTTACTGATATTTGTAGCTTCCTTGGTTTGGCAGGATATTACCAAAGGTTTGTTAGAAATTTTTCACGGTTATCTAGTCCAATGACTAAGATAACTCGGAAGGGTGTTAAGTTTATCTGGACAAAAGAATGTGATGATTGTTTTCAGGAATTGAAAAAAAGATCGGTGAATGCTCCAGTTTTGGAACTACCTTCCAGGAATGGTGAGTTTGTTATCTACAGTGATGCTTCATTGAAAGGACTTGGTTGTGTCCTAATGCAGAATTATCAGGTAATTGCTTATGCTTCATGTCAGTTGAAAACTCATGAGGTAAATTACCCTACACATGATTTGGAATTAGCTGCTTTTGTTTTCGTTTTAAAAATTTGGAGGCATCATTTGTATGGATTAAAGTGTGAAATATATACTGATCAAAAAATTTTAAAGTATATATTCACTAAAAAATAATTGAACATGAGACAAAGGATATGGCTAGAATTAATCAAGGATTATGATTGTAAAATTCATTACCATCCGGGAAAAGCAAATAAAGTGGCTAATGCTTTGAGTTGAAAAAGTAATTCTTCATTAACAATGTTGTGTTTGGAACATGATCCTTTGGTTAAGGATTTGATGAAATTTGGCATAGAAGTTTTTGGTGCACGATGTTCTTCTGTTTTGTTTTAGGTATTAGTGGAATCTTCTCTATCAGACAGATCCAAGCAAGCACAGAAGCAAGACAGTGAGTTGCCGAAAAAGGTAGAGCTGGTTCAGAAGGGTAAGTTGCCTGAATTAAACATTGATAATGATTCTGTTTTGAGATTTGGGAAGAGATTGTGTGTGCCCTCTGATTCACAATTGAAGAGAGAGTTGTTATGTGAAGCTCATAGTTCTCCTTTTTCAGTTCATCCTAGTAGTACTAAGATGTATATAGATCTGTGGGAGTATTACTGGTGGGAAGGAATGAAAAGAGATATTTCTGATTTTACTGTGAAGTGTTTGACTTGTCAGCAGGTTAAAGCAGAGTGGCAGTTACCTAAAGGGATGATTCAGCATTTACCAGTTCCAGAGTGGAAATGGGAAAATATATACATGGACTTCATTGTGGGATTGCCGAAGACACCTTGAGGTAATAATGCAATCTGGGTTATTGTTGATCGCATGACTAAATCTGCTCATTTCCTTGCTATACGAGATACTTTTTACCTAGATCAACTTTCTTGATTGTATCTTAAAGAGATTTTCAGGTTTCATGGAGTTCCCCTATACATTGTATCTGATTTTGATCCCAGGTTTACTTCTAACTTTTGGAAAGGCCTTCAAAAGTCGTTGGGTACTGAATTAAATTTTAGTACAGCATTTCATCCTCAATCAGATGGGCAGTCTGAACTAACGATCTAGAATTTAGAGGATATGCTATGTGCTTGTTCGATGGATTATCAGGGAAGTTGGGACCAACATCTTTTTTGGTTGTGTTTTCTTATAATAACAGTTTTCATTCCAGTATACAGATGGCACCATTTGAGGTGTTATATGGGAAGCAGTGTCGAACTCCAGCTTTCTGGGATGAATTGGGTGAAAGGAAGCTGATGGGACCAGAATTGGTAGAAGAGTTAGCAAAAAAAGTTTAGCTGATACAGAAACACATGAGAACAGCTCAGAGCAGGCCGAAGAGTTATGCGGACAATAAAAGGAAGGATCTCTCTTTTGAGGTAGGTGATCATGTTTTTCTCAAAGTATCACCCTGGAAAAGTGTGATGCGATTTGTTAAGAAAGGAAAGCTGAGTGCAAGGTTAATTGGTGAATATGAAATTCTGGAGAGAGTTGGATCAGTTTCATACCGAGTGGCTTTACCTATGAGTTTATCTCACGTACACAATGTTTTTCATGTTTCGATGTTGAGGAAGTATATTCCAGATCCATCTCATGTTTTGAGTCTAGAGGTAGTTCAGTTGGAAGAGAAACTATCATATGAGGAACAAACGGTCCAGATTCTTGACCACATGGAGAAAGTGTTGCAGAATAAGGTGATTCACTAGGTAAAGGTTTTGTGGAAAAACCATATGGTTGAAGAGGCAACATGGGAATCTGAAAATGCTATGAGGGATAAATACCCCCACTTATTCCTTAAGTAAATAAATTACGAGGACACAATATTCTAAAGGGGGAAGGATGTAACATCCCAAGTAAGTAATGAATAATAGATATTTTTATCTATGTCTATTTATGAATTAGATAGTTTTTAGAGGCATAAATTGAGAATAAATCCAATCATAAGCATAGAATACACTAATATTTTTAAAAGATTGATTTACTGCTTATTGATGGAAAAACTTTTTTAAATCAAAATTTTGACAATTTTATAAGCTCTATTTGTCAAAATAAACTTATTCTTTATGATAGAGATATTTAAATTTTCTTTGGGTAAATTTTTGGTATTTTTCAGATAATGTTCATTTTTTAATGAATAGTGTAAAATGTTGTATTTTAATTCAAAAACACTTTTTAATATAATTTATTTACATGATTATATTATCTTTTGGGTTGGTTTTAAAGTGAAATTAGAATATATTATTAACATTTAATCCAAGAGTGGTCGTTGGAATTAATTTCACTTTGAAATTGGACTTAAACTAGTGTCAATATTTTGATATATATTGTTTCAAAAAAATATGGTATTTGTTCTGACGGCGGGAATTAATTATTAAATTAATTATTGTAACTTATATGTTTCTAATTATTTAAAATAGACATCATTTTCGAATTTGTAATATCAAATATATCTTAGGGTGAAGATTTGGTATTTTTTTGAAAAACTTCAATTCTTGATGAATAGTGAAACCACTAAGTGGTACTTAAAAAAACTGATTTTTCATTTAAATGAAATTTTACCACCTCTGTGTTTTGAAATTTAAAAATCCAACATACATGGTTGTCATTAGGAATTAAAATGTGGTTCAATGGGATTAAAATAATTTTTTGGTGAATAGTAACTTTTAAGTTTTTAATCGCGATTAGAGGTAATTAGTGTAATTTAAGGTAAAAATAATGTTTTAATAATATGAAATGACCTTGAATCATGTCCTAACCTTATTGGATGTGTCATTTCCGACCAAAAAAATCCATGGGTCAACTTGGGGACCCCATGAAGACACTTTGGAATGAAAATGACATTAATATCTTTTTATTGAATGCTAAAGTAAAAATGTCACAAACATGAGCTGTTTTACTAAAACAATTTTTAAATGAGGTTATACAAGTCATATTTTTGACTATAAATACTCATTAGGAATATACAAAGATCTAATACATCATGATATTTTTTTTATAATTTTTAGACATTATATAAATTAAATTATTTATGACATAATGATGATGCAGCAATTACCTCATTATTTAACGATTTAAATAAAATGAAACGATAATGTAAAATATAAGACCTACACATGTAAAAAATCTATTGGATGAGTATATTTAGAACTACTATACCCTTATCCTTTAAATATATAATTTTTGGACCTTTAAAATCCGAAAATCAGTTTATAATAAAGTAACCTTTTATAACATTCCAAGAGTTCCCCTCCTCTCCTCTTAAAAAAGGACCCCACCTCTACCTCCTTACCCACACCTCTCAAGCCTTTGGATCGGCCAACCCCAGCTCATTTTGTCTCTCCACATCCCTATATTACTCCTTGAAGCCTATATTTGGGTAGAAGTCTTCCCAAGGAAGCCTTTGAGCTCAAATAAAAAAGAGTTACCCGATTTAAAGGTAGTGTCTTCTCCTGTGTTCTTATGTTTTATTTTGCTTCTCCAACCCCCTAAACTCTTTTTATTCATTTATTTTGTAATAAAACCAGTATCTTTCATATACTAGGATGTTGTTATGATAAGGATTCAAGCTACACTTACACACACGTACATCTAATGGTTAAAGAACATACTGTTTCCGTGGATGGTGAATTTCTGCCTCACAAAACGGTGATTGTTCAATATTCTTTTGACACCTTCAAAGGTGGACATTAAGATGACACTATATTTAAATATGATATATAATATTTTTATCTTTTTACTTAATCTTCTGTATTTTTTATTTATGGAATAGCTTTATGTCTTCCATTACGGGTATACGCGATATCTTCATTTTAGGAAGTGCGGACTACCGCCCTCTCAAAGTGATTTGATTCGTTAATACCATATGTTGTACGTATAAAGGATATATTTAATGATATTATATACGATAACAAACTAGAATTAAAATACTATTATGTATCATTATTTTTTAATTCCATTAAATATGAAATAGAAATGGAAGTAGCGTTCATGCGTACGTACGGCTTACCGTCTCCATGAACTGTGCATTACATTTCCTACCTCTAAATGTTATGTAATATTATAAATGCATGCATATACTAGATATATATGATATATATTATATCTACATCATGAATAAAATTCATTATATAATGGATATTTTACCACATGAACAACTTGTAATTATAAAGAGTTTATTTTTGACTCAAGTACCAATGATTGTTAAAACGACCGTTATTTACTTAAATAATAACATAGTGGTCATGACATGGTAATAAGTGATATAAAAGGAATAATTAACTTGAAAATGGTTTTTAAGAAAGTATAAATTAACTCATGTTTATTATTCAGGAGATTAAAGAATGATCGAGTCAAGTCGAACCTGAGGTAAGGGACATCCTCTCAATCTCCTTTCATTGAGGCATATTTTATTTTATACACAACTTTGTTTTATACGGTGTATAAACCCCTTTGACTTTTACATTTATCCAAAAAGAATCTTTTTTATATGAAGCGTTTTACTAAATGACAAAAGGGAATGTTTTTGTCGTACGTATGCAGTGACAACGACTTATCCGCCGTCGTGACCATTATTTGAGTTTCAACATCCTCTACAAGCCCTACCTTTTTTTAAAGGACAAATTTATACCTTGTTTTAATTTTCATTTATTTTGGTATTGAAAATGGTTTTCATAATGTTTTTATTATATCAATGTGCTGTATTGATATACTGTGATCGAAATGTGAAAAAATGTTATGTTTCCTTTGTGCATGTTTTATGTGATACAATTATGTTATGGTTCTTGGGAATTGTTATGAAGATGGGTGGTTCCATGATAAAATAAGGAAGGTGATCCCGATATAGCTCTCCAATGCATTGGGTAATGTAAAGGAGTTAAACGTTAAGGTTTCTACGAAGAGATTTAGGGAATATACTATGATGGGTATTCAAAACGTAACGAAGAGGGTTACTCCCTACGTAAGAATGTTACTACTGCCTCAAGTTACCTTTATGTCTTATGATTTCTATGATTTATTCATGATTTGATGAGGTATGTTAAAGTTCTTATGTTTTATGGGTAATGTATGATTTCATTCTTATGTATATATGAACTCATGTTTCCTTTCCATATTATTATAACCCTTACTGAGCTTTTTATGCTCATCCCATGTTTTTGAAATGTTTTTCACAAGTCAAGGGAATGGTACATGATATGATGATAGTGTCAAGGAAGTGTCAAGAAATTATCCATGTTTTATTTTAAATATGTTTCCGCGGATGGGAAAAATAATATTATCTTTTATTTAACCACTTTGTTTAAATGTGGAATGTAATACAAGTTTTATGATATAATTCTCTAAAAATCTAGACCTGAAAAGATCCTAATTGTGTAATCTTGTAATAACTCAAGATTAAGTAAGGTTTAAGGCTGGGTCCTTATAGTAATAAAGGTCAAATATAATGTTAGTATAAAATTGTAGTTCAATGTAAAAAGGGTATATCAAATTGGGACCTCAATTGTACTTTAAATATTCCATGAACTCTAATACATTTGAAAAAGAAACAAATTTAGATAAAAAATGTCCCATGAATCTAAATAAAAAAATAAATGTAAAGGAGATGTAAAAAAGGTTTAAAAACCTATTAGGTTGGGATGGATTTTCAATTTGAATATCACTAGTTGACAAGATTTTGAAAATTAATCAGACTTCCTCAAATGAAAAAAAAATTAAATTAGGAAACAAAAATCCACTCAACAGTCATTTAAATCCTAAATAATTCAAATAAATCTATTTGTAAAAATCACTGATATTTTTTGGATTTTCTATATTATTCTATTTAACATTAGGCTAATTTAAACAAACCAAAATAAAATTAAGAAAAGTATGATGAATGTATAGAAAACATGTAAAAAATGGAATGACCTAGAGAATTCCTAAAAAAAGTATATATAACTCCCCTGCAATTATTATATTTACCACAAAATATTTTTTTCAATTAGTTTAATGATTTTTATGCAGAATTTTAATTGGGAATCAAAAAAATTAATGAAATGGAAAGACACATTTTGATTTATTTTTCTTTGGAAGCCTTGAGTTAAGTTTATAGATGATACCAATCTAATACTACATGAAATAAAGGAGAAAACATAACAAAAAATAGAAAAAGAAAGGGAAAGGTGAAATAAAGGGGATAATTCTTGGTTTAGACCCCCAACTGGGTGCCAGGTTTTTAGTTCTCCTTTTTAGAATGTTGCATTGGATTGTCCCAATCATAAGGTGGGTGTGATTTCTTTGAGATTAACCATACATTTGTTTTTGATTGATATACATGAGAATGAATTGATATTAGAGAACCCCAAAGAAGATAATAAAATTATCAACCCCCTATAAATAAGAAATAGATAATTTCAGGTATATAGTGGGATCCAAAAGAAGATATGGGTACTCTCTATTAACATTTGAGGTGTCCTCATCCATATGGTATGTAAGTTGATATAGAGGATGCTTTCACACTACAAAAAGCTTATCCATATATTATTATTATTCATTCACCACCAATTGGGTGGTCTCTTTCTTAAAATCATATACCTTTGCGGTGTTTGAAATTCTATTATGAGAGAAGTGAGAAAAAAATTCAACTTAAATAAGATTAAAACATTAATATTCAATAATGAAATATTCCCTTACCTGTAAGTTAGCTATGTTATTTGTCTATTCTGGAAGGACCATTTGAAACTAAATATCAGTAAGTGATTATTCACCATAATATTACAAATATATAGAGAGTTATCTAGGTGATTATTTTTCATTATCATTCATGGGAATATTATATTTTAGGTTATTGTAAACAAATTTATTCAAGGGTTTGTCCAAAACATATTCATTTTCCATTTGTGCATCATCTTGAATGTGTTCTTTAGGGTCATAATCTTGAAATAGTTTAGTGTGGGATGATGTTAGTAATTCTTTTAGTAGATCCTTCTCAAATGCCTTAGTTTCTTTAACAAAAATAGTTATTGGAGAAATATATTCCACCATTCATTCTAGTTTTGGTCTCTCTTCATGTTTAGTTTCCCCAATAGTGTGAAAATATATTATTCTTCCATATAAATTAGTCTCTTTACTTTTTTATGTATTCAGTAAGTTATTTCATCAGGTATTCAATATAAGTTTTTAATTATTCTTCTAAATGTGATAGCTTTGTCCATGAATAATTATTTTAATTGAAATACATCATGAATAATGAATATTTTTTTTATCATTCATCATTATGATTTTTTTGTGTTTTTCATGAAAAAAGTGTGTGAAATTATTGTGACTCTATAAAAATGGTTCCAAATTTATGTTCATGGTTTTTTGTGGATTCCTAGTTAATATTTTATTCACTTAAGCATGAAATATAGTTCATTCCTAGAGTCGGTCTCACGGAGTCAACTTGTTGAGAGCTGAAATTCTATTATCACTAATTATATTATATCTAATATAATACTAAATAATATAAATATTTAATGTTTTAATGATGTATGTAATATTAATATATATTTTTATATTTAAAAATAATGTAATTCCAATAGAATGAATGTAGGATAAATGATGTTAAAGTAAATGGAGATCCTTTAGGAGAACATCTAGAGTGAACATTAATCATCTTATTATTAATTTAAAATTTACCTAATGAACACACTCCATCGTTTGTTTTAATTTTCTGCTATAACTATGTTTCAAATATATTTTATACACAATGATCTTAGAGAGACCGCACATTTACCTCCTCATTCAACGAATAATTCTTTTGAAGATAATGCTCAACCCGAAGTAGCAGGTAGAGATATAAAGTAACCTCACCCACTAAGATCCCCATCAGCTTAACTCTATGAAAATAATAAAAATTAATAATGAACTTTTAAATCCATGTTTTCTTGCCCAGATTACTCCACCAATTACTTCCTTCAGTTAGCTATTCATGATCGAGAGCATAAGATTTCACAGTTTAAAAGAAAAGGTAAAGAGAAAATAAATGAGAAATATAATAATTGAGAAATAATAACACTATAACTAGAACATAAAATGAAATTAAATAATGAAAATAAATTAAAAAATGAGGCTAAAATACCATATAACTTTTTCCAAATCATCACTGTAGTGGCTGATCCCTTTAATGTTATGGAAATTCAAATTTATTGGGAGAGGGGTACCTCATTTTCACTACAAAATATTCATTTGAATGATTTTGAATTTAAGAAAAATTAAATGTTAAAATTTTGAAATGGTTTGTTATTTATAGTTTCAACCCTATTTCCTTCAGGTTATCACGTTATATTTATCTTCATTGACCACATGTGTAGATATTTATATCTTATTTACTTTGTAAAATTAATCTAGCAAGAGTGAATCTTCATACTACACATACCATGTTTACTATGCATTTATGGGCCTGATATCTTTAAAATAAAGTGGGTCTATATTTTCAGAAATTATTCCTCCAGATGTTCTCTTTATACATAAATAATTTAATATCCATTTGGAAATTACATTGTGATATATAGTTCTATCTTAAAAAATATGCATATCTATATATTGATTTCATGGCCTGGCATGGAAGCTTCTTTCGGGCCTCTAAATGTTGGATTTTGATTATCTTCCCTATGCATTAAATGAATCTAACCATGTAAAGAATCCAATAGAAAATTAATTAGAAATTTTAATTTATTTTTAAAAAAGTTATGCAAAAAATATTGAATAAAATTAAAATTATTAAAATCTAAAATTACGATACTTTTCCAATATTGCTCAAAATGCCTCTGAAACCCCAAAATGTGACAATTTCCGTTAAAATAAAAATTCGATGGGATTAAAAATATTTAAATTAAATATAATTTTGTATAAAATATTTTTTGATTTAGCTATTTATTGTGGAGACTCATAGGAATTTTATCAAACATCTAATGGTGCACACCATTGATAATTTCCAGTGGGGAAAATTATCAGAATGGGAGTTGAATCTAGGAAATGAAGTTTTGTATGTTTTATTGGAAATTCTAGTCATTATATCTATGTATTGTTCTTTAAAATTTTATATTATAATTAATTGATGTTGTGAATCATGTACTTTTCAATGTGGATAAAAACTATGATGACGTATGTTCTTGGGGAATTAGGATATTTTGGGTGCCTCAAGAGTAATATTTCACTAATGGATTATGTGAGAAAGGATTTTTCCCATATACTCTTTAATGAAATTTGATATCTTATTCCCTTTAATGGAAATTATATATCCTAAATAAATTCAAATCCATGGTGTTATGTAGGCAAGTTGAATTTCTAAAAATGTAAAAGAAAGAATAATCAAGCACATAGGTTGATGTCACCAGTATGCTACCTGATCGATTAGAGATATCATTATAAAATGATTATCTGAAATAGTTAGAATACGTATGTGGATTTATGTTTTTTCAACATTCAATTATTTTTATATGGGTTCCCTTGTGGGTTTTTAGATTCTAACGATGGACTTTAAGATGCTTTACTTAATTTCACTTAGAAATAGGATTGAAGAGTAGCCTAGTAAGTGTATCATGAACATAAAATAAATAATAAAAATATTTATTATTAAAAAATTTGAATAAATATTTTTACCACACATGGTTTTTTAATTATTCATGTATCATTTTTCACAAATTTTACATCACCGGCTATTCGAGGGAATGTCTTATGAGTTAAATATTTAATAAATATTTAATTACTATTTAGTGAATATAATATAAAATTTATTTATTTTTGATAAATATTTTGATATTTATTTATTAAATAAAAATTCATTATTTATGGTCTAATAAATATTATGGAGTAATGTAGAATTGAGTTTGTTGGCTCGGTGAAAAATAATATATACTGAATATTATATGAATTAATAATATTTAATATAATTCACCTGATTTTTGTCTATCAAGAAACAATAAAAACAACAATAATATTTTTATATAAATGGTGTATTGTAGGAATTGATAAAGATAATAAGGGTGGATATGAAATTTTAATTTTCTAACCCTAACAGTATATAAACGAAATTATATTATTTCCTTGGGGTTTCCAATTAATTTATTGTGGCTATCAAAATCAAGGGATAATTCTCTCAAAGGATTAGATAGATCCCAATACAAGATCACCATACAGAAAGGACGAAGATCCTCCTCCACAACAAATATCATGTCTAGAGAGATTAAAGAAAATCCTTCTTCAATCGAATCTCTAGGTGATCAAAGGCAAATAACACAGGCATTATGGTCTATCATGCTAGCCCCTTGATATTCCTATAGTGATGTTTGGAGGTTCATAGAACATGTGTGGATCACCGCTAGGGGGAATATAGTCTTTTTTACTATAATGTAATGATAGTATGATACTACATCCTGGTTCATACATTAAATCATAAATTATTATTTTATTCATTTTCATTGATCAAAGAGTTTAACTTCATATACATCATGGATTATTCATCGATTATGAAAAAATATGAGTTAGGATTACCACACACAATGCTTACACTATGCATATATCCTTGAAGTTGTAGCCAAACATGGTTGCAAAATTATTTACAAATATTTAAAATATTCTGAATGATTTACACATTTATTGTTACATTTCAATTACAATTTTATCATTATTTAATATTATTCAGAATATATACTATTGTCACTCTTTATTACCTAAAATATAACAAAATGTATTAACATAATTAATGAATGAATTTGAGTAACTCATCTAGATTTTCAGAGGATTTTGAATGTTTAACAAAAGAGTACATGCTATATAACCTATTGGTACGTGCTGTATACTAGTGTTCAATTCACCAAGAATTATTTCATAATTAATTTGAGCCATGTTTGTTTATCACACATGGCATGTATTTAACACAATGTGTGATTATCAATCCAACCTAGAACACGAATATCCAGACTATAAGCTTTGTAAAATCCATACACGACATGGATTCCATTAGTCAAAGATAGGCCATGTATTTCAATACATATAATACATGAATGGTGACTGTGTAACTTAGATAACACATGCCATGTATCCCATGTACATTCCATATTCTTCATTATTTTTCTATTTAATTTTTACACAATGTGTAATGACCTAGGATTTTTAAATGATAATTTTTTCTTGAAAAAATCTGTGTAATACTATAAAATATTATACACATACAAAATATAGTGGAAAAAGAAAAACCTTATCTCATATTTGTTTATTGAAAAAATTTGTGTTGTGTTATACAATATTGTACACATACAATATATAGATAAACCAACAAAACTTTATCTCAATAATAAATACCATTTAAATAGTCATATATGAAAAGAATTAAAATTCCAAACATTATAAATGGACAAATAATATAAAATAGAAAGGATAAAATTTGAAATTAAGGATTGCCCCAATCTGCTAGAATCCCTGATCCCATTTCCAACAGTATAAAAACTGAAAAAATATTAGCAAACTAATCAAAATATTATAAATTAAAAATATAACCTTTGGAGGAATATTAGTGAATTATTTTTGGAAGAATGAAGTTTTATTTTTTGGGAGTAATGTAACCATTAGAATAATAATATGATGATCAGTAAAATTTTTCTATTTATCAATGTAACCAGTAGTCATGTTAACTATTTGTTATAATACCAATTGGTAATAATTTTACAAATATAGTTAGTGTTTATATGTAGTAATGAAAAAGGACTATTTATGAAGAATGGAAAAATAATTGTAACAACTGGTTGAGTCTTATCATCTGAAGCTCATTTTTTAGAACACGGGAGGGTAGTGGCATCACTGTATTTCACCCTTAAGCAATCCCAATCTTAGATTCAATAAGTGAAGGTTGAGAGAAATCATATGTAAGAAAATTTAATGTTGGTGGATTTTACAACATAGTCAATGTTAGTTGTTACACCCTATGAAACTACCACCACCATCACACAACTTACCCTTAGGGTATAAGTGGGTGTAATAAGGGGTTATATGCTGAGACAGTAGTTACTTAAAGTGTAATTTTCATTTTATAAATAAATTTTTTATTGCATCAATCCCATTTTAAATTATTTTTTAATAATATATATGTGTAAGTAAGAACAATTTGATAAATTTATTGTTAGAAAAAACTAAAAAAACCTTATTTTCAGGAAAATATATAAACTTTAATAATAAAATCATTTATTCTAAATAATATTTATTTTAAAGAAATATTATTTTAAAAAAATATTATTTAAATATAAATTATTAAATAATTTTATAACATCCTAGTAAACTTATATTAGTGTTATAAATTTAGTAGTCATAAAAAATGAATTTTTAATAAATAAAGATGATTATATTTAAAAGCTAAAATTATCATATTTATCGAATTATTTTGATTAAATAAATATTATATTTGAAATCAATATTTCAATAACTGGTTAGAGTCGAATGTTTTATAAAATGTATTATTTTTAGTGAACAGTAAAAATACACTATTAGGTTGTTAGTATGTTTTATGATTTCATATTTATTTAATAATGATTTAATAATTAATTAAAAATATTAAAATAATTAAAATGTGTTAATTTATTAAGATTATGTATTTTAATATATTTTAATCAACTTCCATCTTGTAAATGAATTTACAATTTCTAAAGTGTAATATTTTTTTTAAAAAACATTAATTTTTGGGAAATTTACTTTTCCACGTACAAAGAATTATTAAAAAATGATTTTCGGTCCAAATAGATTTAAATATCCAAAATATATCAAAAATTCCAAAAGCCATAAGAAAAAAACCATCGATAATCCAATGGGTTTTTATTTTCCCACAACCATGATTTCAAATACCTATATTTGAAAATTATTAAACAATTATTCCAATTTTACTATAAATACCCTCCAATTTAAACATTCCCATTAACTACCAATACATACAAAAAAATATTTTTTTCATTTTTCCTTCTAAATAACCCCCAATGTGACCATAATCCCCCATGGTTTGATCCTCATGAATTAGGAGAAAATCTTCTTGGTAAGTGAATCCTCATCATCTTTCTTTCCATTCAAGTAATTATTTTTGTGTATATCTTTTAAATGGATTATTAATTTATTTTATTTTACTACTGATCTTACCCTTATTGAAAAATTACTTTTTTATTAGTGGGAGACCTTCTTTCTCTCTACTTTTACCCTTTTCTAAATCCAGGCTTTATAACAATCAACCTGTCAAATTTAATTATCAAATATCTATCTTTTACATAAGAAATTATTATATTTTTAATACCCAATGGTTTTATTTACACATGGGTATTCACTTAAATTCTCAGATAATTTACTAATTTGGGGATTTACAAATATAAAACTCATATTTCCTTTCAATCTGTTGAAATTTTTTTTATGATCAAGCCTTTAAGTACGTACATAGTCAATTATTTTTTTGTGAAACCCATGATTTATTCTCATCGATTTATTGGAAAAATTATTTATTATAATCATTGTGGATTACATGAAATTATTAAATATGATGTGTGATCATTTATAGAACTCTAATTAATTGGCTAAATATTTAATCTCTCGATATGACTTGTTTTGTGATACCCTACTGAATAACTATGGTAAATTTTGTTTAGGAAACCTTGGTGATGAACCATAGTGATATACTAATTGACTATTAATTTTTATGTTGTAAACATATTTACAAGTTGTTATAAATTTTCTTTTATTATGATATTCCTCGTGTTCTATTTTTTATGCTATATTGTTATTACTCATCTTCTTATTTTTTTGCCTCATGATCACATGCTAAATGGATACCTAGATTATTCCCTTACAAGGCTTCTTTATCATAACTTTCATTTGATGTATATCCCCAGGATATGAGATATTGTAAGAGTAACTTATATAAAAACCATGAAAAATCTGTTAAAATTGATTAGAATAATATTTTATTCTTTCTTGTATTATTTTCCTAATTTCCATGATATTAAAATTTAAAAGATCTCATGTTTTCTTCAATGTAATGGAAAATTTATGTAATAAAAAGGCGATATTCCAAACACCAAGTATATAGACATGTGTCATGTATAGATGATAATAAATATACAATCTATGTAGCAAGATATAACAGGTCATGTATATTACCAAATAACGTAGAATAGCAAATTAATTTTTTATAATGCATAAACCTTATCAACATGTGTCATGTGTGGTCATTAAGATGATAGTTCACTTAATGTAATGGGTTATATATATATATATTGAATTATTAATTAATTTGAACATAATGTTCAATACTACATATCATGTATAATAATTAATAGTCATTAATATTGAAAAATAGAAATATAACATGCTATGTAAATAGCATGTGTTCTGTGTGGTCATTAAGTTGATAGTACACACCATGACATTACATGTTAAGATGTGTATGCCACTTTTCACAAGATTAAATAGCATAAAAACACAATAGATATTGGGTAGTTCAGATAGGTACTCACTATGTTACCTCCTTGGTAAAATTTTGTACATAGATTAATTTAAATAATTTTATTAATTTGATTAGAATTATGATGGATGAGAATCTCAAGAAAAAATTTGGATGATAATTACAATAAAAAGTGTTTATTAATTAAAGAAGATGATTACTTAATTTGGGTATAATTTATCTTATATAAGAATGATTAGAGTTGAATGATAATTTTTTTAAACACATAATTCATTATATGTTTATGGATGAAAATGATTATACACTTGACCATTGTATGTGATTGGTTTCTTTTTAATTTATTATTAATTTAAAATTTTGGAATGCACATCATTCCACCTCTCATATTATAATGGCCTATGAGCCCATTGTTTCTTTTATGTAAACCCATTAACTAATACTTTGGTTACCATCACCTGAGTGTGAGTAAAATAATATGTAATGGATAGAAGTCACATTATTGTGATGGTGGTTCAAGATTGGAGCTCAGGAAAAACCAATCCAGGACAGATACATCAGTTGAATGGTGGAAAGTTACAACAGAACCCATTTCATAGTTCATGGTGATTCCCTTGGGATGAGGGTTAGTTTATCATATTCTATATATACTCTCCATTAGTTAAATCTCATGATCATACCAATTTATTGTTATATTTCTATCAAGTTGTGTAGTTATTTAATTATGGATTTTTTCAGTCACATAAATTAATTAATTATCAAGAATACAAGATAAAAATAAAATAAATTAGATGATGAGTACATTTTATATAATACATTTTTAAAAAATTAATTTAATCCTTTTAATATTAACAAGCTTGTAATAAATACAAAATAATTAATTGATGAATAAAGTTAAAATCAATCAATTATATATATATATATTATATCAGTATGGACTTACACTAATTAAGTTAAAATCAATTCATTGTTCAAGGTACTTGACCAACCAAATTCAGGGTGCTTTCAATTATCATGGAATTCTAGGTCAATGTATTGGGTTGACATAAAATATTTCACATATTGGGTTGATTGATAAGGCATTATATAATGTAAATAAGAGGAAAATAATGAAAAAATACCATTTAATGATTTTATAATTGGGGATTCCACTTAATAGATCAAGGAACTCTATGTTAATGTAGCTAGGATTTAGAATGGCTTCCTAAAATCCTTAAAATTTCTTGACTGACCAATGTCAGGTTAATAAAATGGGGAATATTGACCCTTACTAATAGAGTTTCCATAAATCAAGATATACTAAAGCTAATGGTTATGACTATTATGATTCAATAATATATTTAGATAATAATAAATATGATAGTTATCTATTTGGTTTATTTTATCATATAAACAACTATAATTATTTTATTTTTATTTGGATAATAACAATAATTTTGACTTGAAACATATTACTATAATGTATACATGATGAGGATAACATTGCCACTAGAAAAAATTTACTAGTGTGTAAAATTTTATTACGTACTATCATATTCCATGAATGGAAATTATATGTGTTGGAAGAACTAATTGCTGTAGCTTTTGGATAAATGGATTTTTTTTGGGTAAACATAAAATGGATATGGCACAATGGGACCATTTATGTTTCCCCATGTTACGAGACTTGATTACATGGAAAATAAGGTCCATGAGGATTATCATTTGTAATATCAAACATGAATACTAGAAATTGTTGGTCTTCCCAATATGAGATGAAACATAGTGGTACTTCGGTTATATTCCCTTAGTCACTAGAAGTAGAGGAGTTTGGTGGATTGAGAATGACTAGATTGGTGGAAGGGAATATAGATTATTGAGTTCATTTTTTAATTCATTAAAAGTTAATTAATGTGTGGGGTTTGTTTTATTAACATCCCAGGATTTTAGAATATAATATTTTTTTAGAAAATCTATGTTTTTTATGTCTTTTAAACCTGAAAATTGAGATTATATGGAACAATTTGTAACACTAAAAATTTATTATTAAATTTTATAGTTATTGAAGAACCATTATATTAGATGGTATGAATAAGAATATATAAATCATGAAAAAAATTTATATAATATTTCCCAAAGTAATGTTTTATATTTACTCCTTGGAAATAATTACTCAAATTCTATATATAAGAATAAAATTATATAATGTCTATTTTTTATGAATGGAATTTTACAGATATTATGTATTTTTATGTATATAAAATACATTAATTATTTATGATCAAGGATGAATTATAATTATATTTTATATAAAATAAGGAATTATAATTTACAAATTGATTATTAATTGGCTATAAAGGAAGATAAAATCCTTTGACGGTAAAAAGAGATTTCTCTTAAAAAACTATATTTATTATGTACAAAGTATTTTAAATCATTAAATTGAATTAATCACTAATATTGAACAAATTTAAGGAATGGTTTAGATAATATTTCAATGAAACATAGTAACATTCATCTAAATTTTGTTACGAGAAAAGTAATGAGAAAAAAAATCATTCTTATTTAATAAAATAAATTTCCTCTAAAAATGTTTTTACACATTTTGTGAATGGATATTAGTTTTATTATGAAATTAAATTAGTTTCATATTTTAAGATAAATTAAATACTTTAAATTAATTTATTAATATTATGTAATAATTTTAACAAATGTTTTGGCCATAATTAATAATTACCATGGTAAAAATTGTGTTGCCACGGTAAGGGTTAAAAGGGATAAATGAGGGGAAATTGTAAGTTATAATGATTAAGATAACAAAACAATATCTTCTTCAATATAATTTTTTATTAGGATTCAACATTACCATCCTATATTATACACCGTGACCACATGTTCCCACTTTAATTATTTAAGAAACATATTATATAAAGAATTTCCAGTAATTTCATGTTTTCGATGCACCTCAATTATTAAATAGAAACAATTATTCTTAATTTTCCACACCACATGATAAATATAATTTCAAAAATTCATACCATAATCCATTAAATACCTACCTACACATGTATTTTATATCATGATCTAACCAAAAGATCATATCAAGACCAATTAATGTATAAACTGAAGGAAGATACTCAAAGAAGACATATTTACCTTTACTAGTATATTTTTAGTTTCTTTTTTTACATAACCCCTTTTATGAATTATGAACCATATTGATGTGACTTTTTTATATTTAACACATATATTTTTTATATTAATTTAACAACCATTTTTTATCACTTTTATAGATAATGAAAAATAATAACACCACCCATGTGTACATGCGAACTAACATCTCTCTAAGGTGATGTATTTTAATTTTAATCACACAATCTAATGGATGTTAGTATTGATTTATTTGACTTATATATATATATGATTATATTAAATATTTTTTATAATTTACTCATAACATATTATATAACTTTTTACCTTCCAATCCTTTGGGAAATTATAACATTTCTTGTGAGTTTGTGTGGAAAACAACCTACACAAAGTGATCTGGAACATTTTTAATTTTAGATTATAATTTCAAGAAATAATGATATATTTAATGAATATTTATTATATTTATTATATTATTATTAATTTTCATTGATATATTAATAATTACGATACTTTATTTCAATGTTTTAGATTATGAAAACATGACTCATCCATACGTATGGACTATTATCTCCAAAAAGTGATATAAATCATTTTACATCATAAATTTATATATATTTTAATAAAATTTTATATAATAAATAAATATGATATTTATCAAATAATTATGAATCTTATGATGATGAAATCATGAATAATGTTGAAGGATAAAAACTGTCGAACAACAATATGAATGAGAAATCGAACAGTTAACACCCAAATATCGATTTTAAGGAAATATTATTTGTAAATTTGTAATTAAAAATTATAATAGAGTGATATATTGTATTAAAATTATAAATATGGTTCTATTATGTATATAAAATAGATATAAATTTATGATAATGTAATTTAAGAGCATGTTTGGAGAAATTATTGACATCAGGGAAGGGTTAATTTTATTATCACATTTCTTTTCAAGATTGTCTATGTTAAATTAAAAATGAAAAATTTATATAATAATTATCTATTAAAATAAATTTATTTTCTTACCCTTTATTTATTTCAAATTTATTCAAGTATTCATAACATTTTACACTATTTGGTACTCAAAATGCTGAGAGTGTGTTTTTAAGAAATACTGATATAATTCATCTTCATTTAGTCAGGAATATTTCTCCTCTATATCAATTTCCTTAAAAATATTTTATTAAAGATTTTATATATACCTAACTATTTAAGAATTTTTTTTTTCATTTCTCTAAAATTTATTAAAATAAATTATTTCAAATATTTTTATTGTGATTGAATTTTGAAGTATTATAAATGTATGAAAAAATATATTTTTTAATTTATATGGAATGAAAATATTTTAACATTTTAATGTCATCCATAATCATGAATATTATTTTAAAAGTTTCAAAGATTTTAAAAATAAAATTCTATTGATTTTTTATAAGAATCATTTTTAAAAGTCACCCATGGGCAAATTATTTTGTGGTGAAAAAACGAATGGTGTTAAAATAGTGTGGCAAACTTATATATGGTTGTCACTATGTGATGGGTGGGCCCAAAATTATATATCCCTCCAAATATATAGTAAAATGTTTTATATCTCCCTCTATAATCATATCAAGTGTAAACCTCATTACATGTCAAAAACAATAAGCATGAACGTGATAATTTTATTACAAGTTCATAATTTTATTTATGGACTTAATATTAAGTCCATAATTTTTTGTGGGGAAATCATTTCAATACCTAAAAATATGTATGGACTATTTGGTAATTATATTTATTCAAAATTTTATGATTTCCTAAGATTATTCTTATTTTACATCCTTATCTTATATTATCATATTATGTTCTGGGGCTTATGATCTTGGCTTCATGATTTTACCCTTGTTTTATGTAAGGATAAAATAATTATACCATGACTCTATATTTCGTATTTTATTGATTGGGTGTGTTTTTATTAATATTCTATTATAACGAACCATGAATTGCATACATATATATTAAATCCTAATAGATGAATATTCAATAAATTTCACAAATATAGTCATGAGGACATTAAATGCTTAGTTTCATTGAAGGATATATAAACAATCTTATTATTTCAAGAAATATATTTAAAATTTCACATAGATATCTTAACACATAGTACACTTTTTATAAATACCCATTTAAAACCTCTCATCATAATCTAGGTAAATGAAATATAATAATGAGTGAGCTTAGATTCATAGTAAGGGTAAATATGAAGGATATAAATATAAAATGAGAATAAGGTTATGTGACCTTGAGACTTACATCTGAAAAAACCCTGCATATCATAGATCATAAAATTAAGTCATTTAATAAATCATAGTAGTTCATAAGAAGTTAATCCCAAAGGAATCGAAGAATATGATCCATGTGAAAAAAAACTAGCATGATACTTATATTTATGGAACAAACATAAAAAAACAATTATGTAAAGGATAACTACCTTGAAATTAATAACATGTTCGGCCTCAGATAACCATTAGTGTACTTTATTCAGGCTTGTGATTATCCCCCATGTAACATCTATTTCAGGATTTTGAAAACCTCTTATGTATCCTCTTTCAGGCTTTAGATAACCTCCCATGTACCCTCTAAGAACATATAACATTAATTATTATCCAATTAATTGATGGGAGATATAAGTTGAAACCATCACATAATCCATAAATTTATGTTCCATATTATCTAAAAAGACTCATCATATCATAACCTATGGATTGGAAAAGGGTTTCAAAATTATTTCATCAGAGAATAACCCCTAGAAAGGAAAGAGGATTCATAATCATCTAACAAATTCATCATTCTATAACCCATGGAAAATGAACATGTTTTATAAATATCTATAGATCATAACAATAAACCATCCAGAGAAAGAATAAGGATGTTAAAATTTGATCATAACCCTAGAAAAACATAAGAAACACCAAATTTTATTATCATTGATGAATATAAATTTAATAAAAATATAATTTAAAAATTATTGAGGAAAATATCATTTCCATTTTGAAAAAACTTCTTCAAATATAAAAATTTATCAAATACCAGGGAAGAAAATTTATTTGAAGATATCATTTGAAAATTATAATTTTAACATTAAATCAATTTTTGGTCAAGATGGTGGAAAATACCATTCATGCTATACACATTAAAATGATGGTTCATTTTACATTTTTGAAAAAAAAAACTAGTGAGGCTTGTTTTGAAAAGAAGAACAAGATTACATTAAAAACCATTTTGAAAAAACTTTAAAAATTAGTAAAAATTTCTTTAAAAAATCATTAGAGAATAGTGAAAAATACTTTAAAATATTTTAAGAAAACATGGGTATAGATGAAAACAGGTTCTCGAATGAAGAGTGAAATAAATTTAGTGTTACATAAACAATACTTTTAGAATATAAGTACATAAAGAGAGGAAAGTTAAATGAAATCATGTAAGTTAATTAATTTAAAAAGAGTATAATATTATTCATGAGTTTATTTAATAGGAATATCATATTATATCTTCTTTGGAAGCATATTCAAAAGAAATCTTGATAACTAATGAGATTGCTACATAAAATATTTACCTGTTTGGTAACATTTGAATTATAAGACCCATGAAGGAAATAACCTTATATGAATATTTTAATATAATATTTTTCATTATATGGATGATAAAATACATTAAATGGTATTATATACACCACATAAAATAAATAAGTGGTGAATGTGACATGTGTCCCATAAAAATAAAAGTGAGATGAAACATCCCTTACCACCTTGGTAACTTTTGAATAGTAGTCACCAATAACGAACTAAATCAAATGAAACATTAAATATATTGAAAATAAAGTTATTAATGATATATTGTTTCATGGGATAAGTATATTCACCACCCAAAATAAATTATTGGTGAGATAGTTTTTGTCTCCCAGTAATAAAAGAGAGTATAAAAATACCTTACCTCAAGTCTCGAATTTCTTTATTCACATTCGAACCTACTGTGTATTAAATGTTGGTCTATTATAAATATATTATATAAACTTAGTCAAATATATATATATATATATATATCCTATAATATATTATTATCTTATGACATTTTATCATCCATTTATTAATAATTCCTTTTTGAAATCATGTTTCGATTAATAACTGTTTTTTTGCCTATGTTTTGGTTTGAAATTTCTTATCCTTTTATTTTTCTCATGGTTTCATAAGATACAGAATTGTAAACATGATAAAAATACTATATATATTATTTATATTTCTATTTACATAATTCCATATTTTTCAATTATAGAAAATAAATTACATTATTCATGAAGATAGTAGGTCGTATGTGTGCTTGAACGCTGTTTCCATCATCCTGACTGGTGGAATCAAAAGAATTTAAATAATATATCATATTTATAAATTCACTATGAATTTATATGTAAACAATTATGCATTATATTTATCCTTATTAAAATTAAGACAATGTGCAAGTGAAAAATGAATCACATTGCTTCATGAGGAGGTAGTCCGCCATATGCACTAGAGACATTATCGTATTCCCATGGAATAAAAAATAAGGTGTTATATGTAATATTAACATTAAAAAAGTATAAATATGTTATAAATATCATATTTAAACATTAAATTCATCATTATCCTCAACAATAAGAACCTTTTTGGGAAACAAATTATATCGAATTGTGAGGCTGTAGTACACAATCGACATGGTCGACTGTTTCATTTTCCATTTTATGATGCTTTAGGTGGGTGTGGGTTATTAAAATAAAATATTATAATCTAATTATATGTTATATACTTATGTTATTATATAATGAAATTTTAATAAGATATTATGGTAGTAAAAGAATAAATAAAATAAAAACACTTAGTTAATAACATTACCTCTTCTCTGGATAAAATCCTTAGGTTTACATCCAGAGCCTTATAGAGTGGTTTTCCAAAAAATAGTATTATAGGAAATTTCTAGGAAATTAGAAAAGTTTTTTTGGATGTTAATTGATTAAACTAATATTTATTGGAAGTGTGAACAGGAGACGAGAATGGGGGACCTTTTATAAGTGGGGAGAGGACACAATTAGAATTTGTGAAAAGAAAAAAGTGTACCCACATTTTAAACATGATAAAAGGATGTAAAATGGATCAATATCAAACCTTATATGAGATATGTTCTATGTGTGGACATTAAATGGTATTTTTATATGTTTATAATTTATTTTACCCATAATCATTTTATATTAAACTCCTGTTAAATTTTTTTAACCTTAACTACAATAATTAATATTTAATTTTTTTACTTTTCATTTTAACCAAAGATTATTTTGAACTTATTATATAATAATAATTACTCTGATTTATGTTTTTTAATCCATTTTGAAAAATTTCATTCAGAGAAGTGGAAATATATAATTTAAAATTAAACCAATACACATGACGAAAAACCAGTTTTCCAATGAGAATGTTTTCATTAGTATACAAAAATTTAATATCAAAATTAAATAAAAAATTAATTATGATAACCTAAATTGTATTAAAAAATATATAATTTAACAAATTTTAAATTTAAAACAATATTTAATAAAAGGATATTTTAAATCAATTAAACCAAAATGCATTTTTTAATAAAAATTTGACTGTTATTGATGTTTATTGTAAAATTAATATTTACTAAAAATTGTCAAAAATTAACTCAAAGATAATTTTGATATGACGATTTCAAAAATTGAAATTTATTTTGCTAAAATAAATTTTCTAAAAGTTAAAAAATAAATTGTAATATTTGTTCACAAAAATATACAAAATAATTTTTGAGAAAATTCTATTTTCAAAACATATATGAAATTTACAAAAAAAAATCATTTTCATCCATTTGATTTATTAATATAATATAATTAGAAATAATATTTAATATTTTTTTGTTAACATTAATGATTCCATGTTTAATGTGTAGTTTACAGTGGCCATTTTTAAATAATAATATCAAGAGTATATTACAGTTTTTTAAAACTCTAAATCACATATAATGAAGGCTTTAAAATAAAATAAATTTATATGATTGAAATATGTTTTTTAAAATATAGGTCCATAACATTACACCCCCCTTAAAATTATTTTTTTCCTCAAAATTTCATCACTCTAGGACAAACAACTGAGGATACTTCTGCCTCATCATGTTATCATGTTGCCAAGTTGAATTCTCAAGTTAGTGGTATCACCATAAAACCTTGACCAGGATAGTGGTCTTCTTACATTGTAATTTTTCTCTATAATCAAGAATCACCAAAGATTTTTATTCATAGGAAAAATTATATAAAAGGTGTATGAAATTTGAGTTCAGTATATGTGAAGGACCAAGTATGTATTTTCTCAGGAGAGACATCCTTGACTATATAGAGGTTCTGTTGAATAACTAATCAATACGCTACCATCCCTATACGACCATAAATTTAAAAGGGACTTATATAATTTGGGTTTAGTTTTAACTTATTTCTAGATCTCATTACTTTCTTCATTGGATATATTCTTAGAACCACTTTTTCACCAACTTCAAATTATAGATCACACCTGTGATTATTAACATAACTTTACTACCAACCTTGTGATGCAGTAATGTGTTACTAAATGAATATAACCTTCTATAACTTTTAGTCATTTAGATCGGGTCCCAATAGCTTTATTTCCTTAACATCTTCCTAGTTTTTTAGAGTTCTACACTTCTTTCCATATTTGGCTTCATTAAGATCCACCTAAATTCTCGACTAAAAGCTATTTTGGTATTAAAACTGAACTAGAGGAAGATGTTAAACCAGAAAACATTAAAAATATATATAATAAGATCTTAGTATATCTATTTGTGTTTGAATTTTTTAATTCAACTGACCATCTATATGAGGATGAGAGGGGGTGTTTAATCTCAACTTTGTATCATGATCTTATTTATAACTTCTAAAGAACATTGATGTTAACCTCTGATACCAATCAAATATAATCAAATATGGAAATCCATGAAACCTTACAATATCCTTTATGTATATCCTACAAAGTTGATCTAAAGATAAGTCCTCTCTAATTGGGATGAAGTGTGATCACTTTATATGGTGATTGATTACAACCCAAACATCATTATGGCCTTTAGATGTTTTGGGGAGTCTCACAACAAAATACATAGTAATGTTTTCTCATTTTTCTTCAAGTATGGGTAATATTATTTAAACCCACTTTGTCTTTTGTATCATAGACATAAATTTCTAACATAACAAGCATCAAGATGGATATTCAGCAATATCTATCTTTCTGCTGTACCAGTAGAGAAAATCTTTTAGATCTATATAATTATTCATACTTCATGGTTGAATATAGAATGAAGAACTGTGAGACTCCTTTAGTAGTTCCATATTCAAGTATGGTATGGATGGAAAATATACAGGGTTTATAAAACATATCATTCCATCATAATTAATGTTAAACTCAGGAACCTTTCTTTCCATCTTTTGTAGCTCAACATTTTACTCCTATGCCTATTTAATATTTACTTGGATTGATGGTTGAACATTCATTTGAGAAAGATATAATTTCTCCAATTCATTCAAAATTTCCAAATATATCATTTATAATTACATAAAAATGGAATAATTTTTTATCCTAATCGATGATAAGTTATTATGATACACTGAATCAAAGCATCATCCACCGAGATCACTTTCACAGGGTGGTAATGTATCGAGCAATGATAATCATTAATCTGTGCAAACCACCTTCTCTAGTTCATATTCAACTCAATCTATGTGAATATAAAATTATATTTTTTATCACTAGAATATAAATAACACATTTCTCCATAATTATAATGTATCTATATCTTCAATGAAAAAATTTCCATAGTTGACTCCAAATCTTGATAGGGATATTTTTTATTAAAAACCTCCAATTATCATGAGGTATAAGATATAACTATATCCTTTTTATATCCCTCAGTTATCTCTATATTAAAATATATATTAACAAAATAAACTTAATATTTATCTATGATATCATTTATACTAATAGAATCATCCCATATTCCAGTTGTAGAAATTTCACCCTTATCGGCCATCAATTGTGGGTTCAAGCCTTTCCGCCTTTAAAAATTTTATATGTTGTCCTTTTTAATAATTTTTTTAATATAATACTTATATAATCATCATAAATATTAATAAAATACTTAACATAAACCTAAATAGTATAAGGTTATATAAACCATGAAGGTTATCAATATCTTAAAATTTATGAAAATGTCTTTCCTCCTCAAATAATTTATCATGATTAACAAAAGAGTTACATATATATTGTTCTAATAAATATTCTCAAAAAATTCAATTAATCACATTAAAATCCCATAACTTATAACCCAAAATGGGGTGTCTACATCTTTTAACTTATCATAATCCTTAAACTCATTAACCCTTATGGTATCCATAACTCTTAAGTTAATCTTACATGAAGACATATAAGCTTCTAAGATTAACAAAATCTTTTAGTTTTTCTTATGATTTTTATAACCCAAATACCATTAGAAAAATACTTATTAATCATAATTCTTGAATCAAAATTCATAAACACTTTTACCCATCTACTTAAATTATTTATTGTAACATAGATTCATCCTTGTTTAAGGGGTAAATCCTTAGTTTCAGGCATTGAATCAGATAATGACCAAGATCCTTATATATAATATTTCAAATTACATGGAGATTAATTTCTCTAAAGATTTCATTTCAAAATATAAAACATATTTCCCTCCATTTTATATATTCTTTTAGGTGTGTATTACCCCCTTATGCACATTCTAGAAGATGAATCTTCTTTCCTCCATGTTCATTACCACTAAAACATCTATAAAAGTCCATCTTATTCTTATTTGATGTATTAGGAATCTCACTGAAGTTCAACATGTTAATAATCAATCAAGATAGGTGATTAGGAATAATCAAAATATCATTTTATCTAGAAATAATCCAATTTGTTTGCTCATAATAAATGAATTTTCATTCACATTCTGTTTTAATATGATGCCTCATAGTTCCATCCATTTACCCAAACCAAAATTAATGTTTGAAGAAAAAAATTATCATATTTGGAAACCATATAGTATTGAAAAATCATTTACGGGATTTCATAAGTAATGAAACATTATTTTTGATATATGAAAAAATTGGATTAACCAAGGCCATTCATGTATATCATTCAAATCTTTATTGATTTTTCGTAAAGAAAATTGTGAATTTCCAAAGAATATCTCCTTGGAGTGTCAAAAAAGGTGTGCAGTAAGGCCCATTTTCATACACCAGGTGATGATCAAGTCAATCATAATGCACTATTTTAAATTTTTTTAACACCAGGTATAACCGTTATATATCCACAACAACATGTAGTATCTAGACAAGGATGTAATTACTTTGTACCACTCGCTCTATCCTTCACCAAATTTCTAGTACATTTTCTAATACATTGAAAAATCCTAATACTTTTCCTTAGGATTATAAATATTCTCTCTCATATGAATTCCAATGGTTAATTAAACCATTACTATGATAGAAACTGTAGACACCCATGATTTTCTGGCATAGATTTTACATTTTTTTATATAAATATTAAATTAATATTAAAAATAAATGCCCAAGGACTATAATGGTCTAATTTATTTGAGTACTAGAAAAATAATAATCTTTTTTCATTAACTATCATAAAAATTTACCATAAATACCTTCCCAAATAGTAAACTTTATAGACATACCCAACATAAAACCTTTATTCATAACCTGGGAAAATTACAATAAGAAAAGGGGAACTCATATCTTAGTAAGGGTAAACATGTTGTATATCAACAAAAAATCAGCATATGGTTTTGAGAACATTATAATTACACTTGAAAACAATAGAATACATTTCAAAGATCATAACAAAGAGTCATGGAATAAATTTTGGTAATTTATATGACATAAAAATTAATATAATTAAAGAATATGAGCTCCAAGAAAATAACATTTTCAAAAATAAATAGATTTTTGGAATACACATAAACATAAGGATTTCTTTTCAAGGATATCCATTAAGAAATTCATAACTTGTTGTGCCTAGTATAACCACATGTGTACCTACTTTAGGTATGGTATAACCTCCCATGTAGCCTCTTTTTTGGGGATGTAAAACCATAATTATACCCTTGACTTGGAATATTCTATCATGTACCCTTTGACCTCATAGAACATTAATCATTACCCAATTCATTGGAATGTGATATAGGTCCCAACCATAACATAATCCATACATTTTATGTCACATGATCATAAAATATGCATTATATAATAACCCATAAAAATTAAATTGGGTTTTTAGATATTTGATCATATAATGACCCATATAAAGGAAATGGGTTTCATAATAATTTCATCAATTCGTCATAGAATAAACCATAAAAAAGGAATAGGCTTAATTTTCATCTCTTCATCAAAATCATTAACCATAGAGGGAATTATTTAGTATTTTATAGATAGATAATATCCCCATAAAAAAATAATCAACACCAAAGGTTGTTGACATTGGTGAATAGAAATTCAATAAAAATATCATTAAATCAAACTTGAAAAAAATATTGTTAAAATTTTGTATATAATTCCTTAAAATATAAAAATTTATCAAAAAGAATTTTTTTTGTAGTTTATATTTATAAAATTTTAATGTAATTTTTTAAATTATTGAGTAATCATAATGGTAGAAAATTCCATTCATTCCATACACATTGAAATAAATATTCCTTCCAAATTTTTAGATATAGTAAAGAGAACCTTGTTTATAAAATTATGAGAAGATTTATTTTAAACCATTTTAGAAAAAATTAAAACATGGGTAAAAATGGCTTTAAAAATTATTGGAGAATAGTGAAAAACTATTTTAATTATTTTTTGAAAACATAGACATGGAAGAAAAGTGGTTTTTCATTTAAGAACGAATGTAAATTCAGGTTTTCCTTAAACACATAAGTTTGTATAATTGAGTATATAACAAGAGAAAAATGAAATGAAAACATGTAATTTCATGAAATAACCACATTAAAAAAATTCATGATTTTATTGAGAGGTAGATCATATGATATCATCATTGGATGCATAATAATAAATAATATTTAAAAATAATGGGATTGTAACATAAAAGTATTACCACTTTGGTAAATTTTGAATTTAAATACATAAAAATTAGAAAACCATATATAGATATGTCTATACCATAATTGTCTTGATAATAATCATATCAAAAATTAATGGGTAGTATATACAATAGACAAAAGAAACAAGTAGTGAATATGAAATCTATCTCAATGAAATAAAAGTGAGATGAAAAATACCTTAACACCTTGGTAAAAATTCAATAATAATCCCTAAAAAATAATAACATGAAATAAAACATTAAATAAGATGAAATAAATGATATTCATGACATAAAAATTTAATGGGGAAATATATTCACTACATAAAAGAGACCCATGATGAAATGACATATGTATCCCTAAAATAAAATAAAGACTAGAAATACGGTATCTCAAGTCTTGGTTTTCTTCATACATGTATGAACATCCTGTATAATAAAAATAGGTTTATTTTACATCCATTCAATAATAGTACTAATATATATCATGTAACACCTTCAGATTTAAAAAGAGGAACATCATGCTTGGTAGAGTGTATGACATGAAACACCAATATTAGAAGACAATATAACAGTCACAAACTATATCATATATTTCTTTTTAAATAAATCCAATCTCTTCAATTGATTGTGGTGTATTTAACACAAGGTTTAAGCTAAATGCAATAATATATTAAAACATTTTTATTTAAAGATGACTATTATCACCTATCTGTTAGTGGGAATGAGTAAGTATAAATAAATTGGAAAAATTATGTGGTATAAACATGTATAAAATAAAATCAATGGCTATTTTCTGTTTAACAATAAATTATAATCATTTTAACTAAAAATAAATATTTTTTGAAATAATATATTTCTCTAAAAGGTGGTTCAGTCATGCTTTATTCCAAAAAATTGAAATTAATTTTTAACACTTTTAGAAAATATATTTGAAGAAATAAAGTTCATTTTTGAAATTTTTTGTCAAAATTTACTTTGTGTACATTTTTTATAAATTTTTGAAAAAATTAATTTTTTTGATAAATAATGAGAATACTAATTTTATTTAAAAATTTTAATTTTTATTTAAATTATTAGTAAGTTTAAATTATATTTTAAACTTGTTTTAAAGAAATATTAGTTCAATTATAACATATTTTAACTATTTTAGTCCATTTTAATGAATTTCATATGTAACTATGATATAAAAACGTTTTATACTTTTGAATGTTTTTCTTTGAAGAAACAGTTTTTATGATGCACCTGTGAGTAGAATTTTAAATGAATTATAAAAATTCTATGAATTGAATATGTAAAATTGAATCCATATTTAGAATCTGAATAATATATATTATATAATAAGTTCAATATATTTTTTTACTATTTTGAAGAACGAAAATTGTAAAATTTAATTACTATAGTTATGGAAAAAATCAGTTTATTGGTGAGTTAAAATAATAATTTGAGGGTAAAAATATACCTAAAACATGTTCAAATCCCATTTGATGTCCATGTTATGATCATATAATCTATAATTTTAGACAATGAACCAGTTTTATGATTTTTTTCATGAAAAAATGTGTGTATCACTTTATCTTTTCCAAAATTCCATGTGTGTCGTCTCCTGTAGTTATAATTGACCACCTCCACCCTCTCTAATTCACACTTCCAAAACACTTTTTATCTACCAATACCTACCCAAATCAATTCAATATTCCTCTCCCAACTTCCTAGAGAAATTTTTTTGATAAATATCCAATCTATAAAGGCATTAGGTATAAACATAATGTGGTTCAGCTAGGAAGAGTTAAAATCCTTAAAACACGTATTTGTTTAATTTATTAATTTAGCTACTTAAAATCATCCACATCATTGATAATATTATAACATAAATAATATATTATATAATTATGTGTTATTATGTTAATTAAATGACCTATATCATTCTCCTTTCCCTTCAAATGGGAAACTAAACAGTTAATCATGTGTACGACATACTACCTTCTCACAAACTGATATATTTCTTTCCCATCACCACCATTAAGGGATTGATATAATGATGGATTTAATATTTTTTTATGATATTTATGAAATTATTATACTTTTTTAATTATCAAATAACATATACCTTGTTAATTTTCATTCCATGGGGTATACAATATAATTTCTCATCTGTATGGTGGACTACGACCTTATAATATGATGTGATTCATTTTTCACTCATGATTTATAAAAAATGTTCTAAGTTTAAAGATAATGAATATATGTAATATTTTTTTATAAACACACTTATTTAAATTTAATATCACATATAACTTATTAATTTCCAATCCTTTGAAAATAATAACGTATCTCTTATAAATGTGTGGATTCTGCCTCCACATAGCGTTGTGAAATGTCATTAATTTTAATTTTACATGGATGGTATTAAGGATGTATTTTATTAATATAAAATTTCTTTATTAAATAATAATGATTATATAATTGTGAATTAATATTTATTTTTCTTTCGTTCCACCCATCAAGAAAAATGGAAACAATATTCATACATACGCATAACCTGCTTTCTCCATGAATGATATAATCCATATTCTTCAATAACATTAATAGATTACTATAAATTAATATAAAATTAAAATATATTATTGGATATAATAGTATAAAAAGGATAAAATTGGGGTTAGTGGTAAATGTTAGTTTAAAAAATAAAACATACAAAAATCATTAACCTCATAAATTAAAATTATCAGATAGAAAAATCATCCAAATTCTAGATTGTAAATTGGACAGATAGTTCATATAAACATAAGTGTTTAGAAACTTTTATAATATTTAAAACTATTATATATAATTTCGCAATATAAAATATTACTTTTAAAAATAATTAAATTAAGACTACCTAAATTTTAATAGAAAAACTTATAGAACTTTATAAAAATAATGATCTATAGTTTATCCTTTAGTATTAGGGTAGTATGTAACGAATACATAAAAAATATATAGTTTTCAAAATACTATGAAATTATATTTTAATTGAGAAAGGAAACCATATATACTAATATTGGAATATCCCTTTTTACCTAGCCATTTGAAACCTTAATCAGAATATCAGATACACCCTCAAACTTCTAATCCTCGGATGACCTCAATCAGAAGATCAGACAGAATATTTATCTTCATATGTCCATAATCCCTTAATCAATGGATTATTAAAAAAATAATAGAAATGAATAATTTTTTTATGAACTTACACTCCCTACTTTGATTTCTTATAAAAAACCCTCAAAATATTTACAATGTGTGAGTAAGATGATGTTACAACACAATAAATTTCTGATAGATTGAGCTGCAAAAGCATCAAAACCCACTCCTTGAAAAAAAATATATTTATAGAGTAGTTCCAGTAGTCATATTCCATGATTATTTTATTTGGTTTCAATGGCCTCAAAACAAACTCTATATCCATATCTCAAAATTATCTTTTGATGTTCGTAAGATTTTACACCATCGCTGGGTAACAAGTTTTCATAGAGTGAAATGAACTTGTTATTATAGAAAAATTATATAGACCTATACCAAAAATGTAAGGAATATTATTAAAAAAAGTAATTTAAACATATTTTTGGAAAATGACTGTTCCAAAGTTTCTATATAACATAATTGATTGAGAATTATGGTATTTGGACTTGTCACTTTTATAAATATATGTCTGAAAACATTTGTAATATTTTTTCTGAAAACGAGAACAAGTTCATTTGAATACATAAATTTATTTCATAAAATCAATTCATAATCATAATATAGGGAAAACATATATTGATAAAATACATAAATATAGTGAAGAATAAAAGTTCAATAAACATATACTTTTAACGAAATGTATTGTGACTTTAAAAAATAGATTGGAAAGTGTTGAATATATTTAAAATAAAAAATATCCTCCTTTTTAAAAATCATATACATAAATTTTAAATTATAAAAAGTTTAATGAGAAACACTTACTCCCCATTTCCTATAAAACTTCCCTTTTAACATTTCATACTTTATTTTACCCACTTTTTTTCTTCATTTTTGACATCTCATCCTCTATTTTAAAATTAATAAAATACACATATTTTTTAAAAAAGGATTCAAATATTCCCCTAGAGATTTTTTTTAAAATAATTTCCTTTAAAAACATAGAATGTGTACTTGAAAATTTAGGGACATAAATTTTTGTTTGAAATATACATGTTATATAAGAGAATAGATATTTAATCATAAGTAATCGAATGATATAACCAAATGAAATGGAAACATCCATAAAAATTAATTATGAAGAATAAACATTTCTATTTATATAAAACCATTAAAATATTATTTGGGTTTTCTTAAAAAAATATTTCACAAGAGTTCAGAGAAAAAATATCATCATTTCTTCATATGGTCATTGAGGATAAACCTCATCTTCTTAACCAACAACTAATATTTATCTAGCTTTGATTTGGATATTTCATTATTTCAATATCATATCCAAGAACATTTGCCTTTTTTTCAATTATAAAAATGATGATCTACTACTCCTATTCATGTATCTTTGAACATTCTTCTTGAGTCTCTTGAAGGATTACTACTAATTTGCTAAAAGCTTTAACATCTTCTTCTAAATATTTGATTTTATAAATATCATCTTGGTAAACATCTTGAACATGGAATAATTGGATAAATATTATAACATATTTTGAAAAATAATTATTATTGTTTTATTACATCAAAAATTCACTATCTTGATTCATAACCACAAATTTTAGACTATTAATAGCTCTTGTGTTATCATATTATTCTCCATTAAAAGTTCTAACAACCTTCAAATGTGTTTCTGCATAGTCATGATCTTTTTCAAAGATATCATAAAAAATTTATCATATCATTATCAAATACATGAATCTATATAATAATTTCTTCAAACATTATTCTCTCAGCTTAAACTCTTCTCTTAGAATTTTTGAATTTGTCTTCATTAGGAAAAAGTAACTCTTTATGATTTTTGATGGAATTTTAATTTTCTAAAATATCAAACAAAATTTGAAAGTACATACATATTGATTTATTTTTTGCAAAAATTTCCATAATATCATTATTCACATGAATATATTAATTAAAATAATTTGGTTTCATCCCCACTCTATGAAAGGTGCTGGGAGGAGGGGAATTCATGGAATCAGATGAAGTTGTTGGAAGATGATACCTCAAAGGTCAAGATTTTTCATCACTTTTATATATTTATTGATTACTTAAATCATTATAATGTTAAAATACCTATATTTACACTTCCTAACCAGCACTACCAGCTTTACTATGATATTAAAAATCATTATCAATTCTTTCACTTTTAGAGACAACATTTTCACCTTCCTTATATTGAATTTGAGATATGGAAAGTTATTAAATTTATAAAGATGATTTTATATCTTGAAAATTTAATGAATCAGTCTTAATCATCTTAAAAATTTGGTAGATTGATTTAGATCCAAAAAAATCATCATGATTTTGTTGTTCCTTTAGTTCTTGAACTATTTCAGATTTCTGACATAACCTTTTGTTTCCATGAAATGTTCTACGAGAAATATATCCAGAAATTTTCTTCTATTTTTGAGATTCCACATGTGTTTGAAAAATAGATACCACTTTTTATTTATCCATAGTTAAATGTGAAATTTATAAATTTATATATTGAAATTAAATAACGTTTTAGTGATGAATTTTAAGAAAATCTAATATGAGGCCTTTACCTTTTGTAACTACTTCTACAATTGCTTTGAGATTTGAGAGCTATTTAAAAGGATAAATATAATGGAATAAGTGAAGACACAACCTTCAAATATATAGACTATGGAGCATAATATTTTTGTTTACTAGATCCAATATTTGAGACCAAGACACTATTATATTATCGACAAATCATATAAATTTAAAAATATATTTCTAAACTCTCATTTTTATTAGTTTTGACATATATGTTTTATAGACCAATGTGTTTTATTGATTAAATATATAACATTAAAAATCTTTTAATATAATTACCATCATTATAAAAATAATTCAAAAGATATTAGTTTAAAAAAGAGGATTTTGAAATAATAACATCTTGGAATTTTTACAATGTGAATAAATTTTATAAACAATAGTTTGTAATCAAAATTTCATCTAGAAATTTTTTTAAAGATAAAATTTTAAAAAAATATTTAAGGGAAATTTTTATTTAAAAATATTTTTCCAAAACAATTATTTAACAAATGTCTATCCCAAATTTTTAAAAAAATTACCAAAAATATCTTAACAAAATATTGATATAATAGTTATCTTAACAAAACATTTTTTGAAAATATTCACAAAATATTGTGAGAAAGAAAATTTAAAACTAATAAAATATGTATGCCCCCATTTTAAGTGTTTCATTATATCAAGGATAATGTTTAAGGGAGAAGTAAATCTCAATGAAAATTTTGTATTCAACATTCCTAAATTCTATTTAATTTATTCAAATCCATCTGAAGTAAGGGATTTTTTTAAAAAAAATCAGCAGGTTGTTATCCTGTTTAGATGAATTGTAAATTGATATCAACATCTTGTGTGTGATTTAGAAGGAAATGATGGCTTATATCTATGTTCTTTTCATGCAAGTGATTTTTTGAATTTTTATTTAAAGTAATGGAAGCTGTGTTGTCACACACAATTAGAGCTCAACAAAAACTGAATCCAATAGTAATGAGTGTGTGTTACATCCACCACACTTGAACATAGAAAACTCCAAAAACTATATATATTCTATGTCAACAGTGTAAGGTGGTATAACTTTTTTTATTACCTGAATAAGAGGGTAAAATTTTTTTATTACCTGAACAAGAAACTAAACCCTCTTCTATAAAATGAAAAGTTCTATATGAACATTTCCTACCCTTTTTTTACATCCACCGAAGTCAGCAGTTGATAAATATTTAACATAAAACACTTTTATGGAGCAATAAAATAAGAGGATATCCATAATACCTTTAAGTAAATGAAAAATTTATTTTACAAACTTTTTTTGGGATTCTTTATAATTACCTTGACATATTTCACAAAAACATATAGAAAACATTACATCTGGATGAATAATTGTTAATTATATAAAAATACCAATCATTCCTCTAAAGATATTTTGATCAACGGGTCTCTTATATTCCTCAATATCTAATATATTTGAGCTTCCTATATGATTTACTGTACTTTTACTATTTTCATATCAAAATTTATTAAAAAGATTTTTATATAGTTATTTTGATCTATAAAAGTTCCTTATAGTGTTTTTGAAATTTTAAAACCAATAGAGAAATTAAATTTACCCATCTTTCTCATATCAAACTCCAGTTTTATAGGATCTTAAAAATAATATGTAATAAAATTTTTAGTTGATCCAAATATAATGTCATCTACATTAATTTTATCAATTATGGTGTCTCTATAATCCGTTTTAATAAAAAAGCGTTGGATATATAGATCAATTAACAATATAATTTTTTTAAAAACTAAAGTTAATTTATAACACTTGTCCTTAGTGGATTGTTTTTCTGTATAATTATCCTTCGATGGTCAAAATATATTATCAGACGATTCATGTTTTAAAAAATAGGGTATTTTTCTACATAAACATACACCTATTCATATAATTAAGGAAATCACACTTAATATCCACTAAAAATTTTAGGAAGTTATAAATGGTGCATATGATAGGAAAATGTAGATAAATTCTTTTCTAGCTATTAGAGTATAATATTCTTTTGCATCTATGACTTCTTATTAATTATAACCGTTTGTAATAAATCTATCTTTATTTATAACTATGATTCCATTTTTATCATATTTATTTCAAAAAAAAAATACTTTACACTAAATAGTTGTGAATCTTTATGGAATCTAACCAAAATTAAAATTTGATTCCTTTCAAATTCATTGAGATCATCTTGAAACGATTTTATCAAATAATCATTACTTAAATCGTTAGTTGTATTCTATATTTCAAATCTTGATAAAAATGAACAATCCACCACTTCATTTCTTAAGTAATTTCTCATCCCCATTTGTTGATATACATCACAAATTGTATTATCAATTGGATGATTCCAAAGGATTAACTGGTCCATTTGGTTTGTAAAAATATTTTTTATACAACAACATTAATTTCTTCTTGAGATAGAAATTTGGTTTTTTTTATTTATTCTCTAATAAGAAGAATTTTCAAACGTGGGACCAAAATTAATTTTTGAAATAAAATTAGAATTTTTGGATTAAGGATTTTAGAAAAAAGTATTAGTTTCATCAAATTTAACATGCACAATTTCAGCAATAGTACTTGTATTTTTATTAAAAACTCTATAAGCATTAAATGTGGTATAATATTCTAGATATAATTATTCATCAAATTTTTTATAAATTTTATGTAAATTGGCTTTTGTATTTATGATGAAAACATTGTGTCTGAATTCTTTTAAGTATGAAAATTTTCATTTCTTCAAGTCTAAAACTCATATGGCGTTTTATTTATAAATGGACTTATTGAAAAATAATTTATAGTATATAAGGTAGTATGAACTACTTCAACTCGATAAGGAATTGAGTATTCACCAAATATTTTTCTAGTAATTTCTTGAAGAATTCTATTTTTTCATTCAACTACACCATCTTTCTATAGAGTTCATGGTGCTGGGAAGTTATGTATTATATATTTTTTAAAATAAAATGTTTCAAATTCAGAAATTTATAAATTATACAACATTATAACTAACATTATTTACTGAAGGTAATTTTTTTTTCTCAATTTTAATATTAGTAAAAAAAATTTATAAAAGAAAAATGCTTCTAACTTTTTTTTCTAGAAAATAGACCCATGTATTTCTAGTGTTTTCATAAAAAAAATATACATAGTATTTTACACCAATATATGAAGGTAATTTTGAACTAAATAAATCCATTCTAACTAAATATAATGCATCATAAGTTGAAACTTCACTAATATATTTAAAACATGATGTATATTGGTTTCTAATTTGATAATTTTCACAAACATTATAATAATTAGACTTAAGATTTAATGTGTCTCTAACTAGTAATTTCATAGAGTTTTTGGATAAATTTAAACCTAATAGTGTCCTAAAATTATATTCCATAGTCAATATTTATCTACTATTGCACTAAGGAATGGTAGATCTTGGATCTTAAGATCATATATGTTTAAGGTATATACATTCCCATGCCTGTTGCAAGAAAGTATTAAATTATCTTATAGAACTACATATAATACATTTATTATTCCAGAATTTCTGATGATATCCCTCATCTCATAATTTAATTATGATTATAAGGTCTATATTATGTCATATAAAAAATAAAATATTTAAAATTAAGGGTTTATCATGAAGAATAATATTACCAATTCAAATAATTTATCCAAAATAAGTGTCCTCAAAAGTGTCTTTTCTACCATTTATTTTAATAATATTATTAAATAAATACCTATTCCTAATCATATGTTTAGAAAATCCTCTATCCATATACCAAATTCAATTAATGTTGGGAAACTTCTTATTTTCCCAAAAGTATGAATATTAGAATTTGGGAATCTGAACCTCAAAGGTTCTATTATTTGAAAATAATGTTATCAAAATCCACATCTATCCAACTTGACTATGAAGAGAAGTTTCCAAATATTTAGAAAAGTATTATTTTTTGAAAACCCAAATATTTCACTTTATTTAAATGACATTTCTTTTTCCAATTTCCTCCACCTAAAATTTAGTACAAAATGAGGCCCTTTTTTGAACAAAATAATTTTACTATTTTTTTTGTTTTTATTAGAAAATCCCATTCTAGATACATCCCTATAAGGTTTAGTCTATTTTTTTAAATCCAATAGAATTTTTATTTACATGTAATAAATTTTAATATCAAAATTTTTAGACTTAATATTTTATAATATAGTTTTATAAATAAATTGTTATTCTAAAAATATATAGTACTCAAATTATATTTTTCTAATTCTTTTGAAAAATTATTTTTATCTATATTAGATCTACTTAAATCAATTGAATAATTGTAATTTTCAACAGCGAGTGTATAAATCATCACATTTTCTTAAGCATGTTTTTCAGAGTAACGTCTTGTTATTTAGAAATTATATTTTTTGTTTTTCCTAATGTGTAGAAAATCATGAAACTTATTAAAATCTAGGCAACATATCATTATCTTTTGATGAAGTAGATTTTTCCTTTGAATATATTCAATTATTTTCAATTTACCTATCCGGATAATTATCATTAAATGTAAGGTAAGTTAATGTTTTTGTAGACACCTTAGATAGGAAGAAATTATTAGACATTGGAATATCAATAAGTAAATCAATATTTCTCAAATATTTACCTTCACTGTCTAATGAAATATTTAAAGAAATATCACCTCCATTTATAAAACAAGGGTATGAGCCTTATAAACATTTATTACTATTTTTTCAGTAAAACATCTTATAATTCCACTCATAATTTCAATCCATCATATATTTTCACTTAATATTGGGACAATATAGTCTTATATGACTAGGCTAATTTCACTTTTAACATATCATTTAGAAGAATCATTATTATAATTTTTTTACTTAAAATTATTCATAAACATATATCTACAATATTTATTCTAAACAATATTTTTCATTGTCATAGAAATTTTAGTTATCTAAATTTCATGTTGCTCAGAAGAACTGCTCTCTGTTCCAACTTGAACTCTATTTTTCTTTGATGACTTATAATCATTTTCTACAAATGTCACATTATTAGGAACAACTAACGTGGAAGAAAAAGTTACTCTATTTTTTCTATATTAGCATATATTTTTAATAATTCCTCTAATTTTACAAGTGTACTAGTAAAATCATCTAAGATCAAATTAGTAATGCACTGTATATCATAAAGGGATATTATCAGGGATTATCACTCTCCTAGAATAATTTCAATGATATTTTCAACACAAATACCACCATTAATATATTTATCATTTATTAACAGAAAAGTATTAAAAATTTTAACTAATATCTGATGCATATTTTCAACAAATTCAGTATGAAAGAAATAAAATGCTTGACAATCAGCTATAAGAGTTTCTCTTCTAGTATATATAACTATAGAATTACAAAAGTGATCAATTTCCAACTTCATCCAAATATTTTTTAAAGCTTCATAAGAATAAATTTGATATTATGCATTCCTTATCATAGAACATAGAAAAGTAATCCTAAGATGATAATTCAACTGATATTTAAGATTCTATTGATCTTTATAATAATAAAATTCTTTCATATGTATTTGATAATTACCATTAATCAAAAACAATTAATCTACCCTAGTGTTAATAATTAGGTGTTTCACACGATATCTCTAATATTTATAATCATCATAATAGAAAATTGGTGGTCTAATATGATTAGGATTATTAAGAGTTTCAAAGTTCAAACCTACCATATTTTTAAAAAAAAACGTGCTATATCTAGAAAAACAATTTAGTGTAAAAATGGTTTATACAAAAATTAAAAATCATAGTTTACAACCAATGTTTCAAAGAATTAATTTTTTTGAAACTTTATTAAAAAATGATAAATTTAAGAAGTATAACCACAAATAATACAAAATGTTGGATCGAAGATTATAACATTGTCTATAATAGGGGTGTTCAATGAATTTTGGTTCATAAAAAAACATAAAAATTTCATTAACCTCTTTAAGTAAAATTATGCAACAGAAAAGGTGAACAAAATTCAAATTGTAAATCAGTTAGAAAGTTTATACATAATTTAATGTTTAGAAACATTTCTAATAATAAATAATTTCTATATAAGTTAATAGAAATAAATATATCTTGTATCAATAAGTAAAGTAATACATTAAAATGTTTTAGAGAAAAAAATACAGAACTTTATATAAATAATGATCTAAATTTTTACATTTATTGTTATGGACATATAAAATGCAGACATAAGGTATTCAGATTTTTAACCAAACTATTTTGTTATATTTTTTATAAGAAAGGAAACCCTTAATACTATGATCAGAAGAACTCTATTTCTCTAAGCATGATAACTCTCGATCACGATATGAGACACAACCTCTGTCTTTCTATCCTCAAAATCCAAATATAATAAGATCAGACACAATGTCTAAAATCTAATACCAAGAATATCTTGATTAAGTTATTTGAAAAAAATATTAAATACTCAAAACATTCGAATAAATTTACAATCCTCACTAAGATTCCTTATAATAGAAACTCCGTAAATATTTACAAATTCCTAGTTGAAAGATATTACAACATTGAAAACTTCTGACTGGTTGAGTAGAAAAACCATTAACACCTCTATTTATTGGAAAATGTCTGAAGGTCATATTCTATGATTCATGGAGTTGGTTACAACAATCTTATAAGAAACTCCATCTTGACAGATCATCATGTTTATCCGATGCTCATATGATTATACAACATCACAATTTAATAGTTTTTCATACAATACAATGGATTTGTTTTTATTAAAATATTATATATCTTAGTCTCAAATATTTTTGGAAAATTCCATCTTAAAAATATGTCTACATCATTTTTGAAAGTTTTTGTATGAAATATTTAATATAATGTTCTAAATTTAGAATTTGATGTATTATTACTTGGAACTTTTATAAATATTTGTCTGGATATATTTGAACCATTTTTTTCTAAAATATAGAACAAATTCATCAGAATACATTAATTTTTTTCAACAAATAAATTTATATTCCTTTGTATAAGAAAACAGATTTCCTAGAGAAATATACTTATATCTAGGAATGTATAAAACTCGATAGACATATATTTTAAAAAAATGTTTTGTTATTTTAAAAAATATATTTTAACGTTTCGAAAAACATTTTGAATCAATATATATATATATAATTATATATTTTGGTTAACATACTCTAGTGATGTAACCATGATTAAATTAAAAGTAACCAAATATTTATATAAAACACACATGAAAAACAATGCAATTATTACCCGAATGAGTGATTTTAACAAAAAAATTATTAATAAAAAGGTGATAAAAGAATATTAGTAAATCATATATGGTAGTATTTAAATGATAATGGTTCTTTAATAGATATATAATAAACCTATTTTTATTATATAGGAGGTTCCAATACATATGAAGTAATTCAAACCTGAGGTTAGGGTTTCTTTTTTCTCTTTTACCTCTGTGAGAAATATGACATATTCACCACTTATATAAAAAAATCCATTTTCATATCCTCTAGTGGTTTATAAAATTTTCAATTAATTGTACCATTTTATAAAACTTGTTTTTTAAAAAAATTGAGAAAATATTTTAAATAAAAATTTATTTTATTTATATCTTCAGTAGAAAATCCATTCTCTACCAAATCTATGTTTTCTATTTTTTAACATTATTTTTTGAAATTTCCTAAAGGATTTATTATAGTAATTTCATCCACTATTTAAATTTTTATAAACATTTAAAGTAACATTCTTGTCATTTGAAAAAATAAGGACCATTTTTATTTTATTTAAATTTTTATAAGAATCTTTATTTTGTCAGTATTGAATGAAATTAATTTCCCACCATTTGACCACTAAATGTTTTAAATAATTATTTAAATATATCAAAAGTTATTTTAAAAAAATATCTTCAATATATTTTTCAACCTTTATTTTTAAAAAAGATTATTTTCGAAATGAAAATGTTATTTTCGTGAATAATATTTTAAGGATATTTTTATGGAATTTCTATTCATCAAAAACCTAAAACCATTATTTTATTTAGGATCCACTAGGGATATGTTATAATGATATACTAATTATTATTTATTTGCATGGTTTACAATTAGTCTGAATTTGAATGTATAATTTTGTTACCATTACCTATAATACTCTTGATGGTTTATGATTTTATTTATTTGTCAGGGATATGTATTGACATACAATATGTTAGTTTTTAAATATAAATGTTTATTATTATTATGTTTCACCCCATTTATTTGAGTAATAAATTGAACTTGGTATGTAATGGATGTGGACCAGTTATAAATATCCCCTTGATATGTCGATAGGTGTCATGATAAAAATTAGACAGGTCTCTACACACAAATTTAAACAGTTTTGTGAGTGTTCATGAATGTTTGTTTCAAATTTCTAACATTATGAACACCCTCATCATAAAACTAGTTATTTATGTCCTTGTGATTATTTGATTAGTTATAATTTCCTTGGATATGTTTCAAGATCATGTGATTATTTATGTGGTTTTTTTTTGATAATCCATTATTACTAGAATATTATTCTCATATTATAATTTAAATGGATTGTGGTTTAGCTATTTTCCATTCCATAGGTATTATTGTTATTTATTAATTATATATTCCACTTTACTCATACCCTTATTTATCATTTGAGCTCACCCATTTATTATGTTTTATTTTCTCAAGGATACAAGGATAAATTTTTTGATTGTTATGCAGGGATGTGCTAAGGGGGATAATGGCCTTATCATACTAAAAACATTTTGTATTATATTTTTCAAATGTATTTCAAATTCAAGTATGTATATAGTTTAACAATACAACTAAACTATTAATTCATTTGGGATGAGATTCCTTGTATTCAGTGAAAATGTAATAATGTAACAACCCGCTCCATGCAACTGGAGTTGGGGTATTTACAGTTGGTATCAGAGGAAGCTTTCTAGAATCATTGATAATTAGACTTATGAAACCATAGATTATAGAATAGAAACTTATGATAGAAATTGAGTATATGATTATAAAAACATCCTCATGTTTTTTTTTGGAAAATATTATGTGGTTTTTCTGAACAATAAATTCATATTTGGATACTGTAAGCTAATGTGGTTGTAGCACAAATATACCCAGGGGAAATAAACATAAAAAATGTGTGTCGGTCCTGACTTTATAAATACCTGGTACACAACAATGGGCCTTATAATATTCCTATTTTGACACTCCAAAGTGATACTATTGGGTTGGTTCACATTTTATATAAAAACTGTTATAATGGATTTGAAAATATTTTTACGATTTGGAAAATTTATCAAGGAAACCAAATTTATGATTATGAGATTTACCATGTATAAAATTTTCAATTTATGTTAGGTGTTTAAATATTTTTGGGATTACAAATTAAGATACATAATGTTATGATCTATTCAAGTGTATTTCATTATTTCCAAAGGACACATAGAAAAATGATTGAGAATCGTATCAATTCGCATTATCTAAAGAGTAAGAATGATCATTTCCTTGATGATATTAATCCAATATTTTGAAGGAAACTAGTCTCATAAAAATATCCTAAAAATAGGATGTAATATCATGTGACATCAATATGATAATGATTTCTCTAATTATTGTGGTTTCAAATAGAATAAATAGAATTTGATGATGGAAAGAAAAAATGAATAAGGGAATGAATGGAATGAAGGGTTTTACACATGTGATAATTATGGAAAGAAACACCCATGTATTTTCTTGAAGGGGGTAAAATTTTTCTTAAAGTGTCGAGAGAAAGGGCATAATATATTGTAATGTCTGTGTAATAGATAAACTGTTTAGGTTTAGTGATTCAACTATAAGGACAAGAGGCAATATTAAAACGAATGCCCCATGTTTTAAGGGAATATACATTAAAATAAGGTAAAGGACCAAGGTTTTGCTTTGGAAATTACTATAGATGAAATGGAATGATTAAAGTGATTATGGTTTTGGATTCCAAAATTTTGTTATATAAGTTTTTTTATCAATGATATTACATTTATACAAATTATGAAATGTATAAGGATTGTATTGCGGAACTTTTTCATTAAGTACTTGAGATCATATGTTGAATGCTACCAATGACCAGGAAAAGAGATTCACTTGAATGTTGATATTTTTATAGAAAACATTATTTAGGTGAGATAACCATAAACATTTTCTTGATGTTCAACTAATTATGATAAAGATATGCTTATGAAATACTATTGATTACATTGAAATTGGTAAATGATTTGACGGTTTATGTTTTCTTTTCAAGAGTTTATGAGATGTTTAAATTTATGGAATATATTAAAAATTAGAGATTTATTTTTGGAAGATTTTTTTTAATTTTTGATTTATAGTTATCAAGGTGTTAACTACATTAAAATTTTACATTATGTGCGACTTTTTTTCATCTCGGGTAAATAATGTTGATTAAATGACCTTTTATTTTTTTGGCTTTGAAATTGGTTAATTTTTTTAGATGTTTCTTATGGTAAAATATTTATAGAATGGACTAAGTTTAATTCATGTATTTTTGGATAACATGTAATTTCCATTTTTTTTAGAAAATATATTGGGATATGAAGCGTAGATTGTTACTCTTTTATAGTTCCTAGGATCCATTAAAAGTTAATTTTAGTGATTCGGGTATTAAAAATATCTAGGGATATTCATTCATGGAGTAATTGATGAAGTAGGAATTGATTGAATAACATTAATAGGTTTAAATTGTGTATATAAAATATAAATATATAAAGTAATAATATTTTTTATACGCATATTTTTGTGGGTAAAGGAATTCCACAACTCTGGGAAAAAGATCCTGAAACAAAAAAAATCACCCTCGAACGTTCTTTTTTGATGAATCATATGACATTTTAACTAATAAATTTTTTATATCTTTTTGGATGTTAAATTCACTAAATCATTAATTTTTTTTGAAAAATGATATCAAACAACCTTTGTTAATCATTGGGCATTGGTATTTTTGTCTACGTCTATATCTTCAAATGCCACCACAATTATTTTATTTGGAAACCTCGTATGTGTTATTCCCAATGACCTTTACACATTAATTTATCTATTATCATGAGAATGTTTTATGGAACCATTTTATGATTTAGGGTTTCAATAAGGGTACATTGAAATGTAAAATACTTGATTACAAATTTGAAGATTATCTTCTAGGGACCGAATTTATTTAAGGGGTAGAATTCAACACCATGATATTTTAAAAGTGGAACATCTTGTTGGATAGAATGTATAACACACAACACCAAGATAATAAGGGAATATAACACCCAGATTCTTAAAAATATAACTATTTTTATTTAATTAAATCTCTTCAATAACTTTTTATACACATTACACATGGTTTAAACAAAACACAATACTCTATCGAAATACTATAATTTTAATAGGACCAATATATACTATTGTTTAAATTGGTGGGTGTGAATTGGAAAAATCAGTTATATAAATTATATGGTATAAAAGTCTGAATGAATAAATTAAATGTTTATATAATGAATATATATACAATAATAATCATTTGAATGAAATTAAAATATTTTATGAAAAAACATATTTTTCTAAAAGTGGTCTATTCGTGCTTTGTGAACATAATTTTAAATTAATTTTAACCAATTTTCGAAAATTTATTTGAAAAAATATTTTTTTGAAAATTTACTTTTCAAAATTATAGTTTTAGTAATTTTTGATAATTTTCTGAAATTTTTTATTTTTTTATAAATATTGAAAAATATTTATTTTTATTAAAAAACTGCCTACTACTTTAAAATTGTTACAAATAAAGATTGAATTTTAAAATTTTCAATGTAAAATTAATTCAATTATATTATTATTTATCAAATTTATACTATTTTATTAAAATTATCTTGAAATCTGTTATGTTTTTTTAAAATAGTTTTGAAACTATTTTATTAGAAAAACTACCTTTCGACGTGCTTTTAGATTTAATTTTATGTTGAATTATGAAAATTTAGGGAATAGAATTTTAAAAACTATATTTCTTATTCTGAATAAAAATAAAATATATTATCTAATTAGGTCAACTTATTTTTTGACCATAATGAATAGTGAAAAAATAAAAAATAATTACCACTATTAAGGTAAAATTGGGTTTATTAGGGGTAAAAATATGACAATAATGGTTTTCAATTAGATAAAACTAGTTCAAAACCCATTTTATGGACATATTTCGACCATATACCATTTATGTTTCTATAATAACCCTTTTTTTAGGTTTTTTTTGTTGAAAACAATGTGGGTATCACATTATATTTTCAAAAAATTCCATGTGTGTCCTCACCCACTTATAAAAGGATACCCACTATCCTCTCAAATTAACACTTGAAGAACTTCTTTCATCCAACACATTCCAAAATACAATAATTTGACCTATAAAAACATCCAAGAGACCGTGGTTTGGTCATGAATCCAATTTATAATAGTATAAGCAACAAACCTAAAGTGGTACCCAAAAGAAGAGTTAAAATCCTTAACACGCATGTTTGTTTTATTTGATCTTCAACATCCTTATAATATTATTAATCTATGAAAATATAATAAAAATAGTATCTAAAGTATTTTGAGACTTTATTATTTTGATTTAATTTCCTATGTATATCTCCTTTTCCATCAAATGTGAAATGAAGCATGTCAATCGTGTGTACGTCGAACTACCACCCCACAAATCAATATAATTTGTTTTCTAACAACACCTTTAATTTATGGATATAATGAATGATATAATGTATTTATTTGATATTTATTATATTAATATAATTCTTTAATTATAAAATCACTTATACCTTCTTACTTTCTATTCTCTAGGGGATACAATAACATCACTTGTGTCTATGACATACTACTACCTTGCGAAATGATGTGATGCATTTTCCTCTTATGATTTATATAAAATATAGTAAGAAAACGTTTTATGAATATATTTAAAATTTATGATTTAAATTTTCTTCCATATATATAATATCATATATAACGTGATAACTCCAAATCCCATAGAAAACAATAACATCGCTCATGCAAACTTATGGACTAGCACCCCCACATAGCGATGTGAAATGTTATTTTTCAGTTTATTTTTACATGTATTGTAATAAAGATAAAATAGATTAATATATGCTATTTATATTAAATAATACTGATTCTTAATTGGTTATTTGATATTTATTTTTCATTCAATCCACCTATTGAGAAAAATGGAGACATTATTCTTATGTACGTATAGTCTACCGTTTCAATGAATAGGGTTAACCATTTTTTTCTATGACATTAATAGATTAATGTAAATAAATATAAAATGAATATATATGATATTTATATCCATTATAAAACTCTAGATATGTTAAAAATATTATCAAATTAAGGGGGAAAAATTACAAAACTAAAATATAAATGAAAAATGAAACAATTATCACCCGAACCAGTAATTACAAGAAAGAATTATTAATAAGAATGCTGAAAAAATAAAATCATAAGATCATATATTTTATGAGATATATGATTATGGTTCTATAATATACTTATAATAAACTTATATTTATTATAAATTTGGTTCAAACACATATGATGATGTATAACATGAGGTAACAATTTGTTATCTCACCTTTACCTCTATTAGACATATTACATATTCACCACTTATTTATTTGGTGTGATGTATATAATTATAATTTAATAGGTTATATAATGAACATATATATCATTATGGAATTTATAGTTTCACTTGATTTTATTTTATTTTCGGGATTATGATTCAAAAGTTACCAAAGTGGTACGGGTTTGTTTCACAATCTGATAAGTGTTCAAGATTGTTTATGTTTAATTATCCATTATGGGTAAATTATTTCCTACTAAAATATTAAAATAAATACATTTCCATAGACACCAGTTATTGATGAAAATTTAATGTTATATTATCATTTTCACACTCTTTGGTACTTAAAATTATTTATAAAATGTTTTTATTAAAATTTGACATTATTTATCTCTTCACTCAAAAATACTTTTTCATCAAAAACCAAATTTTCTCAAAATTATTTAATGAAATTTCTTAATATTATCCAAATTATTTATTAAAAACATTTCTACACATTTATTAATTTTTTAAATTCATTTGAATTGAATCATCATGTCATTTTCCAAAACAGTACCCATTTGGCTTTTACTGAAAATATGAAAGTAGTATTTCTTTTAACATGTATGACATGAATTTAATTTCCGACCACCATGACCATAAAAAGTTTTAAATATTTTTTATATGCTTAATAGGTTATTCTAAAGGAAAATTATTTTCAAAATATTTTGGGAGATTCTATTTTTGATAATGTTAGTTTTAAAATGAAAATTTTATTTTCCTAAAGAATATTATAGGGATATTTTTAGGGTATTTCTATTCATCAATGACATAAAACCTTTATTTTTACATATAATACACTATGGATATATTTTATTTATATCATCCTCACTATTTCTTTGGATTATGTTTGATTATTTTGAATGGTGGTATATAATTTTATTTATATTAGTCATATTACACTAAATGAATTATGATTATATTTATTTGATTGGCGGTGGGTTTTAAAATTTTATATGTTAGTTTTTAATACAAATGATTTTTTTTATTTTTTACCCTTTTTGTATGAGTAATGCAGTAGATTTAGCTAGTGACTCATGGGACATAGTTATATATAGCCCATTTATGAATTGAAATGTCTCATGAGACAAATCAATGGAAAAAATAGATGGGTTTTTACCAACATATTTAATCTATCTTATAAAAGGTTATGGCATTATGCTTGATATGTAATTTATTATGACTTTCACCATTATGTGATCATTTATTGATTTCCATGTGATTATTAAATTACTTAAGATTTCCAGGGATAAGTTTCAAGATTATGTGATTATTTATATAAATATATTTAACCATTAATTATTCCAACCACAATATTCTAAAGATATTTTTTTAAATGGTGTGTATTCTAGTTTTTTATCTTTAGATATTCATTATATTTATTTATTTGTGATAGATTATAATATACACATACCCTTATTGAGCAACTACGGTCACCCCTTTCTTATTATTTATTTTCAACCAGATACCAAGAACTGTTTTGAGATTGATATGTAGGGATATTATAAGGGGAATAATTAGGATATTAATGAAAAAACATTATGTATTTTAGGTTATCAATTGTATGAGAAATTCAATTTTGTATCTAGTTTTCTAATACTACTAAACTATTCAATCCTCATGATGTGATACCGTGTGTCTAGTAATAACATAATACAATAACCAATTAATATACTCTATTGGAATTTGGGAATGGACATATAATACAATAAATAATTAAAAATATACCTTGAATTATTAGTTTTTCAACAATTCCTTGTTAAAATCATAGTTCGGGTGATAAATGATCCATTTTTCTTATATGTTTGGGTTTTTTATTTTTGTTCATTTTTATTTTGATCATGGTTTCATCATCTGTAGAATTTTATCCATGATATTAACATAATATATATTCATTATATATTTATTTATAGTAATCCTTAAATGTTAAATATAGAAAATGAGTTAAACTATTCATGGAGATGGTAGGTTGTACATACGCAAGAACACTATTTCCATTTTATTGATATATTAAAATAATGGTAAATAATTTTTAACATTTAAAAAGTAATTATTATTTCATATATATCACATATAATTGTTAAATAAATCATTATTGTGTTCCATTTAAATCTTATGTGAAAAATGAATCACGTCTCTTTGTGAGGCGGTACATTTCCTCACAAATGAGGGACATTATCAAATTCCCAAATAATGAAATTAATAAACTATATGTGATATTTTTATTAAATAATTTTAAATATTTCATAAATATATTATATAAACATTAAATTTATAATTATATTTTAAAATGAAATGAAGTGATGGAAAATGAACTGCATCAGTTTTCGAGGTGGCAGTCCACCGTACACATGATCGATATTTTTATCTTCCATTTGATGGAAAAGGATATGGATATATCTATTCCAATTAAATAATAAATAATAAGTATATATAAGATAATAATTTTATTACATCATCATAGATAAAGAATATTTTAAGGAGGCAGAAAAAAGAAATTAAATAAAAATGCTTGCTTATGAATGTTGCATCTTCTTTGAATGACCTCTATAGGATTGCACCATAAAACGTCACCGGAGGGTTTAATAATAAAAATAAGGAATATAGTAATATTTTATTAAAGGAATAATTCTTTTCATGTAATGGTGGGAAAATCGGTTTTATAGTGTAAAGAGGTGAGGAGACGAGGTTCTATTTTATAAGTGGGAGAGATGATACAGTTGAATTTTTTGAATTAAAAAAGAAACAAAAATAATTTTGAAATGGAAAAATGATCCAAAATGGAATATTATAGATTGAAATACGAGATAAGGTCGATATAAGGCCATAAAATGAGATTTTTACAAGTGTCAAGGTCATTTTACACTTTATCTTTTTAGTTTCTCCCCTATAAAGCCATTTTAAACCTAACCATAGTAATTATTTAATATTTTTAAAATATATTTTGTATAGAAATTAATTTTTCCTTTTTATATTATTATATTAATTAAAAATATTATATCTATTTTCCCAAATTCAATTCATATAATTGGAAACTTTTAATTTAAAATTTATCCCGCATAGACGATAAAAATGTTTATTTCCAAAGAGAAAATTTTCATAGGTATAAAGACTTTTAATATCCAAATTCAATATGAAATTTATTATAATGATTTAAACTGGATTAATAAATAAATAATTGAACTAGTTTTACTTTAAAAACTATATTAAAATAAAACATACCTTATAAATCCTTTAAAAAATTGAATGTTTATTATTAAAACTAGTATTTTATTACTATTTATCAAAAAATAAATCATTGAATAAAATTGTAAAAAATATTATAAAAATTAGTATTTTACGTGGAGATTTCAAAAATGAATTTTATTTTTCTCAAATATATTTTCTAAATTAGGAAGAACATTCTTTCATTATTTTTTCACAATATACATAAACACATTTTTTTAAGAAAATAGTATTTTAAAAACACATAAATTTTTTATTAAAAAATAGACATTTTTATCAATATTACTTGTTTATATAAAATCATTATACTTAATTTTTAAAATTTTGTTATTCATATTCATTCCCCGATTTTTAATGACTATGTTATAACAATCACGTCTTAATAATAATATGATGTGTATATTGCAGTTCATTGAAACTTTGTGCTACATGTGACATATTATATTAAAGAAAATATATTTATTTGAATATGAATATTTCATAAAAAAATGAAGGTTTTGAAATGATCATGTTATTATACCCTTATTCTTATGTTATGCTCAGTTAATATCATTGAATGATATCTCTTTTTTTACAATTACTGAGAATATGAGCTCACCCTTTCTTATATTTATACAATCCCAAGGTTATAAGTGATGTTATTAATTATGGTAATCCTTTATAGGTAATATATGTGAAGAATGTTTTAATGTATTTTGAATGTCATTCATGAAAAAAACTTCTTTAAGTATCTAGTCTTTAAAGACAATAAAACCATTATGTTCCTTAGTTATGCATTATAGTGAGATGTTTTTAATATTGATCTAAAATGATGAAATATTTATGTATTAAATGTTTTGGAAACTATAGTTATTATTAGAGAAAGGATTATTTATTTTTTAAGATAAATATTATAAAACATTAGCGAAAACCCTTTGGATGATCCTTAAGTGTTATGGTTGTATAAGATAGTGACATAACATTTGAAATCTCCAAATTTATTTATTTATCATATGAATTTTCACACCAATTATAGTTTATCAAACACGTATGTTTTCTATTTTGGTTTGATTAATGGGATATAATTAAAAATAGACTTGTTAGAAAATAATTTTGTTGAACATTCAATGATCGTTCTCATGAGACACCAAATGGAAAGGGCAATGGAATAAAAAACATTATTGTAATAATTGAAAAAATATCTTACGTAATTAATTATGACGTGAATCCAATTGATCATATGAATGCACTAAGGAAGGATAAAGATGAAATCCATTCTTTTATGTGGAAACATACACCTTCCTATTGTGGGTATTTAAATCCAATTAATTTAGATAAATGTATGAAAATAATGGAAAATATATTTTCCATTATCCAATGTATCTACCATTAGAAATTTGATTGAATAGTTTATCTCAAGAAGTTGGAGCTATTCAATATTTTTATATTGTCAAGATCAAGATGGTAAAGGTAGAAATTAAAACAATGGAATGAGAGGAGTTTAATACGATATATTTTCATAAGTATATACCGCAAAAATATCATATTTGAAAATAGATAGGGATATTATGTAATTGAATAATAAGGATTATGAATTTAATGGAAACTATAAAGAAAACATTATATGACTTGAAAGGTGCACCTCTGGTTTTATCATTGATCAAGAAAAAAAGATTTATCTCATATTTAGTGGCTTGAAACTATGTATTTAAAATTAATTTTACATAAGTGACAATAAAACCTGTGAAAATATTGTTCAATGTTCCCTCAATATGGAAATTGAAATTATAAATTATTATTTTAATAGTTTCGATGATAAAAATGGAATATAGTGTTTATTGGAAACTTTAACGGTATGTCACATGGTGAGGAGAATCCTGAAAAACATACATTGCATTAATGTGGGAAATAGAACTCAGGTAATTTCATGAAATGGATTAGAATAAGTTTCAATTGTGTGATTCCTGGTAGTCAAGATGTTGAATATCAAATGTAATAATAGATTCCAATAAATGAAATGGATAGTAATAATATTTAAACTCATAAACCGCCCACACTTTATTTCTTAAGATGGAATTCGTTTTTTTATTACACATAAAATAAAAGGGATTATAAAAATAATAAGCCTCATCAAACCCAATGTAAAATAAAAAATAGAAAGCCTCTGTAATCACAACCACTAATGTTGGTAATTAGAAAAAAGTGATTAAATTTAATCTTATCAACTTATAGAACTGAAAACTCTAAAATTATTTAAGGTTATACACTTTCATTTATTTCTAATGAATTTTCTATGGTATCACATCTTCAAATCAATGACTAGATGATTTTTTAGAATTGAAAACTCCTAATGGTATGATGATTTCATATAATGTATATTTCTCATCTCGGATAAAATATTTTATGAATATTCTTCCTATATTTCTTTTTATTATTTTTATAGTAAAAGATTATGTAATATTTTGAATTGATTGGATATACTGATATATATACCATGTCAATTTTTGAGGAAAGGAAGTCCCATTTTATATTCTGATTCAAACATTGATCTTCTATAGGTGTGCAGATGAATAGGGAATTTCAATGGATATTAATTCCATTATATGGGTCATACTATATATTTATGAGGGGGGTATTTATAGGAAATTTTAGGGTATAAAGTAAAAAATATAAGATATAACTATTTTTTAGAATATGATTATGTATTTTCTCATGAGTAACCTAATCATCCTCTAAATCATGAAGTTTAATTTTCAATAGAAAATATAACTGGTTTAACATGTATTTCAAATTATCCTTATATAATATACCATTTTAGTTATAGGAATTAAAAATGAAACTCTTGGATAATTTATAAAAAGGATTTAAATTACGTAGTTTTTTATGATGGGTTGAAACCTTTCTTTTATTTAAGAATAATTTTTTGTCAATGTGTCTTAGAATTTATTATCTAGAACTTTACAAGATTCCTATCAGGAACAAATATCTTTATCCTATATTGAAGATTAATTTTATCAATTATAAGTATACAAAAACTTTTTGAATATTGATCTTTGATCTCGATATATTTTGTCGAGGGTCAAAAGGTATGATATACTAATGACAAGATTCCCTAATGGTATGGTAATTATAAATTTATAGTTATTTCATTTACACTTAAAAATTCTCCTATTATATTTATCTACCTAGTGAATAAAATATTTAGAGAATGCCTTAATAATTGTATGATATATTTTATTAATGATATTATATTATATTCTAAGATAATAGAAGGGTAATAATACCTTTTGAAAATTATAATGAAGTCCTTAAGGATGGATAACATGTATTCTAAATTTAAAATGCACAAATTCTAGATGTAGTATTTTTAATTTTTAAGGCCATCTAATATTAAGAGAGGGTATATCAATATATAATTTGTTGACAAATGTTATTTAAGAATATAAAAAATGTACCACAATGATTGAAATACATACTTTCCATGGATTGGATGGATGCCAAATATTATTTTTTAGAAATTTATCCTAGTTTTCATCTCTAATAACCATGATGGAATATAAGGGATCCATGTTTGGATGGATGAAATATTTTTTGGAAACTTTAATGGAGCTATGAAGAAGGTTCGTTAGTGAAACAGTCCTTACATTACAATTTAGTAGAGAGTGGTTTGTTATATTTAATAATGTATCAATTATGGTACATGAATGTATCCTCATTTAAAATTATATATTGATAGTTTATGCCTTTGGACATTTAATGTTTCATGACAAAAATTTACCAAATCATGATTTTGAGATGGCGGCAGTATTTTTTTATTGATGAAATATAGGAATTATCTATGTGGTTAAATTTTTGATATATATATATATAATGATCAATAAATATTGAAGTATATATTAACATATAATGATTTTATTATATTTGAATAAACATGGTTTGATTTGATTAATGAATATAACTAATCAATACATTACCACCATGGAAAAGAGATAAAAGTTGATGATGCTCTTAGTCAAAAATACCTTGAAAATTTTTCCATGATGAGGATTTAAAGATATCCAATTATTATAGAATTTTATAGTATGGATCATGAAAAAATAAATGTGAAAAATCCTTTCTTTCTCAGATGATTGATCAACCATCCATTCTTAAAAATATTAATGAGCCAAAGAAGGAAGATGTTGATCAATAAATGATGATAGGGATTATTCCATAGTTCAACATTGACCTTGATGGAATGATCATATTCTAGAAAAAGGTACATTTACCATCAATACCATATTTTCAAAAATTGAGGTTGTATTGATAAAATTAATCATAATTATCAATTCATCTTTGACGTATGAATATGTATAGATATCTTAAAGAGTATTTCTAGTGGGTCATTAAGAAATGGATAATGTAGAGTATGTATCTTGATGCATGGTATGTACTAAATTAAAGGATGAATGAAAAAATATCTATGAGATGTTACAAACATTACCCGTAAAATAATAGATATTGGAAAAAATCACCCAGGATTTCATTGTTGGACTAATGAAGACATCTAAAGGCCATAAGACCATTTGGGTTTTTTATCTCATTAAGAAGTCATCCAATTTTATTTCCATTTGATAATATTTCTCTATGGATTATAATTTCAGGATATAAATTAATGAAGTGGTGAGGTTTCATAAAATTTTGTATTCCTTTATTTCGGAATGAGATCTATAGTTTTACTCAATGTTTTGTAGAATAATTTAGAAAGCATTGAATATAGTGTAAAACATTAAAATATTATATCATCCATAGATAAATGGTTTCTTTGAGAGGAATATTTAAATATTAGAAGATATTAAAATTCCTTGATCTATTTATTTCAATGGTTTTGGGGATCAATACCTTCCTATAGTTGATTTTTATAAATATAATATCCTTCACTAAAGCATTCAGATGGCTCTTTATATATTAGAAAATGAAAATAAGTGTATAAATGCATTGTGTTTGGATGAATTTGGAGAATAAAATCCCATCATAATTGAGATATTTTGAGAAATAACATATATGTATAGATCCATTTAACATAAAACCAAGATATCTTAGAGTTTATAGAAGACTTATGATGACCATTATCAGTGATATTCGGAGTTCGAAGATGGTGAAAAGTTATTCCTTTAAAGACATGCATTGAAAAAGGATATTATAATTAGATATATGAGATAGATAATCCCTAGATATATTAGATACTTTTAGATTTATGATCATGTTTTTGTGGTATAATATCACTTAGTTCTTATATCGAAAGAATATAATGTTCCTAATGCGTTCCATGTATCTATTTTGAGAAATTAAATTCTTGATCCTTATTATATAATGAACTCAATAATTTTAATAATGGAGCATGATAATTTTTATTAGGTAAAATAGGTATATATTCTAGATCAAAGAGAGAATGTGTTCTGTAATAGGACCACTCACATGATAAATTTTCTTAAGAGAAACAACAAATACAAGTAAGCTATGTGGAAACTCAAGGATGTGATGAGACCAAAGCATCCATGTTTTTTGGTGTTAGCCTAATATAATATTTTGGATTGAATTTTTATAAGGGGTATAATTTTAGACACCCATATTTAGGAATATATATTTTTATTTAATAAATTTGAATTGTTTTATTTTTCTATTTACAAGCATCATTGATCTTATATGAACCACATTATTCTATTAAAAAATTATTATTAAATGTATCTATTTTCACGTAAAAATTATATGGTAGGGTGTGGATAAGAGTAAATAAATTATGGAAAGTATTTATTAAATTATTCTTTATGGAAATTTATTCCTATAATTCTTAGGAAGTAAGTACTCAAATTATAATGATTAGAATAAAATTCTATAAACCTAATTATTTTAGAATTATTTTTTCTATATATTATGAATTTTTATCTAAATATAATATATTGATCACTACTGATCAATGATTAAATATATTATTAATTTATATAAATTAATTAATAACTAATTATACATTGCTTTTTAATTATACATAAATGTATTTAAAAATATTTGATGGAAAAACGTTAATTTTTTTTCCAGAAAAATTGTTTTTATATTATGGAATGTATTTTGTAAAAAAAATGTGAATTAATCACAATTTATGGATGATTAAAAAAATATTTAAATTAAAATATTCAATAAAAAATATTACAACTCATAAAATGGTTCTTACAAGACATGAAAATAGAATAAAATCATTTTTATTCTTAAAAATACATTTTCACAAAAAATAGTTTTTAGGCATTGTGTGTGTGGATATTAGAATTAATTTCCAATACTTCAAGGAATAAAACCATATAAAAATGACTCTAAATTTGGGATAATCATAAAAATTATCATGTAATAATTTTAAAATAATTATCTTCCATAATGAATTGTAATCATGGTAAAAGTCTTCTTACCATGGTATGTGTTAAGTGGGGTAAAAAAGAGGTTAACCAATGAGATATGATTTAAGATAAAAAACACATATGTAAATCTAGATGGTTTATTTTCTATGAAAATGAACATTTTATATTCTAATCTATGATAATTTATAGCTACCTTACTTGAGTAAGACAAATATTTTGTGATAATGTTTATAGTAATTTCATGTTTTCCACCTACCTCACTTATAAAATAGAACCTCCTATTCTCATTTTCCACCACACTTTATCTCTATAGATAGTAAAAAAAATCCAAAATCCCATTACATACATTTAAAACATGACCTAGACGCTCTAGTATCACAAAAAATCCATCTAAATATGGTTTAATGTTTATTTTAAGGAAGATTCTCAAATAGGAGGCAATTTCATTTATATAACTATTTTGCGTTTAAATCTACCTTAACCCCATACAAATATAATTTAACCATCTCAATAACAATAAATTTTTATAATTATTATATCAAAAAAATTAATGTCAATTTTAAATGCATTTTTATCTCCTTTACACCTAATATAAAATAAAAACATCACTCATGCGTACATATGGACTACAGTATCTATATTGGGTTGTTTCTTATATGTCATCAAATACTCTCATGGTTAATTATTTATATGGGTTTAATATATTTATATACTTTTTATTACATAATTTTGATTCTTTGAATAAAAATTATTATTTACCTTCTTACCTTCCCATCTATTGGAAAATTATAATTTCACTCGTGCATAACTATAGACTACTCCCTCCATGAACTGAATTTTGACAATTTTAGTTCCATTAAAATGGATGGTACAAAATATATTATACATATATATGAAATTATTATTATTATTTATTAACGATATATTATTATTTAACTTTCTTTGTTTCCTATTCTTTCTAAAATAAAAACATTATTCATGCATACTTGTATACACTGTATCCAAGAAGTGATGTAATTTATTTTTTATCCACACATTATATGAGTGGGATTAAAAGTTTAGATAATATATAAATATGATACCTATGAAATTATTAATATTTTGGAGATAATGAACCCATGAAAAATATTCAAGGTCTATCTGAAACATGAATGGGAAATAGAATAGTTAACAACCAAATGTGGGTTTTAATGTAGAATTATTAGTAAGGGGTAATTGAATATTATAATTGAATTATATATATAAAAATAAGAATGAATATGTTTCTAGAATATATGTAGAAAAAATATAAATTTATTTTATTTGAGGATAAGTTTTATATGAAGAAATTTAGAATTTTAGTTAAGGGTTTATATTTCAATCTCTTTTTTTAGGGATTATCTATATTAAATTTAAAATAAGTGAAATTATATAAACCTTATTTTTTTCAAAGATATGTTTTATTATAATCTTATTTTTTATTTTAATTTTTTAATACCATTTCCCCCTCTTGGGAACATAATATATAGAAAGGGTACTTTGTAATGTCTAGACCTGTGTTACATGAAATGAGGCCCCGAGCAGGTCATTCACATGCACTCAAGTGCACTTCCCCAAGAGCTAGATGGTTCCAACTAGTAGTAAGGGTCTGGTAATTCATTAATGGAAAGACTATACCATCATTTATTATAGAAAAATACCATAAGAAGCAAAACACAATAAATAAGTGCATAATCATATAAATCTACCAAAAAATACCAATTTAACTAGATAGTCAAAAAAAGAAATACCATACTCAACTAAAAATGATAACATGACGTAACAATGAATGTGCCATGTCTTTACAATGAAATTAAATGTAATGAAAAAAAGACTCCATAGGGGGTACCAAATCACATCTGGTTCCCTCACCCATTCTACATTCCCAAACTGAAAACTATCCTTGCGCCTTCTCGTATCCTGCAACACAACAACAAAGTCTACTTGGGTACAGATTAGCCATCCTGGGTAGGGTGTGAGTATGATTCAGTAGGCCACCACCAACGATGTAAAAAAAAAGTCAATTCAAAAGATATATTATAAAATTCTATAAATCAACAAGCACAATGCATAATTAAATAGTTATCACATTTTCATTTATTCTTGCTTTAAACACATTAAAGTCCGATTTGATTTATGTCTGTCATTCAATTAAAAATTCATTATTCTCATTCATTTGGTTTTTATTTCCATGTCAAAAACCCCAAATATCATTCAGTGTAAGTCACAATGACTAAGGCCCCCAATCTTATCTGGTGTTGATCACCATTTCTACCACCCCAAATCCAATCGGGTGTAGATCGCCATGTCTACCATCTCAAAACACAAGGGCATGGATAGCTATTAGTATAGAATGTCATGTCTATGCCCCAACTCTTCCATTACTCTAGAACTCCATGTCTAGTACATACATTTTCTATCATTTAAAACATTTATAAATTCAAAAATAATTATTAATATCAATACCTTTTTAATCCAACAATTAGTTAAATACATAAAAACCCATTACTTAAAACATGTTTAACTAAGTGAAAAACCCATTAATTAATTCGTCAATTAATTAATCAATAAAAATTAATCTCATTCCGTAATTAATTATCCACAATTAATTATCGCAATAAAATCTCAACTAATCATAATTTATCCCACAATTAATTATACAAATGATACAAGAGGGAAAATAATTAATCCTCCATTAACTCTCTCACATAAAAAATCCCTATCTCATAATTAATTCCTCAGATTAATTATCTCAAACCCAACCAAATTCACTATATCAATTACAATATCTCGACCGATAAAAATTTCACCAAATCAAATATCACTTTGGATAACCCCTTAGCCACATTTTTCAATCATCTATTTAATTACTAAGGTAACAACACGTCAATTTCACATTCCTAATTAATATAATTTAGGAAATCAATTTTTAAGGGAAGCTGGAAAATAAATAATCTGACACACACATATAAAATCCATGACTATGGGAGTTTTATTTAAACAAAATACGTCATTTTTTATTGATGTATTCCCAGATGGAATCCCTAAAATTCAAGCAGTATAAGATGTTGATCAAAATCCAGTTCTTAATTTATAAACGAAAAATTAAGATCAATTGCATAAAGATCATAAAAGTCTAGATATTGATCCAAAATCCTAGATCAAGATCTCAACAAATAGGTTTCTATCCATGGAAATAGTGGAGATATTCCATGAAAATATCTAATAAAGATAATGGAAATAAGGTGAGAAGAATCAGAATAAGGTCCACTTACCAGGAAGAGAGCAGATATTCAATCTGGGCTTTTGATCTCGATGAACGGTGCTTGAATCACCTTGTAATCCCTCTGAAAATCTCTTAGATTGACTATAATTGGTCAAGACTGATCCAAGGAACAAATATAATGTTTAGGGGGGTTCTGTGGGTTTGAAAACAGTATTTGTAGAAAAAGTTTTGACACAGAAGATTTCACAAGGAAGGGGCGCACAGTTAAGGAAATTGTGCACAAACTGTGCAGACCTCACTATCCTGGTTTGCATGGTTCACACGATTACCTGGGTTTGGGTGAACGGTTTCTCAAACCGTGTAAAAATCTTGTAGAAACCTAAGTCCATATATATTTATTAAAATTTTTCACAAACTCACATCAAACCAAAATTACAAATAAATGATACTTAAAAACAACAAAGAGTACCTGGAAACTGGCCCATGATGACTCTACAAAAGTTCAGGATCCTACAATCTCCCTACATTATAATAACTCATCCTCAATATATACTCCAAGGATTCACCATGATTATGAAAAAAAAATTTGGGCCACTGAGCCATCATTTCTACTTCTTATTCCCATGTTTCCTCTTGAACACATCCATGTGTCCATAACACATGAACTATCAGCACAATATTTCCCTACAAAATTTTCTCACTATGATCTGACACATGTATTAGACGCTCCTCAAAGAATGCATCTATCTCATGGTCAAACTCAAATAGAATGCTCACATGAGAGGAGTTAGGGTGATACTTCCCTAATTGTGACACATGAAAGATGTCATGCATAGCACTATATTTCCATGATAGAGACAATCGGTACACCACCAGCCTGATTCTCTCCACCACATTAAATGGTCCCACAAACTTGGGCGCCAACAATCATTGAATCCATAACCTATGGTGTATGAAACTAGGAGACACCTGAAGGAATACACGATCACCCTCTTTAAACTCTATGGTTCATCCCCACCTATTATCATAAGACTTTTTCCTACTCTGATCTATAGCCTTAGGTTTTCGAATCAACTGCACCTGCTTCGATGTCTCTTCCACAAGATATAGTACCAAAAACTCAACTTTCCCACCTCCATCTAACATAATAGTGATCTAAGTGGCCCCCCATAAAGTTCCTCATATGGTTCTATATGTATAGTTTCATGATAACAATTGTTATAGGAGAACTACACTAAATCCAAGTGGTTCTCCCAAGAACCACCGAAATCAAGCACACATGCCCGCAACATATCCTATACCACCTTTATGGAATGATCTGACATTCCTTTTATCTATGGGTGGAAGGATGCACTCAAAAAAACCTGTGTACCAAATGCTTTCTGCACTCCCTTGTATAATCTTATAGTAAATGAAAAATCATGAACTAAAAATATAGTCTATGGTACCCCTTACAAAAAAATATCTCTTGAACAAAGAGTTCCACCAGTTGTTCCACTGTGATGGTTTCCATGATGGGAAAGATATGTGCATCCTTTGTCAGTCTATAAAAATGACCCAAATAATATCATTATCCCTAAGTTTCTTTGGAAGACCTAACTCAAAATCCAAGGCCACATCCTCCCACTACCATTCTTGAATTGGAAATGGCTACAGTAATCCTCTAGGTCGTTGGTGCTCTGCCTTCACCTACAGACAGGTGAAACATCTTGTCATGAAACTGATATCTCCTTTTTCATTCTGGGACACCAAAATTGTCTTTGTAGGTTACAATACATTTTATCACCCCAGCCAGTGCTTCCCACTTCATGGTGTGAAATTCTCACATGAGTTCCTCTTATATACTCATAAGAAAAAAACCCATTTTATCACATATTTTTACACATCCTCATATATCAACTAGTATAAAGGTGTATACCCCTTCAATTATTTCCCTCAAGGCTAAGCACTATAAATATTATTATTTCCTCTTCCTGATCTGTCTCAAGAGTATAGACTCTACTTCTACTAAAACAAGAGTCATTTTCTCTTGAGTCTCCTAATCCACCACATGCATTTCAGTCAGTGAAGTCATCATCATCCACTATACACTACACTCATGTATCAACCGAGTCTGAGTTTTCCTACTCAAGGAATCAACTACCCTATTCCCCTTTCTATGTGTATATGCTAGTTCAAAATGAAAGGACTGCATATACTCTACCTCTCCTCACTGCAGAAGATTAAAGCCATGCTGTGGGAATATATATACTTTGAGCTTTTATGATCTTTAAAATTTTTGAACTTCTCATCCAATATACAGTGTCACAAACACTTAAGAAAATAAACCACCACTTCCAACTCGAGGTCATGCACAGGGTAATTATGTTCATGTGTCCTCAACTACCGAGACCCATATGCATTGACTCGATCCATTACATCAACACAGCTCTATGTTCTATCCCATAAGGGTCACAATACACTATGTACAACTCACGAGACTTAGGTAGGATCAATATTGGTCTTGATGTCTAGAACTTATTCAATTCCTGGAAAGCATTCTCCCATGGTTCCATCCATTTAAACCTTTCCCTTTCTTTGTCAAACCTTAAATCTGCACTCCCAATCAATAAAAATCCTTGATGAACATCCAATAAAATTTAGCTAATACAAAAAGGGTTTGAATATCAAGAACATTATTTGGGTTCTCCCAGAAAACCACTAATTCAAATTTATCTTGGTCCACTACCACACCTTATTTCATGATGATATGCCCTAAAAAGTGTACCTAACCAATCCAAAACATACAATTAGATAGATTGGTGTATAACTGAAGCCCTCTCTGTGTAATCGAGATAATGTCAATATGTTGGTAATGATCATTAACAGTCTTAGAGTACACGAGGATGTCGTACATGAGAACTACCCCAAAATGATCTAGGAACGGATGAAAGATCATGTTCATCAAGACCATAAACACTACTATATAATTTGTCAACCAAAACAATATTACGAGAAACTCATAAAGGAAATAACTACTTTTAAAACTAGTCCTTGGTATATAAGAAGTCTAAAATGTCACCTGATGATAACCTTATATGAAATTGATCTTTGATAGTAGAGAAGCCCCATTTAGCTGTTCAAATAGATCATTTATACATATAAGTGGACACCAGTTCTAGAGAGTCATATTATTCATCTTCCTATATTCAAAACACCACCGTAAAAACCCATTGTAATTTTATTCAAAAAAATGGGTGATCCCCAAGGCGATGTACATGGATGGATAAACCCTTTATCCTCCAGCTCCTCTAGTTGATTCTCGAGTTCTTGATGCTCAATAAGTTCCATTTTTATATGGTGGCATAAATACCCACTCATCCCCCTGCATGAGGTAAATAGTGAATTCTATATCTATATCAAGTGGAAACCTAGAGAAATATTTATGAAACACATGATGTAAATTTTCTACCACTATTGGAAGGGTGTCTTGACTACCACCCCCATCATCCTGCAAAAGACTATCAATTTTGGTTGTGAGCTCTCCCTGTTGTTGAATAATTGGCCCTGCACAGATTTCCTGGAAATACCACTCTCCACAATGAACATACTGGTCACCCTTATTAGACACAAAGGTCACTATCCTATGGTAACAATTGATGTGGGCTCGATATACATCTAACTAGTCCATACCCATAATCAGGCAGAAGATGTCATATTAAGGACATAAAGATCCCATGTAAAATGACACCCACCGATATCTAGTGAAACTCCCTTGCATAGATATATATTTTTACACTGTGTTCCCAATAATTTATCGATTTTAATTACTCCTTTTAGTAACTCCACCTAGAAGCTTATGAAATTAACAATATTTGATGATATAAAGGAATGAGAGGTAGCGTTATCAAACAAAGATATAGATAAAGTAGAAGCTAATGGAAGAATACCTCTCACTATCGCTGGCCCAGCCTTGCTCCCCATAAGTATAGGATTCACTGCATGTAACTATCCATACCTTCTTCCTTATGATACTACCTTACTCACCTATGTAGAACCATTCTGCTGATACAGGTGTTATTTCCATAAACCAACATGTCCACAACCTCAATAGATTCTACCAGAAGAACTCCTACTACCAGACCTATACGGTGTATAAGACCCCCTTCCCACATTCTGACTCTACACAACTGATCTATCAGTACCCATCTGTCACTGCATGATATAGAACATTTATAGGTACCCCTTTTTCCCACAAAATTGGCACTCCACCTTTGGTTGAGGAAACCATTTGTGATAGTGACCCGACCTACCACAATGGTGGAAAAAACACACGAGTAAGATCCTGTGTATCTATTACTCCAGATTTTCCAGATAACTTTCCAATGTCCTGACTAAGGTTCTCGTAATGGAACTTTCTGGTCTCAGAAGGTGAACTCCCTGGTCATCCAATGACTCCAACCTATCTAGTACTAGAAGACTCCTTTGGGATCACCTCTAAAATGAGACCGTGATTCACCACTTCTGAGAACTTTTCCGAAATAAAGATATTCACCTAGGACTTAATTTCACATCTAAGCCTGTCCTAAAATATTTTTTCCAATGTTACCTCATCTTCTACCATCATTGGAGAAAAACATTTTAAATATATAAAATGTTCAACATAATCCATTATGCACATGGTTTCCTAGGTCATATGCGTAACATCTAAATCCTTCTCTTTTCTCAGGGTCTCTCGATAAAAGTTCTCTAAGAACATCTCCAGAAATTCATTCCATAACATATAATCAGTCTATCCAGATTGCACCTGAATGTCACACTAGTGATTTGCATAACTTCATATCATATAAGCATCCATATTAACCCTCCTCTCATATGAATTATCTAAAGGTTCAAGTATCATCTTGATGAATTAAATCCGTAATTCAACTCCCTCAAGTCTACCATCTCCTACAAACGTCAGAGGGTACGAATTCTGAAACTCCCTTACCAAATCAGACATGATTTTCAGAACCTACCATGGTTCTCTCTCCATGAAGTGAAAGAAGCAAGAAAAGTTATATTAGAACTAATCCCCTTCATCCTACACTATCAAAAATGGTGCCTCAAGTTCTATTTTTGAATGTTCTTTCTGAACCTTACCCCTCGGTCCTCCAATCATCAAGAATCATTGAGGTATAATATCTACAATTCCAAAAAAATGTCTTAGGTCCCATAACCCAACTTTATACGAATACATAAGAGGAAAAATTCACACAAAAAGAATCAACCTATCCTTCCATCATATCTCACCACATGGTCAACACTGAGGCACTATCACTACCCTTAACCGACATACCCCTAGGTCTTGGTTAGTAAGGGTAAACACATTCTCATTAACAATTTTCTCATTTAGAAACCCAATTATTCTGATTTATCTTAATATATAAATTCCTATTAGGAACCATTTTCATTCCATCACATAATAAGAAAATCAAATCAAGTTTAACAACTTAACCATTCCTATTTTCTTGTGAGTGGCTAATGATGCATGTCCCAAAAAACCTGAGTGCCTAGAATGATGCATGCAGACTTAACTCTTGTACCTCTTTAGGCCAAGAATCAATACAAAAAATTTATAAAAAAGAATATAACATCACAAAAAAAGTGTGTCACCCAATATGAAATAATATCAAACTATAACAACAAACAACAATAACAACAATCCCACCCTGAGTAATTAGAATTTCCCCATATAAGGGTTTGCAACTCCAATGCACATGCTCATTACCAAGCCCCAAATAATCATATTCTACTCTCTACCTTTCCCAAATTACTAATAAAAAAGAAGAAGAAAGAATGAAAAATCCTCTGATACAACTTTCTAATGTCCCAACCTGAGTACCATACAATGTGGCCCCAAGCCGATCGATCACATACCCTCAAGAGTGCTTCACTGTATGCTAGAGGGTTCTGACTAGTAGCGAGGGTCTAATAATTCATTCATAGAGTTACTATACCATCTTTTATCAAAGTAATGTACAAGCAGATGAAAAAAATAATAATCAAGTGTAGAAGCATATAAATCCCCAGAAGAATACTAGTGTCACAAGATAGTCAAAACATGAAATACCATACCCAACTAAAAGGGAAAACATGATACAAAAATTCAACTTACAATAATCTATAATGAAACTAGAAGTATAGATAAAATGACTCCATAGCAGGTCCCGAACCACAATCAATTCCCTCACCCATGCTCTATTTCCAAACAACAACCTATCCTAGGGCCTTTCCCTTATCCTGTCCTGTAACAACAAAGTCTGCTCGGGTACCAATAAGGTTGCCCAATTTGGGTGTAAGTTTGACTCAGTAGGCCACCACCAATTGTTTCTAAAACAAGTATAGTCAAAATAGAGTATATAAAATTTTATAATGAATTATGTGCAATTAAAAATTAATCATTTATCACATTTTAAATTATTCTTTGCTGAAACACTTTAAGCTTTGGTTTGATTAATGTCTCTCCATCATTTCGTAATTCATTATTGTCATTCATTTGTGGTTAAAGGCCATGTCAAACAACGAAAATCTCATTCAGTGTAGGTCACCATTACTAACACCCCAAATATCATCTGGTGTAGATCTCCACATCTACCACCCAAAATCCCATTTGGTGTAGATCACCACATCTACCACATCACATTATAAGCTCTTGGATAACTATTTGGGTCGAACACCATGTCTAAGCCTCAACATCCCCATTAGTATAGAACACCATGTCTAACACCCATATTCTTAATAATTTATATCATTTATTTATTCATAAAGAATTATTAACATCAATACCTTAGTAATCCAATGATTATTTAATTAAATCGAAACCCATTAGTTAACCCATGTTAAACTATGTGACAAACCATTAATTAATTCATCAATTAATTAATCAATCAGTATTTATATCATTCTATAATTAACTATCCAGAAATAAATTTTTAAATAAAATATCAAATTATCATAATTAATCCCACAATTAACTATCTTATAGAAACAACATGGAACAAAATTAATCTTCCATTAATTATCTAACATAGCCAGTCCTTATCTCATAACTTATTCCCCCTGATTAATTATCTAAATCACAACCATATTCAATATCTCAATTATAATATATCAACCCATAGAACATTTCACCAAATCAAACATCTATTTGGAAAACTCCTTAGCCTCAGGGTTTCATCATCTATTTAATCACTAAGGCATCAAAAATTTAATTTCACATTCTTAATTACTCCAATTTAAGGAATAATTTATTTGGGGAGGCTAGAAAATCAATAATCTCACATAAAAAATATCAAATCCATGACTATGTAAGTTTGATTTAGAACACATACCCCAGTTGTTTGATGGATGTTTTCCAAAAAACAAATTCCCAAAATTCAAGCATCAGAATGATGACGATTAAAATCCAGATCATAATCCCAAAATCCAAAACTAAGATCAAAGGAATCAAGATCATGAAAATCAAGATCTAGATCCAAAATCCTAGATCTATATCTCAACACATAGGTTTTGATCCGTTAAAATAGTGGAGATCATCCATGAAATGATCAAAGAAAGATATAGGAAAGAACAAAAGAAGCATTTGAATGAAATTTACTTACCGAGAAGAGAGTATATATTCATTCCAAGATTTCGATCTCAAAAAACAGTGTTTGAATCACCTTGGAATCCCTCCTGAATGCTCTGGAATTTCCTAGAATTATTTAAGGCCAAGCCTAGGTCAAAATAGAGGGGTTTCAGGGGTTCAAGTGGATTTAAAAATAATTTTCATAGAAATCAATTCCGCTTGCATGGTTTCACCTAGAAGGGGCACACGTTTAAGGAAACTGTGCCCAAACTATATAGACCTCACTGTCCAGGTCCACACAATTTTCATAGTTACAATGGTTTGGTTGCATGTTTTTTAAAACACTATGAAAACTGTGGATATACCTCTGTCCAAATATTTTACTCAAAACATCACCCAAACTCTCCTCGACCCAAAATTCGAAAGCATGGGTACTTTAAAACCATAGAAGGTAAATGAAAAATGTTCCCGAGATGACTCTATAGAAGGCCAGAATCATAGAGACTTTATGAAAAGCCAAATTCTTTTATATTATTTTAGTTGATAATCTATCTCAAACTTTCCCATTCTCTTCAAAATGTTTTTTTATGTATTTATGTTAACATAATAATTTTAGAAATTTTATTTTTTCTAAATTTTAATTTCCATATAAACTATGAAAAAGGAATATTATATAATTTTTTTATTTTACTCTCCTTTTTGACTTTTTACAAAAGTTTAAAAAGAATATACTCTTTCAACATGTATGACCTAAATAAATTTTCTCACATTTATTCCATTAATTCATCATGAATACTCCATTATAAGTGTTAATTTTTTTTATAATGAATATTCTATTTTCATTTTTGTGGGATTTTTTTTAAAATTTACCAAAAGAAAAGGGATATTTTTTAATTATTCTTACTAAAATATTTACAATCATTTATAAATGATATTTTCCATATATGTGACATCATTTAATAATTTTTTTCCTTCACTAGAGATATTTTTTGATCATATAAAAGAAATTATTTTTCAGATAGATTAGGGTGAACCTGTTTTGAGAATGATATTATGAACTTTGTGGCTTTCCCATAGGCTAATTACACTGTGATGAAATTATGAAATCTTTTATAATATTATGGAACACTTATATGTGGGATAAAATAAATAAATTATAGGAATGGAATTATAAATCCATCTAATACATTGAGTAATAATTTTTATCTCTTTAGATAACTATGTTATGTTAAAATCTGTTTTCATTTTCTCTACATTAAAAATAGACCTGATCATATTAAAAAAATTTACTAATTTTTTGTATGTACCTAGTTTCATGTCTATAATTTTATATAGTGATCACATTTCATTTACTTAACATGATGAGTGGGCTTGTTGATGTTTATAAATATTAATAATGTTATGATTTACAATGATTATTATTATGCCACATTATTATGTTATATGTTCATGCTATACACCATAGTTCATGATTCTGGATTCATTATTTTTTACACGTCTTAAATCAGGATAAAAGCTATGTACCATGGATCATAATTTATGATATTGACTAATTGGGTATGAATTATTTATGTTATGGTTAGATTCCACTACCCTTATTCTTACTGTATTCTCCATGAATATCATTACTAGACTCCCCTGTCTACACTTAATGGGCATCATATCTTATCCCTTTGTATATTTACACTTTTAATAGGCTATAAATAAGTGTATTAAGGATGATAAGCCTAAAATGGTATAATATCCGGAGAATTTTGTAGTATATATATCATGTGGTCTTAAAATAATCCAAATAACCATGGTCAAAGGGAATTTATTTTGAGAAGATATATTGTATATTAATATAAAATCATATAATATTTATGTATGATATTCATAGGTCTCTATAGATTTTCTCCTCCACTTGAATTTTTTTATCTATATGGGTATACAACTGAAATTATTTATTTATTTTTTGGGTGTGGAACGACTATAATAATTGGACATTGAATGTCAAATGGTTCTTAGTCAATCCCTTTTGTATTGTACTTAAATTTTAATTTCTTTGGGGATGATAATTTCTTTAGGTTATCATGGATATATTTAGGGGATTCTGTTACCATTAAGTAATGGTCTTGAACATAGTTTCTCAAAATGAACTAAGGGATACCATTCCATGTGTCGTTGTTATTTTATGATTTATTGTTCCATGTAAATACTTAGGTATTGTTCATGAAACTAAGGTAATAATTAAATTTGGCTGACATGGTAGTAGGCTTGAATAGAATGGATGCTGTAATATGTTCTGTGGTTGAGATACCAATATAGGAAACATATATTGGGTTTGAGAAAGATTCAAACCAGTGTGACACTCATGTTATATATTTTTTTGGATATTTTTTTAATATGTATTTAATTCATTAATTAACTAATATTTTTTGAATTATTGTAATGAGAAAGTGGGAAGGGAGAAATTAAGACCTAGTGTAATTCTATATGTTATATAATTAGGGTAGGATTCCATTATGGACCAGTTTATTAAGGTTGTATATGTAAAGAAGGAGATAATGAAACTTTTTCATTGTGTGAGATTAAGTATGATGGGACATTCAGCCAAAAACATTATATAATGGTTTATTTTTTTATATGTGATAAAGCAAAGAGTGGGTGCCATTATGACATAGTGTATTGATGATATGAAAGGAAAATAGATCCAGTCATCATTTGGTCCCTATGTATTAATTAAATGTGAGGTAAATAAGTAAGGGAGCCATTTTGAAATGGGGTATGATTATACAAGAAGGAACTAGGTGGGAACTGTTATAAACTGTGATATTTTTAAAAACCCCAACCCCAACTTCCTAGACTCAATGGTTACTTTGTTATATTATAAAAAGATTCAAGGAATCACATATAAAATTAATGAATAGTTTAGTAGTAATAGTAACTAGATACATCCTATAAATTCGCAATACAATTGATAACATAAAATAAACATAGTTGTGTACTTAAGAAATGCATATTTCCCTTTAAAATATCACTATTTATTAACCATAATACTCATCTTGGCATCCTGGTGAAAGAAACATAAGAAATAGTTGAGCTCAAATTCATTGTACGGGTATGTGTCCAATAGAATATATCATGAATAAATATGAAATTATCAATATGTAAAGGTAAATAACTAAAAAACAATTTATTTAATCAATAATCTATGAATTAAAAATAACATGGAAGGAATAAATGATGATAAAATAATGATATATAAATTACCACATTAGATTGAAACATAACCATGGATATTATATCTAATCGAATAATCACAAGGAACATAAATTACTAATTTCATTATGAGGGAATGCATAATGCTGGATGTTATAATGATTCAATCAAGGACTTAATCTAGGGCATATTACATTAATGGGTAAGACCCCACCCAAACTCCCAATATAGTTTGTTACATAAGATCTACTGATGAATCGAGCATATATAGAGGTCTCTCCCTCAACATAATATTCTAAATGAATTCCTTATATAAAATTTGTGAAACAAAATCCATATAAATATTCTTATAAATAAACTAACAATTGAAATGTTAATAATCATCCAAATTAATAATCATATTAATAAAAAATTCTGACTAATATTTTGAACGCTAATAATATTGTACATCCCCAGTTAAAATAATCATAAACTATCCAAATAAATAGTAAGGATGATATCGGTATAACATATACCCAGTTGATAACATGTGTAATAATGAGTTGATTTCATTGATGAATATAAATACTTTAAAAATTATATTAAAAATTTTCTTGAGGAAAATATCCTATTCACACTGAAAATATTTTTAAGGATAAAAGTTCACAAAATATTTTTTACATAAATTTATTCGAAAATAAAATTTTATACTTGTAAATGAATATTTAAAACCTTGAGTGTTAGTGATGGATTAAAATTCTTTACATTCCGTATTTGTTAAAATAAATATTCCTTTTATATTTGTAGTAAAACCCAATCAAGCCTTATCTGGAAAGTGACATGAACATTACATTAAAAAGTTTTTTTAAAACATTAAAACATCGGTTAAAAAATATTTAATGATTTTTTAATAAATTAGAAAACATTTTTTGGAAACATTTTTAGAAAAAAAGGCTTTGGATGGAAAAGGATTTTAAAATAAGAAGACAAATAATGTAAGATTTCCTTGAAAACAATTTCATAATATTATTAATTAACAAAGAGAGTAAAATGATAATATTACATTAAATGTTCTAGAATAAACATAGGATAATAAATTTCATTAGTTCCTTGAGTAAAATATCATAACCTTTCATTATCATAAATTTTATCATAATTAATGCTAATAAATGATGATATTTTAAAATTAATAATTACTACTTTGTTACTTTTTGAATGGTAAGGCACATGAAATAAATAACTTAAAATGAAGCATTAAATACAATGAAAATAATGGTTCTAATTATATAAAATTTGAAATTAAAAATATACACAGCACCCAAAATAAGTAAGTGGTTAATATAGAATATGTCTCACAGAAGAAGAAGTGACATGATAAAACCATAGTAGTGGTCTGAAATCCTTTATACATGATCAAATATCAAGTATAATAAATTTAGGTGCATTATAAATCTACTCATAGAGCACAATCCTATATCTCACACAATGTATGATTTACTTATAGTCTTTCATCACCCATTTATTAACAATTCATTATTAAAATCATTCTTTCAGGTGATAATTGATTTATTTTCTCATTTATGTTTTGGTTTATTAATTTTGATCATTTTAATTTGATAATGGTTCCAACATTTACATAATGTAATACATGGAATAAATATCATATATATTCATTATATATTTATTTATGAAATCTATAAAATCTAGATATAGTAAATGGATTACAACAATCATGGTGACAATAATCTATATGTACGCATGAACATTATTTCAATTTTTATCCTTATAAGATGGAATGAATGGAAAATAAATACTAATTCATGTAACACCCCATTACCTTGATCAGGTATTTTCCCCCTTTTTTAAGATCCTTTCTATTTTTAAAATCTATTTTTTTGATTTTTCTGGGTTTACTGCAGGATGCAAAATAGGTACACTTAGTGTACCTAAAGTACACATTGTGTACTTGGTTCTGGTTGCATGTCATGGATTGGGGGATCACACTGTGGATTGGGAGTTCATGCCCTGAGCTAGTACATGCTGTATAATTGTGGTACATGTTGTGTAGGGGGAAAATAGTGGATTTTTAACCATAGGTGACTAGTTTTTCGGTGTACCTTATCCAACATGGAATAAACTTCATGAACAAGGGGTAAACATCATGACTCGGCCTACACAAAGGATTAATTCATGCATTCAGAAGTTTTTCATAGTCCTTTTCCCTATATAGTTTTTTCCTCTCAACCAATGTATGTTTTGGGGCATTTTTGAGCAGCTCAACATCTTCCAAATCATTCCGATCTTCCCCAGTTCATAGATTCTTCTCTAGTGTGTCTTTATGGGAATGTTTTCACTCCTGTTATTCCCTACGATTGATCACGATAGTTCCCTAGCCTTGACTTATCGGCTCCACTGATCCAAGTTGTATGTTTGTTGTTGTTCCCATCTAGATCCTTTGTGAGATATTTTATTTAACTATATTCCTTAGATAGTTGTGGTGAACCAGACATTTTTTCTTGAGGGACCTCGTTGACAACATTTATGGGTTTCGTTGCTTTTGGTTTCGGTTATAGGCATGTGAGACCTAAACATTGAGGTTGGTGGTTCAGTCTCTAAACTAATAAAATGAGCCTGATTTCTAGTGCTTTATAAATGGATTTAGTAAATTAGAATAATTTTTTGGGTGCGTTGGGAAAGGGACTGAAATAAAAATGGTTTCCCCCTAGATTTTGATAAATGGATTTGTAAAATTATTTTGAATGGGTTGTCATGGCATTGAAATGGATTTATGAAAAAGAGAAAAGGGGTTACCTTGGGTACATAGGTGGAAGGTTTAGCTTGAGGCCATAATCCATTGATTAATTATTATAAAGGTGGTTTGTCTGGTGTCTTTCCACTGTTACCTAGGCCAATTGTTCTAGGGGACCGATATTTACATTTTGGGGGGTTTATTCATGGTGTATTTATCTACATCCTAGGACCGCTGTTATAGGATCAGTTTATTCACATGATTATTTTGGTATGAGTAGTTTGCTGTATAGACCTATAGTATTCCTTGGTGATGTGATACATATGCTTCTATTTTTTATTTCTTTTCATTATGAGTTATCGTTTTTATACATGTTTATGCCTCTGGAAAATGTTATCGAATAATCTACTTTGAAACTACAATACCTGGTTTTGTTTAGAACTATAGAAAATGGAAATGTTTACCATGTTTTCTATAAAACTTCTTTTCTTATTATCATGCCATGTTTCGTTTTAAAAATGAGTGTACATGATTTTTTATATGGATACATGTTATGGAACACCTCAATGGGTTCCTTCTGAGCCTGTTAGCTCACACCTTGCGCACTGCTTCGGTGGTGCATATAACTTTTTTTGTCTTCCAGTGTAGGTAAAGGAAAGGCGCCACATTGAGGATTTGTGGTTCATGTTAGCTGGGATGGCTAGCTGGTGGTGAGATGGTTGGAGTTCATCTATTCCATAGTTGGAGTAGATGTTTGGTTTTGAGTCCCTTAGAGTCATACTTGTCTCTTGGAGTTTTAGCTACTATTTTTGGTGTTTTATTTCCGCTATTTTTCTTACAATTATGGAATATATATTTGTTAGTATTCTATTATTCCTTTCTTTTTCTATATATTTATGCCATTTGGTTGTTCAGGTTGGGGGAAATAAATTGCTCAGTTTTGTTATTTGATGCCCCGGTGCTAGTTACAAGCCTGTGGGGTATAGGAATGCCCTATGGGTACGTGACAGACCGGGTCAGGTGCTGAGTTTGAGGGAAACCTGGGTTGGTTCATTATAGTTTTGTATCAGAGGAGGTCTATCCTCAAGAATATTTTTCTTGGGACTTCTGTTAGACTAGAGATAAGACATTCGAGACCTTGAAGGAATGTTTCAATACGTTCTTGGCTAGATCTTATCGCAAAGAGTGTCAAGTTACCGTTGGATGTCGGTATACGTGTCTCTAGTGTTGGTTTTTTCCTCTAAAATTTTATTTTTTTCTAATGGGTTTTCTGGTGTTCAAAAAGGTTTGTTGGGTGTCCAATCGTTCTTATGTTTTAGTGTGCAACAATAAACCTTCTAGATGCCTTCAACAGGTTCCTCATGATGGTGAAGCTAATAATACTTATAGAAATCCACATATGGATTATAATATCATATAAACGATCATACGAGTAGTCCATGCTATTGACTGAGATATATTATGTTTTCATAATGCAGTAGTTTAAGTACCCCCAAAAGTTCAAGGAGAAAGAGATCGATTGAGAGAGTACATACACAAGGGGCCACCATCTATTAGGGGGATGACTAAACCTCAAGAGGTGAAGTATTGGCTAGATATGATAGATCAAATATTCTAATTCTTGGAGAGACCTATAAATATAAGGTTGAAGTGTGTAGCATTTAGAATGAAGGGATCTGGAAAGCGTTGGTGGGACTCTATGGTCCATATAGATAGACATATAGGCTTGGATTAGAAGTGTTTCAAAACCATGTTCTATCAGCTATTTTTTCCAGAGTCTATGTTGTTTGAAGAAATCTCAGGAGTTCCAATCATTACAGTAGGTTGAGTATTCATTTAAATCCTACACCAATCGGTTTTCTGAGCTTGTCTATTTTTCCACGAATGTGGTATGGAATAACCAGCTGAAGGCACAGAAGTGCCTGTAGGGTTTGAAACCATAAATTAGATCACATGTGTTCATGTTGAATCATTTTACCTATACTGAGATAATGTACGAAGAAATGATTACAAATATGAACATTGAAAGCATGTTAGGATTTACTGCCTCTTCTCTTCCAACATTTGATAGCTTTAGTGGCGTACATGGGAAGAATAGTAAGTGGAAGGGCCATTGAAGGAGTGGTGGAGGTGGATCTCACTAGCGAGCCATATCCTCAATGCCCGTTGATGTTGGAAGTGTTCCCCTGGCTTGCTACCAGTGTAGGAAGGGGGTTCACACTAGATGTTCTAGTCCTATTCCCACGAAGATGTGCAATATCTGTGGATGTGTTGGTCATCTAGAATGTTTCTATCAGACTATGAATATGCCTCATTTTGGTTATGGTTCTTCGGTTCCAATGGATATTAAGGTTCATTCAAAATATTCAATAACTATAAGGATCAAGACACGAGTCTCGGGAGTGTAACAATTTCATGTAGTAGATGAGTGTCCAATGTAAGTTGTTGATGGTCCAACAAGAGTGAGAGGTACGCTCCATATTGCAGATTTCGTAGCTACTGGTTTGTTTGATACTGTTGCATCCTACTCATTTATATCTGCCCATTTTTTTTATATGATTAAACATGCAATGGATCTTATTCCATTTTCAATGTAATTAGTAACACCTATTAGCAAGAGAAAAGAGAAGGGGTTCTGGTGTCCTTCTTGTTTAACCATGATAGCTAACACAGAGTTGGTATTGGATTTTCTCATTCTTGATCTGGATCTATTTGACATCATCATTGGTGTAGCTTATCTTCACTATCATCTAGATGAGGTTTATTTTTATCATCAGCATGTTTTATTTCTTGCTACCAATGGGATCAATCATGTGTTTCAGGGAGAGTGGGATGCAAGGTCATGTCATGTAGGATCATCCTGCCTAGATCTCAAGAGTTTTTTTGGTTGTTGTTGTGGTTGTTCCTGATAATGATTATTCTATTGAGGATCTTCTTGTTGTTGTCTAAGTATTTAGAGATGGTTTCCCAGATTCCTTATCTAGTCTCCCTCCAAATATAATTATAGTGTTCATGATTAACCTAGTGAAAGGTCCACATCTAATATCGATGCGTTTTTATCTCATGGAACCATCAGAGTTGAAATAACTCAAGATCTAGTTGGACAACCTGTTAGAGAAGGGTTTTGTTCACCATAGAGTTTTTCCTTGGGCATCCCCTGTGATCTTTTCTAGGAAACCAGATGGTTCACTTCAATTATGTGTGCACTATCTAATGTTGAACCAGGTAATGTTTGAGAACAAATATCATTTCCTTATGTGGATGATTTGTTTGATCAGTTGAAGGGAGAAAAGTGGTTTTAAAAGATTGATCTTCAATCGGGTTATCATCCACTCATATTTTAGGAGTCTGATATACCAAAGATGACCATCAGGAGAAGGTATAACAATTATGAATATCCTATGATGACTTTTTCTATGGCTGATGCTCCTACAATTTTTATGTCCTTGATGAATCAGATATTCCACCAATATCTTTACACTTTTTTGTAAGTGTTTATGTATGATAATCTAGTTTATTCGATGCATGAGACTGAGCATGTGCACAATCTAAGATTGGTTATGGAAATTTTGAGAAATCGCTTTCTTTATGGAAAGCATTCAAAATGAAATTTATGGATTTGAGAAGTGATGTTTTTGGGGGCACAAAATATTTGAGCATTCTAAATAGTTGATATAGTGAAGGTAAATGGTGTTTTATTATAGAAATAACCATATAATGTCATTGAAATTCAAAGAATCCTTTGTCCTTATGGATACTACCAATGGTTTGTAATGGATTTACATAATTTAGAATCACCTTTGACTGCTCTTAACAAGAATGCAGTGAAATTCTCATGGGATGAAAAGTTGTAGTATTCCTTTGATGAACAGAAACGACCTCTGACATTTGCACCGCTTCTGATCTTACCTGATCCCTGTAAGGGGTGCATGGTGTTCTTCGATGCATTAGGTGTTCATTTGGGATTTTTCGTTATGCATGATGATCATGTGGTAGATTATGGATCTCATTAGCTCTAACCACATGGGGAGAACTACTCCATTCATTATTTAGAGTATGTTGTGGTGATGCATGCACTTAAATATTTAAGGCCCTATCTCTTTGGGGATAAGTTCAAAATTTTCACTAATCATAAGAGTTTGAGCTATATCTTTTCCCACAAGGAATTTAATTTCACAAAGAGATGATGGGTATAATACCTTAAAACATTTTAATTCAACATTAGATACACTATGGGGAAAGGGAATGTTGTTGTTGATGATTTAAGCCAGAAGGTACCATTACAGGCTATTTCAGAATCGATGGAAGAGTAGAATGTTATGGGTATTTTCACCCAGTTTCTCTTGGATGCTCAGGAGGATGTCTTAGGTATGGTTCTGACCATTTTTCAATTGTCACCATCTCTCCTAATGTCTATCATGCAATGTAAACAAAAATATGATGAATTTCAGAATAATTGGGTAAACCCTTATGGTGGGGAGATATTTCCTGGTTGGTCTCTCTTATCAGATGACATACTTTACTTCAGGACATGAGTTGTCATCCCATCATTTGTGAGAAGTTCTCTTTTGTTTGATTATTATGGCTATTCATGGGCCATTCATCTAGTATCTAAAAATATTTATTTTGAAATGAGAAGATAGTTCACGTGGTTGGGTATGAAGTGTTACAGTTTAGATTTTGTGTCCCACTATTACACATGCCAATGGATAAAGGTTGAGCACTTGAAACCCTATGGATTTCATCAACCTCTGCCATTGTTAGTTTGGAAGTGGTATGTGGTGTTTGTGGATTTTATTGATGGGTTTAAACAGATTCCCTGAGGGAGAAATGCTATCTAGGTGGTTTTTGATAGGTTGATGAATTCTTATCACTTCATTCCAATTAAAGACACCACTAAAGTTGAAGATCTGGGTAAGCTGTATGAGAATGAGATTTTGAGGTTACAAAGGAGTCCTTCTACTGTTGTTTTATATTGGGACCGTATGATTATATCATGTTTTTAGTGGTGTATTCAAGAGGAAATGGGGACTCAGGTCAAGTGAGCACATCTTACCATCCCCAGATAGATGTTCGGACAGAGCGTGTAATTCAGATCCTACAGAATATGCTTCATGCCTATGTCTGAGATTTCAATGGATCATTGGATAGCCATCTAGGACTGGTTAATTATTTATGACAATAATTACCAGACTTCGATCAGAATAGATAATTTTTAAGAGTTGTACGATCACCCATGTAGATAAACTCTGAGTTGGGAAGAAGTGGGAGATGTATATTTGGTTAGAACAAGTCTGGTTCAAGTGATGTAAGAAATGATTTAGGAGGTGCGATGTAATCTAGTTATAATCTAGAGTCGACATAAATTGTATGTAGATCAGTGGTGTCATGCATTGGAGTTTCCAATGGCGACCTGGTTTTCTTGATGGTTTCTCCTCATTTGGGTCACCATCAAAATGGAAAACAACAAAATTTGGCTCCGAGATATATTGGACCATTTGAGATGAACAACTTGAGAAGGTTGCCTATCGGTTAGTATTGTCAGCTCTATTGACAGGAATTTTTTATGTTTTTACACACATCACAGATCAAGAATTATTACATTGATCCCACTCACGTTTTGAGTTGGGATGAAATTGAGTTAGAACCAGATGCTTCTTGTTTTGGAGAAACCAGTGGAGATCGTTGAATCTCAGATGAAATTCTTATGTGGGAAATTGATTATGTTGTTTGGAGTTATATGGAGATAAGTATCAGATTCCCATGAGACATGAGAACAAGATTCATTGATGAGGGATTAGTGGACACATCTCTTTCCAGAGGTTACGTATTCTACATGACTTCCTAGGGATGAAAAGTCCTTATGGTGGGGGAGTTTGTAACATCCCGTTACATTGATTGGGAATGTTTTTCCATTTTCTAAGTTCCTTTCTAGTTTAAAAATGTTCTTATGTGATTTTTCTTGGTTTATTGGATTCTCAAAAATAGGTACATGCCATGTACCTTCGATACACACCATATACTTGGTGATAGTTGCATGTCGAGGATTAGGAGATCACACCTCGAATTGGGTGATCATGCTGTGAGATGGTACATACTATTTACCATAGGTTCACGTCATTTAGAGGTTAAATAGAGGATTTTTAACCTGAGGCGATGAGTTTTTTGACGTAACATTTCTTTCATAGAATACATGTCATGACCAAGGGGTACATATCATGACTCATCCTATGCCCTGGTTAAATTCAAGATTTTGGGAGTTATTATCTGTCCTTTTCTATCCAGACATTGTGGCTCTTGACCTATAGTAGTTCTGGTATATTATTTAGAGACTCAACATCTTCCATATCAATCTGATCAGCTTCAGTTTATCATTGTTTCTATGGTGCATCTCCTTGGGTAACTATTCTCTCTGATTATTTCTTGAGATTGATCAAGATAGTTACCTAGCGTTTCATTATAGGATTTTTTGATCCACGTTGGATGTTTCTTGTTGTTCTCATCTAGATCAGTTGTGAGTTCTTGTATCTATGGTCATTCCTTGGATAGTTTTGGTGATGTGGAAATTCATTCTTGAGGGACTTCATTGACAATGTTTTTGAGTTTTTCTTATTTTGGTTTCTGTTGTGGGTGTGTGCAACCAAAACCTTGAGGTAGGTGGTTTCTCCTTTATCCTATAACAATGAGCCTGAATAATAATTCTTGATAAATTGATTTATGAAATTGGCCTGATTTTTTTTGACTTTATTGGACATGGTTTTTGAATGAAAAATGGGTTTCCATAACTTTTGATAAATGGATTTGTGAAATGGTATTGAAAGGTTTTTCAAGGAATTGAAATGGGTTTGTGAAAAGGAGAACATGGGTTACCTTGGGAAATTAGGTGGAATGTTATGGTTGAGTCCATAATACATCGATTTATGTTTATAAAATAGGTTTGTTATGGGTATTTCCACTATTTCCTAGGCCTATTGCTCAATGGGTCAAATATTGAAATTTTGGTGGGTTTACTCAAGGGGTATTCCTTGGCTTCCTAGGCCCATTATTCTAGGATCAGTTTGTGCACTTGATTATTTTGGTATAACTAGTCTGATTCCTAGACATATAATATTCCTTGGTACTGTGATACTTGTGCTTCTGTTTTGTTTTTATTGTCTTTCAGAGTTAGCCTTGACATGAATGTTTATTCTTATGGAAAATGTTATAGAAAAATCTACCTTGAAACTATTATACCTGCTTTTGTTTAGAAATATTGAAAAGGTAAATGTTTAAAATGTTTTATATAAAACTTTTTTACCACTTTTCATGCCATTTTTTATTTTAAAAATTACAATAAATGAGTTTTTATACAGTGAATTGTTATGGAATACCTGGGTGGGATCCTACTCATCATGTTTTCTCACACACAACTCTCTACTTCAGGGGTGTATAGACCTCTGTTTGTATTTTAGTTTAGGGAAACACAAGGTTCCATAGTGAGGTGGAATGGTTAATTTCCTCAGGTATGGGTAGCTGGTGGTGAGATGGTTGGAGTTCATTCATACCATCATTGGAGTAGTTGTTATTTGAGTCCCTTACAGTTGGAGTTATCTCTTTGTGTTTTTAGCTACTATTTTAGTTTTTTTCTGTCCACTATTTTCCTTATAGTTATGGAATATATATTTGTTAGTCTTTTGATATTCCTTTATTGATCTATATATGTATTCCATGTGGTTTTTCAGGTTGGGGTAAATAGTTCAGACAATTTTTTTGTTTGATGCCCGGGTGCTTGTTGCCAGCCTGTGGGGACCAGGAACGCCCTTCGGGTATGTGGCAGAACAGTTTCGGTACTGGGTTTGACGTCAACATTGGTCAATTCATTATAGTTCACCATTATTGAATCATTATTATATTATATATATATAATTTATAATAATTAGTAGAGAACCATATAATTTATTTTATACTTGTGTAGACTATATAATTTTCATAATTTATAATGTCATATTTAATCCCTTCAACATAACTACATGGTTATAACTATTATGTTTAAATAATAATATTTTAATAATGTATCATGTTTTATTTAAACCCATTATTGCATGTACTATAAATCTATCAATCATTTTGATCCTCTTTTAAAATATTGTGGTGTTATATTTTACCCAAAATAAATAATTTTTCTCTGCAGAATGAAACTTGATTATAGAAATCAATGGTTTTACATCTGGGAATAAATTTTTTTGTAAAACCAAATCATATTTTTTTAATAAAAAATAATCTCCATAAGAGAGAATTTGAAAAATTAAGGTAATTTATAAAAACACGTACATATGTTTCCAAGTAGGAGAACATAGTTTTCATTTGAAGATATGGACTTGGAAGAAAAGCATAATACCGATATAATGTTGGAGGGATATATAGGTCATTGATCAAAATAATGTGAATGATTAATGGAATGTTAAGGACCAAAAAACCATACATTTTTAATGATTTAAAATAAAATTTGGTTCATCACATATAAATTTAAATTGATAAATTTTTTGTTTTAGATAATTTTACATAATTCGTGGAATTATTTCAATTTCTATGAATATAAGAAAATATAATTACTTGTTATCATTGTATTTCACAAGAATAAAATTATTAGTTGGTTTCTCTTCAATCAATTTCTAAATCATCACATATTCCAATAAATGGATATATGAAAATATTTTTATTCCAAGAGAACTAAAATTAACTTTTATTAAATCAAAATTTCCATAAAAGTTAACATGTCTTTATACATGTCTCTAAATATTTTTCAAACCCAATATGGTTGGAAAAAGTTATACAATATAAGACATTAATCTCTAAAACTCAATATTAACAACACTGAATAAACATTACATAGATGTTAATACAATTACATGTTAACCATAATGTCATGTAGGCTAGTCATAAGTGCAACACCCTTTTCAAACATTGGTGATGTTTTAAGCCCCATGAACTTACTGGATGTGATGGGTTGTCACTGGACATACAGATTGTACTTTTTTCCAACACATTATTAATATAATTCCTATAATGTTTCTGAATTGAAATAACCCATAATAAACACAACATCAATGGTAAGATAAAACTTAAGGTCTACCAATACCTTCATAAAAACCACTTTATCATTATTATCTCTACATCAGACACATATTTGTGGTTATTATCAATCAATCGCGTGTTTTCCAAGAAGTTAAAGTTTCTAATAAATTAATTGTATTATTTATTGGTAGGAATCACCATTTTCCATAAAATCCTTATATAATAATTAATATAATAAAATTATTTTACCTTTCATAACTTTTATGACTAGAATATCATTGATAAATTACTCGTATAAAATAATTCATGAATTTAAACAAAATCACCTTAGTCATTCAACTTTTTGTATTATAATAGCATATTATTAAACTTGATTCCTTAATTTTTTTAGGTTCTTTCCCTTGGTAGATGGGGAATTAATTTATTTTATTCCATATAACTTTATTATTTTATAATAGACTATTAGAAACTTCTTTCTTTCCCTTTCAATCATGATCATTATAGACTATCTTTCCACACTTGTAGCAAGCTCCCATTACATTCATGAAAGTACTTGGGTGTTTCATTAAAAAAATATCACATGTGGAAAATCCTTATTTCCATTATTCCTTTATCTATTTTCTTCTCTACCATTATCCTGTCAACTTAATTCCCATAGAATCCATTGAACATGGTGAATTATTTACCTTTCTTGAAATAACATGATAATATGTCCTCATATGACGTGATTGTTATAGAGATTAGTACCATTTGAATAATTAGCTATGACCCATCAGTGAAATCATTAATATATCTATTTGGATTAAATATATAGTTATAATCATACCTTTTTAACATTATTATGTTGGATTCATATGAAACAACATTTTCATCTTCCTTTTTTCTCATACTTCAGAATTGTCTCTCTATATGAACTTGTTTCTCATGACGAAAATACTTTTCCAAGAGGAGTACCATAAAATCATTCCATTCCATGTTTGATAGTTTTTATTCATACATAGTGTTTTGAATTAATGACCACCATTTAACTGTGTCTTATATGTGTTAATAAACTCCTATAAAAAAATTCTCCCTTTCCTTGCTTCCCAAAGTGAGAAATAGTTTCTATAAGAAACATATAAATTGTTCAAATACATATGGATTTGAAGTACCATTAAATGCTGGAGGTTTCTGATACATTTTAAGACCTGAAATTTTCACACCATGTGGTAGATCAGCAGGATGATCTATACAGGAAAGGTTCTTTCACATAACTAAGTCATTTTCAAAAATACGGTTATAATTTGTACAAATCTATCTACAGATCCAAATGCATCTTCATTGTCATGAAGAGGTGGGAAATACCTACATTGGATATCTGAATTGATATAATTTCCATTCCTTCTTCTAGGATCTATTTTTTAAATAACAATATACACAAGATTAAATCATAACATTATGAAACATAAGGTATAATCCCAAAGCTGGTGGAAAACATATCCTAAATTGACAGATTTATATATGGATAAACTCATAATACTCAACCTAGTTTATTTACTGACGTTTCCAAATCATAAAAATATTTCAAAATACATCATATAGGGGTATAAAGAAAATTATCATTAAACCATGAATATCCCTTGAGGGTTTTAAAATAAGTGAATAGTAATTCTCTTTTTCATGTATTAGGTAATGCTTGATCCATGCTCGATGCACATTTTTATGAGTTATTACCCCTAGGTACATTTGTTCCAGAACCACATACACTTATAACATATTAGCATAGATATTTTACGTGGCAGACCACATAATATATAATTTACCATATGATTAAGATATTTTCCTATACACAGACTTATCCATAATATAACTCACAAGGTTATATTTCCTAATACATTTTTTCCTAAATCTAGTTTCCACTATTTCTACTAAAATTCCAATAATAACAATAGAAAAGGCCCTGACAAAAGTTTCAAAGATTTGGTGGTTAATTTTTTAAATTGGTATAACTTACAAGGAATTATATCCTAAAGGAATGGATAGTTATATATTCATGGTTACTAGATACACACTATAAATTCACATTATAGTTGATACCATAAAATAAAAAAAGTGTTTTCATTAAGAGAACCATATTTCCCATTATCATAACTATTCATATCAATCACAATACTCAACTTGGAATCATTGGGAGTGAAACATTAGAAAGGGGTCAGATCAATTGATCAACAAGGGTATGCATATAATAGATTCTATGATGAATACATATAAAATAATCAATATGAAGAGGTAAATAAGTAAAACAAATTACCCTTAAAAAATTACTTGATGTTGAAGAATAATATGGTGGGAATTTATGATTATAAAAAATTCCATTAAAATAATAGAATTATCTTTAATCCTAACCATGAATATTATAATTAATTGAATAATCACATGGAACATCAATAAATAATCTCATAATGAGATAATTCATAATGGAGGACATGATAAAAATATTTTCATGGCATTGTTCCAAGTCATCTTACATAAATGGGTATGGCCTTGGCCAGAAACCCATGCTTGTTTTTCTCAAAACACCTACTAACTTCTCATGGGGATATAGTAGTCCCCAACCATCACTTACCAAGTATAATGAACTCCATATATGAAAGGGGTTAAACATAATTAATATAAACATTTGTATTAAAGAAACTAACATTTAAATGGTAATAAATACCCTAATCAATAAACATAATCATAAATCCTTAAGATTAATACAGTGAATGATAATAAAATTATACATCCCCAGTTATATAGATCATATAACATCCAAATATTGAATAATTATGATATATATTCAACATATACATAATTTATCCTCATTAAAATAAATTTTTGATGTGATTGATTAGTAGAAATATAATAAAAATTCCACGAAAAAGTTTCTCAAGGAAAATATACTTTTCAATTTGAAATTATATTTATAAATAAATTTTCAAAAAATATTATGAATATAATATTATTTGAAAATAACCCCTGGTACATATAATGTATGATTTAAACCATTTATTGGTCATGGCAGTGAGAGATTCTATACACGGTGTAAAAGTTAAAATAAATATTCCATTCAAATTTTAAAAAATTTCTAAATGGGATGTGTTTAGAATTTCAAATGAAGATTTATTTAATTTTTTTAAAAAAAATTTAAAATGGTTAAAAATTTATTTAATAAATGATTTTTATAATTTTAAAAACCTATTTAAAGCATTTTTATAAGACATGGTTTTTAAGAAAAATAATTTTCGACTGAAGAGTGAAATGAAGTATGATTTTCATAAAATAATTTTACAAAAATATTAATTAATAATGAATGAAAATTTTTAAGATAAATTTAAAATTTTATTAATATCCTTAGGATATTAAAATTCTTTATTATATTTATCAACAGATAAAAATATTTCATCATTGTAAATTTAAACATAAATATTCCATGATAAATGACGAGATTGTAAAATAAACCAATAACACTTTGTCAACTTATGAATCATAATCCCCAAAAAATAAATTACCTCAAATGATAAATTAAATTTGGTGAGTATGAAGGAATTAATGATATAACCTATCCAATTGGTATTATATGAACCACAAAAAAAATACGTGGTACATATGGCGTAGGTCTCATTGAACTAAAAGTGAGACAAAAAACTGCTACCTTATGTCCAAATTTAATATTTCATATTTAAAGATAATTTATAATAAATATAGGACTATTATAAATAATTTATAAGACAATAATCATATGTCAAATACTATATATTATTTACTTTCAATAATTTATCACTCTTTTATTAATAATTTTATGTTGGAATCATTGTTTTGGGTGATAATTGCATTATTTTCCTTAAATGTTTTGGTAATGTAATTTTTTTCTTTTTGAAGTGATGATAGTTCCATAATATAAATAATTTAAAACATGACATAAATATAATATATATTCCTTATATTTTTATTTATATTAATATATAAATTCTAGATATAGGTAATTGTTTAAACCGTTAATGGAGATGGTAGGCTGTACATACACATGAATGTTGTTTCCATTTTTTTATTAATGGATTGAAGGAATTGAAGATAAATATTAATTAACCATTAATGAATAATTAATATGTTATATATATCATTTATATTAATAAAAATTATCCTCTTTAGCATCTATGTAAAACTACAATGAAAAATTGTTCACATCACTATGTGGTGGTTGTAGTCTGTATGTACACCCGAATGACATTATTAGTTTCCCATGAATTGGAAGGTAATATGTTTTATTTGATACTATATTTTAAAAATTATTTTTTGGTTATAAATATATAATATATATAATATATTTATCATTAATACCTTCCATGTAAATCATATGTGAAAAATCATTCACATATTTAATGAGGTATCAATCCATCGTACACATGAGTGACATTTTCACATCCCTACCAAAAATGGATATTCAGAAGGTATATATGATATAATAATTCCATAATTATAAAAATTTCATAATTATCGTATTAAAATGTTAATTCTCACATTATATCCATCCTTTAAAAATTGTGATGAAAAATAAATTACATCGATTTAAAAGGTGGGGGTCCACTGTACACACGATCAATTGTTTCATTTCCAATTTCATGGAAGATGAAAAATATATAGGTAATTTTAATAATATAATAACATATAAGTATATGGTAGTTCTTGGTTATATTTTATTATCAATAAAAAATAATATTCGAAGGAGTATATGAATATATAAAATTAAAACACACAGTTTATAACTTTACCTCTTCTCACGGAAATCTCTTTATGTTTAATCAAATGCCTTCCAAGATTTTAAATATGATATAAAAATGGCCCCTATGATATGGTTCTAGATATAAGGATGATATTTGGTTAGGTATAGTCTCATGAAATTTGATTTTATAGTTTTAAAATAAGGGGAGAGTGGGTGGCCTTTTATAAGTGGTGGAGAGGACTCACATGGAATTTCTGAAAATAATCAACTACACCAACATTTTAATCATACCAAATGCCTAAAAAATGCATTATTATAAAATATAATAGGTTATAGAGTATAAATTAGTGCATAAAATTTGTGCTTAAAATGTGTTTTGGTCATTTTAACCTTTATCTTTTTAGTTTAACCCCATGGTAAAGCAGTTTTAAACATAACCGTGGTAATTAATTTTTAATGATTTTATTATTCACTATAGTTAAAATTGAATTTGACATGATTATATAGTATTTATTATTCTAATTAAAAATATGGAATTAATTTTTCCAAATTTATTCATATTAGTGGAGAAATTTAATTTTAAATAAAACCCAAAGATGCGATAAAAAACAGTTTTCAAATTGAAAAGTTATCATAAGTAGGAAAATTTTTATATTTAAATTGAATATGAAATTGATCCCAATGATATAATATAGTTAAATTTTAATTTTATTTAAGTAATTTTACTTTATAAAAAATTTAAAATATAATTTATCTTTTAATATAATTTAAACGAAAAGGTAGTTTTCAATATAAACCCATTTTTTCACTATTCAAAAAAATAATAATCTTTTCCATAAGTTTTAAAAAATAACTCTAATTTAATTTTGATATTAGGAAAGAAAAATTTAATTTAATTTTTTCTAATAAATTTTATATACTTTTCAAGAATTAATTTTAATATAAGATCTTAAAACATGACGAAACATACACTTTATGAGAATACAATATTTTATGAATTTTTTTTTCATTAAAATGATTTTTATTTTATTTATAATCAATATATAAACATAGAATTTATTTTATACATTTTTAAACTATATAATTTTCATAATTGTTTTATTCCAATTCATACCATCCGACTTAACAGCTAGTTTATAAGGGTCATATTTAAAAAATAATATTTTAATAGGGAATCATGTTTCTTTTAAACATGGTGTTACATGTTATATATGATTTCAAAAATTATATTACTATTTTAAACTATTATAGTTTTTCAGTTTAAGTGGAATGTGATAGAAAAAAATTTGGTTTCCTATTTCATCTAGATCTGTTATTAATATATAGATGAAATTTAGGAAGCTTCCATGTGACCCAGTGTATTGATTATACATCATAGAAATGGGGGGGGTTAGAATACATTGTTAACCATATTTTTAGTTTAATTTGATGGTATTATTGGTTTATTTTATTTGGTTCCATATTTTCAATGTGATATCATGGTATCTTGGTCCTGTTCCACTTTAACCCTCTTTTATGGTGACAAGAAGATGTGAGGGGTGGGTGCCACTCTTAACCCTTAAAAAAATTAATGAGATGAGAACTTATAATAGCTAGGTCCAAATTTGAATATTGGTATTGATGATGTGATATGTTATTATGGGTCAACAGCACTACAATCCATTGTTTCTGACTTGTGACAAGTTCAAAGACACCCCATTCGAAACTGAAGCAGGTGTAGTTATTCTCAATGATACCGTAAAACATGAGGATAGAAAGTTGTTTAATTTGTTATGATTTACATTACATATCATTTCATATTATTTATAAACAATACATTCTAGCTATATTTAGGATATCATTGGTGATAACCAACTGAATTATACACACACCCTTCTTAGAAAGCCATAACACTATAGATCCAAAGAAAATCTCATGATCATAGGTAGACATAGGTATACAGCAAGGTATTTGATGGTTGAGTTGCATAACATTCATAGAGTGAGGATATGAGATTATGTTTGGAAATAGAAACAATTGGTGATCATTTTAATTTTTTTCTATTTTGACCTAGGGTATCTATGATATTTCCAAATGTGGTCTTAGTACTGTCTCTCAGACATATGTTGAATTTTGATCGTTCGTTAAATTATATTGTGTGGGATGTTAATTATTGTTTCTGGAAACATCACTGTGTGAGTTCAATTTTATTCTTCTTGGTATTGTTATTTATTATTTTATGTTATCTATGACATTTTTGTTATAATGTTTTGGTAGACTCTAGCATATGAGTACATGCATTTGATGTTATGTGGTTCTCAAATATGGTTACTGTAGAGTGATCTAGGCTAGGGAATTAAAACATTGTATTAAATAATTTTCTTCTTATTTTATATTTTAAGATATTGTGGATAATATATCATCAGTTGAGAAAATGGTCAATATATATATCATATACAATGATGAAACTTGTATGAGTGGATATCTACATCCCAATGAAGTCAACATTAATGTTAATTCTATTTTATGCCATATTTTGGTTGATTATTACCTATTATAATATTTTTGACCATGTTATTTCTAGATTCTTTCTAGGTGTAGTTGTAAAGAGAGTTTTTTTGACACATCCTATTAGGCATCTATGTTCATATGAATTGTAAATACTTTTATATGATTCTGATTATAGTTATAGAAAAAAATTAGTTCATGTTATTTAAAGTGTTACTGATAATTTTTTTTTGTTTTCCTATATAACTTATCCATGGGACTATACTTTAATAAAACACATATTTATGTTTTCATAACAAATATTATTATAGTTTTATTACATTATTTTCATATGTATTTGACCATGATCTATAATTGGGATACTATAATACATGAATGATTTTTTTGATGATTAGTACCCAAAAGATAATGTTTTTAAAAAAATCCAATAATTTTTTGATTCCTTAAATTATGTATCAGTATAAATTATATAAAGGACCACTAAAAATTGACAAGGAATAATGGTTAAAAATAAGTTAGATATGAAGAATAACGAATCAAGAGTTGCTCAAAATTATGGTTTGAGAAAAGGGTCCAATAATAATGTTGGGAAGAAGGTTGAAAGAAAGATGCATATTTCTGAGAGAATAATGGTTCTAATGGAAAATATTATTTCTATGGTTATTATTGACACTTTTTATGTTTTTGGAATATGGATATGATGTATTGGTGAAATTACTAATAAATTAATGAGTTTAAATGGTTTTAAAGGTAGAAATTGAGTTGAATTTATTTCATTTAATGAAAAGTAATTAAAATACAACATGAGAAATATGAATTATAAATTAAAAAACATATTTCAATGATTGTAAGATTCTTATGAATGATTTGATAAATAATTATATCTAGGAAAACAATGTCTCATTAACTACCATCACAAATAATCTCAAGATAGATTTTGAGAGTTTCTAGAAAAAGAAATGGTAATTCAAAGTGAGTGAACTAGTTTATGAAGTTTCTAATAAACCATCTAGATTATAATTTTCAAGGATTTTCTATAGTGTTTATTGCTCACATATAAAAGGTAAAATGAATCTACTCAAGGATGATAGAAAATATAAAGAATGATTAGTCCCCACTAGATATGATGGGTCACATAAAATTGAAGGCTTTGTTAAACAATTGATTGGAAAAGGTACATTTAAATCCAAGATATTATTGTATATTTATGTATTAAGACACATTTTTTGTAGTTTGTATCAGTTATTTAATTTTTTAGATTATGTGAATTTTTGAAACATGGGTTTTTTTGTGAAAATCGTGATTTATGAATGTATCTTTTTATGGAGAAAATATACCAAGGGAAATTTTTTTAGATATTTTTGATACTTTAAATTATTTCTAATTGAGTATGAAAGAAGAAAATAAACTATGTAATAAAATATTTGGTGACCCTGACCAATAGAATATGTGTATAAGTATTTTGGGATACAATGTTCATGGTATTCCTAATTTGAAAAAATAATGTATTCCAATGTTTTTCACTTGTCAATAAGGAAAGATTGCGTATAATATAATTGGTAGGCTGAAATTAAATCAACTTATCCTTTAGAGTTAATTCACTATAACATTTATAGGCCCAAGAGGAAAAATAAACTAATGGTGGAAAATATATTTCTCATTTCCTAATACATTACTCATATTTGAAGTACAATTTTTTGTTGTTGAATAAATTATATTATCTAAAATGGATAATGATTTTCATGAGAAATTTAGAAAAAGAATGTAGATAGTATTTGAAAAATATTCTAAAAATAATGTTGGTGAGTATACCTATGGAATATTTGAAACATATAGTAAAAAATATGGCATCTTTCATGAATTGGGGCACTGAACACCACACATAAAACGAGGAGGTTGAATGAAATAATATATGTATTATATAGATAGATCAATCCATGTTTTTAGAGAATTATATGTCAAATTATATATAGATAAGATATTAGAACAGTGGTACCAATTTAAAAAACATTTTATTTATAAGAAAAATTATAATATATTATCTTATGATATTTATATCAATAAATCTCTATGAGTTTTTGACATCCCTTGAATTATCATTATTAATGGGGAAAATCTTGTAACATTTGAAAGAAGATGTATAGATGTAATTTTACTAGTTTATCCACAAAATTGAATAATATATCATGGTTAAAACAAAGAGCATGGTATATTTTTGATTCTATTGATGTGAATTTTTTATAACATATAAATAAAGAGAACTCACATGAAAAAGAATGTTTCAAAAGTGATGATGATGAATCTATTTTTGGTAAATCTTAAGGTGATGTTTTAGAAAGTGGTCAAAATTATGAAGAAGTTTAAGTTGATGTAGTTGATTTGGATAATACATGTGATAATGAATAATCTGGTTAACATCATGTAATGAAAATAATGAAATCATAGGATTAAAATATCATTATAAATCATGTAAAACCAATTTAAAATAGACTAAAATTTTGTAAATACTATCATATATCATTATTATCTCATGCTGAGCCAAGTAATGTGCAAGAAGTAGGGAGAAATCATGAGTGGATTTATGTATTGATGGAAGAGATTGTAACGACCCAACTCTTTGGCAAAGGTACAGATCGTTATTTTTTCTTTCAATCTTTCCTTTAATCTTGCTTAATGTGTGTAATAGACTAAGGAAGGTTCGGGGAGTGTCTGAGGCTTGTTCGGAGCCCGAGAGTTTGATATTTGGAGTTGCAGACAAGGGTGCCCGGCCTGCGCACGGCTTGCGCACGGTTTGGGTAAACCGTGCAGCCTTTGGTCTGGAGGTAGGGAGGTGCGCATTGTTTGCGCACGGTTTGGGTAATCCGTGAACCTAAACCATGTGACCCTTTATATGAAGGCAGTGAGATGCGCACGGTTTGCGCACGGTTTGGTAAACCGTGCGCCTAAACCGTGCGACCCAAATCTGGGTAAAATTTACCTTTTTGACCTTAATTCTATTTAAGCCTAAACCTATTCTCTCTTCCCCTTCCAGTGGACAGAACACAGGGGAGCCTCCTTTGAGCTCCAAAACCCTCTTCGCTCTCATTTCCTTATGGATCCTTCGTCTGGAGTCCGTTTCTTGATCCGTCAGAAGTGTTGGAAGGGCCAAGGTAAGGCTAACCTCACACACCCTTCCTTCATCAAAAAATCTTTACTTCCATCTTGTTATTTTGATTCAGGCCCATATGCCCTATTTTTAGGGCATTGGACTGGAACTCAGATCTCATCCAATCTACTACGAATCTGAGGTTGATATCAAGTGAGCCTACACCCACAGCACTAAGGTAGGTAGTCATGTTGTTTACATTTTGTTTTTTCGTCTTTTCAGGTTATACTGTCGTGTTGAGTTTTTCCTTTCTCAAAAACTCCTATTAATATTGACTACTTACTGTCTAAATGACCCTTGTGATATGAAGTTATGGGAACTACCATCATATTGGTGTTTGGGTCTCGTATGCCCCTGATATGGACACCAATAGGTGTTATACCTTGAGTTTTAACCCTTTTTCAACTTTGGACCATATGAATATGTCTTGAAAGCCATTTTCCATGTGAGGAAAATGGGATGGTTTGGTTAGGTCTTGGCTAGGATGAGTTAGCCTAACCCCCTTTTATTATTTTAAAGGCTTGTTTGCTTGAAATGTGATTATGTGATATTGTGAGATGGAAATGCCATGTTTTTTTGATATGAATGTTATAAGAAGTATATTAATTATAACCTATGCTAATTAAATGATACAGCTTCGGGCCAGGGGTAGACCATGAGAGCTCCCATATGTTACGGCTTCGGGCTGAGGGTAGACTATGAGAGCTCCCTTGAATAATTATTAAGCATTCGGGCAGGGATAGACGGTGAGAGATTCGCCATGGTTGGGCCAAGGGTAGGATCAATAGCACTGCCCCTCGGTTAAGGACGTCTGTGAGTTCCGTACCGATCCTACCCAACATATTATATATATATATATATATATCTACCTCTAAATAAGCAGGTGGCTCATTCAGACACACCATCTATGAGATGAAGCAGGTAAACCCTCCATGTGTCCTTCTGGAACCTGACCGGGAAGGTTGATGTTTACTTTGCTTTACTTTCTTGCAGTCCATTACACACTGTTTACTTACGATCACCCTTTTTGGATAACACGTAGACACCATTGGTGGTGGCATACTGAGACTTTTCTCAAACCCTACCCAGGCGACACCCTGGGCACTAGTGTAGACTTTTCTGCTGAAGGTACTAGTAGGGGAAAGGGCCCTGTTTTAGGTTTCTGATATCTATATATATGTTCTAGATGGAGTTCAAGAGCAGAGGACTGAGCATGGCTAGAGATGCTCATGGACTTCCTTTTTATTCTTTTGTTCCTTTTGTACTGATTTTATCATGCTAGTATCTTGTTTAATTTTGTATCAGCATGCCATGCATTTATTTTGTATTAGACACATCCTATGAGGCTTTTGTATGTTATACAGGGTTTACATTACTTTTGTAGTCCGGTTGTATGTTTTCTTGTTCTCCTTCTTATCCATTGTTTGTGATTTCACTATTCTATCACTTTACTGCTTTCCACTGTGTACTCTGAAAATAGGGTAATGTCTCCCAACTGACTTACCATTAAACCACCGCTGCTAGTCGGCAGCCCCTGGCATATGGGGAGGTGAGTCAGGGGTCATGTGGCCAACCAGGCTCGGGGCTCGGGTTGAGGGGCAGGCGGGTCCGGGACGTCACAAAGTGGTATCAAAGGATTTTATTTATTTCCTTCTTTACTATTTGGTGACAATCAATTGGAAAATGGGAATTCATAGGGAATTAGTTATAAGTTGTGCTTGGGCGTCGCGAACCCATGTATATGGTAAAGACTATGTTTCCTAAATTATGTTGTTATTGACTTTGCTGTTTACTATAGATACCATTTCACCATTGGGTGATTCACATGATTTGTGATGTTATTGACACTTGCGAGGTTGAATTTGGTATTTCATTATTCAACCCGAGGAAATGAGGTTTATGCATTGGAACATGCTTCATGATAGGCACAACATGATTAGGTCATGCATATTTCCATGCCACGTTTAAATTTTCAGCGAGCATTGTCTGTTGTTTATTTCCATGCCTTGTTGATATGTATGTAACTGTGCTGACCTTTCCTACAGGTTGTGGATTATGGAAAGGATGTGGTTTTAGTGGGTGCCACTCTTTGGTTCATAAGGTGTGTGGGCCCTTATGGATCAGAAAATGGCTTTCTAACTAAACCAATATTTCATTGTAAAGAAAAAAAAATTAATAATTAACTAGTACAAGTAAATGAGAAATGGCATCCAAGTGTGTGTCATATTTTAGTTCATGAGGAGTATGGTCCCTTATGGGCTGGGAAATTCCATATCAGTGGATTTGAAAATCATGAATGTTTTCTTGTTTTCCTAAGAACCCTTGTATGTGTGGGTAGGTGATCTTAGAGGTTGGAAGGCGTAGTACCTGTCCTAGCTTCAAGAGTTCAGCCTTTAATTTGTTGGCTTCATTTTCTGAGATATTAGTTTGGAAATTTAGCATTATGCCTCCACAACATTCTCGAGTCCTGCACGCTGAAGGCGGTGACGACCGCGTTCCTGAGGTGGCGGGCCCTGAGCCGCCAGTTGATCTTCTAGTCGAGCCACCCATGGATCCTTTTGTTATTCTTGATATGGGTGTCGATGCCCAGTTTCAAGAGGGTTTCATGAGGATGATTCAGAATATTCAAGGAGGCGTGCGATCTGCCCCTAGTATGGAATAGTTGACCCACGAGTTTCAATTACAGCATCCTCCAACTTTTTTCGGAGATGGAGGACCTCTTGATGCTAAGTCTTTATTAAAGGCGATCCAGACCATCTTTGAATATATCGAGACGCCTCCTGAGAAGAGAGTCAAATTAGCCATTTATATGCTACGCGATTGAGCTAGAAGGTGTTTGGACATCATCACCTAGTCAAGACAGTATGGAGACATGGTCTGGGTAGATTTCTAGGCAGTCTTTTTTGACTTTTTCTTTCCCCAGACCTTGAGAGCTGACAGAGCTAGGGAGTTTATGAACCTACAGCAAGGGACCATGACAGTCCTGGAGTACTCGTCCCGATTCATTGAGCTGCAACGTTTCACCCCATCGCTAGCTATCGATGATCTGATGGCCACTAGGCATTTTGAGCATGGGCTGAGTTACACCATCCGGTCTCAGGTAAACATGTTTAGGTAGACATCTATTCCGGATATTGTTAACAAATCTCCAATTACTGAGCAGAATCTGAGGGAAGCGGATAGTGCGAACTGGGGTGGTTCAACACCAAAAGATTCTAGTGGGTCTTATTCAGGGAGGAAGATACAATTTGAGTTTTCCCATAGGGGAGGCATCAGTCAGGCTCCCAACACAGATAGTTCTTATATTTTCCATCAGTGCGGGAGGAAGGGACACTTCAGGGCGCACTGTCTGTGGAACCCAGTGGAATACAGAGGCTATGGTAGGATGGGTCACCTTCAACATTTCTGTAGGACTTTTTAGTTCCTAGTGTGTAGGGATCTACACTTACTCCATGATCTGGTGCTCGATCGGCAGGATCACGTCAGTCAGGCGGCTGGAATACCACCGGCCGATCAGGTCGTGGCGGCAGTCGAGGCAGAGGTAACCAAGCGTATGACTCTTAGCACCAGTAGGGTGAGTCTGCTCAGGGTAGTCAGGCTGTGACTCAGGGTCGTGGTACCATTCAGTTATATGCAGTCGAGCCTACGCCTCAGGAGCAGTATGTCGGGCCATCTACTATACGAGGTATGATTTTATTTGCCTCTAAAATTGTATCTTCTTTCTTTGATACAGGTGCTTCTCACTCTTTCATATCGGAGGATAGCACAGAGTGTTTGTGCCTCGATGTTGAGTCGTATCATGCTGTGGTTACGCTAGATACTCCGTTAGGTGTCCATTCAGAGGACATTTGTCGTTATCAGAATTGTCCCCTCGAGGTGGGAGGTTACCTTTTCATTTGGAACTTGTATGTTCTAGAGATGATAAGTTTTGAGGTAATAGTTGGGATGGACTAGTTAGTTACCTATAGAGCATGTATTGTCTGCTGTCATTGGAGGGTGACGTTTACATCACCAGAGGGCGACACACATGTGCATAAGGGAGAATGGGATCTTAGTGCGACACGAGTAGGACCCGAACAACAGAAGTTGGGTGGTGTCACGACACAGGTTGCCAGTCTATATCTCGATGACCAAGGATTACAACCCACTCATTATTATCCTATAGTGGAGCACTTTATAGATGTCTTTCTTGATTACTTCTCTTGTCTACCTCCAGTGCGAGAGGTGGAGTTTACCATTGAGCTTGTACCAGGAGTAGCACCAGACCATTCCTCCTTATAATATGGCACCTAAGGAGCTTCTGGAGCTCAAGAGTCAGTTGGAGGACCTAGAATCAAAAGTAATTATACATCCCATCACTTATCCTTGGGGATCACCAATTCTCTTTGCTAATAAGGTAGATGGTACGCTTCGTCTTCACATGGATTACCGTAAATTAAATCAGCTGACGATTAAGAATCGGTTTCATTTACCTAGAATTGATGACCTCTTCAATTATATCTGACAGGAGAAGGTGTTTTCCAAGATAGATTTGTGGTCCGAGTATCACCAGCTTCATGTCAAGACTTCAGACATACCTCGTATGGCATTTAGGAGCAAGTATGGTCTCTATGAGTACCTAGTCATGCTGTTTGAGCTTACGAATGAACCTGCAGTGTTTAAGGCTCTTATGAATCATATTTTTCACCCTCACCTTGATTATTTTGGGGTGGTATTTGTGGATGATATCTTAGTCTATTAATTCTCGAGACACGACCATGAAACCCATCTTGAGATCATCCTGAATACACTAAGAGAGCATCATCTTTATGCTATGCTTAGTAAATGCCACTTTTGAATAAATAAGGTTCACTTCCTGGGTCACATTATTTCTGAGTCTGGAGTTTCAGTTGAACCTGAGAAGGTGAGTGCTATAGTCTATTGGGAGCAACCCAAGAACATCTTCAATATTAGGAGTTTCTTGGGGAATGATGGATATTATAGGCAGTTCATTCAGGACTTTTCACGCCTACCATCACCGCTTACAACATTGACCAAAAAGGGGGTGAGATTCGAGTGTTCAGAACCTTTTGAAACAGGTTTTTGGGAATTTAAGGGTAGACTGACTTCCGTGCCAATACTGATCTTGCTGGAGCCGTGCATGGCTTATACGGTCTATTGTGATGTGTCAGGTATCGAGCATGGAGCTGTCCTGATGCAGGACGAGCGAGTCGTTGCATATGGTTCTCATTAGTTAAAGCCTCATGAACGGAATTATCTGACGCACGACCTTGAGCTCACAGCAGTTGTTCAAGCTTTATGCAATTGGAGTCACTATTTTTTGGGAGATTTTTTTGTGGTATTCACTGATCACAAATGCCTCAAGTATATCTTTACTCAGCGGGATCTGAATCTTAGGAAACGCAGGTGGGTCGAGTACCTGCAATCTTTTGATTTCGAATTGGTCTACACTCCTGGGAATGGAAATTCAGTAGCCGACGCTCTGAGTCGGAAAACACTGTCACAAGTGGTTCAGGTATCTAATGAGGAGTGGATGCTGATGGACCTATTTTTAGAGATGCACGTTGAGGTTCAGGTAGGTTAGGTTCAGACCGTTCTTTCAGCCTTAGTGGTATCATCTACTCTTCTATAACAGGTCAGGGCAAGACAGTTATCAGATCCGGAAGGCCTTGTCTTACGGTAAAGTGTCGCTGATGATGCCTCTACTGATTGGACCGTGGATGAGGGTGATACTTTGTTGTTCCATGGGTGTGTATGGGTCCCATCATACATCAGATATGCATTGATGAGGGATTTTGATGCCTCAACTTGGGCAGTTTACCCTGGAATCACCAAAATGTATCATGATTTGTGACGATAGTATTGGTGGCCTAGCATGAAGTGGGGGATAGCCGGTTTAATCACGTGTTGTTCCACCTGTCAGTAGGTGAAGGTAGAACATTAGCGGCCGGCAGGGCTTTTGCAGTCGTTGTCCATTCCAGAGTGGAAATGGGACGATGTTTCTATGGTCTTTGTAACTACATTACCCAGGTCACCTCATGGCAACGATGTAGTATAGGTTATCATCGACCGTCTGACGAAGGTCGCACATTTCTTACCTGTGCAGGTGACCTTTACGGTTGGTGACTTGGGAAGGTTGTATGTTAAGGAAATAGTATGCCTTCATGGACCACCTCATTCAGTTGTTTTGGACAGAGATCCTCATTTTACATCTCGATTCTGGTAGGGTTTACAGAAGTCTTTAGGTATGTAGGTACTTTTGAGTATGGCCTATCACCCACAGACTGACGGACAGACCGAGCAGACTATATTGGTACTAGAGGATATGTTACGTGCATGTGTTCTCGATTTTGGAGGTTCCTGGGAGAAACACATTCCTCTTATCAAGTTCTGTTATAATAATAGATTCCAGGATACCATTGAGATGGCTCCCTATGAAGCCTTATATGGTAGGCATTGTCGCTTTCCATTGTGTTGGCTTGAAACAGGGGAGAGAGCTGTTCTAGGACCACGTCTTCTGCAGGAGACTATTGAGAAGATAAAACTTATCAGGAAGCGTATGCAGACAGCTTTGTCTAGATAGTAATCTTATGCTAACAAGCACCGAAGACCTCTTGAGTTTGAGGTCGGGAACCGGGTTTTCTTGAAGGTCTCACCCAGGTTAGGGCAGAGATGTATTCGGAAGCAGGGTAAGCTTTCGCCGAGGTTTGTAGGACCCTTTAAGGTGGTGAAGCGGATCAGACCAGTAGCTTACCAGCTTGCACTTCAACAGAGATATCAGGCCATGCACAATGTTTTTCATGCATCTCAGCTTCACCGGTACTTTTCAGATCCGAATCACGTGTTTTAGCCTGATGAGGTTGAACTAGATATGGATGATTTCTTCGAGGAGTATCTGACGCGAATTGTCGACCGGAGCGTGAAGACACTCCGAGGCAGGTCTGTTCCTCTTGTACAGGTGCTATGACAACACAGCCTGGTACAAGACGCGACCTGGGAGTGGGAGGCTGATATACAATCTCAATGGCTGGAGCTTTTCACTGGTGACACCTCTTTACCCTCAGAAGGCCAACTTAGGGACACGTTGCTTTAATGAGGGGTGGTTGTAATGACCCAACTCTTTGGAAAAGGTACAGATCGTTAGTTTTTCTTTCAATATTTTTTTAAGCTTGGTAAATGTGTGTAACATCTTAAGGAATGTTTAGGGAGTGTCCGGGGCTTGTTCAGAGCATGGGAGTTTGAGATTTGGAGTTGCAGACAAGGGCGCACGACCTGCGCACGGCTTGTGCACGGTTTGGGTAAACCGTGTGGCCTTTGGTCTGGAGGCAGGGAGGTGCACACTATTTGCACATGGTTTGGATAAACTGTGCACCTGAACTGTGCGACCCTTTATATGAAGGCAGTGAGATGAACACGTTTTGGTAAAACGTGCGCCTAAATTGTGTGACCCAGATCTCGGTGAAATTTACCTTTTTGCCATTAATTATATTTAATCCTAATCCTATTCTCTCTTCCTCCTTCCAGCAGACAGAACACAGGGAAGCCTCCTTTGAGCTCCAAAACCCTATTCCCTCTCATTTACTTATGGGGCCTTCGTCTGGAGTCTTTTTCTTGATCTATCGGAAGCGTTGGAAGGGCCAAGCTAAGGCTAACCTCACGCACCCTTCATCAGCAAATCTTTCCTTCCAACTTGTTATTTTGATGTAGGCTCATATGCCCTATTTTCAGGGCATTAGACTGGAACTCAGATATCATCCAATATACTATGATTCTGAGGTTGATATCATGCGAGCCTACACCTACAACTCTAAGGTAGGTAGTCACATGGTTTTAATTTTGGGTTTTCTTCTTTTCGGGTTATACCATCATGTTGAGTTTTTCCTTTCGTCAAAACTCTTATTATTATTGACTGCTTACTATCTAAATGACCCTTGTGGTAGGAGGTTATGGGAACTACCCTCATTTGGGTGTTTGGGTACCATATGGCCCCAGTATGGACACCCATATTTGTTATAACTTGTGTTTTAGCCCTTTTTCAGCTTTGGACCATATGAATATGTCTTGAAATCCATTTTCCATGCGACGCAAATGGGTTTTTTGGTTAGGGATTGGCATGGATGTGTTAGACTAAACCCATTTTATTATTTTAAAAGCATTTTTTCTTGAAATATGATTATTTGATATTGTGAGATGAAAATGCCCTGTTTTTTTGATATGAATGTTATAAGAAGTGTATGCCTTATAACCTATGCTAATTAAATGATACAGCTTAAGGCCAGGGGTAAAATGTGAGAGCTCCCATATGTTATGAATTCAGGCTAAGGGTAGACTTTGAGATCTCCCTTGAATAATTAATAAGCATTCGGGCTGGGGATAGACCATGAGAGCTTCCCCAAGGTTGGTGCAGGGGTAGGATCGAGAGCACTGCCCTTGGGTTAAGGACGTCCGTGAGTTCCATCCTGGCCCTACCAAATGTATTATATATATGTATATATCTATCTATCTATCTCAAAATAAGTAGGTGACTCATTCATACATACCATCTATGAGCTGAAGCAGGTAGACCTGCCAGGTGTCCTTCCGAAACCGGAGCGGGAAGGTTGCTATTTTCCTTGCTTTACTTTATTACAGTTTATTACACGCTATTTACTTGTGATCAACATTTTTGGACTACTCGTAGACACCATTGGTGGGGGGCCTATTGAGACTTGTCTCACACCCTACCCGGGCGGCCCCTTGGGCACCCGTGTAGACTTTTTTACTGCTAGTACTAGTAGGGGAAAGGGCCCTGTTTCAGGTTTCTGATGTCTTTATATATGTTCTAGCTGGAGTTCCAGAGTAGAGGACTGAGCTTGGCTAGAGATTCTCGTGGACTTTATTTTTATTCTTTTCTTCATTTTGTACTGATTGTAGCATGCTAGTCTTTTGTTTAATTTTTTATCAGCATGCCATGAATTCATTTTGTATTAGACACTGCCTATGAGGATTTTTTATGTTATATAAGGTTTACTTTACTTTTGTAGTCCGGTTGTATGTTTTCCTGTTCTCCTTCTTATCCATTTTTTGTGCTTCCTCTATTCTATCACTTTACTGCTTTCCCCTGTGTACTCTGAAAAGGGGGTAAAGTCTCCCCACCGACTTACCATCAAACCCCCGATGCTAGTCGGTAGCCCCTACAATATGGGGAGGTGAGCCAGGGGTCATGTGGCCAATCGGGATTAGGGCTCAGGTTGAGGGGCAGCTGGGTCCGGGACGTCACCAGATGGATCTAATAGAAAATAAAAATTCTTGGTAGTTGGTACTCAATCATAAAGAGAATTTCACTATAGGGAAAAGTTGGACAATCCAAAATTAGTGCAATGAAAAATTTGAAGTTGTGAGAAAATTTGAAATATTAATATTTAAAGGATGTTAATAGGTAGAAGTTGTTGACTTAAAGGAGATATTGTAACTATTTTGAAGGATTGAAATCATAATAATTTTTATTCCATTTTGGAGTAAAGACAATGAAATATCATTCAAATGGACTTCATGTAAGAACTCCTCAATGGTGAATTGGAAGAGGGGGATTATATTTAAAAACCATATAGTTTATTTCATGGTAAAAATGAGAAATTTTTTCCCAAGATAAAAATGGATTTATAAGGGATAACGCAATCCCAAAGATCATGGTATTATGATCCAGACACCAGATGAAATAAGTCTCAATTTTGAGAAGTAAGATTTGAAAATAGTCGATACAATAAATTTGATAAGGATTTATTTCTAACTGTTAACATTTAGGTAGATGACATCATTTTTTCTTACAAATGAAAAATCAGGTTGAAAAGTGTTTTATTAAGAAATAAATATTCTTTTTGATATGTATATGATCAATTATAATTGATACATATTTAATTTATAAATCTCTAAAAGAAAACATATAATTTTCCACCTCAAGGAATTGATGATAATGAATTGTTAAATATGTTTGGAATGATGGATTAAATGATAATTTATATACTAATATTATTATGAGTTAAATTTTCCAAAGATAAACAAGGTAATAATGTCAATATAATAAAATTCTGGAAGAATAATTAGAAATATACAATACTCAAAATTTTCATGATTGGATATTGTGCATACTATTACAATTGTTTCTTGATATTAATGATTGTCAAAAGATTATCATTTTAGTTTAAGAAATTTTATTCCCATATACGTCAAAGGAAAAATATATTTTGGGGTGGAATATGATATAAAATATATTATTGATTTTTTTGGTTATTCAGATGTAGATTAGGAAGAATTTGTCAATAAAAGGAGGTCTACATCTAGTGGGGTTTTTTCTATTTGGGAAACATGTGTTTTTTTACAATTTGTTGAATCCACATTTAGTTACTTTGAGAACTAATGAAGAAAAATATTTTCCTTCCACCGATGTACCAATATAACTTCTCTAGATGATGACCTAATTTTGTTATTTAGTAGTTGATCCTATGTTTCCCATATTATGGAGATGTGAAAATAAAATTTCTATTAATAACTCAATGAATCCAGTTTAATATTCAATAACTTACCAAACTATTAATAAATATCAATTCATAAAATAACTAGTTGATAAGAATGTGTTAAAGTGGTAGATTGTTCCTATAAAGGAGATAATTTTGGATGTGTTGACCAAGAAAATATTAAAATGATTATATAATAACTAGAGAATAATGTTATGTGTTCACCCACATTCATTACAGGGCTAAGGAATGGTGTTACATTACCCACTCCCATCTTTTCTATGGATATTTTTGTCAAAGGGGGTTAAATATTGACTACAAAAAATTTTCTTTTATGTTTATCTTTCTATTGTTTGTCAAAGGGGGGGTATAGAACATAGGGAGAGTATCCATCGATATGTATTACCTTTGTGGTTATTGTATCTTTAAATTAAGCATATATTTAGAGAGAGTTATTAAAAGGATTAAACTAGGATTTCAACAAGTGTAAAATGTTTTAAAATATTGTTATTAATGGTTTCTGAATTTTTTTAGTTTTGAACAATTGGAGATGTCAAAATGAAGTTCTGTTGGAAGGTTGTGATGTTTAAAATAATGAAGATTCAAATTGATCAGTATGTTATGGAAAAAGGTAACTATTTATTTTATGATCTTGTTTCCTACACTGATTTCTCTCACGTGACTCCCCATACTAGGTTCACTCGTTGGTAACTGGACCGAATTAGCCACATTGGCTCATGCATGCATCCCAGAACACCAGAGGTTTAAAACTAGAAGTAGTGGTATATGGGTATATGGTGGGGAAGCTATAACCTTATTATCATAAAATTTCATCATGGTATAATAAAAAAGTTGAAAAAGCATAATAAATTATATAAAGTGGATGCAAATCATCTTGATAAATACCAGTAGTATTGAATACCAAGAAATATATACAGATTGATGGTGTCCAAACTATATACAAAAGATAGGAATATAAGGGTAATATGGTAGCACTAATACATATAAAATACTTTTAAAAAATTAGAAAATACCCAAATTATATCTACAATTGAATCTTGAAAATAAGATTGATCTAATTCTCTTATACACCACCCTAGTTTAAAAATATCAGTTATTGATACTGGGATGCTTCATTTTGTCATGACATACATCCACGAAGTCTGTTCAAGTAGAAAACGGTGGTCTAAATAGGGTGTGAGATATACTGACTAGGCCAACACCAATAGTGTCAATAAAAAATATAGTCTGTATATATATGTTCTAATAGTGTGATGTTATAATAGTAATGAAGATGTAAATTATAAAGAAATATACTGAAATATACAAGTATGTATTATGTTACGTAGTATATTTATGGGAAATAACTATATAGTAGAGTAAATCATCAAATTAGAAATAATTCAAGTATATCAAGTATCTATCCTAATAGGTCCCAGACAAGATTCTATTGACCTAGGAATCCTCTTTGTGTCTATAGAGCTCATCCATAACAATATCAGTGTAATGTAGAACTATAAAGTCTAGGAAACCAGAGCCCAAGTCTCATAAATTGTCTTTGAGTCTGAGGAGTATCTCTAAGGGTACCCGGTAAAGATTTGGGTGGATACATGGATAAAGTAGAAGGTAGTAAAAGAAATCCCAATCCAATTTAATAATATAAGGAATATAATTCATGTAAATTATCAGTGTCATGCTGTGATCTCAGATCCATACAAGATTATCCATCATTAAACATTTTTTATAAAGTATCAATGGGATATGTTAATGTCCATACCCTTTTATCATCTTTATTCATCATCTTTTTTTCATTAATCACTTCACTTATAAGTGATAAAATGAGAGATATGTTAGTTTTCATTCCACAACATCAACCATTTACATTTAATGCATAATCCAAGAGTTTATCAATATCCTTAAACAATTCCAAAAAATCTGTTTCATCGCCCCATTAATTTATCAATGAAAAGGATCCATAAGATGTATTTAACCTTTAGTATTCCATTTTAATTCATAGATGACTTTCAATTATGAGTGGAATGTTAAACACACCCAAAGGGGTGGAATAGTCTTAGGCATTACAATGCCCCCCCTTAAGGGGTGGTTCATGTTGAGGTTCTAGACATACCATGTTTTCAAAGGGTAAATAAATCCTTATAACATGTTTTAAAAAATTTAATTAAAGGTATTAATTAATTTAGAATCAATGCTTGGTTGGACTAGTTTGTGGAACTGTAGTTCAAGCTATAAACATATATTCTTTAATGGGCTAGGTATTGACCACCTACCAAAGAAGGGTAGTAGACTCATAATCTGTAATTGACATCTAATATGTGATAGAAATAATGAAATTAGAGAAAAAGATGAATGCCTAAAAAATATGACATATTATATTTCATGGATTTAACACTCTATTTGGAGAAATAAATGAAGAAAATAAGTAACAGGACAATCATCTAGCGGGATAGACAACATACTATTATGAACTTGTACGAAGGAGTTATCTCCATGCATAACAGGGATGGAGAATATCCCTACAGAGGGGGAGGGATTATATGCTTGGGAAAAATAATTGAGGAAAGAGGAATTATAATTTTATCATTAAGGACAGAAAATGGTAAATTTTACAAATTTAACTGGTTTCAAAATTTTGTCGTAGTGTTGACCAAAACATACACCGACCGTGTTCCTTAACTACCTAACTTGGGGAACTACTCACCCATGTAATCACACAATTATGAATATATGAATGACCCATGTGGACTCTCTATCTAAGAGACATGGGGCGCCACATTTATATGCACATAGTTGGACAAACCATGATCTAATTAGGCATTTCAGTTATATAATAGACAACCATTATTTTCTATGGTCATGCAGTCTACCTTGAATGGTTTATCAAACCATTATCCTTCTTTACAGTCATATATGGTTGAGCCTCACAACTACTACTAGAAAGGAATCAACCATGAACCTCTTAATGACTCTCCATAAATCAGAGATCATGGCTCTAAACAAGCCATTGACACTCTAAAAACATTCATTAAACTCATAGGAACATCTAAATGGATAAAAGATGATGGATGAGATGTAATATCAAGAATCTATACCTCTATAAAAAATCAAGCATCCTACAACCTTACCCCTTAAAAAACCCATCCAAATGTTTTCCTTATGATGTTAGTAAGTCAGTAAATGAGAATAGTTATGGACACTGAGAATATACATAAACCTCCCACACCTCAAACTCATCTAGTATACAACAATTCTATAATAACACCACTATCAGAGGTACTGAACTACCGCAGATATCCATCATGATCTGATCAGAAATATATATACGATTGTCCTCAAATAAATGCATCAATTTCCTATTAAATTTATTCAGTATGAAAAGAATGAATTGGGTCAAAAAGATAGTTGTTTAGGAGATATACATGGAAGATATCATGAATGGACTGATGCCTATGCAGAATATATATCTAATAAGCTACAACCATGAACATTTATAAGATCTTGAAATTCCCTACATATTGAGGTGATATCTTACATTCTCTCTAAATCTATCTAGGCTCCATCCTAGGAGAAAAAAATTATGAAACCCAATCCCCTCCTTGAAACACAAATAGTAAATGTTGACAATTGACATATAAATTTTACTAAGGGAAAGTTGTATCCATATGTTTCATGTTATGTTGCACCTTCTCCAATGTATATAGAATGAGATAGGTCCCCGATAGTGTTACCTCACCTTCCTATACCTAGCATAGGAGTGAATGAAATTACCTATCATATAATTCATCATAAGGATCCCACTATATAATAATATGGGATAAATTTTGTAATAGATTTCGACCATAGGTAATTGTTTTCCCAAGAAATCCCTAAAATCAAATATTCATGCTTAGAACATGTCCTCTAATAATTGAATCATGCATTCTGATGGACATTTGGTCTAGGGATGATATGATGTACTCATAAATACCTATGAACACAGTGTATTCTGAGTCCCGTAATTTAACCAATTTCTAAAGTGGGTATCCCTATCCTACATGACAATACAAGGGATACCATGAAGTTCAGTAATTTCATGGAAATAGAGTCTTCCATGTTCTTCTACTAAAAAAGTCTCTATTATAGATAAAAAGTGGGAAACCCTTGTTAGTCGGTCAATGATAACCCTTTCTGCATCACTAACTCTAGGATATTGAGGTAAAAAATAATGAACTAGTCCTATAATACATAGATATTACATTTTTTAGATTAATATTCATGAAATTACACAATCCCATGTCTGAGGAAAATAATAGTTTTGTACCATTGGAAATATGGATTACTATCTTCTAATTTTATAGATGATCCTAAATTTTGTGCATAAAGATCTCCCCCTTTAGTAATCCTACCTAAAAAACATTCTCTATAACCTAGGGAAATGATACATATAAAAGGGTGGGATTAGATGTTCAATAAGGCTAAATATGGGAGTAAATTATAAATAACATGACAAAAATGGTATGATAAAATTAAAATAACATTCAAAAACCATAACCTGCAAATCAAAGACGATCACCTTGAGTCCTGAAATAAATTTTTAATGTTCATAGGACAAGAATAAAAAAATTAAAAAAACATGTCCCATGAGAGAATTACATTGGCATAAGACATGGAATTTGTAGAATACTCATAAGAAAAGTAAATTATTTCCACATTAGTCAAGGTTCACTATAGTGACCATCATACTAGATCATATTCTTTATTGAACCGAGTTCACTCCCCATTCTAGATTTATATTATAGAACATGGATAACTTTATGTTCTAGACTAGTATTACTCAACTGAGTTCACTAACCATTATAGTATTGTATATATCATGAGATATAAATATTTACCCAATTAATTGGAGGGAGATGTGGTTCCCACCCATCACATAATTAAAAGCAAGGATATGAATTTCACATGAAAATAAATCATCCATCATATCATAACCTATGAAAAGAACTGTATTTCATAAAAATTGAATCATTTCATAGCCAATGGAAAATTAGCATAATTCATACACATAATTCCACCATAAACATAAACCATATACACAAAGAGTGAGGATAGTATCCGAGGATTATATTTGAGTAATCTATATATAACATCGAATAATGTTTTCCTATATAAAATTAATTTTCAAATATCACTTGAAATAATTCCTGATAAAAATATCATTTTTATTTTGAAATGTTTTTTTTGAAACCCTTAGAATTATGGAGGAAAAATTGTTGTTTTAATAAAACATTGTATTATTATATATGAATACAAAAAACATTAAGGCATCATGAAATTGGGAGAATCCAATAAATCTATTTAAGATTAAAAACATTTCTTTTGACTATTATAAAATGAAATAATATAGAATGATTTCAAAATTAAATTCCCTTACAAATAACATTTAAGTGAAAATTAAAAATAACTTATTTATATCACCTATAAATCCATTTAAAAACATGTAAATACAAAACATGTTAATTTAAATTCATTTAACAAATAATCCTAGTTGGAGATAATCAACAAAGTAGATGTTTAACTCAATGAAATCATATAGAGTTAATAATTCCCTTAAATAAAGTATTTACTTTAGTTATTCATGTTCAAAAATCATATATCATAAATACTGATTTCTTTTACAATTATTACATAGACTTAATTTTATCTTATCCTTTATTTTTTTATTAAAATCATATATGCCTTTTAATAATAATTTATTATTAAAATCAATCATATGTCTAATAATTGCTTCGTTTTCAAATAAAGTTTCAGTTTGGTACTACTGATCCATATAACATTGTCTCCCTCTCCTATGTTATAGAATTATAATGATAGAATAAAAATAATGTATAATAATTATATATATATTTATATTCATTAATAGTAATTAGAAATAGAAAAATTAGTTACACATTTCATGGGGATGGTAAGCCGCATATACCCATGAATAATATATTCATTTTTTGATTGAAGGAAAGAAAAAAATGGTAAATAATAAAAAAAATTAGAAAAATTATTATATAATATATATAATATATAATCATTAAACTGATCATAATACCCATCAATAAAATATGGTGATGAGAAATAAATTATATCACTATGTGGATACAGTAAGCCGTACGTATGCCTGCCAATACTTTCACTTCCTTTTTGATGGGAATGCGGGTGAATAATGATATTTTAATAACAATAATAACATTTTAGTTTATTTTGGTTAATAATGTTATAATACAATGATAAACATCTTATATTTAGTGTAGTTAAGGAAGAGTTGAAAAAGAATGTGATGGGTTAGAGTGATTACCCCTTCTTCGAAAATCCACATTTGGATCTCCCCAAAAGGGATCTAGGGATAATATTTTGATAAGACAAAAACCCGTAGAATGTTTCTAGGGATGTTTAGATGTGATATTGGTAGAGTATTTTTTATATAAAATTCTCAATGTTGTTTAATGAAGGGAGGGAAGAGGTTCCCTTTTATAATTGAGTCGAGATGCAATTTTGATTTTTTTTGAAAGATTAAATTACAATAAGTCCAATTTCTATCCAAATACCACCAAATGGAAGTGAATTATAAGAGAATATATAATAATGTGGTAATATAGTAAACCGATATAATTTATACAAGTTTGTGTGTTTAAGTTTAATTTTTATTATTTGGTTTAACCCATAGTTAACCTATTTTTATTTTCATGATGATAATAAATTATTCAATATTAACATGTCGTATTTTTTACATATATAGTCTCAATTGTACCATAAATTAATAAATTTTGATATTTTAGACTTTAAATTATACAATTATAATTTATTTATTAATTTTAATATTATTAAATAATTAAATAATATTATAATTTCCAAAAATAGCCTCAGTGACAAAATTTTCAATACTCGTTACCTTAACTTTAAGAAAATTAATAAAATAATATAACATCAAAAAAAATAATTTAATAAACCTTAATATGTAATAATAAACTGAAAAAATAATAGATAACATTGATTAATTAAAATTGTATTTCTTTTAAAAATTTTAACATCATTTATTTCATATTTTTAATAATTGAATATTTTCTGTATCATCATTGTGTAATTATTTATGGTAATAATTTAACTCCAAAAAATTATATATAAATATTCAAAAAGAATATAAATCTTGTATATTTTAAAATATAATTTATAGACAAAGTAATATTCTTTTTTTTTCTGTACATTATACATATTACACTTGTTAAAAATAAAAATGTGACATTATGTCACTTTATTTTATTTTAAAAATATATAATTAATATTAATGAAAGTGTCAATTAAATTAATAAATTTCCAAAAATACGTGTTAATGGTATAATTAAAGTCATCCAATAATAAACAGGATGAATAGGTATGGACATATCACTTATTATTAATTTATATTACCCAGTTGTACAGTTAAATGTGGTAATATATTTTTCCATAGTTACTATTAATATTGACTAGAAATAAAAGAGCATTAATTACCAAATTTGATACAACTAATTCTAAATATTTAATTAATTTTAGAGAATTCAAAAAACAATGTTTTCATATTTTAATTTAAAATTAAATCCACAAAATGCAATGAACATCTATTTTTTAAGAAAACCCCATTGTTTAAATATAAAATGTTTATAAACTGAAATAATTTATAATATAAATTTAAAATTAGAAATTGGATTTTTTAACTAAAAATTAATTAATTAAAATTTAAAAAAATATAAAATATAATTTTACAATTAAAATTTGTAATGGAAAATATAGTTTTCAATAAAAATTATCTCTTTTTCACTATTCATTAAAAAAGAATTTTTTTAGAAAAAGAAAATAAAAAATTGTAGATAATTTTGATATAATGAATTCAAGAAGAAAATTAATTTTATGACATAAATTGTATTTAACTTATTTAAATTAATATTCACTCACTAAAATAACGAATTTTTTTATATATGAAAATATTTTCTTTGAAGAATAAACCGACATCATAAAAAATAAATGTCTGTTCATTTTATAAGAACATTATAATACAATAATATTTCATTACAACATTATATAAATTAGTTATTTATATTCCTTCCTTACAATTTAATGTCTTGGATATAATAAACATATAATATTTTAATAATATTTCATAGTTTGTCAAAGATTGTCTGTGCATGCAATGCAAGCTATCAAAGAAATAGAATAATTTAAAAATTTATTTCCTAAAATTATATGGGTGTCACATTATAAACCCCTTTAAATTAATTTAACCCTTTAAATTCGTCTTGGTCATGATAGGAATAATATTTGGTATCCCATTCATAGAAACCCACATAAACTGACGAATAATAAAAAATTCCATAAAAAGGGAATGTTGGAAACATTAGTGCCACCTGGAGTAACACATAACTTTGCTTCCACATAAGGAAAACATTGTTGGAAAATTAAAATATGAATTTGGAAGGGGAAACTAATCTCCAAAAACTAATAGCGAGTCATAGAGAACATGGTCAAGATAAGGTTAATGAAACCAAAACCACCAACCATATAGGTCAAGAAAACACAATTGATGTAATTATAAATGATGAAAATCGGATAAAATTTAATTACAAAATCATTTTTTGAGATAAAATGACTTGATTTCAGATCATAATTACAATCTCATTATTTGGTTGTTCCTTAATCAATTTATTGAACATCTCTTACTCAGTGAAATGATGATGAAATTTTAATGAATGAACTAGTGGATTACAAGATCCACAATAGTATGATAAGTCCTTTCTTAGGTCTGTAGTTATCATTATAACAAAACGGGCAGCATAGTTTATCCAATACACATACATATTCATATTTTGATTTAATACATTAATCTCTAGAACCTAATCCAAAATCCTTCACAAAGAATTTCATAAATAGTTACCCTTATGAACATTTCATAATATTAAAATTCCAAACTTTTGAAATAAGATAATTAAATTTTCATAATTTACTTATAATTAATTTAAAAAATAAAATTATAGAGATATTAACTTTATGACACCAAACATAAGAATAAAATTATCATTTATTCTCTTGGAAGATTTAATAACATGAATTTCCAAAAATCCTTAGTGAAAAATGTATTGTTTTAGAAATTAACTCTTTCGTCATCCTATAAATCCAAAAAATCTACACACTCAATACATGATATAATATACCGCTTAGTCATCATACTACTAATCAGTTTCAAGTTTATCAATACTATCCCAATTATTTTATAACAATCAAACATATATTTATCTCAATAAAATTTCCTCAACATCTTGAAAATATTATTTTTTATCTTCCTTTAATCAAAATTTCACATTTCTATAAAGTATCTTTTCTAGTCCATTAGTACCATAAAACAAATTTTTGAAAATCATTAATAAAAAAATCTATATGCAATCCTTATATGTATTAATATAATATAATTATGAAATTTCAATACATAAACAATTTTATTATCCCTTATAATATTTAATCCATTAACTATTCTTCCTTTTATTATTCCATAATACCTATTTCCTTTAAAATTTCATTCCAAGCATCTTCATTTTAAGTAGTGTAACTATTAGTGATACCACTTTTTTTGGTAATCTTCATTATATTTCCCCCTAGAAAATTTATTTTCCTAATTCAAATACAGTACACATTTAATTTGTTTTTATGCCTTAGGAATAACTTTTTTTATCCATTTCACTAACTAAACCATTCAATTTTCCTCAAAATTTACTTTCATTGTGTCCATATTTTCCACACCCAAGGAATCATCCAATTCCTTTTAATAATTCTCCATTAATCCTCTTTCCACATTCTTTATATGAGGAAAATTTAACTATCTTTCAACATTGGTAACTATGAAACTCATCTTTATTTTATTATATCTGGAAGGAAACTCACGAATGTTGAGATTATTAATAATTTTATGATATTTATGATTGGGTGTAATAACAAGGTTTTTCTATCCAACTCATGTTTCATTTGGTCTCTTATGAGGATGATCATTCCATGCTTTGTCACATTCATCATTACCATGAATCCTCTGCATTATATCCATTTTTTAAAACCAAGAATCATTGTGTGAAAAATGATAATATTAGAGAAAAAACAATTTAATACTGACAGTTGATTTCTAAATCAATAAGAATTACTTTTAATAAAAATTAAACCATAGATTTAACCATGGTAAATTACGATCGTTATAAAAAAATTAGGATTTTATCCTATACTTAGTCTTATCCTTAGGGATCATACAAAGATTATATTATCATAGTTTAGAAATGATAAATAATCATTTCCTCTAATACCAAATGTAATGATCTATGCTTCTGATATATAGATATTAAATATTTGTAGAAGAATATCCAATAAATTACCCACAAACACGCCATAGGACCAAAATAATTTAGTTACTTCATAAACATGGAACACAATATTATTATTTTATGGGTGATATTCTATGTCTACCTAAAATATATTAACCTTCAGTAATCACACTTAAACAGATTTCTTTGTAACTTGGAAATGGAAATGTAGGAAAGGGTGATCTTAGATGCTCTGTAGAGGTAAATATGGGAGATATATAAGCTTAACCCATGTAGAAATGTATGAGAACGTGAGAATAACATTCAATCACCATACCATGAATTTAAAAGATAACAACATTGAGTCCTGAAAAAAACCTAAGTGGTTTATAAGACATGAATAATAAAAAATATTCAAAAAACATGATCCATCAGCATATAAAATTGGCATAAGACATGGAATTGATAGAATAAATATAATCATATAAAATCATATACATATAAGTCATGGATCACTGTCAAGACCATCATAGAGGACAAAGTAAATTACTGAACTGGGTTTAATAACTATTCCACCAATATATTATGGAACCTAGATCACTTATCCTTCTAACCCAGTAATACTAACCAAGACCACTCCGTATTCTAGTATGATTTATCTCATGAGATATAAATCATTACCTAATTCCTTAGATGGATATCTATTTCACAAACACCACATTATGAAATCCATACTTATGTGTGGCACAAGAACATAAATCATTCATCCTATCATAACCCATGAAAAAATGGGTTTCAAAAACATTTCATCATTGCGTAAACCATGGAAAAGTAGCCAAATTCATAAAAATCATGTTATCATAAACATAAACCATCTAGTGAAAGAGTAAATATAAAATAAATGGATCATATCCCAAGTAGTTCAAAATTAACATCATATAATTTTGTCTTATTTGGAAAATTATTTTCAAATATCACTTGAAATAATTTTTAAGGAAAATATAATTTCTATTTTGGAAACATTTTTTTGAAATACACGCAATTACAAATGAATAAAAAGTATTTTAAATGAAACTTGAATGCTTGTATAATAAACATCAAAAAATTAAGGATGGTTGAAAGAAGAAAAATCTAATCATTTCGTATATGTCATGAAAAACATTAACTTTGACTTTGGAAAAAACCTTAAAAGAGGATTTTTGAAATAAAGTCCCCTACAAAAAAATTTGAAATGAAAATTAAAAATTTATTATGTATATCAGCTATAAATATATATAAATGGGGTGGAAATAACAAACTATATAATCAAAATTAATTTCACACATAATTAAAGTATTACATAATAAGTGAAGTAAATGATTAACTTAATAATAGGAAATTACTTTAAGAATTCCCTTACCCCAAGTCCCATCATTCGTTGCTCATGTTCAAAATAATTTAAAACAAATATGGATTTATTTTAAATTTATTTCAAAATTATAATTTTATTATGTCTTGTATTATTTATTTATAACAAAATATCTTCTCTCTATTAATAGTTTGTTATTAAAATCATAGTTTTGGGTGATAACTGATTCCTTTTACATGTGGGTCTTAGTTCAGAATTCATTGTCCATAAAAATTGTTGATGGCCTCATAATTTCAATAATTTTAGAAATTGTGTTTAAATCATATATAATAATTATATACATATTTATAATCATACATATAAAGTATAAATACAAAAATGAATTACATCGATCTTGGGGACGGTAGGCCATACCTACACATGAACAAAATTTTTATTTTTTGATTGATGGAATGATAAATAGGTAAATAATAATTAATATTTGAATAATCCTTATTATATCATATATATATATATCATATATATTCATTTAAATTATCATAATACCATTCCATAATATATGGTAATAAAAAATGAATTTTATATTTATATAGAGATAGTAACCCATATATATGCATGAGTGACACTTTCAAATTTTTTTTATGGGAACCAGTTTTTATAATAGATTTCTCATAGTCATAAAAACTATTTATGATATTTAGAATACTGAATATTTTAATTTATGATAATAATATTATAATTAGTGAAGTTAAGGAAGAGTATAAAAATTAGGTGATCGGTTAGATCAATTACCTCTTCTTCGAAACGTCTCATTTGGATCTACTCTAAAGGGCTATGAGGTAACTGTTTTAGGAATGGAATCACATATAGAATGTTGATAAGGAAGTTTAAAAGATAAATTAGAATATTATGGTTGGTATAGAAGGCTCATGGTAGTTTAATTAAGTGAGGGAGTAGGTTCCCTTTTATAATTGTAGAGAGGGGCACTTTGGGAATCTCTAAAAAGATTAAATTGTTTGAAATTAATTTTCCATCCAAATGACACATAATGGAAATGGATTCTAAGAAAATATAATATATTGACTTAATCGGATCAACAAATATCATTGTGAAATGTTTTTGTGTTATCATAAAACTAATTATTTTGTTTAACCCTTAGTTAAGCTATTTTAATTGTATCTACGGTATCAAAATTTTAAATGTTAAAAGGTTGTAATTTTTACTTATAAAACTTCAATTATACCATAAATATCCATTTTATGATATATTCATCAATTCCTTATCACATTTTTCATTATTTATTTTTATTTTGTGATTCTTATATATTTTAATGAAATACCAATTTCATAAAATATCATTAGTATCAATTTTGACACAATGCAATGCTTTGAATTTAGGAGAATAAATAAAAAAAGATAATTTTGAACTAAATCATCTTGTACAACCCAAATATGTCATACACAAATACAAAAGTTATAGAGAATTTTAATTAATTATAATTTAATTTCTTTTAATATTTTTAATATTATTTATTTGATATTTTTATTAATTGTATAATTACTACATCTTAGTTGTGTAATTACATTAGGTAATAATTTAATTCATAAAAATTATAAATAAATTACCATCATTAATATAAATATTTTAATGTTTGAAATAATATTTTTAGTCAAACACATATTTTATCTTTACCCCATGTTAAAAATATTATAGTTACTAAAAATATGTGTGTAAAATTTAGCCACTTTCGTTGAATATAATAATATAAAAATCAGTTTCATTGAATAGATTCCAATAAATAAATAAATTTATTAGGTGTGAATGGTAAAATTAATTTCATCCAATAAAAAATAGGGTTAAAAGTAATGATCAAATCACTTATTTTTAATTCGTATTAACCTATTTTACCTTTTATAGTTGTAATAAATTTTACCATAGTTACTATTCATATTGAAAAAAAATGGAAGGGGAAAAATTAAAAAAATTGATCGACATGATTTGAAATATCTATTTATTTATATCTAATTCAATAAAAATATGTTTCAGATTTTAAATTAAAATTTTCTTGAAAATATCAACGAAATGATGTTTTTTAGAAAACTTCCCATTTTTTAAATGGAAAAGTGTTTATATTAAATTCTGGTACCAAATAAATTTAAAAAAATTAATTGGATTATTTTAAATCAAAATTAATTAATTAATATTCATAAAAACTCCTAATTAGAATTTTTATTCGTAAAAATATTAAAATAAAATACTGTATTCAATAAAAATCAATAATTTTCAGTATTCCTTGAAAAATAACTATTTTCAGGGATTTATAAAATAAAATTTGGTGATAATTTATATATTCTGAATTATAAAAGAAAATTTCTTTTTTTGGATAAAATTTATAAATATTATAGACGTTGACATTCTCTCGAAAAAATTAGAAAAACTCGTTTTCGAGGAGAATATATTTTTAGTTGAATAAAATGATTTTACTAAAACAAATGTTTGATAATTTAAAAAAAAACATAACAATACATTAATATTGAATTGTTGAATTATAAAAATTATCTATTTATATTAATTGTCTCTAATTTAACATCATGGTTATAACATAAATATAATTTTTTTATAATATTTCATGGTCTATCAATGGTTGTTATTACATACGACAGAAGCTATCAATGAAATGAAATTAATTAAAAATATATTTAATAAAAATATCATTGTGTTACATAATCCCATTAAAAAATATATTGTGATTTATTTTAATTTTCACAATAATATGGGAAATAGATTAAAAATCCTCATATTTCCATGGTGTTCCACCTTCACCTACTGATAGGTGGAACAATGAGTAAAAACAATCTCAATTTTCATACTCAACCACTAATACTGATAGCGTAAGTCACTGTATAACTACATGATACCAGAATATAATTCCTAAACCAAAGGCATGGGATTATTACATCAATTCCTATCATATTTCTATCGAAACCTAGACACATCCATAAATGCATATGGTCTTATCCCTATCAACATACCAATTAAGAAGTGGGTCCTTCCCTCAAACACTCCCCCATAGTACCAATCGCTTAGGATCTGAAAGTTATATCATTATCCCCATATCCAATATAAAATTTAATATTTCACTCTCAATGTATAGACAATTTTTTTCATTGTATGACGTTGGAAGTTTCCTAGGAAGATTTTCAAAGTTAGGCATTGAGACGGTGATAGATTATGAGACCCAGTGATCTTGGAATTAATTTTATAATTTTTTAGTATATTTTTTATGACGGGTGCATAATTTTTCTTAAAAACCGTAATATCACATAAATGGAGTCTCAAATCACAAATATGAGACTACAATTGAATCCATAATGTGAGTTTTACCCTAGGGGTGACCTAATGTTGGTCAGCGTAAGATGTTCGGATGGGGATACCCTTTTTAGGTCCATTGGGTAAATTAAAATTTTTAAATAATATTTTTAATAACCCTAACCCAAATAAGTCACAAATGGGGACTCATATGAAAAATTTGATAAAAGTGCTGAATTTGGAATGTGTTTTTTACATTATATGCGATATAGACATGGTTTGTGTTTGGTGTTTGGCTTTATTGCCATCATGGATGAAAGAAATAAATAATCAAATTAATTAATTAATTAATTATTGAAGTGCCAAACATAATTTGTTTCCTTAAACATATGGTTTTTAAAGAATCATATGGTTAGACACATAAATCTAATATTTGAGAGGATCTTCCCCCACTTCTTCATTGGGGAGTGAGACTGGATGTCAATTGGTGATCTGATTGAGGTGAATCGACAAGCGACAAACGTAGCAAATCATCTTCATTGCTAAAGATGTGTTCCTCACCAACGTCTGATGCATAGTTTAATTAAAACTTATCATTTGTGGTATCCACTCATAGTATATCATCTTCATTTCTAAAATATTTTTTCTTCACATGTTCATATGTATTAGAATAAGCTATTTATATTTATTTCTAATCTATGCCATGTTTCTGACCCCGATTTCCCCACTGTGAAATGGTCATCCAAGAACGTTTAGAAATAGTTTTTTTTCACCTATTTATTAATATGTTTTACCCAATTTTTATCATTGTAAACATAATTAGACCATGGGGTCACAATTTAACATAGTATGTGTGGGTTTGAGTGTGATTGAACCCCCAAATTCATTACGGTGGCATGAAAAACACCCAGATCGATGGTTGTGGATGCAATGATAAAAAATATAGATGGAGTTTTGTGAATGGAACAGATTGGTGATCCAAATTTACCCATTTTGAATGTGGAAATAACCTACAGTATCATAAGATCATTTCCCAGTAGAGGCCCTATGCAGAGTCTCATGGTAGAGGCTACTCAGCACTGACATGGAGGTTGTGGGGCTCAGATATATGATGAGGTGGTCAGGTATGTTTTACATGCTGGGTGTTAATATTATTTTTATTAATAATAATAAGAGTTATTAATGTTAATAATAATATTTATAAAGGTAGTTAATACTAATAATAATTCATGAGTTAATTTATAATAACATTGTGATGTAGATTAGATGAGAAGCCTTGATGGAGGATGGGAGAAATATCTGTATTGAGGGGACAAAATATTTGGTCATTTATTAATATTTTTATAATTAATGTAATAAAATGATTTTAAAGGAACTAAGGGTGGGGATGACACTGTGCACAAGGAAGGTGTGGGGAGAGAGGTTTGTGTGTACCACTCCCTTGGAAATAAGTTTAAAAGAAAAAAGTATATAATAATAATATAATAATATTATAATTTTATTTTGGTTGTCAAACATTAATCTCATTAAAACTTTTCCATTTGAGTTTAGATTAATGTTTCATCAGTAGCAGTGTGACCCTGACTTTGAGTTGGCTATTTCAAGACAAGTGATGGATACCTTTTTCTGACTAGTGGTGCAGTTCGAGGAATATCCCTGAAATAATATTAATAAAAATATTATTATTATTGTTGTGGAATCTTGTATCTATTGTAACTCCAAAATATAAAAATGGAATGAAACCCAACCTATGGGATAATTTCCTTGTTATTGATGAGTACATTTCAAAACCATTATTGGGTATTTAATTTGAAATTGTGGATTGGGCCCATGAAGTATTGTTCATGCGTTATGTGGTGAAATGTGACTTTTTCAACTCGTGTCAGATTTGGGCAAGTGAATAGCCTATATAAAGACTTTTTCAGAGAGGATGATAATGATGTGATCTGTTTTGCAATTTGGGGCCATTTTTAAAGGCATATAACAGTGATTTTATTACCCATAGACCGACAATGGGCCTCATGTGTTCGTCATTCTTTTTTCCAAGACATGTTGTGTAGTTCTCTAAATATTGTGTAGTACTACATTGAAAACCATATATTTATTGGATAAAACACATATAGATAGTAGAGCAGGACCACAAACCATTTTCCCCTTACAGATCATTTACCTCCTTTATGAATATTCAACCTCTCATATATATTTATTTTGGACTCATATTTTCTCTTTTGAGTGGCCAATACTAAGGATTTTTCCATGTAGATTGTGATGGTGGTAATTTTGATGGATTTTTAGTTACAATGCAAGATGTTAAAAAATAATGAATTCTTTGGTGGTGCTAAACCATAGAAGTAATCAGGTAGGATCATTAGAGAGTTCATATAGAGATGGAACTCCACTATCATATTAACATGTTCGTCCACTATCAATGGAGATGGTACTTCCCATCACTTTAGGGTGTGGGTCCTCAATACTAATTATGCATATAGAGGTAGTACTTCCCTCGAGAACTAGAGTGTATGTCGTTTATCCATAAATATTGTAATCCATTGTTGCATCAAGGCACGAGTAGTCCATACTCATTGTACAGATATAGATTGTACTCCCTTTTGGCACTAGGTGGGAGGTTATTTATCCATGGAGATGGTAATCCCCTATGCATCAGGTAGTTGGTCCTCTATACTAATTTTGTAGATATATATGTTAGTCCCCTATCACACTAGGGCATGAGTCCTCTACCCACAGTGACAATACTCCCCTATCACACCAGGGCATGTGTCCTTTATCCAAAGAGATAATACTCCCCTCTCATACCAAGGAATGAGACCTCCATATGTGTTATAAATACAAAGAGTTCAATCCCACTGTTGGTATAGGTCATAGATCATCTAATAGGAAATTATGCACCTCGGACGTGCTTCAAATTGAAGAGGTTTGTCTTGAATTTTTCATTTTATACTGGGCAGAAGTGTGAGATTTTAGGTAACATTTATGGACTTCTTGAATTATTGGAGACTCTTTTACTATGATGAACTATGAGATGATGATCCCATTTCACTCTCTATTGGGATTATTTGTTTTGATATATATATATATATACCCTAATTTATGTTTTTGTGTTTGGTTGCACTCTTTCCACGGGTTGTGAAGACATGTAGGGTATGCTATGTGATATCTATGTTTATATTTGAATGGTTGGATGAGGATACTCTCTTTCTTTGGGTGGAAAAGATTCAACTTGTATTTTGTCTACACAACATCATCAGCACCCTATGTTTGCATATGATTACTCTCTTGGTTTGGTTTGAGCATATTTCTATTCACTATTTCCCATTTTCTATCTATTTATATTACGTATCTTATTTCCCCACTTTACCTTTCAGTGCTTCCCACTGGGTATGTATATACTCACCCCTATAAGGGATTTTACCACTCCAGTTATGTCTTACACAGATGATGGATAGGTCATTGGTGATTGTAGAGGATCTTAGGGATACATGGTGACTCAAATAGTTTATGGTAGTTGTTTCTTTGAGATCAGGAGATGGTATCTCTAAGAAATGTTATATTAAATTACATTTTTTCTAGGACTGGACATCATTCTCGTTGGGTGTTTTTCCCCTTATTAAATCGCAGTGTTACAGTACTATAATCTTGTATTTTATATAGGTTTTACATCCAGGGTTGTTCTCCAAGTATTTTGAATCGTATAAATTTATTCATACGAACATTTCAGCTATATATTTTTGTGTGTGTGTTTCCGACGCTTCTGCCAGGGCGCGCGCGCATCCGTCCATCTGCGGAGGAGGACGTGTGACTTTGTTGCCCCGCATTCCCGCTTTCCAAAGGTGGGCGACATTCGTTCCTTGTTCAGGTATGTCTTCTCCTTGATCAAAACGGGATGATGGGATGTCATTTCTTCCCTCTGTGGATTCCTCCTTGGAGCTCATCACCTAGTCTGGGTCTCCCTCATAGATTTAATACGTAGTTCGTGAAACTCTTCCCAGTGCCATGTTCCCATGGACGCCGGTTAATTACACTGCTTCTGTCGGGACATTCCAAAGGTTCCAGTCATGGCAGCAACTTTCAGTTGGGGGAGTAATCACGTTGAGGCATCAGTAGCGTGTCTGGATGCTGGGGAACCTGGCGTGTCTGTCGGTTGTCCCTAGTTACAGGTCTTCTCGAGGGCGTGGAAGCCTGAGGCATCCCATATTGAACGCGGGGAATTATATTCCATAGACACATATCTGAGGTTTTCCTCAGCTTCCCGTGTTTAACAAAGGGTATTCCGCGAGTTTAACGTCCAGCGGAGACAGATCAGCCCGATCAGAGCATTAGCAAGGATAGATCGGATTGAGGGATTTCTCTTGAAGGGATGCCGATACCGGGGCCAGCCCATAGGCGGCTGTGAAGGGTGTACCGACATGGTCTCACCGAGATATGACGGTCCGGGTGAGGATCGGGGTGGATAGTGGATGAATGGAGCGGAGGGGAGTGAAATGGGACCATCGGAGGGGGCGATGGTGGAGTTGGGCTTGAGCCTTGAAGAGGCTTCCTACATATCCCCGTGGCAGGGAATACCCTTCCTTCGCGAATGCCCTTGAGCTTCGCGAAGGGCATCCCTCTCGGAAGAGGGGCTCAAAACGAGACAAAGCAGAGTCGTCTCGTGAAGTAGGAATACCTCGCGGAGCTCATGATTCCCGGGGTAAAGAGTGCTTCGTGATTCGGGAGAGGAGAAGCCGAAAGGTCGGATTGTCCATCTGGGGGACTCAGGGGGAGGTCGATATTTATAGGGAAGGGGCGCCGCGAAGTATAACTCGCGCGCCGCCTCTGGTGCTTCGCAGCACGCTCACGAATGTCAAAGGCGTTCGCGGAGCATCACTGCCTCCGGAGCTTCGCGGTGGCTCGCGAACGTCAAACGCGTTCACAGAGCATCACCGCCTCTGGAGCTTCGGGGTGGCTCACAAACGCCAACCGCGTTCGCGGAGCATCACCACCTCTGGAGCTTCGCTGCAGCTCGCGAACGTCAAACGCGTTCGCGGAGCATCACCGCCTCTGGATCTTCACGAGGCCGCGAGGTTCGGGGCGCTTCACGGCGGGGCTTCGCGTGGGTGCTTCGCGGCTGGACTTCGTGAGGCAACGCGCCTACATTCCTTTTTGCTCCTTTCTTTCGGGCTATATTTTGGCGCCAACAGTGTGTATGGGTACTTATTAAGGGGCCTCCCTAGGTTAGTTATGATTTCAATGCTAGTCTCCGTTCTTTCAACTATGGAGCCAGGATTGGGGTAGTTTGGGTAAGTTCCCTTTTAGGGTGGGTTATGACATATTCATATCAAATGAGATTTGATAGTTGGGATGGTGTTTGGATTAGTCTCCTTATGAGTATTTGGTCAGGTCATAGAGAAATAATGTCAAACTATCTTAAGTGCAGTTCATAGGTCATGGAACCTAGTGTTGGTATGGGTGGCTAGTATATCCATACATCATGACTCCGAATACCTATTTTATGACTTGACATTCCGAGACATTGGTTATTGGGAACTTTGTTATATAAATTATTTTGGATTAACTATTTGACTCTCTGCCCTGAGTCACCCCCATTGATATATATATATATATGTATATATATATATTCTCATTTGAAAATGGTATGAATCGATCACTTTCAGGATTTATTTACAAAGATAGATAGATAGGTTACTAATTCAGGATTGTGAATATGATCCATTGAGTAATTAGAGCTTAGTTCAGGGGCCCAAATATGAGGTGCTTCCTCCAGGTGGCTTGGTCATGACACCCACACCTATCGAGTAAGAAATAATACCATTAAATAGGCTAAGGATGGATGAATTCATAAATCACTCCATGAGTTATAGATATTGAGGCCACTATGGTTTTGTGATGATCTTGATCCCCAGTCAATAGATAGTTTGATGGAGGTAGTGATATGATTATTCGGGCTTCTGAGGATCCCAACCGATTGACTTGTTTCACTCACAACTATCATTATTTGAAGAGTTTCAATTGGTTTTGGTGGTAATATAATATTAAACAACCATGTTGAGTGTGCATTATAGGTTATGGAGTAAGTTATCTCTAATGTTTCAGGATGATTCAGACACATTCTGAGTTTTTTGAGGCCTGCCTTGATGTTGTGGTATGGATATACCTCATGGATCAGACCCCTTTAGATGTTGGTCCTCATTATGAGACTTATTTTGGGTAATATGGGGCATCAGTAGAGCCCTGAGTTTGTGATGTTCGATAAGTATTTTACCTTTAATAATGAGGGAAACATCACCTACTAGTATGCATTCTTATAGCATGACTCCGAACCATGTGGGCCATCCATTTTCATCCCCAAGCTGATAGTATCGAGGCGTGGAGGAGGAGTTACTTTGACTACTGTGTTGGGGGTCCCTCTAATGTAATAAGTAATCATAGTAAGCCCAAGTTTTTGTGATAATATGGGAAAGAGAATGGATTTCTCCATATAGTAGAAGATTGTGGCTTAGTGGCTTCGAGTGTGGCTTGAGGTATGACATGTGTCTCTACTTCTTCTGGTGTTTTTATAGAACAGAGTTGTAAAGCATATTTACATGTAAAAATCCCTTATTAAAGACTCAATGATACTAGTAGAGGAAAATTTTTTGTGAACCTTGTATCAGAGTATCCTTCAGAGTGAATTAGTGATCACACATTTTTGACTAATGAGTTAAGCTTACTATGTGAGGAATGAGAGCCTTGCACAAAATATTTCTGTAGTGGCAGTGAGACCCTAAAATTACTTCCTAATTATGGGATGCTTTTTTACCAATCGAGGTCAATTAATTACTACAAGTGAGTATGGTAGTGATTTTGGGTAGTGGGATGGAGTTTTCCTCCCTTAAAAAGGATTGATCCCGAAATAAGGTAGGATAATCTCATTCAAATGAGGTTATAAGCAACTTAAAATTTGCATTGATATAATAATAGATAATATTTAATGGAATATAAATGGAAAAAAGTTTTCTACCTAATAGATATATCCCGTTTTATTATCCTAAATCTAGGTTTTGGTTATATAGGAGATCATAAAGGCCTCGAGTGAAACTCTATACTACCCACTAGTAAGTTTCCGTGAAGGGAAATTTCTCTCTTTTACAATAAGTTTCTGGAGTATGGAGTATCAAATGCATATAATAGAGGAAAAAACCTATTAATCTCTAATTGTAATAACAATTTAATAGAAAACTTATCATTTAATTTTTAATGAATCAGCACGATCATATTTATGTTTATATATAATCATCCAGATAGATGAGTCACCATTCCCATGTTATAAATGAAGAAGAATTGTATGTATCAAATGAATTTTCATATACCTACAACCAGAACCTTACATCTGGTATCTAGGTGTAACAAGGTATATTTGATTTTTTTGTTAAAGGAATCACCATTCCTAATTTATATAATTACATGATTTTTAAATTATAATTGAAATTCATTTAATCAAAATCAACTATCATTTAATTTCTGATAACCATGGTTATAATGATAGAAAATGTGATAATTGGTTATTTTAGGTTCCAACACTTGTTTATGTGGGAAAATAGTATTTACCTTTATGTATAAACATTAACTAACCATTTAATTTATCTTATTCATCTATAAAAAAATGTCAAATGATAATATATAAATCAGGGCACTGCAACATGCTAGAGGCAATGCGCACAATAATGTTAATATGGCATGGGATGTGTATGGAAATGGAATACCAATGTGACTATATAGATTCCCAAGACAATAACACCATTCTATACTATAAAAAGGTATTAGTTAATGAATACATAAAAACAATAATAAAAAATTCCACAAATTATTTTCACCACCCGATAGTGAAATTAATACAACTATAATATGCACAATCTAAAAAAATAAGTTCCATTATAGATCATGTTTCTTTTCCCTATATGTGGATTAGATACTATTATGAACATGTTCACTAACAAACCTAGACACTTCCTAGTCTTCTCTCTATGAACCCAAAATATTAAGATGAAGGGAAAAACTTCTTTGTTACCACTTTTTGACATCACAAACTCATTTCAATCATAAGTAACTAAACCCAGTTGGCCAGATAGAATTAAATGTTCCTCCTTGCTTGCTAGAGGCTACCAAATACCTATGAGGGCTATTGGGGAGATATTGGGGAGGCTATACCATCTTGGGAAGAGTGGATCACAATGTAATAATAACCAAAATCAATAATGAAAGAATAACAAACAACTAAAAATATAGGTAGATCATCTATATAAATAAAAATAGTCAATAATATCTAGAATTATTTAAAAATTGATGATTTAATGATGCTATTCAAAAAAAGTGTAATTAAATGAGAAAATGATTAAATTCTATAAAAAAAATTAATAAAATACCCAAAATATATCTCTTATATAATGATAAGGATAACCTTGGTCCTCTCCACCCGTACTCCACCCAAGTATGAAAAGATCAAGAATTCATAGTTGGGAACTTTCATTTATCCTAGACCCCATCCATTAAGTCTTTCCTAATATGAAATAGTGTCCTGGTATGGAGTGAGATAGACTAAGTAATCCACCACAATTTTTTTCCATTACAAATATAGTAAGTTTAAATAAGCTATAGTAGTCTTATGGTGTAAAAATAATAACTCTATAAATGATAATGTTAAATTTCAAAATATATTGGTACGTACCATGTTAATAAATAAATATATACTAAATAACTATATACCCAAGTTGAGCATTAGTTATTGAATATGCTTGGTGTGTCACGTATCAAAACTTCAAGAGCTATGAAATAAGGCTATTGATCATGGCATTCTTTTTCAGTCATTGAAGCTCATTTATAGAAGGATACATAAAATGTATACCCACATGGTCTAGGAACCAATGGTCAATGGTTAAGGCATCCTATTTGAGTCTGAGAAACATCTCCAGAGGAACTCGGAAAATAATTGGTGGATCGTAAGGAGAATGTATGAGGTTTTCAAGGGAATCCTGATCCATGGAAATAATCCAAGGCATCTAATGATACTAAATCATAAATGCCTTGCCTTAATGTCAATGCCATACCAGAGCATCCATCAATTGAAATTTTTTATAAGGTATCAAAGGGATATGTTAGTATCCACAACCTTTTATCAATTTAATTCATCTCATTAAATTCATTAATCAATTCACATCCAAGTAATCAAGGTTTGGAAATGATATTTTCCATTACAAAATGCTAATAATTAACATTAAATACATAAGAAAATAGATTATCCACCTCATTCAATAATTACCAATTAATCCATTTAATCCTCCCATTCATTTATAATTGAAAAGTTAATATATGAGGTATTTAATATATAAAATTTCATTTTAATTCATATAAGGATTCCAGTCAAGGGTGGAAAACTCAACACACCCAAAGGGGTGGAATAGTGTAAGTATTTCTAATGAAACACCCTCTAGTGGTTGTAAGGGTTAAGGATTATAACCAAAAACATTGTGAAAGGGAAAATATAACGTTAAAAAATGTTTTAGAACATTAAATTTAAGGTATTGGTTATTGTAGAATAAGCACTTAGAAAGTCTAAAATGTGGCACTATGGCGTGAGCTATAAACATAAAGACATTAAGGGAAAAGGTTAGACCACATAACTTAGAGATATTTTAGATGCCACATCCATTATCAACCTCTAAATTGATATAGAGTTGATGAAATAAAAGAAGGGATCAAATTACCTAAAAATATAACATATTATATTGCATAGATTTTGGATTCAATACTTTATAATAAGTGATGAAATGAATTCATAAGATGTAATTTCTTATCGATATAGATCCAACATGATAGAAGACACTTGAATCTGATATCATACAATAGAGTTCTCTCTATGATCAGTATATAGGGAGAAAATTACAATGCCATTGAGAGGCATACATTGCATTGTTGAAATAAGGGAGGAATAATAAATCTCAATTTCAATTAGAATAATGAAAATTGTAAATATATAAAATTTAATAGAGCCACATAGTTTGACTTCCCACATAGTCAAACCATTAAAAAAACTTTTGCTTTCAATACCTTTTTGAAGGCACCCCTTTCATGAGCTATAAAAAAGGAACGAAATCAAGAAAGGACCATGAAGACACTTTGTACCAGAGCCATCCATCCATTCTCTGGTAGGAGAATGGCAAGATAAAAACTCTCTAACAATGTGTTTCATATCTTCAATAGACCTTCACCATTTTTCATGGAAAATAATCCTCCCATGTATGATTTATCAATATTTTCTTTTTTATAGGTATGCACTATTTAGTCGAACGATTATTAATGACCATGCACCAATCATGTGCCACCTTTTTCTTTTCAAAAAACACATGCTTTAGGTTCTAAAAAATACCCAAACACTCAAAAATAATTCATTAAACAATTAGGTAAATAGAAATAGATAAAATATTAGGTTTCAATAGAAATTAAAATAATCATGACCTCTATTAAGTGTTGGGATCATACAACTGATGTTGGATTATAATTATAATATGTTGATCCCTTACCATGTTTTTAGACATTCACTGCCACTTATGTTCCATGGATGAAAAAAAATCCAATTGAAGAGATTGTTGATCCTAATAGGTGATAATTTTGTTGTTTTAATTTGTGAGGATAGTGAATTGGTGAGGTGGAAATGATTGATATTTCTGGAATTTATTATTAACACATAAACTGTATTCAAAGTGAAATTAGAAAATTCCCTTTGAAATGATATTTACATTTATACAAATCATGATCATTTATTATTATTTATGAATTTCATGAATTTGGAAGGAGTATATATTTTCAATTTAATATTCCTAAAGTATTTAAGGATCTTGGGAAAATATAGGTCCAATTTAAATTACAAGACACATGATGGTGGGTATTTTATAGATGGATTTTACAATAGAGGCAAGGAAACACCCTTGAATTAGACATTGTGATGATGATGAAGAATGAAATAAAGTCGATGCCTATGAGTGAGGGTGTTTTTAGAAGTATATATAAAAAATGGGAAACATGAAAGTGACCCAACCCGTTGTTAAATTCTCATGTGCCTATGTGAAATAGGAAATCCCCTATTTCTGAGCCAATGTCCAAGGAGACCATTTATGATAGATAGATTCGGAAGTCAAAATGGCCAAAGGGGAAGGACCAAAAATTGGATTGAAATTTTATGGCCACTATTAAATGTAAAAGAATAATATTTTAGAAATATTTAGACCTCATACCAATTATAATATATTTTTAAGGAAAACATCCAACCATTACACACCAAGACATTGTGTATGCCATGTCCGGGTGTTTGAGGTCGTTATAGGTGGTTTGGATGGTGTGACTTCATATGTGACTCCACAGATATATAATTCAATATATGAATTCATTTTTAAGAATTAAAAACTCCAAAAATATTAAAAAATATTTAATAACACAAAATGAACTAGGAGTAGTTGATATGGTTGAAAGAAGATGTTTGTTTGAACTTTAATTTTAAAATGTGAAATGGATGTTATACTTTTTGGTTCCTTTTGTGAAATGTATAAGTTGTTATTAATAATAATTTAAGAGAAAAAAAGACCACAGAAGAATCGAATAATTTAGGAGAATGAGTACTGAAGTAAAAGAATAATTGGTTGTGAAAATTGGCACAAGTATAGGGATAAACTCTACTTATTATACCTAAATTTTGGAACTTGTGGGTAGTTTGGTATTGGTGAAATATAGTTCATTCCAAGTGATATCCTACAAATTTTGATAAGTGATCCTTGTAAATTGGATTTTCCATTCATATGTGTCTTTTGGAATGTGATTAAGTTTATATTTAACTAGAGATGAAGGTTGTTTCACTAGGGGAACATAAAATTAATTGGATCACTCATTCACCTTCCCTCTTTGTGATTCTTAACTTATACAGGAAGTTAATTTCAAAATATGGACACAAACCTAATCAATGAAGCACTCCAAACACTTTTCTAATCTCTAAATATGCATGAAATACCAGCTTATGGATTCTTTTCCAAACAATGGAACTTTCCCCCCCTCAAAGGAAACATTCCAACAACTTCCCTATCAATGTTGATGTCTTTATAAAAAATTTACTATGATATAATTGTTACATCCTAAGAAAATATTTTAAATTCAAATATACTATCAATTTTTTTTAACATAAATTTCTACTCATCTCTTAAGTTTCAAATATGATTCACCTTTTATTCCCTATAAGAAAACAATGACAATAATATATTATAATAAGGTGGGATTAACTATAGTTATTGTTAAGATAAATCAGATTTATACTTTTTATAAACCCAGATACTCTATTAATTTTACCTATATATTTAAGGTATCTATTCCAGATTGTTTTAAATAAATAATATCTACGGGAAACATGGTTTTCTCCCCACTCCCACCATCTTCTTTTTAAAGGAATTTATACTTTACATAAGCCGACAAAGAACATGACTCACTTAGTTATTATTGTATATCCTTTAGAATCTACCCATTGGAAAATAAAATTAAAATAAATCTATTGATTTGTTTCCAACAAAGATGAAACTTCCTTGTGGATCCTCATAAATATTTGGGCCATCAATTTTTGAAAACCTTTATTGAAATTTAATTTTTTTAATCTTTATTTTTGGTTCTATTTCCAAATTAGTTTTCAAAATGATCATGGATTATTTAGATACATGATCAACATTCATGGATTATACAAACAGTTTTTCAAAAGTTTATTCCCCTAAATCAATCTTTTTATTTCGTTCTCTAACTTATTTTCCCATTGTAAATATATTTCTTCCATAAACACAAACAATAAGGGATTTGTTTTCAAATTTCTATCAAGTTTAATATTCAACCATAACATATGTGACTTATTATCTTTATTATAACATTATTATTAGTTTTTTTTGGTTTTCTAGATTCAATATTTTTCATTATCTTCTAATCTATTGGCTACTCAAACTCACTTCCTTATTTATTACACAACCTTTATATTATTATATTCTTAATTTATTTAGGAAAATGATTGGTTAATTTTAATAACTATACTTATTCACTATCGACTCATTGATAATTAATACCATAAATATTATTAATTATTATACATATATAAGATTTAAATAAATAATTACATTTAATTAGGGTAATTTTTTGAATAAACCCATCTTTTATATCCCTTTATATAGGCTTCCTGTTTCTTCCATAGATGGACATATAATGCTAGAAATCAGAATATTTGGGCCCAAACATTTCACAATAGTAGAAACTAAAAAAACATTGATAATTTATTTTAAGTAGATATATGGAGGCTTCAGATTATTTCTATATTTGGAGTATTATTACTTATTTTTAGTTTCTATTGAGGAAAAAATTTACTTTAATTTCTAACATTTACCCTTATTGTATGGGTGGGTTTTTCAGAATTTTTCTTCACCTTTATTTTAAATAATATTTAATTAAAATCCATATTGTCCAAATAAATAGATTTACTAAAAATATTTATTTTTCAAACAAATGTTTACATTTTATTTTTATATTACATGATGTTTAAAATTAGATGATATCGATCTCTTCTTCCCGTAATATAAAAGTCTTTTAGTATATTTGTCCCCCATTTAAGTATGCATGGAAAAATTATTCTCTTAACATATTTTGAAGTATCATCCATTATATTCATCAATATAACATAAGATTCAAGAAATTTTATATTAATATTATTTTTAATAATGTAAATTTGAAATCTTATTAATAAAAACCTATATTTTTTATACAAATAGATTTTGTGAAAATAAGTTTGTTGAACAAAAGCTACCTTCTTCTTTGAGATTAAATAAAGTATAGAATTGGATATTATAGAGATATTATTACCAAAATATAGAGGTGTATGAGTAAAATAAAACACCTTTTATGTATATATGGAATAAATTCCTCTCACATATTCTTATGAAGAACCAGTTTCTATATTTCTTAATATCACCACAATTTCTTGACACATCTCATTAATAGTATTTTACTGATTTTTAATGGAATGAAATATTTATTAAAATATATTATTTTCCTATAAAAATGTTCTTCATATTATTAATGTATTTATTTATCATATTAGGATGAATTTTAATTCTCAAAATGTTCTATTTATTTGATCTACATCTCCAAATTTTTGACATAAATGATAAGATTTTTCTTTTCATTAAATGCATAGAATTATTCTCAATCACTTTCCACGATTCTTCTTTTTATTAAATCTAATTATTTATTTTCTAATATATTTTAGAATATAATTCTTTACAAACCACATCTATAGAAATTTATTCTTTAACTTTTCCTATGAGAGTTAAAAATAGAAACAACTTTTATTCGAGTGCCTCACCCAATCTAGTAGCCTCGTCATCATGCTTTTTGACACCATAATGCATCTGATTAAAAATGAACCAAATATTATTTAAGCATTATTGAGGAATATTTTGAACGTTTTAGTCAAATACATTGGGTTTTTATATTTTAATTTAAAATTGAATCATCAAAACGTAATGAAAATTTATTTTTATTAAAAATACCATTCTCTAAATATATAATATTTTTATTTTAATTAACGCATAAAAAATTTGAAAAAAAAAAGATAATTGTGTTTTTTTAAATCAAAATTAACTAATGAAAATTTAAAAAAAATCCAAAACATTAATCTACCTCGTATAGATTTGAAAAGAAAATATTGTTTTCTAGAAAAATTAGTATTTTTAAAATTTCCACTGGAAAAAGTTTTTTTTAGTAAATGATAAAAACACTTTTAAGATAATTATGATATTATGAATTAAAAAATGAAATTAATATTTTTATATACATTTTTTATATGTAATAGAAATTATTATTCACTCATAATAATAAGAAAAATTATTTTTTGGAGGAAATATAATTTTCAAAGAATAAAACGAATTCCCTAAAAAATGTGTTATAATTTTCTATGAACAAACTAATAAATTAATATTTAGTTATAAATTTATATAAATAAGATATTTCTATTCATTCCTACAAATTTATTGTCTAGTATATAATTGAAATATAGTATTTTAAAAATATTTCACAGTTTTTCAATTCTTGTTATTACGTGCAACAGAAGCTATCAATGAAATAAAATTATTTAAAAAAGTATTTCATAAAAATCTCATGGTGTTACATTATATACCCTTTTAAATGAATTTGTCCTTTTAAATTTGTGGCGGCCATAAACTATTTAACATTATATAATTCATTCATAGAGAACAAAATCAAAAAATGAATAATAATGCATTCCTTAAGAAGGAATGTTTGAAAAATTAATGTTACCTAAAGTAACTTGGTTTTCAAGTTGGGAAAACATTAATTTAAAATTAAAATGATGGATTTGTAAGGGGAAACCAATACCCATGAACTAAATTGAAGTGATAGTGAAAATGGTCAAGATAAGGTTAATGACTAAAAAATGATAGACCCCATAGGTCTGAAAATGGTAATTCATATCATCAAAATTGTGCATAATTGGATAAGATTATATTAAAAAATACTTTGATAAGATAAATAGATTGGATTTCTTTTAATATGGAGAACTTCATTATTTATTTGTTACTTGATCAATTTCCACTACATATCTAACTCTAAAAATGGTGATTAAATTATAATGAATAAACTAATGAATCATAAGAATCATAATGGGATTAAAAGTATTTTATTCTGTCACTAGTTATCATCATTACAAAATGGTTATCATAGTTTATCCAATAAACATACAAATTCATATATTGAGGTAATAAATTAATCTTTAAAACCTCATATAAAATTAAATACAAAGAATTTCATAAAAGGTTACCCTTAAGAGACATCCAAAAGATTAAAATTAAATATCATAGAAAGAAGGTCACTAAATTTAAGAAACTAATTTTAAAAAAATTATTTAAATATTATTTATGACAAACCAAATATGTGAATAAAATTAACATTTTTTATCTGGAAAAATTTTAATAACATGAATTTCCATAAATCCTTAGTGAAAACATGAAAGGTTTCAGAAATTAACATTTTCCACATACCAAAAATCCATATATCCTATAAACTCAATCCATGATATAATAAACCACCATTTCATAGTATTACCAATCAGTTAAAATATCATCAATAATATCCCTGTTATTTTATAATAGTAAAACACGTCTTTAACTCATCTAAATTATTTCATCAATTATAAAATACTAAGCCTTATCATACATTAATAAAAATTTCCCATTTATATTAAATCACTTTTCGAGTCTATGAGTACCGTTGAACATAATCCTAAATATCCATAATGAAAAAATTCTACAAAAAATCCTTATATATATTCCAATAATATAATTCTTGAATTCCTATACATAAACAATTTGATTATCCCACATCATCCTTCATCCATTAACTTGTCTTCCTTATATTGTTCCCCGATTCCTTTTCCATTCATATGCCATTCATAGTCTCTTCATCATTAGTAGTGTAACAATTACTCATACCACAATGATGATTCTATTCATTAGATCTCCCCTAGGACATATATTTGCATAATACCCATACATTACAGATTTTACACATTTAAATAACAATGTTTCCTTAGGAATAACATTATTTTAACCAATTGTGTAAACTAATAATTTCAATTTTCCTTTAAAATTACATTCTTTGTGCCCTTTTTTCGACAGAAAAAGATTATTACACTTCCACTAAATCATTCTCTATAAAGCCTCTTTCCACCAGATTTACATGAGGAAAGTTGAAATTTATTTCCCATTTGGTCACCATAAAACTCATCTTTCTATTATTAGATGGGTTAGGAAACTTACCAAAGTTGATATTACTGATAATATTATGATATTTATTATTGGGCATAAGGAATAGGTTTTTCCTTCCAACTCATGTTTCACTTGGTTTCTCACAAGGAATATCATTCCATTTTTCATCACATTCACCATTACCAATAATCCTCCGGGTTCCAATCATTTTATGAAACCAAGAATCATAGTGTGATAAGTGCTAAACATAGATTGAAAACCAAGTAATCATAAGAGTTTATTTCTAAATCACTACACATTATTTTTAATAAATGATATATTATGTTTATCTTTGGTAATTCATTATCTTTATCAAAAAATTCAGATTTTATCCTATACTTTGTCATATAAAAATGTATATTACAAATATTTTCTTATCCTAGTTTCTAAATTTTGACTAAAAATTTCCTATAATACCAAATTTAGTGATCCCTACTTATGATACATAGATATTAAATATATTTAAAAGAATATTCATTATATTAAATGAACACATTCCTAAGGAAAATAATTTTTTAGTGACTTCAGAAACATGGTACACACTATTATTATTTTATGAATGATATTCAATCTATCCCCCAAAGATCATCACCTTGATTACTCCTACTTAAAAACAATTCTTTATAACCTAGAAAAGGAAACATTATAATAGGTGAGATCAGATGCTCAGTAAGGGTAAATAAGGGAGATACATAAGCATACCATGAAGAAAATGGTATAAGAACATGATAATAAAATTCAAAAACCATACCCATCAAATAAAATATCAAAATTTTGAGTCATGGATCAAATCATGGAAATTCATATGATATGAGTAATGAAAAAACTTCAATGAACTAGATCCATGAGACTATAACATTGGATGAAGACATATAATTTTTGGAATACAAATAATCATTGAAAATAATATTCATATTTGTCAAGGCTCACTAGAAAGACCTTAATAAAGGACAAGGTCCTTTACTGAAGTGATTTCAATCCTTATTCTGTCACGATATTACTAAACCTTGACCACTTTTCTTTCAATCCTTTTTTTTCTAAACTGAGTCCACTTATTATTACAGTCCTATCTATCTCATGCGATATAAATCATTACCTAATTCCTTAAAGGGAGATATAGGTCCCAACCATAACATTATTTTAACCACAAATATGTGGGACACATAAACATAAATCATTCATCATATCATAACCAATGAAAGAAAATGGGTTTCATAGACATTTGATCATTTCACAACCCATGGAAAAGTAGGTAAATATAGAAAAATAATGTCATCATAAACATAAACCATATAGATAAAGAGTACAGATATAATACTTGGATTATATCTTTAATAATGCATAAGTAACATCACATGTTATCCTATATGGGATTTTTTTTTCAAAATATCACTTGAAATAAATCTTTTAGATAATATAATTTCCATTTTGAACACATTTATTTAAAAGCAACACAATTAAAAAAGGAAACATTTTACTTTGAAATGAACCTTATAAGATTTTATATGATGATTCAAAAAATTATGTGATAATGAAATTCGAAAAATCAAATCATTCCACATATGTTAAGAAAAACATTCATTTTGATTTTAGTAAAAGAAACCTTGAAGGATGATTTTTTTTAAGAGAGCCCCCTACAAATAACATTGAAGTGAACAATAAAATTTAATTATGTATATCATATAAAAATAAAAATAAAAGGATTTGGAATAAAAAATAATACATTAAAAATTCATTTTACACATAATATTAGTATGAAATAATCTATCAAGTAAAATTTTAACTCAATAATAGGAAATTACGTTAAGAATTTGATTACCCCAAGACTTACATTTCATTGTTCATATATGAATCACCAGTATAATAAATATGGATTTATTATAAATTTATTTCATAAAAATCTCCTTATTTTACCATTTATTATTTATTTATAACATCATATGTTCTGTTTATTACTAATTTTTAATTAAAATCATAGTTCTAGGTGAAAACTTGTACCTTTTCCATGTATGTTTTGGTTCGACATTCTTGGTCCTTATACAGTGATCATGGTATCATAATTTCAAAAATTTTAATCTTGGTGTAGAAATAATATATAATAAGTATATATATATATATATAATAACTCATAGAAATTATGAATAGAAAAATAAATTGCATTGATCATAGAGGCTTTAGGCCGTATGTATGCATGAATGCTATTTTCATTTTTTGTTAAATGGAATTAAAGATTAGTAAAAATAATTCTTATTTACAGAATCATTATTATATCATATATATCCATTATATTCATTAAATCCATCAAAATACCCATTTATAATAGATTTTAATGAAAAATCAACTGTATCACTACATGGAGATGGTAAGCTGTATATACACATGAGTAAAACATTCACTTTTTGTTTGATGGGAATGAAGTTTAATAATGGTTTTTTAATAATCATGAAAATATTAATGAATATTATGGGTATTAAATATGTTTATTTATTATAATAATAAAAGATTTATTGGTAGTAAATAAGAGTATAAAATTAAATTCTTTGGTTAGAGTGATTGCCTCTTCATCAAAATTTCTCCTTTGGGTCTCCTTTAAAGGGTTATAGGGTTGGTATTTTGGAAAGACCATCAAATATATAATTTATATAAGGATGTTTATAAGATAATGTATTATACTATGGTTGATATATAAGGCTCATGGTGGTGTAATGATGTGACGGAGTGGGTTCCCATTTATAATTGTGGTGATGGGATATTTTGGAATGTCTATAAATATTAAATTGTAATAAATTCATTTTCCATCCAAATACTACAAAATAGATATTGATTCTAAGATAATATATATAAGGATTTAACATCCTCACCTAATATAATTTAGACAAGTTTTTGTGTTATTTAAAACCTTATCATTTTTGAACCCATAATTAAACTTTTTTAATTGTAACTATAGTAAGAAATTTTTCAATATTAAAAAGTAGTAATTTTTACATATAAAGTTTCAATTAGACCCTATAATTCCATGTTATTGATATTTTAAACTATACCATACCCACTTCCTTTTTTAATTTTTATTATTTTTAAATAATTTAATAAAATAGTAGTTTTATAAAATATCATTCTTGTAAATTTTGATTGTATTCATTGTTTTGAATATAGGAAAACAATGAAAAAAAGATAAATTTCAAAAAAAATCATTTAATACATCCCAATGTTGTCATAAAAATCTGAAAAATATATGGAGATCCTTAACTAAATAAAATTTTATTACTTTTAATATTTTTTGTATCATTTATTTGATATTTTTAATTCTTGAAATATTAATACATCATAGTTATGTAATTATTTATTATAATTATTTAATACATAAAAATTATAAATAAATTACCATGATTAATATATATCCTTTTTAATTTAAAATAATATTTATATTCAATTTTGTTTTTCCCCATATTAGGAATATAACACTTAATAAAAATATGAGTGTGATATTTAGTCACTTTCATTGATTTTAATATTATATAAATATATTTCTTTTAAAAGAGTGCAATAAATAAATAAATTAAAAACCATAGGTCTCTGGGGTAATATTATGTCCATCCAAAGGAAAATGGGTTTAAAATTTATGTCCTGATCACTTATTTTAAATTCATATTAATCACATTTACATTTTACTATGGTAATAAATTTTACCATAGTTACTATTCATGTTTACTCAAAATGGAAGGTGATAAATTAAAAATTTTGATCATCATGATTTAAAATATTTAATTAATTATTTATAATTAAATATATGTATATTGGCTTTTAATTTTATATAAACATAAAAACACAATGAAAATAGTTTTTCTGAAAAATTATTATTTTTTAAATATAAAATGTTTTTATACTAAATTCAAATAAAAAATAAATTTTAAAAATAATAATTGGATTATTCGAAATCAAAATTTACTAATTAATAATTTAAAAGACTCTAAAATATAATTTTACCTTGTAAAAATATTAAAAAAAATTTAGTATTTAATTAACATCAATATTTTGACTATTCTTTGGAAAATAAATATTTTTAGAAAATTATAAAAAAGAATAAAATAATTTCTAAAATTTAAGTTCAAAAATGAAATTAATTTTGTTACAAAATTTTTATGAAGAAACTATAAAATGAAATTTCTCTAAAAAATATGAAAAAATCTTTTTTGAAGAGAACAAATTTTTAGATTAATGAAATGATTTTACAAAAAAATGTGTGATCATTTTCTAGGAACATTGAAATACATTCATATTGAACCGGACCATTATAAAGATTTGTTATTTATATTCATTCCCATCAATTTATAAACATGGTTATAAGGTATATATAATATTTTAATAATATATCTTGGTTCTTCTAATCTTGGTATTGCATGCAACACAAGCTATCAAAGAAATAAAATTACATAAAAATATATTTACTAAATATATATGGGTGTTACATAAAACCACCACAAAATATATAGTGATTTATTCAAATATTCACTACAATATAAGAAATAGATTAGAAATCCCCACAGTTCCCTAGTGTTACATCATCACCTACTGATAGGGGGTACACTGAGTAATAAAAACCACTATCTCGTGTTTCATACTCGACCACTAATACTGACAGCGTAAGTCACTATATAACTTCATGATAACAGGATATAATTCCTAATTAGATTCATGTGATTTATATATAAATTTATATCATATTTCTACAAGAAACTATACACTCCTTGGAATGCATATGGTCTTATCCCTATCAATGAGCTAATCAGAAAGTTGGTCCTTGCCTCAAATACTCTCCCATAACACCAAGCCCTTGTGACCTGAAAGTTTCCTCATTATTACATTACATAGAAATTAATAGTTCACTATCAATATAAAGACACGTGTTTTGATGTGTAATAATTGGGAATATTCCTAGAAATATTTTCAGAGTTCATCATTGATACGACATGCGATTTTAAGGCCTATTGAGCCCAAAATTAATTTTATAAAATTATTTAATATATTTTTATAATGTTTGCATAGTTTTCCATAAAATTTAGAATATATCGTAAACATAGTCTCAAATAGGAAATCATATGGCACAGTTGAATCCATAGTGTGAGGTTTACCCTAGGTATGGACTAATGTTAGTTAGCTTGAGATGTTGGTAAGGGGTATTCGTTGGTGGGAACATTGGATAAATTAAAATTTTTAATTAAAATTTTTAATTAACCTATCCCAAATAATTCATAGATGGGGACTTTAATGGGAAATCTGTGACCACTGTCAAATTCAGAATGCATTTCTTTCCATATATAAAAAATAACATCAATCGAAATCAAGTAATTAGTTTGAGCGCCATCGTGGGGGAAATAATTAAATTATTGACTTATTTATATAATTATTTAATAAAGATCCACACCTAAAATTTTTATTTAAATATATGGTTGTGGAAAAATCATAATGTTGTCCAAAAAACACTAATATTTGAGAGGACCTTCCACCCCTTATCCATTTTTAGAGTGAGACTAGATAAAAACCGGTAATGAGATCGAGATGAATCGATAGGCAGACGACGCAACATTTCGTATTCATTTTTAGAAATTGTGTTATCCACCATAAACTAATTTATAATTGTGGTAGTACATTTCATTTATTGTTTCCAACATTTTATTAAAATATTGATTATAATCAAATCTATTTTCTTTGATATATGTTTATGTTAACCTTCTCAGGTGACCATGTATCAAAATATATTATTTCAATTTATTTTTATTTATTTCATGTCTCTCACTTGGATTTCCCTACTATGAAATTGTTATCCAAAATTTCTAGGAAAATGATTTTTATCAACTGTTTGATTGATGTGTTTCCCCCACTGTTCATCGCATTATTCATTATTAGACCATGGGGGCAAAATTTGACTTTGTCGGTGGGGGGTTTGAGTGTTATTCAACTCCCAAATTCATTATGATGGAACAAAAAACATGTGGATCAATGGTGTATGGATGTAATGATAAACATGTGGGATAATGTTTGGTGATTAGATTGCATTGGTGATCCACATTTCCCTAATTGGCATTTTGAAATGATGTGAAGTGTGATGATACTATAATGGCCCAGACCCACGTAGTCCATTTTTTTTCTAAAAAATGGCTCCACCAAAATGGTGGCACCGGTCATGGGGGCACTGGTGCTGGTGGCACTGTGACGGCCGCACACCGGTCATGGTGGCACTATGACGATGACACCATGAGGGTGACACCGTGACGGTGGCACCTTGAGGGTGACACCTTGACGGTGGCACCATAAGGGTGACACCATGACAATGGCACCATTTCCTCACTGAGTGGTCTTCATTCTTTCCCAATTCTGGACTTTTCTGCTCATGCAACATATCTTTTGACCAAAAGATGATTTAATGCCACCTTTCAAAGCCATTTAAAGCCCATAAATAATATCTAAAATCCCCCAAGAGTCTTGCAATACTTAACTTACCAAAACGTGTTGTTTTTCCACGGTGTCACACCCTTCCCCGTACATTCCAGATACGCCCCTATTATACATTTCCTTATGGTTAAAGAAAACTGTTTAACGCATAACCGTTATGACCACCTCTCTAAGGAGAATTGTTAAATGACAATTAATTCCATCGTGCGTAACCACCCAACCATGTAGTGAAACCCGTATCTCACTTTATAGCCATTAAAAATTCCATATCCCGTAACAATGAGATCTCATCTTTATATCACACTAGAAATTCATTATTCTTCCTCTTTGTTAGTCTCCTTTTCTTCATTGTGTGTTTGGATTTTCCCTTCCTAAGGAAAGTGGTGTGCCTATGTTAGAGCCTTTCTGATCTCCTTTGGAGTCCCTGACATTCCTCCCCTGCAAGTCACGCATCCCCAGTTCATGGAACGTGGAGAAGAACTTCGATCCTTGATCAACCATGTCAGGATTTTACTTCATCTCTCCTAACTGGGTATCATGCAGGGTGGGTACGCTACTATTTCTCTGGGAATGGATGAAACCAAATCTTAACAAAGATAATAAACAGACTGTTAAAAAATGATGGGGTGTGTTTGAAAATTATGTTGTACTCTTTTATAATTTCTATATGTTGTGAACTATATGGTCTTATGCTCACTGAAAATCATGGCCATTGGTGGTATTTCCTTACAAACTAATGAACTCTTGTCTTTTGTGATGATTGAATGACTGTAACATGGATATTGGTTAATCACGTAAGCTTGGTTGGTTAAATGAATGCATAGTGAACATCAATCCTTGTGTGGTCACCCCGGTTAACCAACAGAAAGATGAACCTATTGAATGATGTGCTTGAACCTGGAATTTTCCCTACTCTGTTTTGGTAGTAGGTGTGTTCTTCTGCTTGATTTTTATGGGGTGATGTGTATGGGGATGGGTTCCTCTGTTGTGGCACGATTGTTAGTTGCGAATCTAAATCTGTGTGGTAATGTATCTTGAGGATTGATTTAGTTCCAGTACTTTTAGGGATCTCACAAATCCCTTTGTTTTTGTGACTTTACAACCGAACTGGGTGTGAATGCTAAAATTACTATTTGGTTGTTTCACTTTCACTGGATTGTGGTTCTGCCTATTAGTTGCCCAGTAGTGCATAATTTTCTTAAATGGGATCACTTGAACAGGAAAATAAGAATGAGCTCAATGGGGAATTGTTTTCCAGGATGAGTGGTGACATGGTCGTAGGTTTGGTGTTTCTTGTGAATGAATAGAAATGAGGGTGTTTGTTCTTAAGTTGGTTTTGGAACTCCTACATTGGGATGAGTGCTTGTTATATATATTATATAATTGTAGTTGTTGCGTTTCTTATTTGCGCCCCACCCAAGGTGAGCACCAAGGGCCAAACAACCCCATCTCTTGGGGGTGGGTGTTTTTCCAAACACTCCTATGAGTGGATGGTTATTATCTCCTTTTATTCTCCCTTTCCTGAATATCCCAAGACTCATCAGGTAGGATGTGATGGCCTAAGGTCCATTATAGCCCATGATTCTTCGGGCAGGGTAGTTGTGGTGGTTTCCCAGGTGTGTGCGGGCAGGTTGTTTCCCAAGTGTCTTTGGGATGAGGCCCATGTGTCTTCGGGCGTGGCAGTAGTTGTTCCGGCCTAGGTGTTTCCGGGCATGGTTACACATGGTTGTTGTGGTGCATGTGATTGCGAGCATGATGTGTGGTTGTGGCCCAGGTGTGTGTGGGTGGGGTGTGGTAGTGGGACTATGGTGTGAATGGAGGGAGAGGTTCGATGTGTAGGATGTCTTCAATAACTAGTGGGGAAGTGGCGCTGGGTACCCAAACATCAATGTGTTATTACTATTAGATTTATTGACTTTCATTATTGGGGGAGGATTCCTTGGTGAGGGTTGGGTGGGAAGTTTTCCTTGCTTGGTGTTTCAGTTATCTCTTTTCTCATGGGGCATTACAATGCCTCCCCACATGTGCACAAGAGCTTTGGTTTTCCCTGCTGAGAATATTTGTATGCTCACCCAATGTATATAAAACTAATTTCAGGTTTCTAGGATGAATTCAAGGATCGTTCGGGACCGTACTATCTCGGACGTTAGGAATGTTGAAGTTGCTATTTTCTTTCTTTGGTACTTTACCTTTGTATTCTCCTTGTACTTTGTGGAATTTACTTTTGTAACATGCATATGAGAATGGTTTGTTTTGTCATTACCTGTACTTCCACTTTTGGTGTTGTTGGGATTTACTATATAATATTCAGATCCTATTAAATAAAATGTGTAATGCCTTCCATCTTGTGTGTGATTCTATACCCTTGGTGCTAGTCGCCACTCTAGGACCTATTGAAGGTAGGTCTCAGGGGTCATTATCTCTCCTTCAACTTGAAGAAGGAAGCGTCTGGAAACTTGTTGTCCTTTCTCTCATCATGGTGAAGGCGGGTCATGATAGAATAGGTTCAAAGGAGAAGGTTGAGAGATAGGATGGATTTCGAAGTTAGGAATAGTGAGGATTGCATGAGATGATAGGGAAACCGTGCTAGGAAATCTTGGTACATGAAATATGAAATGGAAGACCATCTAGGACACGTGATTTTAGGGCCCCCCGTGTTCCGATGCAAGGACTCTGGGCCTACCAAACAACCAAGTGAGACTGCACTGATTACAGGGTAGAGACCTTAGGGAAGGTACATGCATCATAATGACTTGTGTTCTTATGTTTCGTGGGTCTTTTAGAGATTTAAAATGAATAAGAAGTGTACAAAAATTTAAGAACAATATTCTACACTACTCAGGCTTAGGCATTCCTTATTTACCTTGAAGCTATGGCACCTAGGAGACAAACACGAGTAGTGCAGCCAATAGAGGCCCAAGAGGTTGACATAGCCGATCGGCAGAGGACTGACCGAGAAGATGAGGACGATCGGTCGAAGAGGAAACTTCCTGCCTTTCAACAACAGACCCTTGGGAAGTATAAGGGTATCACCTTGAACATGCAGACATAAAGCTGGCTAGAGGAGTTGGTGATAGCTTTCACCTTGATCCGGGCTCCGACGCAGTACTGGGTTCCTCTTCCTATAAGCTAGATTTGGGGAGAAGTTTTGCAGTGGTGGACGATCTACTTCCAGGAGAAGAGGGATGCTAAGGTTACATGGGCTAACTTCGAGAGGGAGTTCCAGGAGGATTTCCTCTATACCATGATGAAGGTTGAGAAGAGAAAAGAGCCACCCTCCCTCCTGTAGGGGATCACATCAGTGAGAGAGTTGGGGATCATGTTCAAGGATCTCCTCCACTTTGCTCCAGACCTCTATCCAGATGAGGAGTCTCGGATGAGACATTTGGAGGAGGCACTTTGACCTTCTCTTCAGTATGTTGTTACTCCCTTCACCATACCGACATACATAGAGGTCCAAAAGAAAGCTAATGTGGTGGAGAGGATGCAGACGATAGTAGGTGTATCACGAGAGGGAATCCAGTTGGGCTCGTCGATGGGGAAGGCCATCTGCAGTAAGCCTCCAGCATCAGGGCACTCTAGGTTTCGACCAATAGGGAGCAAGACCAAGTAGTTCTAGTTCTGATCTTCCAGTCCTTTCCATTTCATTTTTGGACCAAGACCGAGATTCTTCATCTATGGCACCAATGGGAACCTTCAGAATTAGTGACCGAACCGAGTACAGTTCAATGGGGGTGGGCCAGTGTAGCACCCGCCCCAGCTGCAATAGTTTCCAGTTGGGTCCTTGAAGCAGCAGCAGTAGAGACAGAAAGCTCCCGCTCCTCTAAGGGAAGACGTCGTAGGAGGAGGCCAACCTCAGGGTGCTCCTCAGGGATCTTGACCAGAGCGTGGTCTGGGAGGTGGAAGACAGCCAAGGGGAAGGGGAGCTAGGCATGGGCAGTTACACACCGCAGAGGAAGTAGCTCCAGCAGGGCCAGATGTCATTCGAGGTACGATAAACTTTTTAGTACTCTTGCCTATACCTTGTTCGATAATGGAGATTCACACTCCTTTTTTGCGACCATTTTGGCCCGTGATCTAGGTCTAGATGCTGAGAGACATCCGGTTCCCCTGGTGTTGAGTACACCAGTTGAAGGTCAGACTAACTTGTTTTATGTTTGTCGAGTGTGTAGACTGATGATAGGGCCACATCAGTCAATCAGGGATCTTCTACTGTTATAGATACATCCATATTATGTCATCCTAGGCATTGATTGGTTGTTCTTTGTAAGTTCTATTATTTACTGCTTCCGAGGAAGGATCATGTTTTTAGACATGGGCGGCTGACGTGTGACGTTCATCGGCGAGCGGGGTTACCAGGTAGGTAAACGGAGAGTGGAGCCCCTCCTATCGTTGTTAGCTGTACTATCAGTGGAGTCCGTAGATATAGAAATGGTGGAAGTCCCAGGGATCGTAGGTGAGTTTATGGATGTCTTCCCTAAAGAGGTGGTGACTCTACCCCCTCAACGTGATGTTGAGTTCGGGATTGACTTGCAACCTAGTGCCCGTCCGATTTGAATGGCTCCTTACCAGATTGCACCTTCTGAGTTGTGGGAGTTGCGGATTCAGATTGGAGATCTGATTAAGAAGGGTTTTGTTCGACCATGTGCGTTACCATGGGGTGCTCATTTCTTGTCTGCAAGGAAGGAAGACGGTGGTCTGAGGTTGGGCATAGATTACATGAGACTTAATCAGGTAAAGGTCAAGAATCGCTACCCTCTTCCGAGGAAAGATGATCTCTTTGACCAATTGAGCAGACCAGGTTGGTTTTCTAAGATCGATCTGTGGTCTGGATATAACCAGTTGATGGTGAAGTAGGGAAACATCTCTAAGACTGCCTTCAGATGTAGGTATCGACACTTTGAGTTTGTAGTCATTCCATTCGGTGTTTCGAATGCACCTGCTGTGTTCATGGGACTCATGAACTCCATCTTCTAGGAATACCTAGATCAGTTTGTTGTTGTGTATACTGAAAACATCCTGATCTACTCATGGTCATAGGAGGATCACACTGAGCACCTGATAACAGATTTAGAGTCCCTTTGATATCACCAACTCTATGGGAAATTTTCCAAGTGAAAGTTTTGGATGTGAGAAGTGCACTTCCTTGGGAACTTTTTGTACGAGAAGGGAATAGCGGTGGACCCATCAAAGGTCGAGGTGGTTTTTTCTTGGGGAGCACCAAAGAATTTGGTAGAGGTTCGTAGTTCCCTTAGACTGGCATTTTAATACCGAAGGTTAGTACCCAACTTCTTTTGAGTTGCAGCACATTTTACAGCTTTGACCAAGAAGGATCAGGCGTTCATATGGGATGGGAAGTGTGAGGAAGCCTTTAGCTATTTGAAGAAGAAGTTGTAAAGTGCCCCAGTGATGAGGTTTCCAGATGAAGGGGCAACATATGACGTGTTATGTGATGCTTCAGGAAAAGGCCTCGGGTGTGTGCTGATGCAACGACAAGGGGTGATCTCTTATGGGTCTAGACAGTTACGTCCCCATGTGAATAATTATGCCACCCATGATCTGGACCTTGCTGTGGTCATGTTCGCACTAAAGTTGTGGGGGAATTACCTCATTGGGGAGTGCTCCGTGGTCTTCACGGATCATAAAAGATTGAAGTATATCTTCTCCCAATGGGACCTGAACTTATGGCAGTGAAGGTGGATGGAGTTCCTTCAGGACTACGACTTTGAGATTTCTTACACCTAAGGAAAAATGAATGTGGTGGCTGATGCCTTGAGCAAGAAGTTGTCGAAGGATGTGGTTGAATTGTTAGCAGATGCTTGGAAGGTGATGGAAGAGTTGGATTCCATGCACGTAGATGCAAGGATGGATGGTGGTAGAGGTTTCCTGTATCAGATGACAGTGTAGTCTTCTCTGTTGTGGCAGGTAGATGAGTCTCAATGGGGAGACTTAGAAGGTGAAGTGATGAGTGACAGGGTTAACCAAGGCGATCCTCTAGAAGGGTGGATGAAGGATGGTCAGAATCATATTCGTTTCCTAGGGAAGTTTTTTTTCCAGAGGTGATGCATGAGAGGGTTCTTGGTGAGTTCCACAACTCACTCCTAGTAGTGCACCCAAGGGTTTCCAAAGTCTAATGGGACTTGAGAGGTCAGTTCTGGTGGCCCAGGGTGAAGCGGGTGGTGGAAGAGTTCATAGTAAAGTGACTCGTGTGTCAGCAGGTGAAGGATGAACACGAAATCCTAGGGGGTCTGTTACAACCTTTATACATCCCCGAGTGGAAGTGGGATGACATATCGATGGATTTAGGCACATGGCTACCTAAGGTTTAAGGAGACTGCGATGCTATCTGTGTAGTGGTGGACCAGTTGACAAAATCTTCTCACTTTTTGGCAATCAAGGTGTCTGGTGCATTGGATTCCTTAGCCCGGAGGTACGTGGATGAGGTGGTGCGGTTGTATGGAGTCCTAAGATTCATAGTCTCAGATAGGGATGCACAGTTTACGTCACGAGTCTGGAGAGTATTTCAGCATGCTTTTGGCACCCAGCTATGTCTTAGCACTACTTTCCACCCCTAGACATATGGATAGATAGAGCACACCATCCAGACATTGGAGGATATGCTATGACCATGTATTTTAGACTCTGGGGGATCATGTGTGCGACACATGCCTCTGGTAGAGTTTTCCTACAATAATAGCTATCGCTCTACCATTAGCATGTCTCTGTTCGAAGCTTTGTACGGAAGGCCATGTCGCTCAACTGTGTGATGGACAAAGGTTGGGGAGGCATGTGTTCTTTTCCTGGAGGTGGTGCAGAGCACAATGGAGAAGGCTTAGCTTATACGGGAGAGGATGAAGGTAGCCCAGTACCGAAAAAATTCATATGCTGATAATAGGAGGAGACCCTTGGAATTCAAGGTCGGGGACCACGTGTTCTTGAAGGTCTCCCCTCGGCGTGGAAAATGGAGGTTCGATAGGGGGAGTATTCTTTCTCTTAGGTTCTTCTGACTGTTCTAAGTGCTGCGGCGGGTTGGTGAAGTGGATTATCATCTAGCGCTACCACAACTGCTACTGAGACTACACAATGTCTTCCATGTGTCTCAGCTCTAATGATATCTACCCGATGATTCAAACATCCTCGACTGGGGAATGATGGATATTGAGGGTGAAATGACATTTGTGGAAAGACCAGTGAGGATCTAGGATCATGAGGAGAATGTGCTCCATGGATGGACCATTCAATTGGTTCGTGTGTTGTGGAGGCATGGCGGGCTCGAGGAATGTACATGGGAACGGGAGATGCAGATGTACGCCGAGTACCCATAGATTTTTTGAGTTTTGTTCGGTTTTGATTGTACTTTTTTGTGAGGGAACAATTTTCCTTGTTAACTGTGGAACATGTGGTTTTATTTATTATATGGATGTGTGTGAAGAGTCGTGACTACGGGGAGGGGAGAACCTGATCCCTAATCAAGACACATTAAGGTGGATGCGATTAAACCCATTAGAGTGAGTTAGTTCCACCCAAAGCGAATAGTAACTTGACATGGGGGAAGAAACTCTCTAACCCATATGACTGGATAGATTGACCCTCGAATGATTCCTAGTTACTTGAGGAAGAGGTGTTCCTTGATTTCAATGAGGTTCACTCCTAAGAGGTATCTTTCGAGGGGATTGTTTGGAACCCCCTCTTTTCTTTAGGTCTAGGTTTGATTCTCAAGGGCGAGAATAGTTTGAGAGGTATCTAATGTAATGGCCTAGACCCACCTGGTCCATTACATTGCCAAAACATGGCTCCACCAAAACAGTGGTACCGGTCATGGGGGCACTGGTTACAGTGGCACCGTGATGGCCGCACACTGGTCACAGTGGCACTGTGATGGTGGCACCATGAGGGTGGCACCGTGAGGGTGGTACCATGAGGGTGGCACCGTGACAGTGGAACCTTGAGGGAGCCACCATGACGTTGGAACCGTGAGGGTGGAACCGTGACGGTGCCACCGTGTCCTCACCGAGCGGTCATCGTTATTTCTCAGTTCTCGACTTTTCTGCTCGGGCAACATATCATTCAATGTAAAGATGATTTAATTCCCCCTTTCAAATCCATTTAAAGACCGTAAATAATATCTAAAATCTCCCAAGAGACGGTGAACCCTTATGTTACCAAATCGTGTGTTTTTTCTCGGTGTCACGCCCTTTCCCATACATTCCAGATCTTCCACTGTTATGTGTTTCCGTATGGTTAATGAAAACTATTTAACGCATAGCCATTAGGACCACCTCTCTGAGGAGAATTGTTAAATGAAAATTAATTCCATTGTGTGTAACCACCCAACTGTGTGGTGAAACCACGATCTAACTCTATAGCCGTTCAAAATTCCATATCCCATAACAACGAGATCTCATCTTTACATCACACTAGAAATTATTTCTTCTTCCTCTTGGATAATCTCCTTTTCATCTTTGTGCGTTTGGAGTTCCCCTTCCCGAGGCAAGTGGTGCGCCTATGCTAGAGGCTTTCTTCTCACCCTTGGAGTCCCTGACATTCATCCCCTACATGTCACACATCCCAAGTTCTTGTCAAGTGGAGAAGAACTTCGATCCTTGATCAACCTGGTTTGGAATTTCCTCTATCTCTCCTTACTGTGTATCATGCGTGGTGGGTACGCTACTGTTTCTGTGGTAATGGATGAAACCAAAACTTAACAAAGATAATAAACAAAATTTTAATGAATGATGGGGTGAGTTTGACAATTCTTATGTACTCTTTTATAATTTCTATATGTTTTGAACTATATGTGATTATGCTAACTGAAAATCATGGTCGGAGGTTGTCTTTCCTTGCGCACTAATGAACCCTTGTCTTCTGTGATGATAGAATGACTGTAACATGGAAATTGGTTAATCACGTAAAAATGGTTGGTCAAATGGATGCCCATTGAACATGAATCCTTGTGAGGTCACCCTGGAAACCAACAGAATGAAGAACCTAATGAATGATGTGCTTGAACCTGGAAGTTTCCCTACTCTATTTTGGTAGTAGGTGTGTTCTTATTCTTGATTCTTATGGGGTGATGTGGATGGGGATATGATCCTCTGTTGTGGCATGGTTGTTGGTTTTGAATCTGAAGCTATGTGGAGCTGCATCTTGAGGATTGGTTTGGTTCTAGTACATTGAGGGATCTCACAGATCCCTTCGTTGTTGTGACTTTACAAGAGAACCTGGTGTGAATGCTTAAATTTATTTTTGGCTGTTTCTCTTTCATTGTCTTTTGGTTATGCAAGTTAGTTGCCCAGTAGTTCCGAATTTACTTAAATGGGACCCCATGAACATGAAAATAGGAATTGGGTCAATGGGGAATTGTTTTCTGGGATGAGTGGTGACATGGTCATGGGTTTGGTGTTTCTTGTGAATGAATAGTAATAAGGGTTTTTGTTCTTATGTTCATTTTGGAACTCCTAGGTTGGGGTTATTGCTTGTTATATATATTATATAGTTGTAGTTCTTATGTTTCTTATTCATGTCCCACCCAAGTTGAGAACCTAGTTCCAAACACCCCTATCTCATGGGGGAGGGTGTTTTTCCAAACACTTATATGAGTGGCTAGTTATTAACTCATTTTATGATCCCTTTCCCGAATAGCCCAAGGCTCATCGAGCATGTTGTGAGGGCCTGAGGTCCATTATAGGACAAGATTCTTCAGGTTTGGTAGTTGTGGTGGTTTCCCAGGTGTGTGCGGGAAGGTTGTTTCCCAAGTGTCTTTAGGATGAGGCCCAGGTGTCTTCGGGCGTGGCTGTAGTTGTTCTGGCCTAGGATTTTTCAGGTGTGGTTACGTGTGGTTGTTGTGGCGCAAGTGTTTATGGGTGGGATGTGTGGTTGTTTCCTAGGTGTGTGTGGGCGGGGTGTGGCAGTGGGATTGTGGTGAGAATGGAGGGAGAGGTTCGATGCGTAGGATGTCTTCAATAACCAATGGGGAAGTGGTGTGGGGTACCCAAACATTGATGTGTTATTACTATTATATATCTTGACTTGTGTTATTTGGGGAGCATGCCTTGGTGAGGCTTGGGTGGGCAGTTTTCCTTGCTAGGTTTTTCAGTTATCTCTTTTCTCACATGGCATTAAATTGCCTCCCCACTTGTGCATGAGATCTTTTAGTTTTACCTACTAAGAATACTTATATGCTCACCCAACGTATATAAAACTACCTTCAGGTTTCTAGGAGGACATCAGGGATTTTGTGGGACCATACTAGCTCGGACGTTGGGACAGTTGTAGTTGCAGTTTTTCATTCATTAGTACTTTACCTATATAGTCTCCTTGTACTTTGTGGAATTTACTTTTATAACATGCATATGAGAATGGTTTGTTTTGGATTTACATGTACTTCCACTTTTTCTGTTGTTGGGATTTACTATCTTATCTCTTGATCCTATTAAATAAAAAGGGTAATGCCTTCCATCTTGTGTGTGATTCTATACCCTTGGTGATAGTCGCCACTCTAAGACCTATTGTAGGAGGGTCTCGGGGTTCATTATATCTCCTTCAAATTGAAGAAGGAAGGTTCTAGAAACCTACTTTCCCTTCTCTCATCTTGGTGAAGGTGAGTCATGACAGAATCAGTTCCGAGTGGAGGGTATGTGTGGAGTCTCATGGAAGAGGCTGATCAGTGATGACATGACGGTTGATGGACTTCGATGAATGATAAGGTTGTTGGGAATGGTTAACATGTGGGTGTTAATATTATTTTTATTAATAATTATAAGGGTTATTAATGGTCTTAATAATAATAATAATTGTGGTTTATTAATATTATTATTTTTATTTTTATTAATGGTGGTAAGTTAATTTATATTAATGATGTGATAAAGTTTAATTGAGGTTCCATGATGAAGGAGGGGAGGGAAATGGGAATGGAGGGTAGGAAATGGATATTTATTTAATAATTATTATTTTAAATAATATTAATGTTAAAAAAATTATTTTAAAGTAACTAGTGGGGGGGGTGTGTTGTACACATGGACAGAGTGGGGAGGGAGGTTTGTGAGTACACTCCCTCAGATAATGTTAAAAGAAAAATATATATAATAAAATATTTTATTTTGGTTTTCAAACCATAATCTTATAATAACATTTCCATGTGACCTTATATTGAGGAATGATCAGTAGTAGTGTGACCCTGACATGGAGATGATCATTTCAAGACCATTGACAGATACCTTTTTTTGACTAGTGGTGAAGGTTCATAAAGAAACTTATAATAATAGTAATATTAAAATTATTATTATTGGTGAGGAATCTTGTGTGTATCGTAACTCCTGAATATGACATCATAATGATTCCCCATCTAGATAATGATCTTGATATTGAGGTTTACGTTTGAAGACAAATATTGGCTAGTTAATTCAAACTCATGGATTGGGACCATGAAGCACTATTTGTGCGTTATGAGGTTTAATGTGGCTTTTTCAAAAGGTGTCTGATTTGGGAAAGTAAATTGCCTATCCAAAATTTTTTTAGTGGGGATCATAATTTTGTGATCTGTTTGGAAATTAGGTTCCATTTTAAGAGGCATATAAGTGTGATTACATTTTTATCCTCATACCTACAATGATTCACTTTCCTTCATCAAGCCTTTGGATGAGACATGACATATAGTACCCTTACATGTTTTATAGTATTACGTGTCCATCAATCCATGTGTTAGAGAGAACACATCAAGATATTAGTCGTGGACCACAAACAGTGTGGGTATCCTATATATCACGTACCTACTTTATGAATCTTTAGCCTCTCAAATCCCTTTTTTTGGACTCAGATTGTGGCTTGAAAGTAACCTATCCTGAGTATTTTTCAACGTACAATGCAATGGTGGCCTTTTTGATGGATTTTGAGATACGATGTGAGATGTTATAAGAATTATTCTTCTTCTGGTGGTGCATGATGATAGAAGTGATCGAGGATGATCATCAAGGATTTCACAAAGAGATATTTCTCTACTATCATATAAGTGTGACTATCATCTTTTTGTGGAGATAGTACTCCCTTGTCACAATTTGGTGCATGTTTTCCATACTCATTATGCAGATTGAGCCTGTACTCCTCTGTGGAAGCAGAGACTATGTTCTCCATTATTGGAGATGATAATACTCTACCACATCAATGTGTGGGTCCTCTATATTCATTGTAGATATAGAGATATGACTCCCCTATGGCACCAGGGCGCAGATCCTCCATATAAGGAGAGGATAATCCCTTGTCGCCACAGGTAGTGGGTCTACCATACTCATAGTGTAGACAGAGATGGTAATCACCTATCACTCTAGGGTGTGAGTCCTATACCCCAAGATATGGTACTCTACTATCACACCATGGAATGCTTCCTCTATCCATATAGATGGTACTCCATTATCGTAACAAGGTGTGAGCCCTACATAATTTTTATATAGAAAATAGTAAAATTCCCCAATCAGTATAGGTCATGTGTCCTATAATTTGAAATTGTTTCCCTTGATTTTCAATCAAATTTTCATGGATTTTCTTGACATTGACATTTCTTCAACAAAGATGTGTGAGATTCTAGGCATTGTTATTAGTATTCTGGAACTATTGGAGTCTTTTTTACTATTCTAGACTATTATATAAATTCCCCCTTTATCTCTCATTTTGGATTCATTAGTTTTAGAATATATATATATGTATATCATTTTATTTGGGTTCAGCTAATCTCATTCCATGGGTTAGGAAGACTTGCGTAGTATGCCATGATCTTTTTGTGTTTAGGTTTTCATTGTTGGAAGAGGTTACCCTATTGATAGAGGTGGAAAAGACTCAAAATTTATTTTATATAAACACCATGTTGAGATCTATTTTTTTGAATGATATTACACTCCTTGTTTGTGTTGAGCTTCTTTCTATTCACTATTTCCCATTTTCTATATATTCTTATTGTGTCTTTTACTTCTCTTGCTTCATATTTTTGTTCATCCCACTACTTATGTATATACTCACCCTAACGTGGGATTTTCCTACACGTGTTGTGTCTTACATAGACGACGGATAGGTCAAAAGTGATTGTAGTGGATCTTAGGGATAATTGGTTCCAAGGATAGTGTATGGTGGTTGTGGATTAGAGATCAAAATCTAGACACTCTCTAAACATTAACTTAAACTACATATTTTTTATGTTGGGACATTTTTCTCATTGGGTGTGTATTTTTTTGCCTTTCTTTAAAATTAGTATAACAGTTCCATACACATTTATCTTCAATATGTTTTACATTAATGGGTTTTACCCTAGTATTTTGAATCTATTACATTTATTCCTCTACACTATTCCATAATATAGATGTGTGTCTATATAGGTACCCAGGAAGAGGCCTCCATGTGTATGTTATGTTAAAAATGCTGGTCGTTATCCCTCAACCTATGGAATCGGGCCTATGGAGGTTGTGTCTAGCACTCTACTGGGTCAGGTAATGATATATTGGTATTAAAAGTGGTTCAATACATGGGATGGTGTTTGGATTAGTCCCCTTATGAGGATTTGGTGGGGATTTAACAAAACAATGTCAATGTGAATTGAGTGCAATTGTGAATATTGGGAACCCAATATTTGTGTGGGTGGTCGATGCATCAATACATCATGAATCTTACTATCTATTTGTCTCCTCATCATACCGAGACACTAGTTATTGAGATCGTTGTTACATGCCTTATATAGTATTGATTCTTTGACTATCCTTCTATATTCACCCCCATTAATACATATATTCTCATTAGGTTACTTATATAGGATCTTGAAAAATACTTAAGGAGTGATTAGGTATCAGTTCAGGGTCTAACAAATGAGGTGACTTCTCCAGGTGGCAAGGGCACGACACCCCAATTTGTTGAGTAGAAGATTGTTTCATTAGAGCAGGAAGATGATCCACACTTTCTTAGAAAATTCCATGAGTTCCAATTCAAGAGGATGCTATGGTTTTTTGATGATTTAGATCCCTAGGTAATAAACGGTTGGATTGAGTTAGTGATAATTGTTTTTAGGATTGTGAGGATCCCAACTGGTCGAATGGTGGTACTTGAAATTAGTAATCTACAATGAGAAACAATTTTATTGGGTGTCACTAGAAGATGATACAACCATGATATGTGTGCATTGCAGGTTCTAGAGGAAGTGAAATCCCAGGTTTCATGTAGATTTAGACTAATTCTCAGCTTATTGAGGTTAGGATTGATCTTGTGGTTTGTATATCCCACTTTGATTAGACCCATTTCAATGGTGGTCCTTTCCATGTGACTCTATCAGGGTGACATAGGGAATTATTATATCCTTGTTTTGGTGATGTTTGAAATGGCTTGGGATATTCAAGAAGGAGGGACACTTCCCCTACCGAGACACATTCTAGTAGAGTGATTTAAAATTATATGGGTGAGTTAATGTCATCCCAAAGATGACAGTATCATGGTGTAGTGAAAGAGTTCCTTTGACATGTTTTTTTTTGAATTCATCCTGATGTGCAATGATGTTATAGAAATCCCATGTTTTGGTGAGTAGGCGGGAAATGGAATGGATAGCTTCAATAAGTAGAGGCTTATGGATCAGTGGCTTCGACTATGGATCGAGGTATGGCATGTGTCTCTACTAATTTAGTTGTAGTTATACAACACAGTTGAAAACCATATTTCCCAATACATTTCCCTTATTCAAGACCATGTTATACAAGTTTAAGGTCATGGACCTTACATTTGAAGATGCTTCAAAGAGGATCCATGATCACACTTTTCATCCAATGTCGTTACCTTACTCTATGACGAGAGGGAGCCTCCAACTAAATATTTATATAGTGGAAGTGATACACTATAATGTTTTCCTCAATATGGGATTATTTTTTATAGTCCATGATCAGATGACCACTACCCATGTCTATGGTAGTGATTTTGGTAAGTGGAATAGTGTTTTTGTCCTTTGACAAGGAGTGATCCATAGAACAATTTAGACGAGATCATTCAAAGGAGGATACAAAAAACATATTAGATTGATATTATTACCCTTGGATAAGTGGATGATATGAGATTTTGTTTTGTTGAAATCGTGGTGATGTATGAGGGTGTCCATCCCAAGGACATGATGGGTTTACCTCACCATTGAGAATTTGATTTCATCATGGACATGGACTAGGGATGAACTGATATCTATGATATGATATTAGATGAACCCATGTAGCTATGAGAAGTGGAGGTGTGGTTGGAGTAGTTTGAAAATAAGGGGGATCATAATACCGAGTGTGCATTTCCAAGACAGCCTCATGTTGTTCACCTCAGGGGTGGAAAAGAGCTTGCATTCGAATGTGGATTGGAATCACCTGAGTCGGGTTACTATTTGGGATGAGTATCCACACCGAATAATAACTGAACAATTGTACTAGTGGATGGGGGTGAAGTTGATCTTTAAGTTTTACCTCAGGATGGGTTATCACTAGCTCTGGTTTGAGAGGTGGATGAAATAATCATGGATTCTGAGAGCTACAACGGTCTCTCGAGCTCTTAGTGATAACCTTTGTCCTATTAAATTCCCCTATAGGGTTTACAAGACTTGTGAAAAAGACTCTTAAAAATTCTTGGATATGTTCATGGTAGTATTATAATATGGTACTCTTTTTTCCTTTGTGTCCTAGTTAGAGCATGTCGGACACATGGGGATGGTACAAGACAAACATTGGGAGTTAAGGCCATATGAAATCTCTTGTGGGGTTAGTTCTAGATTTGATAGTCTAGTTCTGGGGATATGTATTCACAGATATGGGAGTGATAGTTGACATTGCGGAGGATGAGATGATGTGTTCTTGAGGGCCATCCAGGGTGTGGTTGTGGCAGAAGATGCTCACAATGAGGTTTTATGTCTGCTATTTTCCATAAATGTGATGAATAATTCAACCTCTCTACAGTTGGGTAGGGTTCTTCATGATTTACACATGTCGCAAATGAGTAGGTATGTGAATGAATTATTGTATGATTCTGAACATGGTAAGATGGGTCATGAAAGAGGATTTTATTTTACCAACAAGTTGATGATGTTGAGAACTATTAGATAAAGAGACTTCGTGGGAAAGTGTTTTCCTGGGGTGTATGTTTTTTATTAGCATCAGAAACCATAGGGGGAGCTTGTGAGAGTGGGAGAGACTGATGTGGGCTTAGTTTCCCCACCTTATTCCATAGTTTATGCTTTTCATGGATGAAAATATTTGAATAAGTGAATAATTTATAGACATTTGTTTAGCCATTTAAGGTTTTGGAATATTCCTTCGAATATTTTTAGAGTTAGTTGATGGGAAGATTTATGATTCTAAGTCCTGGTGAGCCCAGAATTAATTTTATAAAAATAATAAAAATACATCATTTCAAGAATGCATGTTTCTATTGAAAAAGTACAATATCTCCTCAACCGAGTCTTAGATAGGATATCTGATACCATGGTTGAATTTCTAGCATGTGGTTTAACAAAGGAGAAACCTAAAGTTGGTTATTGTGAGATATTCATATGGGGTTTCTATTGGTGGGTACATTAGATAAAATAATAATAATAATTTATTTATTTGATAACTCTAACCCAAATAAATATAAAATTTGGACTTCAATTGGGAATCAGAGAGAACTTTTGAGTTTAAATGCTGTGTTTATTTTTAGTGTGACAAAACCTTGATCAGTATTGAATGTTCGGATTGAGCATCATTTTGGGAGAAATAATCCAATTATTAAATTATTTGTTTAAATTTTTAAGAAATAACCTAACCTATTATTTCTATAAATATATGGTTTGGGAAAAATAATAGGGTCTTCTTCATAGCTTTGAGATTTGATAAGAGATTACACCACTTCATCATTAGAGGATTGAGATTGGATGATAAATGGTTACTGGAATGACGTTAATTGATAGGTGGAGGATAAAATATATCATCATCATCGCTAGATGATGCATTCATCACCAATGATCATTCCATAATTGGGGTTAGAATCATCATTTGGTGTTTCCTCCCTTATGATTAAAATATTGATCATGATAAAATCGGTTTTCTTTGATAATCTTTTAAATGAACCTTCACATGATCCCAAGTGTGGAATCAAATTATTTCAATTTATACCTTTTATATTCCATGTTTCTCACCCTCACTTACCCATAATGAAATCATTGTCCAAGAATTATTGTAAACAGATATTAACACATTATTATTTGTGTATTTTCAGTACCTTTCAACGTGTTATTAATCATTAAACTACGAGGTCAAGTTTTGACACTATTTGGGTGGGTTCAAGTGTGGTTGAACCACCAGATTCATTATGGTTATTTGAATGACACATAAGTCGATGGTTTCTGAAATGAATGATATATGTGCAAGATAATGTTTTGTGAATGAATCAAATTGGTGATCTACATTTCCCTAATTTCCATGTGGCTAAGAAATTTGTTGTAAAAAGGTCAGTTCTAAGTGGAAGTCGTGCACTGAGTCTCATAGCCAAAACTACTCAGTGATGATGTTGTGGTTTCCGGAATCGGATCTTAGATTAGGAGTCCAAGTTTGTTCAATGATTTTGGTGTTATTATTATTGTTATTATTTCGTTAAAGGTGATTAATGTTAATAATAATAATAAGGGGGGTTAATAATAATAATATCACAATTAATATGGAAGGTGAGTTAATTTTTAATAATGAAGTGATTTAGATGAGTTGAGGTGCCTTGAAGGAGGAATCTACGCGAGTTGGGAATTGTGGGGAGGATATGGTAGTTCATTAATTTTTATTATTTTTATTAATGTTCATGTAAAAATTGTTTTAAGGAAACTAGGGGGAGGGGTTATGCTCTGTGATTGAAGGAGTGGGTGGGGAGGTTTGTGCATGCCTCTCCCGTGGATATAAGTTTAATTCAAAAAAGGGTTAGTAATATTAATAATATAATAATATTATTATTATTTTGGTTGTAAAATAATAATCCAGTCATAATAATTCTATGTAGATTTAGTTTGACTTGTTGTCAATGGTAGTCTGACCTTGACTTTGAGAGGATCATTTCATGTCTAGTGATGGATACCTTTTTTTGAATTGGGCTTCAGGTCCATAAAGCACCATAAAAAAAATATTTTTATTATTATTTTGGAATACTTTATCTATCGCAAAATCTTAATATGACATAAAAATGATGCACTATATGCAGGATAATGACCATGATATTGAGTTAGAGATTTCAAGAACAATCTTGTTTAATTAATTCAAACTCATGTGATGGGCCCCTGATGCACCAATCATGTGTTGTGTACTAAAATATGTCATTTTTACTAGGTGCCCAATTTTGGGAAAGTTAATAGATTGTCCTAAGAAATTTTCTATGAGGATACAAATCATGTCATCTGTTTGGCTATCCAAGGCCCTTTGGAGAGGCATATGAGTAGAATTACATTTTTTCCTTAGGCTGACGATGAGCCTCATGCATTTTTCATGATTTTGGTTGAGACAAGATGTATAGTAAGCTTACATTTTGTGTCGTACTACCTGACCAGAAATCCTTGTGATGGTGAGAAAATGGCCAGGTAGTAGGGTTGGACCACAAACCTTTTGGATCCCCAACTCAAAGTGTACTTTCTTTATAAAGAAACAACATATCATATATCCTTCGTTTGGAGTCAGATTTTGGCTCACGAGTTGCCTATCCCGATTTTTCCCTTATAGAACGTGATGATGTCCTTTGTGGTGAATTTTGAGATATGATGGAATATTTTTTGGTCCTGATGATTCTTTAGGTGGTTCATGACAATTTTAGTGATCAGGAATGCTCATATGAGAGTTTAGATAGAGACAATAATCCACTGTCATATCAATGGGAAAGTCCTCTATCTATTGAGATGGTAATACTCTATCACTTCAAGTAACATGCCCCATACTCTTTGTGAATATAGAGACAATGCTCCCCTATGGCACCAGGATGCAGATCCTCTATCCATGATGATGGTACTTCCCTATCGTATCAGGGTGTAGGTCCTCTATAACCATTGTGAAGATAAATACATTACTCCCCCATGAGACCATGGTGTGGGTCCTCTCTCTATTGGGAAGGTACTCCTATACCACATGAGGGTGCATGTACTCCATAACCATTGTTTAGATCAAGACGGTACTCCCCTATCATACTAGGGTGTGATTCCTCTATCCATGGAGATGATTCTCCCATATTTTAGTAGGGCATGTGTCCTCCATACATGTTATACAAATTGAGAGTGGAATCCCCCTGTTAGTATAGGGCATGGGTCCTCTACCTAGAATTTTTCCCCTGATCTGTGCATCACAGTGATGAGGCTATGCTTGACTTGGATGTTTTCCTTTGGGAAAATTCAAAATATACTAGGAACCATTGATGGAATTATAGAATGATTGGAGACACTTTTCCTTGGATGGAATATGAAATGGATATCCCAATTCCCTATCATTTTTTATAATGTGGTTTTAGAATATATACATATATATTAGCATCCATGTTGTTGGATTCTATTACTCTATTGTCAAGTGTTGTGAAGACGCATGAGGTTTGAAAAATGCATTATGTGTCTAGATTCTCATGGTTGGATAAGGTTACTCTCTTGTTATGGGTGTAAATGACTTGAAATGTATTTCATCTAACTACCATGTTTATCATCATGTGTCAGGATGAGCTTAATCTAATGTTTTTAGTGGAGATAATTTCTATCTGATGTTTCCCATATTCTTTATATTCCTATTGTGTATCTTAATAATCCTTCAACAGGATTTAGGGCGTCCTACTAGGTATGAATATACTGACCCAAAATGGGAGCTTCCAGCATGTTTTGTGTCTTACACAGAATATGGATAGGTCAATATTGATTATATAGGAGCTTTGGGATACATAGTTCCTTAGACCATGTATGGTGGTTGTAGTTTGGAGATCAGGAGGTGGTCTCTCTTAACCCTTTTACCTTACATTCCTTTTTTATGGTTGGTAGATATTTTTGGTTGGACGTTTATTTTTTTACCTTTTTATATATTTACTATTACAGTACTCTTGTATTATTTTGAGATTTTACATGCATTGTTGTTCCCCTAGATTTTTTCATCTTTTATATTTATTCAAATCTACTTACACATCAATATGGTTGTGTGTGTGTGAGTAAGTACATATCCAAATACCACCCTATGTTAGTGATGAATTTGGTGTCGGTCTGTAGCCCCTATCCTATAGATGCAAGCTAGGGGTACTTATGGCTCGAGCCCCACTTGGTCAGGTATTGATAGTCATTGCATTGAAAATTGCATACCGGTGGTTCTTGTAAAACTCTGTATTCATCTGAAAAAATAATTCCATCAATGTCCATTCACTACCAGCCACATAAACCACTTATTTTAAATTCTTAAGTCTTATAACATTAGAAACAACATTTCCCTCCCTAAATGTGTATTCATGATCAAAGTATAATGACTGGTGTTGCCCATGGAACTAGCTCAATAGTAAATTTTGCCTCTCTCTCAAGAGGTATCCTAGAGAAATAATTAAAGAAGATATCAATGAAATGATCAATTATAATAAATAAATCTATACATCATTTTCCATGATCACCTAGTTAATGGATAGTTATATAATCTATCACTTCTCCCAAAACATGATGCTAAAGTCTAGCTCAACTATCCAAAACATTGCATTACCCTCTGTGAATATAACTACCACCTTCGAGTGATGTAAAGGATAACCTCCAGTAATAACAACCAACATGTTCATGGTAAGGGACCAATGAGTCTATCCCATGAATGATGTCAAAAGTTTTCATCTCGAGGAAGTAGAGGAACCATGAGGAATGCTACCTGCCTATCTTAATGGGAAATTCCATACATCATTATACAATCTACAGTTGAATTCCCACCAATGTGTCAAGGGTCACCACCCAAAAAAGTATATGATATTGCGGCGAAGAATTTCCAAAGTTTATATTGTTATAAAGGATTAGAAATATCATATAAAAATACATAAGATATCAATGTAGAGTCTACTAACATATAACCTCGCACTAAAGATGGACCGACTCTCTCATCCTCAAGTATCGACTTTAATGCATATATCTGACACGATCTGATGCTCTGAGATACATCCTAAAAACCCTGATTAGGATTCTTCTACTATTTTTTATGCTGTGTGTTTTGATCTCTTGGTCATTTTTACCCAAAAACTACATGGGCCTTTTTCCTCCAACCCACTACAGAATAATGATCCATTTATCCCACACATGAAGGTAGAGTCGGTGTAGATTCTCTTCTATAATATACTGGTGAAAAATTCAGACAAAACCCATGAAGATGGACAATTATATTATAGTGACTATATTCAATTATGAATCAGTCACACTGGGGACTTATATGACTCTACCTACCACAATGATGACAAGTCATAGGGATATCCGGGAAGACACTCTTGCTTCATTTTACTCCTTAGAAAATCTCAAATGATGATTTATTTTACTTGATGAACTACAGATATTATAAGGTATTAATCTACCCTACCCAACACCTTCATTATCCCCATGGTTATGATTAGTGATGTGGTCCTTGTTCACTATCATATTGATGATAGTTAACAAAGAATTTTCAAGTGAGATCAGATGGTGCATACACGACCATCCACAATTATCCAGAAATGGATAGCTCATCATCAATGATGGAAGAAAAAAAACTAAAAGTTCCATAAAACAAGATGAATAATATATAAGAGATAGATATATCTTCTCTAGGAGTATAAATGCTATGGATCTGTTAGCACTCAAGGGCTCACAAAATAAGTAATAATAGAATGAAATGCAGAAATCCCACTTGGACCTAACCTGATACTAATAACACTAGGTCGACACATCTTCCCATATTTTGGATGAACCTATATGAATGAATAATGCATGGTTGAACCTCCTATCTTGAATCATCCATAGTTTATGAATGATAGATAGAATCACCTCCATCTATACAGCAGTATCCTGAGAACCACCTTCCACTAAAAAAGTAGGAAGACACTTCTATTATAGCCCATTGTAAAATCTTTCAGAGAAGGGTAAATTCATGTTGCTACCAGTGTATACAATACTAGTCATAAGAAACATTCTAAAAAAATGTTTTAGTTCCCATGTTAGGTAAAACAAATAGGCATTGTTGGTTGAACTACATGAGGTTTTACTAGAGGATCAGGGCCAACCACATTTCTAGAATGGATGTCTCCAACCCCTTGGAATATTACATGAGGCTATTATGGTAATATACCACAATAAATACCATGAGAATGCCTTAGAATATGGTTTTATATCATAATATATAAAAAGTAATGGAACATGAAAGTCCCAAAACCTTTTAACCTAAGAGCCATATCCCACATAAATCTCTAAAATCAAGGTTTGGGTGATATAGGAGATCATAAAGGTACCGAGTGAAACTCTCACTATCGAAAATAAGTTTTTCTCAGGGTAAAGTTCTTAGTTTCTCAACAAGTTTCTAGTATTTGTGTTGTCAATAACATGTTATAGGGGGAAACCCCATTATGTTTCCATTTAAATCACTATTTAATAGAATCCAAATCATTTAACTTTAAAATAACCAGTATGTTCATATTTATGTTTATATATAATGGTCAATCTAGATGAGTAAACATTTCAATGTTATAAATACACAAGAAGTTTATGTTGTAAATGTCATGTCATGTATGTGCCACCAGACCATAAGATCTAATATCTAGATCTAACAAGCTATATATGATGATTTGGTAAAAAGAATCACCATTAACAATTTATATAATAAATTATTTTTAAATTACACTTATAATTCATTTAATCAAAATCAAATATTATTTAATTTCCTATAACCTTTGTTACAAAGCTAAAAATGTTATAAAGGGTTGCTTTAGGTGCCACCACTAAGCTACATGGGAAAAACTATTTATCTTGATGCAGAAACTTTTACTATCCAATTCATTTATCTCTTTTATCTTGAAAAAAATATTATTCTAATTATAACATAGAAATAAAGGTACTACTACATGCTAAAGGATATGTATGTAGTAATGTAAATATGGAATGATATGTGCATTGAAATGGAATTCTCATGTGCCTATATTGATGCATGAGATAATACCTCCTTTCCATACTGTCAACAAGGTAACATTAAATGAATCTCCAATAATAATTAAAAAAATACATAAATTCTATGCACCAAACAATGCAAAAATTACTATAACTATAATATGAACAATCCAAAAAATTAATTCCCATCATATAAAATTTGGCATTTCCCTATATGTAGGTTAACTACTCCTAGGGACTGGTTCACTACCAAACACTAACACTTACTAGACATATTTCTGCCAACCCAAAAAAGTAATAAAAAACTAAAAAGTCCTTTGGTGTAACTTTTTGACATCTGAAACCTGGTTCAGTCATAAGTAATAGAACCCGGTTTTCCACTTGGAGTTAAGTGTGCCTCCATGTATGGACGAGGCTAATGAATATTAGTGAGGGTTAATGTGGATATAGTTGGGAGGTTATACCCTCTTAGTTAGAGTGGATCAAAATGGTATAATAACAAAAAATATTAATGTTAGTATCATAAATAACCCACTGTAGAAGTAAATCATCCCGATAAAAAATTGTCAATAATATCTAGAATTTTATAGAGGTTTATGATTTCATGAAGCTATATAAAAAATGGGGTATACAATTGGAATATGTTTGTAGCCATACATTGTACATTCTATTCAGAAAATGTATAAAATACCCAAAATCTATCTCAAATTGCATCACTAGAATAATCATGGTTTTTTACTCCTATACTCCACCCTAGTATGAAAAGATCAAGCATTCATACCTAGGAACTTCCATTTATTCAAACCTATATCAATTAAGACTAACCTATTAAAAAATAGTGTCCAAAAAAGGTGTGATATATACATAGTAATCTACCACAATTGGATTCCATAACAAATAAAGCTTGTTTATAAAATCATTAGTACTGTACTAGTATAAAAGTAATAAATCTGTAATATTATTGTAAAATATCGCAATATTATGGTATGTATCATGTCAATAAATCTCTATACTCTAAAGAACTATATACTAGAGTAATGCATTAACTATGGAATATGTTGGGTGTTACATGTATCATACCTATGATAGTTTGGAACTGATGCTATTGACCAAGGAAATCTCTTTGAGTACACAAATCACATTCATAGTATGATCCATATAATGTAGACCCACATGGGATAAGAACATTCTGTCCATGGTTGAGGCGACCTATTCAAGTCTGAGGAGCATATCTAGTGAAGCTTGGAAAATATGACATATTATATTTCATAGCTTTAGGATTCCATATAGTACAAATATTTCAAAAAGGAAGTCAGAGGGTTGAATATCTTATCAATATAAATCCAATGAGATATAATACACTAGAATCCTAGATCATACAAAGGGGTTATCTCTAAGATTAATAGAGAGGGAGAATCTTCCCATGAGAGTGGAATGTGCATGGGAGAAATAAAAATGGATTAAGGAATTTCAACGTCAATTGGGAAAAGAAAAATTGTAATTTTTCACAATTTAATAGTCACATGGTTTGACCAACCGATTATCCAAACAAATAAAAAACAATACACCTTCACTACCAAATTAAACGAACCCCTTTCACGAACTAGAAATTAGGCTTGAAATAATGAAAGGCCCATGAAGACTTTCTGTGCAAGAGCCATCCAACAATGTATGGGTAGGCACACAGCTAGATGAACCACAATCTAACCCTATGATTTAGATATTCAACATCCCTACACAATTTATTATGAAAAATCATCATCCCATGGATGATTTATCAAAATTTTCTTATTTTATAGGGCCACATGATTACTAGTAACCGTTCACCAATCATGTTCCACTTTTTTCTTCTAAAAAAACAAGATCTCTAGACTATGAAAATTCCCCAAACACTCACAAATCATTCTTTAAACAATGAGGTACATCAAAATAGATGAAAAAATTGGTTCAATTCATATTTCAAAGAATACCATCCTCTACTAAATGTTTGGATATTATAGTGTATATAGGATTATAATTATTTTATGCTGATTCATTTTCATGTTTTCTGAGTTTCATAGAGACTTATATGCCTTGGATGAAAATAATCCAACTAATGATATTGTTGTGATTAAGTGGTTTTCAAATTATTTTTGTGATTTATTAGGTTAAAAATTAGTGAAGAATAAATGATTGGGTTTTTTTGGATTTTATTGTTAATATATATACCTTATTTAAAGTGTAATTAGAAGATTTCAAGTGAAATGGTATTTATAGTCATAAACATGATAAAATTTTAGCATGATTCTGGAATTTCTGGAAGCTAGATAGAGGTTCTATGGTTAATATAATATTCATAGATTAGTGATGGTCCTTGGGAGAATATATAGACTAGGTTGGATACAACACACTTGATGGTGGGTATTTTATGAAGGAATTTTCCAATGTAGGAAAGGACACACCCTAGTAGTAGACATGGTGCTAATGAAGAAGAATACTTGAAAGTACATGACCAAAGTGGAGGGAGTGTTGATATTTATGTATTAATAATGGGAAACAAGAATGTGACCACACTCATGGTGTAATTCTAGTGTGCCTATGTGAAATTGGAATCCCACTATTCTCGAGGCAATGGCTGAGGAGACTATTTAGGATTGATAGAGTAGGAAGTCAAAATGGACAAAGGATAAGGACCAAACCCATGGATTAGAAAGGCGTGGTCACTAGGAAATGTAGTAGAACAATATTTATAGAATTACTTATACCATGTCTCTAGTTAATGAAATTTTTATGGGAAAACAACCAACAATTCTTCACCAGATCATTATGTAAGCCGTGTTAGGGAGTTTGATATAGTCATGGGTGGTTTTTCTGGTGAGGCTTTATATGTGACACACGGGATATCTAACTAAATATAATATGTCATTTTTGTAAGAATAAAAAATTTCAAGAATTTACAAAATGATCTAATGACTAAAGATTAATTAGAATTAGTTGATCTGGTTAATGATAGTTATTGGTTTGAATTTGAATTTGAAAATTTTAAATGGATACAATAATTTTATATTATTGTTGTGAAAATTTTAAAGTGTAATTATCAAGTATGAAGAAGAGTACAAAAGACTGAAATAAAAAAATATATGAGAAGAATAACTAATGTAAAATAAGAAGTGGTTGTGGAAATTATCATGAGTATAATGTTATACTCTTCTTGATATAAAAAATGTTGAAACTAGTTGGTAGTTTAGTCATGGTGAAATCTTGTTCAAGCCAAGGACTATACTCCTTATTTTGAGAGGTGATCCATGTAAATTTTATTTTCCATTCATGTGTTTATTTTGGATAGTGATCAAGATTTATTTTAACTAGTGATAGAGATTGTTACAGTAGGGAAACATAAAAAGAATTGGATTAATGATTCACCCCCCTCTTTGTTATTCTTCACTAATCCTAGATGAAACTTTCCAAATATGGAAACATACATAATTAATTAAACACTGTAACCAATTTTATTATATACATATTTTCTTCAAATAGTAACTTCTAGAAGCTTTCTAAAAGTTCTGAACCTTCTCTCCATCAATGCAATCCTTCAAAAAAATTCTCCATCACAGTTTATATCTTAATCAAATAATAATTAAGATACACATTTTTAGATCACAAGAAAATATGATAACATATAATCTAGTATCATTATTTTAAAACATACATATCTTCTCAAATCCTAACATTGAAATACACTTCCCCTTTAATTCCCAATGATGAAAATAAGGAAAATAATATATTAGAATAAGGTGGGATCCACTCTTGTTATTACAAAGATAAATAAGATTTAGAGTTTCCTATTAACCAAGATACTCCATTATTTTTTCTATATACATAAGGGATATATTATAGTTTTTTTAAAATATCTCAATGGGAAAATGTGGTTTTCTTTCCATTTCAACCATATTCTTTTTATGGGGAATTATACTTTCTATAATCCATAAAACAACATGACTCGCTTAGTGCTTATTGAATCCCCTTTAACATGTACCCATTGAAAAATAACATTATAAAAAAAAATATTGATTTGTGTCCAAAAAACATTAACCTTCCAGGAAGATCCTCATAGGTATTTGGGCTATCTTTCTCTAAAAACCATTATTCAAATTTGGGTTCATTTGATTAATTTTCATTTTCCCTTCTATTTCTAATCAAAATTTTGAAATGATCATACATTCATTAGATAAATGAAAAACTTTCATGGATATTACAAATAATAAATCACAAATTTGTTCCACTAAATCCATCCCGTTGTTTCATTTTTGTAACATATTTTCTCATTATCTATATATTTCCTACATCAACAAAAACACTCATAAATTATTTCCAAATTTCAATCATATTTATATTTCTACCATAACACATGTAACATATTATACTTATTATAACAATCGTTTTGGCCTTTTTTGGTTATATTGACTCAATATTTTTCTTTCTATTCTAATCTATGGGATATTCATACTCCCTTACTTATTTATTAGATATCCATTATAATATTATCTTCTATATTTATTTTAGATCATGTTTGGTTAATTTAATCGACCAAATTTTTTCTCTATCGACACATTGATAATAAATTACATAAATATTTTTAGGGATAATAAAGCTGTTAGGGGTAAATAAATTGATACCTTTAATTAATGTACCTTTTTTTAAAAAACTCAACTTTTCGACCCCTTGTTATAGGCTTCTTGTTTCTTCCAATGATTAAAATATAATGATATAAATCAGAACCCTTGGGTCTAAACATTTTAGAGAAATAAAAACTTCCAAAAAACATTGATATTCAATTTTCACAAACAATATTATTGATTGAAAATATTTATATATTTGGTTTCTTATGAATTATTTTTAGTTTATATTTAGGAACAACATATATTTCATCTTCCCACATTGACCCTTGATGTAAGGGTTGGTTTTTCAGAATTTTTCTCCGCCTATATATTTTTTGAAATTTGAATTTAAACTCATATTTTCTATATAAATATATTAATTGGAAATATTTTTTTTAAAAGGGTTCCTTTTTATTTTTATTTACATGAAAATTTACATTGTATGATATAAAGCTATTCTTACCATAATATAAATTACTTTAGTAAAATGACCCCCATTGATGTATGCATGGAAAACTTATTATCCTAGATTCATGTAATTAATAATTCCGTAAATTTATCAATATTACATCAATTTCATGAAATTTCATATTAAAATTATTTTTCATCATCAAAATTTATATTTTTTATTAAAACCTAAATTTTGTATATAAATTTATTTTTGGAAAATAATTATTTTTGAACAAAGGGTACCTTTTTGTTAGAGGTTACATGAAGTTTATAATTAGATGTTCTCAAGATATTCTTACCAAAATATAGAGGTATATTAATAAATAAACTACCTCTGATATATGTATATATACAATTCCTCTCAAATGATCTTGTGAAGAATTAGTTTCTAGATTTCTCAATATCACCTAAATTTCCCAACACATGGCATTAATAGTGTTTTTTAATTGATATTGGATTTCCATTTTTATTCTAAATATATTATTTTATTATCAAAATTTTGTTCATATTATTCAATTATTTAATTAACAAATCATGACTGATTTTAATTCTCCTAATGCTTCACTTTCTTTGATCTCTAGTGGTAATTTTTGACATAAATGATATCCTTTTTCTTCTCTATAAATGTATTTAATTTTTCTCAATCAATTTCCGTGATTCTTATTTCTCATGGATTGTATTATTTAATTGAAAATATATTCTATAATATAATTAGGCATTAACTACATTTTTTTAAATTGTTTCTTCAAGATTTGTTGTGGGAGTCAAAAACAGAATCAAGTTTTATTATAGCGCTTCCCCCAATCTAATATCCCCATTTTCATGTTTGTTGATACCGTAATGCATATGATTAAAATCGAAACAAATAATAGTGAATATTTCCTTATAAGTTTTTAGAGTTCTACTCAAATACACATATGAATCAATATATATACAAATTTTAGAATTTTCTTCTCTAGAAGAATTTGGTTCCTCAAAAGAATTTTTTTAACAATATTCTTTATAAATATATTTTACAAGTAATTTTTTGGAATTTAATAAGGTAGAGTGTTTGTATATAATTTCACTTATGGGTTTTCCACTAAATCCTCCTCATCCATGACAGACATATATACTCGCTGAGTACTACATATTCAAACTATGTTTTCCTCCTCCTTCTTCATGTTAGATTCATTATTCAGTATTTTCATTTATCTCTTACATATATTATTTATATTATTGTAAGAGATTTAATAAAATGGGAAATAGTTAAATCTTATCTAGGACTTCCCAAAATGAATAATTTTTATTAAAAATTAAAAATTAAAAATAAGAAAATAATAAACTTTATGGGAATTCATCCAGAGGTGGAACCATATAATTAATAGTATTCATTAAGATCAATTGGTGATTTTGGAACATTAAGAGGGTGTGGGTGCTGGGATGTTGATTCAGTTCTCATAAATATTCAATTTATTTATTTTGTATTATTATCTTTTCACAAAATATGTTTGTTGAATCCCACTCACTTATTTTCTATCTTGATTTTGATGAAAAAAACAATAAATTCTAATGATTGAAGAAAAAAATAATGACCATAATTTTATAATGAATTTAAACTCTAATATGGATGACTATATTCCTATTATGTTGATATTATTATACCTATCCCAAACTAATTCTATTTTTCTTCCATGAAGAATAAAAAATATGGGTATATCCTTGATGTTTTATTTATGGAACTAACGAGGATACATGAAATCCCTAACATGGTATTTTTTAAACTATATCCTAGAACTGTAATTCTACCATAATTACCCTATTTTTCATTATTCACCTAATGTATTATTAATAGGAATAACTAATTCAATATTGGACTAAATAAATCTAGTCTAATTCCTCATACCACCAATAATCATGAATTATTCATATTGTAGTCAAAAACCTCCAACTATTGTCTCAATTATTCCTCAATGCTTACGATATACAAAAATCAAAAGTTGTTTTTCTCACTATATTCTTTTCTATATTATTTAATAATAAAGAGGATTTTATGGAAAATGATCTCCATCATCGATTACTTTTCATATTCAACACAAAATATATTCTTTATACACATTTTTTTGTATTTGAAAACCATAATGCGGGGTACGAGTGAATTTGTGTGTGACCAAAATTAAATGTTTTCTTTAACATCATTGATTATCTATTGGGATCTTATTACGATTTGAGAGGTAATTGAGTTAAACTTATAATTCTTAATAGAAAAATCACTCAAATATATATATATATATATATATATAACTAAAGTAGGAAAATAAACAAAATATTTTTCTTTGTTAACCCCAAATTTCCATGTCCAAGGAGAACATGCCAACAATGTGGTAATATTAAAATGTCTATTAAGAATCACAATTTTTTGGATATAATTTTATAACAATGGCCACTTTATATCACACTTAGTAGCATGACAAGATTTACTTTTGAGTCATTCCACACACAAGGTTCTTCACCACATGTTCATTTACATGAACTATGTTAGTAAAGTGTCTTATAAAATTTATATATTTGTATGTCTCTTCATGATCATCATTTTAATTGTGAACTTTTTTCAATTTTAGCTATAGATTGATTCATTGTAACCTCTAAAACACAATTTTTATTCATCAAACCAAAAAGACTAAAATCCTTTTGGGTGAGATTTAGGTTTATGTCTTCCCTAAAATTTTAATAATAGTTTCTCATAGATAATGAAAATACCATGATTGTAATTATCTTTTTTAGAACCATATTATTATATCACACAATATATTATTCTCTAAAGACTTATACATTCAAAAATAACATCAAATATTTTGGTACCAAAAAAACATCTTGTTTACTATGTATACATGCTATGTTACAGTACTACTTCTTGATTCATTCAGTTGCATCAAATATGATCCCCTTTTATATTTTAAATTTATTATTCCAAAATTGAAATAATTCATGAAATAATAATATAGATTAACACAACTCACAGTACAACCTTCTTCTTCCCAATATTAAAATAACAATATTCAAATGTTTTTCTAAACTTATTTTTATCCCATATTTTATATTTGTTAAAACATAAATTGATTTAGAATCATTATGCATGAAATACATACAATGTATTATGATTTGGAAAATAGGATTTACATTGTATAAAATGCATTTAAATGTAATCCTGAAACATTTAGTTTAGTATCTTTATGCCTCATAATATACACCAACTCTATCTACTTTTTCTCAAAATACAATAACATCATTTATATGTTTTTTTATTGAAACATTAAACCAATCACATGACTTATTCTATCTTTATATAAGTCTATTCATGTGATGTTGTTTATAAATGTGTTTCAACAAATTGAAAATATATCTCCACTATGTTTTGATAATAAAAAAGTATTTTCCAACCCATCACTTCTTTTATTATGTAAAAAAGGTTCCATGATCACATATTTTTATGAATATAAATTCTTATATCTTTCTCCACATCATTAAAATTAAGTGGTGTCCAATATCTATAGATGTTTTCATACCTATATAGACATTTTAGAATCAAGATCAAGCATGCACGTCACAAAATTATTTTTCCTAACACTGAAATACATTTCACACATTATTCCAACCTAACGTAGTCATATCAACTTTCCAGAAAATAATAAATTAGGGTCTACACATAAAAATTGATACACACTTCTCATTGACTGCGTACTCTTAGCTAGAATAATTATTCGTGATAATTAAAATTTTATAGTCATTCTTACAAAATATGAATCCTAGTAATTTGTAATATATTTATGTTTTCTTCTTTCTTCAACTCATCTCAAATTTTTTTCTATGTTTTTTTACCCCTGAAAATTATGACACATGCTTCTTGAGGACTCCACTACTTGAGAACCGCATCACAGTAGTTTCAGTCACAACATGCAGAAACCCTGGATATCTGATATTAAATATCAATCCAGTACAACATCATTTAATTTCAATCAAACCCTTGTGTATGTTTTTTATGGTAATATAAATTTCTGTGGATTGTTGTTTTTGTAAATACCATATTATAACATGAATGGGGAGGTATGCCAGTTAGTTTTCCTGGGTTTTCTAGAAGAAGGTTGCATAAATATTCAAACTCTGCCTCATACAACACCCTCTACTTCACCATAGACCCATGTGGTGATTCCTTTTATATATGATGCACAGTGAACCTATATATTTTTTCAATATGAATAAAATTTCCTCACCCATGAAAGAAATTATAGTTTCCCTTTAAATGTTTTAGAAACTATTATAATATTTCAATCAACCAATCATTTCCAACAACCGATTCAAAACATGATTATTTATTTTCATCATATCCTCATCAAAAATTACACCATGAAACATCAAGTTATATATTTCTTAAAATTTAGTGGTACTCCAATAAAACATATTATAGATAATTAAATGACTATTACTTCTTGGGAACGCATTCAACATATCCAATCAAACTATAATAAAAGTTGTAAAAAACCAATATATAAAATTAGGGACAGATTAGTATCCCCCATTGTATTACATTGAAAATATCCCTTAATACATTGTATCATGATGGTATGCATATTTTTTCTCCTCTTAATCCCCCTTTTTTAGTCAAATATGTACATTGTTTTCACCATTCTTTCAAGGGGATCATTTACATCCATAAAGGAACTACATTTTCTCTTCTATACTCCCACCTTTTTAATGTAATTATTACACCATTTTTTTCCATAGAAATATTAAATAATTTTATGAATAAGGTAGATTATTACCCATTTAATTCTTATCTAAGTACTCCTCGAATGGGTACCAGCAACTTTTTTATTTCATTTCTCTACACACTCATACCATAATATTTCATTTTCAATCCCACATTAATATTCTAGGTGCATTACACTTTGAAATTTTTTTGAGTCAACTTTACCACATAACAATGAAATGTAAAAATTACTTTAAGGTTGTTAAGTTGGAACGTGGTGTAGGAAATAATATATTTTTTCAAAAATATCAATTTTATCAATATTAATATTTTTTTTGCAGAAACACAATATTCTTGAAAATTTATGATCTCCTACGAATTCTATAATCTCTACCAAACTATCCATAGATAATAAACACATTTTTTTGAGTCATACCACAAGTTGGAACTACCTATATCACATACTATAACATTTTGATGATATCTTCACCCAGAAAATTTCATCATAGAAAAGGTTAAGTATATTTCGAGTCCTCATTATAGAATATCCATATACTCCTTAATCCCTTAAGAATATGTATTGGGATTATTTTATTCAAGCATAGGAAACCAATTTTTTCACAATGAACGTTAATTATAGTAGGTTTTCTATATCCTAATGGAATTCATATTATATAAAACTAGAATTAAAAAATAATCATGTAAAATATAAATGATGATTCATCTCTAAGATAGTTTTCCACTTATCCTACAAGTGGTCAGATACCACTTGATAAACGGTTTGACTTGAATTTTTTTCACCACCAATAGTTTTATAACATTTTAATAACCAAATAAACTTTTCACATTTTCAAACTCATAACTATAATATCATATATGTTTTAACTTTATTATTTTTATAATATGTTTTTCTGCATTACAGTTTCTTTAATAAACGGAACTCTATGAATCATATAGTCATTTTAAGATTATACCAACATCAACAGATAATAGAAAACTTTTAATGGAATGGGATATGGGGACCTCAATCATTCATAAGTTGACGTGTATTTTTGGTATTTTTAGAAAAACCCTTTCCATCCTTCCTTTTCAGTAGTGTGCCTTTGCTTAAACCACTTCAATACACTCCCTTTCTTATGGTTCGATTAGAATTAATCACTAGAATTGGATCAAGATTCTTCACAATACCTAGAGAAGAACATTTATTAGGTTCTTCATGTTCACTATTCTAAGTAAATTAAATCTTATATAGTATTATTATTAATCATTAATAGGAACATTATCATTCTTCTTATTATTTTTGGACTTCTTCACAATAATATTTTTATTACAAGAATATTTAGTTTATATCTCACTATTTTAAATAAATTCAATTTATATATGTATCCAAGTAATGAACATGAAAGTTGTTTGCCTATAAAATTTACACCTTCTATAAAAATCACCATATGTCATATAGTTACTCCTTTTTTGATAACCTCTAATGAAATTTGAATTTTTCTTCATGGATTTCATATACTAATAAAAAATATTATTTTTCTCATGGATTGATCCATTATTTTATCTTATCCTTCCCCCTTTGGTATCGATTATCATGAATATATTACAATGGTTAATGATGTTGCCTTTTTACCATAATAGAAACATCTTCTCTTAGTTTGTGTTATACCCTTATCAATATTCTTATTAAATAAACTATTGTTATCCTATCTCTTTTCATTATAAAACACAATATACTTATTTCTGTTTATTATTTCCCTCTCATATTCTTGTGCCATTTTCCCTCAATATATTATAAGTTTTTCTATACTTATACATGTAATTACTCTCCATAATTATGAACACTTTCATGAGAATAATCACATAATCATTCATAACATATATATATATATATTCGCAGTGGAAATAGTTTTTATTTTCTATAATAATTTCTTCTATACAATATGATTGATATCTTATTCAAGTATTCTCCCCAAAATATTGAACTTATTTATTTTTCATATGTTGAAATATTATTGAAACATTATATGTATTTTTATCCAAGCTTCCAATAATACCAATAGTAGCTAATAGATCTCTTTCTATTTCTTATAAATATAATCTAGTTAGATTTAATTACTTCTTATTCTTGGATGGAATTGGAATTTTTTTTAAAAGAATTGGTGAGTTCTCCTTATTTGACATTCCATTATCCACCTTTTATAACGAGGTAGGATTCATTGAATATTTATCCACCCTTATTTTTATAGATATTTATATATTTTATTCATAGAATATCGAATACATTAGTACAAATAGATTTATCTGGATATTGGGTTACCATTTTCCAAGATCATGTATTATATTGATCAATATATGATGTGATATTTTTTTCATTTATATGAGTATTATTTAATAGAATACTATTTTCAGGAACATCCTTTACAAGTTTCACTTTTTGAATAAATTATGATGATTCTACTTTTGTGCTTTCCATATTTTCTAACGTCACCTCATTAAAATGATACTTCCATATTATAATCTTTTTTTGGTAATTATGTATTTTCTCTCTTTTATAACATTCAATATTAAACGTATTTATATGACCATAATGCCCATTATTTTAATTTAGAGTTCTATATCCATCTTTTTTATGTGTTTTTGTTCAAACTCTTTCTTAATATTTTTCATTTCCATAAATGTTATGAATCTATCTTCTACATCTTTTAGATTCTCTTTTAGTGTGTCCTGTAAATATATTAACTATACTTATTTCTCATTGAGATACACAAAGATCAATAATATAGTATCATTTAAGAAATTAATCTCTTTATTTAGAGATTAATCATTATTTTAAAACTCCTCATTTCTCATCATGAAAATTTTCACAATCTCTTCTTCAAAAGTGTTTGAAACATATTCATGTGACTCATCTCAATCACGGAAGCATCTATAATTTTTTAACAAAACAGTTTTCTTTTGTTGGATTCTAAAAATTCATTCTTTAAATCTGCAGACATCCTATTACTGAGACATAATCTTAATATTATTTCCTTCTATATAATAACTCATATTAATGATCACTTTTCCATGTTTTAGAAATTTCACATTCAATTACACAATCTTTGGAATTTTATAATAATCCTAAAATCTTATATAATAAATGAAAGTTTATCCTAGAGTTTCTTAAAATAGTCATAGTAGTATATAAACATTTCTAAAATCATAATGTCTCACTTTTTTTGAATATCTAATTCATTTAGAGTTCCTTTACGATCTTATTTGAGGTTAAAAACTCCATATTGTTCTATTTTCTCAAATAATTTTGGTACCATCCCCTCCTAAGAAGTGGATTATTAATTATTAGAATCACTTATCACGTCCTTTGATGAAGAATAACCCATGGAAAGAGATAAACAATATATGATCTCTTCAAACCCAACAGAAGGATGACAACCAAGTCACCAACATTTTTATCTTACAACACTAATTGTACATTAGGAAAGCCTAAGTGGTGGGTGTTTGGGTGGTGAGGGGGTTAAATCAGGGTGTGACTGAAATTAAACATTCATTTAACTCATCTGAATATCCTTTTGAAGATGATTCCAATGTGGCATCGATAAATATCTTATGACCATGTGTTTCTCTATTTTTAATGACCGATTAACATTACATACCTTTTTTATCAATACTAATCTATTTTCAATTAAGAGGAACATTAATTTATTTATGGGATTGATTTATTGACATCCTGATTAAATCACATATCCCAACTTCACAATACAATGTACGACACCCTTCCAACCTACATGGTAGACCTCTCATTATGTGTTGTCCCACAGACCTACTTATACTCTCCATGCATAGATGCTTTCTTATTCCATGATAGAATTTTTGGATGCCTATGAAAACATTTTTTATAACTATTATAATATGTGTATCCACCAAAAAAATCACACTCCCATTCAATACATACATTATTATTTGAAGCATTCTTTTATTCAAAATTCTAATATCTAACTTTGGGTCATATAATCCTTTAACCTTCTTAGTACACTAATAGCTATTCTTTTAGAGAAATAAAGGGCTACTAATTCTATGTAACTAATTCCACACTTCCAATCATACCTCACCAAATGATTTCAACAATTCCAACTTTAAATCATATTTTGAAACCCACATATTATTTAATGTCATCTTTTTTACTTTATACATAGAATATTCATAAAATAATCATGTCAATAATTTATCTTAATCCCCCAACTCATATTCTTCCATTATTCACTTTTATAATCATAAAATAATTCAATTATTTTTTGGTAATTGTTTCGTACTTGAAAACCCTTTAGATTTGAATATTTAATTTATTATGATCTTCTGTCTTGAAAGACTTTAAAAAATAGTTAGTTTGTATCATTAATAAATGAAAATTATGATATCATTAACTATTTTATATATCATGAAATTCTATTCATTTTTTTATAATATATACTTATCATGACCCATTCATTCCTTTAATTTACATTGAATTTAATTACCATTTAATCAAAGATAATTAAAACTTATCAAATATTTGTATAACATTTATTATTTTATTATCATCGCGGCACAATAACCATTCTCATAGTGATATCCTATGATATTAATATATTATATATATTATTATAATAATATTTTATTTCAAATACATAGCTCTTTATTCCATGTATATGTGAATATATGCACAAGTCACTTGTGGTGTCAATCTCTTCTCCCCAAGGATTAATCACCCTTTATTTTGTAAATTTATTTCACATAAACATTATTATTGAATCATAAAAGTAATAATTATCTTGATATTTAAATAATTCATGAAAAATCAATGTATTGTATAAATTAATGTCATCCTACTAATATCTCAATATATATTTAGAAAGAAATCTCAATTTATCAAATATATAATTTTTATATTTTTTTAAAGATTTCAAATATCATTTGAGTAATCTTATACATAATTTAAAATATTTAGGAAAATATATTGTTTCCTTTGAAAAAATACTCATTTCATAGAAGATATTTTGTTAGATATATAATATTTTTCTTATCACTATTACTCCTAAAACATTAAAATTTTTTCACAATGCATGATTTGTTGAGACTTTATGTTGCTTTATGAATTTTGAGTTAATATCCCATACCATTCTAGTTAGTTTGAAATTTAATATTATGCACCTTAAAAAAATTTATGCACAGTTTTATTTCTTAGGACTAATCTCTTATTAAACTAGATTGAGTATTATTTTCCCCAAATATTTGATTGATTATTATTACATGAAATAAATTTAATCACTTTCCTACAAATAAATTTAATTTTGTTATCATATTTTACTAATGACACAATATTCATTCCCAGAAGTCACTTATTCCTTGGATTCATTCATACATATCATCAAAATTATAGGCTTAATAATATATATATATAGTGTTTCAATGGGGTAAATAATACATTATAAGGAAATTTAAAATTTATTTCTATAGAACTTGTGTAAATTATATATTAACCCTACAGGTGAATTAGAATCAACCCTAGTTTTCTTAACACAATTTTGAAATTTTCAAAACACATAAAATTACATTTTAATGAAATGAAATCATTTTTAGTTCTCATAATAATAATTCCCAAGGTGAAAGACGATACATAAGATCAATATATTTATTTAGTTTAATTAATATTCCTCAACAATTCAATATATTTTCATGACTAATTAATCTCTATAATTTTGAATTAATTTAATCCAATATTTATAGATCCTATCTCTTATATGTTTTCAATTATCATCAAAATTCAATAGATATATCCAAATGATATAATAATCATCAATAATTTATTATTAAAAAGATGGATAACAGAATTTTCATTATCAGGTTCATTCAACATTTTCATTTGATTTTCGAAAAACTATGATATATCCAACAGAAACATCACCTATATTCCATGAAATAATTTAAATAGTGACAAAAATGAAACTAATTCAAACTCCATGGTCCATGTTGTGAAAGTATATTGAGCTAAATATTAAAAACATAACATATATTAACATTGTCCCTTGGTACTTCACTCAATCTTCATGTATTCCCATAGTCTCCAATAAAATGAAAATATATTAATTTTATTGAATAAAATAATTAATATAACAAATGTGATCAAAATTTATAATTAAATAACAATACTAAAGTGTAAATTTAGAATAAATAATAGAGGAATTATATTAAATTTTCTTTACAGCATGAAGATGGGGTCTTATACTAGATTAACAGTGGATGTGTGAAGAGGGTTATATAGATGAAGTAAATATGAGGTTTTATTCTCTTTAGAATTTATAAAGTTTAAATCTCCATATAATTATGAACTAGTACATGTAATTAAAAATATTTAAAAATGATGGTAATTTTTGAGAGAAAAAATAGATAAATTGATGTAACTATAGAATTTAATTTAGGTAAGTGTGAAATGAATATATCTATATAATACGTGTACTGATATAAATCTGGGGCTATGCAATAGTAATTTTTCAAATAATGTGGAAGAAAATTTGTTGAATGCTTTTTATAAACCTGTAGTCTAATGGTAAATGACAATAAAATGAATAAATAGTAGAAATACAAGATGAATAACATTTATTTACTATTTTTTTGTTCATTTATTGTTTAATGAGATGATAAATTCATCAAATATGTTTTAGGTGTGACTATTTTTCTTAAAAATTACACTAAGCCATTTAATACTATATATAGATTCTTTCTATTGAAAATATAGAATGTTTATTAGTGATAAAGGACTAGGAAAAAAATTAACTTATCATGATAGGTTAATAGTTGTATATGAAATGAATAGGGTGAAAAAATTAGTTCAGAGTTCATTGTGAAAGATAAAAAAATTGATCTTCATGGGATCATATTTCAATTTAATAAACTAGTGATCTGGCTATGAATATATTTGAAAAATGAATGTAGTTATTGTTAATGAGTATATTTTAATGTTTAATAATATAGAACCTATATTTTATACTTTTGGAAATTTATTTGATATCATTTCTTACCATATAAGAATAATAATGGATGATATGATTCTTTGTTAAAAATTATTTAATATTCTATAGGTTTTCCTATAAAAATGAATGATGGATATTAGATTTCATGACATTGAATTAATTGAAATTTTCTGAGGTTATTTTCTAATGAAAATATGACCCAAGTTTTATGGTTTAAATAGTGATATGTTATTTTTAAATTATATTCTAATAAAAATTATTTCTTCAATGTTTTATATGAGGAAATTTTTAGATATAATATTTCTATGATTTATAGGGATTTTTATAAGGTTACTAAATTTATTTTTTGATGAAATAATTATTTCTGCTTAATTTCAATAATTTATTGAAAATTAATATTTTTTATTATGAATATGTTACTTTGATTAATAGGAAGTTATAAGGATATTTATTTCCAAAAATAATATTATTTAAAGATGGAATTTCATTAATATAATATTTTAAATGATGCATTAAATAGATCATACTATATTAAAGAGATTTTTCACTCTGGATTATAATGATGAAGTATTAAAAATACTTTTATATGTCATTGATGATAGAGATTGAGAGAGAACTTGCTAATCCAAAAGAAATGAAAGATCAAGAGGATATTTAATTTTATTGAAATATACATTAGGTTATTTCAATGTACTTGGTTGGTGTCATTGGAACCTTATCACATTGATATGATCCTTCATTTGAGCCTACATCAACTAAATTAATAAGGTTGGTATTTTTTAAATTTTTTTCCTTAATTGTAAATAGGATGAATATTTTTATCATAATTGGGATATGATTATTATAATCTAGGGGTATCCTAAATCACTATATAGAAACATTAAATGATTATGGGGCAATAAAACCCCTTGTGTTATAATTAGTTTTGGATATTAGTAATGTAACTTGGATGAATATTTCAATGATCAAATTAAAGATGTTGTTAAGAAAATTAGGAGTAATGCATATACAAATATTGCATGGTACTGTTCATTTTTATTAGATGGAATACAATAGATGTCATTTTATCATAATATAAGAGTTATATTTATCTTATATTTATGGAGCATTGAATGAAAGTAAATTCGTAAAATTTATTCCACAAAAATTTACACCCCTCTTAGTTTGATTACACATTTTCATTGGGAATATAACCCTTTTTAATGAAAAAAATCGTAGTACAAGAACTTTTTAAATAAAAATCTATGAATCTTCCATAAAATTATTAATAAAATGATTTAAATTTTTATTGATCCCTATTACATAATATTTTATTGTTTAATAACTATATACGTTCATGAAATATTTCTATATGAATCCTGTATCCCAATCCATCAGGACTGCTAACCTCAGTCTATATAAATCATTAATTTTCAAAATCTTATTTTACACATGATTGGAAATTGATATCCCATGAATAATTTAACAAGAAAATATGTGTGATATACCTCACTCATCTTATAACATACATAGTCACATCAATTCCACAAAAGGTTTCCTATCATTCCAGAAGTATCTATATTTTGATATTTATTTTAAAACCCATGATGTATGGAATAAGAAAGAGTTTCTACATATGAAAATATCCTTTTAATGATTATTATCATCCAAATTATCCACTTCATTGGTTTTTTCACCAGGTTTCTTTTTAGAATGTCATTTCAATAATTTTTAAATATTTGCTTCTTGTTCGATAATAATATTAAAATTCATATTCCAGTTAATAAAATTACTGCTATAAGTCATTTATTGGTCAACAATTAAACTCAAAGGGATTTTATGGTCTATGTATAAAAATTATATACTAGAATAAATATATTCATTAGAATAATATTTAGAATTGTATTTATTAAATAATGTGTTTAATTTAACAAGTACCCACTAAATTAGTGGACCCATTTTTCATTATATCTATTATAAGGAAAATATATTTATTTCAATAAAATTATGTGTTTATTTTATTGATGATATATTGAAATAGATAATGATATCATTTATTAATTATATAGATTTTTTATATCTAATAGTAAAATAGATTTCTTTAATATATCTTAGGGTTAATATATCTCTATTACTTTGGTTACATAATAATCACAATTACTAAACCAAGTGTTGAAAAAATATCATGTTAGGTATACAAACTCAACCTTTATAGTTCTAATATTTTTATATCACTACAAATTATAATCCATGTAAACCAAATCCAATTTTTGTCACTTGTATTAAAATATATCAGTCTTGAATAGTGTTCACATTTAATAGAATCTTTCACTTAAAATTTTTGAGGGGTTTTATTTTATCACAACAAGATATTTTATATGAATCTTATTTAAATCTCATATTATACTTTCCTTATATGTATGAATGTTTTGAAATCATTGAATTTATATATTTTATTTTTATCAACCAAATTAACCTATTCCAATAACCGCAATGTGTTACTCTTCATAAAATCATTGACTCATGTTATAAATCCATAGTAAAATATAACAATTATTTTAAAAAATATATACATATGAATTTGATGAAAATTCTGTATAAAAATATCTCATTCAAGCATAACCCATAAGAAAATAAAATCACACTAAAGATAATGTGAGGTATGATACATAGAAAACCCCATATTTCATGGTAGGAGAATACTTCCTATGCTAGAGGAAGTATAAACCAATTTACCTTAATCTATATATTGATACAGTGGATTGATTTAATATCTAATATGATTTTACCTCTAAATAAGTATGAATAATTATTATATAATAATTTCATTGAAAATTTTACTGGATAACTAATAAACATACATGAACTAAATTAAATCCAATATTATAACATAGGTTGAAACTACTAAAATTAATGTTATAAATATTTTAATAGTAGTATAAATAAAAATGAATAATATTAACAATTAAAATATAAAAAAATTAATAATAATTGATATTATTTAAAATTTATGTATGATTCATAATGAAACATTCATAATATTATATTATGATAATTTATATTCCATAAAAATAGTAATATATATTTTCCATAAGATGAAAATAAAAATACTTTTCATTTATATCTAAATTATAAGAGTCTATATTTCATATTTACATGGCATAAATATACCATTTTTTATTATAATATATATTCTGTAAAACATAAATTGTACTCATTTTATATTAATATGATCATTTCAAATTAATAACATAATTAATTGACATTATATAAATATCCAATATTTTACATTTATTTAAAAATAGATCTTTTCCTCCATATTTTTTTTATTCTTTAATAAATCTCAAAATTAAGTCATTTAAATGAAAATATTATATAAATATATTTTAATTTTACACAAATCATAAATCAATTCTAAATTTAGATTATTTTAAAAATTATAAACACTTTATATATAATTTAAGAAAAATTTTAATGAAAAAATGTACATTAAATTTATAATTTTATATCATGAGAAATTTTAATATTGTAACTTAGTATTATAAAAATATTTATTAAATATTTTACAAATATTTAAAAAATTTACTGTGAATAATTTATAAATTTATATTTCTTATAACTTTTTAATTTTTTCCAAAAACATATATTCAAATTTTAATAATTATATAAATTTAATAAAATATATACTAATTTCATAAAATTATAAAAAATAACATTTTTAAACATTTAAATTACCTGTGATGAGAAAATACTCATGTCACAAGAGAGTTCGAAGAAGGCATGACCATTTTAGAGTGAATCCACTCAAAAAGGCCAAGAAATACACTTAAGGGTATGGATTGAAGAAAGTTACAAGCTCCTTGAACAGATGATTCTCGTGATGGTTTAGGAAGTGAGGTGGTTGGATGGTAACCTCGAAACATTTTATATCCGGCTCATAGAGATCCCTTTCCCAAATTTATAGAGCATTGAAGGTAACTTCCATGGAACATTACTAGGGTTCTTGGATCCCCATCCATTCATGAAGCTGAAATTGGATTTTGAAATCCCCCATATTTCAATAAAGTAGCGACCTCACTTCCTCTAGGCCTATAAATTCCACTCTAACCAACTTCTAAGGGGATGTGCCTTTTAAATTTCTATGAAAATATCTAAGCATTCAATTCTAAGAAAATCCATGAATGAAATAAGGGATAGACCTCAAAAGGTAGAAATAATCCACAACCACAACTTCCATGGGTTTTTGATAACCACAACCCATGGTGTAGATGCCTTCTGGGAAGGTTTGTATCCTTTGCATAAGAAGAAATCCCCTCTGGGATCTTGGGTTTTCGTGATACAACTCTCTTTTCTAAAACCAACCCCATTGGAACCATGATTTTACCCAGAGGCTGGGTCACCCTATTTCAAAAAGAATACTCTCTCATGAGATCCCTATCCTTTATGAAGCACTAATATTTCACAAAAAACCAACCTTTATGAAACACATCTCCCATTATTCTCCATGTTTCCTCCTTTAAGATAATTTTATTTCATGAAATTCATGTTCCTATGTCACCAATGAACGTCCAAAATTTTATTAGCTACACCCGGTACTCTTATGTGATCGGCACCAACCACTATTGTGTCCTCTAATACTGTTCTAATTGGGGAATGAACCATCATCATACCTAATACTCCAAAGCATAGGTAACCAAATGAATATTCATCCTACGTATAGGTACCCTAATTTTTGGACTCCAGATTTCTACTCCTCCATGATTGTGCCAACGACATGCCCGACCTTGAGGTGCAAGAAGGGTGGGAAAAGAATCCCTAATGGTGGAATCTTTAAGTGAAACTATTCACCTATCTTAGAGGGGATTCTTTATAACGAATCTATTCGCACATTGACATGCCCCCATGAGGTGTAATCCCAATCCATGTTGGAGAAACACGATATAAAACTACCAAGCTTCATGTCCTAGTCAAATTATTTTTAATGAAACAAAAATTTCCTCAATAGATGACATTACACTATATCCTTAACATTTATGAAAAATGAATTATTCACCATTTAAAATCATCATGATATTCCAACCATTATTTTGAAAAAGTGATCCTCTTAAATTGAGTAACATCCATGCATTATCCCCAAACTGTCCATTGTAGAGTGATCCTCTTGATTCAGGAAACCTCTATGTGTATTCCCTATAACATCCTTAATTTTCACTCCTTCCATGACATGAGTGTCCATGCTGCATGATTCAAATCTTCATGGAATGGCCCTGTCACAAAACCTTAAACTATGACATTGAACTATGTTTGGTTTGATCCATTTCTATGAAATATAATATGTAGGAGACCCTCCTAATGATAAATCACAACAACACTCAGTGTGAAATTATCCCCCTTAGGGGGAAACACTCTAATGTTCCAGTGTGATATTATCCCCCTTGGGGGGACATAATCCATCAAATCTATGTTTGAAATATTCCCTCCCGGGGAAAAAATCAACCTCCTATCTCTTCAATGTGTTAATCCTATTTCTCACATGTCACCACAAGAGATTAATCCTATGACTATCTCATAAAGATCTAAAATGGTGAACTCACATATCCGCACAATACACTAACCATGTATCCATCACCACAAGAAATTAAACTTCTATTCATGTCTACAAGACCAACCCCATGCAACAAATATGGGATGAAAAAGGTAAAAATCCTCAAAAGACTCAGCCCCATAACGCCAATTTCCCTAGGGATAACACCTGAGGCCTCAAGATCTACACATCAGATCACTCACAGATGAGACTACCTCAAATATGTAAGAAATTATAGGCTCCCTCCATCCTAATGTATATATATGGACCACATTCCCAAATATATTACTTCCCATGACTGAAGGATTCTAGTTGTTGAGATAGAAGTAGTGTAATTATCTGGTGTACACATCATGGAGACGAGGGGAATGATTTTCACAAACAAGAAGTAAATCAATGTGGGAGACCAAGAGTTGGTGAAATGATCCAAGGAGTATTACATGGAAGTAGGAACTGAAAAAACAGCTTCCAATTTTGATCAAGGAGAAGACATTGCCAATAAATTTGATGAAATCTCTTCTTCTTTAGAAAATAGGAATAAGGGTAAATAGATAGCGCACATCGATGCACTTGCCCATGTGAACGCATCAGGAATATAAATATTAAACCCAACATGAATCACATCTCCAAAACCATTTGGTAAAGTAGTATATGAGGAGTCGATGTATTCTCATGTCAACACATCCAGATATTTAGTGCCAGGTCGTACTATAAAATTGGTGGACTGAACATGAAACTCACCTGCAACTTGGGGATGTATACATTTGGAATTGAAAATCTGCAACATAGTCAGTGTTGATCCGTCCTCTATTTCAAGAATATTGTATTATGTTGCGCTATTGGGAATCACATTTAATTTACCAGTATTGATAGCTAAACACATATTACTCACATGATTGAAGCCACTATGAATCAATGACCTCATGAAAATAGGCATTCGGGAAAGGGGAATGTCAATGCGGAATTTCCACATGACTGCACATCGAATGTTTAATTCACTGTATGATTAGATGATGGTAACCTACAAATCATATCATCACATGATATCATCAAAAGGAGGTTGATCGATATCCTCATGTGATGGTATGAGTAGGAATAAGGAATTCTCATGAGGGATATGACCTGCTAAGTCCTCGAGGTATTAGTGACATTCAAATGCCACTACTCTTGATGGTCAAACAGGGGGAAACCACCACTAATCCAAAAGATATCCACTTCTCCATCCTCCCCAATGAGTACTATGATAACTCAATCCACTACACCGATGAGGTAGGGGATGTTCATTCCACTCCTGTAGTGACTATCCATCGAGAGTTATTGAGAAGGGATCACACCATGCCTTGTTAGAACTATCACTGACTGGTATTTCTAGAAAATGAATAGGTTATTTCATCCCTAGAACTCCATCCCCAATCCAAAACACCCAATGCTAACATAAGGGGTAGACCCCTAACATTTACCGATATGGGGAATCTTCTACTACTCATATCACCCTGACCACCCTCGACATATCCTAAGAGATCCCTAAAATAAATGAATGTGGATCCAAATTTTCCCACCATTGATAGAGACCCTAAAATCCTCTTAGGTAGGTTGGGTTGACTCCCCCAGTCACTGACACCACCATAATACATTATGGGCCACCACATGATGAGGAAAATCAATGAGGAGGTCATCCCTACACTACCATAGACCATCATAGAGGTCCTTCCCATGTTTCTACCAGTAAAAAAGGATTTACTCGATTCTCAATCAATATATACTATAGAATTCCTCAACATTATTATACCACTAGTCAACACAGAGGTCCTCCGCATGTCACCAAAAACCATGGTGGAGGTACTCCCCACTCTATCCATAACCGAAGTGAAGGTCCTCCGTGCTCCATCAACTACTAGTATAGAGGTCCCCAATATGATATCATAAACCAAAGGGGAGTTCCTCCCAATGATATTAAAAAATAGTGTAGAGGTCATCCCTTTGTGTAAGATATACACTGCTCTAAATAAATTTCCTTGGGTAGGAGGTTAATCACCCACCATTGGAGGGGGAACCTAGAAAGGATCATTTCAAAATTTACCTCAAATATTCCAATGAGAAAAATGAAACACTGGGGGACTATTCACCCCAGTAGTTAGAGTATAGGGAAGAAGCTTGGAAATTAAGGCTTCTGATGCAGAAAGATGAGGTCCACAAGATCCCCATATCCCTCTATAGGTACCTACAAGTGGCGGATTATTAGACCTCCTTACAAGGGATCACTATGCAACCATCTGTTACATCACCATTTTCCATCATTTCTACCTCCGCATAAGAAGATTGATAGTCTTATAGCTCTATTTTGACATCCTTATAAAATGGTGACCACTCAAGTGAGCTATAGTTTAACACTGCAACGATTTATCGAGATTCACTGTTGAACACCCTATCTAATATGGATATTATATTGAAGTTGGCATCACTTCAATGATAAATCCTTGTTTTAGTGAATATTTGTCCTATAAGATATCATGTATCACATAATATTATCTATAGCACATGTCTACAATAGTTACACCACCTTCACCTTTGACTATGACAATCGGGGCTTGTTAAAAAGAAGATATGGAACCTTCCTCTAAAAAGAGGGCTTATCAGAGGTTCTATCCTTGAAACAGCTATCAGTGGTGTTCTGGACACCTAAAATTCCAAAAATGATTCACCTCGAAATTACTTACAGAGGACCAGATATTATGTTTCTAATAGATCATCTAGGTGATGTTTCATTGCATATGAAACCATCAGTTCACCTACCCAGGGTACCTGGAGAACCTCAATGCTGTCAACTAGTAGTGTAATGGTTGCGATCATAGTGCACCAAATATCTCAGTGTCTTGAGTTTTGTGGTTACTACCATACACTACAAAAAAACCCTCTTAAGTCCCTCATTATACTGCGTGGGTAATGAAAGAGTCATATCAACACATTTAGATCAAAGGCTTGGGAAAAATTTCCACCCTCCACTTTATCCATATATTATTGTTGGAATATGACTAACTAAGAAGAAAATTCTACAGTGATTAAAATTATCATGTGGCCACTACCATAATAAATATGGAAATCATCAACCCACCAGAGGATACGAGGAAAAGGAATACATACCAATGTACGATGGGGATGATCTACCTCAAGGGTTGTAATAATACCAAGATGTCCTCCCGAATGGTGTTCTCACTCTCCATCAGAGATAGAAACTAGGCCTCAAGAGTCACCGAAGTGTGACATTAATAACCTACCCACTGGTATGTTGACTAAGATAGGGACATGTGAAACCCTATAATCCATACCAGGTTATATAAAATGTAGAGTTAGATCCCACAGTCACAACCTTGATATGAAAGTTTGTGGATCCCAAAAGGCTCATCATTGAGAAGATCCCAATACCCAAAATTACTTTTATGGCCCCCATATTTCCTAGTGTAATGTAGCTAATAGTTCTCATCTAGACACCACAGTTTAAACTTAGTGTCCCAACAAATCTAGTTAGGGAAAAAGATTGAAGATATGGAATGTGATTGAGGTATGAGTCACCAACACCACCTAAGTAACATGATTACACACCTATGGATTAGGGTTGGGATAATCCCAAAACCAATGATTATATCAATGACAGGGTGGATATAAAACCACACAATATTGATATGATAGTTTTTATCACAAATCACCTTGAAGATCTAAAAAGATGATAGGTGAAAATACTACTTTGATGGAATGTGGTACCCAGCATGGTTATATAATGTCTGAGAACCCCAAGAGTTTCTTAACCAAAACATCACCCCATATAATGAAAAGGTTGAACCTCTAAAGAATATTATTGATTCTATTCATGGTGACACCTAATGTAGGGAACAATATAATAGATATAGGATTCCAAGCTTCGATGCTTCGTTCAGACTCTGAAGGGCATGGATTAGTCTCATATAAACAATTACCCACAAGGTTGATTCTAGTATAGAGGATCCTTGAAAATAGTTCTTGTAGTAGTTCGGATCCTCTAATTCAATGAAAAGTCTCTCTCACCAATTCAAGTTGAAATAGAGGCCCAATGATTTATCCTTTGTTATTTTCACCTCATGTAAATGAATCATGTACTCAATCAATATGACACTTTCTAAGGAACATTTACTCATGATGTACATAGAGAATTTTATTATTTTGACAGTACACATCATCATCTCCATGAACTACCATAGTGTATTTTTTGAATTCTATGAAATGTATCATCATCTCGAACAATACATGTAGTAGAATAGATAATAGTTGTGCCCATTGGGCCTTTCATAACCCATATGGAGGCTTCTGAAAGTTGATACATCTTCCCCTATGCATGTATAGGTTCTCAAGCTGATACAGCTACTGGGCCATTTTCCAATTGGACATCATCAATTGAAACACTAACATGTGTAGGTTCACCCATCACAGGCTCATGAGACACATCCTTGGAAAGTAATTCTAATATAGTGAGAGAATGATGCTCCATCCCGTAGTCAGGGATAAACGTATTAGGGTGCCATCTCGATATATAAGAAACATGACCTATTCCTTCAGGGATTTGAAGGTGATAGAATATTTCATTTAGGAACTAGAGTCGGAAAGACTTATGTTTGATGATTGCAAGAGAACCCAGGAGGCCAGACTCACTAGAAACAGTTATTAACACCCATATCATAGGACCAAAATACACACAATAAATGAATAATTTGTGATAAAATATAGGCTATAAGACAAAGTGGATCATGTTTCAGTCAGGTTAGATGATGATCCAGCCTAGGTGAAACATGTATCTACCTAACCAAACAGTGACAGCTAAGGCTTTGGAGAGTGGAAATAGGTTCCTAGACGTGATATGTATAAGTATGGTGACTGTTTTTATAGAAATGATGTCTCCTGTGATAATGGTATTATACCAAATTTCTTGAGGAAAAAAGAATCTCCAATTTTGGTCTTTTATTCGCCGGCCAAAACATCCACAACTAAAAAGACATTAAATGTCTTGGAATAATGGACACCAAATGTGTAAGGGAAGTGTAATTCCATTTATAGTACTGAATATAACACCCCAAGCTTCCACGGTACGCGTCTCTTGGAATAATTCAATAGCGTGTGTTGTACGCAACTTCGACTTCTAAAACACCAAAACCAATCAAACCAGCCATTATGAATAGTAGTACCCACTTTTTGATTTTTTTTAATTTTATATTTCAAAAAAGAAATTAATTTTTGGATTCGGAGTATCGAAATTAGCTTAGGGTGAATATTTGGTATTTTTCTGAAAACTTTCAATTTTTTCTAAATAGTGAAAAACACAGGGTTATAGTTTAAAACGAAATGTTTATTTAAATAATTAGTAATTTTATTTAAATTTATTTTAGTTAAAAATAGATACATAATACCTATATAAGTTCAATGTAATTAATTGGAGTTATATTATAATAATTTTAGATATATTAAAATTTTATTGAACTTTTTACCATCTTTTACCCACCCTCTTGGAGTATTTAGAAATTTACATAACCATTAATTTTTTCCACTTCTGTGAGTTGAATTTCAAAAATCCGAGAGACATGGTTGATATCAGTATGTAAAATGTGGTTCAATAAGATGAAAATAATTTTTTGTGAATAATAGCTTTTTACTTTTATTTACCACGTTTAAAAGTAAATTGGGTAATTAAAGTTAAAGATAATATTATCATTACCCTAAAACATGTCATAATTCTATTGGATATGTTTAATTAGGAAAAAAACCTCAGTAATAAAATATGATCCTTTATGTCCATTTTAATTAAATTTTGACATTTATTATTATTTAATTCAAAGAATAGTTAAAAGTGTTAAATTCAATGTTTAATAATTAAACCATTTTTAATATAGTGTTACATATAAGATAAATTCGACTATAAATATCCATTAAAAAGATAAAAATATTTCCTACATAATGGTATTTTTTTTATATTTTTTTGACTTTAAATAATTAAATTTATTTATGACACAATGATGATGCAGTAATTACAGTATTAATGAAAAATTAAAATAATTGATTTTATAAATATCTAAATAAATGTAATTCGAGACTTTTAATGAATTAAAATAATTTTATAGGTTAATATGACATATTAGGGTTGGTTAGATGATTTTTTTTCGAATTAATAATGCTTTTATGAATTTAGAAAAAACAAAATACCAAATAGTTACAATATTGACATAAAAGAGTTTTTAAAACAAATATTATATTATTAATTGATATTCTATTCCTAAAAATCAATTGTTTTTCCAAAAGACTTATATAATAATATATGTATCAATAATTAACCACTTGTGGTTCTCTTGGAAGTATATAGTATGTTTATTAACCATATAATATAAAAATAGAAAGATACATGGTAAATGTCAAACTGTTTAACTAAGAGTTAAATAAAAAAGAAAAGGTTAATATAGTGACCCAAACCTGTATAAAACCTATTGGTTGAGAGGTTTTCAACCCATCCCCACCTCAAAATTTAAATAATATATTTTTAAGCCATTGGAAACCGGCAGTGATTTTATTATAAAACAACTTTTCTAGCTTTTCCTAAGGTGCCCCCTCGCACCTCTTATAAAAGGGCAATCCCCCTTCTCTACAATTAACACATTAAAAGCCATTGGTCTCGGACAAAACCTACACAAATAACCTCTCAACTATCCTCCATTTATCCTATAGGCCTTCCCATTGTCATAAATCCAATATATGGAGCCATTTTGATCAAATCAAAATGAAGAACCCGAAGAAGAGGTTAATATTTATCACCTATTTCAATTTCCTTTCTTCCTCCACTTACTATTTCATTGTTATTTCCATTCTAAAATAATAAATCCATTATCTTCTATATACTTTAATTTTATTATAAATATTGTACAACCATATTCATTATTCTATCCAACCTTTGAATTACATGTCACCGTACATGCGTACGTACGACTTACCATCTCCACATCGTGGTGTAATTGTTAATCAATTCATTATTATTTTGATGGGTATAATAATGATGTGTAATTGATATAAATGATAAAAATAGCATGATAATTATTCTATATATATGATATACCATCCAATTATATATTATTTTAATATCAAAATAATGATATTTTCTCTCGTGCGTACGTACGGATTACCGTCTCCACGAATTAGATGAGATTCATTCCCCATCGTATCCATTGAAGACTAATTTTTATTAGATGATTAAAAATAATGTTTAAATATTTAATATCATTCTTAATACCAATAAGATACATCCTATCTGTAACAAACATTACTTACATAACAAATCATATAAAGGAAAACAAATCAGTTAACACCAGAAAATGACGATAATACTAAGATATTATTAACCAAGGAATATTAAAAGATCATATATGATATCATATTAATATATATGATTCTTTATAATTTGATAACAATTATTTCACCAATATACATTATGTTAACCTAAACTCGACCAAGAAAAAGTACAAGGTAATTGTTAATTTCACAATCTCTTCATTATCAAAGGTTGTTTATATGTAATTATCTACGGGGACCTCTTGATCATCCACGTCCATGTTTCTTAAAAATGTATTTCAAAACATTATTTCTATTTTATAGACTATGGGTTAAAGTCATTTATTCCCTTGTTTGGATTTATATGATGTTTATAAAGGAATCTTTTCTTCATTTTCCAAACAAGGTACTTTTTGACCTTTTCTAAAAATTTAAGGTAAGAATGTTTTTTTAAACTTATATGGCATGTGCGGCTATTTTTGGCTATTATAACATTGTCAAAGATTCCCTTACATTATTATAGGAATATTTTCAAAATAAATTTTTTCTTAAATGATTTTAAAATAGAATGAGATATTTCTCTAAAAAAGGATTTGATTTCATCTATGTCAACATCCTTTGATGGATTTTAAGCTTATTTGACGTTGATTTATTATGATACGAAACATCCATATTTTATTGAACTTTTTTTGATATGTTTCACTGTGTATGTGTTATTTTTACACCATTCATGGTTTATGGATAATGTATTGACATTTAGTATGCTATTTTTAATACGAATGTTTATGTTATATTTAAACCTTTTCATATGAGGAATGCGTTGGGATTAGTAAGTGATGGGTGGAGCCCACTGTAGCTCCTCGATGCATCGGTAGGTCTAATGAGACAAAATAGTGTCTTGTAACTAGTCCTTGACAAAATATTATTTTTAGTCTTTGCATAAGGCCTTGAGTATGTGGTTATGAAAGTCTCGCATTATGAATTCCATCATTATGAAAGTTTCTATTGATATTGCATGTGATTATTCGACTAGTAGAATATCAATGGGATTTAGTAAATGAAATTATTTTGATTTATTTTTTCTATATTATGATGAAGTTTATATTGAGAAGACATTTGTTTTAGTTTTATACATTACCTTAAAAGTTTATGCTTATTTATTAGTGTTTCCGCTATATTGTTATCCTTACTAAACATTTGAGCTCACACCTTTTTATGTTTTATTTTTCATAGGATGAGAAGATGTATATTATGACTAACCTTAAGGGATATTCTATGGGATCTCAGTGTTTTCCATGGAAACAATCTTTTTTTAGTTTTCTATTTTATGATGTAATGTAAACCTTATGAATTAATCTTGTACTTTCAAGGCTACTAAACTAATCGGTCTTTCGAGACATGATCTTTGGTGATCATGACAATGATACGTAATAATGCACTGACTCTGGGAAACTAGGGTTGGGTAGTTATAGTTGGTATCCGAGGAAGTTTTTTACTGATATTGAAAACTAGATTTAGATAACCTCTGATTAGAGCACATAGACCTAAGATAGACTTTGAGGATCAATATAAAATAACTTCCTAGAATTTTGGTGTTGTAGATATTTTGTGTGTTTTCCATGAAATACATCCCTGTCTAGATACGACCAGGTGTAGGCAGCTCTGGCATAGATGTACCTTGGGGTAAATCTCGAAAACACCACTTTGAGCTAGACTTAAACGAGAACTGGTGCACGACAATGGGCCTTGCTACACTCTTGGTTACGACACTCCCGGGGGATATGATTAGGATAATTCTCAGTTTATTTACAAACAATTATGAATGGTTTATGAGTATATAACTTCTAAAAGAAAACATTTTTTTATGATCATGGATTATATCCATAAACTATTAAATTTATGTTAAGTGTTTTACAAGTTTGGAATTATATATTTCGATTCATAAACTAATCTAGTTTATGCCATTGTTTAGAAATGGCTCATGGTTGAAGGAATGGAAACCATATCAATGCTGACACTCCATGTAGGGATTTACCTCCTACTCAAGATAATTATAGTGGAGGTGGTGAAGAAACTGGTGCTGATCAACTAATCACCATACTGGGACAACTCACTTAGGTTTTGAATAATAACCTTACCTGTATGGAGCACCCTGATCCACAGCATGGAGGATCAATGTTAGATCACTTCATGAGGAAAACCCACTAAAATTAAATGGGGTTACAAATCCAATAATAGATGAGCAATGGATAAATTCCTTAAAGAAAATGTTCCCCGCCTTGTGGAGTAGTGAAAGGGAAAAGGTTGTCATCGTAGTTTACAGCCTCACTAGAGATGCTGATCAAAGGTGTTCATTGAATCAAAACAAAAAGGACGATGATGAATTTTAAAATATGGAACATAGGGATTTTAAATAATTTTTCCTAAAAAATACTTTCTTCATGACAATTGAGCATATATGAAATGAGAATTTCTGAGTCTAAGGCAAAAGGAGGAATAGAATGTCACAAAGTCTGAAGTTAACTTTACAAAGTTAGTGAGGCATGCTACATATTATATATGTAACCCAAGATGTAAAATTGATCATTTCTTTGATGGTTTAAAACCATTTCTCAATATAGAATTATTCTCAGAATCCTTCTCGTCATACAAAGATATTGTCTCATGTTCTATCAAGACAGAAAAAGAATTCTCTAAGTCTTAAAACCTTAAAGAAAAGCAAGAGAAGAAGAGATCTACTGAACACTATGGAAATGGAAATAAGTATAAAAAGGGAAAAGTTGAAAATCCATCCTGTAGAAAAGGCGGGAAGAAACACCCTAGTACATGCCTAAAGGGAATGTGAGTCTGTTATAAGTGTGATGAAAAAGGCCACCGAGCACGTGATTGCAAGGGAAAGAAAGCGGTTGTTGATGTTTAATGCTAAAATTGTAGAGGAACGGGGAATTATGCTAATGAATGTCCAAATCTTTAAGGGAACATACCTTAGAAAATTCCAAGGGATCAAGGCCAAGCTTATGATATCACTACTACTGAGGTTGAATCCCCAAAAGATATAGTGGCAGGTAATTTAATGGTTTCCTCAAGTTTAGAAAATTCTTTATTTGATTCTGGATCATCGCATTGTTTCATTTATTCCCAGTTTTCTAATAAAATTACATATTTCCAATTATATTTAAAAAGGGTGTTGTCAGTCAAAACTCCTAAGGGAAGTATCAATGCAACAATGATTTGTGAATCAGTCCTCATTATGGAATATAAATGTTCTTTACCTACAAATATAATCGTCCTACCCATGATTGAATTTGATATAATCTTTGGTATGGATTTGATTTTGGACCATGATGCAAAAAAAATTTGTAAGAAGAAGGAGGTTACAATATTTGATGATGATAAGGAGTACCTTATATTTAGAGCAAAAATGACACCACTTAATTCTTATCTAGATCCACCCTTTGTAGGTCAACTAAATTCAATTATTGGGGAGGAATAGAATGAAATAACTATGGGTGAGGAAAGGAATGTTCAAATTTGGGATATACCTATTTTGCATGAAGATGTTGTTGTGTTTCTAGAGGATTTAACTGGACATACTCCAGAATGAGAAATTGAGTAGTCCATTGATTTAATTTCTAGTTCAAGGCCTATATCAAAGACCACTTATAGAATGGACACTGTGGAATTAGTGTAACTAAAGAAACAACTATAGGAATTGAGTAAAAAGGGATTCATTCTACCTAGTGTTTCTCCATGGGGAGCCCTTGTCCTTTTTGTTAAGAAGAAAGATGGATATATGATGTTGTGCATTTATTACAGAGAGATCAATACTATAACAATAAAGAACAAGTATCCCCTACCTCTTATTAATGAGTTATTTGACCCACTTCACAGAGATCAATACTTTTCAATGATTGACCATCAATCTGGATATCATCAGTTGTGTGTAAATAAGGAAGATATTCCGAAAATAGCATTTCGAACCAGGTACAGGCATTATGAGTTTACAGTAATGCCTTTTGGATTGAATAATGCACCCTCTATCTTCATTGATTTAATGAATAGAGTTTTCAAGGAATATCTTGATAAATTTATAGTGGTATTTATTGATGATGACTTGGTATACTTCAAAACCTACGAAGATCATGAAAATCAATTGTGCATTATCCTGAAGACTCATAGAAGACACAAATTATATATGAAGTCTAATAAGTGTGAATTATGGCTTTAGTAGATTTCTTTTGTTGGCAATATTATCTCTAAGGATGGAATCTCTATTGATCCTTATAAGACCAAGGAAATCCAAGAATGGCTAGTACTGATGAGTATAACTGAGGTACATAGTTTTGTTGGTTTAGCGGGTTATTATCGACATTTCGTCCAGACTTTTACTAGGATGGCTAACCCATTAAAAAATCTCACACAAAAATGTGTTAAATTTGTTTGGGAAAAAGAGTGTGAATAATGTTTTGAATAACTGATGATAAGATTAGTCAATGCTCTTATATTGAATCCACCATCGAGTAATGATAGGTTTGTTTTTTATAGTGATGCTTCAAAGAAAGGACTTGGTTGTGTCCTTATGCAGAATGATAGGGTTATTCCCTATGAATCACGATAGCTATAAATTCATGAGAAAAACTTTTCTACTCATGATCATGAGTTAGTAGCTATAATATCTACTTTGAAGATATGGAGACATTATCTCTATGGTGAAAAATTTGGGATATATACCAATCACAAGAGTTTGAAGTATATTTTCTCACAGAAAGAACTCAACATGCGGCAAAGATGATGGCTTGAACTACTCAAAGATTATGAATTCACCATACACTACCACCCGGGGATTGAAAATAAGGTGGCAAATGCTTTGAGCAGAAATGATAATGGAGTTTTGAACAAGATGAGAGTTGAAAAGGATCCTATATACATGGATCAAGTAAATATGGATATGGGAATCACCACGGATGGTGAAACATCAATACTTTTTCAAATGTTTTCCAAACCATCAGTACTAGAAAGGATAAAATGTTCTCTGGTTGATGATGAGGAGTCCCCAAAGAATATTAATGCAGTGAATGATGGGAGATTAAGTGACTTCGTATATGAATATGGAATTTTGAAATTTGGGAATAGACTTGGTGTTACTGATATACCTGATATAAAAAGGGAATTGTTGGATGATGCTAATAGTTCCAATTTCTCTTTACACCCTGGGAGCACCAAAATGTATACAGATTTGAAGGAACATTTTTTGTGGGACAACATGAAGAGGGAGATTGATGATTTTGTGTCGAGATGTATTGTTTGTCAAAAAGTGAAAGCTGGAAGGCAACAACCTGTAGGAGTCTTGGAACGTCTTCTCATACCTGAGTGGAAATGAGATAATATTATGATAGACTTTGTCATGGGACTTCCAAATACTCCTAGAAGGAACGATGCAATATGGGTCATTGTTGATCGTCTTAACAAGTCACCACATTTTCTTGTTATAAGAGAAGATTTAACACTTGAACGCCTTGCAATACTATATATTAAGGATGTTGTGAGACTTCATGGAGTACCCCTATCAAATTTTTATGATCGTGATCCATATTTTACATCAATATTATGGAAATGTCTTCAGATATACCTGGATATTGAACTTCGTTTGAGCACTAACAACCACCCCTAAACTAATGCACAATCAGAACGGACTATTAAAACATTAGAACACATGTTACGATCATGCTAAATTGACTTTCAAGGTATTTGGGATCATTATTTACCTTTAGTATAATTTTCCTATAACAATAGCTTCCATTCAGGTATTTAGATGGCACCATATGAAGTGTTATACAGAAAAAGGTGTCGCATACCAACCTTTTGGGATGATGATGGTTAAAGAAAACTCGTAGGCCCAGAACTTGTGGACGAAATTATGTAAATGGTGCAGGTAATCCAAAACCACATAAAATAAGCTCAAAATAGGCAGAAGAGCTATGAAAAAAACTGAAGGTAGAATTTGGAATTTCAGGTAGGAGATCATGTTTTATTGAAGGTATCTCCATGGAAGGGTGTTATACGTGTCTGTAAGAAGGGGAAATTAAGTCTTAGGTACATAAGAACTTTCGAAATTCTAGAATTAATTGGGGTTGTAGATTACCATTTGGAAATGCCTCCAAGTCCTTCCAAAGTTCACAATGTATTCCATATATCACTGTTGAGAGAATACAAGCCTGACCCATCACATGTACTCAACTACGAGGAATTAGAAATTGAACCCGATTTGTCTTATTGCGAAGAGTCTATCAAGGTTCTTGATACATGAGAATAAGTGCTAAGAAACCGGCCGACTCGTCTAGTAAAAGTTTTATGGAAAACCCATACGATAGAAGAGGCAATGTGGGAACACGAGGAACATATGCTGAAGAAACACTAGAGTGTCCTTTTGTAGTAATATTGTAGAAATTTTGAGGATGAAATTATTTGAAGTTGGGGAGAATGTTACACCACAAGCTTCCATGACACACTACTCACTGAATAATACAATAGAGTTTGTGGTACACAACTTTGAGTCCTAACACACCACAACCAATCAAACTAGCCATTATGAATAGTAATACCCAATTTTTGAAATTTTAGAATTTTTATCTCTCAAAAATCACTTCATTTTTGGATTCAATGATTCGAAATTATCTTAGGTAGAATTTTTAGTATTTTTTATGAAAAATTTCAATTTTTTATGAATAGTGAGAAACACTGAGTTATAGTTTAAAATTGAATTTTAATTTATATAGTTATTTATTTTATTTAAATTTGTTTTAGGTAAAAATAGATACATAATACCTGTATAATTACAATGTAATTCATTGTAGTTAGTTTACAATAATTTTAAATATATAAAAATTTTATTGAACTATTTATCGTCTTTTACCCACCTCCAAAGAGCATTTGAAAATTTACATAAAACATAATTTTATCACTTATTTGAGTTGAATTTCGAAAATCCGAGAGACACTATTGATATTAGTATGTAAAATGTACTTCATTAATATAAAAATAATTTTTGGTGAATAGTAACTTTTTTACTTTTATTTACCACTGTTAAAAGTAAATAGGGTAATTAAGGGTACAAATGATATTATTATTACCCTAACACATGTCCTAAATCTGTTTTATAAGTGTAATTCGACCAAAAACAACCTTAGGAATAAAATATGATCCTTTAGGTCCACACGGATTAGATTTGGACAATTATTATTATTTAATTAATAGAAGAGTTAAAAGAGTTAAATTCTATGTTTAATAACTAACCCATTTTTAATATAGGGTTACATGTAAGATAAATTCGACTATAAATATTAATTATATTTCTAAAACGATTTCCTACATAATTGTACTTTATTTATATTTTTAGACATTATATAATTAAATTTATTTATGACAAAATGATGATGTAGTATTTACTGTATTAATGAATGATTAAAATAATTGATATTATAAATGTGAAAATAATTTTAATTTGAGACTTTTTATGAATTAAACTAATTTTCAAGATTAATATGACATATTAGGGTTGGTTATATGAATTATTTCTATGTAATAATGCTGTTATGAATTTAGAAAAATCAAAATACCAAATAGTGTAAAAATTGACTTAAAAGAGTTTTTAAGACAACTATTATATTATTAATTGATTTTCTATTCCTAGAAATCTAAGGTTTAGAAAAAAGACTTATATAATGATAGGTTTATAATTAATTAACTACATGGGGTTCTCTTAGAAGTATATAGTATTTTTATTAATAATATAATAGAAAAATACAAAGAGACATGGTAAATGTCAAACTATTTAACTAAGAGTTAAATATAAATGATAAGGTTAATATAGTTACACAAACTAGTCTAAAACCTATAGGTTGAGTTTTTTTCGACCCATACTCACCTTTGCCTTTATATAATTCATTTGGGGCCATTAGAAACTGAAAATTATTATATTAAATTATAATATTTCTATCTTTTACTAAGGTTCCCCACACCCCTCTTATAAAAAGACACTCCCACTTCTCTCTAATTCACCCCATCAAAGCCATTAGGCTTAGCAAAAACCTATGCCAGAACCCTCTCAACTATCCTCCCATCATCATAGAGGACCTATTTTACTCAAAATCCAACCTCGGGATCCCTTTTGATCAAATCAAAAGGAAGAACCTGAAGAAGAGGTAAATATCTCATCACCTCTTTCATGTTCCATTCTTCTTCCACTTCCTATTTCTTTGTTGTTTCCATTCTAAAATAATACCTATATTATCCTATACATAGTGTTAGGTTATTATAAATATGATACAACCATATTCATTATTCTATCCATCATTTGAATGACATGTCACCATACATGCATACGTACGACTTACCGTCTCCACGTCATGGTGTAATTTTTATTCAATACATTATTATTTGGATGGGTATAATAATGATGTGTAATTTATTTAAATGATAAATATAAAATGAATGTGATTTTTTATATATGTTATACCATCCAATTATATAGTATTTTAATATCAAAAGAAAGATATTTACCCTCGTGCGTACGTACGGATTACCATCTCCACAAACACGATGATATTCATTCCCCATCCTATCCATTCAAGAGTAATTTTAATTAGATGATTAAAACTAATTTTTAAATACTTAATTTAATTCTGAATATGAATAATATACATCCTATATATAACAACCCATATTAAGAAAAATGAATCAGTTAACACCCGAAACGACGATAATACTAAGATATTATTAAGAAAGTATTGATAAAAGATCAAATACGATGGAAAATTAATGTATATGATTCTTTTATAATTAAATAACAATTATTTCACCATTATATTAGAGTTCAAGCTACCCTTGACCAAGGAAATGTAGAGGGTAAGGTTTAATTTTACAATCTATTCATTTTGCGAGGTTGTTTATATGTAATTATCTACTGGGACCTCTTTATCATCCCCATACATCTTTCATAAAAATGTATTAAAAAAAATTCTTAATATTTAATAGACTACGGGTTAAATTAATTTATACCCTTGTTTGTCTTCTATAAAGTGTTTATAAAGGAATCTTTCCCTCATTTTCCAAATAAGGTACTTTTAGACATTTTTGAAAAATTTAAGGTAAGAATGTTTTTTAAACATATAAAACGGTTGTGACTATTTTCCACCATTATAACATTGTCGAACCATCCCTTAAATGTTTATAAGAATATTTTCAAAATAAATTTTTTTTCAATGATTTCAAAATAGAAAGAGATATTTCTCTAAAAATTGTTTTTATTTCATCTATGTCAACATCCATTGATGGATTTTAAGTTTATTTGAACTTGATTTATTACGATACAAAACATCGATATTGTGTTGAAGGTTTTGTGATATGTTTGACTATGGATGTGTTATTTCTACACCATTCAATGTTTATGGACAATGTATTGGCATTTCATATGCAAGTTTTAATACGAATGTTTATATTATATTTAAACCTTTTCGTATGAAGACTGCATTAGACTTAGTAAGTGACGGGTGGAGACCACTATAGCTTCTCAATGCATCGGTAGGTCTCATGAGACAAACTAGTGTCTTGGTAGAAGCCCTTGAGAAAGTTTTATTTGTAGTCTTGGAACAAGGCCTTGATTATGTGGTTATGATATTCTGGCATTATGCATTCCATATTTATGAAAGTGGCTATTGATATTTCATGTGATTATTCGACTAGTAGAATATCTATGTGAGTAAGTAATTTTCCATTTTTTGATTTATATTTTCCATATTATGATGAATTATATGTTTAAAAGGGATTTGTTTTAGTTTTTTAAATTTCCGTAAAGGTTTATTCTTATTTATGAAAGATTCAACTATATAGTTATCCTTACTGAACATTTGAGCTCACCCCTTTCTATGTTTTATTGTTCCCAGGATGCGAAGAAATATATTATGACTGACCTATTGGGATAGTCTATGGGATCTCAGTGTTTTCCATGGAAACAATTTCGTTGTAGTTTTCCATTTTATGATGTAATGTAAACCTTATTAATGTATCTAGTACATCCAAGGCTACTAAACTAATCAGTCTTTTTATACTTGATCTTTTGTTATCATGCCAATGATACGTAATAATGCACCGACTTTGGGTAACTAGGTTTGGGGCATTAAACTGAATCCATCTCACAGTCTTGGAGAATTCATGACTCTTGAGTTAGGAGATGTTACCAGGGCCCATCTGGATTTGTACTATTCTTCTGATGATGAGTAAGAAATTGCCTCTATGAATTCCAACAATCTAGTATAATGATTCATTATGGTCAATAGTGAGGAACAACATGTGAACACTCTGTGTTCCTCTAGCTGAACAAATTGAATGAGTGGAAGAGGATACCTGATCCATCATATTTCTAAGGCCACTGTACCAAACATTTTTTTCATGTTAATGAAACTAGGAAGCATGCCTCATGTAAATAACAACAAACACAACCTATCAGTCTAAATTTTAAAGAAAACCATTGCCGAAACTGTGTTAGTTGACCATTATCCTAATTACTAAACAAATTTTGATCAGCCATCTCTATCCAGGGCCTAATCCCAATGACTGACCATCATTATGAAGTTGTTCAAAGAAGGAAAATGTGTTAGAAATAGATCATTTTCAGTACTAGTTAGTCCAATATTGTATGTCCACGGACATACTCTTGACCCCATTCAATGAACGACCCGACAAGGGAAACAATATAGCCCTATAATTGTAATATAATGTGCTAAGGCACCTCAAAGGTTTACCCATGAGGCTCTACGTCGTTGATGATCTCATCTTTTCAAATGAAATTCACGAGTCCCTTGGCGAAGCATTGAAAATCCAAATATAATTTGACGTCGAGGTAGGAAATATTGAGGCCATAAATATGGAAGAGGGAGTGAAAGATGATTATTGAGCCATCATCACATTTTTATAGAATTAAGGGGGTGTCATCCTATAGAGGAATATAGGATTAATTTACATCACATGAAAATTAAAAAGCATAGAGATCCTCTTCTACCTAGTGTATTCATGGTTTGGGATAAACCTCAGTAAAGCCCAAACACTCTAGAAACTTGGATCGACAGAATCATTTCAGATTCCTTCCAATCTGAAAATTCATGGGTATGAAAAGAGTGAGTAGAAATTAAATGGAATGGGTTTTTAAGACCTAATTCAATGTTCTGATACCAATAAACAAATTTAATGTTGTCTCATTGGATAATACCTACAATGAACTATTTGGAATACATTGGGTTCATTTTATTGTAGTGATCCCCATAACACTAATGCATGTCTTACCACGTTAATGGATGAGTAGGTTTAATACAGGGTGATGAGAACCCATTGAATCTGATGAGGCCCATTATTTGGATGTTGGGTACTATAAAAGAGAGAGAAATATGGTTCAAGCCAATGAGGATGAGTGCATTAATTACCCAATCAATTGGATGACCAATGCATTAGATTCTTGGGTTGGATTGAATTCTTGATTCACATTACTGATTGATCAATTAGATCCCACAATTCCAAACATGGGTGGTTGTTTCCTTGTATATAAGAAAAAGGTTTTGGTTCCCAATGAAAAAAGAGTTATCACAGATTATCTAATTCTCCAACACAAGATAGGATCAGAAAATATTGAAGACCATAATCATGTGATGTATAGAAAAGTGCACCCCATTTCTACAGATCCGTAACATTACCAAATCCTTTTAAAATTAGGGTTAACATAACATAAGGAAACTCTTCACCATTACTTTTACATGAATAGTGTAGAGAAACGAAGCTTATCGTACATGAACATTTCATTACTTTTGCGGAATACTTAGTACATGACAAAAAACACACACACAAGGATCGTAATAGTTTAGTGTCTTTGGAAACTCAGAACGTAATCTTCTAATCGTGGTGAAAGATCTCCAATATCTCCCATAAAGATCTTCCCTTTTTTTTTACCTAAAACCGTTCTTTATATTCTGGGGAAAAGAAATCATAAAAGGGTGAGCTCAAATGCTCAGTAAGGGTAAGAAAAAGAAAAAAAAATCAATCACATCATATTCATAAGAAAATAACTTTTGGAAATCTTAACCTGCAAAAGAGAGCATAATTTCATATCATGGGATAAATCATAGTAGTGAAATGAAATCCCAATAAGCATAACTTAAAACATGAAACTTTGTGGCATACACACATAATCATAGAAAATCATTTCTTGTTAGTCATGACTCATTTCCAAGACTATCTTAGTGGAAAAAGTCCATTTCTGAACCGAGTTACCCTCGTTTCAGTCCTGCTTCACTAAACCGGTATAACCTACCGTTCCAGCCATGTCTATCTCATGAGATATAAAATCTTTACCCAATGCATTGGAGGGAGATATAGGTCTCACCCATCTCATAATGATACCATTCTTATGTGTGCCACAAAATCATAAATCATACATCATTGCATAACCCATGTAATAAAAATGGGAATCTTAAACATCATGACATCATAAAACAATTCATACAAGATAATGGAATTCATAAAAATAATTCCATCACAACATGATCAAATCAATGTAATAATAGGGATTAAAACAGAACCCTTTATTATCTTAGATGGAAAATAATTTTGATAAAACACTTGAACTCCATTCTTGAGGAAAATATCCTTTCTTCTTCAAAAACATTTTTCCTTTCATAACATGTCATACGACGTTAAAATAAAAGAAGTTTATTAAAAAGAAACTTGAAAACTTGTAAAGGAAGCTTCTTGGAAATAATGTTTTAAAAATCCATTCATGCCGTATAAAAAACATTCTTCTTGTACTTTTGTCGGAAAAGTCAAAAAAGTACCTCGTACGAAAAACGACAAAAGATTCCTTTCATATCCTTTAATAAATAATCAATGAAGGGTAAAATTGAATATAAACTATTGTATAAGGATATAAATATTACTTATTGAGGAAACATGGATTTGGATGATAAAATACACCCCAGTAAATTCCAAAGTATAAACAATCTCGGATAAAAATGAGATTGTGATATTTCCCTTACCTTAGGTCCGACTTGCTTTGTAAGTGTCCTAAACTCCTCTATAATGATTTAAATCATGTTATTAACTTATTCCAGAATCATATTAATTGTTATTATATCATATATGGTCCACTTATGACTTTATATTTCCCGTTCTTTTGTAAATTCATGTTAATGTAGCATTTTGGGTAAAATCGTCTCATTTGTCGTTCGTGTTTTTAACTTGTAATTATTCATATGATTACTCAGATCATGATTACTTAATTCAATAATATAAAAGATGATATATATATATTTACTCACAATATACATATATAATAAATCAGTAAATGGAAAGAAATACACCGTTCATGGAGACGGTAGTCCGTACGTACGCATGAACGCTGTTTTCGTTTCCTTATTGAATTGAATGGAATTAAGTAGATGACATACATATAAATATAAATAATTCCAGTATCATTATTAGGTCATATATTTCATTAGTACTTATTATATATACTTTATAATCATTCATGAATGGTTAATCATTGAGAATGAATCTCATCGCGTCGTGGAGACGGTAGTCCGTATGTACGCACGAGCGATGATATCGTTCCCATTGTCGTGGAATTGTGTTGAAGTGTATATATACTATTTCAGTATCAATATAAATTTATAATAATCATATATAGTTACTCATTACACCTTTATACCCATCCAATTAAGGTGGTGGCGGAAAATAGATTACACCACGGTGTGGAGATAGTATTCCGTACGTACGCACGCGCGGTGATTTCATTTTTTCCGTAGGATGGATAGAAGGTTAATTAGAGTTGTTTCATATTTATAATAACATATCAGTATGTATGTAATACAGATGTTATTACTTTATCATGAAACAACTAAAGAAGAAGAAGTTTAAGAAGAAAGAAATTGAAAAGATCGGTAATGGATATTACCTGTTCTTTCAAACGCCTCTTTGAATCCTCCACTTAGGGAACTAATATTGGTCTTTGAAGAAGACATGGACCTCTAGGATTATTCTAGGGAAGTGTAGAAGGTATTTTGGTAGGGGTTGTCCGAGCTTGAGTGCTCAAATTGGTGTGAGGAGGAGGGGGAGGAGGTGCCCTTTTATAAGGGAGGAGAGGGGCACCTTAGGAATATCTCAAAATATTATTTTATATTAAAGTCAAAATAGGTTTATAATGGTTCCAAAGGGTCCTATTTCGAAGCTAAAGTGGGGATGGGTCGAAACACTATCAACCAATAGGATTTAGACAAGTTTAGGGTATTATTTTAACCTTATCAATTAGATTTAACTCTAAGTTAAATAATTTAACTTTTACCGTGTCTTTTTGTTTTCTTTCACTATATGGTTAGTACACTTACTATAACATGCCAAACGAACCCCAAATTGTTTATTATTAATATATATATCCTTATCTAAGTCATTTGTCCGAACCTTAGATTTTTAGGAATAAAATAACAATTAGTAATATAATATTTGATTTAAAATCTATTTTGTGTCAATTTTGAAAATATTGTATATATGATTTTTGTGAAAGTCATAACAGAATTATATGTTCGAACCAAGTTTATTAAATCAACACTAATATATCATAGTAACCTAGAAAATTAGTGTAATTCATAAAAAGTCTCAAATTACATTTATTTGGTTGTTTATAACAGCAATTATGTCAATATTTCATTAATAAGATAATTACTGCATCATCATTGTGTCATAAATAAATTAAATTATTTAATGTCTAAAAATTACAAATAAAATACCATTATGCAGGAAATATTTTTAGCTTTCTAATTAATATTTATAGTCGAATTTATCTTATGTATAACCCCATATTAAAAATGATTTACTTATTAAACGTTGATTTTATCTATTTTAACCCTTCTTTAAATAAATTAATAATAAATGTCCTAATCTAACCCAAGTGGGCATAAATGGTCATATTTTATTCCTAAGTTTGTTTTTGGTCGAATTAAACTTATCCAATAGAATTAGGACATGTGTTAGGGTAATAGTAATATCATATTTACCCCTATTTACTATTAACCGCGGTAAAAAAAGTAAAAAGTTACTATTCACCAAAAAATTTATTTTTATCTCATTGAACCACATTTTACTTACTGATATCATCCGTGTCTGTAGGATTTTCGAAATTCCATTTACAGAAGCGGTAAAATTATGTTTTATGAAAAATTCAGTTTTTTTAACTACCACTTAGTAGTTTCACTATTCATCAAAAATTGATGTTTTTCCGAACAATGCCAAAATTTCATCCTAAGCTATATTTCATATTCCGAATTCAAAAATGAAGTCTATTTTACCAAATTCATAACATAGAAGTTTCATTAATGAATTTTATAATTAAATCCCGCTGTTAAAACAAATAGCGTGTTTTTAAGAAACAATATCTATCAAAAGATTGACACTTGTTTATGTCTGGTTTAAATGTGAAATTACATCCAATGACCAACATTGTATTAAATTGTAAAAATATATTCTAAATATACTTTAAAACCACTCAAATTAATAATTTATCACTATTAATTATTTCTATTGAAAAAGTTGTTTTTAACTAAAATTTAGTAATTTTCACTATTCATCAAAATATGAAAGTTATCCGAAAATTACCAAAATTTCACCCTAAGCTAATTTCGATATTATGAATCCAAAAATGAATTCCATTTTGAAAAATAAAATTTTCAAAATTTCAAAAAGTGGTTATTACTATTCATAACGGCTAGTTTTAATAATATTTTAATAGCATATCGTTGTTTAGTGAAACTCGTTATTCCATACTATACACGCTATCTAGGAAGGTCGCGATTGCGTGTAATGCAAGGAAAGTCAAGGATGCGTGTTGTGCAAGATTTTTTTGGTGTAGCGTACAACACAAGACATTAGTGAAATTAAAAGGAATATTTTTCATAAAATCTTGGGCTGTTACATTCTACCCCCCTTAAAATGAATTTCGCCCTCGAAATTCGTCGGGGTTATAAATGGTTTACTATTCGAAAGTTTTTTTTAATAGAAACCCACATCGTAAAAAGGATTACCAAAACCAATCATTAAAAACAAAAGTATGAAACTTAACGGTTACCCAAATAAACTAATCACTAGGTTTCCACATAGGTGAAAATATGGATATGGAAGAGAAGTCTAACCATCATGTTCTGATGGGGAGTGGTAGAGAACATGGCTATGGAAAAGCCAGCAATCACAAATCCAAAAATTTGTGACGATCTAAGGTACCATCTGATTCATCAGATATAAGATCACTAGGACAACATTTTTGGTTTTCAAGATCGTTTCCCTAAAGTTGAAGAATTTGAATTAGAATAAATAATTACTTTTTTTTGGTACAATCTCAATGTTGTTCGTGCCTTGAACAATTTCCATTTCATCTCATAAATAAATGAAGTTGAATTTGTTATTCGTGAAGTGTTAGCAGATCATGTGATAGAATGACGGGTCATTCCATCTGTCTCAAACAAAAGGTTAGCAAAAATTATATACATAAGTCGATCTATACTGAGATTAATCATATATGGTTCTTAAAATGGACTTATACATCATATATCATACAGCTTAATATAATAAAACTAGTTTCTACTAAACAGGGACTTCCTGTAGGCCAGTGGTAGGCGATAAAGGCCAGTCGCACTTCGGTTGTTGGTTCGATTTCCACAGCCTTGTCCGACGTGATGGGTTGTCGCCCGTCCTACAGGTTTTCCTTTTTCTAAAACTATATTACTATAACATCCCATCAATAATATCGAAAAAAAAATTCAATCCTTAAACAATACTAACTTATGTCCAACATAATCCATTCCAATCTTTAGGCTTATCCATAATACTGCTGTCCACTCTCATAACATAGTGAAAACGATTTCCAGAGATTTAATACCATCGTCGATCCCCATATATCATAAGATATGTTTTGCTGGTCCCATTCCAAACATTCAAAGTCCTTAATCATGTATTCTCTTGAATACCTTAGTGAAAACATGAATGCAGTTAAAATTTAACACCTTCCACATACCAAAATCCTCAAAATTTTATATACTGAAACCATGATATCACTTAGGCCTTATATCAATCATGAGCTCATGAATACTGTTAAACATTTCATTTTCTCGTTTTCCCTTCATTATGCGCATATCATCTTATTTCCAAAAATATCTCAATCACTTTGAATACCACATTAGACCAACACTTAAATATTCCAATACTTTATGATACCACATTATTTTGGAATCTCATTACATAAACTCTTAATCATTCCACCACATCGTTGTCATATTCTATATCACCAATAGTGATCGCATGTGACTTCCCTTTCTCCTTTTCCTTAACCGGTTTCTCATGTCGATCATCACTAACCCTTGGATTAGGGTATTTATTAGCATAATGCCCCATTTCCTGGCACTTGAAGCATTGAAGTGTTGGTTGTGCGTTCTCTGCAGTGTTTGCTTTATTCACATCATTAGAACCCCTTTTTCCATTACTTCGACACTCAACTGCTCGATTACCTTCTTTTCCACACTTAAAACATTTTATACTCCCTTTAAGACAATCTCCACCATGCTTCTTTCCACACTTTGTGCATAAGGAAACATTCATCTTCTTTTCACCATTATTCTGAGATTTCTCCTTGAACTCCATCTTTCGTTTCTTGTCAAAACCATGAGATTGATATGTAACACCAACTTCCATTTCTACCTTGACAGCACAACGCACAATTTCTTCATAGCTACTGAAGTCTCTTATAGCTAATGCCCTTCGAAGACTTGGTTTTAAGCCACTGAAAAATCGATCAACTTTACTTTCAGGTTGGATGATAATGCCAGATGCATACCTTGCAAGTCTTGTAAAATTCGCTTCGTATATACCAACAGATTCATCATCCTTCTGTTTCAGCTCAAGAAACTCCTTTTCCATCTTCGTTCGAAGAATACAAGGGAAGTACTTACTGAAAAACAAGTTCTTGAACTCGTCCCATTCCATGGAATCAATTTCATCTCTTTGCCTCATATTCTTGATAAGATTCCACCATTGATCAACTTCACCTTCCAAACGATATACTGCTAAGATGACTTTATCATGTTCAGAACATTGAAGAACTGAAAATATCTTTTCAGTGGTACTGATCCATTGTTCAGCAACAAGTGGATCGGAAGACCCACTAAAAGAAGGTGTTCGTTGCCTCATGAAGGACTTAATAGAATATTGTTCCCTTCTCTACTCATTTGGATGTCCAGAATGATTCATAGCTTGTGTAAGTATAGCAATAAGATTTTGCACTCCATCTCCCATAACATTTGTTTGTTCAGGAGGACAATCATTGCATTGTCCATTGCATTGATCAACACGGTTCCTTCTGGTTCCAGCCATCGTCTAAAACCAAAAAAGAATAGTGTGATAGGAAAAAATCATGCTAGGGAAAACAACATTATAAAGGGGGAGTAACTTCAATATCTAACATCTTAGGTTTAATTCTATGATCGTTAGCGTAATTCTAGTACTATAACCTATACGTATACTTATCCTTAGGGACATCCCTAGACATACCGTAGAAATATCTCTAGGGATCTCACTAACATTTTCGCATCCTAGTTTCCAAAGGTTGACTAAACCTTTCCTCTGATACCAACTGTAGAGACCCAAAGCTTATCGTACATGAACATTTCATTACTTTTGCGGAATACTTAGTACATGAAAAAAACACACACACAAGGATCGTAACAGTTTAGTGTCTTTGGAAACTCAGAACGTAATCTTCTAATCGTGGTGAAAGATCTCCAATATCTCCCATAAAGATCTTCCCTTTTTTTACCTAAAACCTTTCTTTATATTCTGGGGAAAAGAAAACATAAAAGGGTGAGCTCAAATGATCAGTAAGGGTAAGAAAAAGAAAAAAAAATCAATCACATCATATTCATAAGAACATAACTTTTGGAAATGTTAACCTGCAAAAGAGAGCATAATTTCATATCATGGGATAAATCATAGTAGTGAAATGAAATCCCAATAAGCATAACTTAAAACATGAAACTGTGTGGCATACACACATAATCATAGAAAATCATTTCTTGTTAGTCATGACTCATTGCCAAGACAATCTTAGTGGACAAAGTCCATTTCTGAACCGAGTTACCCTCGTTTCAGTTCTGCTTCATTGAACCGGTATAACCTACCGTTCCAGCCATGTCTATCTCATGAGATATAAAATCTTTACCCAATGCATTGGAGGGAGATATAGGTCCCACCCATCTCATAATGATACCATTATTATGTGTGCCACAAAATCATAAATCATACATCATTGCATAACCCATGTAATACAAATGGGAATCTTAAACATCATGACATCATAAAACAATTCATACAAGATAAAGGAATTCATAAAAATAATTCCATCACAACATGATCAAATCAATGTAATAATAGGGATAAAAACAGAACCCTTTATTATCTTAGATGGAAAATAATTTTGATAAAACACTTGAACTCCATTCTTGAGGAAAATATCCTTTCTTCTTCAAAAACATTTTTCCTTCCATAACATGTCATACGAATTTAAAATAAAAGAAGTTGATTAAAAATAAACTTGAAAACTTGTAAAGGAAGCTTCTTGGAAATAATGTTTTAAAAATCCATTCATGCCGTATAAAAAAACATTCTTCTTGTACTTTTGTCGGAAAAGTCAAAAAAGTACCTCGTACGAAATACGACAAAAGATTCCTTTCATATACTTTACTAAATATTCACCGAAGGGTAAAATTGAATATAAACTATTGTATAAGGATATAAATATTACATATTGAGGAAACATGGATTTGGATGATAAAATAGACCCTAGTAAATTCCAAAGTTTAAACAATCTCGGATAAAAATGAGATTGTGATATTTCACTTAACATAGGTCCGACTTGCTTTGTATGTGTACGAACCTCCTTTATAATGATTTAAATCATGTTATTGACTTATTACAGAATCATATTCATTGTTATTATATCATATATGGTCCACTTATGACTTTATATTACCCGTTCTTTTGTAAATTCATGTTAAATTAGCGTTTTGGGTAAAATCGTCTCATTTGTCATTTGTGTTTTTAAATTGTAATTATTCATATGATTACATAGATCATGATTACTTAAATCCAGAATATAAAACATGATATATATATATATATATATATTCAGAATATACATATATAATAAATCAGTAAATGGAAAGAAATACACCATTCATGGAGACGGTAGTCCGTACGTACGCATGAACGCTGTTTTCGTTTCCTTGAATGGAATTAAGTAGATGACATACATATAAATATAAATAATTCCAGTATCATTATTAGGTCATATATTTCATTAGTAATTATTATATATACTTTATAATCATTCATGAATGGTTAATCATTGAGAATGAATCTCATCGCGTCGTGGAGACGGTAGTCCGTACGTACGCACGAGCGATGATATCGTTCCCATGGTCGTGGAATTGTGTTGAAGTGTATGTATACTATTTTAGTATCAATATCAATTTATAATAATCATATATTGTTACTCATTACACCTTTATACCCATCCAATTAAGGTGGTGGCGGAAAATAGATTACACCACGGCGTGGAGACGGTATTCCGTACGTACGCACGCGCGGTGATTTCCTTTTTTCCGTAGGATGGATAGAAGGTTAATTAGAGTTGTTTCATATTTATAATAACATATCAGTATGTAAGTAATACTGATGTTATTACTTTATCATGAAAAAACTAAAGAAGAAGAAGTTGAAGAAGAAAGAAATTGAAAAGATCGGTAATGGATATTACCTGTTCTTTGAAACGCCTCTTTGAATCCTCCACTTAGGGAACTAAGATTGGTCTTTGAAGATGACCAGGACCTCTAGGATTATTCTAGGAAAGTGGAGAAGGGATTTGGGCAGGGTTTTGCAGAGCTTGAGTGCTCAAATTGGTGTGAGGAGGAGGGGGAGGAGGTGCCCTTTTATAAGGGAGGAGAGGGGCACCTTAGGAATATGTCAAAATATTATTTTATATAAAATTCAAAATCGGTTTATAATGGTTCCAAAGGGTCTTATTTCGAAGATAAAGTGGGGATGGGTCGAAATCCTATCAACCAATAGGATTTAGACAAGTTTAGGGTATTATTTTAACCTTATCAATTAGATTTAACTCTAAGTTAAATAATTTAACTTTTACCGTGTCTTTTTGTTTTCTTTCACTATATGGTTAATACACTTACTATAACATGCCAAACGAACCCCAAATTGTTTATTATTAATATATATATCCTTATCTAAGTTATTTGGCCGAACCTTAGATTTTTAGGAATAAAATAACAATTAGTAATACAATATTTGATTTAAAAACTATTTTGTGTCAATTTTGACACTATTTGATATATGATTTTTGTGAAAGTCATAACAGAATTATATGTTCGAACCAAGTTGATTAAATCAACACTAATATATCATAGTAACCTAGAAAATTAGTGGAATTCATAAAAAGTCTCAAATTACATTTATTTTGTGGTTTATAACATCAATTATGTCAATATTTCATTAATAAGATAATTACTGCATCATCATTGTGTCATAAATAAATTAAATTATTTAATGTCTAACAATTACAAATAAATTACCATTATGTAGGAAATCTTTTTATCTTTCTAATGAATATTTATAATCGAATTTATCTTATGTATAACCCCATATTAAAAATTATTACTTATTAAACTTTGATTTTAACTATTTTAACCCTTCTTTAAATAAATTAATAATAAATGTCCTAATATAACCCAAGTGGGCCTAAATGATCATATTTTATTCCTAAGTTTGTTTTTGGTAGAATTAAACTTATCCAATAGAATTAGGACATGTGTTAGGAAATAATATCTATCAAAAGATTGACACTTGTTTATGTCTGGTTTAAATGTGAAATTACATCCAATGACCAACATTGTATTAAATTGTAAAAATATATTCTAAATATACTTTAAAACCACTCAAATTAATAATTTTTCACTATTAATTATTTCGATTGAAAAAGTTTTTTTTAACTAAAATTTAGTAATTTTCACTATTCATCAGAATATGAAAGTTATCCGAAAATTACCAAAATTTCACCCTAAGCTAATTTGGATATTACGAATCCAAAAATGAATTCCATTTTGAAAAATAAAATTTACAAAATTTCAAAAAAGTGGTTATTACTATTCATAATGACTAGTTTTAATAATATTTTAATAGCATATCGTTGTTTAGTGAAACTCGTTATTGCGTACTATACACGCTATCGAGGAAGGTCGCGATTGCGTGTAATACAAGGCAAGTCAAGGATGCGTGTTGTGCAAGGTCCTTTTGGTGTAGCGTCCAACACAATACATTAGTGAAATTAAAAAGAATATTTTTCATAAAATCTTGGGCTGTTACAAATAGTGAACCTCATGGTAGGAAGCCAGAAGGAATTGGCTAGACATCTTTTATCCCCACCATATTTATAGAGAAATAACCCCCTATGAGGATTATTTATTCTCTAGAGAAGATAACAGGACATGCCATGGGTCAACTATCTTGGATGAGCAACATCCTCGCACTAATTACTATATCGTACATGAAAAAGTGGATATAGAAGACACACGTCCTAAATTTGAAGTGGTTGTCACCACAACTATTGATGTGTTATCCCTGGTGATCTTTAGTAATAAGGAAGATCTAAGGACAAAACTGATCAGCTTGGCCATGTCTCTGATGGGGTATCAGTAGTATGTATTTTTCCTGAAAAATCATCATGATGTATTCTCCTAGTGATATGATGAGATGTTAGGGCTAGATCCTCACGTCACTTTAAATCATCATGGCTACCATGTGTATCATCACTGGTTCAATAACCTCCTAGAATGATTCATACCCCCATGATGTTATGGACAATGATAAAGATGGTGAGATTATATAAGGAAATGTTTTCAGCAACGTTTAGTGCCCCAAATGGCTAGAAAACATCACCCTAGTTAAGAAGAAGAATTAGAAGATTAGAGTCTGTATCGATTTTTGAAAACTCAATCACCAATATCTAAATTATTCTTTTCCCATTATAGTTGTACTATTTTTGATTGATTCTATAGCTATGTTCTATGAAATCACATTTATGGATGGATACTATGTGTACAATCAGATCTATATAGAGGCCTAGAATGAGGATTCAACCACCTTCAATTTACATTAAGGGGCTTTTTTCTGTCAGGTGATTCCCATTTATTTGAAAAATGATAGATCCACTTACTAGTAGGCCATGAACAGTAACTTCAATACTATTATTAGAACACTAGTGGAGTGATATGTAGAGGGCATGGTGGGAAAATATCATATTTGTTAGGAAAATGATAAGGATCTTCAGAATGTGTTTGTATTTATTCACTCAGAGAACTTGATGATGAACTAATTGAAACGTGAATTTGGGCTAATCGTTTAAAAATTCCATGGATTCTTTTTTGGGTTAGAGGTATATTTACTATCAATTAGAAGATCAATGAAATAATCCAAATGAACACCCAAATAATATCTAGGAATTGTATGGAGTCCAAGGACACATTGCTTAAACATGCCGATTTATCATAAATTTTCTTGTAAAGTGTAAATAATTCTCATGGATCATGATGAAAGGAACCATTTATCAGTGAGATGAGGAGTTCCATAACACCTCTAATGATATCAAATAGTAACTTATATAGACTCTAATTTGGATTCCACTAGTCATATAAATGACTTTGGTCCACAACATGATTTCCCCAGAATAGTCTATCTGTTCGACTCTAGTCCAACAAAATAATAAGGGAAATGAAAATATCCAATATTATCTAATCTAAATGATCCACGACATGGTGACAAGGTAATCCCCCATTGAAATGAGTTTCCCCTTACTAGTTTTTAGTGCATGATAAGAATCATTTTCTGTATCATCATGAGATACAAATTTTTTCCTGAGTAGAACCAATGAATTATATCCTCAGTCTCCCCATGATGATAGGATTGTTTAACATGGGGTGGCGGTCCTCCAGAAGTTCAAAATTTTGTTGGATCCTACAAAGGCCATCAAATGATAGGAATTAGAAGATATCCTAATAGCACATCCAGTACCAGAGCAGTTTCCCATAGATTATCATTTCCCAAATGAATCTATTCTATATAGATTATGATGTTTTATTTTAATAGTTGAATTTTTAGGGTACCTCCTGGATCCTAACTGAAATATGTCTCAAATACGTCATGCTCAATAAGGTGGGACTCGAGATCATATTCTTCACATGAACAAAGGATATCCATCTATAAATGATCCTTTTATTAGAAGGATGAACCAATAACAAGGTATTGATTCTTTATCTCATAAACTATTTCCAGAGGAAAATAGAGACAGATTTTCATAATTTACATGTCAATGGGGACTCCGAACTTGTTTTCAAGTGTATCATGGGTGATTAAATAATTAAAAAAATAACCAGTGCCCCTACATGAGAGTATCTATTAGCTAATGGCCCAAATTTTTTCTCAATTGGTGGTGACCCTTGTTTCTAGGCCACAAACTGGTTGAGACGATGCCTTAAAATTTTTAGCCTCATTTCATTTGGAACATAACTAGGATTACCCATTCATTATCATAAAAGAAGATAGGGTTTCCTCCCCTTCCACTTTAGATGTTGGAAACCACTATGTGTATCAACTGATTGCCACTACCTCTGATCCATGACCGTCGAGTACCCATACAGCTGAGAAAATTCAGGATTGGACAACTCAATTGATGAATATTCGCTAATGTGCAATGGTACAACTAGATAGATTTGATCTTGATAAAATGCATAGGAATGGGGTGAAATTTACCATCTAAAGTGGTTTCAACCTTGAGAAAACCCTCTCCCGATGTGGGTTCAATGTAATTCTCCTCTGTTGCATCCAAGGGGAGAAGAAAACTCATGTTATGCTAGAATTTAATTCCAAGACCAATGATGTGCATCCCGTGGTATTAAATATCTCCCAACAAAGTTGGATATTGGTAAAATTCTGGCCCATCATGGTCCCCAAAGGCATTGAGCTTTCCAAGTGGTGCCACATGTGTCATATCCATTCGATATTTTTTCATTGACCACCAAATCTTCCCCAAACCTCTAAATATTCTTGTCCCTTTGGAGTATTAGGACTCAAGGTTTTGGGACAACACTCTCTAGTGACATCTGGCCAGTGTAAGGTTCATCATTCCCAAAAATGGATTCTTTAAAAAATGGGTATAATCGGTTCCCCTCAGTTAAGTGAAAACCTGGTCTATGGTTTAGTTCATGATCTCCTTTATCATACATCAATTTGGAGTTTCCCAAGCTATTATCATAAAAAAAGCACCAATTTTTGTCTTTTAGTGCTGAAGATGTTGTAAAACATGTACAACATCCTGTTCAACCAAACTTATTACCACCATCTATAGGTAATGGGAAGACTGACTTGTTCAACAAGACCCTATCTAAAATATTGACGAAAATGGGGGGCCAAAACAAAATGGTTTGGATCAAAAATCACCCCATCACTTAATCATTGTATCTGAATATGACCTAAAACTCCACCAAGGTGACCTTATAATCCCAGGTGCATGGATTCGAGGTAGTCCTACCCATTGAGGATCAGTTGACATTCTTCGAATTTTTTTTAAGACCATAAAATACTATAAAATATAGAATAACTCAATATGAATAAGCTAGAATAACTGAAGGTAAATAAGATTTTATAAAGGTATTGTTGGGATAGACACTAAAATAGGACAGAGAGAGCATTTAATAAGAATGTTAACCTATTCTCATTCATCCATGGTGATATGGTGATAGATCTCAAAATTCTTATGATACCAAGAAAGAAGCCAAAAAATTGGATCCAAAGTGGGAAATAACTTACATTATCTATAAGTTATATTTATATCGATAATACTCATTGGTCATCATAGATTAAGAATGTATCACACCTCCCACCAATACCACGTTTGAAAAGAATTAATTCACATGAGGTGTGAAACGGTCTAGCAAGCATGAGCTTAATATTTTTACAATTTTTAAATCCTCTATCACCTTAAACTAGGAGTCATGGTCTATGAATTATGACATTAAACTATTTGCAGAACCTACATGATGGTCTTTTCAAATTAAAATTAGAAAAATCTATAATTAGAGTTGTATGAATTTATAATACAAAGCCTAATGTCTTCAATGCATGACATTAAACTACGGTCTTACCCTATTCAATGAAAATAGGATTCATCACACACCAAATGTGAGATGACCAAAAATCCCAACATCCTCGGAACATGACATTAAAATTTAGCCACACCCATTTTTAGAGATGTATTCCTATAATGTTATGATATAAAACAATGTTATATCCCTAGAACAAGATGATAAATTATAACCTTACCCTATGTATTATATGTGGGTTTCCACACAACAACCATGGGATTCCACAATTCCCTATTCAGAGATGGCAGATCCTCTTTTTTAGTTTCATTCTTATAACAAATCATATTAAAAAACTTGGTTGTATTAATTCACATTTCCATTGGTTACATAGCGACACCTAGACATCCTTTCCCCTGGCCTTTTCAAAAATTTACCAACCCTTTTACCCCTTAAACCCATTTATATTCTAAGAATTATACCCTTAAACCACTTGCAGTTTAGCTCAATGTATTTATGTGGTACATGGGCCTATATTCCAATTGTTTACATCTATTTTCACCTCTTCGGTGCCTAACATATATCCTTGATACCATAACTATATGTCAATTGTTTTGAGGTATTTATGTTGTATGTTGGCCTATATAACCACCATTCATGTTGCGTAATACCACATTCTTCCCATGAAAATACCCTAAAATCAAATTCCCCAAGTCTAAGAAACAACATTTTAAACTATTTTACATGGTCCATGCCTTATTAACCAAGATAAGGTGAAACTGGATTCAAGATTTAATTGGGAGGCATGAAGCATCCTTGGATCCATTCACATCAGGTTTTAAATCTTTCACAAAACATAAAAATCTGTGAATAACCTACCCCTATGGACCAAGCTCTATGATCCCTAAATAAAATCCATGGTTTATGAATCATGAACATAAACATTGTGAATCCTAACTCCTTGGCCCCTTATTCACATGGTTTTCTTCACCCCTTGTGCTTTATCAAGACTAATCCCTCACTAATTTCTAGAGCTTTGTGTGGATTTATTCCCATTATCATGGAATATGTAGTAAAACAAGGACCTTCTGAATCTAGTCCATCATTGAATAAGACACAAAACTATACATTTACCATGGTGCTATACAAATAAAACTTTATTATGGGCCTCTATTTAGGGTATAATACATTAAATTTGTCAAAACATTGTAGTTTGAGATGACCTTATGACCTGACATGAGAATTAAAACAATGGTAATATGAAAATGTAAGACCATCCCATGTCCCAATCAAATAACCATAAACTCTAGGTTTGTCCCATGTGAGATCAGGATGCATCATTTCATAATATGGGATGATTTGGTATCCTCATTAAATAGGAGAACCCTCTACCAATGAAGATGTCATATTGTACCTTATTTTAGAACTATGTGTGGCATGATTCCTATCCTCATGGTATATATAATGATTTTCAAATATCTCATCTAAATCCTATTACCCTTTATTGACTCATTATGGTGTCTTTTCTTGCCTAACATCTTGATGTCGACATGGGGTATGATTTTTTGTTTTTTTATGGAATAAGGTCCCTTTGGCCCTTTATTCATGTTAGGTTATTTATTTTTCATGACACACAATATCATTAGGAAAAAATTTCTCCCCATGTAGTCAATGTTATGTGACCTTAAACTAGAAACAACCTCTATGGTCTGAGCTTTGGGTCCCTAAATTATCTGCAACCGCTAGCTAATTTTGATGACATTAAACAACAGATCCCCCCATCCTTAGTTCATGATATTAATCTATGATTTTACCTGGTATAAAATTTGGATGCCTCATATTATATGTATGTGATGATCAATAAAACACTAACCCATGAGAAACAGGGTTTCTTCATACGATGAAAATGGGATGATCAAAAATCATTATCCTCATCACATGGTGATAAACTATAGGCTCACCCTATATAAAACCAGGATACCTCATAATTAGATTTGACATGATATCATTTATAGCGGGGTTGAAAATCTTTTACCTTGATCTCCTACCAATACGCACTCCATAACAATGTGTGGATTGATTCCTATCCTCATTCGATACAATGTGACAATCAGATATCTCTTTTTTGGACCAAACATACCATTGAACCTCTTTAGGGAATTCCTCATTCAGGAAAGTCTTGATTCGATATTATCTCGATATTCATCTAGAATGTTCAATTTAATGGTATACTATCTACCATGACAATCAATATTCCATAACGTACATTATATATTTTCACTTTTGCGCTTTGTTGCTTCTTCAATTTGGGTTATTATAATTGTGTTGATATGAATTGGCTCCCTAACTGTAATGGTCTTATTCCACACTAACTAAAGTACTATCCTAAACACATTACTCTAAGGGTAATTGTTAAAAAATAGTGTTTCCCATGTTTTGAAAACAGTAAAAAGTTGATTATTCATTTGTTCAGTTAATCCTAAACTAGCACGAGTATAGAACTTATGTTTCTATCATCGTCAATAATTGTGTAGAATAATTTGTCAATCCAATTTTCATTATCCTAGTCTTGAAATCTTGTATCACACAAATGGAATTATTAGTCCACTTTCACCCCTTATTGTGCTCTCCTCATCTAATGATTGTAATCTTACACCACTCATTGTTTCTCACATTGATCATGAACATGAGATCTTTGGTGTTTGGAAGGAATATTCCTCAGGAAATGTTGAGATTCATGAGTTCTCTATGGTATAATAACTATGACCTTAAACTATAAGTCTAGGTCAAGAGTTAGGAATTTAAATTATGTGTATGTTTTCTCAGAGATGTTTTCCATGGAGTTAAGTGGCCTTCATTGACCCTCCTTTCACTTTATTTATCATTTACTTAATATTCCACAAATTTATTGAAGACACAAAACCGTTTGGGATAAGTATTATGACCATACATATAACAACCCAAGGTCTTATAAATAAAATTAACAATGAATTAATGAAACAATAAGACTATCAAAACACTACTTCGATATAACCTAGCTAGTAAACATAAATTTTCAACCTCTGTGTTTTGAATTTCAAAAAAACTGACATACACAGTTGTCATCAATATGATATTTAGAGATTGATAAGAAATAAATATTTTTTTTGAAAAGTAAAATTCTCTTATTAATAGTAAATACTATTATTATTTTATTGGCATTTGGTTATAAGATAATGAGATCTTGATTAATTTTTCAAGGTGATATAAAATAAATTATAGTTTTAAAATTTCAATTTTTTTGAATAAATTATGATTTTATTTAATAATAAAATCAATCATTTTTAGAAAATAATTTTTGAAAAATATATTTCATACTAACATTATACACATTAAAAAACAGTTCTGGGGAATTTTTCATGTTTTATGAAATACTTTTTTTGTCAATAGTGAAATTCAATAATTTAAGAAATATGCAAAATAAATGAATTTCTAAGTCTTGATTGAGTCATGGATGAGGTAAATGAACCTGGGTTCAAACTCACATGAACATATTACTATTTTTGGTCATAACAAACTACAATATGGTTTGTCTTTGTCAAAATAATAAAATATTGATTTAAATAATGGGAAAACCCTCCTCTACTCCACTATAAACCCCCCTCACTTTTTCTTATATTCACTCCTCTCATGCCTTGTGGCCTATCTAAATTCAGCCAAAATATCATTCTAATCTATTACCCCCCATCCACAACCATTGGTCTCATAAAAATTCCAAAACCTCTCCCCTAATGAGGCTCTCAAGGAAGATTACTTCAAGAGGCAAATTCCACTTTTCATTTATTTTATTTAAAGTTCCACTCTTTTATTTTTCCATCCTAACCTCTTTTAAACAAAATGGTGTGATGACTCTAGTACCTCATATGTACTGGAATATTGTTATGATAAATGAATAATTCTTTATCATCTCTAATTTCCCCTTCTTTTATACTCTGAATGAAAACACCATAAGATATGTCTTAATTTTCCACATTTACGGACGACAGGTTTTTCAATTTCTATTATCATCTTCAATTATATTAATGAAACCATTGTGATGGTAGAAATAGAATATAATATATGTATTATAACTTATTTACTATTCTTTAATCCTTTTTTAAACAAGATATTAAATTATAAATAAAAATGAGTTCGTTGTGATCAAGAACTTCCAATTAACCCAAACAATTATCATTAATGTTTTGTATAATGATACATATTCATCCCAATAACCTATTTTTTTATCACCATGTAATAATATGTATTTTAAATAACAAAATATATATTCACTTCTTGAAAAAATATTCTCATTATACCTATTTATCCATACATGAATATAAGTAATCCAATCATGAAAACCAAGGAAGAAAACACTCCCAAACAATGAAATTGATTATATTAACCCATATAAAGTCCATTAATTAACCTAATAAGGAAATAATAAATAATTTAATGGTAGAATAGGTTCTGGATTCGTTAATTTATGAACCTAAATTTTATTATTTTTTTGTCATTAAGATCAAGTTAGGAACACCTTCGCACTTAAGGTAATGGTTTTTTACCCGAACCACCATTTTCATTTTGGTTACTCTTATTCACTACATAACTTAATATAATTATTATTTATTCATATTTACTACTAATATATTCTATGAGAATGTTCTATATCTATGTACCAACCAGAATCCTACTTTAATTTATGGGGAGTTATAAGTTTTAAAAGGATCTTTCCAAATCCCTTACTGAAATACAAGCCCGATTCTAGTGAATTTTTCAAATTCTTACCTATTATAAAGGTAAGTCTATAATCTATTTTTGTAAACCATTTTATATATAATATAAATAAACGTATTAATAAAATACTAACTTACTTAACTTATGGTTTTGTACAATTATTTTTTCAATAGAACTCACCTTTTCAATGTAAAAGAGTATTTATCTCAAGAATTACTCGATAGGGTTTTTAAGAGTATCATCATATATTTCAACATGATTTTGTTGTTAATTATGTATTATTGGGATTAATATTTTATGATATCATATTCCATATTTAATAGAAAGTTTTATTGTTAGTTTGTCTATGGTTGTGCTATCATAAAACCATTCGCCAATTTACTTTGAATGGTTCGTGTTTATGATTAATGTTTAGGGAAATTTATTTAAATTTCATATATTAGCTTAAATATGATTTTATATGTTATTTATGTTTATAACCATTCATATGAAGAATTAATTGGAGTAATTAACTGTTGGTTGGGTCACACTATAGTCCTTATATGCATCGGTAGGTCTCATGTGGCAAACTAGGATGTTGGCATGTGGCCTTGAAAAATTGATATTTATTATATTGTAATGAGGCCTTGACGATATGGTTTTGATGTCGCACATTATGAATTACCTCTTTATGAAAATAGTATTGATGGTTAATTTGGTTATTTGACTATCAAAACACCCATGATTGTGTTATATTATGTCATTATTTATTCATCTTTTATTCCTACCATAATGTGTTCAATTTTATTATTACAGGCATGTGTTATTAGTTATTCACTATGCCTAATGTTTATGTTTATAATATAATCCACTATATTTTTTCCATTACTGAGAATTTGAGATCACCTCTTTCTTATGTTTCATTTTCTTATGAGATGAAAAGGCTTATGATGGATGACCGTCAGGGATAAACTTATAGTTGTGGGTGTTCCCAATAAAACAAACATGTTGTATCTTATTCCAAGTTATAATTTTGAACTTATGTATATATCTTGTCTCCAAAGATAATAAACTACTATGTCCTCCAGGAATCATATTCCATATCTATTTTCCAATGTAAAAAAATATGGCACCATCTCTAGGAAACTTGTGTTGGGTCTCTATAGTTGGTATCAGAGGTTGTTTAGTAGAAAACTGGGAATCAAGATTTAGAAAACAATAATTAGGGAATGATACCCGATGATAGTCATTAAGGATAAAAATACAAGAAAATCCTATAATCATGGAAATGAATTTATTATAAGGATAATTCTATAAAATAAATCCCTCTCTGGATACTAAATGTGGAAATGGTTCTAGAACCGATGTTTGTAAGAGTGAAAACAATAATAAAGAGTTTCGGGCATAACCCCAGGTATCCAGTTACATGACAACCGGCCTAACCGTGCACCTGGTTTGGTACTTTCAGGGGATATTCATAGGATAATTCAAATTTTTTTCTCAACCAATTATTATGGATTTAAATTTTAATTTTTCCTTAGGGAAACCATGTTTGTTAATATGGGATTATCCATGCATAATATTTCAATTTATGCTAAGTATTTTCCTAAGTTGATATAATACATTAATATTCATAACCTAATCTAGTTTATTCTATTATATAGAAATGGTGCCTAGCAGATGAAATGTAAACCCCATAAACATGCATATCCCATGTAGATATTGACCTCCGATGCAAGACAATGATGTTGGATCCGGAACTACAACTCGTGGTGGGAAACTTATAACTATACTATGACAACTGACTCAGGTTATGAAAAATTTCCTTACCCATATAGAGAATCATGATCTACAATGTGGAGGAGATATGTTGGATCTCTTTTTGTGACAATAGCCTCCATTATTAAATGGGACTACCAATGCATTTGTAGCTGAGTAGTGGATAAGTTCCCTAGAGAAGATATTTATCACTTTGGGATTTAATGAAAGAGTGAAGGTTATCATGGTAGTTTATAATCTATCAGGATATATTGATCAGTGGTGGTATTTAATCCAAAACACAAAGTAAAAGGAAGAAATAGAAGATATATAATGTATGTATTTTATAGAAGTTATCATTTAAAAATATTTTCCACGTGAACTACGAGAGAATATGGAAAAGAAATTCTTGAATCCGTGGATGAAGAAGGATAAAAATATTTCCAATTATGAGGCTAACTTCTCATGATTTCCAAGACATTCCACGAACAACATACATAATCCCAGGAGTTAAATTGACAAATTATTTGATGGTTTAAAACCATTAATATTAAGGGATGTAGTCTCCCAATGTTTCTTATCATATGAACATATAATCTCAAGTGCTATCAAGACAGAAACGAAATTATATAAGTCTTATGAATTTAAAGGAAAGAAAGAAAATAAGAGAGCATAAAAATCATTGGGAAAGGGTATAAGGAAGTGGAGAATATGAGAAGAGATGACATTTTACCCTAAAATAAATATAGGAAGAAACAACCTAGAACTTTTCTGAGGGGAATGGGAGTTTGTTTCAAGTGTCGGGAAAAAAGAAACCTATCTCTAGATTTTAAGTGGAAGAAATAAGTTACCATTTTTAGTGCTAAAAATTACATAGATATGGAAAATTATGCACGTTAATTTCTTAAGAATGATGGAAATGTTCCCCAAATAAGGATAAGGGAGAAAGGAAAAACTTATGTTTTCACAACTGCTGAGGTTGAAGTTCTTAACAATGGGGTGGCATGTACATTAATTGTTTCCTCAAAATTATACAATGCCTTATTTTATTCTAGATCATCCCATTATTATATATCCTCCCAGTTTTCCAAAAAAATTATTCATGTACAATTGGATTTAATAAAGTATTTTTTTTATTTAAAACTCATTGGGGATTTATCATTGCATGAAAGATGTGTCAATCAGTCCCCCTTAGGACTCCTAAATAAGCTTCAGTTTCTAACCCCTTCATCAAACCCATGAATGTCTTTGATATAATCTTTAGTATGAGTGGGATTTCACGTTATGATGTGAATATCTATTACAAGAAGAGGAAAGTTATGATTTTTGGGAATGGTGTCAAATCCATTATCCTTAGAGTATAAACCTCACTAACAGATTCTTATCTAGATCCACCCTCAGTAGCCCTACAAAATTTAATTATTGGGGAAAAAGGAAATGAAATATATATGGATGAGGGAAGGAATGTTTAAATAGAGTATCTTCCTATTGTTGAAGAATATATTGATGTGTTTCTAGAAGATTTACATAGACTTCCTCCAAAGTAGGAAATTGTGTTTTTCATTGATTTAATACCTGGTTCAGGGCCTATATCAAAGAATCCATATAGAATGGAAACTGTGGAATTAGTATAACTGAAGGAACAACTTGAGGAATTAAGTGTTAAAGGATTTATTCTCTATATTGTCTCTCCATGGGGAGCCCATGATTTTTTATTTAAGAAGATATATGGATCTATGAGGTTGTGCATTGACTACAGGGAGATCAATGCTATAATAATAATCAACAAGTATCCCCTACTACAAATTTTTGACTTATTTGATCAACTTCATGGAACCGAATACTTTTTGAAGATTAAAAATTGATCTAGATATCAACAATTTCTAATAATGATGGAGGAAATTCTAAAGACATCATTTCAAACTAGGTATAGGAATTATGAGTTTAAAGTAATTCCATTTGTAGTGACAAATGCACCCTCAGTTTTGATGGATCAAATGAATAGATTTTCAAGGAATATCTTGATGACATTGTGGTGGTATTTATTGAAGATATATTGGTATAATCCAAAAGAAAAAATAATCATGAATATTACTTTCCCAATATTATCAAGACTCTTAGAAGAAAATAATTATATGGGATGCTTAAAAAGTGTGAATTTTGGCTTCAATCAGCTTGCTTTCTTGGCCACATTGTCTCAAAGGATAGAATATCTATTCATCATGTAAAGATAAAGGTTGTTCCAGAATGTATTACTCCAATTAACATAACCTAATTACGTAGTTTTTTTGGTTTATCAGTTTATTATCCGCATTTTGTTCATAACATCGCCCATTTATCAATTCGAATGACAAAGCTTACACGTAAAGGGTTTATGTTCGTATGGACAGAAGAATTTTTGGAATGTTTTGAGGAATCGAAGAGGAGATTAGTGAATGATCTAATCCTTAATCTACCATCTGTTAATGATGGGTTTGTGATATACAGTGACACGTCAAGGAAAGGACATGGTTGAGTCCTTATAATGAATTATACAGTTATTACCTATGAATTAAGGCAGATAGAAATTCATCATGAATATTTCATACTCATGATCTTGAGTTAGCAGCTGCAATCCTTTCACTGAAAATAAAGAGACACTATCTCTATGGGATAGATTTGAGATATATATGGATCATAAGAGTCTGAAGTATATATTTTCATAGAAAGAACTCAACATGAGTAAATGATGATGGATCAAACTACCCATAGATTATTATTTTTCCACACACTACCTCCTGGGAAAGGAAAATAAATTGCTGCTGTATTGAGCAGTTAGGATCATGGAGTTTTAAATAAAACATGGATTGAAAGAGATCATGTGTTCGTGGATATAATAAGTTTATTCATGAGAATTAACAAATAAGATGAAACATCATTAATTTTTTCATTTTTTTCCTAACCATCTATATTAGAAAGGATTAAAAGCTCTTAGCCTAATGATGATAACCTTAAAATTAAAATTAATGTTGTAAAATATGGGAAGTTTAATTACTATGTATGTCAAGATGGAATTGTTATATTTTGGAAAAGGATATGTGTTCCCTCTATACCTGAGATGAAAAGGGTGTTATTTGATGATGATCATAGATCATATTTCTCTATACATCATGGTAGCATTAAAATGTAGGAATATATGAAGGAACATTTCTCATGGGACAACATGAAGTGGTAAATTGATGATTATGTATCAAGTTGTCTAGTCTATCAACATGTAAAGGCCGAACGACAACATCCAAAAGGATTCATGAAACCTATACCTATTTATACATGGAAATGGGATGGAATAACCATGTATTTTTTCAACGAATTATGCCAAACTACCTGAACTAATGTTTCAATATGGTTAATTGTGGACCGACTTACAGAATATGAAAATTTCCTTACTATAGGGGAAGATTTTCCACTAGGGAGGCTTGTGAGACTCTATATAAATGATGTTTTTAGACTTGATAGAGAACCAATTTTAATAGTTTATCTTCATGACACTTTATTTACATAAAAATAATGGAAAAGACTTCAGAAATCTTTGTATACTAAGATTTATGAGAGTACTTCTTATCATCCTAAAATTGATGGGAAATCCGATAGGACGATCAAAACGTTAGATGACATGTTGAGATCATGCTCGGTCGATGTTCTAGGAATGTGGGATCAATATTTTAAATTGGTGGAGTTTTCTTATAAGAATAGATTCCATTACAGTATTCAAATTGCACCATACGAGGCATTGTATGGAAAGAGATGTCGTACACCAAGATGTTGAGAGAAGTTGGTGAAAGGAAGGTTGTGGGCCTAGAGCTTGTAGAAGAAAAAATAGTGACTGTAAAGACAATTCAAGGACAAATCAAAGTAGCACACTATACAAAAAATGATATGTAGATAATTGAAGGATGTATTTGGAATTTAAAGGGGAGATCATGTTTTTTAAAAAGTATCTCTGTGAAAGGGTGTTATATGATTTGGGATGAAAAGAAAACTGAGTTGTAGGTACATAAGACCTTTTGAAATTCTAGAAAGAATTAGAGCTATGGATTATCATTTGGTTATGGAACCTTGCATCTTTAAAGTACACAATGTGTTCCATGTCTCATTATTGAGAATGTACATGCCAAACCCAATGCATGTCCTCACTTATGAAGGTATCGAATTGGATACTGGTCATTCTTACTATGAAGAGACTATCTGAATTCTGGACACTAAAGAACAAGTTTTTAGGATTTAGATGACTCCACAGATAAGGATACATTGGAGAAATCATAAATCCAAAAGGCGACATGGGATCCTAAGGATCATACGATGATAAAATACCCAAATATTTTTTTGAGGTAACATTCTTGTAATTTCGAGGATGATATTTTTGTAGGGGTGGGGGGATAATGTAACACCCCTGGTTTTATAAATAAATTAAATATTGAATTCATGAAACAACATGTCTATAAAAAACAACACCTTGTATTAACCTAGCTAGTAAACATAAATTTTCCACCTCTGTGTTTTGAATTTTGAAAAACTGACATACACACTTGCGTTGAGTAAGATATTTAAAGTCCGATAAGACAAACATATTTTTATTATAAATAGTAACACACCCTTATGAATAGAAACATGAATAGTAATAAGACCCTTCTGAATAGTAAATCATATTATTATTTTATTGTATTAAGGTTATAAGATAATGACATCTTGATTAATTATTAAAGGTGATATAAAACAAATTATAGTTCCAAAAATGTTATTTTTTGAATAAAATATGTATTAATTTAAAAATTAAATTAATCATATTTAGAAAATTTCAAAAAAATGGAGTCCACTAAATATACTAAAGCTATAATTTTCCCACTACCATGTCCCCTCTGTTCGACCCTCCACGCTTCACTACTCCCTGATTAACACGTATTCCAATGAAATCCCGCGACTCCATCAAGCTTCGAGGTCTCCACCCCACAACATCCTTCCTCTAGTGAGAAAAACCTTCAAGATATACCAACAATCTGGATTTCAAAATTCCTCTGCCTCTGTCTCCCACTACCACTGAGATTTATGAGGTATTGACCTAGAGGACTGTCGGACTCCCCCCATCTTGTCCTTCCTCTCTTGATGTACCAGCCATCAGCTCCGACCTCTTCCTTCTCAAGCTTTAGTCTGTAGTCTCCCTGTATTTCCCTTTCACTGTCATAGTTGGTATTATGTTATTCGTGACCTACGTGTCATGCAGAATCCCCATGCTGGCGCCAATCCCCTTCCTTCCAATATACTGTTCTTGTAAACCAGTGTTGTCATCCTCACAATTCTGCTCCTCTACTCCATGGGTTAATGCTTGTGATACCCCTCATCTTCTCCAATGGTTCCTACACCTCTGATTTTCAGTTCTCCATTGACTAGGTACTCCTCCTCTAGAACCCACTACCTCGCTCTATTTTAGAGTTCCTGCTACGAGATTTTATGATGCTCCAAGGGTTCCTTCTCCGATTTCACCTCCGCCAGGGCTCTGACTATTCCTTCTTCCTCTATTTCCTCTCCTATTTCACCTCCTCTATGATTCCTATGGTTCCTACTCCTATTTCCTCTCTGGTTCCCTCATATGATTCCCACTGCCGTTACCCCTCAACAGCTGCTCCTATGGTTCCCGATCGTGTTTCCCCTCCCACCGTTAGTACCCAAAAAACCCAAAAGCTATCTTACTCACTAATTTTTTTACATTATTATACCGTTATTCCATCCCTTCGAACCCCCACCTACTTGTTATTTCCATCAACTGTTCTAGGGTTCCCACTACATTTTCAGTGCTCTATCCTCCATGTCACGCAACCCATTCAATATTTTCCTCACCATCAAGCTGCATCAAAATCTCCAGTCGTCCTGTCTTCCTCCACAATCGACATCCAATAGATGTTAAATTAGCACAGGTCTTTTTATATTTATCCATTTTTTGTTTTCATTATCTTCCATTCAAGATTTGTTTCTTAGTATTGAAATTATAGTCCTTTCTATGTCTTCTTCAATTAACATTTTATTTTATTTATGGTTTTATGATTATTTCTATATTTCTGATGATGAGGTATGAAACCCCTGATTTTATATGTTGATATTAGTTTTATGATCATATTTATAGTAATAAACCAATGATTTCTATTGCTTATAGATGGTCACCTCATACTCATGCCTTCATGTCGAAGAATTTTCTCATTCCACCATTTGAACTATGATGAATCACTATGTTCGGCCTCCCTTTTATTTAAGTAATCTTGTATGATTTCTTTATTTCATATCCTTCAAGTCAACATTTTATTTCCCTCATCTCTATTTTGTTGTAATTGATTTTTTGTCTCAGTTTTTCTCTTAATTTAATTTATTTTGATTTTTCATTTGGATATGCATTATAAGATTTTTCATTTACTTATAATCCATTTTCAGAATCTAATTCCTCTAACTTTTCATTAACCCCTTCTACTAGTCCCCTTACATTATAGGTAAAATAGATTCCATGAGAACTACTCACCATCATGGATGCTCATTCCCATCTCCACAGCCTTCCCACATCTCGTATTCCCAGCCGCATCATTTTCTACCTTCAGGTATGAACATATCTTCGTTGGTAATCTATCATTAACGGTAACATTCCTATTACTGTCAGTCCAATATTGCAACCCAAAACACTCTGATTTCGATTCAATTTATCATATTTGGCGTTTTGATTTAGTCTGATTTAATCCAGTATGAAATGACTACTAAATTAGATTGTGTTGTTGCATTTTTTTTGATATAATTTTAGGCAATCAATTCTCTGGTTTCATCTTTATTTGAAGGTGAATATGTTTTTTGGGTGATAAATACTAGTATTTTCAACCATGTATTCACTATATGTACTATGATAGAATAATTGAATTATTTCTTTTAAAATCATGATTCTGTGTGAACTTGAATGGTTTTAGATGCAGGTTCTGGAGTTTCACTTTGGTGATTTAATTTGGGTTCAAAGGATATAGGTTATCGCTAATTTAATTCAGCTATTTGGATTATTTTATTCAAAGTGTGTTGGTACAGGTTATTAAGGTTCAGTTAGATAGTATCCAGGGCATCAAGGTGATTTAATTCATTTCATATTCCTAACATCTAATTTTCATTGGAGGTACACGATAGGTTTCATTGGATCTATTACCAACTTGATAATATTTTTTAAATTATGATACATTCTATATTTTTTTTCTAAACTAGGTTTCCCATGAAAGACTGCTAGTTGTATTCACCAGGTTTCATAACATTCATAGTTTCTTTGAAACCATTGGAATTATCTTCTTCCAGTTTCCATCATGTCCTTTATAGAATATTGGTTTGTTGTGCTATTATTATTGGACTCTTCACTGTAGGTCGGTTTCAAATTTAATGTTTAGTGCTGCTTGATTTCAATTGAAATTATTTTTATTGTTCATTACATTTTTTAAGGGATGTTGATTGTAATCACACCTCTTTATAATTGTACTAAATTCACTAAAAAAAATTCTTGAGATACAAGAATATTGGTATATGTTTTGGAATATTTTCAATGGATATCCTATACTAGAATAATGGAATTTCCTATTTTAAATTCTCGAGTCTTGTTCACTTGAATTTTTTCAGATGATGGTTATTGATGTGCGCTTTGATGATTTAATTCATATTATAAAAATTTAGTTTATGGATGATTTAATTCATGTATCTGGCTTATATAATTGAAGGTTTCACGATGTAGGTTATGGAGGTTCACTTAGATGGTTTTTTTGGGAACTAGTGTGATTTATTTCATAGCATATTCCTACATTATAATTTGAATTTGAGGTACTCTGATGGGTTTCAATGTAGGCATAGGTTTATGTTCTGGGATATCATTGTGGAGCATGTTATTAAGGTAATGTAGCATGATTAAATTTAAAAAAATTTAATTCATTAATTGTTTGTGATTAATTTACATTTTCTTTATTTTTCAATCAATATTCATTAAACCTTATAAATTTTAATATTCCATTAGTTATATTGAAAGTTCTTATTGATAATTATATACTAATATGATCATTGAAATTAATTAATTTTACTCATGTGTAGGTTCCCTTAAATAATTAAAGCAACACTAAATGATTTTTAGCAAAGATACTGTTGGGTGTTCAATTTCTTGAAACATGTGTGAAAATTTTGAGTATATTTTTGACTTTATTTACTAATAAATTTGTATTTCATCATGTAACAATGTCAACTATAGATTCTATCAAATACAGTATTGGATGGATGTAAGAAACCTACATGGAGAAAGTGGACTGATAAGAGCTTATCGAGGTGGTTGAGGCTGGTATCCAAGTTGTCACTGGATCAATCTTAGGTAGGATGGCCTTTCAACTTATTTCCCCTTATTCAGTTACTCAACATGTTCAATGGTGCGTGATTCAGTTGGCATGAAATTAGGCCCACTATAACGTGGAATTTTTCTCGATTTATGGAATGATTCCACACTGTCAAATGTTTGAATTATTTGTTTGACATGTTTCATTGATTTTCATGAACCATAATTTCCCATGTTCATACTCTTTTTCTTGGATGATTCTATTCCCCCTATACTCTTCATTGAACTTCTATGCATTCATCTATAACCAAATGTTGTACTATTTTATTCTATAAAACATATTCCTGTTGATTCCATAAAACAAACATTCTTACAGATTCCTTTTTCTTCATGGATTAATGCCCTATTAAATTTATTCCATAACGTATGAAGTTTCATTGTCTTATTTGTTTTCAATTATTTAACTAGATACATATTCGAATATATTATTCATTAATTTTATAAGAACATATGATGAAATTATTCTTATTTAATGTTCTTATATTAATTTATCTAGAAGCATGGGTATGTAGCATTCATAAGGTATCACCTCTCCTCCCATATTTTAAAAAATATCCTTTTACTAGGTAATGATAAGTTTCCTCTTCCATGGAGGCTTCATTTCTTATTATGTGTGAAAATGTTGAGTGTTTGGTTGATTTGATATGATGATGAATACATATTTCTGCATGTTTCTATGTCAACTAAATATTTTCTCAAATACCTGTATAGATGGAAGTAAGAAACTAATATGAGGAAGGTGAATGGGTAAGACCCTATCCCCTTGTTTGATGCCAGTATCTTGGTTTTTATTGGATCAATCCATAAAACAAACTCCTTTCCTCTTTCTCTTTCTTCAGTTTCTCATCCAGGTCATTGGTGTGTTTCTTTAATTTTTATAAACCCTAATTGCATGTGTTGTGGAATGCTCTATCCCCCCTTTTCATTAAATCTATATGAATCCAGTTATAAAAAAAATGTACTACTCTTTAATTTTGAAAACATATTCTCGCTGATTCCATAAAACTTATATGCTTATAGATTCCTTTCACTTCTTGGATTAATGTCTTATAGAATTTATTTCATTACTTCGGTGGTTGTATTCTCTGATTTGTTTCCAGTGCTTTTACTACTTAAATATTCAAATATATTATTCATTGATTTTAATAGAACAGAATAAGGAAATCCTCTTAGTTACTATTCTTATATTAATTTCTCTATAAGGATGGTTCTGTAGCATTGAATCATAAGGTAACAACCCTCTCATCTTAATAATTATTTCCTTCTTCTAGGTAATGGTATGTTACCTCATGCATGAAGGTTGAAGATATTATTATTTGTGAAAATTATGTGTAAATGGTTGATTTTATTTACAGATAAATATATATTTCTTCATGTAACTTTGTCAACTAAATCTATTCTCAAATACATGGAAGTATGGAAGAGGGAAACAACAATTAGGAAGGTGAACTGGTAAGCCCCTATCCATTATGCACTGTTTCTTCTCTTATTATATATGCACTATTTTTACACTATATATTATCAGTATGCACTTATATATCATTGTTTTTGAATTATAATGGATTCATCTTCTATTCTTGAAAACATACTAAGTAGGTTGGATGAAGATCAACATGTATTATTCTTCCAAGTGAAATGTGGACCTATAAGTATAATGTAGTAGAAATTTTTGATAGCAGCACTGGTGATATTACACTCCTGTTTAAATCATCTTAAAAAATAACCATTTTTTAATCATACATGAACATTTTTTAGTGCCATAAATTGTCTAAAAATTTATTACACCCATGTATACAAATGTTCAAAAAATTTAAAGTTCCATAAACTTCAACAGTATAAAGTACTATATACATGACACATATTTAAAAATGTATATAGTAAATAACTGTTGTATATTTTTAAAGACTGTAATCAGAACTATAAAATTATGGTTTTAATGATCTATCATATTTTCATACTCTACAGTTATTTTTTATCATTCAAAATAGTCAATTTATTACATATAATCACATGTAAAAAAGCATTCAGAGTTAGTTATTACATTTCTATCCATTAATAATTTTCCAAATTATTTTTTTGTGTAGTGACAGATCTAGAGGGTGATACTTAGATCATGAATATTGATATTTTTATAGCGAAATAATTATTTGCAAAATCATTTGATTTTGTAGTGACAGATCTTCAGGGTGATACATGGATCATGATGATTTAGATTTGTATTGCGAAATAGCATTCAGAAAAACAATATTGGATCATGAAGGTATTAATTTTAATTATATCTATTAATATTTCTCTATTTTTACTGAAAAATCAACTCATTCAATATATTAGTATTTCAAATAATTTCACATTTTCCATTTTTATTATCCCAATCACTCCATTATCTTTGATTTAACTTTCACTTTTTATTTAAGTGCCTGCATTATTGTTATTATGATCAAAATTGAAAATGAATTCAAATATTCTTCCTCAAAATTTAAAACATCATTTAATTTTACTATCATTATTCTTTTTCAACTGTTTTAATGGTTCCTTTATATTCTATGCACTATTATTTCATTATCATACACCATTACATTCTAATTATAATTTATTCATATTACTATTTTTTCACAAATTTTTAAAATAATAATTAATCTCTTATTGAAAGAAAAACTAGTAATTGAATATTCCATACAAAATAATGGGCGAGTACTCGTTCATTATATAATTCTGTATGTCTAAAAATGGTTAGGGTGATTTTTTGTATTTTTCAAAAATACATGAATTTTTTTTAAAGAGTGATATTCGATAATATATGAAATATTCTTAATAAAAGAATTTTTACATCATTCTTGAGTCATGGATGATTTAAAGGACCATTGGTTCATAATCACATGCACTTATTACTATTTTTCACCATAATAATCGATAATCATGGTACTCATTTACAAAATAATAAATTAATTATTAATATAAAGGGAAAACCATCCTCTCCTCCACTATAAAACATCCCTCAATACCTTTTCTCTTTACTCCTCTCAAGCCTTGTTCTTTGTCTAAATTCCTTAAAAATCTACTTTGAAGCTCCTCCCACACATCCATCCACCCTTGGTCTCATAACAAGACCAAACCTCTCCCCTGAAGAGGCTCTCAGGGAAGATTACTTCAAGAGGTAAATTTTCCTTTTCATTTCATTTATTTTATGTTACTTTATTTTTGTTTTCTTTCCTCACCTCTATTCATACAAATGTTGTGATGAATCCAGTAACTTATATGTTATGGATTTTTTTTATAAATTAATATGTTTTCATCATCTCTCCTATCCCATTATTTTATAATAGAAATGAAAAAACCATCTAAGATGTGTTAATTTATCACATTCAAGGGTGATGGGTTTTAAATTTCTATTACAATATTCAATTGTTGTCTTGAAACCATTGTGATGGTTGAAACAAACTATAATATATATATTATAAAATATTTATGGATCTATAATCCTTTTCGACACATGATCTTAATTTATAAATAAAAATGTGTTTGTTGTGATCAAGAACTGCCAATTAAACCAAACAATTGTCATTAAAGTTTTATATAATGATTCATCTTCACTCCTAATAACCCTATTTTTTACGAACATATAATAATCTGGTTCTTAACTAATAACATAAAAAATACTATTTTGGACAACCATTCTCATTCTACATGTTTATCCATACAAGAATATTAGTAAAATGATCATGAAAACCAATGAAGATAACACTCCAAAACAATGATATTGAATCTTTTAACCCATGAAAAGGCCATTAATGAAATTAATAAGGTTATAATATATTAATTACATGTATAAATATTTCTGAACTCATATATTTATGAACCTGAATTATATTATTCCGGACATTAAGGTCACGGGAGGAATCCCTTCATACTTAAGGTAATGGGTTTCTACCCAAACCACCATTTTCATTCGGGTTACTCTTATTCTCAATAAACCTCTATTGAATTATAATTTATACAAATATAATCCTTATATATTTATTATAATGTCATATATATGTGTACCAACTAGAATAATACTTTAATTTATGGTGAGTTGTGTTTTTATAAGGATCATTCAAAAATCCTTCCAAAAATAAAGCCAAATTCAAGGAAATTTCTCAAATTCTTACCTATTATCAATGACACTATATATTCCATTTTTGGAAACCATTATAATTATAAAAGGACTCATTTAATTATTGGAATACTATCATAATTTACTTACAGTATTATAAAATGATTATTTCTGAAGAACTCTTCTTTATAAAGTGAAATAGTATTTATCTCAAGAATTACTAGATGGTTTTATAATAGAATATTCATATATTTAAACACACATATTGATACTTATGTATTATTGGGATTCATGTTTTATAATATCATATCCCATATTTAATTTAATGTTTTATGATTAGTTTAAATGTGGTTGTGTAATCTTAAAACAACTCACCAATTCACTCTGATTGATTGGTATCTAGGCTTAATATTTGGGGAAAGTTATTTACATTTCATATATTAGATAGAATATGAATGTATATGTAGTTTATTTTTATCACCAATAATATGAGAAATTCATTGGACTTATTTAGTGTTGTGTGTGGCCCCCTCTATCCCTTTAATGCATAGGTAGGTCTCATGGGGAAAACTGTGGTCTTGGCACGGGGCCTTGACAAAATGGATACTTATGGTCTAGGTCCAAGGCCTTGAAAATTTTTTTATGATGTCCCGCATTATGAATTCCCTCAATATGAAAATATTATTGATGGTTAATGTGGTTATTATACAAGTAGAATACCCATGATTCTGTTTTATAATGGAATTATTTATTCAGATCCTATTCCTGCCATAATGTGTTCATGTTTATTGTAAATGGTATGTGTTTTTATTTATTCACCATGACTAATATTTATGTTTATGATTTATTCCACTGTATTTCTTACCCTTCTGAGCATTTGAGCTCACCCCTTTCTTATGATTCATTTTCTCATGACATGAAGAAGTTTATCATGGATGACCTGAAGTGATAAACTTATAGTTGTGGATGTTCCCAATACAAATTATATATTTAATTTAATTTAAAGAAATAATGTTGAACTTATTTATGTATCTGGTTTAAAAATATACTAAACTACCTAGTCCTTCGAAATGCATATTCCTTGTCTATATACTAATGTAATAAAATAAGGCACAAGCTCTAGGAAACTGAGGTCGGGTCCTTACATTAAACTATTTTTAATCGGTCCAAACACTGTGACCATAAACTAGGAGCCCCTGTCCTTGTATAATGACTTTAAAGCATGAGAAAGTCACCCCATGAATTTTTTTAACAACATCATTATTTCTTTGACACTCAATATAGTTTGGGTTTTTTCACTCTAGAATGCTACACATGTCCCTTTTAGGAGACCCCCAGGGTCCAAAGATCATGACTATAAACTATGTGCATGTTTTCTTGAAGATTTAATTGGTGACATTGAGTGGCCTCATAGGAACTGCGTTTCCCATTGGTTAACATTCCTTCAATACATCACATTTTCCTTCAAGACACACAACCATGGTCTAAGATCAATGACCTTAAACTATGACTCATGGTTCGACCATAATGAACCGTAACTATTTTCATGTTCTTGGTCCAATTAGTATGACCTTAAAAAAATAATGACACTTCCTGTTCAGAAGACAATAAATTTTACCAGTCAGTGTCCCAATCAGAGGGAATTAAATTTTTGTGATACATCACTCTCACCACATGACATTAAATTACATTTTTATATTCCACAGCGAATGATGTTAAACAGTTAGTTGTTTTAGTCCTTCACCAAGAAATCCTTTTTCCTTATTCAGTTTTAGTCTTCTACCTCATTGTTCACGTTCCTCAACTATCACATCAAATTTCAGATGACAGTCCCCTTAGAAGATCATTAAGACCTTTTTTACAATGATATTCCTACCGGATGTTCTAAAATCCATGGTGGTGTAATTCATGGAGTGTTGGACTCCATTTTAATTTTTCATCACCTCATAAAAACTCTTCACACATCCCTTTATTTGTATCCTTATCCTCCTCCACATCTAAATGGAACCCAAATAGTATTTCGTATGCCACATTAGATCACTTAACATCCAATTAATGTGCCCCTGGAGACATATAACATCATTTTTCGACTGTTTTTATGTTTCAAACATTTCCTACAGTTAGTACTCATTTACATTCATCCACCCATAAAAATAGATTCATTGTTTTGAACAAGATCATATGTTATCCAACAACATCACACAACTCCATTTTTTGTTCCAGATCATTGGGTTCATAAATCAAACACTTCATTACCCCACTTATTTTGGTAGAATTAAATTAGAATAGCACTACCCCATTTCTACAGAAGCACACATTGATAAAGTATGTCGGCTATTCAAAGAGACCCATTATCTAGAGATAACATAACCCATATAGGACATTCTCAATGGCCAACAAGCAAATTTGGGCTCCAATTATTCATACAATTAATGAAACTCTCATAAAAATTAGTAGTCACATGTTCATCCAATGTTTCCCAAACTAAATAGGACTCTTGGGGGAGTAATGATTGATGGTTGGTTGTCTTGTTAATGTTATCAAATATGAATTAAAAAGAAAATATTTTACGGAATATTTGGGAATTTATAACAAATCAGTAGATTTTTGGGATGGTCATCTAGATATTATGGTCTTTCCATTATTTCAAGATTAAAATACATTCACCTAATGTTCAAACCTGGTGATGGAGAACTCGAGATCAACTATCCACTATTTAGTATCTTTCATAGACCTCTGACTCTCAACTAGATTATCCACCTATTATTTGGAATTTCGAAGAATTATTCAGGATTGATCCGTGTTTGGTCCTACTCAACCCATAACATTGTCACTAGAGTAGCCACCTCCATTTCCATACCATTAGCTACTACTAGCCAAACCCTCAAAAGGGTGATGTTCTCAGCTTGAGTGGTGATGATGGCTGAATTATCCTACACCTACCCATCTAAATAAGAAATATCCAAATAGGTTACCTATATTAACACGATTACCCCAACATTATGTTTTTTCTAGTCAGTGTCAAATACCTTCAACTCTAAACACACTTTCTTGATGAGAAAGTCCCATCCTAGTAAAAAGATGTTGTTAGAGTCCTATCCACTATCCCATAGGCTAACTATCCAATGGGGGAGGTATAAATCCAAGCATGATTGGTCAACCATTGGGGTGGGGTCATGAATATATTCACATACCTCCATAACATGAAAAAAATTACACATTTCTCCTCAGTAGCATCCAATCTGGAGTCCTCAAAGTCCTCAGGAGGCACGAGCTCGTATGGAGGAATGTCTGCCAGAACATCAGTGGAAGAATAATCCATGGTAAAAAATATGGGTAGGATGAAATCCATTTATATAGGAAAAATATCTTTTCCACCCCCATCATATGAAATGAGCTCCTCGATCACCTCCCACAATGGCTCCAAGGTAGACTCAACCATCTCTTTCTCCTTCACTTCCTCTGTTAGTGGCTTGACCTCAGCTAGCTTCATTGAGGCCAAGACTATGATATCCTCAAATGATAGGGATTATAGGACATGCTCATCAATAAAAACCTCCTCGATCACATTATCTACTTTTGGGATCTCCACCTCCTCAGTAGAGGGTTCAACTCCAACAGTCAACTCCTATGGAGCTTCTACCAAAGGCTCAACCACCATAGTGTTGATGTTGGAATAGTCTTGACCCCTCCAAAAAGTTCATGGATTAAAAATATACTTCTTGTTATATAACTGTGGTTGGATTAACCAACTCATCCTCCATAACCATCTCCACTAGAGGAGAAACACCCTAAGCCACTACCTTGACTTTTGGCATTACTGAATCAAAACTCAACGATTGCAGATGAGCCACAACAGAAAATTAAACTTCTATTTAAGAATGATTCTATTAGATATTGAAATTAAAATTAGGAATTAAAATGTAGAAAAAAGAAAAATAAATCAAGAAATAATATAGTATTTTAAGTAGAATAGATAGACTTACGGGTTATACCCCAAGGTTTGGGCATTCCAATTATAGATATTGCCTCTGTAGCATGCACCATTTTAAAAGATGGTTGACTACTTGTGCTCCCAATAGTAGGATAAGTACCCTTTATTTACCCCTTAAAGGGTAGAGACTCCCTCTCCCTCAATATGAGGTTCATAATGAACCTCCATGAGCCCCATGATTGTCGATCACTACACATGTAAAGAGGGAGCAAGTCAACAATCATCGGGGTTTGGTACTATCCAGGGAACAAAAGGATATGAGATTTACCTAGTTTATTCTAAGATCACCTTCCATGAGGAAATACTCATAGGCATAACTTCCCAAAGATACCAATGAACACTCTTGAATAGTCAAACATGTTTCCAGTTTCCTTTTCTAAGTGATCTAGTGGGATTCATGCCTATTAGAAACATCATACAATGGCTTAGAAAATGCATTGTGCTATGAGAGAAGACCAAGTCATCTAACTCCATTATTTATTAAACCTCCTCTGCACATGGAACATGGATGTATTCCACATAATAATCCAACCTAGTGTAGAATATCCTCTCTCTATTTGGTTGAATCCAAATCCCATGGAGGGTGTTGATATATTCAAAGAACCCCCAACACTCCCAAGAATCTAGAGAAATTATATCTCTTAGTATATATTGGAGACACATACAGTTTCTCTATCCTTGAATGTACACCCTTGGAAATTGCCTAGAGGATTTAGATTCCTCTCTTATCCTCTTATCAAGGATTATCGATCCTATTCCTAATCCCCACATTTTGATTTCACTTATTCCAGGGTAAGGATTTGTACCACCGTGGATACCATACCTGTAAGAAGGCCCCTACCTCCACTGCAGGCCCCAACTGATTCTCATATTAGACACCATGGTTGTGGTAAATATCTTTAATTATTCATGGTGTTTAGTGGCCTTAGTATCTCCCTTTGGAATGCACTCCCACTACATTATGTTAAATCCTGGTTAATCCCATAAGAATCAGTATGCAGCGATAGGTCATTCCCCCCTTTTACATATTTTAATGTAAACATGCTTCAGATCTCTTTGAGGAATAAGGTTTGGTAATCATAGTACACACATATATATTCCCTTAGGTTTAAATATGAGAGAAATCAGGACAAACATATGAACTAGTGTGGGGTATATTAGTCATATATTACCTTGTAGTCGACCCTATCAACTCGTATCCCACCTTAGAAATCTAGAAAGTATGATCACTACTCGATTTTCACTATTTTTTAATACATTACAATTCCCATGGAAAGGGAAAAAAATGGAACATGAATTAGTCCACTAACCTAATCCTCACTAGTATGTTCACAAATCTAGTGTTGATTTTGAGACGCATTAAAATGTTCATGATTGACAACTGGATGCTTTTACTGGGATGGGAGATGGAGTTTCGATATTTGTATCCACATATGTGTGAAGGGAATAAAGCACATAATAATATTATTGTACCAAACACATGAAGATTATTTTTCCCTTTGATTGTGTAGAGTATCACCATTTACATCTTCTCCAATACCGTGACAACCAGGTTTATTTACAGACTGATCAATAACATTGATGAAATGATGAAGGAGTTCAATAAAAAAAAGTGAGAATCCCTCTCCCAGATAATCCATTCACAGATTAACACTACGATAAATCTAGCTATCCTAACCATGAGATACTTAAGTTTCACACTGTATCCCAATTTCTAGCACTATCCCACCTACAATATCCTCTAGTTAGAGTGCTCCCTGCCCAGTTGGAATTCCCTAGGGCATTGATGAGGCCTCATGGATAACCAATCTACTGGTTTATAAAAAAAGTAACCAAAAAATTGCATGAATGATATTTCATTCATCCATATATTGTGTTTTCTTATTCAGTACACCATGGACAACATCATCCTCGCTATGGCTGGAAGCTGATCCTATTCCACCAAAACATTTTTTCTAGGGAAGGATTCATCATACATTGATTCTTGGATTGGGATCCTTTCAATTGGGAACATATCCCTTAGGTTTATGTTTACCTCCCAATAGTGCAGACCGAACGTGTCAGTTCCTAGAGTCCACCTGCTCAAAAACTCTAACAGGATATGCAGGTGGCGGTAAACATGAAACTACAAGGACTATGAATCCTCATAGATTCATACTTTTTTTTGTCAATAACTCAAACTCACAGTAATAATATCATTCAAAATACATCAATTACTAATAATACATGAAATTGATTCTATAATGTAGGTACAATATATCTTTCCATCTATTTAAGGGGGTCCCCATGCTTGTCTTGATAATTATCTTGTTTTTTTGGTGACAACTCTCCCTCAGACGCCTCCCTTTTTACATTTTTCATATGGTCATAGAGAGTGTAGGCCATAAGTTACTCATGATCATTTATGATGTGGCCACTAGTAGCTATATTCTATAGATACAGTCTATGAGGGATCTTAAAGATGTAGGTGGGCTCATCTTAGTTAGCATCAGGGTTTAACATATCATCTCTCAACCTAAATCCATCTAGTGGAAGCCTCTTATAGGGAAAATTTTCTTACCATGCCTTTATCAATAGTAAATTTTGTGTGTCAAAATATTTGGAACTTCAGACACACTCTCCTATAATAATATTCTTATATATATATTCTCAATGAGTATAAGAACTATTTACACTTTCATTGATCATTTTATCCAAGTCATAGAAGATTTTTTGAGACTATATCACAATGGTATTCCAATCAAAAATAACTTCATAGAAGTTTATTCATTGAAATATGTTCACTAATGTTTTATCGTATATGTATGTTCATTGAATGATTGTGTTTCATGAGTAGTCAGTATCTGAATCACAAAATGATAGAAATGTTCTTGAATTTAATGAAATGTGATCATTTGACTATTTTTTTCAAGAAGATTGTGGTCCCTATGGGACCCCTAGACTTATTTATAGGTGTATATTCAACCTTGTTTCATGGAGGATTTTCATGAAGGGAATTTTATGATTGAAAATTTTCAATGTGGTTCCCATAAAATACCACTATCCTATTTCTTGTGGGATTTAGTTCTAGTGGGGGGTGAGAATTTTTGGATATCAAAATATGTATTTCATGACAGTGGTTGAGGAAGGAATGATAGTTTTAGATTGAATCAGAGAAAAAATGTCCCAAAAATCCACTTTGGATTTTGGATTATCATGGTACCCAACTCCGCAAATGGTTGCTACAAATGAAGGTCTTAACCATGTAGAGGTTTGACAATTAAATCCACAGAACATATGTTGGGATCATGTATCTCGGTTACATGATCATGAAAATATTTGATAGTTACCTCCCCTCACAATAACTATGGTTCACATAGCTTTATCCATTCATTAAGCTCATAAAGTAATGTTAAAGACCCATTATTTAACGAATCTCACACACTCACCTCTTATGAGTCTATAAATAATCCCTAAGTATGAATTTTTTGGGGATGTGACCTTTCATATTCTGAGAAATCATATGAAGTAAATATACTTAGAAGCACTATTAACATAAGAAATAATAGACCTCCATATAACACAATATTTCAACAAACAACCAACCATGTGTTTCTGGGAACCTCTATCCACGATTGAGATGCCTTTAGTGAAGGTACATACACTTCACGTAAGAATAATACCACTCAGTAACTTGTTGTTTCATGCGAAAATGATCTTTCATTAAACCAACACCATATAAAATAATAAATTTATTTGAGGCATAGTGACCCTATTTTATGAAACATACTCTTTATAGAGACCCCTAATAACCACAAGGACCTTGGACCTCATAAATATCAAATATTATGTAAAAAAACAATATTTTTTGAAACCAGTCATACAAGATTCTCTGTGGTGCCTCTTTTCAACTGATCCTCTTTTGCAAAAGATGAGTGCATAATTTCCTTATGAATATCCAAAACCTAATTATAAACACCTCAAATTCCTATGATACTGGTACCACCTACTCTTAAATCATCCAACTTGTTATAAGTTCAACATATTCTTTCATCATAACTTATACTAAAAGTAATAGGTACCCCAATTCCTATTTATCTTATACAAAGTTACCCAAATTATTATCCTCTTAATTTCTACTCTACCATGGTAGTGGAAGTACCATGCCCCACCTACATGTTTCACGAGTGATTGGAATATAAGCACAAGAGGTGGAATATTTTTTGGAAAGTGTTAAAGTTTCTTATTGGGGATTAGTTATGATAAATATCTTCACTATATAGAATGGGCCCCCCTTGATGTGTAATCCCCATCCATGTCTGAACTACATGATGTAAAATTAAATTGCTCCACATCCTAGCCATATAAAGAAAAATTCCATGAAAACAACCTCATCAAATGAAGTTAACTGCAACCATACACTATATAATAAAGATACTATTTCCCATGTATGATCATCATGGTACTTTACTCTCTTATATCTACATAGTGATCCCCTTACAATGGGTGGATTCCATGTGTAATCCCCACACTATCTCTTATAGAGTTATCCTCTTACATTGTGCAGATTCTAATCATAATCCCCACAACATCCATCATTGACACTCCATACATTACCCGAGTGTCATTAAAGAATGAATTTAAACTACATGGAATTATCCCCTCACATGACCTTAAACTGTGGAATCAGACTATGTCGGTTTGGATCCCATTCAATCAAATAGGGTAGGTAGGACACCTCCCAATAGTTAAATCCCAAAAAGATTCAGCACAAAATTATCCCCCTTGGTGGGACACACTCCACCATCGTAGTGTGAAATTATCCTCCTCGGGGGGATACACTCTATTAAATCCAAATTTAAAATCATCCCTCATAGGAATGGACTCCTTCACCTATCTTTGCGGATGATAAACCTATGAATCACATATCCCCTCATTTTGTTAAACATATGCCTATCTCCAATAGATGTTAAACCTATGAATCACCCATCCCCAGAAGACAATACACCTATTAGAATCTCTATAAGATGTTAAAATCTCTCCATAGACCATATTACCTACCCTCATGTAATAAATTATGGATTCCTAATGGAGAAATACTCAAAAGAATCACTCCGATATAGTCAATTATCCCATGTATGTCACTAGATACCTTATGTTTCTTGCTTTAGATACCTCACATGTGAAATGACCTCAAATAGGGGAAGAATTTATAGGTTTCAAACCTACCTAATGTCTAGAAATTCCCATTGTTCCCAATGAATATACCTCCACTAAATGAAGATTCATTTCTAGTCGAGATAGAAGACATGTAATTTACTGATTTCCACCTCTAGATGGAACATGGAATGAGTCTGAAGAACTTGACATAAATCAATGAGGTAGACTTGGAAAAGTTGAAGACATCCATGGAAGAATAGATAGAATGAGAAATCGATAACCCATTATCCCATTCTGATCAAGTAGTACACATAATTGATGAATGTAAAGGAAGTCTTCCATCATTGGAATGTTGGAATACAGGGTAAAAAAAATTCACATAAACATACTGGCCTCAATAAAAGTGTTGGAAAAAATTTACCGATAATGATATACCTTGTATAAATACATGTAATATAAAATACTACTTTTTTTCAAAGATATTTTTAAAAATTATATAGAAAAAAACACTTATAAATTGAAGGATGGGAGATAGGTATAAAAAATAAACATAGAAATAATTCAGATAACTTCTTAGGATTAAAACAAAATTAAAAGATCAATTTTACCACTATAATATATGTATCTCCATAGGTAATGCACTACCTAAGGATCCACACATCAAAAACTGGGGATACCTTAAAAACCTATATAGATCTTCATTTGGGGACCACTAGAGACCCATCATACTGACCATCAAACTGTAACGATGAATAAAAATCAAGTGGAGAATCATTAGTAACGATGTGATTCACCATGGTAAGCCAAGAACATCACTAGAAATAAATGAAAATGTCATCAATGTTGATCTAAATCTCTATCAATGGTTGGTCATACACCCCTAACACACCTCCATATTTTATCCTAACAGATGATAACTCCACATATAGCAAAAAAATGCATACATAAATTATTATTGGAGGCTTCCACCACATTTAAATTATAACCCCCTAGAAATATTACCACCATGAAACCTTTCCGTGATGTTAACAGATGATTTGATTAGAAAGAAAATAATGAAATGAAACCGAACAATGAAAGGAAAACCTAGAGGAAAAGCCACCATAATTAGGCATATCAATGGGAGTATATTTCCTAGGAGATGATACAAATTGAAAGAACAAATCCCATTATAAAAATAAAAAAAATCACTACAAAAAAAATTAATAGATGAAAAATCTACCTCCAAATCTCTAAAAAATGATCCCATTTCCCCACATGATTTGAAACCATTATTAGACCACTGTGATAATTTTTGGGTGATCTCAATACTTCTATGTAACACCTAAAGGATTTAAAAATAAATTTAATATATAATGTAATTCACACAAAAGATTTTATCTATGAAGAAAAACTTTATTATTATATTTATTTGAATAAGATAACTATAAACTAGAAATTAAAAATAATTTTTCCACTTATCTAAGTTGATTTTCAGAAAATAGACATAAACAATTATGACTAGAATGATATTTAGAGTCTGATAGGATTGACTTAATTGTTTTGATGACATCAAACTTAACACTTTTGAATAGTAATGTTACCCTTATGAATAATAATACGACCCTTATGAATAGTAAATCGACCAAATAAATAGTAAACTCACCAATGGATATATTAATTATAATTAGGCATCTGATAAATGAAATTATTATATAATTATATAAAATTATAAGGAAATAAAAATTAAAAAATTTATTATTTAAGTCGTTGTATTTTTGAATGAAATAAATATATAATTAATTTTTTATAATTAATGAAGTAATTAAATTTTTTTTCATAAAATATATTAACTAAATATTATTATTATTTGTCTCAGGAATATATGATAATTTTCTGAGACCTTATTTAATTTTATAAAATTTATTAAAAATAGTTTTAATATTCAAATCGACATTTTGGAGTAAATGGGGATTTTAATTAAAGTTTTAATTTCCCATATTTAGAAAAAAGTTTCATAAAATTGAGTTTATTTTTAAATAATACACATAAAAAAATGTTTAGGGTGGATTTTTTGTATTTTTCTGAAATACTTGAATTTTTGGAGAATAGTAAAATACTATAATTTATGGTATATATACATTATAAGTTAAATAAAATGTTAATTGAGTGATGAATGATTTATGAACCATGGGTTTGAACTCCAATAATCCAATTACTTTATTTAGTCACATGAATCAACACTATTTATTTTCTTGATAAAAATAATAAAATAATGAATTAAATAAAGAGAAATCGCCCCTCTCCTTCACTATAAAAACCACTCTCAACCCCTATTCTCCTCACAATGCTAATCCTTGAATCCTGTAAATTTTCTACCCATATAATCTTCATTTGTATCTCCTCAAATACCTAAGTACATGGTATCAATAAAAAACCTTACCAACGTCCCTTAAGAAGGTACTCAAAGAGGATAATTCAAGAGGTAAATCCTCTTTCTTTTCTTTTTATTTCATTTCTATTTCCCTTTCCATTTCTTATCCTCTCACAAAATCCACTATCCTAATAATGACGATAACTCCAATATCCTATATATACTATAATTATTTAATGTTATAGTAATATAATTGATGATACTCATTTATATCTCTATATATCCCTCCCTTTTAATTTAAAATTAAATTATCATCCATGAGGTGCCGATTCACATCCTTCGTGGATGATATATTTTGATTATTCGAATTAATCATCAAGGATAGTCCTGAAAAATTTCTTATGGGTGAACCATATTATAAAATATTTATTAAATCCTTTTTAAGATTTTTGTACCATTATATATACAATGTACAAATTGTTTGAAAGAAAAATATTGCGCGATATCGAAAAACAAAAAAATAATGTAAGTAATTAACACTATAATATTATATAATGAATCATCCTCCTAACATATAAAAATGATATGTATAACCATTTACACTTATATGTGTTCATTAATAATATATAATTCCAATTCTGGATAATTATTCTCGTTTTACTTGATCTTCATTACTTATAAATAAGAGAAATGGTTATTAAAATCGAGGAAACGAATGATCCTAACCCCCCATTTTCTTCCATAAGGTTACCATTCCTATTTCTTTTTCCAACCATTTTACAACAAATAATTAATGGAATTAAATATATGGTATTTTACATATCTATTAATGATACAAAGATACTGTAACTGTCAAACAATTATATATAACATTTTAAAACATATTCTTCCCACATTCTCGACAATGTACTGTCAAAGGCCGATCAACAACCTATGGTGACATTTTCTTGTAAATATATAAAACCATACCCAAGGGTGGATTTTATAAATTATATTTAGTTTATAAAAATATTATTATGTGGATAATTATTTAATTAGTTATATTAATTTTATATTGACATTTATATAAAATAGAAAATGTGGTTCACATCTGGAAATTTATAAGAAAAACATTATATAAAATACATAAATTTTAATTAGTGGAAATTAATTAATATAAAAAATTTTTATAAATGATATATATTTATATTAATAACTATAATTCACTTTTGGAATAGTCATTTAATAAATATAACCCTGTTGTTCAGGAGGTGCAAACAAGAACAAATTTAGCGTGAATTATGGTAAGGGACTGTACCAATTTCCATTTCATTGAGACTTACATGGTTATATAAACCTAATAATTATCATGTGGTGTATATACTACTCATTTGAGATTAATTTTCTTTTGAAATTATATTTCTAATAAATATCCATATTCTTGTATCGTGGATATGAATATTTTCTTAGTCGTATACCATTTTACATACAATGTTTATTTTGAATACTATTTTAACTGGAGAAATACTGATCAATATGTGCCTTATAATCAAAAAATATATTTATAAGTAACATTTTTATTTAATTAAATATATTTATTATGAAATATATGAACTTTTAATGATGGTAGGGGCCCGCTATAGCCCCTTGATGAATAGACTGGCCTAAGGAGACAAAACAATTGGTGACAAAGCCTTCATGTTTGTCTAAGCAAATATGAGATGAGTTTCTACCCATAGAAATGAACCATATCCACTATATAAGGGATTTTATTCCAGATACATTAAATCCACTAAATATTAATTTTCACCATTCAGTACTCAGTTGTTACTTTCCAACAGAATTTCGCTATGTCAAAATATTTGGATGCATTTTCATACCTAGTTTATTGATGGAATGTGTTCTCTAGATTATTTAAATCTCTATAATTTACATTCCTTATTAACTTTACATCATTTATTTTTTCTTCATTTAACCCTTACTAAGAGTTTTAGATCACCCTTATTATGTTTTCTTTCCAAATTTTATGAAGAAGAGAATATTGAATAAGCTTTCAAGGATGCAGTTTATTTCATTTTATTGTATTTTCTATCTTTCCCAATGTGGTATGAGTATAACTTATATAATATGGTCTTCCAAAAATACAAAAATAATTGGCCCTTAGAAGATTGATCTTGACAATGTACTAAAATAATGCACCAGATCTGAGCTTTTGGGTTTAGAGGGTTTTAGTTGGTATCAAGGAAAGTGTAGCAGCAAACATTGAATATAGATTTCAAAAACATAGTCTAGGGAACACCACCCTAAGATAGAAATTTTGGATAATCATAGAATAAAATCATATAATTTTTTAAAATTTGACATTATGTGGGTCTTCCTATAAATATATACCTATCTAGATATTATATATATATATGGCTTTGGAATAGACGTACCAAGGAGTAACAACACTGACAAGGTGTCCTGGGCTTGACTGAGGGAAACCTGGTTCATGAATAAGGACCTTACTTCACAAATGGTTTGACAATTTTGGGGGATACTCTTAGGATAATTCAAATTTTCTTAAGAAACAATGATTAAGTGTCTAAACGTAAATATTTCCCTCAAGAAACCATGTTTATGATTAGGAGATTATCAGTGCATAAATTTTCAATTTATGTTAAGTTTTATACTCGTATCAACCTTTTTTTTGAAGTGTAATTTTAAATTTTGAGTATGAAATTTATTAATGTAGGGGGGAATGTAATAACCTAAGGATTTCCAAATAATTTTATTATAGAATGTAATGCACACTACAATGAGTCTATGTGAACTAACACTTTGATATTATATCTATTTTAAAAAGTTAGTTATAACCTAGACATTAATCTTATATTTTCTGATTCATTGAATTGAATTTTAAAAAATAGACATACACGATTGTGATAATTATGATATTTAGATTTCTATAGGATCAAAATAATTTTTGTTGAATAATAACTTGACCCTTTTGGATAGTAATGCCCTTATGAATAGCAATATGAGCCTTATAAATAGTAAATCAGAAACATGAATAGTAACATCACCTATGAGTGAATAAGTAAAATTTAGGTATCATATAATTGAATTTATAACATAATTTTATCATAAAATAAGTAAATAAGTATTTTAAAAATTACTAATTAGGTGTCGGTATTTTTTGTATGGTATAAATATTTAATTACATTTTAATAATTTATCCAATCCTTTAAAATAAAATTTATTTTCATAAAATATGTTAACATATAAATATTATACTGTCTCATTATTATAAGATAATTTTTTGAGTCATTAGTTAGTTTTTGTAATTGTCATTAAAATAGTTAATATCTAAAAAAAGTCATTTTTGAGTATATGATGATTTTAAGTAAAAATTAAAGTTATAATCATTACAATATTAATTTCATAAAAGGTAATATATTTTCAGATTATACACATAAAAGAATGTTAGGTTCAGTTTTTGGTATTTTTCTGAAATACATGAATTTTTAGTGAATAATAAAATACATTAATTTTTGGTTTATGTACATTATATGTTAAATACACTATTTATTGAGTAATAAATGATGTAAAAACAATTATTTAGAACTCATATGCACCAATTACATTATATAGTCATAATAATCAACAATATTTCTTTTCGCCACCAAAATAAAAAAATAATGAATAAAATAATGAGAAGTCACCCCTCTCCTCCATTATAAAAACCACCCCTGACCCTCTCTTCCCCTCACTCCAATATGACTTGAATATTTTCTAAATACATCTAATACACATCCCTAGTATATCCCCACATCTAGTATCTCTTTATATCTACAAAATTCCAAACCAAGGTCCCCTATGTAGGTACTAAAAGAGGATAATTCAGGAGGTAATTCCTCTTTGTTTACTTTAATTTCCTTTCAATTTCCTTTTAAATTTCTTATCCTCCCATAACCTCCTCTATCTAAATGACCATGATAAAAATAGTATCTCTTATATAATATAATTATATCATGTTAATGTAATATACATCATGAAAATACTTTCTCTCATTCTCTCTCTTAAATTTTAAAAAAGTAATCATTATTTGTGAGGTGCAGATTCACAACCTTCATTGATGATAGATTTTTATTATTCAATTTATCCTTGATGTCTGGTCAAGAAACCATTTTTATGTTTGAAATAGATTATAAAATATTTATCAAATCCTATTTAATTTTATAGATACATTATATATACATTTTACTTATATGTTAAATAAAACCATTGTGTGATGATTGAAAAAAAGGAAAAATAATTTAAGCGATTATCACTAAACATTTATCTTATGATTCATGCTCATACCATATATCAAAAAATGGTATATGTAACCATTTAAAATTATTTATGTTAATTAATAAAACATAATTCCATTTTTTTTGAATTACACCAATTTTTACTTGAGCATCATTACTTATAAAAATGCAAACCTTTCATTAAAACCACGGAAACAATCGCTCTTGAAGCCCCATTTTCTTCCTTCAGGTTACACTTCCTCTTCATTTTTCAAACAATTTCAAAAACCATCATTAAAGGAATTAATTAGTAATTATTTTAAATATATATTAATTATCATAACATAATATAAGTGTCATACTATTATATATAAAATTTTAAAACATCTTCTTCTCACACTCCAATCAATGTGATGTCAATGGTGGATGTGTAATGACCCGAAATTTTGTATAAATCTTGTTTCCTAATTTTATGTGTTATTTTATTTTATTTTTATAATCAACAAAAATGTTTCATTTGATAACATGAGTATAATTAAAATGAGACCGTTGGGTTTTGACTGTTATATGACCATTGGTCAATATGACCACTGTAAACAAAACGTTTTGATTAATGTCTCTAAATACAAGTAATCTTGGATAATTAATATATAAAAAAGATTTTATGGCCTCACCCAGTAGTCTTGGACCGATCGAAGCCCATATAACAGAACTTGGGAAGGAAGTAGAACCACTGGGCTTTACTCTGGACCAAACCCAAGCCGAACTTCATCGTGGTAAGCTAGAACATAATCAGCTTTGCTAGAAGTTCAAACTGATAGAAATTACTACTCGTGCGATGTTGGCTGAGCCTCCCTCGGATTCTCTCACCTTAGCACACCTTACACTTAGGTCCTATGCTGGTGTGATAAGGGGCTATGTAAGGAGACCGTAACTGCCTTGTGTAATCCTTTGTTTTAAATAAAATTTTGGATTTCTTCTTATGATGATGTTTATGACTTTTCAAATGTCTGGATAAATATAGTATGCATATTTTTGGTGAATTTTAGAGAAATTATATTTAAAAAAATGTTTATGTAATCCTTAAATAATTAAAAATGTGTAATGATTTTCAAAAAATGGTCTTCTACAATTATGTTCAGTACGAAATTTAGTGTCTAATAAGATCATCTAAATTTTTGATGAATAGTAAATTATGAATAGTGATTTTATGCTTAGGATTAGTAATGTGACCAAATAGATTAGTAATCTCATTTAAAGAAAGTATTAATATAATCTAGGCACCTTGATTAAGTAATGTGATTCAATAAAATGGTCAAATAACGGTTTCATAAATTATTATTCAAGTATTAGTTTTTTCGGATAAATAGTGTTTTTTAATTAAAAGTTAAATTAAAAATATTTAGAAAATTATTTTTATAAAATGGATTTCATTTTTGAACTTAGAGCATCGATATTATGTTAAGGTAAATTTTGGGGATTTTTCTGAAAAAAATGAATTTTTGGTGAATAGTGTATTTATTTAAAAAATAAATTAAAAATGTTTAGAAAATTATTTTTATAAAAGGAGTTTATTTTTTAAATATGATCATTGATATTTTGTTGAGTTGAAATTTTGTGATTTTTCTGAGAAAGTTGAATTTTCAGTGAATAGTAAAAATACAGTTTTAGGGTTTCAGTATGTTTAATGACATCATAACTTGTCATGATGATGTCATGAGATATTTTAAGCGATTTTCGACTAAAAGGGATGAATTATTGTGTGAGGCGTCCCAAGTGGCCAATACCATGGGCAAATACCATGGGCAAGCCCATGCTTTTGCCAAAACCACTAATGTGGTGTCCCTTGGCCATTAATGCCTTGTCCCCTCACTTTCTTCATAAATACCAAGCCCTCCTCTCATCCATTCGTCTCCAAAACCATCCTCAATGAAGTAATGGTCTCCTTACTTCCCAAGGAGTCCTCCCGAGGTTCCCCCAAGCCCTCAAGGTCCAAAACCATGGACTTTTAAGAGTTACGTTTTAAGGTAAGGGATCCGACCTCTCTCTTTCTTTTCAAGTAATATCTTTTATGTCATTTCTTTTATACTCCATGTTCTTATGTTGTAGGATGTTCTTATATATTCATATTACTGCCCTTTTCATGTTCATATGATGAGAGACCCCTTCTCTCTCTCATCAATTCGTTTTAAGAATGTTTAAGTGGCGCCGTTAGGATGCTGAATTTTTAAGGGGATTCTTTTACCCTTCCCATTCTTTTCAAAGTTCTACTTTCATGTCAAGTCTTTTAAGTTCCTTTTTAATTATGTTGGGGTATGATCTCTAAATCTATCATACTTAACTCTTATGTTCACATGATGAGAGACCCTATTTTATCTTTCAAATTATTTTTTTTAAAGTTTATGTGACGTCCTTAGGCTGCCGAATTTTCATAAGAGAAATCAAATTTTTGTCTACCTTCCATGTTTTTCATTTCAAATGGCATGTCCTTAAAATTTCATTACCATGTTCATATATCCTTTTTATTATGTCCCTATACTATTTTATGGGTCATTTATGAATGTTTGACCCATGTCCTCTCTCTTTTCAATTTTTTCTAAAACCCCGAAACATAGCCGTTATGTTGCGGAATTTTCGTCTCAAAATGCCTCTCTCTTTTCAGAAAATTATTTTATGTTATAAAGTGATTACTCAAAGCTCTTATTTATACAGGGGTATTCACATATATATCAAAATGTTCTATTTTGAATTCTGGGATTTACAAACTTGAGACCCGCTCTCCCCTTCCGTGGGATTAAAGTGACGTAAAGATCAAGTCTTTAAAGCAGTTTTTAAAACGTTATGATTAAGAAATGAAACCCATTTATTTTATGCTATATGGGTTATTTATGAAATTTTTGATGATGATATATGTGGATCACATGATTGTAAAGACAAATTAAGGGTGGTCCCTGATAGTGCTCCAATGCATTGGGTAATACTGTAACCACTAGGGATTACAATTATCCCGATATCTTGGTGAATAACCTTGGTAATTTTCAAATGACACCTTGGGGATGGACCTTGGTGATATGTTCATGATTGTCTATGTTAAATGATGTAGCCACATCTTAAAGTTATGAAAAATGTTATTTTTAATATGATATGCCACATGATTTCTTTCTCATGCCTTAAAGTTCTTTTTCATGCCATAGTTGATGTATCTCAAGTTCACATGTTAAATGTTTCTCTTATTTCCCTTACTGGGCCTTCTGCTCACCCTTTCTTTTGATGTATTTCCCCAGGTTATGAGATGCAGTAATGAACCTTGGGTGAACTTATGGAGAATCATTTCAAGTGTTTAAGACAAATGTTTTATGTTGTTTTCATGTATTATGTTCCCGGTTTCCAAGACACTAAACCTTAAAGATCCTCAGTTTTGTGTAATGTAATGAATGTTTATGTTATAAAAATCCGGGATGCTATGGTTGGTATAAAAGTATGGTTTAGTTATTTTTGGAAATTAGGATATGAAAACTTTAGGAATAATCCTATAGAAAAGTTTATATATAGGAAATCTTCCTGGTATTTTGGTGAGTATTGAGTGAGGGGTTTCCAAGCAAAGACATCCCTGTCTGGATACGACCAGGTAGAGGTGGCTCTAGCACAGATGTACATAGGGGTAAAACCTGAAAAGACTGCTTTGAGCTAGAATCGAATGGGAACTGGTACATGACAATGGGCCTTGCTGCACTCTTGGTTATGACACTCCCGGGGGATATGCTTTGGTAAATTCATAAGCTTAGTATGAACCATTATTAAAGGAAAAAAGATAAAATGAAATAAATATTCACATAAGAATATATGATCATGGATAACCTAGATGGGAACCTAGGGGATCACAAGTTAGGGTATACTTTTCTTCTATAAGTTATCCTTATATGCTTTAAGTTCCTTTTCATGATTATTGGCTAAGAATTTAATCCCCTAATTATACTTTCTCTTATTTAATGGTGGGAAATGGAAGAACATTTCCTAACAACCAATGTGATAGGAGATTTGATGATTGTCATATTAATATGACAGAGATGATTAGGGGATTAAAAGATTATTATTATTTTGGAAGACGTTCACTACTTTGGGGACCCAATACGATCGAGGTATATAGATTACTAAGGTATTTTCATTGAGGAGTTATTTTGACTTATATTTTGAAGAATAGATGAATTTAAGGTGGACTTATTGTAATTTAGGTTACTTATGGGAATGATTAACCTATCTTAGGTAAAATATGATTAGGTTAGCTACTTTTGTTATAAGATGTTAGGAGTGGTTTATCTTGTTTGGAGATGAACAATGAAGTTTATTTTGGAAGACAATGTTATCAAATCCTTCTTGTATTTGGGTTTCAATCTTAGTTTGGTTTATTTTGAAAAATTTTAAGGATAGTTATTTATGAAATGGTCTATGATGAACTTTGGGTAGTACCATGGAACGTTGAAGATTTAAAAGTAGTTTCCATTCCTATGGGATTCTTTATTTTTTAGGAGTTGTTTTACCTTACCCTTTCTATTTTTGGCATAATGTTTAAAGATAGAAGAAATATATAGTTAATCTTTTGTGGATTATGTGATTCTCTAGAAGATGATTCTTGTGTTTTGATGAGACCAAGTAGTTTTGAATGCTCATCATTTGGAGAAAAGATTAGTTTTGGTAGAAACTTATTAAAGGATGAAACTCTAAATGAAGGTAGGTATATTCCTTTTGTTTTTTTTCTATGTAGTAAATGAATTCCTCAAAATTATGAAAAGGTACGTAAAACAAAAACGTTGTTGGTTTACGTTTCCTACTAGGTAATCAAATACCATTTACACACATCATAAGTTTGGGATTTTCTTATGGTTTACTTTCTCATAATCATGTTTTCTATCACTCTCCCTCAGAACATGACCCTTTGTTTTCTCCTTCATGTCCATGTTTTCCTACATGGATTCCTAGTGTGGGTTAACTCGGGTGAGCATTGTACTTCCCTTTATTTCTTTTAAAGTAATAGTTTTACTGACTCCTTTTCCGAAATGGTACTTTCAATGAAATTTCAAAACCCAATTTTAAAAACTACGAGGACGCAATTTCTTAAGGTGGGAAGATTGTAACGACCCAAAATTTTGAATAAAACTTGTTTCCTAATTTTATGTGTTATTTTATTTTTACTCTCAAAAAAATGTTTCATTTGATAACATGAGTATAATTAAAATGAGACCGTTGGGTTTTGACTGTTATATGACCACTGTTCAATATGACCGTTGTAAACTAGACGTTTCGATTATTGTCTCTAAATACAAGCAATCTTGGTTAATTAATATAAAAAGAAGATTCGATGGCCTCACCCAGTAGTCTTGGACCGATCGATGCCCATATAACAGAACTTTGGAAGGAGGTAGCACCACTGGGCTTTGCTCTTGACCAAACCCAAGCCAAACTTCATCGTGTGAAGCTAGAACAGAATCTCCTTTGCGAGAAGTTCAAACTAAATGAAATTACTACTCGTGCGATGTTAGCCGAGCCTTCCTCAGATTCTCACACCTTAGCGTACCTTACAATTAGGTCCTATGCTGGTGTGATAAGGGCCTATGTAAGTAGATCGTAACTGCCTTGTGTAATCCTTTGTTTTAAAAAAAATTGGGATTTCATCTTATGATGATGTTTATGACTTTTCAAATTTCCGGATAAATATAGTATGCATATTTTTGGTGAATTTTAGAGAAAGGATATTTTAAAAAAATGTTTATGTAAACCTCAAATAATTAAAAATGTGTAATGATTTTCAAAAAATGGTCTTATATAATTATGTTCAGTACGAAATTTAGAGTCTAATAAGATCAACTTAATTTTTATGAATAGTAAATTATGAATAGTGATTTTATGCTTAGGATTATTATTGTGACCAAATGGATTAGTAATCTCACTTAAAGAATGTATTATTATAATCGAGGCACCTTGATTAAGTAATGTGATTCAATAAAACGGTGAAATAACGGTTTCATAAATTTTTATTCAAGTATTAGTTTTTTCAGGTGAATAGTGTTTTTTAATTAAAAATTAAACTAAAAATATTTAAAAAATAATTTTTATAAAATGGATTTCTTTTTTGAAATCAGAGCATCGATATTATGTCATGGTAAAGTTTGGGGATTTTTCTGAAAAAATGAATTTTTGGTGAATAGGGTATTTATTTAAAAAATAAATTAAAAATATTTAGAAAATTATTTTTATAAAATGGAGTTTCTTTTTTAAATTAGAGCATTGATATTTGGTTAAGGTGAAATTTTGTGATTTTTCTGAGAAAGTTGAATTTTCAGTGAATAGTGAAAATAAAGTTTCAGGGTTTTGATATGTTTAATGACATCATAATTGTGTCATGATGATTTCACGAGATATTTTAAGGGATGGTCGACTAAATGGGATGAATTATTGTGTGAGGTGTCCTAAGTGGCCAATACCATGGGAAAATACCATGTGCAAGCCCATGGTTTTGCCAAAACCACTAATGAGGTGTCCCTTGGCCATTAATGCTTGTCCCCTCATGTTCCCTATAAATACCAAGCCCTAATCTCATACATTATACTCCAAAACCATCCTCAACGAATTTCTGGTCTCCTTACCTCCCAATTATTCCTCCCAAGGTGCCCACAAGCCCTCAAGGCCCAAAACCTTTGAGTTTTAAGAGTTACGTTTTAAGGTAAGGGATCCAACCTCTCTCTTTCTTTTCAAGTAATCTCTTTTATGTCATTTCTTTTATACTCCATGTTATTATGTTTGAGGATGTTATTCTATATTCATATTAATTCCCTTTTCATGTTCATATGATTAGAGACCCCATCTTTGTCTCATCAAGTCGTTTTAATAATGTTTAAGTGGCGCCGTTAGGCTGCCGAATTTTTAAGGGGATTCTTTCACCCTTCTCATTCTTTTCAAAGTTCTACTTTCATGTCAAGTATTTCAAGTTACTTTTTAATTATTTTGGGCTATTATCTCTATATCTATCATACTGAACTCTTATGTTCACATGATTAGAGACCCTATTTTATTTTTCAAATTATTTTTGTTGAAGTTTAAGTGACGTCGTTAGGCTGCCGAATTTTCATAAGAGAAATCTAATTTTTTTCTTCCTTCCATGTTTTTCATTTCAAATGGTACGTCATTAACATTTCATTACCATGTTAATATATCCTTCTTATTCTATCCCTATACTGTTTTCATGGTCATGTATGAATTTTTGACCCATGTCCCCTCTCTTTTTAATGTTTTCTAAAATCCCAAAACATAGCTGTTATGCTGTAGAATTTTCGTCTCAAAATGCCTCTCTCTTTTCTAAAAATTATTTTATGTTATAAAGTGAATAATCAAATCTATTATTTCTATAGGGGTATTCAAGTATATATCAAAATGTACTATTTTAAATTCTGGTATTTATATACATGAGACCCGCTCTCCCCTTCTGTGGGTTTAATGTGACGTAAAGATCATGTCTTTTAAGCCGTTTTTAAAACGTTATGATTAAGAAATGAAACCCATTTATTTTATGCTATATGGGTTATTTATGAAATGTTTGATGATTATATATGTGTCTCACATGATAATAAAGAAAAATTAAGGGTGCACCCTGATAGCGCTCCAATGCATTGGGTAATGATGTAACCACTAGAGATTACAATTTTCATGATATCTTTGTGAATAACGTTGGTAATTTTCAAATGACACATTGGGGATGGAACTTGGTGATATCTTCATGATTTTCTATTTAAATTTGATGTAGCCACATATTAAAGTTATGAAAAATTTTATTTTTATTATGATATTCCACATGATTTCTTTCTCATGCCTTAAAGTTTTTTTTCATGACATAGTTGATGTATCTCATGTTCACATGTTAAATGTTTCTCTTGTTTCCCTTACTGGGCCTTCGGCTCACCCTTTCTTTTGATATATGTCCCCAGGTTATGAGATGCAGTAATGAACCTTGGATGAACATAAGGATAAGACTTTAAAGTGTTTAAGAATAATTTTTTATATTGTTTTCATGTATTATGTTCCTGGTTTCCAAGACACTAAATCTTAAAGATCCTCAGTTTTGTGTAATGTAATGAAAGTTTATGTTATAAAAAGGCAGGTTGCTATAGGATGAATGACCTATGGTCACATTTCAATGTAAACACATGAAACCATCCTCAAGGGTGGATGTTATAAACTATATATAATATATAAACATATAATTAGATTCATTATAAACTTTTGTAATTATTTATATTAATTTATAATTTAAATATAGATAATAATACAAAAGTGTTGCAGAATTGGGATTTTTTTAGTAAAACATGATATCGTATTCGTCAATTTTCATCAATGGAAATTAATAAATACTATAAAATGATTATAATTTATAAATATTTTTATAAAGAACTATAATTACCATCTATATCAGTCTTTCAATAAATATATATTTTTTATTGAGGAGGTGAAAATGCGACAAATTTAAGCCGGAATTAAGGTAAGGGACATTGTCTCAATTTCATTTTCATTGGGACTTGGTATTGTGCACCTAATAATTCTTATTTAGTTTATCTAATTCTCATTTGAGATCAATTTTCATTCTATTTTATTTTTCTATTTAATATCCATATTCCTGTATCATGTATATTTTTATTCTTTTAGTCATATACCATTTTACATATGGGGTTTATTTTGAATGTTGTTTTAATTGAGGAAATATTGGTGAATCCATATCACCTACTTAGTATGGATATATTTAAGGAATATTTTTATGAAAATAAATCTATTTTTAATAGTTATTTTTAATTTAAGTGACAATTGGGGAATGCAATAGCCGCTTGATGCATTGACGAGTCTCATTAGACAAAACAGTTGGTGAAAAAACCTTCATGTCTATTTCTAAAAATAATGAAAAAAGTTTCTACCCACAAACCTAAATCATATCTATGGTATAATGGTTCGTGCTTTGGATACACTAAGTCTACTAAATAAAAATTTCTTCATTCAATACTCAGTTATTACTCTCCATAAAATTTTCATAGTGACAAAATCTATGCACACAATTTCATTCTCTATTTATTGATGGGTTGTGTTATTTAGACTATTTAGATTTATGTAATGTGTATTCCTTATTGGATTTATGTAAATTATTATTTCATAGTTTACCCCTTACTGTGCACTATTATCCCCCTTATTATGTTTCCTTTCCCCATGTTATAAAGAAGAAAACATTGAATAAGTTTTCATGGATGGAGTCTATCTCATTTTGTTTTATTTTATATCATTCAAAATGTACTATTGGTGTCATTTATGTAATATTTTCATCCAAAACAACTAAAATGATCATTCCTTTAGGATTTTATCATTCCTAAGTAGTAAAATAAATCACCATATCTGGGATTCTATGGTTGTGGTGTCACACATTGGGAATGCGATACTAATGAAATGGAACTAAATTATCATTAAGAAAACATTAAAACACCTAGAATTAAATAAATAATTGTATAAATATGGTTTTATATTGAATCTATACTCTATCATAGAATTTTATTGTACATATCCTTATAAAAAACATTCATAGTATTGAAAACCGAGAACAATCCATGCGAATGATGATGGTAGAGAAAAAAAATAAAATGAACTATGAGAATTTGATATAAGGAAGATAAATTCCATGATAAGTAAAAATAAAATATTTTCATAAATTATAAATAGATATACATGTAATTTAGGAGTGTATTGTTGAATATATATTATTGTACAATCCTTAAGAACTCTAGAATTCATGATAGGATTAAATAACTTGTGGATAAAAGGGATTGAACCATGATAAAAGTTATATTTTCATTATACAATACTTATATATATATATATATATTATATTTTATATATTTATTATTTATGATATGGATAATGATATTCCATATCTTATTTTTTACATAATTAGTTTCCATAATCTATGATATAATTTCGAATCATAAAGACATATAACCATATCACTAAATAAATTATGTTGAAAATTAATATTTGAAATTAATCAAGTATTTTAATGTCCATATACATTTCATTAATTATTATTATTTATTTTTAGAATAAAGACCTTATAATATTAGGAAAAATGACATTTTTTATCATTATATGTTATTTCTTTCAAGGACTGATATTCTTTAACTCTAGCTAAATATATTTCATAGTAGGAAATATTACTATATCATTATCCAAAATATGTATATCATTGAAATTTTCAAGAATTTTCAGAGTTAAAATTCATTCAGATGATAATTAATTTTTTAGTAACATTAGAATTAGGTTTCAATGGACATGAAACATGTCTTAGTGTATATAAAAAACAAGGAGACCCCATTAAAATTCATATCTATAAGGGGGATTTGGAAAATATTTTTATAAACTAAGAACTCATATTCCAAAGTATGAATGCTTAAAAATGGGCATGAGTTCTGGTGTAAAAACATTATTACTAAGAAACTCTAACTAATATTTTTTTTATTAATATGTTTCAATATTTTGAATATCTAAAAAACTATAAAAGAAAATAATATATATTTTTAAAATAGTTTGGAAATGAAAAATAAAAAATGGATCATCAGAAAAGTTATTATAAATAAAAAATTTACATAATTAATATAAGAAATTTTGTATCAAGTTTAATGAAAATGGTTGAATATAAAAATATTCAATGGGGATTGGGATACTTAGTACATAGTTCCATATTTCTTAGTTTATTGGATTCTCATGTTCCTATAACATGACATACATTACTTGTATCCAACAACAATAGGAGAATATAAAACCAATAATTATATGGTGTAACAAATACCATAAGTAATTATATATTTTTAATATGTTCTTATAGCAAGAAAATATTTGATCAGAGGTTTATAAAAACTAAATATCATACATTAAAATACAAATTCAATTGTAAAAGTTTAAAAAATTACAAACCTAAAGATAAGGTACAAGGTGAAAAGGTATGTTTTCAACTTAGTATTGATTTTTTTAAATTAACTAATTCAATAAGAGAGAATGTTTAGATTCACATTTTGTATTAGAATATTTATTATATGGATCTCCATAAACACTATTAATATAATAAATTATATGTTTCTTTATCATAGTGAAAAATGATTCATTTCATTCAAATAAACACTGTAGTTTAATCTAGATGTTGATTGGATAATAATTTAGAGTCTATTTCTCTTGACAAGAATTATGATTATTTTTATAAGTGTGTAAATACTCATTATATAAGGGATGAAAATTATTTTAATATATATAGATATAATTTAGTTTATAAAATTCTCCAAAATATAGTATTATATTTAAGTGACACATATGTACAATAATATATAAAATATATACATTTTAAACATTTTTTATAATGATACATGATTTTCTTAGCACAAGGTGGGTTTATATACATTTCCAAAATATTAATTATTATACTATTAGGCTATTAATTTTACATTGATTTATTTTGGTAATTAATTTTTTTGTAATTTCCATAACTTTTTCAGTCGAATTATAGGGTTCTTGATTCTTATCTGATTCTGACATTGAAATTTTTCTAACTTATAGTGATAATAGAATATATATATTTTTAAAAATTCATATTAAAATTGACAAATTATATATTAAATATATAAATTCTTAATAAGGAGATAGATTACTACACTATAATTTAATATTATTCCACTTCTTAAAATGGGTGAATTACTTGAGGAGAGATATATAGATGTTAAAAAACTCTATATCAACCATCCTTCAATAAAAAATTTCTTATAAAATCACATGGATTTTATTAGTATCTATAACCATTGTATATATGTATGAAATAAATTTTTTAGTTAGGAAATTTCAATAAAAACCCATAGTTGAAATTGTCATTCTATGAATGATAGGGGTGAAAAAAATTATTACATGTTTGAGCCATTATGAAAATTTGAAATTTTATGTTTTTTTGATACAAGTTACTTTGGAAATATCATATATCTATAGTTATTTATTAAGAATATATTACTGGAGAAATATTATTTACCATTAATAAATATGAAATTAAAATCACCCATAAGATTATGAAATAAAAGACCAAAATATATATTCAACAAAATTATAAAATAAAAGTGGAAAAGTTCATATGTTTACTTAAAGAGGAAAAGTGTTTAAAAAGTTACCATTTCAAATACATCTATTATAGTAACAATAAGCATAAATATTAAACTAAATAATACAATCTATATTAATTATTATATAAAAACCACTATAAAGAAATATACCCCTCTTTTTGGAGGAGTTTATCATTGTGTTGTGAAATACATAAAAAATCTATCTGTTATATTTGATCATTACTTATTTCCTTTTATATATTATAATATTGTTTAGTATATGGGTTTAATTAACATAGAAATACTTTAATTATCCACACATATAAACTGATGATGGATATCTCCATTTTCAGTATGATCATGATGAAAATGAGTGTTGTAATCAATATCTTATTCCCTTTAGTGATAAAATAGACTTCCAAAAACTATGATGAAATTTGTGTTATCACACATAATCCAAATACATGGGAAAGACCAATCATATTCAGATACTGAATAGTTCATCTACATAAAATGTACCAACAATTTTTAGTTAATAAATAGTCAATGTAAAGACCCGTAAATTTCAAGAAATTTTTTGTTTCTTAATTTTCTTTGGAATTTTACAAGAACGCAGTTTCTGACGGCACATGATTCCGAGGCCCAGTGTGCCCTGAATCATTTTCTGAAGTTTGGCTCGGGTATGTTCAGTGAACAAACAAGCAGGTTTATCTAACTTTTGAACCGGTGCTCGGAATCGAATTACGAGGGCACCGATGGAATCGCAGTGCCGGTATTTGCATAGAAACACCTCTTCCGGAGTTGTGTTTTCTCACGTGTGCTTTTTAATTTTTTGGGGTTAAGTGAAGAAAATAATATAAAGTGGTGTGAAAACTTTATTTTATTTCACTTAAAGCCACTAAAATCTACTTAAGCTGAGTTGAAGCGGATAGGGTGGAACCCAAAATATTTTACCCTCTTGGTAGGATATTTGTGAGGTGGGGCCCACACGAGCCCCATCGTTTCTTTTCCTCTAAGTAACGCACCCGCAAAAACTCCTCTTTAATTAAAGTTAACTGGTGCATTTTCTAAAACTCTTAACGCCCCTATTAAATGGACAGTTAAGTCTTTACCATTAATTCACCAAATTAATGGTTCGTTTCGTAACCTGTTTTTCAAAGTGTTGGCATAATAAAAAAGTAAGACCAACACCCTTTTTGTTGACGGGTTGCTTGTTGAGAGGATTTGGAGAAACTGTATATTCATTCTCCTTCGCGAAGAACACGAAGAACGCGAAGAATGTGATGAATGTCGGCCTTCGACGAAAGGTGATGAAGAACGCTGAACCCTCAGAGATCGACTACGTGACGCTGCGTACTGCAATGCCGACGATTCTCCTCCACCGATGTTCTTCTGCGACATTCCTTCCCCGCGAAAAATCTTTGATCAACTGCTTGAGGTAGGAGATTACAGATCTATTAATTTTCCTTTGTAGATTTTATCCTCAACACAGATTTATTTCATGAAATTAAATCTATGTGTTTTCTTTAACCCTTGGAGATCGTCGACGCGACGCCGTATACTGCGACAACGCGACGCCTTTCTACGACGCGAAGATCCTCTTCTTCCGCGACGGTCAATTCCGTGAAGAACTCGTCCGATGACAACAATGAGATAAGGGTTTGTTTTATTGAATCTTTGTGATTTATACCCGTGGCGTTTCATTATTAAAATTGTTGTGAGACTTTTAAACCGCTAACGCGGTGGGTGAGTACTAACAAACAAGTCCGAACCCACCACCCCTTTCGTTATTGGTGTGAAAAATGGCGGACGTCGACCAAGCAGGCCGCACGGGCGATGTGGGGTCCTCGTAGTAAAGGACGGACCCCGAGAGGACTTTTGGCGAAGACGGATAGGTTTTACGACCACTGGAACTCATCCGGTGGTCTGTGGAGCAAACCTCCGGTGCACCACGCCGGTATAGCAGCGCCGGCGGCAGAAGGTGGTGCCCTGCGCGCCGCCGAGGAGAACAGCCGCGGCTGATGCCGTGGCGGCGGCCGGCAGACCCGTGACCGCGTGGGTCCGGTGAGAGACGGGACGCGGCCGGCTGCCGCGTCTGCTGGCAAGGGGGGCCCCACGCGTGGCCGCGATACTCTCATGCGGGGGCAACACGCCCCCTACGCCGTCCGGACATAACTGGCCAAGCCGTCCCCTGGCGGCCGGGCCAGGTCGCGCCCAACCAGGTCAAACCCGGACCCGGTTCGGGCCGACCAAGGGGGGTTGGGCCGGGTCGGTCTGGGCCCAGACCCCCCGTTTTCAGACCTTTTCGGTCTTTTTCCCATATATTGAGCTACGGGCCTCCGATCCACGCGCCATCAGTGGAGATGTGATTCATGGATCGAGGCGGTCGTTTTGGCATATCACACTCAAGGTTTCGGAGTATTTGGGGTTTGGATGGGTCGGTTCGTACACGAAACCAACCGGGCCCTCGGAGTAGAAACGATTATATCTTGAGCTCCGGACATCCGATTGACGTACAATCGACTTTGATGGATTCCTCTTAGTGAGTCGGATATTTTAACTTACTCTGCCCGAGGTTTGGAAGCAGGTGGAGTACGGTCGGTTTGGTTTTTCCTTAAAAACCAACCGGGCCCCTGGGACGAAAAATCCATTAACTCTCAGACTGGGTGTCCGATTGACGTGTCGTCTGCGAAGTTGAGTTTCTTTTGACGATACAGAACTTCTGGATACATCAACTCTGGACTATGTGTCAGTTGATATATCATCCTCTCGGCTCATGGAGCGGACCCTCCCGAACGAGCTTGCTGTGTGCAGGAACTCTAGTGCTGGTTGCGACTGCGATGACGACGACTACTATACAGAGATCCTCAGTGGATTCGACGACGACCGTACATAGATCCTTAGTGGATTCAACGATGACTGTGCAGAGATCCTCAGTGGATTCGACGATGACTACATCACTCAGCGACCCTTTGTGGATTAGTGCTACTGATCGTGTGTGGGTCCGATCCTGTGTGGGTCAGCGCTCAGTGGTCCTGTTTGGGCCAGCCCCTACAGATCCTGTGTGGGTCCGATCCTGTGTGGGTCTTTGCAGGGGTTAGTTACCTATCGATCATGTGTGGGTCAGATCCTTTGTGGGTCATTGCGGGGGTTAGTTACCTATCAATCCTTTGTGGGTCAGATCCGTTGTGGGTCATTGCAGGGGTTAGTATTTATCGATCCTTTGTGGGTCCGATGGCTTAGATGAATTAGTGGCAATATCTGGTCATCTTTATCGTCATATGAAGAAGTATACATGTGTGAGCTAAATCCTATTTTGCTTTCCTTTGTGGGTTGTGTTGTGCTATCCTGTGTGGATTTACGTTTTGCATTCCTTTGTGGATTGTGTTGTTCTATCCTGTGTGGATTTATGTTTTTCTTTCCTCTGTGGACTGGGTTGTACATGGGCTCGGAAGTTGGAGCGTACGAGAATTGATGACTTAGGTATATGTATGGGCATATACCTAAGCAGTGTCGGATTTTACTTCGTGATTGTATCTTTCCTTTGTGGATTACGGGAGTCCTTCGGGGGTCTCGGGGTCCCTACTGAGTAGGTTATACTCACCCCTGCACATGCTATGCCTGCACTACGTTTTGTTGGTTGCAGACGAAGGACAACGCTGATCGTGGTTGAGGCTTGCAGAGCAGGACGGTACCTGGAGGTGGACCACTGGGCGGGACGTACTCAGAGCGGTCGGTTGGACCCGAGGAGTAGTGGAGGCTATCTGTACCCACCCTTCAGGTGGGATTTCTATTGGACAACTCGACGATGCTTCTTTACTTTTCAGTTGTTGTTTTCCCTTTACAGTTTTACTTTACTTCAGTTTGGGTTTGTATACTGGCCCACTTACTTTTCCGCACTTACTGTTGTACTCAGTTTTTTTACTTAGTGTTTATTTCTACTGCTTGCCTGCTCTATGGTGTTTGTTTACTTTACGAAGGCAATGCCTTCTCTTTTTACCAGGATTTACGCCTTGGTGCTAGTCGCTAGCCCCTGGCCTATGGAAGGCGGGCTTTGGGTAGTCATGGAACGGGTCCTGAGGATGGGTCATGACAAATTGGTATTAGAGGAGTTCGGTTCTACCGTAGAACATGGGACTCTGATCTTTTTCTATGTGAAGCAATAGTGTTTAGCATATTGGGAGTGGTTATCAGTCTAGGGAGTCCAGTGTTGGTGTGGTGGCTGATGTATCCGTACCCCAGGACCCTGACTTCTGATTTCCGACTTAATGCACGAAAACATTGATTCCATGTGTGTTTCATGTTTTCTTTGGGATTACATTGTATCAGCTCACCAGGTATATTGTTCTGACCATGGCGTACCTGTTTCCTTTTCAGGATGGCCCCACGATGGTAGACAACTAGGGTTCCGAGAGTTGACAATGACGACAGCCCACCGAGCAACGAGGCCTCGGTGCAGGGGCCTTTGACAGATGAGGCACCAGCGGTACCTTTGCCCGCCGAGCCACTGATGCTTCCAGCCCCAGCCTCTGACGATGCACGTCACTATAGTGCACTGCATGAGTTCCAGCGCCAGCGACCGGCCAGGTTCCGCGGGGAGATGGACCCCCAGGCAGCCGAGGACTAGCTAGAGGCAGTGGTACAAGTTTTCCCGTTAGTGAGGACACCAGCAGACCTCATGGTGATCCTCGCGGCGAGCCTACTGCACGTAGCAGCGGGCCGATTGTGGATCTTGATGCTCCAGGTTTACGATGAGGCATCTCTTCTCTGGACAGACTTTGAGGGCCTCTTCTGCTCAGAGTTTGTCCCGGATACCCTCTGTGCGGTGCACATCCGTGAGCTTCTTCAGCTGCAGCAGGGCAGCTTGACGGTCGCCCAGTACTCGGCAAGATTTACTGATATCTTGCGCAACTCGACCGACATGGTATGGGACCCATTCTTCCGGGATCGGACCTTTGAGCAGGGATTGAGACATGAGATCAGGGCATCACTGATCTCCCTCAGCATTCCGACCCAGGCAGGAGAACTGGAGCAAGCCATTTTGATCGAGAGCTTTCTTGCTGAGCCTTCATCAGCAGTGAGACCTACCGTGGGGCGGCACGTAGCAGAGTGTTCTGTAGCAGGCAGTCGACAGATGACTCAGGGGTCCAGGAAGACCAGAACCTCTCATAGACGACCTCAGGACACTAGCTCAGCAGTGCGGGACACACAGCGTGGAGCCAGTCTTTCAAGAGGCAGGCAATGCTACACATGCGGTGGGCAGGGCCAAATGGCTCGTGACTGCCCGGCCCACCGTACCGAGGAGCAGCAGATGGTTGAGGGGCCACCCAGGCAGAGGCAGAGGGTTGACCGTGGCGGTCCGTAGGGAGCAGGCGGACTAGGTAGAGGAGCTGGCTGAGCGGCAGGTGGTGGGCGATGCTTTGAGGCTCTACCACCACCACCACCAGGAAGTCCACCCCAGCCACAGGGATCTGGCAGGCATAGACATGCACACCTCCAGGCAGTGGAGGCCTACAACCACGGCGCGCCCGAGATGATTCGAGGTACTATCTGTGTCTATTCCACCCTTTCTTCAGTTCTTATAGACACATGAGAGAGTCACTCTTTCATAGCAGTTGCCCTTGTTCGGAGTTCAGAAAATCCGATAGAGCCGTTGGATCGATCCTTATGGCTAGAGGCTCCTACGGGAGCAGACTCGACGATTACGCACTGGTTTCGGCAGTGTGAGCTTACTCTAAGAGGCAAGAGCTTTGGCTGGGATCTTCTTGTAGTGGAATTGAGGCCTTACGACATCCTCTTGGGCATGGATTGGTTATCTACAGTCCATGCACAGATTGACTGTATTAGGTGAAAGGTGTGATGTGTACGCACCGACGGGAGCAGGTTCACCTTCACCGGCGAGAAGGGAGCCTTCGCTGCACAGGATGGACTTTCGCATAGGATAGGACAACCCATCACTCATCAGTTGGCTAGCCTCATCCTAGGAGCAGTTGATGCGCGGAGTCCTAGTTTTCCTGCAGTGGTGCATCAGTATGCGGATGTCTTTCCCGACGACGTTCCAGAGCTACCTCCTCACAGAGAGGTAGAATTTTATATTGACCTGTACCCTGGGACAGCCCCGATATGAACTCCAGCGTATCGAATGTCCCCCGCTGAGCTTCGAGAGCTACGGGTACACTTGGAGGACTTGCAGGGAAAGGGATTTATCCGACCCAGTGTTTCACCCTGGGCTTCCCCGATATTGTTCGCCAAGAAGGTGGACTGGAGCTTGAGACTTTTTGTCGACAATCATCACCTGAAACAGGTGACAGTGAGGAACAAGTATCTGCTACCGAGGATTTATGTCCTCATCGATCAGCTCAAGGGAGCATGGTGGTTCTCGAAGATATACCTTAGGTCAGGCTATCATCAGCTCATAGTTTGGGACGAGGACGTGCAGAAGACGGCCTTCAGATGTTGTTATGACAACTATGAGTTCTTGTTTATGCCATTCGGTGTAACCAATGCTCCAGCAGTGTTCATGGGCCTCATGAGCATGATCTTTCAGCCATACCTCGATCGATTTGTTGTAGTCTTCATCGATGTCATTTTGATATACTCGACGACTGAGGAGGAGCACACCTACCACTTACGGGTTGTACTAGACACACTCTGAGAGCACCGAATTTATGGAAAGATCTCGAAGTGTCAGTTATGAATACGTGAGGTCCACTTCTTGGGACACGTCATCTCCGAGGAGGGAGTTGTAGTGGATCCTGCGAAGATCGAGGCAGTGCTAGCTTGGGAGCCACCCAGGAGCATGACGGAGGTGCAGAGTTTATTGGGACTAGCTGGATACTATCAGAGAATTGTGCCAAACATCTCCTGAGTTGAGGCACCACTCTCATCTCTTACGAAGAAGGGGAATCCCTTTGTGTGGTCAGACGAATGTCAGTAGAGCTTTCAGGAGCTGAGATAGAGATTGACCAGCGCCCCTATCTTGAGGTTGCCTGAGGAGGGAGTAGGGTACGTAGTCTACTATGATAAATCAGGGACCAGACTCGGATGTGTCCTGATGCAAGAGCGGGCAGTGATCGCCTATGGGTCACGTTAGTTGAGGCCGCATGAGCAGAACTATGCTACCCATGACCTGGAGTTAGCAGCAGTGGTCTTCGCTCTGAAGACATGGAGACACTATCTGATGGTCGAGCACTTTACAGTATTTTCTGACCATCAGAGTCTCAGGTACATCTTTTCTTAGAAGGATCTAAACCTGAGATAGTGCCGATGGCTCGAGTTCTTCCAGGACTATGACTTTGAGATAGTCTATACTCCTAGGAAGGGGAACGTGGTAGCTGATGCCCTCAGTAGGAGGACGGGCATTCAACTACTTGAGGAGGCGATAGAGCAGCTAGATGCCTTGTAGATATCCTTTATGGATAGAGATGGTGCAACCTTCATTCAGTCTCTCACAGTCTCTCCTCCACTACTACAGCGGGTTAGAGAGGCACATCGTGGGGACGCTGACTGTGAGACGCGGCGTGCACAGATATCCTCAAGACAGGCACCTGATGGTTTCTTATTTGGAGAAGAGCACAACATCCTTTTTAAGGGACGTACCTTGGTACCAGCCGCTTTATGAGAGGAGGTGCTAAGAGAGTTTCACACTTCCCCTTTAGTGGTATATCCTGGAGTGGCTAAGATGTACCAGGATCTCAGACGACAGCACTGGTCGCCGGGCATGAAGAAGGCTGTGGCAGAGTTCGTTTCTCGATGCCTCACCTTCCAGCAGGTGAAAGCAGAGCATCGGGTACTAGCAGGATTGGTAAAACCCTTCGAGGTCCCGGAGTGGATGTGGGACGGGATATCTATGGACTTCGTGACTGGACTTCTACGCACTTCTAGAGGTCACGACTCTATTTGGGTGATTGTCGACCGACTCACCAAGTTGGCTCACTTATTACCCATTAGAGAGCAGGGCTCAGGGGAGAGCTTAAGACGTCTCTACGTTCAGGAGATTTTACGGATTCATGGTGTGACATCATCTATCATCTGAGATCGAGATGCTCGCATTACTTCCCGGCTTTGTAAGGGGTTGTAGGAGGCGTTCGGGACGCAGCTATGTCTGAGCACCGCCTTTCACCCTCAGACGTGTGGTCAGACGGAGAGGACCATTCAGACTCTCGAGGACATGCTCCGCACATGTGTCGTCGACTTTGGTCGCAACTGGGAGGACCACGTACCCTTGGTGGAGTTCGCGTACAACAACAACTACCACTCCACCATCGGGATGGAACCATACGAGGCGTTGTACGACCGACCATGCAGATCTCATTTGTGCTAGACAAACCCTGGGGAGTTAGCACTTGTGGGACTGGAGATGGTCCAGGCCATAACAGAGAAGGTCCAGGTCATCCAGGAGCGGATGAGGACAGCTCAGAGCCGCCAGAAGTCTTATGCTAATAGGAGGCGGAGGCCACTAGAGTTCAAGGATGGCGACCACGTCTTCTTGCGTGTCTCACCTCGACGTGGATTACGGAGATTTGGCCAAGGTGGAAAGTTGTCTCCACTCTTCATCGGACCATTCCAAGTCCTCAGTAGGATTGGTGAGGTGGCTTATCACCTGGCTCTACCCCCTCTGTTGCACCGGGTGCACGACGTCTTCCACGTATCTTAGCTGAGGAGATACGTGCATGACCCGATGCACATCATTGACCATGGGGAGCTAGATGTTGATGATGTGGCGACTTTTTCGGAGGTCTTGGTGGAGATCGAGGATCGATAGGAGCGGGTCCTACGTGGATGATCGATTCCTCTAGTGCGCATCAGATGACAGCACGGGAACGTCCAGGAGACCACTTGGGAGCGGGAGGCCCAGATGCGTGCTCAGTACCCACATATGTTTCCCTAGTTTATGATGTATCCTTACGGGGACATAAAGACCTGAGGTGGGAGTGATGTAAAGACCCGTAAATTTCAAGGAAATTTCTTTCTTAATTTTATTTGGAAATTTACAAGAACACATTTTCTGATGGCACGTGATTCCGAGGCCCGGTGTGCCCGGAATCATTTTCTAAAGTTTGGCTTGGGTACGTTCAGTGAACGAACGACCAGGTTTTTCTAACTTTTGAATCGGTGCTCGGAATCAAATTTCAAGGGAACCGATGGAATCAAAGTGCCGATATTTTCATAGAAACACCTCTTCCGGAGTTGCGTTTTCTCGGGTGTGGTTTTTAATTTTTTGGGGTTAAGTGAAGAAAATAAAATAAAGTGGTGTGACAACTTTATTTTATTTCACTTAAAGCCACTTAAAGCCACCTAAAGCTGCTTATGCAGAGTTGAAGTAGATAGGGTGGAACCCAAAATATCCTACCCTATTGGTAGGATATTTGTGAGGTGGGGCCCGCATGAGCCCCACCGTTTCTTTTCCTCTAAATAACGCACCCGCGAAAACTCCTCTTTAATGAAAGTCAACTGGTGCATTTTCTAAAACTCTTAACGCCCCTATTAAATGCACAGTTAAGTCGTTACCATTAATTCACCAAATTAATGGTTCGTTTCTTAACCTGTTTTTCAAAATGTTGGCATAATAATAAAATAATACCAACACCCTTTTTGTTTACGGGTTGCTTGTTGAGAGGATTTGGATAAACTGTATCTTCATCCTCCTTCGTGAAGAACATGAAGAACGCGAAGAATGTCGGCCTTCGACGAAAGGCGACAAAGAACGCTGAACCCTTAGAGATCGACGACGCAACGCCGTGTACCGCAACGCTGACGATTCTACTCCCCCGACGTTCTTCTGTGACATTCCTTCCCAGCGACAAATCTTCGATCAACTGCTTGAGGTAGGAGATTATAGATCTTTTAATTTTCTGTTGTGGATTTTAACCTCAACACAGATTAAATTTTTGAAATTAAATCTGTGTGATTTCTTTAACCCTCTGAGATCGTCGACGCGACGCCGTATACCGCGACGACGCGACACCATTCGATGACGTGATGATCCTCTTCTTCCGCGATGGTCAATTTAGCGAAGAACTCGTCTGACGACAACGACGAGGTAGGGGTTTGTTTTATTGAATATTTTTGATTTATACCCATGGATTTTCGTTATTAAAATTGTTGTGAGACTTTTAAACTGCTAACATGGTGGGTGAGGACTAACGAACAAGTCCGAACCCACAGCCCCATTCGTTCTTGGTGTGAGAAACTGCGAACATCGACCAAGCTGGTTGTACGGGTGATGCGGGGTCCTCGCACTAAAGGACGGACCCCGAGACGACTTTTGGTGAAGACGACAAGGATTTATGACCACCGGAACTCATACGGTGGTCTGTGGTGCAAACCACCGGCGCGCCACGCCGGCACGGTAGCGCCGGTGGCAGAATGCGGCGGCGACCGGCACGCCGTCGAGGAGAACTGCCACTGCTGAAGCCGCGGCGGCGGCCGGCAGCCCTGCGACCGCGCGGGTCTGGCGAGAGACGGGAGACGGCCGGCTGCCCCGTCTGCTGGAAAGGGCAGACCCACACGGGGCCGCAGTACTCTCACGTGGGGGCTTCACGCCCCCCGCGCCGCTCGGCCGTAACTGGCCAAGCCGTCCCCTGGCGGCCGGGCCACCTAGGCCGGGCCGGGTCAGTCCGGGCCCAGACCCCCCGTTTTCGGACCTTTTCGGTCTTTTTCCCATATCTTGAGCTACGGGCCTCTGATAGATGCGCCGTCAACGGAGATACGATCCTTGGATCGAGTTGGTCTTTTCGGTATATTGCACTCAAGGTTTCGGAGTTCTTGGGGTTTGGCCGGGTCGGTTCGTATACGAAACCAACCAGGCCCTCAGAGCAGAAACGCTTATATCTTGAGCTCTAAAAGTCCGATTGACGTACCTTCAACTTTGATGGATTCCTCTTAGTGAGGCGGATCTTTTGACTTACTCCGCTTGAGGTTTGGATGCGGGTGGAGTATGGTCGGGTTGGTTTTTCTTTAAAAACCAACCGAGCTCTTGGGACGAAAAAGGCATTATCTCTCAGACCGGGCGTCCGATTGACGCGCCGTTTTCGACATTGAGTTCCTGTTGATGATACGGAACTTTTGGATACATAAAATCTGGAATATGTGTCAGTTGATGTATCAGCCTCTCAGCTCGTGGAGCGGACCCTCCCGAACGAGCTTGCTGTGTGCGGGAACCCTAGTGTTGGCTGCGACTGCGACAACGACGACGACTGTAAAGAGATCCTCAGTGGATTAGACGACGACTGTATAGAGATCCTCAGTGGATTTGACGATGACTGTGGAGAGATACTTAGTGGATTCGACGATGACTACAGCACTCAGCGATCCATTGTGGATCAGTGCTACCGATCCTGTGTGGGTCCGATCCTGTGTGGGTCAGTGCTCAGCGTTCCTGTGTGGGCCAGCGCCTACAGATCCTGTGTGGGTCTGATACTGTGAGGTTCATTGCGGGGGTTAGTTACCTATCGATCTTGTGTGGGTCAGATCCTTTGTGGGTCATTGCGGGGGTTAGTTACCTATCGATCCTTTATGGGTCAGATCCTTTGTGGGTCATTGCGGGCGTTCGTACCTATCGATCCTTTCTGAGTCCGATGGCTTAGATTAATCTCTGGAAATATCTGGTCAACTTTATCATCATATGAAGAAGTATACCTGTGTGAGATGAATCCTGTTTTTCTTTCCTTTGTGGATTGTGTTTTTCTATCTTGTGTGGATTTACATTTTTCTTTCCTTTGTGGATTGTGTTGTGCTATCTTGTGTGGATTTACGTTTTGATTTCCTGTGTGGACTGGGTTGTACTTGGGCTCAGAAGTTTGAGTGTACGAGAATTGATGACTTAGGTATATGTATGTGCATATACCTAAGTAGTGTCGGATGTTACTTCGTGATTGTCTCTTTCCTTTGTGGACTTTGGGAGACCTTCGGGGGTCTCGGGGTCCCTACTGAGTAGCTTATACTCACCCCTGCATGGGCTATGCCCGCACTATGTTGTGTTGGTTGCAGAAGACGGACAACGCTGATCGTGGTTGATGCTTACGGAGCAAGACGGTACCTGGAGGTGGACCACTGGGCAGGACGTACTCAGATCGTTCGGCTGGACCTAAGGAGCAGTAGAGGCTATCTGTACCCACCCTTCAGGTGGGATTTCTAGTGGACAGCTCGACGATGCAGATTTACTGTTCAGTTTCTGTTTTCCCTTTCTAGTAGTACTTTACTTCAGTTTCAGTTTGTATACTGGCCCACTTACTTTTCCATACTTACTGTTGTACTCAGTTTTTATTTAGTGTTTACTTCTACTGCTTTCTTGATCTGTGGTGTTTGTTTACTTTACAAAGGCAATGCCTTCCCTTTTTACCGGGATTTACGTCTTAGTGCTAGTCGCCAGCCCCTGACCTGTGGAAGGCGGGCTTGGGGTAGTCACGACATGGGTCCCGAGGACGGGTAATGACATTCAAATTCAGAAGATATGATTGATATGGTATGTTTAATCATATTGGATGATAATATATGTGACTTTGGGAGAAGGTGAAAATGTTAGTTTACTCATTATATAATTTTATATTCACTTTGATTTATAAACTAATTAAAATAATATTAAAAATTGACCAATTTATTTGAAAAAAAGTTCAAAAGATAGTTTTAAATACCTAAGGTCTTATTTTAAATATTAAATGGGTTAATTTATGATTTATATTAAAATTAGAACACGAAGACATGAAAAACAATATGCTCAGATGACAGAATGCAATGTAAAATAATCTATCAATCATCCATCTATAAATATTTTGAAATATTATTATCTTGATTTTATGTAGATCCCCCTTTTAGGATGCATATACTAGAGTTTTAATTCTTGAGGCATTTTCTAAACTAAAATTTTTCTAATATCAATTAAATTTTTTATATTTAAATACATTCATATATTTTCTTAGATAATAGAAAAATAAAGATAAATTTTAGTTCACTCATCAAACTCATCCCAATTTAAATTTACATTTTTTTGTAAATCATAATGTAATTAACTTTCTAAGGGATATAAAGTTGATAAAATCAACATAAATATGAATAATTAGTTTACCCATGAAATCATTTCTTGAATTATAATGTATGATTTGTTAATCCATTTTCAAAATATTAGTTTAATGAGAAATTGAATAGTGTTAATATAAAGTCTTGTAAGCTATTTTTTATATATTTTTATGATTATAATTGTAACGACCCAATCTTTTTGAGTAGTATATTAACTTACTCTTATTTATTTAATAAGATGTTAATGGTTAATGCAGAAAGAGGAGTCGATGGCTTCATCCAGTAGACTCAACCCTTACGAAGCCCACTTATAGGAGCTTGGGAAGGAGGTAGCATCTGTGGGCTTCGCTTTGGACCAAGCCCAATCCGAGCTCCAGCATGTCAAGCTTGAACGAAAACGCTTGCAGGAGATGTTCAAGTTAGTGGAGATTGCTACTAGGGCAATGTTATCTGAGCCTCCCTCATATTCTCTCACCATAGCACACCTTACACTTAGGTCTTATGCCAGTGTTATAAGGGGCTATGTTATGAGACCCTAGTTTCCTTGTGTAATCCTTTCGGGTGAATAAATTGAGATTTCTTCCTTTAGTGATGTTTGTGAAATTTCAAATGTCTAGATAATTTTAGAATGTATTTTATTGATGAATTTAGAAAAAAGGATATTTTAAAATATTTATGTAAACCCTAAATAACTAATGATGTGTAATGATTTTCAAAAAATGGTCTTCTACAAAAGTGTTCAGTAAGGAATTTGGAGTCTAATAAGATCAACTTAATTTTTGATGAATAGTAAATTATGAATAGTGATTTTACGCTTAGGATTAGTAATATGACCAAATGGATTAGTAATCTCATTTAAAGAAAGTTTTAATATAATTTAGACACCTAGATTACGTAATGTGATTCAATAAAATGGGTAAATAACGGTTTCATAAATTATTAGTCAAGTATTAGGTTTTTCGGATGAATAGTGTTTTTTAATTAAAAATTTAATTAAAAATAATTAGAAAATTATTTTTATAAAAAGGAATTTATTTTTGAACTTAGAGAATCGATATTATGTTAAGGTAATTTTTGGGGATTTTTCTGAAAAAAATGAATTTTCTATGAATAGTGTTTTTATTTAAAAATTAAATTAAAAATATTTAGAAAATTATTTTTATAAAATGGATTTCATTTTTGAAATAAGAGCATTGATTTTTGGTTAAGGTGAAATTTTGGGGTTATTCTGAGAAAGTTGAATTTTCAGTGAATAGTAAAAATACAGTTTTAGGGTTTCGGTATGTTTAATGACATCATAATGGTGTCATGATGATGTCATGAGATCTTTTGAGGGTTGGCCGGCCAAGGGTGATGAATTATTGTTTTGGGGGCCCCATGTGGCCTAACTCCATGATAAATTCCAAGGGAGAGCACATGGGTTTGAGAAAAGCACATGTGAGGTGTCCCTTGGCCATTAATGCTTTGTCCCCTCACTTTCCCTATAAATACCCACCCTTTCCTCCCTTAGTTTTCACTCCCAACTCTCCCCCAACGATGTTCTGGTCTTCTTACCTTCCAAGGAGTCCTCCCAAGGTGCCCCCAAGCCCTCAAGGTCCAATACTTTGGGTTTCAAGAGTCACGTTTTAAGGTAAGGGATCCTACACCTCTTTTCTTTTTAAGTACACTCTTTATGTCATTCATTTTATGCTCATATTTCTTATGATTGGGATGTTATTTTATATTACTCATACTGTACTTATTATGTTCATATGATGAGAGACCCTATTTCCTCTCATAAATCATTTTTGGATGTTTTGAGTGGCGCCGTTAGGCTGCCGAATTTTTAAGGGATTCTTTCACCCTTCTCATTTTTCAAGTTCGATTTTCATGTCAAGTCTTTCAAGTTCCTTTTTATTATGTTGGGGTATGATCTCTATATCTATCATACTGATCTCTTATGATCATATGATGAGGGACCCTATTTGATCTTGTCAAATCATTTTCTTTTGAAGTTAAGTGACGCCGTAAGGCTGCCGAATTTTCATAAGAGAAATCTAATCCTTTTTTCCTTCCATGTTTTTCATTTCAAATGGTATGTCCCTCAAATTTCATTACCATGTCCATATTTCCTTCTTACTCTTTCACCCTACTATTTTATGGATCATTTATGAGTGGGTGACCCATGTCCCCTCTCATTTCAATGTTTTCTAAAACCCCGAAACTTAGCCGTTATGCTGCCGAATTTTCCCCTCAAAATGCCTCTCTCTTTTCTCAAAAATTATTTTATGTTATAAAGTAAATACTCAAAGCTCCTATTTCTACAAGGGTATTCACATATATACCAAAATGTTCTATTTTAAATTCTGGGATTTACATACATGAGACCCACCTTCCTTTTCTGTGGGTTTTAAAGTGATATAATGATCATGTCTTTAAAGCAGTTTTTAAAAAGTTATGATTATGAAATTAAACCCATTTCCTTTATGCTATATGGGTTATTTATGAAATGTTTGATGATGATATATGTGGCTCACATGATAATAAAGGCAAATTTAAGGGTGCGCCCTGATATCGCTCCAATGCATTGGGTAATGATGTAACCACTAGAGATTACAATTTTCACGATACCTTGGTGAATAACCTTGGTAATTTTCAAATGACACCTTGGGGCTGGACCTTGGTGATATGTTCATGATTGTCTTTGTTAAATGATGTATCCACATCTTCAAGTTATGAAAAATGTTATTTTTATTATGAAATGCCTCATGATTTCTTTCTCATGCCTTAAAGTTCTTTTCATGTCCTTATTGAATTATCTCAAGTTCACATGTAAAATGTTACTCTTGTTTCCCTTACTGGGACTTCTGCTCACCCTTTCTTTTGATGTATGTCCCCAGGTTATGAGATGCAGTAATGAACCTAGAATGAACTTAAGGATACGCCTTTAAAGTGTTTAAGAATAATGTTTTATGTTGTTTTCATGTATTATGTTCCTGGTTTCCAAGACACTAGACCTTAAAGATCCTCAGTTTGGTGTAATATAATGAAAGTTTATGTTATAAAATGGCGGGTTGCCTTAGTTGGTATCAAAGGATGGTTTAGTTATTTGTGGAAATTAGGATATAAAAAATTTAGGAAGAACCCTATAGAAAAGTTTAAATATAGGAAAACTTCCTGGTATTTTTGTAAGTATTGATTAAGTGGTCTATCAAACAAATACATCCCTGTCTAGATACGAGCAGGTTGAGGCGGCTCTTGCACAGATGTACATAGGGGTAAAACCCGAAAACACCGCTTTGAGCTAGACTCGAACGGGAACTGGTGCACGATAACGGGCCTTGATGCACTCTTGGTTACAACACTCCCGGGGGATATGTTTGGTCAATCACATGCTTTTTAGGAATCATTATGAAGGAATTATAGAGAACTATATTTGTCTAAGCACGAGGTCTTAGTTAAAAGATTCATAAATGAAATAAGTTTCTCACTAAGGTTTTATTCTTTTAGAAAATGGCGGGCAATAGGAGAAACCGTGCCGATGGTGACCGCAATGCACCATGTGCTGACGGCCCTCCGATGGAAGCCGAAATGGAAACATTCATGCGAATGATGAACCAACTGACTCAAGTTATGAGTAATAACTTGAATCAAGCTGAGAGGCCGACCTCACCACGAAGGGAACAACTTTCTGTTGAGTCCTTCATGCATCAACGGCCGCCAACATTCAGTGGATCTACTGACCCATTGGTTTCGGAACAATGGATAAGCTCCATTGAAAAGATCTTTTCTGTACTTCGTTGTTCAGAACAAGAAAAAGTCACCCTTTCTCTTTACCGCCTAGAGGGAGAAGCTGATCAGTGGTGGTCACTGATCAAAAACACGAAGCCACGAGGAGAGATGGAAGCTATGGAGTGGGAAGAATTTCGGGGGATTTTCTTTAACAAGTATTTCCCTCGTTCCATGAGAACGAAAATGGAGAAAGAGTTTCTCGAGCTGAAGCAGGAGGAGAACGAATCTGTCGGAAGCTATGATATGAACTTCACAAGGCTTTCCCGTTATACCTCAAGCTTTGTCATGGACCCTAATGGGAAGGTTGATAGATTCTTTGGCGGACTACGACCACATCTGCGGAAGAATCTAGCCAACAGGGACTACGATAGCTATGAATAAATAGTTCGAAGTGCTATGAAAGTTGAACTAGAGTTTGGGGAGACACAATGGTCTCACAAATATAATGAGAAGAAGAGAACTCTAGAACCAAGCCTGGGAAGAAGTTTTGATCAGGAAAGAGGTGGAAAGCATATGCAACATGCCATATGCAATAAATGTGGGAAGAAGAATCCGGGGAACTGCTTGATCGGAAGTGGCAAGTGCTATAGGTGTGGAAAAGAAGGCTATATTTCTCGAAATTGTCGTGGTGATGTAAAGCCTCAACATCCCAACACTAACGACAGAGGAAAGATGGTTCTGGCCCTACCCGAAGTCACATGTTTCAAGTGTGGACAGCTTGGGCACTTTGCTAATCAATGTCCAAATCCGAGGGCGGTGGAGGGAAATCACCATCAACCTCTGCAGAGGCCAAGGGAGCAAGGTCGTGCTTTCACTATCACAACAACTGAAGTTGATGTTCCGAACGATGTGGTAGCAGGTACTCTTGTTGTCCTCTCAAAACTAGCAAGTGCTTTATTTCATTCTGGTTCTACGCATTCCTTTATTTCTTCCAAGTTTGTAAAGAATATAGAATCAATCCCCGAATTTCTTGAGGTAGAGTTGTCAGTCAAGACTCCAAGTGGGATTATCCAGGCATAAACAGTGTTTAGAGACTCTAGTGTTTACTTTGGTGAGCACAATCTTATCGCAAATCTAGTAGTCATTCCCATGATGGAATTCGACGTTATACTAGGGATGGACTGGCTCTCAATGTATAATGCTAAGATCAAATGCAGAAGTAAGGAAATCTCAGTAGTCTTGAATGAACGACCTACAGTTATCTTCCGAGGAGAGATATCCCGAACTGATCCCTATCTAGAAGAACCTCCTATAGCTTTCTTTATGGAGTTAATCAGTGATGAGGAAGAAGGGAAAGGGAGCATACAAATTGAAGATGTTCCGATTGTTCAGGAACACATGGATGTATTTCCTGAGGAGTTACCTGGACCTCCCCCAGAAAGAGAGGTAGAGTTCTCCATTGAACTCGTACCTGGGTCTCAACCGATATCAAAGACTCCGTATAGAATGGAAAATGTGGAGCTAGAGGAGCTAATGAAACAACTCCAAGACTTGTTGGAGAAGGGGTTTATCCGACTGAGTGTGTCTCTTGGGGAGCACTAGTTCTCTTTGTGAAGAAGAAGGATGGATCAATGCGGATATGCATTGATTATAGAGAACTGAACGGGATCATAGTGAAGAACAGATACCCTCTTCCAAGAATTGATGATTTATTTGACCAACTTAGTGGGGCTCAATTCTTCTCTAATATTGACCATCGATCTAGTTATCATCAACTGAGGGTGGAGAAGGAAGATATTCCAAAGACTGCCTTCCGATCAAGATATGGGCATTATGAGTTTACTGTTATGCCCTTCGGCTTGACTAATGCTCCTGTTATTTTCATGGATTTGATGAATAGAGTCTTTAAGGACTACTTTGATAACTTTGTGGTAGTTTTTATTGATGATATTTTGATATATTCAAAAAGTCGTGAGGAGCATGAAGATCATCTGAGGGTTGTTTTGAAAACTCTACGGAAGGAGAGGCTGTTTGGGAAGATCAGCAGGTGTGAGTTTTGGTTACAACAAGTGGATTTCTTGGGCACATCGTAACCAATGAAGGAATCTCGGTTGACCCTGTAAAGACAATGGTTGTGGAGGAGTGGCCTCAACCCACAACAGTAACTGAGATTCGTAGTTTCCTTGGTTTAGCGGGATATTATAGTAGGTTTGTGAAAAAATTTTCACGGCTTTCTAATCCACTAACCAAGTTGACTCGAAAAGGGGTTAAGTTCATCTGGACAAAGGAATGCGAGGAAAGTTTCCAAGAGCTGAAGAAGAGATTGGTTACTGCACCTGTGTTAACACTACCCTCTATCGGAGAAGGATTCGTTATTTTTAGCGATTCATCTCTGAAAGGGCTTGGGTGCGTCCTCATACAAAATGACAAAGTAATTGCTTATGCATCTCGAAAATTGAAGATTCATTAGCAGAATTATCCTACGCATGATCTAGAGCTGGTGGCAGTTGTTTTTGCTCTAAAGATATGGAGGCACTATCTTTATGGGGAGAAATGTGATATATACACTGACCACCAAAGTCTAAAGTATATTTTCACTCAGAAATAATTGAACATGAGACAAAGGAGATGGTTGGAGCTTATTAAAGACTATGATTGTTCAATTCATTATCACCCTGGTAGAGCAAACAAAGTCGCGAATGCGTTAAGCAGGAAAGATCCTGTTGTTCTGGCAACAATGAGGATCCTGGGAGATCCCTTGATTAAAGATCTAGTAAAACTGGACATGGGAATTATAAGGAAAGGGACATCATCAACCCTATCCCAAATGATTTCTCAACCTTCATTACTAGAGAAGATCAAGAAGGATCAAAAAGAAGATCCTTTGATGCAGGAGAAGTTCGAGGCTATAAAGGATGGGAAGTCCCCTGATTTCAATATTGATCAAGAAGGTGTATTGAAATTTCGTACAAGACTATGTGTTCCATCTATTCCGGAGATAAAGAAAGAACTGATGGATGAAGCTCATAGCTCTACTTTCTCTATACATCCGGGAAGCACTAAGATGTATAGAGACCTTCGTGATCATTATTGGTCGGATAAAATGAAGAGGGAGATTGCCGATTACACTACAAGGTGCCTGGTGTGTCAGCAAGTAAAGGCAGAAAGACAACTTCCTAAGGGGGTATTACAACCGCTACCCATACCAGTATGGAAGTGGGATAATATCACCATGGACTTTGTAACTGGTCTCCCAAAAACATCCAAAGGAAACAATGCGATATGGGTAATTGTGGACCGTCTCACCAAGACAGCCCATTTTATCTCTATTCGGGAAGATTTCTCTCTGGATCAGCTTGCCAAGATATACGTAATGGAATTGGTAAGGCTGCATGGGGTACCACTATCCATCGTATCTGATCGTGACCCAAGATTCACATCAAAATTCTGGAGAAGTCTTCAGCATGCTCTGAATACTGAATTGAATTTTAGTATGGCCTATCATCCTCAAAATGATGGCCAATCTGAAAGGACTATTCAGACACTCGAAGACATGTTGAGATTATGCTCAATGGAATTTAAAGGTGGATGGGATCAACACCTCCCATTAGGGGAGTTCTCCTATAACAACAGCTTCCATGCGAGTATTCAGATGGCACCCTATGAATCTCTGTATGGAAAGCGGTGTAGAACTCCTACTTGTTGGGATGAAACTGGTGAGAGGAAGCTTCTTGGGCCTGATCTTGTGCAAGAAATGACAGAACAGGTTCATGCCATCTAACAACACATAAAAGCTGCACAGAGTCGGCAGAAGAGCTATGCTGACAATCGACGAAGAGACTTGGAGTTTGGTGTTGGTGACAAAGTCTTCCTTCGAATCTCTCCATGGAAGAGAGTCATGCGGTTTGGGAAGAAAGGGAAGATCAGCCCTAGGTACATTGGCCCCTATGAAATCCTTGATCGCATAGGAGCAGTGGCCTATCGTCTAGCACTTCCACCGAACCTAGCTCATGTTCACAATGTCTTCCATGTATCTCTCTTGAGGAAGTACATACCCGACCCTTCGCATGTACTGAACCCAGAGGTGGTACAACTGGAACATGACCTCTCTTATGAGGAGCAGCCAGTGGAGATCTTGGACCGTAGAGACAAGGTTCTACGAAACAAGACTACCCACCTTGTGAAAGTGTTGTGGAGGAATCATAAGTATGAAGGAGCGACTTGGGAGCCTGAGGAAGCGATGAAGCAAAAGTACCCTCACCTTTTCGACTAGGCCTCAAGTATAAATTTCGGGGACGAAATTTCTTAAAGGGGGAAGAATGTAACGACCCAATCTTTTTGAGTAGTATATTAACTTACTCTTATTTATTTAATAAGATGTTAATGGTTAATGCAGAAAGAGGAGTCGATGGCTTCATCCAGTAGACTCAACCCTTACGAAGCCCACTTATCAGAGCTTGGGAAGGAGGTAGCATCTGTGGGCTTCGCTTTGGACCAAGCCCAATCCGAGCTCCATATGTCAAGCTTGAACGAAAACGCTTGCAGGAGAAGTTCAAGTTAGTGGAGATTGCTACTAGGGCAATGTTATCTGAGCCTCCCTCAGATTCTCTCACCATAGCACACCTTACACTTAGGTCTTATGCCAGTGTTATAAGGAGCTATGTTATGAGACCCTAGTTTCCTTGTGTAATCCTTTCGGGTGAATAAATTGAGATTTCTTCCATTAGTGATGTTTGTGAAATTTCAAATGTCTAGATAATTTTAGAATGTATTTTATTGATGAATTTAGAAAAAAGGATATTTTAAAATATTTATGTAAACCCTAAATAACTAATGATGTGTAATGATTTTTAAAAAATGGTCTTCTACAAAAGTGTTCATTAAGGAATTTGGAGTCTAATAATATCAACTTAATTTTTGATGAATAGTAAATTATGAATAGTGATTTTACGCTTAGGATTAGTAATATGACCAAATGGATTAGTAATCTCACTTAAAGAAAGTTTTAATATAATTTAGACACCAAGATTAAGTAATGTGATTCAATAAAATGGGTAAATAACGGTTTCATAAATTATTAGTCAAGTATTAGTTTTTTCGTATGAATAGTTTTTTTTAATTAAAAATTTAATTAAAAATAATTAGAAAATTATTTTTATAAAAAGGACTTTATTTTTGAACTCAGAGAATCGATATTATGTTAAGGTAATTTTTGGGGATTTTCTGAAAAAAATGAATTTTCTATGAATAGTGTTTTTATTTAAAAATTAAATTAAAAATATTTAGAAAATTATTTTTATAAAATGGATTTCAGTTTTGAAATAAGAGCATTGATTTTTGGTTAAGGTGAAATTTTGGGGTTATTCTGAGAAAGTTGAATTTTCACTGAATAGTAAAAATACAGTTTTAGGGTTTCGGTATGTTTAATGACATCATAATGGTGTCATGATGATGTCATGAGATATTTTGAGGGTTGGCCGGCCAAGGGTGATGAATTATTGTTTTGGGGGCCCCATTTGGCCTAACTCCATGATAAATGCCAAGGGAGAGCACATGGGTTTGAGAAAAGCACATGTGAGGTGTCCCTTGGCCATTAATGCTTTGTCCCCTCACTTTCCCTATAAATACCCACCCTTTCCTCCCTTAGTTTTCACTCCCAACTCTCCCCCAACGAAGTTCTGGTCTTCTTACCTTCCAAGGAGTCCTCCCAAGGTTCCCCCAAGCCCTCAAGGTCCAATACTTTGAGTTTCAAGAGTCACGTTTTAAGGTAAGGGATCCTACACCTCTCTTTCTTTTTAAGTACACTCTTTATGTCATTCCTTTTATGCTCATATTTCTTATGATTGGGATGTTATTGAATATTACTTTTACTGTACTTATTATGTTCATATGATGAGAGACCCTATTTCCTCTCATAAATCATTTTTGGAAGTTTTGAGTGGCGCCGTTAGGCTGCCGAATTTTTAAGGGATTCTTTCACCCTTCTCATTTTTCTTGTTCGATTTTCATGTCAAGTATTTCAAGTTCCTTTTTATTATGTTGGGGTATGATCTCTATATCTATCATACTGATATGTTATGATCATATGATGAGGGACCCTATTTGATCTTGTCAAATCATTTTATTTTGAAGTTAAGTGACGCCGTAAGGCTGCCGAATTTTCATAAGAGAAATCTAATCCTTTTTTCCTTCCATGTTTTTCATTTCAAATGGTATGTCCCTCAAATTTCTTTACCATGTCCATATTTCCTTATTACTCTTTCAACCTACTGTTTTATGGATCATTTATGAGTGGGTGACCCATGTCCCCTCTCATTTCAATGTTTTCTAAAACCCCGAAACTTAGTCGTTATGCTGTAGAATTTTCCCATCAAAATGCCTCTCTCTTTTCTCAAAAATTATTTTATGTTATAAAGTGAATACTCAAAGCTCCTATTTCTACAAGGGTATTCACATATATACCAAAATGTTCTATTTTAAATTCTGGTATTTACATACATGAGACCCACCTTCCTTTTCTGTGGGTTTTAAAGTGGTATAAAGATCATGTCTTTAAAGCAGTTCTTAAAAAGATATGATTATGAAATTAAACCCATTTCCTTTATGCTATATGGGTTATTTATGAAATGTTTTATGATGATATATGTGGCTCACATGATAATAAAGGCAAATTTAAGGGTGCGCCCTGATAGTGCTCCAATGCATTGGGTAATGATGTAACCACTAGAGATTACAATTTTCACGATACCTTGGTGAATAACCTTGGTAATTTTCAAATGACACCTTGGGGATGGACCTTGGTGATATGTTCATGATTGTCTATGTTAAATGATGTAGCCACATCTTCAAGTTATGAAAAAATTTATTTTTATTATGAAATGCCTCATGATTTCTTTCTCATGCCTTAAAGTTCTTTTCATGTCCTTATTGAATTATCTCAAGTTCACATGTAAAATGTTCCTCTTGTTTCCCTTACTGGGCCTTCTGCTCACCCTTTCTTTTGATGTATGTCCCCAGGTTATGAGATGCAGTAATGAACCTAGAATGAACTTAAGGAGACGCCTTTCAAGTGTTTAAGAAGAATGTTTTATGTTGTTTTCATGTATTATGTTCCTGGTTTCCAAGACACTAGACCTTAAAGATCCTCAGTTTTGTGTAATGTAATGAAAGTTTATGTTATAAAATGGCGGGATGCCATAATAATGTTAAAAAATGATATTGAATAATTATTTTTTTAATTTTAAAATGTTATTTTATTGAAATGGATTTTTTAATAAAACCACATTGTTAGTTATTCTCATTATGCATTTGAAAAATGATGAAAATTAGTTAGGCAAAGAAGTACTTTTACTTTTAGATAGAGACATTACTTTCCATAGGATTATAATCTTCTTAATTAAAAATATTCTTTTTGTTACACCACTATAAAAGTGAGTATTAGAAACATAAATGTAACAACCCATGTCATTAAGGTGGAAAATTTCTTTCATGAAACTACCTTATTAAAATTACACAGTTATGTATGCTTGGCCTAGATTAGTTTCAAGATGGGTGATCTCATGGGATGTGTCCCATAGTGTGTGGGAATGAATAAAAAACACACTAAATAAACATTAGTTGGATTAGAGGGATTTTCATTAGTATGATAAGTTACATAGATGGGAAATAACCTATGGTGTGTGGGTAATGAAAATATAGTTTTACAGGTGACACATTGGGTTATATTACTAGGTTCATGGATAGAGGAATATTGGTTTGTAAGAAATAGTATAAGATCTAGTACCCAACAGATAGTTCAGAGGAACTACCTAGGTTTGTATAATGGGTTCGACAATGTGGGTGTTGTGATTTAAAGGGGTGCATAGCATAACAATGCAAGAAATGTGATGATTAAATAGATAAAAGTTACTGACCATGTTAATAAGGTGAAACATTCATTTCAGGATCCAACATGACTAATTCTCTACTGTCTTGAATGCGGTGCTAACATAGTTTCAGGATGGGTGATATCATAGGATGTTAATTATGGTTTGTGTGATTGAGGAGGAAATAATCTGAAATAAAATGTTTTATCATTTGAGGATAGTAATTACTCAAATAAGTTACCCAGATTAGTAATAACTTATAATGTGTTGTGAAGGAAACTATTATATTTTAGGAGACCTGTAGGGTTATATGACCAAGTTCATGGATCGAGGAATGTTTGGATATAAAATATTTTGTTATTATATCCTATAGTAATTGATAATTACTTATTCTAGATAATGAAAAAAAATTCAACACCATTTTTTGGTGAATCAATTATTCTTCTATAACAAAAAATTAATCACATGTTGTATCCTGAGGTCCTAATATACATCCAAATGGGAAGGGGAGAATTTGGGTTTAAAAAAATTTATTATCATCTCAATTTTGAATAGGGATTTTTTTCATATTTTATAAAACATTAGGTAATAATCACATCAATCACCGAATCACATAACAAATATAATTGAAGAAATGATGCAAACATATATAATCATTTGTTAGTAAAAAATTTCATAAATTCATCCAAGTAGCACATATCAATGATGTATTGATATTATTAATAAATAATAATTTACTATTTTTTGATTAAAATCCTTAGTAAAGGCTCACTACTCATTTAGTTATTTTGATATCTTCATCCCTTTTTATCACATCCATACCATAGTTTTATAAAAGGTGGATAAGGTGACATGTCAGTCAAATATACATAAATAATAGTCATTGGAAGGAATCCAAATCATAAAGGGTATTTTTTATGATTATCTAATCATCACCACCTGATCTTCACATGTTTCTATAGAAAGATATGTTTCCATGATAGATCATTAACATTATACCATCCCCAAAAATATATCTTTATTTTATATATTTTTCAATGGAATTATCATTGACATACATTCCCTATTATTCTACTTATTTACCCTCTTCTCCATTGTATATAAAAATATACCTCATTTTTCATTTTAAGGGTATTTAGTTTCAATTTTAAAATTAATATATAAAAAATTAAAAAAATTCAACAATTTTTTTGTTATTAAATCATTTATACTAAAATTTTGAGCTTTTAAAATTATTTTAACTAGTGAATTTACTTCCACAAAGACCAAATAAAACCAAAAATACATCTAATAAATTGATACTAAATTTTACCTTTCTTCACTAATCACACAGTGGAAAATATCATAGTTTTTAAAGATGGACTATGTTTTTCATCAGTTTTTTCAATGTTCTATATAATATTTTCTTTGACTACCCTTTTTATGAAAGGATGTTCATATTATCAACATGTTGAAAAATTCATAATTTTCATGGACATAAAATTTCAATGTGAATTACTATTTATTAGTCTTATTTTATTATCACAAAATTCTATTAAAACATAACATAAAAAATATCATTGTGATTTAAAATTTAGTATCCTTGGTTTATTCATACATTTTTTGGTAGTGTGAAAATACCAGAGAAACCTGATTTGCATTGATAATTCAAAAATAGTGTGACATTAAATTTTCATATTATACTCTTAATGTTCTATGTTTCCATGGAGTGGGCTTACTATAAGAAATTTTACATGATAATTTCTCTTATTCTAAGCATTATAATTCTAAATATCATATCATAGAATGATTAATATAGTTCCTCCAATTTAATTTTTCATTCATAGAAAAAACATAAAATATGTATCATGTTATGTGACAAATAAAAACTCCATTAATATACTCAAATTGACATTAATTGAAAAAAATCAAACATTAGAACATTTGGTTGTAATATTCTCCTTCATAGGATTTATTGTCTACTATTTACCCATAAATTCAACACCATATGTGGATAATTATAAAAAACATCATCCAAAAAATCCCTTGATAATAAAAACCATTGATGGTTTTATAGTGGAGTAGATATTATCCCCCATTGATAATAAAATTCAACAAATCCTTATTTCTAGAGCCTATCATGAATGAATATCCATGAATCTATCCAAGTGATAGTTAATTTGAATATTTATTTGAAATATTTTTACCTTAACTATTTAATATTTTCTAGAAATGATGCATAAAAAATTCTCATAGCCATACTATGTCAGTGTTTAGTGTAGAAAATTAAAAAATCATTCATGTCCTATAATATTTTTAAAAATTAGTAATCTTTCTCAAAAAAATAATTCCCCCCATATCATTATATATGTTCCCAAATATCATTTATAACATTATCATCATATACTCCCTTCAAAATAATCTCTTGAAACACATTCATTTACTAAAAATAGAATTATAAGCAAATAAGAAAAGTGCATCTTCCAAATTTCCTTTATTTTAAGAAATTGGTTGAATTAAAATTTCAAATAAGGCCTCCTTAATACAAATTACATTAGTGTATTCATGAAAAAATTTGGCACATGATTTATGAGTACAAAAACACTCAAACAACCTAATGTTGTACACTACATTTTCTATTATATATAATATTTTATTGTACATGGATTTATAAAGGAATGTTATAATTGGTTATTTATTGATATGATAAGTGTATTTATTTCATATTTAATAAACATCAGTTGTCATACCATTACCCTATGATCATTTAATTATTACTTGATCTACATTATTAGAGTATAGAATTTAGTGATTGAAATATACTTTACATATACTATGATAAAATATATTATCTTCGATTTTTAATGTATCCATACAAAAAATATAAAATGTTGATGAATGTAACATAAATAATGGATTTTATTTATATAACATCTCTTATAAAGTCTTCATCTAAGTAGGAAAAATAATATAGTTGTTTTATTAATTAAAAAAACAATAAATAATTTATTGTTTCGTTATTATACATTATTCTCCACCATATCACAGAGTGATTCTATTCCTTTATAAATCATTGAAGATATGATGTATTAAATATATTATAACTTTATAAAGTGAGATCTAGGAATCTTCCCATAATTCATTACTACAATGTCCAATCTATCACCTTATTTTCATCATGATTTCCTATTTTTGTTACATCCACTATTAGATATGAAAATTTCTTGAAATATTCAATTCCAAACACTAGAAACATATATCTTGCATAAATAAACTATGAATTTAATGGGTTTTCTTCAATTTAATTTATTTCGAGTCCATGGTAATTGGTTAGTTCTCAAATAATTGATATATATAATTATGAATGAATAAAATATGAAAAATATTAAACATAATTATTCTTATTTCCACTAATGATTACATCATCTACATACACTATCACCATAAACCACTCTTTATATAATATTTTCTCTTAAATATTGTGATTTGAAACATCTATTGTAAACTCCAACTCTCTAAAATAGCCGTCTGAGTATATATATCCAGTATGATATACTGGAATCAGGCAATATAATTCCTTTTTGAAAATACAAACCATTAAATCATCATCACCAATAACAAATCCAAACCATTTTATTGATATAAATTATTCAATCCCTACTATAGTTATAAATTTCATCTTCACTTCTATTTAGTGGACTTTAAAAATACATGTACAACCGCTACCATGGATATTTTGATTAACTCTTACTAGTACATAAGAGAAATTTTTCCTTTAATGTAAATTTCTAAAATCAAAGAGTACCCTTTAAATTTAATACATTCCTTTTTCTAGAAAACTCTTTCATGTTCAAGAAATTTATACTAACAGATCTATTATTTTATGAAAACATTATGACTTTTAAGTATTTCTAGAAGTTAAAATAGCATTACATTATTAATTTACGCCAATTATTTATTCATAGATTTCAACCATGATTGATCCTTTACCATATGTTAAAATATAGAGTGTTCTACCAATAATAAAAGGGAATAATTCTCTGCAGTTCCAATTTATTATAGTTTTATAGGAAAAGATATGTCTCGAACATTATTACTCAGATAAATATTCAATTTTCTTCTTATTTTAATTAAAGTATTTATTCCCATAATATTTTTGTTCATATTCAAACACAACTTATGAATCACCATCACTTGATATATTTTTTTATTCTGTAAGTTTCTTATCACAATGTTCCTCTTCTTTAAAAATTTATTCATGTTATATAATTCAATATTTTTTCAAATATTTTGTCTTCAATTTCATTGACATAATTGTTTTCAATTATCCTTCTAGGTATCTTGTTGCAATATTTATAGGATTCCGTCATAGATGAGTGTCCCAAAAGAATTACATTATTAGCTACATATCCATACATTACTAATTATTATTTTTAAATTTTAGCTAACCATATACAGACAAAAACATGATATTGATTATAATTAGGATTCTATCCATAAAAAAGTTGTATATGTAATCCTATATTATATAGGATAGATTAATTCCTAGTTTTGAGTATACATGAATAGTCACATATATTCTTTCTTGTTATGGGGAGAGATACCACTTTCAATTAAAAATTTTCTGGATATGTTATTGACTATGTGAATCATCAATTCCACAACACTGTTCTATATAAGGGTTTTTATCGATGATACATCATTATTTTTTACGTGTTTTCAAGATAGTTTTCCATATTGGTTGAAATTTATTCAGCTCCATTATACTATCATAAGAACTTAATTATTATTCATGTTTAATTAATTACTTTTCAATGGATTATTTTTATAGAATCCATAAATTATTTCATAGAATAAATTTACTAGGACAACCCATGCCACTATTTTCATTAATAAATTAAATGAAAAAATTTTCTACTTGTGTTCTTTCCTGAAAAATTGGATAATATACCTTATTATAGACTAAATCCAATACCATTAGTACTCTCATCATATTTTTATGATAGGGTTTCCTCGTGATCACTCCCCTTATATTTTCACCAAAAAACATTTCCTAGTCTATATTCTGGATATGTATATATATTGTATATTCAATTTTATGATATTTTTTGGGAGTCTCATTTTTAATGGAATGAAGCCACCAATGAAATATATTTTTTCCCTCTTTTACTATGAGTATACAAGTGTTATGATTATTATAAACTGGATACAAATTCCCATTTATTTTCAATAGCTACATTTTAGTATTTATATAATTTACATTTGTATTTAATATTTTTAGGTTTATAAGAATCCTTTAATATATCATTAGAAATAACATTTTAACCATTTACAATGATAATTATTCCAATATACCTTAAAAAAATAATATTTTCATTATTTATTAATTTCAAATTCAAGAGAAGATTCTTGATTCATTTCATGTTGGGTAAATAAAAACTATCAAAAATCAACCTACTATTGTTACTCATAACATTAAAATAAATGAATTTATTACTTTAACTTAATCTTTAACTTATTTTCCTTCTCTATATTCCAATGATGAGTTGAAAAATAGGTTATTATATTGTGATTCTGATTACTACATGAATGAAATTCAAACATCACTTCCCCTGAGGATAAAATCAAATTCTCAATGGAATCGAGTTGGATTTTCTCACATCCATTACACTATATCTTCTATAATCCGTTAATTAATTATTTTATACCATTTATTAGATAAATCAAAAAAATATTTAATTTTATTCTTTATGTAAAGAAATAGATTCATTCATTGTCTTTTCTAACTCCCAACTACTTCATCATTGAATTAATAGTATGATACTCAACAATATGATACCCTCTTGATGATGTAGACAAAAATTGTATGTTCTTCAAAAAGAAAAATGTCCCTTTTACTATATCTATACATATGTCTAAATTTGGAAAAAATCCAATTTTTTTTAAAATATATTGATGATTGAGAACTTTTTCCTATATTCGGATTTATTTTCTCTTGAAACATTTTCTGAAGAGACATTTTCTATTAATTTTATATGTTTAATCATCAAATATATAGTTCATTAAATTGATAACACTAAAACATTTTCTATATTGAGGCTACACATGAGCTCAATCATGAATCCATGTATGATATATTCTATTTAATTTTTTGATGAACTAGGTCTTACATGGGGAAAACTATGCCGCTAAATTATAGAGAACAAACAACAGATATAACTAAATTCATCCTCAATAATCATTATAATACATTTAATAAAACATACATATTCACAAAATATCAATGATAAACGAAACAAAATTATATCGATGAATCCCAAAAAATTTATAATGGGATGATAACATATAAATAAAAGAAAAAATATTTAAGTACACAAGAGTCTCTATGACCGTCTTTGAGCCTCTCCAAAATCCCAATATCAAATCCAACTAAGATTCCCTAACCCAATCAGTTGTATATCCTATAATCATACATATAAATAAGATATTTTTTTCTACACATGAACAATATTTACCTTACCTAGTATGAGAAATTCAATGTAGTATAACTGACCAATTGAACAAAATAAAAAACATTTGATAAATGTATATTCATATGGAAATTAAAAACATAAAATGTGCATTGATCTAGTGTCCTCGAGTACTAAATAAGATATAATGAAATATGGACAAACCTTATATGACCTATGAAACAAATCCAACCCACTATACCATAACACATACACTCATCCAATCATGTTATTATAACCTAATTACCATGAAAATATCCCAAACCTACTGTTTCCATTTTTTGAATCAAATAAATTTTTTCTAAACACTTATATCTATACAATCAGTCCTAGGATAAGTTAATTGTAAATTACCCAGGTTAATCCCTCATGGGGAAGGCCAAATTGAATAGTACACAAACAAACTTCCAGTAGGTAAGGGTGCAATGAATAGATCCCAATGATCCTACTCATAGAGTAGTGGGTGACCTGAATAGATTCCAAATATCACCCTCCTATTATAGTGAGTCCACTGAATAAATCCTAAATATCATCCTCCTATATAATTATGGGAATAGAATTGATACCAACCCTCATCCAATTATAGTTTTAGCCACACTATATGGATAGGTCCACACACACTAATATAGTGGAATATTTTCATCAACATATAACATTAAAAAATTTACCATGTGGATGAAACAATAAAAACGAAGCAGTACACATCCCATAATCTCACAAGCTTATTAATAGGGAACTATTCACTCAAGATGTATCTATACATATGAAGTCACATGTCATCATCCTATAAGACATATAGTCTAATATCCTCAAGGTCATATTGGTTTTTGGTCATCAATGAAATTATTACCCATCACCCAACGATTTTATCATAACTTATAAACATTTTCCTACCATATATTCTAGGAAGGGTTTATTATAAAATGTCCCTAAATTATAACTCAATTCTCCAATCTAGAAACCATCCCCTCTTATACCGCCTGAATACTAATGAAAAATGGATTCCAATCTACCCAAAAATATCCATGAACCATACAACCCCTCTCACATCTACCTTTAGAGGTACCTAAAAACATTACCTATGGATATATCATCACTATCACAATATATATATTAATGAAGGTCTTAATTCAATAATTGTACATAAAAAATCTAAATATAAAAACTCTTCACTTTATTTGAATCTAATACATGTTTTATTACATAATAATGTAGCTAATACAACCATGAGTTATTTAGTGTATTTTTAAATTAGGTACATTACATAACCATATAAAATAGGAAATAATATATATTTATAAAAAAAATTAACATGATCAAAATACTTCTTCAATCATAAATTTCCATGTGATGACCTGGGGAAATACATAAGAAAGGGATGAGATATAAATCTCAGTTATGGAATAAAAATTTCATAAGTGATAAATGTTAGATAGTAGTATTTTCAATGAGTAACAAAATGAACTTGAATTATAAGGCATGATATAGGTTGATAATCATAACATGGGAAATGGGACAACAACATAAAATACTTAATAATGAACATAATTCATGTCTAAAACACCAATAATTTATGGTGAAAAAATATCCATAAATAAATCAGTTACACTCCTATCCCAATATGAATTATCATGATACAAAACATTACCCAGTGCATTGGAGTGCTTTCTAGGCACACCCATCATAATAATTTCATTAAAATGTTTATGTGTGTCATATTGTTCTTATGAAATCGATTAATTTATCATCATAATTTATTCCACAATCAAGGAATGTAAACTAAATACATTTATATCAGCAACCAATAAGAATATGTTCATAAAGGGGAATACCGTTGATAAAATAATGGGTATGGTATTCACTAAACACTTTTTTCTGAGAGAATTGCAATTGGGAACAATTCTCTGATTACATGTCTTTTTTTACCAAATAGTGAGAAGTCATGGAGGTCTGATGATATGGTCTGGAGGATCTCGTTATTTTTGGGTTTCTCTAATTGGATATGTGTCTCCCTTGGTCAAGATTTCTTCCACTGCATCTTTCCTTCGGATGCTTCCAAAATTCATGTTCAGAGCCTCAGGTCCATGTGCCTAAAAACCGGATGGATTCATCTTCGTGAATGGTCTCAAGATTTCATAGCTTCTCATGCATGGAATTATTTTTCCCCAATTTTGGTTTTTATGCATGCGCTAAATTGGGTCCTCTAGAATCCAAATATTTTTCATCATATTGGCATTGAAATTGGGAGTCCTAAAACTATCGAAAAGGAAAATGAGGTTGTTTAGTTTGGATACTTTTGAATAATGTTGTTGGAGACTTATCTTAGCTCCACTATGATTTATATGGTAACCCCTTCCACTCACACTGATAATATCCAAATTTATGTTGAGTATTAAATAAATCATATTTTCTGTAATGAGTGTATGGATGTTGGACATTCTTTGAATTTATGTAAGTGGAAGACCTCATGTGAGAGATGTGGGATTAGGGGTCAACCAACAAGTCCCTATAAAATGAAGCTAGAGAGGTAGAGTATGTATGTGTGAAAATATATTCATCACAAATAAAATGTTTTAAAAAATACACTATCCACAAAGGCTTATATATTGGCCTCTGAGAAATTTTATTATCAGGTGCCTAATTTGAAAGTTAAGGGGCTGATGGTGGATATGTCCCTGATGAGATCTAATAGTGGTCCCTCTAATTCTCAGGTTGAATTTGGTTTGGAGTTTACCACCAATGATAGTCATGCTGCTTCTCCTCTTGGATTAATTGACATTGGAGCTCAAAATACTTGTCTCATTGTTGTTGGGTATACTATTTGTGCTGACCCTAGGAATTATTACATGAATCATAGTCCTGCTGCATGTTCGCAATGAGATGGGACTATTGTTTTGAATTATATCATGGATGGACACAATGAGGCTCCTCACAATGTTCTTTTCATCAGTAGATAAAAAAAAATGTGAATTCCTCTGGGATATCTGAGAAGTGGGAAGATATCTCTAATGCAGAAGGGATATATGATTGCACCCCATTAAAGGCAGTGAAAAATGGTTATGATTATTCATTTAAGGATTCAATATTAACTAGAAAAGGGAAGGTGGGTGATAGTGAGGGATTCACTACTGTTCTGTTGATGAGAAGTCTGAGGAAAGAAAATTCGAACACACCTCGCACTGTGTCTAACTGATCCTATTCCAAGATGTCAGGCAAGTTCAATCCAAAAATTCTAAAGATCTTCAATTAGGGATTTTCCCAATTCGAGTGGGAATCTACTGATGATTCTGATTATGGAATTGATATGTCTTATTATGATATGTATCTCTTTTTTTGGTGGATGATCGAAACTCCATTTTTACGACCCTGTTCTCCCCCTTTGTACTTTTTTAGATAAATTGTCAGAAGCGTACCTTCTAGTTGTACTTATTTTGAAATGGTCAAAATGAGAGATAATAAATTATATATAATTGATATAAAAAAATAATGATGTAATTTAATTATTATAAATTAATTAAAATATAAAAAATTTAACTCAATAAGTCTGATTTCAATGAAAGTGATTTAATTGAAAGGAGAGAATGGCGAGGATCCCTTACTTGAGTGTGCGAATCAAGATGCTTGGGAGGGCTCCATTAAAACTTGGGGGAGTCCTAGGAGGACTCTATGGAGTGTAGGTAAGAGTTAAAATTTTCTCTAATGGGATTAATTGTAAGTAAATGTGATCATTTGTGGGTTTATATTTGACTAAGGGGGGGGGGTTTCTTTTCTATTTTTGGTTTGGACTATATATAATAAAATATCCAAAAACATGATCCTTAAAATAAATTTTAGCCATGGTTTATGAAAAATGTGTGTGGTATACAATATTTTAAAATTAAAAGTTCGGAATTTGGTAATATAATACCATTGGATTTGTGGAGGTGAGTCACACTCTTAAAGAATTGATTTTAGAATCATAATATATATTATAAGTCTTGGAGGATTCATAATGGATTTAAGAAATTAATCATATAAATATAAAATCATATTATCTTAAAGTTAAAAAATATATTTTTTCTTGGATCACATTTATATTACTTATTAATGAAAATTTGGGTCATTATGATGTCATAAAACCGAATGTATATTTATACAATATTTAATTTTTACCAAAAAATTTGATTGTCTCAAAAAATTAAGAGAAATTAACCAAATGATAATTTATACATTATGATTCCAAAAATTATATTCGTTTTACTGAAATAATTTTATATATATTTGGATTTTTTCTTTTAAAATAATGACCGATATTTATTGAAAATGATGGGTTTTTAAAAATAAATGTTTTGAAACCCTAATAAAAATTACAATGGACTTTGTAAAAATTATATAATCATTTATATTAGGAAAAAATATTTAATAATAATATTTCATTAAAATATTATTTATTTCAAAAATCCTTTTATTCAAAAACTCATAAATTGAATATGATTATTAACCCAAACTACAATGTTTTTCTTTTCTGTATCAAAATAAAAATCACTAACAAAGTAATTATAATAGGATGAAAATATAATAACTATTCAATACCAAATAATGTACATATTAATATTTCTAGGTGATTGATACATATCCCTTTAGTATAACAGGAATCTCTCTAAGAGTAAGGTGCATGAACACCATAATTTAAGGTGGATGTTCAATAAATTTGGTTTGGTTCATGATCTTGATGGGCTTTAACTTCTCCCTAAATGGTTTCCCTCATGATTATGTTATTGGATTTACATTTGGGATTGGTCATTAGAAAATCACAAGAATTTTTTCTCCCTCAGAAGCTCTGATAAATGGGATTAATAGGGTACAATCCAACTAGTTAAGGCCATCACTCCCATTGTCTATGATAATGGTATTTTTTAGAACCCAATATTTATACAAATCATGTCATCGCAGTTCTATGGTTATATAATCTATAGTAATAATACAAAATGGTCTTTTAAATCCAATGGAAATAATAAGATAAATGAAGTGGATGTGTTTTAAATATCCATATTACATAATAATACCTTTAAGAAAATCAGGGGGAGTTATTTATAATGGGTTAGGTCATTACAATCTTCAAACCTTATGTAATTTCACCCTGGAAATTTTATTTTGCCACAATAAAATAGATGAGGGTAACTCTACTTTATCACTTCCTCCAGTTCTGATGTTACAACATAAAATATGTCGTTTCTCCTCAAAAATTTGACTTGGAGAAATGTCTTATTTTTTAGATCATTTTCTACATGATATAAGATCATTAATAGATTCTTTTCATAGGAATTGTCATTGTCCAATGGTACCACCTCTGGATTGAGTATGTTTGAGTGGTATGGCATGCACGTTTTCAACTAGGATATATAGAACCCATCATGTAACACCCCGAGATTTTATGAAAAATATTCTTATTAATTTCATTAATGTCTTGTGTTTTACGCTACACCAAAAGGAGCATGCACAACACACATCCTTGACTTGCCTTGCATTACACGCAATCGTGACCTTCCTCGATAGTGTGTGTAGTATGCAATACCAAGTTTCACTAAACAACGATATGCTATTAAAATATTATTAAAACTAGCCGTTATGAATAGTAATAACCACTCTTTGAAATTTTGTAAATTTTATTTTTCAAAATGGAATTCATTTTTGGATTCAGAATATCGAAATTAGCCTAGGGTGAATTTTTGGTAATTTTCTGAAAACTTTCAATTTTTGATGAAAAGTGAAACCCCTAAGTGGTAGTTAAAAAAACGTAATTTTTCATAAAACATAATTTTACCGCTTCTGTGAGTGGAATTTCAAAAATCCAAGAGACACGGTTGATGTCAGTAAGTAAAATGTGGTTCAATGAGATGAAAATAATTTTTGGTGAATAATAACTTTTTACTTTTTTTACCATGGTTAACAGTAAATAGTGTAATTAAGGGTAAAAATGTTATTATTATTACCCAAAAACATGTCCTAATTTTATTTTATAAGTGTAATTCGACCAAAAACAACCTTAGGAATAAAATATGACCATTTAGGTCCACTTGGATTAGATTAGGACATTTATTATTAATTTATTTAAAGAAGGGTTAAAATAGTTAAAATCAAAGTTAAATAAGTATATCATTTTTAATATAGGGTTATACATAAGATAAATTAGACTATAAATATTCATTAGAAAGATAAAACTATTTCCTACAAAATGATATTTTATTTGTAATTTTTAGACTTTAAATAATTTAATTTATTTACGACACATTGATGATGCAGTAATTATATTATTAATGAAATATTGACATAATTGATGTTATAAAAACGAAAATAAATATAATTTGAGACGTTTTATGAATTCCACTAATTTTCTAGGTTAATATGACATGTTAGTATTCATTTAATTAACTTTTTTCGAACTAATCATTCTTTTATGATTTTCACAAAAATCAATTACTAAATAGTGTCAAAATTGACATAAAATAGTTTTTAAAATAAATATTATATTATTAATTGTTAGTTTATTACTAAAAATCCATGGTTCGGCCAAATGAATTAGATAAGGTTATATATATTAATATTAAACATCTTGGGGTTCGTTTGGATTCTTATAGTATGTTTATTAACTTTATTGTATAAAAACAAAAGGAGACAAGGTAAAAGTAAAATTATTGATATTAATGTTAAATCTAAATGATAAGGTTAAAATTGGAACCAAAACTAGTCTAAATTATATTGGATGAGCGTATTTCGACCCATAACCACCTTATCTTAGAAATAAATCAATTTGGAGCAATTTAAAACCAAATGTCACTTTATAATAAAATAATATTTTTAGTTATTCCAAAGGTGCCCCTCTCCTCCCTTATAAAAGGGCACCTCCTTCCTCTCTTCCTCACACCACATTGAGACTTCAAGATCGGCCAACACCAGCCAAATTATCTTCTCCACTTCTATAGAAACATATTAGAGGTCTTGGTCTTCTTCAAAGACCAATTTTAGTGCCCTAATAGGAGGACTCAAAGAGGCGCTTCAAAGAAGAGGTAATGTGTGTTACCAATTCTTTCAACTTTATTTCTTCTTCCACTTCTTCTTCTTAGGTTGTTTCATTATGAAGTAATAACATAATTATCACTCATATACTATATTTTATTATAAGTATGAAACAACCCTATTTCACCATCTATCCATCCTACGGAAAATGGAATCACCGCGCGTGCGTACGTACAGAATACCGTCTCCACGCCGTGGTGTAATCTATTTTACACCACCACCTTACATGGATGGGTATAATGGTGTAAATAATGACTATATAGTACTATTGTAAAGTGATATAGATACTGAAATAGAATACAAACACTCCAATACAATTCCATGATCATGGGAACGATATCACCACTCATGCGTATGTACGGAATACCGTCTCCACGATGTGATGCAACTCTTTCTACATGATCTTCATTGCATAATGATTATATATATGAATTAAGTGAATGAATATGATATATATTACAATAATAACATTCTGGAAATGAGGTATCTATAACATAAAAATAAGGATAAGAATTTATTCGACAAAACACACATAAGAACAAAAATTAATAAACACCTGAATAAACAAGTAGTAATGAAATATTACTAATAAAAAGCTAAGAATATGACCATATGTGATATCATAAAAATAAGTATGATTCTGGAATAAGTTAATATCATTATTTAAATCATTATACAGGAGGTTCGGACAATTACGAAGCAAATCGGATCTAAGGTAAGGGAAATATCACAATCTCATTTTTATCCGAGATTGTTTATACTTTGGAATTTACTAGGGTGTATTTTATCATCCAAATCCATGTTTCCTTAATATGTAATATTATTTAAATCCACCTACAATTGTTTAAATCCAATTTAACCTTCGGTGAGTTTTTAGTAAAAGATATGAATAGAATATTTTGTTGTTTTTCGTACGAGGTAATTTTTGACTTTTCCGACAAAAGTTCGAGAAGAATGTTTTTTTAACTTATAAGACATGAATGGATTTTTAAATCATTATTTACAATAATCTTCCTTTACAAGTTTTCAAGTTTATTTTTAATCAACTTCTTTTAGTTTAAAATTGTATGCCATGTTAATGAAAGGAAAATGTTTTTGAAGTAGAAATGATACTTTCTTCAAGAATGGAGTTCAAGTGCTTTATCAAAATTATTTTCCATCTAAGATAATATAGGGTTATATTTCTATCCCTATTATTAAATTGATTTGATTATGTTGTGATGGAATTATTTTTATGAATTCCTTTATTTTATATGAATTGTTTTATGATGTCATGTTGTTTAAGAATACCATTTTTACTACATGGGTTAAGCAATGATGTATGATTTATGCCTTTGTGGAACACATAAGAATGATATCATTATGAGATGGGTGGGACCTATATCTCCCTCCAATTCATTGGGTAGTGATTTTATATCTCATGAGATAGACATGGCTGGAACGGTAGGTTAAACCGGTTCAGTGAAACAGGATTGAAACGAGGAGTGAACATGGTTCAGAAATGGACTTTTTCCACTAAGATAGTCTTGGAAATGAGTCTTGACTAATAAGAAATGATTCTCTATGATTATGTGTGTATGCCATAAAGTTTCATGTTTTATGTTATGATTATTGGTATTACATTTCACTACTATGATTTATCCCATGTTATGATATTATGATCTCTTTTGCAGGTTATGATTTCCAAAATGTTATGTTCTTATGAATATGATGTGATTGATATTTCTTTTGTTTACCCTTACTGAGCATTTGAACTCACCCTTTTATGTTTTCGTTCCCCCAGGATATAAAGAAAGGTTTTAGGTAAAAAAAGGAATATCTTTATGGGAGATGTTGAAGATCTTTCACCACGATTAGAAGATTATATTCTGAGTTTCCAAATACACTAAACTATTACGGTCCTTGTGTGTGTGTTTTTGTTATGTACTAAGTATTCTGTAAAAGTAATGTAATTTCCATGTACGTTAAGCTTTGGGTCTTTACAGTTGGTATCAGAGGAAAGGTTTAGTCAACCTTTGGAAACTAGGATGTGAAAACATTAGTGAGATCCCTAGAGATATTTCTAAGGTATGTATAGGGATATCCCTAAGGATAAGTATACGTATAGGATATAGTCCTAGAACTGTGGTAATGATCATAGAATTTAACCTAAGATGTTAGATGTTTAAGGTACTCCCCCTTTGTTATATTGTTTTCCATAGCATGATTTTTGCCTCTCACACTATTCTTTTTGGGTTTTAGATGATGGCTGGAACCTGAAGGAACCGTGTTGATCAATGTAATGGACAATGCAATGACTGTCCTCATGAACAAAAAAATGTTATGGGAGATGGAGTGAAAAATTTTATTGCTATAATTACACAAGCTATGAATCATTCTGGACTTCCAAATGAGCAGAGAAGGGAACAATATTCTATTAAGTCCTTCATGAGGCAACGTCCACCTTCTTTCAGTGGGTCTTCTGATCCACTTGATGCTGAACAATGGACCATTACCACTGAAAAGATATTTTCAGTTCTTCAATGTTCTAAACATGATAAAGTCATCTTAGCAGTATATCGTTTGGAAGATGAAGCTAATCAATGGTGGAATCTTATCTAGAATACGAGGCCAAGAGATGAAATTGAGTCCATGGAATGGGACGAGTTCACGAACTTATTTTTCAATAAGTATTCCCCTTGTATTCTTCGAACAAAGATGGAGAAATAGTTTCTTGATCTAATGAAAAAGGATGATGAATCTGTTGGTATATACGAAGCGAATTTTACATGGCTTGCAATGTATGCATCTGGATTTATCATCAAACCTGAAAGTAAAGTTGATAGATTCTTCAGTGGCTTAAAACCAAATCTTCGAAGGGAATTAGCTATAAGAGACTTCAGTAGCTATGAAGAAGTTGTGCGTTGTGCTATCATGGTAGAAATGGAAGTTGGTGTTACTTATCCATCTCATTGTTTTGACAAGAAATGAAAGATAGAGTTCAAGGAGAAATCTCAGAATAATGGTGAAAAGAATATGAATGTTTCTTTATGCTCAAAATGTGGAAAGAAGCAAGGTGGAGATTGTTTTAAAGGGACTAGAAAATGTTTTAAGTGTGGAAATGAAGGTCATTGAGTAGATGAGTGTCAAAGTAATGGAAAAAGGTTTTCTAATGATGTGAATAAAGAAAAGACTGCAGAGAACGCACCACCAACACTTCAATGCTTCAAGTGCAAGGAAATGGGGCATTATGCTAATAAATTACCTAATCCAAGGGTTAGTGATGATCGATATGAGCAACCACTTAATGAAAAGGACAAAGGGAAGTCACATGCGATCACTATTTGCGATGTTCAATATTACAACGATGTGGTGTAATGATTAAGTGTTTATGTAATGGGATTCCAAAATAATGTTGTACATAGTATCATGGAATACTGGAATATTTATGTATTGGTCTATTGTAGTTTTCAATAATTTTATAGTACCGGTAACCATGGAATGTGATTGAGATATTTTTGTAAAGCAGATGATATGCACATAATGTAGGGATAAGAAGATAATGAGATGTCTGATTATATTCTTGAGCTCATGATTGATATAAGGACTAAGTGGCATCATTGTTTGAGTATAAAGAATTTTGAGGATTTTGGTTTGGGGAAAGAGTTAACTTTTGACTGCATTCATGTTTTCACTAAGTTTCAATGGGTATTCATTCTTCAAGAGAACACATGATTAAGGTATTCACATGTTTGTAATTTGACCAACAAGATATACCTTATGATATATTGGGGATAAATGATGGCATTCACGTGATTGTTATGTGACATTTCATGTAATCATTTTCATTATACTATGAGCATGGACCAAAGTATTTTAGATAAGCCTAAAGATTGGAATGGATTATGTTGGACATAAGTTAGTATTTTTTAAGGATAGATCTTTTTTCGATATTATTGATGGGATGTTATAGTAATATAGCTTTAGAAAAAGGACAACCTGCAGGACGGGCAACATCCCATCGCATCGTACAAGGCTGTGGGAATCAAACCCACAACCGAAGTGTGACTAGCCTTTATCACCTACCACTGGCCTACAGGAAGTCCCTGGTTAGTAGAAAATAGTTTTATTACGCGGTATGATATATAAAGTATATTTTCATTTTTGGAATAATATACGATTAACCTCACCATAGATGGACTTATGTATATTTGATAACTTTTGCTAACCTTTTGTTTCAAACAGGTGGAATGACCAATCATTCTATCACACGATCTATTAACACTTCATGAATAACAAATTCAACTTCATTTCTTTAAAAGATGAAGTGGAAATTGTTCAAAGCATGAACAACAGTGAGATTGTACCAAAATAAAGTAAGTATTTATTCTAATTCAAATTCATTAGCTTTAGGGAAATGATCTTGAAAACCAAAAATGTTGTCCTGGTTCCCTTATATACGATTAATAAGATGGTACCCTAGATCATCACAAATATATGGCTATGTGATTGATGGATTTTTCATAGCCATGTTCTCTACCACTCTCCATCAGAACATGATGGTTAGATTTCTCTTCCATATCCATATTTTATGTTCTCCTTTGTGGAAACCCAGTGATTAGTTAATTTGGGTAACCATTACATTTCATACTTTAGTTTTAAAGATAATTTATGGTATTTCTTTTTATGATGTGGGTTTCTATTAAAGAAACTTTCGAGTAGTAAACCATTAATTACCCCGACGAATTTCGAGGGAAAAATTCATTTTAAGGGGGGTAGAATGTAACACCCCGAGATTTTATGAAAAATATTATTTTTAATTTTATTAATGTCTTGTGTTGTACACTACACCAAAAGGATCTTGCACAACACGCATCCTTGACTTTCCTTGCATTACATGCAATCGCGACCTTCCTCGATAGCGTGTGTAGTACACAATACCGAGTTTCACTAAACAACGATATGCTGTTAAAATATTATTAAAACTAGCCGTTATGAATAGTAATAACAACTTTTTGAAATTTTGTAAATTTTATTTTTCAAAATGGACTTCATTTTTGGATTCGGAATATTGAAATTATCCTAGGGTGAAATTTTGGTAATTTTCTGAAAACGTTCAATTTTTGATGAATAGTGAAACCTCTAAGTGGTAGTTAAAAAAACTAAATTTTTCATAAAACTTAATTTTACCGCTTCTGTGAGTGGAATTTCAAAAATCCGAGAGACACGGTTGATGTCAGTAAGTAAAATTTGGTTCAATGAGATGAAAATAATTTCTGGTGAATAGTAACTTTTTACTTTTTTTAACCACGGTTAAAAGTAAATAGGGTAATTAAGGGTACAAATGTTATTATTATTACCCCAACACATGTCCTAATTCGTTTGGATAAGTTTAGATCGATCCAATAAAACCTTAGGAATAAAATATGACCATTTAGGCCCACTTGGATTAGATTAGCACAATTATTATTAATTTATTTAAAGAAGGGTTAAAATAGTTAAAATCAAAGTTTAATAAGTATATCATTTTTAATATAGGTTTATACATAAGATAAATTCGACTATAAATATTAATTGGAAAGCTAAAAATATTTCCTACATAATGATATTTTATTTGTAATTTTTAGACTTTAAATAATTTTATATATTTATGACACAATGATGATGCAGTAATTATCTTATTAATGAAATATTGACATAATTGATGTTATAAATACCCAAATAAATATAATTTGAGGCTTTTTATGAATTAAACTGATTTTCTAGGTTAATATGACATGTTAATATTCATTTAATTAACTTTTTTTGAACTAATCATTCTGTTATGATTTTCACAAAAATCAATTACTAAATAGTGTCAAAATTGACATAAAATAGTTTTTAAAATAAATATTATATTATTAATTGTTATTTTATTCCTAAAAATCTAAGGATCACCCAAATGACTTTGATATGGTTATATATATTAATAATAAACAACATGGGGTTCGTTTGGCTGCTTATAGTACGTTTATTAACCTTATAGTATAAGAACAAAAGAAGACATGGTAAAAGTAAAATTATTGATCTTAATGTAAAATCTAAATGATAAGGTTAAAATTGGAACCTAAACATGTCTAAATTCTATTGGATGAGAGTATTTAGAACCATACCCACCTTATCTTCTAACTAAATCATGTTGGATCTATTTAAAACCTAATTTGACTTTATAATAAAAAAATAGTTTTAGTTATTCCAAAGGTGCCCCTCTCCTCCCTTATAAAAGGGCACCTCCTCCCTCTCTTCCTCACACCACTTTGAGCCTCCAATCTCGGCCAACGCCTGCCAAATTCTCTTTTCCACTACCCTAGCAACATCCTAGAGGTCTTGGTATTCTTCAAAGACCAATTTTAGTGCCAAAAGAGGAGGAATCAAAGAGGCGCTTCCAGGAAGAGGTAATGTCTGTTACCAATTCTTTCAACTTTATTTCTTCTTCCACTTCTTCTTAGGTTGTTTCATTATGAATTAATAATATCAGTATCACTCATATAATGATATTCTATTAGAAGTATGAAACAACCCTATTTCACCATCTATCCATCCTACGGAAAATGAAATCACCGCGCGTGCGTACGTACGTAATACCGTCTCCACGCCGTGGTGTAATCTATTTTCCACCACCACCTTACTTGGATGGGTATAGTGGTGTAAATAATGAATATATATGACTATTGTAAAGTGATATTTATTCTGAAACCGTATAAATACACTCCAATACAATTCCACGATCATGGGAACGATATCATCGCTTGTGCGTACGTACGGAATACTGTCTCCATGATGTGATGTGACTCGTTCTATATGATCTTCATTGCATAATGATTATATAAATGAATTTAGTGAATAAATATGATATATATTACACTAATACCATTCTGTAAGTGAGGTATCTATAACCTAAAAAGAAGGATAAAAATTTATTCGACAAAACACGCATGAGAACAAAAAGTAATAAACACCCGAATAAACAAGTAGTAATGAAATATTACTAATAAGAAGCTAATAATATGACCATATGTGATATCATTAAAATAAGTATGATTCTGGAATAAGTCAATAACATTATTTAAATCATTATACAGGAGGTTCGGACACTTACGAAGCAAATTGGACCTAAGGTAAGGGAAATGTCACAATCTCATTTTTATCCGAGATTGTTTATACTTTGGAATTTACTGGGGTGTATTTTATCATCCAAATCCATGTTACCTTAATATGTAATATTATATCCATCCACCTACAATTGTTTAAATCCAATTTTACCCTTCGGTGAGTTTTTAGTAAGAGATATGACTGGAATCTTTTGTCATTTTTTGTACGAGGTACTTTTTGACTTTTTTGACAAAAGTATGAGAAGAATGTTTTTTTAACTTGTAAGACATGAATGGATTTTTAAAACATTATTTACAAGATGATTCCTTTAATAGTTTTCAATTTTATTTTTAAACAACTTCTTTTAGTTTAAAATTGTATGACATGTTAAAGAAAGGAAAATGTTTTTTAAGTAGAAAGGATATTTTCCTCAAGAATGGAGTTCAAGTGCTTTTTCAAAATTATTTTCCATCTAAGATAATATAGGGTTCTGTTTATATCCCTATTATTACATTGATTTGATTATGTTGTGATGGAATTATTTTTATGAATTCGTTTATTTTATATGAATTGTTTTATGATGTCATGTTGTTTAAGAATCCCATTTTTACTACATGGGTTATACAATGATGTATGATTTATGATTTTGTGGCACACATAAGAATGGTAATATTATGAGATGGGTGGGACCTATATCTCCCTCCAATTCATTGGGTAAAGATTTTATATCTCATGAGATAGACATGGCTGAAACGGTAGGTTAAACCGGTTCAGTGAAACAGGACTGAAACGAGGAGTGAACTCAGTTCAGAAATGGACTTTGTCCACTAAGATAGTCTTGGAAATGAGTCTTGAATAATAAGAAATGATTCTCTATGATTATGTGTGTATGCAACAAAATTTCATGTTTTAAGTTATTATGATTGGGATTACATTTCACTACTATGATTTATCCCATGTTATGATATTATGATCTCTTTTGCAGGTTAAGATTTCCAAAATGTTATGTTCTTATGAATTTGATGTGATTGATATTTCTTTTGTTTACCCTTAATGAGCATTTGAGATCACCCTTTTATGTTTTCTTTTCCCCAGGATATAAAGAAAGGTTTTAGGTTAAAAAAGAAAGATCTTTATGGGAGATGTTGAAGATCTTTCACCACGATTAGAAGATTATATTCCGAGTTTCCAAAGACACTAAACTATTACGGTCCTTGTGTGTGTGTTTTTGTTATGTACTATGTATTCCGCAAATGTAATGTAATGTCCATGTATGTTAAGCATCGGGTCACTACACATCATAAAATTGATATCGGTTCAGTGGCAGTGCTGGTCAATAGGTCATCTCTCAGATGTGATCAATGATCTCAAAAGGGTTAATATATCTGGGTCTAAGATTTACCTTATTTCAAAATCACATCAATTTATTCTATTGGGATATGGGGAGGAATACAAAGTCTCCAACATAAAACATTAGATATCATCAATGTTTATTAGAATAGTTCTTTTGTACACTCTGGGTAGCTTTGATGTGATACTGAATGGTTTTATCCTTCTCCACCATTTCCACAAGAATTTCAAGACCTAGTAGTTTTCATTCTCTAACATCATCCAAACATTCAATTTTTCTGCACCTCATCCCATAAATAGATTCATAGGGATCCATTTAGATGCTTTAGTGGAAGTTGTTTTTGTAAGAGATCTCATCCAAAGTAATATGATTGTCCCATCATTGTTTTAAGTCAAATGATAATTATCTCAACATGCACTCATGTGTTTAGATAATCTACTCAGATTGGCCTCCAGTTTCTGGGTGATAAATCTTACTATAGTTGTTCTTTCTTTTTATAGAATTCAGGAGAACTTTTCAAAACCAAGTGGTGAATCTTGGATCTCAATCAGACATAACTAATAGTGGTACTCCATGCAGCCTAAAAAATTCTTTGATGTATATATTTAAAATCCTATCTAGTGAGAAATCCTCTTGAATCGAAATGATGTGTTCTATTTTTATAAGACTATCTACAAAAACCCAAATAGTATTGTTTCATTTTTATGTATTCAAATGTCCTGTGACAAAGGATATGGTGATGTTTTCCTATTACCATGTTTGTAAGGGTAATGTTTGAATCATCCACTTAGATTTCTTCTGTTCATCCATCACTTATTGACATACCAAGAGCATTGATATATATTCAAACATCTCCTTCTTCATGTTGTCCCACTAATAGTTCCCTTAGGTATATTAATATATCATTATGTTTCCTTAGTGAATGGAGAAATTCAAACATTTTACATCATCGTATAGTACCTTCTATTACTCAGGATTGTATGGAACACATAGTCTTGACCCAAATCTCATAATTCCTTCTTTGTTGACATTGAACTCTGGGGATTTCCATTTTCATAGAGTTTACACATTCTTCTGAATTCCCACAAAATATTTTTGAGTATCCTTTAATATTTCAAGAAGATAAGGTTGAGAAATATTTTGTTAAATGATTGATTATTTCCTTTCATTTATGATTCCCATGTTCATCATCTTAAATTATAAGAAGATTAGATAATTCTAAATTCTAAACAATGATAAAGATGTTGGATCCCTTCTACATAGAGCATCATCCACCTTTATTTTTTACTTGTATGGTATTAAATTGAGGGATAATAGTCAATGATTATCTCTAAACCTATTCATTGGTTAATATTTATCTCTTTCTAAGTGAATATATATTTGATACATTTTTATCTATATATATTCCACACTTCTCCCCAAAGAGATAAAGCTGCCATATTTTCAAAGCGAAGATCACTTGATCCAACTCAATGACATGCATTGCATAGTTCCACTCATGATTTTTTGACTTCCATTAATCATAGGCTACGACTTTGTAATTTTTCATCAACACATATCCCAATCACTTCTTTCAAGCAGCATAGAATACTTTGAAAACATATCTACTTATGGGTAGTGTGAGAACATAGGTAGTGATATGTTTCATTTTTATCACCTTGAATATTTCATCACATTCATCATTCCAGGAAAACATAAATCCATTTCAAGTTATCATGTTTATATTGTTTGAGAATAATGATAAATTTCTCACAAATAAATGATTTTATTTATCTAACCTAAATAAAATGTAGATTTATGTTACATTTGGGGCCTCATGCATCATTTAATTTCTTTTTTCAATGAAGGATCCAAATATATCCCATTTCATGTGATTATATTCCCCATGAATGAGTCTTCCTTCAACCATAACTCTCACTTGTTGTACATTGAATAAGGCTTATCATTTTGTATGGTATTAAGTACATTGTTCAAATACTCTTCATGTACCTTCTTTATTTTGGAGTATATAATAATTGCATCTATAAATAATCCCATAATGTTTTCATGTAAGTATCTAAATACTCTATTCATAAAATCAATGAAGATCTATGTCACATTAGTTCGGCCAAATGGCATCACTATGAACTCATAGTGCTCGTACCGTGTATGAAAATTGGTTTTGGGGATATATTACTTATTCACCCTTACATGATAATATCTTGATTGAGGATCCACAATGGAATAGTATTTTTCCCCATGTATCTCCTAAAACAAGTCATCAATCCATGGAAGAGGGTACTTCTTCTTTATCATGGTCTTATTGAGATCATGATATTCAATGCAATTCCACATTGATCCATCCTTTTAATTAATGAAGAAGACTTGTTCACCCCATGGACAATCACATGGGTTTAAGAAACCTTTATCCATATTCTTCGGCATTTGATTCCCCAGGTCCTTAAGATCCAAAACAGCCATCCTATACAGAGACATAGATATTTTCAATGCCCTGTATAAGCTCAATTAATAATTCAACAGTGATGCAATGTGGAAGAACAGAGTATTCATCTGGAAACACATCAGTGTACTCCCTCACCATTGGTATGTCTTCATGGATGATATTTTCCTCACACTCAATCATTTTATCTAGATACACATGCTCATAGGGAAATAATATCCATTCCCGAGATGATGGTTTCAAATTAGACTCATTATCCTTGTTTCAATTGTATAGAATCATGGATCTATTCTCCATATAGAGAGTGATTTCCTTCTCGCATCAATTTATGATGGCTCTATATAGGGAAAGCCAATCCTTTCCGAGAATGGTATCAAAGTCCAACAAAGGGGGTATTAAAAGGTTTTCTGGGATGTTCATCTAAAAAAATTTGATCGGGGAGGTGTTATATACATGGGATGAAATAAATGACCCATTTTTACACAAAAATATCTACACACACTCTTTGTGGTGGTATTTTAATAGTTCTGCAAAACATTCATGATATAAAGGAATTCTTAGCACTATGGAAAATAACAAGAGCTTTTACTTTATTTTTATTCTGGTTCTATATTATCAAAAATCAAATTAGGATTGATATTTTTTAAAACTATTGAACAAATAAATAAGAATCCAATGACATTAAATGGATAATAAATAAATTAAATTTATTTCCTTATCTTAAAAATTTATATGATTCAATCTATATTATCCCTGATCTAGTCCCTAACATATATTCTAATGGTATTTTTGGTTGCCTTAATACTATTTTATAATGAACTTATGAAATTACCAAAGCATATACCCTATGAGTTTCAGACATGGTGAAACGTAAGACCCATTGTCATGTACTAGGTCATATCAACTTAGTCACAAAACAAATTGTTAGAGTTTCTACTCCTGGGTACTTCTATCCTAGAACAGTTTCAACTTGTAGTGTCCATATAGGAATATATATCATTCTAAAATCTCTTACACTATACTTATCAATATTTAGAAATTTTTTATTATACTTACTCTTATCCCTATGGAGTTTTCTATAGTAATTTAATCCTATTCCAAAAAATAACTAAACCATCCCTCTGATACCCACTATAATGACACTATTTTTTTAGTTCACATTAATTCTTGACATAATAAAAAATACTAAACATAACATAAAAATGATGATAGACAATTTTTTTCTCATTGGGAATTAGGTACATTGAAAAAATGACTAAAAAGAGGGAATATAACATCTTTATTAAAAAATTCATTAACATGCTCAAATTAATCCTTCGAGCAAAAACTTGATGGGATAACCTAGGGAAATACAAAAGAAAGGGGTGAGATATATAGTTCTGTAATGGAATATACATTTAAAAATAAATACATGTTATATAATAGGTATACCAATGAATAATAAAAGGAACATGAATAATAAGTCATGATGTAGCATGATAAACATTACCTAAAAAATGTGGAAGCATCTTAAAACACTAAATCAGGAACATTGATCAAGGATAAACTAACAAGACTTCATTGTTGTTAATGTACCATAAATGAATTTGGTACACCCCTATACTGACATAAATTATCACAATTCTATACATTACACAATGTATTGGAGTGCTATCTAGGCACACCCATCATAATAATTTCTTTCTCATGCTTAAGTGTGCCACAAATATCATACAACATGGATTAATTCATCATTATAATTTTTCCCATGAATATCCAATGTGTATTCCAAAATATTATGTACAAATTAAATATGTTTATGTTCATAAATTTGAATACAATTGATATAATAATGGGTATGGTATTCACAACACAGTTGTTTTGACATTGAAAATAGTGGTGAAATTTCTACAATATAACAACGTTAAATAAAAATTCATAAAAATAGTTAATGAGAGAGAAATTGGTATTTAAATATATTTAAATAAAATTTTATGTAATAGTAAAATGGAAAATCATATGTCAATATTATTAATTTAGAAATTGAAGTCATAAGCTAATGAAGAAACATGAATAGAGAAGACAATCCTTACAAACTTTAAGCATGGTATGGGGTGTACATGAAGCATCATGTGAGGCATAACGATGGGGAATGGAAGATAAAATAATTTATAAATCCAAATAAAATTAATGGTAATATTTAATATCATAGCATATGATAATAAAATTAAAAGTAAATGGAATAATAAAGAAGGAGTGCTTGATAAAAAATGTTAGTGGAATATATCTTATGGCATTTTTTCATAGTAACGACCCATGTAAGGGTTAAAAAGAGAGATAATAGATGATATATAATTAATATAAAATCATTAATATACTAAGGTAATGATTATAAATTAATGAAAATATAACAAATTGAATTCAAGAAAACTAGTTTCAAAGAAAGTGCTTGAATTGAATGGAGGAGAGGAAGACATGGATCTCTGACTTGAGTGTGTGAATCCAAAAGCTTGGGTGGGATTTTGGAAAGCTTGTGGTATCCCTTTTAGGACTCTTGGGAGCATATAGGATAGAAATTATGTAGTATATGGGGTTTTAGTGAGGAGAAAATGGATCTTGGGTGGGTTTATATAGGAAATAAGGGGGATATCATTATTATTTATTTTTTGGACTCTACATAACAAAATATTAAAAAACACTAATAATACCATTGTTTTTTCCTATGGTTTATACCAAATGGTAGTGGATTATACTATTATATAGTACCAATCACCTAAATTATTAAACTATTACCATTGGTGATGTGGAGGTGAGCCACACTGTTATAGAAATGAATTTTAAAAGCTTAAAATATATTATAAGTATTTGAAGATTCATATTTGATTTTAAAAAATAAATAAAATAAACATTAAACAACATTATATTAAATTTAAATCATATATTTGTTCATGTATCCAATTAATGTTACTTATTTCATCACATTTGATTAATTATGATGTCATAACACACAATGTATATTTATATGGTATTTAATTTTTACTTAAATATTTGACTGTCTCATAAAATTATGAATAATTCACCATTAGATAATTTTGACATTCTGATTCTGAAAATTATATTCATTTTAATTTAATATGAATACAAACAAAAAATACAGTTCTTTCATTATTGTATCAAAATTAAAATCATTTAAAAATTAATAATAAGTGGATGAAAATATATTCATTATTCTAAGAAAAATAATGTACATACTAGTATTTATAGGGTGTTTATACATATCCCTTTAAAAAACCAAAAAATGACATAAGAGTAAGGTGCATAATGGTGGGACTTTCATGGGGTGTGTGGATGAACATGATTTGGGCCATGATCTTGATGATCTTGAACTTCTTCCGTAAACAGTTTCACACATGCTTAAGTTGTTGGGTCGATGCAAGGGCATGATCAAGGGAAAGTACTAGAATTTATCTCTCCCTCAGATTCCCTAATAAACAGTCTTCATAGGGTATTATTCATCAAGTTGTGTCTATCACTTCCTTTGTCTATGATAATTACATATTTTAAAACCATATATTTATACTAATAATTTGACCACTATTCAATGAATATTTTATCAACATTAATGATAGATAATGTTCTTTTAAATCAAATTTTAATAATAAGACAAAATAAGTGTATGAGATTTGTATATATATATTATATAATATCACCAATAATAAAAATTCAAGGGTAATTTTATTTATAATTGATTTGGTTGTTAAAATCAATCAACCCTTAGAAGGGTTATCTTTACCAAGAATGGGATATATGACTATATCGCCAATCATACCTTGACCTATGCCTCTGATACCTATCCAACATGACCTAGGAGGTCTAACCTAGGCTACCAAAAACTTATCTAGAATCAATGGACCTATTTGTGTTATATTATAAACTCACCCAACCCTATCCCCTATTTATCAATATAGTCATTAAACAATCCCAAAAAAAACACAATGCACAATGAAGCCCTATCATTTCATATAAGAATCTTAATTTCATCATATTAATTTACCTAGATCAATCAACTTCCCTAATACCCATAACCAGGTCTATAAAAAAAATGATGAAATTCACATCATTCCATATGAAAAGAATGTGATTTAATATTTAAAAACAACTTACCTATAACTAGAATTTACCAATCTTAGGATTCTCCCACCATACTCATCCAATCCCTCCAAGCCTCATCCATTACCATTTCAAAACCCATTATCTTATTTCAGATGAATATATCCAAAATAATTAATTATATAATTTATTAATATTTTAAAAAAGAGATAAAATCATTGAAAAATTTCTCATGCATTTCCACATTCACAGAACTTCATGGAACCTCTAGAATTCATCCCTTATGGTTACTCTCTTTCAATGGATAGGAAAACTATATTTATATTGGGATATTTTAACAATTATTTTCATTAATCACCAATGAAACCATATCCGAAATCGTCCCAGGTGAGTAGGTTATAAAGGAATGAACCCAAATAACAATAGTGGGATGTACACTTCTTATTGCTTCATAGGAGAAACAATTTGTCCCATCTCCCATTGGTAACTGAATTGGGTAAGATAGAGGATAAACAACCTAAAACATCCTTCTCACATTATACTCTAAACCTATGATCACTAGGGGTTGATAGTATAATGTCCGTCAAAAAACTATTAAAAAAATTAAAAGGGTTATCTATGGAATAAACTCTTGAAGGTTGAGGACTTGAATCATATCTAGGAACAACCATAGAATGAAAACATTTGTTTGGATGCACCAATATTTTTTTAACACCATTTACTTATCCATAACCCCAAAAAATATCACCTCACTATAATTTCCCTAGGCATGGTATTACAATTTCTGACTCATCGCTCATCAGAGTATGATCATCATGAGTTAGTGGGAATAATTCTACATGTAATAACCAATACAGTTACATATCCATGATCCATGTCCATAAAACAACACATAGTGATATCTAAAATCTATTAATTTAGATTTGGGTCCCATAATAAAAAAAATTATCTCCCTCAAGAACAAAGAATAATTTTTTTTTTGAATATCAAAACCTGTAATGAGAAGTGTTATTTAAAACTCCCCACTATAACTCTTCTTTTCCTCATGAATTCATAGTGGCACTCCAATCATTATTCTCAACCCACTCAAACTCATAAATTCGAAACTAAATCAAAACATTATATCCTATAATTCAGATAAATATTCCACTTTATATGTAGATACCTAGTTTTTTCATTTTAAGACTTTATAATATTTATTCATATATTTCCAGAGCTAAGCACTGAGACAACGTGAGATTCTAAAGCATGATGTGCCCGAAACAAATTTACAAATAATATTATGTAGATTTTATACTATGAACATGATGGAAGTGTAGTATCTATCAAAATATAGCTTATATCAGAAATATGAGGCCATAGTTGACTCCAAATCATGTCATTTACCTTTGGTGGGGTATAACTTTTGTGGGTGCATGCCTTATGTGGAAAAAGTTAAAGATGGAGTTTTTTTCAAAAAAGTAATTTAATTATATTTGATTTTGGATCAAATAACATTATAATGGAGACTCAGATAGGAATTCTGACACCTCTGTTGAGTTCGAAATGTAGTGTTTTACTTAGGATTAACATAAAATGAGGGGGAGAAAGTGTATCAGATTCTGTCATTGTTGGAGTGGGTTTCAATGTTTTTCTATAAATAAACACTTAAGAGATCAGGATTTAGGTTTGAAGCTAATCCTCATTCCCCACCAAACTATATTTATCATCCATTATTTGTCAGATTAAGAGGAAACATTCAAAGAATTGTCATTTGACCACAGTAGGAGCACGGAGAACACACGGTCAATGATGAATGAATCAATTAAGGTAGGATTTATTCCCTTTTAATCTCCAATTTATGCTTTCTTCAAAAATATTTTCCTTTTTGATGGTTTCTCCTTTTTGGGTATCAATCATCGATGGATTCACAGTCATGGACATCGATCTAAGCATAAACATATTATTTTATCGAAAATTCATCCATTCTTCATGGACATTCATTACTCAATTTTAGATGTATCAACTCAAAAATTGGATCATCGAATGATGTATTATGTTGTGAAGGACTCGTTGATGGTATCATCATTCTATTCTTGAATCTGATATCGAGAAAGTGGTGGAGGTGTGATGGTCCATAGAACAGACCCCCAAAGCACCAGTGCCCGTGACAGTGTACGGTGGTGGTAGACCGTGTGGAGGCAACGACTATGTGAGCCAGTTGGTTGGGTGTTTTCATGGTGAATATTGGAGTCGTGAGGTGGTTTCGTGTCATGAGAGTGGGAAGAACAATGTTTAGTGAGGCGGAGCAGGGTCACAATCATTTAGTTCTGCAAGATCCCAACTTAGTCGGGATGAGGCAATGAATGGATGTGGATGGAGATCAGGTGGGGAGAACGTGTCGAGAAATGCAAGATGTTCTATGTTGACGCAGGTCATCATACGTGGAGCGCCAGCTGGTGTGGATGGCATCTGAGGTGGTAGGATGGACCGGATGCTAGTGGGCAGTAGGCTCAGCCGATTGGTGCACTAGACTGGTGGTTTGTAGAGCTGTCAAAGCAGTTGGGCCGCTGGCCGGTGAAATGATCCGAGCTGGCTAGAGTAGGCTTTCCTAACAAGATCAGTCCAACCAGAATAGGCTGGACTAGTTCGAATTGGGCTATATGGATTCAAAAAGTTTTATCTCTTATTCCATGTGTCTGGTTAATGTGCCAACTATGGTCACACATTCCACTCACAAAGAAAGATATTTTTAAAATAGTTCGGGACTATTAAGACTTTATATTGGGGTTTAGTTTCACAAAAATCCTATAGTTATTATTATTATTATTATTATTAAATCATGTATCAGATATATCTTCTAAAAAAAGGTTTTATTGAAGTGTCATTAGTGCGGGTGTGAACCTAGTCTTTGTGAGTACTTTTGAAGAATACATTTTGATGTGATTCCTATTTGGGGTGACACCTGATGACTATAGCGATGCTTTCAAAGAGGTTCCATCCATAGGGATTGCCAGTGGTGTTCCTCGATACTTTATGGGATACACTATCCAACAAGGAAGACCAGTGGTGTTACATTATTCTTTATGAGAGGCACCATCTAAGAGGGGTTGACAAAGAAGTTCCATGCATACCTTCAGCTACACTGGGAAGTGGTCTCTAATTAAAGTTCTAGGCATACCTCTAGCTGGGATGGGCTGGTGTCCGTAGTGATAGTTCTGGGCTTACCTTCAGCTGGGATGGGAAAAAGTCCCCGATGGCTGTTCTAGGCTTACCTCTAGCTTGGCTGGGCAGTGGTCCATAATGGTAGGTATGCGGTTCCCTCTAGTGGGGCTGCGTAGTGGGTCCCATCGATGGTTCTTTTCATCCCTTCCCCTCCCGTGAGGCTGGGTAGTGGGTTCACATCTACTTCTGGGTGATGATATCCCCTGACATACTAGGGAATGTATTTCTGATGACTAGAGTAGAACTCTATAGCTAGGTTGGGCATGGATCCTCAAACATGATACATTACCTATTGACTACATGACATAGTGACAAGGCATGCATTGACATACCATTGGACTCACAAGGAATATGGAATATTTTCCCACCAAGGCATATCCTTGTAACATGACCAAAAAACTACGATGACATGTCATAACAATCCAAATATAATAGTATCACGGTGCAGTGATTGAGTCCCTTGTATTTTTAGTTTACGACATACATGTGTGATATTGCGCATTAATGGTGGCTAGTTCATAAAATGTTGGTGAATGTTATTCCTAGATTGATATATGAGAAGGTTGTCCCCTTACTCTATTGTTTGGGTTTCATTGACTTATCACATAAACATATTCTATTTCTAGTACTTACTATATGGGGTTTTTTTACCCTCCTTATAGTTGAGGGGAATATGCAAAAGTTATGCCATTTTCTTTTTATGTATATATTCTCTTTGTTAGATGAGTCTACTATCCTATTGTAGGTTGTAAAGAATTAATGGGAAGTTCATCTTTCTCCATTTTTTGCACCTTCTATTCTGAGGACCTTAATTCACTCTCTTATAGGGTTGAGCTACACTCATTTTAATATACCTTTCCCTATACACTGATTTCATTTTCCTCAGTGTCTCTTAAAGCCCCCTTTGCCTTTTTGGGACATCCTGCTGAGTATTTTTATATTCATCCCTACATGGTATTTTCCCACATGTGTCACTCCTTAAGAAGATGAAAAATTGGTTGATTGTGACTTCAGAGGAGCATAAGGATATCGGTGGTTATACCACTTATGGTGGTACCAGCTTGTGATTTCGGAGTGGGGACCTCTTAGATATTTTTCCACTTTAGTTACTACCAAGTTGTGACACTTTTCTTGTTGGAACTATAGTTTTACCCCTATTCCCTTTCAGTTTACGTCACTGTACTTCTATTTTTTAGCAGTTCATATATGAATGGTTTATTTTTAGAAGTTTGTCATGTTTTGGTCATTTCTATCTACACTTTTTCCATGGAATTTTGGATGTATGTGTTTTTATAAGTTCATAGGGAATGTCCTCGTTGAGTTTTTTTGTGATTTCGACAATTTTCACCACCCCCAGGACTATGGAGGTGAAGTTTGGGTAATTGATGCTTGAGATTTGGCAAGGGTAGGGTCATGAAAAAGTGGTTTCAATGGTGGTTTGACCATTGGGAAATTGTTCCTAAATTTCGCTAAAACGTTTGAGGTTTGGTTTTGGGAATCAAATTCAAAGTGTCTCAAGAGTGGATCTTAGGAATGGGATTACAGTGATGGTACAAGGTCCAACATATCCATTCAACAAGACCCTGATTACCAACGTTTCTACTCAGCATCCTAAGACACTTTTTCTATGGAACAATGGAACATGAATCATATAGGATTGAGACACTGACTATCCTTATCGAGTAAAATGAACATTTTTATTGATATATATATATATATATATACACTCATCTGACTACGGTACTCTATGATAATATTCAGGATATCTCTACGACAATAGCTAGCGAGGATACAAGATGTAGTTCATGACGATGACCCTGTGAGCAACATAGCCTCAATTCAGGATTCACCATGTTATCACCATCCTCTAGGTGGAAATGTAGCAGCACCCCCACCTGTTGGGTAGTAGACACCCCTAAAAGTGTAGGCAGAGATGTGTGCAGGTTGAGCACACTCCCCAGGATCCAATTCCAATGACCTCTGAGGTTCCACTATGATCCATACCCTCAGGAAGCAGAGGATTGGCTGGATTCATTGGGATTCCTCTATAGGCTTTTATAGATTCTAGTAGATCAGATATTGGCTTTGGCATCCAAGATTTTCCAAGGAGCAGTTGAACATTGGTGGAGCTTGGTTACTTAGATACATGATGAGATGAAACTTTCATGGTATGAATTCCAGCTATTTTTTTGTGAGGATAACTACCCATATTACTTGTGTTCCATTTGAATTCATGAGATCCTACTATTTCATCATGGAGGGATTACAGTGGCTGTGTATGTGACTAGGTTCACAGAAATTTCATTCAACTCGCTAAACATGCTCCATTATGGCTACTTCTAAGCAGTGATGTTTGTGTATGGAATACATAAAGAGATCTATGCTATCATAGTTACCTTGTGCATACCCACCAATGTGGGGGAGATAGAGTAGGTGTTGAGGACATAGATATTTGTGTCTAAGGGAAACCATATAGATTGAGTTAGAAGTGAGCATGTCATAGTTGATAAGTTTTCCGAAACTAGCATATGTTAGCTGGTAGGTCTTTGATGTATGATGTATTCCCCATATTAGGATCATTCACTTGCTCTAGGACAACATAGAGTACTAGGGCAGACTAGGGAGGGAAGTTCTTATTATTTTGATAGTAGAGGTCACATTGCATGTGACTGCATGACCAGACTTTTTGATATTCCCAGGTAGATTGTTAATGAACAACCATGGGAGAGGTAAATATGTGATCAAGGATCTCCCTAATGAGGACAGGGTGGTCCCTGGGTTGGCGATGCTGCTAGGGAAGTGGTAGGAGTTTTGTTTGGAGGATGATTTTTGAAATCCTTACACCACCACCAGGTGTCCCACATCAAGCATAGGGAGCATGGGGTCAGGGCTGTGGGAATCTTAATGTGATAGATGTCTCAGATCCTACAGTGCATGAGATTATAAGAGGCACGATATGTGTCTTATCAACCATTTTCCACAGAACATGTTAGACACTATGTGATGTACTATTTTATCCATTCATCTTGATTTATGTTTTACTAGTGGGATGCGGGATGTCATTGTATCTCCCTATCAGTGTTGTTCGACGTATCATTGAATACATGAGGAAAAGGGGTCCCTCTCCCACTGAGATGCGTTTTTTATGTTAGAAAAACTGTGTGGGAGAGTCAATACTGCCCAAATAAGATACTATTGATATATGGGGGATGATTCCATCTAACTTGTGAATTAATCACATGGTTGTGCAGAAGAGTGTCAGAATAGGTCCTAGCATTACTAGTGGAGTCTTTCAACTTGACCTCTGTTCACATGGGGTGTCACCAGTGGGTGTAGTGGAGTATCTAGTTTGGGGTTACTCTTTTTACATTGGAGGTGAAGATAGGCCTGGTTTTCCATGTGCTTTCTATGTAAATATTATTATGATCAATTGATTTTACTAACCTTCCATTTTCATTTGTACCTTTGTGTTGTCAAATTCAACTTTGGTTCAATATTTATGAATTATAGGTCGAGGTGATGGAGACATAATGAAAAAAACTATGTGACCCACTACCTGGTGATAAAAGAGGTAATATTCTCCCAAAGAATGTGGAGACACTGTATTACAGGATACCGCTTTGCGGTTTCTTCAAACTACAAGAGTCCTAGGTATGTCTCCACCAAGAGATGCTTCAACCTAAGAGAGTTTTGCGGGTTGGAAATTCTTATAGGATTATGAATTCATGAAAGTCTATAATCTAGGAAAGGGAAAATGTTGTAGCAGACTCTCTTAACGAGATGCACCATGATCACATGGTGCATGGAGATTAAGAGGAGTTAACTTTCATGCAACTGACCCTAGTGAAGTAAGAGTGCACAACATTTTTCATTCGATAGTGTTGACTCCTCCACTTCTCAATAATATAAGAGTATCTTGATTGTGAGGCAAAAACTGTGAAATCATGTGTGGCCATATAACCTTGGGTGTTTCACTACATGGATATTATGAAGGATGGAATCACGAGACCCTATTCTAGGGAAAAGGTCATCTTGGTCATGACATGGGATGTAGAGGTTCGCCTAGGTCAGCAAAATATCCCCTATGTTTTTCGGTCATTAGGGAACATGCAATGAGATGGAGAGGTCGTCTACCACCTTGACCGAGCCCTAGTAGTTGGAGTGTGTGCATGATGTCACCCACGTGTTGCAGTTGAAGAGATACATGCATGTTCCTATGCGTGTCTTCAACAAAAGTATACCTTATAGGGATGGACCATCCCTTTTGTTTTCATAATGTGGTAGCACAGAAGTGTGTAGGTTTTCTTGGGAGTGGGAGATCCAGGTGTGGGCATAGTATCCATGGTTGATTCAATAATTTTTTCTTTTGGGGGATGAAAATATTGAATTAAATAATAGTGTACATAACCATTTTTTCACTCATATGACTTTTGAATATTTATACATTTATTTACAGAGCTAGGCACTGAGATGACATGTGATTCTGATGCCCGATGTTCCCAGAATAAATTTTCAAAAAAATATTAAGTATATTTTATACTATTCAAATGATAGAACTATGATATATCTCAAAAGGCAGCTCAGATATGAAATTCGAGTCCACAGTTGTTCTGAAGCCTTCCATTTACCCTTGGTGGGGTTTAAATTAAGTTGTTGCAAGGCTTATGTGGAAATGCTTTTGAGGGTGTTTTAGTAAATAAATAAATTCATTTATTTTGGGGGTTGGACCAAATAAAATTAGAACGTAATATTGGATTGGAATGTTGATACCACCATTGATTTTGAAATGGTGTATTTTACCTAGGAGGGACATAAAATGATAGGGTATGGGATTATTGGATTCTGTGACTGTTGATATGGGTTTCAGTATTTTTCTATTAATAAAAACATATGTGATAAATATTAGGGTTATATTTTATTCCTATTTCTCCACCAAAATCTACCACTCATCTATTTTTCGAAGGACCAAGGAAGGTGCCACAAAGAATCATTGTTAGAATAAAGCAGGAGCGTGGAGAACACACCATCAATGATGAACAGATCAATCAAGGTATGATTTATTCCCTTTTCATCTCCATTTGATGATTTCTATGAAAATCATTTATTTTTCGATTATTTATCCTTTTGGTTATCAATTGTTGAGGTCCAAAAAAACACGACCATCGATTCATGCCTAAACATGTAATTTTATCCATAATTCCCCATTCTTCATGGATATTTATCACTCACAATTGGATGCGTCAACCCTCCATTGGATAATTGATCAGAGTCTATCGTAGTGAAGGTATCATCATAGGTATCAACGAACTATTTTTGGAACTAAAAGTTTTCAAGTGATGAAGGTTTGGTGGTTTGTAGAATAGAACACTGAAGGACCGACACCAGTAGTGTCCAGGGACAACGTATTGTGGTGGAAAGTCGCATCAACCCAACAACTACATGAGTTGACCAGGTGGGTTAGCTGTTGGTGTGGAGCAGAGCCACGGGGTGGTGTCGAGTTTTGAGGGAAATCGATACGATGAACGATGAGGGGTGTGGGGTCATGAATGGGCTAGTGACCTAGAACACAATGAGGGAGGGATGGGGCCATGAATAGATGTGGCAGCCAATCAGGAATGAAACTTGTGCCGAGAAACATAGGAGGCACTGTGTTGACATGATTAGATCAAGGTGGAACACTAGCCATCATGACCGATGTGTGAGGTGGCAAGCTGGACCGAAGGTGGGCATGATAAGGGATGTGGTAGCGAGCCAAGACGACCGAATTTCTGAAACTATAGTTGGAAGACTAGGTCATGCGGCTGGGTCGTAGGTTAGTGAAACAAGGAAAACTCACCGCAGAAGGCTAGCTATGGTAGATTGGTCTGGCCAAAATGGGCTGGACCATTGCAAATTGAGCTATACGACTTTAAATAGTCCTATCTCCTAATTTGGGAAAACGATTGACATCCCCTAAATTTCCACAAGTTCCTCTCATCATGAAAAATATTTTTAGGATCATTTGGGAATTTTAAGTCTTGGTATCTAGGATTGGCTACAAAGAATTTGTAATTTTAATAATAATAATAATATTTTTATTATTAAGTTATCTTGTATCGTCCTTAACTTCTAAACGAAATGCCTGTTTGGCATACCTCCCATAATTGTGTGACCCTGGTCATTGTGAGAAATTTTCTAGAGAACTTCTGAGAGTGCCTCATATCAAGGGAAGCACTCAATGATTGTCACAATGCTTTCCAAGAGGTACCATACAATAGGGATGGCCAGTTGTGTTCTTCACTGATTTTTGAGAGGAACCATCTAGAAGGGAAGACCAGTGATGTTCCTTGAAACATTATGAGAGGCGGCATCTAATAGGAATTTCCAAATTAGTTTCATGACAACCTGTAGTTGGATTCTGTAGTGATCCGCAAATCTATTTACGGGCTTACCTCCATCTGGGCTGGGCAGTGGTCCCCAATGGAATTTTCCATATTACCACTAGCTAGGCGGGGGTTGTGGTCCCTAGTGGATGTTCCAAGATTACACAAAGTGGGGCTAGGAAGTGGGTCACATCGAAGAAAATTGATGGGTAGTACCTTCCATTGGGGCTGGGAATTGGGTCCCATTGACGACGCTAGCCAGACAGTACCCTCCTGCGGGGATAGGAAGTGGGTCCCCATTGAATTCTAGAAGATGACCCCCTTGACATACTAGGTCACAAACACTACAAGTACATCGACCAATTGCGACGGGTCATTAGGATGGACAAATGGCCAATAAAAAATAGTGAGTTGTTTTAATATTCATGACAAATTATTTATTCCAATGAAAATAATGGTTTATTTTGACAAAATAAACAATTCATCGTAAATGATTTTGGTGTACTTTCCTCCCACATAGCACGAAAAGTAATCGCAATTGTCATTTGCAACTGATCACAAAATCGACCGCAAATGCTCATAGCCTAGTATTATTTATTACAAAATTTATTTCCTATCAAAAATAATATTGATGAGAAACTATTTGCAATGACATTATTTCCATCGCAAATTGACCATCACAAAAATCCCCAATGTTTTTACCACCATGGGGCCATGTTTTATTTCTTCCTCCTCTTTCTCCTCCAACTCCCACAGCAAATCCAATGGACCAATGACCGACCAAATTTCCCCAGCACTGTGCGAAACCATTCTTACCAATTTTTAGCTAATTTTTGTTCATATATTAGTGTTACATGCTCCTATTAAATTCCCTATCAAATTTTTAGCTTATTTGGGTTCAATGTTAAATTTACTGTTCTGGTACCCGATGATTAGAAATATATCAAATTTTCATGATTTATTTGATATTTATGATAGATACAATTGTATTAATTTATATTTATATTTTCATTCGGTTTATATTTTGCGCATTTTGCATGAAATGTAAAATATATTTGTTTGGTTAAACCCTATGTTTAGAATTTTTTTGATTTACTTGATTTATTTGATATTTAGAATTGATGCATTACTATTCATCACTATTTTGATTTTAATCTAGTTTTTATAATTTATTTGAATTTATTTTTAAGAATTATCTTAATTTTTGTTTGTGATATTAATATGTTTTTTGTATTTATATTTATATATATATATATATTAGTATGTTTGTGTACCATGTTAATATTGATATATGTTTGTACGTGTGTATATATATATATTAAAATGTGTTTGTATAATTTTGATATTTGTATGTGTTTATATATATATAAATGATTTTAAAATTTTTTATGTTTTTTGATATATACAAAAATATATGTATATTTGTAAGTATATTTTTATGTATGTATATATAAATTTGATATATAGATCTGTTAAAAAAGGAAAAATGAAATTTTATATATTTATATTGATTAATAAATCATTCAATATAAATATATAAAAATAATACATTCTGATTGATTGAGAACTAATTTGATAAGAATATATGTGAATAATAAATTTTGTGTATACATCAATAAATGTTTTAAAAAACGTGTAAATTTATATATATATATATATATATTTATATAAAACATTTTGTATTTTACTCAATATATATATATATACTCACATACATGTATGTATATTAAAATATGAATATACTTATATATATTTTTCAAAAAATGTGTAAAGTTTATGTTATATATATACACACATAGGTATATAAATGTTTTATAAAATGTGAAAGAATTTTAATATATATATATGTATGTATGTATGTATGCATGTATATATTTATCAAATATATTTATATGTTTAGAAAAACTTGTAAAAATATATTTTATTATGAAATTGTGAAATATATATATTAACATCTAAATATGTATATATAAATATTTCATAAATTCTTGTAAGGTTTAATATGTATATATATATGTATATTTATTTAAAAAAGAGTCAGAATATATTTTAGTAATTTTATTAATTTGGAAATCATCATCTACATATGTAAAATAATAAAAAAAATTAATAATAATTAAAATAATAAATAACAATAATTACATAGTTTATAATAAATAATAATTATTTAGTAAATATTATTAATATATATTAAATATTTATGTATGTTTATTTCTATGTATATAAAAATTTTATATGTATACTAATTTAATGAAAATTGTTAGAATATTTTTGGTATATTTTTATTAATTTTAAAACATTTTAATATAAATATATATATATATATATAATTATAAATAATTATTTTCTTAATATTAATAATAAATAGTAAATAATATTGTGAATTAGAAAATATTATTAATTATTCAAAAAATTGATGAATTATATAAAAATTTATGTGTGTGTATGTGTATGAATATATATATATACATATATTTTTGATATATTACTTTTAGTGAAAAAACATGAAAGCATTTATTTGAGGTAAATAGATTTGATTATGTGTTTTATATATAATATATGAAGTAAAAAAATGAGTATTTTTTAAGGCTGATGAGAAAATTAATTTAAAGCAATAATTTTAACTAATAATTATTTATAAGAATTTTTATGTTAATAAAATGTTACAAAATAGGTTTAATGAAAGAAATAAAAATTTAAAATATATAATATTTAATAAAAACATAGTTAATAATAATTAGGGTAATATTTAGTAATATTTTTTAAAAATATATAACCATTATAGGACATAATAAATATTCAAATAAATATTAATTATTAAAAATATAGTATTAAATTTTTTTTTGTAATATTTGACATAAAATGTGTCATTATTATTAATAAATAGTTAATTTTACTAATGATTAAAAAAATCATAATAATAATTTTTAAAAATATATAAAAATATAAAAAATAGTGTATCTTATAAAATAGTGTGTGTCTCACATGGGACAATGCTTGAGAGATATTCTATAATTTTTTAAAAAATATCATGTGCTATATATAATATATATAATATTGTTATTTTATCTACACTGAACCTCTATGGGCCCTGTAATCCATTTCCAACACATTACCTCACTCTGATCACAGTCAATAGAATATTTGAAGGCGTTAAAATGTAATAATAATTTGTAATTTACTGAAATGATATGTAATAATTGTTTTCATTTTGTTGTTTTTTTTATAATAATGAACATGGGAAGTAGATATCAGTATCTATTATGTGATCGTTATTGGATAAATAATCACAAAAATATAAAATGATCTGGTTTAAATCCTATCGATATTGAAGGTGTTGAAGCCTTTATATCATTTGCATCATAAAATTTATATTTTGTTTCTAAATGAACAATTAAATGTCCATGTTAGAAATGTGGTCTTAGGACTTTTGAACCACTGGATAATCGTGGACTTAATCTAATATGTTTCGGTTTTCAGAAAGATTATATTGTTTGGTGTCAACGTAATGAAAAGTGTTTAGTACAAAATACAAATTTTTTGGTTCTAGATCAATCATTTTAGAATTTAATACATGAATCAGATGGTCCATCTATTATAGAAACAACAACATATATTGATATTCCAGATCTTGAATCTGAACATTCTTAGTTTTACAATTTGTTTCAATCCATTGATGATTCGTTATATCCTAGAATCCAAATGAGAAAACTTGATTCCATTACAATTTTTATAGATATTGTATTAGATTTTGGAATGTCTAATAGTAGTTTCAATCATATTTTATCTATGGTTAAGTCACTGTTCCCTAAAAGAAATACATACCATTATGTTTATATAAATGGAAAAGGTTGTTTCAAAATTTGGGTCGATGTTATCAGAAGATCCATGAATATTTAAATGACTACATCATATATGATGGTGAGTATGAATCATTTGACAATTGTCCAACATGTGGAGAATCAAGGTATAAGGAGTCACAACTAGGAAAGTCGAGAGTTCCAATGAAGTAGTTGATATATTTTCATATTAAAGATCATTTAAATTGTTTATTTATTCATCACAGAATAGCTTGATTTATGGCATGGAATAAATCAAATATTTCTGTCACGGAATGATTAAATCATCCATGGGATGGTGACTTAGGTAAACATATGTTTGGGAATTTTAATTGATGGTTTTTGTTCATTTGGTACTTATGATTATCAATATTATTATTTTCCGGTTTTCTTTAATCCATACAACATTCTTCTTGGGATGTTTATGAAGGAACCATATATATATTAGACAATGTTAATTATAGGACATCTAAAGAAGAATATTTATTTTTATTTGAAACCAATAATTGATGAGTTAATTTCACTATAGACAATGATGTATCTACAATTATTAAAATTGTATATCATTGTTTTATATTAATGGTTGCAATAATATGGACAATCAGTGACATTTTGTATTATGGTATGTCATCTGGATGGAGCACACATGGTCTAAAATCAAGTCCATACTGTACGTCTATGGAAAAAGAGTTTATGCTTTGTAATGGAATAAAGGATAGTTATTTTGACTATCATCAGAATCTTTTTCAAGTGGATCACCCTTTTTAAAGAAACAAATCTAATTTTATAAAAGGATGAATTGAAACTGACTCACTTCTAACAGTTCTTTTAGTTAATCTAGTAAAATTTATTCTCCCTACATTACCTCAAGTTACATTTGGACAAACCATAAACGTGAAAAAGATAGATGGTTTTGGGAGGCATCATATTTGGATCTATCAGAATATTTTTGGGACATTCCATATTTGTAAGATTTTTTGGTTCGTCACATGTTAGATGTAATCTATATTGAGAAGAATGTTTTTGATCACATGTTTTATAATTTTTTGGACACACCTGGTATGTCCAAAGATAATGTAAAGTAACATTTAGATCTTGTCAATATTTTCTGACATCGTGAACAAGAATTATTTAATGATTAAATAACCCAAAAATTAATTAATCGAAAAGAATATTACCCACTGAGTAAAGAACACCAATAATTATTCGGTCAATGGATTAGAGATTTGAGGTCACCATATGGCTATGTTTTTAATTTTCCTCATTACATCAAAATTTTTCAAATTAATGGGATAAAAAGTCCTGGCTTTTAAAAGATTACTACCTCTTTGTTTTAGAGGGAGGTGGAATTCTTCAATCTGGGACGTTTTGATAGAAATGTATTTTTTGACATATTTGTGCAGAAACATCAAATTATAACACATTGAATTTCCCGAAAAAAAATATGTTGTTGTAATTTAATGTAAATTCGAGAAAATATTCCCACTGAGCATCATTGATTCCATGGAACATTTAATATGAAATTTTCAATATGCAGCTAAATGTTGAGGGTTGGTTCAATTCTAGTGGATATATCCATTTGAGAGATTTATGAAAAAATTAAAGAAGAAAGTACATAACAAGACTTCAGTTGAATGTTCGATTATAGAATTATACTATCTAGAAGAAATTTCAAATTTCTTCTCAGATTATTTTTATTCATAGTATTTTTTATAACATAATCAGATGGGACAAAATGAGAAAAAGGCTGATGTTTTCACAGTCCATCCGTTTCTAGTTTTTAATCATCATGAGCTTGGTTTCGGTGGTTATACTGAGTGATGGATTACATATGAAGAATTGCACAAAGCTCATACTTATGTTCTACATAATTGTGAAGCAATGGAATTATTTTTTTTATTTACTAATTTTTTATTATTTTGTAAATATTTATATAATCACACGTTATTTGAAAATAATTATTTTTCTAGATTATATGATGACCATATAAATTTTTTTTTTTACAAATTACATCTGCTTTTCTTAAGGAACATTGGCAATAGAATTTTTCATATTAGTTTTAAATACTAGTAAGTAATGTTTCTTTCTATGTAATAATAAATTAAATTTTCAATTATATATATTATTAATAATTTTTATTGTTTACATGTAAAATATACTGATAATAAAATTTTTGGTCGATTATTTGTGCTAAAATAACCCTCCATCAAAATTGTTAAAATCATATAATGGGTATATGGTCAATGTATTCTGATTCCATAAAAACATATATGGTGAATCATAGAAATAAATTAATAATGGTGTTCATATGAAAGGATACGATCATAAGAGAAATGAATTTGACTTTAATGGTATGCTTGATGAAATAATTGTGTCATTTTATCAAGGACAAAATTATGTTATAGTGTTTAGTGGTCATTGGTTTGATACTGATAGGGGGATGTGAGTTCATTGTTGACATGGAGTCATTGAAATTTAATACAACAACCTTCTTACATAAAATAGACTATTTATGTTGGACCATCAAGAACATCAAGTTTACATTACAAATTACTATGATGATTTCAGATATTTGAAGGACTAGTAGAGTGAGATTAAAATCAAATCGCATGAAAATCAGTTTATTAAAAATGAAAATGGTTCTATGAAAGTGCAAAGTATTGAAATTTTCCATGAAATATCCCAAAATATATCTCTTGCCTGACATGATATAAATATCAATGATGAAACGTCTCAGTTAAGGGAGGATGATATAGAAAATGTTGATGGAGTAATAAGGGATGCCGAAACTAAAGTCATATGGATGTTGAGAAAGATGGAGAAGAGGATGAAGAAATTGAGGTCAATGAAAATGGTGAGGAAGATTAAAATTAATGTAATATAATCAGGTATCTAGTTATAGGTAATTATCATAATATGATATTTATAAGTTTTTTAAATTTATTATTTGTTTTAAAAACCTATTTGTGGTAAAATTATTTTATTCTAACATTCATGGTTTTTTATATTTAATATATATTTTAACACTCTCTTAACAGTGATATTGGTTTTAGATGATTGGAGATAATCCTCATGATGATCTATTATGTTCTCTCACTGATGTCAGACTTCCTGATGATGATCCTGATTCAGATGATCACCATCATGTTGATGCACCAAATGGAGGGGGTACAGTCTTTCTCGACTATTAATTTCAGATCCTATTATAGAGTGATGACCATCTTTTCATTTTGATCCTCTTTTACAGAGGTATGTTTAATTGTATATGAAATTTATTTTTTATTAACCTAGTGTATTAATTTTGATAAAAAATTTATGATTATATATTAGTTTATATTTTCATATATTTTCACATTTAGTCCGTGTCTAGGCTATGTCGATACAATGAAATTATATTTTTGAGCCATGGGTGTCAAGGGTCCTAGTTCCCATCGTCTTGTGTGACTAGATGTTCAACAACTGGATTGTACAGTATTAAGTAATATATAATTTTTTAAAATATATTTAGTTACTAACATATTTATTTATTGTCATGTAGAATTTATTTTCTCTGATTTCTGAAATCCAAAGAGGTCCTATACAAAAGGAATGGGATAGTTGTATATGAGAGAACTTCCGTCAATTTCTATACAACATCAAAAAGTGATATATGGATAAATCGTATGATACCTTCTTAATTCATTCTTGCATATACTGTAATTCCAACTATATATTAGCTCAGGTATGGGATGGGTATTGATCCATCTAGTTAGGGGAGACATTGAAGTGGAGATCATCTGCTTGACGTCAGATATAGGGGAGGCAAGAGGTCACTCATAGGGTTGGCAGTTGTATATTTGGCATACATCGATGATATATGATAGGTGATATTATTTAATAATGTATATTTATTTAAATGATAACATTTCATTATATTATAAAAGACTCTACTAACCCATTTATTATGGAGCTTGACATTTAAAAGAAGATGTATTCTGATCCCCATATAGGAGAAGTTGTAGGTGAATGAAAACACCATTTTGCAGTACGTCATTTTTATGGAACATTTCATCAATTCTAAAGTTATTATTAATTTAATTTTTAATTATATTTAATTGAATCATATGAGTATGATACTTATCATTCACATGAGAGTCATTCTATGATCGAACAAGATGTCACTACAAATTCGAGTTTCAATGAAGGGTCTCGGATACAAGCGACTTCATACGGTGTCGAGAAAGGTTGAGTGAATAGTATTTGTCCTTGACTAGCACCTACGAGTTATTATTGAACTTATATGATGTTATCAATGACCATGAAGGGAGATCATGGAGAGTTATCATGGACTCCATTTTCTTCTTTACATTATGAGGAGAGTTTGAGAGCTCAGGATGAGATGATACAATAAATGCAGAAGTAGAGGGAGGAAAATTTTGAGCAGAAGTATCTAAGAGATGAGGAGTGGATAGAGTATATGTGGTGACTTGTGCATGGAATTGGTATAGAGTTTCATCCCCAAAGCCCTTCAAGTTATCCTCCTCCACCTGATTCCAGTTGATTATTTTTGAATATTTTATGATAGTTTTGTAATTTTTTCTTATAGACATATAATATTTGAATAGATGTGTTAATTTTTTGTGAGTTTTAACTTATTTAATGATTTTTAAATATTTTTAACATAAATTTTTATTAATTAATAAGAATAATTCTTCAAATATTTATAAATTTTTTTAAGACTGATAAGAAATCTGTCACAAAAGGATATTTGTGATGAATCATCGCCTCAAGTGTCTAAAGAATATTTATGGATTTTTTTGCTATTGATTGTATATTCGTTTGAAGAAAGTATTTCAATGAAGACCCATCACAAAAAATTATATTTTCAATTCCTTATTCTAAGATGGGATATTTTCAATGATAATCCGTCATAATTGATCCTTCAAAATTTTTAGAAATTCTTATTTAGGAATACCTGATGAGAAAAGTGGAACCCTCCAGTCAGGCAGGGCATGAGTCCTCGAACATGAGACACGACATCTCAACTATGGAACATAGTGATGACGTGTGATTTGATGTAACATTAGACTCAAAAGGAAGTGGGGCATTTTTCAACCAAGATGCATCCTAATGACGTGACCTAAATACTCAGATGGTGAAACAGTGACACCTAATGTGGACATTATCAAATGAAGTGATTGAGTCCCTTTGAATTTCAGTTCAGTGTAGTTGTGTGAGATACTAGGCATCAATGGTGGTTACTTATTTAACACTTGGAAAATTATCTTCCAAGATTGAACTATGATATGGAGATCCCATTACTCCATTTCCTAGGTTTATTTGACTGAGAACATATTCATATTTTATTTCCGAAACCCACATTTTGGGTATTGGATACACTGCTTCTAAGAGAGGTGAAAATATGCAGACTATGCCACATGCTTTTCGTGTCTATATTGCCATGGTTCGATGATTCTACTCTCCTACTATAGGTAGTGAAGACATGATGAGGAGTTTATCCTCTATATGTTTCTATCTCCTTGTGTTTTTATGAGCTTACATCACACTCTAGTTTGGATGAGCTACACTCATTTTACTGTACCATGTTCTATCTAATAATTTTTTTTCGTAGTATGTCTTATGGATCACCTTCACCTTTTTGGGGTTTCCTACAGTGTACTTTTTTACACACCCCTGTATGGGATTCTCCTGCATGTGTCGTGCCTTTTGTTGATGATGGATAGGTTGATCTGGACATCAAAAGAGTATATGAATGCGGGATCTGGGAAAACATATGGATGTCGTAGCATGGGATTTAGGATTGTGGCTATCTCATCTATTTTATCATTTCGGTTACTACCAGGTTGTGGCACTATTATCATGAAGTGTTTATTTTCCCATTTTTCCTATTTCAATTTACATCAATATACCTTTACTATTAAGAGGTTCATGCATGCTTGGTTTATTTATATCAGTGTTTCATCATTTTTCTTTTATGTATACACTTTTTCATTGAGTTGTCTATGTATGTGTGTATAGGTTCTTAGGAAAAATCCTTCTTGTGTATCTTTTTTCCTTTGGCACTATTCTCCACCCCCTGGCCTATGGATGTGGGATTGGGGTAGTTACGGTTTGAGCCCTGACATAGTTCGGGTCAGAGAAAAATGGTATTAGGTGTCGAAAGACCCTTGGAACGTTGTTCAGATTATTCCATAAAAAGGTAAGGGTTGGGTGTAGGGAAACATTTTCAAAGTGTCTTGAGAGTGGATCTCAGACCAGGGTGTCCTGTGATGGTATGGGTAGCTGAGATATCCATTCACTAGGACCCTAATTACATACTTTTCGACTCGACATCCTGAGAAAGTTATTATTTGGAAAACATTGTACATTCATCATATAGGATTTATTCATTGACTGACCATCTTGAGTCATCTCCCCATTTTTATTGATATATATATATATATTCTAATATAACCACAATACTCCTTGATAACATTCAGGATGTCTATACGATGCCAGACAGGTAGGATACTTACATGAGTTCATGACGAAGACCATATGAGTGACAATGAATCAGTGCGGGATCCACCACGCGATTCCATTCCTCCAAGTGGGTAGGTAGAAGCACCTCAACCTTTTGATCACCAAATATACATTGCAGATCAGGCTGAGTATGTGACTAGGTTCATAGACCTTGCACGCAACCCTCTAGACATGATCCATAATGGCTACATCCGAGCATGGATGCTTGAGAAGGGACACCACACAAAGATCTGTGTTATCATAGTACCCATGTCCTTACCCATAAATGTTGGGGTGCTGGATAAGGTTTTGATGATAGGGAGAAACCTACTAGTGGGATGCCATATAGTCATAGACGGAAATGGTCACATTAGAGCTGACACCTCTATCAAAGCTAGTAGGTGTCATTTAGTAGGGCCTTGTCATAGGAGGGCTTCCCATGATCAGATTTAGGCATTGGTTTGGGAAAACATATTGAACTAGGGAATCCAAGGGAGGTCAGGTTTTTGGCTTGTGGAGGGTGAGGTCACATGGTATGATACTCCCCGAAGAGACGTGTTGATCTTCCTATGTATTGAGTAAATGAACCACCATGGTAGAGATGATACCATGATCATGGATATCCTAGATGAGGACTTGTTAGTTCCTAGGGATTTGGTACTGGAAAAGGACCAGGAGGAGTTATGGTTAGTGGATAATGCTACAAAATCCTTCCACCATGAACAGGCAGCCTACGTCAGGCTCAGAGAGCTGGGGGCCAAGGATGCGGGAAACTGCATGAGATGAATGTCTATGATCCAGAAACAAATGAGATGATAAGAGGCACACTTTTTTCCTTTTATGGATTTTTCAAAGAACTTCATAGACACTATGTGAGGCACTCTTGTCTCCCTACTTCTTGATTGAAGATTTACCAAGGGGACGTGGGATGTCAGTGTAACCCATTGTCAGTGTTGTTTAATGTAGATATGAATGCATGAGGTAGAGATGTCCATCACCCACTGAGATATGTTTTCCTGATGCAAGAAAAACCGTGAGGGTTAGTTGGTTACTCCCAAAGTGGATAGTAACAATGTGTGTCGGATGAGTCCCTTTAACTTGTTAATTCAGAGCGGGGTTGTGCAGTTGAGTGTTGGAGTCAGTCCTAAGATTATCAGTGAAGTTTTTCAGCTTAACCTCCTTTGACGTGGGATTTCATTAGTGGGATTAGTGGAGTATCTCATTTGGGGTTACTATCCATCCAAGGTAGGAGAAGACACATGGGGGATTCTACTTTCTTTTAGGTTATAACATCTTGTGGTCAGTGGAGTTTACTCACCTACCATTTTTTGATCTATTACATGCACAACATCGACCATGATAAAATAGTAATCCAATTCATGTCAAGGTGATAAAGACCCCATGAAAAAAATACGCAACTCACTACCTAGTACTAGTAGTGGTAATGTTCACCATAAGGAAGTTGAGACACAATCTTCTAGGAGAGTATTATGGGGTTTTTTCAGAACCCTAGAGTCCTAGGTATGTCTCCAAATAAAGAGACATGAACCTGAGACAATGATTCTGGTTTGAAATTCCTACATTACTTTGACTTTTTGATTTTATATACTCCACGAATGGGGAAACATTGTAGAATATTCCATTATCAGGAAATCCTATGTTCCCCTAGTGCGGTAAGATTCAGATTATTTTATTTACTTGTATCTCACCCTATTTGTGTAGGGGGTAAAACATTCATTATGTTATGGTGTTGAATCCTTCACTTCTCAATCATTTAAGAGATTATTGGTTGTGATGAATTGACTAAGAAATCCGGTGTGACCAGATATCGTTGGGTGTTTCACCAGATGGATATTCTAAAAGGGGGAATCACAATACCCTTTTCTAGGGGAAAACTGTGATTCCGATCACGACATGGGATGTTGAGGTTCGGTTGGGTAGGAAAACTATCCCCTAAGTATCTTTCGGAATTTCAAGATCACACAAAGAGATGGAGAGGTTTCCAACGGCCTTGTTCATCCCCTAAAAGCTAGAGTGGGTGCACGACATCTCCCATATTTCATAGTTGAGAAAATACATTCATGTTCCAATTAACATCATTGATTGAATCATACCATAGGAGGGTTGGAAAATCTATTGGGGTCATGTGTTGTGGTAGCACAAAAGCATTCATGTTTTCTTGGGAGTGGGAGAGGTTGGTGTGAGCTCAGTATTCTGAGATTTTTCGTTATATCTGATTATCAGGGATGAAAATACTGAAGGAGGGAATGATGTAGAGACCCTGTTTTTTCCCTGCAAGACATTGGAGTATTTCATCAAATTTTTCAAGATCTAGAAGCTTATACGACCAAAAATTATGTAGCTCTGTTTACCCTAAATAAATTTTACAAATATTAAATATATTTTATACTATGAATGTGACAGAACCAGTGTATCTCTCAAATGGTAGCTCGGATCAGAAATTAATGGCCACAATTGTGTTCGTAGTGTTCCATTTACCACAGAAAGATATAAATTTTTTGGGTATAGTCTTTCAGAGGAAAAGGATATCAAGTGAATTTTCAAAAATAAATAAATTAATTTTTTTTTAACATCATATCAAATTACATTTTAACGGAGTCTTAGACATGAAATCTGAGACAACTGTTGAGTTCGAAATGGGGTGTCATAACTACTTGCATCATAAAATGAGAGGTTCTAGGAGTTTTGGATTCCAGGGCAATAGGTGGGGGTTTCAGTGTTTTTTTATAAATAAACACTTAAGTTATCTGGATTTTGGTTTGCTCCTAATCCTATTTCTCCACCAAACACACTCTATGATCGATTCTTCGGTGGATTAAGGATGAAGCTTCAAAGAATTGTTTGCAGATCGATACAAGAGAATTGAGAAGGACCTTTCAATGAAAAAACTGATCCATTACGGTAATATTTCTTCCCTTTTCAGATAAATTGGATATTTTCTTCCCAAATCATTTCTATATCGATTATTTATCCGTTTTGATTATCAATCGTCAATGGACACACAAGTCCGAAAATCAATATGTTATTTATTACGTAATTTAATCCGAAATCCATCTATTATTTGGGGATATTCATCATTAAATTTTGGATGCATGAAGCCACCAATGGATGATCGATCGAAAGTTGGAATTATGGAGTCCTCATCATAGAGATGCCCATTCTGTTCTCAGATATGATATTGGGCAAGCAGCGGTGGTGTGGAGGTCCACAGAATTGAATAGAAAAGAAATGATTTACGTAGAGACAATAGAGGAAACATGCCATGTAGTGGTGGTGGTTGTGGGAGCTGATAAAAATGTCAAGAAGGTGGTTCATATTTGAGCCACTGGGGTTGTAGTTGGTCCTGACGGTGACCAGGATGGCATACGGTTAGGCAGAGTTGGGTCGCAAGTGGGCCGATGAGCTGGAGCATTGAAGAATTGGGACGAGGCCACGAATCAATGAATTTGGCGGTTAGGATGAGGACATGGGGTAGGAAAAATGGGAGGTGTAGTGTTGACATGTTTTGACCTAGATGGAGTGCCAGCTAGCGCAGCTGGCATTTGAGGTGGCAAGCCAAACTCGCAGAAAGTTGGCTGAGGTAGTGGGCCAAGCAGGGCAGCAAACCGAACCAAAAGGATGGAAAATTAGGGCGCATAATAGAGCCATGGGCTAGGGAAACCTGACGTGATTTTTGGAACTGGATGTACCATGTGGATTGGTTTGTCTAGAAGGGTCAGAAAAAGTTTGCATTGGTCTATACATCATTAAATAGTCATATCTCCTAATTTGGGTGTCTGATTGATGTGCCGTATGTGACCACACATTCCTCTCATTGAGAAGGATCTTTTTAGACTGGTTTTGTATTTTTTAGACTTCTTCTCAGGGTTGGTATGCACAAAACTCAAATTTATAATAAAAATAATATTATTATAATGAAATATTGTATCAGAACTATCCAATAAAAGGAACATCTATTTGATAAGCCTTTAGTGGCGGCATGACCCTCGAGCTTGTGAAGTCTTTTCAAGAATACTAATGGGTGTGATTCATATTCATGGTGGCAGCTGATGACTAATGTGGTGATTTCCAAGAGGCACCATCTATCAGGGATGGCCAGTGGTGTTCATCGATGCATTTCAAGAGGTATCATCTCACAGGGATGGATATTGGTGTTCCTCAATGATTTCATAGAGACACCATCCAACAAGGATAGATAGAGTAGTTTTAAGATTACCTCTACCATGGCAGGCCAGTAGACCCCAATGGAAATTCGAGGCTGAAAACCAGTTGGTCAGGATAGCGGACCCCAATAGCAGTTAGAGGCTAACCTCCAGATGGGCTTGGCAGTGGTCCCCAATGGTAGTTTTGGGCTTACCTATTACTAGGATGGACAGTGCTCCCCGATGTTAGTTCCAGGCTTACCTCTAGGTGGTACGGGCATTGGTACCCAATGGATGTTTGGGATTCTATCCAGTGGGGTTGGATAGTGGGTCCCATTGATGATTCTTGTCGGGCAGTACCATCTAGTATGGCTAGGTATTGGGTCACATTCGACTTCTATGTGATGACCCCCTAATCGTACTAGGGAATGGATACCCAACGACAATAGCAGAACCTTCCAATTAAGCTAGGCATGGGTCCTTAACCTTGATACCCGACCTCTGGACTGTGTGAAAAAGTGACAAGGTGTTCTTTGATGTACCTCTAGACTCACATGGATGAGGGATGATTTTCCAATCGAGATGCTTCCTTGTGATGCGACCTAAAAAATACGAGGTTGAGTTTGGGCCACCAAAAACAGATATTTTCAAGTTGTGTTTATTGATTCCCTTTAACTTTTAGTTTAGGTAAGACATGTAAGATGATGGTTATCAATGTTGGTCCCTTCATAAATTGTTTTCAACACATTTTCCTATACCGAGCTGCGATATGGAGATCTTGTTTCTCTATTGTTTGGTTTTCTTGGTTGAGGACATATACATATTCAATTTCTAGTATCCACTTTTTGGGTTTTGGATACTATTTTTCAAGGAGAGAAAATGACATGTGGGGTATGCCACATGATTTCCATGTCTAGCATCTCAGGGTTGAACAATTATACTCTCATACTATAGGTAATGAAGAGTCAATGGGAATTTCATCTTCATAAATTTTCTCGATCCTTGAGTTAAGATAAGCATACTTCACACTCTAGTTGGGTTGAGCTGCACACCATTTACTATACCATATCTTATCCACTACTTCCCTTTTTCTAGGTATCTATTACCACTCCTCCTTATCCGTTTTACGGCATCTGACTAAGTATTTTTATACTCACCCCTACATGGGATTTTTCTGCATGTGTCCTTCCTTATGCCAATGATGGATGGGTTGACTGTGAATTCATAGGAGGATAGGGTATGAGTTCTTGGAAATTGTATGTTTTTCATAGCTTGGGATTTTGGAGATGGGATCTCTTAGCTATTTCACCATTTTTGTTTCTGCCATGTTGTGGAAATTTTCTAGTTGGGCGTGTTTTTCCCCTTTGTCCCTTTTTGTTTACTTCAATGTACATGTACTATTTAGCAGATCATGCATTATTGGTTTATTTATTGTAGTTTTTCATATTTTTTATCTTTCCTTCTAAAATTTTTATTTTAGTTGAATAAGTATATCTGTATAGGATCTTAGTCAAAGGCCTCTGTGAGTTTGTTGTGCCTGCATTGTTTGTCACCACCCCTGTCATTTGGAGGCAGGCTTGCGGTAGTTGCTGCTTGAGCCCCAACATGGGTTGGGTCATGAAAGTATCACACTAAACAAAAATTTTTAATATTCAATAAAATCTAAGAAAGTATCTTCTAACTCTAATTAAATATTTTTTTCTCAACTACACCCATCTATCCTAAGATAGAAAATTGAAAACAAACCGTCACTGAGATTGTAGACCTCCCCATAGTAATACTCTTATCTGATGGGATGATACTAATACATTGTTCACCAAAAAATGGGATTTATTTAAAATGGCACTTCATGATATCCATTAACATGCTCAGTGATGTCCCCCTAACGATACCCAATTTATTGAAAACACTTTTCAACCCTCCTCATGAGGACCATTCATGAAAAATCTCAATCAAACTCATTAACACACCATAAAATTATATGATTCTGATTCTTTAATCCCAATAGGAATAAAAAATCTCCCAAATGAACACACATAACATCAATCTAGAAACATTTTGTAAGTCCATGATTGGGTCCTCATCCACTCCAATAAGTAGTAATAATCTACACATTAGAAATGGTGCAGCTCTGATATGACTTACTCTTGGATCACCTCTACTCTATCTGAAGCCTGATGCTGACATAAAGACCATATCCAACAAAACATCTGAATCCCAAATCATTCATTATCCACAGACAGAAATAAATCAAATCAACTTACACTCTTGAAAGCATGTGTAATATTAGACTCACTCTAATTGTTATCACCATATCCATTAACCTACAAACATGAGGGTCATACCTCAACATCAAATAAGACACTAAACAAAATATTTGTATCCATTTTATCACTTTTCAAACCAAATTCCTGATCACCACAACCCACAAACTATCTATTAACTCACATAAAGACAGAATACGGATTTCTCACTCATATGATATTTTAGTCAAGCAACACAAAATAATTACCAATTCTAGATCACTGCTAATGTTATACTTTGTGAACACCTAATGTTCACTTGAAATGAGAATCAAACCCTACAATAACTAGTGGGGTGATCCTCACTATATGGATTCCCTTATACATCCACTAAAGTGGAAATCCATAAGGACTCTATATTACAACCATGTCACTCTTCCTAATAATTGCATTACCTATCATGAAAACTCCTATCAAGGCACAATTTATGATCAACCATGCTATAGTAATATGATATATTAATGATATTATCACCTAATACAGAGGAAATATATATCATTATTAATGAAACTCTAGGACACCACACTAGCAAGAGTTTCAATAATCACAAAAATTATTATATTAGACATAGATTTTCACAGATCAGTAACCCATAAACACCCTATCCAACTAATAATCCCTTTATATCAACAATTGTGTCATATATTGAAAATACATTCCAACACTCACTATCTTACTCTAAATGTATAATGAACTTCTAAGAACCCTTTTACCGGTCCCCTCCCAAAAAACTTATTATTTGTAAAACCCAATTGAATAATTTTTTTCTCCCACTCACACAACCAATGTCATTCTCCCATGAGTCACATCCCATTAAAATTATGAAAATATAAAAAAGTTACAAACCATGCTCCACTATATCTTAGTATCTAATTGGAAGCATACTTGGGGTTTTCCATAAAATGGGATGATTTCATCTTACTTATGTCAAGCCTTTCTATAGGACCTTCCTTCACATGAGAATTGTATCCGAAAACAAAAAGTATGTATAATTTTTTTTTGTTTTATTGAATTAAACTATAAACATTAACCAGGATTGGAACACTATAAATTCTACCAAAAATTATAAACCATTGTAAAATAAGCACACATAGTTATTCACATCCTATAATCCTAATCAATTTAAAATACCCTTACTCCTCAGGGGTATCAACATTTTCATGGAAAACTGTTCACATACTTAAATCATTTTTGGGTATCCAATACTTGAACTGACCCACCATGGGTCTCTATACATCCCTTGAATCATGGATGGAATATCTATATCAAATGATCATCTTATTTTAAACTCCACATGATCTTTCATATGATGAAAATATAGTGGTTTTAGAAAAATATAATTCTAACAAAATGTTATCCAATGCATTATCATAGTCAAGAAAATTTATGATGCATCGGTGTTAGAACCCATCTGATGAATCAGTTAGTTATCACTTTTGAAAAACCTGCAACATCTGAAAAAAAACCTCAGTCTCTAGACAACATATGAATCTGGTAATCTTAAACCATAGGGAAATAATAGAGGATTGTATTTAACTTGTCATAAAAACCAGCCTTCTTATCTCAAGAATTCTTCAAGACATTAAGAACATTCACACTAGAAAATAATCCAATGACTAATTTTAGAATGTTCTATGACGTCCCATTATATAAATAACTTCTTTCTTGCCATTAAAAAATCAATTTGGTTGCCAAAATATTGAATGCTTGAACACATTTTCTCCTCCTTTACTTGAAAATTGTGAACTTATTTTTTAGTCATCTTATTTTGTTGAGAAACATTTTCATACACAATAATCACCAATTTTTTGTAAAAAATCATTAAAGACATACATTATGCAATATAAATTCTCACTCCATTCCAAAAAAATATGTTCCATAAAACATGAGAGTCAAAAAAAAGTTAATATAGAAAAAATAATAGAAACATAAATCTAAATTTGATGGACTTTATTAAGTAAAAAACTTCAGTCTTCAGAGTCTGTCCCTATTTCTTCTGAACACATAAACATTTAAAGTAAATTGATTTCTCAAAGTGAAAACCCAAGGAAAAACCTTTATAAAACCAATGATTTTAGTATTCAAAAAAATATTTCCCTCCAACATGGTCCCCAGAATATACCACTATAGATTTTTTTTTGTAAACCAACCTTTATAAATCACTAAAATGTTGTAACTAAACCTATGGAAAACATATAAACATTTATAAGACTTCGTGAGAGAACACATTATAGGAAATACGAATCTTTGACAACTAAAACAGGATGTCCATATGCGGATACATAAAATACGTCTTCTTGAGCTCCAAAAATTCCACATATTTCCACAACATCATTATTTCTATCAAAACAATTTCCTTGAAATACATTGAAAAACTACTATAAAAGTTCACACACTCACACATAGTGTCCAGAACATACCCACACCTCCCCCTAAATATAACCATCAGTAAAAGGTTTTGAATATAATAATAGATATATTTATAAAAAATAATTTTTCTTCTCCCTTATTACTCTTAAAAAACCAACATGATATTGGTGAAAAAAACACAAACCATGCCCTTGGATAGAAAGAGGATGGACAGTAATGTTAAACCTCATTTTTAAAAAACTATCCTTCAGTACTGGTTTTGTGAAATTGTAAGAAACTTCTTTTAATGAAGGAATTTTTTCCAAAATGAGTTAATTATTCTCCACATTCTATTTGATAAAGTGATATTTTATATCAATATGTTTTTAATGAGAATTTTTTTACTTTATTTCTTTTGATATTTATAAAACTATCATTATAGAAACCAATGATAAGTAGAAAATTGAGTTCAACTAGAAAAATATTCCAAATATGTTTTTATCCACATATGTTGTGTTGCAGCTTGAGTGGTCGATAAATATTCATATTCATCAATGGTATGAGTTATAGAATTATAAATATTTATTATTTTGGTATAAAAAAATTTCCCCTTGAAATAAAATTTCACCTATTCTAGATATTCAATCATCCACAATTTCTATACAATCAACATATGTAAAACCAAACAAATGAATTATTCATAATATGTCATATTTGATACCAAAATTTATAATACCTTGGATATATCATATAATTAATTGTCCTTCCAAGATAAGAGAAAACTTTGGTATCTTTCCCATAAGGTAAGAACATATACAATATATAGTGTTTATGTAGTCAGGTATAACAAAAATCCAATCGGCTTCCAAAACTCTTTAGAGTCCACTTCATTTCCTTCTATCTCTTAATTGAACCTAGTTCCAACAAAAATTTTTGCATAATTTTTTTTATTATCCATTCAATACATCATATGATTTTCCATAGAATACATATCTTAATATAGGAAAATGTTTATCTGCTTTTGTGATAAATTTTGGCTAATAAAAGATTTCATTTCACTGATCATGGACAATTCAAAACAAATTCTTCATATTTTCGGCAATAATTTCACTAGTTCTTTCATAATTACCAAAAAATATAATATGATGAACATTGTCAATAACAATTAGGGAAATTGCATAACATTATTTTCTATAGACAGTGTTGTTATCTCTTCACTTTTTAATGTTCATATTCTTTAAGCAGACGTCCAATTTTGAATACCAATCACCTGAAGTGGGCTTTAACCCATAAAAATATTTCATTAATTTTAACACATAACATTCATATATTTAAATTACGAAGCGAAATGATTTTTCGAAATAAATATATTCATCTATTACTCCATTGGTAAATGATGATTTCACATCGATCTAAGAATATTATAACCCTGTTGTGCAGCAATTGCTAGAAATATTCTTGTTTTTTCGAACCTTTCTACTCGAGAAAAAGTCACATAAATATCAATGACTAAAATATATGATTATCCTTTTAAATCTAGTCTTAATTTCTTTATTATCACTTTAACATATTCATTCTTCTTCTTTTGGGGCACCCATTTTCTACCAATTACATTTTCATTATTTGGTTTCAGTAAATGTTCCAAAGTATCTTGCTTCTCAATGAAGTCAAATTAGTTATTCATATCACGAATCCGAACCTAATTATGATAAGATTAATTAACATTATACTGTTAAGATTTTGAGTTCAAACAACTATTTTGAACTAGATTTGATATTTTTCTTCTTTAAACCTTTTGTTTTTGATCATCAATAATGTCTTGAACTTCTGCCTATTTCCTCAGCCTAGGATGAGATGTACAAATTTTTTCCTCATCACTGGAAATAGATTATTCCAATTCTTTCGTCTATTTAGAATCCTCTTCATTGAAAATATTTTCATGTTTCTCAATAACATGTCTTTCATATCCATGATATTCGTTTTCTGCATGTATTTTTAGAACATGTTCTCCACATTTTTCATGAACATTTACAAAAAAGAATCAAATATCCATCCTTTTTCTTTATTTAAACATATATACCTCTTCTATAAGGAGAACATCTAAGAGGGATTATATATTCTCCACTTTGATGAAATATTAAAATATTTCCACATTTTATATTTATGGTTCATGGAATTAAAAAATCCCTTAAGTGAATAACAAATTGAATTTCATTGCAGAACATTTCATAAGGATTCATATTTGAACATGGCCTATAAAACACCAGTTCTAAATATAGACTATTTTACACATTACTTTCCTCTAGAAGTAGTAAGATAGACTATGTTCGACCAATATAGTGTGTCCTATATCTACCATACCTCTAACCTTATTGTTAGAAACTATGTTATAATGTTATTTTTATGGTTCACTGAACTATATTAATTCCATGTTTTTTAATATCTTATTAATTATTCATTATCATATTCACCACCATTATTATGTTTCAAATTCTTCATAGAATATCCCTATTAAATTTATGCCCTTATCCTAGAAATCTTAACAAAATTTAAAGTATCTAATTTATTTTTCGAATATATATTAAAAATAATGTGAATAAAATCATCAATGATAGAAATAAATTACTTATATATGAATGTTGATTTTTTACTCATTTCCCCACTCATATTAGAATGAATTAGTTCCACGGGACGAGATGAATGAATTTCATGTTTCTAGTGAATAGATTTTCTAATATTCCCTTTCTATAAAATAATACAACATCAATATATTATTCCTTTAATATTTGAAATATCATGAACTCTATTGCATTTTGGAACCTTTTTCATATTAGTCTATCAAATATTACCCAATATTTAATTCCAAAACTGATTATGTTCCATATTTATTTGATAACATAATATTTTTACATTAGTTACATAAAATAACTTTATATTTGTTCACAAGAAATCTCATAACCACTTTTTCATATTATAATATTTTCATAATAAATCTATATTTCCTTAAGCAAAATGTATTCCCTTCCACAATAATTTGTGAAACCCTCCCTATTTTTTTAGCACCATAATAAATAGGCCATTTTTGGATTTAATTTCTTATTCCCCAATAATAGACTATCCAACACCATTGATTCTTAGTGATTCGTCATTTAAAAACATTAATATTCTATTTGTGAATTATTTTACATTCTTTGACAATACCAAATATATTATCTTTTATGAAGAGCACCCACTATACAAAATCTAGGGACATTCTCCATTTCTAGAGTTGAGTGATATTTCTACCACAACACCCTTTTCATTCCATTTATCTTCTTTCACATTTGGTTTTTATGAATTTTAATTAACAAGATGTTGTTTTAGTTTTCAAATAAAACATCCTTTAGAATTATTTCCTGAAAATTCACATCATTTAAAAATAGTTTCTAGAGTTTTGAATCCATTTTAATATTTCAAAAAAACATTATTCGTATTTTTTTTCAGTGGGAATTCAATCCCCAAAAATTTTATTCTGGTGGATCATGGTATAATTATAGAGTTTTTTTTATTAAACGAACACATATTTTATATATAAACAAATACCCAAAAATACCAGAAATAAACATAGAATGAATTTTTTATTTTGTAACTTCCAAAATACCTCAAGGTGTGATTAGGTTTTTCTAAAACATTCTTACATTCGAATTTGAAACTATTTTTATCCAAAACACCATATTATCACCAGGAACAAACTTTATCAATTTGAATTTCCTCCCAACATTAATGGGATTAGACGTAATAAAAAAAATTTCAATATACATTCAAAATAAATAATCATATGATTTTTCATTTTTTTGGTTTCGGAAACAAAATTAAATTTTTATAATATTTTTTATTCTTAATAATATATTAATTTTTGTTATTAACTATTTAGGAAAAAATTAATTGATCTTTATAAGGATAAGACTTTAAAGAAATTTCACTAACATTAGAGAATGATTTTTTAAAATTTATAAATTACTACTCATATTTTGATAACCTTTCTTGAAGGAGTTATAATTCAACATTCATGAAATTTTCCTTTACTACATGATGCTTCTCCTGGTTAATTTCTTTCTCCTAATATTTCTTAAAAAACTTAATCTTCCCCTGCAACATATATTTCTCTTCAGGAAAATATTCTTTGATGTTTTTTATAGAACATTCATTTTTCATTTCCTTGATTTTTCTTTCTCGTATTTCAATCCTTAAAATACATTATTTCAAATCTCTTTTTAGTGAATATTATAACTAATCCTATTATTCATAATTAATACCTTCTAGAATATCATTATCATTACTTTTTTATAAAAAAAATCCTGCAACAACTTCGACGAATTTTTAATCTTCAACATGTTTGGCATTATCTTTATCATATCAAAAAAAACTATTCTATTAAAATTTGGAGAACTTTTTATCTTTTACCTTAAAAGATGATTTTTATTTGTTAACTGGTTTCATCAAATATCCTGTGGACTTCCTATTATTTTCATTACATTTTTATTCACCCTTTCTTAAAGGATAATTTATAGTAACATTCCCAATGGCCCCAAATTCAAAACATTTTAGAGTGGCACCACTTTGTATGTTTATGTATTTTTTTTTTCAAATTTTTAGAAAAATAAGATGAAATTCATCAAAACATTTACTAATATCATTTTTGAAAACAAAATCATCAACTTATTAATAGTTGATAATCTTCTTAGATTTTATTTATTTTGTAGCATTGAAGTAAATTTCAAGATCAACATTTTCATTTATTTTCATTACATTCTCCCAAATAATTTCATATGTAATGAGAGTACTATAAAGGCCACCCAATGATAGAGTATCCAAAAATTTATGTTCTAAGGATGAAACAATGGAATCAAACTTCTTAGGAATAATTCCTAAGATATTTTTAAAAATTTATGAATCTTAAAACTTTTCAATTATGATTACAATAATATAATTCAACTTTGTAATGAATTCACCAGCAGATTCATACTCACCAATTTTAAGATCATTGCACGTCAGCCTCTAGATTTATAACATTTATTTATTAACCTTCATATTTCCTTCCTATATGTTTTTCAAATTTTCCATGATTACTTTATCAATTTAAAAACCCATCCCTCTACGAAACTAAATTTTGCAGAGTGATGAATTTAAATAATTCTTATCACTTCTACCATTCTATAGTTCATTATTTTCCATAGATCTAAGATTAACATTTTCAATAAGAGGATGAAATCTGTATATATTAACATAGAAAAAATCGTAACCGGGAGGCATAAGATAAGACAACATTATATGAATCCAAATATGATATTTCATTTTATCAATAATTTGAATCCCCACACTGTTCAAACAATTTAAATTCCCTATTAATACTATAATTAAATAACATTAGAAAATTAGAAAAAGACAGGATCATCACACATATACCGATTGAAATGTCCCCACAAGGATCAATGTTATCACATAATGGGGAGGGATGATTTCATGATATCTTCTTCTTTTATGTTAACATTATTGTGTAAAAATCATTACATACAATTAAATATTTTTCAAATTATTGAAAACAAATTGTCACACTTCAATAAGTAGAATATTATTTACAAGGTTCACTAATACATAAGAGTATATAGTCTTTGGAATGGTTTTTCAATAAGCCAACACCACAAAATCCATTATAAAAAAGTCTTTTTTACAGATAAAAAATTTAATAAATACCCTTATGCTTGTTTAACACTATTATCAATCCAAATGTGAATGTACTATATCTAGTAAAAATGATATAAATTTGTATTATATTATAATTTTTAATAATATACACCAGTTTCTTCCAAACTTATCACTTTTCTTCTAAAAATATCCACTTTTGTAATTCCTTGACAAAAGGTTCTTATCATTCCTACCCAATATATGTTAGGAACAACTAATTTGGAATTTTTTCAAAAACTCAGTATGATCACACTATACAATCCATCAGTATGATTCTTTAGTTTGATTATTTAGTTTGGAATCAAATATTATAATCTTATCATTAAAAAATAATATTTCACTTATTTATTTTCTTAAATTCATCAGTCTGATTACTCTGTTTGATGACTTAGTCTGATATGGTAAAGCCTTACCACAACCTTTTCTATGAACTTTTTCTATCCAGATACATTTGTCATGATATTATCTCTAGAAAACAGTATCCAGTGATACATCTCTCTCCCACACATGAATTGTGTTAGAGTATATGATACTTACACTTATATTTACCTGTTCCATATAAGAGAAAGTGGTGGGAAACCAAATTTTTTGAGGCACTAAAAAAATTTCAGAAACATGAATTTAATATTCATTTGAACTTCTTTTTCCTCTTCTCAAGGATTCCCCAATTCTTATCTTATTTAATCTACTTAGGAGATTAGTCTTTTTTGAATTTTTGAAAAATTCATTAGTGTGAAATGGTTTTTTATTTTTATTTTCATGATCCAATTGAAAACATGTAAAACAGAATACATTCCATTCCGATTCATCAAACCGACTAAAAATGAACTTCTATAATCATTTTTTGAACCTTTGTAGACTTCAAAAACCAAAAATAGTCTGAGGGATACATTAAAATGATTCAATATTAATAATTTTCTAAATTTTCCCTTGGACTAATTCACATTATCCAATAAAGATTAGAATTATAGGTCTTATTAGTTTCACACCTTGTTCGATGAGTAATAGCCACTATTTTAACCAATAACCTGAGACCTGACTCAAATGATTTATAATAAATTAAAATGGTTGACTACATTGTAGTATTTCATCTTATTGATTTGTCCTGAATTCCCATTTGATGTATTTCATCTCTATATCATATATATAAACAACCCAACATGTTTTCCGGTATAACAAATATCCTTTTTATTGATGAACAACAACTATGGTCCATCCGAAACAATTTGGGTAGTTAAATGTTATTCCTTAGGTTGAATTTTTCATCCATTTTTTTTATTTCAACTAAATAGCTCATGGTTCAATGGTATAACCCATTTTATTGATCTATTGATCATCAATCCTTCATATACATTAACTTCAAAAAATAAAATAAAAACTGTCAATATCCAAATAACATCTACACCTAGTAAACTTCAACATCATAGTAATATAAAAGAATCATATTTATCATTTCATCCACAAACTCTTGCTTGTATCATGACATATTCATGATGTAATGAACATTTTGATGTGAAAATATACATTTAACAAATGTTATAATTTTATATTACATCCAATCATTTTAAAAACTCTTGTTATTCCCATAGAAAATAAATCTGATTTCCAACACTATAAATACACGAACACATTTTCTACCCCATTATTTCATAAATCATGGATCAAATGTTTTTAGTCAACTCATTATACTGATAGCTTTTATCACAGTGAATAAAACTTATATTTTGTGTTGACCATCTCTAAATACATTATCTATAATGACCCATACTTTACATACAATGTTAATACTTCAAAATTAAAGCACACTTATTACAACAAATGACAAAACCACAAAGGACCATATAGGTATAGTGTCTTTAGAAACTGGGAATCATAAACAACTGGTTCATAAATCTTCTACAGTGTCTCCCATTTATTTCATCATATCTAGGGTCCCTTTTAGCATATTCTACTTAATATCCATCTTCCTGTCCTGGGGAAAAGAAAAAATACAAAGAAGGGTGAGCTCAAATGCTCAGCCAGGGAAAATAAAGGAAATAAAAATCATATCATATCTTTCTGAAAATCATAACCTCCAAAAGAGATCATAATATCCTAACATGGAATAAATCATAGAAGTGAAAATGAGATCCCCATAATCATAACATAAAACTTTAAACATTGTGTCATGCACACATAATCATGGAAAATCATTTCTTGTTAGTCATGACTCATTTCCAAGACTATCTTAGCGGACAAAGTCCATTTCTGAACCGAGTTCACTCCTCGTTTTAGTCTTGTATCACTGAACCGAAATAACCTTCCGTTCCAGCCATGTCTATCTCATGAGATATAAATCTTTACCCAATGCATTGGAGGGAGATATAGGTCCCACCCATCTTATAATGAATCCTTTCTTATGTGTGCCACATAATCATAAATCATACATCATCGCATAACACATGTAAAAAAATGGGATTCTTGAAACATCATGACATCATAAAACAAATCATATAAGGTAAATGACTTCATAAAAATAATTCCCTCAAAACATAATCAAATAAATGTAATAATAGGGATAAAAGTAGAACCCTATATTATCTTAGATGAAAAATAATTTTGATAAAACATTTGAACTCAATTCTTGAGGAAAATATCCTTTCTACTTCAAAACCACTTTTCTTTTCTTAACATGTCATACAAGTATAAACTAAATGAAGTTTATTAAAAATAAACTTGAAAACTTATAAAGTAAGATTCTTGAAAATATTGTTTTAAAAATCCATTCTTGCCGTATAAGTTAAAAAAAACATTCTTTGTACTTTTGTCAGAAAAGTCAAAAAGTACCTCGTACGAAAAACGACAAAAGATTACTTTCATATCCTTTACTAAAAACTCACAGAAGGGTAAAATTGGATTTAAAAAATTGTAGGTGGATTAAAATAATATTACATATTGAGGAAACATGGACGTGGATGATAAAATACACCCCAGTAAATTTCAAAGTATAAACAATCTCGAATAAAAATGAGATGGTGATATTTCCCTTACCTTAGGTCCGATTTTCTTTGTACGTGTCCAAAGCTCCTGTATAATGGTTTAAATAATGTTATGGACTTATTAAAGAATCATAAATATTGATATGATATCATATATGGTCATATTCTTAGCTTCTTATTAGTAATATTTCATTGTTACTTGTTACTCGGGTCTTTATTGCCTTTTGTTCTTATGCGTGTTTTGCCGAATAAATTCTTATTCTTCTTTTAAGGTTATAGACACCTTATATCCAGAATGGTATTAGTGTAACATATATCATATTTATTCATTCAATTCATTTATATAATTACTATGTAATGATGATCATGTAGAACGAGTCACATCACATCGTGGAGACGGTATTCCGTACGTACACACGAGCGATGATATTGATCCCATGATCGTGGAATTGTATTTAAGTGTATTTATACTATTTAAGTATCAATATAACTTTATAATAATCATATATATTTACTCATTACACCATTATACCCATCCTTGTAAGGTGATGGTGGAAAATAGATTACACCACGGCGTGGAGACAATATTCCGTACGTACGCACGCGCGGTGATTTCATTTTTCCGTAGGATGGATAGAAGGTGAATTATGGTTGATTCATATTTATAATAACATATCAGTATGTATTTAATACTGATGTTATTACTTTATCATGAAACAACTAAAGAATAAGAAGTTGAAGAAGAAAGAAATTGAAAAGATCGGTAATGGATATTACCTCTTCTTTGAGACGCCTCTTTGAATCCTCCACTTAGGGAAATAAGATTGGTCTTTGAAGAAGACCAGGACCTCTAGGATTATTCTATGGAAGTGGAGAAGGGATTTTGGCAGGGGTTGGCCGAGCTTGAGTGCTCAAATTTGTGTGAGGAGGATGGGGAGGAGGTACCCTTTTATAAGGGAGGAGAGGGGCATCTTAGGAATATCTCAAAATATTATTTTATATTAAAGTAAAAATCGGTTTATAATGGTTCCAAAGGTCTTATTTCGAAGGTAAAGTGGGGATGGGTCGACATCCTATCAACCAATAGGATTTAGACAAGTTTAGGTTATTTTTTTAACCTTATCAATTGGATTTAACTCTAAGTTAAATAATTTAACTTTTACCGTGTCTTTTTGTTTTCTTACACTATATGGTTAATACACTTACTATAACATGCCAAAAGAACCCCAAGTTGTTTATTATTAATATATATATCCTTATCTAAGTCATTTGGACGAACCTTAGATTTTTAGGAATAAAATAACAATTAATAATATAATATTTGATTTAAAAACTATTTTGTGTCAATTTTGACACTATTTGATATATGATTTTTCTGAAAGTCATTACAGAATTATATGTTCGAAAAAAGTTGATTAAATCAACACTAATATATCATAGTAACCTAGAAAATTAGTGTAATTCATAAAAAGTCTCAAATTACATTTATTTGAGCATTTATATATCAATTATGTTAACATTTCCTTAAAAGGGTAATTACTGCATCATCGTTGTGTCATAAATAAATTAATTTATTTAAAGTCTAAAAATTATAAATAAACTATCATCATATAGGAAATATTTTTAGATTTCTAATGAATATTTATAATCGAATTTATCTTATGTATAAACCCATATTTTTTTTTTAGTTATTATACTTTTATTTTAACTATTTTAACTATTCATGAAATAAAATAATATTAAATGTCATAATCTAATCCAAGTGGACCTAAATGGTCATATTATATTCATAAGGTTGTTTTTGGTCGAATTAAACTTATCCAATAGAATTAGGACATGTGTTAGGGTAATAGTAATATCATATTTACCCTTAGTTACCCTAATTACTATTAACCGTGGTAAAAAAGTTAAAAGTTACTATTCACCAAAAAATTATTTTTATCTCATTGAACAATATTTTACTTACTGATATCAACCGTGTCTGTCGGATTTTCGAAATTCCATTCACAGAAGCGGTAAAATTATGTTTTATGCAAAATTCAGTTTTTAACCTACCACTTAGTGGTTTCACTATTCATCAAAAATTGAAAGTTTTCAGAAAAATACCAAAATTTCACCCTAGGCTAATTTCAGTATTCCAAATCCAAAAATGAGGTCCATTTTGAAGGATAAAATTTCAAAAAGTGGTTATTACTATTCATAACGGCTATTTTAAATAATATTTTAATAGCATATCGTTGTTTAGTGAAACTTGGTATTGCGTACGACGCAAGATATCGAGGAAGTCACGATTTCGTGTAAAGCAAGCCAAGAAAGTGTTGTGTAGTAAAATATTCCTTTGATGATTTATATAACATAAAAGTATCAGGTGTTACATTCTACCCCCCTTAAAATGAATTTCCCCCTCGAAATTAGTCACTTTATAACAAACAGATGAGGATACCTCTCCCTCATCATATCCTCAAGCTCCCATGTAGCTTCTTCTAATTGGTGGTTCCTCCATAAAACTTTCACCAATCTAGTGGTCTTGTTTCGTAGGTCTTTTTCGCTACGATCTAGAATCTCTATCGGTTGTTCTTCATAAGAAAGATCTTGCTCCAGCGGTACAACTTCTGAGCTGAGTACATGTGAAGGATCAGGTATGTACTTTCTCAGGAGAGATACATGGAACACATCGTGAACTTGAGAGAGATTCGGTGGAAGCGCCAATCGGTAAGCTACCTTTCCAACACGATCCAGTATTTCGAAAGGACCGATATATCTAGGGCTCAACTTCCCCTTCTTTCAAAATCTCATAACCCTCTTCCAGGGAGATATTCGTAAGAACACTTTATCACCCACTTCAAACTCTAGGTCTTTTCTTCGGTTGTAGGCATAAATTTTCTGTCGACTCTGAGCTGCTCTTGTGTGTTGTTGAATAGATCTGATCTTTTTTTCCATTTCATCAACGAGATCAGGTCCTATTAGCTTTCTTTCCCCAACTTCATCCCAGAAAGTTGGAGTCCTGCATTTCTTTCCATAGAGAGCTTCATAAGGAGCCATCTGAATACTGGAGTGAAAGCTATTATTATAAGAAAATTCCACCAAAGGTAGGTGTTGATCCCAACCTCCTTTGAAATCCATAAAGCAAGCTCTCAACATATCTTCTAGGGTTTGAATTGTTCTCTCAGACTGACCGTTTGTCTGAGGATGATAAGTAGTGCTGAAACTCAACTCTGTATCCAGAGTATGCTGAAGACTTTGCCAGAACTTCGAGGTAAATCTCGGATCCCGATCAGATATAATAGAATGCGGTACTCCATGCAATCTTACCACTTCCTTTACATATATCATGGCAAGCTGATCTAGAGAGAAATCCTCTCTAATAACAATGAAGTGTGCAGACTTTGTAAGACGATCAACTATGACCCAGATAGCATTATTTCCTTTAGATGTTTTAGGAAGTCCTGTGACAAAGCCCATAGTGATGTTTTCCAATTTCCATTCGGGTATGGGTAATGGTTGTAACATCCCCTTAGACTTCTGTCTCTCAGATTTAACTTGTTGACAAACCAAGCATCGAGAGACATATTCAGCAACATCTCTTTTCATGCCATCCCACCAGAAGTACTCTTTCATGTCCCTATACATCTTCGTGCTTCCAGGATGAATAGAGAATGAAAAACTATGAGCCTCATCTAGCACCTCCTTCTTTAATTCGGGGATGGGAGGAACACAAACCCGATTCCTGAACATTATTATCCCATCATAATCAAGGTTGAATTCAAGAACATTTCTCACCTTCTTTTGTATCTCGACATCTTCTTTCGGTGCCTCTTTAATATTCACATGTATAGATGGTTGAACATTCATTTGAGAAAGATAAGATTTCCCCCTTCCATTATAATTCCAAGATCCATCCTTTGTAAATCCATAAATATTGGATCTTTTGAGATCCTCATCATGGATAAACTAGCATGGTCTTGTCGACTTAATGCATCTGCCACCTTGTTTGCTTTCCCAGGGTGGTAATGGATTGAACAGTCATAATCCTTAATCAGCTCCAACCATCTTCTTTGACGCATATTCAGCTCCTTTTGTGTGAAAATATACTTTAAACTTTTATGATCAGTATAAATATCACAACTTTCACCATAAAGGCAATGCCTCCAAATCTTTAATGCAAAGATTACGGCGGCTAACTCCAAATCATGTGTTGGGTAATTTTTCTCATGGATTTTCAACTGTCGTGAGGCATAAGCTATCACCATATCATTTTGCATAAGAAAACACCCCAATCCCTTCTTGGATGAATCACTGTAGATCACAAACCTTTCTCCACTACAAGGTAGAGTGAGCACAGGTGCACTGGGTAACCTTCTTTTCAACTCCTTGAAATTATCTTCACATTCCTCTTTCCAAACAAACTTAACTCCTTTCCGAGTCAACTTGGTGAGTGGATTAGATAATCATGAAAAATCTTTTACAAAACGTAGATAATATCCATCCAAACCAAGAAAACATCGGATCTCAGTTACTGTTGTTTGTCTCGACCATCTTTCGATAACCTCTGTTTTTGCTGGATCCACAGATATCCCCTCTTTTGAGATTATGTGACCCAAAAAATGCAACTTTTTGTAGCCAAAATTCACACGTGGTAAATTTGGCATAAAGCTTCTCCTTTCTCAGGGTCTTCAATATAATTCTCAAGTGATCTTCATGCTCTTCCTTTCTCTTTTAATAGACAAGAATATCGTCTATAAAGACTACCAAAAATTGATCAGGATAGTGTCTAAAGACTCTATTCATTAGATCCATGAAGATAGCAAGGGAATTAGTAAGACCAAATTGCATCACTATAAATTCATAGTGTCCATACCTTGTACGGAAAGCCGTCTTTGGTATATCCTCCCTTTTGACCCTTAATTGATGATACCCTGAACGAAGATCATTCTTAGAAAAGTATTGAGCTTCGCGTAGTTGGTCAAATAAGTCATCAATGCGTGGGAGAGGTTATTTGTTCTTGATAGTGATCTTGTTAAGTTATCTATAATCAATGTAGAGTCTCATTGATCCATCTTTCTTCTTAACAAATAGAACAGGTGCTCCCCAAGGTGACGCACTAGGGAATATGCATCCCTTATCAAGATTCTCTTAGAGTTGCTTCTTCAATTCCTGTAACTCAATTGGGGCCATTCTATACGGTTCCTTTGAAATAGGCAAAGCACGCGGTACGAGTTCTATTGAAAACTCAACTTCAAGATTGGGTGGAAGACCAGGTAATTCCTCTAGAAAGACATCATCAAACTCCCATACGATGGGAATATTCTTAATCGCGAGTTTCTCACCAACCATTTGAGATAAATAACCTTCATTTAGTGGAATCAATACCCATAAAATGGAATAAATTTCCACTGGAAGGTTATGTTCATCCTTGCATTGATAGAAGATCATAGATTGATCTAGAATATGAAATGTGACTTCCCTTCTTTGGAAATTGATATGAGCTCCGTATAAAGAAAGCCAATCCATGCCAAGAATCACATCAAATTCCACTATAGGAAGGATAACAAGATTTTCAGGAAGCACTTTCCCGCAAACTTCGATCGGAGAAGAATTATAAACTTTTGATGCGATTGATGTCCCATTAGGTGTTGTCACAGCTAACTCAACATCTAATTGTTGAGGTAATACGGTGATACCCTTAGAAAATTCTTCAGAAATAAAAGAGTGGGTGGATCCAGAATCAAATAAAACATTTGCTACTTTAGAGTGGATGGTGAGTGTACCTTTCACTACTTCGTTATCGTACTCCACATCGTTGATAGAAATTGCATGTGACTTTCCTTTGTCTTTAGCCTTAAGAGTTTGTTGACGTCGACCATCATCATCAACCCTTGGACTTGGGAATTAATTGGCATAATTCCCCATCTCCTTGCACTTGAAACATTGAAGTGTAGTAGGTTCATTCTGTGTATCCCTTCCTTTGTTTGCATCATTAGACATCTTATTCCCATTATCGCGAAATTTAAATGCCCAATAACCTTCCTTTCCACATTTGAAACATTTACTTGTCCCTTTAAGACAACTCCCTCCATTTTTATTTCCACACATTGAGCATAAGGGAAAGATCATATTCTTTTCAGTGTGCTCTTTAAATTTTCCTTTGAATACCATTTTCCTCTTCTTATCAAACCCATATGACTGATGGGTTACTCCAATATCCATATCGACTTTGAGAGCACATCAAACGATTTCCTCGTAGCTATTGAAGTCCCTTATGGCTAACGCCATTCGAAGACTTGGTTTTAAGCCACTAAATAATCGATCGATCTTACTCTCAGGTTGGATAATAATACCAGAAGCGTACCTTGAAAGTCTTGTAAAATTTTCTTCATAGGTACCAACGGATTTATCATCCCTTTGCTTCAGTTCAAGAAAATCTTTCTCCATATTTGTTTGGAGAATATGAGGTAAGTACTTATTGAAAAATAAGTTCTTGAACTCGTCCCATTCCATGGACTCAATTTCATCCCTTTTCCTCGAATTCTTAATAATATTCCACCATTGATCAGCATCTCCTTCCAAACGATACACTCTAGGATGACTTTATCATGTTCAGAACATTGAAAAACTGAAAATATCTTTTCAGTAGTACTAATCCATTTTTCAGAAACTAATGGATCAGTAGACCCGCTGAAAGAAGGTGGACGCTACCTCATGAAGGATTCAACAGAATGCTTCTCCTTCCTTTGCTCGTTTGGAAGTTCTGCATGATTCATTGCTTTAGAAAGTTGTGTGAGCATGGCTACAAGATTTTTCATTCCAGCTCCCATATCGTTTGGTTGCTCAGGGGGACAATCATTGCATTGCCCATCGCATTCCTCATTAACACGGTTCCTTCGGTTTCCAGCCATTGACTAAAACCAAGAAGAATAGTGTGAGAAACACTAATTATAATAGGAAAACCACATAATTCAAGAATAAAATTTTCATGCTTAAAGTCTTATCCTAGGTTATTCATGGCCATTTCTAAAACACTAAGATTGTGTTCTATGCTTAGACTTATCCTTAGGGTTCTTACTAAGGCTTTCACATCCTAGTTTCCAAAGGTTGACTATACCTTTCCTCTGATACCAACTATAACGACCCATACATTACATACATTGTTAATACTTCAAAATTGAAGCATTCTTATTACAACATATTACAAAACCACAAAAGACCGTATAGGTATAGTGTCTTTAGAAACTGGGAAACATAAACAACTGGTTCATAAATCTTCTACAGTGTCTCCCATTTATTTCATCATATCTAGGGTCCCTTTTAGCATATTCTACTTAATATCAATCTTCCGGACCTGGGGAAAAGAAAACATACAAAGAAGGGTGAGCTCAAATGCTCAGCAAGGGAAAATAAAGGAAATAAAAATTATATCATATCTTTTTGATAATCATAACCTGCAAAAGCGATCATAATATCTTAACATGGAATAAATCATAGAAGTGAAAATGAGATCCCCATAATCATAACATAAAACATGAAACTTTGTGGCATGCACACATAATCATGGAAAATCATTTCTTGTTAGTCATGACTCATTGACAAGACTATCTTAGTGGAAAAAGTCCATTTCTGAACCGAGTTCACTCCTCGTTTCAGTCCTGTATCACAAAACTGAAATAACTTTCCGTTCCAGCCATGTCTATCTCATGAGATATAAATCTTTACCTAATGCATTGGAGGGAGATATAGGTCCCACCCATCTTACAATGAATACTTTCTATTGTGTGCCACATAATCATAAATCATACATCATCGCATAACACATGTAACAAAAATGGGATTCTTGAAACATCATGACATCATAAAACACATCATATAAGGTAAATGACTTCATAAAAATAATTCACTCAAAACATAATCAAATCAATGTAATAATAGGGATAAAAGAAGAACCCTATATTATCATAGATGGAAAATAATTTTGATAAAACATTTGAACTCCATTCTTGAGGAAAATATCCTTTCTACTTCAAAAACACTTTTCTTTTCTTAACATGTCATACAATTATAAACTAAAAGAAGTCGATTAAAAATAATCTTGAAAACATATAAAGGAAGATTCTTGGAAATAATGTTTTAAAAATCCATTATAGCCGTATAAGTTAAGAAAGCATTCTTCGTACTTTTGTCGGAAAAGTCAAAAAGTACCTCGTATGAAAAACGACAAAAGATTACTTTCATATCTTTTAATAAAAACACACCGAAGGGTAAAATTGGATTTAAAAAATTGTAGGTGGATGAAAATAATATTACACATTGAGGAAACATGGATGTGGATAATAAAATACACCCTAGTAAATCTCAAAGTATAAACAATCTCGAATAAAAATGAGATTGTGATATTTCCCTTACCATAGGTCTGATTTGATTTGTACGTGTTCGAATCTCCTGTATAATGGTTTAAATAATGTTATTGACTTATTACAGAATCATAAATATTGATATGATATCATATATGGTCATATTCTTAAATTCTTATTAGTAATATTTCATTGTTACTTGTTACTCGGGTCTTTATTGCCTTTTGTTCTTATGCGTGTTTTGCCGAATAAATTCTTATTCTTCTTTTAAGGTTATAGATAACATATATCCAGAATGGTATTAGTGTAACATATATCATATTTATTCATTCAATTCATTTATATAATTACTATGTAATGATGATCATGTAGAACGAGTCGCATCACATCGTGGAGACTGTATTCTGTACGTACGCACGAGCGATGATATTGTTCCCATGATCGTGGAATTGTATTTAAGTGTATTTATACTATTTCAGTATCAATATCACTTTATAATAATCATATATAGTTACTCATTACATCATTATACCCATCCTTGTAAGGTGATGGTGGAAAATAGATTACACCACGGCGTGGAGACGGTATTCCGTACGTACGCACGCGCAGTGATTTCATTTTTCTGTAGGATGGATAGAAGGTGAATTAGGGTTGTTTAATATTTATAATAACATATCAGTATTTATGTAATACTGATGTTATTACTTTATCATGAAACAACTAAAGAAGACGAAGTTGAAGAAGAAAGAAATTGAAAAGATCGGTAATGGATATTACCTCTTCTTTGAAACGCCTCTTTGAATCCTCCACTTAGGGAACTAAGATTGGTCTTTGAAGAAGACCAGGACCTCTAGGATTATTCTATGGAAGTGGAGAAGGGATTTTGGCAGGGGTTGGCCGAGCTTGTGTGCTCAAATTGGTGTGTGGAGGAGGGGGAGGAGGTGCCCTTTTATAAGGGAGGAAAGGGGCACCTTAGGAATATCTCAAAATATTATTTTATATTAAAGTAAAAATCGGTTTATAATGGTTCCAAAGGGTCTTATTTAGAATTTAAAGTGGGTATGGGTCGAAATCCTATCAACCAATAGGATTTAGACAAGTTTAGGTTATTTTTTTAACCTTATCAATTAGATTTAACTCTAAGTTAAATAATTTAACTTTTACCGTGACTTTTTGTTTTCTTACACTATATGGTTAATACACTTACTATATCATGCCAAACGAACCCCAAGTTGTTTATTATTAATATATATATCCTTATCTAAGTCATTTGGCCGAACCTTATATTTTTAGGACTAAAATAACAATTAATAATATAATATTTGATTTAAAAACTATTTTGTGTCAATTTTGACACTATTTGATATATGATTTTTGTGAAAGTCATAAAAGAATTATATATTCGAAAAAAGTTGATTAAATCAACAATAATATATCATATTAACCTATAAAATTAGTGTAATTCATAAAAAGTCTCAAATTTCCTTAATTTTTTCATTTATAACATCAATTATGTTAACATTTCCTTAAAAGGGTAATTACTGCATCATCGTTGTGTCATAAATAAATTAATATATTTAAAGTATAAAAATTATAAATAAAATATAATTTCGTAGGAAATCTTTTTATCTTTCTAATGAATATTTATAATCGAATTTATCTTATGTATAAAACCATATTAAAAATGTTTTCGTTTTTAAACTTTGATTTTAACTATTTTAACTATTCATTAAATAAAATAATATTAAATGTCATAATCTAATCCAAGTGGACCTAAATGGTCATATTATATTCATAAGGTTGTTTTTGGTCGAATTAAACTTATCCAATAGAATTAGGACATGTGTTAGGATAATAGTAATATCATATTTACCCTTAGTTACCCTATTTACTATTAACCACGGTAAAAAAGTAAAAAGTTACTATTCACCAAAAAATTATTTTTATCTCATTGAAAAACATTTTACTTACTGATATCAACCGTGTCTATCGGATTTTCTAAATTCCATTCACAGAAGTGGTAAAATTAAGTTTTATGCAAAATTCAGTTTTGAACCTACCACTTAGTGGTTTCACTATTCATCAAAAATTGAAAGTTTTCAGAAAAATACCAAAATTTCACCCTAGGATAATTTCAGTATTCCGAATCCAAAAATGAGGTCCATTTTGAAAGATAAAATTTCAAAAAGTGGTTATTACTATTCATAATGGCTATTTTAAATAATATTTTAATAGCATGTCGTTGTTTAGTGAAACTCGGTATTGCGTATGACGCAAGCTATCGAGGAAGTCGCGATTTCGTGTAAAGCAAGCCAAGTAAGTGTTGTGTAGTAAAATATTCCTCTGATGATTTATATAACATAAAAGTCTCAGGTGTAACATTATCTATCTAATTTATCATGTAGATTTATTCAAAAAAATCCATTCTAGAAAACACATTAGTACAAAAAACCAGTTCATGAAGAAAACATCATATGTACAAAAAAAATTGTTAATGTACTTTTGTATGAAAATGCATCCAATATTATGTGTATGGTACCACTTTTTTTCGAACCCAAATACATTTGATGTGATGTGATATGTCTAAATGATGAAAAATATATGTCATTATGAAAACAACTTCTTTTCTCATAAAAACCCGTCTCATGGAAACATCTTCAGAACATTATTCTAACTACATTTATGCCCTATCCAATAAATCCTTTATATTAAGTTAAATCGTCACCGAACTATGAATCACCACCCCATACCTCTAACCCGACACCGTCCCAATATATTATATTATCATCCTCTTTGAAATGAAATTTCAAGATGTCCAAAAACTCCCCCAATCCATACCAACTCCACTAATATATCTTGTAGGAGAGTTCTTAATATGTCATCTAGATAAAACTAATCAGTAAAATAGCATGCCGAAAACTAGAGGGATCATCCCACTCCAAGAACCTAACAACTTAAAATACACAATCATGAGGGTACTCATTATCATTCCAAAGACTTAAAATAATCTGACCAATCATCCCAAGGCCTTATTCAATCATTCCCATCGAAATTGATCTAGATGTTCCATCATAAGATACCTTCAATGATTATCCCATCTCGATACCATATTAATGTCTTTCATCAACTCAATTTACACCTTCTCCAATTATTTACATAGTGGCATTCATATTTAAAAAGAAAAAAATGATTATTTGTGACATCAATATAGATTGAGGAGGCTCAATGACATCATATTTATATATAGTTAGATCTCACATAATCTAAATCCTTTACCTGGTCCATTGAAATCTTGAAACCCCAAAAATACATGTTTAAGCTATAATATTGATTTATAATATAGGGACCACCTACAATAAACATTGAGTTTCCATCCTCTTTATTATCCACTCATCTTGAACCCGCCATCTATTCCTCCTCAATGATTTTATCAATAGTAGAGAACCTATATCAAATTAATAAATAAAAAATAATTAATTATAATAGTCTATAATTTGTAATATAAATTAAACATAAGATATCTAATCACTAAAAAAATACATTTCATCGTATTATACTCGAGAAAACATGAAATCTCATGCGTTCATCATTCTTGGAAACTCCCATTCAATATCATTAAATATCCCCATTTAATCAAGACAATTCTGAAATGATCTTGTGGAATCATCAAGGAAACAATATTAATGTTTTTTATTAAAAATTTGAATGTTAAGAAACTATAAAAAATTATGGGCATCAAAGAGATGTTATCTCCATTTCCCACCACATAACTAAAAAAACAATCCTCTATATTTTAGAATCGAATAGGGGAAGAAATCAAGAGGGTCCAACTAAAACAGAACTTCTAAAATATCTCATGAAACTAAAATAAAAAATAGGGTGAATATATAACCACTGTGTTTACCTGATAGAAAATACAAAAAAATATGGTAGCAATATGACCCTTATAGTTTTTGAAATGACATCCCTCTTGTAAAGTACCAAATTCATGACCAGCCATAAAAATAATGGGACCTATATAGATCACATCATAATTATGCAATATTTTACTATAAATGTTCTTAATTATTACTATGATCAAAAAAATCTTCTATATGAATCAATGAACAAAAACTAAAGGGTCAGACTTATTGGATATACTAATAGACAAAAGTATGATCCATCATAGATATACTAAAAACATAAATGGTGGTAATTATTGGATATTATCACAAACTAAATAGTGATCCTTCTTGGATATGGTAAAAAATACAAGGGAGGGCCTTCTTGTATATACTCAAAAACTAATGGTTTATATATCTTGGATATGTAAACAGTGTAAAGGGTGAACCATCATGGATAGGCTCCCAAACTAATGAATTGTCTATCACAGATATGCTCACAATTTGATAACTCCCTACAATTATATTTGTGCCATAATATTATTCTTATTATAATGAAAACGTTATGCTCTAACTTCTCATGTTTATTTATTCTGGTTTCCACACTCTTTTTATTCATGTATTACATTATGCGAAAACTGACACCATGTTTAATGATATGAGTTTTATTGTGTAATATTTTCTTATGTATATTGATTATAATAATATGAATATTTTATCCTATCATATGATCATTTTTTGTTATCTATTATATTTACAATTAAAGATAAATTGATATCACCCTTTATTATGTTTATATTTTCATATTTTGTGATGAAAAAAACATATAATGTGTGTCATGAAGAGTATCTTAATGTGAAAATTTTTAGGATATTTTCAACGTTAATTTTGGATTAAATATTGTAAAAAATTTCGATTTGATCAAATGAACAGTAGTTTTATTTAAATTTTTTTTACTAACTCTCTAAAACTCTAAACATAAATTATCCTAGGAATATAAAAATTATGTTATTTGTGAAAATTATCATAATTATGGTTTTTAATAAATATAGTGTCTAATTTGTGCCATTTTTATTACATTATATGATATTGTAGATCTAGGAAAAATATCTTCATTTCATAGGATGGTGGAAAAGACATTAGATATTAAGATGCTATATATTGAAGATAAATTAAAATTTGAAAATGTCATTAAAGATTGATTATTAAAGGATTATCATAATTTAAAAGGAATATAATATTATTTGTGTTTATAATATAGAATATTTTATATCGATTTCATATTATGATGAGGGATCAATAGAGAAAACTCTATGAATATTTATATGTATAATATATAATTGTAATAAACCTTAAAAGGGAATTTTGGGTATTAACTATATCACTACATGATGAAAAAAATGAGGTTTTTCGACCCAATAGGTTTGACACATCTACGAGATTTGTGTTTCTTAGTTACATAGTCTTTGATTTCAATTCTGAAAGGTTGATCATGTTAATATGTTAGGTTAATAAGAATGGTATAACCCAACCTAAGAAATATTATATTTACTATATAGTGATTTACATTAAACTGAATTCCAATGCAATACTTTCAAAGTGTAAGATATTATGATGTCTAATTTTCCATTCATTAAAATAATTATCTTATGATGTTAATAGTACAAAACTTAAAATTGACCCCTATTGTTTTTATTACTTTATAATTCCTGAAGGAGCCCATATAATAATTTCTTCTATAGACACCAAAGATATTTTACCAATGATAAACCTAAAATGATAAGATATAGACTAAAAAATCTTTTGATTATCAAAAAATAGCTATGAAGAATTATAATTAACAATATGAACAATGTTTATTTTCCAAAAATAAAAAAGATTAGTGGGATAGTGTCTAATGAGAGATTATGTTGTAATGATAATGAAGGAATGGAATTCAATTTCATATGGGTCAAAAATATGGGAGGAAGAACCTAGGGAGTAGCGTTAATAAACCATGAAAATGTTTTATTTTTGTTAAAGAAGGTTATAGAGAAAATAATTTTCTATGAAGCATGATGGCCTTAGTTTAAAAATTTTATGGAAAAAGAGTTCATCCCAAGGTAAAACTAAAAATTCACGATCTCAAATTTGGGAGACAGGGCCATTATCCATGTTAATACTTTAATCTAAGTGATAATAAGTATTATATTCACCAATTGCATTCATATAATTGAATTACTATGAATCTAAAACTATGTAAGTGAGTTCTTATGATTATGTAATGTGTCGAACACTACTCATATCAAAAAGAATAATAGAAATTGTATTTAATTCTAATTCTATCGACTCATTTGTACCTTGAATGATTTCTAAGAACAACAACACACCCACACTATGACTATATCTCATATTATTAATAAAATAAATCATTTGTTTGACTATGTAATCTCACATATACTCCTCTTATTTGATACATGTTTATGCATTCCTTGTAAAATCTTATTATCCTTCCACTAGTTAAATATGATGTGATATTAATTATAGATTGGAACTCCTAACTCTTGGCTCAGGATAATTTTCAGTATTAGAATTTTACATTAAAAAATGTACACCCACTATTACCTATTAATATAAGACAGACTATAAACTCTCTAAAAAAATTGTGCCCTTTATATTGGAGAATTTTCCAAAAACAGTTGAAAAATAACTCCACACTAGTTATATTTGAAATAATTGGGAATAGATGAGTTCACTATCCATAAAAGTTATAGTGATGGTGAAATATTATTCGAAATTAAATTACGAGTCATGAATATCTTATGATCTCCCTTAATTATTTAATACGTTTGAAACAATTAATATTGGGGGGGGGGGGGTGAAATTTAATTATTAGTGGTGAATGTAACAACCCATTATTTTTCAATATAAAATATTTAATAAAAAATATTACAGATATTTGGTTATAAATAGAACTAAAAAACATAATCTATGTCAAATAAAATAAATTTCTATAGTTATAATGTAGCTGTTCAATTAGCCTGTATAAATGAAATTAACCATATTATGAAATCTTGAAAAAAATGAATGAAATGGCATCTGGTAGTGAATGTATCCCTTATGATGATCATTTATTAAGAATTGGAAAATAGGTAACTTTTCTTGGGATTTATAATGACCATGACAACGATGAAGATGAAAACTTTTGTAAAGAAGGAAATAATATGTGGGAGATATTTAGGCATTTGGAAATCACAATAGAATATATTTTAATGGAATCACCATCCTAGATCTCAACCATAGCATACCTAATGATTATATCACACACATGTATCTATAATAGATCTTTTACTATACATTAAGATGGCATTACTTGATGTCTATTAATATAATATTTTATTTATCACATGTATCTTAGAAATTATTCAATTGTATTTAATGAAAAAATAAAGTATATTTTTTCAATAAAATTAGTTTTCATTATATTAAATATTTTAAAGAAAGATTTATATTTTTCAGAATTTTTTTTAGATGGGAATAATTTAATATTTGGATTTATCATATCAAAATTATCTTATAATGATTTTTTGGAAATAAATTGTTGTTATGTGAATTGTAAAGAATATTAAATCGTCCAAAATTTTAAATTTTATGGAATTATGAAAATATTACCAAGAAATATATGCCTATAAAAATATTTTAAGGAATAAATATTTTATTTTGAGTCAAACTATATATTTCAAAAGAAAGTTGCGATTTTCTAAAACCTATGTTTAATAATATATGTAATATTTATTATAAAATCTAATTTTGTTATTTTCATAATTAATTCATATATTGGTAAAATTTTGTTTTTGGATTCATTTAAAGGAAACATCTCTTTTATTTTTTTTAATAAACTAATTTATATAATAAAAATTAGAGATATAGTTAAATTTTCACTTTATAATAACATATATGATAAAATATAATTTTTATAAAAATTGGGATTTATACGTTATATTTAATTATGATAAAGTAAATTCATTTTACATATGGAAATTAAATTAGATAAAATAAATATAAATTTTTTAATTAGTTTTTCCAAATTATATAATATGATCATTTTTATTTTTAGATGTTAAAATTAAATTGCTTCGATAAATCTAGTCATCATGGTAAAATCTAAAATACTAAAAGTAATAAGTCTGGGGTAATGTAGTTGAAAGAAGTCAAAAACATTTTTAATATTTAGTTGTAGAAAATTTATTACCAATATCTCCCAACACTCAATTTTTTCCCATTTTTCTATCTAGCAGACATGCTTAACATGCCCCCTCTTTATATAACCTGGTTATATTTTAAAGAATTCCATTTTCACAATATGTAAAAGTGGACCCTCCACACCCCTTTAATAAAACCAAAAAAAATTGATTTACTATAGAAAATTTATGCTTATTCCTTCCCCTAGAATCATATTTCATAATCTTAGTATCTTGGGCATAATATATAATCTAAATTATTCCATTTTTATGAATAATTTTATGCGAATATTGAGAATCTCAATGTTAGTACTTCTCAATCCAAAAAAATTTCTTCTCTATATTTTTACTTTAATCATATTTTTACCATTATGAAATAATTGCATAATTATTACCTATATTATTAAATGTTTTTATTTTTGTTGGATATACATTTTCCCCCCCTTCACTCTACCCTTAGGGAATATAAAAACCTCAATCATGCGAATATGCAGAGAACCACATCGACGACACTATGAGTTTTATTTTCCTTAATTAATATACATGGATGGTCCTAATTTTTAATTTAATATATAAGTATTATATTCCTTTTATATATTAGATTCATTAAGGGTAAACCATATAACACCATCTGACATCGCAGCCTAAACTACTGAGTCTGAGCAAGAGTTCCAGATGACTGCTGGCACACGTTCTCGTATGCAAGAGGCTTCTAACTCACACTGTGGGTATGAGTTATAAAGAGGGGAGCTTATACCCACAATATCACATCACAAAATAAAAAAGCTACAATAAATAATAATATAAATCATCATTGTAAACTTATTCAAAAATAGAATAAATAGAATACACGCTAGTAATTAAAATATGCTCCCAAAAGTGGAAAGCCAATCTTGGGTAAATAATGTATATAAGAAAATAAATAACAAACTACTAGTTATATTGGTTTATATCCTTCCCCATCAGTAACTACACACTCCCCAGGTAAATAGTCCAACAAAGATACTGGACACTTTACTGAATCCCTCATGAAATCTATAAGCGCACCAAAATGCCTATATATGGTGTAAGAATAGTCTCATTAAGAAATCACAAATGATTCCACAACTTAATGTGCCCAGGAATACAAATATATTATATAATTATATAAATTCATAAAAGTCACACTAACACCCAATCCAAAACCAAGTGATCATGCGATAATCAGTCCACAACAAAATCCCAATCATACCTGCTTCATCTCTATGCCAAAAAGACAATCTAGGTGACGGAATAATAATGGAATTTCCATGAGGATCATGAATCAAAATACTCTACATTGTGTGAAAGTGAAAATAATCATACAGTAGAAAACAAGGAAGTCATGTTCTTGGGATTTTATGTTCATCAACAGATACTCTACATTCACTATCCATCAAGAACATACCCTTTATCATCTTCATGGAATCAATTGTACCATACAACATCTATGAGGTAATGTCATGTCCCTAACATATGCATAGGTGACTTGTTTCCATCATTACAAGTCATGTACACTCACCCTCTCATGAATAAATATGTAACGATGGTCCCCCTATCTTGGGATCCAAAGAACAATACCGCAAAAGAATTCATAACAAGGAGGGATAAAAGAGAAAGAAAAACACATAATCATAAGTAAGGATGAACAACAGTACATGTGATCAAAATCATAAATTAATAAAAATATATAATCTAATCTTGGAAATCACTATCACATAAGGTTTTATGGGCTACACACATAGCCATATGTGATCATAATTGTACACGGTCTCAAAATATCTCTACATTTAAATCAATTTCATCACATGTAAAAAAACAAAACATTTATGGAAAATTTCCCTCAAAAGTCATAGATTTAAAAGGAATGTATAAACCCCACTACATGGTTTGATAGATAGAGTGTAAAAGAAAATAATTAACAACACCTAATCTCAACCTTATTATACTAAAAATAGATATACCAAAACATGAGGTTCATCAAGGGTTCACAGAAAAAAAACTAGTTATTTTATTTAAAAAACAAATAAAATATCGCATGTGATGATACATTCTCTCTCATGGATAATTTCTGAATTATCACTCTAGACTAGGTCCTTAACTCACAAAATTATCCTAAATAATAATTATCTCTTGATAATTTATTATAAATTATCTTTTTTGATTACATTTCGATAATTTTTCATAATTTATCATTTTATATTTTTCTATTAATATTCTTTTATAAATCACTCCCTATAATCATCAATTGATAATTCATTATAAATTACCTTTATAATTATCTTTGGATAATAAATTATCCTTAACAATTATTTATTTAAATTGTTTCCTAAACTATCCTTTCCACAATTTTATTTTGATAATTTTAAGAATTTATGATTTGATAATTCCATAATTATTATTTTATAAATTTAATAATTATCCATTATTAATTAAAATTTATTATCATATATAAATTCTCTAAATTTGCAATTGATAAATACTTGTGATTATCCATTGTGATTTTTTCTCTAAAAACCCACCCTTTTATAATGTAGTAATTATTGTTTGAAATTTTATTGAAATTTTCCTTTCATAATATCATAATTAGTGAGTGATAATTTTTAATAATTATCCTTTTCTTATCTTATAATTATCATTCAATAATTATAATAAATTATCCTTTGATATTTCCTTTCAATTATCATGTATAATTTCCTAAAATTATATTTTGAAATTTTATTAGATTATTCATTGAATAAACTATCCACAAAATGATTAATAATTTATTTATTGCCATAACATGTAATTCCAGGAAATTAGACTTCGTTATTTTGTCTAGTAATTATTTAGAAATCTCCCAAAATTAACTTTTGATAATCTAATGTAATTACATTTTAATTATTTCTAAAAAAAATCCTTGGAATTTTTTTATCAATTAACCATGGTGATTATAGGGAATTTATTATTTCATAATTCATAATCGGTTATATTTTTTTATAAAAAAAATAAATTAAAAATTAAAAAAATTAAAAACCTAGGTTGATGACCGTCATGTGCTTCACCTAGAACATGAATAGAATCGATGACTAGATCTAAATTTGATTAACCAAGCATTACTGATCTTGTGGAAGGGAGATTCATGTAACCATAACTCTATAAGATCTTCTAATATGATGTCTACGTTGTTACGGTATTTCCAAGATTCATATCATATGTTTATCTTCCTCTTCTAAATGACCAAATATAAAATCCTGATTTAATTGACCATTTTATCCAATTCTGGATGGCAGAGTGATTAGTTTGAAACTATAAATGTGTTGGTGGCTGAAATATTGTAGAAAGTGAAAAAGAAGGGTTTTGAAAAAGCCAGTGTGTGATAATGGAGGTTCGTGATTTTTGGGCAATAAGGAGAAACCCATTTTATAATAATTATAAATATTATAATTATATATTAAAAATACTAAAATTCTTAACAAAATAAGATATATTAAAAAGACCTATAGACCATAAAAGTTATGTCATAGCTTGATTAAATATTGCATCCCAAACCTAATAGTGGTATCATATTTCTCATATGATGCACCATTTTTTAGATATTACATATTTTTTTTATAAAAAATAGAAAAAAATATTAAATAATTTATCCCCACATGTGATGTTACCAAACAGTTTATGTACAAAAAGTTTATATCACCCCTAATATAAAACCATCATCCCAGATCTAATGTTGGTTGTAGATTTCTCATATTAGTCACCTTTTGGGAGATATTAAATTATTTTTTGAAAATAGTTTTCACAAAATATAATATTTTTTAAATTTTATTTCATATGTATTTAGTCTCTATAGGACTTAGAATCCAATGATGTGTTACTTCCTATTTTTTAAAAGATTAAATTGAACATTCTAAATAGTTAATTCTATTTTTAACATGTGTAAATCCATTAAATAATAAAATAATAAAATAATTAATTTTTATTGAATAATTACAATTTTAAAATAAAAAACAGATTATATTATTAACAAATAGTGTTTTTAGATCATCAAAATAGAGGATATTAAAATTACCTCCCTCTATTGACATAGAATCCATGAGAAGTAACTCTAGCATTCTTTTTGGAGAACTATAAACACAATGCTCAAGAATTATACTTGTGCTACCACGTCACCTCCTTGATCCATCCCTCTTGCTACAAAATAAAAAATAGTGATACAATCTCTCATAAAAACACCTTCTCACTTCAGTCAATGATCCTCACAGAATTTCACCCATAAAATGAATTATTATACATCTCAACGTCATCTCAATAAACAATATACATAAGACTGGGATGTACTTACAAATCTATGAAACATTGAACACATCACACATACCTTGATAAAGAGAAGGGAGGTCTAGATGGTATGAAACTACCTCAATTCACTATGTGATCTGAATGTATAAAAAATTTGGTGATAACCTTCCCTATATCCCAATATATCTGTGTCCAAACTAGGGAATCTCTCTCAAGAAGAACATATTCCCTTCAGTGAAAACTAATGGTTTCCTACTTTGGTCATCATAAGATTTATTTTAACTCAAAGTGGTGCTCAAAATTTTTTACATCATCTTCACAATCTTGATGGTCTCCAGAAACATGATGGATCCAAAAACTACTACATCACTAGCCATATACCAATATTGAGATGAGAGACCATACCTCACCCAAATACCCTAATAAAGAACCATCTGAGTCGAGTCACGGTAACCATTATTGTATGTGAACTCAATACATTCTAGGTGATCATCAATTTCTCCATAGATGTTTAACAATAAAGATCTAAACATATCCTCCAATATGTGAACAGTCAGCTCACACTGTTCGTTGGTCTGAGGATGGTATATTGTGCTCAATCTCAACTGAGTACCAAGGGTCTTCTCTAATCCCTTCCAGAATATTGATATAAAACACACATCTCTTTCTAAAATACTCTCATGATTACTATATGATGTGATACATTATTTTAAATATATAAATTTCCCATTTCAGTCACTAGGCCAGTCTCTCTGATTTGTATGATGTGAGTATACTTTGTTAGCCATTCACCAATCACTCAGACTTCATCCCAACACATCAGGGTCCTAGGTACCCCTATATTAAAATCCATCAATGCTACCATCCCATTATACATTGATTTAAGAATGTTGAAGGAGTAAACTATCAAGTCAATGTTGTTTAAACTTCAATCAATTGTTGTTAATTCTTCTGGAGATGACACCAAACATATCTATCTTAATCCTCAACCACCATAAATAGTGTCTTAAGAAATGATACCTAATTTTTTTATCCTTTATGTAATTTCCATATATAAATATGGTAATCCCTTATTACCTCTTCCCTGATGGGGATATAAACCACTAATATCCCATGTTAAATGATTACGTAATCATATCTAACGGAACATGTGGGTATCATATCACCTCTGGCTTGTTGTTTCCTCATAAAAGCACACTTTGGGTATGAATATTGAAATTCCATATGGAATCTCACAAGATAATATTTTATAATGAAAGCAGAATAATTCATAGATACCCTATCCTCCATATCATTCACACCCAAGTCATCCTATAATCTCACTGAGAGGCACTGATCTCTGAGGGCCCCTAACTAACTCATACTTGTCCCGTGTCTTACAACATTGAAATCTATAATTATGTTAACCTTACCTGGTGTAGACATCATTTGAAAATGGAAAATCTTTATTAAAGGACCCAACTCTTCTGTATCAGATTTAGGTCCCTATTTCTGATCATTTAGTAAAGGATTTTGTGGCCCATATTATTTTTTCCAGCAATGAGGTAGTGTAACCAACACTTTAGATTGTGGACCATATATTCCATCACCAATACATGATTAGTGTAGTTCCTCACATGGGGTCATAGATAATGATACACATAGGCTACTAACTAATGTATCTATATCAACATCTCTCCAATACCATCTCTTGGTGTATCATTGTATATGGCATAACGAATCCCATTATTTGAGAGTTTCAATATTGGATCCTTTGGAAAACATATCATTATATAATGGAATGCCTTATAAAATTTATATGACCACTGGAACTACAATCCTTTTTTTCATCACTATTTTGGGAGCTGTTGTCAAGAGAAGTCATAGAAAAACAATCAGTTATATCCTACTAATCCCAAGAATCTACTAATCTCAACCATGTTTTTGGGATGTGTCAAGAAAATAACAACCAAAAAATTCATTATGTCTAAAAATATACTAGTTTTAGAAACCACATGTCATAAGAACTTCAACTATCAATTCCAAAAGTCATATTTTGATAACATTACATAATGTTGATGTGCTAGATGTTTATATTTGAATATCACAAGGTGCTTAGCATTTTTCTCAAGTATCGATGAGTATATGAGGATATAATTGATGAATACTATGAAGAATGAGTCCAAATTATGGATGGGAGAACTTTTTCAAGAGGTAAATTAATACTCATAGTGAATTTTTCAACTTGAACGACATCATAAAGTACTTATAAAATCTATACCTATCCAAAACACCGTATTTGGAATGTCCACCTCTCTATATCACAATTAGTGATAGATTAATTGATGATCAATCTTTTAAAAACACTAGGATACCCATAAATAATTAAAAATAACATTGATCTGGGGAAACATATAGAAATTATTCATCATCACCGGGTTAATCATTCAATAATCATCATATATATGAGGACTAGCGTTTTCTTTCCTGGATAATAATTTAGATAAACTTCATAGTGAATTAATTTGTCTTATAAAGCCCTTACTCTCCATTTCATCCACTGAAACCATTATCTCCTCCTAATTAGTTGTTTCCATGTGATAGTAGTTATCAAAATGGATTCCCAATCGACAACAGTTCAATAAAAAATTATTTTTTTTCCTTCAGAAACTTTACCATTTTAGAAATTACAAAAAATATCAGCCAACTCTTCTATATCATGAGGTCCTCCAATTATATAGAATTATGGAAAATTAAAGAGTTTCTTTCTGGTAATATTTGGAAATATTCTATAAAAACTATCCTTAGGGAAGGTAATAAGAAAAATAATTCTAGTTGAATTGGCCCACTTACATAAACAATAGATAAGGTGTGGGATAAATCTTAAATCCATTCTCCTAAACATAAATTGGTAAAGTAGAAACATACTTCCTGGTAAAAGAATTCCATCCTATATAAATTATAGAACCATATGCCTACATCACGGTTACATATCTAGTAACCTGAATGATACACTTCAGAAAATTAATTGAATCATTAAGTTAAACCCTAACCAATCTATAAGATCACACAAGGTTTCCCAGGGATTCTACCATTTACCCATGCAATACCCCTCATAGAACTAACCTCATCTAAATCATTGAATGTTAGTTATAGTCATCTTAAATATAATAACATCACAAAATAATTAGTTCAACTAATTAATTCCAATAAATATGTATCACAACATCATGGAAACAAATATATTACATAAGGAGAAACTATATTAAATAGATTGGATAAATCAAGGAATTTAATTAATAATTAAAATTCATCAAAACATTAGGTGTATACAAGTAATGTGAACATACATGCATATTAATGATTCTTAAACAAATAATAAAACCCATAAATCACATATCAATGTATTGTGTATCAACCAATTTTAGTATAATCAATTTTAACAACAAAACCAAAATTCCCCAGTTTATAGAAACTTGGTGGTCCACTTTACAATGTTTCCCAGGAACTAACATAGATCCCCTAACTGAGTATAAATCTTATTAAATAATTTCTATTGAGTCCCAAATTATTTAAAATATAAAAATAAGGTTATTTGCTTCGGGACCACTAATATCATTTCATAATATCCCAACCCAAACCATTGAGTCTGAGCCAGAGTCCCACATTACCTCTTACATGCCTCCCCATATTCATGATATTTTCAAATACGAGTGAGTTTATGATTCCAAAAATGGGGATCCTATTATCAAAATATCATGTCATAGGATCAATAAAAAAATTATCTAAAATAATAAATACGAAGTGAAAACACAATGAATAATTGAATAAAAGGAATACATGACAAGTAAATAGATGAAGCCCCCAGAAGAGGAAATCCTATCCTGGGTAAATAAAGAAGATAAAAAAATAAATTATCAACTATAGTTTCTTCTAATTTCTTTCCCCTCCCACAAACATATATTCACTCTTTAGCTCAGTAATATGCTAAAGGGACCTTGTGCTTTGCAAGATCACTCATGAAATGAACAAGGGAACTGAAATTACAAAGTAGTGTTTGAGAACAGGCCTCATTAGGACACCACTAATGAAATATTATCATGAGGTGCTCAATTATAAAATATTCAATGAAAAATGAAATTATTATCAATGTTTTTTATTCTAATTGAGGTAGTTCAAACCACCACAAAATCATTTAGTAGTAGTTTCAAAAACCATTTCATATTTCACAATACAAAATCATTTACCTGTGGTTTTTTTATGTGTCATTTTGGGAGGATTTTAAGGCTTTTTTTAAATATGAACCCAAAAATAAAATAGATTAAATAAAACTGACAACAAATATAAATTTTAGAAATGGTTATATTTTGATATGGTTATGTTTAGTTGTAGTTATGTTTAGTGGAAATTTTTATAATCCCCAATTAATTAAAATGTCAAGAAATATAATTAGTACAGGATATTATAAACCACCACTAAATGAATTCCATAAAATTAAATTATTTTTAAATATATATTAAAAATTTATAAATAAACACTCTTAAATGTAGGAACCTAAAACATAAATAGATAGTTAATCCATCTTACATACAACATACATACAGAATCATATATACATATAACCTCGGTCACCAAAACCATTATCACCATTGCCTCAGTAAACTCATAACCTCAGGCATCCCATTAATTATTCATCAATATATACAAATGAAATATGGGCAACCATAACAACCCATTGAAAATAAACATCCATCCCACGAACTCCACTATATCCAGCTACCTCCACATCATCTAATCAATAGGAACTAACCACATAAATTCATAAACTATAGAATAGTAGATAGAAATTAAAACTAAACACAATAAATAATAATTGTAGTAGTATCATTGATAAAATATAAAAATAACACAAAAAATGAGAATTATTATGGTTAACTTCTGAATAATTTCATATATTAGAATTGTTAACATCCTACATACATTTGGAATTTTTCTACAATAATAAAAAACCAAAAAACTTATTAAAAGAAAGGTGAAAGATAAAAGAAAACAAATTTCTTATTTTTTCACATTAAATTTGATAATTTTTAATAAAATAGAATAAATTTTAATAGAAAAAAATAATATATAAGGAAAAAAATTTAAAATAATAAATAAAAATTTTAATATGTGATCCAAAACATTAAACTAAAAAGATATAAATATATGACATTCTAATTTATTTTTAAATCAACAGGTAGTGTGCTTGATATTTAATTAAAAACAAACATAAATAACTTTAATATGAAAATTGTATTACACTTCATAAATAACTCAATGTTGGGTTTTCTATGATTTCGCATCAATTTGAGGATTTTTATATGGTTTTTATCATTGAAAGAGAATATTAATGTTTTAAAACACTGAAAAATCATTTACATCCATCATGAGAAATCATTAACTTGGAAGGATAAGATGGCTATTCCCATATTTAAAAGATCAATCTATTGTAGTTTTACTCTGATTTCATTGAAATACAACATCTTTGTATGTTTTTTACCCCTCAAAAAACATTTTAAAGGCTTTTTACCTTTAACCACTATTTACTGAGTCATTTTGACCACAAAATAGTTTGGATTGAAATAATATATTCACATATATGTCAAAAAGTACTAATTGGTTGGATTTAAATGATTTTACATCTATATGATGGAATTCTCTTTTGGTTTTTCCATTACATGCATGTTATATTGTTTTGAACTACTAAAAATGAGATTACAGGAATCATAAGAAAATAGTAACTCTAAATGACTTACGATCCATTTATTTATTTGAAAAAAAAACATGTAGTTATTTCTCTCTAATTTAGTGGTAATATGATTCCATCTTCTTTGGTTTTGACCCCCCTGATATATGTTTTTAAATGACTTGGTTCCTTTAAAAACTATTTTCTAAGTCATTTGGACCTCAAAACATGTCATATTGACATGTTCTCTCCTTGTATATAAAAAAAATAACTCAAAGGGTGGTTTACCATGATTTTTTTCAATATGAGGACATTATCTAAGATTTTTAATGTTACATGATCTTTTTAATCCCATAAAACTCTATGAAAATGTTTATGGGATAATCATGAAAACCATACCTCATAATGATGAGATTTAATATCATATATTTAAAAAATAAATATACTGCCATTTTCTGCTGATTCCATGACACTTAGATATATGTTATTTTGTATTTAACCCATTAAAACAAGTTTTTATGATTTTGGTGCATTTAAAAAATATTTAATGAGTAATTATAACAACACCACACATCACATGAACATGTTGTCTGTGTGTAAATGTCAAAAACAACTTTGTGGTGATCATCCAATTAATTGATGTCAATCTATGGTCATTGTCTATAGTTTTGACCATCACATGCACATTTTAGTGTTTTAAAATACTAAAAATGAATTTATGTACATTCCTTGCAAACCATAAATCATAAAAGCATTCATTCACTTCCCATACATCAAAAATAAATTAAAGATTATATCCATTGATTTCTTCAATATTTTACATCATTTTGTTCTGTTTTGATTGCATGACACATGTTTTTAAAAGGATTTGATACCATTAAAAACCATTATAAATTTTATTATGACCACACTGCATTTTATATTTATATTTTTCTACATATACATGTATAAAATAATCCAATTATGGTTTTAGAATTATTTAAAATCTATATATGGTCATTTTTATGGTTTATCCAATTACATGAATGTTTTATTGATTGAAATACTAAAAATGTGTCTATGGTCATCTTAGGCCAACCATTACATGGAATGTTGTCAATCCAATTACTAAAACTTAAAAAATAATTTACCATCCTTGTCCTCTAATTTCATGACCATCCAACAACATTTTCCTGGGATTCACCCCATGACACATGTTTTTATAGTCTCTAATACCTTTAAAAAATGTTTACTAATTCAATCCAACAACACTACAAGTTAGATTGATGTTTTCTCAATATATGAACATAAAAAATAAGTCAACAATGGTTTTACAAGAATTTCACATCAATATGAGACATTTTCTATGGTTCTAACTATTACATGAATGTTTTAGTGTTTTAAAGAATTACAATACAATTATGGGTATCCAAGAAAAATAATAACTTGTAATGAAGTTATATATATTCCTATAGTTCCAAAATAAATATATAGTGGTTTTACTCTAACTTAATTGAAATACAACATAATTTTTATAGTTTTAACACTCTGAAAAATGTTATTAAAGGCTTCAATTTGTTTAAAAATTGTTTACTGAGTCATTTGGACCATACTGCAAGTCAGAGTGACATTTTTTCTATTTAAACACATTTAAAACAACTCAAAGTTGGTTTTCCATGATTTCATGTAAATATTATGGTTTCATATGGTTTTTATTATTACCTTTATGATTTAGAGGTTTAAAAAACTAAAAATGATTTTTTGAAGATACTAGGAAAACATTAACTTGGAATGAATTGTTATCCATTTCTACTTTTCAAAAATAAATCTACAGAAATGTAACCATGATTTCATGGAAATAAAATATTGTGTTTCTAGTTTTTACCCCTCGATAAACATTTTTATAGGCTTTGGTTCCGTAAAAAATTGTTTGTTATGTCATTATTACCACCACACCCGTAAAATTGATGGGGTTTTTGTGTGTACAAATAATAAATGAAAAATAGTTGGGTTTCCCCTGATTTCACATCAATATGATGTTGTGTTCTATGATTTTTAGAATTAAGTGAATTTTTTAGTGTTTTAAAACACAAAAATTTCATTTTTGTGAATAAAAATAATAATAAATTGTAATGATATGGTGTTTGTTCCTACGTTTCAAAAATTAATCTATATTCATTATTATATAATTTAATGGAAATCCAATTTCATTTTACTTGTTTTAACCCCTTGAGCAAACGTTTTTAGAGGATTTGTTTCTTTGAAAACTATTTTCTAATTCCAAATTTCGAAAAATAACTTAAATTGTTTTCAAACATTAGGAAAATGATCCATAATTTATTTTGGATTGTTAGATCTTAATAACATATCAATCCATTGCCTTATGTGGTCTGTATGACTCAATGTTCATATTTCCAATATAATTGTATCATTTTTTTTATTTATGTTAGATGTATATGTTATTTAAAATTTTGAGAATGATATATGGGATTTAGAATTTACCTCAGAATGATGATCTATAAGGACATAAATATCCGCAGTGATCATGCTGATCAATCATTGAATAACTGAAACTAAAGAATTTTCTATTATGGATTCCCATTTATCATCTTTTAACCTATAAGATTCTTGTTCTTTATCATTTTGTTTTAATCTTGTAATTTCACTTTGTGATTCCCAATCAATGAAACTATTAAAAAAACCTTTTTATATCCATCCATCCAACATTATGCTTTTTATTTCAAAAGGCAAGAAATAAATACAATAAAATAAAAGGGGACTACACCTAGGGAGGTCGAAAATAATGCAGCCCCAGAGCATCACTCCTAATCAAGTTAACCCCCTCTGGTTTAAAAAGCGAGATATTTGAAAAAAAAACAACAGGATCATCTGAGACCGCAAGGGAGGCCAAGTAGTCCGCCACTTTATTCCCTTCATGCAAAGTATGAGTGACCCTAACTCTATCCGAGAAGAGAGCCTTACATTGTCTGATAGTATAGATGATGGAACACGAAGTGATACCCCTCCCAATCAAGGCCTCCTGGACAATATTTGAATCAGTTTCAATCTGAGCGATGATGAGATTCCACTGCTTACACATGGACAGCCCTGTGAGCACTACAAGGGCCTCCGCCGAGACCGGATTGTCGCTACTATAATAAGTCAAAAAAGATAAGTCCACCCTTCCACTTTGATGACGTAAGACCCCACCCCCTCGCATAACCTCCGTGATGCAGGACCCATAGGAATTGAGCTTAAAACCTTCCTCCAGAGGCGACCAACGGATCTAGCTCCCCTTCACCCTGGAACCATTATTCCTAGCCTCAGCAAGCGGGGACTGCATGCAAGCAAACACAGACGCCTCCTTCCCAATACCCGCCGCACCAACTAGGTCCAACAACAGACACCTGGATTTGGCCACCACCACCCTCCCCGTGGATTACATCCCTTCATTCCTAGAATGATTTCTTGCTTGCCAAAGAATCCAGAAACCTGCATTGAGAACAAAGGCACAAGCCTCAGTCTCTCTAATATTTTCATTGCATCCTTGGAACCATTGCACCAGGATGCTCTCATAGTTACCAGAGTGAGAGGAAAAACTTTCAGGCCCTCCAAAGAAACTCCACACTTCACGGGCCCAATCACCCTTGAAGAAAATATGGTTCACGCTATCCTACTTCCTGTTCTCATAGTAATGGAAACAAGATATTATACTAATACCCATCCTTTTGATGTTATAGTCCAATGGAATAGCATTATACTGCAACCGTCAAGTAAGGAAATTAAGCTTTACTGGAATATTCTTTCACCAGACCACTCTGTTCCAGCTCCTGCTTGCTTGAGGATCACCAAAATCGGTGATCCTGTAAAAAACATTGATACTGAACCTATCTGATCAAGAAGTTGTATACACACACCTATACTTCTATAAATAAAGCACGATAGAGTAAAAAAAAGGCGTTGAGAGGAATCCAGAATTGATCTGAAAAACAGAGGGTGCGAACTAGCCTCTCTGAAGGTGATAAAAGGAGCCGAGCACCCCTGATACTTCAGCACATTCCCTGGATACTTCATCAACTGATTGATTAGGCCATGAACCCAATCCCCATAAATTTCATAGATACTCTTTCCCTAAAATTATTCAGACAAAATTATTCTAGGAAACAAATAATGATTATGAAGAGTTCACATCTCAGACATATTAAATTTTAACTTGTTAATAGAAAAATATTAACAATGATTTTTAATTATCTGAAAGTCATAATATTATCTAATTTATAAAATTTTTATTACCATATATAGTTATTTTGTTACAATACAAACATAATAATGAAAAATAAATTATATCATCAAATAAGGCTTAAACCCAATTAATTTGTACTATCGAGATAGATCAAACGATTCCAAATTGGAATATTATTCTCTATATTGATGGACCCAAATAATTAGGATTATGTATTTTTTTAGAATAAATTTTTCATTTTTCAGTTTTATTTTAATGAAATATCATAAATCAATAATGAAAAGTAATTACTCCAAAATATTTGGTAGAGTCATTTAAAAAAATAACATCGTGTTTCTTATAAACATCAAACCACATCTCTATTCAACCGAAAAAGTGACCTAAATCATTATCCATTATATGAAAATAAAATCATTTGATAAAAAATCATGACATATTATAAAATTATATAAATAATAATAGATAAAATTTAAAACAAGGTTGTTCTTTTTCCAAAAAAAAACTCTAAGAACCACTTATATGAGAGATGATTTCATCCTCATGATCCATATTATTTTTTAGATAGTTCCTATAAAAAATTTCAACATTAATAAGAATTAAAATTTTATTTATTTATGTTCATAATATACAATAACTTATGCAATTATGTCATTAAAATATTCTCTATTACTGTAGATGAATGACTATGATTTATCATGAGAAATGATATCAGTAATATTATCATATATCTTTCTTGGGCACATATATATGTTTTTGAACTCATTCCATAATCTCCATTTATAATATCTCTATTTTCCCCAATTGCCTAGAGTCCATGGGAGTGAAAGGGAGTAAGGGACATCAAAAAGAAAAAACATCAAGAAATAAGAATCCCTACACTTTTAATGTAGATAAAAAATTGTACTTGTGTATTCTAAATTATCTAAAAATAAATATTAATTTAATATTATCCTTACTTGATTATCAAAGATATAATTTATCCATGATGTGGAAATATGCCTCTAATATTTATAATTAATAGAATATCTCAACATCTCAAAAGTCAGATTGCCATGAATCAGAACATGTATTCTAGTAGCATCACATGTATGTCCCTAGATCTTATAAAATAGAACTACAATGTTGATGTCATTTCTTCCCCACATATATCCTATATTATAATATTATCCCTTTTATTGTCAAATTTATATGTTTGAAAAAATCCTTAAACAATTAATAAAATATAATGTTTTTTATATAATGACATACATACTAGTAATAGTAAATCACCACTTCCTTTATATGGTGGGCTGAAATACTTCTCCATCACTAGAGGTGAATCAAAGTGCGGGATTCCAATAACATCTGGGGAAATGACTAGATAAAAAGAATTATTTAGTACAATAGAATAACTTAAACACACAAAATATGACGGTAGGGGTTGTGTTCTCTGGGATGCTGATCAACTAAGATGTGGAAATTTTTTTTTCTCGAGATTCCTATAATTGAAATGTTTCAAATATATTAAATGTAAAAAATTCAAAAACTATAAAATATATAAAAAAAGATAAAATATAACAATTTATATATGTATAATCACATTATAAATAAGAAATTGCAATATAGTTTCACTAAAAATTTAAAAAATTAATTATTTTCATCTTCATTTATTCATTGTTATCAACCTCCATTGTGAATAGTGATTCATCTTGACCCTCTCATGCAATTTATTTTTGATTCAATATTTTTATGAAAAAAATGTTCAATATTTTTTGGTTGATGAGGTAAAACGACACTAAGTAACAATGATCTTTATCAGTAGTATTATGCAATTATATACACTTTATGTTTAAAAACCCACAACAAACATCATGTATTTTAATCATACACATAGTAAACCGTCGTCACTAATGAATCAAATGTAAATGGGTCAATCTATACATGATCAGTGGTATGAATCATGAATGATAATTTGATATATGTAAAATGTAATGAATATTTCATTATAACCCCATCATTGTTAAATCTGTTTCATTAGAATAAGAAAACTAAAAATTGGACATGATAGTTTAATTAAATTATATAATTAAACTATCCATAGTATCTCACCTATAAAAGTGTAAATAAACCACTACTTTGAGTTTTCAATTATTCTTCATGATAAATTTTACAGAACCTAATGCCATGAATATTGTATGTATTATATCTCATAGACTTCCTTATAGTGAATCATGTAAAAAATAAAAAATCATTTTATATTTTAACTTGATTATAAATATTAATTATATACACATGAAGATATATGGTGTTAATTTAAACATAGAAAATTTATATACATGTTAATAATATAAATATGAGTATATAATCACTTTATGGGTGAACAATTTAACAATCTCATTATTAACAACTTTGGTTGATTCCTGATCATTTCACGATCGAAACATTTTTAGCCTCTTTGTTTCCAATCAAAAATATTTTATAAATGGATACAGAATTGTCCTATTGAGTAGAAAATTTATACATTCTTATAGAACCTCCAATTCAATGACTATAAAATAGGCCCATTTACAATAGTTCATCTAATATTTGGAATAGCTAATGACTGGTTTTTAGATTGAGAATTTGTGGAGATGTCATAAACACATCCATAAGGATTGAATCTAGTCTCAATATCATCTAAATACCCAGAGAACAAGATCAATATCTCTTTTTCTACATAATCATCATCAATAGAGAATTTTGGTTGAGTTTTATTTATTATATATGGTTTTAATTGACCTAAGTACTTGATGAAAAAAATAAGAAACATGTTAAAAAAAATATGCAATGATTAGAAAAAATAGAATACACGAATGAAAATGGAAATAATATAAATATCAATTAAAAAAATGAAATTGAAAATAATATAAATATATCTCTTAATTTGACACATCCATCAATAGTGTACTGGTCCATAATGTTTAGCTGCTTAAAGAAAATGAATTTTCAAATAAATCATTAATGAGATGAATGAGGGTGTAATAACAACTCCAAATGAAAATGTGACAAAATAATTTTTTGTTTATTATTATTAAACATAGTTGGATTTATATTTTTTCCAAAATGCTCAATGAAAAATGTTCCCTTCTAAAAGAGAACACCAATTACTTTTTATGGAAACATATGACATAGTGAAAATTGAAAAAGCATCTTCATTAGAATATGTGAGTAAAGAATTTAAAATCCATGTAACTATCAATTTTTTATGTGAATCCACATTGATAAATTACTTGAATATCTTTTGGGAACTTTTAAATTCACTAATGTTATATGGAATAAGTCTTTCTCATGATTTTTCACTATACAAATAGACTAAGGATTCATTCAATTCTCATATTCTAGAAACAATTATTTATATTAATTAATTGTAATCATTTATAAGCATCAAGAACATCCTTTGATTTACCCTCCTAATTTTGAAGTATACAAATTACACTATCAGAGAAATTACTCACAATATGAATTACATAAATATTATGATGTATAAAATTAAACCCCAACAAAGGAATTATAAAAAATATACCTGTTTTTTCCATTTTTGTTCCCATTTCATCAGAAAATGTACCTTGTACCCTTTTACACTACTTTAAACTGAATAAATTTTCCAAATTTTACACTGACATTCATTATTATTCCCAAAATTTCTGAACATGATAACAACTTAGGTATCTTTCTCAGTAAAATATCTCCATTGAATTATGTTTAGTTAAAATTAAATTTATTAGAATCATTAAAAAGTGGATGACGAAAAATAAAAAACCATTTTATACATGAGGTAATTATTGATCTTCTAAATAAAAATTAGAAATTGGAAAAACATGAATATTTTGAGTTTTCGAAGTATATAAGTTTCAATATTGAGATAAGTTACTAATTTTCCCCATTAATGCAATACGAATTTTGAATAGGTTTCCCAATGAATCATAATATATTCTATTTATTCATCCTATAATTATTGAAATTATTTGATTTGGGGTTGAAATTATACATTAGTGTCATCTGCATGCATTTTAATTCTAGGAATAATCATATAAATAGTGAATGATGGCTTTTTCAGGCACATAAGTGGAGGTAGATTATAGGGGATTAAAAAAACTGGACAAAAGTTATAAATAATATATAAAATACCAAATGGGTTAAAATTATTTGATGTCAATCATGAACATACATTCTTAGGATTCAAATAAAAATATGGAAATAATTAATCATATTGATTTCCTTATGTTAAATATTTTGTATATCTCATCAACTCATCGTTCCTATCCTAATCATTCCACATCTTGTCGTATGTAGTCTTGGATGACATGATTAATTTTTTATGGCATTGTATCAGAGAAATGTAACACATTACCATTGCAATAATTTCCCTCTTATTTTTTTTCAAGAGTTTCATTGACTTATTTTCTAATTATTGTTCATTCAAATCCATCTACTTGTATGATTTCTTTTTTATTATTCTTTGTCAGTCTCCTATCCCTTGAAAAGAATGAAATCATTAGGGCATTCATTTTTCATTTTATAATCATGTCCAATATTATTAATTACGTTATTCATATTATAGAATGATGTGGGGATTTTAGAATCAATAATATTATCAAGGTAAAAATATATAATCAAGGACATTATATTATCGAAAATTAATCTGAAACACATGACATTTTACAATATAATTAAAAAATACATCATCAAATACTTGGTACAAACTTCATGCAATTTTATCTATTTATCTTCTACCAATTCACAATACTCTTTTATTGGTTCAAAATGTTATTTGTATGATTATACTTATCAAGAAAAACTAATTTTTTTATATAATAAAATCAAAGAGGTTGTATCATGGAAAACCAAATGCTTCCTTTATCAAATTTCTATATGGATTATCCTCGAGTGGGTCATATTTCATTTCATTATTAGGATTTATATTATTTTGAATTTCCAAAAAATTGTTTGACCATTCAGAATACAATTTACAAACCATGTACGATATGTTTTAGATATCAAATTCTCATATAATTTATTTATATTCAACCTCCACTTGAATTTACTATCTAGATAAAAATATTTTATTATACCATCAACAAATCAGTTTTCAATTGTGTAATATAAAAATCCTTACAAACCATTGATATGTAGAGTTGTCTTTTTTGGGAAATTAATACATATTTTATCTATAGGTATTGAATTTTAACACTTTTCCATATACATTCAAATATGTATAAATTAACTTTTAATCAAATATTTCCAATAAAAATTCAACATCACACAAAAACATCATTCACCTAGATAGGGTCTTTATTTAAAATATGAAAAAATAACATAAAAATAATATGATCCAATTTTAAAAACATAAAAAACATAGATGAATAACTATTATCCCTTATAATAATACAGTTTCATATCATTGAATACGTTCACTAAGCTGAAAATAGAGGTTACTATGATATTGATCACCGTATAATCATTACACAACAAGAAAATAACATAATTCCTTTTTAAAAAATCTCCAACATTTTGGATTTTCATATTATCAATTATTATTTGATATTTTAGAAACATTATTATGTCTATAGAAAGATTTATCTTTGATAATTATACAAATCAATATTTTTTATATCTCAAGAAAATAACATGGATCTATGATATCTAGTGTTGGTGTTTTTATATACAATATACCATTTCATGAGATTACAGTTTGACAACATTCTCAAAATATATTTGATTAAAATACACAAGTTGAAGAGGGTAACATGTACATAAAGAATCATATAATGTGAAGCTGCATATTCTGTATTAAAAATTATAAATTTTACTCATGATTAAGAGTAATCATTATTTAAAATATTAATATCACTATATAAATGTAAAAAATCTCCGTAAATTACTGGTGGCTTGTGTTCTTAAGCCACATGCTAAAGGTTGTGTTTTTTTCAAATGAAAATCTTTGTATAAAACATCTAAAACAACTATTCTCCCCCAACCAACCCATAATGGAACTTAAAGTTGAAATAAATAGGAAACTTATTATTTGAAATACAATTAAATGACTATTAGATGTGGAAGAACTCTAAACTGAAATATTGAAAAACCTACTAATGAAAATTTAAATTATGTAAGTCCTACACTAGATGCCAATGACACCCTGGGAACCTATATCATTCCACCTCAAATAATTAAATAAATATAAAAATTTATAATTAATTATTAAAAATTTAAAATATGGAATACTTACCAAAAAGAACATTTAGGTGCATCCACTCTCCAAAACCATGACCAATTCTCAATGGAAGGTATTCAAAATAAACCTAAAATGTTGCCAATAAAAATCCCAAAAAACAACATTTAATTACACATATATTTATAAAATTAAATTTAAAACATTAGATACATTATATTAATCAAACCTTAAATGATGTCAGGGGTTTCATTCACACGAAAAAGTGAAAGAGAGACCTTTGTGGCCACCATTAAGGAGTGGGGGTCTGAGTGGTGGGAGGGTGGGGTTATTGCATGGTCCACATCACGGAGTAGGGGGGATAGGTCTTGGGGATCAAGGGAGTACGGAAGGATGACTGTCATTGGGAGAATGTTTGTCATGGTCATGAGGATTTTCTGGGTGGAGGGATGGTGACTGTCAGGAGCAAGGGGTTGGGGACATGTGGGTGACTTCCAGGAGCATGGGTTTGGGGTCTGGGAGACTGGTGAGAGTGTGAGGGGGGGGGGGGGGGTACAAAATAGGTTTTCCTAAAATAGTTTTCAATGGTATGAATAAAACTTATTCTAAATAAAAATAATTAAAAAATAGTAGTGATTATATTATTCTATTGTAAAAATTTATATTAACTGTGATTTATTTCAGACTGGTTATTTGAACTTATAATAATAAAACACTGTTAAGTTATATTTTTTTGTAGTCCATATCGCATAATAATAATAAAATTTTAAAAGGCATTGTAGCAAACAATTAGAAACTGAGCAGTCATACCATAACTAATCCACCACAAACCCCAGATTGTACCCACTTCTGCCTAATGATGGATGGATAATCATACTTCCATATGAATCAAGGAATAGATATAATGCACATGAATCATGATATTCAGCATTGATGGAATGTAAAAATTGATAAAGATAAGGCATCAAGGAAGTCATGTGGTCAAAAATCACTAAGAATCAAGAGATACTATCATTCACTAGGAATCGAGGATGTAACACTTTACATCTAATAGGAATCTAGTGCATCACATGACATCCTTATGAAATCTTTTCATCCCTGCCCTATTAATAGCGATGTCTTGTCCATCATCACAAGTCATGAACACCCCCTTATAAGTGATAAAAATATCATGATGGTCAACATTCATTGGTCTCAATTAAAATTACACAAAAAAACATTTAGTATTGTGGTATACATGGGAAATCATAATTTGACATAATATTTATGTTAACACAAAAATATATGTGATTCACATCGAACATGAATAATAAGTTTCAATATACTCATGGAAACAAGCACATATAAGGTTCTCAAGGCCACACACACACCCACATGAGATCATAATCTAGAATGGTGTTTAAATATGTCTATGTATTAATCATATTATGCTAACATGTGTTAAAAAAAATCCAAAAAAGGAATGGAAAAGAAAACATAAACAATTTCCAATGTCAATGAAACTGATAGACCAACCTATGTGGTTCAATAGCCTAAGTGGAAACCTAAATAATAAATAAAACCTCTTTTTGGTCGTATTATTTTAATCATTGACATATCAATGATCAAGGTTCATGATGTGATTCTAGAAGTAAAATTCTTTTTTTAAAACAAATAAATAAAATATTCCATGCAATGATATATTATCTATGCGGGATAATTTTGAAATTATCATTCTAGGCTAATACATGCCCTTACTAAATCATCCTTAAGAATAACTATCTATTGATAATTTATCATAAATTTCCCATTATATTTATCTTTTGATAACACATTATTATCAATACTTTATAATTATCTATTGATAATTTATTTTAATCTAACATTTATAATGATAAATTTATAATTTATTACAAATTAGTTTTAGTAATTATCTTTTGAAGATAAATTATCCTTTATAGTTATCTATTTATAATTTATGACAAACAATTGTTTTTTATAAATATATTTGGATAATTTATAAAATTTATCATTTGATAAAACTGCAATTATCATTTTATAATTTTAATAATTATCCTTATATAGTTAAAAGTAATTATCTTCTTATAATTCTATAAATAATCATTTGATAAATACAAGGGATTTTCTTGTTATAAATTTTATTAAATAAAATATCTCTTAGTAATCAAGAAATTATCAGTTGATAATTCTAATTTTTATCCTTTGATAGTCTTTCAATTACCATTTGAGAATTTTTAATAAATATCCATTAAAAGTCGTTCAATTATGGTTTAAAAATTTGAATTAATTGTAACTTCATAAAACATTATAATTATCGTTCATAATTTCGAAATATTATATTTTTATAATTTCTATAGATTATTACTTGAATAAGTAATTATTTTTATCATTTGATAATTAGTTATAGTCATCGTTTGTATTTCCTTGTGATTATCCTTTATAATTTAGCTAAAAAATATTTAGAAATCTCACACAATAATCATTTTATAATCTAGAGCAATTACATTTTGATAATTTCATATAAATTAAACCATTAATAATTATAATCAATTATCCTTTGAAATCAGAAGCAATTTATCAATTCATAATATTTGTTTTATTCTTTGGTAAAAAGTCAGTAATTTTTTTAATTTTATTTTAAAATAAAAAAAATTAAAAGAACAGAAAGGAACAAAACATGGGAAGAAGACCCTCACACGCCTCTTGTAGAAAAAATAAGGAGGCCATGGTTGGATCTGAATTGGATCATTCATGCTTTACAAATCACTTAAAAGGGAGATATGGGGTCACAATAACACAATAAGATCTTCCAATATGTTGACTAAGTTGTTCAGTTATCTCAAACACTCATACCACATATTCATAAGCCAATTCCAAATTCCCAAATTTAAAATAATGATTTGTTCTACCATTTTATGTGAATACTGATTATGGAGTAATTAGATTAATCCCATTAATCTATTAGAGGATGAAATTGTAAAAAATGAGTGAAAATGTATGGTTTTGAAACAATCCGTGCATGATAACGGAGGTTTGTGAATTTTGGGGAGGAAGAAGAAACCCACATTGATTTTTAATAATTATGTTTATTATATTAATATAATAAAATTATTAAAATACCAATCATTAATAGAGATTAGTGAAAAAACCAACATGTGAAAAATTTATGCCATGCCTATGGAAAGCAAGCATCTGAAACCAAACTCAGGACTCTAATTTCTCATCTAATGAACCATTTGGAAGATATTCAATTATATTCTGAAAAGTATTAAAAAAATGTTATATAATTTACCCAATGTTTGATATATTACCAAAAATTAGATGCACACAAAATTTATCTCACATCTAAGTTAAGCCCTTTATCCTTGACCAAATGGTGGTTCCCAATTTCTCATATGAGACAATATTAAAACAAAATTTATGTCATGCCTATGGTAAGCCCTTTACATAAAACTTCACTTGATAAAACAAATAATATCGAGAGGTTTAGTGTCTTTGGGGCTAAGGATCATTAAATAAAAACATAAAACATTAAATACAACATCTTTATTGAAAACTTCATTTACATGACCACTACATTCCCTCGTACTTAGCATTGCATGGGATAACCTGAGGACATTCATAAGAAAAGGGTGAGCTAAAAAGCCCAGTAAGGGAGTACACATGGAATAACATGAGGAGTACAATACATGTTAGAAAATAGGCATATCAATAGAGAATAAAAGAAACATGAACATAAAATCATGATAATGAATGATAATCACAACATGGAAATGTGGAAACAACACTTATAATGGAATTAGCATGATCCAAGGCTCATTGCACATAAAGCATGAGTAAATCCTCATTTCACATGAAAAATGAGTAAACCCTCATTGCACTTGAATTAGCATGAGTCAACACTCATTTCACATGACGTATCATGATACTATACTTTACCCAATGCATTGGAGCTCTATAATGCCACACCCTTCTTAAACATTTCATTTCATGCATAAGTGTGCCACATGGATCATAAAACATGGATTCATAAAACATAATCATTTATTACATGATAAAGGAATGTGGAATTCATATATGAAACTTTGTAATCATTAAGTAAATGTGCATAAAGGTGAATACCCTTTATGGAAAAATGGGCATGGTATTCACTTCACAATGGAATTGGCTTAGAAAATTGGTGCAATTTCGGCAGCGTAACAGTGTGACATAAGAATTCATAAAAATGGTTGATGAGAGATAAAGGGGTTCCTCATCATATTTAAATGTAATGGAAAGTATGGAGGCCAAACAGATACATGCTCCAACAATTTTAATGGAATCTAGATTCATGATACAACATTGTTGCTTGAATGTAAAAGAAGAGAGAGAAGTTCCTTTCGGAATTTCGGCATAGTAATGGGTGTACATGGGAGGCATTTAATGAGGGATAAAGGGGTATCACATTATTAAAACTATAATAGGGAAGTATGGGGGAGGTGATAAACCATACCCCAACATTCATAATTGAAATTTAAAGGGCAATACAACTTAAAGAAAATTGACAAAAAAGAGAAAGGAAGGAAAAACCCTTACTTGGAAGTGTGCATCCAAAGGCTAGAGAGAGGCTAGTGAGAGTCTTCTTGGGAGCTTGGGGGCACCTCGGGAGGATTCTAGAGAGTGTAGGGTAGAGGTTGGACGAACTCCAAGGGATTTTAGTGGGGAGGAGGTGGGAGCTTCGGTGGGTTTATATAGGAAAGGTGAGGGAATTCTTTATTATTTAGGTTTGGGTACCCTTACATTAAATTAATACAAACCACAAACCATCCCATGGTTTTTGCCCATGGTTTTTGTCAAAGGGAAGAGGAAATCAATATTTTATAAGGCCAATGTCCGAAAATCTTATAATATTAGGGTTGATTATGTGGAGGTGAGTCACACTCCCATGGAAATTTATTTAAAAAGGAAAGGTGTTGAATAAGTCTTGAGGGGTCCATTAATGATTTGAAAAGCAATTAAAACAAACACAAAATCACATTATTTTAATGGTAAAAAGTATATTGGCTGAAAATAAGGATTATAGTATTTTATTACATCACCACAGGGTCATTATGATGTCATAAAACACATTATTTATTTAAACAGTATTTAATTTTTACCCAAAAATTTGACTGTCTCAGAAAATTAGGAAAAATTCACCGTTGGATAATTTCAACATCCTGAATCTAAAAATAACATTTATTTTATATAAATAATTTTCTAAATATGTTAATTTTCACTTTTAAAATAAAAACTGACATTTATCGAAAATTCACGGGTTTTGAAAAAAATGGCTTTCAAACGTTAATAAAAATTTTAATTGCATTCATAAAATTATTAGATAATTTATATTTAATAAAAATCAATTTAATAATAATAATATTATTTTATTAAAATATTATTTAATTAAAAAATCCTTTAATTTAATAAAATATATTTCTTAATTAAATAATAACTAAAAACACAATTTGTACTTTAAAAAATATTTACAATGTATCAAAAATGACTAGAAATTATATTCATTATTATATACAAAAATAATGTACATGAACGTAGAACTACTTATTTGTTACATAACCCCTTAAACCAGCCGCATAAGACCTAAGGGTAAGGAGTGCGATGGTGACAGACTCTTGGGGTGGCTCGGATAACATTGCTCGTGTGGTAATTTTAATCAACATCCACATTTCCCACAGACGGTCATGTTCAAGCTTTACATGATGAAGCTCAGATTGGGAATGGTCAAGGGAAAAGCCCAAAGATTCCAACTCTTTTCTGAGCTCCAAAAAATTGGCTTCGTATGGGGAAATTCTACTGTATGAGGCCATCGCTTCCTTTATTTGAGTAAAATAGATTTGTTAAAGCCCTATATTTATACTAATCATGTGATCACTATTCAACGACTATATTAACAACGGTCAAAATTCTTAACATAAAACCAATGAAGTTGACATCTTATAAAAACATTTTTCATAAAGAGACATTTAACTAGATCATGAGCGATTTTCCATTAATGAAACTTTGGGTCATTACATTTATCTGATATGTGTCGAGACTCTATAGGCCTCAAAATCCCATGCTCTCCACCTCTTACGCTAAAAATATTCCATAGAATATTCCAAGGTGTTAATAAAGATTTTAAAATTTCATAAAGCCTTAAATCATGTTTAACTAATTTTTATTGAAACATTAATTTTTCCACATTAAAATACTATTAATTTTTTTTAAAGAGGGTCTTTCTATTATAATAAATTATAGATATTATACTTAATATTTTTGTACTTTGATAATTAGCATCATCACTGATGAGGTGATAAATTGTAGTGGGTTATGATGGAAAGAATATGAAAAATTCATTTCCAAATTCATGATTGTGAATCCGAAATCTACTAATCTCTTGGTTTATCAATGGATTCATTTCAATATTGATGGGATATATTAATTAAATAAATGGTGAGGTATTAATTTTATAGATAAGTTTCAGATCTTGTAATCATAAAAGAAAAATATGTTGGTAAATATTATTACCATCATGAAGGAATATAAATATATTTTATGGAAGTTCTTACATGAATGGATATATTTAAAAATTATTTTTTTCATGCTACTCAAGATAAAAAGATCCGAGGATGGCACCCTTTTAGTTGTAGCTGATTAAGAGTTGCTCCAAAAATGCCTTGAATAAATTATGTTATCTATTCATGTCTAAATAACTTAAAATAAAAGAGATAAACCCTGGTCTAACAATGATATTAAATCAAGAGAGTCTCACTGCAATAATTTTAGAAGTATGAGATAGATACTGATTTGAAAAGTATACAACATATCATCTTTGAGAGTCAAGAAAATTTTAATACAGTTTAGGAGATGGGAATTTTGAATTTTATGCCTGGATTCTTGAGAATCTAGGAATAGTATTTAAACTTCAATCCCCTCAACCAGTGGCACTCGAATGTAAAAATCTAGGCTAGAGTTCATGGGATTCCCTAGGTCTTTTTACATACCAAGATTCTCAATGATCTAGAATTATACATTGGTATTCCCCTATATGATGACTATCACACAATCAACGGGGATCTATAAATGTATGAATTAATCCTCACTGATATCACACATCAATAAATTTTTTTTGATATAATCTATATCCTTTCAAATGACAATAAGTTTGAGTTGATGGTATTATATGAAAATTATGCTCCTTTCTAGGAAAATTTCAATATGGTGGGACAAGGAATTAAAAATTATAGTGGTACATAAGTATGTGAAGCCTAACCATGACCCCATATCATTGATGGAGGTTTCTAAAAATATGAAAAATAAACCTATTGGGCCTGAAAATAGCAAATCATCAAAACAAGATGATACTAAGAAATGGAAAAATCCAAATCCAATTCTGGAATTTCATTGGTAGTACTTGTTGAATATGAAGAAAAATAGCTAAAACTACTTACCTCTTATTATGACATTGAGTTAAAATATTCCCACATTGTTATTGAAAATATATACAACTCTTCAGAAGAAGAGTTTGACTCATTTCTAAAATTTTCCACTAAAACTAATAATTTTGTGGCCTCATTAAAGTATTTGGAGTAACTAATCAACATAATTCAATATATCAATGATATAGACATTCTAATGGATAAAAATACTTCGGATAAAAACATAGAATCTCAATAGTAGGTTACTATAGATATATAACACCCATAGACCCCCAATGAATACAGATGACATCATCTTCACATGAACAACAAATCTCTCAACCACTCCCCTAAAGGAGAATTCATATATCTTATTATCATCTCAAATTCCTATTAGTGGTACTATGTAGATCCACATGGAATTTGATTATAAAAAAGATAAACTAATCATAATATAAGGTAGCATAAAGATGATTACTGTTGAAGAAAAGGGTGAATACACCCCCAATGGCAGATTGAAATGAAGCAGAATTTCTAGAAATTCCATGGCTTAGCCCACACAGAAATAATAGGTTCCACAGTGATACTTTTTTGTAAGCCCAATGCTAACCTTAATGGAATATATGGACCAAATAAAGGATTCTCTATCAATATTACCAATTTTTATAGATGGGTATATCAATTGATTGAGAGGAACCTTCCATATTATCTAATAAATATGCTATGGTTTCTATCCCATGTTAATATTGAAAACTCAAGAATTATTTGTCTAATATATTGGGGTATTAGATGTTGATTTTTAAGGTAAGTTATGTATCAGTTTAATTAATTTATTTATTAATTGAACATTTACCTGGACCAAATATCTCTTGGGTTCGAAATTATCACACTTTCTAATTCCACCCAGGACCCTTGGATCATCATTGGTGAATTCTACTGAATTTTTATTCTGATAAAATTTGGGGTCCAATTGATCAATTTTTTAACTTAAGGATTTTAGATCCTACATTAAGAAATTCAATTCAATTTATATTAAACAATTTGGTTCAAAATTCACCTAGTATAGAAATAATATTAATCAAATGTAAATGAATATAATTAAATGATATTTTATAAGTGAAGGCTCATTAGATAACCATGAATATATTTCATTTCTATCCTTGTATAGATATAGTTCTTATCAATGCCTATTTTTTTATTTTCCAAGTTAAAGAAAATAATCCACCTATTCCCTTTAGGTTTAATAATATATGGACCTCACATCATGAACATAGAAAACATATTCATGATACCTAGTACTAGGATGATTATAAAGGAAATGATTTGGATTGAATTTTGATTAAAAAATTACATGAATATAGGATGATATAATAGAGTATAAATTTTTATATATATTTGGATAAGGATATTCACTCTACTGATGAATCTCTTCACCTATATTTGGAGACCATTACACTGAATACATTTTATATATGTCTTCATAAAGAATCTTAGTTGTCTTAAATACTAAAAAACCTTCATAGGCATACAGATAAAATCCACAAAGGGTATTTTTATGTATATATGGATTAAGAATGGTGATAGAAATACAAAACTATCTAATTTTCTTAAGATATCCAAATTATTTATTCAAACTATTTTTCTTCTCAATGATATTGATCATTTTCTAGATGACATGAAGGTTTGTTCCAATCATGTTGCCTTTTTCTACATTAATCTTTTAAATGGAACTCCCAATTCCTAGATTTGATGAAATAAATAATTTTTCGATTCGTTTGTGATGAAGATAATTAAATTCTTACCTCAAATCCTTTAGATGTTGAAATTTGGAATGCAGTGTTTGGTATTAATTTTGGGAGCTATCATATATTTGATTTTTTTACTAATTATTTTCTTGTAGCATATTGGGATTTTATACATCATGATTTTTGTAAAAATGTCATTAATTTTATTAATGGAATACACATTCTCATAAGGTAAAAATTCTCATTTAATTATACTTATTCTTAATCATTATGATTCCTGTGATATTATTAAATTTTGACTAGTTTACCTTATCAACACTATCAAGAAATTAATTGGAAAAATCATTTATAATAATATTTCAATCACCTATCATAGGATTACCTGTTTGAAAAATTTTTGCTTTATTCATGTAGAGTAATTCATGGAAGTACCATGACGACCTCTGAATCCGTAACTTTTCTCCTAAAATATACTAATGAATGTAATATTTCATTAAATCAAGATATTAAAAAGTCAATGATACCATGGTTTGGGGATTTATATTGGTAAGGTCCTTATCAGATTGGAATTTGATCTCAAATTTCATCATTGGATAAAATCTCTTCTAGGATCTGAGGACATTTCAATTCTTTTCAACGACTCTCCTGAATGATATTTTTCTAAATCAAGTGGGGTTAATGATGTTGACCCCACTCTTCCATTTATTTTTAAATGGTTATCTTAGAAGGTATATTTTGAATGTGGTTGAAAAGGGTTGTTTTATGAGTATTAGGGATTTTTGGGTTTTATTTACACTATAACGCTTATATTATGTCGATGATGTTATTATTTTTACTTAGGGTGATATGATAAAGATCAAAAACATCCAAGAGGAACTACTTCATTATGAAAATTATTTGGGTTATGGAATAAGTAGGAAAAAATCCTTTATTTATTTTTGAAATAACATTGGTAATTCAAAAACAAATATGATGAGGTACTTAAGAATCAGAGAAAGAAACCTTCCTTTCTTAAACATAGGGGTTCCCATGTTTTGGGGAAGGCCACATGCTGCTTACATTAATCATATTTTTATCCATATTAAATGAATCTTATCCTCCAAGAGAGGTATTTCTCTCTCAATGGTAGGATGAATTTGACTTGTGCAAAATGTAATTGTTCTATGGTTGATTACTATTTCATGGTCTATAAATGAAATTCTTTGTTGATCAGGATCAAAAAAACATCGATGAAGAATTTTTTTGGTGCGGAATCATACCTGAATGAAAATTCATCATTGTTTCTTGGAAACTATGCTTAAAAAATCATGTAATTGGTGGATTGGGAATAAAAAATATCTGTCACTTCCATCAATTTCTTCATGATCAATTTATTTTGAAACATTCTATAATAAATAAGATTCATTGGGATTTATTAGTTCTTTATTCTTAGGCAGACTAATTTATGGAAATTAAACTTATGTTGAATATTCCATTTTTCTTGACAATGAATATATCGTTGAAAGAATTTATTCACAATATCATTGGTAATATATCTCTAATTCACCTCTTTGTATTTTGGGTTAACACTTAGACAAGGCATCCATTGGAAAATATTATTGACTCCTTTAATACAATAAGGGGTAGTAGTACCACCATCAGTGAATCTATGGCTTATATTGGATCCCTCTGAGATGATGTTAGATCTATTAATTGTAACTACCATTTTATGTACCAAGAATATTTGATGATTTGGGAACCTATAGTGAATGAAATTTTCAATTATGAATTGTTTTATACAAATGAGACTTAGGGCTTCCCTAACCAGATTTGGTATCCTAATTATAAATGGATTTCGTCATCCAGATTCTCTCTTTTATTGTGATTATTCTTCATAAATATCCCCATGGATCCCAAACTCCAAAATATGGGTATCTCACTCTATTCATGATCTTTATTTCTCATCAACACAAGGATGATATCAATTATCTATTCTTATGTTTCCACACAACCTCATATCATTGGAATGAAATATTTAGTTTATTAGATCATCAACCTCTACACTCCAATTTTTTTACTGAACACTTCAAGGAGTAAATCAAATTCCAAATATCTCATAGGACATTTAATTTCATTAATGTGACATATGCGAAACTCATACATGTTGTATGTGGAATAATGAACATTATGATTCATCAAAAGGTATCATTTATTTCCCACTCATCCATTGCCTCTATCATGGTGGCTATTTAAAATGAAAATCCCATACAAAAAGGACATTGGAAAAACATAATACATTATTTTTCTATGCGGATATGCCTAATTATTTTTGGAAACTTTTCCCCTTCATTGCGTACCGTTTTGGTTTTATGGATACTGTACTTTTTGGATGGATTTAATGAAATTATGATAGATCCTAAAGAGGAAATCCATGCCTCGAGGGATTTGGAGTGATTTATATTGATCATAATGGTGATATATTATGATACCATTATAGCTCATGTGGTATTTCATTTTCTAGGGAAGACCGAATTCTTGGATTGATGAATGAAGTGGACATAGAAGCTAAATTTGGATGGAATAATATATTATTTGAGTGAGACTCCACCATGGATGTGCAAGATCCTAGAATTAGAAATATTCACCATTCTAAGAAGATTAATACTCAATGGATCAAATTGGTAGATATGAAATCCCAAATTGACTACATCATTATACATGTTTTTCAAGATGGAAAATCTCTATTTCTTTTCCTTCAAAAAAAGGGGTGGTTTGTGATGATTTTATCTTTTAAAAAATCCCCCCTATCGAGTTGATGCCTATATATTGGAATTACAAATGGAAAATACCCTCCTGTTGATTTTTTTGTAAACTTTTTTAGGTGGAGTATCATATGGGAAAGGCTTCATTTTTTTGAAAATAATTATTTATGATTATGTGTAGATTTGTGCCTCTATATAAGGATGTATCCCATTATTTAATAATTAAAATCATTGATAGTTATAAGATTCGTTTTAATGGATAATTAGTTTTTTATGAAATTGTTATGATATTACTGAGTCTAATTGGATTACATTTAAAAATTAGGAAAAGGATAAAACTCTTGTAAATTCAATCTTCCAAATGTTCATAGTAAGAGAAAAATGGATTTATTTATTATATAATAATGATGTATTGGTTATATTAATGTTATTCATATTTTAAAATTATTATATTTAACAATATTGAATAAAAATATTGTGATTATGAGTTTTTAATATTGATATTACAAAAAAATAAATTCACAAACATAATTAATTATTGTATGGTTTTTTTGGTTTAGTTTAACAATAAAATTTAAAAATACTATAAATATTGATCAAATATGAGAATTTGAAGATAATTATAGGATATATATATATGATATAAATATAAAAATATTTATTTTTCATTGTTCTCTAATTTTAAAAAGAAATTTTTATTGTTATATAGGATTACAACATTTGTTCACTATGAATAATTAAAAGAATACCATCATTGAATTCATCTTTAAGTATAATAACAAAAAATCCCATAGAATGAAATTATTATTTTATAAATAATTTCAAAAAAAAATTCGAGTGCCTTTTATTATTTTTGAAATCTGAATATTTGGAGAAGGGTAAATAACCACATCACTTTTAAGAAACTAGTTGAAAATAATCCTGATTACTCACACACAATATTGAGAGTTGATAATATCAAACTAATTTATAAGTAGATAATTATTAGAAAGGAATATTATATTGGGTTTTGGATATGATTATGTCTTTTAAACAAGTTATTAAGGGCATTATGTAAGTTATATTTGATGTTAGAGCACATTAGACAAAGTATGAATACAGGGAAATGAGTTCCTTTTCTCAAATCAAATTTCATGATACATTTCATATTGTGCACCATGATATGTTTAATAGGGTGTGAATTATGCCTAATTAATGTCTCCTACTATATTTAAATGATTCACGGGGTTTGAAGATACATGTCAAATAAATTCTCTAAATGTATTTTGATTTAAAAGATACCAATGTAGAATGAGATTTTGATTAAAATGTCAATCAAATAATAAGTGTTTTAATTATCAGTGATAATGAAAAGTCATTTTTTTTCAGAATGATAATCCATATGTGGAATATATATTATTTTATAAAACCATAATCATTTTATTTTGATATTCATGGGGTTTTACATGTCCCCTAAAAATTATATTCCCCCCGAACACATATTTTTCCCAAAATGTTCATTGTAATTGAAATTGGCCTCATCTCAACTTCTATTTTAGAAACCAAAAATTATCCATAACGGTATTCATTAGATTATTTTAAAACGGTCATTATCTATAAATTAATATTTTGTCATGGACATTTTCTGTAACATTTCATTCTTATGAATGTTTTGATGATATTTTAATCATTTTATATATAGTTTTTTTTCATAAGTTTATAATATCTACTTTTTTATGATTTAGATATTAACACATCATTATTAATATATTTTATTTTATATGAATATTTCTATCAATTTTTTCAGGGGTTTTGAAAGAATTTTTTTCCACATTTTATAAAATATTAATTTTAGAATGAATTTACATGATCAAGATTTCTCTTATTAACATTTTCATTTTTGAAAAAAAATTAAAAAGGTGTTTTTTATTTGTGTCATTATACGTTGATACATATTATTATTGATCATGAATAATCATAAATTTATGTCATAGAATTTATTTGTTTGGATGTATTTCAAATTTTTTTTATATCATGGAAATAATCTATCTCTACCTTTTACATTTATGGCCAATGAAGGTTTGTTAACATAATTTGTTTATCAAATTTCTTTTGATTTTGAAGAAAATATTTTTGAATTCTTTTATAAAAGGGTGTTAAACGATATGGAATAAATTTAGTGACAGTGGAATATTACCAATATAACAATATATCCTTTATCTATATGGTGTATATACCATATGATTTATTTTAATTGAATGATATTTACCTAGAATGTTACCTAATGTCAATGGATACCCATTTTATCAGCTAGTTTATCATGTTATTATGATTGATGGATTCATAAATAATCCCTTATGTGGGTCATTTCTAAAAAGGATATGAAACATATTTTCATTCTATGGGATACATGAGATATAATGAAATCATTAATTTTTTATCGAACTTATATGTATTTACAATGACGTGTGAAAGACTATATCTCCATATAAATCATTGGATATTGTTTTCTGTATAATGAGATTATTTGGTGTATTCCATCCTGGATATTGCCCCAAACTAAAGGGTTATCTAATTTATATATTCTCACAAAATAAAGGGAAAACCTTTAGAAATATCCTCACAAACAAATTGGTGATAATAATTTGATATTACCAAAAAATAATGGATGATCCTTCTTGGATATTCTCACAAACTACAACATGGATCTTCATAGATGTTATAAGGAATTGAGATTTTGGATCGTAATATGTAACACTATCATCAAAAGATCATGACACATGATGACTAAATCTGATAGAACACATGATGAAAAAAAGACAGATTAAACTTACATGAATAATATAATCATTAGTAAAAAAATGAAATAAAAAATTAAAATAATTATAAATTATTAACTTTTTGATTTTTATTATTTAAAAAATCAACATTCAAATAACCATTAAAAAAAGTGGAATATTATTTTAATAAATTAAATTTATCATAATTAAGGGTTTTTATAATATTTTATAATTATTTTTGGAACCTAATATAGAAACATTACAATATTTATAAAGCAATATAAAAAAAGATTATAAAAACACTATGTTTTAAAGAGTAATATTTAATAAATGTAGTTTTTACTTATCTATTTTGAAATAATTTAAATACCACATTTATAAATGTAATAATTTATATAAAAAAATTATCCTCAATTTATATATTTATCATTGGAATATTAGTATATTATGAATATTGTTAAATTTTTAAAAATATTAATTTTTTTGGTGAATAATGTATAAATTTGTTTTTACAAATAACAAGAATTTTTTGAAATTATTTGTATTTATGTATGAATTATAAATTCATAAAATAATTTTTATAAGGATAAGAATTTATTTTAAAATATAAAATAAGTGTTTTTAAAAATTTTGGTCAAAATTAAAAATCCATATTTTTTATTTAGGAACATATGTTACAATTTCCTAAAACATTTATTTTTAGTATATTATAGATTTATAATTCAAAAAATTACTTCCTATCACTTCATAAAATTTAATCATGTTAAATCATTTTTAAATTTTTAATTATACCTTCCTAGTTATTAAAAAAGGTTTATTTTTTTAGGTTTTAAAGGAGAAATTGCGGTGGTAAAAACTATTTACTATAGTTAAATCCAAAATGGTAAAAACAAGTATCCTAAGATTTAAGGAGAATAACATATTAATAACATGTTTTTAATTCAGTGGTAGAGAATTTTGTAGTATATAACTATTACCCACCATATTGTTATCAAATTTAGAGCCACTTTAATGGAACATGACTTCACATTATTGAATTGATTTTGGTCTTTACAAAAAATTCCATCCCTTTTCACTTATAAAAAGGAATATCCTCTCCGCACATCCCCTTACAATACAAACCCAAATAATTGGATAATTTTTTTACAAATCCTATAATCACCATTTTATACAAATTTAAAGGGATATAGTATACTACAAAGTCCATACCTCATTGTCTTAACCCCTTTCCCAGAGGATATAATCCAATAATTGAAGTATATATTTCTAACGTTCTGTGAACATTTACTTTTTCATTCACTGATTATTATTACAATTTTGGTTATATATATTAAAATGATAAAATAATTATACATAGTATAATTATTTTTTATAATAATTATGGAATAATTATTATCAAACTTTCCATATTCAAGAAAAATAATTAATATTTGAATTCTACATACTGGATATCAACATATGGATATATTACTAAGGAAAAAATAATTAAAAAAATAATCGTCTTAAACAAGAAAAATATTAATGGAAAACAATTTATCCAAACATTGTATTTGTTTTGTATTCATCATATCATATCCTAAATCAATATAATTATAAGATATTAACATATGGATCAATTATTAGTATTATTATGACATTTTTATAATGATACTTCAACTGTACCTTCTCATAATCTCCCATTAATGATTGAATGTTCAGGTTTAGTTCTATTTAGCTAAATACCTGAAAAATGGTACGAATTTACATAATGGATGACTATGGGAATGTAATCCTAGTTATAATAATATATAATTATGTAACCAAATTATTTGGGTTCAATAAATTTTATATCAATAGTTATCTCATTACTTAAGAAAATAGTTTTTAGTGATTTAGAATAACTAAGATATGTTTTTATTCAATTTCATCTTCAAGGATAAAGAATAAATCACTCATTAAAGGAAGATAAAACTATATAAATACTTATAATTCATTTCATATAGTGAATTTAATGATATGGTAATTTTTAATGTTTTTAGAAGAATGAATATCGATAGTTCTCTTACAAAACATAGTTTGTAACCATCAATATTACATACACTATATATTGAAAATAAAAAAATAAAAAAAATATAAATATAGAATGATTATACATGAGGAATATTAATATTTATAGTTATGATTAGTTATGATATATTTTTATATAATAAAAATAATTTAATTGTTCTGGATGTTTGTTTCATGTGATAACTGAATCAGGACCTAGGTAATCATTTTTGCCACAAATTCCTCAGCATGAGACATTTTTTTATTACGAACCTAATTTATATTATGTTATATAATTTTTACTAGTTTTTATATTATATAATTTAATTCATTTTATTAATGGTTCTTTATATCCAATATTAGTCTCTCCATTTCAAAATTTTTTTTATTTAAATTCTCATTAAGTTGTAAGGGTTTCCTTGTTTCATTTTGAACACAATGAGACGTGTCTCATATTGTTTTCCATAATTTATATTATATAGTTTATTCACTGCCTAAGGTTTTTTCAAATATGACAATATCATCCATTTATTGATATTTTAAATTTAATTTCATCATTATTCTCTCAATATCATTTGACTCTAATGTTATATATTCATTAAGAGTTTCACCGACTCAATATATAATTCATTAGGTTATAGTCCTTATAATTGAATATAAATATGATTCATTAATTGATAATAAATTTACTATATTTTTAATGGAATTTCTTTTTTCTCTCTAAGTAAATTAATTCTCAAAAAATAACAACTTATTTCTTTTAAAAGAGGAATGGGGTGGTCCCATTACCTCACGAATTTTATTATAGAGAGATCAAAAGTATCCAAAAAGAGTACGGGAAACAAGGCAGAGCTCAAAGTAGAAAACTATCTACTTATCTTTTTCATTAATCTAGCAGTTAACATTCTCTCTTCTTGAATTTCATGCCTTTTATCCCTTCTGTGACCACGCCCTCGACCCCTTGATCTTCCTCAATTTAAAGGAAGATATTAAAGCCTTTCTAAAAGGGTCTCAGCATCAGTGTAGTCAGAATCAGAGCTTTCTTCATGCTCTTTTCCTTTTCCAAGATAAGCGACTCCCTCGATTACAGTATCATGGGAAAGGATCTCCTGAGTCTCATTAGGAGAGCCCGTAGTGGTATCCTGCATTTTAGTTGTATCATCAATAAGTTTACAAAAGGAAGGATTATCGGTAATCAACCCAGCTGCAGATTTTTCCTTTTTGTAAGAGACAAGTTGAAAGCCTTCATTTTCCACAACAGTCTTTGAAGAAGCATTACAAGGTTTCGAAATGACTGGATTTTCAGTTTCTAAGACTTGCCCACCCTTTTGGATATACAAAGAAACTATTTTGTCTTTACCCTCTTTGTAGTTATCATAATGACCTGACATTTGAGGTTTAATTTGTTGCAAACCATCACCTTTGCCTTGATAATTTGAATCAAAATTTTTTATATTCACATCTTCAGAAAAGATGGAATCCCAAGACTTTGACATATTCTCAGAAGTCGAGGTATTGATATTGGTTGTGATACATGTTTGATCACCCTCATTTTCTTTTGTTGGATTGACTACATCCTCAGGAGACAATCCTTTCACTTTTTGGTTATCAAAAATAGTGGTAGGACCAGCCTCACCCTTACAATAATGCTTTAGAACTTGTGTACTTTAATTATTTTTGGGACAATTTCTCATCTCATGTCCCTACGAAGAACAAAAGTTACAAACTATTGAGCACCTACAATTAGACGAGTCATGACCTATAATTTTACAATATTTGCAAAAATTTGGCATCTTTTCATATATGATCTTCAATTCAATAATTTCATCATAAGTTGCAAGCATAACCTTATCAACATGGGTTGATCTCAATTCAACATCAACAAAGAACCGGGCATAGTGACCAAAACGAGCCACTTCCGTTTCCTTGTCAATTTTGATATGAATCCCAAGTGACAGTGCAATATCATACAAATTTTTTGATGCCAAAGAATCCAATTCAATCTATATAATATTAAACACATTTTTGTGGTGGGGTTACCAACCTCAAAGGGATTGAATTTTTTATCCCATTCATGGAGATGAACAGTTTCTGGTTTGAGAGCAATGGAACCAAATCTCCAAGCTCAAACATTCATTTATTTCGTAGGGAAGAACATATGTAAGTATCCTCATCCTAATGAGACTAATTTCCAGGATGTAAAGCCCGAAATCAATGAAATACGCTTCTTCAATTCATCAATTTTCAAAGTTTGAATGCCTTTAGGAATAAATAATAGGGAAATAATAGAGAACTCACCAATTTTAAGCCATTCAGAAATAGCGTTGGGATCCGTTTTGAATTGTGAAATGTTTCCCTTTCTTCGAATAAAAGAGTCTGACACACCATTTATTCCAAAAAATGTTTTATTCTGAGAAATCCCCTCATTAAGAATTTGTTTCGCCTTCTGATTCACTAGTTCGGCATCAGCATCAGAGATCAGCTATGTGTGGCCTTCAATTCCTTCACCGGCCATCCCAGAGGGAACCTTCAGGTAGTCCGTAGAGCCATCATCAGCAGAAAAAGAACATCTACCATCCACATCATGATGAATACACACAGATGAGGCCTCAAATACAGCAACCAGGGCACCGTCACAATAGTCTTCTCACCCACAGAATGAGGTTGCGCCAAAAAAGCTCTGCTGATCACCGTGCGATCTCCATTATCGTAGACATCGGATGCCACATCCATCGCAGAAGCCTTATCACCCAGTCGCTTCATCGCTGTAGGATCTCGATCTCGAATCTAAATTGGTGCTGTCGCACACTGCTCACGTACATAAGATAACACTACTGCCGTATGATGCTCAGTCACAGAAGCTGAGTCTGCATTGTCCTTGTTCAATTTCTCTTCGCCATCAAAAGCAAGGACTTTAGCATCAGCCGGAGACGCATCCTTGGAGGTCCTGAATCTGCAAAACAGATGTGTGTCGAAGTGACCATGGGGGAAATTAGCCGCCATGAACCCTAATCCACTGGCCGGTTAGAGAGAGAGCGTGCGCCTTCTCTCATCCCGCGTTCTATAGATCACAAAAAATAACAACTTATTTTCTAAGATGTTTTCTAAAATAAATGTGTAAGGTTGTAATAATTACTCTAATTTTTACTGATGAATATTTTCTAACCTATCCATCATTTCCCTCCAAACAACATTATTATATCTTATTATGATATAAAACCTAGATAATGTTGTATAATTATAAGAATTATTGTTACCCCATTTCATGATGAATATTTAACTCTCTTTTTATGATGTTGAATTTAAAATAATATTATTTTAAAAAATTAAAGGGTTTTCCATCATTAAAAAACAAAATTTTTTATATCCTACGTATAATTTACTTAAATAAATATTATTGCTTATTTTTTACCTATTATTGATGTTTATTTTATAAAACAATATATTTTCATTACTTTTAATGGACCATTTTGGAAAATAAAATTTTTATTGTGACCCATATAATCATTTATAATATATTAAAAATGTTTTCTATATTATATTTTTTAGGTATTACTCACTATAAAAACAAATTTTCTTGAATATGTCATTTTATATGATTATTTACCACTACATTTTCATTTTTTCTAAATTAAAAAAATTTATCCTACTTTTATAAAATATTTATTTTAAAATGATTTAAAAATATGATGTATATTTCATATTTTCAAAATGGGGTTTTTGAAACATATATATTTAGTTTTATCTAAAGTAATTAGCCTCTAATATGTCTCATGTTTGATATAAATATATTATTAAAATATTACCACCGATGACCTTTATTTTTGTGTGTTGTGAATGTTCCTTTTTATCATAAAAATGATGCATCACTGATTTTTAAATTCCAAATCATATACCATGAATAGACATACCTTTTCATCCAATTTTTCCCCTTTAAAAATAAACAGTTTTTTATTCCTATCATAAAAGGGTGTTCAACAGGATTCCATATATCATTGATTGGGGAAATTATTATTTTCACAATAAACCATGTATTATATAGTGTAATTAAAATATCCTCTTTTATCTTAATTGAATGTTATATTCCAAAAACATTTATTTTATGTATTTGTATTTCATTTTATTTATAGGTTTTTATACTATAAAAAAGGTGAATGATTTCAATTTGACATGTTTATGAATATAATTATTATTTTTGGGTTTTAATGATGTGATGGTTACATGTTTTCTTATTAAATTCATGTGTATTGGGAATATTTCAGTGATGGGTGGTCCCTATATGTATCTCTAACTCATTTTGTAAATCATTATTTCACATGAGATAATGTTTAGAGGAGTAGTGATACTCAATACAAATTTGGAAACATGATGTGATTCCAGATCATCCAAGGTCAACATGTCATCGAAGCCAAATCCACCAATGGAAACATGAGAGTGAGACCTAATCCACATAGGAGAATATTTTGATACATTTGATCCACTATGTTATGATTTATATTCTTATCTTCATAACAAAAGACAAATGTATTCCTTCTTTCTATTATATTTGTCATTTTCATCATCTAATCTTTCATTATACCTAGATTTATGATCGATTCTTTTTTGGGTATATCATCCATATGTATATAGATTATACCCACATTATCATATTATTCTCAATTATTTGTCTTTATATTATTACTTATTTTTGTACTTATTAAGAATATGATCTTACCCCTTTTATAGTTTTAAACATCCACAAGTCATGAGGTCACGAAAATTATGAAATGTATAAAAGTGTTCATAATATGTAGATTCATAGGAGACATTGAGGACTCATTACAGAGTAATCATGATTGAATATAATGGGAATAATTTCCAATTGGTAAAAAAACAAGGGTTTTATTAATTAATTTATTATTGTAACTCATATAACCATTAAACGTAAATCTTCTTGGTGATATATTGCAATGAATTATTTTTATTTATTAACATAAATTAACAGTCACATCTTAGGGGTGATGTAGATATAATCAAAATATTATGATAATCCACGCTTATATTTGCGAATTTTTATTATGATTATTATATTGTTTTTTATGAGATTACATGTTTTTTTAATTTAATCACTTTTTAACACTGTTTTGATTCATGTATTATGTTATTCCATGACTCATATCATTTTAATTATCTATGTTTTCTTGGTTGTGATTTTGTTATCTATATTGATTAATCCTATATTCTCTTAATATTACTACTTTTGACAATGGATTTTTATCATTTATGTTTAATATTATAGAGGATTTTTTCCCAACCATTATTATGTTTCCATTTCCCCTTGTACTGTAGATATATCATATATATGATTTTTTATAAGAATATATTATGTGAAAATTTGTGAGAGGTATTAAAGACATATAATTTATTAATTGACTGGAAAAATGTCTAGATTATATAATTACAATGGTTATATTAGATAAATAATTTTCATAACTCTCTAAATGTAAATACCACAAAATTTAAATGGAAATTAAATTTTATATTATTTTTGAATGATATTTTAATTAAGGAGTTGTATCAAAGATAGTGTGTAAAATGGTTTTATAAATGGATCCCTAAATAAGGATTTGTAAACCTAAGGCTATGCAACACACATTATTCCAAGAATAGTGCAATCCTCTAATACACGATCTACCTTCTAGTTGTGTAGCACCCCATGCCACTAGAATAAAAGTCTCACATAAAAGGATATCACAAAAATCCGTTAGGATTAATGTGTGATTGATCCATCCTCGATGACAAATAAAATTAAAAAATATTGGTGTCCAAGAATCTTTAGTAATTATCCTTTTCATGAGGAACCTTCTTTGGGTTTTGGTGCTACAATACTACACAAGGTCAATTTTTTGAGACAACATCCACAAAAAATACATCCACTCCACATAGCCCTCAATCATGGAAAGAACATTACTCAATCAAAACACATCACCGAATTAACATCTCCCATAATAGTTTAACATTATACCTTCACTGTAATTCGATGATAAGGGTCACCTGGCCCCACTGCGATGTTCATTCAATTTCTTAATACCCTATTTGGACTTCGATCCACATACAAAAGCAACAACTCGATATCTCAAAATACTATATATTATTATCAAAGAAAAATTTCTAATGCTCTCCTTTCTTTAGTGTTATATACTCATCTTCACTATCAATCTCAAAAACGATAAAAAATGGTCATTACAATAACAAAATATTATTTTACAAATGTAATTTGTCCTTTGAGAAGCCAACTACTCAGTAACGACTCTTGTAAAGTTTTATGATATTTACAATAATTAATTATGTAATAATCACCCAATCTATATATCAATCATTGAATCAACACATTTGTTTTATAAATAAATCTTACTTTGTAAGGATACCACATTTCGTGAATTGATTTAATATTCTTATATTTATCCATGATAAAAATGTTAAGAACATTAAAGATCTTAACCTAATCATTTATTTTTAACCAAATATTTACTTCTCCTTATGGTTTCACTTGGTATTTTATATATTTATCCAAAACACTCTCCATGAGACAATTATTCTATGATCTTTAGTGTAACATATAGATTCTTTAAAAATATCACAATTATCATTGTACCTATTTCAATTGATGTCACGTTCTTTAGGAACCCTTTCTCAGTCTATATTGCTGTTAATAACTTCCTCTAGTTGGCCATAGGCATCACCATTAGTCTTATATTTCTATATTATTCCCATAATATTATAATTTATATCTGATGAAAGCATATTTCAACACATTAATAATCATTTTCTTCTTCATCATATTTCTCTTAACATAACATCACTTTTTTTTAAAAATCAATTTCTTATTTGATTTCTATAATGGTGGTTCCTTCAAGGGGAAAAATATTTTTTGGTAATTGTGTGAGTTCAATATCTCCATCCCCTATATAAAATCATTTTTTAATCCAACCAGTGATGTTCCAAACCCTTGTCTAATGAATAAATACTAAATTAATATGAACATTAAATCTATCTTCACCCCTGCAAAACCATCAATTTATAATTTCATGGAGGTTATTAAATATATATTTTTATCCATTTGAATCCTAAAAATTCACTATCATCTCCATTTCATTAAATTTCATTTCAATAGATGAAATGGAGATGATCCTATTTCACTCACTATCACAAACAGAGCTGTGTCATCATCTGAACTGGTGGCTAGGCCTGTCCATGTTAAGGCTCAAAGTGAATTCCCTTTCCCCACAGGTTTGAATAAATTACATTTTATATAGATTATCAATTGGGAATGATTTACTCAGACATAAAAACATAAAACAACCATCTATATGAAAAAATTATGTATGTAAATACAAACTAAGAAAACCATTACAAGGTTTATGATTTAAGTCTACATGTTTATAAAAACCTGAAAGATAGGTACTATAAAAAGGGAAAAAACCATCACCAAAACATACTATATGGTTAGGGTAGAATCTCCATCAATCCATCACCGCAACACCATCTATGTGGATAATTAATATCCCAACCCATCATCACTACATGCTTTATCCTTACTTATATCAAATGTAACCAAGCCATCTTACACCGAATGGTGTAATCAAGGTGTAAGCCAATTCCTAGTAGGATTTCACAAAATATATTTGATTTTCTACCCTTATTTTCTAAACGTTGATGACCCTATTGAGGTACCACCTTAAAGAACACCCAGTCACCCACAATGAACTGAAAAATCCCATCATATATGATCAACATAAGATCTGTGGTGACTTTGAGCTACCAATAACATTTTATTTATTGTATTGATCTTCCTCGACATCTCTTAAACATTGGTTGATCCAAAAAGTGAAGTCTAAACTACCACATCTGAACATAACAGAGACCAAATAGGCTGACCAATGATCTCCTCAATGGGGGACAATCAAATATAATATTGGTAACTGTTATTGTTGGAAAATTCAAACAGTACCAAATGTCTATCCAATGATCCTCTAAAATCCAAAAAACCTCCATAAAACAAGTCTTTGAGAATCTAATTTCCATACTCTAGCTGACCATCAGTTTGTGGGTGGTATGCCATGTTCATTGAAATCAATGAAACCAAATTCTTTTGAAGTTCATCCCAGAACCAAGAGGCAAAATGGGGGTCCATATCAAAAATGATTTCATACAACACAACATGAATCCTGACCACTTCCTTAATATAAAACCTTCCGAGATCATCCACCTTAGTTGTATCTCTGATTAAAAAGAAGCTGGATGATTTGTTCAAACAGTTGGTCACTAATGAAATATAATTCATTCTGTGGGGGGTGTGAGGTATGCTAATGATGAAGTCCATGATGACTGATGTTATTAATATTTTGATGACTTATTATATTCCCTCTTTACTGATTTTATATTAAATGTGCATAATTTGTGTGAAATATTAATGTTTTAATATTAAGTATAATTTTTGAGCATTTTTAGAAGTAGTTCAATTGACTCAGTTTAATGTTTTAATAATAACTATCACTATACTGATCCAAATTGTATGGTTCTTCTATTGTAGGATTCTACATTCAATATAAAACATTTTATTATAAGGTACCATGAGCCAATTATGCCATTTCAAGGGGCTTATGGACCGCACAATAAAGTCCAAGGAAACTGTAATGAAACTGGACCATATTTGAAGGTCGAATTACTGGGCTCAATCTAGAAGTCCAAATACCTTAATTATCCTACCCTATTCTGAGGACATTCCAAGGAGTCCATGATAAAAATTTCAGAACCCAATCGAAAATATAAGGGGCCCAAATGATTCATTGAAGTCCAGCCCACCATTCTAGCCGGGAATTACAAACAGAACACTAATTTTCCAATTTCTCCTACTGTATACATCCAATCGAGCTGATATTTTGCAGTGTGAAAGAGGCGATTTGGTTGCCCATCTTTTTTGAAGAAATTATTTTATTTTAGGGAATATTACTATTCAAAAACCCATTCACATTATGGACTTTGAAAACGTCTGAATTGAAATGGATAGTTTACCTTTGATTAATAAAACCGCCATAACATTGGCTACACTTGTCCAAAGGCCTCCAATTGTTTACAGTAGTCGGAAAACTATATTATATAAAACTTTGAAGAAGATGATATTCGGAAATCTTGCTTTCTGAATAGCCTAATTGGCGATGAAATTCGAGGGACATATTGGGAATGCAAACAGTCCACTCATTTGGATATAAATACTCTCCCCTTCTCTCCTTGAGAGGGGTTGGCACTTCAGCACTTAAGGGGGAGGTTTGGCATTAATAGAGACTTAACAAGGTTCTAGGAGGATACGATTTTATCTTGTTTCAACAAGAGGAACCTCTCCTCCACTTCTCTTTCACATTTGTTTATGTTTGCGTTCAATTGTAATTGTGTAACTTTGTTTTCATTTCAATCAAATTTTTTGTGATTGTTTCTTCTTCAAAACCTATTTTTATTCTCCAAATTTTGTATTATAATATTAATGGTCTTAAAATAGTTTGAATCATTTTAAATTAAAGTCCCTTATTTTGCTTCCTCATTCAATCAAAATTCCATTTTTGATTCTCAAAATATTTCCTGTGTGTGTTCGACACACTACTCTTATCTTGTCCCTTTATTTTTCTTCTCTTTGTAATTCATCACCATAAAAATATATTATCATATTAATAAACATCATAATGGATGAGTAAATATTTCATTGTGGTGAGTTTTAATTTAGGTATTTTAAGTGATTGAGAGCTTTTGCTCGATGAGTGTTCGTTGAATTAACATTGTGTATGTTGGACTTAGCATGTCATGGATTAATGACTTGTTTTGTATAACGTATGGTTTCCATGGATTATTGGAACCATAAATACACTACCATAAACAAGATAAGATCATGATTAGAACCCTATGTTATGTTGAGGGTTGGATTAAAGCCTTAACACTTGGGAATTCAAATCAAAGTCAACTTGTGACATGGGTATTAATTTAAATGCAGTATAAAGCAAAGCTCAAGGATATCACAAGCTCAAATAACCTAATGATGAACTCACCCCAATATTTATCAACTTGTTAAATTAATCATCATCTATTATCCATTTCAATTAAGCTCTCCAATCAAACCCCCCAATCAGAATACAATTAACTAAAATCAAATGACTATTACAAAGTATCATCACTGAGGATTCAACACGAGTGCTACTATACACATTAGCAGAGCACCGGAACCTTGACTGGTGAATAGGTGAAAATCCTCCACACATTTCAAATGGCTTCATTTCTAGAGATGGTTCTTTAAGTAGTCATTAGTTTCTGGTTATTTTCAAAAAAACCAAAAGAATTTATTAAAAGAATTGAAAAAAACACAAAGAAAAACTCGTCTTCCTCTTAAATATCATAAACTGAAAAAATAAAAAGAAAAACCTATCTTCCTCTTTCTTCCAAAATATCTCTAAATGCCCCGTAGCCTTCCAAAAAATCCCTCAGATTTGTTTGACCCTGAAATTGAGTGAAAACTTCTCCAACATTGGAGGAACATAAGAGATAATCAAATAATTCAAGAACCAGTCCTTGTCCAACCAATTGAATTAGATATGGCCAATCCTAGGGAACAAACACTTAAATAACTTGTTGCCCCTGATATAAATTACCAACCTCTTGGTATTCAATATCCAAACATAGAAGCTAACTTCAAACTCAAATCGGGTTTGATTCATCTTCTCCCTCATTTTCACGGGCTAGCCGGTGAGGATCCACATCTTCAACTTGAAGAGTTCCAAGTAGTGTGCTCTACTATGAAGCCTCTAGGGGTTTCTGAAGAACAAATCAAAGTCCGAGTATTCCCTTTTTCCCTAGCTGACACTTCTAAGTCATGGATCTACTACCAACCTCCTAGATCCATAACTACATGGAATGACATGAAGCAACTATTGTTAGAGAAATTCTTTCCTGCTTCTCGTACTGCTTCTATCCGAAAGGAAATAAGTTGTATCCGTCAATTCCCAAGTGAATCACTCCATGAGTACATAGAGAGGTTCAAAAAGCTTGTGCAACCTGCCTCCATCATCAAATCCCTGACCAACATTTGATCCAATACTTCTATGAGGGGTTATTGGAAATGGAGAGACCCCTCATTGATGCCTCAAGTGGCTGTGCTCTTGTTGATAAAACTCCTGCAGCTGCAAGACATCTCATAAGTAACATGGCTGCAAACACAAAACAATTCCATACTCGAGCACATGCTCAAGTCAAACAACCCAAGATAATCAATCAATTGAGATAATGAAAATGACCGAGTGGATGAGTGAACATATAGGTCTTGTGTGACAATTAGCTGGGGCTACCAAATCCCCAACCACATCTTCTACGCAATCAATGTTTCATGCACCTATCAAAAACTGTGGAATCTGCAACTCTCCATCTCATCCAACTGACACATGTCCACAACTTCAAGAGGATCAATCCAATTCATCTAGACCAATGGAGCTCAATGAAAAATATTCTCAATGGAACACCAACCCTCAACTATCATGTCATTTTGTTAGAAAATGCAACCAACCTCACTCTGAGCCCTTCTCTTCTTCCTATAACCATGGCCTTAGGTATGGTAATCCCATATCTCATCCACCTCAATTCCCTCCTCAAAATCCAAACCAATTCCAATATGGTCAAGGTGGTGGTAACTTCCATCAACCTTATCCTTTTGTTCCTCAACCTCAAAGGAACAAACCTCCTCCTAGATTTCATTATCCTAGTGAGCCTTCCCAATTCCAAAACCAATACAATCGATTTCCCAAGAACCAAAATCAAGGAAATACCAACCAGGGACAAGCCTCTTCTTCCAAGCCACCATGGGAAAGTGCAGTGGAAGATCTTGCCTCCTTCACCCATTCTAGCCTTAAAAACACTGAAACTCAAATAGTCAACTTGCATCCCACCTGAGCCAGCAACAACAATCAAATTCTTCCCAACTCCTAGCTCAACCATTACCCAACCCCAAGGGTAATGTAAGTGAAATTGCACTTAGATCAGGAAAGCAACTTGCTATTACTCAAGATAAATCCTCAAACCCTCCTTCAAATGATGAACTAGAAAACGAAAATAAAAAGAAACTTGACAAGAAACCTGAATCCATTCCCTCACCTCCTTCCATTCCACATAGGAATCCAATTCCTTTTGCTCAAGATGTTTCTAAACCAAGGAAGTCCTTTGAACCTGATCCTGAAATGCTCAACATGTTTAGACCTGTTGAAGTCAAAATTCCCCACTTAGATGCCATAAAACAAATTCCTAAGTATGCCAAGTTTCTTATGGAGTTGTGTACCCATAAGAGGCAACATAGGACCTTTTAAAATGTTTCCACCCAGCAGTCCATACCCATTAAGTGCAAAGATCGAGGTACCTTTACGATCCCATGCCAAATTTGATGTTCGAACTTTGATGATGCACTCATAGACCTAGGAGCCTCAATTAATGTCATGCTGAAGTCCATATTCTCCAACCGTGGTCTAGGTCCTTTACACCCAATGGGTGTTGTCATCCAGTTAGTTAATCGAAGCATAGCCAATCCTGAGGGAATAATTAAGGATGTCCTTGTCCAAGTCAATGATCATTTCTTCCCTACTGATTTCTATGTCCTTGACATGGAAGGTGAGACGAACTCTTCTCGATCTCCCCTAATTCTAGGAAGACCATTCCACATGATTGCGAGAACCAAGATTGTTGTCCATTCAGGAATCCTATCCATGGAATTCGGTGACCAACTGGTAAATTTCAACATTTTCCAATCCATGCGATACCCATCGTAGGATCACTCTGAATTCTCAATCCATGCTTCTGAGGACACTTCTAAGAGTCAGTTGAACCCCATTCCATCATGTTCATCTTGTTCTGAAGAGATAGGATCTTGTGAAACCTGCACTTGGATTAACCAAGTCATAAATGGTGAAGTTGATGTAGACCTCTCGTTCATAGACTCCATCAATTTATAGGATCTTGAAAACTCTCTTGAATCCCATCTCATCTATGATCTCTACTACTCCACCTTGGACAGTATTAAGTAAAATGAACCTGAAGCAACTGAAGTCCCTTCTTCCATTCCTGAGTTGTCGAGCCCAAAAGGGAAATATGAGACTAATCTGAAACCTCTTCCTGCACACCTGAAATATGCAGTCCTCTTCCATGATCACTCATATACTATCATTATCTCTGCCACACTTACTGAAAATGAGGAGTCCAAACTTGTTTAGGTGTTAGAGGAAAACAAAAAGGCCTTGGGTTGGACCCTAGATGACCTACCAGGAATCAACCCTGCCCTTTTCATGAATTACATCGATCATGAAGAGTCATTCAAACCAATTAGACAACCACAAAGAAGACTCAATCCTCTAATCCTTGAGGTAGTTAGGGAAGAGATCACCAAGCTTCTTCATGCTGGTATTATCTACCCAATTTCTGATAGTGAATGGGTTAGTCCAATTCAGGTTGTACCAAAGAAGGGAGCGATAACTGTTGTCACAAATGAACATGGGGAGGTAGTCACAACTTGAGTGAAGAACAAATGGCGTGTATGCATCGATTATCGAAAATTTAATGCTGAAACATGAAAATATCACTTCCCTCTTCCATTCCTTGATCAAATGCAAGAAAGATTAGCCAGAAAGTCACACAATTGTTTTCTTGATGGATACACCAGCTATTTTCAAATCCCAATCACAACTCAATATCATGAAAAGACTACTTTCACATGCCCCTTTGGAACATATGCATATAGAAGAATGCCTTTTGGACTTTGCAATGCTCCTGCAACATTCCAGAGATGTATTATGATTATCTTTTCTGAATTCATTGAACAATACTTGGAAGTCTTCATGGATGACTTCACCATTTATGGTGGGTCATTTGAATCTTGTTTGAATTCACTCTCTCTAGTCCTTCAGAAGTGTGTCAAGTGTAACCTTGTGTTAAATTTTGAAAAATTTCACTTCATGGTTGCAAATGGGATTGTTCTAGGGCATATAGTTTCAAAAGATGGTATTGAAGTGTATCCTGCCAAAAATTGATGTGATCCAATCACTTCATCCACCCACTTCTATTCGAGACATCCGTTCATTTCTTGGTCATGCTGGTTTCTATCGGAGATTCATCCATAACATCAGTAAAATTTCCCTCCGACTCACCTATTTGCTCCAAAATGATGTCACTTTCCATTTCGATGAGGTTTTCAAGAGAGCATTCATTGAACTCAAAACTGATCTTACATCTGCCCCAAGAATCCAACCCCTAGATTGGTCATTACCCTCTAAGATGATGTGTGATGCTTCTGATAGAGCTGTTGGGGATGTTCTTGGTCAAAGAAGAGAAAGAATTTCTCATGTCATCTATAATGCCACAAAAACATTGGATGAAACTCAATCTCACTACACTTTCACTGAAGAGTAACTTCTAGCAGTGCTTTTTGCCTTAGATAAATTCTGGTCTTATCTCATAGGTGACAAAATCATCATCTTCACAGACCATTCTGCTATAAAGTTCCTACTCAATAAAAGTGATTCCAAACCGAGGCTAATAAGATGGATCCTAATGCTCCAAGAATTTCACCATGAAATAAAAGATAGACCAGGAAAAGAAAACCATGTGTCGGATCACTGGAGTAGAATTTCAAATTCTTCTCATTCAAAATTCATCGATCCTGAATTCCCCACTGGGAACCTTTCATCTCTCACTCCAAAAATACCATGGTATGCCCCAATTGTAAATTATTTGGTTTCTGGTGTTTTTCCTGAAAAGTTTTCAAAAGAACAAAAAATGAAGTTGAAAAGTGATTCAAAATACTCTTTTTGGGAAGAAAATAAAATTTGGAAAACTGGGGAAAACATGGTGATTAGGAGACGTGTTGATGAAAATGAGAATTATTCCATCTTAGAATTGTGTCACTCACTTCCTGGAGGTGGAAACTTTGGATGACAAAGGACCTCCCGAAAGGTCCTAGACTCTGGATGCTTCTGGCCTTTGCTCTTCAAGGACTCACATGAGTTCTGTCAATCAGGTCCCACTTTCCAAAAGTTTGGCACAAACTCAAAAATAAATGAAATGCCCCAAAAGACCTTAATATTTTGTGAAATCTTCGATGTTTGGGGCATCGATTTCATAGGACCATTTCCTCCTTCCAATGGATTCACATACATCCTTCTGGCAGTTGATTATGTTTCAAGGTGGGTTGAGGCCAAACCCACTAGAAAGGATGATTCACATACTATTAGTGAGTTCTTAAAGACACACATCATCCATAGATTTGGCACACCACGAGCCTTGATAAGTGACTTAGGAACCCATTTTTTGTAATAAAACCATGGAATCTATTTTGAAAAAGAATAAGGTTGTTCATAAAACTTCAACTGCATATCACCCCCAAACAAATGGTATGGCTGAACTTTCTAATAGATAAGTGGAAAGAGTGCTTGAGAGAATTGTAAAACCCTCCAGAAAAGACTTTCCTGAAATACTTGGTGAAGCCCTTTGGGATTATCAAACTGCCTATAAAACACCCATTGGGATGTCTCCTTTTAGGCTAGTTTTTGGTAAATCTTGTCACTTACCAGTTGAAATCCAACAAAAGTCTTTTTGGGCTGTGAAAACCTGTAATTTTGATTGTGAAAAATCTGGTGAAGAAAGATTGTTGCAATTGGCTAAACTGGAGGAGCTTCGACTTGAATGCTATGAGAATTCCAATCTGTACAAAGAGAAGGCTAAGGTACTCTATTATAGACACATCTTGAGAAAGATATTTCATGAAGGTGAAAAGGTAATGCTCTTTAATTCACGATTTTTTCTTTATCTAGGTAAGCTTAATTCTCTTTGGGTAGGTCCTTTTGTTTTTACTATCTTTTACCCATTTGGTGCAGTGCAAGTCCAAGACCCCTCTTCCAAAAGGACATTAATGGTTAATGGACATCAGTTAATGCATAACCATGAGAGGACATGCAATCCTGGAACAACATAAACTTCTATTGGATCCCCAACTTCGCTAGCCAACCCACCACTGGATGGAGATGGCAACCCACCAAATCCAAACCAGGGGGCACCTCTTTCCCTTTAACTCTATCTCTATCTCTTCCTCTCTCTACCTCTTTCTACTTCGTCCTATCTCTTTCATTTTTACCACTTTTTTTATCAAAATCTTTCTTATAACTTTTTCTTTTGTGTGGGTGTATCTTTATAGAAACACAAAAACAAATAAAAACCTAAAAAACAAAAAAAAAACAAAAAAAAAACGATCACTTAAAACAAAAAAAACTCAAGAGTCATGATTACTAACCTTCCAATTTTCAAATTTTGTCCAACCATTTTGGGGAGTTAACAGACATGTTTTCATCTCGAAAATTTTGTATTTTCATCATGACTTTGGATAAAAAAAATTGTCTCAAAATTAACAAATTTTGAATGCTCACTTTTTGATTTGGAAAATGATTTTCCCGAACCATGAGGAACAACATTTTCTTTCTATACAAGGACACCTATGGACATCTTTTCAAAATGTGTGTTTTCACCCCCATTTGTGAGTCTTGATTTTGTTGACCTTCATGCTGAATTTCCTACCTTAGTGTGTATTAATATGTTAGAGACATTTTCTGAACCACATGAAAATCAAAATAGCCAAATAGCCTCCCATTTCCCTTACATTAATCCTATTTTTTAAAGACCCTTTGATCTGATGAAAACCTTTTCTTTGATAGCCACATTACAAGCCCAATACCTTATCCCACCCAATATCAACATGGATTTTCATTGCATAGGTTTTTGAAATTTAAGTGTGGGGGGGGGATGGATTTCATTTTTGGGTATCATTTCCATACTTTCCGGTGTGTTATCATATGCTTGAGGGAAAGCATCCATTTTAGTGTGGGGGGGGGGAGGTTTTAATTCAGTGGGATTTGGGAATGTATTGTACAAATGATATTGAAAAGTGCTCAAAAAAATTGAAAAAAAATAAAAAAACAAAAAAAAAGATGAAAAAATGGGTTCTGTCTTGGGTAGGTCAAAAATCACTCTTCCTAAACCTTTTATCTTGTTATAACTATTAAAATTAGTGTTGTGAGGAGATCAATCATGGGTTGGGTTATGAGTGTGAGATCTTTTCCAAGTTCAACTTTTGAAAAAATAAAAAATAAAAAAAAGGAACACTTGCATTATATTCTTTTTGGGAGAAGTTTTGTGTTTTGTAAATATTTCATCTTCTAATTACCTTCATATTTTATTCCTCTATTGTTTATTTCTTCACATAATCATTCCCTTGTAAATATGTGTTTTCATTTCCTTCCATGTTTTATTTGAATAAAATGTGCATTGCTTTTTCTAAGTTGGTATTTTTACCCTCTTCTTCTCTCTCTTGGACATTATATTCTTAACGTCCCATAGCCATAGAAAACCCCCTTAAAAATACATATTTATTATTGTGCACTTTGGATAGGGATTGTAAGCTGATAGATCTTTTCAAACTCTATGATTTTCACTTTTGGTTTATGAAAGAGTGAACCTCCACAAATAAATTTTATCATCTAGAGAGGTGTGAGTTTTGAGTGTCCACATTTTCCATTTCTAAATTTAAGCATGAAAAAATGAATTAGTTTTGGAACATTGTTTCTGTAACAACATTTGGTGGAATTCAAAATGGATGAGGGAAATAGTCTAAACCTCCCCTGATTGGAGAAAACAAAATTTTATAATCTGTTGGTGAGTAAAAATTATTTTGTCATGTATTTATATTTGTTGCACATGAGGACATTCACAAAACTAAGTGTGGGGGAGTTGTTGTTATTAATATTTTCATGAATTATTATATTCCCTCTTTACTTATTTTATATGAAATGTGCATAATTTGTGTGAAATAATAATGTTTTAATATTAAGTATAATTTTCTAGCATTTTTAGAAGTAGTCCAATTGAGTCAGTTTAATGTTTTAATAATAACTATCACTATACTAATCCAAATTGTATGGTTATTGTTTTTAATATTGTAATTTTAATATAAAACATTTCATTAGAAGGTACCATGAGCCAATTCTACCATTTGATGTGTCATATGAACCCCACAAGAAGGTCCAAGGAAACTGTGAAGAAACTAGACCATTTATGAAGGTCGAATTTCTGGGCTCAATCAAGAAGTCCAAATACCTTAAGTCACCTCCCAGGTTTGGAGGAAATTTAGAGGAGTACATGATAAAAATTTCAGAACCCAATAACAAATAAAATGAGCCCAAATGATGCATTGAATTCCAGCCCACCATACTGGCCGGGAATTACAAACAACACACTAATTTTCCAATTTCTCCTGATGTAGACATCCATTCGAGCTGAGCTTTTTCAGTGTGAAAGAGGAGATTCTGGTGGCCAACGTTGTTTAATAAATTATATTTATTTGAGGGCATCTTCCTATTCAAAAACCCATTCACATTATGGACTTTGAAAAAGTCTGTATTGAAATGGACAGTTTACCTTTGTTTAATAATACCGCCATAACTTTGTCTCCACTTGTCCAAAGGGCTCCAAATATTTTCAGTAGTTGGACAAATATATTATATAAAACATTGAAGAAGAAGATATTTGGAGACTCATCTTTATGAATATCCTAATTGGTGATACAAGTGGAGGAACATATTGGGAATGCAAACAATCTACTCCTTGGGCTATAAATACTCTCCCCTTATCTCCTTGAGAGGGGTTGGCACTTCAGCACTTAAGGAGGAGGTTTGGCATTACTAGAGCCTTTAAAATTTACTGGGATGATATGGTTTGATCTTGTTTCAACAAGAGAGACCTCTCCTCCACTTCTCTTTCACGTTTGTTTATGTTTGCGTTCAATTGTAATTGTGTAACTTTGTTTTCATTTAAATCAAATTTTAGTGCTTATTTCTTCTTCAATACCTCGTATTCTTCTCCACCTTATGTAGTATAATATTCATGGTCTTAAAATAGTTTGAATCATTTTAAATTATAGTCCCTTATTTTTCTTTCCCATTCAATCTAAATTCTATTTTTGATTCTCAAAATATTTCCTGTGTGTGTTCGACACACTACTCTTATCTTGTCCCTTTCTTTTTCTTCTATTTGTAATTCATCACCACAAACATATATTACTAGATTAATAAACATCATAATGGATGAGTAAATATCTCATTGTGGTGAGTTTTAATTTAGGTTTGTTAAGTGATTGAGAGCTTTCGATCGATGAGTATTCGTTGAATTAACATGGTGTATATTGGAGTTAGCATGTCATGGATTAATGAGTTGTTTTTTTAACGTGTGGTTTCCATGGATTATTGGAACCATAAATACACTACCATAAACAAGATCTGATCATGATTAGAACCCTATGTTATGTTGTGTCTTTGATTAAAGTCTTAACACTTGGGAATTCAAATCAAAGTCAACTTGTGACATGGGTGTTAATTTAAATGCAATATAAAGCAAAGCTCAAGGATATCACCAGCTTAAATAACCTAATGATGAACTCACCCAAATATTTATCAACTTGTTAAATTAAACATCATCAATTAGTCATTTCAATTAAGCTCTGTAATCAAACCCCCCAATCAGAATACAATACACTAAAAAACGACTATTACAAAGTATCATCGCCGAGGATTCGACCAGAGTGCTGCTATACACATTAGTAGAGCACCGAAACCTTGACTAGGCGATAGGCAACAATCGGCTGTGCGTTTCAAATGGCTTCATTGCCAGGGATGGTGCTTTAAGTAGTCATTAGTTTCTGGTTATTGTCAAAACAACAAAAAAACAAAATTTTAAAAAAATTTGAAAAAAAGACAAAGAAAAACCCTTCTTCCTCTTAAAAATCATAAACTGAAAAAATACAAAGAAAAACCCATCTTCCTCTTTCTTCCAAAATCTCTCTGAATGCCTCGTAGCCTTCCAAACAATCTCTTGGATTTGTTTGACACTGAAATTGAGCAAACACTTCACCAACTTAGGAGGAACATAAGAGATAATCAAATAATTCAAGAACCAGTCCTTGTCCAACCAATTGAATTAGATATGGACAATCCTAGGGAACAAACACATAAAGAACTTGATGCCCCTGATATTAATTATCAACCTCGTGGTATTCAATATACAAACATAGAAGCTGACTTCGAAATCAAATCGGGTTTGATTCATCTTCTCCCTCATTTTCAATGGCTAGCTAGTGAGGATCCACATCTTCACCTTAAAGAGTTCCAAGTAGTGTTCTCTACCATGAAGCCTCAAGGGGTTTCTGAAGAACAAATCAAACTCTGAGAAATCCCTTTTTCCCTAGCTGACACTACTAAGTCAAGAATCTACTACTTACCTCCTGGTTCCATAACTACATGGAATGGCATGGGGCGACTATTCTTAGAGAAATTTTTTTCCTGCTTCTCGTACTGCTTCTATCCGAAAGGAAATAAGTGGTATCCGTCAATTCCCAAGTGAATCACTCCATGAGTACTGGGAGAGGTTCAAAAATCTTGTTGCAACCTGCCCACATCATCAAATCCCTGACTAACTCTTGATCCAATACTTCTATGAGGGGTTATTGGCAATGGAGAGTACCCTCATTGATGCCGCAAGTGGCGGTGCTCTTGTTGATAAAACTCCTGCAGCTATAAGAGATATCATAAGTAACATGGCTGCAAACACACAACAATTACATACTCGAGCACATGCTCAAGTCAAACAAGCCCAAGATAATCAATCAATTGAGCCGAACAAAATGACCGAGTTGATGAGTGAACTTACAGGTCTTTTGCGACAACTAGCTGTGGATACCAAATCCCCTACCTCATCTTCTCCGCAATCAATGTTTCCTGGACCGGTCAAAAACTGTGGAATCTGAAACTCTCCATCTCATCCAACTGACACATGTCCACAACTTCAAGAGGATCAATACGAATCATCTGGACCAATGGTGCTCAATGCAGCATATGCTCAACGGAACACCAACCCTCAACTATCAGGTCAGTTTGTTAAAAACTTCAACCAACCTCACTTTGAGCCCTTCTCTTCTTCCTATAACCAAGGCCTTAGGTATGGTAATACCATATCTCATCCCCCTCAATTCCCTCCTCGAAACCCAAACCAATTCCAATATGGTCAAGGTGGTGGTAGCTTCCATCAGCCTTATCCTTTTGTTCCTCAACCTCAAAGGAACAATCCTCCTCCTGGATTCCAATATCCTAGTGATCCTTCCCAATTCCAACACCAATACATTAGATTTCACACGAAGCAAAATCAAGGCAATCCCAACCAGGGACAAGCCACTTCTTCCAAGAAACCATGGGAAAGTGTAGTGGAATATCTTTCCTCCTTCACCCGTTCTAGATTAAAAAACATTGAATCTCAAATTGGTCAACTTGCATCCCACCTGAGCCAGCAACAACAATCAAATTCATACCAACTCCCAGCTCAACCATTATCTAACCCCAAGTGTAATGTATGTTCAATTGCACTTAGATCTGGAAAGCAACTTTCTATACCTCAAGATAAATCCTCAAACCCTCCTTTTAATGTTGACCTAGAAAATGAAAATAAAAAAGAAACATGACAAGCAACCTGAATCCATTCCCTCACCTCCTTCCATTCCACTTAGTAATCCAATTCCTTTTACTAAAGCTGTTTCTATACCAAGGAAGTCCTTTGAACCTGATCCTGAAATGATCGACATGTTTAGACGTGTTGAAGTCAACATTCCCCTCTTATATGCCATAAAACAAATTCCTAAGTATGCCAAGTTTCTTAAGGAGTTGTTTACCCACAAGAGGAAACATAGGACCTTTGAAAATGTTTCCACCCAGCAGTCCATACCCATTAAGTGCAAAGATCTAGGTACCTTTATGGTCCCAGGCCAAATTGGATGTTCGAACTTTGATGATTCACTAATAGACCTAGGAGCCGCAATTAATTTCATGCCCAAATCCATATTCTACAACCTTGGTCTAGTTCCTTTACACCCAACGGGTGTTGTCATCCAGTTAGCCAATCGAAGCATAGCCAATCCTGAGGGAATAATTTAGGATGCCCTGGTCCGAGTCAATGATCTTATCTTCCCTGCTAATTTCTATGTCCTTGACATGGAAGGTGAGACGAACTCTTCTTGATCTCCCCTAATTCTAGGAAGACCATTCCTCATGACTGCGAGAACCAAGATTGATGTCCATTCAGGCATCCTATCCATGTAATTCGGTGACCAACTGGTCAAGTTCAACATTTTACAAGCCATGCGATACCCATCGGAGTATCACTCTGCATTCTCAATCCATTCTTCTGAGGACACTTCTAAGAGTCCATTGAACCCCATTCCATCATGTTCATCCTGTTCTGAAGAGATAGGATCTTGTGAAATCTGAACTAGGATTAACCAAGTCATAAATGGTGAAGATGATGTGGACCTCTCATTTATTGCCTCCATCAATTTAGAGGATCTTGAAAATTCTCTTTAATCCCATCTCAACTCTGATATCTACTACTCCACCTTGGACAGTATTAAGGAAAATGAACCTGAAGCAACTGAAGTCCCTTCTTCCATTCCTAAGTTGTCGAGGCGAAAAGTGAAAGATGAGACTAATCTGAAACCTCTTCCTACACACCTGAAAAATGCATTCCTCTTCCATGATCACTCATATCCTGTCATTATCTCTGCCACACTTACTGAAACCGAGGAGTCCAAACTTGTTCAGGTGTTAGAGGAAAACAAAAAGGCCATTGGTTGGACCCTATATGACATACCAGGAATCAACCTTGCCCTTTTCATGAATTACATCCATCTTGAAGAGTCATCCAAACCAATTAGACAACCACAAAGAAGACTCAATCCACTCATCCTTGAGGTAGTTAGGGAAGAGATCACTAAGATTCTTCAAGCTGGTATTATCTTCCAAATTTCTGATAGTCAATGGGTTAGTCCAATTTAGGTTGTACCAAAGAAGGGTGGGATAACTGTTGTCACAAATGAACAAGGGGAGGTAGTCACAACTCGAGTGAAGAACAAATTGTGTGTATCCATCGACTATCGAAAATTGAATGTTGAAACACGAAAAGATCACTACCCTCTTCCATTCATTGATCAAATGCTGGAAAGATTAGCCAGAACGTCACACTATTGTTTTCTTGATGGATACACCGTCTATTTTCAAATCCTAATCGCACCTCACGATCAAGAAAAGACTACTTTCACATGCCCCTTTGGAACATATACATATAGAAGAATGCCTTTTGGACTTTGCAATGCTCCTACAACATTCCAGAGATGTATAATGAGTATCTTTTCTGAATTCATTGAACACTGCATGGAAGTCTTCATGGATGACTTCACCATTTATGGTGAGTCATTTGAATCGTGTTTGAATTCACTCTCTCTAGTCCTTCAAAAGTGTGTCAAGTTTAACCTTGTGTTAAATTTTGAAAAATGTCACTTCATGGTTGCAAATGGGATTGTTCTAGGGCACATTGTTTCAAAAGATGGTATTGAAGTCGATCCTGCCAAAATTAATGTGAACCAATCACTTCCTCCACCCACTTCTGTTCATGACATCCGTTCATTTCCTGCTCATGCTAGTTTCTATCAGAGATTCATCCAAAACTGCAGTAAATTTTCCCTCCCACTCACCCATTTTCTCCAAAATGATGTCACTTTCCATTTCGATGAGGTTTGCAAGAGAGCCTTCATTGAACTCAAAACAGTTCTTACATCTACCCCAATAATCCAACCCCCAGATTGGTCATTACCCTTTGAGTTGATGTGTGCTGCTTCTGATAGAGTTGTTGGGGCTGTTCTTGGTCCAAGAATACGATGAATTCCTCATCTCATCTATTATGCCTCAAAAACATTGGATAAAACTCAATCTCACTACACATTCACTGAAAAGGAACATCTAGCAGTGGTTTTTGCCTTAGATAAATTCCGGTCCTATCTCTTAGGTGAAAAAATCATCATCTTCACAGACCATTCTTCTATAAAGCTCCTACTCAAGAAAAGTGATTCCAAACCAAGGCTAATAAGATGGGTCCTAATGCTCCAAGAATTGACCTTGAAATAAAAGATAGACCAGGAAATGAAAACCATGTGGCTGATCACTTGAGTAGAATTTCTAATTCTTCTCATTCAAAAATCATCGATCTAGAATTCCCCAATGAGGACCTTTCATCTCTCACTCCAAAAATACCATGGTATGCCCCAATTGTAAATTATTTGGTTTCTGGTGTTTTTCCTGAAAGGTTTTCAAAAGAAGAAAAAATGAAGTTGAAAGGTGATTCAAAATACTCTTTTTGGGAAGAAAATAAACTTTGGAAAACTGGGGAAAACATGGTAATTAGGAGATGTGTTGTAGAAAATGAGCATTCTTCCATCTTAGAATTCTGTCACTCACTTCCCAGAGGTGGCCACTATGGACGACAAAGGACCTCCCAAAAGGTCCTAGTCTCTGGGTTCATCTGGCCTTCACTCTTCAAGGACTCATATGAGTTCTGTCAATTAGGTCCCACTTGCCAAAAGTTCGGCACAATCTCTAAAAGAAACGATATTCCCCAAAAGTCCTTAAATTTTTTTGAAATCATCGATGTTTGGGGCATCGATTTCATGGGACCATTTCCTCCTTCCAAATGATTCTCTTACATCCTTCTGGTAGTTGATTAAGTTTCAAGGTGGGTTGAGGCCAAATCCCACTAGAAAGGATGATTCACATACTGTTAGTGAGTTCCTAAATACACACATCTTCCATAGATTTGTCACACCTCGTGCATTGATAATTGACTTAGGAACCCATTTTTTGTAATAAAACCAAGGAATCTCTTTTGAAAAAGAATGGGGTTGTCAATAAAACATCAACTGCATATCACCCCAAAACAAATGGTATGGCTGAACTTTCTAATAGAGAAGTGAAAAGAGTGCTTGAGAGAATTGTAAAACCCACCAGAAAAGACTTGCCTAAAAGTCTTGGTGAAGCCCTTTGGGATTATCAAACTGCCTATAAAACACCAATTGGGATGTCTCCTTTTAGGCTAGTTTTTGGTAAATCTTGTCACTTACCAGTTGAAATCCAAATTAAGTCTTTTTGGGCTGTGAAAACCTGTAATTTTGATTTTGAAAAATCTAGTGAAGAAAGATTGTTGCAATTGGCTGAACTGGAGGAGCTTCGACTTGAATGCTATGAGAATTCCAATCTGTACAAAGAGAAGGCTAAGGTACTCCATGACAGACACATCCTGAGAAAGGTATTTCATGAAGGTGAATAGGTAATGCTCTTCAATTCTCAATTTTTTCTTCATCAAGGTAAGATTAATTCTCGTTGGTAAGTTCCTTTTATTATTACTAATGTTTACCCATTTGGTGTAGTTTAAGTCCAAGACCCCTCTTCCAAAAGGACATTCAGGGTTAATGGACATCGGTTAAAGCATAACCATGAGATTACATGCAATCCAGGAACAACATCAACTTCCACTAGATCCCCAACTTCTCTATCTGACCCACCACTGGATGGAGTTTGCAACCCACCAAATCCTAACCAGGGGCACCTCTTTCCCTTTAACACTCTCTCTATCTCTTCCTCTCTATACCTCTTTCTACTTCTTCCTCTCTCTTTAATTTTTTACCACTTTCTTTATCAAAACCTTTCTTTTATCTTTTTATTTTGTGTGGGCGTATCTTTATAAAAACACAAAATCAAATAAAAACATAAAAAAAACAAAAAAATGATCAGTTAAAACAAATAAAAAAACTCAAGAGTCTTTATTACTCACCTTATAATTTTCAAATTTTTTCCAACCATTTTGGGGAGTTAACAGACATGTTTTCATCTCAAAAATTTTGTATTTTCATCATGACTTTGGATAAAGAATTTTGTGTCAGAATTAACAAATTTTGAATGCTCACTTTTTTATTTGGAAAACGATTTTCCCGAACCATGAGGAACAACATTTTCTTTCATGCCAAGGCCACCTATGGCCATCTTTTCAAAATGTGTGTTTTCACCCCCATTTGTGAGTCTTGATTTTGTGGACCTTCGAGCTGAATTTCCTACCTTAGTGTGTATTAATATGATAGAGTCATTTTTATAGAACCACATGAGAATAAAAATAGCCAAATATCCTCCCATTTCCCTTACATTAATCCTTCTTTTGAAAGCCCCTTTGATCCAATGAAAACCTTTTATTTGATAGCCACATTACAATCCCAATATCTTATCCCACCCAATATCATCATGGATTTTCATTGAATAAGTTTTTGAAATTTAAGTGTGGGGGGGGAATGGATTTAATTTTTGGGTATCATTTCCTTAATTTCCATTGTGTTATCACATGCTTGAGTTCAAGCATCAATTTTAGTGTGGGGGGGGGGAGGTTTTTATTCAGTTGGATTTGGGAATGTATTGTACAAATGATATAGAAAAGTGTTCAAAAAAAATGAAAAAAAAATAAAAAAAAATAAAAAAATGATGAAAAAATGGGTTGTGTCTTGGGTAGGTCAAAAATAACTCTTCCTCAACCTTTGATCTTGTTATAAATATTATAATTAGTGTCATGAGGAGATCAATAATGGGTTGGGTTATGAGTGTGAGATATTTTCCAAGTTCAACTTTATAAAAAAAAAGAAAAAAAAGAACACTTTCATTATATTCTTTTTGGGAGAAGTTTTGTGTTTTGTAAATATTTCATCTTCTCATTACCTTCATATTTTCTTCCTCTATTATGTATTTCTTCACATAATCATTCCCTTGTAAATATATGTTTTCATTTTCTTCCATGTTTTATTTCAAAAAAATGTGCATTTCATTTTCTATGTTGGTATTTTTACCCTTTTCTTCTATCTCTTGGACATTATATTCCTACAGTCCCATAGCCACAGGAAAACCCCTTAAAAATAAATCTTGATTATTGTGCACTTTGGATAGGGATTGTAAGCTGATATCTCTTTTCAAACTCAAAGATTTTCACTTTTGGTTGGTGAAAGAGTGAACCTCCACAAATAAATTTTATCATCTTGAGAGGTGTGAGTTTTGAGTGTCCACATTTTCCATTTCTAAATTTGAGCATGAAAAAATGAATTAGTTTTGGAACATTGTTTCTGTAATAACTTGAGGTGGAATTCAAAATGGATGAGGGAAATAGTCTAAACCTCCCCTGATTGGAGAAAACAAAATTTTAAAATCTGTTGGTGAGTAAAAATGATTTTGTCATGTTTTTATATTTCTTACACATGAGGACATGCACAAAACTAAGTGTGTGGGAGTTGATGTTATTAATATTTTCATGACTTATTATATTTCCTATTTACTGATTTTATATGAAATGTGCATAATATGTGTGAAATATTAATTTTTTAATATTAAGTATACTTTTTTAGCATTTTTAGAAGTAGTCCAATTGAGTTAGTTTAATATTTTAATAATAACTATCACTATCCTGATCCAAATTGTGTTTTTATTGTTTTGTAGTATTCTAATTTCAATATAAAACATTTCATTAGAAGGTACCATGAGCCAAGTATGCCATTTGAAGGGTCATATGGACCCCACAAGAAGGTCCAAGGAAACTGTGAAGAAATTGGACCATATAGGAAGGTCGAATTACTGGGCTCAATCCATAAGTCCAAATACCTTAATTCTCCTCCCATGTTCGGAGGAAATTTAAATTAGTCCATGATAAAAATTTCAGAACCCAATCAAAAATAAAAGGGTCCCAAATGATGTATTGAAGTCCAGCCCACCATTCTGGACGGGAATTACAAATAGCACACTAATTTTCCAATTTGTTATGATATAGACATCCATTTGAGATGAGAATTTGCAGTGTGAAAGAGGAGATTCTGGAAGCCAACGTTGTTGATGAAATAATTTTTATTTGAGGGAATATTCCTATTAAAAAACCCATTCACATTATGGACATTGAAAAAGTCTATATTGTAATGAACAGTTTACCTTTGTTTAATAAAACCACCATAACTTTGGCTCCACTTGTCCAAAGGCCTCCAAATTTTTACAGTAGTTGGAAAACTTTATTATCTAAAACATTAAAGAAGAAGATATTTGGATACTCGGCTTTATGGATAGCCGAATTGGCGATGCATGTGGAGGGACATATTGGGAATGCAAACAGTCCACTCCTTGGGCTATTAATACTCTCCCCTTCTCTCCTTAAGAGGGGTTGGCACTTCAGCACTTAATGAGGAGGTTTGGCAATACTAGAGCCTTGAAAAGTTTCTGGGAGTATATTCTTTGATCTTGTTTCAACAAGAGAGACCTATCCTCCACTTCTATTTCATGTTTGTTTATGTTTGAGTTCAATTGTAATTGTGTAACTTTGTTTTCATTTCAATCAAATTTTAGTTCTTGTTACTTCTTCAATACCTATTATTATTCTCCACCTTTTGTAGTATAATATTCATGGTCTTAAAATAGTTTGAATCATTTTTAATTATATTACCTTATTTTGCTTCCTCATTCAATCAAAATTCCATTTTTGATTCTCAAAATATTTCCAGTGTGTGTTCGACACACTACTCTTATCTTGTCCCTTTCTTTTTCTTCTCTTTGTTATTCATCACCATAAACATATATAACCAGATTAATAAACATCATAATGGATGAGTAAATATCTCATTGTGGTGAGTTTTAATTTAGGTAAGTTAAGCGATTGAGAGCTTTCACTCGATGAGTATTCGTTGAATTAACATTGTGTATGTTGGACTTAGCATGTCATGGATTAATGACATGTATTGTTTAATGTGTGGTTTTTCATGTATTATTGGAACCATAAATACAATACCATAAACAAGATATGATCCATATTAGAAGCCTTGGTTATGTTGAGGCTTGGATTAAAGTCTTAACACTTGGAAATTCAAATCCATGTCAACTTGTGACATGGGTGTTAATTTAAATGCAATATAAAGCAAAGCTCAATGATATCACAAGATAAAATAACCTAATGATGAACTCACCCCAATCCTTATCAATTTGTTAAATTAAACATCATCCATTAGACATCTCAATTAATCTCTGAAATCAAACCCCCCAATCCGAATACAATTAACTAAATAAAAAATACTATTACAAAGTATCATCGCCGAGGATTCGACCCGGGTGCTGCTATACACATTAGCAGAGCACCGGAACCTTGACCGGTCGATAGGAGGCAATCGGTCGCGCATTTCAGTGACCTCAACCCACTTCCTGTTAGTAATTGGGAATGACTGCAGCAAACTAAAGGGCCTTTGATGTTGGACTTTTAACTGCTGAAAATTATAATATCTCAATACAATTTAAGCTATGTCTTGTCTCATACCATCCCACCAAAACTACGGACGAACATCATAAAACATCTTTATAGCACCAGGATGGATAACACACTAAGACAGGTGGCTATCATACATCACCACATTCCTCAGAGATAACAAAATCCAAAAGGGACTTTGAAACATAGAACTCCCTCGAGATAAAGGGACCAATTAGATGATGCCTCCAAACATTTATGAAACTATACATACTGCAGACACAACACATCACCAGACATCCCCTACCAGACCATCTCGAGAAGAGATGGAGCGAACTCCCCACTATCCATGAATGCACCTCCACTATGCACTGTGGTTCCCAAGTTAATCTGCGAATATATTACCATCAAAGTGCACTTCTAACTTGACTACCTCAATTCTTACACTGGGTCTTTTTGGCTCTACGTGTCAACCACCACATTAACCTTTCCCAGGGTGTAGGCGATATCATCACAAACCCCTGTAGATACTCGATCTAGCCGCACTGCCTCAGATTAAAATGATTTTGTGAGAATATGTAGACTAAGATCTTATGATCCGATTAGACCACAATACTCTCCACAAAAACGTAGTGTAATTATTTCTTCACATCACATATCACTGCTGATAACTCCATGTAATGTGTTGGGTATTTTTTCTCTGGTGGTTAGAGTTAGGGAGAACCATGTGCCATAGAGTGATCATCTACCATAAACAGACACACGAGACCCAAACCTAAAGTGCTGAAATAAACCAAATACCCCTTTCCAAAGACTGGATAGATAATCATTGGTGCGGTAGTCAAACACCACTTCAGCTCTGTAATGGATGCCTGACCCTCTTGGCCACATTCAGACTTCACCCCTTTCCACGTGAGTACTGTTATAGGGGAAGAAATCTGTGAGAAATCCCAAAAAAATATATATAATACCCCAATAAGCTAAGGAAGATCCTAATCTCAAACACATTCTTCAGATACACCCACGACATAAACACATTGATCTTATCAAAGTCCCCTAAACCCCTTATTTTGAGATTAAATGGCTAGGAAATGTTAGTTATTTGATAAGTAAAGTACATTTTGAGAAATTTTAAAAAATAAAATGTTCCCACGAGGTTCTTTTCCTAATCTACAGATGATATTCATGCTCACCTTTAGATCTAGAGTAGAATAAGATGTCATCCAAAATTACCACCATGAAGGAGTTGATATACTGGTGGAACACCCTATACATGAGCTCTATAAAGTCCGAGAGAGTGTTTATTAGTCCGAACGGCATGACCAAATACTCGAAGTGGTCGTACATTCTTTAGAAAGATATATTTTCAATATCCGCCTCTTTTAGCCAGACTTGGTGGTATCCCAAAAGAACATTGATCTAGGAAAAACACTTTTCCCTATTCAACGGGTCAAAAAAATCATCAATCCATAGAAAAGGGTATTTATTCTTTATGGTTACCTTATTTAACATCTGATAGTCAATGCACAACCAGAGATATTTATCAGTCTTCTTTGTGAAAAAATAACAAGAGTGGCCCAAGGAGAGAGGGTTGGGAGAACGAATCCTTTGGATTCCAAATCATCCAATTATATCTTTAATTACATCAATTTCATGGGGGAGAAAAAATATGATAGAACTGATATCAGATGTATTCCTGAAACAAATTCAATTGGAAACTCCACATCCTGCTTCGAGGGTAACCCATAGAAATAATCTTGGAATAATTACATAAAATCATATACAACATGAGGTAAAACACCCCTAGGAGCACCACTATCATCCGCCAACATGAGTGATGTCAATTGGAAATAAATATTACCCAACATCGGGACTAGATGTCCAACTTGAACTAACCAAGGATCCCATTCTATGTGAAAAATCATAGCACATAAATTAGGTTTCTTAAAGCTCGCCCACTACATATAACCATCAATGTGTATTGGGAAATTCACCATCGAGTACATACTAAGGATTTCATCAAATTTTCCCTATCCAAGACCAAGAATTCATACATCATCTCAACTCATGTCATAGAAAGTGCACATAATGGGAACTTGAGGCCATTCCCACTCTCTTTACTCAAAGATGTCACCAAATCCATCGAAAATGATATGAGATCAGGTGGAAAAGTCAATAGGTTCAAACGACAAGACGATATATAAGAGAAAAAAATCACCATTATTATGTTGAGGCGTTGCAGTAGAAGATACAATTAAAATGGTTCCTTGAACAGTTGAGGACCATTCATCCTTTCCCACAAGTGCTTGGGTATAAATATTATCAATTGGGAATGATTTACATGAATATAAAAACATTAAACAACAAAAAATATAAAAACAATGATGTTTAGAAAGATAAACCAAGAAAACCATTACATGGTATGATATGTAAGTCTACACGATTATAAAAAACCAAAAGATAGATAATACAAAAATAGAACAAAAATTATTTTCCAAAATCCACTACCAGGAAGGGGGAGCATCTCCCTCAATCCATGATTGAAAAACCACCCAAGAGGGTCACTAGCATCCCAAACCACCATCTTTACAAGATTTATCCTTAGTAATATCAATCATAAAAAAGACTTCATACAACAAAATGGGTAAGTAGGGTGTGATCCAATTACCAGTTGAATTCCATCCAAAAATATTCCTTCCTCTTAACATTAAATGAAAATAGATTTCATGTTGAAATATTGAATAGATAGTGATGGAAATATATATGAAATAAGTTTTAATGAAAACAATTTTTAACGAGAAGAAATATTTAATTAAAACTCCTTTACCATTTTTATTACCCAAACCCACACCATATGATGATGGTGAGCTCAATATAGTCATGGAGCACCAAACATTAGAGATGTGATTTTGGGATTAGCTAGTAATGTATCCTAGAACCTATCATCTTAATGTACAATGGTATTGGAACCATAACCATCCACATTCCAATGCACGATCCACTAGAGAGAAGAAACATCCAAAACATACAATAGTCTTCCATAATCCTCAATATTTAGTCTCGGTTGTCATCGCCCACCCCTCTAATTGAAATTGAGCCGTAGCCGCTTTCGTATCACTAGAAAAGTAGTCCTATTATGTTCTCCTAGCTACTCGGGATTCTGATAGTGCTCAATCAATTTTCATAGGTCACAGGATACACACTATTCACACACACGTGATATGCAAGGTATTACACTTGCCCAAAGAAACCATTTGAACTCCAAACCCCCATTTTAAACTATAATGTGCACCCATACCCTTTCCAACCATGATTAGAATTAAAAAAAATTTAATAATACATTAACTCAATCCATAAAATATTTCAGAAGAACACAAAAAGGCCCCACTTCAAGAATACACCAATATCACATGAAAATTAAAAATTAAAATCAATTTCATATCAATTATATTAAAAAAACAAATTCTCACAACATTTATAATTTATAAAACATGATAATGAAAATTAGCAAACCTAATAAATTTATCAAGCAATGTCGAAATACAGAATCACCTAAAATTGATATGGAAAACCCCAAAATCTAGTACAAAACTCCCACCACATCTCCACCACACCACAAATAAAGAAATATCAAGACCTAAAAAACCTGATTGAACAAAAAATATCAATATTTCTGCCCTAAAAAAAGATCCCCCAGACTAGAAAAAAGAAAAACCAAAAAAGAAGAGAAAAAATAAAATAATAGAGGTTGATTGGGAGAAGAAATAGGGCTTACTTAAATATTTAAGGAAAAACCACCCAAAATCCTGCAAGAAATTGAAGATTGGGGAGAGGTGGAAGTAGGGTTATGTGTTCATAGGAAGAAAATCCTAAAGGAGGATAATAATATAATGATTTGGGGGTTACAACGGAGAGTAGAGAGAAATTTTAATATATTAGAAGATCCACATGCTTAGTCTGCACAGTTTAGGAAACCATGCGGGAACTGTGAAAACCATTATGTTTGGAAAGAGAACACCACATGGTTATATTGTCATAGATACACAACCATGTGGATATTTTCCAATAGGTTTTATCTCCTACCACTCTATTTCATGGGGTTAGTTCATGATTTCCACTAAGTGTGTGCCAAATATCCATAGGGTTATGCCCACCCAAAAACATGATTTATTCTAAAATATTAAAATTGTAATCCAAGGGAAAAATTTAGGCCAAAAATAATATATAAAAATACTAGAAAACAAGATCTCATATGAGACACACACATTTCATATGTGTCAGATTTCTAAGTTGATTATCAAGATATAATTCCCCAATATTAACTTCTTCATATGCACATAATTATGGAATATATATTAGTGGAATCTTCTATATAACAATATTCCCAATATCAATGTCATTTTTCCCATCACCAAATCTATTTATATTTCTAAAAATGTCTATAATATGATTTTAGAATCAATCATTATTTTTTTGTTGATCTAATTCATAGATTAAAATATTCTTTGAAAGAATTTTTTTCATTCAATATGCATCCATCATTATAAATAATTGAATGTTTTTGTAATTTTTTTAGTAAAGTAATAATCATCATGTTCCAATAAATTTGGTTAAAAATTATCCATTTAAATATTTTTTTGTGTTAGATTCTACATTCAATAGTTTCATATGAGTTTCTATTATCTATAATTCATTAGAATCAATGAAATATATTCCTTTAATTTATTCTAAAAAGACATCGAGACTAGGATGAAATAAATTTAATATCAATATGTTCTTCCAATCCATATAATTATTTCCACTTAATAACATTACTCGTATTTCACTGACATCAGTCTGTATGAATGTAGATTTCCCTTTATAAATTCACTAATACCAATAGATTTGATAGAATTTGAGTTATCCTATGTTATTTATATAATCAAAATAAGTGCAGGGATTATTATAGTGTTATAAAAATATAATCCTCTCAATATCAAATATATTTGTCTAGATACATTTAGAGACAAATTGTACATTTAATAGAAATTAAAATACTTAACTATGAAAGTATTAATTTGTAAGATGCATGAACAATGTGATTTTTACATGATTAAACGAAATTTGGATACGCCATATGATCAAATATCAATTATGTTTTGATATTCCTTAAAATTACTAATTCTGCTATTTATTTAATAAAATAATTAGTTCAATTATACTAATTATCCATTCTCAAAAATGTCTTATTCCATATACTCAATATATTCCTAGAGGGTTGTTAGAGATGATTATATTAATATAGAAGATCAAAATAAATGATTTATGGTGAAAGGAATAAAACCATCCAATAAAGGATGATTTCTTTGATAAATTGATGATCATCACCAAATATTCAGATGATTGTGTAGAAAACTCATTTTCATTTCCATATCATCAATGATTTTGAATAATATCTCATTTATTAATTTTTTCTAAAAGTTCCAAAAAAGTATCTTTATTATATAATTCTATATATTCTCAATCTTTCTTCCCATATAACATGCTTTTAAAAATCGATCGCATTAATTTCCATACAATGGGAATTTAAACTACAAATTAAAGTTCCATATATTTCCCCAAGATAATTTCATTTAAATAAAATTTATCGAATGGATTTAATAAATAAAATAACAACCATTTTACTTAATTTTGTCATTTTATGTTCATTCCATAACCACCATGTACACCCAATAAGTCTATACAGTGATTCTCCATTGATTCTATATTTATTCCTAAATCATAGCAGGACAACCATAATTACAACATGCGATATTGATTTTTACAAAAGTTAAATAAATATTCAATACATTTCAGGGCATTAAAATCCTCATCAAATAATAATTTACATCCTATAACTGTATATAATATATAATAATTTTCATGGGCTTACAATTGTGGCATTATTTAATATTTTATAAAATTATTTTATTATAAAGAAATTCCATTTCCGTGTGAATAAAAAATTGTAGAAAGTTATAATATACCATATACATTATATAATATTATGATAGACTAGTTATATATAAAAAATACATTTATCATGTTTGCAATTGATTTACCAACAATAGAGAAATATGAAATTCACCAGAAGTAATCAATATGGTGTGAGACAGCACAATGTGTGGCATGACTAAAACCATTTTTCATGAAGAAATTAATCTATTAAGCCTTATTCATCCATGAAATATTATCACAAAAGGATCAATACGGTTACACAAGGATTTGTATCTTTATCATTACAATACCATTAATCCATTACCAGACGATTATTACATAATCAACACAAAACATAAATAAAACCAGTAACTCAAAAAGAAATTGATTGAAAATAAATCATTCATCACAACCACTGGTTGAAAAATTATAAAAATTGACAAATGACTATAATTTATTCCATTCAAAAAATGAAATATTTATATTACCATCATATAAATTTCATCACTCGATGTATTATCTACCATTTTACATTTAAAATTATAATGTAAAATCATTATTATGACTATAATTTTCTTGGGAACATATAGCCGTGAATATTCAATAAAAACCATGAATAAAACTATTTAGAGGATAATAATATATGTTTATCTGGTTTATAGCCATAATATTTGAATTTCCCTACATATTTGTCTAAGATACTTGATGGTCTGTTGGTTTAAAATTCTACAGTTTCCAGTTTAGTGTTTTATAAACTAAATAGAGTTATATTAAAATTATTTTAATATTTGTTATATAGAAGTTCTGAAATTAATTGTTCATAGTTCATAATATCAAAATATTTCCTTGGCACCATTTCATCAGTAGAATGTGTCTTCTCAATTAATATATTATAGGGCTTATATTGTAGTAATATTTAATTACATGATCATTATATTTTGGTTCAAATGTTTAAATATCATCATTTTCATTAAGATTTAGTACCTTAAATCTATGAACAAACATTATGAAATAATTATATTCATACCATTGCAATATTGATAAGGAATTTTCACTACTACGAGATGGAGGAGAATATGGACTGTAGTAATAAAAACTTACATTTATTTACTAGACCAAACACTCTTTTTAATACATATATTCACAAAAAAAATTCATTGAAAAATAATTTCTGTATCTTTTAATCTACTATAGTACATCCTTCAATGGAAGAGTAATTAGTGCTAAAAAATAATGTTTTATTTTGTCTTTATAAAAAATTAATATGTATAATTTTTTATTTAGCAATATAAACAATCAAGATAGCTATTATAATATATAAAGGCTACAAAATATTGGATGTTGAATCACAATTTACTAATTTTAGGAAAAATATACATTCCTAAAAATAATGGAAAATTTAATAAAATAATGAAATTAAAATTTTAATCATAATATATAATATTTGCCCAATGGATTGTTATAAAAAGAGTTGGAAATGCATTGAAAATTATTAATTTTAATTGAATAAATTTATAAAAATGATCCTTTACATATTTGAATATTAAATTAATAGAATTTTTTCTTTTTTTTCTATGAAAAGAATAAAAAAGTTATGAAAAAATTATTAAACAATAATAAGTATAAAAAATAGGAAACATTTATAAGATAATATTTTATGTTTCTAGGGATTCTATGAATAATAATAATTTATTGAAATTTTTTTATAAAATATATTTTATTATAGTTCCAATTTACCCACACATATAATTTTATTTTATATGTAAATTAATCTTATTAATTGTTTTATTACCAAATCATCATGTAAATAATAATTCCATCCTTTTTTATTAACTATTAAAAAATTATTGCACATGTCTTAATGTTGATGTAATAGTTTTATATAAGTATTGATACTAATGAAATAAATTTTAGTGTAATATGACATTTTATGTGAATTATATCATAACATCAGTGGTTAAGTGACATATTTTTATAGATACGCTATCATTTTACACATAAAAGTACATGATTTTAAGCAAAATAAAACATTATACTCCAATCTAAGGATCTTAAAGACTAGTGTCTTGGAAAACTATGTAAAAAATCAAAAATTATAAAAAAAACTTTTATTTAGTCTCTAAAATGAGTTTTTTTCTTTTATTTTCCCATACATCGGCATAAGATAACCTAGGGATAACACGAAATTTTTTTTGAGATAAATTCCCAGTAAGGGAAAATCATAGTAATAATGATTTAACACATGGGTTATAGGGAATGGCCTAATGATATAAAAGGCATGGAACATGTGGATCCATAAAATATAAACGTGGGATCATATATATATGGAGTTATAATATTTTGTAACAAACAGAAAACATGACTTTAATATGATTCAAGGATTTTTCACATAGAGGAGCTAATGTCAAGGTCAACAACCAAGATAGTTGCACATAGCATCACACATGAAGGGTAACTACCAAGACCATTTCACATAACATATCATGAGAATGAAATTTACCTGATAAATTTGAGTAATATCTAGTTTCACCCATCTTAACAAGTTCATGAATATACATTCCACCTAAATAACCATACATTGTCAATCAAACATTAATAAAAGGGTACCCACAGAAATAAATGGGTATCATAATCTGGTCATTAGGCATAATGAATGGGCATATCATAAAAGCTTGTAGGAGAAAAAGGAATATGATCAAGAATGGAAGTTTATAAGGTATAATTGGAATATATCATAATAGTTGATTTAAAATTTAAGTGAGAACATATAAAATTGTTTTTAAGAAACATTAAAATTAAAACATTTTAGTGCGGTTTAATGAAAGTATCAAAGAATTTTTTTTAAAAAAATGGAATATTATTTTATATAAAACTAATAATGAAACAATATAGTTTTCAATATAAATAGAGTGGTTTTATAAATATAATTGTTTCATAAAAACAAATCATATAGTGTACTTGAAATTGGGTATGAAATTGAGAAGTTCCCTTAAAACATGTTTGCTTATCAGGAAGTATTAAGGAGAGAATCATATAAGAATATGTATATCCCTGAATGATAATGATTTAATTGATATTTTTATATGAGTTTGGAAATAAAAAAATTCATAATAGTATGTACATTAATAAAATATAGGATTTCATTTTGGTAAAAAGTGAGTAAGAAAAACACGAAAAAATGTTGGATGTTTGGGTAGAATCCCTTACCTTAAGCCTGACGGTCTTCCCCTCTTGGTATTAATATCCTGAATCATAAAATTAGGTTCATTAATTAATAATTATTGATCATTCATTAATTTTAATTGATTTAGAATAATCTTTTTGAGTTCATTAATAACCTTTTTGATTGGTTTTGAGGTTCAATTTTACTATTCGGGTCCATTTGTTTCATGATTGGTTTAATTAGATAAATGAATGGATACTCATGTAAAATAAAGGTGGTTGTCTATAATTGGAGTTATTTTTTATTATCGAACATACACAGGGTAAATGGTTGTATATTTCATTTGTTTACTTAGTGTGAAGATGAATTACTATGTAAAACATTAGTTATAACCTTTTGGGTTAATTAGCAGTCTTTGATCACTATGAACACATTTTTTTATAAAACAATACAATGTGTATATGAAGATTCCATAACCACTATTGAGACATAATACATATATTATTGTCTGGTTGAACCATGAAAATGGATTCATGAAAACAATTGAAGATGGTAATGGATACTGAAAACCCATTGTCCTTGAATGTGGTAAATTAACACATCTCATATGGAATTTTTAATAGTTTTATAAAAAAAGGGTAATGGAGAAATGATAATAACTTATTACATTATCATAACTACATTGTAGTACATATATAGTAATTGATATTCCATAACATTTGGATGATGATAAGTAAGGATAGATAAGAAAACAAAGGATCTTGAAAGGAAAGTAAAAGAATGGAAAACATGAATTTACCTCTTCAGTTAATCTTCCTTGAGAACCTCTTAAGGGGAGATGATTTGGTATTTTGAGGAATTCAAGGGATTCTGGATGAGGGGAGGAGCTTGTGGAGATATTTTAGAATAATTTAGTCATGTAAAAAATCTTGAGATGTGTGAATATATGAGGGGAGTGTTTGTGGGTTTTATAGGGGAGGGGAGGAGGGTTTTCATAAAATTTTTATCATTAGTATATTATATATCTATAAAACAAGAAATAGAGATAATTACATGACATAAAATTGTAAATAGTGCAAGTGAGCTTGATCCAAAGGTGCGTACACCATAAAAACCTCTCCAATGACTATGTAATTAATGAATTTATCTTATTTTGTAAATTATCATATTTCACTATTCATTAAAAATTCTTATATTCCTGAAAAATCCCAAAAATCAAACCTAACCATTTTTCAATGTATAGAATCAAAAAATTAAATCCATTTTTCAAAAATAAGTTTCTAAATATGATTAGTTTAATTTTTTTTAAATCACAATTAACTTAAAAAATATTTATTTTAAAACTATAACTAATTTTATAATTCCTTAAAAAAATTATATAATGTCTTATAAAATTACAATAAAACTTAAAGATGTGAAATTGTTAATTTCAAAAAATATTTTTGGAAAATTAATTTTTCTTGTAAAATTATTATTTAATTATATTTAATTTTTTATTATGCACAACAATACCAATACTTTTACTGTGGTTTTAGTGTCACTTATAAGATGCCAAAATTTTATTTACACATTCATGGGTGAGGTTACTATTCTTTTGGAAGATTTAATATTCATAAGGGTGATATTATTATTTATAAGGGTAGGTGACTATTCATCAGAGTTGGTTATAATTCACCAAAAAATTATGTTTTTCTTATCGGACTCCAAATATCTTACTGATCACAACCATGTATGTCAAATAATTGTAATTCAAATCCCAGAAGTGAAAATATTGTGTTAAATGGTCACATAGTACATAGAATTTCATTGAGTTGTTATTTCATCTGATTATATGACATAATTATAAGAAGGGAGTTTCTATTGATAAAAAAATGGGTCATTACATTCTTCCCCCCTTAGAAAATTTCTCCCTAGAAATTTCTTTTTATATTCTAAGCTATAAATAGGTGTGGGTACTTTTCCTTCATTTCCACCTCCTGTTCCCATGATTCCTCTTCAGTCTTATTGTTTGACCACAGTACTTTGAATAAGTGAGTAGTCTTGTTATGTAGAACATTATCTCAATAATACAAGATCTTAATCAGATTCCACTCATAAGAAATCTCATTCTCCAACTATACCACCTCTGAAGAGAATACATTTGAAGGATCGGGCATGTACTTCATTAAGAGGGATACGTGGAAGACATTGTGTACATGAGACATGGATGGTGGAAGATCCATTCTATAGGCCACAGCTCAAACATTATCAAGATTCTCTAAGGGGATGATGTACCTGGTACTTAACATTCCTTTCTTTCCAACACTCATGACCTTATCCAATGGATATATGCATTGAAATACCATGTCTCCAACTTTGAACTCACGGTCTCATCGACGATTGTCTCTATAACAATTTTTTCGATATAGGGCTTCCTTATTGTGATACTAAATGTTTTGTACTATATCCACCATTTCTTCAACCATTTTGGGTCCTATAAGCTTATCCTCACCAACTTCATCCCATCATGCCAGTGATCGATAACCTTTCTCATAAATGGATTTGTATAGTGCCACTCATATTATCGAGTGGAAACAATTATTGTAAGAGGATTTTATCAATGGAATATGTTCGTCCCATCCCTAGTTGAATTCCAAATAACACTCTCTCAACATATCTTCTAGTGTATAAAGAGTTTGATCATATTGGACATCATTTTAAGAATGATAGGCCATATTGATTTTCAATTTAGTTCCTAGATCTTGTCAGAGACTCTTTTATAACATCGAGGTGAATCTTAGATCAATATCAAATACAATAGATAGTGGTACTCTATTGATCCATACCAAAACATTGATATATATATCCATAAATGTTTATCCAATGATAAGTCCCCTCTTATTGTGATAATGTGTGATGTCTTTGTAAGATGATCCAGAATGAACCAAATATCTCTTTTTCCTCTGGATGTCCTCAGAAGATCAATGTCAAAGTCCATGGAAATGTTCTCCCACTTCTATATCAGTATTGGTAGTGGTTTCATCATCCCATTATATTTTTACTTTCATCCTTCACATTCTAACATACCAGGATCATTGATGTATACCCAATAATCTCCTTTTTCATATTATCCTAACAAATTTTATCTAGGAGATCTTGAAACATATTTATGCTCCCTAGTTTAATAAAAGTTTGTGAGCTATGTGAATCAGTAAAAATATCCTTATTTATCTCTAGATAGGATGGTAAACATAATCGTTATGCAAATATTATAACCCCTTCATCATCAATTATGAACATATTGGATTTCCCATTTAAAATGGCATCCACCATTTTCTGAATTTCCATATATTTTCTTTGAGCATCCTTTATTTTATCCATGATACTTGGTTGATCAATACTTTTATAATGGATTGATGGTGTTCCTCTATTAAAGGTTAAAATGTGTATGATTTTTAAATATAATAATATTGGATGCTTTTCAATTCTCAAAATTAATAAAGATAAAATATCCTTTTAACTTAGATCATCTATCGACTTATTTTCCATACTGAAATGGTAGTGGATTGAGCAGTTATAATCCTTGATGAGATGTAACAATAATTTTTTGAGAATTTTATGTTAATTTTTTCGAATATATATATTTGAGACTCATGTGATTATTATATATCTCACACTTCTTCCCAGAGAGATAATTCCACTATATTTTCAACAAAAAGATCATAACTTCAAACCCTAGATCATGTGTGTGAAGATTTTTCACATGGATTTTAAACTGTCTCGAGTAGTAGGCTATGAATTTATCATTTTTCTTTATTACATAGCATAAAAATTTCTTTGAAGCATTAGCGTACACTACAAATAGTTCACTACTCTTTAGGAGTGTGAGTATTGGTATAATGAAAATCCTTATTTTCAACTCCATAAAGCAGTCTAAAAATTCTTGATTCTATATAGACATCATGCCCTTCCATTTCATCTTGGACATTGGGTCTGACCACTATGATAAGTTCTTAAAAAATTAGTGATAACACCCAGCTAGGACTAGAATGTTGCGGATCTCTATTATAGATGCTGGCCTAGGCCACACTTAAATTTCCTATTTATCAGAAGGGTCTATAGATATCCCTCAGCAGGTGATAACATTCCCCAATAATGTTACTTCCTCCATCCAGAACTCACATTTACTGCACCTTGCATATATGTTTTCCCTTCACAAAGTCTTCATCACATTATTCAAATACTCCTTATGTTCCTCCTTTCTCTTGGATTATATCAGAATATCATTGATAAAGACTACCAAAAATTTGTCGAGGTAATCTCTAAGTACATTGTTCATTAAATAAATTAAATTTCTACATAATTTTTTATCTCTAATGGCTTCACAATGAATTAATAGTGTCCAAACCTCGTTCTAAAGGCAGTTTTGGGAAGATCATCCTTCCTCACATTTGATTGGTGATACCTAGACCAAAGGTCCACCTTAGAGAAATAATTGTCCCCACAGAGCTGACCAAATTGGTCATCAATATGAGGTAAGGTATACTTTTTATTTATCAAGATTTTATTGAGTTCATGATAATTAATGCATAGTCACATTGAACCACCATTCTTCTAGATGAAAATGCCTAGTGCACCCCATGGTGAAACACTCAGGCATATAAAAAAATTCTCCAAATTCTCTATTAACTTCATCATTAGCTCTTGTTGCAGTACAGTGTACATTCGATAAGGTGCCTTTGATATAGGTAGGGATCTATGAATAAGTACATTCGAGAACTCAACCTCTTGATCAAGAGAAAGACCAAACAATTCTTCTGGGAATTCATCCGCGAAATCCCTCACAATGGGCATATCTTTGAGTAGTATCATATCATTTTCCTTAATCATTTGACCAAGACATGCTTGCTCATAAGAAAAAAAATATCCACACTTGAGACAATGATTCTAAAGGAGATTCATTTTCACCCTTACACTTCTTAATAATTCCAGGATGCTTTAGGATGTGAAGAGTGATCTCCCTTTCTTGAAAGTTGATGTTGGCTCTGTTTAATGATATCATATCCATGCCAAGGATAACATTGAACTCTACTAAAGGAGGTATGCTAATTTTTTTTGGATGTTCTCTACAAAAGAATTAACTGGGAAGGGGTTATAAACCATAGAGGCAATAATGGCCCAATTCTATATCTTAGAGATAACTTATCTTCCAAATTTTTAGTTTTTTTTTAATATTCATAATAATATTGAATGATATGAATGAATTCATAGAGCAAGAATCAAATGTTAATTCTATTTAATTGAATGAATAACTTGCGTACATATCACCACATCATTTTCTAGCTCCACCTCAACATTAGTGATAGAATTATCCCTTTTTTTGCCTGGGAGTTTGTTGTTGATTTCGTCTAACAACCCTTGGCTTAGGGAAATTGTTCACATAATGCCCATGATCATTGTAGCTATAACACTACAATACATGATGATCATTGATCTAAACTGTCCTATCTTCATACACCTTAGTGGGATTCATTGTATATTTTTTATAGTTCTTTTCTAGATGTCCCATCTTACCACATTTGAATTAATTCATGGTTTACTTTAAACAGTTCCCAGGATACTTCTCCTCAAAATATCGACACTTGGGATGATAAATATTCTCCCTATCATGGTAATTATATGTTGAAACACCCATATTAGATTCCATTTTCCACGTTTTGTCATTGGTCCCTTTTGACCACTGAGAGACTTCAATATCTAATTCATCCTTAAGGGCCCAATGGACAATCTCTTAATAACTGTTGAAGTCATGAAATGCCATGTATTTTTATATACTCGACATTATTACACTATATTAGTGATCCAATTTTCTTTCAGTGTTCATGAAAATGACATAGGTGTATCTTGAATTTTTTTTCAAGTTTGCTTCATACACCCCGACAGACTGATCATGATTTAGCTTGAGTATGAGGAAAATTATTTCCATCATGAGGGAAAGGGTTGAAGGAAAATATTTATTGGGAAAAATCTTCTGGAATTCCTCCCCATACATGGAATCAATTTCTTATTGGGACTTCATATTCTGGATCAGTTTCAACCACTAATCCACTTCCCCATGAAAATGATAGTCCCCCAGTACAAATGTCTCTTCATCTTAGTACAGGTGGACATAGAATATATATTCAATAGAGTTAATCCACTATTCCCTGAGGAGGGGATTATAAGATCCACTAAACATGGGAGGACTTTTCTATGTGAGGGATTAAATGATACCTTTCTCTTTCCATAGGGGAGGTGGGTGTTCCATGTGATTCATGTTATTATTCACAAATTTATCCATCTAATAAAGTACAATCAAGTTGTTTTGAGCACCTAGTCCCTTATTATTTTTTATATAATTGGGCCAATATTCTAATTCCCTTTCACATTTACTGTCAGCACATTCTCTTCAATTTCCCACCATTAACAGAGAAAAATACAACTGGTGGTCCTGAATACTTAGCTATTATTCATATAAAGAAAAATTTGAACATAAAAGAATAAAATTATAAAGGTCAAGTATATCCTAACTTGTGATTTCCTATGTATAAATCGAGGTTATACTTGATCTATTTTGTAACATATATTCTAATGAGATATCTTTTTTCTCTTAGTAATGGTTCATACTAAGTTCCTAAATTTCCAAAGAATATCCCCAAGGACAGTGAAATCGAGGGTGTAGTGAGGCCAAATTTTGTGCACCCATTACTATTTGAGTCTAGCTCAAAGTAGTGTTTTTGGGTTTTACCCCTAGATAAATCTATTCCAGAGCCACCTCTACCTATTTTTATCTAGACAAACACATATTTGTCTGATAAACCACTTACTCTATAAATAATAAAATTTAGGGATGTTTTGATATAATTAGTGTAATCCATATGGTTTTCAAAAATTTTCTGCTGTCATAATATACAAAAATAACTATACTATTATCTCATACCAACTATAGCGACCCTAGCCTTTTACACATAACATTACTAGATTTTAAACATAATAATACACTATATTACAAGACAAGGATTATAATGTCTACAGTATATGAAGACTAGGTAAAAAATCAAACCTGATAATAAAAACAATTTCTTTAATATCCATAATGATATCCTATATTCCACTATGCTCATACAATAGCATAGGACAACATGGGTATAATATGAATAATGAGAAGAGTTAAAAGCCTTGTATGAAAAAAACATAGTAATAAAGCTTTAGCACATGGGTTAGAGAGAATAGAACTTGTGAAACAATAACATATAAACATTGTATAAGATATACATGGATTCCTAATAATGTGTAATCAACATAAAAACGACTTTAACATGATTCAAGGCTCCTTTCATATAGAGGAGCACATGTCAATGTAAACCTCCAAGATCATTGGACATTATAGAATAAGTCAACACAAACCGCAAAGACTGTCACACAAAATAACTCATGACACTCAAATTTACCCAATTAATTAGATTTATATCTGTGAAAAACCATCATAATATGTTCATGAATATTCATTCCACATACATAATCATACATAATAAATCATACATAAACATAAGGGTACAAATGAAAAGATATGGGTATCATATTCATTTTATAATGCATAATGAATGGGCATACCATAACAGTTTCCATGAGAAAAAGGAATTAGATCATATATTGAAATTCATTAAGTATAATAGGCATATATAGTAAAAGGTGATTCTAAATTTAATTGATAATGTGTAAATGTGTTTTGAAGAAACATTAAAATTAAATAATATTTATGTGGTTTAATGAAAGTATCAAAGGGAATTTAAAAGAACAAAGTGCATTATATTTTATATAAATATAGAATTGGAACTATAATTTTATCATTATTAAAATATTTTTTTTATAAATATAATTTTTTCTTTAAAATAGATCATACAATGTACTTGAAATTGGGAAAGAAATCTGGACGGTCTCTTAAAACGGGTTTTCTCATCGGGTAGTATTGAGGAGAGAATCGCATAAAAACATGTATATCCTCAAAAGAAAATGATTAATTAATATTGATTCATGATTTTAGACATATAAATAAAAATTAGAATATATAAATAAATATAATATAGTATTTCCTTTGGGTAAAATGATGTTATGAGAATCTTGAGGGAAAAATGGAGGTTCATGTAGAATCTATCACCTTATGTAAGAAGGTATTCTCCTCTTGATATTAATGTCCTGAATAAATAAATTAGGTTCCTCAATTAATAATTACATAACCTCCATTGAATTTAATTTATTTATTATAACCTTTCTGAGTTCATTGATAACCTTTTTGATGGGTTTTGTGGTTCAATTTCATTGTTTAGGTCCGTTTGATTCATGATTGGTTATGATATAAACATGAATGTATAATCCTGTAAAATGAGTATGGTTTTCCATAATTTGAGTTATATTTTATTATTTAACATATATATGGTTATATGAATATATATTTAATTTTTTTACTCTGTGTGAAGATGAATTATTATGTAAAACATTAGTGATATCCTTTTGGGTTACTTGGCGGTCTTTGATCACAATGAAACCATTTTGTTTTATAAAACAAAACCATGGGTAAAAATGCTCCTAGAACCATAGATGAGACATAATATATATTATATAGTCCTCTTCAACCATTAAAATAGTTTCATGACCTGATTTGAATATGGTAACATAAATTGGAATCCCATCATCCTTGAATGTGGTTAATTGACACATCTCGGATAGTGTTTTTACAACTAGTATAAAATAATTCTGAATTAGAGATGATAATAAATTTTTACATTACAATAAAAAAATTATAATATATATATGTTAATGTATTTTTTATAAAATTTTTTATGAGGAGAGGTATGGATAGAAATGAAAACAACGAATCCTAAAAGGAATGTAAAAGAATTGAAAAGAGGAATATACCTCTTGAGTTAATGTTCCATGAGAGTATCTTAAGGGGAGGATTTGGTACTTTGTGGAGAAAAGGTGATTATATAATTGGGGTAGGATCTTTTGGAGATATTTTAGTATAATTTAGGCATGGACCAAGGCTTGAGAGGAGTGAACATAACAGGGGAGTATGGGTGGTTTTTTATAGTGGAGGGGAGGAGGGTTATCTTAATATTTTAATAATAAGATTATTATTTTTCCATAAGATAAGAAATTATGAGGACTCCAATACCCAAAATATTAATAAGTGTATATGTGTTTGAAGAAATGGTTCCTACATCAGCAGAACATCACCAAGGACTCAGTAATTAGGGTATTTTTCTTATTTTGTAAATTATTGAATATTACAATTTATAAAAAAATTAGGCATTTCAGAAAAATCCCGAAAATTCATCCTAATTTTTTTTGATGTTTCTAAACCAACAATGAAATCCATTTTTCCAAAATAATTTTATAAATATGATTATTTAAATCATAATTTACTTGAAAAATATATATTTAATAAATATAACTGATTTTATATTGCTTTTAAAAAATTATATAAGGTCTTATACTATTATATTAAAACCAGAAGTCCTAAAATAGTTAATCTATGAACACATTTTAGTGAAATAAATTTTATTTTATATCCATTATTTAATTGAAATTAATTATTAATGACTTTCTAAAATAACAATAATATTACAATGGTCATTTTATGACTTATAGGATAGCTGAATTTTATTTATGAATTCATGGGTGAGGTTCTTATTCTTCTGAATGATTTAATATTCATAAGGGCAGGTTACTATTCCTAATGGTATGTCACTATTCATAAGGGTATGATAATATTCTCCAAAAAAAATTATGTTTGTCTAATCGGACTCCAAACATCTTACTGATATCAACTGTGTATGTCATATTTTCGAAATTCAAATAACATAAGTGACAATATTATGTTTAATGGACACATAGTACATAGTCGACCATTGAGTTGTGATATCATGTTATTATATGAAATAATAAAAAGAATGGGATTTATATTGATAAATCCTTGGCATGTTAAAATATTACATTGAAATAATATTTAATAATCTATTTATAATTGTTTATTACAATTCCTTTAATTAATAAATGATATGGATGTCTTATATTGGAAAACGATATTTTTTTCTAAAATGTTGTGTAAAAATATTTATACTATAAAATAATTTTAAACCATTTAAAATTATAGATTGAAAAATCACTGGTAAAATTTATATATATATATATATTATAATTAAAGGGAAAAAAATCTGTTTATAATGTATTTATTAAAATATGTCCATTAAAAAATATTGTAATCGTAATGTATAATCTTCGGCACACTAAAATTAATTTCATAAAATTTCATTTAAAACACATATTTTTCTTAATTAGAAGTTTAATTCTTTAAAAATATATTTACCTTTTAATATGTTATTCTAAATTACATTAGTTTGTTTATTTTTTTATTTTCCAAAAATAGAATATGTTACGGAGAAAAAAATAGTTTTCATATATTATATTAGTTATATGATATATTCATGATATAAATATAAATCAATAATTTAGAAATCATTTTTCATGAATTAAAATGGGATCCAAATATTAACCAATTCATTTTTAAATTTTAAATTCAAACTAAACTCTTATGAAGGAATTTATAATGTTTAAATTTTATATTTTGTTAATAACTTTTTTTAATTATTTGATTGAATTAAATATAAAAATTATTCCATACAATTTTGGAAGGTTTTAAAATTTAATGAAAATATATATTTACAGATTAAATAATTTTTTGTTTACATGAGTCAATATTAAATGTTGTCATGCGATTATAATAGTATATGAATAAATTTTTTATTCAATAACATCCCATCATAAACCAAAAAATACACACCTACCCTACCTATATCACATTTCTTCTAAACATCCTCTCAGTCCCATGATCTAACAAAATAAATTTCCAAAACTCCATAAAGAAATTTTAAAGGACATATTATTATAAAAAACATCACTCTAAGAATCCATAATTTTAATACCATAAGAGGTATCATGAAAAGAAATGTATGCATTGAAAATTTTAAAGATTCCATTTACTTATCTCTAATATCACCCATAGATATATTTTATAATATTAAACATTCTATAAAAGGGAATTATAATTATACTCCAGTGAATTTTAATAATCCCTTAATTTTTTACTTTTTTTGTTTTTAAACTCTCAAATGAACATTTCTGATGCCATTTTATTTGAGTACTGACTAGGTGAGTGTTATTTTTTTTGAATTACAATTAATCATATTTAGTTATAATATATATTTTTTCTATAATATTATTTTTTATAATAAAATTTTATCATTTATATTATTATGAGATGAGAAAATTTTGATAATATTATAGAAATTTAAATTGAACCATAATGGTTTCTTTTTTAACTAAAAAAATGGCATATTAAGACCTATTTATTACGAAAAAAACATTTTTGAATATCTATTTAACATGGAAAATATATATTTTTGTAATGAAATGGAAATATAATCATTGAAACATTTTAATATTTAAAAAATATTTTTCAAGGATAACATATCATTAAAATTATTCCATGATGATTTTTTAACTATGGACTGCATAATTACGAATCATCACCATTAAACAAATGATTTTAATTACTGAATAATAAATGAAAATAAATTAGGGATTATAATCAAAATAAGAATTAATATAATCTATGAAAGAAAAATCAATGTATATAATTAAAAAACGTAGGAGGATGGTGAAGTGTTGAAAGAAACATGGGACTCGAGCAAAGGAATATTCGTTTCTGAGTCTTATTAAAATTACTATTTTTATGATACATCATCTACTATATGATAAATTTTTAAGAAATTTAATGTATTAATAAATATATTCTCTTTATATTTAAGTCTTTACATGTTTTTCCATTTCTAAAACATATTAAATATTCCTTCCTATCATTATTCATAACAGTTCATTCCCACTATTTCCCAGTCTTATAGTTATAGTCTCTATCATCATCTCTCTATCAATTTCATTCCTACTACGATTTTTAAATATTATTCATTCCAATCCTATTTGATTACATTGTAATAATATGAATTTCTTATCTTGAACCCCTCAAATATTTTTAGTTTGAAGAACCATATTGAGTCATGGTGTTATATTTTATTATTAAGATTTTTCCCATATTCCACGATGTTTTTGGATTCTTCATAAAGAATCTCATGCTTCTCAGTTAATTTTATATAGGATGAAAATTATTTGTGGTTCCTTGAGGATAATATTATGTAGTATGAGTTATAAAATATTGGTGGGAGTGTCTCTTTATGGTTATGAATACTTTTTTTGGATTTTTCACAGATTGGATCATTGATCTAATGTGGATACTGATTAAATATAGTGAGGGTAAACCTATATAATATTATGATGGTGGACTATGATTTATATGAATTTGTTAAGGGGTTTTATAACATTTTTTTAAAAAAAACTGATTATAAATGGCCCATTTTGGTGTGATGGAACATATTTCACTATTTTTTAGGTCCATGATAAAAATATTTCTTCCCCAACCATTTTTTCTCACCATGAATGTGTTTTACCATGATACCTTTATCAATGAGTTGTTGAAAACCTATTATATATCAAATTTTTTACTTTCTACCATCTACATATGATATTCTTGTGGTATGTATTTTGTTACCAAAATACATTGGTTGATCCTTCAACATGAAATTGCTATATGGTGATCTGTTGGACCATTTTTTTTAAATATTCAAGATCAATTAAAAATACTATTTGAGGTATGAATATTTTCTCAAATAATACTTAATGTTTTCATTATTTATTTTGAATATAATATTTTTTTTCAAAATTTTGCTTATCAAATTATGTATGTAAATCCCTATCCAGTTTTAATGAGAACTCTCCCTTAATATTGAACCTTTTTTGTGATTATTATTATGATATTGACATTTCAAATAATTTTCATGAATCCCATCTTAAATCCAATAATTTATTCTGTGAAGCTACTTACCCTTTTGATGTGGGTGTAATATATTGGAGAGTTATTGTGGGGAAAAAATGAAGTAATTACATGGAATGTTAATAATTATAACATAATTTATGTGATATATTGGTTCTAATTTCCCTTCGAAAAGTCATATCACATCATGATATTGAATTTTATGAATTATTACATTATCCCAAATGATAGGGTCACACAAAAACACTAATTATTTCACCATGAACACCTATTTCTAGGAGGAAGAAAATAATACAAGGACGATAATCATATGATGGGGAAACATATATTGATTTGATAGTATATGATGTAAGACATAGTGTGGTAGTTGTGGATATTTTATGATGTATGTTAAACAATATGAGTACATTAATTATGATGAAAAGGGATGGATATAGCCACCAAAATCTTTACGTTGATTATTGGTTAAGAATTATAACTCTCAGGTTTTAATGGAATTGAGTATCAAGTCATGTATTTATTAATCCCTAGATTGGATGACCCTATTAGAGCCCATTCTGGGAGGTTATTTATCAATTAATATATATTTTATTATTGGCTGAGGATATTTGTTTTCATTAGATATTAATTTGTAGAGTCCCATAGAGTGATCCTTTATAAAAACTAAGGCTGTTTATATTGGTATTTAGGTAGGTTTAGCCTTTTGTTTCATAGAGACATTTACTATGTCTCAATATGACTTATAACTAATTCTATAAGGTTTAAAAATCCCATATATATGGGTTATTCGAATGGAATGTGTCTACCAATATGCCTTAGTGTTTGTTTTCCACTATACACTAATAGGCTGATAGTCGTCTGTATTCTAGGAATGAAGTTAGTACACTATTTCACTAAACATGGCACAAGTACTCTAAAGGATTAGAAGAGTTTGGTGTAATTTAGAGTGGAAAGGAATAATGGGAGTGAATTTCCAATTAAAAATTCAAATAATCAATGTAAATTGATAAATCAATTCAATTTGTTTCATATGATGAAACAACCAAATGATAAATCAAATACATTATATAATACATAATATATAATTTAACTATGATGATATACATAATAAAAATTTAATAATTAAATCTTATGAAAATTTTCATATTAAGATCAGATGATGTAATACATAAATTGAAATAGATAAAAAAAAATTGATATAGAAGTTATGGAATAACTCGGTATGATCCCCTGCATCTCCTTCCATCATGTTCATAGGATTTTATTATTCAAATCATTTTATTATAGATAAATAAACAACATCCTACCTTTATTTCTAATCTATGTTGAAAGAAGCCTTATTCACATAATTTTATTGCATTAATAACCCATCTCCCGTTATTTTTCCTAGTTATACCAGGAAACCCATTGTAGAAGGTATGAAGGTAAAAGAACGATTTTCATTGATTAAACCCATTAAAAAATAATAAATTATATATCTAGTAATATTGATTCAAAATAGATGAGAGAGTTAGATATGCAGAGATAAGAAAATTTGAAATTTATAATTTGGAACTCTCTCCTTGTGGGGAAACATTTATATCATAAGAGATTTGGTACAAGGGAAACTATTAATTTATAAAATATATATTTTACTTCTAAATTTAACTTCCATACCACAAAAGAACTTTTTTTATCTCTAAAATTTCTATAAAAACATTTGAATTTATGAGGATTATTAAGGACTATTTATTCCACTATAATAATTCCATAACCTATAAAATAAAATTTTCTTAACATTATAGATCAGCCACACTATTTAGAAGAAGAACTTGCATGGGATGCATTAACAGTATAAGATTCCACTAATTAATCGATACTACCCTACTATCGGATCAGTGGCCTCCAACTACATTTCACATTATGTCAATACAACTAGATTTCTATTGACTCCACTCTAAATAAATAGTTCTACCTACTATATCCCTCATCGACTAATAACTTATCAATGTTCTAAAAATCCATTCCTGACTCTTCTGGCATCTTTTTATGGATTCAACAAGTTCATTTAGACCATAATATGATATTAATTTAAATATTAAATCCCTAAACATGAGAATTTCTAATGAGTAGGATTACATCAATTTACTTACAAAGAGCAACATATATAATCAAAATAATGTTTCTATAAAATTATCAAATAAAACCACTTTATATACATATTTGTGTTTGTAAACATGAATAAATCAAAAGAGATTTATAATTAAACTATTGGAACCTTTTTATGATCATAGAGACATAACATAAACACATAAATCAAGAGTAAATAGAGAGTTAAATATGTATTCAATATAATTTATGTCGTCTGATATTAATATATTCAATATGCTCAAGAGATAAATAAATTTTCCTTTTGATGCAAAATAATCTTCCCAATACGTACCTCTCTATAAATCAAAACAATAACCCCCATTTAAATACTAATCATTTCCCCTCATTAATTTAAATAATCTCCCCAAGAAAATTAAAACACAATCCCCCATTTTGATTATCAAAATTTAAACATGAAGTGGGAAAAAGGAATTTATATCATGAAATTTAATTTGATATAGGCTAAAAGAAAATATAAATGAAATACTATATCCCCCTTAATTTTTAAAATAAATATGAAAACTATTATTAGATAACAAGGAATGTAAAATATAGAAAATTTATAAGTCATAAAGAATAAAAGATTAGTAGAAGCGTTAAACTTAAAACATGCATCATTAAAAAATATAAGGTTATTCAATGATAATTTTGAAAAATAATTTAAAATGAAATAGAAATTTTAATATATAAGTATGAGAAATGTAAAAAATATAAGAAAAATAATAATTAAAAAGGGAATTGAATTGAAAAATAAATGTAAATATAATTTTTTTAAATGAAATATTCTAACTTATGAAGAATTAAGAAACAAATATAAAAGTGGTAGAGTGAGAATAAATTAGATAATTATGTATAAAATTGGGAAAATAAAATTTAAAACAATTAAAAAATATATTCTACAGGAAATAAACTTCAAAGAAAGATATGATGAAAGGACCCCATCAATTGTTTAATTAAAACTCATCAAATCAGACATTTAGATAAACAACCACATCCATGATTTAGGATATCTAAAAAAATTAGTGGACATATATTTTCATGATTATTGATGTATTGTGGAATATTCTATTAAAATGAAAAAATAATGTTCATTTTGGTATCTCTGAGGCTTGGTGTTTGGCCATAGTACATAAAATTCTTTTTATTGCATAAATAACATTGGTTCAATTTAAATATGACAATTGAGTTATATAATACCAAAAATATTTACTAACAGATTTTACGAAAGATATATTTGATGGTAGATGATTATATTTACATCTCCCATATCTAACATTTTTTAACGCTCACATTATTTTGATGTTCAAATATATGAGAATAATTTGAAAACCTATCCTGAGAGGAACCTTTTGTAAAATTAGTACATTTTGAAGAACTATAAATTTTTTAATAAATATAACCATATCCGTAAATATATATATATATATATCACCATGGGTGATATGAGATAGTGTTTTCTAAGTCATTTGATTTGGGATTTTAAATTCAATACATTTGGTTGGGATTTAAATTTCAAAACCAAATCATCATTATAGATGCAATTAAAATCTATTCCATTAAAATGTTTTCGTATTTTATTGTAAGATTTTTAGATTTTGAAAGGAGTTTATAAAAAAATCTAAAGATCCCTTTTCATTATAATAATAAAGATATGATGAATGATAGGAAAAAGATGAATTATAAGGAGATTGAGAAATATGTGAACTAACCTCACCACCTTCATTGAGATGTACTATATGAAATTTATGACATAAGTTTCTTGAGGAGGATGATGAAATATTAAATTTAATATGTTTTTTTCTTTAATTAAATATTATAATTCTATATATTGAATTATTTATGGTTAATTATAACTTTTTGTTGTTTAAAAAAATTTAGTTTGGTTTGTTAATTTGATGAAAAATTATTTTCATTCATTTTTAATTCCATTTTTGTATTTTTACCATAAAATATTTTATTTGATGTTTTTTTGGAATATTTAATGTTTATTATAATTTAATATATTATATTTTTCATTAATATAATGAAATAAGGATATACCATTTTAGAGGATAGAAGTGGACATGATGTCATGACTGATCTGGATCTAACTAGATGTGTCCCATAATAATAATTCCTCCATAATATTATTACCAATCATGTATTCCCCTAAAATTTTAATACTTGTTTGAAAACATTATACAGATCATTTCAATTATCTTATAGGAGTTTTGGTCCCCATGTTACCATCTTTATCAATTAATGTGATTTCGATGCATGAAATTCAATGAATCATCAATGTTGAACTTTTTATAATCATTTTTTGAACATTACTCATTCTAACCATTTTTAAAAAGTCCAAAAATTTAATGGTGGATGATAAAAATTTGGATAAGTATTATAAAAAGACTAAATTTTAATGTTGTCCCATTATATTCGTAAAAAATCCTGTAAATTTGGTATATTTATTATAGATATTTTGTCTATAAAAAATATTTTCATTTATCATTGGACCAAAATGTATTCAATATATGGAATAAAATTTTAAAATATGATGGGTGAATGGAGCTAGAAATTTTGAAAAATTTTACTTAATTCAAAATTTATATATTTTCCCTTTTCATATCCCAAACATAAATATTGAATTGAATGATAAAATTGATGCAAATTTTTTTCATATCCCTTGCCTATAAATATATTTTTTATATCTCAATAAATGGATTTAATATTTAGTGATCCCTTTTTTTAAATTTTTGTTTTGTTCTTCTAATGTAAAATTTATTATTTTTTTATTATACATTTGTTTATATATTCATCTTACCTCTTTTCTTTTCATCATTTTCTCTTTTGTATTGTGTCATCGTTACCTTTTTAACTCAATGAAAAAAGGAGAACTAAAATAACTGATTGTTAGAGGGATAGAGTGGTGATGATTTCTATTAATTGAGGTGAAATTTTCATCCTTATTATATTCTGAAAATTTAAATTTATATATACAAATTATTGTGTAATTTGTGTTTGTCTTAGTGGTAATAACCCTGTTATCCGTCATAAAAAATGGGTTTTTAAAACCCATGGGTTGATGGCACTGTAGCAGTACTGTAGTAGCACTATAGAAATGAAAGACACTATAGTGCCAACTGATATATGGCAGTTGCATGTACTATGTGGGTACTGTAGCTGTTGGGTACTATAGAAGTACTATTCACAGAATGAGATTTTGGCAAAACAATTCCATACAACGGGCCACGTAATGGGATACATGCCCACTAGGCCATCGGGCTATGTTATGGGACTACCTCTACCTAGTCAAAGGAGGAATTTTCATTAATTTAATTATATAATGAGGATTTTATCTTAAAAATTTAAAACAATATACCAATTTTGGGGAAGGGATAACCCTGCATTATATATTTTGGTGTTCTTCTTCCTATTAACATTTATTCCTCTCTATCATTATTATATTTTCTCATGCATTGTTTATGTGTATCATTTTTCTGATGATTGGAGTTTGAGTATCTCTCATTTATAGGATCAATGTGGGATAATAATAATTAAAACTAATGGGTGTTTAATTATAGGACTATTCTTAACACATGAATAAAAATTTATAATTAATATTTTAAAATCCAATGATTTTCTCCATATTAAAATTAGATAGAAAAAACCTATGGGAACAAATTTATTTTAATTCTTCTTGTTTTATTAATTTTGTTTTTCATTTATATATATATATATAATTTCATCTCATGGATTTTGATAAATCACTTTTTAAAAATTTATTCTCAAATATAATCACGAGAAGGAGAAAATTAGTGGGCATGAGTGGTCTCCATGACATAATGACCCTTGGGATTCAATATAATGACATGTTTTGGGAAAAAGTGGTTTTCTCAAGTGGGATCTATGAAAAATATCACAAATAAAATTTTCACTTTTACAATTAAGGATTATCACTTTCACAGATAGTTTTCTAAAATAATAATAGTAATAATAATTCATATTAGGAATTCATTGTTTATGTTACCTATAAATGATTATATTAGACTATGATTTTTTTAAAAAAAATAAAAAAATTTAAAATTATACTTGTATTGATTATGTGTTTAAAGAGATCATTGGGGACCTCAAATAATGGATTAGGAAAATAATTTTTTAATTATTGAATGAGGAGTTCAAATAATTCACACACTACATTATAGAATTACAAGAATATGTTTATTGGGAAAAAAATATTGTCCCATTTAATTCTAAAGAATATATCTCAGTGGTGCATACTAAACTGCATAACAATTATCACTAGAAAATTTCTATAATCCTTTAATTGGTGTTTCTGGAGGAATAAAGCCATACAGTAGTTCTGTTTAAGAGAGTGGACTTGAAATTATATTATCTTATTTTTTTTACATTATTATAAAATAAAATTTGGTATATTTTTTTATTTTTCAGAGTAAGTACATATTGTTGACCTAGATATTTACGATGATAAAAATGAGTTAACCATCATCAAGGGGAATATCGGGATGTAATTTGATGATGAATATATTCTTAGGAATGAGAAATCAAAATTTGAAACCAATTATAATCACGTGGATCATTAATATCTAATTATATCCAATATTAATATTTATAAAATAGATCTATTAAATTATTTTAATTAAGACTTATAATTTTTTATATTAACCCTAGATGATAATGAAAGTGTAGATGAACTAGTGGATGATGTAAAATTAGATGACCCATTCATTCTCATACCCCCACCATATATTTTTTACTAAATTTATATGTGAAATAACAAATAATAGTCTATCAATTGGTTCATTTACATCGAAAAAAATAGAGTCTTAATCTTAAATTAGAAGTGGTGTTAGTTAAAATCACACAAACAACATATACCATGTGATTTTAGGTGACATATGAAACCTCTAACTTGAGGTATTAAAAAAACTAGTACCCACATGGGGGTCCAAACCATGTTTTATCACCTTGTATTCCTTTCCTTCACCCTTTATTCCCATCATACCATTTTATTTTATTTAATATTCCATTAATAATATTATTAAGCTATGTTATAACATTAGAATAGTTTTAGAGAGGTAATAGCTAGCTATTTATAATCAGGATATTGCTATCAAAATAAAAAAGTATTTTTCATTAAATTTATTATCTTTTTATTCAATTTTATTTTTTATGAATCAGGTAGAAATGAAATGGTAGTTAGATCTTATGTGTTGTGGGATATCATCCTTCCATTATGAAATTGTTTTTGTTTCCATTTTGTTTCTATAATTTTTCATGTTTTTTTATTTTTATGTTTTCTATTTTTTAGATCTATGGAGTTTAATTTAATATTTTCTTAAATTAAAATAGAATTTTTTTTGAAACATTTTTTGATTTAGTAATTTATGGATTTATTTGATTTCTGAAATGGGAATTGATTCATGAGTTTTAATTTGATTATTTAAGTATGGTTGTTTGATTGTGATACTAATGTGCACTTGTACCACACCCAATAAATATATTTTATAACCTAATATCTTTCAAAATATTTTTTAAATATTATTCTTATTTCACTATTTCTTAAGAGGCTTGAGTCATGTTGGGGGATCCCTAATTTGTTATTTTTCTATTTCAAATCATTGGACTCTATAAATGTTTTTCATGATATTTAGAAAATTTGATGGCAAGAATCATTTTTAACATGAGTCCTATATTATAAATGAAATCTTGTTACCCATTAGGATCCACTAATATTCTTATATTAATAATCCAAATTACAAGATTTTTTTTCTTAACCACCTTAACCCTTAATAATTATTTCATGGATATTTCCTGATTTAGTCTCAAGGAAGTGCATTTTGTGTGTGTATTTGGGATTCATTTCCTTATTGGGTGTGTAGAGTGTGTGTCATTATATTTGGATGTAGAGAGAGAGAGAAATGGATGCGAATCAATTTTCATTATCTTTCATTTTTTATCATCCCATTCCTCAGACAAGATAGAAAATTTAAAAGCATTGGTTGTTTCCTTGGTTTGTCAAAAAATAACATTACCAAGACTATAGTCTTATGATCACACGGGGTTAGGTGGTGGATGTGAGATCTATTTTATGTGAAACATTCAAGAAAATAAAAAAACAGTAAAAAAATAAAAAATAAAAAAAAGAGGATATTGAGTTATTCATTATCAGTACATGATATTTCGTTCACAAAACATCCTTATCGTATGAAATACCCTGAATAAAGAAATTTCTAAAAAAATTAAACAATATGAAATATTAAATTTTATGAAATTTATCATTGAATAAATTTTTTTACTCATGTTCTATCTGATTCGAAATGGGGTGTTGATTTTTACCTCTTTAAACGTAATTATTTGAGGAACATCCAATGTTTTCATAAGAATATACATGCATAGTATTTATGAAAATATAATTCTCATTATAGAATTTAAAATTTTAATTGTTACTATCCAAGAAACATTACGTATAGAAAAACCAATGTATGAGTACTCATGATTGAATATTTTTATGTGTCTTGTAATAAAGAGATAATAATTTCACTAACCTATTAAGAGAACAAAAATTCTTGAGAATGAGAAATGATCACTATAAAAATAAATGAATGAGAGAGAAATAAGTTTTTGGGTAGGTGTGTATGACCTGCACATAGTATTTATGAGTATATTAAATATAATTTTTTTATAATTTATTAAATTAAGTAATTTTTTCATTGTATAAGGAAAATATTTTCTATGAATGCAATAAATTTTTAGTGTTGTCAATAAAAACATGAGATGTTTTTTTAAACATAGTGTTGATGATCTTGTGGGAGTAAAATGGTTTTGTTTGGGGGAATGTTGAAACTCATTATTTGTTATATTATATAATATAATTAAAAGTTCTACTCCATAAAAATTAATATTTTATGTTTAATTATAATATATTAGTTTTTAAAATAATTTTAAATGAATTTTTCAAAATAAAGAAATATTTTGTTTATACATTCTTAAATACACCATTGTATTTTCATCTTAAATTAATACATGTGAATAATTTTTGTTTGAAATTTTTTGGTTGATGTCAAATGTAATATATTTATAATTTATATTTAGATATTAATTGATGTATCCACCTTTTATGTCTTGATAAGTGGACATAAATCCAACAATATTGTGGAACTAACATTATGGGTCCCACCAAAATAATGTTTAAATAAATTTTTTTTGTAAATTTTAGTGGACATGAATTTTAACAGTTTCTAAATTAAATTTTTTAGATCATTTCATGAAGCATAGTTACTTTTAGTTTAAACTATATCATGGTAAAACACATGTTAATTTTATACATGGGAATTTTACAAATCTTGATGTATAAAAATTTCATCACCATTTCTTCGACCATAACTCCTTCAAAATTTTATTAAAGGGATTGGAATTTTTATTGAAGATATAAATGGAATTAAATAACAATTTATCATATGATCAATTTCAAATACTTTTCCATTAATTTTACCAAATATTAATGTACATTTGGTACATTGAATCTAGACATTTAGTGTAGACATAAATAATTTCATTTACCATTCAACCATAATGTATTGAATATGTGACAAAATATTATTAAATTTAATGGGTGAACATGAAATGCATTTTGGAATGAAATTTATATATAAAACATTCCCATACTTGCCAATTTACTACGCCGAAATTGCTCAAAAGTTTTGGAAGAAAAAATCATAGAAAAATTTTTCCACCACACTTATTAATATATAATTCCTCTCACCTTAATAAGATATAATTTATTGTGATGTGTTATTCAGTATTTTTTTTGTGGTTTTATGTTTGTTCAATTTATATATATTCATTCCTCTCATTTTCATCCCACTTCACTTTTATTCATTTTTTATTTTGTGTTCTCCCACCATGCCCTTACTAACTCCATAGAAAAATAGAACTAACATCATCACCTATTCAAGGGTAGGAGTAGTGATTATTTGAATTCATTATGATCCATGGTTTCACATTATTATATAATGAGAATTTCAGTAGTATATATACAAGTTTTGGTGAAGGAATATCCTTGCTTGACAAGCTATTCTCTAATTGAAACAGATCACTATTATTTTTGTCCATTGATATTATAATTTTTCCCAGAGAGGTAGATATGAAATTTTAGTGAATATCTGATATAAATTAGCTGACATGTAGAGTGTTGGTATGCGATAATAATTATTTAAACATGACGGTTTTAAATTATTTGGTGTATATTTAGAATGGAAAAAATATATAGAATTATTATTTTAATGAACAATTATTTTCTTCACCATGAACTCTAATGAAAAACATCATGTTACAAAAATATTGTGCATTCTTCGGTTATATTAATTTAATTTTTTATTCATATTTTTATTTATATGTTTTTAATATATTAATATTATAACACCTAATAGTTTAAAATTTTATATTTAAAAAAAATATGGTCAATAATAAAAATATGGTGTTTTAGTGGCCTCTTGGATAGATTGACATAAGATATTAATGATATTTAAATTTTTAAGAAAACATGAATTTATTGATGTTGGATTCATGGAAAAGCTTACATATCAGAGGTTGGTTCAAGAGAATATTCATTGAAACACCATGTCAAAACATTAAAGGCTTTTATACATTACAGTATTTTAATATTGTTTTTAAAAATAGGGAATTAAAATATAATAAGTTCAATCATGCAGTATTTGTAACATTTCACTTCTTATAATTCAATTTGATCTCACTTTTTATCACTTTTGAATGTTTTTATTTTTATCAATCGTAGAAATCTCTTAGCTAAACATTCATTCTCAGAGAAATTATTAATCTGTCTTCTTTATTAATAACCAATTTTTTTTTATTATTTTTTAATTATTTTCTTTCCTTTGATTCTATCACTTATTATTATGATTGGAGGTTTACAGTGATTTCTTACATCACGATTGACCCAATCTGCTCCTTGAATGGATTTTTTCTAATATCATGAACTTATTGTATAGTCTTCACATATAGTTCCTATGATATTGGTTAGACTTAGATAATTTTCTATAATTTTATTATAGATAAATCATCCCCAAGAGAGTTTAAACCATTAAAATTTTTATTAAAGTGAGTGAAAATATCAGAAATAGTTCATTTTGTATGAATAATTAAACAGTCATATTCTTTTCTAGATAAATAAAGTATAGTATCATTGTCTTTGTTCTATCATGAATAATTTCTACAAATTTACAAATTTCTTGTGAATTCATGAAATTAGATTTGGGATTAAGTTAAAATTTTTGAATCCCACAATAGAGATAATTATTTAAATTTACATATAATTTAAATATATATATATATCATTAGGTTTTTATTTATTATAAATTTTTATACAAATATAACCAGGAATTACTATTATATCAATATGATATCCAACACATCCAAGGAAAATTTTCATGTGAAAATTCTAATAATATTATTTTCTATACCATAGGAATAATCATTCGAATAAGAGGTAGAGTATATCATATAATTTTATATTCAAATCGAAAATGATTTTGATAATTAATACTAATTTTTTAAAACATAGTTTTTAGAAAATAATAAAGATAAGCATTTGATACCAATTTTTTGGTCAGAGTAGAATGGATCGATGTGGGTTCATTTCCTTTTATAAATTTATATAAATATTGTAATTGGAAAATATAAAACAGAATGATTTCAAAATGATGAAAAAATATAGAAATAAATTCGATCTGTATTATATAATATAATATCAATATAATAAATAGAGTATGTATAGTGAAAATGGATGAATTTAATTTCTCATACTATGAATTTTTAGTTCAGATGATTTAATGAATACATTGAATTATATAGAAAACAAGGTTTTATAAAGGACATCTACAATACCTCAGTATGAGATCCTACATCTTTTTCCCTAAGAAAAATTGGTTTATATTTTTTCAATTATTTTAATGGAGTTCATAAATCCCTATACACCTTGTAATTTGGATGGAAGTTTCAAGAAACCTAACTCATGTACTTCTATAGTAGTTAGGAATAGTATTTAGGAACAATCACCCATTCATTTTTCCATTTGTAGAAATAAGCCTATTGTAAAAGGTAGATTGGGGATAGAATTATTTTCATGGTGGAAGAACATTACAAAATCTCACTCATATATATTTATAAGGTTTAAAATAATTTTTATGAGATATATAAAGAGATATATAAGAAATTATTTGACATAGATAATAGAGAAATTTCGCTTTTTGAGGGATATTTGAGATCACTAGATATTTTTCTTAAGGGAACTGTTGATTTAATCGATGTAGTATTTCACTTGAGTATTCAAATTCATTGTAAAAATGGTTTTCTATATTTATGCTCCAATTGATCAATGAAACGTTATGAATAAATAGGGATCCTTATAGATCATGAATATCACTTTAATAGATAAATTACCCATAAAATTCATTATTTTTGACATGATCGATATGCCCCACTTTCTAGATATATGATACCACCTGCAATCCATTGGGACTTTAAGGGGGTCACTAGTACTATCTACATGAAACAGGATACTAGGTGTACTCATGCTACATCTATCCTTTTGTCGAACATGACTTGGTTTACCGGGTCTCTATAATGATGTACTGATATTTCATGCTTCATCGATCTTAAACTAGAACCTTATCAACATTATAACTTATAATTCGTCAATTCATGTGCCTTACTTATATGGATTCAATAATTCCATTAATTATTTAATAATATATACAATTATAAATTATATTCATCACTATAAATTTCCAACTTCAACAATTTTTTGTCAGTTTTTTCATTATGATAAAAATATGTAATCGTACCAAAGTAATTGTGCCCCACTAAAATGAAATTAATTGATACATAGATTAGTATTTTTGATCTATAAAACACATGAGATAAATGGAATGTAACAACATTTAATATTCCAAAATAATTCTCCTATGAATAATAATAGTGGGAGTTCTATGTTCATAGAGTCAGGACCTCCCTTATTCAATTACGAGTTGGTCATCCACTAGGTGTTCGATAATCCCTTAAATAAAAATTTTAAAGGCGAGGTTTAGATCCTCCACAAAATTTAGAGACATGCAGTGGGTTTGGTTTACTTATTTATTATGGATTCCTAGGTTTCCATTCTTGATATAATTCAATAAGAAGACAACCCATTGATTTATGGGACATTGTGTACTAGATTCTCTAACTCGAAGGCATATTTTGGTCATGTTGAATCATTGTGTCCTTATTCCTTGTCATGGATATTTTTTCCATTGTGGATCAAATATAGCTAAGAATTTATTTATCCATATTTTTTTGGATTATGGGATATACTATTTGGTATATATATACTCATCATGGCTATATAAAATCAATAATATGTGTTGTTCCATTTTTAGTTAATAAATAGTTAATATTAGAATTTTATAGACATGGTGTTGGTGGAGAGAGAGCTTAGAAGTTATAAGAGGTGGAAGTAGTAGACAATGTTCTTATCTAGTTCCAATTCATCACTCATATCACATTACCATAGTTTCTTTTTCATGGATTACCTTTCTATTTTATAATTTATCTCTTTTTACATTATGTTTTATGAAATAGTTTCCCTTTGAGGATGCAATAATTTGTCTCATTAAATATATATATGTATATCAGAGTTGGTTTTTTTTCCTACATTGTTATATCCTATATGAAAATGTGTGTTTCTGAAAAGGTGAATTTTCCTAATTCCTCACATAATATGTGATATATTTTCCTGGTGTCACAGATGTGTCACTAGACCATTGTAGGAGAGATTGATGTGGTCCATTCTAATCAATAATGGCCCGAGTGGGGTCTCAGTGACATGTATCATGTTATTATTATCCTTTATTTTTTTTGGGATATGCATGGATTCATTTATATCATCCATTTAAATTTTAATACTATGATATTTATATATAAATTTTTTAAATTTCATATCTTGTAATAACTTGTTATTTTTAAATAACCCTATGTTTAATAATTCACATAGCATGCAACACCAAGTCTAAACAAACAACAATATACTATTAAAATATTTTTTTGATATATAAATTATATCCTAGAAATTAAATGCTAGGGTATTAATAGTATTAACTAAATTATGAAATATTTAGAAAGGACCAAATGGAAACAAATTCAATGTTTATTTCATAGTAAATAAGTACTCAAATTTCTGTAATGTTATTTTATGCATTTGAAATTCGTTTTCTCCAAAAAGGAATTTTGTTCTTTGAGAAAAAAATATTATAATAAATTTCTACAACAGCTATAATATTTTTTAATTAAAAAAATATCATTTTAAAATTACAATATTTAAATATTATATGGGAGAAATTTTTTTATTTTTATGTAATGATTGGATTTTCTGTGAATTGTGAATAATAATGATTTTTCATAAAAACTATAATTTTGTTTAAATGATTTATTATGATCCATTTTGTTATAAAATTATTAACAACTTAAATTAATTATATTATATTATTACTAATTAAAATAATTTCATTGGAATCTATTTTGTGATTGAATTTGGTATAAAAACAATTTTAACATAGAAAAGACATTTTTATAAAAAATACTTTTTGTTGAAATTTGTGTTTTGATTTTAAATTATTTTCTTACACTTATAAAAATATAATATTGAAAATAATATTAAATATATGGAATATATTTTTTAAAAAATATTAAATACTCCATACGTTTAGTCGATATGAATTATGGCATCCTACCTTTTTATTACATAACATTATGTAGAATTATTCAATCAGAGAATCTTTTAATGTTTATTGTATTGGAAAAAAGATAGAAAAATAATGAGAAAATAAAACATTTTTATATTAAATTTAAAGGATTATTCGAGGTTTATTTTATGTACATTTATTTTATCTCATAAACTAGGGACCCACATCAATGTAAAGGGTGAGTATAAGGCCTAGCAAGGGAAAAAGGTGAAAAAATTTACATGTGATATTAATAAGAACATTAATAATATCAATATAGAAAGAAAAAGTGAAATTGAGGAATTTCATAAATAAAAGAACATGAATAATCACTTTGAATTGTGGATAAAATATTTAATTCAGTCATTCATAAGCATATCCCCAATGTTTGTCAATGTGGTGTCACAAAAATTACCAAGGTTATTCCCCAAGGTATCGTAAAATATGTCATCTTTAGAGAATAAATTTTTACCTAATGCATTGGAGTGATATTCGGGTAAAACATTAATTTTTATAAATTAATTTTTACCATTAATATCTTAATAAAACATCTAATAAATAAACCATGGTGAATAAAAGAAATGGGGTATATTTCCAAACAATGGTGTTTTAAAAAGTCCATAAAACAAGATCCATTTTCTCTTTATAACCCATTGATTATAAATGTAGATTTCATGTGTGTTAATAGTATAATTAATATATATAATTTTTAAATATATGTGAGTACCACTATAGTGGATAATGGTTTTGGTATTCATAAACGATAATAAAAGAATTTATTTATAAAAAGAGAGAAACTTGAGACCAAAATTTAGAAACATAACTCTATGAAACATGGTTATAGGATGCATTAAAAAGAAAGGGTAAATTGGTATCCCATTATTAAATGACTCTTAATAAAGTAAATTTGTATAATAAAATATAAATTAGATAAATATATGAACATTTTAAATAAATAACCCATAAAAGAGAACCTTAAAGGAAAATAGATGTTGAGATTTCCCTTAACATAGTGGGTGACTACTAAAAATCAAAGATCATGAACTAGGTGGATTTAAGACACAAGGGGTTGACTCTTTGGGATATAATACTATCATATCTTTGAGGATTATGAGTTTATAATGAATTATAATTGATAAATGTGTTAGTATATTTAAAAATGGGGAGGGAGTTTTTTATTAATTTTTGATGTCACCTCATCCATCATATTTGAAAAACCATGGGCATTACCATGGTATTTCCCCATGGTATTGGAAAATTGGGGAACATATTAGAATATTTTAATCCTCATGAGTTGAAGAACATTATTATATTGTTATTAAATCATTAATAATGTAATTAAACAAAAAAATCAATTCTATATTTTTGTAATTCAAAAATAGCTCAACTATTTTAGAAAATTCCAAAAAACCATACTTAACCATTTTTTGAAATTTATAATTAAAAAAGGAATTCCGTTTTGGGAAAATAATTTTCATTTTAAAATTAATTATTTAATAATTTATAAATAAACATTTATGTTTTATAAAAATAAAATTAATTAACTAATAATTTCTAAAAAGATTATTCACGTGTACAATGGTATAATTATATAACATTACCATTTAATATTCCTAAATTATATTTATAATTTTTTATGTGAGGTTACTATTCCAATGGTGTGACACTTTTATTCCAAAGGACTAAGTAACTATTCACTAAAAAATTAAACTGAGTCTGTCAGACTCAAAATATCTCACTTATCGCAACCCTGTACATCTAATTTTGGAAAATCATTTCACAGAATAAATTATTTAATGTTTAATAATTATTTAAAAAATAAATTATTTTCACTGTTCATCAAAAAATTGAAACATAATAGAAAAATACTATAAATTCACCTTAGGATAAATTTTACGCTTTAAATATAAAAAGAATGTTTATCTTACTTTAATAATTCTTTATGTTTGAGAAATCTCTATGAAGTAAAATTTGTACCTATAAAATCAATTTATCAAATGTATTAATTAAACATATATTTTATTAAGAAAAACCATTCTGAAAATGGAAATGATAGACTAAATATATTATTAAATCTAAGGGAATACACATTAAGTGGCTATGTTATTGAAACATAAGCCCTTATAACCCATGAATATAACCAACAGGTAAGGTGTGTGATGGTGATAGACACTTCAGGAGACTCTAATAGGATTCCCAGAGAGGTAATCCCTACTAAATTGATCCTCTGCCATACGAAATTTCATTAATGCCCAATATGTTTAATCTTTACACGAGCTTGGTCAAGAGTGAATCCCAATGATAATACCTCCCTCCCATGTTCTAAAAAAATGTTCTTCATACGTCACAACTCTACTAGAAGAGGCTGTCGACTCTTCTTTCTGTATTATTTAACCATTATTTTTCTTTTTATAAATAATAACCACAATGTCAAGAGTATAGATTCCATATTCATAATTACTAATGGTCATAATTGACTAACAACTATATAATAGTAAAAACTTGATGGTCACATTAAAATATAATTTATTCATAGTTTTTTGTGTAAAATAATACATCACACATTTTCTGAAAACAAATATTATTCAAAAAGTTTGGGTCATTAAATTATTCCCCCCTTAATAAATTTCATCACTAATATTTCATCTCATTCCACTGGTTGAGAAAATTTATGGGTACTTCTACATCATTATTTCATCCAATTTCATTGTATATTCTTTATATATGTGGTACCTCCCCAATAATTTAATTTAGTGGGTATTCTTGTTGCATAGAACCTTGTCTCTACGGTCCATGTTCTCTATCAGCTTCTTCTCATGAGAGATATCATGTTGCAGTTGTACAAAATCTATATTTAGTACATTGAAGGGTTATATATGTAATTCTTCAAGATATATACAAGGAAAATATCATAATAGTGGGCTATATTTAGTGGATGTGCTAGTTGATAGTCCACTAGTCCAATGCAATCATTGATTTTATCAGGGCCAATGTACTGAGGCCTATGCTTTTCTTTCCTCACAAATGGTATGACTCTCTTCCAGGGTGATGTTTGATGGAATACTTCTTCAACAACATAAATCTATTAGTACCTTCGACAGTTCTCAACATATCTCTTTTTCCTGCTCTTAGTAGCATTAATTTGTTATTGGATGCATTGAACTTTTTCTATCATCTCTTGTGAAAGATTAGGCCCAAAAAACATTCTCTAACTAGGTTCCTCAAAACTTGTATGAATTATTCATAACATAAAATATAGTGCCTCTTATGGAACCATTTGACTAGTTGAATGGATGTAGTTGTGGTATGATAATTCAACCAATGGGATATGTTTATCCAATGCACCATTAAATTCCATTGAGTATGATCTCTCTGCCATCACTTTTTGAAACAACATGCACCTTGTACTTTATTTTTCGATATCCTGTTTCATATTATCCAACCAATAATGATCTCGAAGGCCTCTATACATTTTCATACATCATGTATGTAAAGAAAATGTATATCTTTGAGCTTCATTCATTATCTTCTTCTTTATTTCTAGAATAGATTAAACACATAGACTTTAATGAAAATTGAGTACACATTCTTGATCAATATCGAACTTAAGAAACATCACATCCATCACACCCTAAAACAACATCTCTATCAGTGGATCATATCTTTATGATTTCTTGATCTTCTCTTGTAATGATATTTTATGAATAATCAGGGATAAGGTTGATGATGTCCCTTCCCTTAAAATTCCAATATTTAGTTTTACTAGGTATTTGATTAAAGGATCTCCTTGAATCCTCATTATTGATATAACATAATGGTATTTCCTACTTAAAGCATAAATAACGTTGTTTTCTCTTCTAGGGTGATAATAAATTGATCAATAATAGTCATTAAGAAGATCCAACTATATCCCATGTCTCATTTTCAATTATTGTTTCATTAAAATATAATTAAAACATTTGTGGTCTTTGTATATATCACATTTTTTCCCATAAAGGTAGGTCATCCATATCCTTAGAGGAAAAAACCATATCTTGGTCTAGATCATGAATTAGATAATTCATCCCAAAATCCTCTAACTATCTAGATGCATAAGTAATAACAATGTCATTTTAGATTAGGATGTACCCAATCCATTTTAGAGATGCTTCACTAAAAATAACTAATCTTTCTCCAATAGAGGGTAGAGAAAACCTAGTTGACCAAATCAATATCTTCTCTATCTCTTGGAAACTTTCCTCATAGTTCATTTTCCAAATTAACTTAACACCCTTTCGAGTTGACTTCATTAGTGGATTATAATATTGTGAAATGTTTTTCAAAAACATCAAAGAATATCCTAATAAACCAATGAAACTGTGAATCACTATTATTATTGTAGGATGAGGCCACTCCTCTATAAAACTTATCTTTGCAGTGTCAAATGACATATTTTTCAGTAGTTTCAATGCACCTGAAGAAATAATTTTGTAGTAACCAAAAGTCACAGTTGCTATAATTTCCAATCAACCTCTCATTTCTTCAATGTTTTAATTATCACACATAGATGGTTCTTATGATCCTACTAAAATTTATAATATATCAAAAAATCTTTTATGAAAACTACAATAATGAAATAAAGGTAGTTATTAATGTGTCTATTCAAAGAATCCATAAAATAAGCTAGACCATTATTCATGCCCAAGGGAATAACAAAAAACTCATTAATACCATATCATGATAGAAAGGAGGTGTTTGGAATAACTTCTTTCTTTACCCTCAATTAGTGATAACCATAATTAAGATCAATATTAGAGAATATTTTATCCCCATTAAGATGGTCAAATAAAAAATCAATTCATGGAAGAGGGAAATCTCTCTTCACTGAGATCATGTTATGTCCTATAAATTCAATGCATAACTGCATAGATCCCTCATTTTTATTAACATATTGAAAAGGTGGTCCCCATGGAGACACACTTGGCTGGATAAAAAACATCTCCAAAAGATATTGGTGTTTTCTCTTAAATTCCATTAGACCAACAATATCTATTCTATTAGTGGTATTAGATATCAGTTTGGTACCAGACATGAGTTCAACGGAGAAATATACCTCTCTTTCTTAGGGAGGTCAATGAAACTCCACAAGAAATATGTCAATGTATTCCTAAATGATGGGAACATTTTAAATTTTTATTCATTCATTCCCTTTATCATCTTCAACAATAAATTCTATAATGAATGAAATGGGTGGTGATTTGAGAAAAATATTAGGTCAAGATATCTATCATTAAAAAAACTCTAGGTTTCCCATTCAAGACTAGTTTAATTTGATTTCTTCTACATTCGATAATATAATTATACATTCAGATCTAATCCATTGATAGTATAATGTTGAATTACAATAGAGAAATGAATACTAGATTTTAAATTAGATTATTCTCAACAATGTGAATAATGGAGTTTCTATACAGTTTTTTGGCTTGGATAATCCCCCAAGTGTCTTGATAGATAACTCTACTTCTAGAAGTTCAGTAATTGATTCTATTTTCTTTATAATCGTAGAGGAAATAAAGGAATGCGTAGAACCAGAATGAAAAACTGTTGTTTCTATATTTGAGATAATAATTAGTATACATTCCACTACATTATTTGGATCTTAAACTTCATCCGACGTGATAGTAAAAGCATGACCTAGCTCACTTAATATATAATGAGGATGATGGAGATTCCCCCCACCTACTTTAGACTTGGATAGTGATTGGAAATGTTACCAAGCTATCAAAAATTGAGTCTATGTAATTTATGTAGGTACTACACCATCATCCCTTTTTTGTTAGTGTTGAGATGTTGAGGCTTTACCACACAACAATTGTTCTGAGAAATACTTCCTTCCCTTACACACTTTTAACACTTTCTGCTCCCATGAATGAAGTTCCCTAAAGGATTCTTCCCACACATGTTACTTTTAGAAAGTGTCTCCTTAATTCCATATCCCCTTTTATCAATTTTACTCCCCATGTTTTTCTCAAGATATATCTTCTTATCATTTTATTATTGAGACCATTGTGTCTCACAAAAAACTTTTTCAACCTTCATAGTACACCGTATTATTTCCTCATTGATTTCATAATTTAGGTTGGATAAATTAATCCATAGTTTAGGTATTAGTCCACTGAAGAATCTATAAAGTTTATGATTAGAATCAAGGAAAAATCTAGAGGTATAATGATAATGCCTTGTGAATTTAATCTTTTAACTTCCAACCGATTAATTCTCCTTCTAAATTAGTTTCAGGAATTCCATCTCCATTTTCATTCTCTTCAAATGAAGGAAATAATTATTTATGAATATTAACAAAAACTATTCTCATTAAATAGCTTCAAACGCCACTATTGGCCTAATTTTTTAATCAGTTCCCACCATTGATCAACATTCCCATCTAAACAATTCACAACCCGAGTGACATTCTCTTGTTCAGAACAATGACCTACATAAAAGATATACTGTATAAAGCTTATCCATTATTCTAAAATTAATGGGTCAGTAGATCCTCCGATTGTTGGTGGTCGATGATGCATAAAGGATTCAAAAAAATGGTTTCCCTTCATGTTGAAAATAGTATATCATCTTGATTCATGTTATTTACTATAACATGAGTTAGATTATTATTTATTATCATTATGGTTTTTATTATGGATTCCATCGAATGACCATCAGCACATAGTTAATTTCACTCACTACTTACACAGTTCCTCTTATTTTCCTCCATGTTTATAAAATAAGAAAACCATAGTGAGAATCTTGTTTTGTAATATTATAATTACAAAAAAAATTATGCCATATAACATCATGTTTAATAATTTTATTCATTATATAAAATAATTTAATTTATAAATCCTTAATAATGAATCATAAAATTATTCTGTTTAACAAAAGTTATCCCCCGGGAGTGTAAAATCTAGAGTGAAACATGACCCGTTATTATGCCCCAGTTACCATTTTAGTCTAGATTAAAGCAGTGTGTTTAGGTTTTACCCCTAGATACAACTATTCCTGAGCCACATCGACATGTTTGTATCAATATAAGGATTATTTTTTTGGAAAACACTTACTTAATAATTCACCAAAATACTAGGAGGTTTTCCTATATTCAAAATTTAATCTAGGTTTCTCCCAAATGTTTTAAAATCCTAATTTCCAAAAATAACTAATCCATCTTTTGATACTAGCTATTACATCCCATATTTTTATACCCTAACATTAAATATCATTACAATAATAGAAAATATAATATTGTTTAGTGTCTTGGAAAAAAGGTACATTAAACAAGAAAAAATAATAAATTATTATATTCTACATGAAAGGATTATTCAAGGTTCATCATAAGTACATGTATTAAATATCAATACCCAAGGACAAACATTGAAGGATAGGATTAGCTGAAGGCCAAGTAATGAAAAAAAGTGAAACAATTAACATGTGATATTGATAAGATTATGAAGAATATCAATATAGCATGAAAAAGTGTACATGAGGCATATAATAAATAAGAAATATAAAATAATAATATCTAAATTTGGGTAAAACATTTAATTGAGTCATTATTAATCATATCCCACAGAAATTTCACTGAGGTGTCATTAAAATTTTCAATGATATTCATCAAGTTATGGAAAAACTAATCATCTCTAGAGAATAAATTATTTACCTAATGCATTATATTACTATCCAAATACACCCTTCATATGTATTTACTATTTTGATTCATAGATATCATAATGGAAGATATCCTAAATAAACTATGGAGAATCAAAGAAATTTGTTTCAATCCAAAATTACGGTGTTTTAGGGAGTTCATAAAATTGAGAATTATTTCACATATTTAAACTAATGAAAATGGAAAGTTGTTTTCATGTATGTTAATCCAAAAGTTAAAATAGAACCATTAAAAATATATGTGAATAATATTATAGACGACAATGGACTGGAAATCCAAAAAATAAAATAAAATATTATCCTTATAAAAATAGAGAAATTTTGAGACCAAAATCCAGTTGCAGAATGGAATGAATAATGCTATTAAAAAGCATTAAAAAGAGGGAGGAAAATGGTCTCTCCTTTATAAATTACTGTCAATAAATTAATGTTATAGAATAAAATGGATAGAAGAACATGATAAGGTAATTTTAAAGACATACTACCTAAAAGAGATTGTGAATGGAAAATACCTTTTGAGATTTCACTTACAATGAAGAGTAACTCCTAAAATAGACGATAAGGACCTTGGGGGCCCAAGGGAACTTTTGGAGGACATCATGGTCAGTTATACTATTACATATTTGAGTATAGTGACTTTGGAATTAATTATAATGGATAAATGGGTGGGTATTTATATAAAAAGTGATGGAGTTTTTTATTATGTTTTAAGGATACCTTAGTAGCGGTATTTGTAAAACCTTGCACATTACAATGGAATTTTACCATGGTATTGGCCACTTAAGAAACCTATTATCATATTTTATTATTAAAGAGGAGGATATAATAGTTACATAATTATTAAATAAATAGTGATGTAATTAAACATACAAAAAACTCAAAACTATATTTTTACTATTGACTAAAAATTCACCTATTTTAGAAAAGTCCCCAAAATTCAGCCAAACAATTTATCAATGTGTATTGTTCAAAATTGAACTATATTTTATGAAAATTAATATTATTTAAAATTAAAATAATTATAAATGTGTAAATAATAATATATATTTATTAATAATACTAATAAATACTGAATAATTTCTAAAACATTCGTTTACTTATTCTAATGTACAATTATATCACATTACCATTTAAGAATCCTAAATTATATTTATAATTCTATTAGTGAGATAGTATTCCACTGTTTATATTTATATTCTTAAGGGAAACATTACTATTCCAATGGGTTAAGTTACTATTCACCAAAAAATTATGTTGAGCCTATCTGAGTCTAAATATTTCACCCATCCCAACAGTGTATGTATATTATTAAAAAATCATTTCACAAAATAATTTATTTTAATTATAATAATTATTTGACAAATACAGTACCTTTCACTATTTATCAAAAAAATTGAAACTTCTTATAAAAATAATAAAAATTCACCGTAGTTTAATTTTGAGATTGGAAATTCAAAAATGATGTATATTTTAGAAAAATAATTATATAAGTATGAGATATATTGGAAAATTACATTTTTTACATATAAAATCAAATAATTTAATGTCTTAATTCAACATATATTTAATTTTGAAAAAGTATTCATAAAATAAAAATGATGGAATTACCATTTTATTTAAACAATGGGGTTACACATTAAGTGATTAAGTCCTTGGAACATAACCCCTTATAACAAGCACATTCAATCTAATGGTAAGGTGTGTGATGTTGATAAACCCTTTGGATGGCTTTGATCACATCTCCTGAATTGTAATCTCTACTAACTTGATCTTCTCCCATAGGAAATTTTATTCAATCCAAACATGTTGAAGCTTGGTTTTGGCTTGGCTAAGAGAGAATCCCATATATGCTACCTCTCTCCCAATTTCTGAATAATGGGCATCGTATGGAAAACATCTACTAGATGAGGCCATCAACTCTTTTCTCAGAATTAATTAACCATTATCATATATATTTATAGAAAATTATCATAATGTCAAAAATATAGTTTCTAGTGGTGAAAATTGACCTATGGTTATATAATAGTTGAAACCCAATGGTCATATTTAATTATACATCATTATTTTTTTGTGTTAAATAATGTAAAAACCATTTTCTAGAAATAAATATTTTTAAAAAAGTTCACGTCATTACATGAATTGTAATAGTGGAATAAATTTTCACCATTGTAACGGGTAAATCGGGATAATCTAGGTTACTTTTTTTCTATGGAAATAATTTGTTCAAAATAATTTTTATTAGAGGAAGGAAAATAGACCTCAATCACATTTTTCAAAGACATTTGTTTTTCAATGGACACCATTGCAATAAAATAATCTATAATATTTTTAAATCCCTGAATACTACATAATGCATGTCTCTTAGTTATAAATATCACTTTTGATTTCAAATAGGGAAAAACATTTATGTTGAATGAGTCATGACATTAATTTATTTTATATTGAAATTATATTCATTATGGTAATTCATTTCTATTTTTTAGTGATTAAATAATTATGCTAAATGGTTGTCCAATGGTAATATAATATCTAATCAATGGAATAAAATTAAATTAATGAAATAATTTTTTTTAACAATAACATAATTTCAATGATTCAATGTGTCCCACTAATGTTACAGATTTATTTGACATATTAGAAAAATTTAATATCAATATATTATAATTTATCATTTTTCATGATTCATTTATTGTCAGATTAATATAATAGAGAAAAAAAGAACATTAACGATATTTATAATAAATAATATATTATTAAATGACCGAAAATTTATAAAAAACATTGGTTTAGAAAAATCAATGGGATATGGTTTTAAAAATAATCCATGATACATTTATTGTACTTCTGTCATTTTATTGTAACATCATCAACACTAAATGGGTAAGAAACATTAATAATATGGTAATTGTCAAAGGTGATAGCATGGGTTAAAAGAAAAAGTTTAGGGTTACAATAGACATAAAACATGTCAAAATTATATTATATGATTGGATTTATACTTATAAAAAAATTGATTTAAATTAAAAAAATGGATCCCTTTTGAAATGAAAAAAATTATTATACTTAAAATTTTATGAAATTCCAAGAGTTCTCCTCTACTCAATTATATAATGGAATCCATTCAATCCCTTATTTACACATCATTAAGAAATATAGGATGACAAAAATCTTCACATTAGTGAACATCTCGTTAATGTATTCCATCAAAATTATTACCCAAGACTGCTTATAAATAGATCTAAAGTAAATCTACCGAAGAAGAGGTAATTGAAATTTCAATGTACTTGAAGAATATTTGTTCTTATTATTATTCTTAAAGTTTAGTAATAATCCTATGATAATAGCTCCAACATGGTAAATATGTTCAGACTCTGTTATGATAATGGGTCAAAAAAATTTATTTCATTTCCATCGAATGGAATGTGAAAACATCACGCGAGCATAAGTATGACATGTTGTTTCCAAATAGTAGTGTAATTCATTTTTCATCACAACATTACGTTGATGAATATAATAAAGGAGATAATTTATATGTATGATATATATTTCATTAATATGAATCTAGAACTATATTATCATATTGAACATTTTACAATTCAGTCCATTGGAAAATAATAATATCATTTATGTGTACATGTGGACCACCGCATCCCCAAATCTATGTGATATGATTTCAATTAACAATTTATATGGATTATAATATATTTGAATTTAGTGACTCTATATGATATATATGTGTAGTGATATTAATTTTTTTTAAGGAATAGATTATTATTATTATGTTATACATTACTTTTTTCCAAGTGAGGGTGCCCTACAGCCTTGGGAAGGTCTTGGGAGAGTCTGTTTCATGTTCAAAGACAATATTTCGAGATAATGGAGAGACATATGTAAATGAATATTTAGTGCATTATTATTCATAAACATGTACCTCAACTATGTGAGGAAACTGGTGAACATAGAACATCGCACTGTTTATCTGCAACCATAAGATCAGGGCCACACACCTGTGATATGTTGCTAGAATTTTTTAGAGAGGCATTTCACCTCATTTTTTTTGGGATAGGAAAAATTTGAACCAATCCTATTCATGTGGTGTTCATTGGAATGGTTTGTTCAAAAACAGTGTAAATTTTGGATAACATTGTATCCAAATGGTACGACCACTTAAAATAAGTTAAAATTTCCATTTTTTCTCATTTAATTTAATACACATTCCTCTATGGCTTTCCCATTTATAGTGTGAAACCCCTTAATTTCATCTCTAGTGATGTTGTCCCTCTTATTTAAATATCTATCCGAATAACTCCATTGTTCGATTTCCATTTCCAACATCATTTGAAGAATTATATATAAAAATTTGAGCTATCAAATCCATTTTCTTTCTATCATATATTATCATTCAATCTTTTGGACTATTATGGTAAGAGATCATATGACCAATTTCTATATAACATGTCATTTATTTTTATTTTTCCTATATTATCTCGTATCAGAGGGTGAAACTGGACAACAAGAGTGTTACAAACCTAATAGTGGTGGTCTAGATATTTTTGCTAAAGGTTTAGTTATTTTTATAGCTTCACCGATGTGCCACATATCATACATTTCCATGAAAATATTTACATATATTTTCTTTAATTAAATAAATGAATCATGTTATCATATTCCCTTTGATTATTATTTTTAATTTATTAGGGGATGTCAAAATCATTTACTTCCATTCCCTTATGTGTGCCTAATTGAATGAAAACAATAATATAAAATTTAAAATAATGAAATAAACATCTAATTTTTGGGATTCACTCTAAAAGGTAAAATTTCTTCCCTTAAAAATTAAATGAAAAATTATAGTGAATTAAGTTTTGTGGAAAGACAAAACATGTATTGATGAACTGAAAATGAATTATATGAAAATTGAAACCCATGGTGGGATATGGTAATGTGACTATAATTATTTAGATGTAATCCCCCATGATTATTATTATTATTAAACCATTGATGATAGTTAGTGAACAATGATTAAGGGGTCAACTGATCATGGAGTTTTAAGATACCTTACATTGGGTAATGGAAATGACATGTCTCACTATTTATTATTAGTTGGGTGATGGGAATAAAGTTTCCCATTCCCTTGTATCAAGTGAGGGTTTTGAGGACTCACTACACTATCTAAAGTGATGAGCATGAAATCACACATTAAAATGAAATTTAGGTCTCAAACCCTTGCTATATTCATTATCTCATCAGTCTAGTCATGGACACAGGAGTTACGCCCCTAGTCAAATAGCACCTAGTATTCGTGTATATGCCTCTATATGTTCTTACATATAGAGTGTATATACATGTATTCAAATTATATATATACATGACTACTTATATATATATATATCGTAATCATATCAAACACATTCTGGCCTGTAACAAAGTAGTTGAATTCTTACATGTGTCTTATAGGAAACTAAGCCACCTGATATTTAGATTTCCAGTATCATTAATTTTTCATTTTAATATCACACCTCAACCCAAGACATTATTTTATTTTAATTATTATTTTTTACCCAGAATTTTGTTTTCTATTGAGGTCTTGGGTGAGTCCAGGATGAAGTTTTCACATTTTTGAAAAGAAAAAAAGGCCTGTTTTGGGTGACGTAACTGGACGCACAGGAGGAGCGCGACGCCATGCGGCTTTGTCCCAGCAATGACATGATGTTTTTGTTATTTTTATTATCTTTAAAATTAAATGAATTAAATTATTTTTTTATAATTAATGGTTATTATTATTATTATTATTATTATTAAGTTTTTTAATAATATTAATAATAATACTATTAGATTAGTATTTTTTTCATTTTTTCTTTTATTATTTACGTTTTATTTTATTTTTATCTACTTTTTATCCATGATTTCTTCCTCTATTTTTTTCTCTTTATCATTCTTTCTCCTCCCTTCCATGTGGTTGTCTACCTTCCCCGGCTGGCCGCGCCCCTCCTGTTTCCCCAGCCTGCCTGCAGCCCTCCAGCCAGCTCTCCTACACTGCCTGCTGTATCATCCAATGCGCCTCCCATAGTACTCCTCCTTGCCACTCCTACCCAGCAATACCTGCACCCCGATCCTCCAGTCACGAACCCAGCTATCCTGCTCGACACGCATCCTCTGTCTATCACCGCACAAAAACCTGCCACCGGACTGGAACAACAACATCGGGCATCACAGTTCTCTCCTCTCCCTCCAGCAGCTGCGCAACACCCCTCCCTCTCCCATATAGGTGGCCTTGTCTCCTACTCAAGCGAACCATCATCCGACTCACCCCCTGGAACCCATTCCAGCAGCCAGCGAAGAAGCCCTCAGCCAGTGCATCCCTTGGACCACTCTGCCTCAGCCCCCTTGCAGTGCACCCCTCCTCCCATCACGTTGACCTCCTTCCTAGTGAGTGCTTAACCCCAACACCCTACCTGTGAGAACATCAATCACAACTATCGTATTTTCCCCATCCTCCAACACATTTGGTGCATCTCCTCAGTCGGCGCGCACCCATACATTACCTCAGATACACCCACAAACCCCCTCCACTGGTCCGACACCTTTTTCCCAACCAACCAGCCATCTCCCTTGCTATAGCGCACCCCTGACCGCACGTCCATAGCTAGCGCACCCTCTACCATTTAGCACAGTAACCTGCCTTGTCAGCGCAGCCCTATTTCAACACTCGCACCCTACCAGAGCTGCCCAACCAGCCCCTGGCGGTCTGTTTCCAGTCACAACCCTGCTTTGGTATACCCTATTATTTTATGATTCGTTTGATATTTTTAGTTGATATATATATATATATCTCGATTTAATTAGGGGTTATTTTAATTAAATTTTTTGGTCGGTTTGACCTTTTAGGACCCACGCGGGTCGTTTCCGAGTGAGTGCCATCGCCGCTCTTTGTTTCCGAGCTTCCGCCATTGCCTCGCCTTGGTCTTGAGGTAGGATTTCCCATTGCACTGATTTTAAAATTTCAGTTGCATCAATTTCCTATTTTTCACCCTATTTAGGTGCTAAATATTATTAATTCATGTGTCGCTGATAAAATCGCCTTTAATTATAAATTTAAGTTTCCTTTTATTAAATATTGCATCTGTTGCTGATAAATTTCCCAGATGGCTCTTACGGTTTATTTGCAAAAATAAAATGGTTTGGATTGGTTCTTATAAGGATTTGGGAAGCTTGTGAAATAACATTTTGGGGTTCCTTAAAAGGGTTTAAAACTGGTTATGGGTTCTTTTCTAAGTAGTGATTTCGAAATGTGTTAAATTCCCATTTGGAACCTTACAGAAAATGATGAAATTATATCGAAGAAAACATTCCTTGGAAAAATATTTGGCCTTGATTGTGACTCATTGTTTGGGAGGCCACACATAGAGGCTCCCGGGTGCTTGAGTAGTTTATCGTCAAGAGGGTGTCCTGTGGAGTGTCTCGGGGCGAAGCCTGTTGTGAATTATTATTATATATTTATATATATATGATTGGTGGATCGACTAGGATTAGTTGGCTCAACCCCCTTTTTTAAATACTTGAGACATGGGAACCTGGCATATTGATAGAATATTCTAAGAATGATTACTGCACTTGTACATTATGGTACTGACTAGTGACCCATAGTAGGTGGATACATTGGGTTTATTACTATGGGATTTTCCCTTCGCCTGCCTGAGAATGGATGGTCGAGCGTATTGGGTGTTTTTGATTTCATTGTGTGTGACATGTCAATGAGGATGATATCTCATGTATTGGTGTCTTATAGTTTATGCTTGATCTCCTAGGATCACCCATGTTTGTAACTTTTTAGTAACATGTACTGATGATTTGGTACTTTCATGTATTTTTACATTTACCTTATTGTGTACATATATTTGTACTTTTTTTAATTTTGTTTTCCTTAGAAAGTGATAATTTGGTTTTGACTAGTTTTCTAGAAATGGGATTCAACTGAAAGTGTTTAACCCTTTTTGTAAAAATTTGAAAATGTAAACATCACTTTCCCTTAGAAAAAAAACATTGACACTAATGAAATGAACCCAAATTAGGAAAGGTTAAGGGAAATTGTTTGTACATTTCTTTTAAGTTAAATATTAAAATAACATAATTTTATAAATTGTAGTTCAAACTTGAACTGATGTTTATTTTATTTTAAAGGTGGAGCATTGGGAAAAGATATCGGGCTAGCCTATTGAGTTTTAATACTCACACCTATAGTACATTTCTATTTTTAGTGTTTGTGTAGGATACAGCTTGAGTGTGCTCACCTTGGGGGACATTTGATCATTGTGTCGAAGAGTGACCTAAGAGGTCACACAGAGTTAGTCCGGACGTCGAGTTTGGATAGCTTAATTTTCTTTTGTTCATGTTTAGTCTTTTCTTTTTATTTTTATTTAGTCTGTGCTACTTTGTATTATTTCTGCTACATTCTTTATTTATATTGGTAGAAATCGTTCCCATAGCCTCAGTTGATGCCATGGAACATGTCTCCAGCCCCAGAGGATCGTGAACACCTATTGAGTCATGTCGCAGACCGACTCAGGTCATTTCCGAGTGAGCTCCATCGTTGCGCTTTGCTTCCAAGCCTGCGTCGTCGTCGCACCATGGTCTTGAGGTAGGATTTTCCATTGCACTTCTTTTAAAATTTAGGATGCATCTATTTACTATTTTTTCACCCTATATACATGAAAAATATTAATAATTCACGTGTCACTGAAAAAATCACCTTTTATTATAAATTTATGTTTCCTTTTATTAAATATCTCATCTGTCAATGATAAATTGCCCGGTTGTCTATTATGGTTTATTTTGAAAAATAATTTGGATTGGATTGGTTATTATAAGGATATTGGCAGCTTGAAAAATAACATTTTGGGGTTCCTTAAAAGGGTTTCAAACTGGTTATGGGTTATTTTTAAAGTAGTGATTACGAAATGTGTTTCATGCCCGTTTGGCACCTTACAGAAAATAATGAAATCATTTCGAAGAAAATCCTCATAGTATAACTCTTCTGCCATGATTGTGACTGATTTTTTGGGAGGCAACACTTAGAGGCTCCCAGGTGCTTTAGTAGTTTAAAGGAAATAGGGTGTCCTTTTGAAAGGTTTGTGGTGATGCTTATTTTGCATTATATATATATACATGTGATTTGATGCTTGGATGGCATTAGCTGTCTCACCCCCATTTTCAAATACTTGAGACATGGGAGCCTGGAATATTGAGAGAATATTCTAAGAATTATAGGTACACTGGTAGGTCATGGTACTAACCAGTGGCCCATAGTAGCTGGAAACATTGGGTTTATTACTATGGGATTTTCCCTTGGACTGCCTGAGAAAGAATGGTCAAGGGTATTGGGAATTTTTAACTCATTGTGTGTGGCATGTCAATGAGGATGATATCTCATGTATTGATGTCTAGTGGTTTATTCCTGATCTCCTAGGTTCACTCATGTCTTTGACGTTTCAGTTACTTGCATGATGATTTGTTACTTGTATGTATTAATACATTTCCCTTGTTGTGTACTTACTTTTGTGCATTTTTGTATATTGTTTTACTTGGAAAGTGATAAATTGGTCTTGACTTGTTTTCTAGAAATGGTTTTCAAATCAAACCGTTTAGTCCTTTTTGTACAAAATTTTAAATTGTAATCTTCAATTTCCCATTCTAAAAAGACAATGATACTAATGAAATGAACCCAAATTTGGAAAAGGTTATGGGTAATGGTTCTTACATTTATTTTATGTAAAATATTTAGAAAAACAAAATTTTAAATTTTTTATTTCCAACATGAAATGATGTTTATTTTATTTTAAAGGTGGTGCATTGGGAATAGATATCAGTCTAGCCTACTGAGTGTTAATACTCATGCATATAGTTCATTTCTTTTTTAAGTGTTTGGGACGAATATAGCTTGAGTGCACTCACCTTGGGAGATTCTTGATCGTTGAGTCGGAATGTGACCTGAGAGGTCACATGGAGTTAGTCCAGACGTCGTGTTTGGTTAGATTGATTTTCATTTGTTCACGATCAGTGTTTTCTTTTTGTATAATTTTTCTTCGATTATTTGTATTCTTTCAGCTGTATTATTTCTTTACATTGTCTGAAATCATTCCCACAACCATTGTTTATGGTCAGGCGCTTGTCGTCAGCTGGGGAGGACCGGGAATGCCTCTCAGGTAATGTCACCGACCGACTTAGGTGACTGGTTCAGGGGCGACATGGGTTGGTTTGTGAAAAAATGGGTTTAGAGCAGGTTAGCTCTTAGCGGACCTCACTTTTCAGAGTTCCCTTTTTTATTTGGGATGTCAAGGTAGACAGAATAGGATTGTGAAGACTCGAGGTGCATGTTCAAGAAGAGCGTCGCAAACTCATGCTCATTCTGACCATCAAGATTTTATGGGAAGTTCGATTTAGTTATTTTCATTGTGTTTTAATGGAATGTTTCATTATTGGGATACGACAAAGGGAGTCGGGGAAGTATTCCTCTTAAGCCGCACTGTCTTGCAAGCTATGTGGAGCTAGGGGCATGGTCCAAATAGACTCTCTATGTCGGTAACGTGTTTGGCATATGGTCGCCAACCATATGTTCAAGTCACCTATCGACGCTAGCTCCCTCTTTGAGTTGTTTTGGGTTTCTTCGGACTTCTGAAACTATTGAATGAGGAAAAGATGGTTTAAAAAAAAGATTGCTTCTTGAAAATGGGGAGGATGATTTCTTTTTGGAAAAATGAAGTTGTTTTCCATCGGCCTTGGTGTCCCTAAGGGTGCACAGATTCATAGTGATATCTGGGAATGTGGACAAATACCTGGTATGGCGGATGGATGCCCGAGTTGGCATGGAGACATGTAAGTGAGTGACACTCTAAAGAATATAAATGGGGAGGGTTTAACCCACAAATCTTGTTTATGATTAAAAATGTTTTGAAAAAAAAGTTTGGATGTTACGGTGGCTTGTTTCCTTGTGTTTATAGCTTTTAATATATGCGATGATTGATTTTTAGGATCTTATTTATTTTGTTGGTCTTGATTGGGTTTTTGAATTTTCTTGTCTAGCGGTTATCTCCTTGAAACCTCGATGGGTGATCATAGTACGATTAATCAACCTAAGGATTTTATGCTTCAGTTTTGGAAGCTAGAACCACATTTATTTTATGGTCAAGCAGAAACATCCGTATAAGAGGAGTGGATGCGGAATAATGAATGGGACATTAACCTCATTGAGTTTTTAGAGTCATTGAAGTTTATGTTTCTAGCCATCATGCTTGCTGGTTCACCATGTATGTGGTGGAAGTCGGTGTCTTGGAACAAGCCTCGTCAAGAGCTTACATGGGTGTTTTTCAAGGCCTTGTTCATTTGTCAGTATTTTTCTAAGGAAGAAATGGTGGGAAAGGGGATGGAGATGTGTTGTCTGCAGTAGGGAGATAGATCTGGGTTGGAATATTTCCAGCACTTTTTGGAGTTATTCCCTTATGATACAGGGTATGCCACGAATGACCCCATGAAGGGTCGACGCATTGAGGAGGGTCTCCGCCCTGATCTACAGTAGAAGGTGTTATATTTCAACCTAACTTATTTTTTCAATATGGTGAGACAGGATTTTCATGTCAAAGCCACGATGGCAGGAGTGCTCGATGTATTTCTCCCTCATTCGATCCCTATGAGCAGTGGTGAAGATTCTGGAAAGAGATGAGTAAGAAAATGAAAGTGGATAGAGCAGGTCGAGGAATCAAAATGCCTAGAGATCTTTCATCGACCACTTCGGAGTGAGAGATCCCCGTCTATTATCAATTCGGAAAGATGGGTCACAAATAGCCGTCATGTACAAGTGCTCAAAAGCCATGTCAGGCATGAGGATGGCTAGGTCACATTTGACGTTTCTGTCGGGGTGTTTCTAGAAAGTGTAACAGAGGACGTTCTCAGAAGTGATGTGTTGATGGGTTTTTGTTCAATGTTTATGGTGTATGTTTCCTTTAAATTTAAGGGATCTTATATAGTGGATGTTGTATTGGTGCTGTTTTTTGGTTTGAAACGTATGGTAATGTTGGGGGATTTTGATGAACTCCAGTTTTTAATGCGAGTGTGGTTTTCAATTCAAAACTCAGTCCTTTATTTTTTTCAAATCAAAAGGTGTATATTTCTTATTGGGATTATCAGAACCTGACAATGAGGTAGAAGATGCTTCATCCAATAGAGCTCCAGCTAAAAGACCTCAGAGTGAATCCGACAGGTGGTCTGGAACCCCCAGGGAATTTTAAAAAGTTTGGCAAATATTGTGCCTGTATTACTGCGGTGAGGCCGTTTTAGCGTGTTCTTCATGGGTTCTTAGTCCTTTAATTCTCCTCTTGACACAAAGTTCATGATTGACTTATCCCTCGCACAATGTCAGTAATTATGTCTTTTGGATTCATGTTTCTAATCAGTGACCCTGCATGGGCCACCCATGTGAATCCGTTGCAGACTTCGTTTGTGTCCATCCAAAAGTGGTAAGTCGTGAGTAGTTTTCCGTCCATGTTTAATTGATCTAATCATTTGGGCCTTCCCACCCTAAGAATCAGGCGATGGTCTTTAATTCATACAATGTTTTCAGTTCATCTCGTATTCCTTTCATATGGAACTAAGTGGTTAATGTGTTCTTGATGTGTTTATTTTAGCTTGAGTAAGGCCCGGTCTAAATGCTAGTTTTATTCTTATGGTGTAGAGTCCATTCAAGACTCCCCTCTGCCGGTGTTTTGTTCCATGCAATATGGTTTTGTCCCATTGGTGGTAGAGGGAATGACCATGTGTTAAGAAGTTGGATCATGTTGTGTGTAATCCTTATGTGTTGATCGATTGGATGGAGTGTATCAGGGTATTCCCGGGAAGAAAATCGTTATGGTGGGGAGAATTGTCACACCCCGACCCACGAAATTATTTAATTTTAATTTTTAATTTTTTAACTTGAATTCATTTTTCTACTGGGTTCCGAGGTGAGTCCCAGATGATGTTTTCAAGTTTTAAAAAACAAAAAAATCCACCTTTTGGGTGACGTCACTGGACGCACGGGCGGAGCACGACGCTGCACGGTTTCGCCCATGCAACTACATGGAATTTTCGTTATTTTTATTATATTTAAAATGAAATGAATCTAATTATTTTTTTATGGTTAATGGTTATTATTATTATTATTATTATTAGATTAATATAATTATTTTTTTCCTTTCTTTTTATTATATACTTTTTATTTTATTTTGTTTTATTGTTATCTTCTTTTTTTATCCATTATTTCTTCCTCTCTTTTTTTATCTTTCTCTTTCTTTCTCCTCCCTTCCATGTAGTTGTCTCCCTTCCCCTGATATCCACGACTCTCTTGTTTCCCCAGCCCGCCTTCATCCCTAAGGCCGGTTCTCCTTCTCCACCTCCTATGTCACCCAACGCGCCTCCCTCATCCCTCTCCCTTGCTGCTCCTACCCAACAGCCACCACACCCGCTCCTCCAGTCATGAACCCAGCTATCCCACCGGGAACACATCCTCTATCCGTCACCACAAAATAACCTACTACCGGTATGGCACAACAGCATCGAGTGCCCCCTGTTCTCTCCTCCCCTTGCCTCACCTGCGCGTCGCCTTTCCCTCATGCCAATAGCCTACCTTGTCTCCTAATCGGGAGAACCAACACCCGGCTTTACCCCTAAACCCCTTTGTAGTATCCATCGAAGTATCCCCCAGCCAGAGCAGCCCTAGGACCTCCCGGCCTCGGCCCCTTTGCTGTGCACCCCTCCTTACTGGCACCGTTCCGTCCAGCCTGGAAAGCCGGCCAACCCACCTCCTCCCGTCATGGTGACCACCTACCTGGTGTGTGCTCAACCCTAGCAGAATACCTGTGTGCACATCATTCTCACCTATCAGTGTTTCCCCAACCAGTAAACCCTTCAATGCATCGCCTCAGCCAGTGCTTACCCGGACATGACCTTTGGCCGACCCGTGGACCCCCTCCGCTAGTCCGACAACTTTTTCCCAACTTTCAAGCCTTCTCCCTTTCCAGAGCACGCCCTTGATGGCACGTACCCTACCGAAGAACCCTCTACACGTGAGCGTAGTAACCTACCTTGTTGGTGCTACCCTATTAGGACGGCCGCACCCTACCAGTGCTGCCCGACCAGCCCTCCAGTGGTCTGTTTCTAGTCACGACCCCCCTTTGGTATACCCTATTATTTTATGCTCCACTTGATATTTTTATTTGATATATATATATATATATATTTACATATATTAAATTAGGGGTTCTTTTAGTTAAATTTTTTGGTTCGGTTTGACCTTTTAGGTCCCACGCAGGTCGTTTCCGAGTGAGTGTCATCACATCACATTGTTTCTGAGCTTGTGCCATCGTCACGCCTTTGTCTTGAGGTTTTTTTTCCCATTTCACTGCTTGTAAAATTTAATTTTCTTCTATATCCTATTTTTTTTTCAATATTTACGTGCTAAATATTATTAATTCATGGGTCACTAATAAAATCGGATTTTATTATAAATTTATGTTGCCTTTTATTATATATTGCATCTGTTGCTGATAAATTACCCGGTTGTCTCTTATGGTTTATTTGGAAAAATAAAATGGTTTTGTTTGGTTCATATAAGGATATATTCACCTTGTAAAATATTATTTTGGGGTTCCTTAAAAGGTTTTCAAACTGGTTTTTGGTTCTTTTTAAAGTGGTGATTGCGAAATGTGTTTAATGCCCATTTGGATCCCTACGGAAAATGATGAAATTCTTTCGAGGAAATCCCTACTGGGATAACTCTTCTGCCTTAATTGTGATTGATTTTTTGGGAGGCCACGTTTAGAGGCTCCTGGGTGCTTGAGTATTTTAAAGGAAAGTGGGTGTCCTATGGAGTGGATTGGGGGAGATTCTTGTTGTGTATTAGATATATATATATATATGTATGTATGTATGTATGTGATTGGATACTTAGCTGGCGTCGGTTGGCTCACACCCCGTTTTAAAATACTTGAGACATGGGAACTTGGAATATTGAGAGAATATTCTAAGAATGATTGTTGTATTGGTTGGTTATGGTACTGACCAGTGACCCATATTAGGTGGATACATTAGGTTTATTACTATGGGATTTTTCCTCGGTCTGCCTGAGAAAGGATGGTCGAGCATATTGGGAGTTTTGATTTCATCATGTGTGACATGTCAATGAGGATGATATCTCAGGTATATGTGTCTTCTGGGTTTTTCTTTATATCCTAGGTTCACCCATGTCTGTGAATTTTCAGTTACTTGCAGTGATGATTTGGTACATTTACGTATTTCTACATGGCCCTTGTTGTGTAATTACTTTTTTACATTTATTTATATTGTTTTCCTTAGAATGTGATAAATTGGTTTTGACTTGTTTTCTAGAAATGGTTTTCAAATCAAAGTGATTAATCCTTTTCGTAAAAATTTGAAAATGTAACCATCACATTCCCTTTCTAAAAAGACATTGAAACTAATGAAATGAACCCAAATTTGGAAAAATTTATGGGAAATGGTTCATACATTTCTTTTAAGTAAAATATTTATAAAGAAATACTTTTATAAATTGTAGTTCAAACATGAAATGATGTTTCTTTTATTTTAAAGGTTGTTCATTGGGAATAGATATTGGCCTAGCCTATTGTGTTTTAATACTTATGCCTATAGTTATTTTCTATTTTTAGTGATTATGGAGGATACAACTTGAGTGCGCTCGCCTTGGGAGATGCTTGATCATTGAGTCGAAGAGTGACCTGAGAGGTCACACAGAGTTAATTCGGACGTCGAGTTATGTTAGATTTATTATTTTTGTCACTGTTCAGTCTTTTTTTGATTTATTTATTATGTGCTACTTCTTATTATTTTTGTATATTTATTTATTTACTTTGGGTGAAGTTGTTCCCATGTCCTCTATTGATTCCCAGGCGCTTATCGCCAGCCCGGGAGGTTTGGTAATGCCTCTTGGGTCTTGTCACGGACCGGTTGGGGTGACTGGTTCAGGGTCGACCCAGGTTGGTTTGTGCCAAAATGTTTCAGAGCGGGTTATCTCTTAGCAAACCTTTCATTCAAGAGCGCCCTTTTTTATTTGGGATGTCAAGGTAGATGGAGTAGGATTGTCAGGACTCGATGGGTAGGTGCGAGAAGAGCGTCGCAAACTCCTGCTCGTTCTGACCATTGGGTTTCCATGGGAAGTTCGGTTTAATTTTTTTCATTAGTTTTTTATGGAACATTTTGTTATTGGGATACAACAAAGGGAGTCTGACCAGTATTCCTCCTAAGCCGCATATCCTGGAAATCCATGTGGATCTAGTGGCATGGTCCAAATAGACACTCTATGTCAGAATCATTATTGACATATGGCTGCTAACCATATGGTCAGGTCACCTATCGATGCTAGTTCCCTGTTTGAGTTGTTTTGGGTTTCTACTGACATCTAAAAATTTTGAATGTGGAAAATTTGGTTTTTAAAAGAAAAAAATTGTTGTTTTTAAAAATGGGGATGATGATTTGTTTTTGGAAAAATGATGTTTTTTTGTATCATCCTTAGTGTTCGTTGGGGTGCGCAGATGCATAGTGATATGTGGGAATGTGGACAGATTCCTGGTATGGCGGATGGATTCCCGGGGTGGCACAGAGACATGTATCTGAGTGAGACTCTAAATAATACCAATGGTAAGGGTTTAACCTACCAATCATGATTAAAATAAAAAATGTTTTCAAAAGTAATGTTTTGATATTATGGTGTCTTTTTTCTTTGTGTTTATAGCTTGTCATCTATGCGGTGTTTGATTTTCATCATTTCATTTATTGTGTTTTCCATTATTGGGTTTTTTATTTTTTCATGTCCAGTAGTTATCCCCTTGAAGCCTTGATGGGTGATCATAGTGAAATTGTTCAACATGAGGATTTTATTCTTGAGTTTCAAAGCTAGATCCACCTCTCTTTTATGGTCAAGTAGAATCATTCGTAGCATAAGAGTGGAGGCAAAAGATTGAAAGGGACTTTAACCTCGTTGAGTTTCCTAAGTCGTTGAAGGTTATGTTTGAAACCTTCTTGCTTTAGGGTTCACCATGGATGTGGTGGAAGTCAGTGTCTCAGAACAAGCCTCGTCAAGATCTTACTTGGGAGTTTTTCAAGGCCTTGTTCATTCGTCAGTATTTCTCAGAGGAAGAAACAGAGAGATAGGGGATGGAGATGTGTTGTCTACAGCAGGGCAATGGATCCATGTTGGAATATTTCTAGTGCTCTGTGGAGCTATTCCCTTGGGATACAGGGTATGCCACAAATGACCCCATGAAGGCTCGACGCTTTGAGGCAGGTATCCACCATGATCTATAGTCAAAGGTGTCAGATTCCAACCTAACTTCTTTTTTCAATGTGGTGAGACAAGCTTTCCACATTGTAGCAGTGATGGCAGGAGTACTCAAAGTAGTTATCCCTCCTTAGATCCCTATGAGCAGTGGTGGATATTCGGGAAAGGAGATGAGTAAGAAAATGAATGTGGATGGATCAGGTCGCGGAATCAAAAGGCCTCAGGATCTTTAATCAACCTATTCAGAGTGAGAGATCCTCATCCGTTATTAATGTGGAAAGCTGGGTCACAGAAAGCCATCATGTACAAGTGCTCCGAGGCCCTTCCAAGCATGTGGACGCATGGGTCACCTGCAATGATTCTGTCAGTGATTTACTCGAAAACGTCACAGAGGATGTTCTCAGAAGTGATGTGCTGTTGGTTTTAATTTCAAATTTTCTGGTGTATGTTTCCTTTCATTGTATGGGATCTTTTATCGTGGAATTTGTACAAGTGCTGTTTTTTGGTTTGCAATGTATGGGAATGTCGTGGGATTTTGATGAACTGCAGTTTTTAATGTGATTTTGGTTTTCAATTCAAACCATTTTCCTTTGTTTTTTCAAATAAAAAGTTGTATGTTTCTTATTGGGATTATCTGAACCTGACTACGAGGCAGAAGAAGCATCTTCAATCATAGCACCATACAAAAGGCGTCAGAGTGAAGCTGACCCATTGTCAGGATCCCCCAGGGAATTTTAAGAATTTTGGCGAAGTTTGTGCCTCTATTGTTGCGGTGAGGAAGTTTTAGCATGTTTTTCGTGGGTTCCTGGTCATGTAATTCTCCTCTTGATGCAAAAAGATTGATAGAATTATCCCTCACACAATGTCAATAATTAAGTCTTTTGGAATCGATTTTCCAATTAGTGACCCTGCATGGGCCACACATGTCAATCTATTGGGGCCTTGGTTTGTTTCCATCTCAAAGTGGTGAGTGGTGAGTAGTTTTCCATCCTTTTTCATCTATCTAATCCGTTGGTCACTCCCTCCCCAATCACGGGGTGAGGGTCTTTAGTTTGAACAAATTTTTCAGTTCAAAAACTATTCATTTTGGACGGAACAAAGTGTATTAAGTGTTCTTACTATGATTCTTTCAACTTGAGTATGTCCTGGTCTAAATTCTAGTTGAATTCTTATGGTGGGGAGTCCATTCAATCCTCCTATCTGCTGGTGTTTTGTTTCGCGCAATAGGGTTAATTCCCATTGGTGGTTGAGGGAATGACCATGTGTGAAGAGGTTGGATCATGTTGTGTGGAATCCATAAGTGTTGATTAACCAGAAAGATGGTATCATGGCTTTTGTGGGGCAGAAATTGTTATGGTGGGGAGAATTATCACACCCCTACCCATGAAATTATTTTATTTTAATTTTAATTTTTTTTTCTTGAAATTTTTTCTTCTAGGGTCCGGGTAGAATCCTAGACGATGTTATCAAGTTTTCGAAAAGAAAAAAACACGCCATTTTGGTGACATCATCGGACGCATGGGTAAAGCGCAACGTCGTGCAGCTTCACCCCTGCAACTGCATGGTGTTTTTGTATTTGTATTATCATTAAAATGAAATTAATCAAATTAAAATTTTTATTGATAATTTTTATTTTTATTTTTATTATTAAGATTTTTATTAATATTAATAATATTATTATTATTAATTTAGTATTATTTTTTTCTATCTTTATTTTATTATTTACTTTTTTTTATTTTGTTTTTATCTTCTTTTTTATCTATCCTTTATTCCTCTCTCATTTTCACTTTCTCCATCTTTATCGTACCTTCCACGTAGTTGTCCCCCTTCCCCCACTGGCCGCACCCCACTTTTTTCCCGAGCTTGCCAGCAGCCCTCCGATCGGCTCCCCTGCTCCGCCTCTGACATCGCCCAACATACCTCTCTCAGCCATCCTCCTTGCTTCTCTTTCCCAGTAGTCCCCGCACCCTACTCCTCTGGTCCTGAACCTAGATAGCCCACCCGGCGTGCATCCTCTGTCTGTTGCTAGACAACAACCCGCTGCTGGTCTGGCACAACAACACCATGCACCGCAGTTCTCTCCTCTCCTTTCCGCAGCTGCTCGACTCCCATCCATCTTCCCTATAGCTGGCCTTGTATCCCGATTGAGTGAACTAGCACACAGATCACCCCCTTCTCCCCTTTTTAGCAGCTAGAAAAGCATCCCCCAACTAGTACAACCATTGGACCTCCCTGCCTCAGCCCCCTTGCAGCACGCCCCTCCTTACTGGCATAGTTACGGCAAGCCCACAAACCTGGCCAATCCAACGCCTCCCATCATGGTGACCACCTTCCTTATGCATGATCAACCCTAGCTACCTACCCTTGTGCATGTCAATCACTCCTATTGTCATTGTTCCGACCTGCAACTCCTTCGGTGTGTCGCCTCAACCGACGCGCACCCAGACACGACCTCCAACCGACCTATGGACCCACTCTGCTAGTCCGACAACTTTTTCCCAATCGTCCAGCCTTCTCCCTTGCCAGAGCATTCCCCTGACGGCACGTCCCCCGATAGAACACCCTCTACCTATGAGTGAAGTAACATGTAGTGTCAGCGCTACACTATTTTGACGCCTACACCATACCGGCGGTGGCCGACCAGCCCTCCAGTGATCTATTTCCAGTCACGACCCCCCTTTGGTATACCCTATTATTTTATGCTCTTCTTGATATTTTTATTTGATATATACATATATACCCCTGTTTAATTAGGTTTTCTTTTAATTAGATGTTTTTTTGGTCAGTTTGAGATTTTAGGACCCACACGGGTCGTTTCGGAGGGAGTGCCATCGCCATAGTTTGTTCCCAAGATTGTGCCATCATCACACCATGTTCTTGGGGTAGGATTTCCCATTTCACTTATTTTAAAATTTTAGTCGCATCTATTTCAAATTTTATTTCCTATTTATGGGCTAAATATTATTAATTCATGTGTCACTGATAAAATCCCCCTTTATTTTAAATTTATGTTTCCTTTTATTAAATATCACTTCTGTCACTAAAAAATTGACTATTTGGCTCTTATGTTTTCTTTGCAAAAATAAAATGGTTATTTTAGTTCTTATAAGTATATTGGCAGCATGTGAAATTACTTTTTTGGGTTCCTTAAAAGGGTTTCAAACTGGTTTTGGGTTCTTTTTAATGTGGTAATTGCAATATGTGTTTAATGCCAATTTGGAACCTTATGGAAAATGATGAAATTGTTACAATGAAAACCCTCCTGGGATAACCCTTCTACCTTGATTGTGACTGATTGTTTGGGAAGCCTTTCTTAGTGTTTCAAGGGTGTTTGAGTAGTTTAAAGCCATGAGGGAGTCCTATGGTGTGGCTCAGGGTGATGCTGGTTGGGAATTATATATATGTGTGTGTGTGTGTGTGTGATTGGATTCTCGGATGGCATCGGTTGGCTCACACAATTATTTAAATACATGAGACATGGGAACCTGGAATATTGAGAGAATATTCTAAGAATTATTATTGCACTGGTAGGTTATGGTACTGAGTAGTGGCCCGTATTAGGTGGATACATTGGGTTTATTACTATGGGATTTTCCCTCATCCTTCTTGAGAAAGGATGGTCGAGCATATTGGGCATTTTGATTTCATCATGTGTGACATGTAAATGAGGATTATATCTCATGTATTGGTTCCTTATAGTTTATTCTTGATCTCCTAGGTTCACCCACGTCTACGCATTTTTAGTTACTTGCATTGATGATTTGGTACCTGTATGTTTTTCTACATTGTCCTTGTTGTGTTCTTACTTTTGTGAATGTTTGTATATTTTTTTCATTGGAAAGTAATAAATAAGTTTTTTTTATTTTAAATGGTTTCCAAATCAAATTGTTTAATCATTTTTGTACAAATTATAAAATGTAAACATCACTTTCACTTTCTAAAATGACATTGACAGTAATGAAATGAATGAAAATTTGGAAAAGGTTATGGGAAACGGTTCGTACATTGCATTTAAATAAAATATTTAGAAAAAAATACTTTTATAAATTGTAGTTAAAACATCATATGATGCTTCTTTTATTTTAAAGGCACTGAATTTGGAATAGATATTGGTCTAGCCTACTTATTTTTTTATAGTAATTCCTATATTTCTTTTCACTTTTTTGTGTTTTTGCAGGATACAACTTGAGTGCGCTCTCTTTGGGTGACACCTGATTGTTGAGTTGGAGACTGACATGAGAGGTCACATGGTGTTAGTCTAGACTTTGAGTTTGGTTAGATTTATTTTCTTTTGTTCTTGTTTAATCTTTTCTTTTTTGTTTATTTATTCTGCGATACATTGTATTATTTCAACTACATTATTTATATACACTGTGAGAAATCATTCCCACAGCCTTTGTTGATGCCATGGAGCTTTGCACTATCCCAAAAGGATCGAGAACTCCTCTCGGCTCATGTTGTGGATCGGCTCGTGTGACCGGTTCAGGGTCGACTCAGGTTGGTTCTTGACATTCAACTTCTCACTAATATGTTATACACACTCAGTATATTAGTCTAGACACTGTTGGTGGTGGCCAATTGAGTTTATATGGAACCTAATTTAAGCATCCTTTAGTACCAGAATAGACATAATGGTTTTAGGTATAGACATTGGAAACTACTAGGTCATGAATAGTATATTTATTTTACTCATAGAATCAATCATGGGAGTAGAGGACTGAGAATATGATCATGATACTAGTGCAGATTTATTTGGGTCTTTTATACTTTTTTATTGCATGGTATATATTCATGTTCCCCATATCTCCTATATCACAATTTTTTAAATCCACATTCCACGACATCAATTTTTATATGAATGATTCTATGGATTTGATTATTATAAATGTTTAGATATATCATTTTCTACTCTTTTTATTAATGATATTTATTTTCTAATATGTTTTTGGTTATATTAGTCTTTTGATAATTCATTTTATTTGTTATTAAAACTGTGCTACTATTATTAGAGGGTATAGTCTCTCGGCCACACCACATTGGACAGTCACTACAAGTCAGAAGCCTCTAATATATTTGGAAACATTCTTGTGGCCTTGTGACCCCCCAGCTTGGGGCACCATTTCAGTTCCTCTGAGGTCAGGTCATGACAATGTCATATTATATGAGGTCTTTTCCCTTTTTATTAGTTTTTAGTTATTAGATAGGATACTAGGAGGTAATATATTTTTTAATGAGAATATTCCAAGGAGAAGATGATACACTTATAGTGGGAACCTAAATTACCTAGGATGGGTTTTTACTGTATTGGTTTCTTACCATTTCTTTTATTTTGATTTCACTGTCGGGTGAAACACATGTTTCTATCATTATTTAAAATTATATTATTTTTTCATGTGGGAATATTTTTTTCCTCTTAGAACAATGGAATTGAGTTAAAATATCATGCATCATTATAGGGACATTAATATTGGTATGCCATGCATTTTTCCATAACACATTTTCATTCTTCTTGCATTCCCTGCTATATATAGTCATTTACAGTATTATTATATATTGAAATTTGATAATGATACTTGAGGGGATTACATAATTAGGCTTAATATAGTTCATGAACCTATCTCAATGATTTTTCCTCTCATAGATTGATGATGAAACCTTAATCGACCAATATGTTGTGGGTTATGGAACTATTTGTTCTATGGACTGAAAAAATATTTTTTTGATTATATTACTAGAAATAATAGGGTAATTTAAGGATCATGTAATCATTTAAATCTCATAGGAGATTCATTTAATAAAATCACAAATTATGACCTTTTACAACCTGATGTTATATTTCAATCTCAGGATGTAGTTAAATATTCTTCCAATTATTATTCATAAGAGGCATGACCTTTATAAATTTGAAATTATGATGCATCTAAGAAGGAAATTATAAATATATAAATAAAAAATAATTAAATAAAAACAAAATTTAAAATTATAAGGTTACTTTGAAATGAAATTCCAATTGAAAATAAATTTGTTTTCCCTCTATGAGATGAAATCGACTCTCCATATATCAGAACATTTCATGTGATATGAGTGCAAGCCTTGAACATGGCCCTAGTAGTGGGTATTTGGGGGTGTTTCTTACATTTATATGGAATATTAAGGTTTCTTTTTATCACATAGAACTCACTTTATGTGTTGGATGAGAGGTGTAGCCACTGTCTATAAGAGTGATTATACCTGTAAAACTTATCTATCTAAAATACTTACAATAACTAAATTGTTTTCTGATTATAGAATATATAATTATAAAAATAATTCCAAAATTAATGTCTTGAGTCATATGTCTGGAAGAATGTGAGGGGTATGAACCAGAGGTGGTGGGTCCTAAGCCACATGTATTACATTAGTTGTGCCACAAGAGGCACCAACGTATATTCCTGACAAGGGAACTGAGGCCCTATTTTGAGGGTGCTTCCTTCATATGATGTAGTCAAGTAATGTAGTTTCTTGACAAATCATGATTATGAATGTAATGACTCTATACTTCCACAGGTTGAATCCTTCCACACTCTTTGGGGATCAGATACATCATGCATATGAGTCATGGCTAGAGGCTATGATTTCTATTTTAGATCATCAAGATATTCTTCAAGATAGGTGAGTCAATATACCTACTTATCTGAAATGTGATTCTTCCATGATATCGATGGTTTTCATTACACATGCTCATCAACATCGAGATATGGTCCTAAGGGACTTTAATAAGATCTTATATTATTAGTTATTTCCAATGAATTTGAGAACGGACTAGTCTAGAGAGTTATTGATCATTCCCTAATGATACCTATATATAATTGAAATTATTATATCTTATCCGAGCTAAAATGATTGATAATAACTGTAGAAAGAAATGAGTTTTAGTAATATGAAGGGATTTTAGGATGTGCTAATATACACCATTTTATATAGTTTTAATATCTTTTTTTGAATACTATTTATGAGATTGCCTATGAGGACCTCCATTCTAAGTGAAATTCATGGGATGCCAATGGTGTTAGCTTGGGGAGTTCAGCACACAAGCCTAACAGTGGTTCTTCTAGTAGAGGGAAGATTAATATTGAGGTTTCCCATTGGGCTAGAAGATGATTGGAAACTAGAAAAATTTCTTCCATATATATCCCTAGTGTTGGATGTCGGGACACACAAAATCCCATTATATTCAAGATCTAGTGGAATACTGTGTCAGTGGAAGGATATAGAATACCTAGTTCTTATGTATGATTTTTCCACCAGTGCTTATAGATACATGATCTATACCAAATACATGTTTTTGAGAAGGATCATTAGTGTGTTGATATGTAGTTAGATAGAATACCACCACCATTCAGGATGAGGTGGTGGTTGGGGAAATGGATGTTAGAGTCATCAATCGTAGTGCTAGAAGAGGAGGACTAGTTAGGGAAGTCATGATGTATGTCAGGGCCATGGTACCTTCCAGTTAGATGAATTTCTACATATGAGGAATGAGTATATCATCAAACCATTATCTACTCAAGGTATTATCAAGTATCCTCTTCTCTAGTGTCATCATTATTTAGCATAGAGGCATCTCACATTTTCACATTTTTTGTAATTCTTGAAATTATCAACCTTTTTATAGAAATATTTTGTGGCATAATGACCCTTGGGGACTCGTTAGGTATCTGATAAGTGAGTGTTCTCCAATGTTAGCATTGTATCCTATATATAGACAAAAATATATATTTTTGGAATATTATCACCGTATTGATGAATAGTTTTGATGTAATTCACAATATAGATTGGATAGCTCCCTATATGGCACCTATGGACTACTATTGTCATAGTGTTATGTTTATATCACTATAGGCTTATATAAATTTTCACAAGTGTGAATGGGATATCGATCCATCTCGAGTAAGGATATAGCATTAGGGGATGTGAAGTGTGATGAACTCGATTTCCATTATCTTCTTAGATGGACTGTGGTTACAATATAAAATTTTCCCTCCTATAGTGTATTATTATACATATGTCATCCTTAATAGATTTTTTAGTTTCCTCTAGTGATAGAGGTATAATTAACAATTGGAATATTTCTAAGAGTAGATCCAGTAACCATTAATCCTTATAGGATGACACCTATAGTGCTTTTGGAGCTCAAGGGGTAATTAGGGTTCCTAGAAGCTGAAGGTTTTATCCAACCGTGTAGTTCTTGATGGGGTTAATTGATGCTTTCTTACAAAAAAAGGATGGTACCCTTAGGAATTTTTTTCATTACAAATAATTATACTACCTCATGGTAATGAACCCAAATCTACTACCCTTAATGGTTAACCACTTTGTATAGCTCCAATGAGTGTGGGTATTATCTATCATTGATTAGAGGTCGAGTTATCATTAGGTACATTCTAGATCCATAGACATACCTGAACTTTTTTTTTCCAGACTTGTTATGGTCTTTATGAGTATATGGAAATATTATTTGGTCTCGTGAATGCTCCAGTAAATTTCAAGGATATAATGAATCAAAATTTGAACTAGTTTCTGGATTCATTCATTATAATATTTGAATAAGTCATCTTAGTTTATTAAATCTATCAACATGACCATTACCATAATAGTAAGATTGTGATGAATATACTAATGGAGAACTATATTTATAATAATATCACCAAATTCCCCATTTTGATTCATGAAGTCCAATTCTAGGTTTTCATCATCTGAGAGTCTGGAGTGTCAGTAGACCCAGAGAAAGAGAGAGTTGTAGTTTTCTGGGACTATCCCAACAATGATATTTAAAGATGATGTTTTTTGGGGATATTAGGCTATTAGAGACCCTTCATCTGTGATTTATCATGTACAAAAGCACCACACTCTAATCTTCCTAAATTTTTTGTGAAATTTGAATTGTCATAATCATTGGAAATAAACTTTTGGAGTTGAATGTCTGATTGACATTATCATCACTTATGACTCTTCTGAGGGTCATGTAAGATATATAAAATTTATTTTGAGGCATCAAGGAACAATTTTGTGGGAGTTTTATTGCCGGAAAATTGTGTTTTACTATTTAGGACTCATCAATGGATTCCTAGTTAGAGGAATTACCTTTCACATTACCTCAATAACAATACTTTTTTTCATGAATGATGCGTTTAGAGTAAATATTTACATGGAGAGTATTATTTGGTATTCACTTATTAGAAAACCCTCATGTATATATTTACAAAAGGTTATATGACTCTCAAGAAGAACATATGGGTTGAATACCAATAATACATTGATTTTGAGAATTCATATATTCCTAGGGGAAAAAATGCAGTTGATGATGGTTTGAGATGGATGACTTAGACATAGGTTGTTCATGAGTCCAGTGATGAGTGGTGCCTTATGTACTTGTTTTTAGTGATACATGTTTATATTTATGAGGATCACCATCTGACAGTCCTCTCAACCGTAGTAGTGTAGTCTAACATTTTTTAATGGGAGAGAGTGAGGAAACACTTAGATCTTGATAGATTTTTCCTAAGGTAAAGTATCTCATATGAAGATTCATGTTTAGGTTGTAATGTGGATGAGGTTGAGAACTTACACATACATGAGCATGATTGGGTCCCAAAAAACATTTTATATTACTTGAAGTGGAAATCTCATACAACACATGGGGTTTTGTTTCCCATAGTCCCCAAGTTGTACTGAGACATACATCGCTAGTATTGGTTTCTTGACATGAAACTGGAGATATCCAACACTATCAATCAATGTTCCACCTATTGGTAGGTGAATGAGGTGTATCAGTGACTAGAAGGACTCTTACATCAATTATCTATTCTTGAGTGGAAATGGGAATATTTATAGACGCACATCAGGACAAGTTTATCTAGATCACCTAAAGAAATGATGGAATTTGGTCCATCATTGACCATTTGGTGAAGGTATGACATTTATTACCTATTTGAGAGCCATTTCTAGTAGAATATTTTGGGATCCTATATGTCAGGGAGGATGAATACCATCATGTATCTCCATTTTTGATCATATCTAATATGGATGCTCAGTTGAAATCTTAGTTCTGGAAGTGTTTGTAGAAGACCTTGGATACATAGGTGATTTTTGGAATGTCCTATCACCGTTCAACTAATAAGAAAATTTGGAATATGATTCATGTGTTAGAGGAAAAGATCCGTGCATGTGTCCTTGACATTTTCGATTCATGGGAGAAACATATACCCCTATTTGAGTTCACATACAATATTAGTTTCAGACTTCATTCCAAATTGATCCTTTTGATGGATTATATGTATAGCCATGCTAATAACCTCAATTCTGGTTGGAGGTAGTGGAGGAAACATTTTTTGGACCAATAATCATTCATGAAACCTCAGAGGAGGTTTATCTAATAAAGAGGTGCTTGTGGAAAACTTAATTTATGAATTAGTTATATCCTAATTAATACATATGGCCATTGGAATTCGAGAAAGGGGATCTAGTTTTCTTATGTGTTTCTTCCATGTTGGGCCATTAGAAAATATAGATGTATGGTAATATCTCTACTTATTTTGGTGGAACCATTGAGGTTATCCAGAGAATTGGATTGATGGATTCTTAGGTAGAACATCATTAGAGGTACCAGTCAATGACCATATTTCTTCATTTTTATCATCTCCAACAATACTATCAAGACCCATCACTTGTTTTCTCTCCTGATGAGGTTGAGTTTGATATATATGCTTCATTTCATGAGTACCCATTGTGTATTATGGTTCATAGAATAAAGACTCTTTGAGGAATGACATTTCATTTATTATGTGTGACCTGGAAGCACAACTAAGTACATGAAGAGGAAAGGGACTGAGAAGTTGATGTATGTTCCCAATAGATGGATATTTTAATAGATGACCACAATATACCCTCACAACATTTATTCAAGGATTAGTTTGATTAAGGAGGGGTGGTTGTAACGACCAAATTTTTTATAATGTTGTAAAACATTATTTTCTATTTTACATTCAATGTTTTATCCTAATGAGGTTTCCATATGAAATCAGGATGGTCTATAGAGTGTCCATAGATTTTTTAGAGCCTATAGGTATAAAAATTGGAGATATAGTTGGATCCACATAGTTAATAAACAATTAGTGATAAATATGTGACTCAATCATCCGAGGCACCTATTGCACATAGGAGGCTGCATAGTTTGTCTTCAACTATGCCGGAAGGGTTGCACACCAATTATGTGTTGCAGAAATTATTGATGAAGGAATTTCACAAGACCTTAACTATGTTTGGAAAACCCTTAATTGAGACCATGTTCATGTGGTTCATGGGAAATAGCTATCACATGATTGACACATGGTTTGGACAACTGTGTAGCCAAACAATGTGACCCATTAAAATATGGGGAAATTAAATTTTTTCCCTCATTCCAATTAATCCTTCAACCCCACTATATTTTCAATTTCAAGAATATATTCCCTCCCTTTATTCTCCCATGATTCCCTACCCCCTCCCTATATACAGATCTTGATAAACCAATTATCCAATATCTATTTTCATCATCATCAAAAGCATCCGGTCTGTAATGGTGATCCCTATAATTATATTTCGTCCTATATTAGTTTATCATTCCATCTGTTACACTATTTTTATCTGGGCTCCTGTGACTTAATTTCATGGAATTGTTCTGTTTTTCTGATTTCACCCATTGTAGCTTCAATTCATGGCTCACATTCGATGTGGAGAGTGCTAAAAACCTAAGATAGACGTTCTAGTAATTTTACATAATTGTTTAGTTATTTTTGTAGCGTCACTATCATCTCATATGTTTGGAAATATTGTGAAATTCCTTAATTGTGTTTCTACAACTTTAAAGAATTGAATCATGTTATCTTATTCCCTTAGAGCCCTACCGAATTTATTATCGGATTATGGCCTCTTTGATTTCCACCCCTTAGTGTGTGCCTAATAAAATGAACTCTATTATGTAGATGATAAAATGATAAAATCACATTATATTTTTGGGATTAACACTAAAACTTCAAATTACCATTCCTTATAAATTGAATGGGTAAATTAAAGGAATTAATGTTGGTGGAAAGGTAACAACAGGCTTTGCAAGGTTTTAAAATAAATTGTAGGAAATATTTCACCAATTGTATGATGAGGTTTGATGATTATAAATTCAATGTGTTAATACCACAAGATTGATATTATTATTAGATCAAGGATGGTAGTCGGTGAAAAATTGTTAAGGGGTCAACTGCATAGGGTGCTTCACACTCCAATATCTTGGGTGATGAAAAAGACATATAACACTATTTATCATTACCTAGGGGATTGGCCTGACCATAATTGTTCTTATATATCATGTTGTGGGAATGAACACTCACCCCACTATCTAGAGTGATGAGAATGATGGCTAACAATAATTTCTTATTTGTGGCCCATACACCTAGAGAAATTTTCTTGTTAGACTATTCATTGATTATTATGATACACCATGTGTCTAGCTAGCACTAACTATCCATGTATATGCCTCTACATATCCATAAATATAGCGTTTATATACATATATATGGAGTATATATATATATATGATTACATATACATAAATATTGTAATCAGATTAGAATTATTCTATCCTATGTCGAAGTTGTTAAACTTTTATAGTTTTATAACCGGAACTTCAATTGACTGGTATTTACTTTTCCAAATTTTTTAAATAATACCTACAAATATATTTTCTATACAAAAAAACTAGATTACTATAAAAAAAGTTGGTGGTGTCCTACTAAGTTTATCTCACAGTTTACTTGTTCTACCTTTGATACCTAAGAAGACTTCATGGTTTTAGGTATTGACTGGGAAAAAACCCTATCTCTGATCACTTATCGATTTTACTATTTTTATGGAGCCTCTGAGCAGAGAACTGGAAAGATGATCATGATACTAATGGAGATGTATTAATTACTTTTTTACTTTTTATATAGCATGGTTTATACAGATGTTACTTTTTTATCATGCATCCCCCATTTTTATATCAGGGTTCCATGATATCAAATTATATTTGAATATATTTATGGTTCTAATTATTATTACCTAATTGATGTTTTCTTTTATACTGTGTGAATTTATTTTCTATTTTTCATTTTTTGTAAATTTTATTATTTTACAAATTTTTACTAGTTATTTCCACTCTACTACTCTATTTTGATAGTATAGTCTACCCACTGTACCACCTTGTACCCTCGCATCTAAAAGGCAGCCTCTTCAGTATATGGAGGTATTCTTGAGGCTATATGAACACCAGCATAGAGAATCATTTATGTATATCCCATTATGTGGAGTTTAAATATTATATAGTATCTCTTTTGTAAATATTACTATTAGGAACATTTCATTCATTCCAACATTCAAAAAGTGAAAACAACATTCATGTGTACATACAACCCACCGCCACCATTTATGGTGTAATTTATTTTTCTATCCCAATTATTTTTGAAATAATATATACATATATATATTATATTTATTCCTTGAATTAAATTTTATATTTTCTTTTTCCATGATAATTTTTCAAGGTCTTGAACTATCAAAGAAAAATAAACTTGTAAATCAAAGTAGTTAGCACATAAAATAAAGATAATAGTTAAAAAATAATCAATAAATGGATAGTACAATGTTATAAAAGATAATATATGAAATTATAGATTATTATATGGTTCTTTTATGTAGGAATAATATATATAAATTTCATATACAGGAGGATTAAATAAATTATTAGGAATGAAAAAAAAATTATGTATGGGTTATTATCTTAATTTCCACTCCGTTAAGACATATTTTGTAATATAAATGTATTTACATTTATATGGATCATAAAATGTCTTCATTAGGAATTTATAATGAAATAATATCTATTCAAGATGATTAAATATCAATTATCGAATATTATTTTAATGAGTTTCCATATTTTATTCGAACTTTTCTTCTCTTTGGAACTTGAATCAAGCAAATAACTTATTGAAATAAAAATACATCTTATTAATATTTTGATATGGTATATTTTTCTTCCTTGTATATATTTTAATTAAATTTTTTAAATAATGTATTTAAAAATATAATATTATTTATCAAATTTTTTTACATATGTTTGAATTTTTTATAGGAAATGGTCAAATTTTGGTTCCTAACATTTTTTTGATGGCGATGCATTTCTTAAAAAAGATTGAATGTTTTTCTTTCTATTATCTTATATGACATAAATGGAAATTTGTACCATTATGACCAATTAATTTTTTTAATTTTAACTTATATGTATTCAATATTATACTCAATGAAATTTTTTTCATTAATATTTAAGATTCTTTTATATTTGAAATTTTAAATTTAAGTGAAATGTACATTTTACAAAAAAGGATTTAAATGATATTTCTATTTTAGTTTTATTAACCAATGAAAAAACACTTTATATCACTTATTTTAAACTTGGGATATGATGTTTTGATATTATTCTTTTGAAAATTAGCTAAGGTTTGATCATTGGTTTTATATTTCTCCAAAATATTCATATTCTTTAAGTCAATGATATGATTATTTTTTAACTGTATTCCTTTTCTACATATGGTGTTACACTATTGATGTACATGAGTTACTAGGGAATTATTGAAAAATTTGAATTCAATAATTAATATGAATATTTTTGATAATCAATATTGTTAATTAATTAAATGTATCCTTCAATATATGTAAAATACATTGGTCGTGTGGTAATGGATGGGGCATGTAATTATATGGCACCTCGATTAATCGACAGGTCTAATGAGGAAAATTAGTAAGATAGAATTAAATGGGGTTTTGGTGTATAAATACCCACAGTTTTAGAATATATTTTCATAAGGCCTTGATTGTATAAATACAATGATTTCTGAGATCCAGAGGCAAATATTAAGCATTTCCTTCATTGAGAATTATTTAATAATTATCCATTAGATTATCGAAGTGATATTATCCATGAATTAAATTTTTTCATATGATATTGATTAAATGAAATGTGTTTCATGTTATTTTCCTTATAATTATGAATATTCCATATTAATTCATGATATATTCTACATTAAATATCCCTTACTAGGAAACTATGGTTACCCTTTTATGTGTATTGTTTTACCTCAGATTTGAATAAAAATATTATGAATAATATCCATAAAGTAATTTTTTATGAAATGTATTTTATATTTCGAATGTGATATGGAAATATTGTATGTATATTATTATTGAAAAATTAGAAACCATTCTATCCTTTGGGATGAAAATACTTGAATTTGGTGCTAATGTATCAAACAAAATAATAGATCAGGGTTACATGACATGGGGTTGTTACTGTCTGTATTAGATCAATTTAGTTAAATCCTTATGAAAAATATTTTCAATACGTTCAACAAACATGATAATTGTGATAATACCTTCTATTATTAGATAACATTTACCATCATTGGGATTTTATTTGATGGCTCAAAATTCATGATAAGTATGTAATAGCTATGTGTGTTCCATTATTTAGTGACCAATGTAAACTAATGAAAATGAATTAATACTAGAAATAATTTTAGCGATTTACATATAAATAAATCCTATACAGTTATCATGGGAAATTAGAATACAATGGCTATATTTTGGAAATGGCCTTAGGTTATGATAATAAATATTTCTCATATTGAAAAAACTATTTTTCCAAGACATCATTTTCCTATATTGGAACACATTATGTGACAAAAATACATGATTTATTGTTGAAATAATAGGTGTGTTAAATATATAAAAGAGGTATTCCCAACTTTGGAATGAATTTAATGTTACAATGTCATTTGGGATGTTTATTATATAAAAGGAGATATTAATTAATGGGATTATAGATCTAGATCACTAAAGAGACCAAATAAATAGAATTTATGGAATGAGTAACTGTTAATTTGGTTCTATTTGATAAATACTTCCCTCATTAATATAAATATCATATATAGAGTAACACCCTCACTTTAAAGTAAAATAAATTTGAATGTGGGGCATAATATGATGAGATATTTATAAGATTACCCAAGCATTCCTTAGAATACAAACTAAATTTATAAATCCAGATTAGTATATATTTGGATCATATTTTACTGAGTCTCTAAAGGGAACTATATTATCAAAACCAATTTATCATATGATGATATAATATCAAGTTACACTGTGATAGAGAATGAATTTTAAAGATTCTATGAAGATAAGAAGATAATGGATGATTACCAATAAAAGTTAACACATAAATGAAAAAAATTGAATGAATAAATTTTCATTATGTAAAATTTTTAGAAGAGAACATCTTTGGAAAGGATATATTTATGGGAGTTTTTCACAAGACTGGAGATAAGGTTCATCTACTTAATGATTTAAGGGAAAAAAATAATTCACTACTATCCAATTATTTAACTATGAATATATTGTTAATTATTTAAACTAGTTCCCTAAGTGATAAAGAAATATACCATAGAATAAGCTGATGGGAGAAGGTCAAACTTCTATTATTACTATAACTGACGTGGAATGATTAAAGAAATCATGTATTTGGATTTTAAAATTATATCAATTATATTTTGGTTATAAGAATCATTGGATATATCACTATTGTGATATATTATTTTAATTTAAGGATTTGAATTCATAGTTTGAATGGTACTGTTAATAAATGTGATTTAGATATTAGGATATATTTTATATAATATAGGAATTTGGAAGAGATAACCCTTAATTTTTATGTTGGTGTTGAGTCAAAAAAATTTAACTAGGATAAAGATTTTTTTAAAATTGAAATGGTATGTAAGAAAATATTTATGAACAAAAAAATTGTTTCTTATTTGATAAAAAATTAATTTCTGATCGAATTTATAAAATTTATGGATATATGGAATATATGGAATAATATTAATGTAGATTTAATTTCAGGTTATTATTATATATGATAAAGGTATTTAGATTTTTTGAATGTGGAATTATTAAGTAATTTATGTTTTCTAGTGGTAAATGATTATTCAAAATTTTGGGGATTAATATGATTATGAATAATTTATAGTATTCATAAGGTTAAATTATTATGGAATGGATTATGTTAAACTTTAGATATTAATGTTTATGGTTAAAGTATGATTTATCATATTACTTAAATGGGCTAGCCATTTTTTGTTTTGGTAAAAATCTTATCTCTAAAAGAATTACTTTTTGATCTACTAATTGGTTTGATATTTTTAAGATAAAACTCAAATATCTATTTCCTATAATAATATATGTTGTGTAAATTGATCTAAGCATAAATAAAGAGGAGATTGTGATTAATAAGTAGAAATAATTAATGTTTGTTTATTTTGTGAACTAATTTATTTGTAAAGTAAAACAATACCTTGAATATAGAAGAAGTTCATTTAAATAAAATTGCTATCCGTTTACATTTATTAAATATAAATCAGTGGCCTTTTAACCCATCACAATTTTATGGTTTTGTGGTGGTTAAATTTCTCATGAATATGTTCTATATCAGTATATATTAATCCGTGGGTGATATTTTTGGATTTCAACGGTATATTTTCACTTCCCACAAATTTTCTTCTAATTTTAGTCAATTTTTTTGATAATCCATATATTTCACATTCCCTATTTTAAGATAAAATTTGAACAACCCATTTTATAACATCCGTATTCAAAAAAATAATTCTAAAATGAGAAACCCTAGATTATGAAAAAAATGTTAAAACTATAGGGAATAAGATTATTTAGATTGGGGGTAATTTAACACACTATTATTTTAAAATTATTATTTTTTAATGGAATACACAATTGGTGATACCGAGTCCAAAAGATCCATAATAAAAAAATTAAAAAATTTAAATATAATGTAATAACTATCTAATACCAATTAAATTTTTAAGAATGAATAATAATATTGAAAATGATGAAATATACATAAATTTACTAATCAATAAAACTACATTTATTCTTATTCGAAAATAATCACTAAATTTTCAATAATATTTTCTTTTTCTTTAGGAATTCATTTTCTTCAAAAATGATTTTTATCTTTTTTAGAGAAAATAATAAAAATTAATGGTTTGGAATTTTAGAAATATTATTTCATATTAATAGAATCATTTTGGAAATCAAAATATATAAATTATATTTTGGAGAAATTTAATAATTTTATGAAATTATTTTTTTCAGTGAATAGTGAAAAATACCAATTTAAATTAAAAACGTATTTTTCCCATAATTTAGAGAGTTTCGTTTTATATATGGATTTTTAACTTAAAAAAGTTCTATTAATTTTTTAATTATTCAATTATTTTCATTTGAATAAATTTTATTATTGTATTTTGTATAGAAACATTATTATTCAGGAGAATGCATTTTTCTAAACAAGTTCATTTTATTTCACTTTTCATTTGGATTTAAATTAACTAAATCCACTTATATTAATTGAATTTTAAATAATTTATTTAATATTATGAATTATTAAGTCATATTAGTCAAATATGACAATTTTATTTTTAGTCAATATGAATAGTAATCATGCAAAAATTTACCAAATCAGAAAACGGAAATTGTGGTTATTCTTTTTTAAAACTATGTGATGAGGTCATAATTTTTTCATCCTAAATTTTAATTTAGAAATTCAATTCTACAATTATGAATTCATTATCTAAATTTATTTTTTTAATGGACTCATGTTCATGGAAACAACCTATATAATATTATAATCATGGAATGTTATAAAATGACACAATCATAGTTTTAAATGTCAATTATGTTTTCATAGAAAGAAAATTATAATTTTAAATTGAATATTTATAGAATTTTTTTTCCACAATTATATTATAGTAATGATGTTAATTTACTTCAAATTTTTTGGGATTAAATAATTACATTAAAATTTTATGCAATGTTGATATTGTATTTATTCAATTGAGAGTGAAATAAAATAAATGGAATTAAAAATATTCAATGGGATATAAATTGAATTATCTAATGATTAAAAATATTCATTGATATATATATGACATATTTATAATTTTTATAGATTTATATTTGAAATAACAATTTTTATTAATGTATTTATTCTATAATTAAATGAATACTATAATAATGTTCATAAGGATATTTTATAATAAATAATATTTTGTTAAATAATTCGAGATTTTAAAAAATATTTTTTAATTCCAAAATAATGAGACATAGTTTTAGAAATTTCCCATGTTACATTTATTGGTTTTTTATCATTTAATAGTATCATCATTAACACATTACTTGTCTAAAACATTAAAATTACTACAATTTTTATGAGGGATAATGAGGGGTTAAAACTAAAATATAAGGGAGAAAACATATCGAAAACATGTCCTTATTTTATTAGATCATAGGATTTATACATACCCAAATATTATAGTTATATCAACTTGGTTCTACTTTATCGTGAATAAAATTTTATATTATTTTAAAACTCTTATATATTCTAAGACTTCCTTGCTCCTCAGTTATAAAAGCGAACCCATTAATTTAATTCATTACAAACAAATAAGCCATATATCTCCAAAAAACCTGACACATTCCACTTCTATAAAGAATTACCCTTGTTCTATTAGTTTTTTTTGTTCTAAAAGGCCCACTGTAGGCTCCTTATAGAGAGATATTAGGGAAGTTTACTAAAGACGTGATAATTGTCTTCGCTATGTCCTTCAAGTTTAATTTTCATCAACAATATATACATGATTTTATTGATCCTAATATATTAAATAAATTATCATCAATATTATAAAATATTATTATTTTTGGAAAACCAAATTTTATTTTAGATATATCATATGAAACGTGGAGACATCACTCATCTGTTTGTTTGGCTTACCGTATCCATGTTGCAGTGTAATAATTTTTTTTTCATCATATAACATGGATTATTATGATGATGGACCTATTGAGAAAATATGATATTTAAGAAAAACCATTATTTTGGAATTATAATATCATATATTGTAACACCCCAAGATTTAATAGTACATTATCTCATTAAAGTAATTCAATAGCTTGCGCTACACGAAACACCGAGTTCGAGTGTACCCCAACTTACACAACTTGATGTTCAAAAAGTGTTTATGAATAGTATTAAATTCATTTTGAATCGTATATACTCTATATAATTTTAATACCCATTTTATGTGTTTCATAGACATAATATTTGAATAAATAAAAATTTTCAGATATAGGAATTATTTTTGAAAAATCAAATTTTACCACCAACTAATGGTGACATTTTTTTAAATGAAATATATAACAGTATTATATTAAAATTGTAAAAATAAATGTCTTATTTATAAGAGGGAAATAAAAATTTGGCTAGGATAATTTTTTGGTGTTTTTCTGATAACATTCATATTTTAATGAATAGTGAATGATGCTAACTTTTAATTGAAAACAAATTTTTCAATAAAAATAATTTTAAATGTTAAATTATATATTAGAAAGGTTTTTATGTATAATTTGATTATATTTTTATCATTTAATACAATACAGGTCCTTATAAGTAATTTTACATTTTAATTGGACCTGAACACATGTCAATCTTTTGATATTTTTTACTTTTTAAAAACCTACTTTCTAGTTTTTATAATGGGTTTTATTTTAAATTAATATATTATACTTTAATGTTTTGAATTTTGTAATATAGACTTCATTTTTTTATATGGAATAACAGTATTATCTTAGGGTGAATTTTTGTTATTTTTCTAAAAACATTTAATTTTTTTGATGAATAGTGAAAGGCACTGTGTTTTTGTTTAAAATCGACATTTTATTTAAATTTATTTTAATTTAAAATAGATAAATAATACTTCTATTAGTTCAATGAAATTAATTTGAGTCATTTTATAATAAAAATAGAGGTATAAAATTTATTTTATTTGTTATTGTTTTTACCCAACTTCTAGTCACGTTAGTAAACTTGGGTAAAAAATATTTTTACCACTTCTGTGAGTTGAATTTCAAAAATCTGAGAGACACATTTAACATGAGTAAGTAAAATGTTATTCAATAAGATGAAAATAGTTTTTTTTGAATAGTAACTTATGACTTTTATTTACCATGGTTAAAAGTAAATTGGGTAATTAAAGTTAAAATTGATATAATAATTACACTAACACATGTCCTAATTCTATTTCATAAGTTTAATTCGACAAAAAAAACCTTAGTAATAAAATATGTTCCTTTATGTCCACTTGGATTAGATTATAAAATTTATTATTATTTTATTTAAAGACGAGTTAAAAGTGTTATATTCAATGTTTAATAACTAAAGGGTTTTTAATATAGGGTTATAATTAAGATAAATACCTCTATAAATATTCATTATAAAGATAAAAATATTTCAAACATAATTTTATTTTTTATAATTTTTAGTGATTAAATAATTTAATTCATTTTTGACACAATGATGATTTATTAATTACATTCTTAATGAAATATTAAAATTGTTTATATTATAAATATTAAAATAAATGGATTTTTAAATATTCGATGCCATAAATGAATATTGTATGTTAATATTACATGTTAGGGTTTATTAGATATTTTTTTTAAGTGATAAGGTTGTTATGACTTTCACAAAAATAGAATACACAATAGTTTCAAAATCGATATAAATTAATTATTAAAATAATTACTATATTATCGGTTGATATTATATTCCTAAAAATCAATGGTTCTGAAAAAGTGATTAAATATTTATATATATGTCATTAATGAACCATTTTAGGTTCTAGTGGATGTTTATAGTATGTTTATTAACCATATAATTTAAGAATACAAGAAGACATGGTACAAGATAAACTATTTTATTAAGAGTTAAATCTAAATATAAGGATAAAATGGTAACCTAAACTTGTCTAAAACCTATAACTTGGGGGTATTTCGACCCACAACCCCTTAAGTCTCTAAATAAATAAATTTTGAGCCATTATAAACCAAATAATGTTTTATAATAAATTATTATTCTAATCTTTTCCTAAAGTTACCCACACCCCTCTTATAAAAGGGGACTTCCCCTTATCTCAAAATCGCAGCTGCAAAGCCATTTGGATCCCCCAAACCCTATCCAAATATCCTTCAAACTTCCCTAAATTCAACCTAGAGTCCTTATATTGATCATAAATCCATCCTATAGATCCCTTTTGATTAACTAAAAAGGAATCACCCAAAGAATATGTAATAATTTGACAACCCTTTTTCAAGTTCTTATCTTCTTCCACATTCTCTTTCTTTGTTATTTCCGTGCCAAAATAATAACTCCAATAACTTCTAAATTCTTTTATGTCATTATAAATATGTTCTAACCATTTTAATTATTCTATCCATCCTATTAATGATAATGTAACCATGCGTGCGTACATACGACTTACCATCTCCACGTCGTGGAGTAATTAGTTATTCAAAACAATGTTATTTGGATAGATATAATGATGAGTAATATTCATATAAATAATAAAACTAACATGATTAAGTCACTATAAAATTAATATTCCATCAAATTGCACACCTTTTAACCATGAAGGAGATGACATCATCGCTCGCTTGTATGTATGACTTACCGTCTCCACGACGCGATGAGATTCATTTCCACACACAAAATTCAACGATGATTATAAAAATATATATTATTTATAAGTTTGTAATATATGACATAATAATTCTACTGAATAGATTGATAGATATATAGATATATATATATAATTACATATATCTTATTCACTTACTTCCATTTAATACGATATGAAAATGGAAACAACGTTTATGCATATATACGACATACCATCTCCATAAATGGTGATTTCCATTTCATATATATATTTACTATTCATTTCTATATTCTAAATATATATGATATATAAATAATGTTTTTAATTCTGGAATTTTTCCAATCATGATCTAAATGATTTGGTCAAGAATAACAAGTTAAAACACGTACGATAAAGAAAGTGATTATTAAGTGAAATGTTTATTTATCATGGAAATCATTATTAAATGGGTAGTATAAAGTTTTAAATGAGTCATGAATGATATAATAATTATGAATACGGTTTTGGAATAATTTTATAACATACTATGGTCATTATACAAGAGGTTAAATGTACCCTTGACTGAAGGAAAGTGCAATGTAAGGGGTTTTCATCTCACTTTAATTCATGTGAGATTCATGATATATTTGCAAGTGTTACCTTTTGTGTTGTGTATGTAATACCAATGATTGTATTGTTTTCCTAATATAAATTAATAAAGGGGTATTTACATCATTATTGGATTATCCATCTTTCATGGGGTGTATGTTTTGTATGTTACCAAATCGGTATGGGAATTTCAACTTTCAATTTCAACTCAATCAGTTTTATGAAAACATTATTGATTATTTTACTCCCTCATTATGTGTGAAACCAGTATTTATTTAAATATATAGTAATTTCCACTCCCCTTTGTGTGGATATACTTTTGATACACATAATCACTCCATTTATAAATTCTCAAGTAATCAATATGAACTTGATAAGAGTAATTATAACCCAATCACTATTCATTAAGTTAAACATCCAAGTCATTGGTGTTGTTTTTACTAGAATATGTGTAACTGTCCTATTATTTATTTACACTGAATATCAAATCATATTTAATGTATTTATATTCTCCACATATAATCATGTCATTGAATTATCATTAACCAATGGATAAAGTGTTTATAAGGGAATTCATGTCAACATACATTCTATTGAGACTTCATTGCTGTTGTGCGCCAATTCACATTTATTTGGGGTATATAATAAACTTTTACATAGTATATCATGAATACCATAATTCTCATGATACTATAATGATTTTATTATCTTAATTATTTGTATTAAACTATCTCTCATTTGGTTTGGAACTCCAACTAAAATATCATTTTTATTGTTTTAAAAATTTATTCTTCTAAATATTTCACATTAATGTCCATATTATAAAAATGGTTTAAATGATTTATTTATATGTTCATGAATGTTTTAAAATTAAATTTTCTTTTAAAATTATAAATGTGGTATGGGACACATTGATTCAAAAATTTATTTTAAACAACTTCTTGATAAATAGTAAAACTTTTAAATGTTTTAAAGAAAAATGTGATATTTCACTAAAATGGTTTGGATGATTATTTTAATCTATGCCAACATCCTTCATTGGATTTTACATTTGTTTAATGTTGATTCATTATGATAAAATATTCCTAATATTATTTATTGTTTTGTTAAATGATTGACTGCAGATGTGTTATTTTTATACTATTCAAGTTTTATGGTTAAAGTATTAACATTTGGTATGCTAATTTTAATACGGATGTTTCTATTAAGTTTCAACCTTTTAATATGAGGAATTGATTAGAGGTAGTATGTGATGTAGGGATCCCTCTATCGATAATCGATGCATCAGAAGGTCTCACAAGACAAACTAGTGTCATTGCAGAAGGCCTTGAATAAAATCTTAATTTTTTTATTAGCACGAGGCCTAGACTATGTGGTTATGATGTCTGGCATTATGCATTCCATCATTATGAAATTGGAAATGGATATTTGTTGTGATTATTCAAATATTAGAATATCCATGTGAATATGAAAATGGATTATATAATTAATCATTTCCATATTATATTGAGGTTTATGATTAAAAGGTTTTTTTTTAGTTTCATGCATTGGCATAAATGTTTATGCTTAGTTGTTAATGTTTCGGCTATATTGTTATATTTAATGAGCCTTTGAGCTCACCCCCTTATTATGATTTATTTTACTAGTTTTCAAAGAAGTCTATTATGATTTATAATCAGGATTATGTTAGGGGAATAATTCCATTCTCAGAAGATCATTTATGTTTTGTTTTATTTTATAATGTATAATGTAACTTTAATATATGTAATTTATTTTCCAAGACTGCTAAACAGATCAGTCTTTCATGAGTTGATTCGTTATAATCATACCAATGTATTAAAACAATTCACTGACTCTAGGATTCAATGGTTGGGGTGTTACATATATACCATCTTACCTTATAATCCATTGGAAAATGATAACATTGCCTATGTGTACGTGTTGACTGCCACCTCCATGAAGTGATGCGATCTTTTTTTTATTTTATGGTTCATGTGGACGGTAATAATGATGTATTTATTGAATTAATATGATATTTATTACTAATAATGACTTTTTAATGATTAAATTTAATTCATATTTCATACCTTCCACTTGCTGAAATGTGAAAACAATGTTCATGTGTACTTAGGACACACCGTCTTAATGAATGATGTAATTCATTTTTTGTATCTCTATGTTTTAGGGATTACTATAAATATTAACATACTAAATATATATATATATATATATATGATATTTATACCATGGATAATATTATATATATTATTTAATAATGATATTGATGCATGGAATTGATGTTTCATATCAAAACATACATGAAAAACTAAGAAATTAACATCCAAAATAATGGTAATAGTAAAAATATCATTAATAATCATGTGATAAAATGGTCAAAATGGATCATACCTAAAATTATAAATAATAATATAGGGTTTTTATGAAATATTAATAAATATAAATTTACATTACAGGAGAATAAAATTAATTATGAGTAAATTCGAACATAGGGTAAGGGATATCATCTCAATTTCCACTCCATTGAGAAATATTTAGAAATATGCAACTACTTACATTTATATAGAATATATACTATCCATTTGAGGTATTATAACAAGAATATATTTGTTTTTCATGATGATTAAATATCAATTCATCATTAACCTTTTAAATATTTTCCATATTTTCATTTACTTTTCTTCTCTATGGAAGTTGAATCATGTAATTAAATGTTTAAAAAAAAGTCATAATATTTATTTTTCAATCAGATATATTTATATTCTGTGTACATGTTTTCATTTAATTTGTAAAAATTTCATTAAAATTATACAACGATTTATCAAAAGGCATGTTTACCAATGTATTATATTTTTACAAAATAATTTAAATGGAATGCACATATCATCTTCTGAATGATGTACATTTCTTAAAAAATTTTAAAGGACTATTTTATCATAACATATATCGATTAAATAGAATTAAAATAAATCATGAAAATTAAATTTAATTGAACATTACATAATATTTTTACATGTTTATTTCGAATGAATTTTTTTAATATTTGGGATTTTTTTAAAGTCAATTTAGAAGTGAAATTTATATTTTCCTAAATTTTTTTAATCATATATTTAGGAAATATTTTTTTAAATTGAAATAACCTTTATTTTTTTATTCATCACTAGGGATATGTTGTAATGACGTCATACATTGAAACATTCACATACTTTAGATCATTTTATATTACATTTATCTTAAATAACAATATTCTTTCAACCGTGAATATGATTATTGCCTATAGAATAAATCATTTTTTCATATTGTGTTATATATTGAAAGTAATTAATTCATTCTGTATGTATAGGAAAATCATTAATCCATAGTCAAAATGAATATTTTTTGACAAGGAAAAATATTCATTCAATAAATATATCACTTGATATTTGTGGAATGCATTATATAAGATATTATAGGTGGGGCACAAAATTACTTATCCTCATTATACGTCGATATGTATCACGAGAAAAATTTGTAATCTAACATTAAATTGGTTTTTTGGTATTCCAAAAAATAATTTTAAATTTTCTAATCGATCGATTCAGTTTTCGATGGAGTTATCAATTGAATTGAATGTGTCTTCAGTAATTTACATTTCCATATTGATTATTCTTAAAAATGATAGAATCTTTTGTATGCAACCCTTATAAAGAATCCATGCTCTCCCTTTTTTTGTTTTAGTTTTAGAAGGATCAGAAAAATGTTATTATGAATAATTTCATGGATGAAAAATTGTTCTTACAAATTAATTTTATATTACAATCTGATATGGAAATCATGTTTTTTTCTAGTTATTTAATACAAGTAGAATATTTTTTACATTGGGATGTGATTACTTTTATGAGGTTCTAATGTAAAATGAATACACTAGCTCTACCATAGTAGAGTTGGGATTTTTACATATCTTCCTCAAAATTTTACTTCCACTATAACTCTATTTAAATTATAGGACTAATTATTTCCATATTGTATTAATAAATTTTTTATCTATTTTTTTCATCACATTATTGAACTGATTATTGAAAGTGGCTTATATCTCTATTTTTAAAATAATTTCACCAAATATTATGAAATGTATTTTATATATTTATATACAACTTTTAAATATATTCTTAGAAATATTCTTTCCCAATGAATATTTGTCTCTCCATTTCAATTTTATTTTCATAAAAACTGAAGTTTAGAAGTTTATTTGGAATCCCATATCAAAAACTATGACTAGAATATCTTTATAAGAAAATTTATAAAATTAAACATTAAATTATAAAAAATATAAAAAATTTATTCCCTAAATGACCATATTTTCCAAATCTATTTTTAAATATAAATAAATATTAATCATTTAATAATGATATTTAAATGGGTTATAATCATAAATTAATCTATATTTTAAATGAAATCTTTATTATTTTCCTATTACATCAACACCCTGATTTATTTTTGGTTAATTTATTATTTATGTATATTATTTTAAACTATATAAACATGTAAAAAATCATAAATAAGTGTTATACATTTACATCATTGGACCTATGGTTAAACTAGATTTTTTTTTATTTTAGAAATACCATGTTTTCATATTAGATATAAAAATTGTTATAGTTCCTAATAAATTCTACAACTCTTATGGTATTACTCTCTTGAGTTTCTATAGGACCAAGAATATAATTTCATTATAATACATTATAATTTTCAATTATTTCATATTCAGTTACTGAAAACACATTCCATTCTATAGGTAAACTAAAAAAATCATTAGTCAACTAACCATATTAGACCACTTATTTCGATATGTACTTAATGGTAATGAAAAGAATAGATTTGGAATATTGAAAGGCGGGATTTATGCATGAATTTTGGAATTTAATTTAAATGAGATATTGATTAATTATAATTATTTAAAATATCACGTTGTATTGTTTTAATTGGTTTTTGGTCTTGCTACTTATTATATAGTTTTCAGTTTAAAAATAAGTTCCTCCCATGTTACATGATGTAACTAGTTGAATATAGTTTATAAAATATAAGTGTAAAGAATTAAAAATATTGAAATTTATATGATTTATCCATTAATTAATTCCTTTATATATTTATTTCCACTATATTTAATAGATTTTAAGTGTCATAACTGAATCTTTATGTGTTCTAATGTGTAATAGTGTTTTCAATTGGTGTTCTATTTATATATCTATTTTTAATGATTTCATTAAAACATAATGTATTATCTTAATTACATATCTAAAAAATGCATTGTAAAAACATAGATATTATTATTTGTTTAGTTATTAGTATGTTCAAAAATGTATATTGATTGACATGTTTGATCACATGATGTGATATATTACAATGAGTGTACTTTTATAGATGGGTACTCAAATTAGTGAATCAATTAATTTGATTGAGTAAATTTTATTTTCATGATAATGAGATTTGGGTAAAATATCATGACAATGTGATAATTAGAATAAGGATTTATGGTCTTTATAGTCAACATTATTAGGATTGGTCTTTCATGTAAGGATATATATTTAATGATATACATGTTTCACATAGTTTTATTATTGTAGGATATGAATGTGTGTTCCATTAATCCTGAGATAGATGTTCTAAAATAATGCTTTTTGTATGAGAATTAAGAAATTAGTCTTTTATATTGTTAAATAAGATTGTTGTTGGAGAAATATGGAGCTAGTATCAAATTAAAGAATATGTTTCAGTCGGATAATCTTGTTTTTTATATTATTAATAATTATTTTTACCCATTAATTGTATGTTATCCCACCAATAAATTAGTAGATTTTCTAGTCTTTTTATAAATGATAGAAATCGGCCCCATTCCCATGGGACATGGTTGAATACTACTATGATTTTCTATGTGTGCTTGTATATTAATATTTTATTTCTAACGAGAGGATGTTTGTAGATATGAATATAAAATGGCATATGAGATGTTTTTATAGATTATATATATATATTGAAAAACACACACATTATTATTTCCCTCACATTGTTGATGTTCTATTCCAAAAATCATGGATTCTAAGGTTGATTGGGATGAATTTGTAGATCCCATTAGTGGTCTAGGGATATTTTTTAGTACTACTATAAATGTTTTATCTATTGGCATCAAAGGAATCATATATTCTTCTATTATTGATTATTTTTTTTCTCCCTTACATTCCCAAATTCTTCAATTTTATTCAATTGATAAGTTGATATATATATATATATTTGAAAACCGTAGACACATACACTTGTATACACATACTTATCTACACATGGGGGACTCAAAGTCTCTTGGGGATACCTACTAGGCCATTATACAAACTACCTATAGGTAAAAGTTAGTATAAAGAAAATATTACCTATATGATTACAATAATTATAAGTTATATGGATCAAAACTTTAATAACCAAGAGATGACTATGTAATTTGAGTAGTATTACTACAGTCTTCCAAGATGAAGGTTTTTTTATGCATTTTCATGTGGATTTTTTTTGAATAACACTAAATTTATTGGTTATATGGTGTTTTCCTACCCAACTGTAATATTATATTCTGAAAAATTTATTTCTATATTTATTAAATAATTAAATATTTTATATTTTATCTCAAATTTTTTGAATGTATCCCATAAGGTAATGGATATTGGTTTTTTCAATGTTAAATAAATGTTGGCATTTTTATTTTTAAAAGAATTTTTATTGGCCTTGACTGTGATAAAAAGGATATGTTATCCACCAAATATTTCCTTATATTCTTAGTACATGTTTTCTAAACACTATTAATCATAATTTTTTTTCTATTTCTCAGATGGTCTAGTTCAAGTTGATGGAATATCTACATCGGGTCATTATAATTTGGTGTCAATGTAGGTATATTGTTTTATTGTATTTAATTGGAATGAAAATTGATAGACTCAAACTTTTTAAATAACACATAAATACAGTTTTTGAGTAATTTGTTATATAAAAATAGGATATATTTGATGTTTATGTGTTTAATAATGAAACAATTTGAATTAGTGAGTTTTGTGTTCATATATATGAAGTGAACATGGATGGACACTAGAAGATTAATAAGTCTCACATAAGAGTCAATTTGTTTCTGATGAATTATCAAGATAATTAATGAAGGGAATATATGAATCATTTCATTTAATTATCAAATGTGAATTAAACAGATTAATTAAAAGAAACAAATATTGTAATATTTGTTTTTTGAAATAATTTTATGTAAAAAAAGAATTTATAAAAATCACTCACATGTTTTTATTGAAATTTATAGTTTTAATTTCAACTTGTATTTTAATAATTATAGTTTATAATGCATTAAAAATTATTTTTTTTTTGATTTCATATAGTACTTCAAATATATTGAAAATTGTTTTCTAAATGCATGTTTGAGATAAAAGTAAATTGGAAAATTATATTATTATTTATTGTAATACTATAAATATTTACTAAAATATAATTTATATTTTATACATGTATATTTAATGTTTAACATTTTTATTTTGAAATTTATTATATTAAATTTTAGGTATAATTTTTGTTGAAATAATCAAATTAATTTCATTTTAAGATATAAAACTAAGGATTTTATATGTTTATTTACAGAAAATAATCTATAAAATATTATAAATTTAATTTATTAAAGGGAACCATGGGGATAAAATAAAATTTGTTTTTAGTTCCATGAGATTAGAGGTTGAATTATAATATCGTTTTTCATTGCAACTCGATGCATTTATTAATGTGTTCGTGTTTTGGGAGTATCTTATTAGATGTGTGTGAACATCATGAAATTTCTTTAGAGTACCTGTACTTTATTTGGTGATTAGGAATGGTATAAAAATTTGGTAATGGAGGATAATTATGATTTTAAATGTTGAATAATGTAATGTAATTTTTTTAAAGTTACCCATGTCATTATAATTTACATGGAGAAATATATCCTTATTTGGAGATTCTCTGTAGGATTGAATTTTTTGGGTGTCTTGTAATTTAGTCTTTATTATTGGTAGATTGACGTTGGATAAAAGTTTTCATTTCAATATTTGGTTTTTGATTGATAGAGAGATGTAATTTAATGTTTTTTAATGTTTAGATTATATAAATATTGATGGTGAGATACTTGGAAAATCCAGATGACTTTTTTATGTGTTTTAGGGATACATATTTAAAAAGAGTGGTTGAAGGTAACCAGTATGTACCCCACAGATTTCACATAGTTACAAGGTTATTAATATATTTGGTTATTATAAATTGTTTTAAAATTTTGTGTCTTGTGATGGAAAAAAGGTACCTTGAAGATCCCTTGTTTTTTATATATTTTCCCATTTCATTAATATTTCTCTTGATTCTTCGATGATTTCTATAAGATGTATTTGGTAATTTATAATATAATTACAATAGATCCTGATGGAATTTATATAATTGAATTTTTTCGGAAGTGAGAGAGTTAAAGGGGGTTGTGAAATATAATTACTTTTCACCTTTTTATCCAGTCTTAATTTTTATATATCAATATACCATTTTCAATATTTATTTATTTTTAGGAAAGAATGGTAAGATTATTAGGTCATTGAAATTATTAATTTTATCTTTTAGAGTGATAAGTTCAAATTATAAAATTGATATATATTTTTAGTTGGTTATTTATGAAAAAAGCTTTTTGGAACATGATTGATCATTTTTATAAAGTCACTTTCTAGATTCTGGAACATGATGTGCTCACGAATGGAATATTTGAGTATGTTATCCAAACCCCCCTTATGTAAAAATGGTATATTCATATGTTGTTCCCAAAATAGGTTTTATGAAAAATTGTAAATGTCAAACAATTAATATCTAAATATAATAAATTATTTTACCTTAATGAATTATTATTTTAAATTAAATGAATATATTTTTTAAATTTCCATTGATTTTCATTCTTACAAAATTATTAATTAATGTATTTATATTGATATTTTCACAAACCATGCTAGATTATCCAACTAAATGAAACCCAAAATAGTCCAAACATTGGAGGAATGGATTCCAGATCCACAGGTATAGGTGAAAAAAACCAAGGAATTAGGAACATAATTTGTGATCAAATTTGTAGTAAAATAACATGAAATATGACAATAGAAATAAAAGAAATGTTGGTATGAAAATATAAACAAACAATTGTAAAGACATAATTGAAATGCGGAAAATGTATCTATTGACCAAAATTACAATGTGTGAAAAAATATAATGGAAAATCCCAAATAGATGTGAAAAGTAGTCACCTATAGACTCCTGTATCCTAATAAAGTGAAATCCCACCATCTCCGAGTGGTGTATTTATGTTACCAACATCATATGAAAATAATATACACACACACACACACTCAATAGTGTATTAAAAATTTGAGGATATCAATCCCAATAATATCCCACCATAGAGGAATAAAAAATAATTATAAAATAGACCAGATAATTTCTTATAATCAATGATAAGTCATCAGATAGAATTTTACATTGTTTTATATTAAAAATACACATATAAAATCACACCTTATCATAGTTTGTAAAATTTAAAAATAATTTTTTTTTTAAAAAAATTATAAAAACATTCCAAACATAATTTTCACTGATAACCAATATTGAAAACTATCAATTGATCCACATTATTTCCATGTTTTTGATGGATCTTGTTCCATTTTCTAGAAGTGTATTCTACCTATTGTAAAACATTACCTTGATGAATATAAATAGGTGGAAAGAGTTCAATCCTGATAGTTTCTTCTTACCACAAATTTATAATCCAGGGACACATATTACAAATATTGAAATGGCATATAAGGAAAGAGTTCATTCCTTGGGAAGTATTCTTTCATTAGATTACTCTTTATTTTCTTTACCCAATTATAATCATTCAAAAGAAATTTCATATTTGAAACCATTAAAAAATTCCTATTTTTTTCCAATCACAAAACCATGGTAGACAAATATTTTCATATAAAATTTCCCATAAAAACATATTTCAAAAGTTATAACTTTAAATCCACTTAATTTTAGATTTTCTACAAAAATTTATAATCCTTGTCTTCTAACAATTTTTGACTATAATTTCAATGAGTGATAAATGGTTTTAAAATAAATGGATTTCACGAAGCAACATTCCATGTAACACTTGTAATATCAGCCTTCTTGGGGAAAATACATGATATATGATCCAAGGATCCTTAGAATAAGGGAAAGATCTAAATTTAATAATTCAAAATAAAGAGACACTTTATTACAAACTTTTTGAATGTGGTAATCAAAGGGAAAAAATTACGAACCCAATTCTCGAACAATACCCCAATAAGATTAGAAATCTTCGAAAAAAATTCCCATATTCCATTATAGATATTAAATTAACATTGTTAGATACATGGATCTTAGAAATTCCAATCATTTCCATTGTAGTCCCACTTTGAGAAATAAGTGAGACCCAAAGAAGATGGTGATCCATGACCAAAAAAGAGGTTTACATACCAAGGGAGAAACATAGTTTCAATTAGAACTTTGACTAACCATGTATTTCTCCTCTAATATCAGGGATGAAGCCAACCGTTTTAGATTTTGAAAATATATTGAAGATGTATATAATATGCTAAACATTCCATTAGATGGATTATGAGTATTCTGGGATTGAGGGTCTTAGAAATTTAAAGGGTATACTAGAAAACCAAATACTATAGAGAAAGCCTTACTCATAAAAACGAAGGGGGTAGGCTTAGAAGAAAAATTAGGTTTATGGAAAGAGTCTATTATATAATAATTCCTTATGAAATAATTTCAAGAATTAGTGAAGTGGTAAAAAAGAGGATATTATAAATCAGGAAAAGGGACCCTTCCAAAAGAGATCATTTTCACAGTAAGATAAGAGTACTATTACACCACATGAATGATCCATGGTGTAGTGAACATGAAATTAGAAAAATTTATTGGTTTCCATATTCCAACACTCTACAATACATCTAATGATCTAAATTTCAAATATGATAAAAGAGGATGAATCACAAAAACTTGAAAGTATTATGCAGTGCCCCAACAATTACATAACCAAATAATCCATGACATACAGTAAGAATCAAGTGGTAGAATTCGGTTCTACAAGACCAAAACATGAAGGAACACCTCTAACCCATCCTAAAATATAAAAAACCCAAAACAATAGGGATCTAAAAATGAAATAATAAATCAAAACATCTATAAGGTCATACTTGAAAATAATAATGGGATATTATAAACATACGAACCATATTAAATTATTCCCGATGAGAGAAAATTCAATGAAGGTTGGTCCATCATGAGATTAGTCTTCCAATACATCAATACTGAATAATTCTTCTAATATTTCATGTGATTTTAACATGTGGATATATGAATCAAAAACCATTGGTAATGAAATACCTTGTAAAAATATCACATGAGAATTGAAAAATTGAAATTCTTTCTTTTTTATAGATATATCAGGGTCTATTTAAATGTTTTCTAAATTCCAAACATGAAACAATCCAAGGTGATACTTCGTCAATTGGGAAAACTAAAAGAAATTGTGAACTGTAGAAAAATAATCTTGGAAATCCAAGAGATAATACACAATTACAAGATGTTTAATGAAATTAAACTCTCCCATATATATTGGAGTGAGGTACCCATTTATTCTATGTCAATTTTGACCTAAACAAGGTGATAATTATACAAGAACATGATCACTAACTGTATAATCCAAAGGATGAAGATAATTATCTCATAAAAATTTAACAGGCATTCAGCCATCACCAATAACTAAGGAATCACTTAGATTTTCATTATTGATTCTTGAAAAATTCATGGACCTATTAATGGTACCTCAGAAACTTATTTCTAATAAATTTACGAATTTTATGCTTTTCTATATAATGCTTTAAAATGATCTAAATTGACATAAAATTCGTAACAATAATTTTAATAGAAATAAAGTACCCCTAATTGGATATCCCAAGAACATGAAATGTCTTGGGAACAATCATGTTTCATATCTTCTAGAATTAGATTAGATTAATATTTCATCCCATCTATATGGGGATGATATATTATTCCAATCATGAGGTCAATCCTCATTGATCTTATTGGAGATTGAAAATAAAAATGTAAAGTAATGTTTACATTTAGTGAAATGGTTTCAGTAATACAACTAATCTGTATGCTCTCTTGCACATACCACTTCCTAATGTTGTCAAATTTTGTATTACCATTAATCAATAATAAATATGATGTCATGAAAAAAATGATCAATCACTACCCAATTGGAGTTTTCAATTCTAAGAGTTTGAGGTAAACCAATAAAAAATCCATTAAAATATCATTCTATTTCCATTTTACCACATACTGAGGATGAAACAAACTAGAAGGATTTTGATGCTCTACCTTTATTTTTTGGCATAGAAATAATCATGAGAATGTGTTGGATATGTCCTTTTTAATAACAAGCCTTCATTACAAATGCCTAAATTTATAATAAATAATTATAATGATCAAGTGGATAATGTAGAAGAAATGTTGAAAATCCAAAAACAAATCCTACCTTATAGTTTATAGAATAATGTATCATTTTTTAATGAATGGAATACCATATATTGAGAGGGAATATTCCTTGATGGTCTTCCCACCAATAAATGAATCTCTAATATTCCAAAAACCATTTTAACTATTCTACTCACTGAGAATAATATCAGGGAAGGTTTATATATAATGATCACTAGACTCTTTCTCCCAAACCTCGAAGGGAACATCACTCGACTATTTCTCCTAAACCTCAAGGGAATATGATTATATATTCCAATTTAGTTATTTCATCATTTTCCTACATCAAAACCTAGGAGGTAAAATTATTTTCAAGATCATCAACAACCACAATAACTTTTACGAATGTATATAAAATGTCAAATTTGAAAAACTATAGCTACTCCACCCATTTTCCATAATTAATGATCAATTATTTTTTATTAAATAATCAAAACATCATTTATGTTCTCAGTAAATGATAAAATTTTCTTTTTCAAATATAAAAAATACATGATTTTTTCATTAGTTTTCTAGTTCCTCTCACGAGGTCAAATATTCTATTATACACAATCCACTACATGATCTCTTTGCATAAGGACTAAACCCAAACCAATACTTCAAGCATCATAATAATACAATGAGTCCTTTCTAAAATCTGGTAGTATAAAAATTAGTTTCATTGTCGAACAACACAATAGATAATCAATGAATTAAATTAATTAGATTCTAGGAATAATTCCACCTAATCTAGGAAAGAGATATCAATGGTGAAGTACGATTTGAGAAATCATTTTCAAACTAAAAATAATATCCGAATAACCTGTAATCTCTTAATATCAATGGAATTCCATTGTTAATAAAATTAAATGATAACCATAAAAACATTACGATCTTCATAGAAATTGGGTTCTAAAATCACATGTCCCAAATACAAAACATATTGAATGTAAAATTGATATTTCAATAATTGATTATATAGATTGTGATCCCAAAGTATTCCCAAAACATGTCCAAGTGAGCCAAATGATATTCATTATTCAGAGAGTATTAGAGAATTTCATCTACTAAATCTATGAAAAATATGTCATGAAATAGGTAGAAAATATGGTTTATCAATTCCATAAGTAAAATTGGACCATTAGTTAGGAAAATAGAATCATGAGTCTCTAAAATGGCCATAAATTCTCCTGATGGTGTCTTCAGAATATATGAATCCTTTACTCCTAGAAATTGTTAGCCATATCACATTTCAATTTTTTAAAACCACTCTCACCATATAAATTGATCAAAAAATTATCAATACTTGATTATTTATAATTAATTTTTACCAATACATGATTGGTCATTCATCATTCAATGCATATTTCTAGTGTTCCATCAACATAAGTAGTAATGAAAATAAAGGATACCTAAAGAGACACACTCAAACATATAGTCAATGAAATATCCAATCATAAAATAGAAAAGTAAAATCAATAAAAATATATAGATACATGTGATAGTGTGAAATCAATATTACTTGAGTTTCTATTACAAGGTCAATTGAAAACTTCACATATATCTCTAGAGTTAAACAAGAAAAACCAAGTATAATATCTTTAGAAAATTAATTAAATACTATCAGAATAACACAACAAAATATTTATGACTCAAATTTTCAATAGAAATGGACCTCAATATACCATGCTATTGATGTGGAGGTCTCACACGACTGGATCTCAGGTCCCACTCACCTCGAAACACATGATTATTCAGTCGATGGTTATAATGTGAACACACTAATTATAACTAATTATTTGTAATTTCTGTGTAATTATCTGATCCATCATAATAATATCATCAAATAATTCAGGGTAAAAAACTAGATAATCCCAAACTAACCTGTCTTTATACATAATGAAATAGTATGAGGGGCATTTGGAACCCCCTTATTCTTCTTTCATAGAGGCGTCATTAACCCCATAAATATTGGAATGAGCTTCTTTGGATGTTTTAAATGATTAACTAGACATGATAAAATGAAAGAGTAAGAGAAATATTTATCAAATAACGAAGATTATATGACAAAATAAACATAAATGGTACCTCTCAAGGATGAAAGAAATGTATAAGAATTGAACTAAAACTCCTTAAATACATGTAAATTGGTTATTCTAGAGGCTTCTGGATTTTGATGAGAAACTGTCAGCTTCGGGAAGCGATCGATTGGAACCCTAGCTGTGAAGCTCGGCCTTCGGGCGGCGGGATGGCCGCCCCGTCCTTCTCCCCCTTCATCTCCCCAGCTTCCCTTCTCGATTTCCCCTATATCCACCTCTCCCCTAAATTTCCTGCTCTCTTCCAAGACACTCCTTCACTCCTGATTTCTTTCCAGGAATTCTTAGAGGCTTGTTCGCTCCGCAATTTGTCCCTCGTTGCCCGTTTTGGACGTCGAAGGCCATCACCTGATAGATTTTATAGATTTGTCAACAATTCTTGAAGTCTCGCATCGTGGTGGGGCTATTGGACCCGCGTAATTATCTTCTCTGTTTCGATAGTGCTGAGGATCTGGCCTCTGCTTGGTCCAAAGGGCTGCGCGCTTGTGACGGTTCCCACTGCTTCCTCTTTAGATGGGGTTATGAGTTCCACTGGAATCACGACCCACCCTCTACGAAGATCTGGGTTAGTTTTCAGAATCTCCCCCTCCATTTCCAGAGTCCTGCTATTTTGAAGATGTTGGGTAATCTCGTCGGGAGGTTTCTGGCTTTTGATGAGCGTTCACGGTCCTTTGGTCACCAGATTGCTCCTCGGATCTATGTAGAAGTTGATCTCTCAAAGGCTCCTGTGGAATCTTTCTGGATTGAGGTTGGAGTTGATTTCAGATACAAAAAATAAGTGATTTTTGAAAGATGGATAGACTTTTGTAGATATTTCTCTCGTCTAGGTAACCTTCATAATGCATGTCGTTCATTTTGTTTGGCTCATGGGGTGGGACGTTCTACGGGTTTTGACCCCTCTAGCACTGGTAATCCGATTTATTTGGAGGCACCACCGTATATCCATATCTCAAAGGCGAATGGTCCAGAGGTGAGTGAGGGGGAAGTCCGCACATCCTCTGTTGTTTCAGCTACATTTTCAGAGAATGCTGGGGTGCCTCCAGTGAATGGCCACATCTTGTAACCCCCCACTTCTAAGACAATGTCCGTGCACTCTGATCCAAGGGTTGATAACATATTTGTTAGGTTAAAATGTGGTTTGGATCCTCCCAAACCTATTCAACTACAGGGTGAATCCAGTCTTTCGGTGGCTCCCTCATTTGCTGAAATAGTTAAGGAGGGAGGATTGCAGAAAGGGTAGGTGCCAGTGAGTAGTGATCATGGTCCCGGGGGCCCGCAAGGTCATGGACGGGAGGAAAATATCAAGCGGTTACAGTTTATGGGTCGTGGATATGACCAACATTATGTTGTTGACATGGTTCAGGGGAAGTCCTCCAAGGAGGTTTCTCTTCACTACGGCTTGGAGAACAAGGATGGTATGGGGATGTCCTCTAGTGCCCACAACCCCCTCAATAAAGGCTCGAAGGTAATTTCGGGGAGCCGTTTTTCTGGTTTGGAGGTTGACGAATCGCAATTGTCTCATGAGGAGTTTTCTTAAAGTGACGACAGGCTTTTCCTCTCTTCAATGGAAAACTTGGATCGTTTTCAAGGGAAAGGACCTCATAATTCTAGGAGGAAGAAAGGGAAATAAAGGAACTCGGGACCTAGGGGATTGTCTTGTGGTGCGGGGGAAAAAATATAAGGCTCTCAAAGACTAATCCCATATGCCAAAACCCATGGAGACCAGGTCGACCAAGAAGGGTAGGGATAGGGAATGCACAATCCCTCAAAAAGGGGGGAGTAATATAGTGGTAAGGACTTCAAGAGACAGGGATGGAGATGATGGAGAGAGCTTGAGGCTCATCTTGCAAAATAAGGAAGATATGCTGGAACAAGAGGTATGGCCCAAATTCTCAGAAGAGGATCTCATAAAAATGGATGAACGGAAGATACAAGTGGAGATTAATGAAGAGAAAATAGCATGGATAGATAAACAAGACCACATTGTGACCCAAGGCTTCAATCAGAATAAAGTCAACTTAGATCAATTCGTCCATACAATGGAATGGTTGATCTCTCACTTTGAAGAGCTCCTTAGCAAGGATCCGGACACCCAGGTTAGTGCACTTCACTAGGAACTATATTGAATAGCTGAGTCGTGTAATCTTAGTTTGGTGTTCAATGATTTGGTGAGCTCTTTTAGCACGTAGTGGCTTTTGGATGTGAACCTTGGTTGCCATTTTCCCTTAAAATGGATTTATTTTATAAAAATTTAAATTTGTTATTAGTGGATTTTGGATGGATGTATATTGTAAATTAAGAATATGACAACACCATAAATATTCTAGGTGTTAATTATCTAGTTCCAATCCATGTTGAACAAAAAGACTTATTGAACATATGTAAGTAACCACAACATCAACACAAGTTCATGGTATTTAGAGGAATGGTACAAAATCTCTTCATGTGTATTGTATGGACACAATGGTTACATAAAATTACACTACCCATTGATCATAGTGTTGGAAAGCTCTCTTAAGAAGCACCACCACCATTTCCTTAATGAAAATCAGCATGATTCCAATTTCCATTATAATAAATACTAAAACTAAATATTATGGAAGGATGAACTCCAACCATTCGTGACTTACCAACCATAAAATCATGACCACAAATACCCTATACACAAACTTTATATAGAAGGGAAAATTTAACATAAAGACACATGAATAGATGTTAAATATAAATACATTATGAAACCATTGAGACATCACCTTCTCATTATATATGACCTTAGGTGAAATTGGGAGATATGGATGTTGTGATTTGTGTTATCCATCATTGTTGGTTTCCCATTATCAATGATTATAAATTGTATGGATTTTAGAAAATATATAGACTCTGGGTATAATTTTCTAATAAACGTGGAAAAGAAATCCCTCCCTGAAGATACCTTATGTTTTGTAAAAAAAACTACATCCCACAACATTCTACTATGACCATTAAGAATGAATACACCATCTATAACCTAGAAGAAATTAGGGGTATCATGAAATATAAAAATCCACTAAATATTTCCCACTAAATATTTTTCCTCTTAAGCGATGTTCGACTATTATATAGATGATGGATGCTGATAAAAGAACTCATGGGACTAATTTATATCCTCTTACCATTAATGATTAAACTATCAAACCAGAATAGCGGAAGGTGACAACCATGGGAACATATTTTAGACTTTGACCATAACTTTTTGAATGTGATTTTGATCAATAATAGGGTTTTCTTCCAAGTTTCCATTGTAGGACTCTCACGAGGATTTAGTTGATGTCTTCTAGGGGACTATATAATATATTTCTACAGACAGTGAGAGATAAGTACATGTGATCAATGAATCAATTTAAATTTAAGAAAGGGCAATTATAATTATAAGGTGATTTATAAAATGAATCATTAGGGCCATAACTCCTTCATCTCCTGACCACCCATGGTTACATAATGATTATCATGATGATGGTTGGTCAAACACTCACTCATAACCTACGAATTTTATTCCCAAATTTAAATCTCTTATCCACCCAGAAATCCAAAAATTCATTTCGATGAATGAAATAGAAAAACATGTTTTGATTCCATGTTTTCTAGACATAAAACAAATGATCATACTACAAGAAAGTCGAACTGATCCTAACATGGACTAAAGGTAACTTTAATTTTCATGGGTATGAGAAAACTATATGGGAATTGAAAAATATCATAAAAAATAATTCTTCATAAAATATAAAATAAAACTCAATAATAGGTATAATGGGAATGTTGTTATGATAAAAGAAGTCCATAGTAGGAATGATAAAAAATAATGGGAATAAAAGTGTCCTAAAACAATAATACCAAAAAAAATTAATGTACTATAAAACAAAAACTCCATGGTATAGTTACTCACCACCATACACCCATAAACTTCTATATAGAAAAACCACTTCCACCAAAAAGTTCCATTCCATTATCTATATGAGACAGAAAAAATATACAGACACAAAAAGTGTATATAACATATGATAAGAACACACCCAGTGGTATTCCCCATTGTGTTTCAAAATAATAATATTTAAAATAATCCAAATATTTTCATGTAATCAATTTTTAGGTTTCATAATTAACTTTACAAAAAATCGAAACCCATAAATAATAAAATTTCAATTTTCACAGTTTGAATAACCTAACAACAAACTTCATTTTCAAAATCATTTCATTAAATAATAATAAATTCCTTTTAAGATATAATAAAAATTTAAGAATATCCCTTTTGTAACAATATATATGAGTTTGTGAGGTTACTCCTCCAATTATCGGGATTAGTAAGCTTCCTGTTGTGCACATTACACTAGTATTATAGTCATTGGGGTTATGAGGTCACTCTGTAGTTTGTATCCTCTCGAAAATTTAGAAAATAGAGTGAACACATTACGCATGTATAACATGCCTAGTGGTACGAGATCATACATAAGGATATATCTATTACTCATCATCTATCACTAATGTGTGTAATATATTAGAATCATCAAAATTTCTTTTCATCATTGAATCCATTCAAAACAAGTTTTCAAATGATATCTTTTTAGAACACCTATGGAGAAAACCATTTTCATTAAATTATTATAATAACCAAAATATTCCTCATTTCATGCCTTTCCGACCAATAAAAAATAATTTTTTAAAAAAGATACTATAATCCATGTTTTCTAACCATTTTGAAATCTAATTTCTTTCTGTGATATATATTTTTACAATAAACCCATTTTCTAAAACATCCTACCAGGAAAAAACATTGAATATATACATCCAAATAAAAGTAATATGTGGATGTGAAACATGGACCATCATAATCGAGAAAGGATCCTAACAAAACGTTCTAAAAAATTATCTCCAGAATATAAATTTTTAGAAAGAGGCAATCGAAAGGAATGATATACCTCAAAAAATTTCAAACAATGCAACAAGTGGATTAGAGATCTGGATAAGAGTACTAAATTCCAAGACAGATATAAAAATAATATATCTTTAAACCTATTTCCAAAAAAATCACATCGCTTTCCGGGATGATCCACAATGAAAAAAGAGGGGTTGATAGAAGAAGGAGATCCGAGATCAAAACTAAGATAGATTTATCAAGAGAGATAGAAGGATTTGATTAGATCCATGATCCACCAAGTATTGATCATCTAATTTTGATGACAAATCCAAGAGATTTAGGCATATAAAATATCATTGTGTAGTTGATGAGTAGCCTATGATTTGAGAAGAAGGCCTTGGATAAGAATGGGTCAAGGGCCTCAAGAATTTACTAGAAAAAATGAGAAAGTAAGACCATAAAAAATTAAAACTCCAATGCAGAAAGGGGGTTGAAAATGAAAAAATCTATGAATTTAAATATGAAACTATTAAATAATGTATCTTGTTCAAGTAATTTCCATAATCCAAATTGTGGTTAATATAGATATCTGATATACCCAAAAGGGGCTACACCGTAATGAAATAACATCTCCATTAAATTTCCAAGATATGATAAATGATAAGCTGCAAACTAGGACCACAACCTAGAGACACCAAAATTTGAATATCATAATGGGTTATACATTGCAAGACACTATGTAATGGGCCACAGTCCACATCATAAATATTTGAAAATATAAATAAACATGATTTTTTGATAACTAGAGAACAACACCACTACAATACTACAACAATAGCCTCTAGTTCATAAGAAATAACCATGATAAAAAACACACATACACATGACCAACACCACAATACATAGCATTTTAAAATTTTAAAAAAATAAATGGAATGAAACAAAGTTGGAATTAGAAAAAATAAACAACAAATGACATGAATATGCTGGTATCAGAAAGAAATTCTGGGATGTTTTAGAATTTTGTAGTATAAAGTTCTAAATAATGAATTTTTTTTATTATAATTCTTCATCATTGAAACCAAATGTAAGAATTTATTATTTTTTTTTATATTGAATGTGATTATCATTTTTAATGCATATGGATTTATTTTTGAGTAAATTATTTATTACTTATGGTTTTACCCTCTTGTCTTATGATGTGATAATGAAATTAATTTCATTATAATAACGGTGATTGGTATTTATAGATAACTAAATTACGTACTATATTTATGAAAATAAATATAATATTTCTTTTCCTAGAATTTCTAAATGAATAGAAATTTAAAAAACACTAAACATTTATTTATGTAATTTCATCAGTGGTGATGTAATGCATGTGTTTGGAAATCTTTTTCAGGATTATATATTCATATTATTTTTGTTACAAAATTAACAATATAGTTATTGATTAGTGATAATTACATATAATATTAATTTTTATATTTTTAGTATTATTTAACTGTGGTATTCAAATAAAGGTCAGTGCTTTGTTTTATAATGCCATCTCATTTATAGACTTTGGATAACAATAGGGTGGTCCTTATTATATAAAATTTCAAATGAATTTTCCTATTCGAGAATATTGATTATTTAATTTCTATCAATCATTACTATATCTGAGTTATTTGTTCAAGTTAGTAATATTTTTCACCACATTTGATTGTTTTTTTATTTCATATGTGTGTGATTTATGTTTTATAATTCTCCTTCGAAGGATATATTGTCCTAATTGTTTATAGTCTTCATTTTATACCTATATTTTTTTATATTCATTATGGAGCCATCATTCAAATTTTTTTCTTTTGTTATTAATTTAGTCAAAACATAATTAAAATGTTATTTACATATTTTTTTGGTATTATGAAAAAAAAATTCAATTTTATTGTTAGTTAGTTAAATTTAGAAGCTAAAATATTAGATAGAGTGTGTGATATTAGGGTTGTAGTGTTATATTAATAAAAACTTCTTAATGAAACAAGTATAATAAGGTTATAATTTCATTAATGGATTCCTTTAGGTTTAGTGGGATGATTAAGGATAATAGTTTAATTATATTTGTGATTCCTATAGCTCGAATAGGTTCTTATAGAAAAAAAGTTGATTTAATACAAGAATGTCCATTATGATTTTTTTGATAAGGATTATTGAACTGGGATCCATTTATATTGTTTTTTATTTAATATTGATTGAAATTAATTCCATTATTTCTGAATGTACAGGGGAAAATGAAAAAAATTGGATAATAAGGATCCCACACCTCAAAACCACACACAAAATAATAAGAATATCCACCACCGAACCGAATGACAACCAATTCCAAAAAAATGGTTAACCAAAACATTAGAAATCATGATAGAGTTAACCCCTATAACCCATAGACCACCTTATTCCATGTCAAAGAGTGATGGGTAAAACATGAATAAAAATATACGATAAAATTAACAATTGAAATACCAAGAACCACCACAATACAAAAGGATAAAAAAAGACTTGTACTGTTCTACACTTGTCTCATTCTTTGTTGAATGCAAAATTTTCATCATATAAGGAGTTGATATACAATGTGAATTTATCATTGACTGTAGTATCTAAATCTACCAATAAACTATTGTATATATCATTAGATATTATTTGAAATTTATACACATTATTTTAATTGAAAGAAATTTAATTTATCTAATGCATCATGTCATATGGGATATCCATTATTTGATCATATTTTTTTCATCCCTGACCACATAATTAACCGTATCTCTATATTCCCCTGATATTTTCATTGGAGGAATAATACCATGAAATTTTATAATAACATTATTACATAGTTCAATGATATATTCTTCCAAACCAGCCTCACTATGAAGGCCACCTTCAATATTTATCTTAGAAGTTGATAAGGTAATTATTAATCATTTATAATTTATGAAATTATTCATTTATTTCAATATTCAGTTCTTTTTTGTTGTTATAAATCCACCAATCATTCGATAATTTGTAGCATTATTATCATTAATTGTCAAATCACCTAGTTAGTTATCCTTTGGAAACAAATATTCCATCTCATCCTCATAAGGACTTTACCAATATCTCCACCCATGATATTTGATTCCACAACCAACAAATGATCATAAATTTTACAAAACACAGTTACAATAAGAAATTTCTAAATACCATTTGTACATATGACTCTATATGGTATATGAACATTGGAATATATAATTGATTGAAACTATAAGATAATGTATCATTCAATAGAATAGAGTCTCCACTTTGTACTACACTCATATTGTTCAATAAGATTAAAAAATATATACATGAATGGACTACTACTTAGATGATTCCTGAAAAATATTTAGATTATCCAACATTTCATCACCAACCATTGAAGAGACCATTCACATTGATGAAACATTGTCACCTAGATTTAGAAGCTCCCATATTAGGGCCTTACCCTCAGATTGTTTAAACATTTTAACCCACATCTACGAAAAATTTATATGATTATCCCATCATTTAAAATTAACTTTTGATTAGAGAAGTATTATATTGTCACCCAATATGCCTCATATTATATTAATTGAATTTTTCATATATCATTCGTTCAATTATCCCTTGATATATTACATATAATGTGATAATATCCCATCAAACTTTAATAACACTTATAATTCATCAGCCTATCTAAATGGTGAATTATTTAATAAGATATTCAAAATGAGTGGACCATATAGATTAATTTGTTAAAAAAATGAATAAAAGATGAATGATTCTTAATATCACTATTTCAGGACAATACTGATTCGAAATTAATTGGGTAATTGAATTGAAGGACCAATTTCAAAAAAAAATTACTAGGTTTTATTTTATTATACACCTCAAGTGTGTGATTTCTAAACCACATGAATATTTCCAAACTTTTACCTATAGTATCAAGAATCACTTGATTTATTCATGTAACCATCAACCATGGGATAAAATAAATCCTATAGTGAACTCAATGTCCTGAAATGTATTCAGATATATCTTCCATATGAAATGCTGTAAATAATATTTTTTGAAAACCATAACCTCTAAAAAATATGTCAATGTAATATCATCCTTAAATAGAAGATCAATTCACGTGCATCTCAGATCATATAAAAACTCACTAATATTGTGGTATATAAAATTAAATTAATATACCACGCGAATACGTCAACTTGAGGTCGGTTAATTGAAAATTTATTTATCAAACCGAAATCATGAATTTATTCATCCAGATTAAACTCATAATATATGAAAGTAATGAGAGACTTTCTGTTGAAGAGTGATATTTTTTTTGACACAAATTAATCAACGAATACAATAGAATCTATTCGATGTGGATGAATGGGGTTGAAGATATACTTCATAGGATTGCATTGTAGGACAATTGGGTTCCTCCACCCACTCCCCTGCCCCATATTGAGTGGGGGAAGTCATCGTCATCATACTATGAGTATGGTTTAACTTTAGAGGACTAGTAATCCTCACATATATTTAGTGATACCTTGTATGATGTTTTATCATAAAAGCATGCTTTATTGTTTTTTTATTTTATGTGTTATATAAAAGTGTTCATGGGGGATTTTTATGTGAACAACTTTAATGGTAAAATTTTTCTTATAGTTCAACTTATTGGATTTTATCATATATTATTATTATTCTCATTTATAGTAGTAGTATACATCATTTAAGTTGTTATATTTCATTAAATTTTTTCTAGAACATTATATTGTTTCTATGGTCTATTCACAAGGTCGAATACTACTACATATGTGTGAATTTATGGAAACACTCACTTTGATGCAAAACTATTTATTCCTATTTATATTATGGTAAATGAGATGTTTTTAGTATAGTTTTTAATGAGTTTTTCACACCAATAAAATACAAAATAAAAAATATTATAAGATAATCAAGTTGGAATGAGCAATGAAAAAATAAGTAATCGGATGGAAAAAGGGGAAAATAGACCTAGGATAATGGGATGGGGGTATTAGATAATTTATCACTATGATATTTTACATGTGAATGGATTTTGAGCCTAAATTAATTCACACAATGACCTAACTTTAAATGATAATTGTGTCTATTATCAATAAAACTCATAAACAAAAGGCACAAACAACAACATCAAGAAAGAATAATATTAGGGATAAAATGGGTCACTTATAAAAAAGGAGGTCATCATTGATAGTTTTGAAAAAACAACTCCACTATATATGGATTACAATATCACAGAACAACTCTATCATGGCTATCTATAGAGGAAAAAATTACCATTATGAATTCATGAAACCCAAAAATTAATTAGCCAATGAATCCAATTTCATAGCATCCTATATTAAATAAAATTATCACTATTTCTATCCCCATATTATTTATAATTGTATATTCAAGGATCATTTGATCATGAATCTATGAAAAATCATGAAAATATAGTTTATTTTTATCCATGCCTGGAATAGAGAAAATTATAGTCATAAAAAGTTGAAAAAATTCATGATTCCATTGGATTCTAAGGGTTAATATCCACCTATCAAAGGATGGAGGGACAAAAATGAGATACCAGAAATGGTTAAATAATGATGAAAATTTAAAATAATTTTTTTTTATAAATTATTAATGTATGTTATTGATATAGGGTATTTATCATAGTGGAGAGAAAATGGTCAATTAATAATGGTCTAATGACTATGAAAAATATTCTATCACTCTAGGAGAATAGAGAAATTAGGATCCAAAATACATCAATATTAACGTAATCCTAATCCCAATAATAGTAATTTCAAACTATTTATATCGGATGGAAAATTATATATAAGAAATAAATATCCCAAACCCAATATGAACAAAATTCATTTATCCTAATATATGTTTTCTCTCTTATAATTGGATTTCATTAGATATATAGTAGTACGTCATTTGTTTTACCCTATTTTAGAGGATTTATACACAGACATAAAAAATTAGCTACTTCATATAGAGGTTTCATATTAACTAACATCATAAAGTTTATGTTTGGTATTGATTGAAGTCTAAGTCCTCCCTCTTCTATATAGATACTTTTTGTATTTTTAGGGTTTATCAATCGAGTGGCGTGGGGGGAAAGAATTATTTATATTGATATTTAATATTTTTGTGATATAAACCATGATTACCACTTATATTTTTATTAATACTAAATGAATACAATAGTTTATTGATAGTGTTTTATAATTAGAGGCATTATTTTAAACAAGTCGGCATATCATATTGACAATCAAGTAGCCCCAATATTAGTTAAATTCACAAAGGTTTTTTAGTAATCATTCATTACCATTTCATGGATGTTTCTATTAATTTATATATTTTTTACATTTTTTCATGTTTCATAAAAGGATTTCTAAAGATATATTGTCTAAATATTGTTAGAAAACCATCACTAACTAATGCACTAATAGGTCATTTAGCTTGGTTTTTTCCAATCCACTGTAAATATAAATCATTTTGAAAGATTGAATCGTTAAAAATTATATATATATATATTCATATAAATATATGTTACATATAAATAATATTAATAGAAATAAATGTCAATATATTATAAAACATAAACTTATTATATATATAAATATATAAAATAGAAAAATATGTGTTAAAATTAATCAAAAAAATCAATCATAAATATGATTTTCATAATATTAGTACATAAAATATCAAAAAAATTCACAACCAACTAATTAAATCCCAATACTCCACTATCTCCCTGAAATATAATCACCACCGTAGCTATATCAATGACCATCTTAAAAAAACACAAAATACCACAATCTTGTCAAATATAATAAATAAAGATCAAAATCAGAACAAATGTGCATAATAAACAATAATTAATGTAGAATCCCTGATATTTTGTTACTAAATCAAAAAATATATCAATTATCATGAATGTATATTAATGAATTTCATGGGTTAGAAAGATCATCCAATACATATTCCTGATATAAATCACCTATACTAAAAAAAGAAAATTTAAAGAGGGAACGATGAGACATAATAGGCATTTAACATCTGTAGAAAGAAAATTTTTTATTGATCAAAAAATAGATCATATGATGAATAATATTACATCATAAAAAAAATTGATATTTACATTAACTATGTTACCAATACCTTAAAATATTTTAACTAAAATTATATTCAAAATTCATCAATAACCAAATAAAAAATAATATTTTAAGGAAACCGTATTTTTATATTTAAACCAAAAAATCATAAAAAACATACTAAAATATAATGTCATTGTGAATTTTCAATAGAGAGAAGAAAAAATGACCTCAATTAAAGAATTCTAATGTAACAAAATATTAACTGAACAAAAAACATCATATTCAAAATATATAAATCAAAATTAATTTAATTCATTTTGAAATAAATTTTGAATTTCATAATATAAATACAATCCAATAAATTATAAATAATTGTAACAAATTATAATTAAAAACTCAAATTAAAATATTTAATAGATGAGAACACATTTCTTATAGTTTAAAATAAACATAAATGATGGACTCATAAATAAATGATATTATGTAAATTATTTTTATTGATTTAAATTCGATATTTAATGGTGAAAATATGGGAACATTTGAATATTTGGATATAGAGTATTGGTGATTCTTTATTATGTGAATTAATAATGAATTTAGGTATTTTGAGGAGAAATATTACATAATTTTTTGATATGTATTAAAATGATTCATTAATGGTTTTTGGGTTCACATATGGTAGGAGGAGTTGAAATTATCATTTATATTTATATCAAATTTGGAAGTAGTAATGGTTTTGATTGATCATGTACAATATATTATATTATATATTTTCATGGGATTCATTTATAATACTTGTTAACATATTATTTTGGTTAAAAATTATATATTCCTAAATTAGAAATTGTGTTACTCTATCTCTAAGGGGTTTTAAGATTTTTGTATAGAATCTTATGCTTAAATTTTTTATAAAATACCTTATGGTGTTCAGACACATTAAAAATTGATTATTATTTAATAAGGCTTGGTTAGTATACATTAACCTGATAAATAATTCAAAAGGTATTTTATCTTGTATTTTATGTTGTAACACCTTGAATTTTATTTGAAAAAAAATCCTTTTCATTTTTAAACTAAAGTATATATTACATATCTGAGTTCGTATTTTAAATAATTTCCTTAATCATTTTTGTGTCATTATGAAAATTATAATAAATTTCCACAATAACATAATTGAGTCAGAACTCCAATAAAATTACAATAAATTTGGTTATGTGTTGTCTTATAAATTTTTATGGTTCTGTTTTGAAATTTATATTTGTAGTGGTTTGAATTTGAGGTGAAAGGATTGTTTGTAAATGGACCCATAAACCCTAAAAATAATTTTTATCTAAAGAAATGGATTTAGAATACAGAAAAAGTATTTAGGTAAAATAAATATAAATTATGAAAATAAAATTGATATATATATGTATGTTAAAATAATTAAACAAATGAAATTTATATTTATAATTTTCATATCCAAGATAGAGAAACATTAAAAATAAGTTAGAGGATATAAAGATATCAGAAATAAAAAGTTAATTATTTTTAAAAAATGAATATGTTTATATGTATGAATGTGTAATAGAATGATAATACTATTTAATATATTGAATTATACATATCTTCACTATTCACATTATTATCAAATTCTATTACTAATAGTACCATTTTATTTACACCACAATAAAATTACAATTTTTTTATATTTTAGGGGAATAGATGTTTAATATATTATTATAGATGCGGTATAATTTCAAAAAACACCATGTAATGTACTAGAAATTTTAATACTTCCAGATTATCCATTTTTTGGAGATTAGTGTTCCGGTTGGAGTATTAGAGGTATTTTAGGGGGATGATTGAATTTGTTTTCGATTTCTATTTTCTACGTCATCATAGTACTGAGGAATATGGTGGCTTTGATGAATCCATCAATGATATATATTCCAATAGTGTAGTTGATTTAGATTCATAGTGATGTTATTTGCAATTTTGGAACGATGTTTTATATTTGTGAGAATTCTTAGTTGGATTCGTAATTCTCAAGTACTAGAGGGGGACTGAAATGAAAAGAGTGACCAATAACCTAGGTTTTTTGAGATACAAAATGTTTATTATATTATTATCTAAAGTTATAATTAATCATATATTATTGTAAAATTAATTTTAATTACATGTGTAAATGTTAGATATGAATTTTATTATTTCTGTAAAGATAAATTCATAGCTATATAAAGGTGATATATAATCTTTTCTAAAGATATATTTGGGTATAAAATTTGGAAAAATTTAAAACGGTTTCCTTTTTTGGTCGAATTCACCATAGGATATGAAAGGATATATAAAAAAATTAAGGCATGTTTCATGGAGGGTAAAACCATGTGAAACAATTGTGCTAAAATGCCATGGTGTTGTTGTTTTGATGAGCATAGTGGTAATTAAACGCATAAGTTGAATAAGATTCAGGTCATTCGTGAGGGATAATGAGATGATGAGTCTGGAATCAGCACGCTGAATCTCATTCAATGGTGGTTGTTTTAGAATTGAAAATAATGACGAGATATGCCATAGAGGATCATATGGTGTATAAAAAACAAATTTTAATTAGGCAAAATCTCCATATAAATATGTGTGAGTTGGAATTTTTTAATATTTATGTAAAAAACCATTATTTTAGGAATAATACTACATTTTATAACATATTCAGCGCAGTAATGAGATAGAAAAGAACCAAAAAATATTATTATGATCATTATAAAATATAAATTGAATTGGAAGGTAGGAATAGGATTAAACTCATTTTGAAATATATATATTTTTATAACCCCATACTCAATGAATATTTATTATTTAATTCTGAGGATAAAAAAACCTATTTTTTATAAAATTTATTTTATTCTTCAAAATATGTTTTCTTCAAAAATGGGTTTTGAAGATTTTCCTAAGAGAAAATTATTATAAAATTCTAAATATTTTTGTGATGTTATCTGATAAAATACGTATTATTTTTTAAATTAGAATATCAATTTCATCTTATCATGAATTGTTTTTCTATAATAAATGATTTCTCAATGAATAATAGGAAATATTGTCTTTTATGGATAACTTTTTTTCCATTCGAAGATTTTAAGAAGTTTAATTGTTATAAATTATCTAAATGTAAAATTAATTTTTTTATTATTAATAATCTAATTATGGTCATTGGAATAATTTTTATGTTTTATTTTTGTATACATCCATTTTTGTACAAAAAAACTCATTTTCTCAAAAAAAACATTTGTCGTTTAAATTTTGAATGCATTATAAAAAGTAAATAATTTCACATATAGGAATTCAATTTTATAAAATAGAATTAATTTTTTGATTTAGAGTTTTAAATTAATCATAGGATTAATTATTCATAATTTTGCAAGTATGTTAAAATTATGGTGAATGATTAAGAATCAAGTTTTTATGAAAGTCAATATATTTTACGATATCACTGAGTTATTAAAGTGATATAAAAACTAATAAAAACAAAATTTATTATTATATAATTATAATATCATAAATAAATAAATCCAAACATATATTTTATAATTAATTTAATGATAATTATGAAAATCAATTTCACTACCGATGTAGTGCTTATGTAGCACTAGAAAAGTAACTTCTGGTTCCCTAAAGATAATATATGATAATAATAAAAATTATAGACTATGAACTTAAATATAATGTCTTATTGATTTTTTTTGATAGATAAGAATCCTCAATTTATATAACAAGTGACTTATTCAAATTATTATTTATTTCTTATCTAGGGATAGAAAAGTAAAAAAATATATTATATAATTTTTCATCACATATATTCGAGTAAATATACTTGTTGAATGAATTGAATGGTTTATTTTTTAATTAACTAATTTATTTATTATATATAAATTTATATTTAAATACTTGGGATTAATATGTTATTTTAAATTCCTATGAAACACCAACACAATTCATGGTAAATTATTATAAAAATAATTTAAACAATTTAAAAAACTCTAAATTTAATATTTTTTGTTGGGTTGTTTGGTTCCATTAATTTTATAGAAAATATAACATAATAATTATGTTATAATTTTTTATACTCATAATACAAGTATTTCATGTTTTTTTCAATGGAAATATATGTAAATATTTCTAAAAATTACAATAAATGTATTTAATATAAATATACATTACTAAACAATTAAAAAGTAGGAAATGTTTTAAATAGACAAATAGTGCGAGAAATAGTCAAAAGATTCATCCCTTGTTCATTTTTGACCAAAATAATACTTATTTTTTAACTTAAAACCATTTAATATTGAAAATGATTTTACTACATCCATGGCTAATTTTTTTTACAAAGGGGTTAAACCAAATGGCAAGAATTTAAATGATATCCAAACCTTTAAAAATTTGATTAGATGATTATATAATGAAAATATATTCCTTATATTCTAATTAATTTAATTTTGTATAATCTTCCGTTTGTTAGATAGATATTATATTATAATATTTCACACATTTACCAAAATTAAATTGATGATATTTAATTATAAACAATATATTATAAAATGATATAAAATTAAGAAAAATCATATAATCATAAAATTGAATGTCACATGGTTTAAAATAAATATTATTACCATTTTTGTTCTGTTTCCCTTTTATAGTATGTTTCTTGACCCCTATATAGTAAATAAATTTTGAAATCACTTGAATTTCCAAAAGGGTTAATATGGGGATTAAACTAAGAGAAAAGGGTAAAAAACCCATACTAGATAAAATATTACACTATATTTGTATTTATACTAATATTAATATTGTATTATATTTATATCAATTTGGAGATATTTTACCATAAAAATTATTGTATTTCAGTTAATTAAATTCTGTAATTCCAAGAGTTACCCTCCCCTTACTTAAAAATTACATCCCCTATTCTATTTTCCTTACACATTCTGAGAATTATATCTTAGAAAATAAAAAGAATGATATATAGCTATCTTCCTTTACCACATCCTATATAATAATTTATTTCTAAAAAACCTCAATTCAAGGATAAAGGTGCAATCCCAAAGAGTTTTCTTAAAAAATAATTATGACTCCTAAATGAGCACATTCAATTTTTTTATTCTTAAACCTACTATAAATCCATTTTATAGAATAAAATATTATTAATTAATTTTACCCAATACTTGAAAATTTTATTATGATTATGGGACAACCATTATCCTCCACCTTCAAATTTTTTAGAAATCGATAACGTTTCTCATGCCCTTGTGTGGACTACCAACACAGGAAGCGATGAGATTGTTTTTCATTTTTTAATACATTAATAGTAACAATGATAAATTTAATGAATATATATTTTATTTTTTATTTTATAGTTTTTATTTCAATAGTACTTTTTCCTTTTTTGTTACATCCATAAATAATGGAATCAACATTCGTGTGTGCATAGGACCTACTATATCCATGATGGGTGAGATTCATTTTTTTTAAAATATTTTTAAAATAAATAAATAAATAAATATAATAAATAAATATGATATTTATATCATGGTTAAAACTATGAATATTATGAATATAATATTAAATTAAAAAGACTAAGTCTACAAAACTAAAACACCCTTGAACAACGAAACAGTTAACACATGAAACTGATGAGTTTAATAAATATATATTGATATATAATTGTTGAAATGTTATAAGTGGTTCGTATAGGATACTGTAATAATTTAACTAATTTTGGTATATATGTTTAATAAATTTAAATATATTATACAATAGTTTAAAGTCCATTCAAGGAAATTTGTACTTGAGTTAATAGATTTTCATCTTAAATTTATATCTGTGTGACACATTACATATTTTAAACTTATTTCAACTGTGTGATTTCTATAACTCATAGGAATTTATTATATGATTATTATCTTAGTAATTAGAGGGATTTAATTATCCACATATTATTCTCTATATCATGAGGATTTTTTAAATGTAAAAAATGAGTTAAAGGATTTAGGTTATAAAATTATAATTCATCGACTCTTTTTTTAATAAACTTTTAAAGATAAAATATTATGATTTACCTCCCATGAAACTCAAGAAGTTTATATAGAAATGGTTTTTTAATTTATTACATTTTTTTCATATCATGTTCTTCTATTTAGGTAATCAATATTCTAATAAAATATTTTTAATGAAAACCATCAATAATCAATTTTATCAAATATCGATGTTTTAAAAAAATGATTTCGAGAATATTATTTCTAAACATATATAATTCATTAATATAATTTTTACCCATGATTAAATTAATTAAAATGGTTTTAGGAGGATTTTTTTAGCTTTGGTACGCTCATCTTTTTAAAGAAAAAATAAATAGAATATTTGATTTAATGTACACGACATGAATGGAATTTTATACCATTATGTCCACCAATATGTTTTGGATTCCATTAAAAATTTACCATGGTAATTTTAGAATAATTTTTTTTCATAATTGTTTGTAAATATTTTATATATTATAAACTCATTTCAAACTGAAAATTTCATTTTCCTGATGATTTATGATATTTACCTTGTAAGGAAATTTATCATCTATGATGTCATTTTTGATGTTACATAATATTAATTGGGGATAAAATGTAATGAAAAAATACTTATTCTTTCTTTGGATGGTATATCATGAAGTTAAAATATGATAATGAAACCTATTTAATTTACATGGGTTAGGAAAGAATTAAATATTTAAATTTTTATGAAATTAGTTCATTTTCCCTGGGTTATGATAAGATATTTCTTTTTATGATCCTTTGGAAGCCATATATAAGATTTTCATTATGTGATTTGGGGGAATAGAATTATATATCCCTCTAATGCATTGTGTAAATAATGATATATCAAGAGAGAATGGGGACTACAATAGGGAATAATCCCTATATGGAAATATACCATACCTACTTTGATAATATTTCAGTGATCCTTATATAATTATATGATGGAATATGGTATTAAAACATTATTATAATATAGTCTTAATAGTGGTATTTTACCAACGAAATGATTTTATAAACTTATGTGTATTCTAAAAAATCTTGATTTATGCTAAATTCATGTTCTCATGGACCATGTTCCTTGATTCCTTTATAATGCTTGTCCTATGATCATCAAAGCGTTATGAAATTACTTAATATTATTATATATGATATAAAAGGTATGATTATAATTTATTAATATAATTTTCTCATACTCATATACTCATGTTATGTATAAGTGATCATTTTTATCTTCAATTTTTTACCCTTACTATGCTTTTGAGATCACCATTTCTTATTTTCCCTTTCTCATTCCCCATGTTATAGTAAGTATGAAAGGTTATATGTATAATATATTTAATAAGGGTATTAGTAACGATGGAATTAGAGGGTGAGGATGTAGAAAAAATATGAAATATAGGTCTATGTATCCATGTTTATAATAAAATTAAAAAAATATGATTATAGAATGGATCATAATGTTATATATTAAATATTCATCAAATGTGATGTAATATTTATGTTCGAAAATTATGGGATGATTAAGTTGTTATCTATCAAGGGTTTATATAATATTTGAAGATTAGGATTAGAAAAATTCAATAAAAATCCTATGTATATGTTTGTACATAAAATAACATCATGATGTTTTCTAAGGTATACCTTTTTCAGTTTTCCCAAAAATACATCACTATCTATATAATATGGGTTAATGTGATTTTGGAACAGATTCATTGTGGAGTAATAAACATATAAAGTATCAACGGAGTAGATCTATACTACAATTTTAGTGCATGATATGTACTCCTTTACTGGTAACCTCGATGGAAACAACCGATGGATATGCTTGACTTAACTCACATTTTCCTTAATGTCCATTATCAAGCATTCAAATAGATGATATACGTGGATATCCTTGGTTAAACCTACCAATTCCTAAATTTATAATAGTTTTTCATGATTTTGATATTCTATTAATGATTTAATATTATTACATGATTCCTCAATATGATTTTTTACAAACATTATACTTTTTGGTTTTTATTAATGGCTTGAAAAATAGGAATCATTTTAATGTGGAATGTGAAGGATGATTGAATGATTGTCCTGATAAATAAAAAAAAGAAACTGGATGTGGATGGTGGAATATTATTATTATACCTAATTATATATATGATAATATTACTTAAAATATCAACATGGGTGAATTTTTTAACAAAAATTATCAGGGAAAAATGGATTTTTAGGAATACCATGATGTGAAGAATATTTAAATTAATAAATTCCATGTATTTGGGATGAATCACCTTGGAATTTGTTTTAGAGGAATATGAAAAAAATTTATGTTTGGAAAGGTAAGTTATAGAGTTTTTAATTTCTGAGGAAAAATAGAGAGTTTGATGTAGGGATATGAATTTCTTCCGAAGAGCCTTTTATAGGTTAATGTCTTATGTATGGGGAATATTGGAGTTATCCATTACAATCCCCAAATAAAATCGTTAAGATAGTAAACATGATACGACCCATGCAATTCGAATCCTTAATGAAAAAGGCTTTAATTTTTTCTATTTTGGTATTCAATAATTATGTTATATAAGTGTTACAATAATGATATTTTTTATATAAGAATCAATAAACATATATGTATTGTTCCATGTAAATTTTTTTGAAAATTTATAAAATATTTAGCGATAGTGGATATTTTTTAGAGACATGCATTTAAGGAACAAAAAAGCCTTATTTTATTCTTAATTTTTAGATAATATTTTTTATACTGGGTAAAGAGTAGATGAATTTTTTTTAGATTGTATGTATGGGAATTTAATTGATTATTAATTTTAAAAAATTTGGTTTAAGAGATCATTTTTTGAAGTCTACAACATTTTCTGGATTTATGGATTATATTTGAATGTATTAGATAATTTATTTTTTCAATGTGGGATTATGTGATGTTAATTTGCGGTGGAATGAAAATTTTATGAGTTTCTAGGAAGAATAAAAAATTGAGTTTTAATAAACCATTTGGGTTAGTATATAATTTTAAATTAAGTTATTTATGTCTTATCAGACTGTGGGAGATAGAAAACAATATTATTTAAAATTGATTCAACAGAAGGGAAATATTTTCATAGTTATTTATTGTCAAGAATAAGAATAACTTTTATGTTAGTATCCAAATATTGTTACAGGTATTTTGGTTATGGTCACTACATCTGAATACTTTATAGGAATTTATCATCAGGATTAATAATATATCATGAAATATTTTATTGGGTTGAGATATATGTAACCCTTAGGATTTACATGTAATATATCCAAAAATATTATTTGGGATGAACGTAAATAAATATATATTGATATAAGTTGAAATCATTAAGGTCACATTTGAGGGTAAAAATCTGTTTTTAAGTTAATTAATATAATTTGGGATGTACAAATATCTATTTATTGAATGGTCTATGTTAAACCTTTTGTGTTATTGTGGAAGAATTGGAGAAAAATATATTATTTCTCCCAATAAATATTTAAAAGTTTTTTATATTATCATTGGTTTGATAAACACTTTTGTTTTGCCTAATGTTTAAATACACAAATAATATTTAATTATCTATTGGTGCATTTTGAAATCTTTTAGATGTTTTTTGTGGGTTCTAATGGATTTGAAAAAAAATCATTTTGAATGCTCATTATTCTAAAAAAATGAAGAAATTATTGTGGAAATTGATTAATGGATGAAATTATAATCATTAAGTATGTATATTTACGTAGATTTTTAGTCTATTGGGTAAAGTAATTCATATACTCTAGAAAACATATCCTAAATAAATATAACCCTATTAGATTAATTTATTAGGAATCAATTGCCTTTTTTTCAACCCACATTGTCTAATGGTTTGTGGTCATTAAAATTCTAGTGATCTTTTAATTTCATATGATCAATGTTCCCTATCACTCTCTATCATCATTGAACATTATTTTTTTCCTCATTTTCTATATTCTTACTTCAAACTAATGATATACAACTTTATAACCTTATTATGTGTAATGACATATAACTTTAATATTTTCATTACCCTATTTCCAAGTGTATGTTTTATCAACCCTTTTTATTATGTAGGTTTTCCACTATTGTTTTTTCAAATTTCAAAACCATTAATAAAATGATCAAGATAAAATTTATTGAATGAAACTAATTAATAGGAAGAGAATGTATAACCATTATTTTTTAAAATATGACTATGTTAAATTGTGTGTCAACATGAAATATTGAGCTAAAAAACCAGAAAATATTATTATGACTATTATTACATAGTATTTCAATTAATTGTTATGAATAAAATTAAACTCCCATTGAAAAATATATAACATTTCCCAAAAAATAAAAAGTTATTTATTATTTTATTTTGAAAATTATCACCGAATTTTATTTAATGACTTTTTATTCATCAAAATAAATTATCAAAAAAATATGTTTCATTTATTTTTATGAGATAATATTAAAATTTAATCTTTTGAAAATTTAAAAAAACAATTGAAAATAATATTATTATTTTTTAAATCATCATATCAAAATTTTATTAGAGTTATATCTTTTAATTTATTTGTAAAGATTAAATTTTCTATGAATATTAGAAAATATTGATTTTTATTCTAAATGTACTTTCTATTTTATTACTTAAAATGTTATTTTAAGAAAAATTAATTATAACAAAAAATATTACATTTATTTTATTAATTTCTTAGTTGATATAGTTGGAATCAACTAAATTCTTGATTTTGGTATATGTTTCTTTCTGGGCATAATGACACATTAAAAAAATAGTTCTACACTTTATATAGAGAATGTATATTAATTATAATTAATTTTACTTATAGGAATTTGATTTCGTGGAATTTAAATAATATTTCGATTTATATAGTATAATTTCTCCTCAGATTATATTTTTATATTTTTTTTGAAAAACATAAATATATGATGAATAAAAAAATCATGTTTTTTTAAGAAATTTTGTATAATTATGTTCTCAAAATAATATAAATATGATATAAATAATTATTAAATATATTTTAATAATTTTATATAATAATATAATAAAAATATCATACATTGAATTTTCTAAATATATGAAAATATATTTAATGATAATTATGAAAATCATCTTCAATGCCAAAGCTGTTCTTTTGCAGAACTGGAAATGATATTTTTGGTGTCTTAAGATAATATTTGAGATGTAAAAATCATTTTCTAAAGATTTTATTAAATAGTAGGAATTATTGTTTATTTTAATGTACATATATGAATTTTCCTTAAATTCATACACAATAATTACACAATGCTTGTTGAGGTAGTAGAAAAATCACAAAAATAATTTAAAAAAATATTAAAATATTTTTTTGCTGAGATTTACTATCCAAGGAATTTAATTGGAAAATATAATATATTAAATGGATTTTAATTTATAAAATTTTAATTCAGTTATTTTGATGTTGTTTTCAAAGATAGAATACATTAATTATTCTAAAAATGATGTTTATAGTATTTTATGTAAAATATATTTTATTAAATTATTTAATAATAATTATGAAATTTTATTTGACAAATTAGTATGAATAATTGTTTAAACATTAATACCATGACTATTTATGATCCAATTTTTAGCATATAAGTAAAACTATAAGCTATTAATACTGAAAAAAGATGTTTCCATTTTAAGTGATAACATTATTTAACCATGGAATTAAACATAAATATATGGTTTAAAATAATATAAAAATTTTAAAATATTGAATAGATAATTTTTCTAATAAAATATATTCGTTATATTATAACTCATATAATTTTTTACTATTTTACATGTTTTAAGAAAATATTATTTAATAATATTTCATCTGTTTCTAAAAATGTCATTAATGTGATTATATTGTAAAAAATATTTTATTAAATGATTTAAAATTCATAAAAAAACATATAATTGGCCATGTGAAATGAATATGGTTTAAATTTTCATCCATGGTCTATTTATGGATCAATTTTTATTTTATACAGAATTACTTGACCCCTACTATTTGAAAAGCATTGATATAAATGTAATATTAAAAAACATTAAATAGTTGTTATAATAGAGAGATATGGGTAAAAAAATAAAAAAACTATTAAAATATTATTTAAGATTTTATTTTTACTCATCCTCATATTATATTATAATTTCCTTAATTTGGATATATTTTTTCATGAAATTTAATTAATATTAATTTTTTATATTATGTAATTCTGAGAGTGCTCCACCCCTCACATAAGGGTACCTTATGTCATCTATTTTTCACTCATTGGTGTTGTATAAATTAGAAAATAGAAACCATACTATCTTCCAAAATTTGTTACTCATAATCTATATATTATAGTGTTTCTAGATTACCATCATTTCATTGTATAATATTTGATCCAAAACAGGGTTTTTAAAAATGAGGTATCACTATTAACAATGTGTTTTTAATTTTATTTATTCTTCAACCACAACTAAATAAATTATAAATTTTTAAAAAATGACATAACTATCTAATTTATAATTAATTATTATGATGACGATTTAATAACCACTATACACCTCCTTACAATCCATTGGAAATCAATAACATCACCAATGCGTACTTGTGGACTACCATATCCAAGAGGTAATGTGAATCTATTTTTTATTCATTCAATAAATGATAATAAGGAAAAAATGAAATTTTTTATATGATATATATGATATAATAATTATTAAGTAACAATTTTATTATTTACATCTCATTATTTATATTCATAAAAAATGGATACAATGTTTATGCACATGTATGACCTACCAACTCCCAGAACTAATTCATTTTTCTATCTCTAACTTTTACTGAGAACAATAACTCTTTATATATAATTAATACATATAATACTTATATCAAAGAATACAATTTTTTAGTGATGCTTCCAAGATCAATGTTCAAGATCTAGAACTACACAACTAGAACGCCCATAAAAATGATATAGTTAACACATTGAAATGGTAATTTTAATATAATTTATGAATAAATGGGAGTTAAAATGTTATAATTGGATAATATATTATATTATATATATGTAATTTTTTTATATAGTTATAATAAATTTAAATTTACCATCGAGGAGGTTAGATAACTTTTAATGATTGTGGAACCTGATGTATATGGATTTTGTCCCACTTTTATTTCATTGAGACACATACTATTTTCAAAAAATGCTTTGTTTGAATAGTTTATATAATTCACCTAAATATATTTTATAATTATTATCATGAAATTTATTAGGATTTACATATATATATAATTATATTTTATTCAAATGTTTTTTTATTTCAACGATACCAATGATGTAAGGGATTTATGTAATAATATCATTAATTATCAAGATTTTTTATAAATAAGATTTTAATTAAAAAATATAATGATCTAAAATGCATGAATCAAGAAAATTTAATTCTACGGTGGTGTTTCTATATATTACAATTATTCATTTCATTTTCTTCTCATTATGTACATAAGATAATAAAAGAATATTTCTATGGGAAACCAATATATTTTCAACTTTGTTCAAAATTAATATTCATTCCAATTTAATGTATTTTACAAATATATTTATAATATGATTACATTTTTTATGTTAATGCATTATTTTTTTCACCAATTCATTATATTTTATATAATAGTATACATAAAATCTTTTTTCAATTCTTCAGATGAGTTACTTTTGTTTTTTTACCAAAATATGTGATTTTTCTAGTTTTTTTAACATACATGGAATGAATTGAACATCCCATAATATTAAAAAAAATGTTTTAAATAATACTAAATAATTGTTTATGTTTCCCAATAAAAACTTATTTCTATAATATTTTACAAAATTGTGGATAACAATGATGAGATTTCAATATAAAATATATTTTCCAAAATGATGATTAAAAGTGTTTTTAAAATAAATTTTCCACTAAGATCAAATTTTTAGATGTAATATAACCGTTACTAAGGATATGATCCTATGATAACATCGTAATTCATTATCAAGATGGTTAATTACTAGGATAAAAAGATGTTTATGGAAAATATTTTTTACATGGGATAAAATATAATATATGTTTTTGTTATTGTGGAGCACATATGTATTGTTTTCATTATATGAATTCTAGGCCTAGAATTACAAATCCCCACAATTCATTGGGTAATTATGGATATGGAACGAGATAATAAGGACTAGAATGTGTAGTAAACCTATTTAAATTAAGACTATTTCCTAATACAATTTCCATGGGAGTGCAATTTGACTATTGATATGATAAAATGGGTAGTGAACTCAATCCACTATGATAGTCTAGGTAGTGAAACTTTTGTATATTCATGATGAAATATGTTTATTTACATTCCAAAAACATTTATATTCCGGAAATTTTATGTTCTTAGGGGTAATTTTCTTTAATTCCATTATGATTGATGTTTTATTTCCTTTAAATCATTATTCCATGAAAAAATATTTTCATATTGCATATGTAGTCAGTTTTTTCAAATGACAAGCTGATGTTATCCTACACCAATGATCATGTAATGCTTAATTTGTCATTAATATCTCCCTTGTTTACCGTAACAAGTTATTTGATATAACAATTTCATATATTTAATTACCCATTTTATAAAATAAAGGTTTTATCTATAATATGTCTAAGAAGGGTTCTAGTTGTGAAGAAGTTGGTAGATTCTCATGTGGAACTCTTATAAAGATGTTTTTTATATATCTAGGATTCCAAGGAAACTTGACCTACAAAATTCTGGCTTGTACATTAATATTATGTATAGAATATTCCTATTACGTGATGAAATTTTTTTTATAGGATACTTTCTTTTCTTTATCTAGAAATCGAGATCTCATTTAATTGATCACACAATGACCATTTATAGTCACTATTCACTGAGGAAGAAGATTTTTTGGTTATCTCTTTTGGTAAGGGTTATCTATCATCCCATATTCACATAGTTTACTTCCCATGAGAATGGGTCCATTTCAATGTCTCCTTTGAGATAATTTATCCATTATTTCATGGATTATTATCTCCATTATTTCATTATCATTGGTTCATAGATTGATTTGAGGTACCCTTCCCAATGTCTTCCTTAGTTCTTTTAATTATTTCTTTGTTGATTGTGGAACTAGTTTTGGTTCTAGGGTTCTATGGATATCAACTGATGCATTAATAATTGGTTTTAAGATTTTTTCCCCAAGGAAGTTACTTGTGGTTTCGTTGGTGCTTAGATTCTTCTCTCTTTTAATAGATTTTATTGATTACATAAGGCAGGGTATTTCATGACAAATCATTATTATTCAAGATAATATTCATGATTATTCCTGTTATGGGTCCTCATATTAATGTTTGGTCCTTATAAATTAATTTATTATTGGTTAGTTTATAATCATCATCTATAGTTATAGGAATTAATATAATAAATTAATAGTGTGTAGACTAGAATAAATAAAAGAATAAAAAATGTTTATGTGTAAATTGTATGGGAAGGAGGGCTTGAGTTTGGTATATGATCAGTTACTATTCATTATTTGACTTCTCATAATTATTTACATATTTTTGTTTTTAAAATATTGTGAGACCCACTTTCACATTAGAAATTGAATAATAAAATAAATATGGTAATTATAATGAGAAAATTATTAATTGAAATTTATTAATTATATTTCTATTAATTATTATTATGATTAAATAATGTAATTAGTTCACAGGAATTATTGATAATAAATGTTGGGAAACTAATGGATCTAATGATTAATTGAGATATTGAATTCTTAATAGTGTTTCCTATGTATTATTTAATCATATAGTTATTGTTATTCTTTCATCAAATATATTTTTGGATTAATTTTGGTGTGTTTATGTGGTAGTAATAGAAATTTCATTTTATATGTTCATCATCTTCATAATTGGTTATAAAACATACGCCATGGTATTTAATTGGTTGTGTGTGAATTTTTAAATTTATATTACACTATTATTTAATATGATTGGCTGAATATAATTGAAACCGTGTAGTATGATTAAATTATATGTGTGGTGATTTTTTAATGAAATAAATAAATTCCAGATTTAATGTAAGATTTGGGTTGGAAATGATTGTTGAATTTTATTTGATTAATGATTGATTAATTAAATTAAATAAGGATGGGAATTCACAAATGATGGGGATGGATATTTGAAAATGTAGTATATATGGTTTGTTTTCCTTATCTATTATTGTGTTATTTGATTCGTTTATTTATTTTGACATTTCTTCTTGATTTATTTTTTCTATATTGTGGATGTCATTTATAGTTGTTTTTTAATGAAAGGAAATAATGTGAAGCTTAAATTTGTTGTCTACCATTTCATGAGGTAGGTATGATCATGCATAGTGTTATAGTGGGATGTGGAGTATATTATGATGTAATTATGATGGGATATGGATTATATTAGTGGTCTTACATATTATAATGGAAAAGAGTTGTTGTAAAACATATTCACACAACCTAATTATTATGTGTAAGATGTGTGCACATTGTGAATATGTGGGGATGCACGTAGAAAGAGGGGGCATGGGGTTTATTTCATTTATGTTTACATTTTTCTACCATAATATAGATGGAAATAGAATATGAAGTGATGATATGTTATTATACAGTTTTGGGTATTGGATGGTAGTTTTTTGCTGGTTAGGATTTGGATATTTTAATGGTTTGGCATAATATGGTTCAAAATATTTCATGTTGATTGATGATGTGTTACTAGTTTTATTCTATTATCATATAGTGGTCAATTGGAGGGTAGTCATTCTACCAATTCACTATCAATTTGAGATTTAATAGTACTATTCATACATAACATTGGTGCCATAATTTTACTTTCCATGACTATGAAATGTTGTGGTGATGGTGTTCTGATTATGGTTTGAATAATATTTTAAGGATATAATAGGTTTTGGATAACTTACATGAAAAAATAAGAATTGTAAATTCTATTTCTATTACTATGATTATTATTTTTTCCTTTTATTATAATTAGGTGTATTTTCTTCAAGAGGTTGTTTTAATGGGTTCCTATTATTGTATATTCATGTAATGTCCCAAATTTTCCGTGTATTATTTTTAAATATTATATGGAATTATTATGAGACTAGATGTAGAGAAGACACATCATTCTGAGGCCTAGTGATCCTGAAATGGTGGTTTGAACTTTTGTTTCAAGTTAGGTGAGTCCACACTTCAGTGTGGTTTTGGAAGTTTCCAAATTGATGCCCGGATTAAAAATCATAGGGGACCATTGAATATAGGATGAAGACTTTACCAAATAACAGGTCTATCCTCGACTGGCCTGGGTCAAGGAAAAAATATAATTTTCAGAAGTTTTTAGTAAAATAAAGTTACAAAATAAATGGAAAACATTATTTTATTTTTATTTGGAAACATTCCCTGCAGCACAATGATGGGGCATCTTTTTAATAATTAATTTCATATCATAATGATTCAGAAATAAAAACATGACTCATTAATGCCCCAATGTGATGTAATTCAAAAATTCACTCCCCCTTTTTAATGGTTTAATATAATAATGTTTATTGAAGGAAATTGTATGAAAACTCTGGAGAATTCGTGGATCCATGGAGAAAAATCTCGATGATGAACGATGAAGAATCTAAGCTAAGAATCGTTGTGCCAATGAGTTGAAGGATCTCTATGATGATGATAACATGACATCTTCATCAGCGATCTATCCATTTTCAGGTAGGGGATTGTTATTTAAATTATTTTTCCCCATTTTTAATTTAAATGATGAACGTGGATCAACCACGAACAAGTTGATCCACAGATTCATGAATTCTTATTGGAGGGTTTCTGCTAGGTAGGTTTTTTGGATTGATCCATGATTATTTTTTATCATTTTGATCATTCTATGTTTGATCCAACTAACGAGATAAGATCAATACCATGAAAAATGACTACATAGGTTTGTTCCTCAATTTTTTTTTCTAGATTTTCTCCCCCTTTCTAATCTTGCGTGTTCTTCGCGTTCATTGCCTTTTTTGTGGGGCGATGAAAAATAGATCTTCGTGCATCCGTTTTTCGATGAAACAAACCCAAATTGGAGATTCGACATCATGAAAACCTAGTAGAGGTATGATGATGAATACAATAGAAAAATTAACACTGTTTGGGAATTACCAATCCTCGACCGTTCTTCATGCGGTTGGATCAAAACACGTTTTTGGGGCCGATCGGAGGCCTGAAAGCAGTGGAAACAACTTCTGGACATCAGGGAAAATTTGATTCTGGATTTTAGTTATTATTAGACGGTCGGGTCGATGAACGGGTCAACACAAGAGGCACGACCATGAATAGCGTTGTTTCGGGGAATTCAAGGATACACGGGGTGTACTTCCAAAGAACACACCATGTAGTACCAACGATGGTGGCCAAGGTTTTCGAGATTGAAGAGGAATCACACAGCGTGTGACCCTAGTCAGATGGAATGTAAGACTTTCCTTGAAGGTTAGAGTGTATTTTGGAATGTACATGAATGAGGGTTGGACTACACGGCTTCGGAATATGGTGTATACTCTCTAAGAATCAAGGAAGAGGCAGCTACATGGGACACATTGTGTATTCAAGGGATACATGGGCATGGACTATAGTACACATCCTTGTACTACACCACATAGCCAGGTGAGTCCAGTAGAGTGGGTCATCTCGTGTACCGATTACATGGGTCAGAATACATGGGTTGAGGTCGTGTATGGGCACATAGACAGTGTACACTGAACCGACCCCAGATCCTCGGACACAACGTGTAATCTGTACCACACACTGTGTACTGACATATTCTACACGATCAATATTATAACATGGGTCGTTGTACACAGGCAGTACCTGGGGGCAGAAGACACAACGTGTGACTTTTCTACATGTTGTGTACTATTTGGAAAGTGGATTGGACCTCTTGTCCAATGAGTCTTGGACATGATTCTTATGGGTTATTTCCCATTCTTCTCATTCCCCTAAAAGCCAGGCATCATTTCCTTTTTCATGAGTATGATTCCTTCCGCAGGACATTTTGTGATATAGTCAGGCATCCCTCTGAGCGGCCCTGAGCAAGATCCTGCATCCATTCCTGGCCCTAGGTAGATTCAGACATCGATGTGACCAACTCTACCAGGCATTGATCCTCTACCTAGCTGGTAGATCTGGATGAGTCGTGGTATCGACCATGGCCCTAGCTATGATCCTCATCTATGTATGATGATGTTTCCCACTCAGAAGTTTGTCTCCCATATTGTGTGTATCTATCTATCTTGATCTTCCCATTAACGAGTGCGTATCCCACAATGAGTGTAACTACCTCCCCTGATGTTTCCTAATGAACAGTACTTCTCGGACGGAATTCTTCAGAGTTACAAGAATCGTGGAGTGTGTTCTCCCAGAACGAGTCCTTTGTGGAATCTCAAAATGAATCCCTAGACGAGGTATGAAATGGTGTGGCCTGTCTCTAGACTATGAGTCTAGGTTTTGAGTATATATGGTTTGTGTTTCTCCATAATATTTACTGTACACATATTACATGTAGAGCTAACTCTACATTTAATTCGTGTATTACTTTGTGGTTTTTTGGGTTACTCAACTGTGTATTGTTATACACACTGATGCACGGGCTTTGCCTGCACGTGTCATCTATTGTGCTGATAAGCAGCCTTTCGATAGGGTCCTAGGAAGACTAGGATAGGACCAAAATTTCTAAGTTCTCTATAGGCTGAGTCACTCCTATGGCTACGAGTAGCAGTCCCAGTTAATTTCTACACTTTACATTCCATCATACTCTATTGCTTGGGTTTAGTTGTATGCATGCATTTTGTTCCTTAGTGGTTGTTTTTAATTTTCAGTAGTTGTGGGCTTGGAGATGTGTCTGTGTGTGTACAGGTTCTTCTGCAATGCCTGCCTTTTTGTGATATTCCTACTTAGTGCTAGTCACTAGAATCTGGCCAATTGGAGGTGGACTTGGGGAGTCATGACACGTGCCCCACATAGACTGGTCCTGACAATTCATTAAAAATGATGTTGATTTGTTTATAATAATTATCCTATTGATTACTCCCAAATAATCAATATACCACAATTATCTTAGTGTTTACAAGTTAGATAATTAGAGTTTGGAGTTAATATTCTGGTAGTTTTTATTGATTTGGTAGATTGAATATCTGTTAGAATCATTGATCCATGTATTTTCATTATACTATCAATTTTATATTTTAGAATCATATTATTTATGGGAATTTCATTATTAAATTTCATTATTAAATTTCATTATTAAATTTCATTATTAATTTTTATTTGTGGATCACCCCTTATATCATTCCATCAAATTATGATATTTATGGTAATGAATTCCACTATTTCTTTTAAACCCTTGGTGATAGTATCTATCCCATTACATATTGAATGTTGTCTTTGAGGGTCACTACACATCTTTATTTTTTGTCCAAGAGGGATACCAAGGGAGTGGGTCATGACATGCCAATTGAGCTTAAACATTATTGTCATACAAGTAACTATTTTTGTTGTGTACCATGATAATTAATCCTTCCAAAACATCATAATCCTCATAATAATTCGTGTTCTCCCATAAATAAGATATAAATGATCATGATTATGTGATATTAGACAATAGAAATAAATGTAAAACATAAATCAATATTCTCTTATGATTGTTAACCACATTGATTTGAATAAGACAATTGAAAATAATGAATGATAGTTAAATTCAATTATACCATCCCTATGTCTATATTATCCCACCTATGAAAGTCTAAATAGGTCAATATTTTCAATTTTAGGACTTATTTCATATCAATTTGATAGAACATGAATCAAATAACATTTTAGGCATAAAATATCTTATCATATTATAAATGAAAGGAAACTAATAACATTAAATCATTCTATATCTCAGTATGATTCAGGAAATTCATGATCCTTAGATAAGGGTTTATAATATTACTTTTAACATGATAATAATAAAAAATATTAGTAATATGAAATAATGTTTCAATTGACAAAATTGTTGAGCCTTTCTAAATTGTCAGCAATTGTAACATTAGTCATTTTTATCTATTTTTGAGAGTAGAACCTCAATTTAATCGTAAATATTTTTATAAATTATTTAGTAAAGGGATATACGTTATAATTATTGATAAAAATATATATATTTTTACATTATCTCCAATTAGGTTTGTGTAAAATTTGATCCATTTAAGACTATTAGGCCTAAAAATTGAAAAAGATGACATTTTTTCAAAATGTGAATTATTTTAGATTTTTTTAATATGTCCCAAATTATGGTGGCTAATTATTTGTTGAGGTTCACCAACCTCACTAGCTACTCGATGGATATGGGCAGAGATTAGTATTTCAGAGCTCAGACCTTCAAGAAAAGTCTATGATGAGACATCTGAACTAGTGTCATTCCCCTATGCTTTTCGACTTATGTTGGAGTGCCCGAGTGGGCCTTGGTGATCGAGAGATTATTGGTGGAGCATAGACAATCGATGACAATTAGAAATAGGCAGATTGGTTCAGTGTCCTTGATAGTAGGGAGCCAACGTCTGACGCAGGGATCAGTTTGTGAGAGATATCATAGGAGGTCCTACGACAGGGGATCGACAGTCCAGTGATCTCAGGATGGATCCAGTTATCCTAGGGAGAAGTGGTGCTACGCATGTGATGGTAGGGGTCATCTCACTAGAGATTGTCAGACCCATCGAGCTAATGCTAGGTAGGCGGTGGATGGACCATCGAGGCAGAAACAGAGAGTGGAGCAGACAGACCCACCAGGCGGCAGCTGTGGTAGAGGAGCAAGGAGTGTTGCATGTGGTGGTAGACACTTCGACTAACTTCCACCACCACCCCTAGGAGTTCTGCAACAGGTTAAGGGAACATGGGGGCAGAGGAGGGGAAAGCTGCATGCGGTTGAGGGGTACAACTCAGGGGATCTAGGGATGATATGATATATGATCTATGTCTTCTCTTCCTTAGCTGTCGTACATATAGACATAGGTTCCAGTCATTCCTTCATAGCCACATGTTTTCAGATAATCCATGAGATTTAGTTAGTACTACTGACCTGATCCATTATATTAGATACAACTATGGGAGGAGAGTCGACGATCACACAAAATTTTATGTTATGCGATCTTACCCTTTTGGGTTAAAGTTTTGGTTAGAACATCTTGGTGTTAGCGTCGAGGCCTTATGATGTCATTCATGTAATATATTGGTTATCTTCGGTCTATGCCCAAATTGAATGTTTTTGGAGTAGAGAGTAGTGTTACTGAAGTGATGGGATGAGGTTTTCCATTCTCAGAGAAAAGGAGACCCAGGCAGCATAGAATGCACTCATTCATAGGATGGTACAGCCGGTCACTCATGAATTGGATAGCCTTTCCCTCAGAGTTTTAGATTTGATGATCTCCCAGTTCCCAATAGTAGTGGGGGAGTACAAGGACGTCTTTCCCAAAGATGTTCCAGGACTACCTCCCCTCTGGGAAATCGACTTCTGCATTGACTTGAACCCTAGGGTGATAACGATTTCATTAGAAGCATATCATATAGCCTCTATAGAGCTTCGCGAGCTAAGGGTTCAGTTGGAGGATTTGTAGAGAAAGGGTTTTGTGGGACCCAGTGTTTCACCCTGGGTAGCCCCAGTCTTATTTGCCATGAAGGCAGATTGAAGTTTGAGGTTGTACGTGTATTACCGGTGCCTGAATCAGGTTATAACTAGTTATGAGTATGAAATTAGGATATAGAGAATATGGCTTTCAGATGCCACTACGGTCACTAGGAGTACTTGGTGATTCTTTTAGGCATGACAAAAGCCTTTGTAGTGTTCAAGGGATTGATGAACCGGATCTTCCTACCGTACATGGACTGGTTCGTTGTGGTCTTCATCGACGACATCCTTTTATAATCGGTGTAAGAGGGGGAGTGTGTGAGACACTTGTGGATAGTTCTAGATGTACTCTGAGAGCACCAGCTTTATGGGAAGATCTCTATGTACTTTTTCTAGATTCAAGAGGTCCACTTTTTGGGGCATGTCATCTCAGTAGATGGAGTGGCTATGGACCCATCCAAGGCAGAGGCAGTGTTAGCATGGGAGCAACCTTAGAGCACGATGGAGGTGTGGTGCTTCCTTGGGTTGGCATGATATTACCAGAGATTCATTCCTAATTTCTCCCAAATATCAGCACTAATGACAGCCTTGAACAGGAAGGGGAAACCATTTATTTGGATGGATAAGTGCCATCAAGCTTTGGAGTAGTTGATACAGAGTTTGACGAGCGCACCAATCATGAGATTTCCGGAGGCGGGTATCGAGTATAATGTTTTCTGCGACGCATCAGGGAATGAGCATCATTGTGTCCTAATGTAGAGGCAGGTAGTGATTTCTTATGGTTCACACCATCTTAGGCCACATGAGTATAACTATGCGACCCATGATCTCGAATTGGTATCAGTAGTCTTCGCATTGAAGATGTGGCGACACTATCTAATGGAAGAGCATTTCATCATATACTCTGACCACAAGAGAGTACTTATTCTCACAGAAGGATATGAATTTGAGGCAAAGGAGTTGGCTAGATTTCCTCTAGGATTATGATTTTGAGAACATCTATACTCCTGGGAGGGGGAACAAGGCGGTGGATGCTCTTAAGAGAAGGTCGAGCTCCTTACTGTTGAGTGAGGTGACATAGTAGTTAGTCACATTGCAGTTATCCTTCATGGATGGAGAGGATGTAGCTTACCTATAGCCGATGGCTTTCACCCCTACACACTTACAACGAGTTAGGGAATCAAATCTTGGGATGTCTACTGTGAGGCTTTTCGTGCTCAGTTATCCTCAGGACATGCTCCTGATGGACATTCGCAAGGTGGGGAGGACATACTTCTTTTAGATGACGCACTGTTGTACCAGAAGCGTTGAAGGAAGAGGTCATGAGGTATTTTTATACATCCCCCTTGGAGGTACATCTTGGAGTGGAAATGATGTACCAGGATCTCTGATGACAGTTCTGGTGGTCAGACATGAAGAAGTCAGTAGCAGAGATTTTTTCTTGATGCCTCACATGCCAGCAGGTGAAGACTATGCACCAGGTTCTAGAGGCATACGATCACCTCTGGAAGTTCTAGAGTGGATATGGGAATGAATATCAATTTACTTTTTGACAGGATTATCACATATGTCTAAGGGGCATGATTGCATTTGGTTGATCATTAACTGACTCACCATGTCATCCCACTTCCTAGAAATTAGGGAGAAGAGTTCCGAAGAGAGATTTGGATGCCACTACATGCAAGAGATAGTTCGTCTTCATGGAATCTTTTAGATTATAGTCTCGGACTGAGATACCCGCTTTACATACTGGTTGTGGAAGGGATTGCCAGAGGATTTGGGACACATCTTCACATGAGCACAACATTCAATCCCTTGACCGATGGTTAGACATAGAGGACCATTCAGGTTCTGGAGGATATGTTTCAAGCCTGTACATTAGACTTTGGTCATTTTTGGGAGAACCACCTACCACTGGTGGAGTTTGCATACAATAACAACTAGCACTCCATCATTGTTAAGGCCCTTTTTGAGGCTTTATATGGGAGATCCTGCCTCTCACCAATTTGTAGTACTGATCCCGGAGAGTCAGCACTCATTGGTCCAGAGTTGGTGCGAGCTACAACCAAGAAGGTGTAGGTCATCTAGGAGTAGATGAAGACTACACAGAGCCAGCAGACATCTTATGCTGATAGGGGATGGAGACCGCTGGATTTTGAGGTGGGAGACCATTTCATTCTTCGGGTCTCACCCTGACGAGGGTAACAGAGATTTGGGGTAGGTGGCAAGCTATTTTCAAGGTTCATTGGACCATTCTAGATACATTATAGATATGTTGAGGAGACATACCAATTTTCTCTACCGCCATAGTTTCATCGGGTACATGATGTCATCCACGAGTCTCAGCTAAGGAGGTACGTGCATGACCCATCGCACATCATCGACTGGGGAGAGCTCGACATCGGGGATGGAGTGAACTTTTCTAAGTACTCTGTGTAGATCAAGTGTCAAAAGGAGAGGATACATTGTGGGTGATCGATTCCCTTGGTGCGTGTTTGGTGGTAGCACAAGAATCCTAAGGAGATGATGTGGGAGCGGGAGGCTCAAATTTATACCCATTACCTACTTCTTTTTTAGTAGTCTTATTTTGGAGTTTTGGGGATGCAAATCCCCAAGGATAGAAGAATGAAATGTCTTGGATTTTCCATGTATAATTAATAAATATTATATAGAATTATTAAGAGGCCATGCACAGAGAAAACACATCATTTCAAGGCCCGGTGGTCCTGGAATGGTGGTTTGACCATTTTTTATGTTTTGTGAGTTGACACTTGTGCACGATTGTGACAGTTTCCAAACGGATGCTTGGATTAAAAATCTGAGGGGACTGTTGCGTCCGTGAAGAAAAATTTACCTATGAATAGGTCTAACTGTGACCAGTGCGGGATGGGAGAAAAGTTTAATTTTCAAACATTTTGGATAAAATAAAACAAAAAAATGGAAAAGTTTATTTTATTTTTATTTGGAAACATTTTCTACATTGCAATGATGGGGCATATTTTTAATAATTACCGTCATTTCATAATGACATAGAAATGACAACTTGACTCATTAATGCCGCAGCGTGATGGAATTCAAAAACACACATCCCCTTTTTAATGGGTTAATCGAATATTGGTCGTTGACTAAAAATTGTGGGAAAACTCTGGAGAATCCATGGAGCCATGGAGAAAAATCTCGATGAAGAACAACGACGAATCAAAGCTGAGAATTTCTGCTCCAATGAGATGAAGGATCATGATGATGGTGGCAGCAGAACCAATTGTTCTGTGATAGATACCTTTTGAGGTAGGGGTTTGTTATTTTAATTCTTTTTCCCCGTTTTTTATTTAAACAATGAATGCATGTCAACCACGACCAAGTTGATCCGCGGATTCATGCGTTCTTGTGGGAGGGTTTCTGCTGGGATGTTTTTGGGGATTGATCCATGATTATTGTTTATCATTTTGATACTACTCTATTAGATCCTACTAACGGAAGCAGATCAAATCCATGACGAACAACAGCGGAGGATTGTTTATTAATTTATTTTCAGGATTTCCTCCCCCTTTCTTATCTCGTTCATTCTTCACATTATTCACGTACTTCTTTAGGTCGATGAACAAAAAATAATTGTGCATCCATTTTGCGATTCAATGATCCCAAATTGTAGATCTGATATTTTTAAGACCTAGTAAATGTGTAATGGAAGTGGCAGGAGACGAATCAATACTGTTCGAGAATTACCGATCTTCGACCGTTCTCCATGTCGGTGTAACAAAACGCATTTTCGGGGCCGATCAGATGACCAAAAACAACGAAAATGACTTTAGGACATCGAGGTGACCTAGATTCAGGTTTCTCATGGAGATCAGACGAACAGATCGATGAACGGGGTAGCACAAGAGGTGCAATGGCCAAGAGCGTCTTTTTGGGAATATTCCAGGATACCTGGCATGTATTTCTGAAGAACACGCAGTGTAGTGCTGCTGGAAGTGGATATGGTTTCTTATGTAGAAAATGGATCACACTGTATATGACTTTTCTCACACGACATGTATGAATTTCCCTGAAGCTCGGTGTGTATTTTGGAATGTACACGGATGCTGGATGGACTATACAGCTTCGAAACAAGACGTGTTTTCTCTATGAAGCATGATAGATGTGGCTACATGGGACTCAGTGTGTATCCTGGGGATACACGGACACGGGGTGTAGTACATGACCATGTACTACACCACATGGCCCGATGAGGCTAGTAGTGTGGGTCACCCCGTGTACCAATTACATGGGTTGGAATACATGGGTTGAGGTCGTGTACGAGCACATGGCCAGCGTAAGCAGAACTGACCCCAGATCCTCAGACACGACGTGTAATCAACACCACATTCCATGTAATTACATTTTCTACACTACCATCTTTACAACATGGGTCATTGTATGTGGGAAGTTCCTGGTTACAGAAGACATGGAATGTGACTTTTCGTCATGACATGTACTTTTGGGAAAATGGCTTGGTCCTTTTTTCCACCAAGTCTTGGACATGATTTGTTTGTGTTCGTGCCTCTTGATTTAATTCCCCTAAAGGTTAGGCATCATTTCATTTTTAGGAGTATGATCCCTTCATCAGGACATTCTATGAAATAGTCAACCATCCCTCCGAGTGGACCGAAGTGAGATACTCTATCCATTCCTAACCCTAGGTAGAGTCAGGCATCGACCTGACCAAATATACCGAGAGTTGATCCTCTACCTAGCTGGTGAATCCATATGAGTTGTAGTATCTACCATGGCCCGAACATTGATCCTCATCGATGTATCATGACCTTTCCCACTCATGACTGTCTCTCTCATAATGAGTGTATCTATTAATCGTGATCTTCCCACTCAGCAGTGTGTCTCCCGCAATGAGTGTAACTACCAATCGTGACTTTTCCCAAAAAATAGTAATTATCGAATGGAATTCATCAGAGATACTAGACTCATGGAGTGTTTGCTCCTATAATGAGTCCTTCGTGGAATCTCAAACTGAATCCCTAGACGGGGGTATACGGTTGTATGAATTGTCTCTAGACTATAGGGCTAGGTTTTGGATATATCTGGTTTCTGATTCTCCACTATATGTTCATAGACATATACTATATAGATCTGATTTTACCTTTACATTGTGGTTTTTCGGCATCCTCTATTAATTATTGTTATACTCACCCATGCACAAGCTTGACCCGCACGTGTCATGTCTTGTGCAGACAAGCAACCCTTTGACAGGGTCCAGGGCAGACTAGGACAGGACCGAGAATTCTGAGTTCTATATAGGCTGAGGCGTTCCTATGGCTACGAGCTACAATCCTAGTACCTATTGGTTTTTATAGGATGGACTTTTCAATTTTCAGACTCTTATTTTGGTGGTCTTGTATTCTGACCCAATTTACTTTCAGCACTTTTCTTTTCGTCTTACTCTATTGGTTGGGTTTAGTTGTATACATTCATTTTGTTCCTTAGTGGTTGTTTTTACATTTCAGCATTTTTTGTCTTGGAGATGTGTGTGTGTGTACAGGTTCTTAGGCAATGCCTCCCATTTTAGTGATATGCCTACTTAGTGAAAGTCACCCGCCCCAAGCCTATTGGGGGTGGGCCTGGGGAGTCATGACGCATGCCCCACATAGAAGCGTCATGAAAATTCTTAAAAAAATGTTTATTAGTTTAGAATTATTATCCTATTGATTACTCCCTAATAATCATTATACCAAAATTATCTTCGTGTTTAAAAATTGCATAATTACAGTTTGGAGTTTCTATTCCAGTAGTTTTTATTGATTTGGTAGATTGAATAGTTGTCAGATTCATTGTTCCATGTATTTTCATTATACTGATAATTTTATATTTTAGAATCTTATTTTTATGGAAATTTTCTTATTAAAATGAAATTATTATTGTTGATTTTTGGATCGCCCCTTATATCATGCCATCAAATTATTATATTTAAGGTAATGAATTACAATGTTTCTTTTAAACCATTGGTGCTCGTATCCATATCATTAACTATTGACAGTTTTCTTTTAGAGTCACTATAATTATTTATATCCGGTCCAGGAGGGCTACCATGGGAGGGGGTCATGACATGCCAATTGAGCTTCTACATTGTTGTCTTATAAGTCACTATTTTTGATGTGTACCATCATAATGTATCCTTCCTAAACATCATAGTCCACATAATAATTGATATTCTCCCATAAATAAAATATAAATGATCATGATGATGTGATATGAGACAACTGAAAAAATGTAAAAAATCAATCATTATTCTCTTATGAATGTAAACCACTTTGATTTGAATATGAAAACTGAAAATAAATAAAGATTGTTTAATTCATTTATATCAACCATGTGTCTATATTATCCCACCTATGCAAGTCAAAATAGGTCAGTATTTTAAATTTTAGGACTTATTTCTGATCAATTTGATGCAACATGAATCATATATCATTTTAGGCATAAAATATCTTATCATATAATAAATGACTTTAAGCCAATAACATTAAATCATTCTATATCTCAGTATGATTCAAGAAATTCATGATCCTTAGAAGAGGGTCTTATATATTTCTTTTAACATGATAATAATAAAACAAATTAGTAATATAAAACATTGTTTCAACTTACAAAATGGTTGAACATTTCAAAATTGCCTGCAATTATAACATCAGTTATTTTTATCTCTTTTTGAGAGTAGAAACTCAATTTCATCCTAAAACTTTATATAAATTATATAATAATGAGATATTCAATATAATTATTTATTAAAATATATATAAATTTTTACATTATCTCCAATTAGTTTTGTGTACAATTTGATCCATTTCAAACTATTAGGCCGAAAAATGGGAAAAAGATGACATTTTTTCAAAATGTGAATTATTTTATATTTTTTGAATATGTCCCAAATGATGGAATATTATCACAATTAAATCTAAATAAATAAAAATATGGGCTACATAAACATTATCTATATAACCATTAGAATTATAGCCTTTTGGTAAAGAAGTGTATCTCACATATGACCATAAAGTCCTCATTACCTAATTGTTGAAAAATTAGTTGAATATTTTAATTTATTATGTTTAGATTAATTTTTTTAAAAATATTGATGAAATTTAAAATAATAGTAGCCTACATTTCAAATTGATATATAAATTGATACTCTATCTGTCCACTAATTTTTGCATCACAAAATAAATGAACTATCAACTGAATATTGAATTTGAAATGTGGGTGGGGAATATAATTTCTATCTGAAAATGTATTAATATTATTATTTCTTATTTTTTTAATTATTTTTTAAATTAATTTTTTTAAAAAATTACTCTAAAAATGTTATACTAGATATCAATGAATATAACTATTTTTTCATGTATAACATTACTAATGGTGATGGGACTATCTAATATAATATTATATCAAAATAATTAAATTTAAATAGTTTGTGACATTTAGTCATTTATTTCATTCTATCATTAAATGTAACATGAATATAAATATTTATCATTTAATTCCATTAACATGAAAATGAATTTTATATTTTCATGATATTTATTGGTAAAAAAAATATAAGACTATTCCCATTCTCATTTGCAAACAAACCATTAATTATATTCATATTCATTATGTCCTTACAAGATGTAATAATATCCTTTGATTTACCCATATAATTAAGTGGTTTAAAAAACACACTACAATAGAAATTCATCTTAATATACATCAAATTTAAATCATCCCCCTAGAATTTATACTTCAATAATTATTTAATGAAAAACCAAATTATTTTTTAGTATTTTATTTTATCTACATCAAATATCATGAGTCAAAGGCAATTATAAATTTTATAATCAAATTAATCTTCTTAAATTTTAATTTAAAAATTATTTGTCCCCTAATGATTTCTAAATAGATATAAGATTCAGTGAATTTATTATTTTAATTTACCTATTTAATTGTTCACTAGTAAACATAATTTTATGTGATGAAGAGATAAATTGATAATGAAACATAAAGAACTATTTTCTTAAAGATATAATCGTTGGGAAAATAAATAGAAATTAAAAATATAAAATAAAAAAGTTTTTTTATAACCATATGTGTTTCAGAATGTATATAAGGATGTAAGTATCCCAATTAAATTAATATGAAATATGAACTATACTTTCATTATTTCATTAATTTTAACCATTCCATCATTTCGTAATCATTTAAATTCATTTATTAGGGGATAAACATAGGTATCAGTGAAATTTATGTTATTTTATTTCAATGGACTAATTATCAAAATTGTGAAATAATTCATCTTCATTCACATCATGGTAAGGTAACTATACATGATCATAACAAATGGAGACAATTATGTATTTGGTTCTTATATACTAAAAGTGTTATAATTTTAAAAATATTATACTAATGACACATTACTGGGATCTGAACTGACATATGATTAAAAAGAATAAAACACCTTCCATGATGCTGAATGTTTTTGATGTCACATCATGCCATTTGTATCACATTGAAAAAAAATTAACCATATATTATCTATGATTTTAAATAATGATAACAATATTTTCTAGCATAATTTTAGTAAGATGTAATTCAATAACACCAATTGATTTAATCTATTCCTTTTTCTTGGTGATATTTTCATTCATAGTCTAACCAAACTTTATTTTTTTCAATATATTTATTTATTATGTAATGTTTTATTGTTTATAAAAATATACTAGAAAATAAAATATGATACCATTTTCTAAGGAATGTATTTTTTTTGTAATGAAGACTAAGTTTTTAGTGATTTTCTTTATCTAAAATAAAGAGATGGGGATCGTAGATTCCCAAATTTATCTTGAATGAAATATAAATTCATGTAAATTTCATTATAAGAATTTAAATAATGATATTTGACTTATTAAAAAATTATTTTTAATAATATATTATAACACAATCCCATCCTTTATTGAATCCTTCATTTCTGTTAGAAACTAAATGCAAAAACATGTTTCTTTAATCTATTAGGTTCTAAATGACCATAAATTTATCCCAATCAACATTTCATTCATATATATAATAATAATAGTCATTATATCTAGAAATTATATATGTATCATTTGTGTTGTTTCAAATATAATATTCCTATAGTCAGAAAATTTTGGTTTCATTAATAAAGTTTTCATTATGTTGACATTCCCCGTCATTTGATTTTTATTCCAAATAAAACATACATATAAATTATGAAATTGCTTTAATTTCATGTACTGATATATTCCATTACTATTCAACTATCCCAAAAATTTATAACATATACAAATGAATTTATTTTATATTCCATTGGTCGGTTTATTATATTATAATTTAAAACTTCATCCAAACAATTATCATCCTAAGGTGTACTACAGGTTAATGTATTTGATGTTTTATATGTATATACTGCATTATCACTATTCATCCTATAAATTATAAAAAAACAATGTTTTATTATACAATTGCAATCTATTAAAATCATCATTTTGATAAAACATGAGTTTAGTAAACTAAGACATCTAAGAAATATTAATCACATAAGAAATGTCAATTCAATGAAATTATTCATTAGATATAAATTTTAACCCTCAAAACACGATTTTAATTTTTTTAAACAATTTCATAAATTATATATTAAATTACATATTAAATTTATATATTGTATATTCATAATATAAATTCTAAATGTAATTATATATTATAATTACAATTAAATAATATAAATTAAATCTATAAATATTTTTTTTGAATTATAGATATAAATTATTATTAATTTATTTTTAAATTTATTAAATTACAATATCATAAATGTAATGCATAAAATATATTAATTTTATATATAATATTTCTAATAATGGCTTACACACCTTAGATATTTCCCCTAAAACATAACATATAGTTATTGGGATAAAAAAGAAATAAAACCCTAAATGTTTAAATATTTTTTAATTTATACTAAAAAACTCAGTTGACAGGACTAACACTACTATGATATAAAATATAACAACATGATGAATTCAAACTATACCATTGGTAGTAAATTATTTCAGAATTCATAAATATTTCATTTGGAATAAATTCATATTCATTATAAAAATAATTTTTTATTGAATGAATAATTAATATTATTATTTTGGAAGAAATAATTTATTCAGTTATGGATTTATAGAGTTTTTGGACCAATATATGATGTCCTAGAAAAGAACCATTAAAACTTCACTATTCCATCCCATCCGATAAGTAAAACAACATTCTACAGTATACAATTTTTTATTCTTTAGCAATATATTTTTTAAAATAATACTCACTAGTTACTTCAATTCACACAAAATATAATGTGAGTTTCCTTGGTCGATATCAACAATAAATGAACCAATGAATTACATCATAAAGTTGTAACCACTATATTTTAAAAAAAAGTGAATTTATATGAATTATAAACATTCCACTAAACAATGGGGATCTATTATCGTGAAAAATCCAAGCATCCACATGGACAATGGAATCATTGGGATGAGGGTAGTGGAGGTCGACCAAAAATTGATTGTATAGATGAAGAGTGTATAATGTATGAGAGTGGTGATAGTTTGTAGATCACGTGAAAGAGTAGTCGATACCAAGGGTGATTTCATGGTGTCATTTTATTGTGGTTCAATAGTAAATAGAGATAATGGGTCAGGGGTTATTTTTTTTAAAACATAGCTATAGATTCTTAATCACTATCACTGTATTTATATTGTATAATTTTTTTTAAAAAAAACCTCTCCAAAAATTATAATACTTTTTTATTTTAAATATATTAGTGGTTTCATAAATCCACATCACCACTGAAATAAAAATGTATTATACATTTCTTGGAATTTTGACAAATATATACTTGAAAAAACCTTAACTTGATCAATTATTTATAATGTTCCATGAATTTTGGATATATTTTTAAAATCCAGTGTCACATATTCTTTATGTGAAACTTTGTTTTAATATAGTTTTACATTATTCATTGTAGTCCTAAGTATTTATATAGTTAACTATGTGGATAACCTAAAAAATGATTTCATATTAATATAGTTTGATAGGACCCCATTAAAACATAGATTATCAATAGAATATCTTTTCATGGGACATTGTTTTAAATATTAAATGCTCTCAAAATTCTAATATATTATTTTTTTTACATATGAATTTTTTATTTCAAACTAGGATATCAATTTTAATATATTTTTTATTCATATAGATAGTTCTTTTTTATACTATTACAACATTATAAAAGGTACCTATATATGAATAGGTTTTATTGTTTTCAAATGTTTGATATATTGATGATGCATTACAAACTATCAATATAATTCACTATTGGGAAATATTTCCACCTAAAGAGGTCAAATCATTCCCCATGTATTTTCATAGAAACCTAAATTTTTTTATATCCTTTAATGATTAGGGAATTCACTTAAGGAATATAATTTTTTACTGTATATTGATAAAAGAAAAATGTTTTGTCATTATAAAGTGGAATTGAATATGTATTAAGGATTCTTGAGATTTTAGAGAAAAGAGGTAAGGCAGATTTATATTCTAATAGTTATGCCAAAAAATAATTGATCTTCAATATTCACAGTGAATCATTAGTTACCTTAGAATAATGCGTGATGATCCTTATAACCATAAAAAATGGTGACATTTTAGCATATGTATCTTTAGAAATGAATGTGAGAGTCTTAAATAGTTGTAGGGATTATATAGTTGATAATTTCAAAATTATTTCATGAATCATTTGGAAAATTTTATAAAATATATAGGTATATAAAATATTGATAATATTTTAATTTAATGAATTATATTAATTTAATATAACAATTTATTATATTTTTTTCATCAATAATTTTTAGGGGTGACTTATTTAGTAAATGTTACTCAGATGACTATTTTATTACTATTGATTACTTATATTACTATATTTCCGGTTATTATAAGATATTTTAAACATAAATTACTTTATATTTGGAAGAATTTTGTAATATTTTAATTTAAATGAAATTTTTCGTCCAAATATATGTTTCAATTAAAATATTTTTCTAATGTTGCGCTCTATTTAATGAAATTGGGAAATATATTAAGAAAATAGATTTTAATATTTGTTTGGTTTTGTGTTGTTTAATGTTCATAAGTTAAATTTAATTGATAATTTTGCATTTATATATTTGGATAGATATAATCATATTATTTGCACTACTATTCATAAATTTGAATAATGGTAATACATTATATCCAAGAAGAAACCAACGAATATTAGATTATTTCAGGGATGGGGAGTACCATAAGTCTAGAATTAGTTTTTTCTCATTTATTTGATATAATATATGAATCCATGTATATTTTTGGAATCTAAATATATTTTATTTAGTGTTTTTTCCTAATTTGGGGAGGTTCACTTTGTAATTATTGTAAACATATTGATATAATAATTAGTGTACTTTCTATGAATTTTTTATTAGAATAGGATGTTAATTTTTATAAGAGATATTTTTTAGGGTTTTCTGGGTTGATAAAATATATGGTACAATATTTATAATGACTTTGGTCATTAAGGATTTAATTTAGTGATATTTCGTTTTTTAGAGATTCAGGGTTTGATTTAATTCAGTTGAATATTAAATATTTTTGATTTTAAGGGGATTATTTTTTTATGAATGTAATAAATAAATAAAATCGATATTTATGGAGAAATATATCATATTTTATTTTTTAGGATGATTATATTTTTTTATTTATAGGTTGTGAGATAATTTTAAAAATCTAGAGGCAACAATATTAGTGCTTCTATGTTAAATAATTTAAATGATATGATGTTGTTGGAAATGTGGTGGATGAAAGAATGATTCGAATTAACTGGTGAATAATTCAATAGGGAAATAATTACTAGTATATTAATAGTTGGGTAGTGATTACCCATTATCTAACCAATGGTGTTAACAAGGGTAATATCAGTCTATTGGAAAAATTGTGTAATTATTTTCATAAGTTGGATTTAATCATTATAAAAGGTTAGTGGTAGTTAGACACAAGGAACCTGTTATAAAATTATCTAGAATGTGGTGTCTAATATAGTGGTTAAATACCCATTTGATTTCCGTTGGGTGGATATTGGGTTTGATCACGTACATAGTGGGTCCCAAATTTGTAAATTCTATCTGTGATAAAAATGGTCAGTTGAAATATTATATTTTTCATCATTTGTGTTGTTTATTCATCATTGAATACTAAATTGAGATTCTAGATCACCCATTCTTTCTATATTATCTTCCTATATCCTTCAACCAAGGTTTCCATGAACATTTTATGTTACATAATATATTTTTTCCACTATATTTTCCCATTGTTTCCAATTTATCATGTTTCATTTATGTTTTCAATTATATTTATAATGAACTTAAATATATGATTTTATTAGATCACTTTTGAATCACTATTATTGAATTAATTATTTTTTATGATAGTTAATTTTGGGATATAAAGGGTAATTATTTTCATTAACTAATCAATTTAATGATTTTTAGGGAGCTTGATAGTTGATTTAAATGATATACAAAAATTTTGGAAAAATGGAATAATTTTTAGGTCGAATAACTTTAGACATTTCTTTTAAACTTCATGTGGATGTTAGACATTATTTATAATTTTGTCAACTAGTTCTTTAGTGTAATCTATTTATAAAACATGATCAAACTATTTTACATTAAAAAAATTATAGTTATCAGATAATGATGACCTCATTCATGGGATACGTAGGATAATATTTTGAAACTCTATTTATTTACATGGGTTATTCTAGTAATGGGTACATTAAATGATTTATAAAAAATTAGTAAACAGTTACTATTTTATTTAAAAATATAAATAATTTTTTTTTCTAAAATGAATTACTTTGTTAAACTATGTTTTTATTATTCTACTACTCCTTGAATGTTTTTTATTATTAAGGGATTTGATTGTATTATATATATATATTTATATGTCAAACATACAAGTTAAATAATGATATTATTTTTCTTTCATGTACATCACAGATTCCAACAATGAACTAATATTTCATTAATATATTTCTATCTGAAATTATTTATTACTTAAACATATAGTTATGCTTCTATATAATTTCTCCAATTCTAATTTTATTAATCTCATGACTTGTAATGGGTTCGTGAAAGGTGTTTCAATTGGATTTCATGTTTATTATTAACAATTACTTCATGTGTTCCCAGTTATACTTCAATACTGCATTAACCAATATTTTCCATACGATACATTAATAATTTTAATTAAATCAATATGTTGTATCTTTTCTTTAAGAGGTTTTATCATTTGAGATATAACAGTTTTTTTGAAATACGGTGAGATATGGTTTATTTATTTGGTTTTAGTTAATGAATTTATTTAATTAGTATTTTTAAAAATAATTACCTACAATTTTAAAAATATTACACTTGGAAATGGGCATATTGGCGTTTTCACTTTTAGGATAGTTCTTAGTTATAAAATGTTATCCTCTTGGGAAACCTAGGATAAATATATAGTGTTTTTTATTATGGTGGAATTACAATTATGGAATCATGATGTGTTTTTTTGATTAGTTTCGTTATATGTATATTTTACATATACATGTGTTTTCTTCCGGTTTGAATTTATTTGGTCACACATATTTATATTTAGTTTATGTCTAGGAGATATCTATACTATTGTTATGTATTTTGGATATTTTATTTGATTTCATTTCAAATTTTCATCTATTAAATTTTATATAGCATTCATTATTATTATTTTGAAGCATTCTTTCTCATTATTTAATTATTATTTTTGGATCTCCCAATTATTGAGTTAGTAGTATTTTGACCTTTTGATAAGAGATATAACAATTTGAGATTTTTTTACGAAGAATAGTTGCATTATTAAGTTTGATAATTTTATTGTGTGTGTGGTTTATTAGGGAGTGATATTATAATGGAAATGTTCATGGTAAGGATCATGGAGGTTTAGTGTGTATAGTTATTTATTAGAAACATTGTTTTGATTTAGTTTGATGAGTAAATAATAGGGTTTAAATAGAAAAACTACTTATAATAATCTTCTTATTGGATTTGAAAGGGAGATTCTATAATTTTGATAAATCCCTTGTAGATTAATTTACCTCATAAGATTTATTTGGGGTAGGGAATTGTTTACATATTTTGATAATTCTCTAGAGAAATATTGAGTTATCCTTCATCTATTAGACGAGTTCCATATATTTATGGAATTTTTTATATTACTCTTTATTGTCCTTTACTATTGTAGTACATGTAGATCTTAATGTTTATTGTGTAATTTTAGCATTATTTATATTGGTAAATTTAGATTCCATGGTCGTTGTATGAGGTTTAATACTATTCTATGATTTTTATTGTGTTCCTACACACATAGACACAAATTTATTTCCTTTGAGAAAACCATTATACATTTGAATTTATGATGTAAAAATATTTTTTCTAGATCCAAGGTTTTATGATTTTTTATATAGATATAAAAAGTTATAATTTATTTTTACCCCACCAATATAGTATGTATTTATATTTTTTTTTATTTATAAATTGAACAAATTATTTCTTCCATAGGTGGAATGTCTGGTTTACACAATCATAGATTCTGAATTTTCATTCAATGAATGTAGGGATAAAACTAGTGGTATTGGGGTTTTTGTTTTGTACAAATAAGATTTATCATATTTTTTAATGTTTGAAGATTATATTATTCATTTAATATTGATAGGTTTGGTGACAAATTTTATTATTTACTTTTGAATTTAATGTAAATTGATAAATTAATATATATATATATATATATATTTAAAAACCACTGATACACAAAAATACATGCATATTTTTAGCATCACACTCTAAATACATAATTAATTGGTGATGCATACTATATATTTTTTCTAACCCCATAATTTTAAAATGAAGAGTTTATAATTATTTATTTGTTTCATTTTAAATAAGTTCACATAGAAAAATTGAAGCATGAATAATATATAGATATTTATGATATTTGAGTAGATAGATAGGACACACATAGGTATATCTTAAGTAGTAGAATTCAAGGTAATATTTTCAGTCCATTAGAAGATAAGTCTAACTAGGATTATGATTAAAATAATCCTATTGGTTTAGATTACTGAATTCATTGATTTAGAATGAGGGTATTTTGTCTTGTATGACCCCATTCTCCTCCCATTATCATTCTCTATCCTTTTATTTAATATATAGTCATTTCCTCACTTTTATAAAAAAAAATTGGGACACACTTGTGATTATTAGTGCTGGTGGAAAATTTACTCTTGGTGATTTTTGTAGATTATCACTTTGTTTTTGGATAATAATATTTCATTTATTTATATCTAATGCTTTTTTAAATTTTTGGACTATTTATTTTCATTTTCTTACATACATATAGATATTTTGTTTTCTATCATTATAATAGATTTGTTGGAACTCATGGACATAATGGAAAAATATATTTTTAATATACTACATATAGATGAGTAAATCCAAATACATTATTTAATTTGGTATTGAATTAGACTTCCACAAAAGGGTAAATCATTGCCCAAATATTTATATATTCCCATTACACTAGTTTCCAAATACTATTGATTTTGAATGACACTAAATGGTAAAGGATATTATATAAATGTATTTTTATTCTCATAGTATAGTCACTACCAATATACTCATATACTATCATTTTAATTTTCATTGCAAATATGGATTTAACATTAATTAGTTGGTTTAAAACCCCATGATTTTAGTATTTATTTTACTTTAATATAAATTAAATTATTTTGAATGATTTTAACTCACAAACCGACATAAATTGCAGAAAAATGATTAATAATAATACAAATTGAAATGTTTTTGAAGGAAATTAATTGAAAAATAATTTTTAAAACCAATTTCACAGAACATTGATTATTCATGGACAACGAAAATGTTTTTTAAAAACATAATTTTTATTTTATATTATATATGTTTAAAAAAAATTAAATTTCTAAAAATTTATAAATTATATTTTACAAAATGTAATTCGTTTTTGTATTAGTTATATCAAAAATAGAATATGAGTATTTTTTACAATTTTTCTTATATGGTTGTTTTTAGTTAAATAGGAAAAAACAATTTTTTTACAAAGACATTAGTCATTATGTTAAAATTTTTATATAAAAATGAACATAAACATTATTATACCATTGTATTGGGAAAATATGTTTCAATTATGAAAATAAATAATTTAATTTTTTTTTGGATTTTCAAACCCATGCATGGATTTTGGAACATTAGTTGTATTTATTTATAATGAAATAATATTTTAGTCCTTTTAATTTTTTTATATTAAAAATTATCAATTTTTTTTAATTTTACTAAAGGTCACTAAATATTTCGTTTTATTCATGATAATAGAAATTCCAGATAATTTATTACTCTAAATTGTTTCAATCGGAATTCAAATGTTTTGATTTAAAAAGAAATTTTTATCAAAACAATATTACATTTTGTTTCTCAAAATTATAATAATGTTAATTTTTACCAAATATATAAATTGAAACTCATATGGTTGATATAATATTATGAAACAAAATGCTTTGATAACATTACAATGTTTATTTTTTAGTCACAAAAATTTCTTATCTATGTAAAAATTAAATCTTAATAGTTAAGATTAAATGTGGTAATTTGTTAAACAAAGATATCAGGGAAACAATAATTATAAAACATGTCTATATTTTAATTTAGGAGTGAATAGTTACCCTTCCATATTTTCTATTATATTAATTTTCTATTTTTCCACTTTCCCTTGAAAATGATTTTTATATAATTTAAAATTTATGATTATTTACAATGGTGGCATTCTTATCACTTATAAATTGACCCCTTCACACCGAAAGTATAAATACACATAATACACATATGATCAATAATGATATTACCAAATGAACTCCCTACACCCTTATATGTTAACTATATGTCCTTTTTATATCAGAATACAAAACCACGAATTTTTTAGTATAGATTTTATGTAAGTCACAAGGAAGATGCAGTTTTCTTAAATGAATTATTTTGTGGTGTCATTCCACATTACATCCATTCAAATAAATTATAACCAATATAATATTTTTAAATTAGTGTAATTAACAAAATTTTATTTTATTTTCTTTATGGATAAAAATTATATACATTCCACCCATTCATTGGTAAATAAATACTTCACCTGTGTTTAAGTACGAACAACTACCTCCCTGAGAATTGTAATTCATTTTTCCTTACAATTTTATATATATGATTCAAAAATTTATTTAATTAATAAATATGAAATTTATTAAATAAAATATATTATGTATTTATAAATCAATACCTACTCTCTGTCCCTTTTATCCATTGAAAAATTAGAATGTTGTGCATTTGTACATGTGGACTACGACATCCGTGAAAGGAAAGTATTAATTTTGAGCACAACCTATAAGGATGGTTGTAAATGAGTATTTATGATATATGTTTTACAATTATTACATAATTAACATTATGGAGATTACGTAATCATGACCATGGTTCATGGACTGGAATCATCAAACCTAAACATTCGTGGAAAATAGAATTGTTAACACAAAAATAATGTTTTTAACAATGAATAATCAATAAAATAGAAAAATTAATTAGATATCATTATTTAGTAAAATAAATATATATATATGTGACTAAAAAATAGGTTTATATTAGTTATATATTTATTATTGATGATATTTGAGCATGTTCAACCATGAATAACTCTATGGGATTTTTTTCATCATAATATCACATCATTGAGATATGTTTTTTAATTCACCAATTATTTCATTTAAGTGGTGTATATACATATCATTAAGTACTTATTTAAGCATTTCGCTAAAATTATAGTTGTTTATAAATCCATTTATTTTTTTTTCTTTCAATTCATTTTGATTTAATGGTTACCAAATCCAAGGGGTCTTTCCTTTCAACCATACAGTAAATGTTCCGAAGGTCACTTCATAGCTATTTTAACATAATTTAATTACTCTATAACTATTTAAAGATTAATTTTCTCAATATTTTAATGAATTTATATATTACTTATACATTATCTCTTAATATATATATATATATTTAAAATTTAATCTTTTCAATGCATTCTATGTAGGTAACTTTTTAATTTCTTGTATAAAATACCAAACTGTTGTTCCTTAATATTTAATGTCTTAATTACTTTTTGAATAGTTATTACACTTATTTACTATTATTTTTTCTTTAATTTTTTTCATGATTTTTAAGGAAAACCATCTTTTACATACTCTATCAATTGTTCTTTTTTAAAATGTTTCTAAGAGAAGTGGCTATTTCATTAATTTTCAAATAATAATTATATTGATTCTTAATGGTTATTTCATATATATTGACTATCTTGGTTTATTGTTTTTATTCAGTGGGGATATTTTTTAAATATATAGAAATAATTATATGTATTACTAGATTATAATTATTTTATTAATTTTTTCCTGAAACTCATATCATTCTCATGGGATAAATATACTATAATTGAATCAGTAATGTTTTAATGTTTTTATAAAAAATCTATATATATTTCATAATTTTATGGTTGATATAGGTATTATATCACCCTTTAGAGTATTAGGTGAATATAATTCCCAATAGAATATTAAGGATCCTAAGTGAACCCAAAATCTAAAATGACTATGTCCCCTAAGATAATGGTGGGAAAAAAATTAAAAACCCTTCAACTAATATGTAAATAAATTGTATCACTTGATATACTATGTCATCGAATAGAGAGAGAACATAATACTTAAAAGAATCTATCCACCATATAAATATTATATTGGTATAGAGCCTTGAAAAATGAAACAATTTCATATTCCTATGTATATTACAACTATAGATTTATATTCATAAACTCATAGTTAATGATTTATATTTCTATAGTCTTATAACACATGTATTTTCTTACTAAAAATCCATATTATATGGAAAATGGTTTATTAAAATTAACTGGTTAGGTATGAATATAATTCATTTTATTATTATATTCTCATACCCCTATTCTAATTTATATACACTTAAAAACATTTATTGATATCTCTCATGGTTATTGTTAATGAGTGACCAAGTTTTCAATCTGTTATGTATCCATTGAACTACCTTATAAATATAGGTATTATGTATGATATGTCTAGAATGGCACAAACTACGATTAACTATTGGGGTATATTTTGATGAATTTTTTATAAATAACAAGATTATTTATATATTTTATAATGAATCTCTTACAGTTGTCAGGTGATAATTGTTGTGAAATTTATTATGTGTCTATATAAAATACTTGAATGTGTATGTATGTTATGATCTAGTAACCTCAAATGATATAAAATTTTGATATATATAATATTTTGGTTTTGGATATGTATATGAAGGGATTTAATCCTATTTTTTGTAAGAGTGATGTGGGATGAACCTAAAAAATCATGGGTCGAAAGAAGGTGTTATAATTTATGGAATATCAATATCGATTTTAATGGAATATAATTTCCTACACTGATTAATGTAAATGTTTAGAAAAACTAACCATTCCTATTTTAGTTTGTGTGAGGAATTATGATGAATTTTTTGTATGAAAAATATGAAGTGGTATGAAATTACCCTCCACAAGAATATCCAAATGGCATGGATGTTGGAATGAAAAATATTCTGGCTATGCTCTCCCAATTTATGCAATTTATATAATATAACATGAATCATATTGAACTGTGAAATTTTCAATAGAAGGAACAAATCATAATTAATTATTTTATATTGTGGCATCCCCCTCCCATTAGTGGGTCCTCTAATCCAAGTACTTCTGATAAATGGATTAACATAATAGAAAATATATTTTCTATTATCTAGATATTATACTATGTGAAGGGTTTGATAACTATGTATTAGTGGGATGGAAAATCATATAAATGATTGAATCTTATGAATTATATGTGCCTCGAGGATGAAATTGACTCTATTAAATGGGAAGACATTATAATGTTTTTTTCAATAACTATTTTCTTCAAACACGTCACACATAAATCTGGTGTAAATTTATAAAATTAAAGTATATTGATGATGAATCAATTGGTAATTATGATTAAAATTTCATAATACTAAAAAATTATACAACTTGTATCATTATATACCAATAATAAACTGATTGATTCTTTATTGGATTGAAAGAATGTCTCTGAATGTCATTGGATATAATTAACATCATAAGCAATAACAAAAAATTACAGTATTCTCTAAAGGATAAAATAGTGACTATAGAATGAAATTTTATCTTTTTTCGACATGGATGAAAATATTGTGTTTTTATTAATTTCATATAATAAAAACCATAGAAGAAATATTACTAGTATTCCTTTTATACAAATAATTTGGGATGAATTATGAGGTAAATTAAATTTATTGGAAATGGAAATTATATATGTGTATAAAAATGGAAATTAAGATCATTAATGTAAATAATACATAAAGATTCCTAAAATTGAGATAGATTTAATTAAATATAATCCAAATTGACCACCCACACAATAATAAAACTATTTCACAATGTTAGTATGCCATTCAAAAAAGTTTTTGAATCTAATAGTAAATTATGAATGTCAGGGTCAAAAACATCCTAAGCGATAGAATAAATGGAAGGACTATGTAATCACACACTATATGGTGGGTTATGAAAACATTTTGGTGAATGGGAAACTAATCATCCACTATATAATTGTAAATACATTAATTTTTTCTTATTCTACATACTCTTTTTATCATTGGATAATTTGATAAGGGTATACAATCAACCCATATATGGCAAAATATTGTCTTATTAATGGAATGTATTGATTTTATGATGAATTAATATCAATTATAACTCCATTATGATATATGTTTGTGGGAATATGATTCAATAATGTCTAGTTATTTCCAATATAATTACGTTTGAATTTTGTTTTGGCAGGGAATCGATCTATCTATGTAGATCCCATAGAAATTTTGAAATTATGGAAGTTATATTTGATATATTGTGTCTACTTTTGATCATCATTCAATGCTAGTATGACTATGATGTTCCCGGGAAAATTTATTTTATTACATGGAACATAGTAAGTACACATGAGGGACATTTTCACAAAATTATTATGAAGAAACTCATACCTGAAGATAATCTTATTATGCTTGGAAGATGAATATGTATTTCTAAATGATTTTTCTATAATTCATATGAATTACAAAATTTATTTTTTGATTAAACTACCACTTGTGTTTTTTCAATATCAAATACTTTATATTGAATGGTCCCAATTGAGTTCGACAAATTTAAGAATAAACTCAAAGAGAATATTGATATGTTATTTATTCTTTCCATTGTATTACCATGGAGTGAAATAGTTATTTTCTTTAAGATGAAATATTATTCAATTCTAAATTAATTTTTTGTCATGAATTTAATAATACCACCATCAGGAACATGCATCCTAATAATTGTATTTGAAAAAATTTCAATCAAATTCCAGGAAATCAAAACATCTAAAATATTGAACATTGATTTTTATACCATCAATTAGAGGTCATAATGGAGTATATACCCATGATAATCAGTAATATGATGTTTGAACACCATGAATTTATAGTGACACCATTTTGACACAATAATTTCCTTATAATAATCATGGATCTAATGGATAAGGTCTCTAATGATTTATGAGATCAATTTTTTGGTAGGTTTTATATATGAAATTCATATATATTCTATGATCAATGAATGATGTAGAGATCATTGGATGCTGGTCTTAAGGATCTTGATAAATGAGGCCCAATATTCAAAAATCAACAAGTACAGATTCATTGAAAAGAATGTATTATACATGATTAATTGATTTACCATTAATGGTAAATCAATGGATCTTTCATTGATTATTGTTATTAAACAACATATCTTACCAAGAGATATGATTAAGATCTATTGTTTTAATGTATATTATGGAAATGTTCCATTTTTTTGATAAATTTACCATAGTTTTAAAATCCATTTCTCTAGTTAAATCAAAATGGGAGTTAAGTTTCTTTAGAAAGACAAATATGAAAAACAAATTGAGGATATGAAGAAAAGGTTTAACATTTCCAATGAGTATACAATTAATTGTAGTGGGGAAGGTTTTGTTAAATATGGTGATGTAAAAAACAAGAGACTAAAATTTTTTCTATGGAAAAATAAAATTCATGTAGCATATAACTCACATCAATTAATGGTTCCTGAGAAACATTTCCCAAATAATGTTTTGGAAATAATAATGGTAATTTTTTGTCATTTAAATATGGATCTTTAATCCATATATTTCACGGTTTTATTTATATTTTAATCATAAATGTATGATTCATATATTCCTAAATTAAATGTAAAATAATCATGAAATGAAATTGTTTGAAATGATTAATTATTGTGATTAATTAATGAATTACAAACAAAGGATGTCAAATAAGTTCGTTGCTACTTTGGGTTGAAATAATCAAGAAAAATTTTTCATGATGGAGAATCAAAATTATACAATAATAATTTATTTAATGAAAATGTATCATTAAATTATAACAAAGGTAGAAATCCAATACCTCATAAATACTGGTTAAACTATCCATTCATGTGATCATTGAAGAGGTGATTACAAAATAAATTGATATGAAATATAAATTAATGAAAATTTTGATGTAAAATCATGACAGTGATTGAATGATAAAGATCAATGCCCAAATATATTACCCGTAAAAAATTCCATTAACAATGGAGCTATTGGATAATGAACACAAATAATTGTTATCTATCAATCATAGAAACACAAATATGTATTGAGATCACCAGGAAATTTTGTGGAATGGAAATATGAAGATGTATATTTTATGGTATATATGATGATTCATAGTATGATATAAATTTGTGGATGAATATTCAAATTCTAATGTTATTATTCAATAATTACCCATAAAAGAATGGAAATTGGAAAAATCACAATGGATTAAATGTAAGAATCCCCAATGCTTCAGAATTATATAATTTCAATTGGGTTATGAGAAATGTATGAATGATTTCAACACACTTTATTTCTATTTGAGAATATTTATCACATTACTAACATTATTGGACATAAATTAGATGTTTGGTAAAAGATTAAATTTCAATAGATCGAAATTCAATTTTAAACATGATTTTGTTGAGAGGTCATCATCAAGAACTAAATATAGGGTTGTAAATTTTAACTATATATCATTCATAGATATATGGACTATCTAAAATGTCCATTAAACCCCTTTATGATATACCGAGAGAATTCTATCTGAATTTCATTGAATATATGGATCGACAGATATATTTAGTATAGTTTTCATAAAATAATATATTCTACTCAAGAAACATATTGTCCCCTTATATAGTCTTTAATTGAATAAAGTTTGTAACTCCAACAAGTTGGGATGAAGAAGTAAAACGTAATGTATTTGGGCCTTAGTATACTGAAAAAATCATAGAGAATGTTAGATCAATTTAGTACTATATGAATAAATCTCAAATTAAAAATGTATGTTATGATAAAAATAATTGGATTCTTCTAGAGTTCAATACTGGTGAAAATGTGTTCCATTGAATATATATTTAGAATAGGGTAATGATATTTGGAAATAATGGGATGTTAATCCCTTGATACATCTTTTTTCATTTTGATCCTAGATCAGATCAAGATGGTAGATTAATAATTAGTGATTCCACCAAACCATTCTCAATTTCATGATGTATTCCCCATGTCTCTATTGAGAATATACATACTAGATCCACCACATGTACTAAATTAAAATATTTTAAAATTGGAATATAATAACTCTTATGAAGAACAACTTTGGGAAGATTTAGGAATAAATATAAAAATCATTGTGGATGAAGGTCGTAATTAAAGATAATTTCCTTGGGTAGAACCATAGTTCCTAGAATATACATTGAAAAATTAAGATGTTCTAAGGAAAAAGTTTCACACTTTTTAAGTGGAATGGAACTCCATGGCTGAAATTATTTTATGAGGAGTAAAATATTACACACCATCATTTTAGTATATATCAACCTTTGAAATAAATTTGATTAGGTGGATAGATTTCGTAGCATACAAATCTAAAATTTGTTGAATAATTATTTATTATTAAACCTTAATTTTTAAAAAATATAATTAAATGAATCATAAATATGAATATCAATTAATTACTACCTTAATTTTTTAAGGATGAACACAAATGCCTTGTTAAAAACATAGTTTCCATTCTGTACTATACAATTTGGATTTAAAATGTAAATTTTTAAATTTTTAGAATTTGAATGTGAAAAATTAAATTATGTCGTCAAATTACAATATTGGAATTAACATATCGTGAATATTTATTATTATTTTTGAAATGTTTGATTTTTATGTGAATAGTAAAAAATACCATTTGTACATATATCATAACTTCTTTGTAATAATTATGAAAAAAATGGCATAAAAATAATAGAAAATATTGTATCATCATAATTTGTAATTAATGGGAATAATAATTTATTTATAAATATTATGTAGATTTTTGAAACCTATGCTTTTTTTGGAACTGATGTTTTATTTTATTATAAAAAAAATGGGTTTGATTTTTATCAATTATATATTCACATTAATTATTTTAGATTTATATTTATGTTATAATAATAAACACCATATATTATTAACCATAAACTAATAGATTTCATTTTAATTAATACTAAAAAATATTTTCGCATCTCATTTTAATTCTTTTAAAATGGGGTTTTTCAAATATATATTTTCATCACATTTCATTTTGTTATATTAAAAGTAATTTTTACCTCTTATATAAATTGTATCTTTTGAAATGTGTTTTAAATTTTTAATTATGCCTTTCAAATGTTTAGTTAGTTTTATTTTATTTAATTTTATAATTTGTTTTCTAACAAAAATATTAAGTTACCATTTTTATGTGTGAATGTGGTAAATGTTCAAACAAAGTGATAATGCGCAAATATCCAAATAAAATGTTTAAATATGAATTTTTTAGTGTATTTTAACAATTTATTTTCCTATCATTGATATGTTTTACATTTAGTTTCATTTTCCATTGGAATGGCCTTTATATTATTTTAAAGATATTAATATTTAAAAAGGAATCAATAATTTAACTTATTGAAGTTTCTAAATTCTCCACACATATTTAGAACTATGGTTGAGAAATATCTACCCAAATCACTTCCCAAAAAACATAATCATTACCTATAGGATATTGTATCATTACAATGTCATACCAAAAGTCTTAAAAAGTAATCTAAATAGTGAAATGCTTGAAAATAATAATTATCATAAACATATTATTTAAATGTTTATATATTCTATAATCTACTTAATATATTCTATGAAAATTATAATATAATTGAATTAATATAATTAACATATTTTAATTTTTTCTATTTTTAGGTATAAACCATTATCCACCTCTCTCTCACTCACCAGTAAATGAAAATTTCCCTCATGTGTTTATGAATACTACAACCTCCATGAGAAATGTATTAAAATTTTTATAACATTATTAAATATATGGTATTAAAAATATATTTAATGAATATATATAATATTTATGAAAAGATTAAAATTTTTTATTGATGAATAATTTTCCATGTTCTTTATATTCTTTAATTTTAAAAATTAGAAACTCTATTGTTTGTACATGAAAAATAAAGCCATCAAGAAAGATAAATATTATTTTCATCAAAAACTACATGCATGATTCTAATATTTTATATTTAAAATAAAAATTATACAAAGATGTTTATAATATTATATTAATACCAAAACTATGGCCAAGGTCCATGGACAAGAATTGTTGAAACAAAACATGTATGTGAAATTGAATAGTTAACAACCAAATATTGACATTCAAAAAACAATTAAAATTATATGGGTAATGAGAAATTACAAGAATATTTTATATAGTAATATAAATTTTCAATATTTCTAAAAATTATTTTTTAATATTTCTAAATTTATTATATAGAATATTAGAGTGTGTTTGGCCAGTTAGAAGTTTCATGATTGGGATTTTCATATTAATTTCTATTTACTGAGATATGTTCTATATTAAATAACTCATTTCATTGGTGTGGTGTATATAATTTTCTAAAATGAAATATATGGAAGTTTTTATTAACATTTCTGTGATTTATTATAACACATCAATATTTTATAATATATTTCCAATAAAATAACATTATCTTCGTCAATAGCTTGGGATACAGATAACCCCGCGTCTAAATTAACTGTATTATAGTATAAAATTATACTCTAGATTTATATTCGAAGAATCCATAGTATAATCTATAAAAGGTATAAAGTATATTAATTTCCTAGATAAATAAAATATATTGGTCAAAAGGTAATCAATTTTTATTAATGTAAAAATATATTTTAAAAATATTTTTTTCATTAAGAAATTTATTATTTATTTTTTTGTGATATAATAATGTAATATTTTTTTACCAATTTTAGAAAAATAATTTGAAAAAAGGAAATTCATTTTTTGAATTACTATTACCCTATTATCTAATAGTAAAAAGTTTATATTGTTTTGAGATTGTGGTTTTTTCAAATATTAACAATAAAAATAGTTCTGTATTAATGGGTGTTTTCATTTATTGAAATTAAAAAGTTTAGTTCACTTAAATATTTCTATGTACATTTAAATATTTCAAATTTTTAATAATCTAATAAATTTCAATTAGATATAGTTTTATTTTCTATTCTTTATTAAAACATTTTATTCATAAGAATTTTGTTTTTCCAGAATACCAATTTTCATCATTCTTTTGGTTATAATATAATATAATTTTCTACCACTTCATTAAATCTATTTTTTTAAAATTTAATAAATTTTTGAGATAAACCTATTTACAGTTTTGTAATATGGTGAACAGATTTTTTTTATAATGAAGAGTAAATTCAGAAATATTTTATTTCAGTGGTAAACATAAAAACGGATTTATGAGTGCATCTAAAGTAAGAGATGACATATTTATTCAAATTATACCTGTAAAATCCTTTTTTGTATATATTTACACCTAGACTTATAAAAATTACATTATATATACTAACGAATGCATTTTTCTTGATTATTTACATTATATTTTATTTATTTAAGAAATTCTAAGTGTCTCTTCTCCACTACATAAAAATAAACTATGTGCTGTCATCTTATGTACACCACATTAATCCCAATATATCTACCAAAACAAACCAAATAATCTTATAAAAATCCATAAAAATATTAATAGGATTTCTCCATCATAAAATATCATTCAGAGGATCCTTAAGCATTAATTTATATTAGGCTTAACAAAGAACAGTTAATCATCCTACCCTACCTCTTTAAATGTATTTAATTTTTTATATCATATAAATCTATCATAATAATAAAATAATAAATTGAAATTTATTATAAATATACATAAATTTTATTATTATTCTGATTCCACCAATATCGACCATTTATTCCACAAAATGGAAATTGAAAGTTTCGATTTTGTTTATATATTGAATACCACCTCCATTTATTTATAAAAATCATTTTCCATTACCATATTCATGGAGGATTGTTTTTATTTTTCCAATATTTAATCACAATATTTATGATCCAATTATTCTTCTTGATTTGTAATTTAATATATATATTCTTACATTCCAATCCAATGGAAAATTTTAATATCCCTTGTACATTCGTATAGACTACCACATCAATGAATCAATACCATTAATATTTCATTTTATCATAACAGATATGGGAATATGGATAAATTTAATGTATATATATACACACACATATATATGATATATAAGGTATAATAATGATAATTTTATGGTTAATTATTAATTTCCATTCTTTCATTCTGTCTCTGAAAAAGTGATAACAACGTTTATGCGTACATATGTCCTATCATCTACATTGATGATTTAATTCATTTTTCTATCTATTATTTTTTTGATGAGTATATATATAATGAATATATATTACATTTATATCATGATTTATATTTTGGATAATATTTTATGATGATCAATGTACAAATACCAAACCTATCGAATCAAAATTCTCGGGAAAAATGAAACAATTAATAATGGAAAATGGTGATTTTATTAATTATTTTTTTATTAGTCTGTGTGAAAATGTAATAAATGGATCATCTATAGTATAATAATATATAAAATATTCTAGTATATAAATTTAACAAATATAATATTTTTACACATGAGTTTATATCACATTAAATGAAATTTGAACTCGAGTAAAGGAATTCCCATCTCAACTTTTTTCTATGAGATATAAGCCATATCACAAACTTATTTTATTTTAAATGGATTTTCATATATGATAACATCTTTTGTCATTACATAAGATTTACATGAGATATGATCCAATGATACCAGCCTTCATCTTCCTCTGGATGGAAATGATTATTATAATGATCTATCTCTGAAACTCATTTATTTATTATGTGATACATTGGGATGAATTATTTAAATGTTTCTAAACAACATTTACATTCCATGGGATATGATATATGAATAATTTTTTATTATCATGTGGAAAATGTATGAATGGATTAGGAATTTGTGATAGGTGGGAATAGAATTATATATCTCAAAATTTCATTGGGTAAATATGGATATCTCATGATATAATAAAGACCATAATTGGTTGTGAAATAGTTCTGTAAGGGACTCTATCAACATTGATTATCATGGGAGTGAACATTAATTTTGGTTATTATGGAATGTGGAGTGAACCCAATCCTTTATGACTGTTTTTTAATTGAACCTTGATATGGGAAATGATTTTCCAAGCTTATGTGCAGGCAAAAAACTTATGCCTTTTGAAAATTTTAGGTATTCGGACCTCATGAAAATTGATTCAATATTGAATCTTTTATTATGAAATTACAAGATATATGACATGAATAAATATTACGATAATTATTTTACATGTTATGTTTTTCAAATGTTAATCTCATGTTATCAATATTTCAGTCTAATATTTTGTTTAGGTTATCATTTTTATCTCCCTTATTCACACATAATAAACATCATATATCACCCTCTCTTTTGTTTCACTTTAGCAGGTTATGAAGAATGGTTTCCCATATAATCTATCTAATAAGGTATCTTGTTATGATGAATTTAGTGGGAGATGATGTAGATCTCTTAGGAACATGTTTTTGATGTATCCATGTATCAAAAGACACTAATCCTATATCATTTCATGTGTATATTAAAGTAAATTATTTAATTTTCATTCCATAAGTTGTAATTTATACATTTGAAATGTATGCGTTGTTATAGATGGTATCAAATAAATTTTCAGATAACATTGGAAACTAAAATAAGAAATATTTAACCCTTATCATAATCATATATATAAAATAATATAGTGTGTTTTTCATAGAAAATAAATCTTATATAGATACTATATCTTTATATGGTTCAGGAATAGATTCATATGGGGTCAATTTTCCCCAAATAAATGTTCATGTATATCTTAGCCATTATTATAGTTCATTTTGTGTGTTCCCTTATTTAACAACAAGTTGAACAATATTGAGATATTTTCCTTGGATAGTTTATATTTTAGTTACAAAAAATTATGAAGTATTTGAATATATCATATCCATGAATTTCCAAGGTTAAACCTATGGTGTCAAATATTGAAATGTAAGGGTCGTTATTTTAATAGCCTACAAAATATGTTTCATTATTATGTTGTTTCCAAGAATGATTATTATTTCTAAAGATATATTTTTTTATTTTAGTGACATTCTAGAAACCAATGTAATCGGGGTAACACTGAATGTGATGGAATATTAAATGAATTCCCTCTTAGGAAAAAAAGTTATTTTAATATATGCAAGGAAGAATATTATTTCTAATCTCACATAAATTTATCAAGATATGAATCATGCAGATCTTCCAAATAAGAAAATGGGGAAACACAGTTCCATTTATTTCATTTTGAATTAATACCATACTTTATGTTGTGAGTATGAAGATCCACTATTTTTTTGTGGAATGGAATAATGCCATAGAAACATATTTTACGTCAAAAGTATTGTATAATGAAAAATTTATTTTAAATACTTATCATTTATATGTGATGAAAATCATTGAAGGAATATAAAAAAATAAAGGTCAATATAATGAAATTTACTATACATAATGGTATGAGTTTAACGAATTATTTTTTAATATGTACATTTATCATCATCCCCATATGAAAATATATAATGAAAAACTTAATCTAAACAATACTATTGGTGAAACCATTAGTACTTAGGAGGAATTTTTAACAAGACATGTTAGGAATGGTTTTGGTATTATATGAAATAAATAATTAAGACTTATAAATTATTCATTGGATTTAAACCATGAAAATTAATGGAATTATCCATAAAATAATTGAGTTTCCATGAAAAATAAATTTTATGAGCTATCAAGATGAAAATTTAGATTTGAGTTTCCAAAATATCTCATGGTTTCTATAGAAACAAATGATAAAATTAAAAAGATATTGTAATATAAAAAACATTATGAGAGAAGATGCTATTTCCATTATGAAAAATGTGTTGAAGGAAACAAGTAGTAAATATTATTAAATTGATTGAGAGATGATTTAATTGTGTTAGGGAATGAAATTGGGAATTCAAATAATAATGTGATCAGAATAGGACGTTATGAAATGAGGTAGAAAAATTATATAATACACTATCAATATTCTAGAGGTAAAAATTCAAGGATTATGGAAATTATGTTAAGAAGTGATCAAATAGAATGGTAATGATGTTAAAAAAATTATTTACCTCTTAAGACCATATACAATGGGATATCTAATGATATCTCAATATCCAATTTGGGTTATGATAAAAAAAGTCTTCAAAGGCATAATTACCATCCTAGGTAGAAATAATAATGTATTATTTGGTTCTTGATCTACCAAATCTTATATATTTGATGAATTTAGATAAGAGTTTAAAAATACCACCCCAATGATAATATATTTAATTAGTAATGAAAACCCATACTGGAATGATGACCATATATGATGTCTATGTTACTTCTATGATGGATTGTTTTGGGAGTTTAAATCCTATAAGTCAAATTATTCTATAACTTGTTGAATATTATGATATATTAGTAACAAATTGGATTTATTTATATAAATCCCAAATCATTTTCTATGGAATTGATGTTATTTTAGATATTCTAAAACAACCAATGATAATTTGTCAATTAGATGCTAAATATGAACTTCCAATGGAAATTACATCCATTATATGGGTCATGGTTCATATTCCAAATGGGTGTTTATAAAAATTGTTTGGGGATAATATAAAAATATAAAACATTACTATTGTATGAGATATTTTATATTTTTTTCAAGATGATTTTCCTTGTGTTTTATAGAATCATGAAGTAGATTTTTCAGTAGTACTCATACCCAATGCTACACCTATTTCTATGGATCCATATAAATTAAAACTAATTATATTTTTGTAATTGTATAATTTTATTTAGAAGAATATTAATATGAGATTAATTCAATCATGCATGTCATCTTTGGATAAAAATATTATTTCAGATAAGAATAAAAATGGATAATTTTTAATATGACATTTAAATTGAGATCTGTATAAGATCACAATCAAGAATCAGTATTTCATCCCCCACATTGATTAGTTTTTTGATCAATTATGAGGAATTAAATAATTTTTTAGGATTGATCATTGATATTGATACTATCGATAAAGGGTAAGCAGTGAAGACATTTCCATGATTTATTTATATACATGGTATGTACACTAAGAATTTATAATGATTCTATATGATTTTACTAATTTCCCCATTATCTTGTCAGATTACTTCAATATATTGTTAATAGTTTACATTGATCAATTATTGGAAGCATTTATAATTATATTCATATACATTCAAAGGTAAAGGAAGAGAATTATTATCATTTTATAATTTTATGGGAGACCCTAATATATAAGAAATTACATGTAAAATTTACAAAGTGTGGTTTTTGCTCACATATTGTTGTCTTGGGTTATATTATCTCAACAGAGGGTATATCAATGGATCAATAAAAAACTAATGGTATAGAATTGTCTCCTAGATAGACCATGGTGCATTAAATATAGAGTTTTCATGGATTTTATGGATATTATAAATTCATTATGGAGATGTTCTAATGGGTATCAAATCTAATAACAAAGTTAACTACTAAGGGAAAAATGATCCTTTAGAAAAATGAATGTGTGGAATTTTTTAAGGAACTCATGGAAATAGTATCTTGTGTAGTTATTCTTAAACTAACCAATAGTAGACAAGGGTTTATAATCTATAGAGGTTTATCAATTAATGTTTTCGAATTCATCCCTATATATAATGATAGAGTTATAAATTATGACACTAAAAATGTATTGGTTCATGATAATAAATTTTAAAACATTGGATTCTGATTAAGATATAGTATGTTTTTCATTAATGATATGGTAAAATAATCCTTATGTATAATCTTGTGAAATATACACCAATTAAATTATATATTCACTCAAAAAGTGATCAATAAGAACCATAGCAGGCGTTTTTATTTGATTAAATATTATGATTGCACAATGCATTACCTCCATGGAAAGATAAAATTGTGGAATATTATCTTATTTGAAATGACCATGAAGGCATATATATGATGAGGATAAAAAATTCCCAATATGTTTATATATACAAATGATATATAGTGAAATATAGATGAATGTGCGAAAATAATATCTTGATAAAATAATTGTTCAACCTTATATCTAAGTGAATATTAAATAGGTTCATAATAATATATATAACAGCAAAATATTGTTAAAAATATCCATGAAGTCGAAATTTATTGATATTTAATGATATGGTTAGGAAACAATCATGTCTCCATCTATACTGGATTCATAGAAGGATATATTAGATAAATCTCATAGTTTGCAATTCTCTATTAATCCTTTATATATGAATATGTATATACATCTGAAAGAGAAATTATTTTGGTACACCATGGGGAGAGATATTTCTCTCCTTGTATCTTGATTATTTTTATTTCAGTAGGTTAAGTTTGAGAGATAAAATTCTACGAGGATGTTATAACCATTACTCATACCAAAAATGAGAGGGGAAAGAATCACCAATTTTTTCATTGATTTACCCAAAAGTATGACTGGTGATAACTATACTTGTGTTTTAGCACACCACCACATGATGTCAGAAAACATTATTTCTATTAGGGAGTAATCTACACTTGATAAATTTTTTAAAATATATGTTACAGAGTAGTTTTGGTTTCGTGGATTACGACATGCAATTTTATCTGCTTAGGATATGAGTTTTACATAGATGTTTTGGATGATTCCTAATCAACATCTTGATTTATTGTTGAGTTTTAGTATTTCTCGTCCTCTTTAGACTAAAGGTCACTACAATAGAAACTTTAAAACCCAAGAGTATACGATGTGTTCTTATTCAATAGACATACTAGGTGGTTTGGATCAATACCTACTACTTGTCATGTATTCGTACAATAGTAGTGTAACATGACCTTTTAGATGGACCATTATGATGAAAAATTTAGAAATAAGTATAAAAAATCCAATATTATGGGATGAATCATGGGAATTAAATATATTATGACCTTAGAATCATGGGGAAATGGACATGAAAGTTAGAACTATTTAGCTTCACGTCATGGTTACTCAGAGTCGATTGAAAAGTTATCTTGATAATCATTAGTGGAATATAGAATTAAATTTTGGTGATAATTTATTTCTTTTCATTGTTATCTTGAATAAGGAAATTAGATTAAAATATAATGAAATGTTGATCCCTAGATATATTTTACTCTCTGATATTCTTGATCTTGTAGGGATGGTAGCTTATCACTTGGAGCGCTTCTACCAAACCACTCTTAATTTCATGATGTGTTAAATATATATCTCATGATGAACTACATATATGATGCATAATATTAACATATCTTAGAGGTTTTACTATGGGAGATTGATATTTAATTTATATATAATACCATTAGAAATATTTATTCATTTAGTTAATTTTTCATGGAACAAAAATACAAACAAATTTAATGTTTCTTAGAGGAATAAAAATCTTTAAGAAGCTATATGGGAATCTAGGGATGTGATGAATCAATGATATATTAATTTTTTTCATATAATAGTTATGGAATTTAGAAGAGAAACATTTATTTTATTTTGGGAAGAATTTAAAAGGTTAATATTTAATATTTCCATTCGAAAGCAGGAACATGCATATTTCTGGGTCCTATAGCAGTACTGTATCAGTGCTGTAGTAGGTACTACAGCAGTACTGTGCAGGCACTGTAGTAGGTACTAGAGCAGGTATTGTTCGATACTATATCATCTAGGACTATTCACCATGTCCTACTGATTTGGGCTTACAGTCCTTAAGGAATTCTATCCACCTAGGCTAGTCAGTTTGTAAGGATTTTGAGCCACCTTTTAAGACATTGGGAAACTTCACGGCCTTCAGGCAACCTCAAGGCCTTATGGTCCTCCTGTTAAGCATATTCCTAGATAGATTCTACCAAGAAACATCTCCAAAGGAGGATTCAAGAGCAGGATGCCTTCACTAGAGCAGAGTTCCTAGATTTAGAAGAATGAGATGGTATGTCTTTTACATAGTTACTGTTCATATCCATCCATGCACATGACAACTAACCAAACAACCATGCAAAGGTGTATAGCTGATCATTGTGAAGATAATGGGGAGGGGCGGTTTCAAGTATTCATAGTCCGTTGATTTTCTTAAGACCTATGGGTCCTGTATGGTCTCTAAGACAATGATAAATGTAATTATAAGCCTTTTCTCCTTGTAAGTGTTTCCCTAATCCCTTTTAGGGGGGGGGGTAATGAAAATCAATAAATAAAAATAAAATCACACAACCCCAAGCCTATTAAATTATAACATAATATACCAATATATCACAACTTTAAAAATAGAGAACCTAATATTAATTAACCCATATATTAATTTTTCTAAAAGGTATTAAAATGTTTAAAAATATTTCTAAATGACTTTATACATTTTATTTATCCCATAATAATCTTTAAAAATACTATTTTAGACAAAAATGTTTTTTATTACTATCATATGAGGAAATAATTTAAAAATATTGTACCATTTTTTAAAACCTAGTATCTAAAATGTAATCTATTTTTTTAAAATTCTATGTTCCCTAATTATCTTACATTAAAATATTAAATTTTTCCTAAAAATATGGATTTTTTTTAGTAGTGAAAATTACAGATTTTTATGTAAAACTATCCATTTATTTCAAGAAGTTAAAAAGAAACATTTTTGATAATTATAAAAATTAATTTTAGACTATTTATATTATTAATAATCCATTCTAGTTTTTTTGACTCAATTTTATATAGGATTTTATAATAAAATCTTTATGTAGAAAAGAATCCATTTTCTCTTGAAGAATGATTTTCATTTCTTTTTTTGGGAATAAATTTAAATTAAACTCCACTAAATTTTTTGATATATATCTTATGATATTGATTACATATTTTGAATAATATTATTATTTTATAATGATAAATTAATAATTTTTTCATAATGAATATTATAAATAATAAAAATTTATGATCACAGTTAAGGTTAAAATGGTGTATTCGGATGATAAACCATGGGATAAGTGTGACATTTCAAATTTAAAATGTTTATATTATATGTTTTTGAAATATTTAGACCCCATACTATCCCACCATCTAATATATGTCCATTTTGATGCATTTGGGTTTAGTATTAACTTGTTATATTTTTTTTATTTTATGGAACTCCAACAGTGTCCTCTCCCCCAATTATAAATGGATTGAGAATCATTATATTTATTGCAACAAATTTACCAATCTAGATCTACCAAAACATTCCCAATTTTTTTACAATGATCATTATCCCTAAATTATGTTTTCTTTTTTACTTAAAAAAGTATTCAAAGAGCCTATAACCAAGGATCTAAAGGAGTCGTTCAAAAGAATTGGATATCATCTTAACCAAACTCTTTCAATTTTTTTCATCATCAACATATTCCAAATTATTGTTATTAATTATTAAATAATATATTAAATATATAAAATATACATATTTTTTATTATTATTAGGGAACCATCAATACCAACACTCTATTCCATCAAATATAAAGTAAATGAATCACTCGTTTGTACATGTGGTCTACAACCTCCACATAGCGATAAAATTCATTTCCCGTCAAAAAATTTTAATTTATTTTTACTATTATGAGTTTAAATTTAATAATTTATAATTATTAAATAAATATTGTTCAAAAAATACAATATCTTATCAACCGCCCTACCTTTAAATATTTTGGAAAATGTTAACATCGGTCATGCATATGTGTGTACTACAACTCCCAAAAACTGAAGCAATTTAATTTTCATTTAATTTTAAATTGATGAAAAAATGAAAAAATGAAATAATATAAATGATATGTATGATATTATAATGAGCATTTAACATTGAATTATTATTTACTTTTCTTTTTTTTATCTATAGAAAATTTAATGTTAAATTCAGGCATAAATATGACCTACTTTCTCTACGAACAAATTAATTAAATTTTCATTTTAAAATTATTAATAAGGAATATAAATATTTATTCACATCATAAAATGTTCAACTTGATTGATTGATTACATAATCACAAGTATAGTTTTATGAAATCACATTATTCTAAAATTGGTAACATTGTGGGGTTTTCAATATAAGTTGTGTGTCCCTCTAAGGAGACAAAATTTATTTTAAATAATGACTATAAATATTTATATAATGACAATATATGAAATTTATATCATTATTAAAATTTTTAGATTTTGTAACCATGATCAATGTTTCGTAACTGGAACTCCTGAAAAAAATTTCTTCGAAAAAATAAAACAGTTAACACATGAAAACTGTATTTTTCATCATAAATAATTAATAAATGGGTGTTTGAATATAATAAGTAAATAATGTAGTATATTATAATAATTAACTTGAATTTTAAGTATAATTTTAGTTAATTTAAATTTATTACAATAGGGTATTGATCTGTTTTGAAATAAATTGAACTTGAGGTAAGGGATTGTAGTCTCCCATTCATTATTATGAGACATATTCTATATACACCACCTACTGCCATTATTTGATATTTTTAATTACCCTGAATATCTTTTATATAGGTTCTCATTAAAATTATAATGAATTAAAAATCCTTATAGAAAAATCTCTTTCTTGATGTTTTTATTTATAAATTATGAAAGTGGTAAGAATTTCTCATCTCAATATTCCATTGTTAATAAATGATTGATAATATGTACTTCTTTATTATAATGTGGTGTATATACATCATCTTCCATATTTTATGTTACGATAACCAATTTTTATCATGATCATTCAAGGGATTAAATATTATACCTTCGTTTTCCACTATTTAAAAACACAAGTGACCTAAATTATATGTTTAAGGAAATATAACAATATAAATATCTTCTATCAAGAAACATTTTCACCAATGACTATATTTTCTTAAAAAATTCAGAAATTCATTTAATATTCTATTAGGATTGTTTAAATAAATTTATCACCAAATATGAATTTTTTAAAAATTATTTAGAGTGAATTTTCTTAACATTATTTTAATGAGGTAATTTTATTAATATTTTGAATGAAATATTTCTTTTAATATATATTTAATGTAGATAATTTCCCCCCAACATATCTTGTAAATGATTTGAATATTCATTTTCATGATTCCATTGTTCTTTTTTTTATGTTTTTTATAATTTTTTGAAAATTTTGAGGTTTTAATAATGTGATTTCAAAATGAATGTGTTATTTTCCACAATAAATGTTACCTTAGATCTATTAATGGAATTTTAATTTATGATAACATATACAAATGTTTTTATGATTTTATCGGGATATGATCCAAGGATACCATAATTATTATTTCTCATGATGGTTTAGGATAATGATGATCATATTTAAAGGAAACACACATATTTTTTATAGGTTATGCTATGATTAATTATATAAATGTTTATTAAGCATATTTATATGATATCGTCTATTTATAGGTTTCTTTCTCTTCATGTTTTTCGTTTGATCCAGGGTGATGAGTCATGTTTGGAAATATATATCCTTTGTTGGAGAAGATGACATAGTATTATGGGAAATATGTTTGTTTATGTAAATGGAGTCTTGTTATAAAAGGGAATAATTCTAAAAATTTGGTCTATTTATGTTTATAAGATTTAAAGGGGGTTCAAGTTCTATAAATGTATAATGGGATGAAAATACAAAAATAGAACACATAAATGTCATGAAAAATGATTATACATTCGGTAATTTTTCATGGGTTTTAATAAAATAAATTAGTGGTGATAGGTTTTTTAGATAATTCCAGTAATAACATTTACATGATCTGAATCCACATTACATGCTATTTAAATACTCCACCTCTAGTTTTAAACATGTTGTGTGGCTGATTTTCATGGTAATATGATTTGGATTCTCTCCTCTCAACCCTACAGAATTATCATGTCTACTTCTGTGTTCCATCTTCCCCAACAAATATAAAAATACTATTTGAAATCCCTATTATGTACTATTGGTTATCTTCTTCCTTCTTCTCTAACCGTTCTGGTTAAATACATTTTTGTATTGGATTTTTGGTCTTGATATTGATCAATTCTAATCTTGAAACCTCTTTGAAATCATCTTAACCAACTTCCTTAAGGGAATTATTTATTAGAAGCATCCTTGGATTGTCATTTAATGGTATGGGTTCCAAATCATAACCCTATTGTATGATAACATCCAAATTTATGAAATATCATGATTACATCATATTTTAATGCACCCAAATTAATTAAGGAATTTAATTAGATTATTCTAATAATTGCATTTGTTTCAAATGGGGATTTAAATAGATAATGTCTCAATGTCTATTTAGCAAGACATTCGATGAAGTATAATTTCCTTTAATAGAATCCCAAAATTTTGGCTTATTTATTTCTGATATAATAGTTAATGAACAATGTATTTAATTGAAATAGGCATATGACAGAATAATTGTAATTAACATAATTGACTATGGAAATTTATGATTTGATATTTGGATATCCATGCTATGTGATAGGAATTTTTTCCATTCAATAATGATTATATATCTGGCTCATCACTAGAACATGCACACTTATATGTTGGAATGCTGATATTGAGTGGGTTCAGCCCAGTCCCATGAACTAATTCTCATAGAGGGTGGGCTACCTAGTCCAACACTATGATGATTATATGTCTTTATCCGAGAATGATGTCATTATTATAAGACTTTGATCTAGAAATCATATAAAACTTATAGGGATTTTACTTGATTGATTGTTGTGATAATACCATAGTTATATGGTTGTTGTTTTCATTGTCATAAGTCACGCTTTCATATATTCTTGCAGGAAATTGAATGAGGTTATCTTACAATGGTTATAAGGGTTGGGATGCCATGGATGTAAGATATGATCTTTGATATTATGACATGGCAGCAATGTAGGTAATCTTTTCTTGGATATATGGTTGTGGTTCGTATAGTAAAAATTCATGTTCATAGATAATCCAACATGGAGATAAATTATGATATGATTGTATTTTGATAATTGTTGATGTAATTATTGAAACCATTATTTCCTTATTACACACATTTGTTTTTATAATAGTTTTGTTTAGATTTGGTCATGTAATCCTACAAATTTATTCCCAAACATCATTTAGAATTTTATTTTCCACTCGTGAAGATTATATGGATGCTGGTTTGGAAAATGGTATGCGGCCTTGGTGTAGATTTCTTATTTTCTGTTGGGTTGGAGTTAGGAGATTGGACCAACATGGGGTTTGGGACCTAGGACATTGATTTTCTTATTTGATTCTACAAGACATTTTTGGTATAGATATAGTATGACATTAATTTATATTCTAACATATAATGAAATTGTTTTTTTATAATTTATTGAATTATTCAATTGGATTTTAATGTTTTCCCCATCAGTGTATTGACACTGATTAATTATTTTTTGTTATGAATTGTTCTTCCATAATGAAACTTTAGCCTAGGGGGAATATTTTCCCCAATATATAATTCATTCCCCTAATTCTAGTCGGTAGCCTCTACCGCATGTGGAGGCACGCTTGAAGTCTCATAACCAACCCATTCCAGCCATGTGAGTGAGTTACATATTGGGGGATGTTACAAAGTGGTATTAGAGGTGGGTTTTTCTTTTCTTATGAATTACTATTTTGAGAAAGTTAGAAATGAGGGAATGTTGTATCAGGACATGGAAATGATATTATGCATGGGAGTAGCTGACCCATGTACGAGGGAACATCTGAGTACCCATGAATGATATTTTTTTTGTGTAGTGTTCTTATTATAGTTGGTGTTATTTAACCTTGGTTGACTCATATGTTATTTGAAGTGATTGTTTTATGATATTAAAATTTCTCGAGATTTGTACTAGTGGCCTGGTATAGTGAAAACTGAGAATACAGGCATCATAATTGGAATATGGGGATATATTGATATGATTTATTCATGATATGAACATATATGTTTTTTTTTGAAATTTAACATTTACATTCCCTTTGAACTATAATATGATGTATCTATTTCATTGGAAAAATGAACTGTATTTTTAGGTCATAGTAAAATACTTATAAGTTATGTTAAGGGAGACCAAGAGTTAATGGATCTCTATTTCAGTCACCTGTTGGGTTGAACATGCTGCTAGATAGTTCTATAAGGAGATCATTTATATTATATAGAAAATTCATCCCCATAATATTCAACATGACCATCGGGAGAGTGGAAATTAGGACACTCCTAACACAACTGAACCAGAACATCCTATAGTTCTTAAGGAACAGATGGATGATCATCTTCATGATAACTTCTTAGGGTCATGCGGTAAATTATGAAGGAGACTATTCTAATCACCCCTTTAATGTCTAACCAGAAAATAGAGTTTTAGCTTCAAAATTCTCAAATGTTAACTAAGAAAGGGTTACCCTAGGAAGCTGATTCTTGAATGGAGTTAGTCTGAACAATCATTAAGAATCTTGACACACCCATATATAGGATGGTGAAACTTGTTTCATATATAATTCATGGAACTTCACGTAATTAGTGGGATATTCTGGAAGAACTTTTCCATGAATATGATATATCATGGAAGGAATTTGATATGAAGTTCCAACGTTATTTATATCATAAAATTTTATTGGATTAAAATGATCTTGAGTTCTTGCATCTGATGTAGGAGGGGTTGTCAATGGTGGACAATGATAGAAATTTTACCAACATACTGTTCTATGTGCACTCATTTTCTAGTGACGAGATCTCTTGGGAAGGACATTTCTAGGAAAATCTTAATTTTTAGATCAGGTTCATTTTAATCATTTTTTATTTAAGAATCTTAGATGATGTGAAGAATCAGGTGGTCTTCATAGAAGGGAATCAAAAATAGGCCTAGAGTAGTAGTCATGCTATTTTAGTAGGTCTATCTAAAAGTTCTTCTTAGATTATTAAAAATCAAGGTTATGATAATTTAAACCAATGTACTAATGGGAAGAGAAGTTAACGAATTGGACTACCATCTCAATATTTTGTACTATTCAAGTGCTATCATTATAGAATGATTAGTCAAAGGATCTTTTTGTGTCCTTACCCCATAGTAGAGTGACATATCTATCGCTGACTAGGAAATCTTCAAAGTTCTTTTGTGAAATTTCCACAACATCGTAATTTTAGAGGATCAGGAAAAGAACCAGAGTTGGGAAGTGGCATAGGTCCCCCTATAGAGGACTATAGTTGGAGATACAAAGGCCATTCAGGCTAATGAAGGTGGCATGGTACTATAGTACATGAAAAAAACACCACGTAAGTGATGTAGCATAGTGTAGTTAGATTATATCCCATGTTAAATGGATAAGCTAGTTACACATTATGTATACTCCTCGAGAAAAGGTGGATACATTACCATCTATTGTTAGAGGAATGATTCTTATATAATATACATTAGCCTATGTTTTCTAATATATGTGCATCAAATTTTTTAATATCATCAACTTTTCAAAATAGTTTTGGATAGGATGTGAAAGGATTAGATAGTTTTTTAACCATTGAACCATCGTTAGGAGTGTGGTATGAAAATATCAAACATCACGAGGCGTGTTCTCTAAAGATTGATGGTAACTGCTTATTTGGGGAATTCTTCATGCTGTAAATGAAATGCTTTGACTAGATTCTTGGAATATGTTGATTAGATCTATACCAGTCTCAAATTGAATGTCAAAAGAGGGGAGTTACCTTCTTTTCTCTATAAGGAAGTAGATATTCTCACCAGGGTGAGTGGGATCTTCCCATTGGTCATATGGGACCAATTCTGTATATATTTGACTGTGTAATGGCTAAAATCATAGGTCATTTGATTGATAATGGTGTAATGTATCATGATTTTTTTTCCACTCATGGTATATTTTATTTGGGATGCTTTCCCTATGTAGTTATATGTATTAACTCATAAGAGGGATATATTTTTTAAAATCGACATGGTGATAAGAGTAAACCCAATTTCTATAATGACAATCTAAATAAAACTTGAAGAGATTTGGAAGATGAATTTTTAGTTGATGATCAAAAATTCAAAAGCATTATATGGTTGACTACACTTTTATGTGGTTCTCTAGTTATGTACTGCAAGAAGTCTAATGGATCGTTGCACTTATGTGTTGATTATCAGAGGTTGAACTAGATTTTGGCCAAGAACTGGTATCCTTTATAAGCATTGAGTATTTTCTCAATCATTTTAAAGGTGAAAAGATATTCAATTAGATTGATTTGAGACTTGAATATCATCTGTTAAGGGTGAGACCATTCGACATACCTCTGGCAATCTTTTAGAAGTAGTTATGGATTTTATTAATTTTTAGTAGTGTTGTTTGGGTTAACTAATGTTGTTGTGGAATTCCTGGCCTTAATGAATGGTGTTTTTCTCCCTTTTATTGACCATTTCTTGGTTATTTTCATTGATTATATCTTAGTGTTTTCCCTTTCCATATACAGTAATTCGAAACATCTTGACATCGTCCTAAGTACAATGTGAGAGAATCATCATTACACTAATCTAACTAAATATGGTTTTACGATAATTAAAGTGAAATTTATTATCAATGTCATGTTAGGGGAACTAGTGATAGAAGAACCTGAAAAAAATCACCGAAATGTTATCTTGGGGAAAACCCCCAAAACCTTTTAAATTTGGGGATCTCTAGGAATAAAATTTTATTACTTTTGTTTTGTCTAAGATTTGTCCCATTTGGAAACAAAAATATTTGGGTTTACCAAGAAAAGTGTAATTTCGTGGTATGATAATTTTGAGATATATTTTAAAGAGTTTAAAGGCATACTGACCTCAACACCTATCCACACTTTACCTGTGACAGGTGAAGCATATACAATGTACTAAGATAAATTCGATGTTTGAATCCTAGTAGTTCTAATGTAAGAGGATCATGTGGTGGATTATGGATCTATACAGCTGAGACCACCTGAGTTGAGTTAACCAATTGATAATTTTGAGTTAGTTTTAATTGTACTTGCCCTGTGATTTTGGATATACTATCTCATGGGTGAGTGGTTTTTGTATATATGGATCACAAGATCCCTAGATCTCTCTATTCATAGTGAGACCTTGACATTCGTAAAAGGGGGTTGGTAGAGTATCTTAACTTTTACGTTTTTTATTTTTTTTATTAAATTGTAAAGGGAAACATCATTTCGGATTCTTTGATCTAGTAGGAACAAGAAGAGGTAATATGGTAGTCTATTGGTGAGTGATAGATAATTTCCCTTTTATTGACATATATCTAAATGTTCAAAAATATCAGGGATGAGTAGCCCGGACTTTGACATCAGTTATAACCATGATTTTAGACCATATTATGAATGAAAAATTTTCTGATTTGATAGGATCAGTTATAAGAGACGAATAATATTGTGGGGAGACTCCATGTGGATGGTTTCTCGATAATGGTAATTTTATTCTTTTCCATTTCCATGTATGGAATCCTAAGGGATTTTATGAGTAGTTTATTGGGGATTTTAATGCTTCTAAATGGGAGGATAATCCTTATTTAAGAAATATATATCACCATCTCGAAATACTGAATAGGTGGTCAGAAATAAAGAATGAATTGGAATGATTTTAATAATGATGTTCAGTTTTTTAGCAGCTTAATGCTAAGCATCACATGTGAGTTGGGATTTTTCATCCTTTACCCATTCCGATGATGAAATTTAATGATGTCATGATGGATTTTATAACATGATTTCCAAGGATAAAACATAAGAATGATTCTTTAGGGGTTGTTTTGGATTGACTAACTTACGTATCCCACTTCATACCAGGTATGGAAACCATCATAGTTGAATATTTGTGAAATCTATACATGTTCAAGGTGGTTCAGTTGTAGGGTGTTTCAATGAGTATCATTTCATTCAGAGATCCTAATTTCACATTGAGTATTCAAAAGGGTATCTATAAATCCATTGGAAAATGAGTTCTATTAAGAGAAATTGATCATCCACAGACTGATTGTCAGTCTGAGTATACAATTCTGATTCTGGAGGATAATCTATGAGGTTTTGTTTTGGATTTTGGTTGTTTTTGGGAGCAACATATAGAATTCATGATGTTTTCATATAATAATATCTTCTAGGAATCAATCAATATCAAAATATTTTATCATTGGAATTGATGGTCATGTCGTTCACTTCATTGTTAACTGGAGGCTTGTGAGTCAGTACATATTGGTCACATTATAATACATCAGAGGTTTGAAAAAGTTTAGTTGATTAGAAGTAGTTGGTTATCGTATATAAAGTATTGATATCATATAATAACCATCATAGATAACCACTATAATTCAATAATGGTCATCATGTTTTCCTTCAAGTGTAACCTATTTTGGGGCATCATTGTATCATGAAATAGGGAAAGCTAGTGCCTAGTTTTTGGGCCATTTGAAATAGTATCAATGGTCGGTCTAGTGGTGTACCGTTTAGCCCTTCCACAATGCTAGAGTTACCTGAACTATGTTTTCCATGGTTCAAAACTATGATGATATAATCCACAACCTTCTCATGTGATATACATAGTAGAAATAGATATGTTTTTTGATTATTTCATTAAGTACCAACAAATACGGGTTATGAATCATTGTGAGAAATATATTCATTGTCAGAATAAACCATTGGTTCCCGTGAAACCATAACATGGGTTAGTTTAGGAGGTTAAGTCATAGAGGGATTTTGATTTTCTATCAAAATGGTCATACTTTTTCACTAAGACCTCACATTAAGGCTTCTAGTATCTCAAAGACATGATGTTATAAGGTGGGGAGGTTGTAAGATGTAACATGATTCTATGTACTTTTCCCTCCATGTTTTTTATTTTATCCATGATGGTCGAGTCATTTTCAATAATGTCCAGGACCTCTCTGGTCCATTCCTTTGTGAAAATGTTGTGCTGGAGGTGTTATAGGAGGTCAAGGTGACTTGGGGGGTGCGTTTGGGTGGAATCTTAAGGGAAACTAAAGGGAAAAATCATTCACACAGGCGGCGCACGGTTTATCCAAACCGTGCGGCCATACCCTGCAAGGCTGGTGTTGGTGGTAGTGGCTAACACACAGTTATCACACTGTTTGTTTAACCATGTGGCCTAACTATGCGAGGAGTGATTGACCAGGCAAAAGCTAAGACAGGGTTAGTGCATAGTTTGTCAAACCGTGCGGACTAACCGTGCGAGTAGTTAAATTAGATCCTAAAATTGAGGATCTAACTCATTTTTCCTCTAAATGGTTTGTTTAAGCCCATAAGCAGCCATAACTCGGGATTACCATTCATTAATGGTAAGATAACATCTCCCAAGCATTTTGGAGGCAATCCGAGGGATTTTCATGGAGAATCAAAGACAGTTTCTTGAGGTATGTGATCGTTCTTGTTTGGTTTCATAGATCCACTTGGATCTACTTCACATCTTCTATCGGTTTCTTATATCTACACCCATTATGTGTATATCTAAGTTTGTGGATGACAATTATGGTGAGATTTGGTCTGGATCTTGTTAGGAGGAGAGATCTATTGCGGGATTTTAGAGATCGACCCAGTTTTCTTGAGTGTTCTTCGATTGTCGTGGTTTTCATAAAAAACATTGAGGTATGGTATGCATTGCTTCTCTTTCTTGTATGTGAAATGGTATTGTTTGCATGTACAATCCCTCTGGAAGACAACAGAATAGACCTAATAAATAATTTTAACTGGATAAATAAATTGTATCAATCGAATGATATTGCATCATATTTATCTAGATCATGTTATATTTATGCTTGATTTGCTTAGCTGTTGTTCTTGATGGAAGTTGGTAAAGAACATAAACCGGGACTAATTGATATTTTTTTATATAAAGATAGAGAGGCATGTGAATGAATCTAGTTCCTATTGTAATTTGATGTTAATCAAATTGGCATAGTAAGTATGTATAATCTTTTGTGATACCTTACTGGTTAGGTTCCCGATTTTGGAACCAATGGATTAAATCTTTCAATTCCAGATGGCTTAAATAATGTGATTGTTTGATAATTCCTTGAAGGGTTCTAAGTTACCCTCTTTTTTTGAAAGGGCCATAGCATAATTGATGTGATGTTTGATTTTCGGCTGCTTATGCTATGATGTGACCCTGGAGGGGTGTTGTGATATGTGGAGGCATAGAAGCCTTTTGGTTGTGGAAGCAGATGACTCCTAGAGTGGCAAGATGCATCGGTTTATACATGTGGGTGTCGGGGAGGACACAAGGGATGATGGAATGGGATGGATGTGAATGTTGGATTCTTGGTGATTCTTTGGTTTTTTATCTGCTTTACTATTCCCCACTGCTCAAGGCAGCTGGTCTGGATTACACATCTTCCGAAAGAGGCGAAGACACGTGGGGTATGCCACATGATTTCCTTGTTTAGACTCTTAAAGGATAATGGGTCTATGCCCTTGATATAGGTAGCAAAGAATCAACGTGTAGTATATCTACTCACCATGTTGACCCCCGCTGTGTATATTATCATAAGATATTTTTCTAGAATTCTTGGGAATATGGGAAAGTAATTCTGTATTGAATATTTGAATAAAAGATGTTAACCCATGGGGTTGGAGTTTATTGAAACTTAATGATGTGGTTGAGAACTTTTGAAGGGACAGTGCAATTTTTGGATGTGGTGTTAATGAAACATTAATGTGGAACTTGTTCATGGATAATTAATTTTTGAAGAATTAATTAACGTATAGTGGAATTGATAAAAATAGAATAATGTAATCTAATAAATACCTTAAATGGTTTTGTTCTTATAGGAAACCTTGTCTTAAAAGTAGTAGCCCAAAGTCCCAGAGATGTTAGCTGCAGTTGTGTATAAGACTCGTTTATGCCCATAGTGTGGTTTTGAGTTATAGTATATTCTGTACTTCTTCTGTTTCTATACATTACCCCACCCTGTCAGTAAGGGAAACTGATACCCCTGGGATTCTGAGCCCTGGGGGGGGGGGGAGGTTTCTCCAACATTCCAGGGGAGGATGAATGGATGACTACCCCCTTTGTCCCCACTCTATTCTGTTGGTAGATACATGTTCCATTAGGAACAATGGCTAGTTTTCCCCATATATTTGTTTAGAGGGGTGTAATGGCTTGTGGATATTCACACACATATATTCTAGATATAGTATCATATAGACTACTATAGGTGTAACATGTATTGGTTGTGATGGCTTGAGGATCCTTACTCGGAGTATGGGCTGTAATGGCTTGAGGCATAATACCCTACATATGATACACATTACTCAAGCTGTGGTGGCTCCCAGAAACTACCTGGTTACTTTGGTTGTGAGGATGGTGTGGTGCTTCTACTAGGTGTCTGTGGGCAAGCCATTGTGGTGCACGAGGTGCAAATTATGGTGCTTCGCCCAGGTGTCTACGGGCAAGCCTTTTTAGAGAGAGATGCAAAGGATATATGTCATTGGGGAAAAGCGGAAAACCAGTGGGGAATTAGTAGAGGAGTACACTTGATATTCATTACTATATTATATATTCTTTTTTGTGTTACGTGGTGAGAGTATCCATGGTGAGTTTGGGAACTTAGTATACCTATGTTAGAGATGAGTTTGTTTCACTTGTTTTTCGCTGGGCATTACCATGCCTTCTTTACTATTTCACAAGAGGATTTTGGGAGGATCCTACTGAGTATACTATTATAATCACCCTACATATATGTAAACTATCTTTCAGGTCACTTGGAGCAAGATGGAGATCAAGTTGGTTTCTAATAGCTTTGTGTTATAAGAGCTGTTCGGGATTGTGGTTGAAGCTGTTATTACTTTCTTTTGGGTACTTGCAGTTTTCCCTTTCAGTGGTAGTACTTTTTCATGACATTATATATGTGCACTTGGGTTTTATTTTATACTTCAGTTCGGAGTTGGAGTTGGTTGGTGTCTATCTTATCTCTCTCTTCCGCATGTGTTCTCTTATAGGGTAATGCCTCCCATTTGTGTGTTACTATACCCTCGGTGCTAGTCTCCATCCTGAGGCCTACTGTAGGCGGGATTTAGGGGTTATTATCTCCCTTCTCACATTTCTGGCCCAGGAGGGGTACACTTTGTGGGGAGGGGGTCGTGAGAGAGTGGTATCAGAGGCCTTGGTTGAGGGATATGATGGAGTTTGGAGATAGGCACAATTGATGATGTATGGGTTGGTAGGGAAACTATGTCATTCATGTTTGGAAAGTGAGGTAAACACTAAAGACCGGCTGAGAAATAGGCATTTAGGACCCCCTATGATCTGATGTAAGGACCTTTAGGTTTACAATGGCTACTAAACAAGGTGATATTGGTTGCAGGGTAGAGACCTAGGAAAGGATCATGCATCATTCATCTTTGTGCCTTTGTTTGAATGGGTAGACTGAGAGATAGGTTAACCTAAAATTAATAAAAGAAAACAATTAATTAATTAATGTTGAGTCTTCCATATTCCAGGCATAGGATCTCTATGTGTTTTTAATTTTACAGGTATGGCTCCAGGTTGAAGTCCTCGTCAGGTTTGCAAAGAAAATGTCCAGCAGGATGTTCTAGCAGATTATCGCAGGGTTGAGGTTGACGACGACGACACTTGGAGGAAGACACTACAAGATTTTCAGCGCTAGAGTCTGCAGAAGTATGAGGGCTCTGTTTCAGATGTAATCACAGAAGACTGGTTGGAAGAGTTAGAGATAGGATTTATTTCAATCCATGCTCGGATGGAGCACTAAGTGTACATTGTTGTAATGATGATGTGTGGAGCAGCGAGGCAGTGGTGGTTCTTGTTCCTCGACGATCGTGAGGTACCAACGATCTTATGGGATGAGTTCCGGGTCAAGTTTAGAGTTGAGTTCCTTTCTTTGACTGCAATGGCATCCAGTAGCTAGGAGATTCTTACCCTTCGACGTGGGAGCTCTACTGTTTGAGAGTTAGGAATCCGTTTCAGGAAACTTTTTTGATATGCTTCGGAACTGTTACCAGATGAGGAGGTCAGGGTGAGGTATTTCGAGGAGGATTTGCATCCAGAGATCCAGCGTCAGGTCACCCCATTTATTCTAAAGACATATCTTGAGATTCCGGAGAGGGTAGAGGTTGTTGAGAGGACTTTGGCCGGGACCTGATAATCACAAGATATGGCTCATCATGATCCATCACGAAGCAAGGCTGTGGTTCGGAGATCCTGGTATTCAGGGATTAAGGGTTTCTATTCAGCCGGGGGTAATTCCCAACCCTTCACATCTCATTTCTATAGAGGCAGCAACTCTTAGGCCTATGCCATGGGATCAGGAGCTTATTTTTCTTATGGTGGTCATGGTCATCAATAGTGGGAGTGCCCGACCTTTCAGAGTGGTCATTGTGCACCAGGTGTTACGCTTCAGGTCCCTCCGTTGAGGCAGTTCCGGCTGAGGAAGCAGCAGCTAGTTGCACCATCTTTAGATCACCAGAGGGTAGATGGGGTAGGTAGAGGACAACTCCATGACGCAACCCGTCCTCAGAGAGTAGTGCGCAACCATGGTGGTGGTCGTCATTTGGGTCAGAGAGGCCGTGGAGGAGGTTGTGGTTAGCTTTATGCTCTAGCGTTTCCATCACCAGACAAGCCAGTCGTCGTTCGAGGTACCCTTTGTTTGTTCTCTATCTTGGTGTATGCCTTGTTTGACTCAGGAAAGTCACAATACTTCATATCACATACCCTTGTCCATGCTTTGGGACTTGAGGTAGAGAGGCTTCCAGTGCCCTTGGCATTGACTAAACCAGTTGGTGGTCGAGCTGACTTGTTTGATGTATCTAGAGACTGTGAACTAGTTCTGGGGAAACAACGCTTTTGGGGAGATTTCCTATGTTTATGAATAAAAACATATGATGTCATCCTCGACATGGATTGGTTGTATTCGGTGCAAGCTATCATGGATTGCTTTCAGAAGAAGGTCAATTTCTTTGGTGTGGATAAAGAACAAGTTGTGTTTTTTGGTGAGAGAGATCCTCAGATGGGTCATAGGCGCATCCCATACTTATCATCCATGATGGTAGAGGTTCAGCTGTTGGCATTTCCTAGGGTCATAGAGGAGTACCCTGATGTTTTTCTAGAAGAGGTTGTAGCATTACCCTCTCGATGAGAGATTGAGTTTGTGATTAACCTACATCCAATAGAATCTCCTATATCTATATCTCCATATAGGATGGCCCCTTCTATGTTAAGAGATAAACGTATACCGATTGATGGTATGTTAAAGTACAGTTTTGTTCGTCCAAGTGTGTCACCGTGGGGTGCACCAGTTTTGTTCGTGAAGAAGGCCGATGACAGTTTGTGGTTGTGTGTCGATTATAATCACTTAAACAAAGAGACAACAAAGAATTGCTATCCTCTTCCGCGGATTGGTGACTTATTTGATCAACTAATGTGTGAAATTTGGTTCTCAAAGATCGACTTACGGTCAGGATATCATCAGATGCGTGTGAATGATGAGGATATTCTAAAGACTGCTTTCTATTGTCATCCTGGGCATTCTGAGTTTGTTGTAATGTCATTTGGCATGATGAATGCTCCATCTATGTTCATGGGATTGATGAATGTTGTGTTCTGTGAGTTTGTGCACATGTTCATGGTAGTTTTCATTGATGACATCCTTGTGTAATCAATATCAGTAGAGGAGCATGAACATCATCTACAAGTCGTTTTGGGAGTTCTTCGTTGACATCAGTTATTTGGGATGTTTTCTAAGTGTGATTTTTGGGCTCAAGAAGACTGTTTCTTAGGGTGTGTTGTGTCCCAACAGGGTGTAGCTGTGGATCCATTGATGATAGAAGTAGTTGTGTCTTAGGATTCCCCCAAGACAGTTTCAGAGGTGTGATGATTCCTTGGCCTCATAGGATACTACAGGAGGTTCTTAGACAATTTGTCATGAGTTGCAACTCCTCTAATAGCTTGGACCAGGAATGATCAGGCATTTATATGGACTGATCAGTGTCAGTCAGCTTTCGAGTATCTAATGGAGAAGTTAGTAAGTGCTATAGCCATTTGTCTTCCAGGTGAGGGAGTTCAGTTTGATGTTTTATACGATGCTTCGCATCTAGGGTTAGGTTGTGTTCTCATTTATCAAAAGTAAGTTGTTTCTTATGGTTCTCAGCAGCCACATCCCCATGAACGCAACTATGCCACCCATGATCTTGAGTTGGTAGTCGTGGTGTTTTCTCTGATGTTGTGGAGACATTACGTCATTGGTGAGCTCTTTGTAGTTTTCACCAATCATTAGTGTTTGAGGTATGTTTTCTCCTAGCGTGACGTGAACTTACGATAGTGTCGGTGGATGGAGTTATTACCGGAATATGACTCTGAAATATTGTATACACCTGGGAAAGGGAATGTTGTAGCTGATGCAATGAGCCAAAAGTCACATAGTGATACTGTGCGTGAATCCAGTGATTCTTGGAGAGTAATGGAAGATCTGTCAACATTTCATCTTGATATGGGAGCAATTGGGTGTATAGGTTTCCTTTTTCAGATGACGGTACAGACATCCCTGATGCATAAGGAGGAAGATTTCTAGTTGGGGATCTTGAGGTGGAGGTCTGGAGAGACCGAATTGTTTATGGTGAGGCCCCTGATGGTTGGTATGAGGAAGAACAACACTGAGTGTTGTATCATGCAAGGAATTTTGTTCCCTTGGCGATGTGTGAGATGGTTTTTAGAGAGTACCATAGTTAACCCTTAGCAGTACATCCTAGCATGACAATGATATACCTTTCCATGAGGAGTTAGTTTCGGTGGCCAGGGTTGAAGCGTGCGGTTGCGGAGTTTTTGTCTCGATGTTTATTCTGCCAGAAGGTGAAGGTCGAACACCGTCCATGTGGTCTTCTCCAGTCATTAGTAATTCCTCAGTGGATGTGGGAGGACATCTCAATGGACTTTGTAAAAGGTTTACCATGAGCTACGGGAGGATATGATGCTATTTGGGTGGTAGTGGATCGTTTTACAAAATTGGCCCACTTCATAGCGATCAAGGAGTTCATCTCAGTGGAAGTCTTGTCGAGGCGGTATCTAGAGGATGTGGTGAGACTTCATGGAGTCCCAAGGATGATAATTTCTGATCTAGATCCTCGTTTTACCTACAGGGTGTGGAGAGGTCTCCAACATGCTTTTGGTTCTAAATTGTGCCTTAGCACTGCTTTTCATCCCCAAATGGATGGTAAGACAGAGTGAAGCACTTACGCTCTTGAAGACATGTTACACTCTTGTGTTGTGGATTTTGGAGGTTCATGGATGAATCACTTACCCTTGGTAGACTTCTCTTAAAATAATAGTTTTCACTCCACCATCGGTATGGCGCCATTTGAATCCTTGTATGGCCGACCTTGCCATTCTTCGTGGTGATGGATTGGGGTAAGAGAGTCAGCAATTTTCATACCGAAACTAGTGCAGAATAAAACATAGACGGTGAAGGTGATTCATGAGAGGATGAAGATAGTGCAAGGTCGTCATAATTTTTATGCTAATCAAAGAAGGATACCCTTAGAGTTTAATGTTGGGGATCATGTGTTTCAGAAGGTGACTCCCCTTCGTGGGAAGGGAAGGATTGGTCGTGGAAGTAAGCTTTATCCCTGGTTTGTTGGGCCTTTCAAGGTGTTATCTCATGTGGGAGTTGTGGTGTATTGAGTAGCACTTCCCCATCAGATGAGTCAGATAAATGATGTTTTCCATGATTTGCAGCTCCGTCGTTATCTTCATGACAACTCTGACAACATTAATTGGGGAGAGATCGATGTTGATGATGATGCAACCATTTAGGAGCGACCTGTAGAGATCCAAGACTACAAGGATAAGGAGTTTCATGGGAGTTCTATTCCTTTAGTCCGTGTCTTGTGGCGACATGGTGTCTTGGAGGAGAGTACCTGGGAATGTGAGTCACAGATTTGTGCTCAGTACCTAGAGTTGTTTTATGTTTAACTCTTTTCATGTATCTTTGTAACTTGTGTGGTTATGAAACATTAATGTTTATGAGATGGGGATCTTTGTTGCTTCGGTGGCTTTCTCTCTTTTGAGAGGTATCTCAATGGGTGGTTGTTCAAACGCTGTTTCGTTATTTTTTTAACTGGGATTTGGATTCTCGAGGATGAGAATGTTTTGAGAGGTATCTGATGTAATGGCTCAGACCTCTCCGGTCCATTAAATTATTACAATTTGGTGCTGGAGGTGTCCCTGGAGGTCAGGGTGACATGGAGGTGTGTTTGGGATGACTTTTAAGGGAAACTAAAGGGCAATAGATTTCGCATGGGCAGTGCACAGTTTGTCCTAACCCTGCGGCCAAACCGTGCGAGGTTGATGTTGGAGGATGTGTATAATGCAAGGTTAGCACAAGGTTTGTCTAATTGTGCGGCCTAACTGTGCGATTAGTGTTTGACATGGTAGAAGCTAACGCATGGTTAGTGCACTATTTGGAATACAATGTGGACTAACCATGCGGGCACATAAATTATATCCTAAAATTGAGGATCTAACTCGTTTTGCCTCTAAATGGTTTTTTTAAGCCTTTAAGCGGCCATAACTCGATATTAACCTTCCTTAAAGGTAAGAGAATTTCTCCCAATCTTTTTGGGGGAAATCCAATGGCTTCTCTTGGCGAATCAAAGCAGGTTTCTTGTGGTATGTGATCATTCTTGTTTGGTTTCTTAGATCCGCTTCGATCTACTTCTCCTCATCTCTCGGTTTCACAGATCGATGACCATTATGGGTAGATCTAAGTGTGTGGATGCCCGTTATGGTGAGATTTGGTCTGGATCTTTCTTGGAGGAGATATCTAAGGCGGGTCTTTGGAGATTGACCCAGGTTTCTTGAGCGTTCTTCGACGGTCGTTGTTTTTATCAAAAACCTTGAGGTAGGGGATTCATTGATTCTCTTTATTTTACGTGCAATGGTATTGTTAGAATGTATAATCCCTCTGGATGACAATTGAATTGCCATAATAAATACTTTGAACCGGATAAAAAAATTGCATCGATCTTATGATATTACCCAATTTTTTTCAAGATCATGGGATATATATATGATTGCCTTTTTTAGCTATTGTTCTTGAAGGAAATTGGTAAAGAATGCAAACCGGGACTAATTGAAGAGGCATGTGATTGAATCTGTTTCATGTTGTAATTTTATGTTAATCAAATTGGCAAAGTAAGCATGTATAATCTTTTCTGATAGCTTACTGTTTAGGTTTCCGATTTTGGAACCAACGAATTAAATCATTTAATTCATGATTGTTTAAAGACTTTGATTGTTTGATAGTTCCTTGAAGGGTTCTGAGTCTCCCTCTTGTTTGTTTAAAGGGACATATCCCAATTGATTTGATGTTTGATTTCTTGATACCTGTTCTGTGATGTGACAATGGAGGGGTGTTGTGATATGTGGAGGCATAGATTCCTTTTTGTTGTGGAAGCGGATGACGCCTAGAGTGGCGAGTTGCATCGGTTTATGTATGTGGGTGTCGTGGAGGACACCGGGGATGATGGAATGGGATGGATGTGGATGTTGGATTCTTGTTGATTCATTGGTATATTATCTTCTTTACTTTTCCCCACTGCTCAAGGAAGCTGGTCTTGTTTACCCTTCTTCCGAAAGAGGTGAAGACACACGGGGTATGCCACGTGCTTTATGTGTTTAACCTCTCAAGGGAGAATGGGTCTACGCTCTTGCTATAGGCGGCAAAGACTCGACAGGCAGTACATCTACTCACTGTGTTGAGACCCCTTGTGTCTAGTAGCATATGTTGTTTTTCTAGAATGCCTGGGAATATGGGAAAGTAATTCTATAATGAATGTTTGAATTAATGATGTTAACACATGGGGTTGGAGTTTGTTGAACCTTAATGGGGAGGTTGAGAAGTTTTGAAGGGATAATAGAATTTATGGATGTAGTGTTAATGTAACTTTAATGCAGAACTTGTTCATGGTTAATTAATGTTCGATGAATTAATTGACTTACAGTGGAATTGATAAAAATGGAATTAAGTAATATATTAAAGCCCTTAAATGGTTGTGTGGTTATAGGATACCTAGTATTAGAAGTGGCAACCCGAAGTCCGAGAGACGTTATCTGTAGTTGTATCTAAGTCTAGGTTCTGCCCATAGTGTGGTTGTGAGTTATAGTATATTCTATACTTTTTGGGTGTCTATACGCTACTCCACCCTTTCAGGAAGGGAAACTGACACCCCAGGGATTCTGAGCTCTGGGGGGGGGGGGTATTTTCCCCAAAATTCTGGTGGGAGGATGAATGGCTGACTACCCCTTTGGCCCCACTCTCTTCTCTTGGTAGATACTTGTTCCATTAGGCACAACTGTTAGTTTTCCCCATATATGTGTTTAGAGGGTTGTAATAGTTTTTATTTATTCACACACATTTATTCTTTATATAGTATCCTATGGAATACTATAGGTGTAATGTGTATAGGTTTTGATGGCTTGAGGATCCTTTCTCGGAGTATAGGCTATAATGGCTTGAGGTATAACACTCGATGTATGATACACATTACAAGAGATGTGGGGGATCCCAGATACTACCTGGTTACTTTGGTTGTGAGGATGGTGTGGTAATTCACCCAGGTGTCTGCGACTAAACCTTTGTGGTGCACGAGGTGTAGATTGTGGTGCATCGCCCAGGTGTCTACGGGAAATGCTTTTTGGAGAGGGATGCACAGGACGTATGTCGTTGGAGCAAAGAGGAAAAACAGTGGGGAAGTAGTAGTGGGGTACCCTTGATATTCTTTACTATATGATATATTCTTGTATAAATTACTTGGTGAGAGTTGTCATGGTGAGGTTGGGAACTTAGTATACCTGTTTAGGAGATGAGTTGGCATCACTTGTTGTTCACTGGGCTTTAACATGATTTATTTACTTTTTCACGAGAGGTTTCAGGGAGGATCCTACTGAGTATACTGTTATACTAACCCTACGTATATTTAAACTGTTTTTCAGGTCACTTGGAGCTATTTGGAGATCAAGATGGTTTCTACGAGCTTGGCGTTGCAGGAGCTATTCGAGCTTGTGGTTGCAGCCATTCTTACATTCTTTTGGATACATGAAATTTTCCATTTCAGTGGTAGTACTTTTGCATGAAATTACAAATGTGCACTTGGGTTTTCATTTATACATTAGTTCTGTGTTGGAGTTGGTTGGTTTCTATCTTATCTCTTTCTTCTGCACGTGTTCTCTTAGAGGGTAATGCCTCCCATTTGTGTGTTACTATACCCTCGGTTCTAGTCACCAATCCGGGGCCTACTTGAGGTGGGACTCGAGGGTTATTATCTCTCTTCTCACATTGTCTTCCCAGGAGAGGTACACTTTGTGGGGAGGGGGTCAGGACATTTTTAGAGATGGAGAGTCTTTGTTGGAGAAAATTACCTAATGCTGGGGGTTGTAATCTTGTTTATGTTAATAGATTCTGGGTAAAAATTGCACTCACAGTTAAATTTGGTTCTTGGTAATTTTTTGAAGCGTTAATGGGGTCATGGTTGGGAAAGAAATTAATAGTTTTAAAAATAAAAGGAATAAAATTTACACCTCATGTAAATGGTTTAATGTTTATTTAATTTTTCATGTGATTTAAAAAAATAAATGTTTGTGATTGGGATCTCAATGAATTCCATTGAAAACATTTACATGATAGGTAACCACCTAAACCTCCAACTAAACAACCAACCTGTAGTTTTGAAAATGACGTGTGGCTGATTATCATTCTAATACACTGTATATTTTATCCTCTCAGCTCTATGGAAATATTTATTCCATTTTTGGTTTCCAACATCTCTTCAGGATATCTTATTTTCATGAAATATATTTGGTAAGTCTAATTAGTTATGTTCTTCAATCATCTTCAGTTTTTGTAGTAAAATACATTATGCTATTGTGTTTTTGGTTTTGATCCTGATTAGTTTTGTTCTAAGAACCTGTCACTACCCGTCCCCCAGGGCCCATGTCATGACTACCACAAGCCCGCCTTCTATAGGAAAGTGGATGGCAACCAGCACCGAAGGCGTATTCCATAAAACTGGGAAGGATTTTCATTTATAACCTGTAAACACATATTACAAATCACACAACATGATACTAATTCAAGTCAACTGTATAGAAAAAATAGTGCTGAAAGAAAAAAGGGGTTGGAATACAAGACCAAAAGTAAAGTATAAGAAACTGAAAGTACAAGTAAACTGGAACCACCCCTAGGATCACCCGCCAAGGATCATACCTGATGGGTAGGTACAACTCTCGAACTATTTTCTCTGTTAAGAGGTATACCCACACAGGATCGCTCGGTGTTGACCCACATAGTATTGCTCAGTGCTGACCCACACAGGATCCCTCAGTACTGACCCAAACAGGATCGCTCGGTGCTGACCCAAATAGGATCGCTAGGTGCTGAACCACACAGGATCGCTAGGTGCTAACCCAGACAGGATCACTCGAGTATCCCCACATGGAATCCTAGAGCGGTTCCATGTGGTACACTAAATCACAGACCCACAAAGGATCTTTTCCACAAGTCACAACCAGCTATTGGGTTCCCATGCTATGTTTGATTGTCTTTAAGAGGGTCCTCTCCTCAAGCCACTAGTCGATACTACAACTGTCACAAAGTATCCCAAATATGTATCGCAAAGGAATGCCACATCATAGGAGTCTCAACACAATAGAAGGTGCATCAATAGGCCACCCAGTCTGTGAGTTATTAGCCTTTTAGTCGGCCGCCCAGTCTGTGAGTTATTTTCCTTTTAGTCTCGAGGGCCCGGTTGGATTCGTTCTCGATCCAACCAAACTGTTCCAAATCATTATCAAAATTTCTAGTGGATTGTACCAAAGGGATCATATTTCACCATGGTTTTCAGCACCACATACGGTTTTTCAAATGGATTCCCAGTGGCAAAGATATGGCCTAATGTGCGTAAATGGGTCGAAGTGGGTCCGGGTCTGGTCCGACCCGGTCGGACTGACCCGGCCAGACCCGGCCGGGTGTGAATTGGTTCAGGTTAACCCGGCATGCTAGTTCCGGCCAGAGCTGGGCGTCCTGACCCGCTGGGCGGCCCGGCCTGGCGGTAGAGTGGCAACAGTGTCGCACGAAGGTCGGGAGGGGGTTGCGGAGGGCCACTAGGCGGCGGGGAGGGCCGCGGGCGGTGCAGAATGCCATGGGTCAGCGAGGCTATGGGGTAGCGTGGCCATGGGGAAGTGAGGCTGTGTGTGGCGGAGCGCTGTGGGGCACAGAGGTCGTAGGGCGGCAGAGTACCGCAGAGCGGCGGGGCACCATGCCTTCGCTGGCGGCAAGCTGGACCGGCCGCCCTCTGTTGTTGCCTTCATCATAGATGATGGTGGTGTCGGCCGCCATTCTCATGTTCCACCAGTGCCAAATGTCTGCACCAGTCTCCATCACCATCACGATGAACACATAAATAAATAAGAATAATGGAGGGGGTCGGGCTATGTTTTTTTCCCGCACCCTCCACCATAGAGAAGTAGCAATCGACTCAACAAAATCCTTGAATCAGGAACATCAAATTCTAAAATTTCATAAGTATTGTGGATCAACACATTTTTTTATCCAAATTCCCAATTCTTTCCATAAATGAGGAATATAATTGAGAAAATTCACTACTTCAACAACAACCCCATCATTTATTGTTCGTTGTCATTGGCGTGAGAAAGTAGTCAAAGAAGGAGAAGGGGGTGCCAATGATCGTTTCATCCAAAACCATGCTTCGATGACGGGCTCATACATCATCCCCTTCCTATATTTCTGAAGAATTTTTTTGATGGAATTCTTCATTGGCGTTCTTCATTGGAAATCATTCTCTAAATAGATCTTCTCTTGCCAATTCCACCAATAATGAAAAGTCACCAACATAATAGATTATGATATCTATTTAACTTGTTGGATTAATTTCAAAATTACTAAATTAATTAATTGATGGGTTAGATTAATTAATTAAAGGGGAGATTTGGCATAATTTACGTGGGGGAGCTCAAGGGGTTTCTCCCATTAATATGGAGTTCAAGGGGTTTTAAGGGGTTTTAAGTCTTGGGTGGTCCCCACCCCCATAACCCACAAAGGAGGCTATTCTTGGGTGGTCCCCACCACCATATCCACACATGGGAGGTTTACATCTTGTGGTCCCAACCTCTCAACATCTACATGGATAGTTCCAAAGAAAAAAAATTGTTACACAATTTTATTTTATTTTATTCTTTCACGAAAAACCTAAAAATTAACATTCACCCTCGTCCAACTGTTGTCGAGGTGAAATTCTCCTTAAGCGAAAATGGTGCTACATGTTCAACGGTGTCCTCAAATTTCAATTTCGAGCACCGGTTCAAAACATAACAAAACCCACTCAATCATTTACTGAACGTACCCAAAAAAAGTTCATAAGTTCATTCAAGGCACACTAGGCCATGGAATCACATGCTATCAATTTTTCCAGACTTTTAAAATTTATATTTAATTAAAAAAAATTACATAGAATATCTAGGACTTTAGATTTTTCCCACAACAGGGATTTGTGTCCCCGTAATCCACAACTCCAACTAAAAAAACATGTGGGTGTACTGAGTATGAATCAGAGCCTCCCAATCCCATGTGCTCTCATGGAGGTTCCCATGCTGCCAGCGAACGTGCACCAGAGGTATTGACCACCAACAAAGGACCTGATCTTGTCAATCCTCAATCTCAAATAGAACCTCCGTATAAGTCTCCCCATCCTCAACGTCCATTTCACCATGGTCGATAACATGGGAAGGGTCATGGATGTATCTCCTCAGCTAGGATACTTGGATGAATTCATGCTCCTAGTGCAACTAAGGTGGAAGAGCTAAGCAGTTAGCCACCTCACCAACTCTACTGAGGACATTAAAGGGTCACCTAAACCTCAGAGATAACTTTCCACCATGGCTAAATATCCAAAAAAATCATCAAGGTGAGACCCATAGAAAGACATGGTTGCCATCCTCAAACTCCAGGGGTCTCCATCTCCTGTCGGCATTCGACTAATGCTTGCTCTGTGAAATTTTCATCCACTCCTAGATGATCTACACCTTCTCTATGGTAGCATGTACCATCTCTGGTCCCACTGGTGCTGACTCCCATGGGTCAGTCCAGCACAATGGTGATGTGAAACGTTGCCTGTACAATGCCTCAAAACGTGACATCCCAATGGGGAAGTGATAGCTGTTGTCATATGAAAACTCCACCAAAGGTAAGTGAACCACTCAACTATGACCGAAGTCGAGGACGTAAGCACACAACATTCCCTTGATGGTTTGAATGGTCCGCTCAGTCTGGCCATCCGTCTTAGGATGGAAGGTGGTGCTCAAATGAAGCTATATCTTGAAAGCCTCCTACAACCCTTTCCTTAGCTGGGAAGTTAAACATGTATCACTATCAGATAAAATTGTTGAGAGTACACCATGTAATGGCACAATCTATTTCACATAGAGGCATTACAAGCTCTCTAATGATCCCTACTCTCTGATTGGTGGGAAGTGGCACGACATGGTGAGTCGATCGGCGATTACCCAAATCGATTAATGACCCAAGGATGTACGTAGAAGTCATATAATGAAGTCCATGGATATCCCATCCAACATTCACTCTTCGACCTCTAAAGGCTGAACCAAACCTTCTGGTACATGATGCTCTGCCTTCACATACTAAAAAGCGAGGCATCGAGATACAAAATCTTCTTCCATTTCTTATTTTTGGCCACCAGTTCTGTCTTCAGAGTTCCTGGTACATCTTCGCCACTCTTGGATGTACCACTAGAGGAGATGTGTGGAACTCCCTCATCAATTCCTCCCAAAATGATACCGGTACCATTGGACGTCCTCTGAAGAGGATGATGTGCTCCCCACCTTAATAAAATCCATCAGGTGTCTACCTTGTGGATATCTGAGCACTTTGAGCCTCACAACCATCATCCCAACACTTAACCTCCCTGACTCATTGATGAAGTGGGGGAGTGACTATAAGAGACTGAATGAAATATTCTCTGTCATGTTCCATGAAGGATATCTAAAAATAGGCCGACAACTCCATTTCCTCACCTAACAATTGCATACCAGATCTCTGGATGAGTGAATCTGCTACAACATTCCCCTTCTCAAGAGTATATACTATCTCGAAGTCATATTCCTTGAGGAACTCAAGAAAACATTGTTGTATAAGGTTCATGTCCTTATGAGAAAAGATATACCTCAGATTCGTGTGATAAGAGTATAGTATAAAATGCTTACCCATCAAGTAATATCACAACATCTTCAAGGCGATGACAAATGCTTCTAACTACAGGTCGTGGGTAGTTTAGTTCATCTCATGCTACCTCAGATGTCAAGAACCATATGTTATCACTGCTCTCTCTAGCATCGAGACACACCCGAGTCTGGCCCATGATGTTTCGCAGTAGACTACTTACCCTATGCCTTGCTCTGGTTGCCTCAAGATGGGGGCACTAGGCAGCCTCTGCCTCAGTACCTGAAACCTCTACTGGCATCTTTCCGACCACACAAAGGGTTTCCCATTCTTTTTCAATGATGAAAGTGGTGTTGAAACTCTAGAGAAATCTATCCCAAATATCTGCTAGTATTCATTCAAACCCAGGAGACTTCATAACTTTGTCCCACTCTGGGGTGGATCCCATACATTTACTGCCACAATCATCTCTAGATCTACTACCACTCTAGCCTTCTATATGACATGTCCTAGAAAGTGAACCTCTCAGATCCAGAACTAGAACATCGAGAGATTACCATAAATCTAGTTCTCTTAGAGTGTTTCCATAACTATCTGCAAATGATAGGCATGCTCTTCCTCAATATTCTAGTATATCAGAATGTCTTTGATGAAGACTAATACAATGCAATCAAGGTATGGATGAATGATCTTATTCATGAGTCTGATGAACACTACTGGGGAGTTGGTTACGCTGAACGACCTAACCAAGAACTCATAATGGTCGTACTGATATCTGAAAGTGGTATTCTTCACATCCTCATCTTGTACTCTATGATAGTGATAGCCTAATATGTGGTCTATCTTCGAGAACCACTGTGATCCCTTCAGCTGATCAAAGTGCTCGTCAATCCTCAGGAGTGGGTACTTGTTCTTCACGGGCACCAGGTTCAGGTGCTGATAGTCAACACATCATCTCTAGATCCCATACACCTTCTTAGAAAACCAAATAAGGGCTGTTGAAGGATAAACACTAGGCTGAATGATCCCCTTCCCCTGTAAGACCTCCAGCTGTACCCGTAGCTCCCAAAGCTCCGCGGGAGAAATTCCATATGATGGTGTAGATATCAGTGTCTTCCTAAGGTACAATTAATTATAAAATAACACCTTTTGGTGAGGATCTAGACCCAGAACATCATTAGGGAAGACATCCATGTACTGGTACACCACTACAGGATATCTCAGACTCTTTACATCAACTACTCTGAGGGTAAGTCTAGCCAACTGATGAGTGATCAGCTGCACTCTCCTCAGAGTAAGTTCATCATGTGCTACAAAGGCTCCATTCTTTCCAGTGAAGGTAAACCAGGTTCCATCCATGAAGAAACACCACACAATCCACATAATACAGTCAATATGAGCATGGAATGTAGATATTCAATCCATTCCCAAGATAACATCATAAGGCCTCGTTGCCACTACTAATAGATCCCAACCGAAGATCTCACCTTCTAAAGTAATATCACACTGTCGGAATGAGCGTGTTATTGTCAAATCTTCCCTCATAGGAGTATCTATCCATAAGGATGGAGCCAACGGCTCCATCGCAATCTTCAAGCTCCAAACGAGGTAAGTGGAAATAAAAGAGTTACTGGAACCTTTGTCTATATGTATTGTATCTAAAGTGAATTAGACACAAATCGTACCTAGTATCATCTCTAGAGCAATGGGATAATAGGCCTTAGCTTCCTAGAGTTGAGCTCGCCCCTATCCTCCATCACTATGTGGTCGGGGTGGACCACCTGTTGGTGGGCGTGTTAACATCTCGAATCATCACCCACCGCCAGCTGCATGGCCAGTTCCTCTGCCACGTCCACCTGCTTCATATAGACATCCTCGGTTAAATCTATGTATCTTCCTGGGTGGTCCCTTGACCATCTTTTAATCATCCATATAGTAGGTTAGACACTCACAAGCCTTGTGACCCTTCCCTCCGTATGTGTAACACTACCCACTCATGCATGAATGTCTCTTCCTTGGGTGCCCTGCACAACCAACATTGAATCCGGCGGTCGTCAACCTATAGGTCTGGTGCTCTTGGTCCTCTCTGTCATCCCTCTGCTGACAACTACAGAATACTCCGCTATGTGAATACTTTTAGTGGTTCTCGCCGATGGTGACTGCTCAACAATGAAACTCTCCACTAGGAAGGCTCTCTATAACACCCCTTCCTGCATCAGGATGCTAAAAGAAAACATCAAATCCATGATCTCTCGCCCATTCCCCTACTCGAATGTTTGGGATTAGAAGTATTGGTCGCACACCATATCATAGTAGCAATAGATGTCAGTGAACCTCGATGAGTACTGAGCCATAGTCATGCTTCCCTAATTCAGATGAAGTATCTGTTGTATGTTCACTACGCGAAGAGTAACTGGAAAAAACACTGCATGAAATAGGCTCTCAGAGTCTGCCCAGAGAAGTGTCACCTTCTCGGGAGCCATGAGAATCAAGCTCCACCTTCTTCCTACTGCTGTCAGTAGGAGACTGGTGGTAGTGATCACCATGAGATTAGATGGTGTCCCTACCAGTTGGAAGACTCTCACTATATCCTCCAACCAATCCTCATCTGCTTGTGGGTTCATCTCTCCCATGAACCTAGTTGGCCTCATGTGCTTGAACTCTTGCAATGTGCTTAAGCGGTGTTCACCCTCTGCTGCTGGGGCTGGTGGCATCGATGGCCCAACAGGTAATGGTATCGATGGTTCCTCCCCTGGTGCTTCTACTGGAAAAGGGCCCTACACCGAGGCCTTATTGCTCGGTGGGTTATCATTGCATACTATACCTAGAACCCTAGCTGGATGTCTACATTGAGGCATCCTGAAACAAAACAGGGGTGCAATGGTCAATATGTTATACCTGGTGAGCTAACTCAAAGAGATCAAAAAGAAAACTCTTCCTAACACACACACAATCCATGTTTTGGTTCACTGAGTCAAAAATCAGAATTCAGGGTCCTAGTGTTTGGATACGTTGATCGCTGCACCAACACTGGATTCCCTAAACGAATAACCAAACTCACTACACTTCAAAATATTTCTGTTAAAAATAAATATTAGAGTCCTATGTTTAACTGTAGAACAGAATCCTCTGATATAAATTTTCCATGACCCATCCCCTGAGGCCCATGCTGTGACTGCATCAAGCTCGCCTTTTATAGGCCAGGGGCTGGTGACTAGCACCAAAGGTGTATTCCTGAAAACTGGGAGGGATTTTCATTTTTAACCTATAAACACATGCTACCATGCACACAACAAGGTACTAACAAAAGTCAACTTTATAGAAAAAAGAGATCTAAAAGTAAAAAGGGTCCATAATACTAGCCCAACAGTAAAGTACAAGAAACTGAAAGTACAAGTAAACTGTAACCACTCCTATGATCACTAGCCAACGATCCTACCTAAATGGTAGTTACAACTCTTGAATGGTTATATCTACAGTACGAATTGTCTAAGGTCCACATCGGATCTACCTCTAGTCCTAGTAATCTAATCTTCAGTCATCGATGTCCATCGTTTTCACCATACAAAATGAGGTGCGTCTATATCCCATGCAAGGGTGAGTATAACAATACTCAGTAGGGACCCCAAGACCCTCAATATCTCAAATAATCCACCAAGGATAAACCACAATGCATGAAATTAATTAACAACCCTACATAGGAATATTCCTACACATATTCTTAGGTTATCATGTATACCCATCTCAAACATGAGGAAACATAGGGTCCAACCCAAAATCCCAAATCAAAACCATTCCACAAAGTAAGAAAACCCACGAAGGTAAGTACCACATAGGTACACCACACAGAAGAATTCCACCAAGGTACTACCATGATGGAAAATACCACACAGGTACGAACTCAGCTCACACCAGGTATAACTTTGGTACAGTAATGGAGATGATTATATGTAAATACAGAATAATCTTACTCTGGTAAGAGGTACACCCACAAAGGATCACTAATCATCATCAGACCCACATAGAATCTCTATGTGATGACCCCTAAAGGATCGCTCGGTGCTGACCCACCAAGGATTGTTCGGTGCGGACCCACACATGATCGCTCTGTGCTGACCCACACAGTATAGCTAGGTGCTTACCCACACAGGATAACTAGGTGCTGACCCACTCATGATTGCTCGGGTAGTCCCACATGGAATCCTAGAGCGATTCCATGTGGGACCCTCAATCATAGACCCATAGAGGATATCTTCCTCAAGTCACATCAAGGTACTGGGTTCCCCCTCTAGATTGTGCGTCTCCAGGAGGGTCTGCACCTCAGGCCACTAGTTGATACTCAAACTACCACAAAGCCTCAGGAAGATGTACCTCAAAGGACCATCACATCATAGGGGTCTCAACGCAATAGACAATGCGTCAATCAGATGCTCGGTCTGTGAGTTATTAGGCTTTTAGTCTAGAGGGCCCGAATGGATTCGTTCTCGATCCAACATGACCATTCCAAAAAATAATCAACATCTCTAGTGGGGTAATCCAAAGGGACTGTCTCACTCAAAGGTTTTTGTCACAATATACGATTTTTCCAATGGATGACAAGTGCCAAATATTTGGCCGAAAGTGCGTAAATGGGTCGAAGTGGGTCCAGGATTGGGTTGATCCGGTCTCACCCGATGGCTCCGACCAAGCCCGATGGGTCTGGCCCAGCTCGTGCTGGGCGGCCCGGCCTATCTTGCGAGGCTTGGCCTGGTGGAGGAGTGGCCGTGGGGGAGTTCAGAGGCTGTGGGGTGGGGTTGGGATGGGCTGCTGGGTGGCACAATGGTTCATCGGCGGTGCGGAGAGCCACAGGTCGGTGAGGCCGCAGGGAGGCGTGGTCACGGGGTGGGGTGACCACTAGGCAGCATGGCAGCGGGGCAACACGATAGGTTTCTGGGGGCATGGAGGGCCGCAGGATGCTCGGAGAGCCGTTGGTGGGTGAGGTCGTGGGGTAACGTGTTGAGTCAACGGGTAGCGGAGCACCGTGGGGCATGGAGGCTGTAGGGAGGTGGAGCGCTGTGAAACGATGTGGCATTGTGCCTTTTCCAGCCGCTGACCTGACAAACCACCCTCCTTTGTCTCCTTCATCACAACTAGCGGTGTTGTATGACACAATTCTCGTGTTCAACCGGTGCCCAAATCTGGCACTGGTCACCATCACCATCGTGATAAAAAAACAAATAAAGAAGAATGGTGGAGGGGTTCAGAACATGTTTTTTTAGCCTGCACCCTCCACATTAGAGCGGTAGCAAGTGGCTCAACAGAATCCTGGAACCAAGAACATTAAATTCTACTGTTTCATAAGAATCGTGGATCAACTCATTTTGGTTGATCCATGACCACCATTATTTCCATGAATGATGAATTTAATTGAGAAATTACAAGAAGCCAATAACAACCCCTACCTCGATTGTTCGTTGTTGTTGGCGCGAGAATGAAGTTGAAGGAGGAGGCGTGCCAATGATCATTGCTTCAGAAAACACACTTCGATGTTGTGATCATACATCAACCTCTTCCATGATTTCCGAAGAACGTTCTTCGATGGCATTCTTCATTGGCATTCTTCGTTGGAGAGCATTCTCCCAATAGTTCTTCTCTCCCCAATTCCAATAATAATGAAATGTCCGCAACATAATAGATTATGATATCTATTTAGTTTGTTGAACTATTTTCAAATCAACTAAATTAATTTATTGATGGGGTTTCTAGATTAATTAAATGGTAGAGTTGGCATAATTTAGGTGGGGGTTCTCAAGAGGTTTCTCCCCATTAAGATGGAGTTCAAGGGGTTTTAAGGGGTTTCAAGTCTCGGGTGGTCCCCACCACGGTCACCCACATGGGAGGTTAGGCTCGGGTGGTCCCCACCACCATATCCTCATATGGGATGTTTACTTCTGCTGGTCCACACCTCTCAATATCCACATGGGGTGTTCCAATGAAAAATAAAATAAAATGCTACCCAATTCTATTTTATTTTATTCTTTCACAAAAAAACCCAAAATATTAACTTTCACCCTCGACCAACTTCCGTCAATGTGAATGTCTCCTTAAGCAAAAATTGGCTCTACAAGTTTAACCATGCCATCACTTTTCAATTACGTTCACCGATTAAAATGTTAAAAAAACCCACCCACATGTTTACTAAACGTACCTGAAAAAAAGTTCATAAACTCATTCTGGGCACATTGGGCCATGGAATCACCCGCCATCAATTTTGGCAGACTCATAAAATTCCCATTTAATTTAAAAAAATTACATGGTATTTCCATGTCATTAAAAGACAACTTTACAATAATCCATACCATCATAGTAATGGCCTTTTTGGCACTGGAAGTTTTTTTGCATCATTAATTAATTGTAAGAGTCTAAATCATAACCATATGGTTTGATAATATCCAATATTATGAAATATCGTGATTATGCCATGAATATGTGTGCCCAAATTATTTAAATATTTTAATGATATTATTAAATGAATTACTTTGTTCTCAAATGGATTTGTAACATTTCAATGGATTAATGTATGTTTAGTATGACATGTGTCCAATTGTGATTTCTTAATATTGAACCCAGAATTGTGTCTTGTTGCTTATTTATCAATTTTTTTTATCAATTATGAATTGATTTTTGAGTGGAATATGAAATAATAATGGTAATTATCAAAATTAAACATTGATATATATGGTGCGTTATAGTGATACACATGTTGTATTATAGGAATTGTTTCCGATGGAATAATGTTTGTACATCAGGCTCGTCCTTGGCACCGTCCCAATTATATGATGCAATAAAAAAATTGAGAATTATTAGCTGAGTACCATGATATAGAACATATAGAGAGAAAGCTATTCCCAATACTGTCACGACCCATCCTCAGGGCCCATGCCGTGACTACCCCAAGCCCGCCTTCCATAGGCCAGGGGCTGGTGACTAGCACCAAGGCGTCAATCCTGGTAAAAAGGGAAGGCATTGCCTTTGTAAAGTAAAAAATCATCTCAGAGTAAACAAGCGGAAAAGTAAACACTAAGTAAAAAGATAATACAATAGTAAGTGCAGAAAAGTAAATGGGCCAGTATACAAACCCAAACTGAAAGTAAAGTACAACTCAAAAGGGAAAACAACAATTGTAAAGTAAAAGCTGCTACGCTGAACTGTCCACTGGAAATCCCACCTGAAGGGTGGGTACAGATAGCTCCACTACTCCTCGGGTCCCACCGTCCGCTCCGAGTATGTCACTCCCAGTGGTCCACCTCCAGGTATCGTCCTGCTCTGCAAGCCTCAACCACGATCAATGCTGTCCGTCGTCTGCAACCAACACAACGTAGTGCGGGCATAGCCCATGCAGGGGTGAGTATAAGCTACTCAGTAGGGACCTTGAGACCCTTGAAGGTCTCTCAAAATTTACAAATGATAAACCAAAAAGTAAAGATACAGTCACTAAGTGACAACTGACACTGCTTAGGTATATTTCCATACAAATACCTAAGTCATCAATTTCCAATACGCTCCAACCTCCGAGCCCAGGTACAACTCAGTCCACACAGGAAAGTATACGTATTCCACACAGGAAAGCAAACGTAATCCACATAGGATAGCACAACACAATCCACATAGGAATGTAAACAGGATTCAGCTCACACAGGTATACTTCTTCTAAAGATGATATAGATGATCACTGATCCATCTAAGATGTCGGACCCACAAACGATTGATAGGTACTAACCCCCGCAATGACCCACACAGGATCGTTAGGAAACTAACCCCCGCAAAGTCCCACACAGGATCGTACCCACACAGGATCTGTAGGCACTGATCCACATAGGATCACTGAGTTCTGTAGTCGTCGTTGTCGAATCCAATGAGGATCTCTGCACAGTCGTCGTCGCAGTCACAGTAGCAGTCGAAGCCAGCACTAGGTTTCCCGCACACAGCAAGCTCGTTCGGGAGTGTCCGCTCCACAAGCCGAGAGGCTGATACATCAACTGTCACATAGTCCAGAGTTGATGTATCCAAAAGTTCCGTATCATCAACAAGAACTCAACGCCTCAGACGGCGTGTCGATCGGACGCCCGGTCTGAGAGTTATTAGCTTTTTCGTCCCAGGGGCCCGGTTGGTTTTTAAGGCAAAAACAACCTGACCATACTCCACCTGCGTCCAAACCTCGGGCGGAGTATGCCAAAAGATCTGTCTCACTAAGAGGAACTCAACAAAGTTGACGGCACGTCATTCGGACGTCCGTAGCTCAAGATTTGAGGGTTTCCGCTCCAAGGGCCCGGTTGGTTTCGTGTACGAACCAACCCGGCCGAACTCAAAGTATACCAAAACCTTGAGTGCGATATGTCGAAATGACTGCCTCATTCTAAGGATCGTGTTTCCGCTGACGGCGCGTCGTTTGGAGGTCCGTAGCCCGAGTTATGGGCATTTGAACCCAAACAGTCTGATAACGGGGGTTTTTGGCCCGGACCGACCCGGCCCGAGACCCCCTGGTTGGCCCGAACCGGGTCGACCCGCCCCAGGCAGGGTCGGACCGGCCTGGCACGGCCCGGACCGGATGAGCACGGCCCGGCCAGGCACGGCACGGCCCGGCGCGGCCCGGCCTGGCGCAGCCCGGCCCGGCTGGGCTCGGCCTGGCCTGGCAGACCGGCCAGGCAGCGGTCCAGCGGGGCGCAGCGCGCCCACCATGCTGCCAGCTCAGCTTCGGCCCCCGTTGTGAAACTGCGGCCCCCCCTCATTTATGTGGGGTCATTGAAGCTTGCCATGGGAATTTAATTCACCCGGATTTCCCCTTTCCGGCCAGCCCGACCTGGCCGACCGACTCCTTCTCAATGGGACCGATAGTGGCCGGTCCCCTTCCCGCTCCAACACCGGTGGCCCGGCTGGCCGCCGGTCACCATGCTCCCCCGCGGCCCAGAACCGGTTACGACCCTTGTCGTTCGGCGCGGTGCAACGGCACCGCGCCCCTCCGTTGCGGCCCCTCTCTGGCCGCAGCGCCTTCGATTTCCTTCGACGCGGCGCGACGACGTCGCGTCCTTGAATTCCTTTCCATGGCACGGCACGACGGCGCCGCACATATCTTTCGCATGAAACCACGTGGTGCGACGGCACCACGCTTTCTCGTACCAACCTCAAGAAACCAACACAAAAAAATATGGAGGAGGGTCGGCCGTGTTTGTGCGGTCCGACCCCCTCGCATTATTCTATAACAAATGATTTTAATCCATGATCATCATCAAGTTAGTATTCACGAACAATTAAATAAATAAAACCCCTACCTCGGTTCAGGAATGGTGTTCGTCAAGGACCCGCTGAAGACGAGCGTCGCGGAGGTCGGGCATAGTGGAAAAAGAACATCGACGTTGCGAAGTGAGGATTTGAAGTCGTTGACGGCGATTTCGTCGCGGAAAACCGTCGCGGAAGAGACGTCACAGAAGAAGAATGTCGCGTCGTGGATACGGTATCGCAGAAGAACCATGTTCATCGGCGGAGAAGTTCTTCGTTGAAGAACAGTGTTCTTCGTGTTCTTCGTCGAGGTTGAAGAAGATGAAGAATGATTCTCAATCCTCTCAAGGTGACAAAACTCTAACAAAAATAAAATAAGACTCTTTCTTATTTTATTAACACAACAACACATTTGAATTTCAAGAGTTTAAAATTCAATAACCACACACAACTCACCTCATTAAACTCATTACATTTAAGTCATAGGTTATAACTTAAGTTAACAAAATTTAAGTTGGAGTTGAGGGGGGTTTAGAGGATATGAAGGGGTGGGGTTCGTGTGGCCCCCACCACCCTCATAACCTCCCAAGGGAGGTTGGGTGGTTACCCTACTTACATAAAGAACTAACAATTAGAGTAAAATAATAAAAATTGTAGTTTAATTATAAAATAAACTACCAAAATTTTTATTATCAACACTTGTGTAAACGAAAATCCGGAACCAGAGTTCCTAAGTAATTACCGGTGTTGTGGTTCCATCGGTGCCCTCAGAATTCGATTCCGGGTACCAGTTCAAAAGTTAGAAATTTCGACTCGTTCATTCACTGAACGTACCCGAGAAAAACTTTGGAAATTGATTCCGGGCACACCGGGCCTCGGAATCAGGTGCCGGTAGAAACCACGCTCTTGTAAAATTCCAAAGAAAATTAAGAAAAAATTTTCCCTTGATTTTTACGGGTCTTTACATTACTCTCACCTCAGGGCTTTACGTACCCGTAAAGATACATCAAAACTAGGGAAACAAAAGAGGGTACTGAGCACGCATCTGAGCCTCCCACACCCAAGTGCTCTCCTGGAGGTTTCCTTGCTTCCATCTGAGGCGCACTAGAGGAATCGACCGTCCACGTTGGACCCGCCCCTGTCGATCCTCGATCTCTACCGGGACCTCCGTAAAAGTCGCCACATCATCAACGTCAAGATCCCCATGGTCAATGATGTGCGTCGGGTCATGCACGTATCTCCTCAGCTGAGATACGTGGAAGACATCGTCCACCCGGTGCAACTGAGGTGGTAGAGCCAGACGATAAGCCACCTCACCAATCCTGCTGAGGACCTGGAATGGTCTGATGAAGCGCGGAGATAACTTGCCACCTCAGACAAATCTCTGCAAACCACGTCGGGGTGAGACACGCAAAAAGATGTGGTTGCCATCCTCGAACTCTAGTGGCCTCCGCCTCCTATCAGTGTTTGACTTATGCCGACTCTGAGCTATCCTCATCCGCTCCTGGATGACCTGGACCTTCTCTGTCATGGCCTGGACCATCTCTGGTCCCACAAGTGCTGACTCCCCAGGGTCTGTCCAGCACAAAGGAGATCTTCAAGGTCAACCGTACAATGCCCCGTATGGTGCCATCCCGATGGTGGCGTGGTAGTTTTTGTTATACACAAACTCTACTAAGGGTAGGTGGTCCTCCCAGCTACGACCAAAGTCAAGGACACATGCGCGGAGCCTGTCCTCGAGAGTCTGAATGGTCCTCTCCGTATGACCATCCGTCTGATGGTGAAAGGCTGTGCTCAGACGTAGCTGCGTCCCGAACGCCTCCTGCAATCCCTTCCATAGCCGGGAAGTAAAATGAGCATCCTGATTGGAGACGAATGAAGATGGAACACTGTGAAGCCGTACAATCTCCTGAACGTAAATACTTCCCAAGCTCTCCACTGAGCCCTGCTCTCTGATGGGTAAGAAGTGAGCCGACTTGGTGAGTCGGTCGACAATCACCCAAATGGAGTCATGACGTCTAGAAGTACGTGGAAGTCCAGTCACGATGTCCATAGATATGTTGTCCCACTTCCACTCCGGAACCTCCAAGGGCTGTACCAAGCCTGCTGGTACCTGATGCTCAGCCTTGACCTGCTGGCAGGTGAGGCATCGAAAAACAAACTATGCCATAGCCTTCTTCATGCCCAGCCACCAGTGCTGTCGTCTGAGATCCTGGTACATTTTCACCACTCCAGGATGTACCGCCAAATGAGAAGTGTGAAACTCTCTCAGTACCTCCTCCCGTAAAGCGACTGGTACCATGGTACGTCCTCTGAAAAGGATGTCGTGCTCTGTTCCAAAGGAGAAACCATCAGGTTCCTGTCCTGAGGATATCTGTGCATGCCGCGTCTCACAATCAGCATCCCCATGCTGTGCCTCTCTGACCTACTATATAAGTGGAGGAGTGACTGTGAGAGACTGAAGGAAGGTTGCTCCATCTCTATCCACAAAGGATATCTGCAAAGAGGCTAGCTTCTCCATCGCCTCCTCAAGTAGTTGAATGTCCGTCCTCCTGTTGAGAGCATCGGCTACTACATTCCACTTCCCAGGAGTATAGACTATCTCAATGTAATAGTCCTGGAGGAACTCGAGCCCTCGCCGCTGTCTCAGGTTCAGGTCCTTCTACGAGAAGATGTACCTGAGACTCTGGTGGTCAGAAAAGACTATAAAGCGCTCGCGCATCAGATAGTGCTGCCATGTCTTCAGAGCGAAGACCACTACTTCTAACTCCAGGTCCTGAGTATCGTAGTTCTGCTCATGCAGCCTCAACTGATGTGATCCATAGGCGATCACTGCCCGCTCCTACATCCGGACACATCTGAGTCCGGTCCCTGATTCATCGCAGTAGACTACGTACCCTACTCCCTCCTCAGGCAAACTCAAGATAGGTGCGCTGGTCAATCTCTGTCTCAGCTCTTGGAAGCTATGCTGACATCTGTCTGCCCACACAAAGGGTTTCCCCTTCTTTGTCAAAGCTGAGAGTGGTGCCGCAACTCTGGAGAAATCTGGCACGAATCTCTGGTAGTATCCATCTAGTCCCAAGAAACTCCAAACCTCCGTCACGCCCCTCGGTGGCTCCCAAGCTAACACTGCCTCGATCTTCGCATGATCCACTGCAACACCCGCCTCAGAGATGACGTGTCCCAAGAAGTGCACCTAACGTATCCAGAACTGGCACATCAAGAGCTTACCATAAATCTGGTGCTCTCGGAGTGTGTCTAGTACAACCCGTTAGTGGTAGGCATGCTCCTCCTCAGTCGTCGAGTAGATCAAAATGTCGTCGATGAAGACTACGACAAATCGATCGAGGTATGGCTGAAAGATCCTATTCATAAGGGCCATGAACACTGCTGGAGCATTGGTTACGCCGAAGGGCATTACTAAGAACACATAGTGGCCTTACCGACATCTGAAGGCCATCTTCTGTACGTCCTCGTCTTGAACTCTGAGCTGATGATAGCCTGACCTGAGGTATATCTTCGAGAACCACAGTGCTCCCTTGAGCTGATCAAAGAGGTATTCAATCCTTGGTAGCGGATACTTGTTCCTCACTGTCACCTGGTTCAGGTGATGATAGTCAACACACAGTCGCAAGCTCCCATCCTCCTTCTTGGCGAACAAAATCGGGGAAGCCCAGGGTGAAATACTGGGTCGGATGAACCCCTTGCCCTGCAAGTCCTCCAACTGTACTCGTAGCTCTCGAAGCTCAGCGGGGGCCATCTGATACGATGGAGTCGAAATCGCAGCTATCCTGGGGTATAGTTCAATATAAAAGTCTTCCTCTCTATAGGGAGGTAGTCCTGGAACGTCGTTGGAAAAAACATCCGCAAACTGATCCACCACTGTAGGAAAACCAGGACTCTGCACGTCAACTGCTCCTAGGATGAGGCTAGCCAAATGATGAGTGATGGGCTGTCCTCTCCTCCGCAGAAGTCCATACTGTGTGGAAAAGGCTCCCTTCTCACCGGTGAAGGTGAACCTGCTCCCATCGGTGCGTACACATCGCACCTTGCGTCTAAAACAGTCAATCTGTTCATGGACTGTAGATAACCAATCCATGCCCAAGATGACGTCGTAAGGCCTCGACGCTGTTACAAGAAGATCCCAGCTGAAGCTCTCGCCTCCAAGAGTATGCTCACACTGCCGGCACCAGTGCGTAATCGTCGAGTCTGCTCCCGTAGGAGTCTCTAGCCGTAAGGATCGAGCCAACGGTTCTGTCGGAATCTTCGAGCTCTGAACAAGGGCAGCGGCTATGAAAGAGTGACTCGCTCCTGTGTCTATAAGTACAGCAGAAAGGGTGGAATAGACCCAGATAGTACCTCGAATCATCTCTGCCACGCCGTGGTCATAGGCCTCAACTGCCTGGAGCTGTGCCTGTCTCTGCCCGCCAGCTCCCTGTAGTCGGGGTGGACCTCCTGGTGGTGGTGGTGGTAGAGCCTCAAAGCGTCGCCCACCACCTACTGCTCGGCCAGCTCCTCTGCCTCGTCCACCTCCTCCCTACGGACCACCATGGTCAACCCTCTGCCTCTGCCTCGGTGGTCCCTCAACCGTCTGCTGCTCCTCGGCATGGCGAGTCGGGCAGTCACTAGCCATGTGGCCCTGCCCGCCGCACGAGTAGCACTGTCTGCCTCTCAAAAGGTTGGCTCCGCGCTGTGTGCCCCGCACTACTGAGCCAGTGTCCTGAGGTCGTCTGCCTGATGGTATGGTCTGCTTGGTCCCCTGAGTCATCCGTCGACTTCCTTCTGCAGAAGACTCTGCTATGTGCCGCCCTGCCGTGTGTCTCCGCGCTGGTGTAGACTTAGCAAGAAAACTCTCGATCAAAAGGGCCCTCTCCAGTACTTCTGTCTGACTCAGAATCCTAATAGAGATCAGCGATGACCTGATCTCGTGTCTCAATCCCTTCTCAATGGTTCTGGCCCGGAAGAATGGGTCCCATACCATATCGGTCGAGTAGCATGAGAGATCGGTAAATCTCGTCAAGTACTGGGCGACCGTCATACTGCCCTGCCGCAATTGAAGAAGCTTCTGAATGCGAACCGCACAGAGGGTGGCTGGGATAAACTCTGAGCGGAAGATGCTCTCAAAGTTGGACCAAAGTAGAGATGCCTCATCGTGGACCTGGAGCATCAATCTCCACCATCGGCCTGCTGCTGCGTGCAGTAGGCTCGCAACAAGGATCACCATGAGGTCTGCTGGTGTCCTCACTAGCCTGAAAACTCGAACGATTGCCTCCAGCCAGTCTTCAGTGCCTGGGGGTCCATCTCCCCACGGAACCTGGGTGGTCGCTGGAACTGGAAGTCATGCAGTGTGCTGAGGCGACGTGCATCATCAGCGGCTGGGGCTGGAAGCATTGGTGGCTCGGCGGGTAGAGCTACCGCTGGTGCCACTGCTGTCAAAGGGCCCTGTACCGAGGCCTCGTCGCTCGGTGGACTGTCGTCACACTCGACTCTCAGAACCCTTGCTGGCTGCCATCGTGGAGCCATCCTGAAAAGGAAATAGGTGTGCCACGGTCAGAACAGTATACCTGGTGAGCTGATACAAAGTAATAACAAATAAAACTTGAAACACACAGGCAATCAATGTTTTCATGCATTAAGTTGGAAATCAGAAGTCCGGGTCCTAGTGTACAGATATGTCGGCCGCCGCACCAACACTGGACTCCCTGGACTGATAACCACACTCAATACGCTAAACACTATTGCTTCACATAGAAAAGATTAGAGTTCGCGGTAGAACCAAACTCCTCTGATACCAATTTGTCACGACCCGTCCTCGGGGCCCGTGCCGTGACTACCCCAAGCCCACCTTCCATAGGCCAGGGGCTGGCGACTAGCACCAAGGCGTAAATCCCGGTAAAAAGGGAAGGCATTGCCATTGTAAAGTAAACAAGCACCTCAGAGTAAACAAGTGGAAAAGTAGACACTAAGTAAAAAAGCTGATACAATAGTAAGTGTGGATAAGTAAATGGGCCAGTATACAAACCCAAACTGAAAGTAAAGTACAAATCGAAAGGGAAAACAACAACTGTAAAGTAAAAGACGCTATGCTGAGCTATCCATTGGAAATCCCACCTGAAGGGTGGGTACAAATAGCTCCACTACTCCTCGGGTCCCACCGTCTGCTCCGAGTACGTCCCGCCCAGTGGTCCACCTATAGGTATCGTCCTACTCTGCAAGCCTCAACCACGATCAAAGCTGTCCGTCGTCTGCAACCAACACAACGTAGTGCGGCATAGCCCATGTAGGGGTGAGTATAAGCTACTCAGTAGGGACCCCGAGACCCCTGAAGGTCTCTCAAAATCCACGAAGGATAAACCACAAAGGAAATATACAATCACGAAGTGACAACCGACACTGCTTTGGTATATGCCCATACATATACCTAAGTCATCAATTTCCAATACCCTCCAACCTCCGAGCCCAAGTACAACTCAGTACACACAGGAATGTATACGTATTCCACACAGGAAAGAAAACGTAATCCACACAGGATAGCACAACACAATCCACACATGAAAGTAAACAGGATTCAGCTCACACAGGTATACTTCTTAGAAAGACGATAGAGATGATCACTGATCCATCTAAGTCGTCAGACCCACAAAGGATCGATAGGTACTAACCCCCACAATGACCCACACAGGATCGGTAGGAAACTAACCCCCGCAAAGACCCACACAGGATCGGACCCACATAGGATCTGTAGGCGCTGGCTCACACAGAACAGCTGAGCACAAACCCACACAGGATCGGACCCACACAGGATCGGTAGCACTGATCCACATAGGATAATTGAGTGTTGTAGTCGTCGTCGTCGAATCCACTGAGGATCTCTGCACAGTCGTCGTCGCAGTCACAGTAGTAGTCGCAGCCAGCACTAGGGTTCCCGCACACAGCAAGCTCATTCGGGAGGGTCCGCTCTATGCGCCGAGAGGCTGATACAACAACTGTCACATAGTCTAGAGTTGATGTATCCAAAAGATCTGTATCGTCAATAGGAACACAACGCCGCAGACGGCACGCCGATCGGACACCTGGTCTGAGAGTTATTGGCTTTTTCTTCCCAGGGGCCCGGTTGGTTTTTAAGGCATAACCAACCCGACCGTACTCCACCTGCATCCAAACCTCAGGTGGAGTATGCCAAATGATCCGTCTCATTAAGAGGAACTCAACAAAGTTGACGGCACGTTATTCGGATGTCCGTAGCTCAAGATAAGAGCGTTTCCGCTCCGAGGACCCCGTTGGTTTCGTGTACGAACCAACCCGGCCGAACTCAAAGCATTCCGAAACCTTGAGTGAGTTATGTCGAAAATACCGTCTCGTACTAAGGATCATGTTGCTGCTGACGGTGCATAGTTTGGAGGTTCGTAGCACGATTTATGGGCATTTGAACCCAAATAGTCCGATAACGGGGGTTTCGGGCCCGGACCGACCCGGCCCGATACCCCCCGGTTTGCCCGAACCGGGTCGACCCGCCTCGGACAGGGTCAGCCCGGCCTGGCCCGGCAGGGCTCGGCCCGGCCTGGCAGACCGTCCAGGCACTGGTCCGGCTCGGCGCAGCGCGCCCAGCGCATTGCCAGCTCGGCTTTGGCCGAGCTGTTCGAAAAAAAGAGGGGGGCACCTGCCCCCTTGTGAAACTGCGGCCCCCCTAATTTATGGGGGGTCGTTGAAGCTGGCCGAGGGAATTTAATTCCCATGGCTTTCTCCTTTCCAGTCTGCCCGACCTGGCCGGCCGGCTCATTCTCAACGGGACCGGCGGTGGCCGGTCCCCTTCCGGATCCGACACCGGCGGCCCGGCTGGCCGCCGGTTACCATGCTCCGCCGCGGCCCGGAACCGGTCGCGGCCCTTGTCGTATGGCGCGGTGCGACGGCGTCACACATATCTTTTGCATGAAACCGCGTGGTACGACGACACCACGCTTTCTCGTAACAACCTCAAGAAACCAACACAAAACAAATATGGAGGAGGGTCGGCCGTGTTTGTGCGGTCCGACCCCCTCGCATTATTCGATAACAAATGATTTTTATCCACGAACATCATCAAGTTAGTATTCACAAACAATTAAATAAATAAAACCCCTACCTCGGTTCAGGAATGGTGTTCGTCAATGACCCGCTGTAGACGAGCGTCGTAGAGGTCAGGCGTCGCAGGAAAAGAACGTCGACGTCGCGAGGCAAGGATTTGAAGTCGTTGACGACAATTTCGTCACAGAAAACTGTCGCAGAAGAGACGTCGCAGAAGAAGAACATCGCGTCGCGGATACGGCGTCGTGGAAGAACTGTGTTCTTCGGTGAAGAAGTACTTTGTTGAAGAACGGTGTTCTTCTCGTTCTTCATTGAGGTTGAAGAAGATGAAGAATGCTTCTCAATCCTCTCAAGGTGACAAAACTCTAACAAAAATAAAATAAGAATCTTTCTTATTTTATTAACACAACAACACATTTTAATTTCAAGAGTTTGAAATTCAATAACCACACACAACTCACCTCATTAAACTCAATACATTTAATTCATAGGTTATAACTTAAGTTAACAAAATTTAAGTGGGAGTTGAGGGGGGTTTTAGAGGATATGAAGGGGTGGGGTTCGTGTGGGCCCCACCACCCTCATAACCTCCCAAGGGAAGTTGGGTGGTTACCCAAATTCCATCAAGAACTAACACTTAGAGTAAAATAATACAAATTGTATTGTAATTATAAAATAAACTTCCACAATTTTTATTATCAAATCTCGTGTAAACGCAAATCCGGAAAAGAAGTTCCTAAGTAATTACCGGCGCTGTGGTTCCATCGGTGCCCTCAGAATTCGATTCTGGGTACCGGTTCAAAAGATAGAAATTTACGCTCATTCGTTCACTGAACGTACCCAAGCCAATCTTTGGAAATTTATTCCGGGCACACCGAGCCTCAGAATCAGGTGCCGTCAGAAATTGCGCGTTTTAAAATTCCAAAGAAAATTAAGAAAAAAATTTCCCTTGAATTTTACGGGTCTTTACAAATACCTTTTTGTAATGCTATTAGTTATTTTCCCAAGGAATATGTAATGATTATAGGTATTTTACATTGAAGTCCAGTAATGATTATAGTGCTTTTTCCAGTATGAATTTTTGTTACTATACCATGGTTATATGGCTCTGGTTGACATTGTCATAAGAAATTATTAGAGGTATTCCAGTATAATGCCAAGGATGGTTATCTTACCATGGTTATATTTTTTAGGTTGTCATGGTCATAAGAGTTGATTAGAGATATTATGTCCTTTCATTGATGGGGATATCTTACCTTAGTTATATGGTTGTGCTTGGGATGTTCTATGTACATGCTAAGAGATATTCCAGCATGGTGTCGTTGTAGGTTGTGGGGGTATTTTATTAATATTTGAATTAATTGATGCACCTTTTTATCACCTTATTTCATACATTTCTTATCATATTAGTTTTTTTAGACACAGTGGTATTCATCCACTATTTTATAGTCAAACACTAGTTTGGACACCATATGAAAACTAAACAGATTATATAAATAAAGATTTGGTCATGGTAATTGGTCATCACTATTGTCTTCTTGATTTATGTTGGGGGAGAGGTTGTATATGGGACAGACGTGGGGTTCTGGACAAGTGGCATTGAGGATTTTTTGTAGTATACTAGTCTTTTTCATTATTATACTTGCATGAGATTTCGTAACATTCTATCATGTCTATATACTACACCTTATTATTTATTATATTATTTAGTTGTATTTTATTATTATCTTCCACATTTTATTTAGTCTAATTAATTGTATTTTATTAAGAATTATTCTTCTAATATGACTATTCGTACCATAAGGTATATTCTCCACAGTATACTTTTCATATCCCCAATCTTAGTCTATTGCCTCTAGCGTATGGGGAGGCACACTAGAGGTGAAATAATGAACCATTTTTTTCCACATGAGACAGTTCCAGATTAGGGGATATAACAATGTTCCTCTACAACAAGTTATGATACATGATGAATGTTTGATGATATTGTGACACATATATAAATTGAATAAGTTTATTTGATGAGTTTTTCTAGAATTATATATCTATAAAATGAATTGGGTAGTGATTGGTATCTCGTGATATATAAATAAATTAAATGTAGAATAAACATTGTTATATAAGAGAATCTATCCACTATGAGAGTATTGGTATTGAACCATCAAAAATGATATAATAGAATGATGAGTGATCCCAAACCACTATGATAGTTATATAAGTGATCCTTAACAATGTAAATTTCATTAAATTCATATATTAATGTAACAATAATTTTTCAAATGCCAATGTTATGCTGTCATGGATTATTTTCTTTGATTCCTTTAGGATTCTTGTCATATGAACTATTAATTATTATTCCATGATTCAATATTATGAAATTTTATTTTCATGGTATTGTATTAAAATGTTATGCTCATGTTATCATTACATTATCCTGACATTATGTTTATGTGATAATTTTTATTTACCTTTATTATAGTTATAGAACATAGGATCTCACCTTTTATTATGTTACCATTCCCCATGTTACATATAATGGTTTTAAGTATGAAATGAATAAGAATGATTATTGAAATGGATAACACAGTTAGAAATTATTTCATTCTATTATGAGCATTTTATATATGTATCTATGTTTTAAAAGAGACTAAACCTATATAACATGGTATTGGATCTTAATTTTAGTCGTTTAATATTCATATAATTATATGTAAATTTTTTATATGAAAATTAGGGGTCATTATTTTTATAAATTCATCTATTTTTCTCTCATTCATATTATTAGGATTTATAGGATACCAAATATATAAGTGGGTTTCCATTGAAATTGTATATTAATTTATTTTATTTTTTTCCCTCATCATTTACCTCATGCGTTTATTGTTTTACTATTACAATAATGTTTTCATAATATTTTATTGATTGTTAATACTTATTTTAAATTATATTTGATTTTATTTACTTCCCCTCTGAGATTGGTTTGGGATAAATATACAATATTTTGTATATGGATACGTAGAAAATAGATACATAAAAATAAAACATTAAAATAACATATATAAAGGAAAAAATGTACTGAAAACATCGATTTTGATGAATAGGAAAATGAACCCAATGATGGAACTAATAAAAAATGATAAATAAGTGTCTATCTGTAGCTTATGTTGATATATGATGGGAAATGGTTTTCATAGGTTTAATTGATGAATGTATTACCTCAAAGAAAATATGATCCTTGTTTACTACACTTGATAAAAAATAAAGAAAATGTTTTTATAAAAAACTTGATATTTTTTGACCTGTATTGATAAATTAAATAGGTACGTCTATGATTAATTCCATATGATATACCAAAGTGGGTTGTAGGAAAACATGAAGGTGGAAAATGATCCAAATCTTTGATATATCATAAAAATTATTTGTGGTGCTAGATAATGGTTCATGGAGAATTTGATGAGGAAGAAAATCTAGTTATAGAATTACCACAACAACATAGGAATGGGGTGAAGATTAGATTGTAGTCATTGTTAAATTATTTTACTGAGTATAATGAATATACATAAATAAGGGATGATAATGTGTTCATTTACCTCATCCACACCTCCCATTAACTCTACTAATATTAGATATACTATCAATATCCATACATACAAGTAACAATGTTTATTTGTTGTTTTCATAGAGGTAGGGTTTATTTTAGTTAATGATATGTCAATAAAACACCCACACCCACAAAATGTGTTATAATACTATTTGACATATATTGGTACTATATAAAGGATTTTCCGTTTTTATTATTTGATATGGAAACAATTGTCCTTATATTGTGACTAACACAATGTTTTTGGTGATATGGAGTGATAAATCAATCATTAGATATTTTATCTATTTTTTTAAACACTACAAGTGGGAAAAAACAAAAGCTGTATTCAATCTTTATTTATCTGAAATTTAATTTAATTGAGAAAATGTATTAAAATCTATGACATTTTTCAAAATATTGTTAAACTAAAATATTATAGATATGTATAGGGTCACTATTAAAAATTAATGTATTTGTAAATGGTATGTGATAGTATAATTTATTACTATATAATCCCTGGAATCATTGAATTATTTCAAAATGTAGGTTGTATCTTTCAACACATGTGAATAAAAATGTTTCCAAATATTTTTAATTTTATCCAAAATATGAAATACATATTTTCATAAAAATCAAAAAATAAATTATATAATGACTATATGTATAGTTTCTTTCAATAGAGTACCAATTCTATGATTACACCTCAACCAATAAAATTATAAAATTTACTAAAAAACACCACTATTAGATCACCCAACATATTCAAATTTCACTAAGTTATCTTAATATATGGATGAACCTAAAATAATCATATAACTAGAGAAAACTAAAAATTAACTATAAAAATAAATGTAGCCATCATCCTCTAAAATGAAAGCCTTCATTAATCAAGTAACAATTATTCCATCATTAATTAATATATTAGGGATAAGATAATTATATTATATTTTTTTACATGTCTTATTTTACCACTTAAAAAACATCATATTTAATTATAGTCATATATATGTATTGTGAAATCATGTGGTCTCAAAAAACATTTCCTAATTTTATCATCAAAATAAATATAAAAATATATATTCTCAACCTAAAATAATATATCAATATGAGCCTTTGATCACTATAGACCACTAGATCACTCTTTTAGGTTATTAATGGATTTGAGGGACACATTAAAGTAATATCTTAGTGAATCCACAAATATTTATATTAAAATACTATGGAACCTATAAATTTCACAAATAATGGTGTAGTAGTATTTTATTAGGATATAATGCTGGAAGATACCAAATGATTAAACTCAACTACCTTTCCATATAGAATTCATTTTAAACTTATTATGTTATCGTATTTATAATAATATAATAACCCAATCAATAACAATGTAACCAATTTGAAATAATTACCCTTTGAAATCCATTTTTAACAACTTTTAATGTAATTTCAAAACCAATACAACATGATCTTTGAATGATTTGAATTATTCATTATGTTATGAAAATCCAAATTCTTATAAATAGAATACTCTTGAATATTGAAACCAATAACTCATAATTGTGATTGTGAACAAATGTAAGTCATGTTATCCGTCAGTGTGGTAGGAAAAACATGATTTGATGAACAATAAAATCATCACTGATTTGTTCAAGAAATTCACAATGTACTATTTTATATTGTGGTGTTATATAGTTATGAAATATTTCCCGAAACACATCTATAGAACCATAAATATACTCATCTAATAAAACATACATGATTTAATAAGATATTGAATTTTATTTATGCATTAAGTGAAAAAATGGACACATTGGCATATAAAAACTCATCAAAAAAGTCCAATCCAATACAAATTATATTTTTTGAAATCAATTAGCCAGAAGGACTTCTTGAGACCGAAAATTATCTCAATGATATAGAATTACATCAATGGTAAAAAAATAAGAAATTTCAGATATTAATTTAAAATATATAAAATAAATCAGTTTAAAACATATAAAAGAATCATTTCTCTATCATCAGTAGGATGTTAGTATGTACTTATTATAGGGAATAAGAATGATGAATAACAGTCATAATAATTTCCATAATAGAATCCCACATTCACTGCCAACAATATCACAATTTTATAAATTCCTAAACCCCCCTCTATACATGTTCTAAAACTATTTTTACATAATTTATAAATAAAATTAAATAGTTTAAAAAAAAGAAAAAAATGTGGTAAACCCATAGCTTTAGACACATACAGACATCTATACACCAATCTCATGACTTTCCCATTTAAAACCCTCCATTATATATATATATATATATATGTCTCTAAAATTATATTTATCCACCTTAATAAAGAAATATATCTTTATATTTATGTTCATATATACCCTATAATAATATTATTCCATAGAATAATTATGATATGGTATGATTGTCAATATACCATATCTTTTATAATGATAACGATTAACAACCCTATTCAACTTCTATTTCTAAATTTCTTCTTATAGAAAAAAGATTATTAAAAAAATTTCATCTTATATTTTTTATTTTTGTAGTTATTAAAAAAATCCTTTTGTAACACTTTACATGGTAACATGGTACTTTATATAAGTGTTATTAGATAAAAAATGATGATCTAGGTGTAATGAATGATTTATATCTCTCTATTGATAACAACAAGTCATCAAATGTTTCTTCACTACAAAATTGACTTCCAAAGGTTATTACGTAATAAAAATAATAATTTTTTTTGATGAATAAATAACATATTATACATCCTTTTTAACGAAAGATATATAATAATTATATGTCATATTCCATGTTATATTCCTATATCATTTTAAAAGAACTCCACATGACATGGAAATTCAATTATGAACACTTCTTACCCGTGCTTGACAAAATAATCGATAAATATCAAGAAATCATTTAATGTGATAAATTATTACATAATACACTAAAACACTTATAATACTTAATATCCTCTTTAAAACAAAAAAAAATAACTCCCATTAGAACAATATTATATCTCAATAATAATATTATGATATAAAAATCTTATAGTATCAATGTTTTCATGTATGGAAAACTCCCAGTTTACTGCTTAAACGCATGATTTCCAACATCCATATCGTATTAAAATTTAGAATGTATAGTTCATGATATGACGTAAATTTTATTTATTTTATGAAATAATTTTTCTTGAATAAAATAATTTTTCTACGTAAAAATGTGTTTTTAGTGTGAATTTATTTATATGTGAATTTTTATAGATGAAATATAAATTCATTGAATGTGTATTTTGATATTATTTTTACAGTTATTAATTGAAAAAATGTTCTTTGTTTTTCTATTCCCTTACATTTTTAGAACATTAATTCATTAGATGATATTAATTTAATTAAAATTATATATTTGACATATTAATTGGTCTAATGTTTTGATTATTCAAGAATTTCATTGATTATTAAAATGTTTTAAATTAGAAAATATGATATTAGTATAACACCCCAAGCTTCTACGGTATGCTTCTCTTTGAATATTGCAATAGCGTGTGTTGTACGCAACATCGAGTTCTAACACACCACAACTAATCAAACTAGCCGTCATGAATAGTAATAACCACTTTTTGAAATTTATAAATTTTATTTTTCAAAATTGACTTCATTTTTGGATTAATAATATCAAAATTAACCTAGGGTGAATTTTTGGTATTTTCCTGAAAAACATCATTTTTTGATGAATAGTGAAACTAGTAAGTGGTAGTTAAAAAACTGAATTTTTCATAAAACTTAATTTTACCACTTCTGTGAGTGGAATTTCGAAAATCCAAGAGACACGGTTAATATCAAGGAAAAAAATGTGGTTCATTAAGATGAAAATAATTTTTGGTGAATAGTAACTTTTTACTTTTATTTACCACGGTTAAAAGTAAATAGGGTAATTAAGGGTAAAAATGATATTAATATTACCCTAACACATGTCATAGTTCTATTGGATAAGCATAATTCAACCAAAAACAACCTTAGGAATAAAATATTATAATTTAGGTCCACTTGGATTAGATTAGGACATTTATTATTATTTAATTCTAAGAAGAGTTAAAAGAGTTAAAATCAACGTTTATTTACTAAATAATTTTTAATATGGGGTTATACATAAGATAAATTCAACTGTAAGCATTTATTAGAAATATAAACAGATTTCACATATAATGGTATTTTATTTATAATTTTTAGACACTATATAATTTAATTTATTAATGACCCAATGATGATGCAGTAATTACCATAATAGTGAAAAATTAAAATAATTGATATTATAAATAACTAAATAAATATAATTTGAGAATTTTTATGAATGAAACTTATTTTATAGTTTAATATGACATGTTAGTAATGGTTTAATTAACCTTTTTCGAAGTAATAACTCTGTTATGATTTTCACAAAAATCAATTTTACGAATAGTGTCAAAATTGACAAAAAAGAGTTTTTAAAAAAAATATTATATTATTAATTGATATTCAATTCCTAAAAATCTAATGATTGGCCAATATACTTAAATCATGATATTTTTATCATTAATGGACCACTTGGGGGTCTCTTGGAGGTATATAGTTCGATTATTAACTATATAATATAAAAATACAAAGTGACATGCTAAGTGTCAAACTAATTATCTAAGAGTTAAAACTAAAAGATAAGGTTAATAAAATGACCCAAACATATATAAATTATATTGGTTGAGTGGATTTCGACCCATCCCCACCTTAAAATTTAAATAATACACTTTTGATCTATTATAAACTGAATATGAATTTATTATAAAATAATATTTCTTGCTTTTCCAAAGGTGCCCCTCACCACTCTTATAAAATCACACCCCCCTTCTCATAAATTCACACCTTCAAAGCCATTTGGCCTGGAAAAAATCTGCCTTAATACTCTCTAAACTTCCCAAACTTCATCCTAGAGGCCTTACTTTTGTTAGAATGCCAACTTAAGGAGCCCTTTTGATCAAATAAAAAGAAGAACCCAAAGAAGAGGTAATGATTTCACCACCCTTTTTCTAGTTCCGTTCTTCTTCAACTTATTCTTTCATTGTTATTACCATTATAAAATAATAACTCCAGTATCTTATATATACTGTCATGTTATTATAAATATGGTACAATCATATTCAGTATTCTATCCATCCTTTGAATAACATGTCACCATACGTGCGTACGTACGACATACCATCTCCACATCGTGGTGTAATTATTATTCAATAAATTATTATTTGGATGGGTATAATAATGACGTGTAATTGATGTAAATAATAAATATAAAATGATAATTATTCTTTATATATGATATAAAATCCAAGAATATATTATTTTAATATAAAAAAGAATGATATTCTAGCTCGTGCGTACGTACGGACTACCGTCTCCACGAACGTGATGAGATTCATTCTCCATCGTATCCATTCAAGACTAATTCTCATTTGATGATTAATAATAGTATCTAAGGGCTTGATATCATTCTGGATATGATTATGATTCAACCTATCCATGACAAACACGGCTTACGTAACAAAACATATAAAAGAAAATGAGTAAGTTAACACCTGAAACAACGATAATACCAAGATATTATTAAAAAATAAATGTTAAAAGATCATAAATGATATCATATTAATGTATATGATTCTTGTATAATTTAATAACATTTACTTCACCATTATACAGGAGGTTAAACTACCCTGAACCAAGGAAAAGTACAAGGTAAAGGTTTATTTTGCAATCTCGTCATTATCTGAGGTTGTTTATACGTAATAATCTACTGGTATCTCTTTATCATCCACACCCATGATTCTTAAAAATGTATTTAAAATCATTTTTACTATCTACAATTTTATGGGTTAAAGTCATTTATACCCTTGTTTGACTTTTTATAAGAGGTTTATAAAGGAATCATTCCGTCGTTTTCCAAAGAAGATACTTTTTAACCTTTTCGACAGAATTAAGGTAAGAATGTTTTTTTACTTATATGGAAAGTGCAGCTATTTTCCACTATTATAAAATCGTCGAAGCTTCCCTTACAAGCTTATCAAAATATTTTCAAAGAAAATGTTTTATTTTATAAATAGATGACTCTTAAATTATTTCAAAATAGAATGAGATATTTCTCTAAAAAGAGTTTTGATTTCATCTATGTCAATATCGTTTGATGGATTTTATGCTTATTTTAAGTTGATTTAGTATGATTTAAGGTTTTGTGATATGTTTGACTGTGGGTGTGTTATTTTTATTCCATTCATAGTTTATGCACAATGTATTGACATTTTTATGCTATTTTTAATACAAATGTATATGTTATTTTTAAACCTGTTCATATGAGGAATGCATTGGACTTAATAGGTGACGGGTGGAGCCTGCTATAGCTCCTCGATGCATTGGTAGGTCTCATGAGACAAACTAGTGTCTTGGAACAAGGCCTTGGAAAAATCTTATTTGTAGACATGGCACGAGGCCTTGGCTATGTGGTTATGATAGTCTGGAATTATGAATTCAATCATTATGAATGTGGTTATTGATATTGGATGTGAATATTCAATTAGTAGAATATCCATGTGAATAAGTAAATGGTATTATTTAATTTTATTTTTTCCATAATATGTTTATGTTCAAGTTTAAAATGATTTTGTTATAGTTAAACATTGCCTTAAATGTTTATTATTATTTATGAAAGTTTCCGCTACATTTTTATCCTTACTGGGAATTTAAGCTCACCCCTTTTCTATGTTTTATTTTTTCCCAGGATGTGAAGAAGTAAATTATGAATTACCTACAGGGATAGTATGAGGGTATAAGAGTGTACACTATGGAGTCTATGTTGTTGTAGTTTTCATTTTTATGATGTAATGTAAAAATTTATGAATGTATCTAGTGTTTCCAAGTCTACTAAACTAATCTGCCTTTCAAGATTTGTTCTTTCTTGTGATCATGGCAATGTAATGTAATAATGCACCGACTCTGGGTAACTGGGGTCGGGGAATTATAGTTGGTATCAGAGGATGTTTAGTACAGACCATGGAAGCTATATTGAGATAAACTCTGATTAGAGCACATAGACCTAAGATGGTCTTTGAGGATGAGTATAGAAGAACTTTATAGAATTTTGGTATTGTAGAGATTTTGTGTATTTTCCGAGCAATACATCCCTGTCTGGATTCGAGTAGGTAGAGGCGGCTCTGGCACAAATGTACCTAGGGGTAAAATCCGAAAACACCGCATTGAGCTAGACTCAAATGGGAAATGATGCATGACAACGGGCCTTGCTGCACTCTTGTTGTAGTGACCTGAAGCTTGACGTACATAGACATTAAATTACTTTTCGGAATACTTAGTACATAATAGAACACACACACAAGGACCGTAATAGTTTAGTGTCTTTGGAAACTCGAAATATAATCTTCTAATCGTGGTGAAAGATCTTCAATATCTCCCATAAAGATATTTTTTTACTTAAAACCTTTCTTTATATCCTGGGGAAAATAGAACATAAAAGGGTGAGCTCAAATGCTCAGTAAGGGTAAACAAAAGAAATATCAATCACATCATATTCATAAGAACATAACATTTTGGAAATCTTAACCTCCAAAAGAGATCATAATATCATAACATGGGATAAATCATAGTAGTGAAATGTAATCCCAATAATCATAACATAAAACATGAAACTTTGTGGCATACACCCATAATCATATAGAATCATTTCTTATTAGTCAAGACTCATTTCCAAGACTATCTTAGTGGACAATGTCCATTTCTGAACCGAGTTCACTCCTCGTTTCAGTCTTGTTTCACTGAACCAGTTTAACCTACCGTTCTAGAAATGTCTATCTCATGAGATATAAAATCTTTACCCAATGCATTGGAGGGGGATATAGGTCCCACCCATCTCATAATGATACCATTCTTATGTGTGCCAAAAAATCATAAATCATACATCATTGCATAACCCATGTAATAAAAATGGGATTCTTAAACAACATGACATCATAAAAAATATCTTATAAGATAAAAGAATTCATAAAAATATTTCCATCACAACATAATCAAATAAATGTAATAATAGGGATAGAAACAGAACCCTATATTATCTTATATGGATAATAAATTTGATAAAACACTTGAACTCCATTCTAGAGGAAAATATCCATTCTAATTCAAAAACATTTTTCCTTTCTTAACATGTCATACAATTTTAAACTAAAATAAGTTGATTAAAAAAAACTTGAAAACTTGAAAAGGAAGCTTCTTGGAAATAAATTTTTAAGAATCCATTCATGTCATATAAGTTAAAAAAAACATTCTTCTCATACTTTTGTCGGAAAAGTCAAAAACTACCTCATACGAAAAACGACAAAAGATTCATTTCTTATATTTTACTAAAAAGTCACCGAAGGATAAAATTTGATTAAAACAATTGTATATGGATGGAATCAATATTACATATTGAGGAAACATGGATGTGGATGATAAAATACACCCCAGTAAATACCAAAGTATAAACAATCTCGGATAAAATGAGATTGTGATATTTTCACTTACCTTAGGTCCGATTTGCTTCGTAAGTGTACGAACCTCCTGTATAATGATTTAAATAATGTCATTGACTTATTCTAGAATCATAATAATTGTTATGATATCATATATGGTTCACATATGACTTTATATTACCCGTTCTTTTGTAAATTCCATGTTAAAGAGCGTTTTAGGGAAAAATTGTTTCATTTGTCATCCGTGTTTTGACTTGTAATTATTAATATGATTACTTAGATCATGATTACTTAATTACATAATATAAAACATGATTTATATATAATATATATTCAGAATATACATATATATAATAAATCAGTAAATGGAAAGAGATACACCGTTCGTGGAGACGGTAGGTCGTACGTACGCATGAACGCAGTTTTCGTTTCCCTATTAGGTTGAATGGAATTAAGTAGATGACATACATAAATATACAAATAAATCCAGTATCATTATTATGTCATATATATCATGATTACTTATTATATATACTTTATAATCATTCATGAATGGTTAAAGTGGAGAATGAATCTCATTGCGTCATGGAGACGGTAGTCCGTACGTACGCACAAGCGATGATATCATTCTCATGATCGTGGGACTATATTGGAGTGTATGTATACTATTTCATAATCAATATAACTTTATAATAATAATATATAGTTATTATTTACACCATTATACCCATACAAGTAAGGTGGTGGTGGAAAATAGATTTCACCACGGCGTGGAGACGGTATTCCGTACGTACGCACGCGCGGTGATTTCATTTTCTGTAGGATGGATAGATGGTGAAATAGGGTTGTTTAATACTTATAATTAAATATCAGTATATGTGTGATACTGATGTTATTACTTCATAATGAAACAACCTATGAATAAGAATTGGAAGAAGAAATAAAGTTGAATGAATCGGTAACAGACATTACCTCTTCTTTGAAGCGCCTCTTTGAGATCTCTTTTTAGGGCACTAAAATTGGTCTTTGAGGAAGACCAGAACCACTAGGATGTTTCTAGGGAAGTGGAGAAGATAATATGGCAGGTTTTGGCCGAGCGGGAAGGCTCAAAGTGGTGTGAGGAAGAGAGAAAGGAGGTTCCCTTTTATAAGGGAGGATAAGGGCACCTTTGGAATAACCAGAACTATTATTTTATTATAAAGCCAAATTCGGTTTTAAATAGCTCCAAATTGAATTATTTAGATGATATGTTGGGGATGGGTCGAAATACTCTCATCAAATAGAATTTATACAAGTTTAGGTTCCTATTTTATCCTTTTCATTTATATTTAACTTTAAGTAAGATAATTTTACTTTTACCGTGTCTTCATGTTCTCTTACAATATATGTTTAATAAACTTACTATATCAAGACAAACGAACCCCATGTTGTTTATTATTAATATATATAACCTTATATATGTCATGTTTCCGAAATATAGATTTTTAGGAATAACATAACAATTAATAATATAATATTTGTTTTAAAAACTATTTTATGTCAATTTTGACACTATTTAGTAATTGATTTTTGTGAAAATCATAACAGAGTTATTAGTTCGAAAAAAGTTAATTCAATCACTACTAACATGTCATATTAACCTATAAAATTTGTGGAATTCATAAAAAGTCTCAAATTACATTTATTTCGGTATTTATAACATCAATTATGTCAATATTTCATTAATAAGATAATTACTGCATCATCTTTGTGTCATAAATAAATTAAATTATATAATGTCTAAAAATTACAAATAAAATACCATTATGTAGGAAATCTTTTTATCTTTCTAATGAGTATTTATAGTCTAATTTATCTTATGTATAATACTATATTAAAAATGATTTACTTATTAAACATTGATTTTAACTATTTTAACCCTTCTTTAAATAAATTAATAATAAATGTCCTAATCTAATCCAAGTGGGCCTAAATGATCATATTTTATTCCTAAGGTTGTTTATGGTCGAATTACACATATCAAAATGAATTAGAACATGTGTTAAGGTAATAATAATAACATTTTTACCCTTAATTACCCTATTTACTTTTAACCGTGTTAAAAAAAGAAAAAAGTTACTATTTGCGAAAAATTATTTTCACCTCATTGAACCACATTTTAATTTCTAACATAATCTTTGTCTCTCGGATTTTTTCAATTCCACTCATAGAAGCGGTAAAATTATGTTTTATGAAAAATTCATTTTTTTTAACTACCACTTAGTGGTTTCACTATTTATCAAAAAATAAACGTTTCCAAAAAAATACCAAAAATTAGGCCTTAGATATATTTGATATTATGACCTTAAAAATTATGTCTATTTTACCAAATTAAAAACATATCAGTTGCATTAATTAATTTAAAAATTATTTCTCGTCGTCAAAACAAATAGCGTGTTCTTAAGAGATAATAACTATCAAAAGATTGACACTTACTTATGTCTGGTTTAAATGTAGAATTACATCCAATGACCAACATTGTATTAAATTGTAAAAATATATTTAAATATACTTTAAAACCACTCAAATTAATAATTTATCACTATTAATTATTTCGATTAAAAATGTTGTTTTTAATTAAAATATAGTAATTTTCACTATTCACCAGAAAATGAAAGTTATCCGAAATGTACCAAAATTTCACCCTAAGCTAATTTCGTTATTCCTAATCCAATAATGAAGTCAATTTTGAAAAATAAAATTTACAAAATTTCAATAAGTGGTTATTACTATTCATAATGGCTAGTTTTAATAATATTTTAATAGCATATCGTTGTTTAGTGAAACTCGGTATTGCGTACTACACACGCTATCAAGGAAGGTTGCGATTGCGTTAAATGCAAGGCAAGTCAAGGATGCGTGTTATGAAATCTCCTTTTGGTGTAGCGTTCAACACAAGACATTAATGAAATTAAAAATATATATTTTTCATAAAATCTCGGGGTGTTACATTCTACCCCCCTTAAAATGAATTTCGCCCTCAAAATTCGTTGGGGTTATAAATGGTTTACTATTTGAAAGTTTCTTTGATAGAAACCCACATCGTAAAAAGGAATACCAAAAACAATCTTTAAAAACAGAAGTATGAAACGTAACGGTTTCCCAAATAAACTAATCACTGGGTTTCCACATAGGTGAAAATATGGATATAGAAGAGAAATCTAACCATCATGTTCTGATGGAGAGTGGTAAAGAACATGGCTATGGAAAATCCAGAAATCACAAAGCCATAAATTTGTGATGATCTAAGGTACCATCTGATTCATCAGATATAAGAGCACTAGGACAACATTTTTGGTTTTCAAGATCGTTTCCCTAACGTTGATGAAATTGGAATTAGAAGAAATACTTTCGTGATTTTAGTATAGTCTCACCATTGGTCGTTCTTTGGACAATTTCCACTTCATCTCTTAAAGAAATGAAGTTGAATTTGTCATTCGTGATGTGTTAGCAGATAATGTGATAGAATGAAGGGTCATTCCATCCGTCTCAAACAAAAGGATAGAAAAGTTATCAAAAAATACATAAGTCCATCTACAGTGAGATTAATGATATATGGTTCCGAAAATGGACTTATACTTCATATATCATACTTCTTAATATAATAAAACTAGTTTCTACTAAACAGGGACTTCCTATAGGCCAGTGGTAGGCGATAAAGGCCAGTCACACTTCAATTGTGGGTTCGATTCCCACGGCCTTGTCCGATGCGATGGGCTGCCGCCCGTCCTGCAGGTTGTCCTTTTTCAAAAACTATATTACTATAACATCCCATCAATAATATTGAAAAAACATCTATCCTTAAACAATAATAACTTCTGTCCAACTTAATCCCTTCCAATCTTTATGCTTATCCATAATACTACAGTCCACACTCATAATATAGTGAAAATGATTACCAGAGATTTAATACCATCATTGATCCCCATATATCATAAGATATGTCTTGTTGGTCACATTCCAAACATTCAAAGGCCTTAATCATGTATTCTCTTGAATACCCATTGAAACTTAGTGAAAACATGAATGTAGTTAAAAGTTAATACTTTCCACATACCAAAATCCTCAAAATTTTATATACTCAAACCATGATATAACTTAGTCCTTATATCAATCATGAGCTCATAAATACTGTCAATCATTTAATTTTCCCTTTATCTCTTCATTATGCACATAGCATCTGATTTAAAAAATATCTCAATCACTTTCCATGGTTACCGGTACCATAAAATTATTGAAAACCACAATAGACCAATACATAAATATCCCAATCTTCCACGATACTATATACAACATTATTTTGTAATCCCATTACATAAACACTTAATCATTACACCACATCATTATCATAATCAACATCGCCAATGGTGATCGCATGTGACTTCCCTTTTTTCCTTTGCCTTAAGTGGTTGCTCATGTCGATCATCACTACCCCTTGGAATATGGCATTTATTAGCACAATGCCCCATTTCCTTTCACCTGAAGCATTGAAGTGTAGTAGGTTAATTCTGTGTATCTCTTCCTTTGTTTGCATCATTAGAAATCTTCTTCCCATCATTGTGGCATTCAAATTCCCGATGACCTTCCTTTCCACATTTGAAACATTTACTAGTCCCTTTAAGACAATCTCCACCATGCTTCTTTCCACACATTGAGCATAAAGAAATATTCATCTTCTTTTCACCAATATTTTGAGATTTCTCCTTGAACTCCATCATTCATTTCTTGTCAAAACTATGATATGGATAAGTAACACCAAATTCCATTTTTACCTTGATAGAACAACGCACAATTTCTTCATAGCTACTGAAGTCTCTTATTGCTAATTCCCTTCGAAGATTTGGTTTTAAGACACTGAAGAATTGATCAACTTTACTTTCAACTTGGATGATAAATCCAGATGCATACCTTGCAAGCCTTGTAAAATTCGCTTCTTATATACCAATAGATTCATCATCCTTTTTTTTAGTTCAAGAAACTCCTTCTCCATCCTTGTTCGAAGAATACGAGGGAAGTACTTATTGAAAAATAAGTTCTTGAACACATCCCATTCCATGGACTCAATTTCATCTCTTAGCCTCGTATTCTTGATAAGATTCCACCATTGATCATCTTCACCTCCCAAACGATATACTGCTAAGATGACTTTATCATGTTCAGAACATGGAAGAACTAAAAATATCTTTTCAGTGGTACTGATCCATTGTTCACCAACAAGTGGATCAGAAGACCCACTGAAAGAAGGGGACATTACCTCATGAAGGACTCAATAGAATATTGTTCCCTTCTCTACTCATTTGGAAGTCCTGAAAGATTCATAGCTTCTGTAAGTATATCAATAAGATTTTGCACTCCATCTCCCATAGCATTTGTTTGTTCAGGAGGAAATCATTCCATTGTCCATAGCATTGATCAACACGGTTCCTTTGGGTTCCAGCCAATGTCTAAAACCCAAAATGAATAGTGTGAGAAGAAAAAATCATGCTAGGGAAAACAACATAATAAAGGGGGAGTACCTTCAATATCTAACATCGTAGGTTTAATTCTAAGATCGTTAGAGAAATTCTAGGACTATAACCTATACTTATAATTAACCTTAGGGACATACCTAGACACACTTTAGAAATATCTCTAGGGATCTCACTAAAGTTCTCGCATCCTAGTTTCCAAAGGTTGACTAAACCTTTCCTCTGATACCAACCGTAGAGACCCGAAGCTTAACATACAAAGACATTACATTACTTTCCAGAATACTTAGTACATAACAGAACACACACACAAGGACCTTAATAGTTTAGTGTCTTTGGAAACTCGGAATATAATCTTCTAATCATGGTGAAAGATCTTCAATATCTCCCATAAAGATCTTCTTTTTTTACCTAAAACCATTATTTATATCCTGGGTAAAAGAAAACATAAAAGGGTGAGCTCAAATGCTCAGTAAGGGTAAACAAAAGAAATATCTATCACATCATACTCATAAGAACATAACATTTTGGAAATCATAACCTGCAAAAGAGATCATAATATCATGACATGGGATAAATCACAGTAGTGAAGTGTAATCCCAATAATCATAACATAAAACATGAAACTTTGTGGCATACACACATAATCATAGAGAATCATTTCTTCTTAGTCAAGACTCATTTCCAAGACTATCTTAGTGGACAATGTCCATTTCTGAACCGAGTTCACTCCTCGTTTCAGTCCTGTTTCACTGAACCGGTTTAACCTACCGTTCCAGCCATGTCTATCCAATGAGATATAAAATCTTTACCCAATGCATTGGAGGGAGATATAGGCCCCACCCATCTCATAATGATACCATTCTTATGTGTTCCAAAATATAATAAATCATACATCATTGCATAACCCATGTAATAAAAATGGGATTCTCAAACAACATGACATCATAAAAAAATTCGTATAAGATAAAGGAATTTATAAAAAAAATTCCATCACAACATAATCAAATCAATATAATAATAGGGATAGAAAAAGAACCATGTATTATCTTAGATTGAAAATAATTTTGATAAAACACTTGAACTCCATTCTTGAGGAAAATATCCTTTCTACTTCAAATTTTTTTTTCCTTTCTTAACATGTCATACAATTTTAAACTAAATGAAGTTGATTAAAAATAAACTTCAAAACTTGAAAAGGAAGCTTCTTGGAAATAATGTTTTAAAAATCCATTCATGTCGTATAAGTTAAAAAAACATTCTTCTTGAACTTTTATCGGAAAAGTCCAAAATACCTCGTATGAAAAATGACAAAAGATTCCTTTCTTATATATTACTAAAAACTCATCGAAGTATAAAATTGGATTTAAACAATTTTAGGTGGATGGAAACAATATTACATATTGAGGAAACATGGATGTGGATAATAAAATACACCCCAGTAAATACCAAAGTATAAACAATCTCTGATAAAATGAGATTGTGATATTTTCCCTTACCTTAGGTCCAATTTTCTTCGTAAGTGTCCGAACCTCCTGTATAATGATTTCAATAATGTAATTGACTTATTCCAGAATCATACTGATTGTTATGATATCATATATTGTTCACTTATGACTTTAAATTACCCGTTCTTTTGTAAATTACATGATAAAGAGCGTTTTGGGTAAAATTGTTTCATTTGTCGTCCGTGTTTTGACTTGTAATTATTCATATGATTACATAGATCATGATTAATTAATTCCAGAATATAAAACATGATTTATATATAATATATATTCATAATATACATATATATAATAAATCAGTAAATGGAAAGAGATACACCGTTCATGGAGATGGTAGGCCGTACGTACAAATGAACGCTGTTTTCGTTTCCTTATTGAGTTGAAAAGAATTAAGTAGATGACATAAATATATAAACACATAAATAAAGTATCATTATTATGTCATATATTTCATTATTACTTATTATAAATACTTTATAATCATTCATGAATAGTTAAAGTGGAGAATGAATCTCATCGCGTCGTGGAGACGGTAGTCCGTACGTATGCACGAGCGATGATATCGTTCTCATGATCATGGGACTGTATTGGAGTGTATGTATACTATTTAAGAATAAATATTACTTTAAAATAATCATATATAGTTATTATTTACAGCATTATACACATCCAAGTATGGTTCTAGTGGAAAATAGATTTCACCACGGCGTGGAGACGGTATTCCGTACGTACGCACGCGCGGTGATTTCATTTTCCGTAGGATGGATTAATGGTGAAATAGGGTTGTTTAATACTTATAATAACATATAAGTATATGAGTTTTACTGATTTTATTACTTCATAATGAAACAACCTAATAAGAAGAAGTGGAAGAAGAAATAAAGTTGAAAGAATCAGTAACGGACATTACCTCTTCTTTGAAGCGCCTCTTTGAGATCTCCTTTTAGGGCACAAAAATTGGCCTTTGACGAAGACCAGGACCTCTAGGATGTTTCTAAGGAAGTGTAGAAGAGAATGTGGAAGGGGTTGTCCGAGCTTGAAGGCTCAAAGTGGTGTGGGTAAGAGAGGGAGGAGGTGCCCATTTATAAGGGTGGAGAGGGGCACCTTTGGAATAAATAAAAATATTATTTTATTATAAAGCCAAATTCGGTTTTAAATAGCTCCAAATTTATTTATTTCGAAGATAAGGTGGGGATGGGTCGAAATATTCTCATCAATTAGAATTTAGACATGTTTAGGTTCCTATTTTAACCTTATCATTTATATTTAACTTTAAGTTAGATAATTTTACTTTTACCGCGTCTTCTTGTTTTCTTACACTATAAGGTTAATAAACATACTATATCAAGCCAAAATAATCCAAAGTTGTTTATTATTAATATATATAACTGTATCTAAGTCATTTTTCCGATCCTTAGATTTTGAAGAATAAAATAACAATTAATAATATAATATTTGTTTTAAAAACCATTTTTTGTCAACTTTGACACTATTTAGTAATTGATTTTTTCTGAAAATCATTACAGAATGATTAGTTCGAAAAAAGTTGATTAAATCAATACTAACATGTTATATTAACCTAGAAAATTAGTTAAATTCATAAAAAGTATCAAATTACATTTATTTGGGTATTTATAACATCAATTATGTCAATATTTCATTAATAAGATAATTACTGCATCATAATTGTGTCATAAATAAATTACATTATTTAATGTCTAAAAATTACAAATAAAATAACATTATGTAGGAAATCCTTTTAGATTTCTAATGAGTATTTATAGTCAAATTTATCTTATTTATAACCCTATATTAAAAATTATTTACTTATTAAACTTTGATTTTAACGATTTTAACCTTTCATTAAATAAATTAATAATAAATGTCCTAATCTAATCCATGGGGGCCTAAATGATAATATTTTATTCCTAAGGTTGTTTTTGGTCGAATTACACATATCCAATAGAATTAGGACATGTGTTAGGGTAATAATAATAACATTTTTACCCTTAATTAGCCTATTTACTTTTAACCGTGGTAAAAAAAAGTAAAAAGTTACAATTCACAAAAATTATTTTCATCTCATTGAACCAAATTTTACTTACTAATTTAACCGTGTCTCTCAGATTTTTGAAATTCCAATCACAGAAGCGGTAAAATTAAGTTTTATGAAAAATTCATTTTTTTAACTACCACTTAGGTGTTTCACAATTCATTAAAAAATGAAAGTTTCCAGAAAAATACAAAAAATTAGGCCTTATCTATATTTGATATTATGAAATAAAAAATTATTTCTATTTTACCAAATTAAAAACATATCAGTTGCATTAATTAATTTAAAAATTAATTCCCATCGTCAAAACAAATAGCGTGTTCTTAAGAGATAATAACTATCAAAAGATTGACACTTGTTTATGTCTTGTTTAAATGTAGAATTACATCCAATGACTAACATTGTATTAACTATTAAAAATATATTCTAAATATAATTTAAATCCACTCAAATTAATAATTTATCACTATTAATTATTTTGATTAAAAAGGTTGTTTTTAATTAAAATTTAGTAATTTTCACTATTCATTAGAAAATGAAAGTTATCTAAAATGTACTAAAATTTCACCATAATCTAATTTTGATATTCCGAATCCAAAAATGAAGTCCATTTTGAAAAATAAAATTTACAAAATTTCAAAAAGTGGTTATTACTATTCATAACGGCTAGTTTTAATAATATTTTAATAGCATATCATTGTTTAGTGAAACTTGGTATTGCGTACTACACATGCTATTTAGGAAGGTTGCGATTGAGTTTAATGCAAAGAAAGTTGAGGATGCGTGTTGTGAAAGCTCCTTTTGGTGTAGCGTACAACACAAGACATTAATGAAATTAAAAAAAATATTTTTCATAAAATCTCATTGTGTTACACTTGGTTACGACACTCCCGGGGGATATACTTAGGATAACACTTATTTTCTTTACAAATCATTATAAAGGTTTATGAGTATATACTTCCTCAAAGAAAACATTTTTTTGATTATGGATTATAACCATAAATAGTTCAATTTATGTTAAGTGTTTTATAAGTATGGAATTATGTATTTTGATTCATAAACTGATCTAGTTTATGCCATTGTTTAGAAATGGCGCCTAGTGGAAGAAATGGAAACTGTATCAACGCACGCACTCCATGTAGGGATTGCCCTGCTGCTAATGATAATGATAGTGGAGCTGGTGATGCAAATGGTGCCGATCAGCTAATCACCATACTGGGACAACTCACTCAGGTTATGAATAATAACCTTACCTGTATGGAGCAGCCTGATCCACAGCATAGAGGATCAATGCTAGATCGCTTCATAAGGCAGCAACCACCAACATTCAATGGGAGTAAAAATCCTTTATTAGCTGAGCAATGGATATGTTCCTGAGAGTAAATATTTCAGGTTGTGGGAAGTAGTGGAAGGGAAAACGTTATCAGGGAAGTTTACCGCCTCACTAGAGATGATGATCAATAGTAGTCATTTATTCAAAACATGAAGGAAGATTATAAAGTATCAAATAGGGAATGGAGGGAGTTCAAAGATCTATTTTTTGAAAAATACTTTCCTCGAGACCATCGAGCAGATATGGAAAGGTAATTTCTGAGTCTGAGACAAAAGGAGTATGAGAATGTCGCAAAGAATGAGGCTAACTTTACAAGGATAGAAAGGTATGCTGGAGATTATATACGTAACCCAAGAAGTAAGATTGATCATTTCTTTTATGGGTTAAAACCATTTCTCCCTCAAGCATTACTTTCAGAATCCTTCTCTTATTACGAAGACATTACTTCATGTGCTATCAAGACAGAGAAAGAATTCTCTATGTCATATGACTTTAAAGAAAAGCAAGAGAAGAAGAGATCTACTGATCATTTTGGGAATCGAAATAAGGGGAAGAAGGGAAAAGTTAAATATCCAACCTATAGTAAATGTGGGAATAAACACCCTGATACTTGCTTAAAAGGAATGGGGGTCTGTTACAAGTGTGGTGAAAAGGCCACAAAGCTCGTGATTTCAAGTTGAAGAAGGAAGATACTGATGTCCAATGCTACAATTATGGGGATATGGGACATTATTCAAATGAATTCCCTAAGCATCAGGGGAACTAACTTCAGAAAAGGCCATGGGATCAAGGACAAGTATATGCTATCACTACTGCTGAGGTAGAAGCTCCAAAAGACATGGTGGCATGTAATTTAATGGTTTCCTCAAGTTTAGAAAATGCATTATTTGATTCTGGATCATCCCATTGTTTCATATCATCCCAGTTTTCTATGAAAATTAGATATTTCCAATTTGATTTAACAAGGGAGTTTTCAGTTAACACTCTTTACGGAAGTATCATTACAACAATTTTTTGTGAATCAGTCCCCATTAGAGCACATAAATGTTTTTTATCTGCTGATATCATCGTCATACCTATGATTGAGTTTGATATAATCCTCAGTATGGATTGGCTTTCAGATCATGATGCGAAGATTTATTGTAAGAAGATGAAGGTTATGATTTTTGATGATGATGATAAGGAACATCTTGTCTTTAGAGATGAATCGTCACCACCAAATTCTTATCTAGATCCACCCCAAGTAGCTTAAATAAATTCAATTATTGTGGAGGAAGAGGATGAAATGACTATGGGTGAGGAACGGAATGTTCAAATAGAGGATGTACCTATTGTGAAAGAATATGTAGATGTGTTTCCAGAAGATTTACCAGGACATCCTCCAGAACGAGAAGTTGAGTTTTCCATTGATTTAATTCCTAGATCAAGGCATATATCGATGACCCCTTATAGAATGGCCACTATAGAATTATTTGAACTAAAGAAACAACTAAAGGAATTGAGTAATAAGGTATTTATACGCCCTAGTGTTTCTCTATGGGGAGCCCCTATTCTTTTGGTTAATAAGAATGATGGATCTATGAGGTTATGTATCCGCTACAGGGAGATCAATGCTATATCAATAAAGTACAAGTATCCCCTACCTCGCATTGATGATTTATTTGACCAACTGCATTGAGCTCAATACTTTTCAAAGATTGAACTTTAATATGGATACCATTAGTTGTGTGTGAAGAAGGAAGACATTCTGAAGACAGTATTTCGAACCAGGTATGGGCATTACGAGTTTACAGTAATTCCTTTTGGATTGACTAATGCACCCTCTGTATTCATGGATCTGATGAATAGTGTTTTCAAGGATTATCTCAATGAATTTTTGGTGGTATTTATTGATGATATCATGGTATACTCCATAACCTACTAAGATCATGAAAATCACATATGCATTATCCTGAAGACTCTGAGAAGACATGAATTATATTGGAAGTTTAGAAAGTGCTAATTTTGGCGTCAGGAGATTTCTTTTCTTGTCCATAATGTCTCTAAAGATGGAATCGCTGTTGATCCTTCTAAGACCAAGGCAATCCAAGAATGGCCAGCACATACGAGTATAACTAAGGTACGCTGTTTTATTAGTTTGGCAGGTTATTATCGAAATTTCGTCCAGATGTTTTCCTGATTGGCTAACCCATTAACGAATATCACATTTAAAGGGGTTCAATTTGTTTGGAAAAAAGACTTTGAAGAATGTTTCGAATAACAGAAGATAAGATTAGTCAATTCTCTTATATTGACTCTACCATCGGAGAATAATGGGTTCGTTATTTATAGTGATGCATCGAAGAAAGGACTTTGTTGTGTTCTTATGAAGAATGACATGGTTATTGCTTATGCATCCGACAATTGAAAATTCATGAAAAAAACTATCCTACTCATGATCTCGATTTGGCATCGATGATCTTTGCTTTGATGATATGGAGGCACTACCTCTATGGTGAGAAATGTGAGATTTATAATGATCACAAGAGTTTGAAGTATATTTTCTCACAAAAAGAACTCAACATGAGGGAAAGGAGATGGCTTGAATTACACAAGGATTATGATTGCATGATACACTACCACCCGGGGAAAGCAAACAAGGTGGCAGATGCTTTGAGCAGAAAAGACCATAGAGTTTTGAACTATATGAGAATTGAAATGGATCCAATTTTCATGGATTTAGTGAAGATGGACATGGGAATAACTAGGGAAACTGAAAAATCAATTATTTTTCAAATGGTTTCCAAATAATATTTCTAGAACGTATTAAGAGTTCTCAGACAGATGATGAAGAATTTCAAAAGAAGATTAAAGCTGTGAATGATGGGATATTGAGAGACTTTGTGTATGAAGAAGGAATTTTGAAATTCGGGAAGAGGCTTTGTGTTCCTGCTATACCTGATCTAAAAAGGGAATTGCTGGATAATGCTCATAGTTCCAATTTCTCTATAAACCCTGGGAGCACCAAAATATATCGATATTTGAAGGAACATTTTTGGTGGGACAACATGAAGAGGGAGACTGCTGATTTTGTGTCAAGATGTATGGTTTGTCAACAAGTGAAAGCTGGAAGGCAACTGCCAGGAGGAGTCATGCAACCTCTTCCCATACCGGAGTGGAAATGGGACAATATAACGATGGACTTTGTCATGGGGCTACCAAAGACTCCAAGAATGAATGATGAAATATGTGTCATTGTTGAACTTCTTACCAAGTCAGCACATTTTCTTACTATAAGGGAAGATTTACCACTTGAATGTCTAGCAAGACTATATATTAATGAAGTTGTGAGACTTCATGGAGTACCCCTATCGAATGTTTCTGGTCATGACCCCATTTTACTTCAACATTCTGGAAAAGTCATCAGAAATCCTTGGATACTGAACTTCATTTGAGCACTGCCTACCACCCTCAAATAGATGGACTATCAGAACGAACTATTAAAACCACAGAAAACATGTTAAGATCCTTCTCACTTGACTTTCAGGGTATGTGGGATCAATATTTACCTCTAGAAGAATTTTCCTCTAACAAAAGCTTCCATTCGAGTATTCATATGGCACCATATGAAGCGTTATATAGAAAGAGATGTCGCACACCAACCTGTTGGGATGAAGTTGGTGAAAGAAAACTTGTAGGGCCCGAATTGGTGGAGGAAACAATGGAAAAGGTGAAGGTAATTCAAAACCATATCAATGTAGCTCAAAGTAGGCAGAAGAGCTATGCTGATAATCGAAGGGAGGATTTGGAATTTCAAGTCAGTGATCATGTTTTCCTGAAGGTATCTCCATGGAAGGGAGTCATACGTTTTGGTAAGAAAGGTAAATTGAGTCCCAGGTACATCGGACCTTTCGAAATTATAGAATGAATTGGGGATGTAGATTACCGATTGGCAATGCTGCCAAGTCTCTCCAACGTTCACGATGTGTTCCATGTATCACTATTGAGGAAATACATGTCTGACCCAACGCATGGACTCGCCTATGAGGAATTAGAACTGGAACCCGATCTGTCTTATTGTGAAGAGCCCGTCAAGATTCTTGATACGAGAGAAAAAGTACTAAGAAATTGGACGACTCGTCAGGTAAAAGTCTTGTGGAGAAACCATAAGATGGAAGAGGCAACATGGGATCCCGAGGAACATATGATGAAGAAACACTAGAGCCTTTTCATGCGGTAGTATTCTAGAAATTTAGAGGATGAATTTATTTGAAGGAGGGGGGAATCTAACACCCCAAGCTTCTATGGTACGCTTCTCTTTGAATAATGCAATAGCCTGTATGGTACGGAGCATCGAGTTCCAACACACCACAACCAATCAAACTAGCCGTTATGAATAGTAATACAAACTTTTTGAAATTTATAAATTTTATTTTTCAAAATGGACTTCATTATTGGATTCGGATTATCGAAATTATCATAAGGGGAATTTATGGTATTTTTCTGAAAAACTTCATTTTTTGATGAATAGTGAAACCACTAAGTGGCAGTTAAAAAACTGAATTTTTCATAAAACTTAATTTTACCGCTTCTGTGAGTGGAATTTAGAAACACCTAGAGACACGGTTAATATCAAGGACTAAAATGTGGTTCATTGAGATGAAAATAATTTTTGGTGAATAGTAACTTTTTACTTTTATTTACCATGGTTAAAAGTAAATAGGGTAATTAAGGGTAAAATGATATTAATATTACCCTAACACATGTCCTAATTCTATTGGATAAGCATAATTCGACCAAACACAACCTTAGGAATAAAATATTATCATTTAGATCCACTTGGATTAGATTAGGACATTTATTATTTTTTAATTCAAAGAAGAGTTAAAAGAGTTAAAATCAATGTTTATTTACTAAATCATTTTTAATATAAATTTATACATTAGATAAATTTGATTGTAAATATTCATTAGAAATATTAAACGATTTCCTACATAATGGTATTTTAGTTATAATTTTTCTACATTAAATAGTTTAATTTATTTGTGACCCAATTATGATACTATAATTACCATAATAGTGAAAAATTAAAATAATTTATATTATAAATACACAAATAAATATAATTTTAGACTTTTTATGAATAGAATAATTTTATAGGTTAATATGACATGTTAGGAATGATTTAATTAACTTTTTTCGAAGTAATAATTCGGTTATTATTTTCACAGAAATCAATTTTCCAAATAGTGTCAAAATTGACATAAAAGTGTTTTTAAAACAAAAATTATATTATTAATTGATATTCAATTCCTAAAAATCTGAGATTCGGCCAAGAGACTTATATCATCATATTTGTATCATTAATGGACCACTTGGGGGGTCTCTTGGAGGTACATATTATGTTTATTACCTATATAATATAAAAATACAAAGTGACATGCTAAGTGTCAAACTAATTAACTAAGAGTTAAAACTAAAAGATAAGGTTAATAAAATGACCCAAACCTATATAAATTCTATTGGATGAGTGGTTTGTGACCCATAACCACCTAAAAATTTAAATAATCCACTTTGGAGCTATTATAAATCGAATATGAATTTATTATAAAATAATATTTCTAGCTTTTCCAAAGGTGCCTGTCCCCCCTCTTATAAAAGGGCACCCTCCCTTCTCATTAATTCACACCTTAAAAGCCATTTGACTTGGGAAAAATCTTCCTCAATACTCTCTAAACTTCCCTCACTTCATCCTAGAGGCCTTACTTTAGTCATAAAGCCAACTTAAGGAGCCCTTTTGATCAAATAAAAAGGAAGAACCCGAAGAAGAGGTAATGATTTCACCACCCTTTTCCTAGTTCCTTTCTTCTTCCACTTCTTCTTTCATTGTTATTACCATTCTAAAATAATAACTCCAGTATCTTATATATACTGTGATTTTATTATAAATATGGTACAATCATATTCAGTATTCTATCCATCCTTTGAATAACATGTCAACATACGTGCATACGTACCACTTACCATCTCCACGTCGTGGTGTAATTATTATTCAATAAATTATTATTTGGATGGGTATAATAATGACGTGTAATTCATGTAAATAATATATATAACATGATAAGGATTCTGTATATATGATATACCATCCAATTATATATTATTTTAATATCAAAAGAATGATATTGTCTCTCGTGCGTACGTACGGACTACCATCTCCACAAACCCGATGAGATTCATTCTCCATCGTATCAATTCAAGTATAATTCTCATTTGATGATTAATAATAGTATATAAGGACTTTATATGTTTCTGGATATGATTAAGATACAACCTATCCATGAAAAACACGGCTTACATAACAAAACATATAAAAGAAAACAAGTAAGTTAACACCTGAAACAACGATAATACTAAGATATTATTAACAAATAAATGTTAAAAGATCATATATGATATTATATTAATGTATATGATTCATGTATAATTTAATAACAATTATTTCACCATTATACAGGAGGTTAACTACCCTCATCCATGGAAAAGTACATGTTAAGGGTTTATTTCGCAATATCTTCATTATCCGAGGTTGTTTATACATAATAATCTACTGGGATCTCTTTGTCATCCACATCCATGTTTCTTAAAAATGTATTTCAAAACATTTTTACTATTTACAAGAATATTGGTTAAAGTAATTTATACCACTATTTGAATTTTTATAAGTGGTTTATAAAGGAATCATTCTGTCGTTTTCCAAACAAGGTGTTTTTTAACCTTCTTGACAGAATTATGGTAAGAATGTTTTTTTAACTTATACGGCGGGTGAAACTATTTTCCGCCGTTATAAATTCGTCAAAGCCTCCCTTACAAGATTATAAGAATAAATTCAATGAAAATGTTTTATTTTATAAATATATGACTCTTAAATGATTTCAAAATAGATTGTGATATTTTATTAAAAAGATTTTTTATTTCATCTCTGTCAACTTCCTTTGATGGATTTTACACTAATCTGAAGTTGATTTATTATGATTGAAGGTTTTGGGATATGTTTGACTGTGGATGTGTTATTTTTATACCATTCATGGTTTAAGGAGAATGTATTGACATTTCGTATTCTAGTTTTAATACGAATGTTTATGTTATGTCTAAACCTGTTCATATGAGGAATGCATTGGACTTAATATGTGATGGGTGGAGCCCGCTATTGCTCCTCGATTCATCGGTAGGTCTCATGAGACAAACTAGTGTCTTGGAAAAAGGCCTTAGTGAAATATTATTTGTAGTATTGGCATGAGTCCTTGGCTATGTGGTTATGATAGTTTGGCATTATGCATTCCATCATTATGAAAGTGGTTATTGATATTTCATGTGAATATTCGATTAGTAGAATATCAATGTGAACAAGTAAATGGAATTATTTCATTTTATTTTTTCCATACTATGTTAATGTTCAAGTTTAAAAGGATTTTGTTTTAGTTATACATTTCCTTAAATGATTATTGTTATTTATGAATGTTTCTGCTATATTGTTATATTTACTGGGCATTTGAGCTCTCCACTTTTCTATGTTTTATTTTTTCCTAGGACGTGAAGAAGTAAATTATGAATGACCTGTAGGGATAATATGAGGGGATAAGAGTGTGGACAATGGAGTCTATGTTGTTGTAGTTTTCATTTTTATGATGTAATGTAAAACATTATTAATATATCTAGTGTTTCCAAGGATACTAAACTAATCGGTCTTTTGAGATTTAATCTTTCTTGTGATCATTCCAATGTTATGTAATAATTCACTGACTCTAGGTAACTGGGGTCAGGGTGTTACAATTAGAATATATTTTAAATTTTAAAATCCACGTAAATTTATGAATAATTTTTTTTAATTTTTTTTAATGTAAACATATTATTAGTTTTCAAATTTTTGTTCAATATTTCATAATGATAGTTACAGTGGCTGTAAGAAGATATGGACTGAATATAAGACCAACCATGGACATGTAGATCAGGTGACAATCAGATTATACCTATAAAATGTAAAATTAAGAAGTTAACATAGAATAAAATTACTACTTACCATGCATGTTCAACTTTCCATGAGAAGCTTCACTGTCTAAACCTACTGCACGATGAAAGGGTTTTCCACAGATGATTTGTGAAGGAATATGAAATGACCTCCACCATGTAGGATGAGTTACCACATCATAGGAAAAATAAATTTTATATCCAATAAAATGGAATGATTTTAATCTTAAACCTTCTTTAAAATTAAAATTTATGTCCAAGAATGATGGAATAAAGACTAGTCAATGAAAGAGAAGTTCTATAGTGAAAAATCATGACATTAAGATGCAATTAGTCTGAAAATAATACTATGGATACAAAATAAATTATAAAAATTTACTATTCTCATTATAAAATTGAACTATGGATTATGTAGTGCTAGATATATTATACTTGTACATAAATAAGATTTAATAAAAATGAAGGTATTGAGTTTCATCACATAAGGAAATCTGAGGGATGATTCCATGTTTGTTGATACTAAATTGAATCTAATAAATTTGGAAATAATTGAGTAAGGAAAATGATTTCATTGGGAGATTAGAGCCTAATGAAATGATGAAGTCTTGTATCTGAGTGAAGTGGATATTCAAATAATTCTTACTAGATTTCATTTTATTGCTGTTTAGAGATTTGGGATGATGGAACGATATTGATGACTTCAATTTCTTTCATGATAATAAATTTTACTAATAATGAAGTGTTTATCAAAATTCCTTAGTGAACTATCAAACTAGTGGTTTCAAACATCTTATCCAATCATGTCAAAAGGAATCATTAATGTGCTATGGTATTATGATAGGCGGCTCTAGATCCAATCCTATCGATCTTATAGAATCATCCTATAGTTCCTGGTGAGATAATGATCCACTATTGACACTTTTATTATGATTCAAGGGATTTATAATGAGATTTTGAGTAGTTGAATGATGATAATACTAAAAAATATTGGTCATTGCTGATGATGAACACCATTTCCTTTAAAATAATGATTAAACCAAAACAAATTGAGGACCATTGTGTTTTGTTTTTGGTAATGAAATGTGATGAATAATTAAAAGTATTATAGGAGTCTAAATGGTTCATAATGAATGAGACAATGATAACTAATTATATTAGATCGACCTTGGATGACGAATGAATTTAGCTACACTATTTGGAATTAGATGGAGAATAGTGTTGCGGTTCTATGATTAAAACATGATTGGAAACACATTTCGAACTAAGAATGTTATATTAAAGTCCTAAAATTTGATAATATTTAATTATAATTGATTATCAGGTGAAAATAATAAATTTTGGTAATGTATGTAGACTTGGTGGATGTTAAGAGGCTTCGGGTAGAAGCCTGCATAATTTTTTAGATTTTTTTTATTAATGGGGGTGGGAGTAACATTATGTTAGTAGGATTTCCATGGGTTACCTAAGGTGGAAGATAATGAAAACTTAACCACATAAATGAAATCATTGGATTAGAACTCGTGGGTGGATATATCATTTCGGAAGAGAGGATTGAAATAGAAATAAATTTCAAAAGTGGGATGTTCATATATTCAGTTGGTATATTTACATATATGGGTCAAATGATAGGAGTGTAGGGAATAGAGTTCTATGTAACATAAATGAACTACCAAAAAATTGTGATTTGGAGAAAGAGTTCCTTGATATAGATGATTCTCCCATTAATTATATTTAATTATTATTTTTTTACTATGAACTGGAACTATTTCTTATATAAATAATTATGTATTTATAAATTCGTTAGTTTTAAATTATATTGAACATTATTATAGAATTTATAATTGGTTGAAAATATTTTTCTTTGTGGATTATTTTTTTTAGGAAGAAATGAAAATTTGATCATGATTAACCAATCTCATTTCTCTAAGTTTAGAAATTTCAATGGATAATGGAGAATTGAATTTATAGAAGAAGAATTGAACTTCTGTATTGATGTAACAAGTAATAAATTTTAATATTAATGACACATATTATTATTTGATAATGTATATAGAATTGTTTTTCAAAAATCAACATAAATTTACTTAATTTCATTCTATTTTCATTCTTCTGCTTGATTAAGATGAATTTTCTATCCTCAGTGTTTGAATTTCATATCTCACCAAAATTTCACCACTGTCACCAAACTATTATTTTAAACACCACATATTCAACATTGTTTTTTAATATTTTATACTTTTTTCTTGTTTTAATTTTTTTATTTATCTGATATTTTTCTAATTTATAGGTTATAACCTTCTAATATTTTTTTATTAAAATACTGGAATTAAATAAATAATTTTTGGAGAGTTCAATGAAATTATAAAAATAAAGTTTCACCATGTGTGGGGATGGATTCATGGGACCATTAAAATCAAAAAAAATATAGGAAAAAATATATCAAAATATAAAAATGTGTTATGAAAAATAATAAAAAACAAAAAAGAGTATATGTAAATAATGACAGATTCGATGATCTCTTTAAAAATTTATTAATTATTTCTCCATAAAAAATATAGAAAATCATTGGAAGAATCTGGTTATGATTTCTGAAATAATATTAACATATTATTTCTAGAAACAGTAATAATATTTATATAGAGAACTGAACTGATGTAGATCCTCTTTTAAATGAATTTAATTGTTAACTATAAATATTTAAAGTAATAATTAAATGGCCAATAATGATGGTGTTTCAAATCCCTCATGTTCTAGGAGACCAATTTAGTATTAGGACAACTGATAAATATATAAATTATATGCCTAAATATTTATACATATAAATGATACAAGAAATTAATGGTGTTCCAAAAGAATAATCCTTAGCTTTTATTAGTGACTTATATAATACGATACAATTGTTGTAACATCAAGGGATAACTTAAAATTAACATAAGTTGAGAGTTGTTACGTTTTGTCTAACGTGTAATTCTATAATTTAGATCCTTTTGGTCGATAAGAATATAATTGAAATTTAGGAACTTTTTTATAATTATTTTATCATTAGGTTATATATAAGGATATATTATAGGTAATTATGAAATCTGATCACTATAATTTGTTATGAGTACAAATAGGCCTTCTGTGTTTCCTTAGATATATTTAGATACCTTTGTATAAAAAATCCCTAACCATTGACTCCCACACTATGAATTTATAGTTCAAATCTATAATGGTTAGTCAAACTTAATATAGAACCAAGTTAATCAGCCATCTAGATGAAATTAAATATACAAATCATATGATTAACTTATACAAATCCATAACAGTCTTTTATTAAATTAACTATAAAATGACACTAACATAATTAGGGTGAAAATGAATGAATTCACCAATTTTAAAGGGTTATAATTATATTCCAAATTGGATATAATAATAAAAAATGAATCTATAGTAGTATAGAATGTAGGATAGAATGATAACCACATATGAAGTTACACTCAACACAAATTCTATAGGGAACAATGTGCCCAATGTGCCATGTTTGGTCATTATTGTAACTTATACCCAAACAATGTCTTAATAGCCCAAAAAATTGAAAATTTTATTTTTACAAGATATAGTACAAAGAAATAGGATAAAAATGTACCATTTTAAAATAACTTCAATAAAATATATAAAAACAACCACGACCATTCATATAAAGAGTGAGATATGATTTGAAAATCCTGACCTAATTCCCCTTATCAGACCAAACCATAGTTTCAAAACCAATAAAAGTATGACACCTATTATTCTCATTAACAATATAAGGTTAAGTTTCAACATTTGATATAAAGTTATGATCCATATGGTATCAAACATAACTTATAAAAGGTTGATAAAGATGATTGAATGTCTAATTTTGAAATAAAATTGATGTAATTCCTGGAAAACATTCTAGGAGAACATATGATAATGGAAAATAAGGGATAAAGGAAAACAACCTAGAAAACTGAATAGCATCCTAAGGTGTATTACAGATTTGTTACTGGTAGGAGATCCCTGAAAAATCCTTAGAAAATAAGAAAACACCAAAATCCTGTGGAAGTATAATCATTGCATGAATCTGAATGAAAAATACACGAATTCATTGAATCTATAAATTTATATATAATAATTGGGAATGAGACTAATTCACCATTTTAATAAAAAATAATTGTTTATAGTGAGATGTAAGACTTGGGAAATTGTATGATCACATGTTTTGGTATGGGTTCAAATTTTATGGGAATATGAAAATTTCATTAGTTGAATGGGCTAAAATTAATCCAATATTCCGAATGTAATTATGAGTGTAGGAAGATTAAAAAGTGTATTTTTTGGATTTGTTTTCAACCTTGAGAGGGTTATTAGATGTTTAGTTGAGTTTTTGTATAATTTGGATTTAAATTTAATTTCCCAAAATTTACTTATAATTTTTTTAGTTATATAGAATTATTTCAAGACCGTAAAATCTGACGGCGCGTGATTCCGAGGTCCGGAGTGTTCTGAATGATACATCAATGTTTTGTTAATCCTTAAATAGCACAGATATATAGTTTTCCAGAAAAAGTGGAATATCTCTTAAATTGTCTCCCAGATCAGAAATATGAGGGCACCGTTGCGCTTAGGATGGCGGGTTTACCCAAGCCAGGACATAAGTTTAGTTGGTGCATGCCTCATGTGAGAAAACAAGAAATGTCATAACTGTAAATAAAATAAATAAATAAAATTATTTTCTTTTTCTAATGCTTATAACTCACAAACTGTAAGTTGGATTAAAAATTAGAGACGACCAATAAAATCCTAATGGTATTCTCTCTTTAGTAAAATACTATCATTGGTCAGTACGGGCCACTAGTGAAAGTTAGTTATTGGTCATAAATAGAATACTTAAGTGACAATTACATTATTTTAAAATTCATAACTTTAAAATGGTAACACGGATTGTAAATACGAGTGTATTATTGGGTTCTTTCAGGTGTGTTTCCCTTAGGCAGAGCGTAACCTCGACCGGCGTGGGTCGAGGGTGACTGTAATTAAATTTCTAAACATTATTTTAGGTACGTTCCTTAATGTTCTGGATAGTGTTTTCTAACTTTTGAACTGGTTCTTGAATTAAAAATCTGATGGCACCGTTGAATCTATAACGCTAAGATTCACTTAAGGGAGGATTTACATTGACCATAGTAGGTCATGAAAAAAGATTCTTTTGCAACTATTTTATATGAAATGTATTAAAATAATTATGTTATTTTATTTCACATCCTCCGATGGACAAGTAAATGGGGTGGGGACAGCGTTGCGTCAAGCCAATAAATGGCATGACCTGCCAACCAGATGTAATGATGATGTTGGGGAAATTGGGAAGCTTCCTAACTAATTATCCCCATTATTTCCCCACACCATTACTTACCCTCCCTCTCTATTATATATATGGAACAAGGGAAGGGGTATCAGAGAGATTCACCTAGAAACAAAGTGGTGAAAGAACTCCATGAGTCCAGAACCATAGAAGATTAAGAGGACCCAATGGGAGTTGAGGGACGACACCTAACCAAAGGGTGATGGGGACTGGCATCATTGGGAACCAGTCATGAGAATGAAGAACACGATGCACCATCAAGAACGGAAGTTACTCCAACATTTCATAGTAGGGGGTTTATTCATTATGATTTTTAAATTATTTTTCTCTACCCCGTTCTTTAATAACTTGAAGAAACCAGGTCAACCGACAAATGGGTTGACCCGATATTCTTTCAACTTTTTGGGAGGTTGTTGTGGGGAATCCTGTGGGTTTTATCTTGTTGTTTAATTAAATTTTTATTAAGACCTTATCCCCCCTCTTGTTTAAGAGCTAACGCTGAGGGCGCATGCCAAATGAACCCAGACTGAACCCTCCACTTTCATTGCTACATCCCTGCACCACCATGGAAGACTACGAGAACGTCGACACACGCCACAAGTGGAAGGTCTTGGATCATCAGAAATGATGAATGGAGGAGGAGGTAGGCAAGATAGACGACCACAGGATTGGAGCCGATGTGACTGCTACTCTTCTAGCGAGCTGATGCTACGACTAAAACCTCGGCAAAGGCTGAAGCCACCTCCGACTGGTTCCACGGAGCCTCCCTCGCATAGGGCCGCCTCCCTTGGACCGGGTTGCTGCCCTCGCACATGGATGTTGTCGTCGCATAGGGGCGCTGCCCTCGTACTCGGCAGTCTCCCTCAAACTGGGCCACCGACCTTGGAGTGGGCGGCTTCCGTCAGAGTAGGCCTCTACCCTCAGAGCATGCTGCGGCCCCTGGACTATGACACCGCCCTAAGAGCAGGCCCCCGCACTCATACTGGCCCCCGTCCTTGGACTAGGAGTCGTCGCTCAACGAGCCGCCACCCCACACGGGCCGGGCCGCCCCTTGCAGGCTTCAATATTCTTGTCAGGCCACCTATTCTTGCCGGGAATCATCTCTTGAAGGCTAGACCAAACATCGTCCCAGCAAGCTGAGACCACCTCGGCCCAACCCAGACCAGGTCGGGCCGACAGGGTGAAACCGAATTGGGCCCAAAAGCACTAAAAGGACCTTATCATGAGAACCATCTATCTGTTTGATGAACCATCTTCGTCGTTGGGATACATGTAGCAATATGGTTCTTTTGAATTACTCTATGAATGTTTTGGAGGAACTTGGAGTACGATCGGGTTTGATGAACTCGAATCAAATCGGGCTCTCGGTAGTGAAATGCCAATAATTCACAGACTGGGATTCCGATTGGCACACTATCTATTGCGTTGGAACCCTTATGAAATGGAGGATCATTGAGTAACATATTTTGAGACTTCATGCTGGTTGAAATATGAATGATTTCATGGGGAGATATTCTCCCAAGCTCATTATATATGAAACCCTGCGACTAGCTGAGACCTGATGACTGCTGACTATTTGGCTCGGAGTGACTCGTCAGCCACGGTGGGGAGCGGCCGAGGAATGTGATGGGGGAGGAGTACCTTAAAAATAGTATTGGGGAGGGATGGATATATTGGACCCTACATACCCACGACACATGATGGGGCTGATCACCTCAACATTCCACATTGGGGAGCCACCACAGTAGGTGATGGGGACAAGTACCATCACATACCACGTTGGGTATGTAAGAATCTATGTGACCCGACAGACCCACGTTACACGAAGGGGAGTAGTACCTCAGCTTTTCAAGTTTAGGGGGAAGTGCCTCTATGTGAAGCCACGTTACCACTATACTCTATAGGGGAGCAGTTCTCCAAGATCCGAGGTGTTCCACAATGTGATTGGGGATGTTACTTGTTACTACACCCTAGTTTAAATCATAGTGTGATATGTCTTTACTTTGAGCTAGTGATTGATGTTATGCTATGTGGTACTATACCTATGTGGTACTTTAACTTCGTTGTGTTACCTTGTGGTTATTTTTTGTGGAATTCTAGGAGTCCTCTGGGGTATCGGGGTCCCTATTTTGTATTGTTACACTCACCCCTGCATGGGCTTCACCTGCACCTTGTTGTGTCTTGTGCAGATGATGAGCAGCTGGGCTAAAGTTTTAGGGATCTAGGACATAGTGGAACATGGAGGAGACATACATACGTGGAGTGCTGATGAGTCAATCTATACTTACCCTTCATGTAGGATCTAGGGTGGACCATTTGGTGTGACACGACACAGGGAATACTAATCGTGAGCTATACCTACCATTCAACTATGATATGTGGTGGATGATGCAAGATAAGATTTTCACATTTTCATCTATTTTTTACTTTATATTTGTACTTGCACTCTTCTAGTAAGGCTTGTATTCCGACCCTTTACTTTCAACAAACCTTTTCTACAACAGTTTACTTCACAGTTTCTACTTGTTGTTTTCTCTGACTGTTTGTTTGTACAGGTTTCAAGACAATGCCTTCCTATTTTTGGGAATAAAACATTCGATGATAATCACCAACCCCTGTCCTGGGGAAGGAGGGCTTTTGGTAGTCACAACAGGGGCCTTGGGGGTTGGGTAATAAAATTGAAAATTTTGATTCTGGTGGAGGATTACAAGGTCACAATATTAGTTTAAACTATGTGGCTCCTAGTAGAAATGGTGTGATCCTTATGGGGGAAAGTAAGGGTTATTTAAATAGTCCACTGTAGGTCTCATGGATTTATAGAAAGTATATAAAAAATTAATGAGGTGGGTTCATCAGCTATATATAGTTTTTCAGACCCATCTCCTAGAATTCATGGTTAGTGTGAAAAATCATGTACCATCACTTGGTTGGCGAATCATTACACCAAACCATGAGGCCAAAAAATTAGTGGTATGGAACATAAGAAGTCTGATCTAAATAGTTGGCACATGAATAGCCAAACTATGTATCCTAAAAATGAAAATATTTAAATAATAGAGGAGTTATGTTTTATCCCTACCTTATATAATGGTTTTGACACCCTTTCCCTCCATTATTTTCTTGTGAAGGATCACATGTGAGAAACTCTAGTCCTCGTCTTCCCATGTCTTATTATTCCTTCATTGGGATCAGAATCAATCATTTTTAATTATATTTGTTTGTCCTTTATAATTCTAACACTCATCTAGAATCATTTATTTTCTAGCCTTTCCATTTTCAGTTCTATTTTTGTACGAGAAAATTGTTGATATTTTTAGGGGGCTCAAAAATTAGTTTTATTTAATTCATTTCAGCTAGTGTTAATGAATTATATTAGATGAATGGATCATCCTAAGAACAAGGTAGGTGGACTATATAATTTTTACTAAATGATGGTTTTTTTAAAAAAATATTCATTATTCGATGCAATTTCTTTTCCAATCCTTGATCCTAAATCTCATAACTCATGAATTTAATTGACTATCATACTGTATAGAAACCTTAGTTTTCCCATTGACATAGATAGAGGTTAATACCCACAATAATAATACCCCATGGTATATAACTCACATGATCATAATGAATAATTTTATTAATTATCAAAAACTATACTAACTATCTTTGTTGTGGCATTTATGGAAGAATATTCTAATGACGTAAAAAGGAATTGGTTGAATTGACCTATGGAAAATATTCATACTAGGTCCATGTTAAATCATGAACCATTCATTTGGAATAAATGGGATAGTGATGACATTTTATAGTTATATAATCAAATTATTATGATGGATTTTGTCTTTTATAAATAAAACCCCATCTGAGGTGCATTGGTTTAATTAAATAGAGATAATGAGTTAAGGAACATGAAAAGGGTAAGTGTTACATATACACACATATAAACCCTTAATAATTGTGAACAAAGTTATCATTGGAGGATGTTAAATGTTTTGTAAATAATTTTTTTGGCTGTCATTTTATATTCACTTTTTCTTATTGATGTTAATAAACAAAATAAGGGAATTATATTAAGGTTTGGGTGTTCATAAGGGATATTTTTTATGAAATAAAAGAAATGTCATAATTTAATATTTATATTTCAAAGGATTATTCTTCAGGGGAATAAAGACCATTACGATTCATGATAATCATGTCTTCAAGAATGGAATCCCATATGTTATGATACCTATGCACGGTATCCCATGTAATAACATCTTTTATTTTATCATACTTAGTGAGGGAATCCCAAAGAATGAAATAACTTGTATTATGAAACGTATTTATATAATTCCATGGCATGGTAAACCATACATTATTATATTCAGGCATAGGTTCACGAGTTAGTTGTAACCTTAGATTATGATTTATGGGATGGAATTCCATCGGCATGGTGTCCCTTTTTATCATTCATTCTAGATCATTGTGCATGATTTCACATACAAAAAATTGAATGTTATTTTATTATCATTATGTAGATTCCTACGTGGTAAGAAATGGGTTCTCATTAGTTTATGTATGTATGTGTAGATATTAGTGTCTAAATATATCCATATATATACATTATGGAACTTATTCAGGTGTTTTTGGCTAAGGCCAAAGAAGGTATGTTCAACCATTTTTACTTAAGGAACCAAAGAGGATAAGTTTTAGTCTACATTTAATATATTGCATTACTGTTTATACACCTAAAGACTGCATTATTATATATTCACATACCTGGTTTTATTCAAAACCCCTGGCGGTGGCCTGCTGAGTATATCTAACACCCTTTTGGGTCCACCATTGAACTAGGGTACCCAAAATGACTATGTGGTTATACATTTTTAATCATTGTTTTTATACGTTCTCATATGATTATACATGGGATATTGGGCCATAGGACTGAGTCAATGTTCATGATGCTCATGGAGATATCCATTATGGATTTTCTTTTCATTGTGTTCTGTAACACTTGTTTCAGGTCTCTTTATTAGACATTATGGATTTTTAGTGCATGGTAATTGATTTATTTTTTTATGGGTATTTAGTTTTTATTATATTTTGCTAATATTTGTTTACTGTTTGTTCTAATATATATATTTCTTATATAGAGGGTATATTATCCCAATTGTACCACATTAATACCATCAATTATTTTTGGATGCCTTTTTGATACAATGAGGTGTTCTCAGGGCCATACAGAAAACCATCTCGGGGAAAATTTTTAGCGGTTCTAAAGTTATGGCATTTTAGAAATTAATATAAGTGAAACGATTGTGGATGATCAATTGGGGATGATCCCTTTAGTGAAGAATATTTCCCCATAGATTCCCTTCCCACTAGGGATATAAAATTAAAATTATAAACCTAATTACATTAAATAAATTCATAATTTTAGCACCATTACAATTAAAATTCCTTTATTTGATGTGGAACATCATGACAAACAATTTAAGGTTATTTAACTTGTTTTTAAGTTTATCTATTGTTTGGATCATACTATAGGATTTTTTGGAACGAATTCATGTCTTTTAATGTTTGTGGTCCTTTTTAAAGATGGAACATAGTTAGTGAAAACCATGTGAATTTTCCTAGAAAACCATGTGACTTATATTGGAGTTATGGTGGTGGTGTATGGTTTGATGGATGATTAGATTAAACCATATTTCCTACCATAAGAAACTATGAAAAATAGTATTGTGGGGTAATGCATGGATGGTTCATTATTTGTTCAAACATGCTTCCAAATCATAAATACCATCCATTATCCTAGAATGGGGCACAATGTCGGTGTATTTCTTCATAAACAATGAAACTAAACCATGTGATAGGAATTTAATTATACGATTGTCCAAATATTATTCTCGAGATTCCCCATTTAAACGAAAAACTCCTCCGATTTGAACCCAATTCAATACATTATGCATTAAATGATCTCTATATATGAATTATAATCCTTCAAAATTCATTATTCAAGGATTTATGTGTTTGATCATGCATTGAATGTCATTTAGTACGTTTGATTGAATATCACTCACATTTTAATATTTAATCAATTTTACTTCGAATTGATTGGGTAAGTATGTATTTTTATAGAAATATATATTTATTATTGATTAGTTCTTTTTTACTTATATATATATATATATCATTTTTTCATCTCCATGACGGTAGATTTCATGTTGGTTGAGGTGCGGTGCATGTGATCCATGCGGTATGTTTATAATTATCTCATACACTAATCCTTTTTCTCATAGAAATATGATTCTATGATTTAAGAACCATTTTATTACCTTCTCTCCTATGATACTGAATTACCATTCCATCGGGTTTGACAATCCATTTGTGAGAGTTTTGTAACAAGAGTTTTAAGTTGGTGGTTCTCTCTCAAGCCTATATTTGATTGAATAACGATGATTTAGTTTTATAACAAGTTTTATAAATTAAAATTGGCATGATTAATGAACAGAATTACATGTCTTCATAAGTTGGTATGGATAAAATTTTGGTTTCCCCTTGTTTTGGTATGTAAATAGATTATTTTCTGAGCATTATGAAATTATTTTTTGAAAATGGTTTTTAAAGAATTGTTTTGGAAGGAAAATGGGTTTCATGAAATTACACATGAAATTTGATAATCCCTAAGAAATTATTTGATATATGTATCATGTGAGAGCATTGTGTACATATGTAGTGTGATTAATATTGGGCATGTGATTTTCCACCATATGGGGTTCATATTATTGGGTGATCCTCGATTCCATTATCCTTGATTAATTATATTTAGGAACATTATATTTTATATTATATGGATAAACACCTTTTTAGGTGTTCCACTTTCACAAGATCATTGATGTTTTTTATAAGGGAATTGAGTGCTTCATATTCATGTTTTACTATTCCAATTAAAGTAAAATATCTATAGCCACATATGTATTCCATTGTGTGATATATACTATAAATTTTCAACACGCTTTTTCAATATATTTTCTATGAAATGATTTATATGATAAATATAATGTTATTTACATGAAATTTTTTTCAAACCAATATTATATAACATTTTATTATAATTATGTAAAAAGAGAACTATTTTACCATTATTTTTGTATAAATGGGGAATGTTTTTTTATGACATATTTTAATTTAATTATGTCTATTGATAATTTTTGACAAACATTTGTTATGGAAAACTTGAGTGAGAACCTAGTGATCATGTTTAGTGAAAACCAATAAAACTCCATAAAGAGTGTGCATAAATTTTTTTAATGAAGGAATGGTAAAATATCCACTGTGAGCTAGAAATGTATATAATAGAATGATATGTGTACATTTTATGAGACGATGGTCAATTTACCATGTATCAAGATGAGTAGATATTGGAAATCATGTTTGTCCTTTCTAAAAATTTCTAGATTTGTATATTGGAGAATTTTCTTTATATAATTGGTTGTATCCATACTGCTGAAACTATTTTGATTATTATACATTTATTGATTTATATATTCCTTTTTTTGTGTGTGATGTATCTTTATTTAGGTTTGGAAGGTAATTCACCCTAGTTTTGTTTTTTTCCATGGTGTAGTCTCCAACCCTTGAGGATCAGGAATTCCCATTGGGTCCTTCCATTGTCCGGTTTAGAGCCAATAATGATGATTTTTTGGGGTCCTCTATGAAAATATAGTATAAAATAAGGATAGTTATATAATTTGGATGTTTACATACACATGGTATGACTTTATGGACATAATTGGTATATTTTGTGAGATCATGGATACATCATTTCATGATGATCCTCAAGTCACCAAGGGATATTGGTTTTTGGGTCACCTATGTTGGGTTATACTCTAAGTATAAGTTTATATTTATCTTCTCTTGAGTTTAAATTATTTTTGTTTTATTATTAGAACATTTCGTTTCATTTTAAGTATAAAAAAGATTCCTGTAAGTCATGTTACAAGGGTTCCATAAGACGATATGATAGATAATGCTCCTCCAAAAATTCAGCCAAATTATGTTAATCCTTTAGAGGATATTGTATGGGATATTATATCTATAGACCAGAATGCCTCTCCTATTCAGAACCATGTTGTTGCGGTACAACTTGGAGATGGAGGAGAAACGGATAGATTGTGTGAGTTAACACAAGAGAATCCCCCATCATTTAAGGGTAAAATCCAATGCATGAATATGAGTTTTGGATGGAATATATCAACACATTCTCTTATTTTTAGGATAAATGTGATTCATTCAATGTGATGAGTTCAACATTTAATCTTCTGTGTCAATTAAAAGGTTGGTGGGATTCTTTGGTATATAAGAGCCTATATGTGGTATTAGATTAGAAAGGCTTCATTTCAATCTTATTTCAGATGTTTTACATAGAATCATTGATGTTGGTAATATCATTGGTGTCTGTCTCATTATTCAAGGGAGATAGTTCAGTTCCAGATTAGACAAAATATTTTACTGAGTTGGTTTCATTTCACGAAATGTGTTGATGAATGACTAATTGAAGTCCATGAAATGTATTCATGGCTTGTGTTTTAAATTTAATCACATGTATATATGGTGAATATCTCTAAATATTTTGAGATAGTGGACACTAATATGATTCCATAGGATGATATGGTGGTCATGAAAGGCATTCATTGGAAATAGATTCCTCCCAGGAGTTATTATGAAAGAGAACATGGTTTGAGTAGGAAGTGACATAATAATAGAAATAGTGGGGGAGGATCTCAACAACACCCTTTTATTACTCAAAATGCAGCAGCTAGAAATGTACCACTAACCACATACCTATCCAGATGTGTGGAAAAAATATTATATTACTACCCCAAAACTCAAAAGTATTCAATTATTATAGCAATTTTGTTCATATAAAGATATTTTAGTAGGTTCTATCCACAAAAACATATAGTCAAGAATAAATGTTTCAAAATACCATTGGAGAATAGTAATAATATTTACTATTAATAGGTGCATAACCATATGCCACTAGAGTAAATAATAAAAAAACAATGGATGGGTTTCTAGTGGATGTTGTTGTAGGTATAAATACAATGATTTGTACCATATTTTTTCAATATTCTTCAGACACTAAATATTTAATTTCAGTGACTCATACACATTCATCTCTACCCATTTCATTGATATGTTGAAACCTTCAATAGTGATCATGTCAATTGATATGGATTATGATACACCTATTAGAAAGGGTTTTGTTAAGGGGTTTCATTTTCCATCTCTTTCTCTTAGGAGAACTGATGTGGAGTTAGTGTTGTATTTTTGGGTTCTTGAAATGGATATGTTCAAGCATGTCCTATTGATAGATTTTATAGTTTCTCATTGAGCTGAGAAAAATTGTTATCATCAACATGATTCATTTTCTACAGCCAATGTGGGCTCCATTTTTTTTCAAGAAGAATTTAATCATAGGACCAATCATGCCTGACCCCTAGCTTGGAGCATAGGATTCTTTCATCAATTTTTTCGGTGAGATCTATAATTTTTCATGTATTTTTTTGAGTTATTGGTTGATCTAGATTTCAAAAATCATTTCCTAGAATACTTAAATTTTATTCCTATAAAGATATGGGAATAGTTATATACTAATCCGGTTTCAGCTAATCTAAGGATTCATATACCCTATTATGAAACAAATACTACTAAGATGAAAGATCTCTAGACCTAGTTGGATGTCCTATTAGAGAATTACCTTATTTGACCTATTGATTCTCCGTAGATTACCCTTATGTACATTTAGAACAAGATCACTTTTATCATAATCATTTCACATAATATATAAATATTAGTTGGTTTTATATTATGAATACGATTCCACTACCTCATATTGATGACTAGTTCATCATAAAATTTTAAAAAAGTTGTTCATGAAAATCGATCAATGATTAGGGTATAATCAGCTTAGGGTTCATGAGTAAGATCTACCAAAAAAATTAATATCAGTTTTGATCACTTTTAATATCATTGGAATATTTTTTCTTATTGTAATACACATTAAGTGTTAATATCTTTTTTTAAAAAGATATTCCACTAGTATCTTGATACAATTTTTGGGTATTTTTAGATGATACCTGGTCATATTAAAATACTGAGTTTGAGTAGGATAACCACTATAATGTGGTATTGGAAATTATAATTTTTCAAAATTTTATATAGGAATACACTAAAATGAAATTTCTAGAATGATAGGTAATGATTTTAGGGATTTTGAATTCAAAAAATAGATATATAGATGATCATGAAAAGGTGAATGTTTTTTTGACCTTGGAATAATTGCATACTATATTTGATATATAGACATTCTAAGGAATAATTAGATATTATTGATGGGTTTTCATGTATATTTCTATGATCTAATCATCTTTGACCACTCTTACCAGGAATGGTGTAAAATTATATTGGGATTCTAAATGGTAGACTTCCTTTAATGAATTGTAATGACATATGACATCATCCCCTGTTATGATATTTACAGAACATAGTAATAATTATGTTATTTAAATGATATTCTAGAATTTCAGGTATGTGGAGAGATCATATATAGGTTGACCATGTAGTAGGGTATGGTTATAGATATCTTTAGATGCAAATTTAGAATTTTCATAGTCATTATTTTGACTGAATATCTATTATGTATTATATTGTATTATAATGAAACTATCATTTTAGGCGAGGTTCACCATATTTTCTAATCACAGGGTCCTTAGATACTTATTTTTTCAAAAGACCCTAAAATTCATTTTGATACGATGGGTGTAGTAGATCTAGAATTTTTACATGGAAATTTCGTACTCCACGGAGAAGGGGAATGTTCTTATTACTTATCTTTATTAGATATTACCATCTAAGGATATATTGGAATTGAAATAGGAGTTAATCAATATGGTAATTTCTGTTTTTATCTATATATTTTGGTGGATGACTCACTTATCATTCTATCCAATTATCAGTTGTCTAAATCACTTATTGAGTCTATTCTATAGGACCAGAAATAGGATGATTAGATTACAAAATTTAGGGATTCTCTATTTGGTGGGAAGATTTTTCATAGTTCATCTCTACCCTATTTTGGGAATATTTTCTTTGGGGATCAATTTTTTATCCCATCATCCAGTAGTAATGATATGTTTTTTATTTTCATAATTAATTATTTGTAATTCATCCTAGATATACAATTTTATATTATGAAATAAGATGAAATTTATAGTCACTGAGTATAAAGCATGAAATTAAAAATTATATGTCCATATATTACACCTACTAGTAGATTATGAATTGCATATAAAGACTTCTAGTCTACTCCAAAATCTTTTGGCACCTATATGGAAATGTGACATGGTTTTCAAGGACACAATTGTAATATTACCTTAGTCACCATGAGAAAGGAATTATATCAATGAGGTGAATGATCTGTTGATGAAATATGTAAATTTTATTCAAATTAGGTACACCATAGAGGTTAAAAATATGTTAATGAAATATATGTATGAGATTCTGACATTTCATGGGGTCCCCTCTACAATTACCACTATAACAGATTTCAGGTCTTCATCATAGTTGAAGAAATGTCATTAATGGGTGATGGGGAATTAGGTTAGATTGAATACACCATACCATCAACAAATAAATAGTCAAAAGGAGAATAATACTATTATCCTAGAGGATATAATTTGAGGCTATGATTAGGATTTTTTTATAATGGGGAAATAATTAGGGACTACTAAAGTTCAATTACAATAAAAATTAACATTCTTCCATCATAATGGCATCCTTTGGGGATTTGTGTGGACACCCATGTAGGATACCTCTTTATTGGTCCTAGGAGGTTCAGGCCACCCTTGGGGGAGCAAGTCTCATTAGGAGAGGTAGGTGGTTATTTAGGATACACATTAACACTTCCATATAGATTATTATCGTAATAAATATTATATAGATCATCCATACCATCCTATATACTTTTCTTTTGGAGACCAATTCCTCATGAATGTTTCTCCTCCATTTGGTCACTAGTAGCGTTAGAAATAGAGAATTTTTTATCTGAGACATTTGGTCCAATTTAGATCACATAATGTATTGGGCATATTAAATATTGGTAGTTATATAAATATTATATTGTTGATATTCACATTTCATTACATATAACTCAAGAAAATAAGTATCATCCGAACACTTACATTGTTCTGAATTAGGGATAGATTGAGTTCGTGCCAGATTATTCAGTTGTGGAACAACCTAGGTAGATCATCAATATTCCGATTAATTAATTACATATGAAATCTATACTATGGGTAAATGTTTTATAGTATAAAAAATTATATTCTAAAAAGACTTGGGAGTAGTAGTCATTAGGGAGGGATTGGTGGGCTCACTACATTTCAATGAATCCTTTTCCAATGTAAATTTTTGGGGACATAATGTCTTTTGTTGGGGATAAATTTAATATGTCGATTACTAATATTTTGTAATTATATACCGCATTATAATATTTTATTTTGATTTTTTTCTAGTTTTATGTAGAAACTTGAGTTTTCATAATGTTTCATTGATTTTTCAGGGTTCTCAAACAATTAGGGAAAACCATGTAGAAATTCACCAAAAATTGTACAACATGTATTGGATTTTAATAGGTAGAACCTAATTAGGTTAAAAATTACTTTAAACCATGTTTCCTACACCAATAAAAATAAAACGTGGGATAATGAGGGTATTAATAGTTTGAACATGGGTTGTTAAACTATGTTGAAATGAAATGCATCTAATCTAGTAGAATAAAAGTTGTGTGTTTTTGGTGAACAGTTATAGAAACCATTCATCCGAACATTGTGATGGGAATTTTATTCTTTCTTTAACCAAATTTTACTCTTGATACCCCTTACTAACTCTATACTTATCACATTCAATCATGTTTGGATATATTGTTCAATATAAACTTGCTAAAGGAGAATTTAGTGCTCTCAAACGTGATTCCTCATTGATCAAAGTACAAATTGATGAATTAGATCAATTTTGGTATGGTTTATCAAATTTATAATGTTATTTATTATATTATTAATTATATTTGGAATTATAATTTTTTTCTTTGTGGATTAGATCGATTAATTTTTTAAATTCTTTCTTGGATTTTTTAAGTTAATAAGTTGTTTGTCTCTTAGAAGAACGATCTCATTTTTTTGTGGTGAGGAACATCTAATCATAGATATATATGTTGATTTATCATGGATACTATCTCATCTATTTATATGAAATTAATTCTATGTTATTTTATATTTTTTGGTTCCTTCATTTTTTTCATGAATTTCTTTTCCATATGGTGTGTGGATCCCATTATGGTGGGTGTGTGGCCAATATTTGAGTATGTTGTTTTTATCTCTATCCTACCTTTCCGGTATCATTGAATATTTTCATTTTCTAAATAGGTTTCTAAATGAAATATTTTAGGATCTGTGAATTTATATATATGTGTATATATATGTTATTTTTGGATAATATTTTTTTCTCACATTTTTTGATAATTTCAATATGGTATTAAGTGAATTATGAAGTGATTTTTGAAATTTGTTTTCCAAAAATAGATTTTGATTGAAGAGGGTTGTTAGGTAATTTTTTGTTAAATGTGAAATGGTTTTTTAAATGGATTGATAAATGACAGACATATGATCCCAGGGTTAAGAAGGTTAATGCTTTAGAGTTGGGCCCTATTTTGAATGAGTAGTGGGTCATATTATGGGGTTCAATACTAATCCAAGAATATGTGATGATTACTTCTATGAAAAAGGTTAATAATATTTTTTGGGAGTAGAATTTTAGGTCTGTTCCACTATACCTAGATCATAAATACATCAGATCAATATAATTAAGTGTGAACTAGTATATATTATTTGAGGTACATGTTTCCTAGCATTCCCAACTAATTTTTTATTCCGGAAGATTTCTATTATGCTGCTAATTTTTAATTTTATTATCATATTTGATATGTAATATATATTTTTGAATGAATATTTATCATTCCATGTTTAATATATATTGGGCATGTTTGGATTGTTTTATAGATACATTTTATTTAATATCGTAGTGGGATTCTATTGTGCCTCTTTTTATCACACCATGGACTCTACCATAGGAGTGTGTAGAGATTTTTTATGTTTGATATATGAATGGTAATGTCACCATTGTGAGGCATGCTGTTTTATGTCGACTCGGTATTAGTACTAATGGTGATATAGTGGGACATTTCCCATATATCACACAAAGTATTTTTTTTGGATATTTTGGTTGTATTTTTAGATGTATTGTTAAATATAACTGGTATTTTAATATTTTTTATGTTTGATGTATCAATATCTTTATCAGTAATTTTATTATGGAATATTTATTATTGGTTATATTTTCATTTTATATTACTTGTATATTGTTTTATTTTTCTAAAATCATTCACTCTGGTTTTTTTCATGTGTGATAGTATCCAACCCTTGGTGATTTTAAATACCATTTGGGTCTCTCCAATTTCTATCTTGGAACCCATATTGTCATGTTGTGAAGGGTAGGTCCTAATATGAATCCTTAAAAAATCATTTTAATATGAAATTTCACCATAGGGTTCTATCTAAGAAAATAGTCAAAGTGGGAAATTCCATAACTAGTTTATCCATGTCGCATAGTGTGTTCCTTTAAAAAATTATTTTTTAAACTAAATTAACCATGAGGATTTTTTATTCTATAAAAAATTGGGAATGAGGGGATTATAACTCCCTGTGTGACATATGAGTGGGTACTATCCTAATTCTTTTAACAAAATATTTCTACTTGGTTATGGTGAATAACCCACATTCTTGTCCTTTCATTTGGCTGATAGGTCCATTAGTCAACAATTTTGAATGATTAATGACCTTTTATTAAATATTGGTGATCCCACATTAATAATTATGTAATAAAAAATGCATCAAAATGGAAGCATTAAGTTTATGTTTGACATGATCAAGAAGAATAGGATCTATTTAATAAATAAAAACTTGAGGTGAGATGAAAATTAATTAATGTTGCTAATTATGTCATTGGAAAATAATGATAATTGATACCCATGACTTCATCGGTTAAAAGGTGAAGATTGGGGATTCGAAATTTTATTGTGAAATTTGATTAATTTGAATCATCCATGGGAATTGAGATATTATTCAGAAATGGGAAATGTATAATGGAGTTCATATAACGTATGAAGATTATGTCCTTGTTTAGGATACATTTTTTATTAAAATTATATATCATATTCTGGTTCAGTGATAACATGGATCTATTTTCTAGAATATAATTACACAAATATTATGTGTGAATTCATATTTTTTCACCATTCAATTAAAAATCCATAAATATTCTAAAATTTTTTGTCACAAAAAATTGAGTTTTTGGGTGATAGATTATGATTCGAGTTTAATCATTCCATTTTTAATGTGATATCCAACAATGTTCAATCCACATAGAGTTTTGAGAAAATAAGTATAGATAGTTACCTAGATAAGGATATTAAAACTATCTCTACTAAAATTTTTAAATTATATGATCAATATTCCATTTTTGTGCTTAATAAATATATACGAGAGATTGAGGATTTATATTCTACCATAAATAATTATGGAAATTGTAATGGTGGATGTTTTTATTTAGAAAATAACGAGATGGATGTATCATATTCTACAACCACTTATGAGATGTTGAATTCCAAAAGTTGGATAAAAACAGAGGAATTTCTGTTAATCAATTTGAATAACCTCAAGGATTTGCGGTATACTTTGAAAATTAGGAATATACAATGGTAGTTGGTGTGTTTAGTTGTTTTACTTTGATAAAATAATTATATGATCAAATCATAAACTAGATAGTGATTGGCCCAGTTTATATATATTTAAATATCATGGAATGTAGTTACACGATTCTAGAATTTTTCTTTTAAAAATGGTTTGATCGTATAAAATAGTTTTGGTAGTATATATGTGGTTTTGTAATATGTATATAAAAATCTGAAAAGGGATTAATCACATATTTTTTGGAGTTATGTGGCCATATTGGTAAAGAAAATTTCCTATTGGCTTTTCACAATGCCTTTTTAACTATGTAAGGGAATATCATTGCTATTTTTTGATGTATGGGAATTATGTAGGTATATGATTCATGTAGCCCATTTTTATGTATGATTTTATGAAGGATTCAATTAAATTATTTTGAATCTATGATTAACTATGATATTTTTTCAGAAGGGTTTTATAATAAATATATTCTAAGGAATTTAATTTTTTATGGATGGTTCTAAATGAAACCACGATTTATGTGTTAGGTTCCAAATGTTGTTTTATAGAAATGATAGTAATCTGATGTTATGTATTTCATGATGATTTAATTATTTAAAAGTTTTTATATAGTAAATGATATGGACTCAATTAATTCAAGTTGTATAGTTTATGGTAAAAAAATCATGATGATAAGCACGTAAAACAACGATGATAGAGTTATGGAAAACAAGGAATAATTTTGTGAAGGAGTATGAATATGATGTTTTCTTCTTCGAAGATAGAAATATATTATGTATTTAATCCTCAAGAGTATAAGGATTTTTAATTATGGGAATTCCCATATAAATATTATGTGCATGAATTATGAAAAGTACATCATAGAATACATTGGTGGCATGTGGAATCCAATATACATTTTCTATGGCTGAAGAAACCAAATTTTATTGTTATATATATTGTTTTATAATCATAAATTATATTATAGTGGGAATATGTATTTTTGGGTTTTACTCTAGAGATATGTGGTTGGATGAAGCATGATTTATTGGAAGTAAATTTCATAGGGGGATATAGTGAATATAATTTTTGTTTTTCAGAAGTAGCTAGCCATGAAAAGGATTAGGATTCCTCCTTGCATCCAAACCCTGTAAAAGATTATGTTCCCTAGGAAATCTATTTTATTCATGATAATGGGATTCTTTATTTTTCATATTTTAAATTAATCGTATAAAAACAAGTTACGTATGATTTTTTTAAACCAAAATTATAAAAATTACCATCCCCTAATTTAACCCCTTAATTATATAGGAATCCAATCCATTAGGTCACATAAATTTGAAATAGAGGAGGTTCCCTATATTGAACATATTAAATTATTATATGAACCATGAAAAATATCAATTCAATTATTATTAGGGATTACCCTAAAATTGATGAAAAAATGTCCACATTTGGATGAATCCAATGTTGGTGTATCTTTAATCGTTGGGTCTAGAAGTTTGTAATATAGTGAAACTGGGTTTTCCACCATTTTGAAATGATTGTGAGATGATATCGTATGCTAAGAAATATGGTTTATCATGAAAAATATAATAATGATTTTCTCATGTCATTATTAGATAATGTATACATGAATTTTAGGGGTCTACATGTTGAAAAATAAATTTTGAATAATTTGAAAACCATTTATGAAAACAGTGTGAAGGTAAATGAGTGAAATATATTAATCTAGAAAATAAAATGTGATGACATCAAAATTGAAGCGTATAATGTTTTTATGATTTTTTTTAAATGTAGCATTGAGAAATATTGTAGTATTAGTAATATGCTTGATGACACCACCCATATTAAGAAATTGATGAGAAATATTATAGATATAATTGTTCAAAACTTTTATTCACATGTGGATAAAGAATTTGTTTCTCTTGATAAGCTACATAATATTATCATATGTTATAAAATGTCAGAAAATAAATAATTAAAAAAATATGTAGACAAGGGTTGGATTATTAATCCATAGGAAGCATTAAAATTAATAATGATAGATATGTTGTTGGTACTAGTGATTAGGATAATGAAGAGGAATATGATAGGGTAGTTCTATATTTTTCTAAATTATGTCAAATAGAATTAATTAATAAGTATGTAAAAATCTCAAGTAATTGTTTTAAGTGTTGTGGTCTTGTAATTGATTTGATAAAATTTCCAAAGAATAATGTGCCAGAAAATGAAACCAAAGATAATGATAAAAATCAAGGAATATAGGGTATTAAAAATTCTAAAGAATATATAATATTAGGTGGAAGAATGAATATTATTTTGAGAATGATTAGTAGAAATATAATTACCAAGGAAGTGAAATATGATCTTTCCTCTTTTTAAAATCCTGAGGAAGAAACAAAAGAATCGTTTTCAAATTTATGACTCAAAATGAGTACTGTTGATCCATCTTGAAATGATGTGGATGATTTAGTACCAAAAGGTTTTGAATACATTCTGAATGATGAAAATAAATAGTTAATTAAAAAAATTAAAAATATCAAGAAATGGGAGAAGGTTCATGTATGTGAGAACAAGAAACATGTTGAGGCAAAAGATGAACATGTGAAAAGGGAGACAATTCTTATAGAAGAAAACAAAAATCATAACATAAGTATGTGGATAGATGGAAATGAAAAATGATATTTAAGAAAATAACTCTTTTATGTATGAATTGATATCAATGGAATAATAGTAATGTCTTGATTCTAAGATAGTTTTTGAAATTATTAAGGACTCAAAACAATATATTGATTTTATTGGAGAATCCACCAAATATTGTATAAAAATTATTGTACAGTGATCATTTTGAAATTATATTTTAATAATAATTATTAAACACATTATAGTTATCAATACAAGATCTAGTCAAATATATATATTAAAAAAATGATGATAAATTACCTAAAAATGTAATTAATTATAGATAAATATTTAATTTAATTTTTTTAAAAATTTATAGAAAATTTTAGCCAACATGTTCAGTGAATGAAAATTTCATAATATAATTTTCTAGAAATTACCTTGGTGACCTATGAAAATTCACATTTCATCATTATTTTAGGTGATATGGAAGTCTCAAATTTAACTCTTTTACAAGATTATATAGAATTTCCTCATTAGGTAGATGGAAAGAACCTTATGGAGCAGTTTTAATGAGAATAAAATATATTATCGATCTATATTGATAGAGAAAGAAACCAGGTGCATATTGACAACACAAAATAAAATTGATTATATTGAATGTCATTTTATAGGGTGTGATCAAAATGGGAATAGAGAAAATATTTGTATTACACGATTATTAGATCAATTCCCTAAAAAATGATGGAAATTTTATTTATATGTTTAATGAATAAAATTCTTTCTTTGAAGAAGTGGATTTCATGGAAAGCTAAAATCTAAAGGCATGGATGTGTGATAATACATGATTATCCCACATAAATAGGGAATAAAAATTTATTAATAATATTTAGAATCATAAAGGAGGAGAAATAAAATTTGGTATATAATCCTCATTGAAATTTAATGTTATAGGCATAAATTAGAATGAATGTTATAAATTCTGAGTAGACAACATTTATTATTTTGAAGTGAAAAAAAGATTTTTTAGTGTTATCTAACATTGAAAAAATTTCTTTAGGTCACATGAAGAATAATTAAAGGATAATTAAATGTGAATATGATGGAATAAGTATTTTTAAATGATGTATAACATATGTAAACATATTCATGACTAGTGATCCATCCAATACACGACACATCAAAATGAAATATGATTACATTCAAAGGCATAATAATGTAGGGAATCTTGGGAAAATAAGCCTATGAAATATAGTAATACATGATGTATTGAGATATTTATGTAAGATGATGAGAGGTAAAAATAGTGATTTTGGAACATGTTAAAAGGGTATGATAACATAGATTGGTTCAAAAATAAGGTTGATATTACACCCAAAAGACCATAGAATATTGTCCATATAGGCCAATATAGACCCATGAGATAGAAATCTACCTAAGGTGATTTTTTTATTACATTTATAGATGAATTACTTCATATGAATAGTGGTTTCTTTATCATGAAAAAATATAATTTCATCAGAATATTGAAAATATATAGAAACATTGGATAAAAAAGAGATTAAAATGTCTTTTATCAAACTGAGATCAATTGATGGGAATTAATACAAAAGGGATATATTTGAAATTTATTTTAGGAATCATGGGATAAGAAATAAGTATATAACACATTATTCTCCACAATAGAACGGTGTCCTAGTGAGAATTGATATCAACATCATAAAAATGGGATGAAAAATCATTGGAAAATTTAATTCTTCATAACATTTCTGGAAAGAATTAGTGAGTATAGTAGTGAAAATATAAAAAATATATCTCTTGATAAATGAATGATATAATTCACCATAAAAATTGGATACCAATGGAATCATATAGTCAAATACATCGATGACTTTGGTAGTCCACGTAAAAATAAAATAAAATAAATCAGACTAATTATAAATGAATAAAATATTGATAATAGATTATGTATGAGATTTTAATCTAATGAAAATTGTTATAGGTTTTGAAGGAAAATATCGGGAAAAATTATTGAGTTGTTAGTGGTATATATTGATGAAAACAGGGTAAAACGAGTCATAAAATTGAATAATATTTTTAGTAATATTATAAAAAATCCTTCATATATCTAAATAAATGTCTGAAAATGTTGTTGAAATCAAACTAGAATAAAATGAGGGAAAATCATAATTACCTTGTGTTGAAGAATAAGATTTTTTTGGTAACAAAAATAAATTTTAGACATTTAGGAATCATTTTGATATGAAGAACATAATTATAAATAATAATGAACTGGTTTAGATAAGATGAAGGCTAACAATTGAAAAAAAGGCAACTTCAATAATATATTGAGATGATAATAGTGGATTAGGATGTTGAAAAAGATAAATGGGTGGATTAAATGAATAAGTTACTTGATCAAATTGAGGTGAATATTATATTTGAACATATGATATTGTTGAAGAATATAAATTTAATTTTTACCAAGTGGGACTTTATTATCCAAATATATTAGAAATTAGATATATTCATGAACGAATATATGAAATTTTGAAAATGATATTTTGAAATCGCTGGTGTTTAGATAAAGGAAAATATTAATCTATTTAAAGAATAGTCACTATGAAAATTTTATTATTGGTTTCTATTTAAAAAGGTAACAATAATGATCAAATGGGTTTGAAATATTCCTTTTAAAATGGTGATATTAAACAATAAGTCTATATTGATGACGATGGTTGTATTTTTATTCAAAAAGGAGGAAATCAAGTTATTAGAAAAAACAAAGAAATATATTTTTTGAAATATGCCCCTAGAGACTTGTATTCCATGTTAGATGGATGTTTAGGGGACATGATGTTTAATAAAGGATAATTTGAATGTAATAATTATGGGAATAAAATGAAAAATATGGCTCTCATTTTCTTTTTCTATGCGGATGGGATCATTTTTTATGAGAATAAGGTGTGTTTATTTGAAGAGTTTTATGAGATGATGAAAAAACACATTGAGAAGTCCATTCATGGTGAGATGAAACACTTTAGTGGATTTGATTTTGTGAAGAAGAGTAATTACAGTATCCAATATCAATAATTGTATACTAGTGAATTTCTAAAGAGGTTTGGAATAGAAAATATAAATGAAAGTCTAATCGAATTTCATTTTCAACTTAACAATTTAAGAGTTAATCTAGATGTAATTAAAACTAATAATAATTTAGATGAATAATTATTTGTATTTTTTATCTTTAAACATCAAGACAAAAATAACTTATGTACAGACTCCATGTGATAGATATCAATGTGAACCTACTATCAACAATGGGTGGAACATTCTTTCTTAGAGAGAGCAGTGTTAGATGGTAAAGAATGAACCCAAAATAATTGTATATAAGAATAGATAAAGAATAATATATTGCAGTCACACATGAATGTGCCCAAATTACTTGGATGGAAGAATATTTAGAGGTTTAAAATATTGTGACAGAGAGACATCATAAAATATCTATTTGAAATCAATATTCTGTTGGTTTATCTAAAAATCTATTACAACATCTGATATCTAATAACATTGGAATAAAATATCATTTAATTAAATATAATGTTTTAATTATAGATTTGAAAATTTAATTCATTTATAAAAATTACAAATTTCATTCATTAACACCAAATCTATTCCATGATAGGGGTTCATGGGGTTATGGAAGAATATTAATGTTAATCATTCCCCACAAACAAAAATATAATATATCTTGAGTTACTCCATAGTCCATTGAAATATATTGACAGTGGAGGAGGGAAATCCATAATGATGTTTGGATTATATATTTTTGGGGGATTTTTAAATCTAATTATAGAAATTATTTTTTTATCAGGGATTAAATTTCCGGACGCGGGCTCATAATGATGGATATATGGAAATTATTTTCATAAATGACTATACTAAATACATCAAAATGATACTCCACTGTTACTCATTTCATGTTTCCATATTTATTGGGTACACAAAATGGTCACTACACATCAATAATTAAAGTGAGACTTATATTAAGGGATAAAATTGTATTATTTTTTAAAATAAATTCAAAGGGGGTATTTAAGATTCTCAAGGATTTGTGGTCTATTTCGAAATTATTGATGATAAAATGTGTCTTAGCTGGTTTATTTTTTTATTTACTGACATAATTATCTATGGAATTCAAAAGTATTATGGTTATTTATTTGTTTTTATGGCTTACAAAATTATGAAATGGAGTTCTTTGATGGAAGAATGCATTTAAAGAAGGCATGGGGATCGGTAGTAATTGATCATGTAGACTCAAGGTTGTTTCTGAATACACATAGCTGAATTTTAATGTGGTATCTAGGCAAGGGAAACCCATAGTCCCTATGGAAAGAGATGAGAGTGAAATTTTAGTTCCCACATGAAAGAAGCACATTCCATAAGCACCAATGAAATGGTACTAAACAGACTAATGCTTGGCCATAGGATGTCAAAACACGAAACATTGAGGTTCATGTCATGTAACTAGTTCCCATGTCTTGGGTTTTAGAATAGATGGGTTTGGGAATTATATAAATTACATGTAACTCTCCCTCCCCATAAGAAGGGATTTTCCCACCATGGGTGAGTTATCTAAAATGACAGTGGATGTAAAAGCATAGAATTAGTTTCTCATTTCCTTATCTAACAAAGTGTAATTGAATATTATGGGTCTACAAAGTATAAATGAAATTATGGATAAGTGTAAAAGGAGTTATAAAATGAATTTCATGATAGAATAATAATATATAATGGTCTAGAGATGTATATTATGAGTCATAAAAAAATAGGATGAATGTTTTGATGAATTCTTGAATTGCGTAAATGAAATTGGGATAAAGTTGTGATGATTTTGTATGAATCTTGAATTCATCATCGTTGTTAAAAATTGATGAAAAATGTTATATATATATTAGATTATTATTTTTTTTTGAAATTGAAGATAGATAATATCATTCTCTTGATGAGGAATATAATATTGTTATTTCTTTTGAAATGTAAAAACATTCATCATTCAAAAAAATTGTAAAAAAGATATTTTCTTGGAATCCGTGAGAAATATGAAAATTAGAAATGATGAAGAATATTTTGAAAGAAGTGATTTTTATTGTTAGGAATATATCAATGGTTTCTCTCATTTATATAAAAATAGTTTCAATGTGGAAAATGTAAGAACACATAAATATTCTATATTAGATGTTTCAAAATAAATAGAATTTGACGTTTCGAAATAAATTTACCTTATAATAAAGGAGAAGATAAAAAATACTAAAATAATGAAAAAACTCAAGGAATAAGGTGTGAGAAAGATTACAAAGAAGATTCAAGAGAAGGAGGAATAAAGAATCTACTTATAAAAAATAATAGAATAAATTTGATGAGTAAATAAGTGGAAGCTGATCATGTATATTGTAGTTATTCTAATAAAGAAATGTAGTTTAACTTTACATATTTTATGGAAAATTTTAGAAGACTATTGTTCCATATAACAATTATGGGGATGGTTCAACACTAAATAATTATGAATAAAATATCAAACATGAAATTGAACCATATCTTTAGAATAATAACAATGATCATGAAACATAATAAGGTTTATATAATATAGAATATGAATCTTGGTGATGAGAAAAGTGAGAAATCCAAAAGGGTGATAGTTCATTTATAATAAGATAAAAATATCAGGTAAGGGTGGAAAATAGTAATAAAATGAGAAAATTTAATATAGGAATCCAATATTTAAATGAAGAAAAATATTTTATGAAGAAAATTTCAATGTGAATAGAAAAATTTCTAAATGATCTAGAAGAATTTTAGAATAACTATTTATATAAAGGTTAAATCCTCAGAAAAATCTAGAAAAAGTATAGTAAAGTATCCATCAGAAAATTATATTTCAAAAAAAATTTATAATTATATTTACGGTATAAATAAAAAATCTGGTAAAATATAGACAAAAAATAAGTAAAATGAATTTTTTTATGATTAATTGAGAATAGAATAATATTAAATGAATATTATTTTCAAAATGAGATGAGAAATAATATAAAATAAGTTTAGCGAATTCCAGATTCTAGATAGAATATTTATCTATATTACATATATTTGTCAGGAAAATTCATATTTTATGGTTATTTATGGTGTTGTGTAATAATTTTACATAAATAATTAATATGTTTGAATTTGATTTCCTTACCATGAAGAAGGAACAACCCATGGGGGATCAATTCTAATGAATAAACATATATATTCATGATGAATGCATGATTCCATGAAAACTAGGTACTTGTAGAAAAAGAATATATTGGATATTTTTAATGAGATATGTGATTGGTGACACAAACATGGGAAAAGAGAATATATGTTTATTACTATAATTCCTGTTCAATTGAAACTCAATGATAATGAAAAATATGTTCATATATTCAGTGTAAGAATTCTATTATCAATAGAAGTGGCTTTCAAATAATTAATGAAAATATTAGATTGAATACTTGATAGTTGGTGTTCCTCCCACATAAAATGGGAATAAAAAATTCATAAGAATATTTACCAAAAAAAGGCAGTTATGAAACATTTGGTAATGATCCCCCTTGAACATAAAAGGTATTAGTACAAATCAGATTGCAAATGTTAAATTAAGACCATTAAATGTTATTTATTTCAAAGGGATAAAATAAAGATTGTTAATTAGTTAGAAAAATTGTGAAAATATAAATAAGTTAATATTCATGAAAAATAAATGCATAGTTATAATAAAAGTTTAGAGAAGAACTACTTCTGAATCTACTAGAACAAATTGATTCATATTTCTGATTGGTGATCCATTCAATTCAGGATACTTAATATTGATCGGTGAAAAATTTATATACTATAGACCAAATTTCTACTCCTGAAATCATTTTTTTTCATTTTCTAAAAAAAAGTCACTTTTGGCGAAGTGAGAACCTTACAAAAGCCGAAAGACGATACAAACATCACACACATAAAAAAACCATTCCCACAAACCTGAATCCAAAAACCACATTCAAAACTTAAAATCAAATTCAAAAATTGGAATCCCGGGCAAAGCGTGCCGCCCGAGAAACCCACCATCGAGGAAGACCTAACTGCATCATCACTCGCCGACCAAACATCACAGCAATGTCTATCACCATCACGTCTTCAAATCACCATAGTTATCCACTTCTTCGTAAAAATCACCACTGCTTTCTCAGAAAAAACATCACGGCTTCATAAAATCAATACTGCTTCCCCAAAAAATCACCACTGTAACACCATGACACGTTCTTTTCAAAGACCAACATGAGATCTTCATGATTGCAAAACTCAGAAAAACCAGAATCAAACAGAGATGGACACCAGATCCGAAATGCGAAGCCAACAGCTTCGAATCGCCGAATCCCAGAGGATCAAATCCAAACGTCGCTAATAAACCCGAACCGAGACTCCAAAACGAAATCAAGAAAACAACAAACCCAAGCTTCACAGGTTTCTAGGGGGCCTTCAATGGGAAGTGTCGCGTAGCACAAACAAAATCATCCGAAACCAAAATTATTACAAAAAACGAAAACAGAAATCACCGAAACGCCTGAAGGAGGTCCCGTTGTGGCCAGATCCCGTCGTCGCCAACTAGAAGACTCAAAGGGATGAGGCGAACCACCCTGCGCACCCACCGGAGATGAGACGACAGCCTTCGGTAGTTGGAGCTCGATCGTGGGTCACCGCGCCGCCAAAGAAACCCTATCCAGGTATGAGGATTCGGGAGAAGAACCGGCTAGCAATGGTAAGAAGCGTCTGATCCTGAGAAGAACACCAAAAAATATCCGCTGCTACATCTCACCGAGCGCAAGGAGGAGCGCCGCGCCATCCCGAGGTGAAGAAGGCAACGACGACAAGGGGGAAAACCTAGCGCGTAAGGCCCCTTACGGGCTCATCCCAAGCGCGGTTAGAAACAATAACTATTATGATATTTGGAATCATAGACCAAATTTCTATATTCATAATAGAATCATAATAGTTATAGTAAATAATTATGGATTTAGAGATTTACCTTTGATAGAGTGGGATTAATATGGGGGTTGTCGAATATGTTAAATGGATAAGATAACATAGATGGCTCCCAAGAAGTTGAAAATTATATTCACAAGACCACTCGAATAAAACCAAAAACATATTTATGGACCCATGATATATAAATCTACATAATATTTCCTTAATTTTTCTAAATTTATATATTAATTCCATGGGTTTATCAATGTTATTTTTAGGTGAACACATCTAATGTGAATGGGATGTTTAAATATATAGAATATAGGTTTAAAAATAACATGGTGTGTGTATTAAAAAACTAAACCAAATAATGGTATTTAATAAAAAATTAATTAATTTAAAATTTAACATTAAATCATGGGAATAATCATCATTATTTCACATATTATAATCCACAGTTAAATGGTGTGGCATAGAGAAAGAATAAAATAATTGTGGAAATGTGTAAAATAATATTAAAAAAATATTATTTTTCAAAACATTTATAGAGATATGAAATATATAATGTACTGCACATTCCGAATATATATTTCCTTAGACATTAAACGCATGATTAATCCTATGAATTTTTTTTACCAATTTAAGAAAATAGTTAAATATATTATAGTATTTGGAATTCCTTATTAAATTAAAATCAATAGAACCGAACTCCGAATGTTTGAATAAAAGTATATTGATCGAGTCATTATGGGATACTTGTGTAATAGAAATTTTTAATGGTTATAGAATAAATCATTGTATAAATTGAGATGCATTGAAATTGAATTATTCATGAGAATATAAGAAAACATGTTAGAAAATGAAAAATGATTTTGAGTATTCTCTAGAAAAAATTGAGCATATTTTTGATGAAATAGATGATAATGTTACTAATGTAAAATAGGAAAAAGTTATTGCAAAGTAAGAATGACCTATTTTAGATAATGAATATTCAGGTAGTAATTGATTTTAGTTTCATATATTAATGGAACATTTTTATATAGATAATATTTTTAGAAATATGATTGAAATAGTTCTGACATGTGTAAGGATATGAATTAAAAAAAATAGAAGTTGTTTCAGAAATTGACTAGTGAATAGTGGTTGAGGCTCCTGAACATAATGAATGGGTAAAATAATAGAATGAATAACATGATAAAATTGATAAAAAAATTTCAGGGTAACATTTCAAATGGGGGATGAACAATTATTAAATTGACACTAAGTTGGCCTGGGGAAAAAATCAATGAGAATAGTGATTTATTAAGGAACATAGCAAGGCTGGTGGGGAAAATGTATTCTCAAATAGAATATAATGAATTAAAAGTTACATTCTCACCTATGGAAAGTCTAAAGACTATCACAACATTCATGGATGCATCTAAACATGAAAATTTTATGTTTTATCAAATGGATGTAAAATCACATAGTAAAAATAGTGTTATTAAGGTAAAAGTCTATATTGAAAATCCTTTTGGATTTGTATTATAGAAATATGAAATAATCATCATTAAATTAGAGAATTAATTTCACGGTCTAAAATTTTGCCATATTCCAAAATTTATTTATATTTTAAGGACATTATATTTACTAATTGTAATGTTAAAGGAAATGATTATATGAAATTATAGAGTGAAGAGACTCATATTTTTTATACATTGATTATATAATTTTTTCTGTAGATAAGTATTGAATATTTGTAGGGTTTTTTTAGTATATCAAAAACTCTTTGATATTTAAATTCTTTATGAGGTGAAACACATTCTAAGAGTTATGTTTTAGTAGAAGATAAATTATATTTTTCTATATCAAAAATCTATAGTGGTGAATTCCAGAAGTGGTTTGGAATAGAAAATGAAAATGTTGTTTTAACTCAATTTTTTATGAGCTAAACTACTTTTAAAGATTACTATAAAATTACTATTATATATAAATAATTTAGAAGGATTATCATAGGTATGAATTATAAAATAACATCAAGACTAGAAATAACTTATTAAATGGCTATACGTTCTAGATTTCATAGTGAACATAAAGGATTTCATGGTGTTTCTAATATTAGAGTTCTGTGATATATGATGTGACTGTTAAACTATGAGTTTCTTTACAAATACAGTACATTTTTGAACCTTTTGGGATTTTAGATGAATATTGGAATCGAGACTGTATAGAAAAATAAACATCTGGTAGAACATTATTTCTTAAAAAGATGTATAATAGATTTAAATATAAGAATCACAAATTAATAACTCTGAGAATAGATGAAATATGATATAAATCTTCCACACATTCATGTACACAGACTATGTATATAAAAGCGTATTTAGAAGATACAATAATTGAGACTGTGTTATTGCTAAAAATTTAATGTAATAATAAATTTTCTATTGGTATTCCTGAGAATATAGTTACACATTCAATATCAAAGATCATTGATATCAAATATCTGTTTATCAATGAATAGTTTTCCAATAAGGATATCAAACATCAATACATTTCAACAAAAGGATAGATTGTATAAATTTTCATCAATGTTATGCCGTAACATAGTTTTATAGGGTTATGGATGAATCATAATTTTTTAACATCAATATCAACATGAATATTTATTTTAGTTATTCTAAGTCCCCCAACAATCTTTTGGATTATGTTTCCAAATGTTGGATAAATCCATTACGAATGTATGTTCTAGGGGGGAGGTGGTTAATTCTATAGATGAATAAGATGTTCATTAAATAATAAAACTCGTGATTGGTGATTAGGATATACTTAGTAATGAATGTATGGAATTAATATAACATGGTGATGATTACCAATGGGTATTCTAAAAATATTCCTCTCACATTTCCATATTTAATCAAATTGAAAATAAGGCTCCTTTCATCACTCATAAAGGTAATATTTTTTTCATTGGTTGTAGTAACAATATGATGTCATCAAATCAGGGGGGGTTGAAGAAACTCATGTATTGATAATAAATAAGATCCAATTATTATTTTTTATTTAGTTTAGGTTATTTCTTTACGAAATAATTTTAGTAATTAATATTTTAAATGTTTCTATATATGCATTTTATGGATATAAATATTATGGAAGTATGTCCTATGATTCTAGAATGTGTTTTAAAAAGAGTTGGAGATGAGAAGTAGTATTATTGGTTGAGCGTTAGGGTTTTATGGATTCATGTATCTATGTTTAAAAAGTGATGAATTGTAACTTCCCATGTTTAAAAAACATACAAATATTATGATTAATAGCATACATAATACACCATATTGACTATAGATGAACAACTAAATATTATAATTAAAATGTTACCATTATAACATAAATTTTAGAATTAGGAGAATTAAAAATATTAACTAAATAATGAAAAAATGGTTTACACATGAATATGTATATCTTTTACTAATTTATTAATAAATTATGTAAAAACCATAGTAAAATAAATGGTAATGTTTTTTTAAATCTATTTATATTTTAACAAGTGTGTTTTATACCAATATATAAACAATTCACACTTATTAATTTATATTAATGGTATATATATATATATATATATATTATTCAATATAATGTTTAACATTCATATTATTTGTTTTCTAGACATGATATAATAATAAATCCAATTTTAAACATAAAAGACAAAATTTTCAAGAAAGTGGGTTTACCGCTATTGAATGGAGAACTGGTTTTAATTCTTGGTTTTTAAAATTATATAAATTATATTGGAAAAAATTATATTCTTCATTGAAAGAGAAATATAATAAATAACATTATATTTTTTCTAAATTTTTTGATAAGATTCAAATTTTAGTCATTAAGAAAAATAACCAATTTTAATTGAAAACATCATTTTCATAAAAATAATTTATAGTGTTAAATTTCATTTTTTGTTTCTTATAATGCATAATATAATAAATTTCATATCATTTAATCCAATTTATTTCATTGGCATCAAGTGAACATTGAATTTGGATATAAAAACATAACAATATTTTCAACATCTTTCAGTTTAAAAACACACTTGCTTGTTCTGACAATGAGTTTATTTTAAAATTAATTTTATCCAATTATATGATTAGTAGTTTGAAAAATGGATTCTATATTTGGAATTATATGATACAAATTTAGAAACATATCCCATTATCTTTTGGAAACTATGAATATTAACTTGAGTAATTTTTATTACCACGATTAAGGGTGAATCATGTAATTAAGTGAAAAAATATTAGAAATAATTGAAAATTATTTTTACAATTTTATCAATTTTATTGGTTTATATAATGTCATCCTATAACACCCTTGATATGATATTATGATCTCTTTTATCCACATGGATGAGGGAATGTCATAATATTTTATTTAAAAAAATTCAAAGAGGTCAAAATCATGTTTTTCACTACTATATCATTTTTAATATGTTGTTATATGCTGGATTTGTTAGACTATAAAACATAATTCTAAAAACAAAATTCATATAATTATATTGATAATTTAGTTTTTTTTGTGAACTAAATAATTATCATAAAGTATTACACAATAATGATGTAGTAATTTGTTTAATTAATGAGAATATCAAATAAATGACATTATAAATATCAAAATAAATATAATTTGATAAAATTAAGAAAAATAATGAATTTTTTATATGAAATATACATATTATATATGATTTAAGAGATCATTAACAATGATATCAGGTTATAATCTTTTTTAAAAGTCATTTAATGAATTGTTTAAAAATTAACATTTATGATATTTTAAAATAAATAATATTTTTATTAAATGATATAAAATTATTAAAAATATAAAATTCAGAAACATTTTTTTACGTCGAAAAATTTGTTAAATTACTATTTTATTTGTTCATTGGAATTTTATAGTAATTATGTTGATCCTTATATTGTAAATTACTTTTTTTCATCATAAGAATTAAAAAGGTAAAATATTGATTAAACCAAAAATGATAAGGACTAAAATAATAGTAAGAAGGGTATAATAAAAATTGAATGAATTCATTTAGACCCAAAACATTATTATGATAAAAATTTATTAGTTTGGACCCATTTTTATTGTAAAATTAATTAATATTAATTTAACACATTGAATAAATCCAATTGTGCATATCTCCTATCATATAGAACGGGACACATTGATCTAATTTATTAATACATTAAAACCCAATTTTTCACTATGTTCTCCCCAAACACAATCCTATGATCTCTAAACACATAATATATCTCCAATTTTTTTAGGATCAGAACTATGAGAGGTTTTAAGGTATAGTGAAAATTAGTTTGTTTTAGAAAAGACATCATTTTTAATTAAGTGTTTCTATGTTTTTTTATTAAACCCCTCAAAATATTTTTAAACCCTGAATAAATAATATATATAGTATAATAAATATATTTATTTATTTATGATGATATCATTACATTAATTCATATTCACTTCCTGTAAATGGGAAAAAATTTATTTTTGTGTTTGGTGGACTAGCTCATCAAAAATCGACATAATTAATTTTCCATAACCATCTCTCGAGACATTTTTATAATGATGAAATAAATACTAATATATGATATTAACATTATATTTATCCTTATTATAGGATAATATATAAATTATACCCATACATTTGAATTTATGAAAAAATAATAACGTCATTCAGGTAAATGTGTGAACTATCACCTTCATGAAGCGATGTGAATATTTTCTTTATAACCACATCTCATGAATGATATATATATAATTCTATTTAAAATATTTAAAGTTTTTAATTATATTATTATCATTATAAAATATTAAAATAATACTTAACTTCTTTGCATATTGATGTTTAAAAAAATAAATTTTACTCATGCATGCAATCAAATTATTGTCTCCAAGATGGTAACATAGTTTATTTTTCATAGCAATAATTAATGAACTGTTTTAAAAGTATAAATTACATATATATGATATTATTATTTCTGTAATATTATTCATTAGATGATGGATTTATGAACCATTTGACAAATAACAACACATAAAATTTAGTTTGGACTCAAGTAAAAAAAAATTTCTACTTGTCTGACATGAACAGGAATAATTAATTAATTGTTATATCATGATAATAAGCGGTAAAAAAGTTATAATACAATATAATAAATATATGAAGAAATTTAATAATTAACATAAGTTAAATTTTAATAAATATAATGATTTTACATGATGTTTCAGACTTAAGGTAAGGGACTTCATCTAAATTTTCATTCATTGATTTTTATTTGGATGTTATGTACCTATATTATACTTTCTTGTGTATATAAATAGACATTGATAGTTTATATCCTGAAATTTTTTATTTTCATTATATTAATAGTTTTGTTAAATGCTACTCTTTCATGTAGAATATGGTATAACTAATTACAAAGTAGTATGGAAATTGGTAACCTAATTTCCATTCATTTGTTTAAACATCTACTTTATGATTACGTCATGCTATGATTATGTGTGAAATAGATTTATAATGTATTATGTTGTATTTCAAAATGTTTATGTTTATTTTTAGATGATACACATAATTAATTTATTTTATTAATTAATACATCATTGATATGATATTGGTAGGTGACTCTTTAACTAAAACATAATGTTTTATGTATTTTAATGATTTATTATTCTAAATCCTTATATTTCATGTACATATTATCCAAATGGGTTTTATAAATTTATTTATATAAACATTTTTTTTTTATAATTTTAATTTTCTAACTTCTATAATAATTTTCAAACTCGAATGGGACACACTTATTTAAAAATTACTTTGTAAAAGTTTTAACCGATTTTTAAAATGAATTTGTTATTTTAATAACATGAAATGTTTCCTTATGAGTGAAAATTGGATTTTATGATTGAAATGTTGAAAATTTAATATTTTATTTGTTGTGATTATATAATGGTGCTTTGACATGTGATATGTGGTTATATGATTAAGTAATGATGGGTAGTTCTATGATAAACTACTGACAAGTGGGTCTCATATATCCCTCCAATGAATTATGTATAGAAGTAGACTGTATGGTTATTCAATTTGTATGAGTCACATGTATGTAATTTGACCACATGACTATTTATTTTTAGTAAAATTATTTACCATTGAACATAATTATATATTATATTATTTCTTATGAGGTTTCATCAAAATAGTTTGATTTTAATATAGAAAATTAATAATCATTTTAATACAATGGTTCAATTTTTAGGGTAAATAATTATGTTTTTAAAGAAATTTTATTAGGGGGTTTCATTAGTATAAATAATTCTTCTCTTTTATGTCCCTTGATATACTTTTTTGATCATCTCATGTATATAAATATTTTTAATTGGTTTTTTCTGAACACTTGATGTTAAGATTAGATCCATTAAAATATTGTGAATATCAATTTTTAGATGAAATCATGTTTTCTTTTATTGATTTTTATTTTATGAAAAAATGGATACTGAGTATATGTGTCCACTTTAAACGTATTGTTTTACTATGTAAGTGTTAATTATAAATATATAAATCTATAAAAATAAAATATCATTGGGAAAATAATTTGATTTCTAGTTTTAAAAATAAATAGAAACTATAATCTTTTAGTCTATGTTATTAAATTTGGTAACAGAGATGGGTTTAGACAAACATAGAGATAATGATGTAATCAAAATAGTTAGGGATACAATCTTATGGTTAAAATATTATTGTTGAGGATATCTTCAGTTTCTTGAAAATAATTTATTAGGGTTTATGTTATGAAATATTAAGGTGACTAATGGTTTTTTTGGAGCCATTCATTTTTGTACAAATTATTGGAATTATATTTTTGGATTAAAAATGAATTAAATGAGACAAAAATTTTATAATGACATGATTAGTTTATTTATAGGGTGCATTATAATTTATATAATATTTTAAGGATTATATTAATTTAGTTTTAGAAAAAAGATAACCTGTAGGATGGTTGACAACATTTCATGTACAAAAAGGATGTAGAAATTTTACCGATAACCAGAGGAAAAAAGGTGCATCACCTACAAATGGACTATGTGGTGACCTGGTTAATATATACATGTTATTAATTATTTAAAACATCTCATAGATAATTGTTATGTTTAGTTTGGGAAAACATTTTATATATATGACAATGTGATAGAAAAAATTTACGTGATTATGTGTTTAATGTTATTTAAGAGAATATTAACATCATGGGTAATCCAATAATATTAAGTTAGATAGAATACTATGGGATTTTTAAGGAAATTTATCGTTATTTATTTGTTTAATTTTCTATATATACTATTGGGTGTCACTGTTTAATAATGGGGATTAATGTAGTTTTTTTTATATAATGGTTTATTCATTTTAGGGAATTATCTACTCTTATACAAAACATTTTTTTTGTTAAGGATTATTGAAATTGTAAATATATAGTTAATATTTTTTGGATTATGTTTTTCACTAAAATTTGATTATAGTTCTTTCGGTTTCAAGAAATCACCTTGAATACTTGTCATTTGAATAAAAAGATATATTTATGGTTGTAATTGATTAAACGATGACACTCTTCATATCAAATTAGTATATTTAATTATTTTATTAGTCTAATTACTAAATTAATCCGTGATCTCTATGAAATGAATATTGAAATGAAAACATTATCAATTTAGTTTTCTTAGGTAGATATTAATGTCCTTTTAACCCATCACATCTTTATGGTTTTGTGACTTTTAACATTTTCATTATCATGTTCTCTAACACTCTCCACCGGAACATGTTAGTTTTTTGCACTACCACTTCCATGTTTTCTTTTCATGGAACACTATTATATGTTATCTTAGGTGACTTTCATACGTCCCGTTATTTTTTTTAAATTGGAAGAATCATTAATCTATTTCCCTATATGGGATTTCAGAAAAGGTAATATGAAATTTCGAAATAGAGTTACCAATCCATAATTTAAAATTATATCGATGGTATTTACAATAGGTGGGATAATGTTGCATTTTTTGTTGAAAAAAATAAACACTATGTTCGATAACTTACATGATATGTTACATTGAGTTTAAATGAAAAACTAAATTTTATCAGTGAATTGTTACCATAATAACCTAGTTGTTAGAATGATGGGGTGACCAATATTAACTGAATTATGAATGTATTGTTTACACTAATTTGGTAACCAATTAATTTTAAATTGATACAAAACCATTTTTAAAACAAAAGGAAATTCTTTTATGAAAGAATATTTAAATGTCAACAAGTGTGTTTTATAGAAATAAATTTAAAAATCACACTTTTTGATTTATATTAATGATATATATAATATAATAAATATAATTGGAAATATTCATATTTTTTGTTTTATGGATATGATATATGAAAAAGTCCTCTTTTACGCATAAAAGTTGCAATCTTCTAAAAAGGACATTTTGATGACTTTTCATGAAGCACATTATTATGTCTAATTTTTGACACTTTTAAAAAATATATTTTACTAAATAAACTTATTCATTGGAAGGATAATGGCATAATTTAATTTTGATAAATTCTTTTAATTTTTCTAATTAGTTTCTTGTTTTGATGAAGAGTGAGAAATAATGAATTTTAATTGAAACCATCATTTTCATATAAAAAAATTATATTATTAAATTACATATTTTATAGGTCATAATCTATAAATATATCAATTTCATACCAGTTAATACAATTTTTGTCATTTGAATAAATTTCAAATGGAATTTCAATATAAAAAAATTTCAATACTTTTATGATTTGCAATTTAGAAATCTTTTTTCACATTTCATCTGCTAGATTAATTTTATAATAATTTTAGACAATTATATGTTTGAATTTGGTAAAATAGATTCCATATTTGTAATCACAATTTAAAATTTATTAAATAGACCATAATTATTTTTGGAAAATAGGAATAGTTACTTTTTAAATTTTTTTTACCACGGTAAAGGTTAAATCAAAAAATTACGGGTAAAAATAATATTATATGTAATATACAATTACCAGAAAATTGTAATTATTGCATTGGATGACTGAGTTTATACCAATATCATTGTTTTATAGATTTAATGAGAACTTGGAGTCACATAGATGAGAGTATGAATTTTATAATATTTTGTTTATAAAAAAGTAAATGATATCATACATAAATTTTTCATTGCAATAAAATATTTACCATGGGGTTATATTGGGTATAAGTTCAACAATAAATAGTAATTTTAAATATAAAATGTTTATATTAATAATGTTAATCTATTTTTAATTTTTATGAAAAAAATTATTACCTTAATTGCTTACCGAATATTGATTTGTTAATTTTATAAATAATGAAAATATCAAATAAAAGATATTAAAAATATCAAATGAAATAATATTTGATTTAATAATTGTGATAAAATTATTATATATATTTATATGACGTTTTATGGATGCTTAAATAGATTTTTTTCAAGATATCATGATTTTAATATTTTTTAGAAAGTCACATAATGTAGACTATCAAACATGACTGTAATTATATTTTAAAATAAATAATTTTTTAACAAATAACATAAAATATAAAAAACATATTATCAAAGGAATTTTTTTTGGAATTAGTTTGAAAATATAATTTGCGACTAATTTATTGGACATTTTTAAATTTATTATAATATATTAATCCCAGTATTTCGAATTACATGATATAAGTATAATAATTAAAATGATTAAATAATGGTTTTAGAAAATAATAAAGATTATAATATAATAAAAACAAGTCTAAATTACCTTGTATGAATATATTTAAACCCCAATTTATTATAAATTATATAATAATTATATTTTATCTATTCTGATCATAAAATTAATTTAAATTAATTTATTACATTAATGTAGTCAAATAGTGCCTCTCCTCTCTCCTATAAAAGGGAACCCATTAATATATTTTATTAACACTTCTAAACCAAATTATTCAGCCAATATATTCATATATACCTTCCTATAAACCCTCCTCGCATTATTGATCTGATATTTTAGGTAGAAAACAATCATTAGTTGTCTTAATGTGTTAATAAAAGATGTTTTTCCGAAAAATGTTATCATTTTTTATTAAGTGTTTCTGTTTTGATTAATAATTCAACTACATAAAATAATATTTAAAAATGTTGAAATAATAAATATAATATATTAAATATAATTATATGTGATTATATTAATATCACCAACTAAATATGTCTCCGCTTTTATCAAATGGAAAAATAATTAGCCATTCATGTGTACGAACTACTATCACCTCGTGAACCAATATAATTAATTTTCTATACCCATCTCAAAAGGCTGGTGTTAATGTGTAAATTAATGTTTATATATTATATTAATTACTTATTATTTGTATTAAATGGTAATATATCATTTAATTTCATACCTTTCTAGGAATAAAAAATTGATACTATTGTTCACATCTACATGTGAACAATCAACTTCACAAAGGGATGTGATTCATTTTACATCACCATATCTCATGGATGAAATTAATAATCATATTTAAATGATTAAAATTATATCAAATATTTTATTACAATTCATGATATAAAAAATAATAATTACTTTCTTTCAATAATGATCTTTTAAAATTTGAAATGTTACTCATACGTAAGAATGAATTACCGTCTCCATGACTTTAACACAGTTCAAATTTCATACACATATTTAATTTGTGGACTTGATAATATAATTTTTATATAAATTTAATTATTATATCATAAATTCTATTATGGAGTTTATGGAATTATGACCTCAATGAGTATTTATATCATACAAAATTCATTTTGGACTCAAGTACTGAATGTCTTCAAAACCACTAACATGAACTTGAATAATTATGTAATTGTTATGACATGATTATAAGTGATATAAAAGGGATAATAAAATTTTATAATTTTTAGAGAAATTAAAAATATATACTAGGATTTTTGTTTAGGTATAATAATATTATATGTGATGAGTCAGACTCATGTTAATGGACTTTATCTAAATTATAATTTATTGAGGTGTATTTTGATATTATGCACCTTTATTCTTCTATAAAGTTTAAATTACTTTCATTTTTCATGTTATAATATTAATTTAGTTATTTTATTATTATTTAATGTTTGGAAAAATGTAAATCATTCATTTTTCAAATAAACATGTAATGTAATTCTTAACCCAATTTCCATTATTTTTGTGAATATTGTACTTTATGGATATGTCAAAGTAAGATTATTGGTAAAATGAATTTTGAATATAATATGAATTAATAAAAATTGTTTTATGTGGATTTGGTGCAGATTCAAATATTCACTACATTAAAATAATGATTACATCAATGATCTGATATATGAAAATGACTCTTTCACTAATATATCATTTTATGTATTTTAATGATTTATTCATCAAAATATATCTATTTCTTATACATAATTTCAAAAAAAAAATATGAATTTATTTATACGGACATTCATGTTTTAAAATATTTATTTTCACATTTCTCTGAAATTATTCATTCGGGTATGAGATACGTTCATTTAATAATTTATTTTTAAATGTTTTATTTTTTTTAATTTATTGTTTATCGTAATAATGATAAATGTTTTCCTATGAGAGAAAATGAACATTTATGAGAGATTTTCTGAATATTTAAATCTTTAATGTGTTTTGATTATATAATAGAATTTGGTCATTTGATAGGTTATTTTGTGATAAATCATCGACTGGTATTTCCGTGATAAATTTACGGCAGATGGGTTTGTGATAGCCCTCCATTGCATTAGGCATAAAATTCGGCAGTATAGTTATTCAATTTTAAGAGTTACATATATGGAATATGGAAACATGATTATTCTATTATCGTATAATTATCTCTCATGTTACATAGTAATATATCATGTTGTTGGTTATGATTTATCATGAAATCATTTTTTTTTAAAAGTAAAATAATGATCGTCTTTATATGATGATTTATTTTTTAGGGAAAATGTATGTTTTCATGTAAATGAAATTATGGGTTTTCAAAGGAAAAAATTATTTCTTCTATTTTATGTCCATTAATGATATCATTTCTTAAAACATGTTTTCAAATATTATTTATAGTGTATACAGAAGAGTTTGGACAAGGATGAGATCAAGGGGAAAATTGTAAAGATATTTCAGTATTATAAATGACTTTTTATTTTAATGTTTTTATGAAATCAATTAATACTAATCATAACAATCCACATGTAATGTATATGTTTACAATGCAAGGGGTTTTTCCCAAATTCTCTAAAACTCAAAACCTAAATGATAATTTCCAAAATAAATTGTTTTATAGTTAAAAAAAATCAAGAATATGTAATGTTTAAAGTCATAATTATTACATGAATCTTGTTTTCCTTTGAGATATCTTTCATAATTGGTAAATGAAAATTAATTTAGGAATTTCCCATCAAAATTTTAGTTATGTATGGTACTCACAGATCCATTTCATCTTTTTTAGGGAATGATAAAGCAATTTTCCTAAAAATAATTGATTACTACATGTTACTTTTGTAAAGTTTGAATGTGTCTGATTTTGAATATATTATTTAATCATATTTCTTATAGTAGGGTTTCAGAGATAATATATTTTTAGGAATTTAATTTTTGTGTACATTTTTGAAGGACTCAAGGATATTAGGCACTAGTTTCAAATACTGTGATGGGGAAAATACAATTCTATATGGTTCTAAAGATCTTCATGAATATAGGTATTTTCTTATTTGATTTAAAAATAGGTGAAGGTAGTTGATGCAAGTTCATAATTGATAGTGAAAAATCATTGAATCCTAGTGTGACAAATATGACTAACATACATATATAAATTACGAATGGATATAAAGAATGAGTATGAAGTTGATGATTTCATATTTAGTGATCAATATAAATTAAATATTACATCTTCAATAGGTAATGATTTTTTTGAGGCTAAGAACTTATATGTAGTGATTATATACATACATTGTGATAAATAAATTATTTTTAAATTATAGATACTCTTGGATGTAGATCAACATTCTATGATCCCAAAGTCGCCAAATTTTCTTGTCATCTTATTTTTTGAAATTATATTTTATATTCTATAGGGAAGGAATATTGTTGTGTGGGACTCCAAAAAATATTTGGAGGGACATCTCATGATTTTATGTAAGTGAATCTAAATTTTGTATATTGTGAAAATAATATATGGTTGGGTTACTAAAGATCCATTAAAAGTAGTAGGATCCCTTATTGGATAGAGCCCATGTAAAAATGTACATACACCCTGCTCTATATTATTGGTATGATCATGGGTGGCTATGTTGTTTCTATTTTGAGATTATATTACTCTAAAATGTCAAAGAGGATTGTTTTATTTAATGAAAAATATAAAAATATCCCTCAAATGATTGAAATCAAATTTTTAGTTATGGAAACTTATCCTTTAAGGATATTCATAATATTATTATTTTCCTTGAATTTTAATATTATTGTTTCATATTGTTTTAGATCAATAAGGAATTGAAAAAGAAATAAACAAATCCTCTTCCTATGGAACATTCAAATTTTAAAATGATTATAATTGATGATGGTTATATATAGACATTGTAATACATCATATGACCACCTAAATTTTTTAAATAATCTTCATTTAGAACTAACTCCTTTTATGAGACAATCAAGAGATATTTTAAATGGAATTTAGATATGAATTCATTTAAATAAGAGATACATTGGATAAAACCCAAGATCTTTAAAATTAATTATTTTTTATTTTTTCCAATAATTTATATCTTGTTTCTCAAACTAGTCCCAATTAATTAAAGATCTTCCTCATTCAACCATTTTTAATCATATTAGCTTTGGACAAGGTAAATCATCAACCTCTTATTACCATCACACGTTGTCATTTTACTAATTTTATAGATTTCATATAAGTTTTAACTGTTTAGATTTTATGGTAATAAAAATGATAAATCTAGTATATCATCATGATTAATAGATACTATCTTAGTTTGTAAAGAATTATGGTGTAAAATATCATTCAATAAAAAGAGTAATGTTTTAAGTTTATGGATATGATTTGAATTAAAAAGTTGTATTAATTCTGCATATTACCTCCTTTAAAGATATTTTGAATACATTTCATTAGCTTTAATAAAAACAAATGTGTCTAGTGGAATTCATCTATTTCAAATATGAATATTTGATTGATCATACCTGAAATAATTTCGGTGATTATCTTAAAAATTTTTATAACATTAAAAATAATTTGATTTTTTGAAATATAGTTTTATCACCTTAAATCTATTTTTATTATTTATCACAACTAATAATTTTACTTTTTCATGTATAATAATTTTTTTATTAAGAAAAAACATGTCCATATTATAATGTGTTTTGATGGGAAAGTTATTCTATAATGAGAAAAAATGATCCTTGATTTAATTGAGACACTTAAACATAATCTTCAATTACTACATTGTTCATTAATTTCATTAATAATGTGTTAAATGTTTCCCCTTTATTAAATTAAACACCTATGATATTATTGTGATATAATTTTAGGGTATGGTCATGAAAATTTCAAAATATTAATTTGGTTGGTGACATATCAATACTTTACTAAATGTTTTTAGAAATTTTGTTTTTTTGAATAATAAATATTATAATTGGTATTGATATAGTGTTTTTCCATAGTATCAATGATGTTTCACACTTTTATGTGGTTAATTTTTATTACCAAAATGTTTTTATTTTTTTTTCATATTATTTCTTTCAATATTTAAATCTTTTGTGTAATATATTGGGAGTATGTTATACACTTTTTAGTGTATTTGAACGTTTTTTAGAATAAAAATCATAAGATACTTGAATTCACTATGAATGAAAATCTAGAATAATGGTTGAATAATGTATAATTTATTTACTAAACAATGGGATTTGTTGTTGATGCTATCATTATATTAAAACAAATTCATTACTAAAAACCCATGTCTAATTATGTAGATATATATAATCATTTCCTTGGTTCACTAAAACGTAATTACAAATTTAGATGTTAAAACAAACACAAAGAAAGTTGAAAAAATAAATAATTTTTAAATCAAATTTTAATTATAAAAATTTAATGATGTTTTTCATTATAACCTTATGATTTTAAGAGTTATATCATAATTACTACTTTTGTGATTTTATGGTTATTTTCTATAAAATATTTTTTTGGAATTCATGATTTTCATTCAAGAAATTACTTTTATTCTATTGAATTTTTCAAATACATTTCCTGGGTAAATTATATTTTATATGTGTTGGGGGAATTTGATATTAATTTTTTTGATATATTTTGAAACATTATTTTTATATAATTATCTATGTTTTTAAAATGAAAATGAGATGAAAATAAAAAATTGCTGAATTTTTTTTATAGTAGAAATATAAAGTCACATAATATTTCTATTGAAATGAGTTTTCATGTGAGAAATTTATTATATTTTTTATGTTTTAATATTATACCAAATGTTCAGAAAATAAATTCATTATATTATATTAATGAAATTAAAATTATGCATTTTATTTTGAAATAATTGTGATCTATTTTTTATGGATATGTTTTTTATAATTTTGAATTTTCCCTTTTAGAAAATATATTATTATATTATATTATTTTTTTAGAATCGATGAAAATAAGTTGATTATGATTTTTTACATTTTATTGATATAAAATACTTAGTAGTCAAATTTTCATGAAAACATGACTCGTGATTGGGCCACTAAACATGAAATACTTCTACAAGAAGATATAACTTATTGTGGATATTCACACCCCCTAATTTTTGTGATGTACCTACCTCACGAACAATTAAGGATTCTGTACAAAAAGAAATTCTATAAGAACATGCTAGTTCAACCATCTATTAGTATATTTTGTTCAAAACTCTTACATAATATAAAAGGACCTATGACATGTAAGGACATGATGCATTAACTAGATTACACCATAGGATTAGATTGAAGAAATATAAATACAATCTAGATAAAATTTGTATAATGTATAATCGGTTTGAAATTAATCAACCATGACTGATGATGAAGGAATAGTGAGTCATAAAAAAGAATTATGTTTGAGGTTAAAGAAGATTGATTTTAAATAAAGAATTAACCATGATTGAAAAAATTGATTCTTATTTTGAGAAATATAATTTCCATGATCATTATATCAATAAACTAGGGATGTCACAATCTTAGTTTAGGTATTTGAAAAAAAATTTGATGATAAATTCAAATAAATATTCTAATTTTCATAATATTTGAATGGTTGAGTAACAATTCTATGAAATTTGATGTTGAATAAATTCTAATCCAGTTGGACAACATCGATTTAGGGTGAATACCAACACTAGTGGACCTTAACCTAAAATATGTTAAATTAAATCCAATTAAAAGAGAATAATAAATTATTCTAGAATCATATGGTGTTGTTGTAGGTTAGATATTTGAAAATGATTTTACCTCCTTTTCCATAGTTTTTTTTGTAAGAATAGTAAATATTAGAATACTGTCACGACCCATCCTCTGGCCCCTGCCGTGACTACCCCATGCCTGCCTTCCATAGGCCAAGGGCTGGAGACTAGAACCAAAGGCATAAATCTTGATAAAAAGGGAAGGAATTTCCTTTATAATGTAAACAAACACCATAGAGAAGTAAGATAAAGTAAAAACTATGTAAACTGGGTATGACTATAAGTGCTGGAAAGTAAATGGGCCTGGATACTATCCCAACTGAAGTAAAGTACAAATGAAATGAAAATACAGCAACTAAAAAGTAAAGAATCAATGCTGAGCCATCCATAGGAAATCCCACATGAAGGGTGGGTATAGATAGCATCCTCAGCTCCTCGGGTCCAACCGTCCGCTCTGTGAACGCCCCACCCAGTGGTCCACCTCTAGGTACCGACTTGGTCAACGAGCCTCAACCATGATCAGCGATATCCGTCGTCTGTATCCAACACAACGTAGTGCGGGCATATCCCGTGCAGGGGTGAGCATACGCTACTCAGTAGGGACCCTGAGACCCCTGAAGGTCTCCCAGAATCCACAAAGGATAATCCACAAAGGAAAGATAAAAACATGAAGTTATAACCAACTCTACATAGAAATATTCCCATTAATATACCTAAGTCATCAATTTCAGTTCGGATCCAACATCTGAGCCCATGTTTGATTTAGTCCACACTGGATAGCACAACCAGTCCACACAGGATAACAAAATCCAATCCACTTAGGATAGAATTTCAATTATATTGAAGATAATGATTGAAAGGCAAGACTCAGCTCACACAGGTATACTTCTTCGTATGTTGATAGAGATGATCAGATGTAGCGACTGATTCATCTAAGCTGTCGGACCCACATAGGATACAAGACCAGCTAAGCTGTCAGACCCACAAAGGATACAAGACCAGCTACTCTATCAGACCCACGTAAGATACAAGTACATAGTCAAATACTGCCAGACCCACATAGGATACAAGAACAGTAGTACTGCCAGACCCACATAGGATACAAGAACAGTAGTCATCGTCGTTGAGCCCATGTAGGATTTCAGTACGTTCATCATCACTACTGATCCTATAGAGGATTTTAGTGCTGTCGTCGTCGATGCCGAACCCACGAAGGATTTCAGTGCAGTCGTCATCGTCATTGCAGTCGCAACCAGCTCTAGGGTTCCCACACACATCATACTCGATTCGGAGAGGGTCCGCTCTACGAGCCAGGGGGTTGATACATCAACTGACAGGAATTCCAATGTTGATGTATCCCAATCTTTCATATCCACAAAAGGAACTCAATGTGACCGACGTCGCGTCAATTGGATGCTCGGTCTGAGAGTTATTGGGTTTTTCATCCCTGGGGCCCGGTTGGTTTTTATGTCAAAACCAACCTGACTGTAATGTAACTGCATCCAATCCTCGAGCAGAGTAAGCCAAATGGTCTGTATCACTAAGAGGAATCCAACAAAGTTGATAGCACGTCAATCGGACGTTTGGAGCTCAAGTTATAGGTGTTTCCGCTCCGAGGGCCCGGTTGGGTTCGTGTTCGAACCAACCCAGACGTACCCATAGTTCTCCAAAACCTTGAGTGTAATATACCGAAACGACCGTCTTGATCCAAGGATCGCATTGAAACCAACAGTACGTCAATCAGAGATCTGTATCCCATGTTACAAGTGTTTGATGAACCTGCCGATTTTTAGGTGGTTTTGGGCCCGAACCGACCCAGCCCAAGACCCCCTGGGTCGGCCCAAACCGTGTCGACCCAAAACGGGCGTAGGTCCGACCCACTTGGGCACAACCAGGCCCAGCCGGCCCAGTGCAGGCGGCCCGGCCCAGCGCGGGCGGTCCATCCCGGCCCGGCCGGTTCAGTCCGGTCCGGGCGCCCACTGGCTGAGTGGATGTGGAAGGGGGGAGCCACCACCCTTCAGACGGAACGGCGGACCCGCGGGGGGTCCGCCCTACTGCGTTGACCAGGGGTTCAAACCCCCGGTTTTCAGGTTCTAGCCGCCCATCATGGTCGGCCAGTGTACCACGTGGGACCGGTTGGTCCCGCCCTCCATGCGCCAGCAGCCAGCAATTCCGGCCTCTGCTCCCTGCTTCACCGTGGCCTTGGTCCGACCGGGGCGGCACGACGACATCGCGCCCTTCCGCTGCGGCCCGCTCTGGCCGCGACTCTCCATGGTTTTCCGGCATGGCGCGATGGCTCCCCGCCATTTTGCCATGGCCCTGCTCTGGCCGCGGCCTCTTTCAACCTCAACAGTGCGGCGCAATGGTGCCATGATTCTTCTTCGCATTCCTCCTTGTTTCTACGCGGTGCCATTGCATCGCGCCGCCTTCATTCGAGCCGCAATGAATACAACAACAAAGGGGGAGGAGGTTCTTCCATGTTCGTGCAGTCCGGCCCACTCCTGTTAATTCGATATCAAGTGGCTAAGATTTTAACGTTGTATGGGAAAATAATAATCACAAACACAAAACCAAACCCCTTCCTCGAAGAAGTCATCGAACGAGGATCGTTGCGGAAAAAGACTTCGCGGACGACGGAATCGCGTAACGAGGCTCCACAAGCATCTTCGGTGTTTGCCCGATGAAGAATGCGACGTGTTGTCATTCTCTGAGGAAGGCATCTCTCACCAGTTGCGGAGGGGAGAGGAGACGGTAATGTGATCTCCCCTTGCTGTGACAGAGTTCTTCATCATAGACTCGACATTCTTCATGAAGAAGATGAAGTTCTTCAAGGCTCGTGTATTTTCTCCCCAAACATTATCGAATAACAATTCAAAAATAATAAAATAAGGCTTCCCTTATTTTATTACTCATGACAACCATTTCTAAATTCAAAATGAATTCACCAAATTAATTAACGTGCGTTGTCAAATTATTGAGGCATTTTATTGGCATGTATTTTCATGTGGAGGAGATACAAATTAATGGGGGGTTTTCCAACTTAAAGGGAGGTTTGAGGAAATTAAAATGGAGGGGATCATGTGGGGCCCACCTAACTAATATCCTACTAAGAGGAGTTAGGATATAGTGGGTCCCACCTCAACTTCCATACATAGGTTATAACTGCTGAGAATAAAAATAAAAATTGTAGCACAAATTTTTATTTCACTCTTTAGTTAACCCATTTATTTAACATCACCTCCCAAGAAAACAAAACTCCAGTAAAGGTCATATTAAGAAATTATCGGCACTGTGGTCTCATCGGTTCCCTCGGATTTCGATTCCGAGCACCGGTTCATATGTTACTAAAACCCGCTCGTTCGTTCACAGAACGTACCTATGCTAAACTTCAGAAATTGATTCCGGACACACCGGGCCTTAGAATCATGTGCCGTCAGAAACTGCATACTCGTAAAATCCCAAAGATAATTAATAAAAAATTTCCGTTGAAATTTACGGGTCTTTAAATTACTCCCATATTATGTATTTACGTCCCCATAAAGATACAACCCAAACTAGGGGAAACAATGAGGGTACTGAGCATGCATCTGATCCTCCAGCTCCCAAGGTCTCTCCTAGAGGTTCCTGTTCTGCCATCTGATGCACACTAGAGGAATTGACTGCCCACGTAGGAGCAGATCCTGTCGATCCTTGTTCTCAACTGGGACCTCTGTAAAAGTCTCTCCAATGTCAATGTCCAGCTCCCCATGGTCGATGATATGCATCAGGTAGTGCACATATCTCCTTAGATGAGATACGTGGAAGATGTCGTCCACCCCGTGCAACTGAGGTGGTTGAGCCAGGCGATAAGCCACCTCTCTTCTCCTACTGGGAACCTAGAATGGTCCGATGAAGCGCAAATATAACTTGTCGCCTCGGCCAAATCTCTGTAATCCATGTCGAGGTGATACCCGCAAGAAGATGTGGTCACCATCCTCGAACTCTAGTGGTCTCCGCCTCCTGTTAGCATAAGACTTATGTCGGATATGAGCTGTCCTCATCCTCTCCTGGATGATCTGGACCTTCTCTGTCGTGGCCTAGACTATCTCTGGTCCCACAGGTGCTGACTCCCTAGGGTCTTTCCAGTACAAAGGTGATCTGCAAGTTTGGACGTATAATGCCTCGTATGGTTCCATCCCGATGGTGGAGTGGTAACTTTTGTTGTACGCAAACTCCACCAAGGGTAAGTGATCCTCCTAGCTATGATAAAATTTGAGGACACATTTACGGAGCACATACTCGAGAGTCTGAATTGTCCTCTCTGTCTGACCATCCGTCTAAGGGTGAAAGGCGGTGCTCAGTCGTAGTTGTGTTCTGAATTCCTCCTACAACCCCTTCCAATGCCGGGAAGTAATGTTAGCATCCTGACCGGAGACGATAGATGATGTCACACCACGAATACATACAATCTCCTGAGTATAGAGGCATCCCAAGCTCTCCACGGAGCCCTGCTCTCTGATGGGTAAAAAGTGGGCCGACTTGGTTAGTCGGTCGACAATCACCCAAATGGAGACGTAACCTCTGGAAGTATGTGGAAGTCTAGTCACAAGATCCTTATATATATACAATCCCACTTCCACTCCCGGACCTCCAAGTGCAGTACCATGCCTGCTGGTACTTGGTGCTCCGCCTTCACTTATTGGAAGGTGAGGCATCAGGAAACAAACTCTTCTACAACCTTCTTCATACCCATCCGCCAGTGCTATCGTCGATGATCCTGGTACATCTTCACCACTCATGGATGTACCGCTAAAGGGGAAGTCTGGAACTTTCTCAGAACCTCCCCCTGTAAAGCAGCTGGTACCATGGTACATCCTCTGAAAATGATGATGTGCTCTTCTCCCATAGAAAAACCATCAGGTGCCTATCCTATTGAAATCTGTGCATGTCGTGTCTCACAGTTAGCGTCCCCATGTTGTGCCTCTATGACCCACTCCAGTAATGGAGGAGTGACTATGAGTGACTGAAAAAAGGATGCTCTATCTCTATCCATGAAGGATATCTTCAAAGCGGCAAGCTTCTCTTTCTCCTCCCCAAGTATCTGAATGCCCATCCTCCTGCTGAGTGCATCAGCTACTACGTTCTCCTTTCCAGGAGTATAGACAATCTCAGAGTCATAGTACTAGAGAAACTCGAGCCATCGCCACTGTCTCAGGTTCATGTCCTTCTGCGAGAAGATGTTCCTGAGACTCTGGTGGTCAGAATAGACTGTAAAGCGTTATCCCATCAAATAGTGTCGCTACATCTTCAGAGCGAAGACCATTGCTTCTAACTCCAGGTCATGGGTAGATTAGTTCTACTCATTCTTCCTCATGTTTCGTGATCCATAGGAGGTCACTACCCACTCCTGCATCAGGACATATCCGATTCCGGTCTGTGAGGCATCGCAGAAGACTACGTACCCCACTCCCTCCTCCGGTAGCCTTAATATAGGTGCACTGGTCAATCTCTGTCTCAGCTCCTGGAAGCTCTGCTGACATATATATGACCACACGAAGGTTTTCCCCATCTTCATCAAAGATAAATGTAGTGCGAAAAATATGGAGATTTCTGGCACAAATCGCCTGTAGTACCCAGATATCCCCAAGAATCTCCACACCTCCGTCACAATCCTGGGTGGCTCCCAAGCTAGCACTGCATCGATCATCACAGGATCCACTACAACTCTCGCCTTAGAGATGACATGTCATTGGAAGTGGATGTCACGTAACCAAAACTGATAGTTCGAGATCTTACCACACTGATGGTGCTCTCGAAGTGTGTCTAGTACAACCCGCAAGTGGTAGGCGTGCTCCTCCTCAATGGTTGAGTATATTAATATGTCGTCGATGAAGACCATGAAAAATCAATCGACGTATGGATGAAATATCTTGTTCATGTTACTCATGAACACTAATGGAGCATTGGTTATTCCGAAAGGTATAACCAAGAACTCATAGTGGCCATACCGACATCTGAATGCCGCCATCTGAACGTCCTCGTCCCGAACTCTGAGCTGATGATAGCCTGACCTGAGGTCCATCTTCGAGAACCACCGTGCTCCCTTGAGCTGATCAAAGAGGTCGTCAATCCTCTATAGTGGATACTTGTTCATCACGGTCACATGGCTCAGGCCATGATAATCGACACATAGTCGCAAGCTCCCATCTGCCTTCTTGGCGATCAAAATCGGGGAAGCCTAGGGTGAAAAACGTGGTCGGATGAATCCCTTGCCCAATAAGTCCTACAGCTGTACCTGTAGCTCTCGTAGATTAGAAAGAGAAATCCAATATGATGTAGTGGATATAGGTGTTGTCTCAGGGTACAGGTCAATATAAAAGTCTACCTCTCTGCGAGGAGGTAGTCCTGGAACGTCGTCAGGAAAAACGTCAGCATACTGAACCACCACTACAGGAAAACTCAGACTCCTCATATCAACTACTCCTAAGATGAGTCTAGTCAAATGATGATTGATCGACTTCCCTCTACATTGCGTGAGTCCATCCTACGCTGCAAAGCCTCCCTTCTCACTGGTGAAGGTGAACCTACTCCCGTCGGGGCAGACACACCGTAGCTTGCACCTAATATAGTCAATCTGAGCATGGACTATTGATAACCATTCCATGCCCAAGATGAAGTTGTAAGGCCTCGACGCCGCTACAAGAAGATCCCAGATGAAGCTCTCAACTCCTAGATTAAGCTCACACTGTCGACACCAGTGTGTAATCATCGAGTCTGCTCCCGTAGGAGTCTCTAGCCGTAAGGATCGAGCCAACGGCTCCATCGTAATCTCCGAGCTCCGAACAAGGGCAGCGAAAATGAAAGAATGACTCACTCCTGTGTCTATAAGAACTATATCAATGGTGTAGTAGAAATTGATAGTACCTCAAATCATCTCTGGTTCGCTATGGTCGTAGGCCTCCGTATCCAGAAGATGAGCTTGCCCATGCCCGCCAGCTCCCTGCGGTCAGGGTGGACCTTCTGTTTGTGGTGGTGGTAGAGCCTCAAAGCTTCTCCCACCACCTACTGCTCGGCCTGATCCTCTGCATCGTCCGCCTACTCCCTGCGGAACACCACGGTCGACCCTCTACCTCTGCCTGGGTGGTCCCTCAGCCATCTTTTTCTCCTCTGCACGGCGGGTCGGGCAGTCACGTGCCATGTGGCCCTGCCTGCCACATTCATAGCACTGTGTACTCCTTAGAAGGCTGGCTCTATACCGTCTGCCCCACCCCTCTGAGCCAGTGTCCTGAGATCATCCGCCTACTGGTCTGGTCCGCCTGGACCCCTATGACATTCGTCGACTGCCTGCTACAGAAGACTCTACTACGTGCCACCCTGCGGTAGGTCTTGCTGCTGGTGTATGTTCAGTAAGAAATCTCTCTACGAGAAGGGATCGCTACAGTACTCCTGCCTACATCAGAATGCTGAGGGATATCTTTGATGCCCTGATCTCATGCCTCAGTCCCTAATCGAAGGTCCGGGCACGGATGAATGGGTCTCATACCATGTCCATAGAATAGAATGAGAGATCGGTAAATATCTCCAAGTACTGGGCTACCATCATGCTACCCTGCCGTAGCTGTAGTAGCTCCTGAATGGACAACACACAGAGGGTGGCTGGGATGAACTCTGAGCAGAAGAGGCTCTCAAAGTATGTCCAGAGAAAAGATGCCTCGTCGTGAACCTGGAGCATCAAGCTCCACCATCTTCCTGCTACCACGTCCATGAGGCTCACTGCAAGGATCACCATGAGGTCAGCTGGTGTCCCCACTAGCCTGAAAACTCGAACTACAGCCTCCAGTCAGTCCTTGGATGCCTGAGGGTCCGTCTCCCCGCAGATCCTAGGAGGTCTCTGACGCTCAAAGTCATGCAGTTAACTAAGGCGACGTTTACTCTTAGCAGCTGGGACTAGTGGCATCGGTGTCTCAACGGGTATAGGTACTGCCAGTTCCCCCACTATAAAAGGGCCTTGCACCAAGGCCTCATCGCTCAGTGGGCTTTCGTCTCGCACAAATCTCCTAACCCTAGCTGGCTACCGTCGTGGGGCCATCCTGAAAGAGACAGGTGTGCCGTGGTCAATACAATATACCTGGTGAGATGACAAAAAATAATCACAAAGAAAACTTTTAAAAAACACATTCAATAATTGTTTTCGTGCACTGAGTCGGAAATCAGAAGTCAGGGTCCTAGTGTTCGGATACGTCGGTCGCCGCACCAACACTAGACTCCCTGGACTGATAACCACAGTCAATACCCATAACACTATTGCTTTACATAGAAGAATGATCAGAGTCCTGAGTTTTGTGGTAGAACCGAACTCCTATGATACCAATTTGTTACGACACGTCCTCGGGCCCGTGTCGTGACTACCCCAAGCCCGCCTTCCATAGGCCAGGGGTTGGCGACTAGCACAAAAGGCGTAAATCCCGATAAAAAGGGAAGGCATTGACTTTATAAAGTAAAGAATCCCCACAGAGTAAGTAAGATGAAGTAAACACTGTGTAAATTGGGTACAATTGTAAGTGCTGGAAAGTAAATGGGCCAGGATACAAACCCAAATGAAGTAAAGTACAACTGAAAAAAATACAGTAACTGAAAAGTAAAGCAGAAATGTCATGCCATCCACTGGAAATCCCACATGAAGGGTGGGTACAGATAGCCTCTTCAGATCCTCCGCTATAGCCGTCTGCTCTCTGTACATCCTGCCCAGTGGTCCACCTCGAGGTACCAACTTGCTCCACGAGCCTCAACCACGATCAGTGTTATCCATCATCCGCATCCAACACAACGTAGGGAAGGCATAACCCGTGTAGGGGTGAGTATATGCTACTCATTAGGGACCCCGAAACCCGTGAAGGTCTCCCAGAATCCACAAAGGATAATCCACAAAGGAAAGATACAAACACGAAGTAACAACCAACTCTACTTAGGTATATTCCCATACATATACGTAAGTCATCAATTTCAGTTCGGCTCCAGCATCCGAGCCCAAGTTCGATCTAGTACACACAGGATTGCACAACCAATACACATAGGATAACACAATCCAATCCACTTAGGATAACAAGTAAATCATATCGAAGATAATGATTGAAAGTCATGACTCAGCTCACACAGGTATAATTCTTCATAAGATGATAGAGATGATCAGATGTAGCCACTGATTCATCTAAGCTGTCAGACCCACATAGGATAGAAGACCAACTAAGCTGTTAGACCCACAAAGGGTACAAGACTAGCTACTCTGTCAGACCCAAGTAGGATACAAGTACATAGTCAAATACTGCCGGACACATGTAGGATACAAGAACAGTAGTACTGTCGGACCTATATAGGATACAAGAATAGTAGTCATCGCCGTCGAACCCACGGGATATTTCAGTACGGTCTTCATCGCAGCTGAAACCACGGAGGATTTCAGTGCAGTCGTCGTCTCTACCGAACCCATGGAGGATTTCAGTGTAGTCGTCATTGTCGTCGCAGTCGCAGCCAGCTCTAGGGGTCCCGCACACAGAATGCTTGATTCTAGGAGGGTCCGCTCCATGAGCCAAGGGGGTCAATACATCAACTGAAACGTAGTCCAGATTTGATGTATCCCAAAGTTTCATCTCGACAAAAGGAACTCAATGTGACTGACGGTGCGTCAATCGGACCCCCGGTCTGAGAGTTATTGGGTTTTCATCCTAGAGGTCCAGTTGGTTTTTAAGTCAAAACCAACCCGATTGTACAATAACTGCATCCGAACCTCAAGAGGAGTAAGCTAAAAGGTCTGTCTCACTAAGAGGAATCCAACAAAGTTAGCGGCACATCAATTGGACGTCCGGAGCTCATGTTATAGGAGTTTCTGCTCCGAGGGCCCGGTTGGTTTTGTGTTCGATCCAACCCAGCCATATATAATTTTCTCCTAAACCTTGAGTATAATATACCAAAATGACCATCTCAATCCATGGATCGCATGACAACTGACGGTGCATCAATCGGAGGTCTGTAGCCTACGTTACGGGCATTTGAACAAACCTGTCCCTTTTTAGGGTGTTTTTGGCCCGGACCGACCTGACCCAAGACCCCCTGGGTCGACCCGAACAGGGGTGACCTGACCTGGGATTGGGTCCGACCCACTAGGATGCGGCCCGCCCTAGCTGGCGTGGCCCGTCCCGGCCGGCACAGCCCGGCGTAGGGGTCCGGCCCAGCGCAGGCGGCCCAGGCCTACGCTGGCAGTCCGGCCGAGCCAGCCGGTTCGGTCCGGTCCGGGTGCCCGCGGGTTGAGCGGACGCAGAAGGGGGGAGCCGCCACCCTTCAGACCGAACGGCGGACCCACATTTGGGTGGGGGCGGGGGGTGCCCCTACCGTGTTGACCGGGGGTTCAATCCCCCGGTTTTCCTGATCTGCCCGGCCGTAACGGCCGACCAGTGTACCACGTGGTACCGGTTGGTCTCGCCCTCCCTGCGCTGGCGGACGGCGGTTCCGGCCACTGCTTCCTGCTCCGCCGCGGCCTTGGTCCGATTGGCACAGCGCGATGGAACCTTGCCCTTCGTCTGCAACCCTCCATGGTTTTCTGGTGCGACGCGACGGTGCTACGGCCCCGCTCCGGCCGCGGCCTATTTCGACCTCAACGGCGCGGTGCGATAGCGCCATGCTTCTTCGCCGAGTTCCTCCTAGTTTCCGCGCGGTGTCATTGCACCGCGCCGCCTTTTTTCGAGCCGAAACGAATACAACAACAAAGGGGGAGGACATTTGGCCGTGTTCGTGCGGTCCGGCCCCCTCCCGTTAATTTGATAGCAAGCATCTAAGATTTTAACGTTGGATGGAAAAAGAATAATGAAGAACACAAAACCAAACTCCTACCTCAAAGAAGTCATCAAACGAGGATTGTCACTAGAAAATGATGTCGCGGAAGACAGCGTCACGGAAGGAGGCTCTTTAAGCGTCGTCGGTGTTCACCCGATGAAGGATGCGGTGCGTTGTCATTGTCCGAAGAAGGGGTCTCTCAATAGCTGCGGAGGGGAGAGGAGACGGTACGACGATCTAACCTTTTGGGGTAACTGTTCTTCATCGTAGACTCGTCGTTATTCACGAAGAAGATGAAGTTTTTCAAGGCTCGTGTGTTTTCTCCACAAACCCTATCGCAGAACAATTCAACAATAATAAAATAAGGCTTCCCTTATTTTATTACTCATGCCAACCTTTTCAAAATTCAAAATGAATTCACCCAATTAGTTAACGTTCGTTGTCAAATTAATGAGACGTAATATTGGCATGTATTTTAATGTGAAGGAGATACAAATTAATGGGGGGGGGGGGTTTGCCAACTTAAAGGGAGGATTGAGGAAATTGAAAAGGTGGGGCTCGTGTGGGGCCCACCTCACTAATATCCTACTAAGAGGAGTTATGATTTAGTGGGTCCCACCTCAACTTCCACATGTAGGTTACAACTGCTTCGAATAGAAATAAAAATTGTATTACAAATTTTTATTTCACTCTTCAGTTAACCCATTTATTTAACATCACCTCCCGAGCAAATACAACTCCATTAAAAGACATGATAAGAAATTACCGGCACTACTGTCTCATCAGTACCCTCATATTTTTATTCCAAGCACCGGTTCAAATGTTAGGAAAACCAACTCGTTCGTTCACTGAACGTACCTGTGATAAACTTTAGAAATAGATTTTGGGCACACTGGGCCTCAGAATCAGGATCCGTCAGAAACTGCATACTCGTAAAATACCAAAGAAAATTAAGAAAAAATTTCACTTGAAATTTATGGATCTTTACAAATACATTATATTTATTTCATAATGACCTATTAAAATTAAAAAACAAGGTTGTTAGGAGTGTTATTCCATGATTATCATATTGAAGAATCATAAATTAGGAGCATTGGGTGAGGTAACTCTAGAACCAATATATGTGATCCTGAAGCATTACATTCATTTTTGTGGGCATGTTTAGGATATACTATTTACTTCATCACAATATGTTAATAGATTTAGAATGTGGTTTCCATATGTTTTATGAAATTGTTAACATTGAATATTATATATCATAGATGATGATGTATTTTCCTTTGAAACTAATATGAAACCATTATATTTGTATTATAATTGAGTCTATTACAATGTTAAGAAAAGTGATACCTTGTTCCCAGTCTGTAGTGAATCTATTAGTTTGATAAACAAGGTAATACTTAAAATAGATTATATTCTATTAGACTTGGGAATGTTTATAAATTAAAAATGGTATAAATACATATATGGAGAAAATGGGTCAACTTCTACTTCTAAAATATTTATAGAAACACCTCTTCAACACACTCTACATTCATGAATTCTGGAAAATGGTTAATATAGAGTAATAATTAATATTTTTGACGAAATTTAAATTTTATAGATAGAATAGAAGTGTTGACACTTAAAAGGTTTCTTAAGGAACTAGAAAATTACAAAGAATGTTTAAATCCTTAATTACATGGTTTTTTTGACATTCACATGGGTAGAGAATCATTCACTTTGAAAAAATTTCTCTAGTCACTTAAAGAGGACTATAATAATCTGTTTTAATTATATATGGAAATAAGGGGTTTTTTATTATTTGTGACACATATATGTTGAAATAGGTATGTTAACACAAAATAAAATTGAATTGGGGGAGGACCACGAATTTATGGGTGGATATACATTCATAAATGCGATAAAAATGTTGTAGATGAGGGAATTGAGAAAAGTTAAACATCAATGAACTATCAAGGCACTTATAGTTGGGCTTGGTGTTCCTTGATAGAAAATGTTCTTCAATCCTTATTTATCTCATATTGGGGTTTCATTTAAATGTATATTGTTTTATTAAATTAAAATTTATTTCCATCTTATTTCAACAATAAAAAATTAGATTAAATAGTTTTCCGTATTTTTCATATTTTTCTCATTAATTTTTTATGGGATATTATTTATCATGGTCAAATGAAAATTTTACCTTTCAATACAAATTTTTATTTCTCTTATCAAAGTATTTACAATTTTTTATGGACTTAAAACCTCACTAAACGATAAATAAAATTATAGATAGATTTTATTGTTAATTATTTTTAAATATTGTAAAACCAACTTTTATATTCTATAGGTTAATGTAACACTCCATCCTCAATAGTCAATAAAAATTTCTTTCAAACCATATCATATTGTATCTTTTTCTTGATATTGAAACTATTATATCCTATGTTGTTGTCTTCCATACATTTATATAATTTCATCACTATCATTATCCTTCTTTTTACACTATTTTTTTGATAATTGATGTTTTATTTTATGAAAGTTTGTATGAGTTTTTGTTTGTTATGTAGAGATTTCACTACCAATATTTGTGTGTATGACTCTGATCCATTCCAACTAGTTTTATATAAGACAAAAATAATTTTTTTACAGTTGAATGATATTATAATTAATTCACACTTAAAATAGTGTGTATCATAGCTTCATATCTCTAAAACCAAAATTATTTTATAGATCATCATTATATTTCACTTGATAAAGAAAAAGCTTGTATTTATCCTAGGAAATTTGATTCCCTATGATGTAATTCATATATATGTAATTTCAAATATAAAGGAACTACATATGTATGAAATTTTAAACAAACACCTAATTTTATTTCCTAAAAGTCAATATCAATTGAATAAAATAGTGATGGATTTATTCTTGATCTATTTTATATAGATATTGTTCTGTACTCTCCCTTATATGAAATTAAAAAACCAAAAAAGGAATAAAACACTGAATAATATGAACACTAATAATTTTTAACAATATATTGCATATTTTATCCATTAAATATAGTAATCGTAATCTATAATAAAAAAAATTCTTTTTGGTTTCTCAATGTGAACTTCCACCTCAACTTTACCGCTGAGAAAAGCTAAAAAGACATCGATTTAGAATATTGTGCATATTTTTTGGAACTCTAATATCTTAAAATATTATTTTTTTGAAAATTATAATCTAGTGTAATTTTATTTTAGAAATCAATTGATCTAAAATAATTATCCGATTTTCCTATAGTTTATTCATGGTTTCTATTCACTTATATAATCCATTTCATTATGCTTCAAAATTACCATTTTATATGAAATTATATTTATTTACTAGGTCATAAATCAATTACTAATCATTTATTATTTTAAATTAATCCCACTACACATTATTACAATGAATACACTCTTTTTGACATAATTATTCATTAACAAAAATTTATTTAACATGATAAATCAAAGAGGTATTAGATACAATCCTCAAAGACATAAATTTTGAAACACTTATCTCTTATAAAAAATGTTGGTATAGCCCGTTCCCAAAATCATAAACAATGAAAGAATTTACTTTTTTTTCTTTAATATATATAAATTTGGTTGGATAATCATCGCTTTCCTTACCATCACGGGGATTTTAATTTTTTATATTTTCCTACACCATCTATAAACATTTTTTCACCAATATTATCCACTTCAGAAAGGGTTTCTTACTATTGATCCACATTATATTAGTATTATAACAATTTCTATTGACTACATTTTTTTAAATAAAATCCTTTTCTATTCTTTGGATATCTAATATAAATTATATTAACAAATCATTACATGAACTTTTTGATTTTGGTACCCTTTTCTTTTATTATAAATGGTATACAAAACTGAAATAAAAAATTATTCATGGGTATTTTTGTATTAAATATTTTAATGTGAAATATTATATTTTGGATTGTATAGGAACTGGTTTTCAAGGTGAACCATTCTCATTATTTCATTCCTTCTTAAGGAATCAAAATTTCAATGTTTTCTCCTCATTGATTGTTCTATATAAATAAAAAATAAATTATGTCACATATTTTAATAATATAATAATTATTACAAAGCAATATATGTTAAAAATAAATCATATTCCTATTATTAATATATATTAATGATGGGTTCGTGCATCATCCACCCCACAAGCTAAGATCAATCCACTTCCACCTCTTCCCCAAATAGTTTTTTCAGTGACAAATCCATATTTTGTAGATACATTATAGATTTCGTGTCCATTGGAATGGTTCAGTAGATTAATCAAATGATAAGTAATGTATTCACCATATACATTTCGTTTTGATTATATGTTTTAATAATTGGATAGAATTAATATTGGCTATAAAAGTTATGTGATCCCTTGTGTTAGAGGTGGTGAAAGTGAATCAGTTTCACAAAAATAAATTTGAGAGAAAATGTCTTCTATGAGTTATCATTCTTCATGTTATTACAGTTGTTTGGTCACAACTTTTACTATTTCATAAATTCTTAATATTCACACCTGGATCAAATGGCAATTTCCCAACTAGCTTATATCATAACAAATTTTTTATCATAATAAACGATATATTATTGTTCCTCTATTCATATCTACTATATAATAAGAAAATAATATATTTTAAATTATGATATAGAGAAAAATCTCATTTTTCTTCTACACCATAACTTATGATACATAATTCAAAATATGGAATGATGTTAGAATTATTCTGAAAGAAAATTATTGAAATTTTTTTAAGAATATTTAAATATTATAATACATGAATATAATTAAATTATGTCACATGTAATAATAAATAATACAATTCATATTTTATGAATGATCAATGTCTCCTAAAAAAGATTTCAATAAGGGGAAGCCACACAATAATATCAGTCCTCTAATAAGATATGTAAGAAAATGTCATTTTCTAATATATTTTTAAAATTCAGGGTATATATTTTAATTTGATTATGATTTATACTAAAAGCAGTTCAACCATGGGTTCAGAAACCCATGACCCAAAAAATTTATTAAAAAATGACTAAAGGTACAATGGAATGAAGTAAATTCTTACATGTGAAACACCACACTCGGATAGAAAACTGAACAAACATATCAGATTCCCACATATTACCTTTTTCTAGGCTAGCCTCGACCCAGAGATCCTCCCCGATTAGCTGGATGTCACCGTCTTCCCCTTTGCAACACTGGCTCATTATCCATCTCCAGAACCTCTATCGTGTGAAAATCAGTTTCTTCATGAGTATCTTCACTTTGTAACATTGAATTCAGAATCTCAATAGAGGAGATACCATCCTATTAAGAAGTATCATGAGTAGTCTCCTCATGTTCTTGAGGAGCCTCCTGAACATCCTTGGAGTCCTGCACCACCAGACAAGCATGTGAAGCATTATAAACAGGCTGGTCCAACTCCTTTGGGGTCTCCAAAACATCAACACCTACATGTGTTGAGAATGAGAACGTTCAGTTACTACATCCTACATTTATGATTACTTCAAGATTAAGCAAATCAAACTCAAGATTATTAATAGACTCTAACATTGAAATGAAATTGACAGCTGGCTTTATAGGTCCTTACAACTCTACAATACTAAGTGCATCCATTGAGAAAACATTCAGATTATTCCCCATAATCTTTAACCACTGGGGAAGATCGCACTAGGTTATGTACATAACTCTGTGTAGTCACATCTTCCAAGTTATCAAGGGATGATCCTTGCAGACTAACACCCTACTTAGTGCAGAAGATCGGAGCAGGCCCTATCCCCCTGAAACAACTTGCAGACCACCCGAATATTCAACATAAGAAATTTTATCCACCTGCACACCATCTTGAACCCCTTATTTAATAGCATAATCTCCTACAAAATTGTTTTCTATCCTTGGATCCACTTCTATCCAAGCATCCACATTGGCCACCTGCAATACAACATGAATCCCCCGTTGAAAAAAAACATCTCCTACAGCAGTATTGTCCATCCTCGGATCCACATTCATCCGAGCATCTACATTGGCCCACTACACTTAATCATGAATAACTGGATAGTCCCTTGGCATATCAGGTATCACTAACAGTAGTCCATCAGTATCCATAATATTCATCTTACCCTTCCTAAAAGTTTAGGCTATTGCAACTCTCTCCAACTCTTGATTTACTTTATTCTGTACAGCAGCCTCATGATCAGATTTATTCCCTTCTTCCTCCTCAGCCACATCATCCCCGGACTTGTAATCTAGGCCCCTAGTGAATCAAATGATGTCCTGCTCCAATGATCCCCCATTCAATGGAATAGTAGCATCATTAAAAGGTTGCTGAATTGCATTATATATTGACAAACCGCGTTTTAAAACCTCAATAAATGTGGAAATACCAACATTTTGAGGATCCTTCCTCCGGAACACATGCTTACTACCATGAGGGTCAAGTTGATTCTTCTGGCACTGCTCTGGGGCATAATCCAAGGATTTACACTATCAACATTTCATATTCGTGCAACATTTCACAAGAGAATGACCAATGAACATAAAATACATACAAAATGTTGGAAACCACTCATATTGTATATCTAGTTCTATCATAATTTCACCCGCAACAAGGAAAAATCTGTCAATAAGAACATGAGATAAATCAATCTCTACCAATACACGAGAAAAGTGACCATGCCTAGGATTCTCTGTTTCCTTTTCCACTTTAATTGGGCAACCAAAAACATAGGAAACCTCTCACAAAACTGAAGGGTGTTGGAAAAACCAATTCAAACCTATAATTCCAATCCAAGTATGAGTAGATGAGCTCTTAAATACAACAGGATTTGCTAAAGGATCCCACTATTGAACCACGATGTTACCAAGTTTCAATGAAACTGGTCCAAAACTCCATGCAACATTTTGATGATCAACAGAAGGAAAAAGAATATGGAAAGTACCTCTCCCAATTGATATTAAATTCCAGTCAGTGAAGCCCCATCTCAGTGATAAATGAGCCCATACATCATCAACCCTTAGAGGGGTGTCACGCAGCGTTCCCAATAACCTGGTGAAGAGGGAGAACCGACATTCATCAAGTGGAGCTTCGAAATTTTTTCTTATTCTCTTCCACAAATGAAATTGATCCATTCTTGGTAATCTGTTTATGTAAAGAAGTAGATTCATGCTATGATTCAGAAAAAACCCAATTATAGGAAGCAAAACCCACAGACTTCCTTGCAGGGTTCATCAGATCTTCCTTCACCCCATCCATAGGATTTGAAGGAATCCAACCACCCCTAACCACCTCCTTCGAGGGGGGAATGAATATGTCATTAAGATCAAAATAACATTTTAGTGGATTAGTTATTGATCGTCTGCCTGATGATCGCCAAAGAATCGTCAAAGGAGATGTCTCCCTCATTTCCTTCCTCAATCTATTATAAATTATATTCTATATGAATTATATGATATTATTTTCATATGAATATTATAACTAATGAAAATATTCATATTTGTAAACCATGTTTTTATATAATTTTAAAAAATATTTGTTTATTTATCCAGTTACATTTATATTCCTGGATAATAATTTTTTACGAAATATTATTATATTTTCGTAAAAATTTAATTAATAAATTTATTCAAGGAAGTGGATACCAAAATTTCATGCCAGGTACGAAAACATAAAATTTATACAATATCTATTTTCTCATTTATTTTTAGTTTTAGTTATAAGATTTGATTTTTATTCATAATTGATTATAAATAAAACAATTTATAAATATTTTGAATTTATTTATCTCATTAGAAAACTATCCAAAGGAAAAGGTACATTAGGTTAGTATTATTATTTTCTTGGAGGCCATTTCCTTATTCATGAAAGGTGGGGGTTGTCTATCTATTGTTCTAGGATTTCACTAGTAGTGTTTTTCAATGTTATATAGTCCAAATCTATTACATGATGTGTTTATGTTCCTTAACAATAAGTTTCATATTGATATATATGAACTATTTTTCATTTAAATATTTGTACGTAACATAGATTATGGGTTTTCAAATTAGTAACATATTACTTTTTATGAATATCTTAATATGGTCTATGGAATATGTATTTTAATAAAATTCTTATATGTATACATAAGGTAATAAAATAATAGAATTTAATGATTTATTTAGATGATAATATTTAAAAATTTAATATGAATATGATTCATATTATGAATGGGGAAATTTAAACCAACCGCCTCCATATATTCTATGTGTGATATTACTTCCAAAGAGTGACATATAAAGACCTATATCATCAAACTAGCTAGGTTCATCCAAATCAATGCGCCTTAGTATTATGTTTCATAAAGAAAGAAATTAATAGGTTATATTTTTTTATCTTTTTCATTTTCTTTTCAAATAAGGGTTCCCCTAGATTTAATTTTTTACCATATTCATGATAATTTATTTTCATGAAATCCTGTTGGGAAACCCATATAGTTGGGACACTAGAAGAAAAGTTTTGAGATTTATCCACATAGTGGATATGGAAAAAGTTCATATAAATCAACTATCTAAGAATCATATACATTATGATTGAGATATGACTTTACATAAATATATACAATATGAGAGAAAAATCATGGAATACACATTAAAGGGTGAAAAATAAATATTAAATCAACAAATAGATATGGTTTATGGGGACAATAATTTTATTTGGAAGACATTCAATAAATGTAAATAATAAAAATAAATAAAACATGACACTCAATCATGTATATCTCTTTGTTATAGATTAAGGAATTATTAATAAAAATTATATTTATGTTTGTTATAAATATGTCTTATAAAATATTTGTGGATTTTAACCTAGGGTTCAAAAGTGGTCTAATAGGATTGTATTTAGACCCACTGAATATGAAGGTCATAGTGATCAATTTCACCAAATCTAACACATGATTATTGGATATCTAGGATACATAACATATGTATACTGAAAAAAATAGACTCATAGATATTATGTAATTAATTAAAGTGAGGTAGATCATTATGTGGGAAATGTAGAAATAGTATTGTGATTATAGTTTAACCATTATGATCTTGTTTTATGATGTTAATTAATGGTATAATTGGAAATAAATTATTATGTTCTCTAAAAAAATAGTAATTAGTCATCTGTATATTTTTTCAAGTCAACTAGATTTTCATTCTCTCTAATGATTTTTTTATACATAAAAATTATTGGTTTTTTAGAATTAGGAATATATCATATAATTTATAGTATAGATATTGATAACCCTATATATTAAAAAAAATATGTATGTCAAGGTTGATTTAATATTGGAATTTCTACCTTTATCATATATTTGAGAAAAAAACTACCACACAAAAATGGATTGTTAGAACCATTTGGTAATGAAACCTTTGATAACTGTAAATCAGATTTCCTAGAAACAATGGAAACGACACATTTTGTAAGAATAGTTTATAGGGATAGTGTTCAATTTTTTTTCAAAAGTGATATTTGTGGAAAACTTATTACCCAAGAAATTAATGGTTTTATGTATTTGGTAACCTTTATAAAAGACATATTCAATATGGATATTTGTTTTTGATAACTTATTTATATGGAACATTTTCATAGATAAACTAGTTTAGAATAATATTGAAAAATATATTATAAAATTATTATGTTTCTTTAACCAAATTTATGCGGTAAATATATGATTCAATAATTTAGTGATCTTTTTTAACATTGTTGAACTGTATCACAAAAATCATTTTATATAACAATATATTACTATTTTTTCTGAAAATACAAATGATTAATTTTTTATTTTGGTTGAATCAATGATGAGTCACTGTGACCTTCCTATTTAATTATAGGTTTATGAAGAAGAATATATTTTATATAAAATGTATTTTATATATTTAAATTATGTATAATGAATTGATTTGAGATATGGAATAGGAAATGTCCTGGTATTTATTTTAGAAAGACATTAGGATGAAAATCATTCATGTGAGGGTTAAAATCTGGTAATATTTTCTAAAAATATTATATATTCTTATCTTTTTGTTAACCGAAGGATGTATAGGGGGATTATTTCCATAATCATACTGAAGAAACGTATTTTTTGTAAAAATTTACTAAATTTTTGTAGATTTATTTCATTAATCATATTGTAAGTGTTAGGGACATATAACTCATTAAAATCAACATCCACTAATGGAAATTGTTTCTCTGGTAAAGGTTGAACTCGATCCTCAAATAATTATTCCAAAATAACTAATTCACGATAAACATGATCATGAATGGATTAAATTTATTAATTATAAACTCATGAGATAATAATTTCTAATTTTAAATGATGATGATATAGAACATATAGAACATGAATCTATTTGCTACCAATTGGATTTTGAATGACCCTTATCAAGAAATTCTTAAAATATATGGAATCAAAAATCGAATCTATATACAATAACCTTGATTAGTATGATCCCATCAAGCTGATTAACTATATAGGATATATATGGTAACATGAATCTGGAAATTCCACTCCTTATAACCTTCATTACCAATGGGAAGTGAGGGCCTAAAGTAACATTGGGGATATTGTGACATTAATTGACAGTCAATAAAAATCATAAAAATTAATAATAATACCAGCCACCAATTATAACAATCAATGTAATAAAAATAACTTAAAACAATATTTTATAAAAAGGGTGATGTCTCAAAAAAATTAAATTGTTCCCCACATTTATTACCAAATATTGAAACATAAATTTTAAGAAAACAAAATTGGACCATCTTCGAACCTAAACGTCATTCTAATACTAGTCTTTATATACCCATTGAGGTCCACAAGCATGACCAACTACACTTTATGTACCCTTGACCTAAATGAGGTCATTAGTTATGTAAGACCAATATGGTTCCAATAAAGGGTGTATATGGTTTTAGTGAGTATGTACTCTCCGTTTCCCTTATTATATGCCATTATATATGTGTATTCATACGGAATAAGATGAACATGTCACACAAACACCGTGGAAAACATTTTTTAACTAGTCCATATTAATTACCAGAACATTAAGTCACCTTATGAAAACTAGGACACCATATCACTTAGTCAGACTTTCCTTGTTACCGTACTATAATCCACTATGCCACCACATTTTGATCCATCAAACCATTCCCAAAACCAAAACAGAAGACTAATGGTTTGGTATTTTCAAAACCCCAACATAATACATGAACATTGCACAATCATATTTAAATATTTTCACCCACTACTTAGTTACATTTGGTAAGTTCGAATGATCTCCTCCCATCATAATATAATGTATCCCATATTGATATCTACGAACCGAGTCTATGATGGTATGGTATAATTCATGCAGAAGTTATTTGACGACTCAACCATATCATCAAGGATAGCCACAACCCTGTTAAAATAGGATTGGAAAATTTACCCCAATATTCATTGGATCTCATAATGAATAAATAGTATAAAACTATTATAAGGCTGTATTAATACATTCCATGACTAAACCATCCCATGATCAATATCACCCATAAAGACAGAACAATATAATATACTTTATCCAAAGACCCAATCATCTCTAGTTGGATTACCACCATTTAATCGAAACATGTTTGTGTAAATCAATTTGGTCACAAACTAATATACATATCACCCGATAAAAAACTATTAAGAATGTTTGAATCTATCCTCTTAATAAAAAAACCCATTTAGTCTTACCCATCCAGGATTCCACTAGGTCCACCATACCAACTATGGTGTCTTATCCTCCAAATCAACTCATCTTCATCATACTAAAGTTACACAACATAATGTATGCTCATATTAACCAATAATTGATGGTCTACCTCACCCTAGTTAGGAATCTCAATGATCTTAGTCCCAATACATTAGTACAGTCATGTGTCCCTATTCTAAAACCCCCTTTCATCCCAATTCTGTGTTCCCACATTCCTAATGTCATGCACAAGTGTCACTTCTCACATCCCCAAGGGGAGATGACTCTATAAATCAATATAAGAAACCCATTTTCGTAATATCATTTAGTCTTTTAGGAATCATCCTAATCAGTACACTCACTAAACCCCATACTACTCTCATAAGGGTGTCTCTCATAAGTGTAACATGCATAGTGGTGTCATCGATTATCGACAGGCCTAAGCCTATCATACATCTATAACCAGACTAAGGGAAACCACATTGCCTACCCACATAATAGTTAAAATCTTAAGAAACTCCAATTAGTAATTCCAAATAAAATTCTTTTCTCTCCCCTTGGAGAAACAGTCACATAGAGATAAAAAATTTCCAGATGAGTTAAAATGTAATTTTTCCACACATAGGTGGACGAACACTAACCGACCTCTTCACCTTGGTCACTATATACCTATATTTGTTCAAACTAATCAAATGAAAAATACATGTGGTATGAAAATCATACTTGATATCAATATGAGTGTGTATTAAGGGGACATTAAAAATCTTATAAGAGATAAAACCATCCTAATCCTGTAGATTTTTTTTCCAACCCACGTCAAGCATCATCAAAGCATCAAACATATTTACCAAGATCATATTCTGGGTATATATCCAACCTTATCTAGTAATATTAATGTTATTGATTGTAAATAATTATTTAATTTATACAAGAGAGGTATAATGAAAAAAACTCACCGAGAACAAATTTCATGATAGAATCAAGACTAGCTATCTAGAGAAGGTCCATGGAATTCCCCTAACACCATATATAGGAAATGCATAATAACATGAAATATACTTTATTAAAGAAATATTTTGATTTAAAAAAATTTATAAATAATGTAGGGTGGTGGATTACATATTCAAATATTTTGATGAATTTTTGGTTGATAAAATCTTGGAATGTTCTCTACACATTCCAAGAAAATTGATTGTCTATCTTGATTGATTTCAGCATACTCTATTGGAATCAACCCATAATTCCTATATTGAATTGTGTGAAATAAAATGGGAATGGAGGGAAAACTACAATAATATGTAAACTAATGATCTTACTATAAATAGTGATTTCAACATATCACAATTAAACCCACATAAATTAAGATCCAATTAGAGGAAATTAGAGGCTGTTTTTATTAAGAAATTGCCTTTATTGAAGCCCATAGTATTCTAAATCCCAAAACACATTTCCATGAAATGATGAAACATTTATACAAAAAATCCTCAATAATACATAAATACAAGATATTCATACTCATCGGTGAGCTACAGGCTCGTCATCCTTCCTTTGTAGGAACACTAGATGGGTGGTGAACCAATACAGGGTGTTGGTCCATGAGTCATCCCACCAGCATAATAGTGATGGCTAAGTTGCTTTATATTTCCCAATATTATTGAAAATATACATCCATGGAAACAAGACCCTTATTGTGATGATTTAATAAATACTTAGGATACTCAAGATCTATCAAAACCATCCCAAAAAAGTATCATTCTAATTTATGAACACTCAAAATAATGGTTTGAGTAAAATTTTTCTACATGAATAATCCAACATAATTTTAAAAAATAAAACATCTAATGGAATTTCCAAACCATAAAGATATGGGTCATTACATAATCCACCACCATAATGATTATATTCCATGAAATCTATATTAAACCCAAACTACATAATCTAACATCTTCAAGTCACTTATTTCTAAAATAATCTACATGTTCCATCCCTATAAACTAAAAACACCTTCCACTACATCACTCAAACACCAAAAATAGTATTCTCCAAAATCCAGCCCTCCAACATTCTATTGGTCCCTTCACTGATGTGGATCTAATTGAACCAATCGATCCCAAAAAATCACTATTTTTTACATTATTTATGTCAAGGATTACAGTGATCCCTAACATAATACTTATATTTCAATGAAAAATTCAATGTTTATGGGATCCCCACCAAATGAATGACCTATAAAAATTTCACCTCTACTAGTCCACTAAATCATCAATAACTTCAAAAAAAATTCCCTATGTTTTGTTCCCATAAAAAAAAATAATCAAAATCGATTCTAAAACACAAATCAGGCCTCCAAAATATTTCTCACATAACAATCCACTACACTAACCAATATGGTAGAATAATGGATGTTCATATTACTATAGAACATGAAGGCTTCATAAAAATACCCAGAAACCTATAATGATGTACGAACATGACCCCAAGAGTAATTTAATATATGGATCACCAACTACCAACACCTACCACAGTGCTCTAACCCTACACACCAATGCTCCACTAATTAGACAGACCATCATATCATTCTTGTACAAATTTGAGCACTATTCCAATGCATTGGCTTATACCGAAACCTCATCCGAACATAAAATTTGGTGTTACGCTAAAAACTAGATATCATAATATATTTTCACAAACATTGCACCTGGTGTCACCATGATCATATTTGAATGGTCTCACCACATCTATGAAACATTCTACAAGATGAACATTTACCCATGGCTGATACGGTGCTCCCCATTACATTATTATAGTTATCATCTCATGCCAAACCAAAAAATCCCATCTCCAAAGTCCACTCACTATATGTTACAAAAAATAATGACATATCATATCCAAAAATATCCTTATCAAGTTCTAACACCATAACACCAACTTCCAACCAATTCTTATCACTAGGAACATCATCCTCAGTATCACTAAAATTGAACTAAAATGAAGGTCAAACCACCCATCCAAACAGTAGTGAAATCCTGAAAATATTTCTATCCTTATATTTATCCACAAGCATTGAACCAAATAGGTCTATTCGAATTGATTTCTTGGTAACCCATATCAAGTTAAAATACACATTCTGTTGTACTATGGGACTTCGATCCATTTCTCATGTAATATAGTTCCAGAGCGAGGAATCCCCTAATTCTAAAAATCTCATTCCACTATACCATTAACACTCATTTCGCACACTAGAAACCTATAATTAAGAGTGACCCATAACTCATCCAACCAAAACACTACTTCAAAACCACCGTAATAGAACTCATTTTCCCTAATAAAACAAAAAATATCTCAGTGAACCAATACACAACAAGTTCACTGATCCAAAAATTATGTCATACCACACAAAACCAACCAAAAACATCCATAATGAAAAATAATTTTCATTGAAAAGTCTCTCCATTCACATTATCCCCCATATGTAAATAGACTGACAAAGAACAGTATAATAGTTCCTTTACTGTAATCCTACATATTAGAAAATGGTCCCAATAGTTGAAAATTACAATAGAACTTGATCAGACAACCTGATTGAAGAACTAATTATTCAAGTCAAATATGAGAAAGGATAAAATTACTAGCCAACTTACCATTCACCACATGTGTTTTTGAACCTTCTAAGAAGGTTACACCCACACTCCACTTAAAATTTGAGATAAATTTCTCATGACTTTATTCAATTATACGATTAGTCACCACATGAGTAAGGATTAAAACCACTGTGTATCAACTAATTACTTATTTTATTAGTCCTAAATAACAAAAATCCCCAACTAATAATAAATGAAAACTGAATCTCAAAATAGATGGACTAAAATCCCCCGATCCGGCACATATCACTGGAAATTGAGGCTATGAGATCCCATGAAATCCACACCTTAATACCAAGCTATATCATTCATAATTTTAAACAATCCACATAGTGTTTCAACAAATATAGTGTTGCACATATCAAGTGTAATCACCTCTCAATAATCATTTAACCATTGATACATCATGAGATCAACAATTATTAAATTGTTAAACTAAAGGAATTTATAAATCCCCATGAATATAGACTATATTTCATCCATTAGTAAACCTCCTATAGTAAGATCCAAATGTCCAACCATTTTAAATGAGTCTTAAAAATAAAAAACATGATGGTAAATGTAATTTTATTCAAACATTCATAGAATGATGCATGAACATATGATTTATTGAGACCAAAATAAAAATAAAAAAAATAACATATATAGTAACATGTAATAATTTATAAATACCAAAATCATAAAAGAAGATAATAATAATTGTAATCCCCTCATCCAAAAAACAATGGAATCCCACTAGAAAAGTTATTAGGATCCCCCATCCCAAGATTCACCATAATCTTTCACATATTTTGTCGTTTCATATATACCAACTCCCCCAAAAAATAAACAAAACACATCTTTCGATTCCATATTTTAATACCCCTTATTTGAATCCCTAGGTCTATGTCAATGGTTTAAATGACTTTGGGTGAACCTCCCCATATACCAAATGCTTCCCGTTAGTAGTATAGGTATATAAAAATATTGGAGACTTGATACCCTCATATATATTTTTAAAACAACATATCACTACTGGAAATATGATCTTTCCCAACACTTCTATACCAACGGTTTGTAAAAACCGTTGGTATAGTAGATTTCCCCACCTTTCCCAATGGTTCACCAAAACCATTGGGAAAGGGTCACTCTTTCCCAACGGTTTATGCTAAACCATTGGGAAAGGGTGTGTTTTGAGCCTCTTTCCCAATGGTTCACCAAAACCGTTGGGAAAGAGTGACCATTCACAATGGTTCACCAAAACCGTTGAGAAAGGGTCACTCTTTCCCAACGGTTTATGCTAAACCGTTGGGAAAGGGTGTGTTTTGAGCCTCTTTCCCAACGGTTCACCAAAACCATTGGAAAAAACCACCAAAAATTTCAACCTTCGACCTAAATAAATTCAACCCACCAAAACCTATCCCAACGGTTTTGAAAACCATTGGGATAGGTTCTTTAATTTTTTCCAAAACTACTAACCGAGAACATTATATAAATCAAAATTTTAAATAATTATGATAATACATATATATATTTATGAAATTATGTTTACAAAAGTGATGTTAGCTTAGTGGTTAAGTCGTTCGATTAGAAACAGGGGGTTCTGGGATCAAATCCCACCGAATGTTTTTTTTGATATACTTATACCAACGGTTCCATTACCGTTGGTATAGATTTCATATTACCTACACCAACAGTTTTTGGAAAACCGTTGGTATAGACCTATCCCAATGGCTTACTTGGCTACGGTTCTCCAAACCGTTGGTATAGGCTATACCAACGGTTTGGGGGCCTATACCAACAGTTTCCAAACCGTTGATATAGGGTATTTTTCCAGTAGTGTATTAAATAACTAATGAAACATTACTTACATAGTAACCATCAAATGTGAAAAATAATTATAAATCTAATTATATAAAAAATGGTAATGTCATATAAAACATGCAACATGTTTCAAACTCAACCTAAAACATATATATAATTAAAATTTAAAAAATATAAGTTGGATCCACTGATAACAAATCCTCATCATAGTATGTGTCTACATATATCCATTATATTACACCAGCCTAATCCAAATCATATTTTGATATTTTTATTGAATGTAGCTCTAAGGTCTGAAAATTCACTTAGGGGACTATACAGGTTGCGTGGTATATGTCTCATTAGAGTGTCTCTAGGTTACCCTGGTATACGATTTTATATATGTGAATGAATGTGGAATAAATTGAACATGGGACACAAGAACCTAATATGTTCTTCAACAACTAGGATACTATGTCTTATTTTATATCGAGTGAGTATATACTAACTCTGCCACAACAGAACTAGATAATACATACCTCAATACCATATCGGAATCCGGTACATCACCTCATCCCAAGTAATATATATAAAACCTTGAATTTTATTGATTAATAATATTTTCATATAATTATGACTTATAGAATAATAAAATAATATCACATTAAGAAGGAATTTTTTTTAAATGATTAATGTATGAAATAGGAGGTATTTATAGAAGTTAAAGAACCAATACCAAAGGAATGGTAACATGATCATTAGAATAGTAATGTGACCATTCTGAATAGAATACCATCAAATAGTATAGTAACCTCATATATGAAAGTATAAATAAAATTTTGGTAAATTATAAATAGAAATATGATATATCTATATCTTATAATAAGTAAATAAGTGTTTCAAAAATGTTAAATTAAATGTAGGTATTTTTATTATTTATAAATATTTAATTAAAGTACTACAGTTAATATAATTTTTTAGAAGAAATTTAATTTAAATAAATTTATTCATAGTCTCATTTTCTTATAATGATTATAGAATAATTTTATTAGACCATGGTTAATTTTTAAAAGTGATATAAAAGATGATATTATTTAAACATTATTATTTTATATATAAATGATTATTTTAATTAAAAATTAAATTTATCGTATTTATATTATTATTTTCATATAATTGACTCCATTATTGAATTATAAACATTAGAAAATGGTTAGGGTGAATTTTTGAGAATTTTTTTATATAGTTGAATGTTTGGTGAATAGTAAAATATGATAATTTACAGTATATATATACATTATAATGTAAATATGATATTCCTTGATTAATTTATGATGATAGATCCATAATGTTGAACAATAACTCCCTATATTATTTATTTGATCATGTAGTTTTCACTATTTCTTTTCTTGATCCAAAATAATAATCTCATAAATAAATTAAAATAAAAAACACCCCACCCCACCACAATAAATACAACCCCTCACCACATATTACCCTCAAACAATAAATATTTGATCTTGGTAAAAAATCATTATAATCCACCTCCCATGATTCTCCTTCCCTTTCCATGTGCCTTTGGCCTCCTCAAAATTACAAATCCAACCCCCGTAATGTAGTTCTAAAGGAGAAGTATTCACTGTGTAAAATCCTCCTTGTTTTATTTTAATTTCTCTTCATGTTATTATATTTTCATATTCTTTCCTTAACTCCATCCAGCTAAATTGTACGATAAATACATTTCCTTAATTATAATGGGATTTTATTACAATAATGTATTAATTAATCATCATTTAAACCCCCTCATTTTATAAAATAATGAAAATATAATTCATGATGTGTTAATTTACCACATTCAAGGATGAGGATGTTTTAAATTCCCATTACCTCCATCAAGACTTCTCAAAAAATAATTTTTATGGTTATAAAATTTATAATATATATATTAAATCCAATGTAATTTTTTTATCCATTACATATACATGATATTAATTAATAACACAAAACTCATCTCTGTTGACCAAAAACCTAATAAATAATCTAAATTATTATCACTAATATGTTATCTAATGATTTATCCTCACCAAAAATAACCAAACAAAATTTATAACAATTTAATATTTTGGAATTTCATTAATATAATATAACTTCTTTTCTAAATACCATTATCATTTTATAATATTTTTCATACATATATAAAAGTAAACAGATCATGAAAACTAAGGAAAACAATGCACTAAAATGTTAAAATTGAATCTCATAACCCATAAAAAGAGGCCAAAAATGAAAATTATAAAAAATTTATAAATCAAATTCATTCAAAAATTTTAATTAATTGATTAATTATTGGACCTCAATTTATTATCCATTACATTAAGATAATGTCCAAAACTGTTTTAGACATATAGTAAGGGATTCCTTCCAAACCTCCATTGTACTTTCTGATTACCTTTTCCCTATATTTAAACAATTATAATGGTTCTATATTTTTATGTGTTACATCTAAATTCATTCTAGGTTTTCAAAAATCACGTATCTATATCATATAATCAATATTTAATAGGTAAATACATGTTTACAAATGTTCCCCTCTAAATTATTCCAGATAAGAAATCCCAATTCATTGGATCTTCTCGATTTATTTCAAATTTTTAAGTTCAATACATTATATATTTTAATCCCGGATTATTTTTATAATATCAATAATTTTATAAAAAACTCTATAGGTCTATTTTTGGAATTATGGAAAAAAATTTATTTTCCGCTTTAAACTCTCTTTAATATTTTCCTTAAAATTCACTAAAATGTATCATTTCTACTATATCCTAAACACTCTTTTAATTGTTTTCACTTAATTTTGAAATATGTTATCATTATCTGTTCTTATTTTTCATTATTAATGACTATCTATGATTTAAATAATTTCTTTTATGTACACCAATATGATATTTCCATATGTTATTCCTTTTGATGTGATAGTGATACCCAATTATTTCCCTTGGTAAACCTTATGTTTATGTTTTATTCATTATGTATGAATCTTTAGATAGAACACATAATCCTTAACATGCTATTATGGGTTCACCTAGATAGATCTCCAATAAAGTAAGTAAGTTTTGGTCTCATGAGATTTCATGTTTGTACAAGGAGTGAACCTGATTCATCTAGGGGACGTTTTCCTCCCTGTGATATAGTCTTGACAGATATCCTTGTCTCATTTTAACATCATGTTATATGTTGTTTCCAAAATACTGTATTTTATTGGTTATATGTTACCAGGTTATAAATTTTATTATTTAGTTTATGTTTATTCATGTTCCATGGCATTAATATCATCATTTTTGGTCTTTTAAAGCATGTGATATGTTTATTCCATTGTTAATTCCCTTAATGGATTTTTATCTCATCCATTTTTAATGTGTTATGATAGTTATCAAATGCATATGTTAGAGATCAATAAATTTTACGCTCTAATTATAGAGATAAAAAAAACCATTTTTTAGCTTAATGTTTTAAAATTAAGTACCCAATTTTCTAAAGATATTAGAATTTATGATCCATTGTTCTGTTTGATGGTTAATTGTTCTTAGAATCATGTAATGATATGTTAAAATTCCTAGGGTCTCAATAGCAGGTTTCAGAGGAATGGTTTAGATTTTTTTGTATTAGTTCTAGAAAACTCATGAAAATTCTTAGGGATAATAAAAAGGATGGGAGAACAACATATTTGTTGTCACTATTGTTAAATGGTTTATCATGAAATGGAATCCATGTATAGATACTAAAAGTGGTCTTGGTTCTGTAACATATATACCTAAAAGTATCAACTTTTTCAAGGTGTTTCGAGCCTGACTCTAGTTAACATGGTATATGATAATGGGCCTTACTATGCACCTTGTTCAAAACTATCAAGTGATATGATTTGGTAAATTAATAAGCACCTTATGAAACATTATTAAAGGAATTAAAATTTCTCATAAGAATATATATTAGGAAACATTTCAAGGAAAATAATTATTAAATCCATGGGAATCACAAGTTAAGATATACTTTTCCTTTAAATGTTTATAATTTTATGTTTAATGTTACCTTTTATTATTATTATTATCTATTTATTCATGTACCAAACTGCCCCAACTTTTTCTTACTGAATGCCTGGGAATAGAAGAACACGTGATAACAATAAATTTTATAGACAATGTAAATATTTCTCTAATGATATTCCAAATTTGATGGGAATAGGCGCTCAAAACGTCATGATTTTTTAACTAAATAAACTTATGAAGAATGACATGAATTATGTGTAACACTCTTATTATTTTAATATTAAGAATGTTGATGTAAAATCCTTTATATAGAAAAGTCCTCCCATTATTAGTGAATCTTATGATCCCCTTCTCAAAGAACAATAGATTAACTCTATTGAAAAGATATTATCTATCCACCAGTGATTAGAAGAAGAGGTACTTATATTATAAGTGTATCATTTCAATAGGGAATATGATCAGTGGTGGATTTTGATAAAAAATAGAAAGTCCAAAGTGGAAATTGATTCCATCTAATGGGAAGAATTCACAAAAATATATTTTTTCCAAAAATATTTTCCTCAAACCGTAGTTCTTATGATGGAAAGGTAGTTCCTCATATTGATGAAAATGAAAGATGATTATATCATGAAATATGTGAAAAAATACACAAGTGTTGTGATACATGCCTCTAACTTTGACATGGACACCAAAAGTAAGGAAAATATCTTCTTTTGACCGTGTCACGATGTTTCTTTCAGGATGCCTTTTCACGGACGGCTAGCTAGAGCCCAGAGGGATGTGCGTGCTGACAGCCTGTCGAGCGACGAGGCTTCGGTGCATGGCCCTCTTGCAGTTGAGGCACCAGCGGAGGCACCAGCGGTACTACCATACGTTGGGCCACCGATTCCACCAGCCCCAGCAGTAGGCGATGCACGACGCTTGAGCGCGCTGCACGAGTTCCAGCGCCAGAGGCCACCCAGGTTCCGGGGAGAGACGGACCCGCAGGTGGCTGAGGTTTGGCTGGAGGCTGTGGTGAGAGTCTTTATGCTAGTTGGGATGCCGACAGACTTCATGGTGATCTTTGCTGCCAGCCACCTTCAGGAAGCAGCAGGCAGGTGGTGGAGCCACTTGTTTCAGTTTTGCGACGGGATGACCTTCGCATGGGAAGACTTCGAGACCTTCTTCAGGGTGGAGTTTGTGCTAGTAGATCTACACCCCGAGGGGGTACAGGAGCTTCTGCCTTTGCCACGTGTTTTTCGATCAGTATCCGAGTCATCTGTGGGCAGTAGAAAGATGATGCAGAGGTCCAGGAGGACCAGACTAGCAGTTGGACGATGTCGAGTTTTAGGACCGGTGGTGCGGGGCACCCGAGGTGGGGTCAGAGCCAGGCATGCCAGAAACGGACAATGTTACTCCTGCGGCGAGACGGGTCACCTGGCACGTGACTGTCCGACTCCTCATACGGTTGATCAGCGGGTGTTAGAGGAGCCACCGAGGTAGAAGCAGTGACGAGTGCTTGAGCAACAGCCGAGCAGTGGACAAGGCAGTAGATCTCTGAGAGCAGGTGGACAGGAGAGGAACTAGTGGATACGTCCCTTGTACTTATAGTTCCATTTTTCTATTGTATTCGTGTCTTGTACTATGAGATGAAATAATAAAAAGACACTTATCTTTGAGATGTTTTCTTTCCTGTCCTTTTTTTTGGTTGAAACTGAGTGGTCTCGGTTAAACTGTTGACTTGACCCTCACTTTCGAGATTTCTACTGGAGGGGATCCAGTGACCTCACACTGATGCCGACAGTGTGACTCGACCCTTGGAGGCGAGAGTGACAGTTGGATCTCTTAGTAGTTACGTCGAGGCCTTACGACGTCATCCATGGCATGAATGCATCATTCATGTCAAGATTGACTGTATTAGGCAACGAATGTGGTTCATCCAGGGGATGAGACCAGATTTCTCTTATCGGAAAAGAATAAATCATAGCCGCTCTTGTGAGACTAAAGGAGGTGCAGTTCATCTAGGAGGGGATGAAGACTGCACAGTGCAGTAAGAAATAGGGAACCGTTGCTAGTCTTAGAGACTCGGGCATGTTATATGTTTCAAGAATAGGAAGCTTTAAATAGAGATGAGTCTGCGAAGTGGCAGACGTGGAGGCAGAGCTAGGAGAGCAGCATGAGGTGCTGTAAATCTTAACATGCTACAACCACCATCCTTAGTTATCCCCGCCAATCTCAGGGAGATGGAGGGCGGTGGAAGAATGCGGCTGCATGCGGTCAAGGAGTGTGACCCAATGGCTCTAGAAATGATTCAATGGACAGTATATGTCCACTACTAGCTGTTGTAGTAACTGACGTCGATATGAATCATTCCTCGCTTTCACAAATCTTGTTCCAGACCTTGAGTTTCCGGTAAGTCGTGGACTTGACCCTCACGTCTGGAGATACCTTGGGAGGAGACTCAATAATCACACATACGCCGATGGTGTGGTCAGACCCTCGAGGCGAGAGTTTCGGTTGGAATCTCTTGGTGGCAGCGTCGAGGCCTTACGACGTTAGTTTGATTATGGAATGGGCAATAACTGTTCATACTCAAATTGACGGTTTTAGGCAAACGTCGGGATGGGTTTTCCTTGGTCGGCGGAAAAGGAAACCCCAGGCAGCGCAGGGTAAATCTTGTACAGGAGGGTGCGACCGATCACTCTTGAGTCGGTCAACCTTACCCTCGTTGCAGCTGCCTTTCGAGTTCCAGTTCTAACAGAAAATGGAGACCTCTGGAGTTCGAGGATTACGATCACGTCCTTATATGGGTCTCACCTCGACGAGGTTTACGGAGATGTGGCCAAGGCGGAATGTTATCTCCGGGGTTTAGCGGACCTTCTTAGGTCCCCAGCTGGGTAGGTGGGGTGGTTTACCGCTTGACCCATTCACTGTAGTTGCACCAGGTGCACGATGACTTCCACGTATCTCAACTGAGGAGATACGTGCTCGACCCTTCGCATACCATCGACCATGAGGAGCTGGACGATGGCGATGGGGTGTCTTTCATGGAGGTTCCAGTGGGGATCGAGGATCGACATTATCAGATCCTACGAGGACGATCGATTCCTCGGGTGCACATTCTTTGGCAGTACGGAACCTCCATGTAAGCACATGGGAGCGGAAGGCTAAGATGCGTGCTCTGTACCGCTTTTGTGACCCTAGTTTGTGTTTAAGCTTTACGGGGACGTAAAGCCCTGAGGTCGGAGTAATGTAAAGACCCGGAAATTTCAAGGAAAATTTTTTCTTAATTTTCTTTCGAATTTTACAAGAACGCAGTTTCTGACAGCGCCTGATTCCGAGGCCCGGTGTGCCGGGAATTAATTTTTGAAGTTTGGCTCGGGTACGTTCAGTGAACGAGCGAGCGGGAATTTCTATCTTTTGAACCGGTGCCCGGAATCGAATTCCGAATGCACCGATGAACTCGCAGCGTCGATATTCTCTTATGGAGACCTTTTCCGAGGTTGTGTTTGTTGCGGGTTGAGAGTTAGTTTTTGGGATTTTAAATTAAAGATAAATAAAATGGGGAAAAAAAATTTATTTTTAACTTGTTGGTTAACTCCTTCCAAAGGGAGTTAGGGGTGGGACCCACATCCACTTAACCTCCCGTGAGAGGATTAAGTGTGGTGGGGCCCACACGAACCCTAACTCTTCACCTCCTCTTTTTAAACTCCCCTTTAACTCACTTTAATTAATGTTTGACACTTGGAATAACTAATTGAGGTGAGATGTTTTAAATTTCAAACCTTTGAAATTCTAAGAGGGAGGTTGTGTAATATAATAAGCTTAAGCTTATTTTATCATTTTTGGGGTTGGTTTCTTTTTCCACTTGAGAGGATTTGAGAAGCTCTATCTTCCATCCTCAACTTTGATGAAGAACACGAAGAACACTGAAGAACACCGCTTCTCTCTTCTTCCTAGCTAGTTTGTTTCTGAAGATTGACGACGCCTTCCGTGTCAACGAAAGGGAATGCCGCTTCCTCCTCGGACTTTCTTCGTCGGCTTACGAAGATTCACCAATGACATACCTCTTCGGACGTACCTCTTCGTCAATGGAATCGACGAACGATTACCGCGACGCCCGACCTCCGCGACGCTTGTCTTCCGCAGTTTGTTGACGTGCTCCGCACTTGAACCGAGGTAGGGGTTTTAACTTTTTAAAGTTATGTGGATCTCTCCTTCGAACTTGAAGGTTTATATTTGTCGGGCCTTGATTCCAAATCTTTTTATTTAATTTAAAAGATTGTGAAAGTTTATCATTCATTAAAAGACGATTGTTAGCAAATAACGCGAGGGGGCCGGACCGCACGAACACGGCCGACCCTCCTCCTATTCATGTTGATTTTGTTGTGGATTGAAATGGGTGTGGCGCGGTGCCGTCGCACTGCGCAGGATCATGCGGCAAGAAACGCGCTGCGCCGTCGTGCCGCGTCGTTAAATAATGCAAGGACGCGACGCCATCGTGCCGCGTCGAGGAAAGTTGAAGGCGCCGCAGCCGGAGCGGGGCCGCGGTGGAGGGTCGCGGTGCCGTCGCACCGCGCCGGACAACGAAGGCCGCGGCCGGTTCCAGGCCGCGGCGGAACGAGAAGACCGGCGGCCAGCCGGGCCGCCGATGTCAGAAGCCGGAATGGGGACCGGCCTTGCCGGTCCCGTTGAGGATGAACCGGCCGGCCAGGTCGGGCCGGCCGGAAGGGAGAAAACCGGGGGAAATAATTTCCCCCGGCCAGCCTTAATGGCCCCCCCATTATGAGGGGGGCCGGTTTCACTAGGGGGGGGGGGGCAGGCGGCCCCCTGTTTTCTCGATGGTAGGCCCCAACATGAGGGGGGCCGTTTTTCTTTAGGCGCGGCAGGTTGCCGCGCCACCAGCTGAGGAAAGGCGGGGGCTTTGCCCCCCTCGTGCGGCACACGAACGACGCCCAGGCCGCCGCGCCGGAATGCGCCGCCGCGTCGGGCCGTTTTTTCCGAGGCGGGCCGGGTCGTCGGGCCAGGTCGGCCCAGGCCCAGACCCCCAGTTTCGGACCACTTTTGGTCAAATTCCCGTATCTTGGGCTACGAGCCTCCAAACGACTCGCCGTCAGCGGCAACACGATCCTTGGATCGAGACGGTCGTTTTGGTATACTATACTAAAGGTACACCTTCCTTTTCGGGAGCCTACGTGGTTAAAACTCCATAGTTAAGCGTGCTTAGCCTAGAGTAGTGATCAGGATGGGTGACCTCCTGGGAAGTTTCCCAGGGTGGGTGTGAGACGGAAAAGCCAATAACTCTCAGACCGGGCATCCGATTGACGTGCCGTCTATTGCGTTGAGTTCCTGATGACGATACGGAACCTTTGACATACTTCGCCCGAGTTTTTGATACAGTTGGATAGTGGCCGGGTTGGATCGCACCCGAAATCCAACCGGGCCACTGGGACGGAAAAGCTGATATCTTTCAGACCAGACGTCCGTTTGACGAACCATCAACGGCGTTGGTGATCACGTTGAGAAATGGTCCCTATGAGTATACCCTATGAGAGTTCGGGGTACAGTTGAGATACGACCGGATATGGTTCGCTCACGAAACCAATCGGGCCCCTTGGACGAAAAGGCTAGTAACTCACAGACCGGGCGTCCGATTGATGCGCCGTTTGTGGCGTTGAGACCCCTATGACGAGGCAGTCCTTTGTGATACTTCTTCGTGGGACTTTGAGATACTTGGAGTATGGACTTGTAGCTCGTGGAGTGGACCCTCCCAGAGAGGAGCGTACGGAGTACGGAGACCGTGTAGACGGCCGAGACCTGAAGACTGCTTGTCCGATTCGATTCGGAGTGACTTATGTAGCCCAGTGGGGAGCACTACTTTGTGAGGTGGCAGACCCATAGTGGAGGAGCACTACTATGTGAGGTGGAGGACCCGCGGTACTCAACAGGAGGAGTACCTTTGTAGGCTGTGAGGGGGGAGCACTACTGTGTTGGGTGGCAGACCCCGGCGGGAAGCATTACTGTGTGAGGTGGCAGGCCCGCGGTACTCGACAGGAGGAGTACCTTTGTAGGCTGTGAGGGGGGAGCACTACTGTGTTGGGTGGCAGACCCCGGCGGGAAGCATTACTGTGTGAGGTGGCAGGCCCGCGGTACTCGACAGGAGGAGTACCTCAGCAGTCTTAGGTTAGTGAGCAGTACCTCGGAGTCGTGGTAGGACCACTGTACACTCCAGAGACGGAGCTCTTCAGCAGTTACGGTTTCGATAATGAAAATCCTGGTTTGAGCTGAGACTTTGGACCTTGTGTTTACCTCATGATTGAGATGGGTCACTTGACAACATAGGTATATGTATGAGCATATACCTAGGTAGTGGTTATCAGTTGATTTCACATTCCTTGTGTGTCCTCATGATTGAGATGGGTTACTTAATAACTTAGGTATATGTATGGGCATATATCTAAGTAGAGGTTATCTGTTGAGATCTTCTTGTGGTTATCCTTGTTGGTTTTAGTGAAACCTTGAGGGTCTCGGGGTCCCTACTAAGTATCGTTATACTCACCCCTACACGGGCTATGCCCGCACTACGTTGTGTTGGTTGCAGACGATTGACAACATTGATCGTGGTAGAGGCTTGCAGAGCAGGACGGTACCTGGAGGTGGACCACTGGGCGGGACGTGCTCAGAGCGGACGGCGGAACCCGAGGAGCAGTGGAGCTATCTGTACCCACCCTTGAGGTGGGATATCCAGTGGACAGCTCGGTGTAGCGGCTTTTACTTTACAGTTGTTGTTTTCCCTTTTGAGTTGTACTTTACTTTCAGTTTGGGTTTGTATACTGGCTCATTTACTTTTCCGCACTTTCAGTTGTACTCTGTTATTACTTACTGTTTAATATTCTGCTTGCTTACTCTGTGGTGCTTGTTTACTTTTTAATGGAAATGCCTTCCCTTTTTACTGGTATTTACCCCTTGGTGCTAGTCTCCAGCCCCTGGCCTATGGAAGGCGGGCTTGGGGTAGTCACGGCACGGGCCCCGAGGACGGGTCGTGACAGAGGGTGGTGAAATAATTACCTCTACTTCGGGTTCTTCCTTTTGATTTTATCAAAAGGGCTTTTTAAGTTGTATTTATAACCATATGAGGGCCTATTTGATGATGTTATGGAAGTTTATAGGATATTTGGGTAGGGGTTGGCGGAGCCAAATGGATTTTATGGTGTTAATTAGAGAGAAGGTGGAGTGCCCTTTTCTAAGAGGGGTGAGGGGCACCTTAGGAAAAGTAAGAAATATTATTTTATAATAAATTCAAATTCATTTTATAATGGATAAAAAGTGTATTATTTATAGGATGAGGTGGATATAGGTCTATAACATCTCAAAAAATTGGTTTTAGACGGGTTTGGGTCACTATATTAACTTTATCTTTTTATTTAACTCTTAGTTAAATAGTTTGACATTTACCATGTCTCTATGTAATTTTATATTATATAGTTAATAAACATACTATATACTTACAAGATTACACCAAGTGGTTAATTACTGATACAAATATCATTATATAAGTCCATTTTCAAAATATTTTATTTTTAGGAAAATAATATCATTTAATAATATAATATTTGGTTTAACAACACTTTTATGTCAATTTTGACACTATTTAATAATTAATTTTCTTTAAAGTCTTTAAAACATTATTAATTCTAAAAAAATTAATTTAACTTATCCTAACATGTCATAATAAATAATAAAATTCTTGGATGTCATAAAAACATTCAAACTATATTTTATTAATATTTATAATACCAATTATTTGATTCTCTCATTAATAAATAAAATACTACATCATTATTGTGTCATTAATAAATTTAATTATTCAATGTCTAAAAATTATAAATAAAATACCATTATGTAGGAAATCGTTTTATTATTATAATAAATATTTATATTATAAAATATAACATATATAACCCTATGTAAAAATTGTTTTTCTAAAAGATAGATGCTTTTGTCATTTTTGTATTTACTTTAACTTAAATAATATAAAGTTTCATTATCACTTTAAAGTGGCTCCATGGGTTCTCAAAATAGACCCAAAGATGCCCATGGTCAGACATGTATCATCCAATAGTGTTAGGACATGTTTTAGGGTAATTTAATATTGTTATAATATTATTTTTTACCCTTATTTACCGAATTTACCCTTTATCCATGGTAAATAAATTATTTACCGAAGTAATTATTCGAAATATCTAAAAATAAAAGTCACCTATTTACACAATTTTGACATCCTGATCCCAAATATGGAATCCATTTTTCCAAATTTAGAACATAGATGTGGTGTAAATAAATTTAATATTAATTCCCACTGTAAAAACAAAAAACGTGTTTTTAAGAAATAACAACTATCAAATGATTGCACTTGTTTATGTCCGGTTTAAATGTGAAATTACATCCAATGACCAATATTGTATTAAATGGTAAAACTATATTCTAAATTTACTTTAAAACCACCCAAATTAATAATTTATCCCTATTATTTATTTCGATTAATTTTTTTTGTAATTAAAATTTAGTAATTTTCACTATTCATCAAAATATGAATGTTATCAGAAAAGTACCAAGAATTCACCCTAAGATAATTTTGATATTTCAAATCCAAAAATGATGTCCATTTTGAAAGATAAAATTTACAAAATTTCAAAAAGTGGGTATTACTATTCATAACGGCTAGTTTGATTGGATGTGGTGTGTTAGAACTCGAAATTGCGAACAACACACGCTACTCTATTATTCAAATAGAAGAGTACCATGGATGCTTGGGGTGTTACATATAATATATTATTTCGCTTGAGCTTCTTAATTCATAAAAAATCTATATAAAAACAAAACTATTCAACATTGCAATTATATATATGGGAAAGACCTGTTGAGAAAAATTTGAATAAATAAAATGAAATTTTTTTTGGGAGAATTTAGATGAGTGGTTCATATTTGTTGGTGTGGTGTGTGGAATTTCATCAAATAAATTACTAAATAATTGAACTTTTAAATATCATAAATTCTCCACTACACCCATATTTATCAAATAAGTCTTTAATTTATTCTAGATAATTATTATAACTAAAATTATTCCAACTGTTCAAATATAGAATATTATATCGTGGTTACATATATATGACCTCATATTTACGCTATGATACCCCATTTCAGAATATTTAACATTATTTTACAATTTACAGCAAAAAATAAAATAATTCACCTTATAACTAATTTTTATTTCGTTACTCCTAATATAAAAATTATTTTATGAAATTCATATTAACAATATTAGACATTTATGTTTTTATTAAATTCATGTAAAACAATTTTTTCTGAGAAACATTATAGAAAACTATTACAACACAATTAAAACAAAAAAATAATATTTATATCTAATTGATCGTCCATATTTTATTATAATATTATTAAAAAAATATTAAAAATATGTCTAATTAATATTCAATGAAAGCTAATAATTTATATTATTATATATTATTGAACTGTAAAATAAATTTTTATCCTTTTAAAGGGAATTTATAGATAATAAAATCATGTTCATTGAATATATTATTAGTATAAAACAAATAAAAATACTTTTAGATATTAAATTAATTATAAATAATTCAAAAAATAATACATTTGTAAAACTATATTATTAAACTTTTAATTAATTTTTTTTACTATCAAACACACATGAAATAAAACGTGACATTTAGAATTATATAATTACTTATTACACTTGTCTCATGGGTCACCTCATAAAATTACTATTAAAATAAATGAAATACTATGACAATAATTATATTCTATTTAATAATGTACAACTTCTTTATGCATATGAAAAAATACAATACAATAAATGATGTTATAAAGGAATCATATATACGGTAAAAGATAAATTTAGAATTCATTAAACTAATTATCTATTATTATTCTTATGATTGGTATAAATATAGAATGTGAACCTACATTCCATGTCCTGAAACACGAATGTACATGAAAATCTTGTAAAATTGAAAATTAATCCCAACTAATGATACATAGAGGTCTATTAAAACTTTTTTAGATAGGAACATGGAAACTCCCATACCAATTTCCCAGACATCTATATCCTTTTTAACATAACCTATGTTCTTCCAAAAGGAAAATATCAAAACCAGTGATCTAATATCATTTTGTACCATGCCGACTAGAACTATCATGTTTGAGATGGAGTGAAACATAACCCCATGTTCACTTCTCTTTAGTGAGGGATATAGTGACTAGAAGTATTGTACTAATTCCTTTAATGGAGATATTATACACTTATTATGAAGTCAGAGAGAAATTAATTAAAATAAAAAATTAAATAACAAAAAATAGGAATGAGAAATGAGTTGGAGGACCAATTCATTGCACCAGAAATAATGAAATTAACAATTATTATAATGATATATAAACTAAATAATAAAAGGTGAATAAATTTTATACAAATAATCAAATTGATCCTACATGGGAAATAATAACTATAGTATGATTTATAGTAGTTTAATAAATAAATAAAAGTATGGAAATCCGAAAACTCAATTCGGTCCTACCTCTTAAACCATGCTCCATGAACTTACCATAATCCACCGGCCCCTTTCCCTTTCTCAGATCCATATATATTAAATCATTACGTGAATTGAGAAACCCAAACAAGGTGTAAGTGTGATACCCAATAGGTTACCACCACTATATGCTTAACAAGTGTTCATATTTTTAATAAATTTCTGTGTTGACATTCGTAATTGTGAAAGAAAAGATCACAACACAGAATCATGTGTTGAGAAGTTGTTTGATAATAAAGTCCCAACAAACCCAAACAACTTCCATTTCATCTCCATTACATAATAATGGTAAATTATTTCATAAAATATTAGAATAACCATCAATGTCATCAATATGTTACGTAGAGTACATAGGTAATTGAGTGGAAATACTACTCATAATCCATATGGAATCATATTTATATGATACTCATAATTGTCCAAGAGGAGAGTATTTGAATGTTCCCAAATAATCCTATTGGTATTGAGATATTCCCTAGTCACAATCCTATCACTAACCACCTTTATGAACTTCAAAAGTTATGCACACACCCACTCTAAGAGGTATCCATACCATAACATTCACATATCACATATAGAAAGAAAAAACCTCCAGAGGTTGAACCGTAAAAAACAATGAAAAATAATGATAAACATACATATAATGGAATCATGAGAAACATTGTAGAAACACTACATCCTATGAATCTAAATAAAATAGCGAAAAATATACTTTTAGAAGCCTCATGGAAAATGGAACTTATAGTGATAACATGGAAACACACACACCCAATAACATTATCATTAATTGAGAACCCAAAGATGATAAAATAGAATTGAAATATAAAATCATGTGTATACAATATCCATTAATGTAAGGATAATAAAACAAAAATAATTTTTGTCAATTCCAAGGACTCAACACACTAGGAGGTTCGTAATCAGGTGTGGAAACCTCCAAATCCATGAACACCTCCTTCTAGACCTTATCATCATATTATTCGATATATCATTGTTCAAAGTTCATTAAGGATTTATAACACCAAATGGAACTATTTTATTTTAGAAATAAAAAAATAACCCAATAAATAAAATATTATATGTTTTGGAGAATTTATGAATAATAATATTAAAAAATGAGTGTAATTATTTGATTCTTTAATAATTATAAAATATAATTTCACTTGTGATTGTATTATATAACTGTAGAATAATAAGAATGTGATAAATATTTTTCATTAATCATGGATATAATTGTGTTTTTCATTTTATGATTTCTTCACAATTATTATTGAAGGATTTAGAGGAATAAATTCAATATTCAATCATTAAAAGGAACATTGATATTTCATTTTTTATTAGGGTATTGGATCACATAAGGGAATTTTAAATGTATCATCATATTTAAAATTGATGGAAAAGGATATTTGAACATTGTTTTAAGGTATAATTGGAAATGCAAGATGGAAAAAATTGATTCATAAGGGTATAACTAAAACTGTTTAATGGTATCCCGATATTTCTTAATGATATATATGGATAGATTGAGTATTTTATGGGTCACACATACTTTTAAATGGTCTCATAAAGGTGAATGTTTATCCATATATGCAATATAGGATCTACATTTGGGTAAAAACATGTTACCCATTCATAATTCCCTTTTTAATAGAAATTTATCAATAACCTCATACATTACCCCTTCTTCCCTAGGTCGATCCCTACTAATTTTTTAATTGAATTAAATTAAAAAAATCTACGGTTTGAAAACCATTAATGGTTTTTCCAAGGATTTTCAATTATGAAATATTTTGTAGGTAAATTAAATTTGTATCTTAGTTCATGTGATTTTTGTTATAATTCTATAATTGGTTTCATTATTTAAAATATCAAAACACTTACATCAATTTTTTATTTTGTCATTTGTAATAATAGTTTCTATGAGATTCCTTTACATGATATATGAGATGTATACTTCAACCAAATTGAGTTTTCATCTTAATTATATATGTGTGGATGAAATATCCTTTTCCTATATCCTATAGTCTTTTATTTTAATAAGGACATTTCACAGGTACCATTATGTTAGAAAATTGTGAATTTATTTATCTAAATCCTTTTAGAATAAAATTTGGAGTAAACATAAAATGAATTTAACCTAGTTTTAGAAATGAATAATAATCCATTGTTATAACATTCATATTTTTATTCATACATATAATATCATCAAAAGTGAATTTTTAATTATCTATTGAGAAGGAAACATATAATAATAGGAGTTGGATTAATTGGATAAATTGAAAATTAATAAAGACAGTGAAACTATAATCACTTAATAAAATATATTTACATTAAAAATAAAATTGTTTTGTTTTTTATACAAGTTATATATGAATATTGATTGATAATATTATTAATATTGTGATAATAACTCATAATAAGTTGTTTTATTAGTTATAGAGAATTACACTCATGTATTCAAATCCCAATGGGTGGTTTATAGAGGACGACGTCAATGTATATTAGTAAGAAAGTTCATTGTATTTTATGGATACCATGTAAACCAGTTTCCATGTTTAAATTATAGTGAAAGAAGGGATGTGTTTTCAACTTATGATAACTACATTTGGGTGTGTTCATTTCTATGTTAACCATATATGATCATTGATATATGATATTTGACAGAGTAGCTAAATTCCATGCTCAATATATTTTTTTATATTATGTAGTGTTGCTTTTATTTTTATCATGATTTATTTATATGAATTATTATTATTATTATATAAAATAATATATTATTTCTTCCATAGAGGATTGTGTTTGGTGCACATGACATGTGACCCAGGTGGAATGGATACCCCTTAAATGGGTTGTGTGCATGACATGAGATGATGTTAATAGTGGATCATTATAGTCTTATGGCCCATCCAAAACTCTATACCTCGATGATTTCATGGAAACATTATAATACTTGATGCCTTTTGGATTAGGTGAATAATTTCCACTTGATGACATGTGGAATCTGAGTGATAATATGATGAATTTGAGGCCAGTTCAGAACATTTTTAACATCAATGACATTTATTCAAACATGGATCTATAGATTGTATGACTGGGGGTTTGAGACAACTTGGTTTGTAGACAACCACTAGGTACAAGACTGTTTGTGGTTACACAATCTTTCATAATAATTATTATCCTCGAATAACCCTTTAATGTATGTGAAAACATTTTTTATTATCACATTGGTGTTAAAAAATTTGGATTCATTTTCAAAACCTATATGGTCATCACAAGGAACATGTATATTTCATATTTAGGCATCTATGAAACAAAATGTTACCCACTATAGAAGGTCAATCCATATAGTCGAGTGATCGAGGAAGGAACAAGACATACTCTAGATGTTACCAAAATTTAATTTATTTATTTACACTGCACACTTTATAATATAGTTTGTGTTATCACTATAAGATCCCATTGATTATCTATAAAGTAAATGTACTCATCTTATTAAATAGTTTCGACATGATTACTCTGATTTATTATTATAATTTTTGATGGTGTGATTTGGTCCTCTAACTCCTATCACCTACATTTTCAATGTTGTTACATTTGTTGATCTTATTATTTATATGAAAAGATATTGATGAAATATTCACCCCATGAATAGACTTAGTCAATTACTGGATGTCGAAAACCTATTATATTAGGGGTAGAACACACAAGGTAACTTGTCACTTCTTATCAGACCTAGTGGATCAAATCAAGATGTTATAAAAATGTAATAATTGCTATATATTGAAATATTTTAACTAAAAGAATTTTATAAATAGTATTGATAATGAATTAAAAATAATTATTTCAATTTCATTGATATTTACAGATAATTTATGGAATTTTTTGAGAATTTATAAATAGGTATAACTTTAATATCATTAAAAATAAAAGATAAAAAATAAATATTTTCACTTAATCATTAAATAATAATATTTAATATATAATCAATGGTCATTTACTAAAAATTAATCCATATAATTTTATATTTTAATTCAAAGATAATTTTTTTCATACAATATATATAATTCATAAATTGATCAATCTTATTTATGTACCATTGCAATTATATTTATAATTATTAGTGCAGGAAATGAATTAAAATAATATTTTTATCTACTTTTACTTGACTTATTAAAAAAATAATGTTAATTTTATGATTTGATGAACATATACTGTTATATATTCTAGGAAAAATACTTCACATTACTTTTTATGATGAGAATAATATTTACTTCCCTTAGTAATGAAATTTACTTTTAGTAATTCATTAATGTCTTCCAAATTATATATTAATAATTTAAATTATTTATTTTTTAATTTATTCAATCTTCATAATTATTTTTTAACTTAACAGATTCATTTATTTGTAACACTCCAATGTTTTAAAGGAAAACTATGTTCGATAGTGTATATGACACATAACCCCAGGCCAAAAAACCCGAAAAATGTTAAAATTTAAATATGAAATTTGTATCATTTCAATTAAATTGGAATATATGAATTGTAATAACCATATTATAAAATATATATTAAGAACATACTCAATAATAATTAATTAAATAATTCCATTGTTACAAGTACCCTGTTTTTAATAAATTTATTTATTTCATCATAAATAAATTTTCTTAAAAAATGATTTCTAGTCTTATTTGTGATATGATATTATAATTAAATCATTTAAAATATTTAAATTTACTTTTATTAAAAGAATATAATTTTTAAAATTTTTATATGAGAATTATCATTGGGAGAAATTATCATATTACTCATAAAAAATTGATTTACTATTTAATACTGAAACATAAATGTTTTTACTTAATTTTTTTTATATAAAGAGTTTTAAAAGTTATATATTTTTTAAAAAAATAATTAAAAAGTGAAATTATTTCTCTTATATTATTAATTTTCCTATTATGTTCCATGAAATCAATTTTATTTTTTAATTTTTCATAAAAACATTATTATACATAAAATGACATTTCTCTGAAAATATATTTATCGATGAGTTTTGAGTTTTTATTATAAATAAATTAATACAACTTATAATTCTATAATTTTTAATAATGGATTTAATATTTGAAATCAATGGGTTTAAATTGGTCCCAATTGTGCTTTCTAATTATGATTACTAATCACAATTATATTTATCACCTGAGTAAAAGGATAAGTTACATTAATCTATGTTAAATCTAAGCGATAAGGACATTGGTTGACTCAATATTTCATATTGTATGAATTAAATTTAACATTATATCCTTAGGATATAATAATAAGTTTTTAATAGAAACATAATCATGAAAATTTCCTATTAAATTTTTAAATAAAATATTGGTAGAAAATGATACTCTCATAGTATTAAATATATCATATGTGTTCATATAGGGAGAAAGTAAGGAATGAAGGAATAAAAAATTATATATTGTTTATAGTGAAATTATTTTCATGATTGGAAATTATTAGTAATTTTTGGAAAATATTAATATTTATTAAATTCTTAAGAAATCCCATTGTAGTATTTCATAAATTAATAAAAAATGTAATAAATCATTTTTCTTAAAATTAAAAATAAATATATACTTTGAATTACATATGGTGTTACAACAATTTTATAGGTCAACATGTAATATTATTGTTTGGTGAAATTATTATATTATAATTAAAACATTTTAGTAATTCTTTTTTACATCATATTAAATTAATTGTTTCAAAATTGACAATAATGAGATTTTATCAAAACAATTTTCTATTCAATAATTTAAAAATGATAAAAATGATAAAGGATGAAAATAAGGATAATATATAATCAGAATGTTTATATATTTTCCATTTATGACCCAATTCACACATTATATGTAAAATTATTATCCATAAAGATTGAAAAATATGTTACCATTATTAATGTTGAAATTTGTTATGGGGTAAAAGAAATAAATTTGGATAAAAAATCACAAAATAAAATAAAAATATTAGTAGTTTTTTGAATTTTAAATGCATTCTATTTCATATTTGAATACCATTTATTTTTGAGGAGTTAGAGTGAGATAAAAACATCTTATATTTTAGACTTTTTTGAAATATCAAGACTTAGCCTCTCCAGAATTCTATATTGCCCCATAAAATTTCAATTAAACACACCAAATTTATCACTATATATCAATTCAAACCATCCATTTTGTATTAAAATAAATATATACACAATCTACGTGTTATGTTATTACTGAAAGAAAAAAACTATTTTCCCTGAGAGGATATCTCATTTATTTTTTTCAAAAATTGTTAATCACACTTGTAATAATTTTTTATTCATATTTTACCTCTAGAAATAATATATTATTTATCCTAAAATAATAATTTCAAAAACCAAAATTTGTTGAGATTTTATTAATATTATGAAACAAACATTATCTATATTTATTTCCAATTACTATAAAGTGATATTATCACACATACAGACATACAACATACCGTTTCCACACCATAATAGAATTCCATTTTCATTAATATATTTTATGGATAGGTATTATGATATATTTTATATTTATATATGATATTTATGAATTATATGTTAGTTTTTAATGATAATATCATATACATCTCCTTATCATCTAATTAATTGGAAAATGATAACAACATTTGTGCATACACGTGGACTGCCACATTTATAAATTGTCATGATTTTTTTCTCATTACCATTTACATGGATGGAAAAAAAGATAGATTTAATCAATATATATGATATATATTATATAATTACTATTTTTAAGGAGACATTTTATATACCATTCTTTCATTAAATCCTTCTAAAAATGAATATTGTGTTCACGTATTCATATGACCATTTATTTCCGTGAATGTTTTAATCCATATTTCCATCTATAACATTAATGGAATAATCTAAATAATTATATATATTAAACATACACATAGACATACACAGACACACACAAAAACACTATTTTTCTAACATGATTATAAAATTTAAGGCGATTTAAACCTAATCAATGTAGAAGGACTGCAACAAATTAATTAAAATAGGCATGAAAAACATACCATATATCACTCGTAATAGTGATTTTAATTTTAATTTTTTAAAATAGGTGATAAATGTTTATAAGTATTCTATATATGCTATAATATATATGATAATGTTTATATAAAATATTTATAATATATATATTTTTTATACTATTGATTTTACCACATACAAATGAATTCATACCTAACACAGGGGTTATTCATCTGAAATTATATTATTTGTGACATAAGATATGTTTTGAACTTATATTATTTGGGACATAAGATATGTTTTAAAATTATATTATTTGGGACATATAGAATTTCAATATAATTCATGTCCCAAAACCTAATATGGTCACCACCAAAATTAGAACCAAACCCAGCTTGTGGAATGACTGGAAGGGTGTTCTTGATCCCCACAGGCATGAACAAGGGCATAGGTATCATAAAATGAGATTTGGGAATTATTTAACCATATTTATATCAAAAAACAAACAAAATCCAACAAAAAAATCTCTATTTTTCAAAACAAACCATATCAACAAAAATTATAGTTTAATTAAATAATTTTAAAGAAATCTCAAATACTATAACAGATTAAGAAACCCAAAATAGATCCCATTAACCTCCTCATAGAATGATGAACCTACCTCAAGCCATCTCTACAACACTGCATCATGAAGGACTACTAGAGGCCAAAACCACTAGAACAAAAATCTTAAACAAACCTATGACCAAATAAACAAGTCTACTTACATCCAAATGTGTAAGTAGTGTGTGAGCCAATGCCCTATAGGATGAAACCACTAATGTATTCCATGTGATAAACATTCAAAGGCTAAAATCATGCACGTTTTCTTAAACATTAGATTTTTTAAAAATTTTAATGAGATGCTACTTTAAATAAAAACAGTTTTTAATAAGCTATTTTATATAATCAAAAAATTTAAATAAAATATTAAAGCAGTAGAATTTTCTATCAAAGAATATTATATGTTGATGGTAAGTTTAATGTATCTAATAATAACATGCAAAAAGAAAACCCCCTAGGAACTAGCTTGCTTTGGGTCCCAGGTACCTCGTATCTCGGTGAGTGTAACTATACAAATATCTATTCTCATGCAAAAAAGACAAAATTAGGTATCATACCCATAAACTAGTGGTCCCCCAAAGTCATCATCATCATCATCATAGATTAATTAGTGTTTTCATCATGAAACATTCTATGTTACACTAGGGACTAACCCCACAGGTTCACTAACACACTAGTACACATCCACCCACCAAGATACCTGAGTTTTCCCTCTTGTGATCAAAAAACATTCCACAAGCCATGAAATATAATTTTGAGATAAAAATACAAGATCCATGTCACAGAAACACTATACATTCCACACACATGAAACATAATACTCCTTTCAGAGACAAATATTCATTTTTCACATCACACTCACACAAAATAGCACAAAAATGTGTTTCAAACCTTTATTGGAATTTGATAAATCATGTCTGAAATTTATAAATCATTCAAAAAATGTTTGAAATCTTGAATAACCACTTTACAATACTAAAAACCGTCTTAATTTGACAGACTCATCAAAACAATACATGTAAATACTTTTAAATTTTTGATTAACTCAATAAATCACTTACAATTTTCATAAAACAATCCAAAGGTGTATAACAACGTTTTCACACAAAACCCACTTCAAAAAAACACATTCAAGGACAAAATATCCTATACAAAAAAATAGAGTTACAATCCCTAGAAATATTTATTAATCCACATTCAAATGTTATTAAATTACCTTAAATGATAAAACAAAAGATACACATGAAAAACACACATTTTTTAAAAGGTATGCTACTTCGAAAATGAATTCTAAATTAATACTAAAAAAATGATTCCGATCAAAAAAAATGTACGACTATCATGAGAAAAATATTAATTAAGAAATTATAACTCATCATGGATTCTTACAAATATAACCACCTAACCTTTGTGTCAAAACAACAATTTGTAGTGAGAAACTTAAACAACAACACCATCGCACCATGAGGGAGTGAAATCCATCATAAAATCCAAATATTTGACCAAAAAGACACCAAATCAAACCCTAGGAAATAATTCTAACTTATGTACATTTTAAAAATTCATGAAAAATGGGGGAACACTAAGGAAAAAGAAGTAAATTAAGAGAGAAACACATACTTGAAGAAATATTAATTAAAAGGTCTAAAATAAACCAGTAGCTGAATTTCCAAATAGACCAAAATTCATGTGAGGTTTGAATAAGGTGGAGGAGGTCATGTAAGAACCGTAATGAGGTAAAAATAGTAAAAATTGAAGGATTTATGATTGATAAAATTCACCTTTTCTACTATGGGATATTTGTGAAATCTCGATAAGACTCACCCACATTCACGATGAATATTATCTCCAAAGAGGGGGAGGAGGGAATGGGGTCCATCCGTGGGTATGTGGGATCAGGTGAGAGTTTGAATCCCTGAAAAACAATAAAATATTGATGATATTTACAATAAATTTTAAAAAACTTAAAGAAGGAAATTGGCATTCGGGCTGGCCCAATACCTTAATAAAAAACCCTAATCCATCATGATTATGGATTTATATGAGGTCCAAATGGATATGGTGGATTTAACATAACTGGGAAAGATAATTGCGAATTTTATTGGGTGTAAAATGTTGAAAAATGAATGATCTATAAAAGAAAAAAAATTGGATTTTAAATCTGGAATGGGTACAGGTTTTGGTCAAAATCATGAAAACTCACCCATTCCTCCAAAAATGTATGGGAGACACCAAAAACAACGAAAGAATGGGAATTAATTGAAACAAATATCTTAAAAATAAGTAATTTATATGACATTTATCCCCACAATAAATCTTTATTCACTTGGAAACCCACAATAAGTCCAAAAGCTAAAACCAAACCGAACCGATAGGCCGAAATGGTCTCCTTTACCAGGCTTCACCCCAAAAGGCAAAAACACCTCCAATGATTAATTAAATAAGGAATAATCTCACAAACCAAAAAATAAACCTCTTTCTAAAAACAATTATTCACATTAAGACTTAATCCCGAATGAAAACTCCAAAAAACCTTATCCAAACAATAATCAAGCATTTTTCCCAAATGAAAAAAACAACAAATAAGGTTACACTTACAGTGCTTTAATTAAACCATTGGGTGCTCTCCAATCCCAACATTTACCCAAGTAAGATGTTTGTAGTTATATAGGTTCGAATGAGACTACCTACCATGAAGCCAAGACCCTAGACAAATATGAGGTACTAGTATGAGGAGACAAAAATGGGCTCCCCACTATAAGAGACAACATAAAATTTCTTGAGACAGAATCATGACACTAACATGTTAGGCCTGAACAGACTCCTCGGTACAAGGGGTAGACTACCACTAAAAATTTCCAAAACTACATACTTGAGAATCATAGTGCATCTCCCCACCATAAAAACAACCATCTAAACAAATCATCACAAGACAGTTCTCAAAAACCTCAAATTTTAATGAGTTGGGATGGTCCCATGGTTATTCCACACAGTTTGGAAAACTGTGCGCTAATCGTGGGAATCCTTCTATCTGTATGGTTTTTAGGGCCTGGTTTCAACTATATGTGTGCGGAACATGTATAGAAAAATCTAAAACTATTCTCCAAAAACTCAATGGAAATCGAATGGGAAAGGAATGAAATTGGGTGATAATAGGGACACGAGGTCCTCCCACCTATTCCAATCAAATAGGTATGAAAAAAGAAATATGATGACACTACAGGTTTAAACTATTCAGATATGTCCAACTGAGAATCTGACATTGTACAAGTGTTTTAACGTCCTAGGGATTTCCCTTTACTACATGCCAGCTTCACACCTGATCATATGGTTGGAAATCAAGAGATTGAAGTATCTTCGGCCTCATAGTTAGGATTTGGAAACCCCCGATTGGAACATCTTCTTGTAGTACTACAAACAAATACACCGCAATCCCTGATGGATTTACTAATACATTACACACTCTAGAACTCACATTAAAAAAACCTTCCATTTCATAGAATCATGATCTTAGAAAAATAACCAACATCACCCATTGTTTCATTAGATAAGAAATGGAATGTGAAAAGGATATATAGAAAAATATTATTCTATACAAAGGATGCCTATTATTCGTAAAAGGAGACACAATTCTGACAAATCAAAGATTTAAAAAAGATTATATAACATCTCATTTATAGTCATATGAGCAGATATCATTACAAGGATTCTCTGAACCAGACCATCATTACTGATAGGTAGCAATACAAGGAGAGGGACCTTATAAAACGTCCCAAAATAGAATTCCCAATCCCTATATTCTAGAACAAGTTCTATGGTATCATTAAATGAGATTTGGGAGTTGTTTACCTGAGTTTATAAACATAATACAACAAAAAATGCAATATAACAAATCAGGAATTTTCCAAACAAAACAACTTTTACAAAAATTATGAATTGAATTACATAATTTAAAACAAATATCAAGGACTATTATAAATGAGGAAACCCAAATTTGATAGCCGAAGAACCTCCCCATTTCAAGAGGCACTGCCCTTAAGCCATCTCCAAAACACTGAATCATGATGGACTACTAGAGACCTGAACCATTAACACTATATGCTTTACCCATACCTAGGACAAAATAACCTTGTCTAATTACACCCAATCGTGTATGTTGGGTGAAATCCAAATCCAGGTAGAATGACACCACAATAGTATTCCACATGAAAAAAATTCAATTATTAAGAGTTTGAATGTTTTCATAAACATGAGATACTCTTATGAATTTTAAAGAGATGAAACATTAAATAAAAATAGTTTTCATGTGGGATATTTTAAAGAATTAACACTTTTACATAAAATAAAAATGATACTTAATTTTCCATCCAAACATACCTTATTCCGATGGAAAGTACAAATTACTTAATTAGCACAAGCAATGAGAAACAACCCCTAGGGACTAGTTCACTGTCAGTCCTAAGTACCTCATATATCGATGAATATAACCATACAAATATCTGTTCTCATGCACAAAAGCCTATTGTAGGGAACATACCAATAACCGAGTGGTCCACTAACATTATCATCATGACCATGATAGTATATTTAGTGTTTTCATCATCAATCATTAAATGTTAAATTGAGGCCAAATCCCACGTTATCACTAGAATACTAGTGCATGTCCAACCACGTAGATATACAAGTTTTCCCTATTGGGATAAATCAAGTTCTACAGCCATGTAATACAATTTTCAAATGAAAATACCCATTACAAGACAAACACCCACCAAACATACCACACACATTTCAAATAATACTCCTTGCATAAAAAAATATTAATTTTTCACATCATACTCACACAAAACATCGCACAAATGTGTTTTGCGCATTTCTTTCAATTTGATAAATCATTTCAGTAATTTATAAAAAATTATAAATATGATTGAGATCTTAAATCATGACATTATCATTAAAAACCCATCTTATATGAACACAATGAACCAAATAGTACATTTACAACCTTTTCCAACTTTATTTAACTCAATATGTCATTTTTAATTTTTATAAAACTATCCTAAGGGGTATAAACATTTTTTTCACACAAAACCCATTTCAAAACCCTCTTTCAAATCCAAAATCACCCCAATAACAATAAAAAATAGAGTCGATAGACCTAGTATGATATATTAAACAACATTCAAATGTTATCAAATTACCTGAAATGATATGACAAAATATACACATGGAAAACACACATTTTCAATCAAATATGCATATTCAAAACTAAATAATTAATTAATACTAACAAAAATGGCTCTTGTAAAAAATATAATGTAATATGATCTTGATAAAAAATATGAATTAAGAAAAGATAACTCATCCTAAGATGCTTACACATGGAAAAACCTACCTTTTGTGTCAAAACACCAACTGGTTGTGAGAAACATCAACCACACCACCACCGAACCACAATGGAGTAAAATACAACCCAAAACCCCAATATTTGATCAAAAAGACACAGAATCAATCCCATGGTACAAAACCTAAATTATTGTACATTTTCTAACTTCATGAAAGATGGGGGGAAACCCAACGGAAGAGGAATGAAATAATGAGAGAAACACATACATGAATAAATCATCAATTAAATGACCCAAATACACCTGTAACTGAATTTAAAAACAGCCAAAATGCATGTGATATTGGAATATGGACGATTATGTCTTGTATGAACTATAATAAGGGAATATAATAAACATTTATTGGGTTATTAAAGAAACAATTTACCTCTTCAAATTTGGTTGATTTGAGAAATCCAGAGATGTTTCTCCGACATTCACAATGAATATGAGCTCCACAGATGGTGGGGGGGAGGGGGAGATCATAGAGTCTCTCCTTGGGTAAATGGGATTGGGTGAGAGTTGGAATCACCAAAAACCCTTAAAAATTGAACAAAATAAAAATTAATTAAAAAATTAATTAAAAAATAGGCTTTGGTGTGTCCTAATACCTCAATAAAAAACCCAAATCCGTCATGATTATGGATTAAAATGAGGTCAAAGTGGATATAGTGGTTTTAATATACCAAGATATTCCAATTTGGAAGTAGAATGGGTGTAAAATTTTTAAAAATTGTTGAGTTATAAATAAAACAAATTTGGTTTTTAAATATGGAAATGGGCTCATGGTTCGTCCCAAATCATACAGACTCACCCTTTCCTAAAAATTGTATGGAAAACCCCCACAACCATAAAGAATTGAAATTAAATTAAAAAACGCCTATAAAATAATTCATGGATGTGACTATTATTATCTTTATATTCATGTTATTTATTATACCTACTTATATTATTTCTTTCATGCAGTTTATTATTCAAAAGTTTCAAAAATGATAAGGGTTTATTTAATAATGTCATCATTATTTGGTATTGTTTATGTTAAATTCTCCATTGGGAGATTTTATTAATAATTATATCATTTAAAGAAAATATTTTCATATCCTTTGGTTCTTCATGATATTTTCTTGTGATAATACTAGTTTGCTCTATCTAGTACGTAAAATGATTGCTAATATATTTTTAATAAAAGATTATATTATATCTCTCAACATTATAAAATCATTTTTCTTCCATTCACATTATTTTATATATATTTAAAAAATATATTAATAATTATCTAAATGATTTGTAAAACAAAATTTAAATTGTTTTTTCTGTATATAAAATATTTTTAAATGAATATTCATGTAGTTTTCAAAATGAGGTACTTTTTGAAATATTTAAAAGATTTGAAATGATTTTTTTTAATTAAATGGGAAACATGAATTTAGCAACCATATTTTAAGATACTTAGTTAATAAATATTCCTATAAAATCTTCCATGACTATATTGAAAAAATATGTTTCTCCTAATATTTCTGATATGTTTTTACTTTTAATTTCATATTGAGAATGGTATTTTCCACTAGATAGTTATAATGAAATCTTTATAGTATTTTGATTTATAAAAAAGAAAAAATTAATTTAATTATCATCTATTAGATATATATTTTAAGGATAACATCCATATTATTTCCTCAGTTGGTTTATGATCTGTTCAATGGGGATGTTTGTTTTGATTACATTCTCTATATTTGTATGAATTCTTTGTGAATATACTTATTAGTTGGTGAAATTATTCATATTTCATATACTAGTTTTTTTAATTGAATTTTCAACATTAAATATGTTTCACCTAGTTATAAAATGAATGCATTGGACTTAGTATATGATTGGTGTGGTTGGAAATAGACCCTTGATTAATCTATAGGCTTTATGATACGAATAACATTGGAAATTTGGTTGATTCCTTAACAATTTTGGTATGATATCGAGGAACAAGGACAATATAAATAATTTCATATTTTGTTATTATTCACTACATTACTATATGTTTATTTACTAGTTTACATGTGAAAAATTTATTAGTTATTAAATCAATGAATAAATTTCAAGATAATGTGATAAATTATATGTAATTATTAATCATAATTTAGTCCATCAATAATTTTTTTATGATCAATTTACTGATTGGGTGACATTTTTTAAAATATTTAAATTTTAATATTGAATATTTCTTATTTTTTCATTATATCTTCCACGATACCCATACCATTACAGAGAATTAGCTCACCCCGTTCTTTTTCTTGTTCTCCCAAAGATGCCAAGAAGTGTTTTATGATTAATATAACAATATATTATAAATGTAATAATGTTTTACTCATAGAATATACAATGTTGTATATTATTATTACAAATTATATGTTAGATTCAATTATCTGTCTTGTTTCCAGGACAGAAAAACAATTTTGTCCATTGTTATATGATCAACTATATCTAGTTACTATTTAATAAAGTAACCATAGACACATGGAAACTATGGTTTGGTGAATTACATTATTTTTCATGGAAAATATTATTTTGCTTTCATTCCTTATAAGGGAACATAAAATTTTGTATTTTTAATTAAAATATATGATAATAAAAAACATATGAAGGGAAGGATATTACATTCTCCCCCTCAAATAAATTTAATCCACCAAATATTTACTTAATATTTAATCTTATTGTTTATAACCACATTTATTAAGTTTTTTCTTCATTATTAATGATTATTCAATTGTTCAAATGATAATATTTTAACATGGATACAAATATAACGTAATTATATTCGTTTATATGATGAAAACGGTATTCTTAAAACTATTTTTTTTATAAAACTTATATTTGAACAGATTATATATATATATAGATAATACTACCCATTGTTTTGTATTTTTATATGTAAAATAAATACTTAATGACTAAAAAACCTTGATTTGAATGAAATATAACATAAAAAATATATAAAGATTATCCAAATAATTTTCTGAATTATTGACCTGATTCGATCTATTATATCATATATATTTATAATAAATATAATATATATTACTAATTTATAATGAATCACTACAAGAAATTAATAATGTAATATTTACATTAGTCACAATATTATTATCATATTTATTTCAAAAAAGATCTATATTAATTATTCAATGGATTACATAAAACTTTTTGTATAATTTTCTAGTGTTCCACTCTGATTTCAACATTCCTTACAAATGATTTTATAAATCTAGTTCCATTGAATCGAAGTAGAATATCATAGAAAATAATTGTAATTCACCAAATTCCATTCTCCAAGATCCAATGTGATATTTGTTAGATTGTAATTATATAATAAGAGATTTAATACCCATGATCATTAGATAATTAGTCAATATTGAACTAAATAAAATCATACAGAATATATTTAATTATTATAATATAATATATATTTCTCCAAAAAATATATTTAAATGATTTATTATACCACCATAAATGATGTCATATAAATGTTAAAAATCGTTGACCTCTTCATTGTTTGGAGAATAGGGAAACATTTAAAAGGGGTGAGCTCAGACACTTAGTAAGTGATATAATAACACAAAAATTAATAGAGAAATAGATGTTCACATAAATTTGAAAGCAGTTGATACAAAATTTATCGCATATGAATAAATAATAATAACATAATTCTCAGTTGTCTTGATAACAAAAATATAAAATCTCATTCAAAAAAATAAACGAAATCCTAATGATAGAACAACAACATTTACAATTAATATATATCATTAATTCCATTTACCAAATCATCATACATAATCATTATGAATATATCAAATACCCTAGATATTTAGTCCCATGATACCAATATACAAAATTTGGGGCTATATAATTCGGGTCATGACCTGAAACATAATAATTTAAATTATTTTATTATGTTGAAAAAATTGATAAAAAATACAATATAAAATATTTATTGATGATCCTATTTAATAAATATTTCTCAATAATACATATTTATGAATATAAAATTAATGGGTACATAATTTTTAAATATTTTCCTAGTAAAATGAATGATAGGGTTTTCTAGGATAATACACTTCAATAAACATAATTTTATAAAGGTTAATCACCCAATATTTGATATATATAAAAATATAAATGGAGATATATTTTACTAGTCAATTCAATTGTACAAATTTCTAGCTGAATATAGTTTAATTAGAATAATTAATTTTTAGGGTATAAATACTATAAAAGAGGGTTTGATATATTTTCAATAAAATTGATTTTTTTGAAGGGAATTAGTTATTATGTGCATGTGAATCCCCATAAATAATAAAATATATAATTAATGGTTCACAATAATCAAATAACAACCCTTATATGTGATGTAAATCAAATTGTAATTAAGGAGTTCCTATAAATATTATGATTTCCATTATGTTTAAAATTTTGAATAAATTTATTATTAACTGTAGGTTACCAAATAATTTATAAAAAATACCCCTAAATTTTTTATAATTAAATAAATCATATTAAATAGGAATTAACGATGTAAAGTACTCTTTATGAATAAACCATAGGTTGATATGTTGAGATAAAAAATGTGAATTGATACCAATAACATGTTTAATCCAATTAAAAACCAATATAGGATCCAAAATCGATATCTATATTATAATTCTTTATAAAATTAAACATTTAAGTATAAACTATTCATTTTAAAATAAATATGTGAGAAACATATTTATTTCATATAATAGAATAATATAACATTTGTTTCCTCTTATTAGAATTTGTGAATTGAAATTGCATGTGAATGGTGTATAATGTGATTGAAATGTGGGATCACATGAATATTATATCCTAAAGAATATTGGAATAATTGTATAACTATGATATTGGAAATATAACATGTAATTTAAAATGAGTTCTACAATGGAAATTCATTAGGAAATAGAAAAGTTAAGGAAATAGTACATTTAATTTAGTATAGAGACCACTTATAAAAAAGGTGAAACGAGAGTTACATAACTATATAATAGTATAGATACAAGAAATGGATAATAATATAATACATTAAAAGAATTTAATCTTTTGAAATGGGATTTCAGTGGAGATAATGATGACTTATTTTTATTAGGAAAAGGATGGAAGAGGAATACATGTAATTTATTCTACATGGTAATGGATTATAAAAATGGTAATATTTTGTGGATTGGACTATATATCAATAAAAATGATTAATGGGATGATAATATAAAATAAATATATGAATAAAATAAAAGGGAACAAAATATTGAAATATTTTGTCACCAACAGATTATAATATGAGATTAAAATAAGAGGAATGACAACCTTACCTTTATTGAGTTTCATGGTCTGAAACTAAGCTTTTCATCCAAAATTATCCCCATTACTGGAAGGACCAATTTATGAGATACACATTTAAAGAAATATGTAACTATAATCATGAATTTTATTGTAGGATAAATAATAATTGTGGGTGGATATTTATAGTTATGGTGAGTAAATAATAATGAAAAAATATATTAAATATTTTATTTTCCCTCTATCTTATCTTCGTAAATAAATCCTAAAGTTCCCATTACTTCCCATAATGTCATATAATAGTTTTTATTTTCAAAAGTATGATAAGAGAATAAATCTGTATATTATGTTCATTCATACCTATATAGGATGTCATATTTACAGTATGATATCGAATTTCACCATTTTGTACTACATATTACTATTTTAATAAACAATTAACAATATTGACACAATAAATTATTTTTAATTCTAAATTAAAAACATTTTCCTAAATATTATTAAAAATTATTCTAAATATAAAAAATAAATATTTTAGTTTAAATTCATTTAAATTAGATACTATATGATTAACATTAAAGAAAATAGATGCATCATTATAACAAGGACTACATTATTTTCCTAATTAAAATCATACCCATTATCTATGATCTAAGGAGGAGGGAATCATTTTTTGGTTCTATACCTCTATGGCCTATAATATTAAGTATTCAGTAATGGGATCATAATATGGGTCAATTCAATATGAGGAATAATCACACACATACCTTGAGTCACACATAAAAACATAATTGGGTATTTAGGAATAACCAAATTATACAGGACATTGCATTTTCTATTAGAAACATCATTAAAAATGATATGAAAACTAACAACCCATTGTTTGGAAATTTTCCAAGGGTCAAGGTAAATGTTTACTTGGATGTTACCTGGGTTGAGGAAGTTGTTCAAACCATTACAGATGACAAATTTATGTTGTATATTATCTATGAAAGGGAAAATATTTTTCGGTTATTGAAGTATTTTTGGATATCATTCATCTGAATGAAATAGGTCAAAATTATGTGGAAGGTGTAAATTAAAATTTTATGATGATATCTGAAGATGAAGATTCCCATATAATGGGAAGGGGAAGGCACATCCTCCCCCTTTCCCGGTACTAATATAGGTCCTAGTACGATGGGGGATTATCAATCTGAATTGATTCCAGGGAACCCACAAGACCTTTCACAAGCCCCTGGTAATTTTGTTTCACACATTATTGAGGAGTTTCAGGGAATTGATCATGAGTTGGATTCCCTTATTGTATTTGTTTAGCTGGATGTGGCTATAACAGAGATTCATCTACAAGAAATTATCACAAGATTATTTGTTGTTGAAATGTAGGATATTTATAACATAGATCATATATTTATATAGTCATTTGAAGGTCCTACATATCTTCTGAAATTTTCAAGTGCTGATATGGTGGTTGGAAGTTGAGATTAGTTTAAAACTACCCAATTACCACCCCTTGAATAATATATTATTCATATTCAAGAGGATATGGGATTAAAATAGGTATCTAATTAAAAATTGAGGATGTCAATGAGAAGATTAATCTGGATGCATATAATAGTGCACATGAACTTGAAATTTCACCATCCTTCCCTTCAGAAGTGGTGAATACCTATTCTCTTGATCAGGACGGTGCTAGATGAGATAATTCCATAGAGAAGCATGTGGATTCTAGACTAGTGCATGTGCTGTATGGAATGGTAGAACCTATAGGAATAGAAAGGAAATGGATTAATTTATGTTCAAATAATGGATGATCAAATTATGTACATAGCTATATTACATCATCATGATTATTTTTCTTCTTCTTTATATTCACTAGAATAAAATATTAATCAATTTGATAAGGATTCATTATTTTTCCTCACCAATAGTGTCTCTTGTTAAAGACTCCCAAGAAGAGTAACATGTTCTATCACAAGAGAAAAATATACCGATAGGTGTCTCTCATGTTTGGATGGTGACCTAGATGAATGGGAAGGATGAAATATTTTTCTTAATATCCCTACCAAATCATATAAGAGAATAATTCCAGAGACCACAATGTTGGGTATTGATTAGCCCCAAACAAATTTACCCCTACTACTAGGATGTTATTGGATATTGATGATGACACCCATCCTTCAAATGAACCCCCTTGATCTCACTAACATTAGGGAATGATAAATTGGTATAGGAAATTGGGGTGGGGGATGAAAAAGAATTATGTTTCATTAAAGGAGGACAAACCAAAAAATGAAAAAATATCCCATAAAATGCAGATGTTCTATTAGAATTTTTTGGCACTTGGTAACTATCCCATGGTTATAGCCTTGAAAAAATTTACTATAGCATAAATTCATTTTATGATTGATCTTGATGACCAGAATATAAGTTTTGACAGTTGGAATTCCTTTATGTAGGATCCTCTAGGTTACAATTGTTTTTTCAGAAAACACAAGTGATAAAGATTTTAAGAACCACTTAATCATAAAGTAATAAAATATCATACATCACACTTTATCTAAGAATCAGCAAGCTATATCATTTTATATTGTTATCTAGGGAATTATGAACTACCTATTATTTTTCTATACCTTCAACACTTATTAAAATAATAGAGTGATGGGATGATCTAGAAATGATATCCGATAAATGGTCTTATATTTGGTTGATTCTAAGAGATTTTAATAGTAATTTAATTAATAATGAAAAAATTGTTTCTCAATGTAATAGGTTTTAGCTTCTATATTATCCTATTATATTGATATATAATGCATGGTGGAAGTTTTAATAGTGAGTGGTGGTTATACCTAGTGAAGGTACTCCTTCAATAGAATGAAATCAAAAAAATTTGGATAGATTTTTTATATATATTGAAGACATAAATGATAAATTTGATGTATATAGACTCATTCTTCATAAATTTTACTCTGATAACATTTCTATTCTAGTGTATATTTGCACTAATAAATTGGGATCATGTATTCTCCCTATAACATTCAACAATTCTTGACTAATTTTACCTAGTTGTTGGCAGATCATCATCAATGAATAGAAATTGGAAACTATTGGTAACCCTATTCAAATATTTGTAACAAACTAAAAATTACTAAAAGACTAATTTAGGAATAGAAGAATTTTTCATTTGATAATATTGATACTGACTTAATAGAGGCTTATAATCACATTTTTCATAGACATATTTCCATTTAGATTCAAAATGATCATTTTAGAGATCAGAGAAAAGAACTATCAAAACATGGTAACATTATTTCACTCAATTTAATGCTGAACAGAATTCAATATAATATTAGATTGCTATAGTATAGTGACAAGAATACCATTATCTTTCATCATTTTAAATGGGATGAGATGTTTTTATTATTTTTCATTTCCCATGAAATTTATATGTCAATATCGATATCAAAAAATGAAATATCTAGTGGTGTGGTTAACTATTTTGAAATACTGTACTCAAAATGAGGAGATTATTTTACTCATAAGAAGATGGATAAATCTAATATACTATTTATGACCATAAAAATGTTTGTTAAATGAATCTCCTAAAGAGATGAAAATTTCGGCTTCCTTATTTTCCTTAAATCTTGATAGTTTCATAGGACCCGATGGTTGTTTAAAAATATTCTTCATGATTTTTAGGTCATTACACATGATAAAGTCAAAATGGCTATAAATTATTTCAATAATAATTATTTTATGCCCTATGGTGTTATTTATAACGTTATTACATTGATTCAAAAAGGGGAATCTGCATTGGATATTAAAGAAAATAGGATTATTCCCATTTGGAACACAGTTCCATAGGTGAAATGAAATATCATTAATTTGAAGATATGATATTCTTCCATGGACTTTGTCACCTAAAATAAATGTCTCATCGTACCTATAAAGAGTATCCAAATTAACATTTCTCGAACTCAGAATGTGTCTAAATAATAATGGTACTGGTGAAAAATATGGGATATTCTCTTTGGATTAACATCTCAAAGGCTTCTAAATATTTTAAACAGGGATTCAAATTTGAGATGTTATGAATTTATGGTTTCTCAGTTGATTTCCTAAATTTAATCATCATTTTTATTTAATTTACTAATATTTATATTCGTATTAATTGTCCTCAAAGAGGTTTTTTTGTTTTATAAGGGATTTATGAAAGGGGACCCTCTCTTTTGACTTCTTGTTCTGATTGGACAAGGATTATTTGAGTGTTTTTATAATTTATCCTATATAAATTGGTCCTTACAAACCCAATAATGTTGGAAGGGTTTTGTTCACCCATCACATGTTAATTATGAAGATTAAATTCCCCTATTTAGACAAGATAATTGGAAAACATTTTCCTACATTAAATGGATCTTTTCTGATTATGAAAATAAATCTGAATAGGTTATATGTTCCAATAATTCCTTTATGGTGTTTAGAAATAGAAATTTTGTATCCACGAAAAACATGATTACTTGGACTCGTGGATTGAAATGGGGAACCCTTCTATTTAATTACCATAGGTTTCCCCTTCTATGGGGAAAAGTCAAATGATGATATCTTGAGAGAATATATTCAAAAACCATTAGTTAGTATAAACCTAGACAGGGATGAACATGAAACAATCATTCAATATTTGTCATGTGAATTGAGGGGTAAATTCAATGTTTTTCAATGTATTGTCTATTTTCAATTGGACTAATTCTATCATTAATGTGATGTAATACATGATAAGAATTGATTTATAGGATATAATAAAACATTAATGAGATCTCATTATTGTGTCTTGGAAGGAATATGCCATGCCTATTGAACTGGAAGGATTGGGTATTACAGATTTGAAATCATTAATGAATCCATTATAAGTAAATTCACATGGATTATGTTAACATCAAAAAATAACTCTATGGAATTTAAATTCCAATAGATTCACATAAAAATGTTGAATGGATACTCAATGTACATCTCATCTTCAATCTGGACAACTATTAAATACTTATAATGTTATATTATGAAATTTCCAAAGTGTCTGGTCTACATTAATTATACCCTTAATTTCTTGGAACACATCAAGGGTAGATAAGTGAATATGTGATGAAATATATTTCCCTCCTCTTATAAAGTGACTCTCCATATTTAATTTTAATGGTAATGATAGTCTACAAGGAATCCTACCTTATAAGATTATGGTTAAATTTAAGAGGTATGATATGTTTACATTTATATGCATATTTGGACTACATACTCTAATAGATAGTTCACTAATAGATAGTATTAAAAATACAAATGTTATGGAATTATAAATGGACCAATCTAGCTGTAGAGTTTTAGGGAGCCCCTCATTGATCTAGTCAAACTGTTGCTACAATGGATACATTATAATTATAGGATCCCTCTTCAAAGATTATTATAGGGAGATTAGGCTCAAATGGAATCTCTATGTATCCTATGCCTGAATTCTAATCAGAAAACTGATCATATATTTTTTCATACGTACTTTCTTATGTATATAATAAGAGAATATAGAGGATGTGTTTTTCCTTAGACCGAGGCTAAATAGATGTAACAAAGTAATAATATCCATTTATAAATTGGATTTTTTGAACAGATAAGGAGAATGATATAAAAATATTCACCATGTATAATTGATTATATATGGAGGTCAAGAAATGGGTTTTTTCCTTTGATGATCATCATCCTTCAATGCATTCTGGACTCACTGGCATTTATATAGTGGTTATGTCTGTCTCCATGGTCCAAACATGTTCAATGAATAATGAATAGTCTGACATTATTATAATAATAACTTTCTAATTCAATGGAAGGGTAAATAAACATATGGTGTTATAATCCATTAGATAGATTCCTCTAATCTATTCATAAATTATTGTGAATGTAGATGGGGTGGAATTAGGTTAAATAGGTCCCTTCAGTTGTGTTGGAATGTTTCACACTCACCAAGGCATTGTGAAAGTATATTTATATCACATTACTAACAACTATTCTACCATCGATGATGAACTATGGGTGATGAATAATTCTCTAAAGTTTACAGTTCAACATGAATGGATACATATTTGGGTGAAATCTAATTCTACCATTGTTGTGTACTTTTTGAGGACCTGATCCCGGAATGTTTCGTGGTGAATGATTTCTATCTAGATTGAATGCCTCTAATTAATTTACAATTATAATTTGGACACCACTAAAGATTATAGGGAAGGAAATTATGTTGGAGACCCTCTATAGAAAAATGAAATTGAGGATGCAATCTCGAGATAGTATTTAATTATCTTGGGAATCTTCTCCCATATTTTGACTTGAAATCTCATTGTAGTTTCTAGTCTGAGTAATGAAAAAACCCTTGCTGGGGTAATCTTCCTTTATTTTAATAAATGTTTATAGGAATGACCTTCTCCCCACTCTTGAACCATTTTGTCTAAATCATACTTTTATCATAATAAATGTTTCACAATAATTATAATATTAGTTTAAAAATATGTTAAAACATATTATAAAATTAATTTAATTAAAAAAATCACATAACATTTAATTTTTTATTAATATTTATCATTTATCCTTTTAAATAAATATCATATATTATCTTCAAACACATTTGAAGTAAAATATGGCATTAAAATGTATATATACTGACCTATAACATTTGTATCTACATTGAAAAGATATAATATCTATTAAAATATGTGTCATAATATGAAAACAACTATATAAACAAAAAACCTTATAATTAAAATTTTTGAGAAAAAATTAAACCATAATAATTTGAAATGTATTTGTCAAGGAATTAGGAATTTTGTAAGATATATTTTTTACAACAATTTTAGTAAATAATTATTATTATATAATATATGAATTTACATTCATATTTAAATATGAACTAATAAAAAATATTAATAATTAGAAGTTATCAATATACCAATTTCTACATAGTGTTTCATTATATCTATAAAAATATATGATATAAAATAAATAATGCTTAATAAAATAATTATTTTTATGTATATTATATTTTAATACAGTTAATAGAATTTCCTAAGATCCTATATTTCCTTATAACAAATATTTCATTTCTAATTGAATATATATATATATATATTTAACGACGACACATAAAAATTAATTAATGATAATTAATATATACTCAATTGTAACATAACAAACAAAAAGACTATATACCTTAATGTTTTAATTATAAAATTATTTATTAAATTTCACACACACACAAACACACACATATATATATAATCATTATCTATTTCTTAACCGACCATGAATCTTATATATAAACTTTTTGTTTGAGACTATGAGAAAAAAATATAATATTTATCTAATTTTACATCTTATATTCCTTCAAAAATATTTTTAATGATTTTAGGTATATAACTTAATATATATTCTTTGGGTAAAATATTAAAATACATTTATAGAATACAATGATATTTAGTTCCCATATTTATGAAATTTAATTTTATTAAATAAATATTTTATTATTAATTTTTTTTGTTATAAGAAATTATTATTGTTTCTTTATATTGAATATATAATGAAAATATGTTTTTCTTATTGTATGAAATTATTTTTTAGTATTATTATACTACAAGTTTTCTTCTTAAATATGATTATCGAATAAATATTATAGAAAATATAATATAATATAAATAAATGTAAGAATTATACAATGTAATAAATAATATATCACCTAATCTTTAGCATCATTATACTTCAACGTCACCCTATTCTACATCTGTTCACTTATATTTTTATATGTAAAACACTTTAAACATCTATTTAAATTTTCCAATTTTCTATTTCATTTTAAAATTAAAATAATTTACATCTATGAAAACATTTATTTCAATTTGTGACATCTAATCACATAGACCAATAAATCACTATACATTTAAATCCAGAAACCATCACAAATCATGAAAAAATGGTAATTATTTTTGTGTAATACCTATGGATATATTGTTTTTAATTCTATTACCTTTGAAATTGTTACTTAATTAAAAATCATTAGGCAATATTAGTTCTATTTATAAAATATCTTTCTAACATGACTTAATATCAAGATTGAAATCAATAAAATAACTAACTATATTCTTCTATTATAAAGTATAATTCAATTAATAATGAATATATAAGACGACATATTTAAATTTTAGTGCATTAATGAAGCTTCATGACAGAACCACTATCTTTCTAAAAAAATCCATCCCGTCACAATTACTATATTAACATAATTAAAATTATGAACTCTTTTATACTAATATTGTAAGTATTTCTTGGAAAATGATTTTTAATTTTTACCATAATCCATCAAATATTGGGGTTATAAAATATATTATGACATGATATTTGGTTGACCAATCTAAGAACTCACAAAAAATAATTCATTGGAATAAAAATATATAATTGTGTGATATCATTAACATGTAGAAAATATTACTAAAACCATTATAAATATATACCGATTTTCTAAAATATCTATAACAACATGAAACATTCAATGATACTAATTTAATTTTTTAAACATTTGATTGAACTAGATTTATGTATTGGAAGAAAATTATAATATCATGAGAAATATAAAACCATGAACCATATCAATTCCCATTAACATTACATTATTAAAAATCTATTCATATTAAACTATTATTTCACCGTGATAATATTCCCAATACATGAAATAAATTATTTATCATATATAAATATACATGTGTTTTTAAAAACCATCAAACATATGTTTATGTTGTTACTCTAATATTATTATCCTATTTGTGTGTAATTTTTAAAGGAAATGTGAGTTAATTCTATAATATATAATGTTTTATATGATAGAAAATCACATTCACTTCTAATATTTTTAAAATCTTTTATTCTCATCATTAAATATCTTAATATTTATATATGATAAATAATTTATTTCAAAAAATAATCATGAATTTTCAAAATTGTACATATTCAAATCAAATGAAGGATTGATACTTTAATTGACCCAACATACATATTTTATTATTGAACATAATGATTTCCACTTTTAAAATATATCTTCCAAAATATATACACCCCTATAAAAATAGATTTTCTCCCCATATGGAAAATTATATAACATTTAATAATATTTATATGAAGAGGTTTGATAGTTAAAATCCAAATAACAAGTGTGGAATGGGAAGACCATCACCATGCCATATTATTATTAATGTTGATGAGAAAATCCCACTAAATAATATTGTTATTAAAATTTATCTTCAAAAAATGGCTTATTAAAATAAATTTCAGTTTTTTAATTTAGTGGATAAAATTACTTCTAAATATAATCTTTATTTAGCCTTATCATTAAAAAAATGTACATTATTTCAATGTTGTTAATAAAAAATAATTCATCTGATTTATTAAGATATATATAGAGATTTTTTTATAATAACCCTCTATAAAATGTTAATGTTGTTCATCGTGGATATCCATATGACTTTTCATCATCCTTTATTATGTGGAATTCATATATTCTACTTCCATTTTACTCAACGTGACAAAATATTTCTTCTTCGTTTTCCATCATTTTCACCTATAATTAAATATCAAAAATTCACATAACATCCTAATAAATTAAATGAAACTTCTATCCCAATACACATGAAAATATATTTATTAATTGAGAATTAATTTACTTTTATAAAATAATCTATAATATTCAGTTCTGTTACATTACCATAACGTGTTCTTCGCTATTATGTAATGAGTCTCATTTAGTTCACATTTATTTCAATCATAAGATATATATACATGAAAAAAAATATTGTATCATTGTCGTTAATTATAAGGAAATTTAATTTTTGATTAATAAAATTATTATCATAAACTATGATATAATAAATACAAAAATATATATATATATGGTTTCCCCTTGTAAGTTAACAAGAAAATATATTCATATCCTTAATTCATGATGACATAAATAGTAACCTGTCATATTTATCTTGAGGCATAACGATTTATTTATTTTCAAATGAAATTTTATATCCTATGATGTAATTCATCTCTAGAAGTATTGGAAGAAAATATAGATCATTTATTTCACTGTAAAATTCTATATCAATTTCTTATTCACTTATTTGAAAATAATATCATCAATATATATGTTAAAATTTAAAACATTATTTTTTCATATTGGATGTATAAATTTATATAGAATCTCCCCTTTCAAATATTCAAAAAATTAATCATTATTTAAGCATTTAATAATATAATAAAAGTATTTGATTTAATGCAAATAATTACTTATTTTATAATTAAATATTATCACGATCATATATAATAAAAATATATTTAGTTTTCTCAATATATACATATATTTCATGTTCAAAATTGATGATGGTTAAATTCACATTTTTTATAAAATATATTGTTTCTTATTGAGTATATTAAAAAATATATTCTCATGGATTCAATCGAAATCTCCAATAAAAAATCATTTCTATGAAATTATATCCAACCTAGGAATACCTCTTATACAATGTTCTTTCAAATTTTTCTTATCATATTTTAATTATGATTTTAATATTTTCGAAAGAAAATGTTTTCCATTATAATTCATATTTATTGGATTATGAAAAAAATTACAATGTCTTTTTCATCACTATATAATACAATTCATTTAGTGAAGAATTAATAAACTATTGATTCTTTAAAAAATTTTAATATCACTCCAAATTAAATATATTCTTGTGAGAAAAACATCACATGGCATCATGTGCTCTCCATGATGAACACCTGAAAGAACCTACCACCATGTGATTTTGAGTTTCACCTTATAAATTATTTACCCACCCATATAACATCATATAAAAATATACTAAATATTATAAATATAACATAATGAAACATAATCTAATAAATACAAATTAATGTTACGAATAATTCCAAATAGTTCTCCACATATCATGTAATGAAATAATATTATAAAAAAATAAAAACATTTGAAATAAAAAATCATAGAAAAGATGTTATAACTATGAATAAATACAATTGTGTCCTCTAATACCATAAACATGTTCCTAGACTCCATCTTGAAGCACCTTGGTGTCCCACATTATACACACATAAAAATATCTCTAACAACAATTGTGTGAGATTTTGGTAACACCCCAAGATTTAAAGAAGAGTATTCATTTAATTTAGTTGATGTATTGTGTTGTACGCTACACCAAAATTAGCTTGTGCTATACGCGACACCGTATTAGCTTGCAGTATACGCAACACTATTCCTGGAACGTGTTACACACAATTTCAAGTTCGATTTGTAGAAATTATTCTACACAACATTATGTATAGATTTTCTTTAATGTATAAATTAAATAAGTTTTTAATTATGTTATACACAACACCAAAGAAAGATTTCACTACACAAAACCCTGACCTGGCTTGAATTACATATAATCACGACCTTCCTCAATAGCATGTGTTGTACGCAATATCGGGTTTCACTAAACAACAATATATTGTTATAATATTATCACAGAATTTCTAATATGAATAGTGTTAACTATATTTTGAATTTTATAACATTATTAATCAACTTACTCATTTTCTAGATCATGGTATGAGAATAAAATAAATTTTTCGAGTAAAATAAGTATTTTTAAAAAAATGCAGTTTTGCCGCCTTTGGATGGCACACCATCATTAAATCTAGTTTTGACGTGTTTATAAGTTCAATTTTACAGAAAATATTATTTATTGGAATCAGGATATAAAATTTTAACATGGATGAATTTTTCATATTATTCTGATTAATTCCATATTGTATTGAATAGTAATAACCCGCTATATTTTAATTAAAAACTATTTTTTTCATCGTAATAATTTATGTGGATAAATAATAATATTGAATTATTTTAAAGAATAAATCGAATATTTTTTTTCCATTTAATATAATGTATTACATTAGAATTGATGTTACATTGAATTCATAGGTTAAATTAATTCAATCTTTTGCAATGTTTTAAAAAAAATACTTTTTATTTTGACAAAGGGATTAATTTTAATTTAATTTCTGCAGCTTCTGTGTATTTAATTTGGAAAAATGGATTCCATATTTAGAATCAATGGGTCCAAATTATATTAATAGACTACTTTTTATTTTTGGGCATTATGAATAGTAACTACTGTAAATTTTATTTTCCATAGTAAAAGGTAAATTGGGCAATTAAGGGTAAATATAATATTATGAAATTTCCCTAACACTTGTATTAACACAATTTTATGATTATAGTTTTTCTTAAGTCCTATTTGGGTCGAAATGAAGTCCATTAGAACCCACTGGGCTGTGATTAAGACCTTTAGTTTATTTTAATTAAAGGAAAGTGAAATATGTCTCACTCAAACATTAATAATTAAACTATTTTTAATATAAGGGTATACAGGATATAAATTCAGTTATAAATACTCATTTGAAATATAAAATGTTTTTCTTTATCATGGTAATTTATTTGTAATTTTTAAGAGTTATTTAATTACTTAATTAGCTTATTCATTAATTATGTAGATATTATTTATCAATAATATTGTTTTTATTGAAATAGTAATACATATTAAAGGGCTCACAAACCTGAACAAAAATAATTTTTAGTGTATATATACACCATAAGCATCCAATGACCGAATATATGACAGTTGGGAGTCTTATAAAAGTGATTATAACACTTATATTATTTTATTTTATATGATGTCAAAGTTGTCACACACATAATTTAATAAATATAACATTTTAAAATTTGGGTGTTTTAGAAGATAAATCGGACTAAATGTATTATTTTGAAATATATAAGATTTATTTCTATCCTATTGTTTTATTTTTATTTTTTATGCAAAAAATAATTATATTTTATAATTATAAAAAAATGTTGTAGTAATTATTTTATTAAGAGAAATATCAAATAAATGGTTTTAAAAATACTAAAATAAATATTATATGAACTATTTAATGCACTCCACTAATTTTATAGATTAATTTGACATTTTAGGAACCTATTAACTATTTATGTTAGAATATATACTTTTTGTGGTTTTTATTTAAATTCAAATTATTGAATAGTGTCAAAATTGAGAGTATTGTTATTTTATAAAAATAACATATTATTAAATTGTTTAAAAATTAAAAAAAATATTTAAAATTTATAAATTGAAATTTATATAGTAGAAAATGTCATATATTATCTATTTATGGATAATTCATAGAACATAAGTAATTATTTATAAAAAATTAAAATTTAGAATCTTAATACCACAAATAAAATTTAATTGAATAAATTATGATAAAACAAGATGATAATGTTTAAAATAAATTCCCTACATGTATAAATTTATTTGGTTGATGATATTACAACCCTATTTCATCTAATCTTAAAATATGAGTCATTTTTTAAGGTTTTTAAGTGGGGTTTGATTTATTATAAATTAATATTTTTAATATTTCGAAAGGTGCCCCTATCCTCCCTTATAAAAAGGGAACCCCTTCCCACTTCTCTTCACACCCTTTGGAGCCTTGAAGCTCGGCCAAACCCTACCAATTCCTCTTCTAAACCTCTCTAGTTATATCATATAGGTTCTGGTCTTCTCAAAATACCAACCCTAGTTCCCTAAGAAGATGTTTAAAGGAGGTGCGTCGAAGAAGAGGTAATCTCTTTACCGATTCTTTCAAGATTCCTTCTTCTTCAACTTCTTCAACATTATTTGTTTCATTATAAAGTAATACCATCAGTATAACTAATATACTTATATGTTATTATAAATATGAAACAACTCCATTTCACCTTCTATCCATCCTACGGAAAACAAAATCACCGCGCGTGCGTACGTACGGAATACCATGTCCACCCCGTGGTTTAATCTGTTTATCCAACAACACCTTACATGGATGGGTATAATGGTGTAAATAATATCTATAAATAGTTATTATAACATCATAATTATTCTGATATATTGTATCATCCACTCCAATTCAATTCAACAATTATAGGAATGATATCATCGCTCGTGCGTACGTATGGACTACCATCTCCACGATGCGATAAGATTCATTCTCCATGTTAACCATTGAAGAATGATTATAAAGAATATATAAGAAATAATAATGAAATATATGACATTATAAAGCTACTGGATTTATTTATATATATATATATATGTCATCTAATTACTTCCATTCAAGTCAATAAGGAATGGAAAAAATCGTTCATGCGTACGTACGGCCTACCGTCTCCATGAACGGTGTGTTTCATTTCATTTATCTATCTATTATATATACATATAATGAATATATATGATATATAAGTCATGTTTTACATTTTTGAAGTAAGGAAATCATGATTTATGAAATAATAATATCAAGAACAACAATTCCAAAAAACGTACGATAAATGAAACGATTTTACCCAAAACACTACTTTAACATGGAATTGAAAAATGAATGGGTAATATAAATACCTAAGTGAACCATTTATGATATAATAACAATTAATATTATTCTATAATAACTCAATGACATTATTTAAATCATTATACATGTGGTTCAGATACATATGAAGCAAATCTTGTAACAGTTTATAACCAACCATTAATTGAATAATTGTGTCAAATTATTTCCTATTAATGATTAATCTAAACTACTATCTAATAAAAAGGATCCTGATCAAACCATAATATTATTTTACTCTATAACTATTGTTTTATACATCAAATTATGTCACTATGGTAAAGGGATAAGAAAATATAAAGGACCTAAAATCTGATAAATGCCTAAATGTACATGATATATGGAATCTAGAATATATTAATGATGGTTTGAGTAAAATAAATTCATTTATGAAATGTAACATGTGTTTTACCCCATTCGATGTGAATGGAATTTATTTAACCAATAATTGGAATGTTGGATTAAATAAAATTCATAAATAAGGGAACCCTATAAATGGTGAGAAATCGTTAATTTTGAAACATGGGGATTCCTTATATTTGTTACATGGACCTAGTGTTGGTTGATAGGGCTTGTGATAGTTCTAGAGATAAGAGTTGGGGATAATATAATTGAAAATTATTTCAAAAAACTTGTTATAAAGATCCTCTTTGGAAATTTTTATGGGAATTTCTATTGGAATTCTAGATAAATTTCACCATTTCAATCATCGGCTGAGCATGAGGAGAAAATTTTAGGGCATTCCCCTAAGGTGTAAAATTGTAAACCTCCTATATAATGGATCCCTGTTTTGAAATCTCATATTATGGAGGAATTTTTGTGGTATGTGATCTAAATAGTGGTGTTCAACTATATGTTTATTGAAAAATTATGAATTGACCATAATGATTTAACTCCATCATTTTCCCAATTTCAATTGGGATAGTGACACTAGGAACCCAATAAGTGGAATGAGGATATTCAAACTATTTTAAATAATATACTGACACCCCCTTAGAAGAGGGTGAATCCTATGGCCATTATTATTTGAGGATAGTCTATGTATTGTATGGAGACTATGATTTTGGCTGATCATCATTTTGGAATGGTTTGAGATGTTATAAAGACTAGTATATTTGATCACTTCATCAAGGATACCCTATTGTATGATATGGAAATAGATGTAATGTTAATGACGTATTGGATTCTATCCATCGTGGTGTATAATTCCATATTTAATGAGTTATAGAAGTTCACCCATTCTGTAAAAATTAATGATATGACAAGAGAAATGCATATTGAGGATATACTTACGTAGGGGATAAAGGAAAAGGTTATTTTTTTCCACTTAAGAATAGTCTTATAGATGGTGAATCCTAATATTATTTCTTGATAAAAATAGGAGAGAGTCTTGTGGTCGAGGGTGGGTAGCACCATTTTTAGTGAATTATTTAGTGTAATATGTGTTTCCATGGATTGTCATAAAAATTTAGTGGGGGAAAGTGAATCAATGTAGATAGTGTGGTCATATGTAATATGTGTGGTGGGGCTGGTTATAACTACCCATACTTTAAATACATTTTTATTAATTCAAAATTGAAGCACACTTATTACAACATAGAACAAAACCATGAAATGATGGTATAAGTATATTGTCTTCAGAAAATGGGAAACATAAACAACTTGTTCATAAATAATCTACATCGTCTACCTTTTATTTCATCATATCTAGAGTCCATTTTGGCATATAATACTTAATACCCTTATTCCTGACCTGGGGAAAAGAAACATACAAAAGGGTGAGCTCAAATGCTCAGTAAGGGTAAAAAAAGAAATTTCAATCTTATCATATTCATAAGAACATAACATTTTGAAAATCTTAACCTGAAAAAGAGATCATAACATCATAACATGGAATAAATCGTAGAAGTCAAATGAAATCCCAATAATCATAACATAAAACATGAAACTTTGTGGCATACAAATATAATCATAGAGAATCATTTCTTAGTAGTCAAGACTAATTTCCAAGAACATCTTAGCAGACGAAGTCAATTTCCGAACTGAGTTCACACCTCGTTTAAGTCCTATATCACTGAACCGGATTAACCTGCCATTCCAGCCATGTCTATCTCATGAGATATAAATCATTACCCAATGCATTTTAGGGAGATATAGGTCCCACCCATCTCTTAATGTTGCCATTATTAAGTGTTCCACAAGATCATAAATCATACATCATAGAATAACCCATGTAATAAAAATGGGATTCTTAAACATCATGCCATCATAACATAATCCATATATGATAAAAGGACATCAAAAAAATAATTCCATCATATCATAAAAAATCAATGTAAAAAGAGGGATAGAAACAGAACCCCATATTATATTAGATAGAAAATAATTTTGATAAAACACTTGAACTCCATTCTTGAGGAAAATACCATTTATACTTCAAAAACATTTTTCCTATCTTAAAATGTCATACAATATAAATATAATAGAAGTTGATTAAAAATAAACATGAATACTTGTAATTAATTCTTCATGGAAATAATTTTCTAAAAATCCATTCATTTCATATAAGTTAAAAAAAATATTCTTCTCATACTTTGGCCGGAAAAGTCAAAAAGTACCTCATACTAAAAACGACAAAATATTCCATTCATATATTTTAATAAAAACTCACCAATGAGTAATATTTTATTTTAAAAATTGTAGTAGGATAGAAATAATATTACATACTTAGGAAACTTGGATGTGGATGATAAATATTCCACATTAAATTCTAAAGTATTAACAATCTTGGATAAAAATGAGATAGCGAGATTTTCCATTTCCTTTAGTCTGATTTTCATCATAAGTGTCTGAAACTCTTTTATAATGATTAAAATAATGTCATTGAATTATTCTAGAATCATAATCATTATTATGATATCATATATGGTCGTATTCTTAGCTTCTTATTAGTAATATTTCATTGCTACTTGTTATTCGGGTGTTTATTGCTTTTTGTTCTCATGCATGTTTTTTTGAATAAATACTTATTATTATTTTTAGGTTATAGATACCTTATTTACAAATAGGTATTAGTATAATATATATCATATTTATTCATTCAATTCATTTATATAATCATTATTCAATGAAGAACATGTAGATCGAGTCACATCACATCATGGAGACGGTAGAACGTACATACGCACGAGTGATGATATCATTCCGATGATCGTGGAATTGTATTGGAGGGTATTAATAATATTCCAGAATAAATATCAATTTACAATAATCATATATAGTTATTCTTTAAACAATTATACCCATCCAAGTAAGGTGGTGATGAAAAACAGATTAGACCAAGGTGTGGAGACGGTATTTCGTACGTACGCACGCGTGGTGATTTCATTTTCCGTAGGATGGATAGAAGGTGAAATATGTTTGTTTCATATTTATAATAACATATAAGAATATTATTGATACTGATGTTATTACTTCATATGAAACAACTAAAGGAGAGGATGTAGAAGAAGAAATAAATTTGAAAGAATCGGTAATGGATATTACCACTTCTTCGACACGCCTCTTTGAAACTTACTCTTAGGGCACTAAAATTGTTCTTTGAAGAATACCAGGACCTCTAGAATATTAAAAGGTAAGTGGAGAAGAGAAATTGTCAGGGGTTTTCCTAGCATGAAGTCACAATAATGTGTAAGGAGGAGAGGGAGGAGGTGCCCTTTTAGAAGGGAGGAGAGGGGCACCTTAAGAAAAACATAAAATATTATTTTATTATAAAGTCATATTCGGTTTTTAATAGCTTTAAATTGATATATTTATTAGCTAAGGTTGATATGGGTCTAAATACTCTCAAATATTAGATTTTTTACAAGTTTAGGTTACTATTTTAACCTTATAATTTAGATTTAACTCTATGTTAAATAATTTAACTTTTACCGTGTCCTCTTATTTTCTTACACTCTATGGTTAATAAACTTATAAAAACAAGCCAAACGAACCCAAAGTGGTTCATTAGTAATATATATAACCCTATGTAAGTCATTTGGCTGATCCTTATATTTTTAAGAATAAAATAACAATTAATAATATAATATTTTTTAAAATAAATATTTTATGTCAATTTTGACACTATTTGGCAATTGATTTTTTTGAAAATCATAACAGAATGATTAGTTCAATAATAGTTAATTAATTCAATAATAACATGTCATATTAACTTATAAAATTAGTGTAATTTATCAAAAGTATCAAATTAGATTTATTTTTTTATTTATAACACCAATTTTGTTAATATTTCATTAATAACGTAATTACTGCATCATCATTGTGTCCTAAATAAATTGACTTATATATTGTTTAAAATTTAAAAATAAAATAAAATTAAGTAGGAAATAATTTTATCTTTATAATTAATATTTATAGTCTATTTTATTTTCATTATTACCCTATATTAAATTTTTTTTAATTATTAAACATTGATTTTAACTATTTTGACTCTTCATTAAATAAAATAATATTCAATGTCCTAATCAAATCCAAGTTGACCTAAATGGCCATATTTTATTCTTAAGGTTCATTTTAGTCGAATTAAACTTATCCAATAGAATTAGGACATGTGTTAGGATAATAATAATATCATTTTACCCTTAATTACCCTATTTACTTTTAACCGTTGTAAATACAAGTAAAATATTACTATTCACCAAAAATTATTTTTATCTTATTGAACCACATTTTACTCCATGATACTAACCGGGTCTCTCAGATTTTTGAAATTCCACTCACAGAAGAGGTAAAATTATGTTTTATGTAAATTCGTAAAAAGCTCATCGGAGGTAGGTAAAAGACGGTGAAAAGTTCAATAAAATTTATATGTATATATAATTATTATAAAGTTACTCCAATGAATTACATTGAACTTATATAGGTATTATGTATCAATTTTAACTAAAATAAATTAAAATAAAATAAATAATTATTAAATAATAATTCATTTTTTAAATAGTAACCCAGTGTTATCACTATTCATCAAACATTGAAATTTTTCATAAAAATACCAAAAAATCACCCTAGACTAATTTCGATATTCCAAATCCAAAAATGAAGTCCATTTTTAATGATAAAATTTATAAATTTTCAAAAATTGTGTTTTACTATTCATAACGGCTAGTTTATATAATATTTTAATAACATATCGTTGTTTAGTGAGACTCGGTATTGCGTACAAGATAAGGTATTGAGGAAGATTACTCTTTCATGTAAATCAAGCCAAGACAGTGTTTTGTGTATTGAATGATTCATTAATATAACATAATACATAAAAAAATTATTTCTCATAAAATATCAGGTGATACATTCTACCCCACTTAAAATGAATTTCGCCCTAGAAATTCGTCACTTTGTAACAAACAGATGAGGATACCTCTCCCTCATCATCTCCTCAAGTTCCCATGTAGCTTCTTCTCATTGGTGGTTCCTCGATAAAACTTTCACCAAACGAGATTTCTTATTCCGTAGGACTTTTTCTCTACGATCCAGAATCTCTATCGGCTGTTCTTCATAAGAATGATCTTGCTCCAGCGATACAACTTCTGAGCATAGTACATGTGTAGGATCGGGTATTCACTTTCTCAGGAGAGATACATGGAACACATCATGAAATTGAGAGAGATTCAGTGGAAGTTCCAATCGGTAAGCTACCATCCCAACACGATCCAATATTTCAAAAGGACCAATATACTGAGGGATTAGCTTTCCCTTCTTTCCAAATATCATTACTCTATTCCAAGGAGAAATTCGTAAGAACACTTTATCACTGACTTCAAACTCAAGGTCTTTTCTTCGGTTATCGACATAACTTTTTTGTCGACTCTGAGCTGCTCTTATGTGTTGTTGAATAGATCTGACCTTTTCTGCCAGCTCATTAACAAGATCAGGTCCTAATAGCTTTCATTCCCCAACATCATCCCAGCAAGTTGGAGTTCGTCATTTCATTCCTTAGAGAGCTTCATAAGAAGCCATCTGAATACTTCAGTGAAAGCTATTGTTATAAGAAAATTCTACCAAAGGTAGGTGTTGATAACAACCACCTATAAAATCCATAGAGCAAGCTCTTAACATATCTTCTAGAGTATGATTTGTTCTCTCAGACTGACCGTCTGTCTGAGGATGATAAGCAGTGCTAAAACTCATCTATATATCTAGAGAATGCTGAAGACATCACCAAAACATTGAGGTAAACCTCAGATCCTGATTAGATATAATGGAAAGTGGTACTCCATGAAATCTTACCACTTCCTTTACATATATCATGGAAAGCTGATCAAGATAGAAATCCTCTCTAATAGCAATGAAGTGTGCCGACATCGTAAGACGATCAACTATAACCCAGATAGAATTATTGACATTGAATGTTTTTTGAAGTCTAGTGACAAATTCCAAAGTGATGTTTTCCCATTTCCATTATGATATGGGTAATGGTTGTAACATCCCCTTAGACTTCTGTCTCTCACCTTTAACTTCCTGACAAACCACGAATCCAGAGACATATTCTACAACATATTTTTTCATTCCATCCCACCAGAAGTACTCTTTCAGGTCCCTATACATATTCGTGCTTCTGGGATGGATATATAATGAAGAACTATGAGCCTAATCTAGTATCTCATTCATTAATTCTGGGATTGGAGGAACACAAACCCGTTTCATGAACCTTATTATCCCATCATAACCGAGGGTGAATTCAGGATAATTTCTCACCTACTTTTGTAAATATACATCTTCAATATGTGCCTCTTTAATCTTCACATGTATAGATGGTTGAACATTGATTTGAGAAAGATAAGATTTTTCCCCTTCTATTATAATTCTAAGATCTGTCCTTTTTAAATACATAAATATTTGATCTTTTGTGATCCTCATCATGGATAATCTAGCATGGTCTTTTCAACTTAATGCGTCTGCCACCTTGTTTTCTTTCCCAGGGAGGCACTGAATTGAGCAATCATAATCCTTAATATGCTCCAACCATATTATTTGACACATTTTCAGCTCATTTTATGTGAAAATATACTTTAAACTTTTATGATCAGTATAAATATCACACCTTTCACCATAATGACAATGCCTTCAAATCATTAATTCAATGATTACTGTAGCTTACTCGAAATCATGAGTTGGGTAATTTTTCTCATGGATTTTTAGCTGCCGTGAGGCATAAGCTATCACCATATCATTTTTCATGAGAACACACCCTAGCTCCTTCTTGGATGCAACACTGTAGATCACAATCCTTTCTCCACTACAAGGTAGTGTGAGAACAGGTGAATTAGATAATCATCTTTTTAAATCTTTGAAATTCTCTTCACACTCCTCCATCGACACGAAATTAACTCCTTTTCAAGTCAACCTAGTGAGTTTATTAGATAATCGTGAAAAATATTTCACAAAATGTCGATAATATCCAGCTAAACCAAGAAAACATCAGATCTCACTAACTGTGGTTGGTCTCGACCATCTTTCGATTACCTCTGTTTTTTTTAGATCCACAGATATCTCCACTTTTGAGATTATATGACCAAAAAATGAATTTTTTGGTGCCAAAATTCACACTTGGTAAATTTGGCATAATGATTCTCCTTTCTCAGGGTCTTCCTTACCATTCTCAAGTGATCTTCATGTTCTTCCTTACTCTTTGAATATACAAAAATATCGTCTATAAAGACTACCACAAACTGATCAATATAGTCTCTAAAGAATCTATTCCATAGATCCATGAAGATAGTAGGGGCATTAGTAAGACCAAATGGAATCACTATAAATTTATAGTGATCATACCTTGTACGGAAATTCGTCTTTGGTATATCCTCCCTTTTAACTCGTAATTTATGATACGATGAACGAAGATCTATCATGGAATGTTATTGAGTTCTGCGTAATTGGTCAAATAAGTCATCAATATGTTGGGGATTATATTTTTTCTTGATAGTGATCTTGTTAAGTTCTCGATAATCAATGCAGAATCTCATTGATCCATCTATCTTCTCAACAAACAGAACAGGTGCTCCCCAAGGTGATGCAATAGGGCGTATGAATCCCTTATCAAGATTCCCTTGGAGTTGCTTCTTCAATTCATGTAGCTCAATTGGGGATATTCTATAAGGTGTCTTTGAAATAGGCAAAGCACCCAGTACGAGTTCTATTGAAGACCCTAATTCTCGATTTGGTGGAAGACCCGAAAATTCCTCTAAAAAGACATCATAAAAATCTCGTACAATGGGTGTATTAATAATCTTCATTTTATCTCCAACCATTTGAGATAAATAACCTTCATTTAGTGGAACCAAGACCCGTAAGATGGATGAAATTTCCACTGGAAGGTTATGTTCATCCTTGCATCGATAGATGATCATAGATTGTTCTGGAATATGAAATTTGACTTCCCTTATTTGGAAATTGGTATGAGCCCTATATAAGAAAGCGAATCCATGCCAAGAATCACATCAAATTCCAAAATAGGAAGGATCACAAGATTTGTAGGATGAACTTTCCCACAAACTTTAATCGGAGAATAATTGTAAACTTTTGATGCTATCATTGTTCCATTAGGGGTTGTCACAGCTAACTCAACATCTAATTGTTGAGTTAATATGATGATATCCTTAGAAAATTATTCAGAAATAAAAGATTTTGTGGATCCAGAATCAAATAAAACATTTTCTACTTTAGAGTGGATGGTAAGTGTACCTTTCACAACTTCATTATCGTACTCCACATCGCTTATAGAAATTGCATGTGACTTTCCTTTGTCTTTATCCTTAAGAGTTTGTTGATGTCGATCATCATCAACAACCGTTGGATTAGGGAATTGATTAGTATAATTCCCCATTTCCTTGAACGTGTAACATTGACGTGTAGGAGGTGCACTCTGTGTGGCCTTTTCTTTGTTCACATCACTAGACATCTTCTTCGCATCATTGCGGCATTAAAATACCTAATGTCCTTCTTTTCAAAATTTAAAACATTTACTTGTCCCTTTAAGACAAATCCCTCCATGTTTCTTTCCACACTTTGAGAATAAGGGGAAACTCATCTTCTTTTCAGTGTGCTCATTAAATTTTCCTTTTAATACCATTTTCCTCTTCTTATCAAACACATATGACTGATGAGTTACTCTAATCTCTATGTCATCCTTGAGAGCACATTGATCTATTTCCTCGTAGCTATTGAAATCCCTTATGGCTAACTCCCTTCGAAGACATGGTTTTAAGCCAATAAAGAATTGATCAATCTTACTCTTAGGTTGGATAATAATCCCAAAAGTGTACCTTGAAAGTCTTGTAAAATTTGCTTCGTAGGTACCAACAAATTCATCAGCCTTTTGCTTTAGTTCAAGAAACTCTTTCTCCATCTTTTTTAGAAGAATATTCGGGAAGTTCTTATTGAAAAATAAGTTCTTGAACTCATCCCATTCCATGGACTCAATTTCATCTCTTGGAATCGTATTCTTGATAAGATTCCACCATAGATCATCTTCACATTCCAAACGATATACTGCTAGGAGGACTTTATAATGTTGAGTACATTGAAGAACTGAAAATATCTTTTCAGTGGTACTGATCCATTGTTCAGCCACTAATGGATCTGTAGCCTCGCTGAATGAGGGTGGTCGCTGCCTCATGAAGGATTCAACAGAATGTTGCTCCTTCCTTTGCTCGTTTGGAATTTTTTCATGATTCAAATCTTGTGGCTGGTGTGTGAGCATGGCTACAAGATTTTTCATTCCACCTCCCATAACATTTGGTTTCTCAGGGGGGACAATCATTGCATTGCCCGTCGCATTCAGCATTAACACGGTTCCTTTGGGTCCCAGCCATTGACTAAAACCAATAAGTATAGTGGGAGAAACACTAATCATAATAGTAAAACAACATAATCATGAATAAAATTTCATGATTTTGGTCTTATCATAGGTGATTCATGGCCATTTCTAAAACACTAAGATTGTGGTCTATGATTAGACATATCCTTAGGGTTCTTACTAAGGCTTTCACATCCTAGTTTCCAAAGGTATACTATACCTTTCCTCTGATACCAATTATAATGAACCATACTTTAAATACATTGTTATTACTTCATAATTGAATCTTACTGATTACAACATATAAAAAAACCATGAAAGGGCCGTATTGGTATAGTGTCTTTAAAAACTGGGAAACATAAACAACTGGTTCATAAATCATCTACATCGTATCCCTTTTATTTTATCATATCTAGAGTCCCTTTTGGCATATCATACTAAATTCCATTCTTCCTAACCTGGGGAAAAGAAAACATACAAAAGGGTGATCTCAAATTCTCAGCAACGGTAAACAAAAGATATTTCAATCATATCATATTCATAAGAAAATAACCTTTTGAAAATCTTAACCTGCAATAGAGATAATAATATCATAACATGGGATAAATCATATTAGTGAAATGTAATCCCAATAATCATAACATAAAACAAGAAACATTGTGGCATACAAACATAATCATAGAGAATCATTTCTTAGTATTCAAGACTCATTGTCAAGACTATCTTAGCGGACAAAGTCCATTTCTGAATCGAGTTCACTCCTCATTTCAGTCCTGTATCACTGAACCGGATTAACCTACCGTTCCATCCATGTCTATCTCATGAGATATAAATCTTTACCCAATGCATTGGAGGGAGATATAGGTCCCACCCATCTCATAATGATACAATTCTTATGTGTGCCACATGATCATTAATCATTCATCATAGCATAACCCATGTAATAAAAATGGGATTCTTAAACATCATGCCATCATAACATAATCCATATAAGATAAAAGGACATCATAAAAAAAATTCCATCATAACATAAAAAAATCAATTTAAAAATAGTAATAGAAACAAACCCTACATTATCTTTGATGGAAAATAATTTTGATAAAACACTTGAACTCCATTCTTGAGGAAAATATCATTTCTACTTGAAATACATTTTTCCTTTCTTAAAATGTCATAAAAATTTAAACTAAAATAATTTTACTAAAAATAAAATTGAAAACTTGTAAAGGAATCATCATGGAAATAATGTTCTAAAAAACCATTCAGGCCTTATAAGTTAAAAAACATTCTTCTCTTACTTTGGCCAGAAATGTCAAAAATTATCTCGTACTAAAAACGACAAAAGATTCCTTTCATATATTTTACTAAAAACTCACCAATGAGTAATATTGGATTTAAAAAGTCGTAGGAGGATATAAATAATATTACATATTGAGGAAACATAGATGTTGATGATAAATATTCCCCAGAAAATTCTAATGTATTAACAATCTCGGATAAAAATGAGATTGCGAGATTTTACCTTACCTTAGGTCCGATTTTCTTTGTAAGTGTCCAAACCTCATTTATAATTATTTAAATAGTTTAATTTACTTATTATAGAATCATACTCATTGTTATGATATCACATGTGGTCATATTTCTAGGTTTTTATTAGTAATATTTCATTGCTACTTGTTATTCATGTGTTTATTGCTTTTTGTTCTTATGTGTGTTTTGTCGAATAAATTATTATTTTTCTTCTTATGATATAGATACCTTGTTTCAATAATATTATTAGTATAAGAAATATCATTTTAATTCATTAACTTCATTTATATAATCATTCTTCAATGAAGATCATGTACAATGAGTCTCATCACATCGTGGAGACGGTAGGCCATACGTACAAACGAGCGATGATATCATTCCCATGATCGTGAAATTGTATTGGAGGGTATGTATAATATTTCAGAATCAATATCACTTTACAATAACATATATAGTTATTATTTACACCAATATACTCATCCAAGTAAGGTGGATATGGAAAACAGATTACACCCAGGCGTGGAGATGGTATTCCGTACGTACGCACGTGCGATGATTTCATTTTCCGTAGGATGGATAGAAGGTGAAATAGGGTTGTTTCATATTTATAATAACATATCAGTATATGAGTGATACTGATGTTATTACATCATAATGAAACAACTAAATAAGATGGATTAGAAGAAGAATTAATTTTGAAAGAAACTGTATCGGATATTACCTCTTATTCGACAAGCCTCTTTGAAACTTCCTTTTAGGGCACTAAAATTGGTCTTTGAAGAAGCAAAAAACCTCAAGAATATTACTAGGGAATTGTAGAAGAGAAATTGGTAGTGTTTGGCCGAGATTTCAGGCTCAATGATGTGTAAAGAAGAGAGGGAGAAGATTCCCTTTTATAAGGGAGGAGAGGCGCACCTTAGGAAAAATTTAAAATATTATTTTATAATAAAGTAATATTCTGTTTTAATAGCTCTAAATTGTTTTATTTCGAATCTAAGGTTGGAATGGGTCTAAATACTCTCAAAAAGTATATTTTGGACAATTTTAGGTTAATATTTTAACCTTATCATTTAGATTTAACTCTAAGTTAAATAATTTAACTTTTACCATGTCTTCTTGTTTTTTTACCCTATATGGTTAATAAACATACTATAACAAACCATATGAACCCCAAGTGGTTCATTATTAAAATATATAACCTTATATAAGTCATTTTTGCAAACCTTATATTTTTAGGATTAAAATAAAAATTAATAATATAATATTTATTTTTAAAACTATTTTATGTAAATTTTGACACTATTTGGTAATCGATTTTTTCGAAACTCATAACAGCATGATTAGTTCGAAAAAAGTTAATTAACTCAACACTAACATGTCATATTATCCTATAAAATTATTGGAATTCATAAAAAGTCCCAAATTACATTTATTTTCATATTTATAACATCAATTATGTTAATATTTCATTAATAAGCTAATTACTACATCATCATTGTGTCATAAATAAATTTACATATTTAATGTCTAATTTTACAAATAAAATACAATTATGTAGGAAATATTTGTATCTTTCCAATTAATATTTACTATTTTATCTTATTTATAACTATATATTAAAAAAAATTTGTTACTAAACTTTTATTTTAATGATTTTAGCTCTTCTTTAAATAAAATAATCTTAAATGTCCTAATCAAATCCAAGTGGACCTAAAGTGTCATATTTTATTCCTAACAATGTTTTGGTCGAATTAAACTTATCCATTAGAATTAGGACATGTGTTAGGGTAATAATAATATCATTTTTACCCTTAATTACCCTATTTACTTTTAACCGTTGTAAATAAATGTATAAAGTTACTGTTCGCCTAAAATAATTTTTATCTTATTGAACCAATTTTTACTCCTTGAAACTAATTGTGTCTCTCCGATTTTCTAAATTCCACTCATAGAAGTGGTAAAATTCTGTTTTATGTAAATTTCCAAAAAGCTCCTAGGTGGTTGGTAAAAGACGGTGAAAATTTCAATAAAATTTTTATATATCTAAAATTATTATTAAGTGACTACAATGAATTATATTTAACATATATAGGTATTATGTATCAATTTTTACCTAAAATAAATTTAAATAAAATAAATAATTATTAAATAAAAAGTCGGTTTTTAAATATTAACCTAGTGTTTTCACTATTCATCAAAAATTGAAATTTTTCTGAAATATACAAAAAATTCACCCTAGGATAATTTAGATATTCCTAATCCAAAAATGAAGTCCATTTTGAAAGATAAAATTTAAAAATGTTAAAAATTTGGGTTTTACTGTTCTTAACGGCTAGTTTATATAATATTTTAATAACATATCATTGTTTAGTGAATCTCGATATTGTGTTCAACACAAGCTCTCGAGGAAGGTTTCTCTTGCGTGTAACAGAAGCCAAGAAAGTGTTGTGTATAGTGAAATATTCCTTTATATAACATAATACATAAAAACAAAACATTTCTCATAAAATCATGGGTGTTACACTGGTCTTTACCATTGTAAATGTGAAAAGGCTCTAACTATATGAAGATCATGTGAGAGGATGTGTCATCCCCATAAGGTTTTTAGAACTATTTATTAGGCACACACTAGTATAAAATCTCAAATATTTCATGACCTACAATTTTTATGTACTACCTCGTGATAGGTGGTTCATAAGAGTTCCAATATACGCATTTGTTGAGGTGATTAAAAGGGTGTGTGGATTCATGACAATTTATTATTGTAGAGTAGTAAAACAGTTGATAATTTATAATGGATGTAAAAAATATGATCATGGTAAATGTTTTCAGTGTAAACTATTTGCATATGTTAGTTTATTTTTCATTCAACTATGAGAGTTACGATAATGGTGTCTATGATCATATAATTTGATTTTCATGCCACCTAGGTGTCAATATCTTCAATAACTACCTAATTTTTTATGTTCTGGGTTTTGAATTCGTGTATATGAATTGGGTAATGTACTTCAATATGCCACGACCTGTCCCCCGGTACTCGTAACATTACTACCCCAAACCTCCCATCCATAGGCCAGGGGTTGGTGACTAGCAATTAAAGGCATACTCCCTAAAATGGGAAGGCATTGCCTTTAAAACTATACATACACATATATAAGAACTAAAAAAGAATCAACCACTATGTAAACTTATATAGTAAAAAGAGTTTTGAAAGAAAAGGAGCTAGAATACAAGCCCATCTGAAAGTATGAGGACTACTCTAAAGTAAAAAAATATAACTACAAAGTGAAAATAAGCTCACGGATTGTCCACCATGGATCCTACCAGTAGGGTAGGTACAGATCTCTTCCTCAGCACTCAAGGTCCATCTATTTCCTCTACGTCACGTCTCGCTGAATAGTCCACCTCCACGCACTGTCCAGTCCATACTCCCTCAGCCTTGATCAACATTGTACGCCATCTACACCAGAAACAACAGGGTGTGGAAAAATCCCGTGTAGGGGTGAGTATAACAATACTCAGTAGGGACCTTGATACCTCATAGGTATCCTAAAGTTCCACAAGGGAATACCACAAGTAAGACATCAACTCAACTTCGGTATATACCCATACATTTACCTGAGTTATTAAGATAAAAACATCTGACACATTAGGTAAGAATACCAAAAAGGTAACAACACGAAGGTAAAAGTACCACACAGGTATCCCCACAAGTATAGTATCCTGAAGGAAAAATTAACACATAGGTTTCACCACGAAGATAGTACCACGATTGTAAAAGTACTATCCATGTATCACCAAGAAGATAATACCACGATGGTAAAAGTACCACACAGGTATTACCATGAAGATAGTAACATGATTGATAATGTACTACACATGTATCACCACGAAGATAGTACCATAACGGAAAAATTCTTAGTTCAAATAGATTACCTTCTCAAACAAGGTATACAACTCTGAGAAATAGGATTATGATACTGACCAACAAAGGATCTCTATGAATACTGATAGGTAGCCACATGATTTTCCATGGGTAATAATAAGTAACAATCCCTAGTCACAACGTCGAACACATCAGCTACTAGAGAAATCCTCCTCTATGTAATACAATGGGCATTCTCTATCACACAAAGGTGCTTCCCACTAACCTTGGACTGCTGATGTACTCCTCCTGTCAAGTATTGTGGGCTTCCCATGTCACCTAGAGGAGCTCTCCAACATTGGTCTACTATGTGAAACAAAGGTGCTCCCCCTCTTATCCTGCTAAGGTTCTCTTCCTGTCGAATATCATGGGTCTGACGCAACACAAATAGGCACTCACAATCGTCAGTCTTCTGTGTCCCACAGAGGCGCTCAACACTTGTCCTATCGAGTCACTCTGAGTCGAAATGGTCAGCAGTCATCAAGTCTCAGCCAATCATTAGGTTCCGTACGTAGAATGCATGGGAGAGCCACTCCCCCAGGACATTGGTTTTACCTCAACCTGATCTAATTATCACAAGAATGTAACTCGATGATCCACCATGTCATAAGAGTTCCAACGCATCAAACGGTGTGTCAACCGGATACTCGGTCTGTGCATTAATGGAATTTCAGTGCTAAGGGCCCTGTAGGATTTAGGTGTGATCCCACCTAGCCGTAGTCTACATTTCTCAAAACCTCTAATGTAGAGTATACCAAAAGGTAACTCTCGATCTAATGATTCTAGTGTCATAGATGGTTCATCAAACTGATGATGGGTTCTCAAGATATGGCCAAAAATGAGAATCTGGGTCCGGCTAGGTTCGGGTCTGGTCTGTCCCAGTCGGACTGACCAGGCCCGACCTAGTCTGGGCCGACCCGACCCAGTTTGAGTAGACCTAGCCTAACCTGGGTCTGGCCCGTCCCATGTAGGGTGTGGCCCGGTAGCGTGACCAGGTGGTGCAGTCTACCCGAGTTGGCGAAAAAAGAAAAGCAGAACCCCCTTTCCTTCATAACTACAAAGGGGCAGCACCTTTAGGCGCTGCCAAGTCACTATTTAACCCGAGCGAGTCCAGCCGAACCCCAATGGATGAACGATTTTCATGCTGGTCCTCCTCCCAGCCACGCCATCAAGCGCACCTACTCCACTGCGACCGGCACGACCGAACTCTCTTTAGCCGCCACTGTTGCCAACCGTCCGTGGCCACCTAGTCCACCGGTGGCGCGAACGCGACCCGCCGCTCTGCCATGCAGTAGACTGGATGTCGGCATACCCCCCGCGGCTGATGGGCCGCGGTTTCCTCATCATCTAGTGGTACTGATACACACCACCCTGTCCCTCCATGACCGATGGGTTGCGGCTTCCTCATCATCTAGGGGCGTGGATTCAAGCCACCCTTCCTTCCTCGCAGTCGGTCTGGTGCTGACCACAACCTTATTCCGCGACCCATCGTGGCATCATTCCAAGCCCGAATATTATGTCTATCACATATTCATTATGCTCATATCGAGGGATCCACATCCAAATGTCACCCTTAGAAAAAAAATGGTGCTTCTAGCAACATTAAATATTTTTCATTGAAGAATGCGTGAAAAATGTGGAATGTAAAAAAGGTAAAGGGGGAACTTTTATGTGCTGGATGATGTCCTCATTTGTTTAACCATTCTCATTCTGAATCTTGAACAAGAAGAATAAAAAAATTTAATGATAATGAAATTAATTAAACTACCTTGATTTCTATGGGAGGTGGCTCGAGGAAGAAGACAGAGTCTTGAAGATTGATGTCGGCGTTTGTCACTGCTACAAGACTCTTCAATGTTGGTCCCTCATTCTTCGATTCCAGAAGTCTTTCATCATTGGACGATATTCTTCTTTGGAAAATGATCATTCCAACACTCAAATTCACTCCCCTCCTTTTCCAATCTCTTTCTCGCAAGTGGTGAGGTACCAAAATAAAAAACTTAAGCAATAATTTAATTAAATTATTTACATTAATAAAATTAAGTTGGATCATCTAATTACAAGAAATCCAACAGTTTATACCATTAAAAGAGGGGCACGAGTGGTTACATAATTTGTGTAACTGGGTATTTAATGCCCATCCATCAATTCTCGACCATCCTCAGGTGGCTCCCAACTCCACAATTCAAAAATGAGGCTTCAATTTCAAAAATAGAATAAAGCAGGCTAATTTTATATTCTCCCACAAAATGTCCGAAAACTATTTTCCTCCCTCAACCTACTGCAGTCGAGGTGATCGTATCCTTACGAGAATATCGTCGCTGCATGTAAAATGGTGTACTCATATTTCAATTCCGAGCAACAGTTCAAAAGTTATAAGTCTCCACTCATGCGTTTACTAAACATACTTGAAAAAAATATCAGAAAATTATTAACAGTCATCCTCGACCCTTGTCGGTTGAGGGTAGGCTCTTGCTAAGTGAAAAATTCCCAAAATGACCCAATGGTACTCTCAGAATTCAAATTCAAGTTACCTTTTAATAGTTATGGATTAACAATAAAATAATTGTCACTTTATTATTTTATTTACGGCCAAAAACAAATATATTTTGGTGGTCCACACTGGAAAATGTTAGTATCTTTATAAAGAGAGCATACCCTCATGAATTCAACAGTGGTCTCATATTTTTAATCTGAGTTACCATTCGTGAGTTATAATCATTTGAAAAAATAATAATTTTATTTAATTATTTAAATTACAATTATGTAATTTTTAGGTTTTCTCACAAGAAGCATGCACTGACTGATCTTCAGTCGTGCCTAGGGTAAAACAACCATCTGGAGAGCAATGGTTCCCTCCGATATCTAATTCTGGAAACCGTTTAAGAGCTATTCCACTTTTTCAGTAAAGATGCTTATACGCGCTATTTAAAGTTTATCAAATCATCGACAGATCATTCTGGGCACTCCGGGCCTCAGAATCACGCGCCATCAAATTTTTTGTTCTCGTAATAATTCCATATAATTAAATAACATTATATAGAGTTTCAAGGAAATTACATTCCCCAAACCATACGGATTTACATCCACTATGTCCACGACATATACTAAGGAAGCGAATGTGGGTACTGAGCACTAATCTGAGCCTCCTGCTACAAGGTTCCCTTCTACAGGTTCTCGTGCTACCAGTGAATGATCACAAGAGGTATCGACCTCCCATGAAAGACCCACTCCTATCAATCCTAAATCTCTAATGGAACCTCTATAAACATCTCCCCATCATCTATTTCCATCTCTAAAATCCTCCAAGTTAATAGAAATGGTAAGATAAAACTCTCTGATAACATCCCACCTCGTCCAAAACTCTATAGTCCCCATCGAGGGGAGACTCACAAAAAACATGGTCCCCCATCTTGGAACTCCAAAGGTCTTTTTCTATTATTGGCATAAGACTTCTACAAACCATGTGCAGTCTTCAATTTCAGACAAGTGAGACATCATGATAAAAACGCTACTACTGCTTTCTTCATCCCTGGCCACCAGTACTGACGTCAGTGGTTCTAGTACATCTTCGCCACTCAAATATGTACCATTAATGTGGATGTATGTAATTCCCTAAACACATCCACCCGAAATGTCACTGGTACCATGGTGTGGAATCTTAAGAAGATGATGTGCTCCCCACCTTTAAGAAATCTATCTGGAGACTCTCCTGAGGTTATATGGTCATGTCGAGCCCCTCGAAATCATTGTCCTCTATTTTTGCCAACAAAACTCGCTAAAAATTGATGGAGTCACAGTCATAGACTAGAGGTAAGTTTCTCCCTCTTTTTCCACTAAGGGTATATGCAATGGGACTAGCTGCTCTAACACCTCACTCAGCAGTTGTGGACTAGTCTTCCTGCTGAGAGAGTCTGCTGCCATATTCCCCTTCACAAGAGTATAGATAGTCTCAATGTTATTGTCCGGGATGAACTCAATCAATCGCTGATATCTCAGGTTCAGGTCTTTCTGAGGAAAGATACACATGAGACTCTAATGCTTTGTGTATAATGTAAAATTTTCGCCCATCATGTATTGACACCACATCATTAGAGTTAAGACCACTAATACTTACTAAAGGTTCTGGGTCGCATAGTTATACTCTTCATTCTCTGCCTCAGCTCTTGAAATCTCTACTGACACTTCTCCGTCCATAGGGAAGTCTCAACCTTTATTGTCAAAACTGACAATGGTGTAGCAACCCTGGAGAATTCTAGTTTAAAACTCATGTAGTACCCAGCAAAAGTGGATGTCCGTCTCTCTTCGGGGAGGTAATCCTAGAAACATATATTGAAAAGATGTCTCCATGCTCTGCCACTCTATTTTAGAACTGAATAATCCAAAATCATATGGCCATGAGGGTATGTCTGGGTGAATCAAGAGGGATCGTCTGAACCCTCATACGCATGAGTTTATCTTTTGATTCTGGGGATTCCTTTTTCACCAACCAAAGAAAAATCTCATTCTGACATTATAGGTAAACAACAACCTTTTTGCTGAATACAGTCAATCATAATATGAACTATGGATGTCCAGTCCATATCCAAATTAAAGTCATAAGGCCTCACTAATTCCTCTAATAGGATCCAACGAAAACACTCTTCTCAAGGTTTATATCACATTTTCGTCGTAATTGTGATTTTAGAGTCTCCTCTCAAATATTTCTCTATATTTGAGGGCCAATTCCACAACATAACCGGAAACACTAGGTTGTGGAAAAGATTTCTGCATGGATGGAATGATTGGTACCAATGTCTATTAATAAAGCAGCAATTAGTTGAAACAAACAATTTATTGATCATTTTTATATACATTGGGTCGCACTCCTTGACAATATACAGGTACGCACTTCCCATGTCCTCCAGCACCCTATGCTAGGTGGGGACCACAAATGGGGGTGGTTTTAATATGTCAAATGTACATCACATAATACTTCTCTCCTAGCTTTTCTTCCACATCTGCAACCCTGCAGATTCATATGTCCCAAACACTTATTCTTCCCGAGACAGATTTAAATGCCCAAGTCTTTGAGACTGGCTCCACTTTCCTTATTTCCCACTACAAACATTCATTGTCTATATCTACTCACCCAATGAAAATTCAACCACAATGGTTATCTTTAGCACCCAAACATATGTAAGAATGCATAGATGAATAGTGGTGGCTCAGACGTCCTTAAACACATCATGCTTGGATGTCTGAGCCCCAAATCACTGAATGCATCGTATTCATAGAGTATCAAGATTGGTCGGTATGCCTTGATGAATACTCAACTACCAACATGTCATTCATCCAAAGCTGCAGAATCTCTGGAGTACTCTCAACCCCCTCCTCAAGCTAGTCCTCAGCTATCTATGAATCAAGAATGCCTTGGAACATGTGGGGTATCTGATGCTGAAACTCATGTAAGGCACTAATCCTAAATGTGTCATCTATCGGTACAACAAGATGAAAGTGATGTACAACGGGTGGCGGTGCTACTAGCAAACCACCTGAAGGTTCCAATTCTGTAAGTGGGACACACACCCGAGCCATACCCCAATGTGGACCATCTTCACGGTCAATCACATGATAATTATAGAATCTATGAACCGATCTACTCTACCGGTTTCTCAACTAGGCTGAAAACTAAAGCAATATCCTCCATCCAACCCTCAAATGCCTTTGAATTTGACTTTCCTCGAATCCTTGGAGGCCTCTGTCACATGAACTCGTGGAATGTGCTCAGTCATTGTGCATCCATTACTGATAAGGATGGTGGAAATGCTCGTCCTATAGGTAATGGTGCTGCTGGTACACGACCCGAAGATGCTAATGCAGTAAGAGGGTCCTGCAGCGAGGCCTCATTTCTCAGTGGGCCATCAACATGTAATCTCCCAGGAATCTGATATGGTTGTATATGAGGCGGAATCCTGATAAGGAGAAGGTGCGCCGTGATCATTATGTTATAAATGGTGAGCTTACTCCAATGAAATAAAAGTAAAAACTTTTCCTAAATACACACAATAAGTGTTTTCGTGCGCTGAGTCAAAAATCAGAATTCTGTGTCTAGGTGTATGGATATGTCGGCCTCCGCACAAACACTGGACTCCCGGAACTGAAAACCACATTAATAGCTCTTAAAATTATTGCTTCACATAAAAGATCATAGTCCTAGTTCTCCAGTAGAACCAAATCCTTCGATACCACTTTGTCATGACTCATCACCCTGGGCCCATGCCATGACTACCCCATGCCCGCATTCTATAGCCCCGGGGATGGAAACAAGCACTGAAAGGCATACTCCATAAAATGGGAAGGCATTGCCTTTAAACCTGTACAAACACGCAGAGAAGAATGTAACAAGAAGAAACCATTAACTAAACATCTATATTAAAAAGAGTGTTAAATGAAAAGGTGTCGGAATACAAGATCATGAGAAAGTATGAGTAAAACTCAAATGTAAAAAAACAAATGAAAAGTGAAAATCAGTTCATAGATCATCCACCATGGATTCTACCGAATAGGTAGGTATAGAGCGCATACTCAACCCTCCACATCTTTCCTTCACCTTTGCGTCATGTCTCGCTAAATGGTCCACCTCTTCAAACCATCCAGTTCTAGCTCCCTCAGCCTCGATCAACGTTGTACATTGTTTGCACCAGAAACAACAACTTGTGGTCGAAGTGAGTGCATGGGTGACTATAACAATACTCATTAGAGACCTCGAGATGTCGTAGGTCTCCAAATGTTCCAATAGGGAAAACTAGAAGCATGAAATCAACTCTACTTAGGTATATGACCATACATAAACCCATTTTATCAAGATAAACACATCTCATACATGAGGGAATAATACCCCAAAGGTAACACCACGATGGTAACACCGTGAATGTAAAAGAACGACACATGTATCACTACAAGATTAATACCACGAATATAAAAGTACTACATAGTTATTGCCATGAAGATAGTACCACGAAGGTAAAAACAAAACAATGTATCACAATGAAGTTTGTACCACGAAGGAAAATGTAACACACAGGTATCAACCCGAAGATAGTACCATGAAGGTAAAAGTACCACACAGGTATCACCACGAAGATAGTACCACGGAGGTAAAATTCTTAGTTCAAACAAATTCTCTTCTCAAAAAAGGTATAAAACTATAAGAAACAATATTATGATGAGACCAAAACATGATCACTGTGAATGTTGATAGACATCCAACGGATTATATAGTGATAATAACAAGTAACAATCCCTACTCACAGCATCGACCACCTCGGTTATGGGAGAACTCATCCTCTCTGGAGTATAGTAGTCCTACCACGTCACACAGAGGCACTTCCCACTAACCATGGACTGCTGAGGTAATCCACATGTTGTGTACCACGGGTCTGCTGCGTAACACAGAGCTGCACCCCACTATAGGTGTGCCACATCACATAGAGGCGATCCCCCTCATGGTCTACTGAGGTACTCCTGATGTTGAGTATCGTGGTTCTGATGCATCTCATAGAGGTGCTCCCCAGCATGGGAATTCCTTGTCACACAAAGGTTCTCCCCACTGGGCCTGTTGAGTCACTCTGAGTTGAAACGGTTAGTAGTCGTCAAGTCTCATCCATTAATAGGGTTCTGTATGTGGAGCGCATTGGGGAACCACTCCCAAAGCCATCAATAATACCTCAACCAGAACAAAGTCTCACAAGAAGGTATCTCAATGATTCTCCATGTCATAAGGGTTCCAAATCAATAGATGGTGCATCAACTAGAAGCTCGGTTTGTGCATTATTGGCATTTCAGTACTGAGGGCCTGGTTGGATTCGGGTGTGATCCAACCTGGCCATAATCCAAGTTTCTCCAAAACTCTCAGGTGGAGTATACCAAAATGGCTATATAGATATATGGATTCCACTATCATAGAAAGATCATCAAACAGATCCCTGGTACTCATGTTACGGCCAAAAAGGCTAAACTGGCCGCGGATGTCACGGGCCGTGAATTGCCCGGCACCCTGGACCGCGGTCCAGCCCACTGTGCTGCATTTAGGCCTAGCTCACATAGGGCGCTACATAGCCCGGCGAACTTGGTGTGGCCCAGCCCACGCTTGGCATGGCCGGGTGGCGGGGCCCGGTGGAGGGGCTCGGTAGCACGACCTGGTGGTGCGATCCACCTGAGCTATCGCCGAAGGGGGAGTGTACCCCCTTCCATTTAGAGCTGCATAGGGGAAGTGCCCTTATGAACATCCAAGTCACTATGGGACCATAGCAGGACCCACCGAACTGCAACTGTTGGCTGGTGTTCCAGCCGGTCCTCCTTCTAGCGGTGTGGTCGTCTACTGCTGCTGCACCACTGCTTTAATGACTGGTCACTCTTTGGCCTTCGTCGCGGCCAAGCGGTTGCGGCAACCTGCTCTACCGGCAGCACGTAAGCACGCCATCGCTCCCCCATGCTGTCGGCCACCACCCTACCCGGTCGCGGCCGACTGTACTAGTTTGGTAGTTATTCATAATTTTCCTTTTCTCGGTTTCACTTAGCATGATTGAAGAAGGAAAACTAAATATATAATGGTGATTTATTTGAGAACACTAGGTTATGGGTGTGTACCCTACTAGTGGATTGGGCACAAGATTGAAGTTTCGTGTGGTTTTTATTACACATTTCAATGAGATATGATGTACCTTGTTTCCCATTAATAAATTGTTCCAAGGGGTATTTCCAGGGACTAGTACTTATTGGTTATATTGTACATAAAAAAGACATATGTTGTTCTTGGATGATAATTTTTGAATCATGACTATTTTCTTCAAAATTGTTCATTTTTTAATGTTTCCCTCTTGGAAACTGTGTTTATTTAATGTTGAATCTATTTTAAATTATTACATGAATTTCCTGATTATGAAAAATTGCATGCTTTTTGTATTATATTGTTTATGGCATGGTATATTTTCTTGGGTGTCATTATATTAGGTTTATTTTGACACCCTACCTACACCCTTGGGTGTAATTAGACATGGTAATGTTTGAGACATGTAATGGAATGGTTCATTGGAGACACATGGTTTGGGTTGTTATCTTCGATTCATGGTGCAGTGTCGTAAAGATTGCATGAGGTTGATTCCCCCTCCCCATGTGTTGGGTTTTTGTTCAGACATTCATCACCTTTTTATTTTTTTCCAACATGGGATATTCATAAAACTATGTAATTTATTCTGATTTTTATTTATTGCCTTCTTACGTGTTTTTATATTAAATTAATTTATTATTATAGGTTGTTTAATGTTTTTATAATCAGGTAAATCATTCCCAAACCATTTTTATGATACCTAGGAACATGTGCCAACCTGTGGGGATATAGAACTGACTTTGGTTCTTGCCACAGACTGGGTTTAGTGCTAGTTCTGATGAAGACATGACATGGTTTATGATAAAATGAGATGAGTGTGTGATTATTCTCTTGGGTTCATATTATTTTGGATGATTCCTATTAAATATGAGTTAGGAATATCATGTCTCAGTGTTTTATATTCGAGTAGGGTGTCTGGTCCACACCTCCCATGAAAGACCTCAAGTTTCCATGGGAAGTTGGGATTTTTTTTGGACATCTCTTCCAGGTGGAAAGTGTGGGATTCAGAATGCACGTGGACATTCGGTGGGGGTGGAGTAATTTTTATTTCTTTGTTGTGATGATAATTATTTATTAATTTATTTTTGATATTTGATATTTTTTAAAATTGTTTCAAAATTGTTGTAATAATGATTTATTTTTTGACTGATGTTTTTTGTCACAACACACCTATTCAGAAATATCCCATCCACTTATTGGAGGAAACAAGTGAAAATTCCCCCTCACCACTTGATAAAAGGCTGGTGGGAGCTGTGGTTGAAAAATTATAGGCTCTATGTTTGGTAGAGGGTATTTATCCTACTATAGTTATAGAAAATGAGTCTTGTCCTATGAAGGACATAGGCCCAAAGTTTCTCAATTGCAAGCCTTGTACTTTTTGAAACAATGTTGATCCATTATAAGTAGAGGAGTGATATGAGAAGATCAATAGGATTATTGAGTTTAATTACACAACTAGGAGGTTAGGGTCAAATAATACTCATTTCTATGAGACACTCTCAGTCGTAGGTGGTTGGAATCACTGCACCAAAATGAGAAGCATGAGAAGATGAGATTGAATAATTTCATGAATATCTTCATCAATTAGTATTGACCAGTGTTCTTTGTGTATTCCAGATCACGGGAGATCATGGATCATTCTTAGTGAGATCAGTTATTATTGGAATATGCTAACTGTTTTGCGCAGCTATTACGATACACACCTGAGATTATTTCTAATGAATCTATGAAATCTCGAAAGGCTGAGGAGGGGATGTGACTAGAAATTTACTCTCAAGTCATCTTATTCAGTATGAGAACCTATGCTAAGGTTTTTGATCAAGATTTCATGGTTTATAATTATTTGAAATTAATTTTTGGGTTTTCTAGAGTGGTGTATATTGTGGGATGTGGAAACTACTCTATGAAAAAAACAAATAAGTATGAGTAGTGGAAGAAGGGAGTTGGCAGTTCGGGCAATCCATTAAGGAAGTCCTCATTTATAGCTTCTAAAATAGGGTATGTGTTGTACCATTAGTGTGGGAATTTTGGGAACATCCATCCTCCATGTACCTCCCATCATAGTACTTGTTATCAATGGTGATTTTTTGGGATCATGCATTGCTTTTTTTAGTGATGTACCGATATTAGGTTGGGGTATGATCTCTATCCTCTAGTGGAGGCTCATCTTTGTCAGAGACGAATCAGATAGTGGGATAATGGTTTTGTGGTCATGATGGTAGGACAATATAATCATCAAAGTAGAGCTAGTTTAGGGATGAGCTGAAGGTGAGTGGTCATTCTCAGGAAGAGTCCAGACATCATGATGTGGTGCACCAGACACTAGTGGGATCTGATGAAAGACCATTGATAGATCAAGGTACAATTTTGATCACATCTTCTATTTCATCCATTATTTTTGATACTGGTGCTTCTTTTTCATTTAACTCTTCCCATCTTGTGAATCATATCAATTTTCCTACTACGTGGTATTCTTTTTCGATGGATTTGGTGACACTGTTGAGTAGGAAAAAGGAGCAAGGTCTCCAGGGTCCATCATGTGCGGCTTCTATATCCGGAGTTGAGAAGGAATATGATCTATTACTATTAGATATAGAACTTTTTGATGTAATCCTTGACATGGATTGGATAGTGAACTTTAAAGTGCATATCAATTATTATAGGATGAGAGGGAATATCATGGAACCATATGTGAGTCCTCAGGTTTTTCTGGAGGAATGGGATCCTCGTTCTGGTTGTGCATGACCTTCACTCCTATTGTTTGGAAATATGTTCTTTCAGTCATCTTCGCTCACAATAGATGATGAAGGTAATTCTATTTTGTTTGGATTAAATCAAATTATGGATGGGTTCCCATAAATAATTATATATGATTTTCCAGAATTTCCCTCAGAGTGGGACATATAGTTCTCTATTGACATTGTAACACCCCAAGCTTCCATTGTACGTTTCCCTTCGAATAATGCAATAGCGTGTGTTGTACGCAACCTCGAGCTCTAACACACACCACAACTAACTAAACTAGACGTTGTGAATAGTAATACCTACTTTTTGAAATTTTATAAATTTTATTTATCAAAATGGACTTCATTTTTGGATTCGGAATATTGAAATTAGCCTAGGTTGAATTTTTGGTATTTTTCTGAGAACTTCTAAATTTTTATGAATAGTGAAAAATACTTAAAAACAAATTTTTTAATAAAAATAATTTATAGTGATAAATTATAATATTTAGTGGTTTTAAAGTATAATTAGAATATATTTTTACCATTTTATTCAATGGTGGTCATTAGAATTAATTTAACATTGAAATTGGACATAAACAATTGCCAATCTTTTGATATAAATTGTTTCTTAAAAACACGCTATTTGTTGTAACAGCGGGAATTAATTATAAAATTAATTAATACAACTTATATGTTTTTAATTTTGTAAAATAGACATCATTTTTGAATTCAGAAGATCAATTATAGCTTAGGGTGAAATTTTGGCCTTATTCTGAAAAACATCAAATTTTGATGAATAGTGAAACCACTAAGTGGTTGTTAAAAACTGATTTTTCGTTAAAATGAAATATTACCACTTCTGTGATTTGATTTTCAAAAATCCGACATACATGGTTGTCATTAAGAAGTATAATCTGGTTCAATGAGATTATATTAATTTTTTGGTGAATAGTAACTTTTAAGTTCTTAATCGCGATTAGAGGTGATTAGTGTAGTTTAAGGTAAAAATAATGTTTTAATAATATGAGATGAGCTTGAAACTTGTCATACTCCTATTGGATGTGTCATGGACGACCAATACAACCCATGGGTCAACTTGGGGACCCCATAGAGCCACATTAGTTGGAAATGACATTAATATATATTTATTTAATGTTAAAATTAAATTGACACAAACATGAGTTGTTTTACTAAAATAGTTTTTAAGTGGGGTTACACAGATCTATATTTTGACTATAAATATTCATTAAAAAGATAAAAATATTTCCTACATAATAGTATTTTTTTATAATTTTTAGACATTAAATAAATTAAATTATTTATGACATCATTATGATGCAGCGATGACCTCATTATTTAACGATTTAAATAAAATGAGAAGATAATTCAAAATCCAAGGCTTACACTTGTCCAAAGTCTATTGGATGAGGATATTTCGAACCGTTATCACCATAGCCGCGAATTATATAAGTGTGGGACCTTTAGAATCCGAAAATCATTGTATAATAATGTAACATTTCAATCTTTCCAAAAGAGACCCTCCTCTCCTCTTATAAAAGGCCCCCACCTCTACCACCTTATTCACACTTCCAAGCCTTTTGGTTCGGCCAACATCTGTCCAAACACTCTCCCAACTTCTCTCCCTTCATCCTAGAAGCTCTACTTTAGTCAGAAAGCCATCTTAAGGAGTCCTTTGGATCAAATCAAAAGGAAGAACCCGAAGAAGAGGTAACATTTTCATCACCCTCTTTCAAGTTTCTTTCTTCTTCCACCCCCTCTTTTTTTATTATTTCAATTCTAAAATTATAACTCCAGTATATTATATATACTGTGATGTTTTTATTAACATGGAACAACCATATTCCGTATTCTACCCATCATTTGAATGACATGTCACCATATGTGCGTACGTACGGCTTACAGTCTCCACGTCGTGGTGTAATTGTTATTCAATATATTATTATTTAGATGGGTATAATAATGATATGTAATTCATGTAAATAATAAATATAACATGATAATTATTCTGTATATATGATATACTATCCAATTATATATTATTTTAATATCAAAATAAATATATTGTCGCTCGTGCGTACGTACGGACTACCGTCTCCACGAACGCGATGAGATTCATTCTCCGTCGTATCCATTAAAGTATAATTATCATTTGATGATTTAAAAATAATGTTTAAGGACATGATATCATTCTGGATATGAATAAGATACAACCTATACATGAAAAACATGACTTACGTAACAAAACATATAAAAGAAAACGAGTAAGATAACACCCGAAACAACGATAAATCTAAGATATTGTTAACAAAGCAATGTTAAAAGATCATATATGATATCATATGAATTTTAATGATTATTTTATAACTTAATAACAATTATTTCACCATTATACAGGAGGTTAACCTACCCCAACCAAGGAAAAGTACAAGGTAAGGGTTTACTTCACAACTTCTTCATTATCCAAGGTTGTTTATACATAATTATCTACTGGGACCTCGTTATCATCCACATCCATGTTTCTTAAAAATGCCTTTCAAAACATTTTTACTATTAAATGGAAAATTTGTTAAAGTCATTTATACCCTTATACATTTTTGAAAGGAATCTTACCGTCGTTTTCCAAACAATGTACTTTTTGACTTCTTTGACAAATTAAAGGTAAGAATGTTTTTTTAACTTATACGACGGGTGCGGCTATTTTCTGCCATTATAACATCGTCGAAGCTTCCCTAACAAGATTATAAGAATATTTTCAAAGTAAATGTATTATTTTATAATTATGGGACTTTTAAATGATTTCAAAAAGGAGAGATATTTCTCTCAAATAGCTTTGATTTCATCCATGTCAACATCCTTTGATGGGTTTTAAGTTTAATTGAAATTGATTTATGATACAAAACTTCCATTGAACATTTTGTGAAATATTTGACTGTGGATGTGTTATTTTATACCATCCATAGTTTATGGAGAAATTGTTGACATTTCGTATGCTAGTTTTAATACGAATATTTATGTTATGTTTAAACCTATTCATATGAGGAATGTATGGGACTTAATATGTGACGGGTGGAGCCTGCTATAGCTTATCGATGCATCGGTAGGTCTCATGAGACAACTAGACATGGAATTGGCTAAGGCCCTTTCCCAATTTGATTTATGGTTTTGGCCGAGGCCTTAATCATTTTAGATGTATTGGCTGAGGCCTTGACAAAGTGTTTCAGAATGTCTGGCATTATACATTCCCTCATTATTAAAGTGGTTATTGATATTTCATTTGATTATTCGTCTAGTAGAATATCCATGTGAGTATGTAATGGCATTATTTTATTTTACTTTTTCCATACTATGCTGAAGTTCAAGTTCAATAAGGCTTTTGTTTTAGTTATACATTGCCTTAAATGCTTATGTTTTCTTATAAAAGCTTCCGCAATATTGTTGTCCTTACTGGACATCTGAGCTCACCCATTTCAATGTTTTAATATTTTCCAGGATGTGAAGAAGTGTTTTATGAATGACTTGCAAGAATAGTCAGTGAGGATATGAGTGTGGACTATGAAGACTATGTTATTGTAGTTTGTTTACTTTTTGATGTAATGAAAGACTTATGAATGTATCTAGTGTTTCCCAAGATACTAAACTAATCGGTCTTTCAAGACATGATCTTTTGTGATCATGCCAATGTTATGAAGAAATGCACCAACTCTGGGTAGCTGGGGTCGGGGCATTACAGTTGGTATCAGAGGCTGTTTAGTACTATCCTTGGAAGCTAGATTTAGATAAACTCTGATTAGAGCACATATCCCGAAGATAGACATTGAGGATTAGTATAGAAGAACTTCCTAGAATTTTGGTATTGTAGAGATGTTGTGAGTTTTCCGAGCAATACATCCCTGTCTGGATAGGAGCAGGTAGAGGCGGCTCGGGCACAGATGTACCTAGGGGTAAAACCCGAAAACACCGCTTTGAGCTAGACTCGAACGGGAACTGGTGCACGAAAATGGGCCTTGCTGTACTCTTGGTTACGACACTCCCGGGGGATATGCTTTGGATAATTCCCATTTTCATTACAAACCACTATGAAGGGTTATGAGTATATACTTCCTCAAAGAAAACATTTTTATAATTATGGATTATATCCATAATTAGTTTAATTTATGTTAAGTGTTTTACAAGTATGGAATTATGTATTTTGATTCATGAACTAATCTAATTTATGCCATTATTTAGAAATGGCTCCTAGTGGAAGGAATGGAAATTGTATCAATGCACACACTCCGTGTAGGGATTTCCCTCCTGCTCAAGATAATTATGGTGGAGCTAGTGATACAACTGGTGCCGATCAGCTTCTCACCGTACTGGGACAACTCACGCAGGTTATGAATAACAACCTTACTCGTATGGAGCACCCTGATCCACAACATGGAGGATCAATGCTAGACCGTTTCCTGAGGCAACAACCGCCAACCTTCAATGGGAGTACAAATCATATAGTAGCTGAGCAATGGATAAATCCCTTAGAGAAAATATTCCATGCCTTGGGGAGTAGTGAAAGGGAGAATGTTGTCATGGCAGTTTACCGCCTCACTGGAGATGCCGATCAATGGTGGTCACTAATTCAAAACACAAAGGAAGATGATGAATTAACAAACATGGAATGGCAGGAGTTCAAAGAGCTGTTTTTAGAAAAATACATTCCTCGAGACCATCGAGCGGATATGGAAAGGAAATTTCTGAGTCTGAGGCAGAAGGAGGTTGAGAATGTCGCAAAGTATGAGGCTAACTTTACAAGGTTAGCAAGGTTTGCTGCAGATTACATACGTAACCCAAGAAGTAAGACTGATCGTTTCTTTGATGGGTTGAAACCATTTCTCCGTCGAGCTTTAGTATCACAAACCTTCTCTTCATACGAAGGTATTGTCTCGTGCACTATTAAGACGGAAAAGGAATTCTCTATGTCTTATGACTTTAAATCAAAGCAAGATAAGAAGAGATCCGCTGAAAACTCTGGGAATGGAAATAAGGAAACATGGAAGAAGGGTAGAAATGAATTTCCACCCTGTGATAATTGCGGTAGGAAGCACCCTGGTTCCTGTCTAAAAGGAAAAGGAGTATGTTACAAGTGTGGTGAAAAAGGCCACCAAGCTCATGAATGCAAGGGAAAGAAAGCGACTGTCAACGTGGAATGCTATAATTGTAGAGAGAAGGGACATTATGCAAATGAATGTCCTAAGAGTTAGGGGAACTTACCTCAGAAGAGGCCAAAGGATCTGGGCCAGGCTTATGCTATCACTACTGCTGAGGTGGAAGCTCCGAAAGACGTGGTGGCAGGTAATTTAATGGTTTCCTCAAGTTTAGAAAATGCATTATTTGATTCTGGATCATCGCATTGTTTCATATCTTCCCAGTTTGCTAAGAAAATTAGATATTTCCAATTTGATTTAACAAGGGAGTTGTCGGTCAAAACCCCTAAGGGAAGTATTGTTGCAACAATGTTTTGTCGATTAGTTCCCATTAGAGCACCTAAATGTTCTTTACCTGCTGATCTCATCGTCATACCCATGAATGAATTTGATATAATCCTCAGTATGGATTGGATTTCGGACCATGATGCAAAAATTTATTGTAAGAGGAATGAGGTTACGATTCTTTATGATGATGATAAGCAACACCTTATCTTTAGAGCCGAATCGTCGCCACATAATTCTTATCTAGATCCACCCCCAGTAGCTCAACTAAATTCAATTATTGGGGAGGAAGAGAAGGAAATTACTGAGGGTGAGGAAAGGAATATTCAAATAGAGGATGTATCTATTGTGATAGAATATGTTGATGTGTTTCCGGAAGATTTACCTGGACATCCTCCAGAATGAGAAGTTGAGTTTTCCATTGATTTAATTCCTGGATCAAGGCCCATATCGAAGACCCCTTATAGAATGGCCACTGTGGAATTAGTTGAACTAAAGAAACAACTAGAGGAATTGAGTAATAAGGGATTTATTCTCCCTAGTGTTTCTCCTTGGGGAGCCCCTGTTCTTTTTGTTAAGAAGAAAGATGGATCTATGAGGTTGTGCATTGACTATAGGGAGATCAATGTATAACAATAAAGAAAAAGTATCCCCTACCTCGCATTGATGATTTGTTTGACCAACTGCATGGAGCTCAATACTTTTCAAAGATTGACCTTTGGTCTGGATACCATCAGTTGTGTGTGAAGAAGGAAGATGTTCCAAAGACAGCATTTCGAACAAGGTACGGGCATTACGAGTTTACAGTAATGCCTTTTGGATTGACTAATGCACCCTCTGTTTTCATGGATCTAATGAATAGAGTTTTCAAGGAATAACTTGATGAATTTGTAGTGGTATTTATTGATGATATCTTGGTATACTCCAAAAGCCACGAAGATAATGAAAATCACTTACGCATTATCCTGAAGACTCTTAGAAGACATGAATTATATGGGAAATTTAGCAAGTGTGAATTCTGGCTTCATGAGTTTTCTTTTCTTGGCCATATTGTCTCTAAGGATGGAATTTCCGTTGATCCTTCTAAAACAAAGGCAATCCAAGAATTGCCAGTACCGACAAGTATAACTGAGGTACACAGTTTTATTGGTTTAGCAGGTTATTATCGACGTTTCGTCCAGAATTTTGCCAGATTGGCTAACCCATTGACAAAGCTCACACGAAAAGGGATTAAATTTGTCTGGAAAAAAGAGTGTGAAGAATGTTTTGAAGAACTAAAGAGAAGATTAGTCAATGCCCCTGTATTGACTCTACCATCGGGGAATGATGGGTTTGTTATTTATAGTGATGCATCGAAGAAAGGACTTGGTTGTGTCCTTATGCAGAATGATAAGGTCATTGCCTATGCATCACGACAGCTAAAAATTCATGAGAAAAACTATCCTACTCATGATCTTGAGTTAGCAGCTGTGATCTTTGCTTTAAAGATATGGAGACATTACCTCTATGGTGAAAATGTGAGATTTATACTGATCACAAGAGTTTGAAGTATATTTTCACACAAAAAGAACTCAACATGAGGCAAAGGAGATGGCTTGAACTACTCAAGGATTATGATTGCACGATACATTACCACCCGGGGAAGGCAAACATGGTGGCAGATGCTTTGAGTAGAAAAGACCATGGAGTTTTGAATGTGATTAGAATTGAAAGGGATCCAATTTTCTTGGATCTAGTGAAGATGGACATGAGAATAACTAGGGAAGGTGAAACATCAATTCTTTTTCAAATGGTTGCCAAACCATCATTACTAGAAAGGATTAAGAGTTCTCAGACCAATGATGAATAATTTCAGATGAAGATTAAAGGTGTGAATGATGAAATATTGAGGGACTTTGTGTATAAGGATGGAATTTTGAAATTCGGGAAGAGACTTTGTGTTCCCGATATACCTAATCTAAAAAGGGAATTTCTGTATGATGCTCATAGTTCCAACTTCTCTATACACACTGGGAGCACAAAAATGTATAGTGATTTGAAAGAACATTTTTGGTGGGACAATATGAAGAGGGAGATTGCTGATTTTGTGTCGAGGTGTATGGTTTTTCAACAAGTGAAAGCTGGAAGGCAACATCCTGGTGGAGTATTGCAACCTCTTCCCATACCTGAGTGGAAATGGGATAATATTACGATGGACTTTGTCATGGGACTACCAAAGACTCCTAGAAGGAATGATGCAATATGGGTTATTGTTGATCGTCTTACTAAGTCAGCACATTTTCTGGCTATACGGGAGGATCTACCACTTGAACGTCTAGCAAGATTATATAGTAATGATGTTTTAAGACTTCATGGAGTACCCCTATCGATTGTTTCTGATCGTGATCCTCGTTTTACTTCAAGATTCTGGAAAAGTCTTCAAAAGGCCTTGGATACTGAACTTTGTTTGAGCACTACCTATCACCCTCAAACAGATGGACAATCAGAACGGACTATTCAAACCTTATAAGACATGTTGATATCATGCTCTCTTGACTTTCAGGGTATGTGGGATCAATACTTACCACTGGTAGAATTTTCATATAACAATAGCTTCCATTCGAGTATTCAGATGGCACCATATGAAGCGTTATACAGAATGAGATTTCATACACCAACCTGTTGGGATGACGTTGGTGAAAGAAAACTTGTAGGCCCAGAACTGGTGGAGGAAACAGTGGAAAAGTTGAAAGTAATCCAAAATCACATCAAAGCAGCTCAAAGTAGGCAGAAGAGCTATGCCGATAATCGAAGGAAGGATTTGGAATTTCAAGTCGGTGATCATGTTTTCTTGAAGGTATCTCCATTGAAGGGAGTCATACGTTTTGGTAAGAAAGGTAAATTGAGTCCCAGGTACATCGGACCTTTCGAAATTCTAGAACGAATTGGGGCTGTAGCTTACCGATTGTCAATTCCGCCATGTCTCTCCAAAGTTCACGATGTGTTCCACGTATCTCTGTTGAGGAAATACATGCCTGACCCAACACATGTACTCACCTATGAGGAATTAGAACTGGAACCCGATATTTCCTATTGTGAAGAGCCCGTCAGGATTCTTGATGTGAGGGAGCAGGTGCTGAGAAACCGGACGACTCCTCTGGTGAAGGTTTTGTGGAGAAATCATAAAATGGAAGAGGCAACGTGGGAACCTGAGGACTTTATGATGAAAAACCACCCGAGTCTTTTTATGCAGTAATACCCTAGAAATTGCGAGGACGCAATGATTTGAAATTTTATAAATTTTATTTATCAAAATGGACTTCATTTTTGGATTCGGAATATTGAAATTAGCCTATGTTGAATTTTTGGTATTTTTCTGAGAACTTCTAAATTTTTATGAATAGTGAAAAATACTTAAAAACAACTTTTTTAATCAAAATAATTTATAGTGATAAATTAAAATATTTAGTGGTTTTGAAGTATAATTATAATATATTTTTACCATTTTATTCAATGGTGGTCATTAGAATTAATTTAACATTGAAATTGGACATAAACAATTGCCAATCTTTTGATATAAATTGTTTCTTAAAAACACGCTATTTGTTGTAACAGCGGGAATTAATTATAAAATTAATTAATACAACTTATATGTTTGGAATTTTGTAAAATAGACATCATTTTTGAATTCGGAATATCAATTATAGCTTAGGGTGAAATTTTGGCCTTATTTTGAAAAACTTCAAATTTTGATGAATAGTGAAACCACTAAGTGGTTGTTAAAAAATGATTTTTCGTTAAAATGAAATATTACCACTTCTGTGATTTGATTTTCAAAAATCCGACATACATGGTTGTCATTAAGAAGTAAAATGTGGTTCAATGAGATTAAAATAATATTTTCGTGAATAGTAACTTTTAAGTTCTTAATCGCGATTAGAGGTGATTAGTGTAGTTTAAGGTAAAAATAATGTTTTAATAATATGAGATGAGCTTGACACTTGTCCTACTCCTATTGGATGAGTCATGGCCAACCAAGACAACCCATGGGTCAACTTGGGGACCCCATGGAGCCACTTTAGTTGGAAATGGCATTAATATATATTTATTTAATGTTAAAATTAAATTGACACAAACATGAGTTGTTTTACTAAAACAGTTTTTAAGTGGGGTTACACAGATCCAAATTTTGCCTATAAATATTCATTAGAAATCTAAAAAGATTTCCTACATCATAGTAGTTTTTTTATAATTTTTAGACATTAAATAAATTAAATTATTTATGACATCATTATGATGCAATGATGACCTCATTATTTAACGATTTAAATAAAATGAGAAGATAATGCACAATACAAGGCTTACACTTGTCCAAAGCCTATTGGATGAGGAGATTTCAAACCCTTATCACCTTATCCACGAATTATATAAGTGTGGGACCTTTATAATCCGAAAAGCATTGTATAATAATGTAACATTTCAATCCTTCCAAAAGAGCCCCTCCTCTCCTCTTATAAAAGGCCCCCACCTCTACCACCTTATTCACACTTACAAGCCTTTTGGTTCAGCCAACCTCTGCCCAACTACTCTCCCAACTTCTCTCCCTTAATCCTAGAAGCTTTAATTTAGTCAGAAATCCATCCTATGGAGTAATTTTGATCAAATCAAAAGGAAGAACTCGAAGAAGAGGTAACATTTTCATCACCCTATTTCATGTTTCTTTCTTCTTCCACCCCCTCTTTGTTTATTATTTCAATTATAAAATTATAACTCCAGTATCTTCTATATACTGTGATGTTATTATAAATATGGAACAACCATATTTAGTATTCTACCCATCATTTGAATGACATGTCACCATACGTGCATACGTATGGATTACCGTCTCCACGTCGTGGTGTAATTGTTATTCAATATATTATTATTTAGATGGGTATAATAATGATACGTAATTCATGTAAATAATAAATATAACATGATAATGATTCTGTATATATGATATACTATCCAATTACATATTATTTTAATATCAAAATAATGATATTGTCGCTCGTGCGTACGTACGGACTACCGTCTCCACGAACGCGATGAGATTTATTCTCCGTCGTATCCATTAAAGTATAATTATCATTTGATGATTTAAAAATAATGTTTAAGGACATGATATCATTCTGGATATGAATAAGATACAACATATCCATGAAAAACATGACTTACATAACAAAACATATAAAATAAAACGAGTAAGTTAACACCCGAAACAACGATAAATCTAAGATATTGTTAACAAAGCAATGTTAAAAGATCATATATGATATCATATGAATGTATATGATTCTTGTATAATTTAATAACAATTATTTCACCATTATACAGGAGGTTAACCTACCCCAACCAAGGAAAAGTACAAGGTAAGGGTTTACTTCACAACCTCTTCATTATCCAAGGTTGTTTATACATAATTATCTACTGGGACCTCGTTATCATCCACATCCATGTTTCTTAAAAATGACTTTCAAAACATTTTTACTATTAAATGGAAAATGTGTTAAAGTCATTTATACCCTTATACATTTTTGAAAGGAATCTTACCGTCGTTTTCCAAACAATGTACTTTTTGACCTCTTTGAAAATTTAAGGTAAGAATGTTTTTTTAACTTATACGGCGGGTGCAGCTATTTTCTGCCATTATAACTTCGTCGAAGCTCCCCTAACAAGTATATAAGAATATTTTCAAAGTAAATGTTTTATTTTATAATTATGGGACTTTTAAATGATTTCAAAAAGGAGAGATATTTCTCTCAAATAGCTTTGATTTCATCAATGTCAACATCCTTTGATGGGTTTTAAGTTTAAATGAAATTGATTTATGATACAAAACATCCATTGAACATTTTGTGAAATATTTGACCGTGGATGTGTTATTTTATACCATCCATAGTTTATGGAGAAATGTTTGACATTTCGTATGCTAGTTTTAATATGAATATTTATGTTATGTTTAAACCTATTCATATGAGGAATGTATTGGACTTAATATGTGACGGGTGGAGCCCGCTATAGCTCCTCGATGCATCGGTAGGTCTCATGAGACAACTAGACGTGGAATTGGCCGAGGCCCTTTCCCAATTTGATTTATGGTTTTGGCCGAGGCCTTAATCATTTTAGACGTCTTGGCCGAGGCCTTGACAAAGTGTTTCAGAATGTCTGGCATTATACATTCCCTCATTATGAAAGTGGTTATTGATATTTCATGTGATTATTCGTCTAGTAGAATATCCATGTGAGTAAGTAATGGCATTATTTTATTTATTTTTTCCATATTATACTGAAGTTCAAGTTCAATAAGGCTTTTGTTTTAGTTATACATTTCCTTAAATGCTTATGTTTTCTTATAAAAGCTTCCGCAATATTGTTATCCTTACTGTGCATCTGAGCTCACCCCTTTCAATGTTTTAATATTTTCCAGGATGTGAAGAAGTGTTTTATGACTAACTTGCAAGAATAGTCAGTGAGGATATGAGTGTGGACTATTAAGACCATGTTATTGTAGTTTGTTTACTTTTTGATGTAATGAAAGACTTATGAATGTATCTAGTGTTTCCAAGGCTACTAAACTAATCGGTCTTTCGAGACATGATCTTTTGTGATCATGCCAATGTTACGAAGTAATGCACCGACTCTGGGTAGCTGGGGTCGGGGCGTTACACACATGGTTATGGGAAAATAACTGATAATCATTCCCTCATATCATATGTCCCCCAACCGAGTTGTGGGAATTAACATATATTTGGATGATTAAAATCCAAGGGATTAATTCTCCCAAGAATCTCTCCTTAGGTCTCTTCTATTCTTTTTGAAATAATGACTGATGGATCATTTCGATTGTGCATCGATTAACAAAATCTAAATAAGGCATCCATCATGTAAAAATTTACATTTCTCTAAAATGGTAACTAGTTTTAGTAGTTGATGTGGGAAAATGTGGTATTTCAACCATTTTTTCCTTCTAGATACCACCAATTTAGGGTGAGAGGCAGATATCCCAAAGATAGATTTCCAAATAAGGTATTCCAACATTGATAATTTTTTCATGCCATTAGGATTGACTGATGCTACAATGATTTTTATAATGCTCATTAATAGGGGTTTCCACCTGTATCTCCACTATTTCTTCATGGTATTTGGGACCAAATTCATATTTTACTGTAGATATTAGGAAGAGAATGAGAATCGTTTGATGATCATGTTGGGAACTCTGTATGATCATTTCTATTATATTTTTTTTCATTTTCTCTTTTTAGATTAAGGAAGAAATGTTTTTGGGTCTTGTTATCTCGAAATAATGGGTTTTGGTGGACCCTCAAAAGATAAGTGAGGTTATGTAAAGGGAGAAGCCAAAGAATATGAATGAGATCAGGAGTTTATTTGGTATTAATGTTTGTTAAAGGTAGTTATTCCAAGATTTCTCTATAAATGATTCACCCCGGACCATGCTCACTAGGAAAGGGGTGAAGTTTGAATTGGGTCAATAATGTCATGTATCATTGAAAGAGATAAAGCAGTGGTTGACCACTACCCATGTGTTGATCATCCAGAATTTATAATGGTTTATGTGGTTAATTATGATGCTTCAGGTATGGTAATCGAGTGCATGCTTACACATAGTGAACAAGTGGTGGCATATGGTTCTCAACAAATTCGACCACATGAATAGAATTACCTGACCCATCCCTTAGAGTTAGTAGTGGTGATGAATTCTATGAAGACATGGAATAACTACCTATTTTGGGAGATATTTTTGTTCCACTGTCATTATAAGATCTTAGAATATATCATCTCCGAGAGGGATCTTAATTTGAGGCAGCCCATTCGGTTTGAGAATTTTTAGTGGTTTTACATTGATATAATCTACACCGCAAACAAGGGTAATGTGGGGGTTGATTCCATTGTTAGAAAAGTAACACTACAATATTGGAATAATTCCAAATATGATTGGAATATAATGGAGCTCTTTGTTCTAATACACATGGAGACGAATTAGCATAGTGTAAGTGTGTTGTTGGGGTTCATTCAATTGACTTCATTTAATTTAGAGCTGATTTAGTAGGACCAAACCAATTATGAGGAATTTTAGTGGTCTATGTAGTTTCCTCATGTTTGGTAGACTTTTTTGTCTTCGTCTATTGAGGGAATCATTTTCTTCAGGGGCTGTTTACTGGTGACATTGTCTCTACGGATGGTGGTGATGCATGATAGCCACCAATTTTAGCGGGTCGTTCTTCCGGGAGCAATAATATTATATTATTATGTATGTTGGCAGTTTTGGTTTCCTATTATGGGGTTAGAAATAAATTTACTTTGTCAAGATGCTACACATGTCAGCATGTAAAAGAAAAGAATTAAAGGAACTCTAGATTTCCTCCACTATTTCCCATTCCTACATGGAAGTGGGATGAGGTTTCCATGGATTTCATTATTGTCTTACCACGTAAACCTCAGGGTATGAACACTATTTGTCTAGTGATTGATTATATGAACAAATCATCCCACATCATTACAATCCTTGAAATATCTAAATTCACTAAGCTTGAGCAATTGTATATTTAGGAGGTGGTAAGGCATCATGGTGTTTCATCGACATGTTTGTCAAATAGATAACCCCCATATTACCTCATGGTTTTTGGAAGGACATCATAAGGCCTTTAGGTCACATATTATGATGATATCATCATCGTATCCTCAAACAGATGGCCCGAACATGTATGAAAATTAGATTCTAGAGGACATGATTCAATCATGTGTGGTGGATTTTTCTTGATCTTGGGATAGCCTATTGGGATTTGTTCAATTTTTTTATAATAACATTTATTAATCATCTATTCTTTTGGATCCATTTAATTTTATCAATCGATGGATGTGTTGGTCCATCCTATGTTGGGGTGAGGTAGGTGGGACCTCACTCTTCGGGCTGATCTTTGTGCAAGAGACATCTATGATGGTCATGTTGATTACAAAGAGGTAATTGACAACTATGAGACACTAAAAATAATATGTTGATAAGAGGAATCATAATCATTTTTACATTATTTGTGATCGAGTATTCTTGAAGGTTTCCCCTTTCTTGGGCCATCATCATTTGGGAATACAAGGAAAAATAACACATAGTTATGATAGATCTTTTGAGATCACCGAGTAGATTGGAAAGGTAGAATACATGTAAAGTTTTACTTATAAATTGAAAACTATTCAAAAAATATTATATGTTTCCCTATTGAAGATGTACAACCACGATCTGTAAAACATGTTGAATTGGGAAGAGTTGGGAATAGTGCCTGATTTATTAGTTCTTGAAAAATGGAATGAATAGGGGATTACCGTTAGAATATGATTGGAGGAATATCCATTCCACTGGTCTAGGTCCTTTCGAATCATGGTAATGATGTGCACAAGAAATGGTATAAAAAGTCATGGGCTGAGCGTGGGTACCCATTTTTGTTTTCTGATCAAGAATGAAGTTTTCATTTCAGGGAATAAAATTTTTATTGTATGGAGAATTTCCACATCTATGTACTTAAATTTAGTTATTTTCTCTTCTATTATTGGCTGCTATTTTCTCCTAGTCTCCCCCTATAATTTTGGAGTGAAATTTCAATTCTAAGGTCGATTTAATTTGGTGCATTGTGAACATGTCATAAAAAAGTGTTATTTCCAATTTTCCATTCTATAATTAAACACAATGCTCCACTTTCTTCTCTAATTCTCCCAGTTCATCAATATATGGCCTTCAAACACCCATGGAACCCATTTTTAAGGCGTTTTTAGTGGGGAAATTTCAATATTCTTCATTTATGTGTGACTTTATTTGTTCTTATTCCTTATCTGTCATCTATCATCCATCCTTCATGAAGTACTAGAATACCTATAGTTATGGTTTTATTCATAGAGATTAATATTGAGTTTCATGATTAAATATTCTTGATTAGGTTTCATTATCACTCTCTTATGGTACATGTGAAGTTTTATGCATATTTTTTTGTTTTAGACATTCAAGGTAGGTGGTTCCATTTATAAAAAATTATTAATGAATTCATCTTCCTTAATAATATATTTACAATTTTTCTCATCTATTGTGTGTGGGGGGGAAACCATTTTTCATATAATTTATTAAACATTTAATTTTAATGTTTAATTTTGACAAGAAATTATGGGTTTTTCATGTGTATTCCATGTTGTATATTTCTAGGTTATTTTATGACTCATAAATTTGATTTATTAAATGGTGTTAGGGCTTTCCATTTTGGTTTGGTATGGTAATGTTGGGAATTTTTTCATTAAAGAGGATTTTGTAAAAAAAATTTGTAAAATGCCTTATAACCCCTATTGAAGTTTATATATAAAATTTTTATTGGGATTAATGAACTATATTTAATGTCAAAGAAATTTTTGGTGTAAAGTTTTGTGGGATTGATTTAGAAATGTAGTTTTTATTTGAAAATGGAATTTTATAACATCTAAATCTTTATTGATCCCAATTGGAAGCTCGAGTATCTCGGTGGGAAGACTAGGACTAGTATACTAGTTGGTTGGAAGTGGCCTTGTCCCAATTTCACATAGCATGAATGATAATGAAAACAATAAATAAATAATGATGATAGGTTAGAGTCCACTATGTTATGGGTGGGTTCCCAACTAGTGGTTCATGCATTATAATGTAGTTTTTTGTGGTTCATATGCCAGATTTCATATAGATTTTATGTACCTGGTGTCCCATTGATATATAGTGACCAGGGGTAATTATGGTGACTAGTGATCATTGCTCATATCATACGTAACATAATTATATAGTGTTTTTGGTTGGTAATTTCAGAAACATGTGTGTTTTTGTTGAAATTGATCATTCATTAATGATTCCATCTTGAAAACTATTTTTATATAATGTTTTGTCCCATTAAAATTGTTACTAGCATTTCATGTTTATGAAAAGTTGTATTCTAATTGTAAAATAATTTTTATAGCATGGAATCTCTTCTTTGTTGGAATCATATTATTCATGGTATTTAATCCTACATATAACATTAGGGGTAAGTAGTCTTGGTAATTTTAAAAAACAAGTAAGGGAAAGGACCATGGAGACAACGGTACACGTTGTTTGCTTCCTTTTCTGGTGTGGTATCGTGGAGATGGATTGAGGGTGATACACCCCTTGTCATGTGGTGATATTTGAGTTATACATGATTCTACTTTATAGTTATAGAACTCTTATAATTTCTATAAAACTATATAATTCATAAAAAATTAAATTTAAGGATTGATTTGTTGGGAATTTTCATATTTAGTTTATTTATTATTGTTGGTTTTTAATGTTTCTAAACTCGGGTAAATTATTCCCAAACAATTTGGTTTGATTCTTTGGCACTTCTTCCAGCCCTTAGTGATATGGAACACCTTTCTGGTCATTCCATAGACTAGGTGTGGTGTGGGTTTGGATGATGACCCAACATAGTTCAAGAAATTTGAACTTAGGGATAACGTCGATGGTGGGAGGATACCACCACCATACACTATAGAAAAGTAAAATATTTTATATATTCTCTAGAATTTTTTAGAGCATACTAACCAGCGAAAAGATTTGATGATAAAATTTCTAACCTACATGTAGATAGTACACAGTGTATCCACACAATTATATAACTATCTCCATCAATTTTAATAGTGGCTTGTAATGAAGAATGATATAAGATGGTTTTGTATATGGTTATTAACCTGTCACAATGTGAATGATGATAATAAATGGCCTACTAGACACATCTAGGGACCTCCCATTAATGATTTAATGTTATATTGTGACAATAAGGAAATTTTTTTGGATTAAATTAATATAACTAGGGGATAAATTCAAAGCTGGTCATCATTTTTTTAATCATGACCAATGTCTATTTTTTCTGATCAATGAGAGAATTAAGTTGCATGACTTTTGATGGTTTTATATTCAGAATATTATATGACAATATTGAATCCCACAATTATTTAATTATAATAGGGATTATTGTATCATATAAATGCTAATTTGTGGTTTATAGAATGATTTTAACACCTAGGTTATTTTAAGTACATCCTATTACCATTAATCTAATGTAGTAGAACATCAGTATATTTTATATGTTGAAATATTGACGTAATTTGTAATTGATTTTGTGCTTATATGGAGAACAATCTAAATCCTCTATAAATTTCGATCATAGGTTATATATTGATGACTCTATTTTCTATTATGATTCTATATATTGGAGGAAATGTCTTTGATCGGTCTGTTAGTAGGAGGAAGGTGACTTGCTGAGGGTTCATCCGAGTACTGTTTTGGAGATCGCAAATCCTAAGTATTTTTATTTAGAAGAGGATTGATAAAATCAAAAAGAAGAATCAAATTTTAATTCAAAACTAAATGAGATTAAAATTTGTGATTTTTTATATTGTGTGTGTCAACTAGGATAGAAAACCATCATAAATATAGTTATGCAAAACTAATGCATATGTACTGGGTCTAATTAATATTTTAGATGGGGTCCACCCTAAGGGGAATAATGACTCTCTCATCCAAAGAGTTCCAATGGATTTCATGAAATATTTCATAAATCATTGTTTTGACTGTTATTTCTGAATCAATATATAATTACTGATGGAAAGTTTTTTGATATCAATGTTGATGAATCCATTTAGTGTAATGAAACTCATATTATGGAATATATTTAATATTTGATAAATGAAAAACATACTCTACTCTAATAAGTATAATAAAAAGATTTTTCTATCTAGGAAGAAATGCGGGAGTAGGAAAAGGATATGTGGGACCAATGCATTAATTTTTTGATCAATTAGAATAATGAAATAATAATGTTCATATTAATGAAATTCAATCATGATATGGTGGGATTGAGGTACTCCAATCATACTTTGAGGTAAAAAAATAAATACTTCAAGTACCTCTTTAATTTTTCATTTATGAAGCATTCAATAGGGTTTATGGTGCATTAGAAGTGTTCTTGAGTATAAGGATGTGGGCGGAGGAACACATCGAACGCAGTGTAATTCCACTAGTTATCCAATAATATTTTTGTTCCCATAACGCTCCACTGGAATTCCATCAACCCACTAGTGCAACCCTCTTAGATGCCTACGGGTTTGGGGATGGCTCATTCATATAGGGGGAAATGTCTATATTACCTCTTTACCCCTTAATTCTTAACAAGAATACATGCCCTCATTTACCAGATTTCAACAGCTTGGGATTCACCCTATCATCTCCTAGATTTTTTGATTCCTATACAATTGATATCCTATTATACTTTTTATGATCATATTGTTTGGATATGGGTAATTATGACACTCCAATTAATTCATAACTTGTTTAAAAATGGAGTATAAATATCACAATCCATGCATTACATAACGTACCTATTTTAAAAAACAATCGGGTTTATTTATTTCTCTTCCTTCCACTAAAATTGATGTTCAATAATTAATTAATGGATCTAATTAAACCTATAATAGGGGGTCTAGTTCATTTCCCTTAGGGAATCAAAAACAAAATAAATTTTTGGCTTGTTTGGTCATTCAGACTAATTACACCCATGACCCGTGAAATTGAATTATTTTTTTGCCTACCCCAGTGATGAATTAAAAAATCCAAGATATAATAAAAGAAGGTTGTGGTGGGAATAACCACCTTAAAACTATAAAAGTTGTGATTTAATCATACCCCATGGATTTGTATGTATTAAATGTTATAGTTATTGGATTCCTCTAGAAATTTGATAACATATTATAGAGGTTTAATTAATAGGATAACCCTCTAAATTGATAATTTCTATAGGAAATGTAATATTAAATTGAAGAATTATTTAACAAAAATAATGAAATTTTCATATTTTTGTAAAATTTTCTATAAAAATCATTAATTAATTGGTCTTCTGAAAACATTGAATTAATAGTGATATTCTGAATTCCATGTGATATACTTTATATTAATCATGAATTTTATGTTTGGGGAATATCCATGATGGAGAATAGGATTCTATCAGGGGACTCAGGTGAATGATGGGGGGTGAAGACACCAATATATTAAATATATTCAACTCTATGGAATACCTAATGAGATCTACGGTATTATTCATTTAATTTTTATCATAAATATATTGGTGTGTATCCCATATTGATTTGGTTGATGAATGAACTTATTAAATTAAATTTATTAATTTAGTAAATTCATGTGGGATTTCATTTTTGAATTTCAAAGGATGGGCCTAAAATATTTTGATCAAACATATATGTTGTGGAATGCCTCATGTGTCATCATTGAATTCCATCTGATAATTTTTTTAATTTCAATTTTGGTCCCTTAATATTAATCCTAATAAATGGATTTTTACAAAATTTATTTTATGGTAATGAAAATTCAATCCTTAGAGATAGAACACTAATATTTTTATTAATTTTGGAAACACATCGAAAAATCGAATACAAAAGGCACATCATGGCTGTCTTAAGTAGTAGAGCCCTAAAGCATCCTTAATAAAAAAATATTGCCAACTGATAGAAAATATCCAAAATTAATGTAGAGTGATAGGCTTTGGGATGTGGAAGCCTGGGACACCAAGAAATCTGCATCCTTATTCCCCTCTCTCCATGTGTGGGTGATCTCCATGTGGATTCCCATGATCATTTTTCACTTGTAGGCATAATATTATATTCTCCATGGGAAAATTCCACTTTTTGTAAGTGAATTTTAAAGTATCAAGGAGTCAATTTCCACTACCTTCAAATTTAAATATCTTTTCTCCCATAAGTCCATCCCCATTACCATCGGATTTTCCTCAGCCTAATGAGAATCGCCTCTGTCGTAAAAGGCTGAGAATGTAGTCATTATGTAGCCCCTCTAGTCCAAACTAATTCCTCCACCCCTCATCTCTCCCCTTTTGAGGTATCCATCCTTGTTGAGTTTTAACATTGTTCCTTCAGGGGTTCCAACGTACCCCAATTCCTCTGACCTCTACTCCTTGTTTAGTTATGCACCCCTGGTTTGAAAGCCCATAATGACAATGCGCCTTGGAACTCATTACACAAGTAGGTCAAATATATCAAGGTTTTCGTCATCTTGTAAATATTTCTAGTGATAGTGTGACATATTTTCCTTTGGAGGGCAACATTCTTGGCTTTCAAAATGACAACATATTAGCGTTGGATGAAGTAGCTATGTTCAATCCGTGCAATCTTCCCGATACATGAGGATTATTTTGGATCCATTTATGTCTTATTATTATTTTTTATCTTTATTACTTCTTCAATTTTTTATTTTACATAATTATGAATCATTCATAATGATTTTATATTTAGATTGACACACTTTTTATTGACAACAATATTATACTCACAAAATATTCTATGCACAATTTGGTGCGCAAATAGTTTTCATTGATTCAATTCAAAAAAAGGAAATTTTCTCTATAGATGATTCTTTATTCAAAATTGTAGTTTGGAGCTTTGAGCCATGGTATAGCTTAAGACATCAAGATTTTTTAGTTTGTTATTTTTCACTGTTATTAATTTAGGTTATGGATATACATGATATGTTCTATATATATTATTTCTTGTTCTCCATGTAGCTTAATTTTGATATTGCATCATTTTTCCTAACTTTTTAGCACCTATTGATTATTTATATGTGTGTGATGTTATATGACATTTCTATTATATATATTGTGTTTGACATTGATTATAGGGTATCCCCTCCACCATACAACTTATGGAATCCTAGTTCTTGTTGTAATCCTCTATAATATGTAGAAGATCTCATGATGCTATATGTAACACCATTCTGAGGATCCTATTTAGTTGAATTTGGATCACAACATTACAAAAACTTATCAAAGGAATTTTTCCTTGACTTATAACATTGGAATATTATATAAGAGGTCGCATGTAAAAGTAATATTTAATGTTATTATTATTGGGAGTAGTTGAGAAATAATGATGTAAAAATACTAATTTAAAGGGATGTATAATTTATTTCCTAGGAATTCACTGTTACAAATATTCTATATTAACCTCAAGTGAAGAGTTTTTTATGAGGTTATATTTTAGGGTATTCCCACTATTTTCTAGGCATTGGAAGAGGTTTTGTGTTTTGAATCATTTTTTTCACATAGTTATTTACATTCTATTTTCTTTATTTCCATTATTTCATTTCGTTGGTTTATTTTCATTTATATCCATAGGTTATTTTAATTGTTTTCATTAAATTATTTATTTTACTAAATAAAATAATAGTTGAACTCTATCTAACCAATATATAAGTGATGAAAATTGTGAAATTATGACCTATTAATAATGAATCAAAATTGATATCAAATAAATTTTCCACCGGTACTATAGTAAAGAGTATTTTAATCTAAACCCTGTGTTTGAATAATAATATAATGGAACTTTGGTAACCATATTTTAATTCTTAATCGAACTCGAAAAAGATAATGTCTTAAATACACATGATACATGGGATCTAGATTCATTAAGTGATGCTTTGAGTTTAGTAAAATTTTATTAAGCATATTAATAGTTGTTTCATGTATTAAATTGTTATTGGAATCATATTTAACAATATATATGTATACAATAAATGATAAATGTAATTACAATTTAGTCCCTATATATGGTGATAAATATGGAATTTAAAAATATTGGGATTCCTTATATAGTTCATCTAACCGTAGTGTGGGTAGATGGGACTAGAAAGAGTACTACGTGATTTTAGAAGTATATTTTTAATATTTATTCCATGAACAATGATATCATGAACTATATTTGTAATTTTTTAGTGTTATTAAAATATAATTACATATAAATTCTTACTCTTCAAAAAAATACGACCTCCTATAGGGAATTGATGATCATTACCTTAAGGTGAAGATGAATAATCCACATATGGAATGGGGCCTGGGTAAGGATAATAAGTATAGTGAAATGTTTTTCACAAATTCTGAAATCTATATAGATGGACTCAATTCAAGAAACACAGATGATATAAAAAATTTCTAGGGTGTTTCACCTACAACATCTGCCCCATTTTTCTATAGAGTGTGGCCCCATGTAGCCATGCATTTTCTTGATTATATGCATATTTTTTTAGAATTTAGAGACACCCATTAATAAGAGGATAATGATTTAAAAATATATTATTAGATTCCAGTCTAAGAGATATTGGTATATAGTGAATAAGTTAGATAAGTACATATTTATGGTTAGGAAGGATTTTCAAGCATGTTTTATTTATAATGTTTTCTCATAGAAAATATGTTATAATAGGGAATGGTAGAACATGAACATATATAAATGAATTATATCTATCATGGTTAATACTAATTAGTTTATAGATATATAATGTTATACCCCCATAAATGGATAGTGGTGAGTTTTATAGTGTGATGTGTATTCAAGATAGCATTAGAAAGGAGTTTTGGGAACAGTTTAATGTTATTTTCATGAACATGGTCCAAGGGATACTGAATCAATATTTCATTTCCATGAGTTATATAAGATAGATCCATAATATAATGTTGGGACATTGTAATTGTATTGTTTGTTGTTCGGAGGTATGAGTTTGATAAATCTCGATAGCTTAGTGTGGGACAGAGCATCTATAGTGGCAATGTGGTTATACGTTTTTAGAGTTATATGGATTGTTATTACTATTTTCACTATGATATTATTCAAGTATTGTGGTAATCTAATGGAGGGATGATTCATATATTGAGGATTATTGTAATAAATGACATAATCCCAAAAAAAGTGATTATATTCTAGTTAACATCCATAGTGATATATACCCTAAATCAAGACAAGTTGGTAGTTTGAGTCTGACATGGAACATTTTTTGAGGTAGTGTTCATGAAGTATAGAGTTATAAATATTTATGCCAATAGTGTATAACCACAACAAGGAGTTTGGTAGGGAGATAGGGAAAAGGTTTAGGTTAGATACATTTAGTGTAGATTTCTCCCACAAATTAGTATTTTCATCCATCAACCATGATATGTATGAAACTACTGTCTTCAACCATTGATAATATTTTATTCAATATAAATATCATAACATTTTTCATATAAATTTTTTTCTATATTTTCATGGGTATTCTATCAATTATATGTATGGGTTAATGTCCATTAACACCACTTTGGTTGTCCGATCTGATAATGTATGACATTTTTAGGACTACGCCCAAATGATAAGAGGTTCCCAATTACTAGGAGACATATTCATACTAGATTTATTGAGATTTTACATATTTGCTATTCCTCCAAATTAGATATATCTAAAATATAATTTTGAGTTAACAAAATGGTTTTTTTCAATTAGAGATCATGGTGGTTATCTCCCCTAATACATCCCATTGAGTTCTCCCACCATCTTTTCTAAAAAAAATGTATATTTATAATTTTATATGGATAATCAATAGATGAATAAATTCACCATTATTATTTGATATCTACTAAAACATATTGAATATTTTTTTATATTCTTAGTGGTACTTGTATATTCTCAATGGTCAACATGATTTCAGGTTATGATGAGGATTGAGTGATTCCCACTCATATACCATATAAAAAATCATGATGTATGTATTAATTCGGAAATTACTGAATAATGTAATTCATGTTAAAGAACACACTAATAGTGAATAATGAAATGATGAACATGAATTTTCTATCATCCCCCACATTAATTTATATTTTTTTTATGTTATCCATTAGTATTCTCAAAAATAAATGAATATACGTTGCACCAAGATATCATTTTTGGATCACTATAGGAAAATACATAATAATAAAATCATTAAAAGATTAAATTTTGGATCATTAGAGAATTATTTTCGAATATCATATTAGATGTGCTCTTTCTAATCAACACTATTGATTTGAGAAATAAGGTTTCAGGGGATATTACCCTGATTTTTTTGTTATTTTATCATTATTAGTCGTTTTGTGAATCTATACATGGTTTATACATTTATTTTTCAATTTTATGTGGATACTAAAAATGTGCTAATGATTTTTGGTCAAAATCATATTGTAATTATATCTATATGTTAATTTAGATACTGGTGTCCTCATTAATTCTAATGCGTCGAATCCTAGGCAAGGAGTTTGTTTTTTTGGTTCCTCATGTTACAAGCTCTAGAAAATTTATAATATAGGGGAATCTAGTCCTTATATATGAGTCTTGGAGGTTAAGGACTCATTAATGGAATTACCCAATGCATGATCTCATTCTAGTGGTTGTTGTAGGTACCTTGAAATGATAAAATAACTATCTCATGGGGGAAATATTTGGATCTATACATAATGTGAATATTTTGGGAACATATTTAATTAATTAGATCAAAAATATCATCATTTATGTGGGTTATTGTACAAATAATATTTCATCTTTTTGATACCCTATAAACCAGTGAGAGGATATATAGTGGTTGATGCTTTGAGGTTGTTGATGTAACCTTGATTTGGTTATATGTTGGGTAATGAGTGGAAACAATTGTATTTTTTTTAAAATTAATTCAAATTTCTAAGAGAAATAGGATTGATTAATTTTGGAATTCTTATATAGGGTTAATTAACATCACCATTAGATTAATAAGTTTCATATCTAGTATGATGTGACCATAAGGAAAACATTGATAAGGGTTGATACCACAACCCTAGACAATATATAAGGATCAGAATATCAATGTTCATAGGAGTGTTTTAGTACCTTTTAGAATGGGAGATTTGATGATGATGTAATATCATATTTATAGTTGGGTGGAAGAAAATGGATAAAAAATTATTTATATTTATCACCAGAATTTGTATTCATTACAATTAATGATGAATGAGACAACATGTTTCGTTATATAGATCTTTTCCATTATGAAAGTTATGGTTTTTCATCAGTGACCATTTGGTGACATGTAGTCTCTTTCAAATCCATTGTTGAAGTTGGATGAAATATCTATAGACATTGTTAAATGATTTCCGATGATAGAAAATGGGTCATCATGTTTCAATTGATCAATATTATCTATTTTCTACAATTTTGGGAGACTTTTACAGCAGATGATATGTGAAGGTTACATTATTGTGAGATTATATGACTATATGGGATCCCAATGGGAATAATTTTTAATATAGATTCTTTATTCAAATCATGGTTCTCATAGGGGTTATTTAATTTTTTGGTATTTCTGGATCATTAGTGTAAAAACTACCAACAATAGTCCTATGGATAGTTTGGGAGAAAAATTAGTGCATTTGTGTACATATTGAGGGCATGCGTCCTATACATTGTTTTTTCATGTCATAACAATATTGATATTTTTGATACCACATATAAAATATTTATCAAGTGAAGATTTTGATGGTTCCTTAAGAGGCTTTATATGATAGAAAATGTCATCCACCATTATGTTTGATGGAGGCAAGTGAGGTGTCGATGTTTTGGTAGATTCTCATTTTGGAGACATCAAATCCTATCCTCTTTATAATAATCGGTACTGAAATGTGGAATTTTAGGTTGATATACTATTTTTATTGGCATTGCAGATACCATTAGTTTTAGATTCGGGGTTGAGTATTATTTCTTGTTCCACAATGGTTTGAAATTTTTTTATATAGAGTCAGGTAAAATCAGAATCTATGATATTCTGTATTTTTAGATTTTTTAGAGAGCTTTCCCAATTGTATTTTGACTAGATATTACATATTTTAATATTTAATTTCAATATATATTTCATATGACTCATAATCAATGATACATTTTAGATCCAACTCATGTGATGGATGTTGAGGGTGTTGGTCATGGGGTCGATGCATCCAATTTAGAAAATAAAATTTATATTATAGACTATAGTGGTGTGATGATTTGTGGAAAATATATTATTTTGGTATTTGTACTATATATTCTGTGGTGTCTCCAAGAGGAAATGTGGGACTAGGAATATTATATGATTTCTCATTGGAAATTCATTTTATTTGATGTAACAGGTGATGTTTCATGATAAATATTGAGGATGGGTAAGTTTTTGGGCCAAAACATATTTTAAGTTTCAATCCACTTAAAATTTTAAAAACTACTTAATATATTATTTAATGAAGTGTTCAGGGGGTTTATGGTGTTTGGGAGGTGTTTGGGATCCTTAAGAGTTGGTCAAGGCATGAATCCTAAGTGATATAGTACCACCATCTCGATGACTATAGACAAGTGAATTAGTGGTCTTCCTATTGGTGGGTAGATACATTGGAATACAACTATAAAGTTGTTGATACCCACCAACCATCATTTTTGGTTTGGTATATTTTTTTAGAAAAATAGGGAAACTCTTTATCCCTTATTACCACCATCATTATAACATTGAATATTTCCCTCTTCCAAGGTTACGATACAATCATAGGAGTCCTACAATTCACTCATGTGTTCATTTTTTATATCATCATCAAAAACCTCATATATTTATTTAGTTCGTCATTTTAGAAAGATATTTATTTTTTATTTATCCCCTAGAATCCTATAATCATTTCACTAGCTATATATATCTATCCAAACATCCCTATTGGTAGAGGCCTTTTTGGTGATTTTGAATAGTTTCCAATTTTCACGTGTTTCCTCTCACACTGAAGGCGGATATGCAATTAGTTGAACTATTATAACATAATGTATGTGGATAAGTGATTTTACCATAATTTCTCTCCAACAAATTGTTTTTCCTTGAGTTTTTGTGCCAAATCATATGAGGCATGACAAAATAAATTTATTTATATATTATATCTATATTTTTGATCTCATGTAAATTCCATATCCATAAAAATTTGGGTTCTCTTTGGTATAAAACTAATGAAAAAATAATTGTGGTGTGTTTGTCTTGAACCATGGTATTAGATGAATTAATTGGGAAAGTGTGGGTATTCCGATAATAATGTAATAAAGTAATATGGAATATGGGATTCTTAGGATAAATCATATAAGACACTAAAAGTAATTGATTTACAAAAGTTAATAACAAATTAATAATAAAGATAATGTTGAACATCAAATGTTTTTATAATATTTTAATGTATGAATCCTGAATAAAATGGTAATGTTATATATATTAATTTAAGGTGAGTATTTTAATTCCTTGTGTGAGTATATATTCATCCTGAGTTATAGAGGAAATATATTCCATCGATGACCCTAGTATTTCAATAGGATACCATGTCAAATATCATTGAATTAAGAACCCTTTGGATTCAAGGATATCCAAAGATATATAATGTATTGAGTTATCCTGTGGATTCTTTTAGATTAATTAACATGAATTACATCATGAATCATCCACATTGACTTTGGGGACATCTAAATATCTTTAATGAAATGGATTAATGGAATTTATTCTATTTAGGGGTAGCTTTGATTAATTCTATGGGATCTGATCCAATGACTTGGATGTATAATTTATAATACATAATGCCTTAGGTTGTAGTCCTGAATTCTAATCGATTCTTGGTTCAGAATTCCAAGGGCGGTGCCTTGAGTTATTACACCACTATTGGATTTTCTTTTAGATATTTTATTTGGAATTCACAAATAAGGAATGTGGATTCCCTTATGATACATTATTATGGATAGGTCTTGGATTTTCCATGGATATAGATTAAACCATGACACCTTTATCCATGATCGAGACTGATACTGCATGATGTAGGTAGGGTCATAATGTAATTTTTTCATGATAACCATATATAAAATTTATTCTATTTATTTCAACTAATTAATATTTTTCCCTCATAACTTATTTATTTAACAGAATTATGATTTAGTACTTTATAAAATATTTTTTTATAAATTATTTGTTCTAACTAAAGGACTTGTACCGAATCCATGTTATTGATCTCATTTAGTACCCAAAAATCTTTTATGTATGTAGTCATGGAATAAAAAATATCCCTACCCCTGATGCTGAAATATATAAATATGACTGGATTATTGGGCTTGGATCATGGTAATATCTTGAGACATCTTGGTTTGCGTTTCCTTTTTCAAATTTTATAATTTTCTTACTCATTAGGATAAATGAAATTTATTTCACCTCTATGTGTGATTGAATACACTACACATTCCATCACATTGATATGTTATTGTTTTTCAATTAGTTTTTATAAGATTATATTTATTTATCTAGGTGTGATGTTTTATTATTTTCCACCATTTTTCTTTTATTCTTCCCTGATTAGAGTGTGGAGTTTCCCCACCACATGACATATAGACCCAAATTATGTTTCAGAAGCGTATGGTATTAGAGGAGGAAAATATTTGTCTATTTAGATCATGTTGTGCACTTATTATGTTGAATTTAACTCGGGGGTTTTGAATATAAATTGTTTTTAATAAAAATGTGTAAGCCATAATGTAAAATAGTATTTTATGAAAATATATATTTAAGCCTAACATGGATCCAATTTCAAAATGTTGAAGAATAATGATTCTTATATAAATAATTATATTATATATATTCAATGTATAAAAATATTAATTTATAACAAATTCGATAACAAAATAAGACTTTCAAATTACATGATTTTGTTAAATCAAATAATACTTTTAAAAAATTACAAAATTCTTCGTATTCAAATAAAAATAAATATTTCCAGAGCATCCCGAAACATAATACTATAATTATATTGGAATAAAAAATTAAAAATATTAATTATATAAAATTAAAATTATAAAAAAAATTCATTCAGATTTTAACAGTTTTCATAGATAATATATGCGCATTATGATTTAGTTTATTTAGATATAAATTTTTAGTTACATTGATGATTGATATTTGTTCTGAATTGTTACCCATTAAAAATTTTCCTTTATGAATTTTATATAATTTGAACTCATTAAATAATGTATTTTTTTCATTATCACTCCTTTTATATGTTCCCATAGTTTCAACATAATTCCTTTAACATTAAAGTCTGATAATTATACAAAACATGTTCCAAAGTGACATGAATCTATATAGTATCCTATAAATATGATAAATCAAAATAAAATTATATTTTATCTGTTCTGGGTGATATTTTTTGGTTTGGAATTTAATTCCTTATTAATGACTAATGGAACACATCATGTAAATTTGTGAGGCTAGGAGGCATTTCTTGACAATAATCATCGACTCAAATTCATTCCCAAATTCCACAAGGGTAGATGTACCTGAGTCATACTTTCCATTTATTTCCATACTATAGGACACCCTCTCATAACGATTTATTCAAAAAAAATTCCAAAATATGAAATTATAAATCATTTATCAGGTTATCAATATATATTTTCTTGGATTTTAAGTTCATAGATATGACAATGAAAATTCGTTACATTTATCATTATAGCCTAGTTATATTTTTTGACCAAATGATTCATTTCACCATATACATCCATAAAATACTCTATTATAAGAATTTTCCCATAAAAACATTATAAAATTCCATTAATTTTTTGATAAGAAGTTATTATTATATGTAAATCCAACCAATGATAAATATTGATCACGCAGACCTTAAATTTCATGTGGAAATGACGTTATAATGTCTTTTAATTTTTTAATAATACATGTAGACTATATATATCTCTATGTATGATACACACATCTCAATTTTTTCTCAATTCCATGATCCTATTACTATTATTTCATGTATTTTGATTTAAATAATTCTCTGCAATCAAATAAAACTAAAATAGGCGCACTATGGCATCTCACAACATCATTGATATTATTATATATGGTTCTCATGAGTTATCCCTTCACTATAGTGATTAAATTTTCATTATTCATGTTGTAGATGAAATAAAGCATAATGGATCATTTATTTTGCGATTATTTATAAATATTTTGATTAATTACACAATAAATTCATCACAATTTTATGTAATAATTTAAAAATATTTCATACCTCACATAAGAAATTTTCTCCCAGTACATTTCTATTGATGAAGAAAATATCCTGATACAGAGTCAACAGTTTCCTAATTCAAATTATCCCACCAATATTTCTCTCTAAAATTCATATACATTTTGGTGATACACGTGTTTATAGGGAAATTAGAACTTATTGATTATTTTGAGGAATTTATTATTCAGCTCAAGTATAGATTGGAAATTTTTTGTCATTGAATATTTTAGAAAACCATCTTCTAAAACGAATTATTCCAAATATTTATCATCAAATAGATTAATTGAAAATTTGAAATCCTTATAATTTTTATAAGACCATTTTACCTTCTTATGGAAATATTTTTCTGAAAATAATTTTAAAATTAATAATATTTCCAATTCCAAAATGTGTCCCATATCTATCATTACATAATCATTAAATATAATTTCATTTCATATTCATATATTAATATGAACACCATGATATTTTAACCTAAATGCATCAAAAATATTACTTTCATTTACCTAGTGGTAGTATGTTCGAAAACAATAATAGTTTGGTATATAATTCAATATTCTTTTTCCCATGTTAAGATCATTGTATAAAAAGATGTATTTCAATATTTTATGAATCATATATACATCAAATATGTCATCATAAATATAAATCCCCAATATCATCAAGGAAAATATTATAGAATCCAAATCAAGATCATGGGTAAGATAAGTCAATTCATTGATATTAAATTTTTAGTATTCATAAGAAACAACCTTATCATTTTTATAAATGGTTCAATTGAGTTTTTATTCGATTCAATAATATATACTAAAAAGATATTCCTTCTCATTGTAAATGTCAATATATGTGTGTTGAAAAATCATTTATTGAGTTCTAGATAACATTATTTAAACTCTTTTTACCATATAAATATTACCATATACTTTTCAACAAAGTCATTGGTATTTCAAGATATGATTTATTTAGAAATTTTATGAAAGAAAATAGATAGCACAAGGAAACATTGTATCTAAGTATTATTTCTTATCTATTCCATTATTTAACTACCTTCCTCTTTTATTCAATAACTAATATAAAATATTTTTAGTGAAAATTCCCATGAAAATAAACATTAATGTTCCGAAATTCTCACTTAATAAATTTCCAATGAAACATAATTCCTCTTATATATTTTTGGATGTTTCTAGAATGATTAAAATTCCTCTAAAAAATTTATAATATATCATGAATTACTCTATAAATATTATAATGACATTATAAATATTTTATTTGAATAATGGATTCATTATATAAATATAAAAATATATTCCATAGGTTAATATATAGGGTTATTAATATCAACACATTATATATATACTTCATACGATAATAAGTTTTTTGGAATATCTTATTTCTATTCCCATAGATGATGATACCAAAAACTTAGTTTGTTATTTTAGAAATATTTAAAATATTATAGATGGTCATAAAAGTACTCAATGAAAGGGATATAACGCATGTGCATTATATTAATGGAATTTATTTCCCTCTAATCGATTCAGTAACTCATAGACATAATTTTTACATAAAAACAGTAGTGGCTCCCCAATGTGATTAAATTGTAAAAGATTAATATTTTATTATATAAACATTGACTTCATTCTATAATTTCACTAATTACACTGTGGAAAATCTGCAGTGAGGCCCATTATTAGTAATTTCATAAAACATGAGTTCAATTAAAATTAAACTTCTCACATTGGTGGATTTCTATTAAATTATTTAGAAAAGACATTAATATATTCCATTATAGTACTTAAAACATCTATTATATAGTGACATTCTCTATGAATAGTATGTAATTATTTTATAATACCATCATTTCATTAATGTGAGATACTGGAGGTTTATCCAAACATGATTCCAATAACAAATTCTCTCCTCAAATGAATATGGATTCCAAATATTCTTCATGAATCATAATATCTATATCATCAAAATAAATTTTCACATTAGACCTTCAAATATAATCCATACTAATCATTATGTACAATTAAATCATTCGTATTAAAAATTAACATTTAAATAGAGTATGTCTATGAATCATAATAGTGGATTGACTTACAAATAATAAGGGGAAAATTCCACTGGGTGTCTTGTTTAAAAAATACCTTATATGGTTTTTAGGTATTTATTTGTTAATAATTAATGATATAGAAGACATATAAGAGACTATTAATCCATAATAAATTATATAATTAGATTAATTATAATTTATAAAAAAAAATTAATGCTAAAACACATTAGATACATCAACATTGGATATGATTATCATATATACATATCCATCCCACATTTTCCACTTATATGATAGGTTCTCATGATTCTTTGTGAGTTAGATTGAATAATTATAAATATCCCTATATTTGAAGAATTATATAGTAGTGGTATCATTATATACCATACAATAATTATGCATATTTCCATCTTCATTACAATTATATTAATCCCCTATTTTATTTTATTATTTACATGATTTTAAATGATCAATAAATAAATTATGTAAAGCATATATTTTAATACTTCATCATTTCTTTAATTATTTATTCTTTGGTGGTAATATAAGATCTTATTTTAATGAAGTTATAAAAATATATATGATATAGTAACGTCTATCCCTTTATTAGTTGAACATGAGACTATATCATCATGTGATATAAATGACTTGGAGATAAATTTTCACCAGAGGATCGTTTTATGACCATTAATGAACAATAACAATTTAGCTTTCGATAACATATAATGTTCATGTATTTCCATTATAATATCATGAAGAAAACATCATATTTAATGACATGTGCATCTTCTATCTTCCTTAGGCTGAGAAACATTCACTCTAATTCATCCCGTTTGTGACGAGAAAAATATATGTCAAATAATATCAATTTAAGTGTTCTCTTTTTGATAATTTTTATTTTATAATATTCATTGTTATTATTGATCAATAATCATGAATGGCCAACATCAAAATTTAAGTGAAATACAAACAAAATAACTTTTTCTATTTTATTACCTCTTGGTTCATGGAATATATTCTCTAAATACAATACCCATTTATAAAATTCCAATATTCATGTATTTAAATTAATGGATTGAGGCTTTTGATGCATAAAGATATCTAGTATTGGTGTATCTTCAGGAAGAGAAATATTAATCTTTACATGGGAATGGAAAATTTTTATATCTTTGGTCATTTTTTCAAATAAATCAATGTTCTACATAGCTACCAAACCCAAAGTGTTGAATTCATCATAATGTAAATTAGGGTATTGACTTTTAGTGTTGACCTAATTTCTGTTTTCTCACACACACACAATCTATAAAAAATAGAAAATACATTATTATCTCATAAAAATATACATATTAATGAATGTAATTAAAATCCTTATGAATGTAAATATATTTTTATATTCTATTAATTAAAGTAATCCTTCTCCTGGAAATAATATTTTCAATCTAGTTTCAATGGTTCCAAAAAAATATTATTTCATAAAAATATTCATAACCCATATATACTAACCCATAGTTGATATGTACATTATTACATTGGTAAAATAAATAAGGGATCACGCCATAAAGAATCATTCTTTTGATCCATTATAAAGAACATGAAACATACATGTATTTGTAATACATTGGAAAATAATCATATATTGAATAACATATAGCATCATTCGAAAATAAAAAAACTACACCTCATTCATATATTGGGTAATGGGAAAACTAATAAATGGTGCGGCCAAATGATTAGTATATTATTGAATAGAATTTATGTTATCCCATGTAATCAAGTCATTAAAACATGTAATAGAGGATAAAAAATATAAATTTCATTTAATCAATAACATGAGAGGAATTTTTTTGAATGAAAAATATATAACTAACCTGAAAATGAATAATAATAACTAAAATATGTATAAAATAAATACATACTATTATAGGTCATGATTTTTCAATAAATGCCTCATGACATAGCATGACGAATCATACCATCAAGGTGTACATCCAATAAATGAAATTTAATTTGTATGTGTACATATAAAACAAAAACCTAATTTTCTCATAAGACCAATAAATTAATGGTTGAGTAATTTATAACCAGTACACAATTTTCAACTTCATATCCAATTCATTCCTCATGCTTTGAATAAATCATCAACAAAATTCTTTAAAAATAATCTTTATTGAATCAATAGAACATAAAATAAATATTTCCCTTCTAAATTAAATAATTAATACTTCCTCAATTAAAACCCTAGTTTGAAATGGTACTTAATAGAGAAAATATTTTTTATATCCATGATAATAAAGTTATTTTTTGATGGAGAAAAATAGTTTCCAATGTATAATGGTGAGAACTGGAAAATATGATTACTAAAAAGCGAATGATCACAACATAATTTACAATACATAAATAAATAAATACTATAGAGGACCATTAATGTATTTTTCACATAAAGTAATCCATAATTATTATTAAAGTATAAAATTAAAAAAATTACAAAAACATTTTCTTATTACATTAGTAAATTTTATTTAAAAATAAAGTAATACATTATCCTAAAATTTCATTAAAATTTTTATAGAATATTAAGAAACAAATCTTCAAAATCAAAATTTTATGGAGTCATCTATTTGTTGAAGAACCATTAAATACTATGGAGGCTAATAAATGGTTAATAATTTTCATAGAGGTGTAAAAATATGTTCAAACCACATACATTAAAAATTAAATTTCCCTAATACATTAGTATAATTTATAAATTTACTTGAATGAAATATTTTTAAAAATAACACATTTAATTCTTCGGATATAATGTCAACTAATTTTATCAATTATTTAAAATATTCCTTTGATCCTATAAAATTAAATTCCATGAAATATATTACGTAACATGAACATGGAAGGAAACATTCATCAACAATATTAGAAATGAGGTCAACATTATTTAAAACAATTCATGATCTTATTTGGTTACCAATAAGGTAAAAGTATAAAAAAAATTTAAAATCCAAGAAATAACTAGAGGAGATTAAAATATAAGGGGATTATCATGAAAATATCATATAATTACCATAATGGTAAATTAAACTTATATAATCCCTAATAAGTATGGGATTGTGAGTTAAACATTTACGAGTTTAATAAGTTCTAAATACAACCTCATAAATGATAAAACAAGAATCTAGACACCACATCCCATAAAAATTAAGTATTAATGATATTATATGGAAATGTTGAAATGTATACATTATGTAATTGATATTTTGTTAATATTATATATAAGGCCCCAGCCTTAAACATTACTTATTCTAGAGTTATTACAAGAATACACATTGAGGATGTTTTCAGGTTTAGAGTTTTAGAGAATTATATCATAAATCATGCATTACATTCCACATTTCAACACGGTGGATACATATAAGACAATATTCATTTTTCCCATCAAATGATACATATTTAAAATATGACATGGATTCTTTCTTGACACTTCCTCGATAATATCATCACATCATGTACCTTTCCCTTGACCTGTGGAAAACATTTCAAAAACTTGGGATGAGCATAAAAAGATCAGTAAGGGATATAAAAGTATGGAACGAAATCATTAGTCCATGTATACATAAGAATTATTGAAATCATTCTTTACTCATAAAACATAAGAACATTATCATACCTCATGAAATCAAAATATTTATTAATAGCTAATAGAAAACATAAGACATAAAGGTAACTTGAGGCATTCATAACATTCTTATGTAGGGAGTATTACTCATGGTTACGTTTGGAATACCTATCACAGTATATTCCCTAAATCTTTTCGGAGAATCCTTAGCGTTTAACTCCTTCACATTACTCAATTCATTGGAGAGCTATCTCGGGCTCACCTGCCCTTATTTTATCATGGAACTACCCATCTTCATAAACAATGCCCAAGAACCATAACATAATCATATCACATAAAACATTCACAAAGGAAACATATAATTTCAACATTAGAATCACAAGATATTAATGAACCACATAAAAAAATTTCAAAACCATTTTCAATACCAAAATAAAATAAAAGTAAAACATGGTATTTATTTTTCATTTAAAAAAGCTTATGGCCTGTAGAGGAAGTTGAAACTCAAATAATGGTCATGGCAGCAGAGAAGTCATTATTGCTGCATATGTACGACAAAAACATTCCCTTTAGTTGTTTAGTAAAATGCTTAATATAAAAATATTCCTTTTGAAAAAAATTAAAATTCAAAGGGTTTTATAAACCATATAAAATAATGTTGTGATAAAACAAAGTAATCCTAAGTGAAAGGAGATTGAGACGAAGTCCCTTACCTCGTGTTTGACTTGACTCGATCATTTTTAATCTCTTAAATAATAAGCTAGAGTTAATTTCTACATGATTAAGAACCTTTTTAAAGTTAATTATCCCTTTTATATCACTTTTTACCTTGTTATGAACATTATGTAATTATTTAAGTTAATAATGGTCGTATTGTTGACCATGGGTACTTGAGTCAAAAACAAACTTCTTATAATTACAAGTTGTTCATGTAGTAAAATATCAATTATATCCATAATTATATTCATTATTTAGATATCATATATATCATATATATCAATTATATACATGAATTTATAATATTACATAGCATTTAGATGTAAGAAATGAAATGCACCGTTCATGGAGACGGTAAGCCGTACGTACGCGTGAACACTACTTTCCATTCTATTTCATATTTAATGGAATGAAATCAGAATGATATAAAGGTATATTATAATTCTAGTATAATATCATATATAATATCATTAAATACATCCTTTATACGTCCCACATATGGCATTAACTAATCAAATCACTTTGGCAGGGTGGTAGTCTGCACTTCCTAAAATGAAGATATCGTGTTTACCCATAATGGATACCCTAAAGGTATGCCATAAAAAATTACAGAATTATATGGAAAACATAAACATAATATATATATAATATATAAATATAGTGACATCTTAATGGCCACCATGAATGGTGTAAAAAGAATTTTGAACAATCATTGTTTCATGATGCAGAAATTCGCCAACCACAGAAACAACATGTTTATTAACCATTAGATGTAGGTGTGTGTATGTGTAAATAAAATACTTCTCATAAAAACATCCAAATGTATTTAATATTCTTTTTTTGTTAAAAAAGGAAGGAATAAAATGAGTTTAGGGTGTTGGAGAAGCAAAATTAAACAAAAGAACACAAGTGGAGACATTACCTTTAAATCGGGTAACTCCTCTAGGGTTGAACCAAAAGGGTTTCTTGAAGAGCTTTCTGCCGAAGGTAAGGCTTCAAGAATAAAGATAGGGATGTGGAGAGATAAAATGAACAGATCAAGGCTGAGCCAATGGCTTTAGAGGTGAGGGTAAGGTTGTATAATTGGGGTTTTTTTATAAGAGGGAGGAGGGCACTCTTGGAAAGTCAAAAAATGATACTTTATTTTAAAATCGATTTTGGATTTTAAAGATCTCACTGTGATATATTTCAAGGATAAAGTGATAAGGGTTGGAAATACACCCATACAATATATTTTGTAAAATGTATGTCTTAGAGTTTACATTATCTTTTCTTTTTATTTAAATCGTTCATTAATGAGGTCATCGAAGCATCATCATTGTGTCATAAAATTTGTTATTTATTTAATGTCTAAAAATTTCAAAAAAAACTATGATGTAGGAATGATTTTTATATTTCCAATGACTATTCATAGTGTAATAGATCAATTATGTAGACAAAATTTAAATTGTTTTACTTGGGTGATACATACCCAGGTTATACTTTCCTTTTAAAAAACATAAAATGATAGTGTCACTATCACCCAAAGGTGATTCCATGGGGTCCCAATGTTTGGAAAAATGAATCCTGTAGTGGGAAATGACACAAAAAGTAGCATTAGAACACATGTTGTGGACATTTTATACTATTATTTTATTATTTTATTACCCTTAACTACATGATTACTAATTAATCACGACAATAAAAGATAGTTACCATCGTTACTATTCATAATTTCCCAAAACAAGTGTCTTAATTACATAATTTGGACCTTCTGATTCCAAATAAGGAATCAATTTTACCAAATTCCAAACACAGAAATTGTAGTAATTAATTCGAAAATAATTCCTGTTGTCAAAACAAATAGCGTGGTTTTTAGAAACAATATCTATCAAATGTTTGAGAATTGTTTATGTCCAATTTCAAAGTGAAATTAATTACAATGACCACCATTAGATTAAAAGGTAAAAATATATTCTATTTACACTTTAAAACAAATTAAAAAGACAATTTATCCATATAACTAAATTAGATGAAAAAGCAGTTTTGAAGTAAAATGCATTATTTTTCACTATTCATCAATAAAATGAACATTGTGAGAAAAATACAAAAAGTTTATCTAAAGAAAATTTCAATGTCCCAATACTAATGAATAAGTATATTTCCACAAATAGATATTATAAAACTATCAAAAGATATATTTAAAACTGGTTCCCCATCAAAAGGGGGTAAAATAATATATTAAAAAATATTAGAGAATTCAATGACTAAGATTGGATTTATTATCATTTTAATCCTATAAAACACTACCTAATTCATAAATATAAATAGATATGAAAATAAATATTTCTTTACTTAATTGGTATGCTACATCATTCCCCCCTATAGAAATCTCTGTCCCCGTAATTTAATAACTTATTGAATAAGTTGGGGTATTTATCCCTCATTGAATTTTCAAATTCCCATGTTGCCTTTTCAATCATGTGGTTTTTCCACAAAACCATTACATGATGAATCACCTTATTCTGCCATACTTTCTCCATGTGTTCAAGAATCTGGATAGGTTGTTCCTTATAATATAGGTTTTCTTCCTGCTGAACTACCTCTGGACTCAAAAAATGAGATGGATCTGGCATGTACTTCCTTAACATTGAATCATGAAAAACATTTTTTACCTGAGTTATACTCGGATGTAAAGCCACTCGGTATGATGCTAATCCAACTCTCTCCTGAATTTTATATGGTCCAATGATCCTTGGACTCAGCTTTTCTTTCTTACCAAATTGCATCACACTTTTTCATGGTGAAACTTTGAGGAAGATATGATCACCTACCTCAAAAGAGAGATCCTTCCTCCTATTGTCCACATAACGTTTCTGCCTACTCCGAGCTGTTCTCATGTGATTATGTGTCAGCTGAACTTTTTCTACCAAATATTCTAACAATTATGTTCTCATCAACTTCCTTTCACCCACTTCATCCCAAAAATCTGGAGTTCGACACCTCTTCCCGTATAATTACTCAAATGGTGCCATCTGCATACTGAAATGAAAACTGTTATTATATGAAAACTCAACCAAAGATAGATGTTGGTCCAAACATCCCTTATAATCCATCGAACAAGCATGTAGAATATCCTCAAATGTCTGAATTGTTCATTCTGACTGCCCATATGATTGAGGATGAAAAGATGTACTAAAATTTAATTCAGTACCTAACGTCTTTTGACGGCCTTTCCAAAAGGTAGAAGTAAACCTTGGATCACAATCAGTTACAATGTAGAGGGGAACTCCATGTAACCTAACTATCTCTATAATATATAAAATATAATGTTGATCTAGGGATAAAGTATATCATATAGCAAGGAAATTTGATGATTTAGTCAAGCGATCAACAATAACCTAGATCACATTATTATCTTGAGGTGTCTTCGGCAACCCCAAAACGAAGTCCATGGATATATTCTCCCATTTACACTCTGGCACTGGTAAAGGATGAAAAATCCATTTTGGTAACTACCTCTCGACATTAACATGTTGAAAAGTCAAACACTTCATAGTAAAATCAGAAATATCTCTTTTCATTTTATCCCACCAGTAATACTCACGAATATCTCTATACATCTTAGTAATTTCTTGGATGAACTGAAAACGGAGAAATATGAGCTTCACATAACAACTCTCTCTTCAACTGTGAATCACATGAAACACACAATCTCTTCCCATATATCAAAACAAAATCCTTATAAATGTTGAATTTAGGGAAATTACCCTTTTGAACCCACTCTACCTTTTTCTAAAACTCATTGTCTTGCTTTTGAGCTTGCTTAATTATGTTTGATAGAGAATATTTCACTGATATCTGAAACAAAACAAAAGAACAACCTCACCAAAAACTTCTTTTCCAAAGTTCATCAAATCCTTAACCAAAGGTTCGAGTTCCATATGTAACATGGTTAATGAAGCATTACTTTTTTGAATCAAAGCATCATCAGCATTATTTTATTTTCCTACATGGTAATGAATTGTATAATCTTAATCCTTGATTAATTCTAACAATCTCCTCTGTATCATGTTAAATTCTTTCTGAGTGAATATATACTTTAAACTTTTGTGATCAGAATATATTTCACACATTACACCATACAAATGATGCCACCAAATTTTTATTACGAAAACAATAGCAGCTAATTCCAAATCATGTGTAGGGTAATCTACCTCATGACTATACAACTGTCGTGAAGCATAAGCAATTACCTGATCATTCCACATTAGGATGCAACTAAGTCCTTTCAATGAAGCCTCACAGTAGATAAAAAACTCACCATTCCTGGAAGGTAGTGCCAAAACTGGAGTATTCACCAATCTTCATTTCAATTCCAGAAAACAATCGTCACATTATTTTGTCTAGATAAACATAACCCCCTTCCGAGTTAGCTTTGTCATTGGGAAGATAACCATGAAAAATTTCTACCAAATATTCGTTAATAACCTTCCAACCCAAGAAAACTATGAATCTCAGTTACATTTGTGGGTCTTGGAAATTATTCAACAACTTTTTTTAGAGGATCAACAGTTATTCCATATTTAGAAACAATGTGACAAAGGAATGAAATTTGTTGCAACCAAAACTCACACTTTCTTAAATTACCATACAATTTATTTTATTTTAAGGATTGAAAAATAATCCTTAAATGACTTTCATGGTCCTCATTAATTTTAGAAAACACTTAAATATAATCATTGAAAACAACCAAAAACTTATCCAAGAACTCATTGAAAATTCTATTCATAAGATCCAAGAATACAACAAGTGTATTAGTAAAAAAACACATTACTAAAAATTTATAATGGTCATATCTTGTATGAAACTTAGTCTTCTGAACATCTACTTCCTTTACCTTCAACTGATGGTACCCCGATCTCAGGTCAATCATTGAAAAATACTGAGCTCCCTAGAGATGATCAAACAAATCATTGATATGAAGCAAAGGATATTTGTTCTTAATAGTGATGTTATTTAAGGCTCTATAATCAACGAAAAGTCTCATTAAACTGTATTTCTTTTTAACAAATAAGATAGGATCACCTAATGGTGATGTGCTAGTTTGAATGAAACCTTTCTCTAAAAAATATTTCAATTTCTCCTTCAACTCTAAAAGTTCAATTTGATCAATTTAATAAGGGGGTTTTGAAATTAGCTTAGCATTAGGAACTAAGTTAACAGTAAATTCAATTTTATGATCTGGTATTATTCTAGGAAATGCATCAGGAAAAACCTCAGTATACTCATTTACCACTGGCACATAATTAATCTGAACGGTTCCTTTGTTTTCAACAATATCTACAAGGTAACATTCATTTCCAGCTTTTACAGGTTTTCTCAGCATCTTGATATGTTATCAGCATTAAGGGTTCATTCTTGTACACAAACTGAAAGTCTTTCTAAAATGAAACATATTTAGCTCTACAATCAATCTTAGTATGTTAAACAGAGAGCCAATCCATACCCAGGATAACATCAAACTCTACTAGATGTAAAACATTAAGGTCTGCAAGTAGGTACTTTACACGGATAAGAATAGGATAATTCTTATGAATTCTTTTTTCCTCAACATTTACCTAGGTGTTTTTTACCACAAGTTTAGGAGTAATTTCTTGAGATGTAATTCCCAATTTACTAGAAATTTTTTCAGAGATGAAAGAATGTGTAGACCATGAATCAAACAACACATTGGCATAATCTGAAAAAACAAAAAATGTACCTAATACCACTTCATTTGACGCCCCATCATCTGCTGAAGTAGTTGTAAAGGATTTCACCACACCTTTCTGCTTGTAGTCTGACTGCTTCCCATCATTTGAGCTCTTTGTCGAACACTCGTTTGCATAATTACCCATCTCATTGCACTTGAAACATTTCACTAGCTGTAAATCAAATTTGGTCTTATAATCACCCTGATCTTTTTCAGTGCAATCATGAGCCTTATGTCCCATCTTACCACATCATTAGCACTTTCTAGAATTCAGAAGACATTCCCCATGATGTTTTGTACCACATTTATCACAAACTAAAAACTTAGTTTTCTTACCATCAGAACACTTTGAAGGATTCTTCCATTTATCTTGCCACCTCAGTCTCTTATTATGTTGGTTGTTATAGAACACTTGATCATCGGCAAACTCCATTTCCACCTTCTCAACACATCGAACAATATTTTCATAACATTTGAACTCACGAGAATATAATGCCCTTCTATATTTTGTCTTTAATCCTGAGTAAAAAAGATTGATTTTACTATCAAGGTCTCGGATAAAAGTTTTAGTATACTTTGGAAATCGAGTGAACCGTTCTTCATAAGTAGCCACTGAGTCGTCCTCATGCCTCAATTCTAAGAATTTGTTTTCCAACCTGTGTCGAACAGCCTTAGGAAAATATTTCTCAAGAAACATACCATTGAATTCATCCCAGTCAAGAGCATCAATCTCATCAGTATCCATAATATTTTTAACCATCGACCACCACTGATCGGCTTCACCCTCCAAAATGTAAACAATAAGACTAACCTTTTGATTTCTTGGACACCCCATGACATAGAAAATCTTCTCCAGTGATTTAATCCACCATTTAGCTAGAACAGGTTCAGATGATCCTATGAATGATAGGGGATATTGCCTAATGAAATGATCCACCACTGACATGTTCCTTTGCAGTTGATCTGGCTGATCTCATGCATGGATACCACCACCATTTATCGCTTGAGTCAAATATGCCATTACTACAACAAACTATTTAGTTCTAATTCCAACTATATCAGGATGATGATTCGGAAGGTCATTTCCTTTTTTATGCCTTCCTAGCACTTCTTCCATGTTTCCTCTATGGAAAACCATTCTTAAGAAACCTGTCTTAGATGAAGCATCATGGTAATCTTCAAATGCTATTTCATTTCAATTTTGGCCATAAAAAATATTTTTGGATAATCATTTAATATAATTCTAATTCCTAAAGTTATCTAAATCAACCTCTGATACAAAATATAATGCCCTAGCCTTAAACATTACTTAATCTTGAGTTATTACAACAATACACATTGAGGATCTTTTCCGGTTTAGAGTTTTAGAGAATTTGATCATAAATGATGCATCACATTCCACATTCCTCAAAGTGGTTACATAAAAGAAAGTATTAATTTTTTCCATCAATGGAGACATAATTAAAATAAGACATGGATTCATTCTTGACACTTCCTCGACACTATCATCACTTCATATATCTTTCCCTTGACCTATAAAAAAATTTTCAAAACTTCGGATGAGCATAAAAATCCCAGTAAGAGATATAAAAGTGGAGAATGAAAACATTAGTCCATTTATACATAAGAATTAATGAAATAATACTTTATTCATAAAATACAAGCACATTATCATACCTCATGAAATCATAAGATTTATGAATAACTCAAAGAAAACATAAGACATAAATGTAACATGAGGCATTCATAACATTCTAACATAGGGAGTAACCCTCATGATTACGTTTTGGAATACCCATCACAGTATATTACCTAAATCTCTTTGGATAAAACCTTAGCATTTAAGTCCTTCACCTTACCCAATGCATTGGAGAGCTATATTGGGCTCACCCTCCCTTAGTTTATCACGGAACCACCCATCATCATAAACAATGTCCAAGAACCATAACATAATCGTATCACATAACAAATTCATAAAGGAAACATAAAATTTCAAAATTTCAATCAAAATTTATCAATAAAACACATAAAAACAATTTCAAAACCATTTTAAATACCAGAATAAAAGAAAATTAAAACATGGTATTTATTTATCATTTAAAAAATGTTATGTCTTGTAGAGGAATCTGAAACTCAAATAATGGTCACGGTGGCGGAGAAGTCATTGTCGCCGCATACGTACGACAAAAAGATTCCCTTTTGTCATTAATAAAATTCTTCGTATAAAAAGATTATTTTTGAATAAAAGTAAAAGTCAAAGTGGTTTATGCACTGTATAATAGAAATTTGCATATAAAACAAAATATGCCTCAATTAAAGGATATTGAGACGAAGTCCCTTACCTCATGTCCGACATGACTCGATCATTCATTAATCTCTTGAATAATAAACTAGAGTAAATTTATACTTTCTTAAGAAACTTTTAAAGTTCATTATCCCTTTTATATCACATATTACCATGTTATGAACATCATGTAATTATTTAAGTTAATAATGGTCATTTTTTCGACCCTTGGTACTTGAGTCAAAAATAAACTTCTTATAATTAAAAGTTGTTCAGGTGGTAAAATATCCATAATATATAGAGTTATATTCATTACGTAGATATAATTTATATAATATATACCCACTATATAAATTCATTTATAATATTACATAACATTTAGAGGTAAGAAATGAAATGCACAGTTCATGTAGACGGTAAGTCGTACGTACGCATGAACGCTACTTTCATTTCTATTTCATATATAATGGAATAAAATCATAATGGTATAAAGGTATATTATAATTATAGTATAATATTATATATAATATCATTAACAACATCCTTTATATGTCCCACATATGGAATTATTGAATCAAATCACTTTGAGGCGGCGATAGTCTGCACTTCCTAAAATGAAGATATCGTGTTTTCCCATAATGGAAACCCTAAAGGTATGCCATGAAAGAAAAATATAGAATAATATGGAAAACATAAACATAATATATATATATCATATATAAATATAGTGACATTTTAATGGACACCATGAAATGTGTTAAAATAATATTGAACAATCATCGTTTCGTGAGGACAGAAATAGTATATTCTTTAACCATTAGACGGAGGTGTGTGTAAGTTTAAATCAAATAATTCTCCTAAAAACAAACTAGGATATTTAAGATACTATTTTTGTTATATACTAAATTAATAAAAAGAGTTTAGGGGTTTAGATAAACAAAATAAAATAAAAGATGACAAGTGAAGACATTGCCTTTAAATCGGGTAACTCTTCTTGGTTTGAATCAAAAGGGTAGTTTGAAGAGCATTCTACCTAAGGAAATGATTCTAGGATAAAGAGAGGGATGTGGAGAGATAAAATAAGTAGATAATGGCCAATACAATGGCTTTATAGGTGTGTGTAAGGTGGTAGAGTTGGGCGCCTTTTATAAGAGGGAGGAGGGGCACTCTTGGAAAGTCAAGAAATGTTACATTATTTTAAAATGATTTTAGTTTTTTAATGGTCCCACAATGATATATTTCAAGGATAAGGTGATAAGGGTTCGAAATCAACCAATCCAAAATGTTTTTGACAATTTTATGTCTTATATTTTACATTTTATTTTCATTTTATTTAAACGTTCATTAATGAAGTAATTGATGCATCATCATGGTGTCATAAGAAATTTAATTTATCTAATATATAAAAATTAAAAAAAAATTACTATGATGTATGAAATGTTATTAGATTTTAAATGAATATTTATAGTTTAATAGATAATTTATGAAGACAAAATTAAAATGGGTTTACATGGGTAATACATACCCTGGTTATACTTTCCTTTTAAAAAACATGAAATGATAAAGTGTCACTATAACCCAAAACTGATTACATGGGGTCCCAATGTTTGGTAAAAGGAATCCTAGGGTCGTCCATGACACAACCAATAGCATTAGTACACATTTTGGTGTCATTTTATATAATTATGTTATTATTTTATTACCCTTAACTACCTGATTACTTATTAATCACGATAATTAATGATAATTACCATCGTTATTATTCATAATTTCCTAAAAAAAGTGTCATAATTACATAATTTGGACCATCTGATTCCAAATATGGAATAAATTTTACCAAATTCCATGAACAGAAATTGTATTAATTTATTAAAAAATAATTCCCGTTGTCAAAACAAATAGTGGGTTTTTTAGAAACAATATCTATCAAAATCTTGACAATTGTTTATGTCCAATTTCAAAGTGAAATTAATTCCAATGATCACCATTGGATTAAATGGTAAAAATATATTCAATTTACACTTTAAAACCAATTAAAAAGATAATCTATAAAAATAATTAAATTAGATGAAAATCAGTTTTGAAGTGAAATGCAGTATTTTTCACTATTCATTAAAAAAATTAACATTGTCAGAAAAAGACCAAAAATTTATCCAAAATAACTTTCAATGTCCCAATACTAAAGAATATGTTTATTATGACAAATAGAGCCTATAAAACTATCATAAGATATATTTAAAAATGGTTCTCCATCAAAAGGCGGTAAAACAATCTTTTATAAATTATTGGAGAATTAAATGCTTAAGATTGAATTTATTCTCATTTTAAGCCTCTAAAACACTATCTAATTCATAAATAGAAATATATATGAAAATTCATAGTTCTTTACATACTTGGGATGTTACAATATAACATAATAATCAAAGAGGTAAATTTTAGATGAATAACCCTTACCTTGAGAGTGATATGAATCAAAATCCCTCTAACATATTGTATTAAAAAATTAAATATTTTATAATTATATTAAATAATAAAATTCATTATTATAATAGAATTTATTATTTACTTATAACATCTATTTACCCTATTATTGTTAATTTTTTAGTTAAATCATTGTTTCTGGTGATAACTATTTAGTTTTTCTTGAATGATTCGATTTAAAAGTTCTAGTTAGTCTAAAAAATAAAATCTATATCATAAATAAAATATAAAATGGGTCCTTGGTATCCAATTTATCTATTATATAATATTTTATAATCACATTGTCATATTGGTGACGAAAGATGAATCATGTATCTCTGTGGGGGTTGTAGTCCACCCAACTGTGCGAGTGAAATTATCATTTTGAAATGGATGAGATGATAAAAAGATATATAATATAATTGATTTAAATGAGATTTATTATGAAATATATATAATGTATAACAATTAGTACAATCAATATAATCATCCATCAAATATGTTGATGGAAAATTAATCAGATCCTTATGTGGAACTAATAGTACTCATTTACACACAGGTGATACATTGATTTACAATTTACTACAAATATGGTGGAATTTGTTCAACATGGTCATAATAATATCTATGTATATTGTCTTAATTTATAATGTTATTATGGATACAATATATTTATTTAATGTAAAAATATATATATACATTAATATCGTTGGGTAAAATAATTACCTCTTCTTTAGGAGGCCTCCTTTATCTTACCCCATAAGACATTATTGGATAATATTATGGAAATAACAAAATATTGAGTCAATATATATCTAAATATATAAAATTATTAATCTATTTATTTTTTGTTATAGTATTTCCTTAATTTTTTAACAAAGGATAGTTGGTGGATCCCTATTAAATGTGTTGGAGTAGACACATATGAAATTATATAAATTTTGTAAATATAATATATATCATAGTAACTTAAAGTGGATCAAAATAGACATAATATAGAAGGTACTACATGGTAATTTAAAAATAACACAATAAATTAAAATTTATAGATATTTATTTTACAATTTATACAATACCATTTTGTGTAATACCTTCGTCAAATTTTTTTTACCTTAACTATGTTAACAAAAAAAATTAAAATTTTTGGGTTATCGATTTACATTTATGGTGAAAAGTGGATAAAATAGTCGATGAATAATATTTTTAATGTTTTCAAATTACATTCATCCTATTTCAAAAATTTATTAAATAACATATAAAATATTTTAAATAATATAATATCATTACTTTCATATTTGGGTCTATCCAATTAATATTAAACTAATTTCACCAAAACAGGAATTGAATTCAATTATGAATTCATTTATAATTAAATAATATCTATAATTTTTTTGGAAAATCAATTAATAAAAACACTTGTCGAAAAAATATTTATTTTACTTCTTCATAAAATCATTTATGTTGATTATTCTACTACATTATGATATATTTTATTAGTATTTGATTAGAAATAAGTTATTTTACACTCATAATAAAAATAAAATACAAATTAAAATTTTGAAAATAACATTCATATTATTAAATTTATAGTTTATATTCATTCATAACATATTGTCATCCAAATTAGAACATATAATAGAAACTAAAATCATTATAGTTATTTTTTTAATCAATTTAATAAAATATTGTAAATTTTTTAATCCACAGAATGTTATATAAGAATCTAGGTAATAATATGGGGTATATATCATTTTTTAGATGGGATTAAATTATTTTTATGAACAATATTTAATAACCAATTTGATTTCAGGTGTTTTGGGGGTGTCTCAGGACTGTTTGGAGCTTGGAACACAATGTTTTCGGAGAAATTGGCATGTGGCATTGTTAGTAGAAACAATGTAGGGAATGTAATATTATGAGTTCATAATGAGTGAGGCTAAATAGTGGAGTCCTATAGGTCTCATGGTTTGACAAACTGTGCGATTTCAGGTGTATTCCATAGCAGGAATGTCAATAGTTTTTTATTGTTGGCTGATACTTAGTTTGCACATGTTTAGTGAATATATGAATACAAATCATGTAGGGTTCCCCTCCATATTGAAAATTGTAAATGTATGGTACACTGTTTGTTTAATCATTCTACCAAAACTATGTGACACATGATTTTTGCAGAAATTACCAAAATGATCATAATTAACCATTTTTTTATAAATATTTTTACCTTGTTCTACAATGGATAGTTATTTTACATTGGGATCTCTATATTGAGATAAATTATATATTTTTTTCCATCATTAGTATCACATAATGTAATCGAGTGTTATTGGTCTCGTTGGATCCACATTGGGGTGTACTCGATTCATTGTATACCATTTTTTATTATTCTTGTTATCAACTACACTATTTTAGTGTAATATAAGGTTCCCTAATTTTAGGTTCTTTTACCATTCATTGATTTTCTTCTGATCAGACTCTAATTAGGAGTTGATATTGGAAATTAATTCTACTAGCAAGCTATATTAGTAGTTATATAGTTTTACCGATGTGTTTCATTCATTATAATTCTAGTTATTGTATTTCTTCCTATATGTCTTTTTGGATCATCCCCAAAAGGAAAATGAACAATTGAATTAAAAAAATAGAAATTTTTTATTAATCTTTTAGTTCTATTTAGAAGAATTTGTGGTTGTGTCCCAATCCAAAGGCCTCCCATGGGTTTCACCATTTAATTTCCTTGAAAATTCCAATTGATAAACCATCCAAAGGGTGTGTTATTGAGAATTCAGAATCTGAAGAAGAACATATATGAATGATATTATTCTCTTTTTATGATATGTTATTCCTCAATTTAATGTTCATTCATTTGTTATATATGTTATATCGATCTTGAATTCCTTAATGGTTTATTTTTCAATTGGAGAAATGTGTGGGTAAACTCATGAAAAGTGTTGATTTTATTATGATATGAGTGGTTATACACATGGTATATTCCGGAGATAAATTTAATGCAAGGTGAAGCCTTTGTTGGTAAATTGTGTGTCTTGATCCCATTATATTCCATAGATGTTTATCTTATTTATCGTGAACACATTATTGGATGCCTTATTTAGAATTTTCTCCTTTGGTTTGGATTCTTGGGGATGCTTTGGGACTTGCTACACCAAGAATCCAGTTTTCCTAGGGCTCTTAATGGAAATGGTTCTTAGAAATTATCCTTAATCCCAAACTCAATAATGGAAGGATTTACATCTAGACTCTCATAGTAATCAATGAGTATTCCTTCTTCATATACACCTTAGATACGACCCTTCATCATCTGAAACATCATATAATATGACTCATCCATGAAAAATGTGTTATGGTTGGTTGTATGAGAAGGAATAAAATGTTTTTTATAGAGATAATTTGACAATTTCATGGTGTAAATGATATTTTTGTATATATGAGGAGGATGTGATTTTTATTTATGACTTTTTTCTATCAACATTGTCGTAGGTGCACGATCATGTTTTGTAGGGATCCTTGTAATGATTTATAGTATCACTTGACATGATCCATGGGTATTTCATTGTTTACTAATGCATATCTATTTTACTTATCAATAATATTTATCTTGTTATATTGCACATCCTAGATTGTTATATACCATTGGGTGATGAACAATAGGGTTTGTATCTCACACCATGTTTAGTCCACCATTGTTTACCCGAACAGACAATTTGGATGTATGTATGGATAGAGTAAAGCGTTAATAATTAGCTTCTTGATTTTTTTTCAATGCCAAAGAGATTGGGATAATAGGACGTGGATGAGGCACATGATTCTGTCAAGATATATTTCATTATTTCCTTTTTGGTATTTTTCTACATGTATTGTATCATATTTGGTACACCTATTTTGTTTGTTTCTTTGAAAACTAGACATGTATCTTCATATGTTGTTTATGTGAACACATTTGTCATTTTTTTCTGTTACTAATGTTTATATTTTATATGAATATTATTATTATTCTTCTATCCTATTTGATTTGTTTACTGTAGAGTTACACACTTGTTATAGGGAATAGTCACCCCCCCCATTGACGCACCTATGGACCTTGATGTTATTCATAGAAATATAGAATTTAGGGAGATATAGTTAAGGCCATGTGGGAAACTGAGCCAGGTGCACCATTCAGTGTCATTATGGTTAGGGGAATTACAATGTGGTAACAAATAAATTTCATTCTTGTTTATTAATTAGACAAAATGATAAAAACTAACTGGCAATTGAAATTTAGAAATAAGTTGTTCCTAGGTGTAGTTGACCGACAAATAGGAAAAAAAATTTGATCGACATAAGAAAAACAATACTGGATTTTGAAAATTACAGTTTATTTTATTCTATTATTGGGTGATACAATGGAATTGTGATATTATTATTGATGCATGTTCTGGACCTATTTTTTAATTCTGATGAGATGAGGTAATCCCATATCATGAGTCATGATTTTCTCTTGTTAGATATCAAATTCCATTCACTATTCCATTAAATATTTTATGCATTACTTATTTTCAAGAATATATGATAGGATCTGTGATATATATTCCAATAGTTGTGATAGAATTATATACAGTGAAAGGAGAAACACGATTGGTATTTAGAGTTCATGAAATAACATACAATGTTTTTATTTGATTATGGTACAACATAAACCATAAAAATCCAAATGTGGCACATCGAGTCATGTACAATGAGTAATGTGGCTAGAACATGTTACAATGTGTATTAGGTGGGAAAAAAATTTGGTTCATAAGAAGTATGTTACCTTATGTATCAAAATATGCATACAATTGGGTACAACCATTTAAAAATAATTTTTTTTAATATGATATTAATATAGATAATATAAATGATAAATTGTGAACTCTACAAAGACTAGTAATTGTGTGGTAAAAAGTTAGTGTCTCTGGTGACATTTTGATTGTTAATTTTATAGTTATAAGTATTGGATTTGGATTTATGTTATAAAAAATTTATTTTAATGTTTTGAAATAACCTATATTTTAGAGTAATGAACATTTGTATCATTCATTCTATGGAATATTTTTGGATTTGTAAAGGCATCCACCACCACAAACTCTAGTCATACGCAAGGATAGAGATAATTTCTAGGATCTTGAGAGGGTAGAACATGGGATACAGGTGGATCCCCTTTTGGTAATAACTATTGAATCACCTATTTTACAAAATATTGGTCATTTGGAATTGTTTGGTAGGGGTTTTTATCACTTTAAGATGGAAGTCCAAGGATAACCATAGCCTTTCATCTATAATGCTGAGCTAAAGTGGGCATTCTAGTAGTAGTAACCTCCCCTGTTTTCAAGGGATGGTGGTCCATAGGCTAATGAGATATGGAATGAGGCCAAACTATCGATCTAAAATCATTTAGAGACACCTTAATAGACGAGAGTGAATATACCTACCAACATTCAGGAATTCAAGAGAACAAACTCACTTGTGTGATGTACTGAACCAGGATGACAAGATAAATGACAAGGTTAGGGATATTTTGAAAACCATGTTAAATGAGAATTTTTACCCTCAGACTTTATAGGTAGATTGGGCTACTAAATCCATGTATCATGGGTAGGGAATTATGGTGGACATGGAGTACTCATCATGCATTATAGAGCGTCAATATTTTTCATCAATATACCTTGATGATGAATTTTCGAGGGCCCGACACATCAATGAAGGTCTCTGATATTTCATTTGATCATAGCTCATTGTTTTTAGAGAGAACAATATTACCAAGGTAATAAATCAGGCACTAAATACATAGATGATTCAATGGGATGTTGGGGGTGTAGAGAAGCGATGTCTATTCTCTCAATTATGTTTTTCATCATCTTCATGAAGTAAGCCCTACTCTTTGGATTCCAATGAGATGAGTACTAGTAAGGCCAGTAGTACTGGATGTTATGTTTTATTTTCATCAGTTTGTATGATGAGGTCACATTAAGAATCATTGTGATCAAGACCCATTCAAGTGCTGACTAAGAAACAGGATTGGTCAAATGTAATGTTTAAACATGATACATTCTAGCACACTGAATACTATAGGGTTATCTCTAAAATTGGTTTTGGAGTGGGATTTAATTCTATTTGTCAAGAAGGTAGATGAAGCAGTACTTGTAGCTCAGGATGAGATAGTGGTGGTCTTGGAGGAGACATCCAAGAACCTATTACACTAAGACAATATAGTGAGACTACTTCGGGCAGTAGGGATATGACAGAGGGTTGTGGTTCATGCCATATATATTCTGTACAACCTACCAAAAAGTAGCAGTGTGTCAGGCCATTAACTGTGAGAGGTAGGATTCCAATAAAATCTATGTTATTGTCTTCTCTATTTTTAAGGGTTAATCAAAGAGTTTCATATAGGTACCTATTTTGGAGAGCCCGGGGATTGTAATTAGATTTTTAATAGTGTTAGGTGTCCTGAAACTCCATTAGGAATTATAATGGATGATTTATGTTAGTGAAAGTATTTCCACACGCGGTTGGTGGGTGTCACTTCATCTTCAATCATTTTTAACTAAAGACAATAGTGTTTGAGGTCATACTCAGAATGGAATGTCTAGTGTCTTATTGGACCTACAATGAATTATATAACTTGTGGGTGACATTAACATCACTAAAGGGTGCATTTTATACTCGCAATTGTGAATTGGAAGTCATGGTGAGTAGAGATGGACCAAAAAATCATGGTATGTGCATGATGATAGCTCGTACTGATTGTTTTTATCTAGATGATCAGGGAGTGTATTTTCAATACATTCCTATACTGGTTGGTAATTTCTTGAATATATTACTAAATGGATTTTATTATCTACCCTATGATAAAATTATTTTTCTCTCTATCAAGAATGTTATAGGGGATTCAAAATTTTTAATTAATCCATATATGATGGGTATGATAGTGTTAAAAAAGCTCAAGAAGAATATAGAGGATTCAAAAACAAAGGGGATCACTCTACCCAGTACATTTTCATGTGGTTATCTGTTCCATTGTGTAAAAATGCATGTTGGTACCATTATTATAGGTGTGGATTACCAGAAAATGAATTGCTTGATGGTTAAAAACTGGTGTCCTTTTCTAAATATAGATCATTAATTTGATCCGATTCAAGGAGTGTTGTTGTTCTTTATAATTTCTTTCATTTTTGGGTATCACTAGGTATATATTCAACCTGTAGATATACATCATAGAAATTTTCAATTAATATATGGCCTATATTAGTATCTAGTTATGCAGTTCAGTCTCAAGAATGTGCCATTAGTTTTCATGGCACTAATGAATCGAGTTTTCCATACTTATTTGGATTAATTTGTGTTTATTTTAAGGGATAATATCATGTTTTCTTATCATAATCTACACAATCATTCCATGAATATTGATTTATTTATGGATACATTTAATGATCCTCAGTTACATGATAATAATACCTAGTTCCGCTACTTCAGAGATAATGTTTACTTCCCGGATCATTTTATTTTAGCGACATGTGTATTAGTTGACCTAGTGAAGGTTTGAGATGTAATTTCTTAAGAGATGTTCGGGAAATTTTATTACATATATAGATTCTTAGGTCTAGATAGATTTTATAGGTGATTCATACAAGACATATCATGGTTATCAACTCCATTAATGTTATTGAGTATGATGTGTGGTAAGATTGTATGGACTAGTACATGAGAGAAATCCTTTCAGGAGTCGAATGGGATATTGAAATTAATAATAGTTTTGAATCTTCATAAATAGAGAGGAATATACAGTGTTTATTTTGAAACTTCTTATTTCTAGATTGGTGTATTTGTTATTTAGGTGGATAGATTCATGACATACTAGTTTTGGTAATTGTGGCATCATGAGAGGAATTTCCCAAGACATGATCTGAAACTACCTGCAATTTTCCATGCATTACAATATTTGATAAATTATGTACTGGGTGATCATTTTGTTGTGTACATGGACCAAAAATGCCTCACAAATATATATTTACATAGTGTGATCATAATTTGATTCTGTGGAGGTGGAATTATTAGCTATTATCTTTATACTTTGATCTTTCTTACATGCATAGAATGGTAAACAAAATGATTGACACACTATGAATGGAAAAATAGATACTTGTGGGTTAGGGATCCAATTGTGAAGGAATGAATAAGGATTTATTCCATATGATTCTCTTAGAGGTGTTTAATATTCAAGGGAAGAGTATAATTTCATCACTTTATATTACCCCTTTATTTTTGGATAGAGTGATGATGAGATTCCTATCATTTTTTAAGGGCCACATTCCATGACACAGTGTGAAAAGTGATAAACCACCTCATGGTACTACTGTATGAGAGGATAATATTTTTCACATTCACGGTTACAGATCGGTCTTAGAAGACATGCACCAGGTGATGATGTGAGACTTTCATGCTTTATCTTGGGAAATACACCCCATGGTTACTAAAATGTATAGGGATTTATATCAGTAATAAAGGTTATCAGGTATGAAAAGCGATCTGGTAAGGGTTATCATGATGAGTTCCACCTGTTGGGATGTAATGGAGGAAGACCAAAAAACCTATAGAAATAAATAATGTTACCTATTAATTATCCTAAATTATAATATGTGATGATGTATTTAATGATCTATTTTTTAGTTTAACTCATGGTAGAGATGTTGTGTGGATTGTGGTCGATAGGCCCAGGAAGGTCTAAAATTTTCAACTGATCAAGGGGACCATCAGTGTGGATGAACATTAGTGGATGTATATCAGTGAGATAGTACTCCTATATGGGGTACCTCGCACTATCATTTCAGATAATGAAATGTGTATTATGTCTCATTTATGGAATATTTCATAGATGATGTGGGGTACATAGTTGCATCTGAGCATGTCATTCCACCCGAAATCAGATTTTCTATTAGTGTGTTTGATAATGGTTATTGAAGACATTATTTGAGCTTGTGTCCTAGAATTTGGGATCCCTTTTGTGAGGCATATAACCATGGAAGAGTTTTCCTCAAGTTATAACTATTGGGATATTATAAGAATGTATCACTATGGGGAATTTTACAAAAGGACATGTCGATATCCCTTATGCTGGTTCAAGTTAGGGGAAGTGACATTACTCTAATCATGTCTTAGTTATAGTACATCAAAGTTGGTCTAGTTGATCAAGAATTTAACGACTATTGAATGGTCCTTTCAAAATTTATACACTAATAACTGCTGATGACCTCAAGTGATGGAGGTCGGGGATCAAGTCCTTTTTTGTATCTCACTATATATTTGTCATCATAAAATCAGGTTAAATATTAATATTTCACAATGATATTTCCTTCCCTTACAGAATCTAGAGATATTCAGTCTAGTAGCCTATCTGTTAATGTTACTTTAAATTTACTGGTCCATGCACAATGTCTTCCATGTATCATAGATGTGCTGTTATTTAATGGTCTTGTCCCATGTTTTTCATCTAGAGGCTATGAAGATAAATGTCGATGCATCATTTGATGAGAATATTATAAATAAAATTGACTAGATAAAAAGTATTCTCTGATTCCATTTGTTTATTCTATTATAATTAATATGAAAAAATAGATATTACAAGATGAGAATTGGGAGCGGGAGGAAGAATTACATTCCAAATGTCTAGAGTTGTCTTCAGATAAATTATGAAAACCATTGAGAAGAAATTTTATGGGGAAATTTCATTAACGGAGATTTTTATAGGATATCAGGTTTTAAAACAAGGTACAAATCCATTTATTTTGGATTGAATGTTTTTATAGAACCTAATATGATTACCCACTTTGGTTATTGTTTTTTTGGTGCTATCTAGGAATTTTTTGGAGCCCAAAACCAAAATATTGGGTTAAATTAGGCCTATCACATGGTTATTTTAAACTGTGAAGCATATAATGCACAGTTACATCTAATTGTGTGAAGCTGAATAGTGGAGTCCTATAGGTAACAGATTTATACAAAACATGATATTTGTGGCACATGCCCATGAAAGAATGCCATTTGTTTTTGATAGTTGGATGAGACCTAGTTTTCAAATGGTTAGTCAAAAAATGCATACGAAAATGATGGGATACCCTCCAGACATGAAAGGGTGCATTGTTGTTGCATGGATCATCAAATCAAGTGGCCATATCATTTGGACCAGGATTTTGAGTGAATCTTACAACAGGTCCTTAATTAATCCTTTATATCATCTTAATTTTACTTTATTATCCCATGGAACCCTTCATGACTTTGAGATTTCCATTTGAGATAAAATATAGCTTCTGATCTACCTTCTTCATCTGATATTAGAATTGAGCGATGTCAATCTCAATGGATCCAAATCCCAGAGTGCTCAATTCCTTTTGTGTCATTGTAAATTCTTTTTGGAATCATATATACTTTTATGGTGAGTGGTACTTTTCTGTATTTTCATGTTATGTGTCTTTTCATTGATTTTATTTTGATTTACGTCAAACTGGGATTTCATACTGGACAACGAATATACTAATGTGCTAATGTAGTTGGCCTATAATTTTCTCGTTGTGTTTGGGAATTATTATTCATGGTTTCACTGTTCTTTTATCTATAATTATCTATATATAAAAGAAATTTTATTATGAAAATTAATTATCTAACATAGAACAATATTTTGTCGCATCAAGTTTCTATGATGCCAATTTTTTGTTGTTTCCCCAATGAAAGGCCATGCATGGGGTGTCCCATGATACTTCATTGATATTTCTCTTTTTTAAACCAATAAATGGGTGTGTTTTGTAGAATTAATAGTTAGATAAATCCCACATTTAAATGAAATGAATCGAATTTATTGATTAGAAGATGTAATTCCTTCTTTTCTTATTGATGTTTCATTGAATGAGTTAGTGGAACTTTAATTGTTTAATGGTTTTTTATAAATTTTTGGAATGAGTTGGTAAAATCATTATAATTTTCGATTGTAATATGCTATGATTTGGTATACACATTGTACATGGATGTTAGGAATTTAGTGAGATTGAATTCATTCATTTTTAAACCATGGTTCTTGATTCCATTAGATTCTAGAGACATTTCTAATATGGGTCTTGATTGTGGTAGTGGATTCTTAAGATATTGTGTTCTCTTTCTGTCTTTATTCCATGGGATTTTGTGGTCTTTTCTACCCCTTGTATTTAGTTTCTCATGGGATCATAATGGACATGTTCAGTAGACATGCCCATTAAACAATCACTCAAACCTAACTGAGATTCCATCAAGATGGTATTAGGACTCAACATGGTTGCCTTGGACTTCAACACCTTGGATCCATCCCTCCATGGTCTGAAACATCAGATTATACATCTCAATTATCTTAAATATGATATGGTTAGTTATATATCAATGTTATGGATGTTTGATACATTAGATATGTAGAAAGGTCATTGTTGTCATGTTATATATGCATGAATGGTGAGGTTGTAATAGTAATTTATGATGTATTTTTAAATAACTGGTTATAGTAGATAGAACCTGATTTGTTTGGAGCAATGTTGGGATATTAAATATTATTTGATGTGTTCCATAGAAATTTCAATTTTTACTAACTCTTAACCATTATACATTGTACTCTATATTAATTTTTATATTGTAATGCCTATGTTTTTAAAAAATATTGGGTGATTACCGCATTTGATTGTATGTCACAAAACAATTAGGAAACCTTTGGGTAACAGAATAGACTATTTGGATGTAGGTAGGGAAAAATGAAAGCACTGATAGTTAGATTATTTATTGTTTTTCCTGATTTGTTGAAGGGGATCATGGTAAAAATCTGAGGATCCAGATGCTTTAAAGAGATAGTGCTTTTGGAATTTTTTATTTTATATCATTTATTTTATTCAAAAATTTTACACATATTTTGATGCCCTTTTAGAAACATGAAATATTTCATCATCTACTATATATGAGAACACGTTTCTCATTATTTATCTATTACATTTGTTTATCATTTATATGACTGTTGTACTACTTACACTATTTATATATATGTCAAAAACTATTTTGTTACACAATGGTATGATGAAATAGTTTCACCAAAAGGACACCAAAGGTCCTCAATGGTAGTCATCATAATCTGGTGTATAGAGTGATGTGATTGAAGCCGTGTGGCTATTCGGGATTGGGGAACTATTGAGTGCCATTTGGGTCCAAGAGGTTAGGTGTTTCCTGGAATTAGAAAATTTAAATATCTAGGATATATTTACTTAAATAAAAACCATCCAAAATAAGAAAATCATGAGGTATAATTATATTAAATACATTATCCATATATATGACATTGTTTTACTAGTTTTACCTATACATATGTGATAAAAACAATGGGATTAGATTAAAAAAGTAGTTTGTAATGATTCTAAATATTTGAATTATTTTTTATTATTAAATTTCAAAAAGTCTATGATAGAAATTTTAATATATATTAAACAAATGAAATAGAATATTTTTTTTTGTAAAATGTGTTTATATTACCAGGAATGAACATATATAAAAATAATTAATAATAATATTTTAATCTAGTTATTTAGAATATAAATAATGAACGTATTCTTACATTGAAATAATATAATGTTAAAAACACCATTGTACTTTGAAATAACGTGATTTAGTTAAAATAAAAGAACCTTTCACAAAATTAGATAATTTTCAATTTTTGACATGAAAATATATCCTTTAAGTAAAATTAAAAAATGAAACATATGATAATATTTGAATGATTACTTTAAAAATGAAAATTAATTAAAAAAATTCATATTATAAAATTTTGATATTTTTTCTTTTACCAAGGTAATGAAAAAAATATTTTCATTAAGCAAGAGTTTCATTAAAATTAAATATTTTGTTATTGTGATTTATGATTTGGTTTCATAATTAGATTAAGTAATTAATTTGATTATATCAATGTATAAATATTTTGATAATATTTTATTGTTATTAATATTTATTTATGATCATATTTTTAATTAATGGTTTGCTATGTCTGATTGTCGAGGTCATGTATTCTAGATGTTTCGCAGTAACAATGGATAAATATTGTATAATAACTTTTTATGAGTAAATTTAAATTTATATTAGAAATATTAGGTGAATTATATATTTTGGGGACGCCAATTTGTCATTATGTTTCTCCAGGGACCATTAATTTAGGGATTGTGGATTGATCAATGACTGGAGTTGTTCAAAAATTTTGAAGAATTAGGATTTTAAAGGTCTTGTATTGGTTTTATCAAGCCCCATCACCATTTGTAGCTCTATTTTTCCTTTTCATTTCTTACCTAGTGAATTTTGTTGTGGAGATTTTATTTTTCCTTTTCCTCTACATTGAGTAATTAAATTAGGATGGGGCATAATTATTCATGGAAAGGGATTTTATAACATTTTGAAATTATATTATGTTTTTAAAATTAAAAACTACTGTCCTAATTTATGTATTGTTATTTTTAGCCTACAAAAATAATTTTTTTTATTTTTTTCCATTGATACATACTAGTTAGGGAAAACTATGTGGATTTCTAATAAAACCACAAAACTGATAAATTTCTCTATAAATTTTTTTCCATGGTCTCCACATGTTTTTTCATATCATAATGAGTCTTTCAGGAATCCTTTCATCAAAATTATTCTATTGTTGCATCCCACCTGGTTGGAACATGATTAATAAGAACAATGAATCCCGATGCACAGAAATTTTCAACACCTAGTTAGTGTCCCAATAATGGTTATCACATAGTTTGTAAATAATTACGGTAAAATAGGTAGTCAACCCATATTTCCCATAAATGGAAAATTTCACTTTTCCCCATTATTTTATTAATTATTAATCTAATATACCTCATTCTTCTTGGTTATATAATCCCAATTATATCATGTAAAACTTTTCTCTCCCCAATCATCGATTCATTGAAATTCATCTTCAAATGTAATGTGGTTTCCAAAGTAAACACTCATCACCCGTATTCTTTTTATTCCCTGATCATTCATAATATATTTAACAAAGGTTATTTTATCTACTAGAACAACAATTTATTTTAAAAGGCAAGGATTAAGTATATAGTTATTCTTTCCTAGGGTTGTGATTATTTAGAACCCATAAGGGATGTTTCATTTCACATCATGGTGTACATCGGGTAAAGAAACACATTTTAGGTTGATTTAATCCATTTTTAAGAAGATTTTTTCTATTTTGTTTCTATGTTATTAAATTAATTGAATGCATAGATTGTATAAACCATTTTCATTAAAAATATATCAAATCATATGTAATCTAGTTTGTTTAATAATCATCATTCAAATAATATTATACAGTGAATAATCGATTTTCAACCTTAATTTTAATAATTGAAATTTAATTAATTGCTTACACATTAAAATTGTTTTTTAAAATTCTCATGTGGTTCCTTAAAATTGGTTTGATGAATCATGTATTCATTATTCATTATCTTTGTTAATCAAATGATGTTTCCATGTTTTAATAAAATCATTCTTATTTATAAGATGAATTTTCTCTAGTTATTTATAAATTTTATCCAATAATTAGATTTTTATGAATAAGGAATGACCTCAAAATTTAGAGTAAAATTTCATGTTATGACCCATATACAATATTTTAAGAAATTTTTTTGTTATGTATGACAAACCCAATGATTTCTCATTCGAACTTTTTGTCCCTATTTTTTTTACTATTAAGAGATGGATTACCTAGAAATGGGATATTTTATATGATGATATTAGTTGTGAGGTTTGTGGTATTACTCATGTTTCAATATTGTAATTATTTTTATTCATTTCTCAAAAAAAAATTTTGATTTAATTTGAACCTATTAATCATGGAATGAGTTATTGATTAATGATACCCTAGTTTTATACACACTAAAATGGTCCCCTAATTTTCCAATGTGTCTATGATAGAGGAGTGGTGCCATTATAATGTGGATAATATGGGTTAATTTTAATTATTTTGTAATTGATAGGGACCTATAATTTGATTACTTGTCTATGTATATATTGTATTGTTAGGACAACCCAAAATTATTACCTAGAATAGAATAAATAGAAATTTCAAGATAGGTGGATTTTTAAGAGGAATTCAATTCCATTATTATCAAAAACCAATATGATTGAATATCTAGTTTCACTATTGAAACATGTAATCATAATTAATTATTTTTTCATGAAAACAAGGTCACTTTTTGATTTCTTTGAATATTGTCTACCGGTTGGGTGTGTTCCAAATTTTTTTTAAGAAATGTATTTTTGAAAGTATGTGATTTAAATTTTTAGATTTAAATTTATGGAAGGAAATTAGATTAATGTGTATATAATGAATCTATAAAGATTGATAATAATGAGGTAGAGTGTATTATACTACACCCTTCACATTATCATGAACATCATTGATTGTAAATCCCTATAATTCAACAATTATGTGTAATATCATAATAATATAGAAACTATTATTTAAATAATGTGGTATTTTTATATAAGTGTAATGTCATTGTAATTATAATTGAGAAATTATTTCCAACCAACAATACGAGGAAAACTATCCATAGACACATTAGTAATTATTAACATAACTAGTTCGATGGATTATAAGAATATAAATTTTAGTAGAATCCAAATAATGAAATTGTTATTGAGAACTTTTAAATGTAAACATGTTTTAACTAATTTAATGTAAAAATTACACACATCATGAATCTAACATAAAGAAAAATTCTATAAGTGATATTTACATTAGTGAAATTTGACATGGAAGATTCAATAGATAATTTTTTATTTTGATTGAAAATATGCTTTTGCCTATGAAAAAGTAAAATATATAAATATGTGTTAAATGGATATTTAAAAGAGGGTTTAAAATACCAAACATAAATTAAATGATTATTATAATTAGTCACCAGTTAAGGATGTTTTATTTTCAAATTACTCATTCATATAGAATTAGTGGAATTATATAATTCATTGATCCTGGATAATAATAGTTGTGGGTACGTTGTATTTAGTGGAGACTGAAATTAAGAGGAATAGTGAACTCTTTGACTAAATAGATATTCGGGGAATAATATATATAAAACAGCTCAATTATGGATATTGGGAATAATGTAGTGAAAATAAAACATTAGAGGGTAATGTTTCAGAAGGAATTTACTATTAATATATATATTCAAATAATTTTTTTCAATTTAGCATTTATTAACATGGGAATATATTTAAACTGAACTCTGAATGAGGTGATATTTTTTAGATTAATTACTCGAGGACAAGTAAAATCTTATGTCTGGGTTAATATGATTCAAATAAAAAAATTTCATATTTTAATGCAGATTTTAAAATTATATTTCTGTTATTTTATATTTATTTTAGTAACATTAATATTGATTTCTAGTTTTATAAATATTTAATGATTAACTGGTGATAATTGAATAATGTTTGTAATTTGATTGATTATTTCATATCTGAAAATTCATCCTAGTTTATGAGACTATATTGGGTTTCAAACATATAATTCTATAGGCATTGAAAATGAATCATCCACCTATATATTACTAATGCTAGAACATCAGAATGTGGAGAGAAGTAAATGGGACATGTTAGAACAAATGAGAATTTGAAATATAGCCATCATAAAATAGGTTATACTCTTTATAACATGCCAACACACTTATAATACCACACCTAATAACTAAAAAATGAGTTGGAATTTTATTGTTACCATATAGAGGGGAATCACCTTATGTTTTTTCTATTATAATACCAAATATACAATAGAAGATCACATCCATAGCCAATATATTGCACTAACACACTGAAATCTGTGTACATACTCCAATTATCACCTTATTTTGAGGATATGTATTGGGAAATTAAAATTTCAAGAATAATTCATCATTTGGTAAAGGAATCAAATCCCCAATTCCAACATTACATAAGAAATATTTTAAATTTTGTCCCATTTTATGTTATAACATTTCATATCCCATGTGACCTCAAATTCTTTGTTGACCTAATGTTATGTTTTTACACTAATTTTCTTATACTGATCTAACAAAAATTATCTTCATGCATCCACCAACATTATTCACATCAAAATTTAATGCATGGTGGTATTCATTGATGGTCCATGAAAATGAATTATTTTTGTCGATATCATCTAATATTTTGGTGGTAAATATTAATGATTTCAATATTATTTGTATTCAAATGTTCTATAATACATATGAAAATTGGGAAATTCCATTATCCGTAAACCACATAAAAATAGATTTTGGATAATAATGGAATTTAATGATCTCATGAGAAAAAACTAATATAAATTCTTAAAATGGTTGTTTCAACAATAAAAAATGGATGGTGTGCATGAATATATCTCCTTATTCTTTAATGAAAAACTATTATGAAATAAATAAACACTAAAAAATTTAATAAAATGGATCAAAATAGAAAAATTAGTTCATAATGATGATGGATACACGATTTTAAGAATTTGATAAGGATTCATCTATTATAAATGATATGTTAAGAATTAAGCTATATATAGGTGGAGAATTATCACCAACAGGGGGGGGTCAATGCCTCTATATTTTAGTTTCATAAGAACTGTCCTCCAAATTTTCGATTTTATTTTCAATAGTTTAATTTCTATAGATATTTATAATATATAAAATGGGAATTTATTTCATATTAATTTTTTCTAATTAATGAATCATAATTTCCATAACTGATTTAATCCATTCTAGGATCATAATGAATTTTTAGTGAGATAGAGTCGATAATTGTATGATTGATACAAAAAGTTACAATTATGTATGAATTTAATATTTATTGTGACTTCTATATTAAAAATATTTTATTTTTTAGTGTAATAGAGAAGTTAGAGATATGTGATTATAAACAAATAGGGGTTCATTTAAAAAAAATGTGATTATTGTATATAGAATGACACCCACACACTTTGATTTATATCCAAAATATGAGTCATTGTGAAACATTAGTGTAAACCCATTATCAAAAATAGAATAAAATAAATTTATCATTAAATAGTATAAAACATAATTCTTCTCGTTTTGTATTGACAAAAATCATCATGAGAATGTAAAAAATTATCATAAATTTATTAGGTTGTTTCATTAGATAATTCTAGGAAAATGACGTTGGGTACTCATCAAAAAAGTATTCATAGTTTGATGATATTTTTTCATTAGATGATGTATCGTTCTTTATAAGTGTTAAAGACATATAATGGAAAAGACTCAATATTATTTAACCGAGATTGAGTGATCTCTCTTCTTAATTGACAATATATAACAATCTCCAACATCCTCACTTATAGTAATATATATATATATATATATATTACTCTTTATAAACATAAAAAAATTTAAATATGACTCTCTAGTATCTTTATAAATATTAACTAATAGTTGTTATTATTGTTCTACATTGAATTATGAGACACTATTGTTCTACAAGAACACATTTTCACATTCCTTCACTCAATTATTTTTTGGGAATAATTTATGGTGTAATTTATAATTTTTTGAAAAACAATAATGTAATACTGAAATAATAAATATTGAAAAATAATGAAAAAATTAAAAAAACATAACACACATATACATACATCACCACCATGTCTTTTAATAAAGTACTTGTATTATTATTTATTTAAAATATAATAATTTTATTGAATTAGAATCAATTTTTCATTCATTTATAATATATAGTACCTTTCAAAATATGAACTATCTTGCGAAATATTATTAGAAGTAGAAAAATTGTTAAACATGTAAGGGAAATTGAAATCCACTTTACATCCACATTGAAAAAAGGTAGTGGAATCCCCAACAAGTTAAGGATGATCCTACAGATCCCTTATAAAAATAATAAAATTTATATTGAAAAAATATATCAAATAGTATAAGAAAAATTAAATTCCTAATTGATATAAATATATAATCTCAATTGGGGAATCATATAACAATATTTCATTAATTACATGTTTATTGATAAAATTATTTCAGAATTATGATTGAAAGTATTAATTTTATCACATAAAATATCGGAAATTATTAATGATATGATTTCAAAAAAATTATTGTGTTTAAAATAACATTACGAGAATATAAATAAATGTGAGAAATATTATATAAATTAGTCAGATAATGCAAAAATTATGGTTTCTTGAGACTATTTAAAACATGATTAACCTAATGATTCCATTCCAAAAATAATGGCAATAATCATGGACATCAACCTTATTACTGGAATCTTGATGAAGGATTAAAATATTATACAATACATTAGAATAGTAGATCTCCATGGGGATACTACTATAGAAAATAGTAATGCTTTCTTCTATAAAGACTCATTATAATATTTTTAGGTTTTCATTAAGTGTTTTAGAAGAGAGAATGAAATGTTGGGGTTCCAATTAATGGATCAAAAACTACAATGAAACATGTGATTTTTTAGAATATATCATGGATGATGGTTTCTAAATATAGGAACTTATTAGAGAGATTTATAAATAAAATAATTATTATTTCATTTCCTTGAATATATTTCATCATAGATTAAATAATTTACATTTCTCTACTATGATTATGATGCGGATATTTTTAAAGATTTATAGAGGGATTGAAATTTGTAAAAAAATTTATCAAAAGTGTAAGGCACAAAAAATACTATATGGGAGATTATAAAACTATTATGTTTATTGTATTTTATAAATAAATGATTATAATTAAGTACAATTCCTATTTTTTTGTGCATATTTGTTATTGTTTAGAAACCAAGTGGGTGGGTGTGTGGGGGTGGGATTTGTATATATACATTTTGAATATCTATAAGAAAGAAAATATGATAAATTATATCAATCATAATCAATAAACTAAAAATTCCGTAGAAAAATAAAAATATAATTATCGAACGTGTGCAATGGAATGTGAAAATAAATATTTGGTTATAAGTTTATAATAAATTTTATAATATAAACATCAATGAATAATTTACCATGAAAATGTGGCACCATACGATTACATTAAAAATATAAATACTATATGTTTATAAATTAATTTAAAATAATTATTTTGGATATGAATGCATGTTTAAAAAAATAAAATGAAACTTTGTGTTTTAGTGAAAAAAATAAAAAACCCTCAACTATAGAAAAAAAGATCTATGGGAGTTAGTTTCATGTAATTTTTATTAATTTAAAATATAATACATTTACTTATGGGGTTTCCTTATATTTGGGATTATTTAGTTTCATATAGGTTACCCACTTATGAAGATGTCCCATTTTACATTCCTTTACTCAAAAAATAAAAAAGTAGCATTTAACTTGTTATTTATGTAGATATAATGTGACTAGAATATTAAACACATTCATAAATGGTCCATAAAATTTATAAACTTTTATCATATGTTGAAAAAAGAAATTTTGATGGGGGTTCATAACCCATTGGGCGCAGGGTACTATAGCAGTACTGTAGCAGCGGTGTACTTTAGCAACGGCGAGCACTGTAGCTGCGGTAGGGCACTGTAGCGGTGGCGGGTACTGTGCAGTACTATAGCAGTGCAGGTACTGTAGCAGTACTATTCAAAGAATGGGCTTCAGGCCAAAAAATGGGTCTATGGGCCATGTAATGGGCTAAATGTCGACTGGGCCTTCGGGCTATGTAATGGGTCACCCTCTACCCAGTTAAAAAAGATATTTTCTTTCCTTTAATAATAAATGAGGCTCCAGTCCCAACCTTTAAAAAAAAGAAAATAAATTTTTGAAATTTAGAGATAAATATGGAACTAAAGAGTTAATTTTTATTTTTTTACTATAGGTATATTTGACCACCTAATATCTTCTATTGATTACATAAATAAAATGGGATTCAAATTGTTTTTAACCTCAAAAGGGCATGATTCATTTATTTAAGGTAATTAATTTAGATCTTATAATAGTCCATGTTCAATGAAATTATATTTAAAAATTATTATTTTTATTTTTAGGATTAATTGTGACGCCTCGACCCTAGTTACCCAGAGTCAGTGCATTATTATGTGTCATTGAAATTGTAAAAAAAGATGAATTCTCAAAATACTGATTAGTTTTGTAGCCTTGGAAGTACTAAATAAATTTATAAGTTTTACATTAAATCATAAAATGGAAAACTACAATGAAATTGTTTCCATGGACAACAATGAGATCTGATAGACAATCCATGTTGGTTAGTCATAATATACTTCTTTGCATTCTGGGAAAAATAAAACACTGAAAGGGGTGACCTCGAATGCTCAGTAAGGATAAAAATATAGCAGAAACCTTCATTAATAAGCATAAACAATTAAGGCAATGTATAAAACTAAAACAAAATCCTTTTCCAAATAAACATCATCATTATAAAGAAAATATAAATCAAAATATTTCCATTTAGTTATTCACATAGATATTATACTAGTCGAATAATCACAAGAAAATATCAATAGACACATTCATAATTGTCGAATACATAATGCCCACCTTTCATAAAAACATAGTCAAAGCCTTGTGCAAAGACTACAAATATTATTTTGTCAAGTCCTTATGCTAAGACAATAGTTTTTCTCATGAGACATACCGATGCATCGAGGAGCTATAGCGAGCTCCACCCATCACATACTAAGTCCAATGCATTCCTCATATAAAAAGTTTTAAACATAACATAAACATTCATATTAAAACTAGCATTCAATATGTCAATAAATTATCCATAAACCTTGAATGGTGTAAAAATAACACATACATAGTCAAACATATCACAAAAGCTTCAATAAAATATGGATGTATTGTATCACAAAAAAATGACTTCAAATAAGCTTAAAATCAATCAAAAGATGTTATAGATGAAATAATAACCTTTTGTAGAGAAATATCTCTTTCTATTTTGAAATCATTTATGAAAAATTTTATTTTGAAAATATTCTAATTAGCTTGTAAGGGATTTTTCAACAATGTTATTACAGTGGAAAATAACCACACCCACCGTATACGTTTAAAAAGACATTCTTACTTTAAATTTTTTGAAAAGGTCAAAAAGTACCTTATTTTTAAAACAAAAAAAGTATTCCTTTATTAAAATCTTATAAAACCCAAAAAAGGGTATAAATATCATTAACCCATAATCTATAAAATAGTAAAAATGTTTTGAAATACATTTATAAGAAGCATGGATGTGGATGATAATGTGGTCCCAGTTGATAATTACATATTAAGGACCTTGGAAAATGAAGACACTGTGTAATTAACCCATTCCTTGTACATTTCCTTGGTCGAGGGTAGGTTAACCACTTTTGTAATGGTGAAATAATTGTAATTAAATTAAACAAAAATCAAATAAATTAATATGATATATTATATGATCTTTCAACATTTCTTTGATAGTAATATCTTTGTATTATCATCGTTTTTGGTGTTAACTGATTTGTTTTCATTCATATTCTTTTTTACATAAGTAAAGTTTGTTATGGATAGGATTTATCTTATTCATATTAATAATGATATTACATAGAGACCCAAGATTGATGTACATGGAAATTATATTAATTTTACGTAATACTTAATACATAACAAAAATATACCCCCAAGGATCGTAATAGTTTATTGTCTTTGGAAACTTGGAACATATTCTTCAAATAATGGTGAAAGATCTTTAACATCTCCCATAATGTTCGTCCCCTTTTTTCTTCATATCTAAAACCATTCATTATATCCTGGGGAAATGAAAAAAAAGGTGACATCCAATGCTCAGTAAGGGTAAACCTGGAGAACATAAAACAATCCATAAACATTTGAATGTAAAAACATGAACATAAAACATCAAAATCATGAGTAATGACATATATCTTGGCAATACATTGGGAATATATCACAAAAGAACATTAATTATGATAAAATAGATTTCGATAAAACATGTAATTGTGAAAAAAACCACTAAGAAAATTTATGCTTTCCATAGTATCCAAGGCATTTCTGCCAAGACCATCATAGTTGACAATGTCCTTTACTGAACCTTGTTTACATGATGTTCCAGACCTGTATTACTGAACCGAATTCACTTGTCGTTCCATCCTTATATTACTAAAATAGATTCACTTTTCGTTGCATCCATGTCTATCTCATGAGATATAAATCTTATCCAATGCATTGGAGGGATATCTATGTCTCACTAATCTCATAATGAAATTATTCTTTCATGTGCCAAAAAATAAACATAAATCATTCATCATAACCTAATTAATAAAATGGGTTTCATAATCATCATCCCATCATAACATAATCCATATATAATAAATGGATATCATTTGATCATAAGAAAAATGAAACCATGTAAATAATAGGGACATTATATTTGAAACATAAACAAATAAAATAATGTCATCTTAGATGGAAAATGTTTTTGATAAAACACTTGAAATGAATTCTTGAGGAAAATATCCTTTCTTCTTCAAAATCATATATTTTTCAAAAAAATGCCATGAAATATTAAAATAAAAGGATTTTGTTTAAAATAATCATGAAACCACGTAGAGGAATCTACAAGGAAATAATTCGTTATGAAATCTTAAAAATATGATCATGTCGTATAAGTTAAAAATACAATCTACTTGTAATTTTTCCATAAAATTCAAAAAGTACCTCGTATGGTAAAAAAGAATGTTTCATTCGATATCATATGGTAAAAGTCAACAAAGGGAAAAAATTAATTTAAACATAAATGTAAGAATAGGACACATTTTATGAAAAATGTTTTAGAAGACAGGGTCATGGATGATAAATATAACCCCAGTAAATATTTACGAATAACCAATCTCAGATAGGAACGAGATTGGAATAATTATCCCTTACCTTTTATGATCGGTGGAATCAAATGTGTAAAAAAATAAATTAAATTATAGGTATATGTATGTATCATATCCTCTATAACAAAAATCATAAAACATTTATGGGAAGCATAAAGACCATAAAAACAAATAGACTGTGATTAAGGCATATGTCTCACAGAAATAAAAGTGAGATGAAATAATCCCTTACCATATCTCCAATTTCATCTGTATGTGTTTGAATCTCTTGTATAGTGTGTCTAAAGATATTATTAACTTGTAAAAAAAGAATAATAATATTTATTATATCATATATAATTCACTTATGTATTTAAATTACCCTATCATTTGTCAATTCCATGTTAAAGCAACGTTTTGGGTAAAATCGTTTCATTTATCGTAGACATTTTCAATTGTAACTATTAATATGTTTAAATAGATCATGATTACTTAATTCCATAATGTAAAACATGATTTATATATAATATATATTCAGAATATATATTATAGAATGATTAATGGAATGAAATACATCATTTATGGAGACGGTAGGTCATAGGTACGCTTGAACACAATTTTCGTTTCTTTATTGAATTGAATGTAATTAAGTAAATGAAACAAATATGTACATAAATACAGTATCATTATTATGTAAAATATTTCATCATTATTTATTGTATATACATTATAATAAATCTTGAATGGTTTACATGGAGAATTAAACTCAACGCGTTGTGAAGATGGAAATCCGTACATACGCCCGAGCGATGATATCGTTCTCATAAATATTTACTAGAATTGGAGTTGATGATATAATATCTCAGAATCAGTACGATGTTATAATAATCATATATAGTTATTATTTACACCATTATACCCATCCATGTAATGTGGTGGTGGAAAACAGATTCCACCACAGTCTGTAGATGGTATTCCGTACATATGCACACGTGGTGATTTTTTGTTTCCATAGAATAGATAGAAGGTAAAATGGGGTTGCTTCATATTTTTAATAACATATCCGTATATGAGTTATACTGATGTTATTATATTATAATGAAACAAATAAATAAGAGGAATTAGAAGATGAAATAAATTAGAAAGAATCAGTAAAGGATATTACCTCTAATTTGACACACCACTTCTAAACCTCTTCTTAGGGAACTAAATATGTACTTTGAAGAAAACTGTGACATCTCTAATGTTTCTAGGGAAGTGGATATGAGAAATGTACAGGTTTTGGCCAAGCATGAAGGCCCGTAATGTTGTGGAGAGGGGATGGAGGAGGTGCCCTTTTATAAAAGAGGAGAGGGGCACTTTTGGAATCCTCTAAAATATTAATTTATAATAAACTGAAACTCCACGCAAATACTTCCAAAACGACTAATATATTAATATTAGATGATATAGGGTTTTAGTAATTTAAAAAAAAAGTTAGACATGTTGAGAGTTTATTTTAAACCTTATAGACTTGTTTTATCCTAATTTAATCTATTTAATTTTATTTGTGGTAATAATATTCTAAATATTTAATAGTTATAAATAATTACTTATGTGTTAAAAAATTTCCATAATTGGATACTTTATGAAAATTTTCAACATTATAAATTCCAATTTATAAATTTTAAATAATTATATTATTTTTAAACAATTAAATAATATGTTATATTTATAAAATAACAATAGTGTCAATTTTGACACTATTCAATTATTAGAATTTAAATAAAATACACGTAGAAGATATATTAAAATAAATATTTAATATATCCCTACCATGTAGTATTCTTCTTAAAAATTTGAGGAGCACCTTAAATAGTTCATATAATATATATTTTAATATTTTTAATTCCATTTATTTGATATTTAAATCAATAAAATAATTTCTACATCACTGTTGTCTCACCATGAATGATAATAATTTAATGCATAAAAATTTAAATAAATTCACATGATGTATACAATTTTATTAGCTTTTTTTGATTATTTATATGCAATGTTTTAAGAATTTTATCACTAAATTAAAATTATTACACATAGAAGATATAAGAGAGTGACATGTTGTCACTTTCATTGGTTTTAATAATATTTACATCATTTTCTTGGTCCAAAGTCCTTGAAATGAATCTATCACGAACCTTCAGTGATATGGGTCGACTTTAAATCTTCCAATAGAATTTTGGGAGCTATTAGGGTAATTTTATAATTTTATTTTTACCCTTAATTACCAAATTTACCTTTACCATTTGTAAATAAGATTTACCATAGTAACTATTCATAATGACTTAAAATAAAAAGTAGAATATTAACCTAATTTAGACCAACTGATTCCAAATATAGAATCCATTTTTACAAATTCAAAACACAGAAGTTGTAGTATTTAATTTTAAATTAATCCCATTGTTCAGAAAACATGTTTTAATAGTTAAAACAGTTAAAAAGATTGAAATGTTTTTACCTATGAATTCAATATAAAATTAATGATAATGACATACATAATATTAATTATTAAAAAAAATTTCTATTTATACTATTAAACAATTTAATATTATTATTTATACATATAAATTATCTTGATGGAAAAAGTTGTATTTAATTAAAATTTAGCGTATTTTTATTATTTGTCAAAATATGAAAGTTAACAGAAAAATATTAAAAATTTATCGAATATTAATTTTTATATCATTATTGAAAAAATATGATTATTTATTCAAATTAAACTTTTAAATGTGTCAAAAAATAGATTTAAAATGGGTCTGCCATCAAATGGTTTCAAAACTACATTTTTCAAAAAAATCTTATTTTACCATAAAAATTATTTTTGTTATCATACCATGTTATAGAACATGTGTATGATGAATCATATGTTATAAAATTCAAAATCCTGTTAAAATTATTCATAAAAGCTAGTTCAAAATAATATTGTAACAATATATCGTTGTTTAGTGAAACTCGGTATTGCGTACAACACACGCTATTGAGGAAGGTCGCTCTTCTGTGCTACAGAAGCCAAGAATAGTGTTTTCCTATACTACAAGCTAATACGGTATTATATATAATGCAAGATAATCCTGGTGTATCATAAAACACCAGCCATCAAAGAAATAAAAAGAATATATTTCTCATAAAATCTCGTTGTGTTACGTTCAACCCCCCTTAAAATGAAATGCTACCTCGATATTCGTCGGGGTTATAAATCGTTTACTACTTAAAAGTTTCTTTAATTCAATCCCAAATTATAAAAAGGAATAATAAATCATAATTTAAAAAACTAATGTATGAAACATAATGGTTACCCAAATTAACATATCACTAGGTTTCTACATAGGAGAGCATATTTGAAAATTTTGATATAGAAGAGAAATATAACCCTCAAGTTCTAAAAGAGAGTGGTAGAGAACATCGCTATGAAAAATATAACAATCAGAAAACCATAAATTTTTTATTATATAAGGTACTATATCATTCATTGGATATGAGGGTACTAAGAATACATTTTTGGTTTTCAAGATAATTTCACTAAAGTTGAAGAATTTGAATTAGAAGAAATACTTACTTGATTTTGGTAAAATCTCACCGATGGTCATTCCTTGAACAATTTCTGCTTCATATCTTAAAGAAATGAGTTGAATTTTTCATTCATGAAGTGTTAGCAAAACATGTGATAGAATGATGGGCATTCCATCTATCTCAAACAAATTGTTAGAAAAAGTAATTAAATATATATAAGTCCATATATGGTGATAGTAATAGTATATGGCTCCAAAAATGGACTTATACATTTTATATCATAAAACATAATAAAATAAAACTAGTTGATAAAAACTAGGGACTTCCTATAGGCCAGTGTAGGAGATAATGGCCTCTCACACTTTTGTTGTGGGTTCAATTCACATTGCCTTGTCCGACACAACAGGTTGTTGTCCATCCTACGGGATGTCCTTTTTCTAAAACTATACTATTATATCATTTTAGAAATAATATTGAAAAAAGGTTCTAGCCTTAAACAATACTATTTGATGTCTAACATTGTCCATTCACTTCTACTCAAAATCACATTATTAAGAAAATGATTAATAGAATGGTGTATATATCAAGTATGTGAAAACCATCATTTATCCCACATATATCATAACATATATCTTGTCGGTCACATTAGAAACATGCGAATACCTTAATCATGTATTCTTGAAACATGAATGACCATATAACCCTAGTGAAAACACAAATTCTTTCAATAGTTAATTCTTTCCACATACCAAAATCCCAAAAATTCTATATACTCCAATCATGATATCACATTGTCCTTATATAAGCCATGGGATAATTAATAATATCCATTATATTATTTTCTCTTTATCCCTTAATTATGTTCATATAATCATATTTCCCAAAAATATTTCAATCACCTTTCATGGTTAATGGTACATTATAATTATTGAAAACCAAAATGATCCAATACATAGATATTCCAAAAATCCATGATACTATAAATGAGATTCCAAAACACTATCTTTGAATCCCGTTAGATAAACACTTAATCATTCCACCACTTATTTTTCATATTCAACATCGACAATAGTGATCCAATGTTACTTACCCTTTTCATTTTCCTTATGATGTTGTTGAATTCAATCATCATTAACCCTTGGATTACGGCATTGGTCATCATAGTTCCCCATTTCCCTGCACTTGTAGAATTGATGTGTTGGTGGTGCATTCTATGTAGTATTTTATCTATTCACATTATTAGCTACATATTTACCATTAATTTGGCATATGATTTTCTTGATGACCTTCTTTTCCAAACTTAAATCATTTTATTGTCATTTTAAGACAATATCCACCATGGTTTTTTCTACACTTTGAGCATAACAAAACATCTGTCTTATGTTCACCTATGTTTTGAGATTTTTCCTTGAACACCATAATATGATTCTTGTCAAAACCATAAGATAGATATACAACACCAAATTTAGTTCAATAATGATAGCACAATGCATAATTACTGCATTGCTACTGAATCCTCTTATAGATAATGACCTTTGAATACATGGTTTTATGCCACTGAAGAATCGATCATCTATACTTTCTGGATGGATGATAACTTCAGATTCATACCTTGAAAGCCCTGTAAAATTCACCTCCTATATACCAACAGTTTCATCATCCTTTTTATTAATCTCAAGGAACTCATTTTCCATCTTCGTTCGAAGAATATGAGGAAAGTACAGAATGAAAAATAAGTTCTTGAACTCATCCCATTCCATGGATTCAATTTCATCCTGGGGCCTTGTATACATAATTAGAGTCCACCACTAGTCTTCTCCACCTTCTTAATGGTAAATAGACAAAATGACTTTTTCATGTCCTTAACAGTGAAGTATGGAAAATATATTTTTAATGGTATAGATCCATTGTTCAGTAACAATTGGATCAGATGACCCACTGAAAGAAGGTGGGTGTTTCCTCATGAAGGACTCAATAGAATATTGTTCCCTTCTCTGCACATTTTGACGTCTATAATGATTCATAGCTTGTGTAAGTGTATAAATAAGATTTTGGACTCCATTTCCCATGACATTTGGTTGTTCATAGGGACAATCATTTCATTTCCCAGTGCATTGATCATTAACACTGTTCCTTCGGGTTACATCCATTATCTAAAACCCAAAATGAATAGAGTGAGAGTTAAAATTCATACTAAGAAAACAACATAATCAAGGGGAGTACATTAAATATCTAACATATTTGGTTTAATCCAAGGTTATTCGTGATCATTATCATAATTCTTGGATTGTAACCTATACTTATACATAGCCTTAGGGACATCCCTAGACATACCTTAGAAATATATCTTCAGATCTCACTAATGATTTTGAATCCTAGTTTACAAATGATAACTAATCCTTTTCTCTGATACCAACTGTAGAGACACAAGCTTGACGTACATGGACATTACATCATATTTTTAGAATACTTAATACATAACAAAAACAGACACACAAGGATTGTAATAGTATATTATCTTTGGAAACAAGGAATATAATATTCACATCATGGTGAAATATCTTTAGCATCTCCCATAAAGATAATCCTATTTTGTTTTCTTAACTAAAACCTCTCTATATATCCTAGGGAAACGAAAACATAAAAATGGAGAGCTCAAATTCTCAGTAATGGTAATCATGGAGAACATTAAATAATCCATATAAATTTTAACTTAAAAACATGAACATAAAACATCAAAATCCTATGAAATGACCTAAATCATGGTAGTTCATAAGGCATAGATCACAAAAAAACATTAATCATGATAAAATAGCATGGGAATAAAACATGTAGTTGTGAAAACCATTAAGCACATGTTATGATTTCCATAGTAGCCAAGGTATTGATTTCAAGACCATTACAGTGGACAAAGTCCATTACTAAACTGGGTTTACTTGCTGTTCTAGCCCAGTAATACCAAACCAGATTCACATTCCATTCCAGCATAGTATTACTGAACCAGATTCACTTGCCATTCCAGCCATTTCTATCTCATGAAATATAAATCATTACCCAATTCATTGGATGGAGATATAGGTCCCACCAATCTCATAATGAAATCATTCTTTCTTTTTTCCACAAAATAAATATTAATCATTTATCATAACCCAATGAATAAAATATGTTTCATAAACATCAGCCCATCATAACATAATCCATATAGAATAAATGGATATCATTTCATCATAAGAAAAATGAAACAATATAAATAATAGATACATTATACATGAAACATAATCATATTATATAATTTCATATTAGATGGAAAATGGTTTTGATAAAACACATGAAATGAATTCAAGAGGAAAATATCCTTTTTTCTTCAAAATCATTTTCTTTTCACAAAATACCATGAACTTAAAAATGATAAGGACTTTGTTGAAAATAATCATGAAATAATGTAGAGGAAGAATCATGGAAATAAGTTTTTATGAAATACTAAAAATCTGTTCACTCTGTATATGCTCAAATAACATTCTACTTGTACTTTTCTGGTAAAAGTCATAAGGTACGTTGTCAGGTAAGCTAATGAATGATTCCTTCCATACCATGTGGTAAAAGTTAAAAAAGGGTATAAATATCTTTAAACATACATGGCAGAATTGTAAAAATTTTATGAAAATAGTTTTAGAGGACATGTACATGGATGATAAATATAACCCTAGTAAATACATACGAAAAAACAATCTCGGATAAGAACGAGATTTGAATAATTATCTGTTACCTTTTATAATCGGTGGAATCATAAGTGTCATAAAATAAATAAAATTACATGCATATGTAAGTATCATATCCTCCATAATAAAAATCGTAAAACAATAATTGGATGCACAAACACCATTCAAAATAAATAGATGGTGATTAAGGAATATGTCTAACAGAAACAAATGTGAGACGAAATAATCCCTTACCCTATGTAAAATTTCTTCCATATCTGTCTGAAACTACTGTATATTGTGCTTAAAAATATTATAAACTTGTAAAATAACCATAATAATATTTATGATATCTTATATTATTCAATTACGATTATATATTACACGTTCATTTGTCAATTCAATGTTAAATCAGTGATTTGGGTAAAATCGTTTCATTTATCGTACATGTTTTGACAAATATTTATTTATATGATTACTTAGTTCAGTTCTATTTACTACCAGAATGTATAACATGATTTATATATAATATATATTCATAATCTGTATAATAGATCATTAAATGGAATGAAATACACCGTTCATGGAGACGGTTGGCCGTACGTACGCATGAACAATGTTTTTATTTCTTTATTGAATTGAATTGGATTAAGTAAATGAAACATATATTTGCATAAATCAATTATAATTATTATTTAATAAAATTCATTATTATTTCTTACATATGATTTATAATGTGTCTTGAATGTTTAACATGTAGAATGAATCTCATCGTGTCGTGGAGTCGGTAATCCGTACGTACGCACGAGCAATGATACCGTTCTCATAATTTTTAAATTGAATTTGAGTGGATGATATAATATCTCAAAATTATTATGATGTTATAATAATCATATATAGTTATTATTTACCCCATAATACCCCTGCATGTTAGGTTTTGGTGGAAAACAGATTACACCATAGTGTTGAGACGGTATTCTGTACGTACGTATGCATGGGGATTTAGTTTTCCATAGGACGGATAAAAGTTTAAATGTGGTTGATTAATATTTATAATAACATATCAGTATATGAGTGATACTAATTTTATTACTTTATCATGAAACTAATAAAGAAGATGATGTACAAGAAGAAATAAATTTGAATGAATCGGTAAAAGATATCACCTCTTCTTTGACACGCCTCTTCTAAACCTCTTCTTAGGGCACTAAATATGGACTTTGAAGAATACCAGGACTTCTAGTATGTTTACAGGGAATTGTAGAAGTGAAATGGAAAGGTTTTGGCCTAGCATGAAGTCTCAAAACGTTTTTTAGAGGATAGGGGGGAGGTGCCATTTTATAAGAGAGGAGAGGGGCACATTTGGAAACCTCTAAAATATTAATTTATTATAAACCGAAACCCCACATAAAATCATCTAAAATGACTCAAATTCTATGATGAGATGACATAGGGTTGTAATATTATCCTACAATAAAATTTAGACATGTTGGGAATTTATCTTAAACCTTATGAACTTGATTTATCTTTATTTAATCTATTTACTTTTATTTATGGTAATAATATTTTAAATTTTTAATTGTTATAAATAATTAGTTATGTGGTGTGAATTTTCCACAATTGGACACTTTGTGAAATTTTAGACCACATAAATTTCAATTTATAATTTTTATATAATTTTGTGTTTTTTAAACAATTTAATAATTTTCTATTTTTATAAAATAACAATAGTGTCAATTTTGACACTATTTAATTATTTGAATTTAAATAAATTACACATAAAATATATTTTGGAAAAAATTATTTAATAGATCACTACCATGCAATATTCATCTTAAAAATTCATGGAGCACATCAAATAGTTAATATAATATTAATTTTAATATTTTTAAAACCATTTATTTGATATTTCAATCAATAAAATAATTTCTACATCACCTTTGTGTTGCCATTAATGATAATTATTTAATGCCTAAAAATACTAAAAAAATTCACATGATGTAGATAATTTTACTATATTTTTGGTTCCTATTTATTTTTGATGTTTTATGATGATTATCACTAAATTAAAATTATTACACTTATAAGATATAAGAGATTGACATGTTGCCACTTTTTTTTGGTTTTAATAATAATTACATCATTTTCATGGTCCAAAATCCATGAAATGAATATATTCTAAGACTTCTGTGATATGGGTCAACATTTGTAAATCTAATCTAATTTTGGAAGGTTTTAGGGTAATCTTATAATATTATTTTTACCCTTAATTATCTGATTTACCTTTAACAGTGGTAAATAAGATTTATCATATTAACAATTCATAATGCCTAAGAATAAAAATTATCCTATTGACATAATTTGGACCTACTAATTCCAAATATGAAATCCATTTTTCAAATATCAAAACTCAAAAGTTATAGTGTTTAATTTAATATCAATCCCGTGTTTGAGAAAACGTGTTTTAAAAGTTAAAACACTGCAAAAGATTGAAATGTTTTTACCTATGAATTCAATGGTAAATTAATGATAATGAAATATATAGTATTAAATTGTAAAAATATATTCAATTTATATTCTAAAACCATTAAATATTTTAATTTATCCACATAAATTATCTTGACGAAAAAAGTTGTTTTTAATTAAAATGTAGTGTATTTTTTCTATTCATCAAAATATGAAAGTTAACAGAAAAATAATGAAAAATTATCCAAAGTTAATTATTATATACATAGTAAAATAAATAAGTTTATTTCATCAAATATAACTTATAAATGTGTTAATAACTATATTAAATGTGCGTGTCCCATCAAAAGGTGGAAAAACATCATTTTTTTAAACACAATCATATTTTACTCGATAAATTTATTTTGTTCTCATACCACATTCTAGAATATGTGTAAATGAATTATATGTTATAAAATTAAAAATGTGGTTAATATTGTTCATAATGGATATTTCATAATGATATTATAACAATATATCCTTGTTTAGTGGAACTCAGTATTGTGCACAACACATGCTATTGAGGAAGGTCGCTTTTGCATGCAACACAAGCTAAAAATAGTTTTTGCGTATACTACAATCAAATACGGTGTTGCATAGAGCGCATGCTAATATTGGTGAATCACACAACACAAGAAATCAATGAAATTAAAAAATAATATTTCTCATAAAATCCCAGGGTGTTACATATTATGTCATTAATCATTATTTTTAATCATCTAATGAAAATTAGTCATGAATGGATACGATAGGGAATGAATCTCAACACGTTTGTGGTGATTGTAATCCGTACAAACGCATGAGTGATAATATCATTCTTCTGATATTAAAATAATATAAAATTGTATGATATAAAATATATACAGAATCATTATCATGTTATATTTATCATTTACATCAACTACACATTATTATTATACACATCCAAATAATAATGTATTGAATAACAATTACACCACGATGTGGAGATAGTAAGCCATACATACCCTCCTATGGTGACATGTCATTCAAAGGATGGATATAATAATGAATATGGTTGTACAATATTAATAATTACATCATAGTAGATATAAGATAGAAGTGTTATTATTTTAGAATGGAAAAAACAAAGTGTAAGTTGAATAAGATAGGAACATGAAATCGGTGATTAAATATTTACATCTTTTTTGGGATATTCCTCTTGATTTGATCAAAAGGGCTCCTTAGGATGGCTTTCATACTAAATAAACGCCTCATGGATGAAGAGGACAGTTGAGAGGGAATTTGGGTAGGGGTTGGAAGTGCTAAATGGCATTGAAGGTGTGAATTATAGATAAGGGGGAGTTCCCTTTAATAATAGGGGTGAGGGGAACCATAGAAAAAGCTAGAAATATTATTTTATTATAAAATCATTTTCAATTTTTGATGGACCCAAAATGTATTATTTATATTATAATGCGATGATTGATCAGAAACAACTCAACCTATTGGTTTTTGACAGGTTTGGGTAAATATATTAACCTTATCATTTAGATTTAACTCGTAGTTAAATAGTTTGTCATTTACCATGTCTCATTATATTGTTATATTATATGTTCAATAAACATACTATATACTTCCAAGGGAACTCCAAGTGGTTCATTAATGATACAAATATTATTAAATAGTCTTTTGGATGAACCTTATATTTATAGGAATAGAATATCAATTAATAATATAATATTTGTTTTAAAAGCACTTTTATGTCAATTTTGACAATATTAGGTATTTTTTTTCTAAATTTATAACAGCATTATTACTTTGAAAAAAAATCTTCTAAACAACCCTAATACTCCATATTAACCTATAAAATTAGTTGAATTCATAAAAATTATCAAATTACATTTATTTTGATATTTATAATATCAATTTTTTTAATCATCCATTAATACAGTAATTACTAAATAATCATTATGTCATAAATAAATTTAATTATTAATTTTTTGAGAAATATAATTAAAACAATTTTATGTAAGAAACCCATTTATCTTTATAATGAATATTTATATTCGGACTTATCTTATGTGTAAACCTATATTAAAAATGGTATAGTTATTAATCTTAGAATTTAACACTTTTAACATATCTTTGAATTAAATAATAATAAGTGTCCTAATCTAATCCAAGTGGACCTAAATGGTCATATATTATTCTTAAGGTTTTTATGGTCTAATTACACATATCCAATAGAATTAGGACATGTGCTATGGTAATAATAATATCATTTATACCCTTAATTACAATATTTACTTTTAACCGTGGTAAATAAAAGAAAATAGCTACTATTCACCAAAAATAATATTCATCTTATTGAACAAAATTTTACTTACTAATATCAAACCTGTCTCTCAAATTATTGAAATTCAACTCACAGAAGTGATAAAATTAATTTTTTGTAAATTTTCAAATTCTCCTAGGAGGTGGGTAAAAGATGGTAAAAAGTCAAATATAATTTTTATATATCAAAAATTATTATAAACTAACTACAATGAATTATATTGAACATATATAAGTATTATGTATCTATTTTGACCTAAATAAAATTTTAATAAAATAAAAAATTATTTAAATAAAAAATTTGCTTTAAACTGTAACTCTTTGTTTTTCATTATTTATCAAAAATTGAATTTTTTTTTTAAAAATACATTAAATTCACCCTAAGATAATTTTGATACTCAGAATCCAAAAAGGAAGTCCATTTTGAAAGATAAAATTTATAAAATTTCATAAAGTGGGTATTACTATCCATAATGACTAGTTTGATTGGTTGTGCTGTGTTAAAACTCGAAGTTGAGTACAACACACACTATTGTATTATTCAAAGAGAAGCATACCATGGAATCTTGGGGTGTTATATTCAACCCTACTTCTAACAATTTAATCCACGAAATTTATAATATATTACTGGATAAAAAGACACAGGTGGTTCTTCATCATATGTTCCTTGGGACCCCACATTGCCTTTTCCATCTTATGGTTTCTATATAAAACTTTTACCAGACGAGTTGTCTAGTTTCTAAACAATTGTTCTCTTGTATCAAGAACCTTGAAAGAATCTTCGCTGTAAGACAAATCGGGTTCCAATTCTAATTCCTCATAGGTGAGTACATGTGTTAGGTTAGGAATGTATTTTCTCAATAGTGATATGTGGAATACATCGTGAACTTTGGAAAGACTTGGAGGCTTTTCCAGACGGTAATCTACAACCCCATTTCGTTCTAGAATTTTGAATGTTCTGATGTACCTGGGACTTAATTTTCCCTTATTACCAAAATGTATAACACCCATCCATGGAGATACCTTCAAGAAACCATGACCTCCTACCTAAAATTCCAAATTATCCCTTCAGTTATCGACATAGCTCTTCTGCCTACTTTGAACTTATTTAATGTGGTTTTGGATTACCGTCACCTTTTCCATCGTTTCCTCCACCAGTTATGGGCCAACGAGTTTTTTTCACCAACAACATCCCAACAGGTTGGTGTGCGACATATATTTCCAAATAACACTTCATATGGTTCCATCTGAATACTTGAATGGAAGCTATTGTTATAGTAAAATTATAATAATGGTTAATATTGATCCCAAATACCTTGAATGTCAAGTGAGCATGATATCAACTTGTCTTCTAAGGTTTGAATACTCAATTCTGATTGTCCATCAGTTTGGGGGTGGTAGGCAGTGCACAAATAAAGTTTAGTATCCAAGGATTTATGAATACTTTTTCAAATTCAGGATGTAAAACGTGGATCATGATCAGAAACAATCGATAAGGGTACTTCATGAAGTCTCACAACTTCATTAATATATAGTCTTGCTAGACGTCCAAGTGTAAAATTTTCTCTTATAGCATGAAAATTTGCAGATATGGTATAATGATCCACAATGACCCGTTTTCCATTGTTCCTTCTAGGATTCTTTGGAAGTCCCATGAAATAGTACATCGTAATATTATCGCATTTCCACTCATGTACGGGAAGAGGTAGCAAGACTCCTCCAGGCTATTACCATCTTGGTTTCACTTTTTAAAAATCCATATATCCTCACGCAAAATCAGAAATATTCCTCTTCATGTTTTCCCACCAAAAATGTTCCTTCAAATCACTATACATTTTGGTGCTCCCAGGGTGTATAGTGAAATTGGAACTATGATCATTATCCAACAATTCTATTTTTAGATCAGGTATTTCGGGAACACAAAGTCTCTTCTTAAATTTCAAAATTCCATTTTCATATACGATGTCACTCAATATCCCATCATTCACAACTTTAATCTTCTTTTGAAACTCCTCATCATCAACCTGAGAACATTTTATCCTTTCTAGTAAATATGGTTTGGAAACCATTTCAAAAAGTATTGATGTTTCACCTTCCATGGTGATTCCCATATACATCTTATCTAGATCCATGTATATCATATACTTTTCAACTATCATCTGGTTCAAAACTCCATGATCCTTTCTGCTCAAATCATCTGCCCCCTTCTTTGCCATCCACGGGTGGTAGTGCATCGTGCAATCATAATATTTGAGTATTTCAATCCATCATATTTTCTTCATGTTGTGTTCATTCTAGGATAAAATATACTTCACACTCTGGTGAGTGGTATATAGCTCACATTTTTCACCATAGAGATAATGTCTCCATATCATCAATGAATGGATTACAATTGCTAACTCATGATCATGATTAGGATTGTTTTCAAATGAATTTTTAGTTGTTTTGATGGGTAGGCAATAACCATATCATTCTGCATAAGGACAAAAACATGTCCTTTCTTTGAAGCATCACTATAAATTACAATGCCATCATTCCCCGATGGTTGAGTCATTATATGAGCATTGACTAATCTTCCCTTCAGTTCGTGAAATAATTCTACTCACTATTCTATCCAAACTAATATAACCCCTTTTCGTGTAATGTTTGTTAATGGGTTATCCAACCGGGAATAACTATGGATGAAACATTGATAATAACCTGCTAAACAAATAAAACGGCATACATCCGTTATACTCGTCGGTGCTGGATATTTTTGGATTTCCTTGGTCATAGAAGGATCAATAGAGATTCCATCTATAGAGAAAATATATCCCAGAAAAGAAATTTCTTGAATCCAGAATTCACACTTGCTAAACATCCTATAAAATATGTGTCTTTTATGAGTCTTCAGGATAATGCACATGGGATTTTGTTGATCTTCGTAGACTTTGGAGTATACCGAGATATCATCAATAAATACCATTACAAAGTCATCAAGATATTCCATGAAAACATTATTTATTAGATCGATGATGCCAGAGGGTACATTAGATAATCTAAAAGGAATTACAGTAAACTCGTAATGCTCGTAGCTTGTTCTAAATACTATTTTCGTAATGTCTTTTTTTCACACACAACTAGTGATATCCTAATCTATGTTTAATCTTTGAAAAGTATTGAACTCTTTGAATTTGGTCAAATAAATCATCAATGAGAGGTATGTGATACTTGTTCTTTATTGATATAGCATTGATCTCCCTGTAGTCAATGCACAACCTCATATATCCATCTTTCATCCTAATAAAAAGGACAAGGGCTGCCTATGGAGAAACTCTAGGGAGAATAAATCCATTATTACTCAATTCCTCTCGTTGTTTCTTTAGATCCATTAATTACACAGTGTCCATTATATAAGGAGTCTTTGATATGGGATTTGAACCTAGAATTAAATCAATGGAAAACTCAATTTCTCGTTCTAGAGGATGTCCAACTAAATCATCTGGAAACATGTCAACATATTCGTGCACAATTGGTACATACACAATTTGAACATTATTTTCCTCACCCATATATATTTCATTCTCTTCCTCCCCAATAATTGAATTTAGTTGTGCTACTGGAATTGTATCTAGATAAGAATTATGTGGTGACGTTTCTGCTCTAAAGATAAGGTATTCCTTTTTATCATCAAAAATTTTAACCTCCTTCTTAAAATAAATTTTCTCATCATGGTCTGAAATCTGATCCATACGAAGGATTATATCAAATTAAATCATGTGTATGATGATGAGATCAGTAGATAATGAACATTTACATGCCCTAATGGGGACAGATTCGTAAAACATTATTGCAATGATACATCGCTTATGAGTTCTGATGGACAACGCCATTGTTAAATCAAACTGGAAATATCTAATTTTCATAGAAAACTGTCAATATATGAAATAATGTGATGATCCAGAATCAAATAATGAATTTTCTAAACTTGAGGAAACCATTAAATTACCTTCCACTATGTCTTTCGGAGCTTTACCCTCAACAGTAGTGATAGCATAAGCTTGGCCTTGATTCATTGGCCTTTTCTAAGGTAAGTTCCTCTGACAATTTTGACATTCATTCACATAATTCCCCTTTCTCTAAAATTTTATCATTCAACATCGACAACCTCTTTCTTCCACATACAATCACGAGTATGGTGACCTTTTTCACTACACTTGTAATAGAAAACAATTCCATTCAAGAAAGTACAAGGGTTTTTCTTCCCGCATTGTTTGTAGGATGGATATTTAACTTTTCCCTTCTTTACCTTATATACATTTATATAGTGTTCAGCAGATCTATTCTTCTATTTCTTTGATTTAAATTTATAAGACTCAGAGAATTGTTTTTATTTCTTATTATCACATGAGACAATATCTTCGTATTATGATAAGGATTGTGAGATTAATGCTTGATGGAGAAATGGTTTTAACCCATCAATGAAATGATCAATCATACTTCTTTGTTTACGTATATAATCTGCAACATGCCTCACTAACCTTATAAAGATAACTTCAATCATTACGACATTCTCATCCTCCTTTTTCCCCAGACTCAGAAATTTTCCTTCCAAATCTGCTCGATGGACATGAGGAAAGAATTCTTTTAAGAAAATTTCATTAAACTCTATCCATTCCATATTTGATACTTCATCATCTTCCTTTGTGTTTTGAATCAATGACCACCATTGATCAACATCTCTAGTGAGGTGGTAAACTACCATGATAAATTTTTCATTTCACAACTCCCCAAGGCGTGGAATATTTTCTCTAGGAAATTATCCATAACTCAGATAATAGTGTATTTGTACCACTATAGAATTTTGAAGTTTGTTACCTCATGATGAGTTCTAACATTGTTCATCCATGATATAGATTAGGGTGCTTTATACGGGTAAAGTTCTTATTCATAACCTGAGTGAGTTGTTCTAGTATAGTGATTAGATGATCAGTACTATGTACTTCACCAGCTCCACTATAATTACCTTTAGTGAGAGGGAAATCCCTACATGGATGGTTTGAATTGATACAACTTTCATTCGTTCAACTATGCACCATTTAAAAACAATGTCATAAACTAGATTAGATTATGAATCGAAATACATAATTCCAAACATATAAAACACTTAACATAAATTGAATAGATTATGGATATAATCCATAATCATAAAAAATGTTCCCTTTGAGGATTTATATACTAATTAACCTCATCATAATGGTTTGTAAAGAAAATGAGATTTTTCCTATGAATATCCCCTAGGTGTAAAGACCCAGAAATTTCAAGGAAATTTCTTTCTTAATTTTCTTTGTAGTTTTACCAGAACGCAGTTTCTAATGGCGCCTGATTCCGAGGCCTGGTGTGCCCGGAATTAATTTCCAAAGTTTGGCTCGGGCACGTTCAGTGAACGAGCGAGTGGGAATTTCTAACTTTTGATCTGGTGCATAGAATTGAAATCCGAGGACACCGATTAACTCGCAGCACCGATATTCGCTTAAGGAGACCTTTTCTGAGGTTGCGTTTTATGCGGAATGAAAGTTAGTTTTGGGAAAAATTAAAAGAAGTTAAATAAAATGTGGAAATACATTTTATTTTTAACTTGTTGGTTAACTTCTCCCAAAGGGAGTTAGGGGTGGGACCCACATCCACATAACCTCCCTTGAGAGGATTAAGTGTGGTGGGGCCCACACGAACCCTAACACTTCATCTTCTCTTTTTTAAACTCCCTATAAATCCTCTTTAATTAACTTGACAACTTGGTTAATTAACTGAGTTGAGTTGTTTGAATTTCAATCCATTGAAATTCAAGTTGATAATTGTTTAAATAAAATAAGCCTTAGGTTATCTTATTTCGGTTGGTCTCCTTATCCTTCTTGAGAGGTTTTGAGGAATTTCCATCTTCTTCAAACCTTGATGAAGAACGCGAAGAACATTCAGACATCGACAAAGAAACGCCACGTTCTCGGGAACCGTCTTCCGCGATGCCATACCAGCGACACCGACGACGTCTCCTTCCGGGTCATCTCTTCCGCGACGGTTTCCCGCGATGAAATCGCCATCAAAGAGCTTCGAATCCTCGCTTCACGACATCAACGTCCTTTTTCCGCGACGCCGACCACCGTGACGCTCGTCTTCCGCGGGTTGTTGACGAACATCGTTCTTGAAACCGAGGTAGGGGTTTGTTGTTCTTTAATTTATTTAATCACGTTCTTGGTTCTAGCATGACGATCCTTGAGGTAAAATGATTAAGTGTTATCGTCTTACGAGAGGGGGGCCGGACCGCACAAACACGGCCGAACCCCCCTCCTTGTACTTGAATATTTTCTTGCAGATGAACGAGATGGCACGGTGCCGTCGCACCACGCGGGAATCACACGGAAAATATTGTGCGGCACCGTCGCGCCGCGCCGTGGAAAGATTATCATGAACGCGACGCCGTCGCGCCGCGTCGAAGGACACCGAAGGCGCCACAGCCGGAGCGGGGCCGCGGCGAAGGGGCGCGGTGTCGTCGCACCGCGCCGGACGACGAAGGTCGCGGCCGGTTCCGGGCCACGGCGGGACGTGATGACCGGCGGCCAGCCGGGCCTCCGGTGTCGGATGACGGAAGAGGACCGGCCCTTGTCGGTCCTGTTGAGAAGAAGTCGGCCGACCAGGTCGGGCCGGCCGGGATGGTGGAAACCGGGGGAATTTAATTCCCCCAGGCGGTTAAATTGGCCCCCCAGAATATGGGGGGGCCGGTTTCACAAAGGGGGTGCAGGCGGCCCCCCATTTTTCCAGCGAGCTCAGCCTTCGGCTGAGCTAGAAGCACGCCCAGCGCGCTGCCTTGCGCCGAACCGGTGCGCCTGGCCGGTTCGCCCGGCCAGGCCGGGCTGCGCCGCGCCGCGCTGGGCCGGGCCGCGCCAGGCGGGGCCGGACCGCGCCAGGCCGGGCCGGGTCGACCCTGTCCGGGGCGGGTCGACCCGGTTCGGGCCATCCGGGGGGTCTCGGGCAGGGACGGCCCGCGCCCAAAACCCCCGTTAACGAGCGGTTTGGATTCAAATGCCCATAACTTGGGCTACAGATCTCCAAACGACTCGCCGTCAGCGGCAACGCGATCCTTGGATCGAGACGGTCGTTTCGGTATACTATACTCAAGGCGCACCTTCCTTTTCGGGAGCCTACGTGGTTAAAACTTCATAGTTAAGCGTGCTTGGCCTATAGTAGTGATCAGGATGGGTGACCTCCTGGAAAGTTTTCCCAGGGTGGGTGTGAGACGGAAAGACCAATAACTAACAGACCGGGTGTCCGATTTACACACCGTCTGTTTCGTTGAATTCCTATTGATGAGACGGAACTTTTGGCATACTCCGCCCGAGGTTTGGACGAAGGTGGAGTATGGAAGGGTTGGTTTTCCCTTAAAAACCAACTGGGTCCCTGGAACAAAAAAGCCAATAACTCTCAGACCGGGCGTCCGATTGACGCGCCGTCTATTGCGTTGAGTTCCTGTTGACGATACAGAACTTTTGGCATTACCCGCCCGAGATTTGGATTCAAATGGATAGTGGCCGGGTTGGATCGCACCGAAATCCAACCGGGACCCTGGAATGGAAAAGCTGATACCTTTCTGACAGAACGTCCTTTTGATGAACCGTCAGCGGCGTTGGTGATCACGTTGAGAAACAGTCCCTATGAGCATACCCTATTAGAGTTCGGGGTACAGTTGAGATATGGCCGGGTTTGGTTTGCTCACGAAACCAACCGGGCCCATGGGACGAAAAAGCTAATAACTCACAGACCGGGCGTCCGATTGACGCGCCGTCTGTTGCGTTGAGACCCCTATGACGAGGCGGTCCTTTGAAATACTTCTTCGTGGGACTTTGAGATACATGGAGTATCGACTTGTAGCTCGTGGAGCAGACCCTCCCAGAGATGAGCGTACGGAGTACGGAGACCGTGTAGCCGGCCGAGACTTAATGACTACTTGTCCGATTCGATTTGGAGTGTCTTACGTAGCCCAGTGGGGAGCACTACTTTGTGAGGTGGTAGACCCATAGCGGAGGAGCACTACTATGTGAGGTGGTAGACCCGCGGTACTCGACAGGAGGAGTACCTCTGTAGGCTATGAGGGGGGAGCACTACTGTGTTGGGTGGCAGACCCCGGCGGGAAGCACTACTGTGTGAGGTGGCATGCCCGCGGTACTCGACAGGAGGAGTACCTCAGCAGTCTTAGGTTAGTAAGTAGTACCTCAGAGTCGTGACAGGACCATTGTACACTCTAGAGATGGAGCTCTTCAGCAGTTACAGTTTCAATAATGAAAATCCTGGTTTGAGCTGAGACTTTTGACCTTTGTGTTTACTGCATGATTGAGATGGGTCACCTGATAACTTAGGTATATGTATGGGCATATACCTGGGTAGTGGTTATCCTTTGATTTCATGATCCTTGTGTTTCCTCATGATTGAGATGGGTTACTTGATTACTTAGGTATATGTATGGGCATATACCTAAGTAGAGGTTATCTGTTGAGATCTTATTTGTGGTTATCCTTGTTGGTTTTAGTGAGACCGTGAGGGTCTCGAGGTCCCTACTGAGTAACGTTATACTCACCCCTGCACGGGCTATGCCCGCACCTCGTTGTGTTGGTTGCAGACAACGGGCAGTGCTGACGGAGGCCGAGTGTTCGAGGACTGGACGGTACCCGGAGGTGGACTTCTCGACGAGTCAGTATCCGGAGGTGGACTTCACGGCGAGACAACACTCAGAGGTGGTTGGCGGGTGAGAGCGTTGTGGAGGCTATCTGTACCTACCCTTCAGGTAGGATCCGGGGTGGACGATCCAAGAGCTGCGCCAACTGTACCTACACTTCAGGTAGGATCCGGGGAGGACGACCCAGGAGCCGCTTCCGTCCCACCAGCTGTGGTCTTTTTCTGTTGTACTTTGTTCAGTTGTAGTTGTACTTTCTTTTGGGTTTGTATTCTGTCCCATTTTTCCTTTTTGCACTTCTCTTTGTACATAGTGTTTACTTCCGCTTATACTCTGTCATGTTTGTTTACTTTTATAAAGGCAATGCCTTCCAAGTTATTGGGATTTACGCCTTTGGTGCTAGTCGCCATCCCCGGGCCTATGGAAGGCGGGCTTGGGGTAGTCACGGCATGGGCCCTGAGGACGGGTCGTGACAAATTGGTATCAGAGGAGTTCGGTTCTACCGTAGAACTTATAACTCTGATGTTTCTTTCTGTGAAGCAATAGTGTTAAGAGTACCGAGTGTGGATTTCAGTTCAGGGAGTCCAGTGTTGGTGCGGGCGGCCGACGTATCCATACACCAGGACCCTGACAACTGATTTCCGACTTTGTGCACGAAAACACTGATTGCGTGTGTGTTTTCAAAGGTTTTCCTTTAAAATAGCTCAAACCAGGTCAGCTCACCAGGTATAAGCGTTTGACCGTGTCACGATGTTTACTTCAGGATGCCTTTTCACGGACGACTAGCTAGAGCCCAGTGGGATGTGCATGCTGACAGCCTGTCGAGCGACGAGGCTTCGGTGCAGGGCCCTCTTGCAGTTGAGGCACCAGCGAAGGCACCAGCGATACTACCATACATTGGGCCACTGATGCCACCAGCCCCAGCAGTAGGCGATGCACGACGCTTGAGCGTGCTGCACGAGTTCCAGCGACAGAGGCCACCTAGGTTCTGGGGAGAGACGGACCCGCAGGCGGTTCAGGTTTGGCTGGAGGCCGTGGTGAGAGTCTTCAGGCTAGTGGGGATGCCGACAGACTTCATGGTGATCTTTGCTGCCATCCTCCTTCAGGAAGCAGCAGGAAGGTGGTAGAGCCACTTATTTCAGTTTTGCGACAGGATGACCTTCGCATGGGGAGACTTTGAGACCTTCTTCAGGGTGGAGTTTGTGCCAATAGCTCTACACCCCGAGCGTGTACAGGAGCTTCTGCCTTTGACACCTGTTTTTTTATCAGTAGCCGAGTCATCTGTGGGCAGTAGACAAATGATGCAGAGGTCCAGGAGGACCAGACTAGCAGTTGGATGATCTCGGGTTTTAGGACCGGTGGTGCGGGGCACCCGAGGTGGGGTCAGATCCAGGTGTGCCAGAGACGGAAAATGTTACTCCTGCGGCGGGAAGGGTCACCTGGCACATGACTGCCCGACTCCTCGTACGGTTGATCAGCGGGTGTTGGAGGAGCCACCGAGACAGAAGAAGCGGCTGGTTCTTGAGCAACAGCCGAGCAGTGGACAAGGCAGTAGAGCTCTAGGAACAGGTGGACAGGAGAGGAACTAGTGGATACGTCCCTTGTACTTCTAGTTCCATTTTACTGTTGTATTCGTGTCTTATACTATGAGCTGCAATAATAAAAAGACACTTATCTTTGAGATGTTTTCTTTCCTGTCCTTTTGTTTGGTTGATATTGAGTGGTCCTGGTTAAATTATTGACTTGACCCTCACTTTCAAGATTTCTACTGGAGGGGACCCAGTGACCTCACACTGATTCCGACAGTGTGACTCGACCCTTGGAGGCGAGAGTGACAGTTGGATCTCTTAGTAGTTACGTCGAGGCCTTACGATGTCATCCATGGCATGAATGCATTATTCATGTCAGGATTGACTGTATTAGGCAACGAATGTGGTTCATCCAGGGGATGAGACCAGATTTCTCTTATCGGCAAAGAAGAAATCATAGCAGCTCTTGTGAGACTAAAGGAGGTGCAGTTCATCCAGGAGCGGATGAAGACAGCACAGTGCAGTAAGAAACAGGGAACCAGTGTCAGTCTTAGAGACTCAGGCATGTTAAATGTTTTAGGCAGACGAAGCTTTAAATAGAGATGAGTCTACGAAGCAGCAGACGTGGAGGCAGAGCTAGGATAGAGGCATGAGGTGGTGTACATCCTAACATTGTACAACCACAAGCCTTAGTTATTCCTTCCAGGCTCAGGGAGCTGGAGGGAGGAGGAAGAGTGCAGCTGCATGCGGTCAAGGAGTGCGACCCAATAGCTCTAGAAATGATTCAAGGGACAGTCTGTGTCCACTACTAGCTGTTTTAGTAACAGAAGTCGATGTGAATCATTTCTTTCTTTCACAAATCTTGTTCCAGACCTAGAGTTTCCGGTAAGCCATGGACTTGACCCCCACGTCTAGAGGTACCTTGGAAGGAGACTCGATAATCACACTTACGTCGACGGTGTGGTCAGACCCTCGAGGCGAGAGTTTCGGTTGGAATCTCTTGCTGGCAGCGTTGAGGCCTTACGACGTTAGTTTGAGTATGGAATGGGCAATAACTGTTAATACTCAAATTGACAGTTTTAGGAAAACGTCGGGATGGGTTTTCCTTGGTCGGCGAAAAGGAAACCCCAGGCAGCAGAAGATAAACTCTTTCCCAGGAGGGTGCGACCAATCACTCTTGATTCGGTCAACCTTACCCCTGTGGCAGCAGTCTTTTGAGTTTCAGTTCTAACAGAAAATGGAGACCTCTGGAGTTCGAGGATGATGATCACATCCTTATACGGGTCTCACCTCGATGAGGTTTACGGAGATGTGGCCAAGGAGGCAAGTTATCTCCGAGGTTAAGCGGGTCTTCTTAGGTCCCCAGCGGGGTAGGCAGGTTGGTTTACCGCTTGAACCATTCACTGCAGTTGCACTAGTTGCACGACGACTTCCACGTATCTCAACTGAGGAGATACTTGCTTGATCCTTCACACATCATCGACCTCAGGGAGTTGGACGTCGATAATAGGGCGTCATGCACGAAGGTTCCAGTGGGGATTGAGGATCGACAGGAGCGGATTCTACGAGGACGGTTGGTTCCTCTTGTGCGTTTTCGTAGGCAGCACAGAATCCTCTAGGTAAGCACATGGGAGCTGAAGGCTCAGATGCGTGCTATGTACCGCTTTTGTGACCCTAGTTTGTGTTGAAGCTTTACGGGGACGTAAATCCCTAAGGTGGGAGTAATGTAAAGACCCAGAAATTTCAAGGAAATTTTTTTCTTAATTTTCTTTGTAATTTTACCAGAACGTAGTTTCTAACGGCGCCTGATTCTGAGGCCCGGTGAGCCCGGAATTAATTTCCGATGTTTGGCTCGGGCACGTTCAGTGAACGAGCGAGTGGGAATTTCTAACTTTTGATCTGGTGCTCAGAATTGAAATCCGAGGACACCGATGAACTCGCAGTGCCGATATTCGCTTAAGGAGACCTTTTCCGAGGTTGCGTTTTATGCAGAATGAAAGTTAGTTTTGGGAAAAATTAAAAGAAGTTAAATAAAATGTGGAAACACGTTTTATTTTTAACTTGTTGGTTAACTTCTCCCAAAGAGAGTTAGGGTTGGGACCCACATCCACATAACCTTGCTTGAGAGGATTAAGTGTGGTGGGGCCCACACGAACCCTAACACTTCATCTTCTCTTATTTAAACTCCCTATAACTCCACTTTAATTAACTTGACAACTTGGTTAATTAATTGAGTTGAGTTGTTTTAATTTCAAACCATTGAAATTCAAGTTGATAATTGTTTAAATAAAATAAGCCTTAGCTTATTTTATTTTGGTTGGTCTCCTTAGCCTTCTTGAGAGGTTTTGAGGAATTTCCTTCTTCAAACTTTGACGAAGAACGCGAAGAACATTCGGACATCAACAAAGAAACGCCACGTTCTCGGGAACCGTCTTCCGTGATGCCATACCCACGACACTGACGACGTCTCCTTTCGTGTCATCTCTTCCGCGATGGTTTCCCGCGACGAAATTGCCATCAAAGAGCTTCAAATCCTTGCTTCACGACATCGACGTCCTTTTTCCGCGACGCCGACCACCGCGATGCTCGTCTTCCACGGGTCGTTGACGAACATCGTTCTTGAAACCAAGGTAGGGGTTTGTTGTTGTTTAATTTATTTAATCACGTTCTTGGTTCTAGCATGACGATCCATGAGGTTAAATGATTAAGGGTTATCGTCTTACGAGAGGGGGGCCGGACCGCACAAACAGGGCCGAACCCCCCTCCTTGTACTTGAATATTTTCTTGCGGATGAACGAGATGGCATGGTGCCGTCGCACCACACGGGAATCACACGGTAAATATTGCGTGGCACCATCGCGCCGCGCCGTGGAAAGATTATCATGAACGCGACGTCGTCGCGCCGCGTCGAAGGACACCAAAGGTGCCGCGGCCGGAGTAGGGCCGCGGCAAAGGGGCCCTGTGTCGTCGCACCGTGCCGGACGACGAAGGCCGCGGCCGGTTCCGAGCCGCGGCGGGACGTGATGACCGGCGGCCAGCCGGGCCGCTGGTGTCGGATGACAGAAGAGGACCGGCCCTTGCCGGTCCTATTGAGTTGCGTCGAACCGGTGCGCCTGGCCGGTTCGCCCGGACAGGCCGCGCCGCGTCGGGCCGGGTCGAACCTGTCCGGGGCGGGTCGACCCGGTTCGGGCCATCTGGGGGGTCTCGGGCCAGGACGGCCCGGGCCCGAAACCCCCGTTACCGAGCGGTTTGGATTCAAATGCCCATAACTTGGGCTACGGATCTCCAAAGGACTCGCTGTCAGCGGCAACGCGATCCTTGGATCGAGACAGTCGTTTCGGTATACTATACTCAAGGTGCACCTTCCTTTACGGGAGCCTACGTGGTTAAAACATCATAGTTAATCGTGCATGGCCTAGAGTAGTGATCAGGATTGGTGACCGCCTGGGAAGTTTTCCCAGGGTGGGTGTGAGACAGAAAGGACTATAACTAACAGACCGGGCGTCCGATTTACGCGCCGTCTGTTTCGTTGAATTCCTCTTGATGAGACGGAGCTTTTCGCATACTCCGTCCGAGGTTTGGACGAAGGTGGAGTACGGCCGGGTTGGTTTTGCCTTAAAAACCAACCGGGTCCCTGGAACGAAAAAACCAATAACTCTCAGACCGGGCGTCCGATTGACGCGCCGTCTATTGCGTTGAGTTCCTATTGACGATACGGAACTTTTGGCATTTCCCGCCTGATATTTGGATTCAGATGGATAGTGGCCGGGTTGAATCGCACCGAAATCCAACCGGGCCCCTGGAACAGAAAAGCTGATACCTTTCTGACAGAACGTCCGTTTGATGAACCGTCAGCGGCGTTGGTGATCACATTGAGAAACGGTCCCTATGACCATACCCTATGAGAGTTCAGGGTACAGTTGAGATACGGCTGGGTTTGGTTCGCTCACGAAACCAACCGGGCCCCTTGGACGAAAAAGCTAATAACTCACAGACCGGGCGTCCGATTGACGCGCCGTCTGTTGCGTTGAGACCCCTATTCAGAGGCGGTCCTTTGAAATACTTCTTCGTGAGACTTTGAGATACTTGGAGTATCAACTTGTAGCTCGTGGAGCAGACCCTCCCAGAGATGAGCGTACGGAGTACGGAGACCGTGTAGCCAACCGAGACCTAAAGACTGCTTGTCCGATTCGATTCGGAGTGTCTTATGTAGCCCAGTGGGGAGCACGACTTTGTGAGGTGGCAGACCCATAGCGGAGGAGCACTACTATGTGAGGTGGCAGACCCGCGGTACTCGACAGGAGGAGTACCTCTGTAGGCTATGAGGGGGGAGCACTACTGTGTTGGGTGGCAGACCCCGGCGGGAAGCACTACTGTGTGAGGTGGCAGGCCCGCGGTACTCAACAGGAGGAGTACCTCAGCAGTCTTAGGTTAGTAAGTAGTAACTCGGAGTCGTGACAGGACCACTGTACACTCTAGAGACGGAGCTCTTCAGCAGTTACAGTTTCGATAATGAAAATCCTGGTTTGAGCTGTGACTTTTGACCTTTGTGTTTAATGCATGATTGAGATGGGTCACTTGATAACTTAGGTATATGTATGGGCATATACCTGGGTAGTGGTTATCCGTTGATTTCATGATCCTTGTGTTTCCTCATGATTGAGATGGGTTACTTGATAACTTAGGTATATGTATGGGCATATACCTAAGTAGTGGTTATCTGTTGAGATCTTCTTTGTGGTTATCCTTGTTGGTTTTAGTGAGACCGTGAGGGTCTCTGTAACAGCCCATGATTTTATGAAAAATATTTTTTTTAATTTCACTAATGTCTTGTGTTGTACGCTACACCAAAAGGATCTTGCACAACACGCATCCTTGACTTGCCTTGTATTACACGTAATCGCGACCTTCCTCGATAGCTTGTATAGTACGCAATAACGAGTTTCACTAAACAACGATATGCTATTAAAATATTATTAAAACTAGCCGTTATGAATAGTAATAACCACTTTTTGAAATTTTTTAAATTTTAATTTTCAAAATGGAATTCATTTTTGGATTTGTAATATCGAAATTTGCTTAGGGTGAAATTTTGGTAATTTTCGGATAACATTCATATTTTGATGAATAGTGAATATTACTAAATTTTAGTTAAAAAAAACTTTTTCAATCGAAATAATTAATAGTGATAAATTATTAATTTGAGTGGTTTTAAAGTATATTTAGAATATATTTTTACAATTTAATACAATTTTGGTCATTGGATGTAATTTCACATTTAAACCAGACATAAACAAGTGTCAATCTTTTGATAGATATTGTTTCTTAAAAACACGCTATTTGTTTTAACAGCGAGATTTAATTATAAAATTAATTAATGCAACTTCTATGTTGTGAATTTGGTAAAATAGACTTCATTTTTGAATTCGGAATATGAAATATAGCTTAGGATGAAATTTTGGCATTGTTCTGAAAAACATCAATTTTTGATGAATAGTGAAACTACTATGTGGTAGTTAAAAAACTGAATTTTTCATCAAACATAATTTTTCTGCTTCTGTAAATGGAATTTCGAAAATCCGACAGACATGGTTGATATCAGTAAGTAAAATGTGGTTCAATGAGATAAAAATAATTTTTTTGTTGAATAGTAACTTTTTACTTTTTTTACCGCGGTTAATAGTAAATAGGGGTAAATATGATATTACTATTACCCTAACACATGTCCTAATTCTGTTGGATAAGTTTAATTCGACCACAAACAAACTTAGGAATAAAATATGACCATTTAGGCCCACTTGGGTTAGATTAGGACATTTATTATTAATTTATTTAAAGAAGGGTTAAAATAGTTAAAATCATAGTTTAATAAGTAAATCATTTTTAATATGGGGTTATACATAAGATAAATTCGACTATAAATATTCATTAGAAAGCTAAACAGATTTCCAACATAATGGTATTTTATTTGTAATTTTTAGATATTAAATAATTTAATTTATTTATGACACAATGATGATGCAGTAATTATCTTATTAATGAAATATTGACATAATTGATGTTATAAACAAAAAAATAAATTTAATTTGAGACTTTTTATGAATTCCACTAATTTTCTAGGTTACTATGATATATTAGTGTTGATTTAATCAACTTTGTTCGAACATATAATTCTGTTATGACTTACACAAAAATCATATATCAAATAGTGTCAAAATTGACAAAAAATAGTTTTTAAATCAAATATTATATTACTAATTGTTATTTTATTCCTAAAAATCTATGGTTTGGACAAATGACTTAGATAAGGATATATATATATTAATAATAAACAATTTGGGGTTCGTTTGGCATGTTATAGTAAGTGTATTAACCATACAGTGAAAGAAAACAAAAAGACACGGTAAAAGTTAAATTATTTAACATAGAGTTAAATCTAATTGATAAGGTTAAAATAATACCCTAAACTTGTCTAAATCCTATTGGATGATAGGATTTCGACCCATACCCACTTTAGCTTCGAAATAAGACCCTTTGGAACCATTATAAACCGATTTCAACTTTAATATAAAATAATATTTTGAGATATTCCTAAGGTGCCCCTCTCCTCCCTTATAAAAGGGCACCTCCTCCCCCTCCTCCTCACACCAACTTGATCACTCATGCTCGGACGAACCCTGACAAAATCCCTTCTCCACTTCCATAGAATAATCCTAGAGGTCCTGGTCTTCTTAAAAGACCAATCTTAGTTCCCTAAGTGGAGGATTCAAAGAGGCGTTTCAAAGAACAGGTAATATCCATTACCGATCTTTTCAATTTCTTTCTTCTTCAACTTCTTCTTCTTTAGTTGTTTCATGATAAAGTAATAACACCAGAATTACTTACATAATGATATGTTATTATAAATATGAAACAACTCTAATTAACCTTCTATCAATCCTACGGAAAAAAGGAAATCACCGCGCGTGCGTACGTACGGAATACCGTCTCCATGTCGTGGTGTAATCTATTTTCCACCACCACCTTAATTGGATGGGTATAAAGTTGTAATGAGTAACTATATCTGATTATTATAAATTTATATTGATACTGAAATAGTATACATACACTTCAACACAATTCCACGACCATGGGAACGATATCATCGCTCGTGCCTACGTACAGACTACCGTCTCCACGACGTGATGAGATTCATTCTCAATGATTAACCATTCATGAATGATTATAAAGTATATATAATAAGTAATAATGAAATATATGACCTAATAATGATACTTGAATTATTTATATTTATATTTTTGTCATATACTTAATTCCATTCAATTCAATAAGGAAACAAAAACAGCGTTCATGCGTACGTACGAACTACCGTCTCCATGAACGGTGTATTTCTTTCCATTTACTGATTTATTATATATGTATATTATGAATATATATATATATATCATGTTTTATATTCTGGAATTAAGTAATCATGATCTATGTAATCATATGAATAATTACAAGTTAAAAACACGAACGACAAATGAGACGATTTAACCCAAAACGCTACTTTAACATGAATTTAAAAAAGAACGGGTAATATAAAGTCATAAGTGGACCATATATGATATAATAACAATGAATATGATTCCGTAATAAGTCAATAACAAGATTTAAATCATTATACAGGAGGTTCGGACACTTACAAAGCAAGTCGGACCTAAGGTAAGGGAAATATCACAATCTCATTTTTATCCGAGATTGTTTATACTTTGGAATTTACTGGGGTGTATTTTATCATCCAAATCCATGTTTCCTCAATATGTAATATTTATATCCTTATAAAATATTTTATATTCAATTTTACCCTTCGGTGAATATTTAGTAAAGGATATGAAAGGAATCTTTTGTCATTTTTCGTACGAGGTACTTTTTTGACTTTTCCGACAAAAGTACAAGAAGAATGTTTTTTTATACGGAATGAATGGATTTTTAAAACATTATTTCCAAGAATCTTCCTTTACAAGTTTTCAAGTTTATTTTTAATCATCTTCTTTTATTTTAAATTCGTATGACCTGTTATGAAATGAAAAATGTTTTTGAAGAAGAAAGGATATTTTCCTCAAGAATGGAGTTCAAGTGTTTTATCAAAATTATTTTCCATCTAAGATAATAAAGGGTTCTGTTTTTATCCCTATTATTACATTTATTTGATCATCTTGTGATGGAATTATTTTTATGAATTCCTTTATCTTGGATGGATTGTTTTATGATGTCATGATGTTTAAGATTCCCATTTGTATTACATGGGTTATGCAATGATGTATGATTTATGATTTTGTGGCACACATAAGAATGGTATAATTATGAGATGGGTGGGACCTATATCTCCCTCCAATGCATTGGGTAAAGATTTTATATCTCATGAGATAGACATGGCTGGAACGCTAGGTTATACCGGTTCAGTGAAGCAGGATTGAAATGAGGGTAACTCGGTTCAGAAATGGACTTTGTCCACTAAGATAGTCTTGGCAATGAGTCATGACTAACAAGAAATGATTTTCTATGATTATGTGTTTATGCCACAAAGTTTCATGTTTTATGTTATGCTTATTGGGATTTCATTTCACTACTATGATTTATCCCATGATATGAAATTATTCTCTCTTTTGGAGGTTAAGATTTTCAAAAGTTATGTTCTTATGAATATGATGTGATTGATTTTTTTTTCTTTTGCTTCCCCTTACTGAGCATTTGAGCTCACCCTTTTATGTTTTCTTTTCCCCAGGATATAATGAAAGGTTTTAGGTATAAAAAAGGGAAGATCTTTATGGGAGATATTGGAGATCTTTCACCACGATTAGAAGATTACGTACCGAGTTTCCAAAGACACTAAACTATTACGATACTTGTGTGTGTATTTTTTGTCATCTACTATGTATTCCGCAAAAGTAATGAAATTTTCATGTACGATAAGCTTCGGGTCTCTACAGTTTGTATCAGAGGAAAGGTTTAGTCATCCTTTGGAAACAAGGATGTGAAAAAGTTAGTGAGATACCTAGAGATATTTCTAAGGTATGTCTAGGGATGTCCCTAAGGTTAAGTATACGTATAGGTTATAGTACTAGAATTACGCTAACGATCATAGAATTAAACCAAAGATGTTAGATATTGAAGGTACTCCCCCTTTATAATGTTGTTTTCCCTAGCATGATTTTTGCCTCTCACACTATTCTTTTTGGGTTTTAGACGATGGCTGGAACCCGAAGGAACCGTGTTGATCAATGCAATGGACAATGCAATGATTGTCCTCCTGAACAATCAAATGTTATGGGAGATGGAGTGCAAAATCTTATTGCTATACTTACACAAGCTATGAATCATTCTGGACTTCCAAATGAGCCGAGAAGGGAACAATATTATATTGAGTCCTTCATGAGGCTAGTGGGTCTTCCGATCAACTTGTTGCTGAACAATGGATCAGTACCACTGAAAAGATATTTTCAGTTCTTCAATGTTCTGAACATGATAAAGTCATCTTAGCAGTATATCGTTTGGAAGGTGAATCTTATCAATGGTGGAATCTTATCAAGAATACGAGGTAAAGAGATGAAATTGATTCCATGGAATGGGACGAGTTCAAGAACTTGTTTTTCAGTAAGTACTTCCCTCGTATTCTTTGAAAGAAGATGGAAAAGGAGTTTCTTGAGCTGAAACAGAAGGATGATGAATCTGTTGGTATAGACGAAGCGAATTTTACAAGACTTGCAAGGTATGCATCTGGCACTATCATCCAACCTGAAAGTAAAGTTGATCGATTTTTCAGTGGCTTAAAACCATGTCTTTGAAGGGAATTAGCTATAAGAGATTTCAGTAGCTATGAAGAAATTGTGCGTTGTGCTATCTTGGTAGAAATGGAAGTTGGTGTTACATATAAATCTCATGGTTTTGACAAGAAACAAAAGATGGAATTCAAGGAGAAATCTCAGAATAATGGTGAAAACAAGATGAATGTTTCCTTATGCACAAAGTGTGTAAAGAAGCATGGTGGAGATTGTCTTAAAGGGACTAGAAAATGTTTTAAGTGTGGAAAAGAAGGTCATCGAGCAGCTGAGTGTCGAAGTAATGAAAAAAGGGGTTCTAATGATGTGAATAAAGCAAACACTGCAGAGAACGCACCACCAACACTTCAATGATTCAAGTGTAAGGAAATGGGGCATTATTCTAATAAATGCCCTAATCCAGGGGTTAGTGATGATCGACATGAGAAACCGCTTAAGGCAAAGGACAAAGGGAAGTCACATGCTATCACTATTGGTGATATTGAATATGACAACGATGTGGTGGAATGATTAAGTGTTTATGTAATGGGATTCCAAAATGATGTGGTATCATAAAGTATTGGAATATTTATGTGTTGGTCTAATGTGGTATTCAAAGTGATTGAGATATTTTTGGAAATAAGATGATATGCACATAATGAAGGGAAAACGAGAAAACGAAATGTTTAACAGTATTCATGAGCTCATGATAGATATAAGGCCTAAGTGATATCATGGTTTCAGTATATAAAATTTTGAGGATTTTGGTATGTGGAAGGTGTTAAATTTTAACTGCATTCATGTTTTCACTAAGGTATTCAAGAGAATACATGATTAAGGACTTTGAATGTTTGGAATGGGACCAACAAAACATATCTTATGATATATGGGGATCGACGATGGTATTAAATCTCTGGTAATCATTTTCACTATGTTATGAGAGTGGACTGCAGTATTATGGATAAGCCTAAAGATTGGAATGGATTATGTTGGACATAAGTTAGTAATGTTTAAGGATAGAATTTTTTTCGATATTATTGATGGGATGTTATAGTAATATAGTTTTAGAAAAAGGACAACCTGCAGGACGGGCGACAGCCCATCGCGTCGGACAAGGCTGTGGAAATCAAACCCAAAACTGAAGTGTGACTGGCCTTTATCGCCTACAATTGGCCTACAGGAAGTCCCTATTTAGTAGAAACTAGTTTTATTATATTAAGCTGTATGATATATGATGTATAAGTCCATTTGAGGAACCATATATGATTAATCTCACTATAGATCAACTTATGTATATAATTTTTGCTAACCTTTTGTTTGAGACAGATGGAATGACCCGTCATTCTATCACATGATCTACTAACACTTCACGAATAACAAATTCAACTTCATTTATTTATGAGATGAAGTGGAAATTGTTCAAGGCCTGAACAACAGTGAGATTGTACCAAAATAAAGTAAGTATTTATTCTAATTCAAATTCTTCAACTTTAGGGAAACGATCTTGAAAACCAAAAATGTTGTCCTAGTGATCTTATATCTGATGAATCAGATGGTACCTTAGATCATCACAAATTTTTGGCTTTGTGATTGCTGGCTTTTCCATAGCCATGTTCTCTACCACTCCCCATCAGAACATTATGGTTAGACTTCTCTTCCATATCCATATTTTCACCTATGTGGAAACCCAGTGATTAGTTTATTTGGGTAACCGTTAAGTTTCTTACTTTTGTTTTTAAAGATTGGGTTTGGTAATCCTTTTTACGATGTGGGTTTCTATTAAAAAAAAACTTTCGAATAGTAAACCAATTATAACCCCGACGAATTTCGAGGGCGAAATTCATTTTAAGGGGGGTAGAATGTAACAACCCAAGATTTAATGAAAAATATTTTTTTTAATTTCACTAATGTCTTGTGTTGTACGCTACACCAAAAGGAGCTTGCACAACATGCATCCTTGACTTGCCTTGTATTACACGCAATCGCGACCTTTCTCGATAGCGTGTATAGTACGCAATAACGAGTTTCACTAAACAACGATATGCTATTAAAATATTATTAAAACTAGCCATTATGAATAGTAATAACGAATTTTTGAAATTTTGTAAATTTTATTTTTCAAAATGGAATTCATTTTTGGATTCGTAATATTGAAATTAGTTTAGGCTGAAATTTTGGTAATTTTCGGATAACTTTCATATTTTGATGAATAAAAATTACTAAATTTTAGTTAAAAACAACTTTTTCAATCGAAATAATTATTAGTGATAAATTATAAATTTGAGTGGTTTTAATGTATATATAGAATATATTTTTACAATTTAATACAATGTTGGTCATTGGATGTAATTTCACATTTAAACCAGACATAACCAAGTGTCAATCTTTTGATAGATATTGTTTTTTAAAAACACGCTATTTGTTTTAACAGCGGGATTTAATTATAAAATTAATTAATGCAACTTCTATGTTATGAATTTGGTAAAATAGACTTCATTTTTGAATTCGGAATATGAAATATAGCTTAGGATGAAATTTTGGCATTGTTTTGAAAAACATCAATTTTTGATGAATAGTGAAACTACTAAGTGGTAGTTAAAAAAACTGAATTTTTCATAAAACTTAATTTTACTGCTTCTGTAAATGGAATTTCGAAAATCCGACAGACACGGTTGATATCAGTAAGCAAAATTTGGTTCAATGAGATAAAAATAATTTTTTGGTGAATAGTAACTTTTTACTTTTTTACCGCGGTTAATAGTAAATAGGGGTAAATATGATATTACTATTACCCTAAAACATGTCCTAATTCTATTGGATAAGTTTTATTCGACCAAAAACAAACTTAGGATTAAAATATGACCATTTAGGCCCACTTGGGTTAGATTAGGACATTTATTATTAATTTATTTAAAGAAGGGTTAAAATAGTTAAAATCAAAGATTAATAAGTAAATAATTTTTAATATGGGGTTATACATAAGATAAATTAGACTATAAATATTCATTAGAAAGCTAAAACGATTTCCTACATAATGGTATTTTATTTTTAATTTTTAGACATTAAATAAGTTAATTTATTTATGACACAATGATGTTGCAGTAATTATCTTATTAATGAAATATTGAAATAATTGATGTTATAAACAACAAAATAAATGTAATTTGAGACTTTTTATAAATTACACTAATTTTTAAGGTTACTATGATATACTAGTGTTTATTTAATCAACTTGGTTCGAACATATAATTCTGTTATGACTTTCACAAAAATTGTATATCAAATAGTGTCAAAATTGACACAAAATAGTTTTTAAATCAAATATTATATTACTAATTGTTATTTTATTCCTAAAAATCTACGGTTCGGCCAAATGACTTAGATAAGGATATATATATTAATAATAAACAATTTGGGGTTCGTTTAGCATGTTATAGTAAGTGTATTAACCATATAGTGAAAGAAATCAAAAAGACACGGTAAAAGTTAAATTATTTAACTTAGAGTTAAATCTAATTGATATGGTTAAAATAATACCCTAAACTTGTCTAAATCCTATTGGTTGATAGTAATTCGACCCATCCCCACTTTAGATTCAAAATAAGACCCTTTGGAACTATTATAAACCGATTTTGACTTTAATATAAAATAATATTTTGAGATATTCCTAAGGTGCCCCTCTCCTCCCTTATAAAAGGGCACCTCCTCCCCCTCCTCCTCTCACCAATTTGAGCACCCAAGCTCGGCCAACCCCTGACAAAATCCCTTCTCCACTTCCCTAGAATAATCCTAGAGGTCCTGGTCTTCTTCAAAGACCAATCTTAGTTCCCTAAGTGGAGGATTCAAAGAGGCGTTTCAAAGAATAGGTAATATCCATTACCGATCTTTTCAATTTCTTTCTTCTTCAACTTATTATTCTTTAGTTGTTTCATGATAAAGTAATAACATCAGTATTACTTACATACTGACATGTTATTATAAATATGAAACAACTCTATTTAACCTTCTATCCATCCTACGGAAAAAAGGAAATCACCGCGCGTGCGTACGTACGGAATACCGTCTCCATGCCGTGGTGTAATCTATTTTCCGTCACCACCTTAATTGGATGGGTATAAAGGTGTAATGAGTAACTATATATTATTATTATAAATTGATATTGATACTGAAATAGTATACATACACTTCAACACAATTCCACAACCATGGGAACGGTATCATCGCTCGTGCGTGCGTACGGACTACCGTCTCCACGACGCGATGAGATTCATTCTCAATGATTAACCATTCATGAATGATTATAAATTATATATAATAAGTACTAATGAAATATATGACCTAATAATGATACTTTAATTATTTATATTTATATGTATGTCATCTACTTAATTCCATTCAATTCAATAAGGAAACGAAAACAGCGTTCATGCGTATGTACGGACTACCATCTCCATGAACGGTGTATTTATTTCCATTTAATAATTTATTATATATGTATATTCTGAATATATATATATATATATATATCATGTTTTATATTCTATAATTAAGTAATCATGATCTAAGTAATCATATGAATAATTACAAGTTAAAAACATGAACGGCAAATGAGACGATTTTACCCAAAACGCTACTTTAACAAGAATTTAAAAAAGAACGGGTAATATAAAGTCATAAGTGGACCATATATGATATAATAACAATGAATATGATTCTGTAATAAGTCAATAACATGATTTAAATCATTATATAGGAGGTTCGGACACTTACAAAGAAAGTCGGACATAAGGTAAGGGAAATATCACAATCTCATTTTTATCCGAGATTGTTTATACATTGGAATTTACTGGGGTGTATTTTATCATCCAAATCCATTTTTCCTCAATATGTAATATTTATATCCTTATACAATAGTTTATATTCAATTTTACCCTTTGGTGAATATTTAGTAATGGATATGAAAGGGATCTTTTGTCATTTTTCGTACGCGGTACTTTTTTGACTTTTCCAACAAAAGTACAAGAAGAATGTTTTTTTATACGGCATGAATGGATTTTTAAAACATTATTTCCAAGAATCTTCCTTTAAAAGTTTTCAAGTTTATTTTTAATCAACTTCTTTTATTTTAAAGTCGTATGACATGTTATGAAAGGAAAAATGTTTTTGAAGAAGAAAGGATATTTTCCTCAAGAATGGAGTTCAAGTGTTTTATCAAAATTATTTTCCATCTAAGATAATAAAGGGTTCTGTTTTTATCCCTATTATTACATTGATTTGATCATCTTGTGATGGAATTATTTTTATGAATTCCTTTATCTTGTATGAATTGTTTTATGATGTTATGATGTTTAAGATTCCCATTTGTATTACATGGGTTATGCAATGATGTATGATTTATGATTTTGTGGCACACATAAGAATGGTATCATTATGATATGGGTGGGACCTATATCTCCCTCCAATGCATTGGGTAAAGATTTTATATCTCATGATATAGACATGGCTGGAACGGTAGGTTATACCGGTTCAGTGAAGTAGGACTGAAACGAGGGTAACTCGGTTCAGAAATGGACTTTGTCCACTAAGATAGTCTTGGAAATGATTCATGACTAACAAGAAATGATTTTCTATGATTATGTGTGTATGCCAAAAAGTTTCATGTTTTATGTTATGCTTATTTGGATTTCATTTCACTACTCTGATTTATCCCATGATATGAAATTATGCTCTCTTTTGCAGGTTAAGTATTCCAAATGTTATGTTCTTATGAATATGATGTGATTGATTTTTTTTCTTTTTCTTACCCTTACTGAGAATTTGAGCTCACTCTTTTATGTTTTCTTTTCCCCAGGATATAAAGAAAGGTTTTAGGTAAAAAAAGGAAGATCATTATGGGAGATATTGGAGATCTTTCACCATGATTAGAAGATTACGTTCCGAGTTTCCAAAGACACTAATCTATTACGATCCTTGTGTGTGTGTTTTTTTTCATGTACTAAGTATTCTGAAAAAGTAATGAAATGTTCATTTATGATAAGCTTCAGGTCTCTATAGTCTCAGGGTCCCTACTGAGTAACGTTATACTCACCCCTGCACGGGCTATGCCCGCACCTCGTTGTGTTGGTTGCAGACGACGGGAAGTGTTGAAGGAGGCCTAGTGTTCGAGGACTGGACGGTACCCAGAGGTGGACTACTTGACGAGTCAGTATCCGGAGGTGGACTTCACGGTGAGACAACACTCAGAGGTGGTTCGCGGGTGAGAGCGCTGTGGAGGCTATCTGTACCTACCCTTCAGGTAGGATCTGGGGTGGACGATCCAGCAGTTGCGCCAACTGTACCTACCCTTCAGGTAGGATCCGAGGAGGACGACCCAGGAGCCGCTTCCGTCCCACCAGCTGTGGTCTTTTTCTGTTGTACTTTGTTCAGTTGTAGTAGTAATTTATTTTGGGATTGTATTCTGGCCCATTTTTCCTTTTTGCACTTCTCTTTGAACTTAGTGTTTACTTCCGCTTATACTCTATTGTGTTTGTTTACTTTTATAAAGGCAATTCCTTCCCAGTTATCGGGATTTAGGCCTTTGGGGATATTCGCCAGCCCCTGGCATATGGAAGGCAGGCTTGGGGTAGTCACGGCACGGGCCCCGAGGACGGGTCATGATAATAGGAGTGTCATAACTAAGAGTGTATCCATGCCCGTTGTCATGCACCAATTCCAGTATGAGTCTAGCTCAATGTTGTGTTTTTGAGTTTTACCCCAAGGTATATCTATGCGAGATCCATCTCTACCTGCATGTATCTGGACATGGATTTATTTATTATAAAACTCACAAAATCTCTACATAAACAAAATTCTAGAATGTTCTTCTATACTAAACCTAAAAGTCTATATTAGGGCTATGTGATCTAATCAGAACTTATCTAAATATAGGTTCCATGGTTAGTAATAAAAATCCTTGGATACCAACTATAACACCCTGGCCCTCATTTCCCAGAGTCGGTGTATTATTATGTATCATTGGCATGATCACAAAAGATCATGTCTCAGAAGACCGATTAGTTTAGTAGCCTTGGATGTACTAAAAACTTTCATATGGTTTACATTACATCCTAAAATGGAAAACTACAACAACATTGTTTCCATGGACAACACTGAGATCCCATATACTATCCGTGTAAGTTAGTCATAATATACTTCTCTGTATCCTGGGAAAAATATAACATAGAAAGGGGTGAGATCAATTGCTCAGTAAGGATAAAAATATTACAAAAACATTCATAAATAAGTACGAAAATTTAAGGAAATGTATAAAACAAAAACAAAATCCTTTAAACACATAATTCCTCATAATATGTAAAATATAAATCAAAATAATTCCATTTACTTCCTTAGATGGATATTCTATTGGTCGAATAATTATATGCAATATCAACAGCCGCTTTCATAATGATGGAATGCATTATGCCAGACTTTCATAACAACATAGTATGGGACTTGAGCCAATAATAAAAATGATATTTTTTCATGACCTTATTCCAATACACTAGATTGTCTCATGTGACCTCCCGATGCATTGAGGAGCTATAGCGAGCTCCACCAGTCACTTTCTATGTTCAATTCATTCCTCATATAAAAAGGTTTAAGCATAATGTAAACATTCGTATTAAATCTAGAAAACATAACGTCAATACTTTATCCATATACCATGAATGGTGTAAAATTAACACATCCATAGTGAAGCATAAAAAAACCTTCAATAAAATATGTAATTTTTGAATCATAACAAATAAACTTCAAATAAGCATAAAATAATTCAATGGATGTTGACATTGATAAAATCAAAACCTTTTTTAGATAAATATATCTTTCTTTTTTGAAATTATTTAAAAAAAAATTATTTTGAAAATATTATTATAGGATTTTATGGGAATCTTGATGATGTTATAATGGTGTAAAATAGTTTCACCCCACCATATATGTTTAGAAATACATTCTTACCATAAATGTTTTGAAAATGTCAGAAAGTAACTTGTTTTGAAAATAACGGAAAGATTCCTTTATAAACATATTATAAAAGTCAAACAAGGGTATAAATGACATTAACCCATAATATATAAATTATTAATAATATTTTGAAATACATTTTAAAGAATCATGGATGTGGATGATAAGGATGTCTTAATAGATTGTTACATATAAACAATCTCAGATAATGAAGAGATTGTGAAATTAACCCTTACCAAGTACTTTTCCTTGTAAGAGGGTTGGTTAACCTCCTATATAATTGTGAAATAATAGTTATAAAATTATAAAATAATCATATACATTAATATGATATCATATATGAACTTTTATCATTTCTTTGTTAATATTATCTTAGTATTGTTGTCGTTTCATGAGTTAACTTATTCATTTTCCATTATATTCTTTATTAGGTAAGTATTTTTGTTATCTATAGGATGTATCTTATTCATATTCAGAATTATATTCATTGTTTTAAAATTTTTTTAATCCTCTAATGAAAATTAATATTGAATGGATATGATTGAGAGTGAATTTAATCGTGTTTGTGGAGACGGTAATCCGTACGTACGCACGAGCAACAATATCATTCTTTTGATATTTAAATAATATATAATTAGATGAGATGTAAGATATGAAGAATAATTATCATGTTATATTTATGATTTACATAAATTCCACATCCTTATTATACCCATAAAATTAATAATGTATTGAATAACAATTTCACCACGACGTGTAGACGGTAAACCGTACGTACGCACGTATGGTGACATGTCATTCAAAGGATGGATTGAATGATGAATATTTTTGTACCATATTTATAATAAGATCACAATATATAGAAGATAATGGAGTGATTATTTTAAAATGGAAACAAAAAATAAAGACGAAGTGGAAGAAGAAAGGAACTTGAAAGAGGTGATGAAATATTTACCTCTTCTTCGGGTGATTCCATTTGATTTGATAAAAAAGGATTTTTTGAATGGATTTATGACTAAATGAAGGCCTCTATGATGAATGGAGGACTGTTGAGAGTGTATCTGGGTAAGGGTTTTCCTATCCAAATGTTTTTGAAGGTGTGAATTATAGAGAATAGGGTGTGTCTTTTTATTAGCGGGGTGAGGGGGACCTTAGGAAAAGCTATAAATATTATTTTATAATATAATAATTTACGATTTATAATGGCTCCAAAATGAATTATTTAAAGGATATGGTGGTTATGGGATGAAAACCACCCAAAAATTAGGCTTTAGACTGGTTTGTCTCACTATATTGACCTTATCTTTTATATTTAACTCTTACTAATATTGTTTGACATTTACCATGTCTCTTTGTAATTTTATATTATATTGCCAAAAAACATACTATATAAAATCAATCAAACCCCAAGTGATTAATTAAATCTATACCTATCATTATATAAGCCTTTTGTCAAAACCGTCGATTTTTAGTAATAGAATATCAATTAATAATATAATATTAGTTATAAAACTATTTTATGTCAATATTGACACTATTTGGTATTTTGTTTTTGAGAAATACATATTTGTATAATTAATTTGATAAAAATTCATATAACCAACCATAATATGTCATATTAACCTATAAAGTTATTGTAAATCATAAAATGTCTCAAATTACATTTATTTGGATATTTATAAAATCAATTAATTTTATCATTCATTAATACTGTAATTACTTCATTATCATTGTGTCATAAATAAATTTAATTATTAAATATTTAAAAAATAAAAATAAAATAACATTATTTAGGAATCCTTTTTAGCTTTCTCATGAATATTTATAGTGTAATTTATCTTATTTTTATCCCTATATTAAAAATATTTTATTTATTAAACATTTAATTTAACACTTTTAACTATTCTTTGAATTAATTATTAATAAATGTCTTAATCTAAACCAAGTAGACCTAAAGGATCATATTTTATTCTTAATGTTGTTTTGGGTCGAATTAAACTTATCCAATAGAATTAAGACATGGGTTAGGGTAATAATAATATCATTTTTACACTTAATTACACTTTTTACTTTTAACTGTGGTAAATAAAAGTAAAAAGTTACAATTCACCAAATAATATTTTCATCTTATTGAACCACATTTTACATACTTATGTAAGCTGTTTCTCATAGATTTTTGTAATTAAACTCACAGAAGCGGTAAAATTTTGTTTTAAACTATATCTCAATGTTTTTCACTATTCATCAAAAATTGTACATTTTCAGAAAAATACAAAAAATTTACCCTAATATACTTTAGATGCTCCGAATCCAACAATGAAGTCCATTTGGAATGATAAAATTTATAAAATTTCAAAAATCTGGCATTACTATTCATAACATATAGTTTTATAGGTTGTGGTGTGTTAGAACTCGAAGTTGCGTACAACACACACTGTTGTTTTATTCAAAGATAATTGTACCATGGAAGGTTGGGGTGTTACATTGATGTAAATTTATTTCTTTTTAGTTTTTATGTAATGATATTTTTCAAATTATAGATTGAATGTTTTTGGAAAATTTTGACCAAAATTGTCGAATATGTCCTATTGTCATTAATTTGATTAATTATTTAGTATCCATTGATATATTGTTTATGGAAATTAATTTTATATAAGTTTTTAGGAATATTGTAAGAATATGTCTTCTGATGAACAAATGATAAAATCAATTATATTGTAAAATTAAATCTCTTGATCAAAACCCTATTACGGGACCCACATAGTAAATTTTTTACCTTTAGAATTCATTATCGACCCAAATAATCTCATGGAAATAATATCAAAAGGTTTTGGGAAGTTAGATAAAACTACTATATTTAATAGAAATGAGATAGCTAACATAAATACCCTAGTAAATGAACAATAGAATGAACCTACATGTCATCATGGTCTGATAATATATGTTAAAATGGAATTAAGATTTCAATATATTTTCATAAAATAAAATCCCATGAAATTTCCCCATAATATAGAACCTCAAAGCCTATGTAAAGATTATAGGATAGCAAATGGAGAGAGGAAGTAAAATTCAATATTCTTTGTCCCCCCAATTCTATTCACCTTTCAATGATCTATATTAGGGAATCAGAAATCTAATGGGATATATCGTAATGAAGAAAAAATAAATCATGAAGTAACAATGATACACGTGAAAATAAACAATTATTTCATAGCTTATAGTAGAAAATTATAACAACCACAAAATTGAGAATTTTTGGTATTCCATATATGAATAAACAGTACCCTGTAATTAAAATTATATAAATATAGTTCATATATAATCCAACTAAACTATAAATATCACACTATATTAGAATTACCTAACATAATTGTAATATATGCTAATGAATAAGTATTTAAATAAAAAAATTAAGATATAATGAGGATTTTAATATAATGGGATCGAGAAATGAATAAAACTATTAAATAAAAAGAAAAAAATAATCTAATATGTGTATATATTTAAACATGATACAATTCTTCAAATAATACATTGAAATATCATTGAATATTTCTAAAAGAATTAAATTCATGAAATAATATAACAATATAATATGGAAAAACAGAACTGTGTGTCCAATCATATGTGTATATGAGCATGTAGGTTAGATGTTAAAGATATATCCCATGAAAATATGACTTCTATGTTGAATCTAAATCTATGACGAATATTATCATTATTATTAAAAGGTGTGGGGATCCCTTTTTTGAGATTCAAAAATATTTTTCTCTCAGTATTAATTTAATATTGGTTTCTGTAATGTTTTTTTCCTTTTAAAATATCTAAAATAAGAAGTATTATAAATTGTTTTTCTTCAATATACATATTATAATTTCATATAACAATTGATTCTAGCATTGATGATAATTATTATATATTGGGGGGTGAATTCATCAGTATGAGGTTCCATAAAAAATAAATGGTTTTTAGTTTGACACATATTTTATATTTTATTATCTTATGTATTTAGATTCGAGAGTGAGAACAACATGATATATTTTGGAACCTTCTAAAAAAGGGATATAACTCTATCATGGTGAGGGTTTTTTGGAGTGACACTCACACAATATGTTTAATAAACACAACTTATGTTCAATAAAAAATATATAAGACACCCAAATTGATAATGAAAATAATATAATTTTGAACAATAGATTAAATTCTAATGATTATTTCCAAGTCATTAAAAATAACCCTACAAGGACCTTTATCTTAATTAAAAATAAGTCTATGTGTTTTAAAAGAGAATTGAAAAGAAATGAATTTTGGATGCTCATCATTGTGGATTGAATAGTGGGGTTATATGGAGAAATTAATTAATGTATTATTCTTAATTAGTTTGTACCATAACAAAATGAGGTAACTGCCCTATAATCTCCCAATATCATATTATAAAAAAATAAAACATGATGATCAATATATTAATTTTAAATTATCAATTCCACTAATTTATTTCTATTTTTGTTCGAATTATAATCTAATTAGACATTTGATTCACTCATTTCCTTATTGACATGTCCCAAAACTCACTAGTGTTTCCCACTAGTAGATATGGGGAGTGTGTTGTTCCTCAACAAAACATTATAAGAACTCATAAATCCTTCATATTATTTACTCACCCACTACATCTGTATATAAATCTAAATGAATACATTATTGGTTGTTATCATTTAAAAATGATATGTTTTATCATTATCTATGGTGACATGATGACCCTGGTAAGATAAATGAAATTGGATATGATTACCTATGCATAAAACACATTTATCATAAAATATTTTTCCATCCATTGTTATTTTTGAATTTTATATTTTTTTAAAGAAATTAATTTTATATCAATAATAAATTTTCATTAATTTATATCTGGTTCAATTTGATTTAAATTATTTAAAAATAAATAATTTATACATTTATATTAATTTCATAACACTAGTGACTAAGGAGAATAGTTGAGAAATCTGTGTATTATGACTTCTGTATTGTGATTTTGGTACTTGTTTTATTTTGTGAAATCAACTTATCCATCATGATATAAAATTATTTCAAAAAAATTACTTTATTTAATTTATCATTATAAATAATTCATTAAATGTTCTAACTTTTGTTCAATCCCAATCATATATGAATAAATATATTAAATCAAAACATCAAAATTATAATAAACACAATATCATATTGATATTAAAATAAAATAAATTTAATGTAATAATAGTCATTATATTCCTTATATAGTTTTTTGAAAATTAAATCGATGTAGATAATATAATGTTAATAAATATATTAATATTCAATAATAATATTTCTATATCTATTAATTTGAAAATGGGAATACATAAATAAAATCATCATAAACATTAAACTATTATGAATTTGTAATTCAAAGAATCATCATGTATATATCTAATAAATAACCACCAATAAAAAATTTAAATATTTATTATAATAATATATATTGTATATATTTATAATTAAATTATATACATAGGTTCTCCAATACTTATTATAATATATCATTAATGAGAAATGTGAACATTTCACATTTAATATTTAAATATTTATTAACATATATTTTCTATTAATGTAAAATATTCTATGTATTAAAATCCCATATAAATTAATAGTGACTTCCTTTTAAGACACAATTAGACACAATTTTTATTTTATATAAAAAAAATTTGTTGGGAATTGGCTACACATTCCTGTTTTCAAAATATATTTTTAAAAATCATTATTTTAATATGTTCTTATCGCACAAACGATTTTAAACCCTTTAAAAAATGTGTAATACTATAACAATATCCCATAAAATTACACATAAAATATATAAATATATATTATATGTCATGAATTGTGATATCTGTAATATATTTATGTAATATTATAGGAAAATAAAATATTATCATATTTTTAATAAATAAAAAATGAACAATTATCATTATCATGTGATGTCAAAATGTTTGGGTTTGATATATAACATAAAAAATGATACAATAATATTAAAAAAAATTCCTGAAGAATAATTTTTTAAAACAAAATTCAAACATTATGATGAATTATGATAATTTATATCATTGTTAGAGATATCAAAAATCATCATCAGTTATGTATGATATTGTTACTACACTAAATATAATAAAATAAAACACAAAATATTTTCATTATTTCCACTCTAAATAAAAGAGGTCATTGGGGTAAAACTCATCACTATAACATATATATGTTGTTTATCCATACATTTAATTAATCACTTTTAAATATAGATATAATATCACTATTTTTTAAAAAAAATACTCTATTATAGTTATAATGATATTTTTTCATAACATAATCAATTAATAATATAGATTCATAGCAGAGAAAACCATCCATATGTATGTTATACTGGTAATATTTTTAATAAATGAATATATAAATTATTCTGTTGTTAATTTTGTCAAAATTAATTGTGGTTGGTGGGACCAGCTGGAAAAAACTTTAATAGAAACTAGTAATATAATAAATGTGTATTTATTTTATTTTTATTGAAAATTTTATTATTTTTACCATTTTAAATGAATTAAAAGAAAATTTTATTATTTAATTTTTTGAAAAATATTGAAATGGAATTTCAATATTCAATGATGTTTAATGGAATAATGTGTGTGATTTTTATCCCCTAAGTAACCTATATGATGGAAAAAGGAACCCTATAGAGAAAATAAGGATTTTTTACATTGTACTGCTATAAGTTATCTGGTCAAATTGTTCTGAAAACTCAATGAGCCTAGTGTTGTCAATTTTATGTACATTATCCACATTGTTGGATTAATGATTATTTTTTCATGATGTAATCAGGGAAGTTTTTTTTGATGGTCCATATAATATTTCAACTAAACTTATTTAATTTATAAGCTAAATTAAGATGGGTCCATTCTCTTATGTATATCCTTCTACTATTTAGTACTTCCTTAATCTTGGAGGTTGGAACTAGTTTTTTTATCAATTATGGTTGGTTATCTACTCTTTTCTTCTTAGTATCCTCATTCTTCCAATATGATTTTGTATTTTCATTCATCAATGGAATTATAATGGATTTCATTAAATTATGTTTTTACAATTTCAAATTAAGGGGATTCAACAATACATTATAAAATAATATCAAGGATGAAAAACACATGATATTATAGGCAACAAAATTTTGTGCATTTTACTATTATAATTAATCATGAACTTATATGAATATTTATGAAATTTATTGATGAATCACCATTGGAAATTTCAAATTTCATCTGTTATATGTCTCGATACATTTCAATATTGGTTTGAAAATTGTTATAGGGGGATTTATAATTTGGGAACTAATTAATGTTTTTCACAAATATTTCTTATAATTGGAAAAATGTAAAATGAAAATGGTAATTAATTAGAAATTTTAATTAAGAGGTTATGTATATCTATGATCTATATGTGAATTTTTTTACAAATGATGATTAGTTAAGGTGTGTAAATATTGATAATATGTTAGTATTTTGGATTTAACTTTGATAATGGGTATAATGTCCTTATTTTTACTATATTAAATAATTATGACTATATTGTGTAATTTCTATAAAGGGCATGTGATAATGAAATAAAAATTTTGAAATAAAATGTGGGATCATTTATACGCGGTGAGGCTAGTGAGTTCTTCTTATAATTATAATTCCTATGATTTTTTAGTATCACATGGATACTAATCAACATGTTTCTCATATTATTTTATCAAATAATGTGGATTTGGAATCATGGATGTCATAAATAATTATATGTATATAATTACCATTATGGGTCAGATATATTGGGTTTTTATTTATATTTAGTGTTTGGATCGGGGTGAGGTGAATTTACATTGGTGTAAGTGTGGTTATTATGGATTTTATAAGTGGGATGTTATATAAACAAATAATTAGTTTATTATGAGTTACATTTATTGTATTGTATGAATTTTAAAATGATGTTTACCAATGGTTATTTTGTGATATATCCTCTCTCTGATTGGTCAATCATGGGATTTAGAGTTTTGTTCAAGGATATAAAAACAACATTTATCCTTTGTCTGGAATGATTAGTGACAAGTGTGATTGTAATTTTAATATGTCACTAAAAACTCAAGGTCCAGTATAATTAAGATAGATGTAAGAATGTGTGACTAGTATTTTTTGGTTTTCCCATCATTGGTCTACACTTTTAATAAAAGTATAGATTTTAAGGGATATGAACTATGGATTATGACTTATGGTCATGGAAGATCCTATAATTATTGATCATGAAAGATGATTCAATTTTTGGGACTTATGAGATGTATTCTTAATTAATTATAGGACTATAAAGTTAGGTTGTTCTATGAATTACAAAAGAAATGGTGTGAGAGGTTATGACCGAGGGATATGAATCAATAAGTATGACTCCCATATATTTTATAGTGTTATGCATGATATTTTATAACATAAGATGCTCAATGACTTCTAGAATTGAAAGGGAACATTCCTATTATTTTTTTGATCACATGAGGATCTAAGAATTGATTAGTGATAAAAGGCATGGGGCCACACCCAAGTAATAATATTATAACAGATAGTGTGGTGTTAAACCATACACCATTATTGTTACCATAACGATTACCACATTAGATGTGTTGTTAATATGGGGATGACCAATCCAGAGATTTTTTTACAGTGATGATTCATTCACTGAAAGTGTTAGAATAGTGATAAAACATTCATTTATGAATTCATTAAAATGATAATTCATTAAAAGATTTTAATAGTAGGGTGATGACCTTTTGAAATATATTCTTTTGTATATTGATATCGCAGTCAACGATATATTTTGTATAGTGATAAGTCATTTTCCTATTAAACTAGAGTTTTTAAATAATTTTTACTAAGTATTATACTATAATGATGATAAACTCACATAAATAATAATTATGACGATGACTCATCAACTAAATTCGGTATTGTATCTATGAACTATTATGCAATGATTTTCGTATGGTAATAATTTTTTCACTAATATTGTTATTCCTGTGGTAACCTATTCAACAGTATAATAATTTTATTTCTTATACAATAATGTTAATAGAATGGTATTTAATCACCTATCTATGTTGTTAATATGTACCTAGATAGTTCAAATGTGTTGTTAGTGTGGTGATAAACTTTTACCATTTTTTCTAGAATAGTGATGATCATTTATTGTTGTTATATGTTTGGTGATTATGAATGAATCAATGTTTTCATTATAGAGATGAACCATTATTAATTTTTTTAGTATGTTTATGAAATTAATAGACACATATATAATTCAAAATGGATTTTCTATGTCATTCAAAAAATGAATGAATTAGGTGTGAATCTATTATCATGATTACATATTGAGTAACTAATGTTTTCAAAATATTATATATAAAATATTTAAATTATTCAACTCATTCAGTATAAGATTACACATAAATGATTTTTTACAAGGTGATCCATATAAAATTTATGATAGAGTATTATTCTCACAACCTATAGGTTTTAGTTGGAGGACATTGAGAATGGGTCTATGGAATGCATTCCATGTCATGTGAGGTCGTAATGGTGTGTGGGATGGAGAAACTAAGGTCATATTTTTATATTCGTTTATGTTAATGATAATGGTAGTGGTTGTGTCCTTATTGTTGATTATTTGTTTTGTTAAAATAACATATATGATTACCTATGGGTTAATATTGAATGTATGTTTTATTGAACACTAATTTATTAATTCAATTATTTATATAATGGCATATTATTTTATTGAATTCCTTCCACTTTAAATATATCATTCATCAATGAGGATAGTTATGATTCTGGTTTTTTCCAAAATTTATCAATTATTCTATCTAATGATACTATAGTTAAAATCCCTCCAAATGGTGTACCAAACCCTCTTAATATATTGGTAGCCACATGTGTTTGAGGTGGTATTGATGAGGCGACATAACACTGCATCACATACCCACAATTAGGTAAAAGAATAAATACATTATAATATTCTATTTGATTTATTTGGAGAATTTTAACATTATTTCTATTATTTTATATAATAATATTATTTGTCATAACAAGAAATCGAAGATAAATATCAGCTTTCTCTACTATCTGTTGAGCAATGTATTGTTTTCAAACAATTCAAAATAATGTTTTTAAAGGGGGAGATTATTTTAAATAATACTCTGTCTCTTTATGATGATTTTGATGCTCACAAATACCCTTAATTATTTACTAATTATTTCGTTGAGTATTTTGCAGGAATTTATTTCATTTATTTATTGCATATAACGAGATTTCATACTTCATTTATTCTGAGGTCAAGTTTAGTGCGTTCTGGAATCACTGTAGCGCGAGATCAATTTTAGCGCGTACTGGAATCACTGTTCATTCCCTACGTTAATGAACGTAACGTATGGATGAAAAGTTTACTTGTTATGTTAAAAGAAACGTATGGTTAAGGAACCTTACGTTATTTTGAAACGTATGGTTAATGAACCTTACGTTGTTGAAAAGTATTGAAGAAGAACATTACGTTTGGAAGGAACCTTACGTTTTCGTTGTTGGACAAGTATGGAAGAGAAACCGTACGTTAGTTTTCAGTGTTGAGTTTGTTTCTCAAAAGTATGGATCATCAATCTTACTTTTATAATCAACCGTACGTTCTTTGAAGAGTTGAAGCGAGACAAAGTATGGATGATCAACCCTACGTTTGAATGCTAAAGAGAAAGTATGTATGTTCAACCTTACGTTTGTGAACCCTACGTTTGGAGCCACGTCATCAACCCTACGTTTGGCGTCAGGATATTTTTTGACAGACGATATTACCGTTTGCATTGGTCAAACAAGCGGATTATTAGGCGGATTTCGAGCCGATTCTTAAGCATGACTTTGACTGAATCAAAGACGATTTACAACGGATTACTGATTGATTTAAACGGAGCTTTTTATGCCGATTCCTCAGGGGAGTTACAACGGCTCTGTTATTTCATTTAATATCGCGAATCTAAAGGAGATTTTTATGGATCTATTTATGCGGAAGAATCTCTCAGATTTGAATATATGTTCTATCTTGGAAACTTCAGAGATATATATATACACAGGAAAGTGTGTGAGAAAAAAATATTGATCTTTTAACGAGCAAAAAACAGAGACTGTGAAAAGGCGTTCTTTTCTGTGATCGAGAAGAAGTGTATGAATCTTTATTACCGAAAGAAGATCTTGATATCAGATTCACGTGTTCTACATCGACTATCTGTTGTGAATCTATTGCTGCTGAAGTTGTGAAGTTTCTGGTAATATCTATTGCAACTGGATCGACTCAGAACTGTTTTGATTACAGATCTTTATTTTCTGAAGATGACGATCTATCTACTGTCAATTGCATTCTATTGCAATTGTGAAGAACAACTGGAGAAGTGTTTTCTTTATCGAAACTCTTTTTATTTTTGAGTGATCAGCTTCTCGTTCTAAGCTGTGTGGGTTCGTGTTTGAACCAGGAAGGCTGTGTGTGCCTGAATCTTGTAAAGGTGTCAACTGCCTGTACTCAGTTGTGGACAGGTCTGTGGAAACGAGGACCAGATAGTGAAAATCGCCAAGCTCGTGGATTTGAGCGTTGGTGGAGTGGACTAGGGGCCTTCTGTTCCCCGAACCACTATACATCCGTGTGTTCATTCTTTTACTTTTTCCGCTGCATATTTAATCGAGCAAAATCATCGTGGACAGAATTTGTCTAAATTGAAGAGATTATAATAATTTTGAAAAGACACAATTCACCCCCCCCCCTCTTGTGTGTAATCCGTAGATTCAGATCCAACAATTGGTATCAGAGGAGGAGCTTCTTATTTTTAAAGTCTTATCAAGCTAGAAGTATTTAAAGATTATACATAGTGTATCATGGCTGATATGAGAGAGGGAATGTCAATGATCAGAGCACCTTATTTTAATGGAGATAATTATGGCTGCTGGAAATCACGTATGATTATTTATCTGAAAAATATTGGTTACAGAGTCTATTCAAAGATTCTGACTCCCTATGAAATTCCTGAAAATCCCGATACATGGAGTGCTGCTACAGAGGCTGAGTATGACATAAATTCAAAAGCTATGAATGCAATCATCTGTGGTCTAGGACCAGATGAATTTAACAGAGTATCTCAATGCCCGACTGCATATGAAATGTGGCAAACAATAGCTGTTGCTTATGAAGGAACAGATAATGTAAGACAGATGAGATATGCAACTGCTAAGTTAAAATTCGATACTTTCAGAATGATTGAAGGAGAGAGCATCACTCAGATGAATGGAAGATTGACAGAAATTGTCAATAATATAACAGCTCTAGGAGAACCAATCAAGCAGGCTGATCAAGCGTTGAAGGTACTAAGAGTACTTCCTACTCGATGGAATGGAATCTCTGCAGCAATCAGACAATCAACTTCTGTTAAAGATCTAACTATGAGAGAACTGATTGGTACATTGATGATGTACGAGGCTGAAATGCAAGATGAGGTAAATGAGCATAAAGTATATATAAAAAGGGAAAATACTGCGTTAAAAGCGACTTCTCAACAAAAGGATAGAAAGATGAAGAACAGAGAAGTAAATGCTAAATCAGAAAGCTCTGATGCTTCAAATTCGGATGAAGAACTGGCTCAGCTAGCCAGAAAATTCAGAAAGTTCTATAGTAAGAAGAAAGACTTCAAGAAATCCTTCAAAAAGGATAACAAGGAAGTGAGATGTTATGAATGCAAAAAGATGGGACATATCAGACCGGATTGCCCTAAATTGAAAGATGCAAAGAAGAAGAAATTCTTCAAAAGAGATGATTATGAGCAGAAAGACAAGAAAGCTATGAAAGCTACTTGGAGTGTTTCTGAAGACTCAAGTAATTCTTCTGAATCAAGCTCAGAGAAGGAGGAAGACAATTTAAAAGCAAATATGTGTTTCATGGCTGAAACTGATGAGGTACACTCATACTACTCCTCTGACTCAAATAATGAATCAAATTCTGAAACAAGCTTCTCAAATAAAAAACTTGTAGCTTACTGCAATATGCTTTAAGAAAGGTATGAATCATTATTTAAAAAATATAAATCTATAAAGAACTTGCATAAAGCTATTTAAGATGAAAGAAATACTTTGCTAAAACAACATAAGGAATTAATTGACAAATACAACTCTGCTGACTCAAATAAAATTAATTTTGAATCAAAAATAAAAACTCTACAGGATGAAGTAGAATCTTATAAAGAGGCTGAATTAGTTTTTACAAAAGGAGAAAACACCTTAAATGAGATACTTGGAAAAACTGTAATTAAAAGGGAAAGGTTTGGAATTGGATGTAAAGGAGAAAAACCTAAGTTATACAAAAATTATTTTGTTCCTAGCACTAAACAGGTTATTTGTAACTTCTGTGGAACAAAAGGTCATATAGCTAAAAACTGTTTTCTAAGACAACCTCAAATATGTGGAATTAAGAAAGCTTATATTTCCAATGATCTATATGATTCAATCAATTTTAAGAAAACAAAGCAAATCTGGATACCCAGATCACTGCTTGCTAACACTCCTGGACCCAACAAAATATGGGTACCAAAGCAATTTGTTTAAATGTCTTTGCAGGTAGCAGGTCACCAAAGAAAGAAAGAAATATGGTATATGGACAGTGGCTGCTCAAGACACATGAGTGGAACTTCATCTAATTTCTCTTCTCTTACTCGAAAGGAAGGAGGACTTGTCACCTTTGGTGACAATGCCAAAGGAAAGATTATTGGAATTGGAACAGTTGGAGATCCAGAGACAGTCTCAATCAACAAAGTACTTTATGTACAAGGGTTAAAACACAATCTGATAAGTATCTCTCAACTCTGTGATGATGGATACACTGTTGATTTTACTAACAATAGTTGTACTGTTTCTAAAGATAAACTGTTTAAGTTTAGAGCACCCAGAACTGATAATGTTTATACTTTGGATTTGTATTTCTTGTGTAAACAACAAGTAAACTGCTTAACTGCTAATATAAGTGAATCCTGGATCTGGCATAGAAGACTTGGTCATTGCAATATATATGCTTTACATAAATTATCTAAGAAACATCTGGTTTCTGATTTGCCTAGTCTCAAATTTGAAAATGACAGATTCTGTGATGCATGTCAGCTTGGCAAGCAACACAAATCATCATTCAAATCTGTTAATAAAGTTGCTACAACTAAACCTCTAGAACTTATCCATATGTATTTTTTTGGACCTTCAAGAGTAGCAAGTTTAGCTGGTAAATTATATGTTTATGTATTAGTTGATGATTATTCTAGATTTACTTGGATTTTCTTTTTGAAATTTAAAAGTGAAGCTTTTAGTTTATTTGAAGGTTTTTGTAAATCTATTCAAAATGAAAAAGGTTTTAATATAATCTCATTGAGAAGTGATCATGGTGGAGAATTTGAGAACCAGGAATTTAATTCCTTTTGCTCAAACATGGGTATTAAACACACCTTCTCTGCTCCAAGAACACCTCAACAGAATGGGATTGTAGAAAGAAGAAATAGAACTATTGAAGAAATGGCTAGAACTATGTTAAATGAATATAGCCTACCTATATATTTTTGGGCAGAAGCTGTTAATACAGCTTGTTATATAATAAATAGAATTTTAATAAGACCTATTTTAAAAAAGACACCCTATGAACTATGGAATAACAGAAAACCTAAAGTAAATTACTTTAAAGTTTTTGGATGCAAGGTTTACATCTTGAATACCAAAGATAATATTGGTAAATTTGATCCAAAATCTGATAAAGGTATTTTCTTAGGATATTCTGCAACCTCCAAAGCTTATAGAGTCTATAATAAAAAGTCAAGGATTGTTGAAGAATCAGTTCATGTGAAATTTGATGAATCTGATCCTTTTGAGAAAAGGATAGAACAAATAGATGAACCTGATTCTAATGAAAACATGAGACTTGAGAATTTAAAGAATGATTTTGAAAATGATATAAAAGAAATTCAGTCCAGTTCAGAAGAACATGATACTGAAGAACCTTTGAATGTAATGCCTAGATAGTCTAGAACCTTAAAGAATCACCCTTTAGAATCTGTGATAGGTGACTTAGAGACTGGTATTCAAACTAGAAGAAACCTTGGAAACATAGTTGAATTCTCTGCTTTCCTATCCCAACAAGAACCTAAGACCATAGAAGAAGCCTTAGATGATGAGAGCTGGGTAATAGCAATGCAGGATGAATTGAACCAGTTCAAGAGAAATAAGGTTTGGGAATTAGTTGAAAGACCACATGATTATCCAGTAATAGGAACTAAATGGGTCTTTAGGAATAAACAGGATGATCAAGGGATACTAACTAGAAATAAAGCAAGATTAGTAGCTAAAGGATATAATCAAGAAGAAGGAATAGATTATGATGAGACCTTTGCACCTGTATCCAGGTTAGAAGCCATTAGAATCCTTTTAGCCTATGCATCTTATATGAATTTTAAATTATTTCAGATGGATGTTAAATCTTCCTTTTTAAATAGATATTTAATGGAGGAAGTTTATGTTGAGCAACCTCCTGGTTTTGAAAATTCTCAAAAACCAGATTCTGTTTTCAAACTTACTAAAGCTCTTTATGGCCTTAAACAAGCACCAAGAGCTTGGTATGAAAGACTAAGTTCTTTTCTTTTGAAAAATGATTTTACTGTTGGACTAGCAGATCCAACACTCTTTAAGAAAACTGTGAAAAATAATGTTTTGTTGGTTCAAATTTATGTTGATGATGTAATTTTTGGATCGACCAATAAAATTCTTTGTCATGAATTTTCAGAATTAATGCAAAAAGAATTTGAAATGAGTATGATGGGAGAATTAAATTTCTTTTTGGTTCTTCAAATATTTCAAAAAGATTTTGGAAATGTTTTAAATCAATGCAAATACATTACTGATTTACTTAAGAAATTTTGACTTGAAAACAGCAAGACATTTACAACTCCTATGTGTACTAATATAAAACTTGATTTGGATGAAACTGGAAAATCAGTGGACAACAAGTTATATAGAGGTATGATTGGTAGTTTGTTATATCTTACTGCTAGTAGACCAGATATAATGTATTCAGTATGTCTTTGTGCTCGATTTCAATCAAATCCCAAAGAATCCCACTTAACTGCTGTTAAAAGAATTTTTAGATATTTAAAAGGTACTATTTATCAATCTCTGCTTTATCCAAAAACCTCTGATTTTAATTTAATTTCATATTCAGATGCTGACTTTGGAAGCTGTAGATTAGATAGGAAGAGTACTTCAGGAACATGTCACTTTTTAGGAAAGTCTTTAGTATCATGGTCTAGTAAGAAACAACACTCAGTTGCCCTGTCAACAGCCGAGGCAGAATATGTGTCTGCAGGTAGTTGCTGTGCACATGTGTTGTGGATGAAAAACACTCTTATGGACTTTGGATTAAATTTCAATAATACGCCTATTTTATGTGATAATACTAGTGCAATTAATATTTCAAAAAATCCTATTAGTCATTCTAGAACTAAGCACATTGATATAAGACATCACTTTTTAAGAGATCATGTGTTTAAAAAGGATATATTTTTAGAATTTGTAAATACAGAAAATCAATTAGCAGGTATTTTTACTAATCCACTTCCCACGGCAAGGTTTGAATTTATTAAGGGGGAGTTAGGTTTATTTAATTTTAAATAATTTATTTTTAAATCTTATTCTATTTTCGAATTCTGTTTAATTTTTTGTTTCCCGCTATAAGTAATTTTAATTTGTTTTAAATAAAAATAATGATTAGTGATTACACGGGAATCAAGGCTGTCAGAACCGTTTCACCTTCTAAACTGTTTCACCTTTTTCGGAAACCCTTTCGAAAAACCTAAACTCGCACATCTGCTCCAAAACCCTTTTCTGAATCTTCAAACCCTAAACTTACGAACCTTCATAAATCGTTGTTGGAATGGCAAAAACTAATCGTCCCGATGAAGCCGAGAGCAGTGCTGCAAAGAAATCTAAAGTAGTTGGTCGGAAAATACTGCAAGGTAAAGTCATCGATTTAGAGTGGATGTTTGAAACTAATTTACTGTTGAAGCAAGCGTTATCGTTTCAAAGCCTTGATCAAGCTTTTAATAGTGAAAATTCTGAGTTTCTTTATGAGGCAGAAATGAGACATTTCTTTAGAACTGTTCAGTTTAGCCTTGGAGATACGGAGGACAGTTTGTTAGCTCAAATAGAGGATAAGGATTTTTCCATATCATCTGTAGAGATAAGTCAAATTCTTAACTGCCCTCATGAAGGAGTTTTTCATTTCGATTTACGGAATATTGGAGATTCTGTACATAAGTCTGAAGACATTATGTCTTTTCTGTTTGGAACCAGAGTGATAAAGAAAATGCTTATTAAAGATTTGGAGCCCGATCAGAAAATCTTGGTAAAGTTTGTTCAGACTGGTTTAGCACCAAGGATGGCTGAGATGGAGAAAATTCTATACCCTGACATGTACATAATGTATCTTCTGATGTGTGATATTAAGTTTAATTTTCCTCGGTTTATGATAAGATATCTGAGATACTGCTGTCATAGTGAAGCAAGAATGACCTTTTTCCCTTATGGAAGGTTCATTTCTTTGTTTTTGTTTAAAAGAGGAATGATCAGATTGGTCGATGCTGGGGTGAAATGTCACCACAGTAATGTTTTTAATGCTGGGACTTTGAGGAAAGTCGGATACTTCTGGAGCACTATTAAAGGAAAACTATTACCTGTTGGAGCTGAGGAAGACTCGGAGAGTGCTCAGGCTCAACCTGCTAAGTCCAAGGAGGGACAAGCAGAATCAAGGGTTAGTACAGTGGCTAGGAGAATTCGTTTTGAAATGGAGGAAGTTGAGGAAGAGAGAAGTCAGGAAGGACTTCAATCTAGAAGGAAGAGGTCAATTGATGAAGAAATTATCTCTCCTGCCATGAAATCCTCTGAACCGGTAATTTCTTATTCCTTTGTGAGAGAAGCTGTTGTGGAGCAGACTGCACCGATAGAGGAACCAGCAGCTCAACCGGAAATCCAAAAAGAACCTCAATCTGCTGCTGTGGCTGTTGAAAATGTAATACAACAAGAACAACCTATGGAGGCAGTTCCTGGTGAAGAAGTGGCCCGACCTCAAGATTTACATGAAAATATTGTTCTTGATCAATCAGTAGAAGTCAGAGAGACTACTGTTCGTAATGAACATACTTCTGAAGCTAATACAGAAGTACTTCAGGAAGAATTTTCAGTAGAAGAATTTCAGGCTTCAAAAGCTAGTTTAGTGGATCAACCTTGTCAGGACAAGGACAAAGAACAATCAGATGCAGATTCTTTACCACTTGCCTTGCCTCATCAACCTATTTCTGGACATGATAATAGAGCACAGGGTGCCCCTGATTCGAGAAAAGAAGAAGTTGTTGAGTTGTACAAGCGTATCTCTCAGTTGGAATCTGAGAATGATAGTCTCAAAAATTCTCTGAACTTAGAGCAGTTGAAGTTTCAGAAGCTGAAAGAATGTACTGTTTCAAGACAGGAAGTAGATTTGTTTAAGACTGATATGTTGCATGCTGTTGATCAGTTAAAATCAGAGATGGTAAAGAAAGATGATTTGGCTGAGATGAAGATTTACATGGAGAATAAATTTGAGCCTGTTGCAAACAATGCTGTGAGTAGATCAGGTTCTTCACCTGATTTGATTCGAAGATTTCAAGCAATTACAGGAGAACTAAGCAATATGAGTGACAAATTACATGATCTTCAGTGTAATAGTGCCCCTTTGTCAGTTTTGCTGGATAATCAGAAATTTTTAGTGGATCAGTTGACATCTGGAGAGCAACCGATTAGGATTCTTTTGAATCAGTTATCAGAGAAGCTGACTCTTTTTGTTGAAAAAGAAGAAAGAATGCATGAGTTTTTCAGAGTTAATTTGATTGAAGATATTCATATGACTCAAGAGAACAGAGATCTTATCATCAAGTTAGGAGATGGGATGATGAAGAGGCTCAGAGAACAGTTTACAGAGATCAAGACCGTGATTCAAAGGAGATAGACACCTTTTTCCCTGTCTTATCAATGAACCTTGATTCCTCTGTATATCACAATCATTTATATATAACAGTTTGTGAATGAGAATTCTTTTTTTTGTTTTGTTGTTTATTGATTTATGATTAAGTTATCCAGTATAACAAATTCACTTATTCATACACAGTTAATTATAGCATTTACTTATAGTTCAGTGCAATATTGAATGTGTTCAAATCCGTACTTTTTCATTCTTTTTGATATCACAAAAAGGGGGAGAATTTGGATAAACACAACATTTAAATTTATTTATTTTTTAACTGAAAATTTATTTTTATGGGGGAGAAATTTTATTATAGTTAAATATTATTTTAATCCTTTCAGAATTCTAAAATTTTATAAAACTAATTTTTCAATAAAGATTGCAATTAAATTAGTTCTATTATTTTATGGGTTTTGTGATCATCAAAAAGGGGGAGATTGTTGAGCAATGTATTGTTTTCAAACAATTCAAAATAATGTTTTTAAAGGGGGAGATTATTTTAAATAATACTCTGTCTCTTTATGATGATTTTGATGCTCACAAATACCCTTAATTATTTACTAATTATTTCGTTGAGTATTTTGCAGGAATTTATTTCATTTATTTATTGCATATAACGAGATTTCATACTTCATTTATTCCGAGGTCAGGTTTAGTGCGTTCTGGAATCACTGTAGCGCGAGATCAATTTTAGCGCGTACTGGAATCACTGTTCATACCCTACGTTAATGAACGTAACGTATGGATGAAAAGTTTACTTGTTATGTTAAAAGAAACGTATGGTTAAGGAACCTTACGTTATTTTGAAACGTATGGTTAATGAACCTTACGTTGTTGAAAAGTATTGAAGAAGAACATTACGTTTGGAAGGAACCTTACATTTTCGTTGTTGGACAAGTATGGAAGAGAAACCGTACGTTAGTTTTCAGTGTTGGGTTTGTTTCTCAAAAGTATGGATCATCAATCTTACTTTTATAATCAACCGTACGTTCTTTGAAGAGTTGAAGCGAGACAAAGTATGGATGATCAACCCTACGTTTGAATGCTAAAGAGAAAGTATGTATGTTCAACCTTACGTTTGTGAACCCTACGTTTGGAGCCACGTCATCAACCCTACGTTTGGCGTCGGGATATTTTTTGACAGACGATATTACCGTTTGCATTGGTCAAACAAGCGGATTATTAGGCGGATTTCGAGCCGATTCTTAATCACGACTTTGACTGAATCAAAGACGATTTACAACGGATTACTGATTGATTTAAACGGAGCTTTTTATGCCGATTCTTCAGGGGAGTTACAACGGCTCTGTTATTTCATTTAATATCGCGAATCTAAAGGAGATTTTTATGGATCTATTTATGCAGAAGAATCTCTCAGATTTGAATATATGTTCTATCTTGGAAACTTCGGAGATATATATATACACAGGAAAGTGTGTGAGAAAAAAATATTGATCTTTTAACGAGCAAAAAATAGAGACTGTGAAAAGGCGTTCTTTTCTGTGATCGAGAAGAAGTGTAAGAATCTTTATTACCGAAAGAAGATCTTGATAGCAGATTCACGTGTTCTACATCGACTATCTGTTGTGAATCTATTGCTGGTGAAGTTGTGAAGTTTCTGGTAATATCTATTTCAACTGGATCGACTCAGAACTGTTTTGATTACAGATCTTTATTTTCTGAAGACGACGATCTATCTACTGTCAATTGCATTCTGTTGCAATTGTGAAGAACAACTGGAGAAGTGTTTTCTTTATCGAAACACTTTTTATTTTTGAGTGATCAGCTTCTCGTTCTAAGCTGTGTGGGTTCGTGTTTGAACCAGGAAGGCTGTGTGTGCCTGAATCTTGTAAAGGTGTCAACTGCCTGTACTCAGTTGTGGACAGGTCTGTGGAAATGAGGACCAGATAGTGAAAATCGCCAAGCTCGTGGACTTGAGCGTTGGTGGATTGGACTAGGGGCCTTCTGTTCCCCGAACCACTATACATCCGTGTGTTCATGCTTTTACTTTTTCCGCTGCATATTTAATCGAGCAAAAGCATCGTGGACAGAATTTGTCTAAATTGAAGAGATTATAATAATTTTGAAAAGACACAATTCACCCCCCCTCTTGTGTGTAATCCGTAGATTCAGATCCAACACTATCTGTTGGAGGAAAACCAATTTTCTATAGATTTGTTTTGATTTCCCATATTTAAAATGAGAAAGTGGTGTTTTTTTATAATTAATTTTTTTATGGATACTTATTTAATGTTTTTTTCGTGTCCATGGGTGGAAGAAATATCAATTTATTATATCAAATATATAAAAAAATTCCAGGTGATAAGGTCAATCATGTATTTCATTGAGAAATTATTTTTAGTGACTGAAAAAAATTATGTTTTATTACATTTGAATTCAACAACAATATAATCAATTTAAATCAAGATATAAAATTTTTGAATTAAATAGAATGAAAGCTGATACTATTGAAATTATTGAAGAAAATTATTGGATACTTTTATTATCCTTATACATTATTTTTTTATTATTTTTACCATGGATCGAGTTGGAAGGGTTTGTGACTCTCTAATAGAAGTGATCTAGGAATGTTTTTCCTAAATGGATCTACTATTAATATTAGGGAATATTGATTTTAGTTTTACTCATGAACTAGGAACTACATAATTATATGGTCTATAGACTTGGGGGAGAGCCTAATGATGTTGAGATATATATTAGGATATTTGTGACTCAATAAAATTACTAGAGGGTTAGGTAGTTTTTTTATTTAATATAATTATTTATTGTGATATATGGTGGTATCCCATGAGGATGGTTTCAGTCCAATACATGATTCCACTTATCGAAGCACAAATTTGATGAATGCTTCCCATGACAAAAGTAGTGAACTGACACTGTCTGATCAAATGATTGTAGTTGGATTTGGTACTCAATATCAATCTTTTATATACATTAAGATAAAATTTATTCATTTATTTATATAAATAAAATCTTTATCACTTTATGCCTCTTCTTCTATGAATCATAATTTTTTGATAATTTCTCAAGAGTACATATTGTACTAAAAGATCACTACAATTCCCCATAAGGATGAGAAATCGGATGTGCTATACCACTATTCAAGAAAATTGTGTTATAGTTGGATGATTTAATTTAAAGGAAACAAATAATACATTCTTTCAAGGGTTGAGATTCAAATTACATTGAGAAATCATCTCATGATGTATGTCCATGGTGATATCTAGTAGGATATTATTAGAACAAGACTTGCCAGTTGGAAATATTCATTTATATGTTTAATTGATTATTATTATTTGTTAATCTATGTATTCATCCTATGACATTAATATTATTATTAATGACCATCATGAGTCATTTAAATTTATTTTTTAATGAAGACCAGTATGATATATGTTTGTAGGGAGGTAGGATACAATGGGTGTGTCAAGAGTAAAATTACACTGATGAATAATGCAATAAATTATACGTCCCTTAGTTTATTTAACAGATGTTGATATCCTAGGACCATTACTGGGATTCATATACACATTATAAATATATATAAATGGTGTTATATATGCATTTTCAATTTTTGAGAAGTCAAATAATGATAAATTTAGCACATAAGCTGATGGGAATAACATGAAACCCGATTGATTTTTGATATCGTGATAAAGGGATTATATTACATAGTAAGAATCTTTATGAGGAATTTTGGAATTTTGGAATTAAATTATATCACTATCGATGACTTGTTGTGTTTCTAGATTATAAATGTTGGCTTTAGGATGCTTTTCCCAATGCCACAGTTAAATAGGCCAAGATGGTCACACATTGAGTGTATCCCGAATCATAGTAAAATTATAAAATACAATTTATATTTTAAAAGTATAATAAACTTTATTCAGGTATTTGATTTAATAATTTTTCATTTTTTCTTGATTTCATTTGTACCATCTCTAATAATTCTATAGAATAAAATTTGAGATGAATTTTTTATAAATATTTATCTTCTATTTAGTGAATTTAATAATTATCAATATATTAGAGAATAATGATATGTTATTTATTAAATAAATAAATATAAATTACTCAATTATTGATAAATACTTTGGAGGAATAGAATTCCATGTGTAATAGTCTGGATATGAATAATATATTTTGTAATTATTTTATTAAATAATATTTATCATAATTATAATGATAATTACATAATAAGAAATAATAATAATATTATTGTTTGACTTGGGGATGTGTAATGTTTAAATAAATAATCAATTCCACTTGTTCAATTATTTTTTAACACTATAACTATATAAACCCAAATAGGTAATATTATAATAGAGTTAATTAATTTGCTTTGGTTGTGTACAATTGATTTGGACAATCCCCTAATGTCCTACACATATCACTTATCAAGGAATGCCCTTAATGAACGTAGAGAGATCTTCCTCCACCCCCAACTCTCATGTTAAGAGATATATAAGAGAATTTTTGGAATACAGTTCTTGATGATATCATGGGAGGATGAAACAAGGTATAAGATCTTCTATAACTGCATTTGGAGATTCCAATGGTGATGTTAAGAATTTTTTCGAACATCTGGGGATCACCTCTAGAGGTAATCTACACTTGATTCCTACAACAAAACAATTTTACAATTTTGATCTATTGTAAGATCAATCAATAACGAATGAATTTAAATAATTTCCTTATTTAATTAATAAATTTTATAATAAATAATATGGGATTATTTCCTCTATGGTTTTAGTATTCTTTCACTTTTCTATATTACAAGATTGCATTCTATAGATCACAATGTTTATCATTATGTACATCTTGGACTAGTAATCATTCAATGGAAAAATGAAAAGTTAGGCATGACCTAGCACAAACATCTACTATGAAAATAACATAAAATTTGTATCAATGGATTCACATAATTAGTTTTAATTATTTAAATACCGTTGATTGATTTAGAAAACTGTAATTTAGTTTTCAATTCATGTTAAATTTTTCTATAAATCAGAATTGCGAGATATGCTTCCTCCACATTAATTTTCCTTAGATATAATTAATAAAAATATGTTTATTAGTTAAAAAAATTCAATGAACTCATTCAGATGTGACAAATATTTTGGACGAATAACACATAAGTACACACAATGTAACTTGTTTCCCACAATGTGTACTTGTTTTCAACGCATCAATAATTAATTTGAAAATTAATTCAAACAATTTTCATTGATTTCATGTAGTATATTTTTTTCTTACATTGTATGTTTACCACAAAATTGTGGAACAAAATCAATGAAACTATACACTATGTAGCCCACATACACTATGTGTAGTCCCATTGAGTATGATAATGTTTGTGTATTTCCATACATGGATGAGTTAACTAATGAATACTTAATTCTGAGACCATGGCCCAGGAATACCATTATAAACACCATGTAATCAATTTTTGAGCTATAATTTTTTTCTGAGGTCTTATGCATGTTCCTTGGATAGAGGGGTGTGAGAAATATAGGATATTTATATTACTTTTACATGTTGTGTACTTATACTCTATTATGAAAATATAGTATTTATTTATTATATTATGTAAACTATATCGATGAGTGATTTGGTGTGATAATTAAGTTGATTGGGCATTCCAAGTGATGGATTATAATATTTTTATATATGTAAATCTATAAATAACTTTTGCATAATGTTCATATCATCATATTATGTTTGATTTAAATTACAGTTGTTACTATATGTGCATAAAAGCATGACATGTTATAGAAATATCATGTAACTCATGTAATAAGTTAGTTCAATATGACACCATGAATGTGTGTGATAATTAATTTTTGCTCTATGTCCCCAAGAAATAAATGTATATTATTACAATACACATTTTGTAGATTTGGACATATATTCACCATGTTTTATCATGTACATAGTTAATATTAAAAAAATTTATTTATTTTTAAAAAAAATTATAATGGAGGATAACCTCTAATAAATTCTTATGATTATAAAGATAAAAGAGTTGAATAATTAAATATGATTATTAATTGATTCGATTAAGATTTATCATAAATAATAATGATTAATAATTTAATGTTTTTTTATTAAATGTGTTTTTATTTTCATGAATTGGGATCATCATGATCTTTGACCAAACCATTCTATGTTTTTGGTTTCAATTAATTTATTATTAAATTTTATTGTTGGCATGCAGACTATCAATCTCGTTATAACATGTGGTCACCTGTTCCCATTGTTTCTTTTAATGTAATCCATTTTCCCATAACAAGTGTGTGAGAAAAAGAATAAGAAAAGGATGGCGCTCTAAATATAGTGTAGGAATATCAAATTTAGATATAAGGGGAAACCAATCTAAGTGAGATACATAGGTGGACTAGTGGAAAGATATAATAGGAACATTAATGGGATTAAGGTGTTCTTATTATATAATTATTAGTAGATTATCAAACTCTAGAAAAACTAACCATTAATAAAATATCATTATCATAACTATATATTACTTAATTTCATTCATGATTCATGGTTATTACATTATAGATGTTTTTTACATAATACCTAATATTATTGAAATCAAAGAGGATGCAAGTTTGAATGAAAATTAATTTTCTAATCCATGACTATTATATAAGACTAGTATAATCACTTATTTATATCCAATTAATTTTACCAATATTGTGACCAAGATAATAAATTTAATTTAAATATTAAAAGTATAAAATAGATCAACAATAAATATTAAATTATTGTATCCTTCCACTACATTAGTTAATATAAATCCATAGTTCAATGTGCTTGAAAATCCATAGTTGGGGTGTTTCGAATTAGAGTGGAATTATATCATGAAGTTTTGGATTGACATAACAATGTTCACATCAAGGGATGACTAGAAAAGAAGGAATAGGTCTAACTAAGAGGAAATGGTTGATGAAATCCAATTTTTGGATTTCAATATTGGGGAGTCCTCTAAAAAGATCAATGAAATGTGAGTTAATGCAATTCGATGATTGAATTGATACCTAAAACCATTCTAGTTTCATGAAAAAACATGATTGGGGTAATGAGAAAGAGAATATGGATCCCTTCTACTAGAATATCCATGTCAAATTATATTATGATTCTATTGTTGAGGGCTACTGTGTTTCAATAAAATAGTGTTAGAGTAATAAATATAATATTTATTTATTTATTTATCTACCATAATTTTACCATATAAAGTACAAAAATATGTTCTCCCCATATTTGTGGGAACAAAAATGATACGACTTTAATGATATCACTAAGATACATGGTTCAAATGGATAACCTTATCACTTACACAAATTTATATGATTTGAAAAGCCAGTGATGCGCTATCTATTTCCCTAAAAGATAATGCAATGTTCTAGAAGAACCTAATCCTAATTCACCTAGTAATGAAAAATTTGAAGACGAGCTATCTCTCTATGATATAAATTAAAATAATTCTACATATGTTCAGTGTTTCATTTTAACATACATTTTCATTGCGATTTTTAATCAACATGAAAACATTGATGCATATAGCATGATATCTCTACATAACAGTATACATCAGGAGAAGGTTAGAATAGATATGTACGAGATCTCAAATATTTTGTTTAAAACTATTATTTAAGTGTCTTTTATAGATGGGACTCTAGTATTCCATCTTGTTAGCAACATTTAATTCTTATATAACTTTGTGATTAAATTCATGGATTATTATCATACAGATATCATACCTTCATCACTACCTAAGGAAATCTTTTGTTTTATTATTAATTAATATATGAATAATAATGATAAGAGTTTATCTGAATAGTATACATTGATTCTTAATGTGAACAGTATAGCATCCCGCCTCTTTATCACATAAACTTTCATTACATTTTACAAAACTGAGGATCTTTAAGGTTTAGTGTCTTGGAAACTAGGAACTTTAAACATGAAAACATAAAACATTCTTCTAAAAGACTTTAGAGGCTTCTCCTCATGTTCATCCTAGGTTCATTACTGCATCACATAACCTGGGAGAATACATCAAAAGAAAGGGTGAGCAAAAAGCCCAGTAAGGGAAACAAGAGAAACATTTTACATGTGAACTTGAGATACATCAATAAGGTCATGAAATGAACTTTAAGGCATGAGAATGAAATCATGAGGCATATCATAATAAAAATTACATTTTCATAACATGAAGATGTGGCTACAAAATTTAATATTGATAATCGTTTCGTTTCACCAAGGTCCATCCCCAAGGTGTCGATAAAAAATTCCAAGGTTATTCACCAAGGCGTCGTTAAAAATGGTCATCTCTAGAGATTAAGTCTTTACCCAATGCATTGCAGCGCTATCAGGGCGAACCCTTAAATTTGACTTTATTATCATGTGAGCCACATATATCATCATCAAACATTTCATAAATAACCCATATATAATAAAATAAATGGGTTTCATTTCATAATCATAACATTTTAAAAACTGCTTTAATGACATGCTCTTTACGTTACTTTAAACCCACAGAAAGGAAAAGCGGGTGTCATGTATGTAAATCCCATAATTTAAAATAGAACATTTTTGTATATATGTGAATAACCCTGTAGAAATAAGATCTTTGAGTATTCACTTAATAACATGAAGTAATTTTGAGAAAAAGAGAGAGGCATTTTTAGACGAAAATTCTACAGCACAACGGTTACGTTAAAAGGTTTTAGAAAACATTGAAAAGAGAGGGGAAATGGGTCAAACAATGATAAATGACCCATAAAACAGTATAGGGACAGAATATAAGGGATTTAGGAACATGGTAATGAAATTTGAAAATATACCATATGAAATGAAGAACATGAAAGGAAGACAAAAATAAGATTTCTCTTATGAAAATTCGGCAACCTAACAAAGTTACATAAACTTCAACCAAAAATTAATTGATGATGTCAAATAGGGTCTCTCATCATATGAACATAAAATATCAGTATGATAGATATAGAGATCATACCCCAACATAATAAGAAGGAACATGCAAGACTTGACATGGAATTAGAACTTTGAAAGGGAGAAGGGTGAAAGAATCCCTTAAAAATTTGGCAGCTTAACGGCGTGACTTAAACTTCAACAAAAATGAATTGATGAGATCAGATAGGGTCTATCATCATATTAACATAAGAGTCCAGTATGATAGATATAGAGATCATTACCCAATATAACAAAAAGGAACTTGAAAGAATTGACATGAAAGTAGAACTTCAAAACGAGAAGGGTGAAGAACCACTTAAAAGTTCGGCAGCCTAACGGCGCCACTTAAAACTTCAAAAAAACTGAATTGAAGAGATCAAATAGGTTCTCTAATCATATGAACATAAGAGTCCAGTATGATAGATATAGAGATCATACCCCATCATAAAAAAATGAACTTTAAAGAATTGATATGAAAGTAGAACTTCAAAATTAGAAGGGTGAAGAACCACTAAAAAATTCGGCAGCCTAACGGCGCCACTTAAAACTTCAAAATACTGAATTGAAAAGATCAAATGGGGTCTCTCATCATATGAACATAAGAGTCCAGTATGATTGATATAGAGATAATACCCCAACATAACAAAAAGTAACTTGAAATACTTTACATGAAAATAGATCTTGAAAAATGAGAAGAGAGAAAGAATCCGTTACAAAAATTTCAGCAGCCTAACAACGCCACTTAAAACTTCATAAAACGAACTAATGAGAGTAAGAGGGGATCTCTCATTATATGAAAATAAAAAGGGCAGTAATAGGAGTTTAAGATAACATCCTCCAACATAAGAACATGGATCATAAAAGGAATGACATAAAAGAGATCACTTGAAAAGAAAGAGAGGGGTCAGATCCCTTACCTTAAAACATAACTCTTAAAACACAAAGCTTGGGACCTTGAGGGCATGGGGGAACCATGGGAGGACTCCTTGGGAGGTGATGAGACCAAAACATCGTTGGGGGAGAGTGGGGAGTCGAATGGAGGATAGGATGGCTTGGTGTTTATAGGGAAAGTGAGCGGACAAGGCATTAATGGCAAAGGGACACCTCATTAGTGGTTTTGGCAAAACCATGGGCTTGCCCATGGTTTTTTCCCATGGTATTGGCCACTTGGGACACCTCATACCTTATCTAACTATTCATAATTCGAACATATTGATTACAAACTTAATACATCATTTAATGATGTCATTAAACACCAGTAACTTAAAAACTGTATTTTCACTATTCATCGAAAATTCAACTTTCTCATAATAATCCCAAAATTTCACCTTAACCAAATATCAACGCTCTGATTACAAATATGAACTCAATTTTATAAAAAATAATTTTCTAAATATTTTTAATTTACTTTTTAAATAAAAACACTATTCACCGAAAATTCATTTTTTCAGAAAAAACCCCAAAAATTACCATAGCATAATATCACTGCTCTGAGTTCAAAAATGAAATCCTTTTTATAAAAATAATTTTCTAAATATTTTTAATTAAATTTTTAATTAAAAAACACTATTCACCCGAAAAAACTAATGCTTGAAAAATAATTTATGAAACCATTATTTAACCATTTTATTGAATCACATTACTTAATCGAGGTGCCTAGATAATATTAATACTTTCTTTAAGTGAGATTACTAATACATTTGGACACATTACTAATCCTAATCATAAAATCACTATTCATAATTTACTATTCATCAAAAATTAAGTTGATCTTATTAGACTCTAAATTTCGTACTGAACATAATTATAGAAGAGCATTTTTCAAAAATTATTTCACATTTTTAATTATTTAAGGTTTAAACAACCATTTTTAAAATATCCTTTTCCTAAATTTCATCAAAAATATGCATACTATATTTATCCGGTCATTTGAAAATTCATAAACATCATCATTAGAAGAAATCCCAATTTTTATTTAAAACAAAGGATTACACAAGGTAGTTACGGTCTCCTTACATAGCCCCTTATCACACCAGCATATGACCTAAGTGTAAGGTGTGCTAAGGTGAGAGAATTTGAGGGAGGCTCGGCTAACATATCATGAGTAGTAATTTCTATTAGTTTTAACTTCTCGCAAAGGCGATTCCGTTCTAGCTTCACACGATGAAGTTCAGCTTGGGTTTGGTCCTGAGCAAAGCCCAGTGGTGATACCTCCTTCCCAAGTTCTGTTAGATGGGCTTCGATCGGTCCAAGACTACAAGGTGAGGACATCGAATCTTCTTTCTATAATAATTAACCAAGATTACTTGTATTTAGAGGCAATAATCAAAATGTTTAGTTTCCAGCGGTCATATTGACCAATGGTCATATAACCGTCTAAACCAAACTGTCTCATTTTAATTATAATCATGTTATCAAATAAAACATTTTTGTTGAGTATAAAAAATAAAATAACACATGAAATTAGGAATCAAGATTTATTCAAAATTTAGGGTCGTTACAATCTTCCCACCTTAAGAAATTGCATCCTCACAATTTTTTAAATTGGGTTTTGAAATTTCATTGAATGTCCCACATCGGAAAAAGAGTCAGTAACACTATTACATTAAAATAATGAAAAGTAAGTACAAAGGCCACCCAAGTTTACTCATACTAGGATTCCATGTTGGAAACATGGACATGTAGGAGAAAACAAAGGTTCACGTTCTAAAGGAGAGTGAGAGGAAATATGATTAGGAGAAAGTTAACCATAAGAAAATCCAAAACTTATGATGTGTGTAAACGCTATTTGATTACCTAGTAGGAAACATAAACCAACAACGTTTTTGTTTTACGTTCCTTTTCATAATTTTGAGGAATTCATTTACAACATAGAACAAAAACATAAGGAAATATATCTACCTTCATGTAGAGTTTCACCCTTTAATAAGTTTCTACCAAAACTAATCTTTTCTCCCAAACGATGAGCATTAAAAACTACTTGGTCTCATCAATACACCAGAATCATCTTCTAGAGAATCACATAATCCACAAAAGATTAACTATCTATTTCTTCTATCTTTAAACATTATCCCAAAAACAGAAAGGGTAAGGTTAAACAACTCTTCAAAAATGAAGAATCCCATAGGAATGGAAACTAATTTTAAATTTTCAATGTTCCATGGTAATACCCAAAGTTCATCATAGACCATTCCATAAATAACAGTCCTTAAAATTCCTCAAAATAAACCAAACTAAGATTGAAACCCAAATACAAGAAAGATTTGATAACATAGTCTTCCAAAATAAACTTCATTGTTCATCTCCAAACTACATCAACCACTCCTAACATCTTATAACAATATTATCTAAACTAAACATATTTTACCCAATATAGGTTAATCATTCCCATAAGTAACCTAAATTACTATAAGTCCACCATAAATTCATCGATACTTCAAAATATAAGTCAACCTTACTCCTCAATGAAAATATTGTAGTAATATATTTACCTCGATCATATAGGGTCCCCAAAATAGTGAAGATCATCCAAAATAAAATCATTTTTTAATCCCCTATTCATCTCTGTCATATTAATACGACAATTGTCACATTTCCTATCACATTGGTTTTTGGGACATGTTCTTCCATTTCCCGCCATTAACTAAGAAAAGAAACTATAATTAGGGGCTTAAATACATAGCTAATAATCATGAAAATGAAACTTTAAGCATAAACAGATAAACATGTAGAATAAAAGTATATCCAAACTTGTGATCCCCTAGGTTCCAATCTAGGTTATCCATGATCATATATTCTTATGTGAATCTTTATTTTGTTTTATCCTTGTTCCTTTAATAACGTTTCATACTAAGCTTATGAATTTACCAATGCATATCCCCCGGGTGTGTTGTAACCAAGAGTGCTGCAAGGCCAATTGTCATGTACCAGTTCCCGTTAGATTCTAGCTCAAAGTGGTGTTTTTTAGGTTTTACCCCTACGAACATCTGTGCCAGATCCACCTCTACCTACTCGTATCCAGACAGGGATGTATTTGCTTGGAAACCCCTTACTCAATTCTCACCAAAATACCATGAATATTTCCCATATTTAACCATTTCTATAGGGTTCTTCCTAGATTTATCATATCCTAATTTCCACAAATAACTAAACCATCCTTTGATACCAACTATAGCATCCCGCCTCTTTATCACATAAACTTTCATTACATTTTACAAAACCTAGGATCATTAAGGTTTAGTGTCTTGGACACTAGGAACTTTAAACATGAAAACATAAAACATTCTTCAAAAAGACTTGATAGGCTTCTTCTCATGTTCATCCTAGGTTCATTACTGCATCACATAACCTGGGAGCATACATCAAAAGAAAGGGTGAGCAAAAACCCCAATAAGGGAAACAAGAGAAACATTTTACATGTGAACTTGAGATACTTCAATAAGGTCATGAAAAGAACTTTAAGGCATGAGAATGAAATCATGAGGAATATCATAACAAAAAAACATTTTCATAACTTGAAGATATGGCTACAACATTTAATATTGACAATAGTTTCGTTTCAACAAGGTCCATCCCCAAGGTGTCATTAAAAATTACCAAGGTTATTCACCAAGGCGTCGTTAAAAATGGTCATCTCTGGAGATTAATTCTTTACCCAATGCATTGGAGCGCTATCAGGGCGCACCCTTAAATTTTCCTTTATAATCATGTGAGCCACATATATCATCATCAATCATTTCATAAATAACCCATATAGCATAAAATAAATGGGTTTCATTTCATAATCATAATGTTTTAAAAACTGCTTTAAAGACATGATCTTTACGTTACTTTAAACCCACAGAAAGGAAAAGCGGGTGTCATGTATGAAAATACCATAATTTAAAATAGAACATTTTTGTATATATGTGAATAACCCTGTAGAAATAAGATCTTTGAGTATTCACTTAATAACACGAAGTAATTTTTAGATAAAGAGAGAGGCATTTTGAGACGAAAATTCTACAGCACAATGGCTATGTTACAAGGTTTTAGAAAACATTAAAAATAGAGGGGACATGGGTCAAACAATGATAAATGACCCATAAAACAGTAGAGGGACAGAATATAAGGGATTTAAGAACATGGTAATGAAATTTGAAAATATACCATAAGAAATGAAGAACATGAGAGAAAGAAAAAAATAAGATTTCTCTTATGAAAATTCGACAGCCTAACAACGTTACATAAACTTCAACAAAAAATGGATTGATGATGTAAAATAGGGTCTCTCTTCATATGAACATAAAAGATTGGTACCATAGATACAAAGATCATACCCCAACATAATAAAAAGGAACTTGCAAGACTTGACATGGAATTAGAACTTTGAAAAGGATAAGGGTGAAAGAATCCCTTAAAAATTTGGCAGCTTAACGGCGTGACGTAAACATAAAAAAAAAATGAATTGATGAGATCAAATAGGGTCTCTCATCACATGAACATAAGAGTCCTGTATGATAGATATAGATATCATAACCCAACATAACAAAAAGGAACTTGAAAGAATTGACATGAAAGTAGAACTTCAAAATGAGAAGGCTGAAGAACCACTTAAAAATTCGGCAGCCTAACGGCGCCACTTAAAACATCAAAAAAACTGAATTGAAGAGATCAAATAGAGTCTCTCATCATGTGAACATAAGAGTCAAGTATGATAGATATAGAGATCATACCCCAACATAACAAAAATGAACTTGAAAGAATTGACATGAAAGTAGAACTTCAAAACGAGAAGGGTGAAGAACCACTAAAAAATTCGGCAGCCTAACGATGCCACTTAAAACTTCATAATACTGAATTGAAAAGATCAAATGGGGTCTCTCATAATATGAAAATAAGAGTCCAGTATGATAGATATAGAGATCATACCCCAACATAACAAAAAGGAACTTGAAATACATTACATGAAAATAGATCTTGAAAAATGAGAAGGGAGAAAGAATGCGTTACAAATATTTCGGCAGCCTAACGACGCCACATAAAACTTCATAAAACGAAATAATGAGAGTAAGAGGGGATATCTCATTATATGAACATAAAAAGGGCAGTAAGAGGAGTATAAAAGAACATCCTCCAACATAAGAACATGGAGCATAAAAGGAATGACATAAAAGAGATCACTTGAAAAGAAAGAGAGGGGTCAGATCCCTTACCTTAAAACATAACTCATAAAACTCAATTTTTGGGACCTTGAGGGCTTGGGGGATCCATGGGAGGACTCCTTGGGAGGTAATGAGACCAGAACTTCGTTGGGGGAGAGTAGGTAGTCGAATGGATGAGAGGATGGCTTGGTATTTATATGGAAAGTGAGGGGACAAGGCATTAATGGCAAAGGGACACCTCATTAGTGGTTTTGGAAAAACCATGGGCTTGCCCATGGTATTTTCCCAAGGTATTGGCCACTTGGGACACCTCATACCTTATCTTACTATTCATAATTCGAACATATTGATTACAAACTTAATACATCATTTAATGATGTCATTAAACACCCGTAACTTAAAAACTGTATTTTCACTATTTATCGAAAATTCATCATTTCAGAATAATCCCAAAATTTCACCTTAACCAAATATCAACGCTCTGATTACAAATATGAAATCCATTTTATAAAAAATAATTTTCTAAATATTTTAAATTTAATTTTTAAATAAAAACACTATTCACCGAAAAATCATTTTTTCAGAAAAAACCCAAAAATTTACCAGAGCATAATATCAGTGCTCTGAGTTCAAAAATGAAATCCTTTTTATAAAAATAATTTTCTAAATATTTTTAATTAAAAAACACTATTCACCCGAAAAAACTATTACTTGAATAATAATTTATGAATCCGTTAGTTAACCATTATATTGAATCACATTACTTAATCAAGGTGACTAGATTATATTAATACTTTCTTTAAGTGAGATTACTAATACATTTGGACACATTACTAATCCTAATCATAAAATAACTATTCATAATTTACTATTCATCAAAAATTAAGTTGATCTTATTAGACTCTAAATTTCGTACTGAACATAATTGTAGAATACCATTTTCAAAAATCATTACACATTTTTAATTATTTAAGGTTTACACATCCATTTTTAAAAAATCATTTATCTAAAATTCATCAAAAATATGCATACTATATTTATCCGGTCATTTGAAAATTCATAAACTTCATCATAAGAAGAAATCCCATTTTTTATTTAAAACAAAGGATTACACAAGGCAGTTACGGTCTCCTTACATAGCCCCTTATCACACCAGCATATGACCTATGTGTAAGGTGTGCTAAGGTGAGAGAATCTGAGGGAGGCTCAGATAACATCGCACGAGTAGTAATTTCTGTTAGTTTGAACTTCTCGCAAAGGCGATTCTGTTCTAGCTTCACACGATGAAGTTCAGCTTGGGTTTGGTCCAGAGCAAAGCCCAGTGGTGCTACCTCCTTCCCAAGTTTTGTTAGATGGGCTTCGATCGGTCCAAGACTACTAGGTGAGGCCATCGAATCTTTTTTCTATAATAATTAACCAAGATTACTAGTATTTAGAGGCAATAATAAAAACGTTTAGTTTCCAGCGGTCATATTGACCAATGGTCATATAACCGTCTAAACCCAACTGTATCATTTTAATTATACTCATGTTATCAAATAAAACATTTTTGTTGAGTATAAAAAATAAAATAACACATGAAATTAGGAAACAAGATTTATTCAAAATTTCAGGTCGTTACAAACAAGGACATGGATTCTGATAAACCCAGAGTCGATATGGTGAATAACATAGTGAAGAATCGAGAAACTATACCAAGACTCACAAAAATAATAATGTCCCTATGCCTATTTTTCTCGTGAAAAGGAAGATCCAGAGACCTGGCATGAAAAGTAAGGATGTATTTTTTGGATGAAGTATGTTGGGCCACTAGAAGAAGAAGAATACCCAGATGTATGAGGAGGCAAATGTTGTGTTCTTTATCAATAAAAATTTATCAATAAGAAAACATTGGTTGTTAGATAAATCATTCGGCAGTCACGTTTTTATCAAAATGAAGAAACTATATATATATGGAAATATTTATAGAGGAGAGTTGGATCTATTAGCTACTAAAAGTGTGAGGTTATATACCCTATTCATTGGTGAATACCTACTTTAATTACCAACAATATTTATTTTGTTTTTAACAGATGGTTATTTTATACTGATGGTTACCAATAAAAAAAGTTATGTATCATTCCTAGAGGAAGATGGGTTTATTTTCGTGGATGGAAATAAAATTTGTTTCTTTTGAAGGGAAAAAATATTTTATGATATGGTGCATTTAAATAATGGTCTTTGTGAATTAAATTTTGAATACCATATATTAAAAATTGATAAATAATCATGTTCCAATGGACCATATAACACCAATCTATGGCATCATAATCTATGTCATTTAAATGAGAACCATTTGGAAAATCATTGCATAGATGGTTATTTAGAAATTCCATAGATAAAACCACATTAAATATGTCATTTTTTTACAAGGAAAAAATTGAAAACTAATCATTGGTGGACATGGTGAAAATGCCACATAGCATATATGATAGGTAAACAGTAATGTGTATGGAAATTTTCTAGTAGAAGTTAGAGGAGTAAATTGTAATTTTATAATATTTATTGATTAATTGAGAAAATATTGATATATATACTTAATGAGGCTTATGTCTAGGGCCGTTGATAAATTAAACAAATTAAAGAATGAGGTATAGAATAAGCATAGAAAAAAGACAATGAAACATGGATTGTATTAAGGTCTTTAATATCTTAACCACATTTTCATTGACTTTTTATGAGAATTTGATATTCTTTTTCAAATTAATACTCCTTATAAAACAAAATGGAATATTGTTAGTGAAAGGGTGAACCATACTGTTTTAGACATATTAAGTTTTATGATGATTCGTGTGGATAATCATTTATCATTTTGGGGATATGAATTACAAATTTAGACATACACATTAAAATAAGTAAAAAAAAATTGTAAATTGGAATTCCATTTTAGTTATGTAGATGAAGAAAACCAATTTTGTCACATACATGTGTATTGGACTGAAAGAAAAAATATTATGTTTTTTTTGGAAACAAACTAGCACCATAGGGAATAAATTATACCTTTATGGGGTATCCCAAGGAAACAAAGGGATACTACCTATGGCACCCCCAGACAAGATAGTGATTGTTTCGAGAAATTTCATAATTATTAAGAGGGATCACATCCTCAAAAATTATCATGGATGAATGAATTACTTCATAGTAGTTCATTCTACAAATTGGAAAGAGTTATTATGGTAACAGATTACATAGGTCCCAATTTGAGAATTTGTTCCTAATGTTCATTTACCTCAAAGAATCATAAGAGAGGAAAGATAACCAGAGATATTTGGTTTTCTAGTCACTAAAGATGGTAGTAATTATTGTATAAAAATGTTGAACCACTCGTCTATATGAAGTTAGTATAGACATTAAGAGCTCATAGATGAAAAAATCCAGGAATTTCAAAAACGATACAAGTATTAGAACCATTTTTGGTTTCTATTGGATTCCCCACATGATGTAAATCCTCTTAGATGAAAATTGGTTTTAAAAAGAATATATGACATTAATGTTAATAGAAATACCTATAAGAAACGTCTAGTAGATAGAGGGTTTAAATTTTTTTAATTAGTTGACTATGATGAAGCCTTTTCACCATTTTCATGCATTTAAACCATGATAATTCTACTTTTTATAGCAGCTTAACAAGACACTGAGGTTTGTAATATGTATTTCAAAACTGCATTCTCTAACGGTAACCTTTATGAAGATGTCAATATAACACAACCAAAAGGGTTTGTGACACTATGTGATTTCCAAATGATTTTTAGGTTGTAGTGATCCATTTATGGATCGAATAAAGTATCCAAGTCATTGAAAATTTTATTTGATGAATTCATAAAATAATAATGTTTCGTAAAGAGTGAACGTGGTTCCAGTGTCTACAAGAGGATTATTGGTAATGTGGTTGATATCCTAATTGTATATGATGATAATATTTTACTTATTGGAAATTATATATATGTCATATGGTCTTTTATGGACTATTTAAACATGTTTTTTTCGAGATGGACATTAGGGAAGCAGGATATATTCCTGGGATCAAGATCATTGGGGTATTTCTAAAATAATTCTTAGATTAATTCAAACTACATATGGTGTCAGATAATAATGATATTTAGTATTCAATAATCCAATAATGAATTGGATTCATTAAAAAATGGTTTACTTCTATCAATGAAAGTGTGTCCTTAGACACGTCATGATAAAGAGATAATAAGTATTATCCAATTCTCTTAAAGGATAGGGTCAATCATTTATGTCATGTTTTGTTCTATTCATTATGTTAATTGTTAATTGATAAAGGAAGGAAGATATCATGATTATCTAGGAGAATAATATTTGACTTCTATTAAGGTATCCATAAGTATCTTGGAAGATGTTAGGATATGTTCTTAGTTTATAGATTATATGATTAGATCGTTAATAGGGGTTATACTAATGTTAGCTTTTAGATAGACAATAATGATATGATGTCACAATTAGGACAATATTTCTATCTCAATGGGTAATCTATGAGTTGAAAGAGTTCGAGGAAACCAATTTTTTCTTATTCTGCATTAATGTATTATTATATAAAGGCTTTTGATGCTGAAATGGAAGACATTTAGATAGTTAATTTTGTCTATTAGCTTGATGTTGTACCCTATATTAAAGAACCTAGAACATAATATTTTGATAATACTAGATGAATGGATATGGAAAAAGTTCCAGGGTCACCCAAAAAGACAAAACATATACTCCATATGTATCATCTCATGATGTATTTTTATAAGGGTTGAATTTACAGTAATTTGAGTACCAATGAAATTGAAAGTGTGGGACCCCCTGACTAAAGGAGTATCTAACCTGAAGCATCAGTATCTTGTGAGAGCTAGCAGACTAAAGGTTGTTAACATTTGGGTCTAGTGAAAGTGAGAGACTATTGGAGTTGGTACCATAGAACAAAATTATGTGGAAATTAAGAGAACTTGTATTTGTTGTTTTTATTAATAGTAGACTCTTTATCTCATCATGATAGTTATTATGTTTAATATATTATGCTATAATGTCCCAAGAGTTTATGTCGCACTAAAATGTCATACTATTTCTTTTCCATGATGAGATCCTAGAATTGCAATGAAACTATTATCAAATATTGTAATATAGCCGGATGATATCATTAATTGGACTCAAATTATAAAGTATATTAGGATGAATACTCATCGGAATTTGATACCTCTCTTCATGGTGTATATCTTTAGTTCAATCCATGGTGATATTATGAGAATGAGAATCACTAGTAATAAATACATATTTATATGTACCATTGGAAATTCTTATATTCAGACAAGTGTATTGATCATTAGACTTTATGATTATTAAAAATTAGTATTATGAGATGTTTACTCTAATGTATTTATGAAAACTATTATGATAGATGTTCATATAGTGGTATGATATTTTGGGTGCATCATGAGTAATATTTCATTAATGAATAATGTGAGAAAGGATTTCACCATTATGCTCTTTAACAGAATATGATATCATAGGATCTTTTATAGAAATGATATAGCCTACATAAATCAATGTCCAAGGTATTCAATATATATGTAAAATTTAATATAAGATAAATAAAGAGGCATCGAGCACATCAGTTGATGGAATATACATACAACCTGCTTGATTTGAGATATTGTGATAAAGGGATTATATTACATAGTATGAATCTATATGAGATATTATTTCTTTATGGAAATAACTTCATTCTCTATGGATTTTTTGTGTGTTTAAAATTCTACCCTTGTCCATTAGGCCACATTTCCCAACTCCACATGAAAAGTGGTCTAAATGGTAACACAATAAGTGTAACGTAAATATCCCATAAATATTAATATAATTCATATTATTTAACAGGTTCAATAAATATTACACTCCCATGTGTCTTAATATGTATTCATGTTTTCTTTATCACATTTATTCTATCACCAGTTATTTTAGAGAATATAATGTGAGTGAAATAATTGAAAAATATATATTTTTTCTTTATTTAATATAATATTTATTTATTTATTTAAGAATAATAAAATTAAATTTATTAAACAAATAATACATATTATTTAAGTCAAAATAATTATTGTGGTGGAATGGTATACTAATTTTAATGGTCAGGTGAGAATTAATAAACAGTGAATAGAATTTGATTAAATAAATTTTTATTTAATTTTCAAGTGAGGAGATTGTTTGGAAATAATAATAATATTATTATTTAACATGGGGTCCCGTAGAGAATAGATAATTAATAAATGGAACATGTGAAATTATTTTATTTTAAATTTAGAAGTATATGCACCTAATAATATTATATTCTAATATATTCAAATAAAATATTTTGGTTGTGCAAAACAGATTTTGAGAATTATATCTAGACCTAGAGAGATCCCCTATATAAAAAAACTCATAATAATTTTGAGTGAAATTTCCCCACCACCCACCATCATGTTAAGAGAGATCCAATAAAATTCATTGGCAGTAGTTATGAAGGCGGTCAATGGTGGAAAATGCGAGTGATAGGATCTAATGTGCTAGTATATATAGAATCAAACAGTGATAGTCTGGGATTCTTGGAACATGTTTGGGTCCCCAAAGGCGGGAGTCTACCATTGATTCCTACAATGAAACAATGAAACAATATTTATTTTTTGTTATATCCATCAATGATGAATGAATTCCAAAAAAATAATTGTTTTATTAATTAAATTTATTATAAATAATATGTGGTGATCCTCTCTCAGGTTCCGGGGTTCAATAAACTTAATGTATTCTTTGATTAAAATCTATGGATCATGACATTTATCATTGTGTAAATATTAGATTAATACTCAATACTAAAAAATGGAAAGTTGGGCATACATTATCAATGCTTTCGATGTGCCTATAATATCCAATTTTTCCATGATAAGGTATTTCTTTAGGTATTCATATTTCTAGAATATGGGCTATAGATTCCTGGGATAAATGTTATCAAAGTACATGATAGGTATTTTTATATAGTTGATCTAGTGTACAAATCCATTAATTATTGGGTTTTAAATAATAGTGTAATTAGTCGATCTACATATTAGTGAAACAATAGGGGTTATACTCCAAAGGATTGAGATGCGACAGATAATTGTGTTAGAAACACCCTATTTTTTTTAGTGAATATTTAATATTATAATTATTATATAAATAATATAGAGTGTTTTTTACTATATTTTGTTAGTTAGTTTGTTGTTGTGGCCTATAATCAAGATATGGAAAATAGTTTAATAATAATTTGTATTAGATCTCTCTTGAATATAGAGTGAGACATTATAAACTAATAACCAAAGATAATATATGGAATGATAATATTGGGCTTAGTGGGCTATGATTCTTTTGAAGATAATATCAAAATAGTGATTTACATTTTTTGATATTTTATAGGATGAATTAATTTTAGTTTCTTCATGTTAAAATGTTATATTAGGGTGGACCTTTAAGACGCATATATGTTTTACAACCCTGATATATTCTAATATATCATAGAAGTGTTTGGGACCTGAATGATCTATATGACATCATTGATGGTTATTTGGGTATATTGATTGAAAAAAATGTATGGGCCTTGTTTTTTTATGACTAGGGATAATATTTCAATATATTTTTCATGAGATAAAATGATTATTCTATAAAGTGGATAAATTACTGGTCTTTATGATGCTTCATCTTGAATGAGTAAGATCATGTGTTTCTTATGGAATGTAATGGTTTTTACTGAATAGTGTGGATTCATGTACTGATGTAAAAGTTTTATAAGGGATAGGATAATAATAGTGGTATGATAAAATTCTTTTTTTGTAATGTGATTTTCTTTATCCAAAAATGTCACCTCAGTTTGATTTTAAGATGAAAACAATATATTTTTAGGGAACATAATTAGTTGATAACAAAATACATATGTCATCAAGAGGCTATCTGAATTCATGGGAATAAAAAAAATACTGTGATTTCTAAAATAACACATATATGGGAATTTACAAATCAACTGAAAATAACATTGTATATATTTATAGTGTGGAACATATCATAATGTGGGGATGTCATTCTAATGATTGAGGCCACATGAAAAATGTGTAATACTTTTAAATTTGGGTTACATGATGACATATTTTCCAAATAATTAAACATTAACTACAATGAGAACCATGATGGTCATAGACCCTAATGTGGGACCATGACATAAGTCAATGATGAAGAATAGATATGGTCCCAAGATTATCAAGTTTTTATTAATTATGTAGTTTTTTTATATACGTGATAATTGATTGGTAATAAAGTAAATCCTATTGTTTGTATAATCACATGGTTGTATTTATTATTAAATAGATATTTTAACATATTTATAGAAAATATAATGAGTGAATGGTTGGGAAAATATAGACTGATTATGGGTGATCATTCTAGTTCATGCTTACTCAAAAGTAAAAATAACACATCATATCAGTTATAAAACACATTATATTTTAAGTTAATTTCCTTGATATGGTAGGATACTATTTTTGGAATGGTAAAGGTGTAATATTACACTATAAAATTTGTTTCATTAATGGATTAGTGAAATTATAACCCGTGTAGTAATTTTAGAAGACATATGAAACTACATGAATTGATGAGATGGATAGTTCCTCGAGAGAGAAAATATGACTTATATAAAATAATATTAGTATATACTCATGTCTGGTGTCGAGAAATCATATATTATGTAAATAATGGTGATTTTAACCATTGTATTGTGATGTAATAATAATAGTGTTCTTTAAATATTATCATCATTTATATAATGATATTTTGTAATTGGATATATTAATTGCTCGGGTTCTTGGTCCATTGGGTTTTATTAGTTATTCAGTGTTATAGGGTAATTAATAGTTCATTTGATCTTTCATCATTTTCTATGGATCCAATATAAATCACATATATTATTGTGGGGGGAAAATTGGGATTGTTTAAGTAGAAAATATTGTTTCCAAAAATCATAAAATTTTATAGGTTTGTGAAATAAGATGTAAAATATAAATAGGTGTATATTTTAGACCTCGAAAATAATTTAGTTAAAAATGAATAATAATGAAATAAAAATATACACATGGATTCATATACAAAATTACATATGGTGTAGAATTTTTAAATACATTATTTAGTGGTTAATGTAATTGGTTATGTATTGAATCATTTTATAATTAAAGGAAAAAAATTATAATTTTTAATTTGATGAGGAATTTAGGGGTATGAAAATGTTTAAAATAAATGAAGAATGTTATAATGTTAAAAATTGGGGTTAAAATAAATAAATTTTATATTATGTTTTTGTGAAAAAAAAAATATTCTAGATGGTGGATTATATAACCACATAGTACCCATTGTGATGCTAGTGGATACATTATAAAGAGTCATATAATCTCTCTTAGTTATTCAATTTTGTTGTTCGTGTAGTATTACAATACCCCAATATGTCCTAGTGGAAAATATTTAATCAGATCATAATAGAATTTTCAGTTTCCCTTATTTCAATAATCATTTAATCTTTCTTTACTTAGTTTAATGATATGTGTGGGTGGACGATCCACATTGTTATTTCTTCACATATAAGATTAATCCTTGATTTACATGTGCTACTGTTAGTTTATTCAATGATATTTCATTTTAACCCCCTCATCCATTTTTCCCATCCGCTACTTCTTCTCTATTTTTATATATTTCATCAATATTTTAGATAGTATTTTCTAAAATAAATGAAAAATCACAATGATATGATGTTGATTTCTTACAGAATTGATATTAATAAATGTAGGATGATACATATAATTCATTACAGACAATTTCATTTGTGGTAATACAATTAAATGAATATTTTTTAAAAAATAATTGATAAAAATGAACAATGAATTAGTACTAATATTGTGGTTTTTGGTGAGTATAAGGTAAAAATTAATATTGATGATGAAATACATGACCTATTATGAAGATTAAATGGGTTTACTTTTCAAAATGATATTTCCATGATTATATACGAGTCAATTAATTACCAATTGATAAAAAATAAATTAACATGTAAATATATAGTTATTTATAAATTCATATCACTATATTATATATATTTTTGAAAAAGATAGTTTCTCATAGATTATATAGAACTGATATGGTTAATTTTTATGTAGTGGGAATAATTATTAGGTGATACACTATAATATATATTACTTAGTCCCACATTTATCCTATATAAATGTTTTCATATAATTTTATAAAAAATTGGTGGGGGTGAGAAGGTGAAAATAATCATATATTGGACCATATATGGGTTCCCTTATTTGGATGAAGACAATGATTTACAATTTCCTCTTAGATTTTTCTCTGAGTATTATGACTGACATATATAAATATATAGAAATGATTCCTATATGAGTATCAGATTAAATATATTTGAAACCTTATAATTTTTCTATCCTACAAAAATTGGCCTAGTTAAATTTTGGTGTCTTTTTTGATGGTTTGTAATCTTTATATAAAAATTTTCAAATGATAAATTTTATTTTTATCAAAGACGCGATATGGATTTTCATTTCACTGTGAGATAGGATTACATTTCATTAAATGAATTTATTATGGCTTTCTACGGGAATCCATGGTAAAAAATATTGTTAGTTCAACCATGGGTGGTTGAGTGAGAAAACCATCAAATGATTGGTTTATATTTGACATTTTAGTGTTCTTAAGTGATAGTTACTAGCCTTATTAGCATATGTAAAAATTGATTTTTCATGACCTGACCCATACCAAGGATGGAGATGCAACTACACCAAGCCCACCCCCATAGGCCATGAGATGGTCATAGGCATTGAATAAACAATCATATTTGGGATGATTTTTCCTATGAACTTTAAAACCTTTACATAACCAAGTCATTGAAAAGTGTAGATGTAAATAAGAAAAAACTCAACACTACTATAAAATAAATTAAACATGCTTGATCCTATAGACAATAAAAAATTAATGTAGTATAAACTGCATGTAAAGTGGAAAACTAAATGCCCAATGTGAAATATATCCAAACCTAACCAAAGTGGAAAAGATTAAATAGCAGAGAGAGCCCTTGTCTTGAACCCAAGATATGGCCACAATATGTTTTCCAAGAAGGAATTATCTCTAAGTACATTTGATGTCACAGTTGACATGTCCATCATCTACAAAATATATGACCCATCTGGAAAATTCCCATACATGGGTGATTATATACATACCATGTATAATTACTCAAAATAGAGGAGGAGGATTTGTAAAAGATACAAATAAAGATGAAAATGGTAGAATGAAAAATCTAAAAATGAAAGAGTAAAAATCATCCCAACAAGATAGTGAATGTAATCTCGTCGATGAATAAGCGGCTAAAAAGGTGAGTATTTGATCTACCCATTGAGAATTCATCACATATTGCAGGATAATAGATTAATTTAACCATGATATGATAAACATGCAATGAATATGGAATATGCTACATGTATTTTTCTTTCATAGATGGAGAGAATTGAAAACCATTTTTTAATCCTGAAGGAATAATATATATATATATATATCCTTAATCAAAAAATATAAAATAATACAGTAAGGGGATTTCTATCTCAAAACTCATCCTAACAATGAAAAGAACCAATAGTTCCAATATAATGCATCCATAATTCCATGAAACAATTAAATCTACTAGAAAAAAATGTCTAAGGATTTCACTCACCACAAGTAGACACTGTCCACATTGGGTAGCACTGACCCGCCCATATAGTTTTTTGTCACACCACGAGGGCATGTATCCATGGAGAAAGTGTTCCTCTTCATTATGAATCGAAGTATACATCCAATAATGTCTTGTATCTATGAGGCCTAGTTGAGGGACCATAATATTTGGATATGGATACCATTCCTTTCTATGAAAAGAGGATCCTAATATTCTAGTCACCAAGGAACTCCACATCTTATTCCCATAAGAGGATAATTCTATATAATGTCATTGTGAAACACCACTTACCTACCTTGCAAGATGGAAACAACCATTAGTTTTTGTATAAGAATGCCACTTCTCAACCCTTCTGGTGTAGAATCCTATAATGCTGAGGAACTCTAACTCCCATCCCTGCTGGAGCATAACATGAATGGATCATCAAGGAATTCCACTACACAACCTTGATAGATTATAACCCTAGTATGTTCATCGAGGAATGCCACTGCCCAACCCATGTAGAGGGTAATCTCAAAACATTTAAGAACTCAACTCACATAACTTGTTACAATGAAAATCGGAATGATAAATGGGGAATACAACTTCGTAGCCCTACATTTGGGTAATCCATGTAATGTATTCAAGGAACTCCACTACCTAGCCCTTCTATAGGGTAATCCTAGAAAAATCAGGTGATCCTAAATAATCGCAACCATCATTGGGTGTCACCTTATCGCATTTAATTCCTGTAACTTTTCACATCATATCTCAAAATAATCTTTTGATGGATTCATCATTTTATATATTTAAAATAACTATGGAAATGATTCTCATAGGCCAATATTCATGTACTCACAATGGACATCTGTATGTTCAAAGACAATGAAAGAGAGATCAAGGGGGGGCATGATGTTTGAGGGGACTGACACGATGTGCGGACCTACCCCACCACCATCCCTTGTCCATAACATGACTTCACACCTTGTAGTATAACATGCCATGTAGTTAGACTATTGTAATTGTCCTAACTTACTGAGACTGAGGTCATGTCCTGTGGTTGTGTTCGTGTACCAGAACCCATGTCCATGTACAAAAGCCATGTCTATGTGTTTAGAATCCTCATCAGGCTAAATGGGGAGAATATACATGGCTTGTGAGGGAAACTAACTTTTTTTCATCCTTATCTTCTCTAAAAAACTAGAATCGTTAAATGGGTGGCTACACGTTCTGATGATAATCCTGATACATGGAATACATTTTTGGTTCTAACTATATTTTCATTACAACCACTCAGTTATCCAATTTATAAGATCATTTCTTTGATCCATGATTTCTAAAATAAATCTTTTTGAATCTAGGTACACAATTGAGATTGGGTGACCCATAAATTTGTCGAATCATGATCCATGGGGATTCTATTGTTGAAGAACAAGATGAATGGGGTAGAAAATCACATGTAAATGTTTTATATCATAGTTGGACAAGATATTTTGAAAAATAGATTAGGAATGATAAATTTCGAGTAGAGAACAACTAATAATGTAATATTTCATCTCTCTATCTCATGAAACGTGTTAAATTAGGGGACTAGATCAATGAATATCCTATGATCTCTGCAAATATTTAATCGAATAGCATAAAGCTCTGAATGTACATTCCTAGAACAATTTTCCATTGAATGTGGTTGATGAACATGTTCACACAATTATTGGAAGGATTTTTTGCAGTCATTGGAACATGATATTCTTCATCCTAATGTTTTTTCATCATTCTAAATGAGATTAATCAAAGGGATAAGGGAGGATCTCTATCATGATAATTTGGGAATTATGAGGCCAAACCTAGTAATATTACCATAATTATATTTTTATATTTCTTGTTTTCGTTAAAAATTGATTGAATTACTAAATTAATTAATGATCTTAAACACACCACCAATGAGCATGGCGTATGAACATCCCATACTGAGTCATTTTATGATACTCCATGGGTAAACCCTACATTCATGAACCAAAAATTATCTTAAATTTCTGATATGACCAACTATTTATGAGTTATAGAATTTTTATAAATTCACGATGTTCATGAAATATAACATATATTTAATATTATTATATAATTAGTTCTAGGGACACCAGGCCTCAGAATTGCACAATCTCACTGCGCCTCACAATGAAATTATATATAGAAATATTTGAATTATTAAAGGTAAAATAATAGATGTATTCATCATTCCATCCTTCATGATTCCCAACCCCCAAAGGCAAAACTATCAGAAGAACTCGATATACAAATCTCATACGTGGCTGTCCTACTCCCATGAACTCTTCTACATGTTTCCATACATATAAAAGACACGAACAAAAGTAATGGTAAATTAACATAGGGTCGAGTATTATTGATTATTGATTTCCACCATGTTCCATACAAAGATGGATCCATCCTCATTTTATATATCTCCATAGTCGATGACGCGTGTGGGCTCATGAATCTACATAATTAGCTATGAAACAAGGAAGACATCATTCACCCAGTCTATATGTGGGGCTAGGGTATGGTGATAAGAAACCAAACCAACCCTATGCATGTACTTAAATTTCCCAATTAACCTTTGAGAAAGAATACCTTCCAAGCTATACCACCTCAATCCTCATTGTGGGGAAAATCTATTGAAGAATTGGTTTCCAATAACAATCGCTAAGGGAAAACGATGAAGGTCTGTGTCTGATTTCTGTCTACTCTGCAACATCCACATCCCCTCACAGATAACTTGTTTCTTATCCATTGTCACATACACAATCTATTACACCACAAGATATGAGTCTCAAATCTTCATACAGTACAAGTGATCCCTATAGGATCTCCAATATAGGGCCATTAAATATCTCATGATGATTGAAGAGTGGTAGCTATTATTTTACACAAACTATTACAAGGTCTGATGATCCTCCTAACACTAGAAAAAGTCTAACATGAAATCCCTCATCATATCCTCAAGATCCAGGATTATTCCCCTAGAAATCCTATCAGTATGGGGATGAATAGTTATAGTCATCCTAAATTTGGTCCATAAAATCTCATGTAGGCCTCTACGTAATAATGACAATAAAAATACTTCACAATCAAAGATAATCATCAATGGAACCCTATGATGGTGAATGATATCCCATAAACATATAAACAACAAACACTAGACCAAAATACGCTCCTTGATTGCAATAATATGTTCTAACATATTTAGATTGTCAACTATCACTTAGATGCCAGCATGGATCATCACTATTTGAAGAATGTATATGATAATATCTCGGAATATTTCATCCCATTACAAATCCATGACCTCAAAGGGTCCAACATACCTTCTGAAACATGCTTCCGAGCCTTATCCTTTTGAAATGTTAGTCACCGGCTGGTGAAATCAGCTATGATTGATCTCATGGTATACAACCAAAACTACCATTTATGTTCTATTTACACCTCCCCCACCTTGAGATATACAGCTACGGGACTTGTGTGGAATCCCCACATCACCTCTAACTGCAATGTGTATGGAACCATTGTTCTCCCCTGGAACAACATGCCATGATTCAATACATTATGATATCTAAAAGGTGTTTCAATTATGGATCTTTAATCATGAAAGACCACAATGTCAATGTATTCTAGGTGGGACTCTATCAAATTATCAAGATGTAGAGGATTCATTTCCATTGATTAATGAAAGGTTTTACCATCCATCTCCACCAAGTTCAATCACATGGAAGATAATTGCTCCAAATATAGAGGAAGTTATAGAGACTAAGACAAAATTCTATTAGAATAATCTAGAATGTTTTCCTTCCCTTTTGTAGAAACTATAGTTAAGTAATTATCATGTTAGATCTTGTACAATTATCAGTAACTCAGTTTCATCCTCTGCAATTCATTAAGTACCATAAACATTGGTGGTCTGAGATAACCAAAATGTTATCTCTGACAATATACTGTCTCGATATCCATTGGATAAGACAAACACTTCCAGGTATATGTTGTGAATTATGTATTTCTACTCATGGGGCCTCAAAAGACTAACCTGTATGCCTTGACATCCAACCACTACATCAACAGACAACTATTCCCTTTTCATAAGTCATCAAAATGATATATGAATTCAATGCCTCAATCTAGTAGTCCCAATATTTTAGCACACATTAGACTCATCCTAAACTCCTCAATAACAATCTAAAACAACTCATTATTAGTAAATAGCTTCCATTTCCACTTCATGGTGGTCAAAGGGGAATTGATCCTAGAATTTTCTACCACAAATATTCTTTTGTACCTTTCTTGGACATGAAGGAAATGCACCTCTAACACATTCTTTAGTAGATAAAAATAATGAACTATCTTGATAATTTCTAAATCCGTTGTCCAGGATTTTCAATAAATGGAATTCCCCATATAGGGAACCTCATGTATTTATAACATGCAAATTGATAGATTTCTTTCATGTGCATTAGATGAAAATAAATAACCCTCCTGATGTTCTATGTGTAATCCACCACTATTGTATAGTAGATGACTATAGATTCGATGAAGAAAATAATAAATTGGTCCTTGAATGGATGGAATAAATTTTCCTTAAAATCTTTAAACATAGGATGGGAATTTTTCACACCAATGGGCTTAACAAGGAACTCATAATTTCCATACTAAAATATGAATGATAAATTTTTTATGTTAGCCTAATGAACCATAAACTAGTTATTGATGGATCTGATATTGATATTAATGAACCATATCATGCCACAAAACAAATCAATGATTTAGTAATTCATTTTCAATTTATAATTGTTATTTATCATGGCCATGATCAGGGGATGATAATCCATGGAAAACATTAATCTATCATCTCCCTTTTTCATGAACATTGAAAGATATTTCTATTTGGACCCCCTAGGTCAAATGAACCCATTCACATAATGGTATCCAAACAACAACCATACCTCCCATATCACAGATGGTTCAATCTTATATTCCACAAAATAAACTGTTGATTTCCCTGAATGCATGTAAATGAAAATCTCTAATGCTCACTAGGGAGGTAGTCCCAAATCATCATCGAGGAAGAATTTGAAATAACTCTCCACAATTGAAGCAATATAGTTTCCATTAGAGTCCACTACACCAAGGGATACTCTCACGAACCGATGAGTGATAGGTTGTATCCTCCTACTGTAATCATCCACATGTACTTTCATGAGATCTACCTCCCCCGAAAAGATGAATCTGGTCCCATCAATGTGTAGGCATCTGACCTCTCTACGGTGTGTTTCAATCAGTGCTCAAAACATGGAAATCCAACCATACCAATAGAGATGGAAGATAGTTCTCTTATAATGAATATAATTTATAACATGGACCTCTATCCACAATGAAATAAATCACACATTTATCAAATGAATGGTACAAATTAAGTGTAAACAGTTGGAACCTCAAGATGATTCTATAATACTAGCATCTCAAATGGGAGGTGTATCTATCACACTATGAGTCGAGAGATACAATAAGGACTAGAACCAATGACTAATTACATTACGGAAATGGTAGAAAAATTTTATACACACCTCTAACCATCTCATGTGCTTCCAGATCATAGACATCCAGATCTTGTATAATTTTTTATCATTGACCGCCAACTACCTAAGCCAGATGTGGTATTCCTAGTGGGGTCCATCCTATTCATTCTTGGAAGATCCCTATTCATAGTGCTACCCCTATCATGGTTTTCCATCACCTATCATGCTTGGATTCTCTACATGTATGCACAGATAGTCCCATTCCATGTGCCCTCACCCTTTATAAGAATGGAACCATCCCTCCAGGGGATACCCTAGTTCACTTTTATACCTATTCATTGTTTAACCACATGCCCGAGATAGCTTGCGAAATTATCTCATGTTCTGATGTCCGTGCTGTCTGATAGTTGTTGCAGATGACTTTTCACTGGTCCACCAACTATGAGATCCATCTATATAGCGTCCGTCATATAGAGATATCTCTATAAAAAATCCCACTCCAAAAACATGGTACAGTTGGGGATGAACAAGGGTAAAACATTGGCTTAGGTCTCTCAACGAAGTCCCTACAAAGACATCCATGCTCTGATGTAGCCACCCCTAATGGTGTCAAGAGATTATAATATATATTTTTTTAATCTTGATGCATCCTCTAACATCTTTATCCCACCATACTATGTTTCCATGACCTTATAAATTCAAAATAGGCATTATAATTAGGGGTAATACTCCTTGCAAAACATGTGTTGTATGAATTACCAAGAGAGTGACGACTCAATGTGTATCTAAGTAACTAATCCACACCAACTCCCTACTACTCCGCAGAAATGGCAGGCTTCCAATTCCATAATCTAATAAATTAGAATCAAGAAAATAATAATGATATGGACCACTGAATCTAGCTAATCCTCTTCTCCCTTAGGATATAGATATCCATGGTACCTCAGAGGTCTCTAATGCATGAACCTGTGGAGTGCATTAGGATTACATGCATCCTTTTCCTACTCTCCTGGGATGATATACTATTCAATATCTATAGTTGTTTCTACCTACCCACCTATATTAAGGGGTCATATGATGTATGTTTAACTGAGGCCTCATCATTCAGGGTTTTTTAATTGTGAACTGAAGCTGGTATCCTAGTTGGTTGTCATCACAAATGCATCCAAATCATTATCAAGGAGTACCACGATTAAATGAGAATATATATATATCAAAAATTATACGGAGATGACTTCAAAAGGATAGTCCATAACTCTATCCTATATGATTCATATTCCCAAATTCTTTGCAAAAAAATGTTTCTATATTTTGAGTTGACTAGCAGGTTGTTTGGGTCTTGGAGAATGGATATGCCGGCTACCCGCATGATCACTAAACTACCCATCATGAGAGCCTCGCATGAGATGCATTTAAAGTATTTCCCCAATCCAAACCAATAATATTTAAGGGAGATATCTTATCAAAACCCATGTAATGAAATTACAATGATATAAATAAATCGCAACATGAATCTTGTCCGGACTAGAGACCTAACTAACACAATTCCACATCCATATTCCAAGGGGTGGTGACAAACACTAAATAATAAAAATACTTGGAGAGCCCTTTTCGTATGAAGCACTATGTACACAAACCACAAAATCAATGAAAAAATAATGAGTGAATAAGGAAATGATGAAATAGACCAATAATTGTTTTCACTCATAAACCTCTAAGAAGTAAGAAATTATGGACATGTAAATATAATGTAATAAGGAAAAATTCATAGCCATCAAGAAATATGTCCAAACATGATAATACTGGATAAGAGTAAACAGTTGAGAGATCAAAGATCTTGTATCCCATTTTATAACCTAAATACACTGTTCAAGATCCTAGTATCTCTAAGTTCCTCAGGAGTCACGGTTGATGAGTCCTTCATCTACAAAAGACATCAAAACATGTGTGAAAATCCAATGTTTGGGTAAGTAGAGACATATATAGTATAATACCTCGAAAGGGTGGAGTATGAGAAGTAAGAGATAAAAAAGATGAGGAATCCAGTATATAGAACAAAGAATACTGAAAGAGTACAACTCAACCAAACATGATAGTGAATACATGATCATCCATTCACAAGGGTCTAAACATGGTGGGTAGATGAACTACCCATCTCGCATTCACAAAAAATAGCAGTAGAGTGTAGTCATATAACCATGAAAATATAATCCTTGAATGCGTTGGACATAAGCCATGCATCCTCACCAATCCATGTCAGAGAGTATCAAATTCCATGGTATGAATCTTGAAGGAAGAATATATATAAATATGTGTGTGTGTCCTCCGTAAAATAATCAAAAATGAGAGTGTAAGGGGATCTCCATCTTATTGCGCAACCCAAAAAGAAGAGTATCCAATAGTCCCAAATGGATCCATCTTCAAATCACAGTATCTATCACGTCTAACCTGAACACACATGTACAAGGAACTCAATAACCAAAACATGATACTATCCACTTTAGATGGCACTGACTCATAATCATTTTTTTGGTCACATCACAAGGGTGCGTATTGGTATGTAAATTCTTCCACTTCATCCTGATTCTATGGATATTTCAAACCACATCTCTATACTATGCCTCAAATTCGCGTGGCTAAAATATTTAGGTAATGATCTCAAGCCCTATTCCAATATGATTTTTATACTCTGCTTGTCTCTATGGAGTTTCACTAACCATTCCTGCTAGAGGGTAACATTCAAGAAAGATATTTGGTAGCACCACTACTGAGCCCTACATGAGGGCAATGCCAAAAAAAGCCATCATGAATTTCCACTGCCAAGACTTGATGTTGGTTAGGCCCAGAACGTCATGGAACATCAATTCCTAGACCATCTAGAGAGTTATGCATGATGATCCTTTAGGAACACCAATTCCTATCCCTACTAGAGGGTATGTCTAGTGAGGTCATAAAGTAAAATAATTTCCAGTCACTACTATAGTTTAATTTCTGAATGTCAAGGAACTCCACTATCCAGACCTCGAGAGGGTAACTTAGAAATATAATTAGTGATTTTCAATTCCAATACCTACTATAGGGTAAGCACAGTAAGGATGTTAGGAAACTCCACTACCCTGCTCTTCTGGAAGGAAGTCCTTGAAAAATCCATTGATCTCATGTCATCACTTCCATCATCAAGTGTCCCCTCATCATGTGTGAAGACTAAAAAATTTCACCCCATATATATAAACATAATTCAATTTGAACCATCATGTTCTAAGAGGGAAAAAACAGAATAGGTAACTCATATGATAATATCTAAGTTCAAATGAAGGATATACAGATGATATATGCCTCCAAAAAGGATCTCAAGAGAAAAAAAGAATTTTAGAAGACCAACATGACATGTATCCTCACTTCACAACCTTCATGTGTCCCATGATAGAACACTAATCCACCCCAAATAGTATAAAAGACTATGTAGTTATACTAAACACCATTTCCTAACTAACCAGGACTGGGGTCGTGTCATGTTGCCAGGCCCGTCTACCATACCTCATGTCCACATATCAAACACTATGTTTGTGTGGTTGGGGAAAAGGTTTAGCTAACCGATAAAAGGCTACATGGCATGTGATGGAATCAAACACTTCATTTCATCCTTATCTTCCATGAAACCCAATCAGTACTTCTAAGGGAGGCTACATACCATGTCATCCGTCCTGATATATGGCATGGAGTCATTTTTTTCAATATTTTCTTATATGATATCCTAGGCACAAATCCGTCAACACCGCCATATATATTGAATTAAATTTATACAAAAATAATTTATGTTACTGAAGAAAGAAGATCACAGTCATTTCTCGCCATGATTTAGCTATGCCAATCTATGACGGTTCGACCAATAATTCTGTATTCCACCACACCACAGTAATTCACAATTGTGATGTTTAATAAAAATATAATTCATCCCCACAAAAAAATGATCCTTGATATATAAATATTTTTCAATCTTCGTTTTTTAGTAGTTTTGATGTGAATTTAGCTACCTAATGGAGATCGGGTTGCCCAATAATTGTCGAATAGGTAAAAATGAAGATTTGAATGGTGAAGGACATTAAGAGTGGGAGTGGAAATCCCATGGAATATGTTTTTAATGATCATTTGACCATCATTAATGTCCAAAAAATCCTGATATGGAATATTATATTAGAAAATAAATGTAAATTAATAATTCAATAATTGTGATCATGTTTGATTTTCAATCAGATGTGAATATCGATGAACAACTAATGATCCAATCAGTCCTATAATTAAAAGGAGTAAGAAAACAATTTATGAGTCTAAAAACTATTTTGGATCGATCATTAGAGATGAAAATTCTTGTGAAATGACTGGATGGAGTTTTTTCATTCGTTGTGAACTAATCATTTTGATCATGGATTTTCACACTCATTCAACAATGGATTCTAAAAAAGGAGGAGGGTGGATATCTCACTAATGAATACAAGAATTATGAGGACTAACATTTCCAGATTACCTTAATGATATATTTATAAACATACTTTTATCTAAAAAATGAATAAATTAATTATTTAATAAAGTAATTATTTAATCCATAGATACACATCACCAATGTGAAAGGGATTAGAAAATATTAAGTTGAGTCATTTTATGTTACAAATTGGGTAAACATCATGTTTTAGACCAAACCATCATCTGGTATTTCCAATCCAATCTCCTGTTTAAGACATATCCTATATTATTTTATTGAACTTGTGAAAACAATAAAAAAAATTAATATTCCTACAAAAAAAAATTTGGCACATAAGACATCTGAATTAGATGTTGTATTGATTCCAACCTTTGAAAATATATATAGAAATATTACAATGTCTTACCTAAAAAAGTGGGTTATCTACCTGATTTGTGGTTATTTAATTATGAATGGACTTATTCAATTTCTATATGATAGTTTTGTAGGATTAGTAGAGATTATATAGAAGGGGCTATGTATTTTATTATTATCCTAATTGGTATCTAAATTATAAAAAAATAACTTTTCATTAAAGGGATTAGTTGTAGGGATTTTGTTTGGCCTTATATGGTTGAAAATAATTATTTTATATGTTTTATTGATACATATAATTTAGTATGTTCTATTAGCTATGGGAATTGAGTTTTTTATATTATGAATCATTTAGATTGTCGGGTGATGGGTTATTTGTAATGGATAAGTTTGGGTTTGGTGGTTCCAATGTATGTTATAGGTTTATTGTGGAAATTTTATTAATTTGATACAACAAATTTATTTATTCATTGACGGATATTGGGACTGATATTTTGATTATCACCAAAGTATAGATGATTTGGATTCCACTACATAGGATATGGTATAACATGATAACATTTAATTTGAATCTAGGGGATGATGAACCAATGAATGATTCAATATTTATATTAATAACTATTTCACACATGATATTACTATAGTGATTAATTGTTCACTAGTGTATTTTTTTTGTAATGATCCATGAAATAGTATTGTTATACGGGTGATAATTCAAAAAAAATGTGTTATTAATGTATTTATGAATTTTTCATTGATTTTTGTAGTACGGTTATGACTTTCTGAATTTTTTAATGTTGTGTTGTCGTGGAAACTAATGTTTCTGGTATAATGATGAACTATCAACCTATTCCATTAGTATAGAGATAAATCATGAGCTAGAGTTGTTTTTATGGTGGTGATCTCGTTCCTTGATTTCATATTTATAAACCTATTAATCGATGATTTTATTACCATGATTAATGAATCAACAAATTATTTTAAATTAATTATCCATTCAACGATATTTTTTTTGATGATTAATCATTCACCAATGATCTTAAATTTTCGAGGACCCATTCAATTACGATGTTAATATAAGCATTATAATTTAAAAAATATTTTTAGTGATATAAAAACTTCTTAATTATTTTTTTATGTAGGTGTTAACCCATTCACATATAAAATTAATGTGGTTTTGCGTGTTTAAATAATTTTTTGTGTCTGTTGAGGACTAATTCATCATCATATGTTACTAAAACATGAGTTATCCACTTCATTAATTCATTTAACTTTGTTGATATAAGATTAATTTTAGGGTTACATCACGAGTAATGAATTGTTTGAATGGTTTTTATATGGTTTTTAATATATAATTTTCATTTATTAGATGTATTCACACATACAGAGACACATATATTTTTTATTACATGTATTATTGTTAATTTCCTTCTAAATTTTATACTCACCATATTTTAGAGAACATTGGTGGATACATAGAAATTATGAAAATAATACATGTTTGGGAATGAAAATAATTACTAGTAAGAGAGATATGTGATCATTGATTGAATTTAGAGATATATTTGAATCAATGATGATGATATTGGTTGTGAATCCATTAATTTATTATTTTTAATTATTCTATTGTACAATACATGATCAGACCATTCAGCGTTCTTGGATAGATGCATGATTGTATATTAATGATTGATTAAATTTTTTTATAGAATGGTGTATATTATTAATTAATGGTAAAAATTATTCATTAATGACATTATTATAATCCTATATTAAATATCTGAATGATGTTTTTACCAATGTAGCTACTATTATATGAAATGATATTGATGGTTTAATATTTGATATTCCATTAGGTTCATTTAAGTCTCCTAAGATGGGGTGAATCCTATGGGATGTAACAAATTTCAAAATTTCAATTTTTATATAAATTATTTTCCATATTTTTTATTTTATACGCTTTTTTTAGTCCTGGAAAATGGATTTTTTTTGTTTCACCAACATTAAATATAATGAAAAAAATTTCATACTAGAATAATACATCTTAATTCGATGAATATTCAATAACAAACAATCGATCCAATCCAAAAGAATTTTATATTAGTGTCATTTTATTATCGGATATGAAAAAATAATTTTCATAATAGAACAATATTTTCTACAACTTAGTTCACCACAACTACAACCTATATTAGATACATCTTACTAAAAACATTTCACCTATCCTATATAAATGAAAAAAAATTAAACATTTAGCATAGATGTCCAGTGATGATAAACAATTATAATATCATTGACCATTTAAATATATCATGATCATGAATTTTATGATAAAATTAGATTAACCACTGAATGTAACTGCTAGAAATTATATGATCATAAACCAAATCCATGGAAAAATTGGTTGTAGTTCAAAATATGGGAATCAGAAAAGGTTTTAATGAACAGTAGCAATGAGAAAATACAATTAGAATAATAATATGTTATAAAAGAGTAGAATAAATTTTTGAATACATATAATAATATAATTGTTACAACAAGGATACACACTAAAAAATTTATAACACATTACCCCTTCACTAACAACCATTATACATATATTATGACTGTGATACCCTCTAATTCTCCCTCCTCTACGCATGAAATTACCACTCGTTTACCCTATTATGGTCTTGGGATAACCTACCATATTCCCTTTGAGAATATAGAACTTTAATATTAATTATACATTGGAGGATTTTTTTGACTACCATTCACATAAACATAAATCATTTAATATTTATTCTATATGAATATTAAAACATTCATCATAAATATACACATTTAATAGAAAACATGATTTATTAATATTTCCCCATCATAGGAACAATCCATCTACTAATATAATAAATATGAAATAATTGTTCCATATCAATAGTAAATCAAAGAAAATAATAATATATTGAAATATATGGAATGTTCAATTATAAGATCATAAGAATATAACTTAACGATAATACCGTATTAAATTTATTTAAAAATATTAACATATAAAAATTTCCTCTATATGTTTTGAAAATTATACATTGAAAATAATGTTTAAAAATTTTAATAGAAACTATAAATCACTAATTTTTCATGGTAGTGAGATATTAAATTATTTTATTTAAGATAGAATAATGATTCCATTCCCAGTTTCTATATAAAAGTAAAAAAGTACCCTATTCAGAAAAAAATATAATTCATTTTTAACCATTTATTTAGATCTAAATCATGGGTAAATATAAAATTATCCAATCATAGTTTAATAAAAATACATTTTGAAACAAATTTCAGAAAACATTTAAATATTGAATAAGTATTTTTTGTCATAGAGAGAAATGATGTATTTCTTTTAAAAAAATGATTTTTTGGACTCTTAATCACCCAAATTGTGGAATATGATTAGGGAATAATTGTTATATTGAAATAAATCAAAAAATCAAGGTTTATTGAGATATATATCATGAAATTACATGATAATGATTTTAACCATAAATAATCATATTAAACAATTAGACTTAAATATAATCCCTTAACAAATGTTCAAATCGATTATAAATAAATGTAACCAATTGAGTGATAAATTTATGTTCATTATAATCTTAAAAATATAATTATAAAATTATAATACCATATATTTTCCATCTATAACATTTTAGAAACCATTTATTAATAATTCATTAATAAAATCACAAATTTTTGTTGAAAAATGATTATTTTTTCATCAAAATTTTGGTATGGTTCTTCTAATACTCTTGATTTATTCATGGTTCCATCATCTCCATAATTTTATTTATGAAAAAAATTTCATATATATTAATTATATAAAATTTAAAACAAAAATAAATTGTAGAAATATAAAAATAAATTTCATAATTCATGGAAATAATAGATTGTATGATCACATGAACAATATTTCTACTATTTGACATACGGAAAAAAAATTAACTAATAATTAACATTCAGAGAATAATTATTATTTCATATATATCATATATAGTAACAAAATACTTACTTATTACAATCCATGTAACGTGTAAATGGAAACATAATCACATTTCTTTGTGGAGGTTGTAGTCTGTACATACACACATGTGATGTTATCATATTCTATCATATTGGAGGAGAGATAGAATAATTTTTTATTATAAATCCATAATTTTTATATTTTAAATAATATATTTTATAAACAGTAATCCCATTTTAATACCAATTCATGAACTTTGGTAATGAAAATGATTTTTATAATCATATGGAGGCTGTAGTTCAAACATACACATGTCTTATACATTCAAGTCACATTTGCTGGGAAATAAGGTGGATAATGTTGTTCATAAATCGTAATAACACATTATTATAGCTAGGGGACAAATTTTAATATTTTATATTAATTTTAAATTATTTATACTAACTATATGAATAAATCAATTCAATGAGGTCATGTAATACAATTTCCTTTTTAGAGTGCTTCATTAGATAATTTTTATGGACCTATGAAATATTCATTTTTAAAACCATATAATATATATTGTATCTGTTTAACTTCAGAAGTGAATTGGGTAGTTTTCTGTTCTGTAATATCGATAAATGTTGTGAAATAAAAATAAATATGTGATAACCATTTATATGGCAGGTAAATGATAGACATGGGATTAGTAAAAATGTATAAAATATCATTAATACATTATAAAAACAAATACATCCAAATTGACATATATTGAATTCTAAAAAGTTTATGTTAATAATATCCACATCGAATAAAATTTATATAAATTTTGGTTTTTTTATATACCTTATATTTATGTTTAACAAATTGATTAACCAATTTTAACATTAACCACAGTAACAAAATTTTAAATATTTAATTGTTATAATTTTTAAGTTATTAATTAACTCATAAATTGAAATTTGATTAATGTTTTGGAAAAAGTATAATCATACTTGTACTCTTGAATTTTTTTAATATATTAAAATAATTTTTAGAAATATTATTTATTATAAAAATTATTAATTTTATTTCTGAGAAAAATTATTTAATTTGAATTTACATACAACATGATGAAAATTAAAAAGTATTTTAAACATACAAACATTCTTAATATGTTATATTAAACTCTATAATTTATAAAAAACAACCATTCTTAAAAATATATTTAATTTTAATATTTTTTAAAAATAGTTATTTTTTTATTAATTGTTTGAATATTTAGTTAGAATTTCAAATAGACTGGAGAAAATTCTCCCATCGGTAAATATTATAAATAAATTAACAATATAAATATAAATAATACAAATTTAATAAATTCATTATTAAGATTAATTATCCTATTTTTATCCTCGTTATAAAAATTTTGAGTTAATATAATCAAGAGAGTGATAGTTTGTATTTAAGCTTTTAAAAATATAACAGATGTGTATTTATCAATGAATATTTATCCGGGTGTGCATATTATAAAAACATATATGATAATTATAAAAAAAACTCATCTGATAAGATAAAGGAAAATATCATTGGAATTTAAAATCCTTAACCATTACTTTAACCCTGTTTCACCCATTTTACCAATATTGGGGTTTAAAAAATATACCAATATTTCTATTCAAAATGACTCAAAATAATGGGGACTAATAAACCATATTTTATTCTCACAATTAATAAAATTAGACCCATTTTTCATGTTTATATTTCTATAAGTGGGAAAAATTAATTTGTAATTATGTGAGAAGAATACAATGAAAACCATTTTTTGAAAATTGTTTTCATAAGTATAAAACAATATTTATTCTTCTCCCATGATTATAAAAACTATTGTTGAATGTTAAAATATTTAATTGATATTTTAATGTATATATTTAATTAAAATACTTAAGTATTGATTATTATTTAAAATTTTTATGATAAGAACACATTGAACTCATAAAACCTGTTTTTCTAGAAATAAAATATTTGACATTCAAATTATATTATTTTCATTTCAAAAACATTTATAAAAAATAAATTCATTTTATATATGTAAAAAAAAAATCATAATTGTATTACTCATACTAATATCCCCCACTCTAATAGTTAGGTGATACATATCAGGTTAAATACTAGTATTCCATTTGTATGTCATGATTTGTTTAAACTCTGTGTATCATGTAATGAGAGATATTAACCGACTAAATTTTTTTATATAGAACTATTTCATTAAATTACATGGGGTTACATTCCACATATACATGAAATATTTATTTATGGTAAAAATAAATAATATTTTTTCCAATTTTCTAACATGATGTGGGAAAAATACTCCATAAAGAGATCAATTGAGTATGAGTGATTAATTATCCACTAATAATCAAATTGTAAATAACTATTTTTATGATTAGGGATTATCATAGAGTCACAACACACGATATTAAAATGTTAAATATACATAACATTACATTTTTGTAGAGATATTGGTACAGAATCACACAATATATAGTACTCTTGATGTTTCTTATAAATATTATAAACCTCTTTGATTGGATTATCAATTAATATGATATTTGAAACTTTAAAATCATTTTTATTAGTAGTAAAAATTCCTATATTTTCCCTTATGAAACTCAGGGACTATTTATGGTTTTCATACTTGTGGATCCTTATTTTTGGCTATGCACTTATTCAAATTCAGCTAATAACTACCCTATTTATATATTATTTTCATAAGTAATGATAAATCTATTATTTTATTATATAGTAAAATAATTAAAATACATGAAATTATAATTTACCATTCATTAAAAAAATATAGAAAATAAAGGAATTGACCATTGTGTTTGGTTTCATGTTCAATCATTATTCTTATATATTTTATTAAATTTCATTTTGATGTCTCATTCCTGAGATTTTTTGCAAGAACTAGTAACAATTTATGTTTGGATTTTATAATATTACATTAACTAGATATATAAATTCCCCCACTTACTATAATTAAGTTTTATGGAACACCTCAATTGAGTGTGTCAAACCTTCCAGGCCCTGGATCTATTGTTTTCTGTTTAGACTATTGAACATCACAACTCATCCATGTTAAGATATTTTCATAAATAGATGGGTGGGAAATGATTAATATAAAAGAATAATAATAGAATTTATTTTTATTTCACAGTCGAGAATTTCCACACCCATTCATGTTAGTCGCATCTACCAGCAACATAATAAAAATATTTCGAACTTAGGCATAGATTTTATGAACACCGAACCTCCCCCAATGTTTGAGCCATGTTTTTACCCCTCATTATTTGGGGTAAGGGGTCCTAAAGGTGAAATTATGTGAATATGGAAAATAATTTTAAATGAATAATTATTTGAGAGATTATAAGAGAGAGAGGTATATATAGAAAATAAAAAACTGATATATAAAATTAAAATTAAAACAATCGTCAAAATGGAAAAAAGTGGTTGACTAAAAAGAAGAAGTAAAATAATTGAACAAGAGGATTTTAGGATGAATAAGAAGTAAATGAATATAAATAGAATATAAGAAAAATAATTCTTAAAATTAATTGTAAAATAAATTGAACAAAAATAAAATTGAAAAATGAAATTATATTGGGAAGAATCATTTTGCCTCCTCTATGTGGCCTCTCTTCCTATGTGGGGATTGTTATCACCTTGGGTATATACTCTACTATAATAGATAAGTATCCCTTTTACCTCAATCTTTAAAATCTATGGTCTCTTAATTTAAATGTTTGAAGATGAATATATTGAAATCTTCTATGAGAATAATGATTTTTTGATAATCTATCATATAAATAACATGTGTTTCCCGTTGGTAGCATGGACCACCAGGGATGTATCATTAGTATATATATGTAAATATATTATATAGAGGATTATAACATGGAATTCATCCATTGGATCCCATTATGTGTCAAAAACGATTATGTTATCCCGGTCAATACTATTCACTTTCACATTGTCCATATCGAGCTCTATTATAGTGAATGGCATACGATTTCCAAAAGCGGGGGTCCACGATGGTTGGTCATGGTAGTATATGAAATCCATGAAGTCATTGAGCTTCATAGGTTATAGTTTTCTTCGTACCATTGTTTCTATGAATTGGTTATGGCATCTCCTGATGACCATAGATAGAAGTATAGAAATTAGTGGGAACAAGTGGCAGAGAGTGATGGCTGCATTTTCCCAAAGGTAAGGTGTGAAATGAAAAAAGTACAAAGACGCCATTTAGGTTAAATATAATCCCTTACTAAGGAGTATTATCCCAAATGGAATCATGAAATTTTTTAATTGGAAATATATATCAAATCATTCGATTCCAAGTTTACAAGCATGTATTGGGATGAGCACCTAGTACACTGCACATGTATAGGTTGGATGCACTCAACCATGTTTCCCAAGTGTGCCAAGGTACACATATAAATTAATTGGATCCTCTCAATTATTCCACAGGCTGTATAGACCTGCTATGTTGATGTGTCCTCAAACCCTTGCAATATATTTATAGCCCCTTGGGTGGTTTATTTTCTGACCGACCACTTGTGGGATGGCTTTGTGGCTGGCTTCTGTTGGTTAAGGAATTGAAAAGCTCAACATAACTTTATAGACATTAAAATTTTGCAACGACCATAATAAACTCTTCAAAAAAATACTGAAATAAGGAATCTATAAAATTACAACATTATCATTAATATAAATGTATTATAATAATTTATTTTTAAATTTTTTGTACTCAATTTATTAGTCAAATAAATGGGGGTTCTTCTTTAAAATTATCATTAATCATTAATTTATGATTAAAATAGGCATGAAATATAACTGTGTCTAATACACCCAAATATAAAATAATCATGTCCAAAAACATTAAATATCAGCATTAAATTTGAAAAGGAACCAATGATAACATTATTTAAAAATCAGTGAAATTAAATAACTGACTATCAATGTAAAATGAAACATTCAAAAATCCACATAAAATATCAATTCAGTTGATCAATTTTTGAATAAATAGTTATGTAATATATTTTAATTTTTTTCCTTTTGAGAAATGACTATACATATCCTTTAATTCATTCCTTTTTAAAAAATTGGTGTTTATTAAACATACCACATCATGATCACATTCATCTATTGAATCTGTTTATCCATTACTCATAATAGAAATTCATGTAGATTTATTCACACATAATAAGAACATGATCCTTATCCATAAGTTTATAAATATACCACCATATCCATTTCTAAACAATAAATGTATATAAAAAATGATTTAAATAATCTCTTGGTCTGAATAATTATGAGACTTCTGTTTTTAGGAATTTATGCATAAAAATTATGACTTAATGATGAGGATTTTCACTATTGTACAATAAATGATGTCAAATGAAATAGTGTTATTAAAATCTCCCCATAAAATTAGAAACTCTCACTTCCTCCTTGTCAAAATGTATATTTTATTATTAATTTATTAATAATGAATGATTTTTTCACCCTCTAAAAATTGTCTTATTTTTAAATCTGTTTAAATTTCATTTTTTTAGTTTTTTTGATTGTTATGCATAAAATGAATTTCAAATCCACCACCAGACCACATATAGAAAAATTATGATCTAGTAACGATTGTTTTTAATTATTTAATTAACACCAAAATCATATATATTATTTTTTTTCTCCCTTATGGAAAATAATATATAATGATTAATGAATCAACAACGTCTATAATTCCAAGAGATGTACCCCCACAATTTTTCCTTACAGTACTATGTAATACCTATTCCATGACTACATTAGATCATGAACATTGAAATTAAAATAATATAAAAATTCAATTACAATGGATGGAATGAAACACATATCATTCCTAACAAGATCATTTATGGTCTCCAATGGTTAAGTAAGGATTTATATAGAATGTGGTTCAAAGGATAATGGTTTTTAAAATGAGATCATATGAATGTAATTATTTTTTCATAATAATTATCTTTGAAAGGATTAAATGAATGATATTGTATGTGTTATTTACCTTGATCACTAAAGAAACACGGTCAAGATAAATTTGGTAACATTGAGTCACAAAATCCTATTGGAAAAGGTATATGAAATTTAGGAAAATAAATCATTGCATGACTAATAATAAAATATATAACATATCAATTTGAAAAAAATCAAAGCACGATAATTTATAAGTAAATTTTCTTTACAATAACTACGTGATTCCCTAAAATCAAGAATCCTCATTTTTATATCAATGTTTCACTATAATAACTAAATTATACATTTTAATCATTCTTTCACATTATTTTTAAAATACGAAACATTTTATCATAAGATTTTCGAGAAAATCATGTCTTGTAGATAATTTAATTGAAGAATGTATTCATGTATGGGCTTGTAATTTGATGTTCAATGTGAAAATTAGGTTTTTATGTTTTTTCCAAACAAGTAAAAAACACCTTAATAGGGGAATCCATTTTCTTATGATGAATTAGTATATTACCTATACTTTTTTGGGGCTCCCATGTTCCATCATGGATTTGTAAAATAAAATAACTCATTAAAAATCAAGGACCATGTCATTAAATCTCAAAATTATAGATGTAGTGGGGCTTTATGTTAAACTAATTAAAAGAATAAAATTCAAATTATGGGAAGGCATATAAAGTTAAATCTATGTATAATTCCCTAATGGGCCCTATATTTTAAATATAACTAAAAGGATAATAAAAGCTATTGTCCATAGATTGATGGTTGGTGGATATTCATGGATATGAGCCACTACATGTGTCTTTTCTCAGCTTGAACATCTATTTTTTGGGTCTATAATAATTAGTGAAAATTGAATTTGAGATCTATCCCATTTATAATTCGTCATAGCTTGCATTGTGGGGTAGGATGATGTATGAATTTTCATTTTCCTTTGATGGTATTTATATGACCTAATTTTTCTTTTCCAGTGTCTTCTCCTTATAAGATTAATTTATTTATTTGACAATGGTTTGTTAAGAATATATATTAAATTGTACACAATTTAAAAATTAAGAATGAAAAATAAAAACTCACCTTTTAAATATTATAATCCTCAATATTATTTTTATAAATCTTAACCACATGGATTTTCCCAAGGACATACTTTATTGAATGGCCAATTAAGGATGTATGTTTCATGTTTTTATCAGTAGAATCTTCTGTAATATCATTATTCTCTAATACAGAAATGTATGTATATGATGAATATGAAAATTCCAAATAATTTGAGTTAATAAAAAAAATAATGTATAAAATATAATGATATAGAATTCAATATATGATAAACTCTCTAAGTTGTTACTACTTCAATGTATTCTTTAGTGGCGTGTGATTATTGAAGATGGATTTCAGCGGATGTAACTCACTAGTTGGGATACTCCATAATTTCATCAAATTACTCCACATAGGTTGCTTAATCCTCTTCTATGGATTGTGAAATTTGAAATGGTGATAAATCATATACTCTATATATAATGGAGAGATCATTTTTTACTCATAAAATTTCTAGAATCCATTCCGATCTGGTATATCTCCCAGAAAAATATTAACATGAAATTATTCATAAAAATTAACCCACTCTACATCATAATTGTAATCATGGAACTTGTTCCTAAAATAGTAGGGCTATTCAGGGTCCTCAAGATATTCCTTAACTCCTAGTATCTCATTAGTCAAATTCATAAATACAATGTCCTGTTCGAATAGTTCACATATAGTATTCTGTTTAGATTCATGGATATATGTAGTTATGAATTTTATTTTTCTCCCTATTTTTTGTTTATGGTTACATTGATTTATTTCCCCAATTATCTCTCATCAGCCACTTATTCATGATATTTAAATTTTTTGAGAACACTAGAAGGGTTTGGAAGTGAAAAGTGGACTCTTCTTGGACGTTAGACACTTAATAAAAATCATTAATACAATAGGTGAACATAGTTATCTCCCATACCATATGATCAAAAATAATTTCATATAAATCCTCTATTAAGAAATCTATGAATTATTTGAATGAATGTGACCCATGGATTTATTTGAAAATTGATCTCACCTTTTTAACAATATTAGATACACTATAATCTATAGGAAATCTTAATTCAACAATTTCATCTTCTACATATGGGTAATTTTTCAATGAGTAGAAATAAAATTTTGGAAAAAAGATATGAATAACCTTTTGTTTATAAATGAAATAAATATTACATTAAATGTGAAAATAGAAAAACATAATAAACTACTTCTTGGATCCCACGAAATGGTGTATGTTTCTGCACACACTTCTCATGAAGCATGAAAAAACATAATTTATATATTTCTTCTAAAGTATCACAGTGATTGGAAGTCGTCTTATCATATGAGGAGTGTTACATTTACAAACATACTTATTCAAATTCAACTAATAACTAATTTTTTCAAATATTAATGAAATTATATTTTTGGTTATTTATTATTTTTCAAAATAATGATAAAATCTTGGAATTAAAAAATAACATTAAATGATAATTGTATGATATTTGAAATAATGTAATTGGGATTTAGGATCAAATTTTTCTTCAAATATTTTTTCTTATTTATTCAATTAAATTTCAGTTTGATAATTAAATCATGATACATCATTCATGAACAAATAGTAATTTGATTATTGGTTATAGAATATCCAATTCCAAAGAATTCTAAATTCCACCTCCTCCTATAATCTTGTATCATGGAACACCTCTATTGGTAGTGTGGAACCATCCAAGAACCAGATTCATCATATGTTTTTTCATCCATTGAACAACTGAACACCACAATTTTATGATCTAGTGTTCAATAATAAGGTATATATAATTTTATCTTAAATGTTTTTATAAAGAATTTAGTTTTATTCCTTAATTGAAAATTATCAAACTAATTAAATTCACTCATGAATACAATAAAAAAAATTATACATTGGGATAATATGTTCAGAAAATAAGAACATCTAACTTCCCATGTTACCTACACTCATGTAACACCGTTATTATCTAGGGTATGATATCACAATACTGATAAAAAGAGAAGAATGGAATTCAAAAAAGGATAATCAAGAGAGGTAATGAATGGTATAAATATAAAATAAAATAAAATGAACTAGAAATTTATATAATGTATAAAAGAAGTAGAAAAAATAATAAAAATAAAAAAAGAGAAGAAGAAGAAATTTTTTGTTGAATAAATATATTGGAAAAAATTAGTTGAAAAATAATAACTAATGAATTACATTATAAATTAAAATAAAAAATATATATAATTGAATAGACCAAAAAAATGAACATTTGAAGGACCACAACATTTGGCCGCCTATGTGAGGCCTCTCCTCCTTAGTGTGAAAACTCACTAAAGTGTGCATATCCTCTTCTATATATTATTGGAAGTACTATGTATCACTATATTTAACATAACTAGTATCTTAATTTTAATATTTGAATATGGAATATTGAAATATTTAGTGAGAATAAATAAATTATTTATAAAAATATTAGACAAATAAATAATGTTCTAGTTTTTAGAAAGGCAGAAGATGAATGATTTGACCTTAAATTTACATGATTTTCATTAAAATAATATTGGATCATGGAAGTCATCCATTAATACTCATTAGGTGGTGATTTTGGTTAATGGATACTCACATAAAAAACCTAACCTTCATAGAGGCTGGATTGATCTCTATTTTCATGAATGGAATATAATTTATTTGATAATGGGACTATGGTGGTTTTATGAGGTCATAGAAGAATAATATACTGAAACTGACCTTTGGAAGTGATGATCAACATGATCTTATGATTTTTGGATGTCAAATGTGCAATTTTACAATGAGAACGAGAAGCAACAATGATGTTGAGTGGGAATGAGCGGTGGATAGAAGTGCTAACTTGGTTCCGAGGTTGGGGAGCATGATGATGAGGTATAGTGAAATCACTAATATTAATCATGAATAGTTATTGAGAAGTATTTTCCACATCAAAATCCATCATTGAAATAAAATTATTTAAAAATCAATTTATTCCATTCTCTTCTTGGAAGCCTATTCTAGGATGTGTTACAAGAAACCAAAAACTAGATAAATGGGATGCGCTACACTGCAATGCCCAAGTGGTCCTAGTCCCTCATTTCCACATAAATTATCATCCCCTCAAGCCTAAATGCAAAATAGGGGTGGTACCCCCTGTCCTGGCACACCCATACCGGCTTGTGTTATCCTTCCTTATGGTGGATTTCATGGTCGGATACTTTTGAGATGGCTATGTGGATGCATAACATTTGAAAAGGGATATCAAAGATCAGACCATTAATTAATATATATAAATAATTTATCAACCAACATAAAATCATTAACATCCTCTCTCGGTTTCCATGAAATAGGGCCCTGAGCCGGTTGTTCACTTATCATCAACCATTCCTCCACGTATGCTAGATGAACCTGAATTGCTTCGAGGGTCTGATAAGTCATTCTTTGGGATACTATACCCTATTTTGTTAGAGTATATTAAGAGAAAAAGAAAACTAAAATAAACATTCTAATATGAATATACATTACATGAACAATACCAATGTTACAAGATAGTAAAAATAAGAAATACCATAATAAAATGATCGGGAAAAGATAATGTAACAACGAATGTGGAAACTGTGTATAATGAAACTACATGTAAAAACCCAATGAATCTTTACCAAGTCCCAAACCATGTCTGGATACCTCACCCATGCTCAATTCCGAAACATAAACCTATCCCAGGGACTTTCCCAAATCTAGTAAAAGAATAAAAAAGTCTTCTTAGGTTCCAATTAAGAGTCCCTAGTAAGGTTTGAGTTCGAATTAGTAGGCCAACAACAACGGTGTCTAAAACAGATCAAGTAAAAAGATAAGGAATGAAATTCTATTAAGAAACAACAATAATAGGTTATTAAATAATAGTTACAATTTTATTTATTCATTTTTTAAACACATTAATCATGAGCTTGATTCATATCTTACATTCATTTCATAATTCAATATTTTATTTCATTTGGTGTTGAACACCATGTCAAACCCCCAAATCTTATTCATTATAGGTCACCATTCCTAACACCCCAATGCTCATCTAGTGTACATCAACATTTATACCTCCCCAAATCCCATATGATATATATCACCTTGTCTACCACCACACATCAAAACATCTTGAATAACTATTTGGGTAGAACGTTGTGTCTAATCCCCAACATCTCCATTATTCTTGGATGCCATGTCAAGAACCCACAATCTCAACCATTTACATCGTTTATTAATTCATAAAAAATTATTCACATCAATAACTTACTAATTCAATGATTAGTTAAATACATTGAACCCCACTAGGAAACCCATGATTAACTATGTGCACATCCCATTAATTAATTCAATAATAAATGAACCAATCATTATTATTCACATTCCATAATAAAATCTGCATAATTAATTATGAAAATATAATCTCAAAATATAATATATAATCCCACGATTAATTATCCCAATGAATCAATAAGGATCATAATTAATCCACCATTTATTAGCTCACAAAGACAATTTTTATAACATAAATAATTCCCGATGATTAAATATATTGGACTAAACATAATTTAGTATCTCAATCATAATATCACAACCCATAAACAATTTACCCATGTCAAACATCTTTTTAGAAATCCACTTATCTAGTGGTTCAATCATCTATTTAATCATTAAAGATTCAAAAATTCAATTTCACATTCCAAATTACTCAAATTTTGGAAATTCTTTTTAAGGGAAATAAGGAAATCAATAATCTCACAATAACATATCAAAACCAAAACTATATGAGTTCAATTTAAACAACCTACCTTAGTTAGATGATATATTATTTCCTTGTGGAAATCCCCAAAATCATAGTCGTATAATATTGTTGATCAAAATCTGGATCTATATCCCTAAACCAAAAATAATGATCAAAGGCATCAAGAACATGAAAATCTAGATCTATATCCACCATCCAAGAACAAGATGTCCAAAGATATGATTAGATATATGCAAATAGTGGATATTATCCATTAAAACATCAAATAATGATAGAGGATTGAATGGATGAAGAATAATAATTAAATCTGTATAATGGGAATGGAGAGGATCATCAATCTGGGATTTTTGTCTTGAAGAATAGTGTTTGAATCACCTTGAAATAACCCCTAAATGCTCTTGGATTTCCTATAATTTGTCAAGCCTAATCTTATATTTAAATATATGTATTTCAAGGGTTTATGTGGTTATAAAGATAATTTTATATTCAAATGTTCTACATGCATAGATTCACCTGGCATGGGTTCATGGTAAAAGAAACCAAGCGCAAATCGTGCAGGCCTCACTGTTTAAGATCACACAGTTACCTAGATTTGGGAGCATAATTTTTCTAATCATCCATAAACTGTGAAAACCCGTTGTCCATATCTTTTTATTAAAACGTCACCCAAACTCAGCTCAAATAATTATTTTAAAAAGGTACCTCAAAACAACCAAAGGATTCTTAAAACACACTTGAGATGACTATCAAAAATGCTAGGATCATAAAATATACACACATTATAACCACTCATCATCGCACTACACATCCAAAATTCACTAAAATTCCAAGACAAAAATATTTTCCCACTATGTCCTCACTTCTACTTCATATTCCAATGTTTCCTCTTAAGCATGTCCATGTTACCATGAAACATAAAATATTTTCATAGTCTCTTCCCTCAAAAACTTTCTCCTGAAAATCCACAACATGTATCGTATGCTTCTCAAATGATATATCTATCTCATGGTCAACATCATCCACATTGATCATGTGAGAAGGGTCAAGGTGATTCCTCAGTTTTTGTGACACATGAAGGATGTTCTGTATTGTTATGTAATTCTATGGAAGAGCCAATCAGTATGCCACCAGACCGATTCTCTCCACAACATGAAATGATCCAGGAAAACTATGTTCTACCTTGCCTTGCCTCCGTATCCTGTGGTTACCCATCCTAAGTTCCACCCGAAGGAAAACAAAATCACACTCTTTGAACTCTATGATTCTTATCCACCTATCAACATAAAGCATCTTCCTATATTAAGCTGTATCCATACATTTCCGTATCAACTGTTCCTGCTCAGATGTCACCTTTATTAGACATTGTCCCAAAAACTATAACTCACCATCCTCCATCATGCATAACAGTGATCAACATGGCCTTCCATGAAGTGACTCATAATGTTTCATCTTTTAATTTTTCTAATAAATGTTTTCATAGGTAAAATCCACTAATTCCATGTTCTTCTCCCAAGAACCACTAAAATCAAGAACACATGCCCATAGAATATCATCTAGCACATGTATGGTATGCTTTGATTACACATCAATGTACTGGTGGAAAATCATACTGAATAAAACATATATGAAATATGATTTATAAAAGCCTTTACAAAATCATGAGATAATGCACAAATCACAATATGAAATTACAGTCTATAGAACACCATATAAATGAATTATCTCTTGAATGTACTCTTCCCCTAGTTTCTTCACTATGAAGGTTTCCTTCATGGGAAATAAATGTTCTACCCTTTATAGTCTATCCATAAACACACAAATTGAATCATTATTCAAACTAATCATTCTAATACATAACTAAAAATCCATGGTCACTTCACCCATCTTCAATTCCGGAATAGGAAACTTATGTATTAACCTCTTGGTCATGGGAGCTCCACTTTCACCTGCCGTCAATTAAAACATCATCTCATGAATCCTGCTATATCATTTCCAATTTCTAACAGCCAAAACTATCATCATAGGCCACAAATACATTTTTTCACGCTAGGATGTACCACCCACTTCGAGGCTTGAAATTCTATCATGAGTTCCTCTTACAGACTCGTAGGTTCAATGACCTAGTTTTTCACATTGATGTCCGCATCCTCATATATTGAAAAATTTTAGGATGTCTCACCACCTTCAATGATTTTCCTCAAGGATATGCACTCTGTATTTTCATAATCCATATTCATGATCTCTCTCAACTGTATAATCCACTCCAAAAATGAAACTATAGTAATTTTATCATGACACCCCCAAAACACCACATACATTTCATCCAACAAATTCATCATCTCCCACTCCGCACTTGAATCACGTAACAACTATGTCTGAGTTTTACAACATAAGAAATTATGTACACTATTCCCCATTCCATGTTTATATGCTAGTTAAAAAACAATGTAATTCATATTCTATACCCATATTTATTGTAGAAGATTCAAGTCACACTGTGAAAATATATAGTTCTAGATTTTTTGATTTGTAATAATAATAAACTCTTCAACAACGATATAGTGTTACCAACCTTTAAGAGCATAAACCAACACTTCCAACAAGATGTCTTGCATGGGGAAATTTCATTCATGTGTCCCCAACTGTAGAGTCCCATACGCAATGATCTGATCACCCAACATCAATAAATCTCTGAGTCTTATCCTACAAGTATCACCACACACCATGTACTCCTCACTCGATTATAGTAGGATCAACATTGGTGCCAATGTCATGTTATTCTTCAATTCCTGAAAAAAAACCATGCATGCTTCCATCCATTCAAATTTTATTCCATTCTTTGTCAGACCCAAAAGTTGTGTTGCTAGTTGTGAAATGTCCTAGATGAACCTCCTATAATATCTAGATAATCCAAAAAATCATTGGATATCAAAAACAATCTTGGGATACCCCTGGGAAACCAATCCTTGAACTCTCTCTGGGTCCACAACCACACCATCTTCTGAGAGGATTTGACCTAAATAGTGTACCAGACAAATCCAAACCTGATACATATATATCTTAGAGTTTAACTGATTAATTCTTAGTATACACATGATTATGTTATGATGTTATCCATGAACATCATCACTCTTGAATTACACCATGACTATGTCCATGAAAAGTACAACAAACTGATCCATGTATGGATGAATGATCCTTATATCATGTCCATAAACACTAATAGATCATTTTTCATCCAAAAAGGAATTATGAAAAACTCATAATGTCAATACATTCTTTTAAAAGATTTCCATGGTATATTAGAAGTCCAAACACTAACTCTATGATTCCCTATTCTAAAATTGATCTTTAATAACACACAAGCTCCCTTTAGCTATTAAAATTTCTCATGGATACATAATAGATGATTTTTATTCTTCACAATCATCTTATTTAAGTTCCTTTAATCATCACACATTCTTAAATCCCCATTTTCCTTCTTTGAGTACATAACAACTGATCCCCAACGTGACGTACTTGGATGGATAAACTTTTTAACCTCCATATCCTCCAATGGATTCATTAGATCTTGAATATTAGTTAGTGTCATTCAGTAATGGGGAAAATAAAATAGCTCAGGCTTCGGCATGATCTCAATAGTGAATTCCACACCTATATCGGGTGGAAAACCTATGAATATTTACATAAATACATCATTGAAATGATTCAAAACTGGTAGTAGGATACATTTCATACCACACCAGTAATCAAAAAAAGGATAGCATATTGTGTTGTGAGCTCTACTAGTTGCATAATAATTGTCCCTACACTGCTTTCCTATATATACCACTACCCCATAAGGAAAAAACTAGTCACCCTTAAGTGACACAAAGTTAACTCTCATGTGGTAACAATTGATGTGGGATCTGTATTAAACTAACCATTCTATACCGATAATCAGGTTCAAATCCATCAAATCAATGACATAGTGATCCAAAAGAAAACAAAACCCTTCGATCTATAGTGAACAACCATTTTGTATAAAAATATCTCCAGATATCGTTCCCTATAGTGTATTGATATTCATTACTATATTCACATACTACACATCTAAGATAAATCCATAAAAAATATTTTTAGAAATAATGGATTGAGAGAAACCAGTATTAAAAAATGAACATGCTATTTGAAAAGATACTAGAATAGAACTTCTCATTGTTGATGGAAAATCCACAATATCTAATAGAGTACGCTAAATTACATGTAACTATCCTACCCCTCCTCCCAATGATGTTTTCTAAGCCCCCTGAGTATCACCACTCTGCTGATACGAGATCTCTTTCCCTAAAGCACCATGTATGCTACCTATACTCCTTCTATAAGAAGAACTATAGTTGTCAGACTTATATAGTGTATAAAACCCCATTACCACATTCTTACTCTATGTATCATTTTACTTATCTACAATCCCTCGATGTAACCTATAGAACCACAGTAGGTGCCCCATCTTGTCACAAAATCGGTACTCCCCTAGTGGTTGAAGGAAAAGTTTTTGGTAGTGTCCCAACATACCGTACTGGTGAAAAAATACATAAGTGAGATCATTATAAATTTTTCCTCCTTGTTCTCCACCTTTCATTCTAGTATCCTGACAATGGTTCTCATAATGGCGCTTCTTTCCCATGGAAGGCACACTCATTATTCATCCAATGATTTCTACATGTCTAGTAATTGATGATTAATTAATTTTCCCCTTTGAAATGAGACACTAATTCCCCACTTCTGAGAATATCTTCCATCTAATGATATTCACCAGGGACATAATTTCATATTGATGTCCATCCTAAAACCAATTTTGGGCATTATTTCATATTCATCTAATGATACAGAAATATTTGTAAATCTATAATACGTTAGGAATAATCCATTGTCGACATGATTCCCTCGGTTAGATGCATAATGTCTGAATCCAATTCATTTCTCATTGTCTCTAAGTAGAAGTCCTCCAAATACATCTCTAGAATGTCCTTCTATAAACCATCATTAGTCTATCAAGATTTTACATGAATTTTTCACAATCCTTTCACTGACCCCAATAGCATATATGTTGCCAACATGACCCTCAAATCATTTGAATTATCTAAATGGCCATGTATCATCTCTATAGATTCAATCCAAAATTTATATTCCTTATATCTACCTAGTCTAGTAAAAGTTCATGGGTGCGGTAGCTAAACATACCATGTCTACTCAAATATGATTTTCACAACCAACCCTGGGTCACACTCCATGAAGTTCAAGAAATAAGTAATGTTCTCAAGAACATCTCCCCTTCATCTTCATCTGGCACTAATGGTTGCTCAAGTTCCCTATCTATATATTCATTATGATCCTTACCCCACAGTCCTCATCTCAATATGTGTCATGGAGGCATAATCTCAACAATTCCAAAGAATCATCTTATGAATCCTAACTAAACCTTATACCGTTATGTAATAGGAAAAAATTCGACAAGTCTTAACATTTTCTTCCTTCATTTCTCACCACATGGTCAATATTGTGTCCCTATTACTACCCTAAACAATCCTACCCCATGGTCTTGGTTAGTTAAGCTACACACATTCTCATTAAAATGTATCTAATTTAGAAAAATAATTATTATAAAAATTCATAATTTTTCAATATATCTCAATTCATTTTAGGCCCCATTTTTATTTCATTCAGATAATAATGAAATCAGTTAATGTTACAAAACATTCCCATAACATGTTTTCATATGAGTTCCTAATGAATCATATCACCAAAAAACTACATTCTTAGAATGATTCATGGAGACTAAACTTGTATTCCTTATTAGACCATGAAACAATACTCATCAATTCTAAAAAACAATTATCAAAGTACATCCACTGTGTGTCACCCATGGTGAAATAATATGTCGGTGTAAAGACTGAAGGACCCTAGGACACCCTGAGAGGGGAGGGGTGAATCAAGGTGACAAATTTTTCATTTAATGTCATGGATCTTTTTCCCACATTGGTAGGAACTTGTTGAACCTGTATGATAAATGTGATCAGAAAGAAAAAATTCACATGCACAGAGAAGACACATCACTTTTTACTTAGTTCACCACTAAGGGCTACATCTAAGGAACATATGACGAAAAGTTGTCGGTCATTCCAAATTCCACTAATATTCAGTAGATATGGATTACAAAGGTTTGGGCACAGTCCCTCTGTCCCAGGATCACTACCTTTACAATGGTTTAGGGATAGCTCACTGCTTCCCTCAGGTCACTCCTATTAACTCCCCCTGGCTCACTACCCTTAGTGAAGTCACACTCAGTTTATTTACATGAAGGTCTCTTCATCATTGCATAAGAATTCATCCTCCATTGTATGTAGATGCTCTATTGAACTCCAATTATCACCAGAAGACGAATCTCACTTTGCACTGAGGGTAACGGGTGATCTTCCAGCTTTCATGTAGCTTCAAAAGGATAGATGTACTTTAACAACCCTGGCATGATTCTCCACGCCCGGTATGCAAGTTTCAATCCCAGCACGCAAGTCACTTGTGCAGAACAAATTCGGCGTGCAGGTGACACCAACCCACCTGTGCGACACTGCCTCTGTCATCTCCGAACTTGTGCGACATTGTGCCTTTAACTCACCAACTGCCTTCGTCGCGTAGCCAACAGCTGACGCACAACCTCTACTTGCGTGACCCAACTACCACTTTCGCGACTAAACTACTTGCGCGAAGCGAGCTCGAAAAATCTCGAAGTCTTGAAAATCATTACAAATGAGGAGGGGTGGTCCTCTATTTATAGGCAAACAGGACCCCCTGCGCTGTGGCGCGGAAGTCTTCCCTTGGTGCAAAGGTTCCGGCACGCAGCTCATCCTCCCTAGCCTCTGTCGTGCTACTCACTTGCGTGACCACACATATACTTTCACAACCTTATTTCCATTGCCATATTTTGAAATTATAATCCTGAGAAACAATAGACGCGTAGGTTTCCGCTCCTCATAGGCAACGGCGCACATGTCTCTTGACGGCGCGCAGGTCACTTGCGCGACCAGCCCAAAACAAGCGCGGCCCTTACCCCTCTGCCATTTTCCCAAGTTTTGATCTTGAAAAACATATGGTGCACAAGTTTTCACTCCTTCAAGTAAACAACTTGCAAGTCTCTTTTCTAAAAACACTTTTCTCCATTTGTCGATTTTTAGGCCCAAAAATTTGGCATACACTAGGAAACGGCGCCACCTTCAATACTACTGTCTGCTTAAACTATATGATCTCTTTTCTGGTACACATTCTGAACTTCCACTGAGGATTGACAACAAACACAAACCATACTCCAAATCATGCATATAAGACCATGGTTCCAACAATGACAAAAAACAATGAAAAAAATCCCACCCTAAGATCATGGATATCCCATCATACATGGGGTTTCCACTACCATTCCTGAGCTCACTACTATGAAACAACTCTTCCTAGTCTCATATAAACCATTCAAAAATTATTATGAAACTCAAATATAAATGAAAGAGGACACTATTGATATCCCTTTTAACATCCTGACCTATGTACCATGAAACGGGGACCCAATCTAGTTGATCACATGCCATCAATCGTGCCATCTCATTCAATAGAGGGTACAGACAAGAAGAAACGATATGGAAATTCATTCATGGGGATAATATACTCTATTTTATCAGAGTAATGTACCAGAAAAATAATAAAACAATAAAAATGTGTGGAGGCATATAAATCACCCAAATAATACCATTGTCACAAGACATGAAAAATAAAAAATACCATAATAAACATAAAGGGAAAACATGACATAATAATGCATGTTCAAAGTGTCAACAATGTTACTAATGTCAATGAAATAGTGAATCTATAGAGGGTCTCAAGCCACACATGGTTCCCTCAACCATGATACATTCCAAACTAACAACATATCCCAGGGCCTTTCCCTTATGTTGTCATGCACCAAAAAATTCTTATTTTGTGCTGATCAGGAGACTCGAGTTGTGTCTGAGTATGAATCAGTATACCACCTCAACAAATGTCTAAAAAACTATAGGCAAAAGATTACATAAAAAATTATATAAATAAACAAATACAATGCGTAATTAAATAGTTATCTCATTTTTATTTACTCTTTTTTGAAACACGTTAATATCAATTTTGATTCATGTCTCTCATTCATTTATGAATTCATTATTGTCATTCATTTGGTGTTGAACAACATATCAAATTCCCTAAATTCCATTCAATCTAGGATTTCATTCCTAACACCCAAAAACTCATCTACTGTAGATCACCATGTCTAGCACCCCAATTCCCATCAGGTGTAGATCTCCACGTTTACCACCTCACATCACAAGCGCATGGATAACTATTGGAGAAGAATGCCCTGTCTATGCCCCATGTTCTCTATTGGCCAAGAACGCAATGTCCAGAACCCACATTTTGAAATAATTAAATCATTTATTAATTAATAATGAAGTATTCGTATCAATACCTTACTAATCAAACTACTAGTTAAATACCTCAATATTCATTAGTTAACCCATGTTTGGCTACATGCACAACCCATTAATTAATTAATCAATTAATTAATCAATCAATCAACATTAATATCATTCCATAATTAACTATCCACAATTGTTTATCCAAATAAAATATCAACTTATCATAATTAATCACATAATTAGTTAACATAATTAAATAATTTGGAAAACAAGTAATCCATCATTAATTAGTTCACATAGAAAATCCTTATCTCATAATTAATTCCATGTAATTAATTATCTTCAACCAATCCAAAATCAATATATGAGTTACAATATCCCAACCCATAAAAAATTTCAACAAATCAAACATCTATTCAGATATCGCTTTATCCTCATGGTTCAATCATCTATTTAATCTCTAAGGTGTCATCAATAAAATTTTAAATTCCTAATTACTCCAATTTATTAAATAAAATATTATGGGAAGCTAGAAAATTATTAATCAAACATACCCTTATAAAATCTACGATTATGGATGTTAAATTTGGACCTCATAAATAGATTTCTCGATTGAATCATATCCAGCGAAAATCCCCAAAATTTGAGGTGCACAATGTTGTTAATTGAAATTTGAATCAAAATCCCTAAACACATATGTAAGATCAAAGGCACTAAGATCATTCCTATCTAGATCTAGGTCCACCATCCTAGATCTAGATATCAACATGTAGTCTTAGATCCATGGAAATAGAGGATTTCATCGATTAAAATATCAGAGAATGATAGAGGAATGAAACAAGATGCATCTGAATGAAATCCACTTAACGACAAGAGAGAGGATCAATAAAACAGTCTTTTTATCTCAACGAATAGTTTTCAAATCACCATGGAATCCCTCTGGAAATCTCTAGGATAGAATGAAATGGTCAATCCTGATCCTAGGAAGAAATATAGGGGTTTAGGGGGTTTGGGTGGTTTAAAAACAAATTGCCATTGAATACTATTCTACTCACACAGTTTCACATTGGATGGGGGCACAATATAGGAAACCATGTGAAAACCATGCAGAATAGACAATCCACATTTGCACGAATTGTACGGATTGTAAAAGTACCTACGTTTGGTTGCTAGGTTGTTTAAACCATGATAAATCAATGCATATCCCCTTATCTATAGATTTTTCTTAAAACATCAACCAAATGCACCTTAATCCACAATTCCATTTCAAAGGTACTTCAAAAAACAAAAATTACGTGAAAAACATGCATAAGATGACTCTACAAAAGAATGATGTTAAAAAATCCTCAAAAATTAATCAAATAAATAATCATTAAAACAACAACAATATCAATCATATAAATCAATTTTCATATATTTTTTTAAAATTTCATACTTTTTAATGAAACATTGAAAAACGTGGTCGTACTTATTAAAATGAGTCAAATCATATATATTAGAAAATAAAAATTACATGATAGATAATTATTTCAAGATTCCACTACATCTACTAGTTATATCTTCATCGAAATTTTTTTAATTCTTATATATATATGTATATTATGAAATATCGTCCTGTAACATTGTGTCTTCATAAATCATTCTCAATGTTGTTATTCAGAATACTCTTATTGGATTATCAAAAATAAATTTTCACAGATTTTAACTACTTAAAAATTATCAAATGAAATTAATTCGTATCTTCATTTTTTAAAAAATTATCTTTCTCATTATATCTCACTATTTTGGACTTTTGTATTATATAATATCACATTTATTATTCTTCAAATTATTCATTATAGAATACATAAAATCAGTATAATCTATAATGCCTCGACCCAATTACCCAGAGTCAGTGTATTATTACATAACATTGGCATGATCACAAAAGATCGTTTCTCGAAAGACCGATTAGTTTAGTAGCCTTGTAATCACTAGATACATTCATAAAGATTACATTACATCATAATGTGAAAACTAAAACAACATCTTGTCTCCACACTCATATCCCCTTTTGAAATCCCTACAGGTCATTCATAAAATACTTCCTCACATCCTGGAAAAAATCAAACAAAGAAATGGCTTAGCTCAGATGCCCAGTAAGGATAACAATATAGCGGAAACATTCACAAATAAGCATAAACATTTAAGGAAATGTATAACTAAAAAAAATCCTTTTAAACATGAACATAAGCATAATATGGCAGAAATAAAATGAAATAACGCCATTTACTTATTCACATGGTTATTCTACTAGTTTAATAATCTCATGAAATATTAATAACCATTTTCATAATGATGTAATGCATAATGGCAGAATTTAATAACCACATAGTCAAGGCCTTGTGCCAAGACTAAAAATATGATTTTGTCAAAGCCTTGTTCCAGGACACTAGTTTGTCTCGTGAGACCTACCGATGCATCGAGGAGCTATAGCAGGCTCCGCACATACTTATTAAGTCCAATTCATTCCACATATGATTAGGTTTAAACATAACATAAACTTTCATATTAAAACTATCATATGAAATGTCAATAATTTCTCCACAAACTATGAATGGTATTAAAATAAAACATCCAGAATCAAACATATCACAAAACCTTAAATACAATATGGAAGTTTTGTATCATAATAAATCAACATAAAATAATCTTAAAATCCATCAAAGGATGTTGACATAGATTAAATCAAAACTATTTGAGAGAAATATATCATTTTTTAAATCATTTAAAGGTCACCTAATTATAAAAGAAAGCATTTACCTTGAAAATATTCTTAAATGATTATAAGGGATACTTCGACGATTTTATAATGGCAGAAAATAGCGGCAACTACCGTATATGTTAAAAAAAGAAATTCTTACCTTAATTCTGTTGAAATGGTTAAAAATGACCTTGTTTGGAAAACGACGGAAATAATGTATTACAAACATCTTATAAAAAGTCAACAACGGTATAAATGACTTTATCCCATAGTCTGTAAAATAGTACGAATGATTTGAAATACATTTTTATGAAACATTTATGTGGATGGTAAAGAGGTTCCAGTAGATAATTACGTATAAACAACCTTAGATAATGAAGAGATTGTGAAATAAACCCTTATCAGGTACTTTTCCTTGTTTGAGGTTAGGTTAACCTCTTGTATAATGTTCAAATAGTTGTTATTAAATTATAAAATAATCATATACATTATTATGATATCATATATGATCTTTTAACATCGCTTTGTTAATAATATCTTAGTATTATCGTCGTTTCGGGTGTAAACTTACACATTTACTTTTATATGCTTTGTTAAATAAGGCTTGTTTGTTATGTATAGATTGTATCTCAATCATATCAAAAATTATATCAAGTCCTTAAACATTATTTTAAATCATCAAATGAGAATTATACTTGAATGGTTTTGATGGGGAATGAATCTCATCTCGTTCGTGGAGACGGTAGTGGGTACATACGCACGAGTGACAATATCATTATTTTGATATTAAAATAATATATAATTGGATGGTGTATCATATATAAAAAATCATTATCATGTTATATTTACTATTTACATGAATTAAAATTCATTATTATATCCATCCAAATAAAAATATATTTAATAACAATTACACAACGACGTGGAGACGGTAGGCCATATGTACGCACTTATGGTGACATGTCATTCAAAGGATAAATGGGATAAAGAATATGGTTGTACCATATCTATATTAACATAAATGTATATAGAAGATACTGGAGTTATTATTTTATAATGGAAATAATAAATAAAGAAGATGTGGTAGAAGAAAGGATCTTGAAAGAGGGTGGTGAAAAAATTACCTTTTCTTTAGGTTCTTCCTTTTGATATGATCAAAAGGGATATTTAGGTTGGCTTTCTGATCAATATAAGGCCTCTAGGTTGAATTTAGGAAATTTGAGAGAATATTTGGGTAGGGTTTGGCCGAGAAAAAAGGCTTTGACATTGTGAATTATAGGGAAGGGGAAGTGCCCTTTTATTTGACGGGTGAGGGGCACCTAAGGAAAAAATAGAAATATTATTTTATTATAAATTAATATTCTTTTTATAATCGATAAAAAGTGGATTATTGAAATATTATGGTGGGTATTGGTCGAAAAACACTCAACCAATAGGTTATAGATAGGTATGGGTCACTATATTAACTTTATCTTTTTTATTTAACTCTAAGTTAAATAGTTTGACATTACCATGTCTCTTTTTATTTTAATATTATATTGTTAATAAACTTACTATAAACATCCACGATACACCCAAGTGGTCCATTAATAATACAATAATCATTATATATTTCTTTTGGCTGATTCTTATATTTTTAGGAATAGAATATCAATGAATAATATAATATTTGTTTTAAAAACTCCTTTATGTCAATTTTGACAATATTCAATAATTTATTTTTGTTATAGTCATAAAAACATTATAAATACGAACCAAATTAATTTAATCAATAATAACATGTCATATTAACCAATAAAATTCCTGGATGTCATAAATAATTTCAGATTATATTTATTTTATCATTTATAATACCAATTATTTGATTATTTCATTAATTTGGAAAATACTGCATCATTATTGTGTCATAAATAAATTCAATTATTCAATGTCTAAAAATCATAAATAAAATACAATTATGTAGGAATTATTTTTATATTTCTAATTAATGTTTATAGTCAAGAATATAACATATATAACTCTACATAAAATTTTTTTTTCTAAAAGATATAAGCTTTTCATTTTTGTATTTACTTAACTTAATTAATATAAAGTGTCATTATCACATACAATTGGATCAATGGGATCCCAAAATCAACCCAAAGATGCCCATGGTCTGAAATGTTACAACCAATAGGTTTAGAACACGTTTTAGGATTATTTATTATTATTATAATATTATTTTTTAACCTTATTTTACCAGATTTACCCTTTAACCATGGTAAATAAAACATTATCCGAAGTAATTATTCAAAATGTCTAAAATTAAAATTTATATATTTAAAATTTTTTAACCTCCTGATTCTAAATATGGAATCCATTTTTCTAAATTCAAAACATATAAGTGGAAGAAATTAATTTAAAATTAATTTCCGTAGTCAAAACAAAAAACATGTTTTTAAGAAATAATAACTATCAAACGATTGACACTTCCTTATGTCTAGTTTAAATTTGAAATTATGTCCAATGACCATCATTGTATTAAAATTTAAAAATATATTATAAATATATGTTAAAACCAATAAAATTCATAATTTATCACTATTAATTTATTCGATTAAAAAAGTTTTTTTTAAATTAAAATTTAGTAATTTTCACTATTCATCAAAATATGAATGTTTTCAGAAATGTACCAAAAATTCACCCTAAGATAATTTCTATATTAAAAAACCAAAAATGAAGTCCATTGTGAATTATAAAATGTATAAAATCTCAAAAATAGGTTATTACTATTCATAACGGCTAGTTTGATTGGATGTGGTGTGTTAGAACTCGATGTTGGGTACAACACATGCTACTGTATTATTCAAAGAGAAGCATACCATAGAAGAATGGGGTATTACATTCTCCCATCCTTCACATTATTTCGTCGTAGAAATTTCTAAAATACTACAGTATGAAAAGACTCGAGTGGTTCTTCATCATATTTTCCTCACGTTCCCATGTTTCCTCTTCTATATTATGGTCTCTCCATAGATCCTTTACCAGACAAGTAATCCGGTTTCTTAGCACTTATTCTCTGGTATCATGAATCCTGACGAGCTCTTCGCAATAAGTCAAATCGGGTTCCAGTTCTAATTCCTCATAGGTAAGTACATGAGTTGGTTCAGGCATGTATTTTCTCAACAGTGATACGAGGAACACATCGTGAACTTTGGAGAGACTGGGTAGCATTACCAAAAAATAAGCTACAGCCCCAATTCGTTCTAGATTTTCGAATGCTCCCATATACCTGGAATCAATTTTCCCTTGTTATCGAAATGTATAACACCCTCCCATGAAGATACCTTCAAGAAAACATAATCTCTTACCTGAAATCCCAAATCCATCCGTTAGTAGTCAGCATAGATTTTCTGCCTACATTGAGCTGCTGTGATGTGGTTTTGGATTACCATCACATTATCCATCATTTCCTCAAATAGTTCGGGCATATGAGTATTCTTTCACCAACATCATCCTAACAGGTTGGTGTGCGACATCTCTTTCCATATAACTCTTCATATGGTGCCATCTGAATACTCGAATGGAAGCTATTGTTATAGGAAAATCCTACCAGAGGTATATATTGATCCCACATACCTTTAATGTCTAGTGAGCATGATCTCAACATGTCATCTAAGGTTTAAATAGTCCATTATGATTGTCCAGCAGTTTGGGGGTGGTAAGCAGTTCTCAAATGAAGTTCAGTATCCAAGGATTTCTGAATACATTTCTAGTATCTTAATATAAAATGTGGATCACGATATAAAATATTTGATATGGGTACTCCATGAAGTCTCAGAATTTCATTAATATATAGTTTTCCTAGAAGTTAATGTGGTAGATATTTCCTTATAGCAATAAAATGTGTTGACTTGGTAAGATGATCAACAATGACCCATATCGCATCTTTCCTTCTAGGAGTCTTTCGTAGTCCCATGAAAAATTTGATCACGATCTTATCCCACTTCCACTCAGGTATGGGAAGAGGTTGCAATACTCCCCCAGGTTGTTGTCTTCCAACATTCACTTACTGACAAACCATAAATCGTGACACAAAATCAGAAATCTACCATTTCATGTTGTCTCACCAAAAATGATCCTTGAAATATAAATACATTTTGGTGCTCCCACGATGTATAATGAAATTGGTACTTTGAGCATCGCCCAACAATTCCCTTTTTAGATCAGGTATATCAGGAACACAAAGTCTCCTCCCAAATTTCAAAATTGCATCTTCATACCCAAAGACACTCAATCTCCCATCATTCACGGCTTTATTTTTCATAAACTCTTCATCATTTATCTGAGTACTCTTTATCCATTCCGGTAAAGATGGTTTGGCAACCATTTGAAAAAGTATTGATGTTTCACCTTCCATGGTTATTCCCATATCCAACCTTACTAGATCCATGAAAATTGGATCACTTTCAACTCTCATTTTTATCAAAACTCCATTATCCTTTCCACTCAAAGCATTCTTCACTTTATTTTCATTTCTCGTGTGGTAGTTAATTGTGAAATCATAATCCTTGATTAGTTCAAGCCATTTCATCTGCCTCTTGTTGGGTTCTTTCTGTGATAAAATATACTTCAATCTCTTGTGATTAGTATATATCTCAAAATTTTCACCATAGAGATAGTGTCTCCTTATCAACAAAGAAAATATTACACCAGATAACTCAAGATCATGAGTAGAATAGTTTTTTTCATGAATTTTCAACTGTCATGATACATAGGCAATAACTCTACCATTCTACATAAGGACACAACCAAGTCCATTCTTCGATGCATCATTATAAATAACAAACCCGTCATTTCCTGGTGGTAGAGTCAAAATATAAACATTTTCTAATCTTCTCTTTAGTTCTTCAAAACATTCTTCACACTCTTTTTTCCAAACAAATTTAACTCCTTTATGTGTGATCTTTGTTAATGGGTTATCCAATCGTGCAAAATTCAGGACGAAATGTCGATAATAACCTTCTAAACCAACAAAACTGCATACCTCAGTTATACTCGTTGGTGCTCACCATTATTGGATTTCTATTTCTTTTGAATGATCAATAGTGATTCATCATTAGACAAAATATGGCCAAGAAAATAAATCTCCGGATGTGAGAATTCACACTTTCTAAACATCCCATATAACTCATGTCTTCTCAGAGTCTTCAAGATAATGCCCAATTGATTTTCATGATCATTGTATATTTTTTAATATACCATGATTTCATCAATAAATATCACAACAAAATCATAAATATATTCCTTGAAAACTCTATTCATTGGATCTATGAATACATAGGGTGCATTAATCAATCCCAAAGGAATTATTATAAGCTCATAATTCCCATACCTTGTTTGAAATGATGTCTTCCTAATGTCTTCCTCCTTGACACACAACTGATGGTATCCAGATCGAAGTTCAATCTTTGAAAAGTATTAGGCTCCATGCTGTTCTTCAAATAAATCATCAATGCGTGTAAGGGGATACTTGTTCATTATTTTTATAACATTAATTTCCCTGTAGTCGATACATAATCTCATAGATCCATATTTCTTTTTAACAAAAATGACAGGGGCTCCACATGTAGATACACTTAGGAGAATAAATCCCTTATTAAATAATACCTCTAGTTGTTTATTTAGTTAAACTAATTCCACACTGGCCATTCTATAAGGGGTCTTCGATATAGGCCTTGAACATGGAATTAAATCAATGGAATAAGAAATTTCTCATTCTGGAGGATGTCCAGGTAAATCATCTTGAAACACATCTACATATTATTTCAAAATAGGTAAATCCTCTATTTTAACATTCCTTTCCTTACCCACAGTTATTTAATTCTCTTCCTCCACAATAATTGAATTTATATGAGATAATAGGGGTGGATCGAGGTAAGAATCAGGTTGTGATGATTCTGATCTAAAGATAAGGTGTTCATTATCATCATCATCAAAAATCGTAACCTCCTTCTTCTTACTATAAATTTTCACATCATTGTTTGAATTCCAATCCAATATGAAGATTTTATAAAATTAAATAATGGTTATGACGATGATATCAGCAGATAAAGAACATTTATATGCCCCAATGGGGACGGATCCATAGAACTTTTTAGCAATGATAATTTCCTTAGGAGTATTAACTAACAACCACCTTATTAGATAAAATTGGAAATATCTAATTTTCTTAGGAAACATGGAAGATATGAAACAATGTGATGATCAAGAGTCAAATAATGCATTTTATAAACTTGAGGAAACCATTAAATTACATGCCACCATGTCTTTTGGATCTTCTACCTCAGCAGTAGTGATTGCATAAGAATGGCATTGATATCTTGGCATTTTCTAAGATATGTCCTCTTGACGCATTGGACATTCATTTGCATTATGTCCCATATCCCAGCAGTTGTAGCATGGAACATCGGTAGCTTCTTTCTTCCCCTTGCAATAATGAGCTTGTTGGCCTTTTCACCTAACTTGTAACAAACTCCCATTCATTTCAATCAAGTACTAGGGTGTTTCTTCCCACATTTACTATAGGATGGATAATCATATTTTCCATTCTTTCCTTTATTTCAATATACAGAGTGGTCAAAAGATCTCTTCTACTCTTGCTTTGCTTTTAAAGTCGTAAGACTTAGAGAATTATTTTCTATCTTGATAGAACATGAGACAATATCTTCGTACAACGAGAAGGTTTTTGAGACTAATGTTCAATGGAGAAATGGTTTTAACCCATAGAAGAAATGATCATTATTACCTCTTGGGTTACATATATAATCTGCAACATACCTCGATATCCTTGTAAAGTTAGCCTCATACTTTGCGACATTTTCATCCTCCTTTTTCTCAGACTAAAAAATTGTCTTTCCATATCTGCTCAATGGTCACGAGGAATGTATTTATATAAGAAATTATATCTGAACTCCCTCTATTCCATATTTGATAATTCATCATCTTCCTTTGTGTTTTGAATCAATGAAAACCAATGATAAACATCTCTAGTGAGGCGGTAAACTTCCATGATAAATGTTTCCCTTTCACTACTCCCCAAGGCATGGAATATTTTCTCTAAGGAATTCATCCATTGCTCAGCTACTATGGGATTTGTAATCCCATTGAATTTTGTTGGTTTTTTACTAATGAATTGATCTATCATTGATCCTCCATGCTGTGGATCAGGTTGCTCCATATATGTAATGTCATTAATCATAACCTGAGTGAGATGTCCCAGTATAGTGATTAGCTGATCAACAGCAGTTGCATCACCAGCTCCACTATAATTATTTTGAGTAGGAGGAAAATCCCTACATGGAGTGCATGCATTGATACAGTTTCCATTTCTTCCACTAGGTTCCATTTCTAAACAATATCATACAGTAGATATGTTTATGAATCAGAATACATAAATCTGAACTTGTAATAAACATAACATAAATTTAACAGTTTATGGATATAATCCATAATCATAAAAATGTTTTCTTTGAGGAAGTATATACTCATAAACCAGTCAGAATTGTTTGTAAAGAAAATGAGAATTATCCAAATCATATCCCCCAGGAGTGTCATTACCAAGAGTGCATCAAGGCCCGTTGTCGTGCACCAGTTCCTATTCGACTCTATGTCAAAGAGGTGTTTTCAGGTTTTACCCTTTGGTACATCTATTCTAGAGGCGTCACTACTTGCACGTATCCAGATAGAGATGTATTGATTGAAAAACTCAAAAAATATCTACAATACCAAAATTCTAAGAAGATATTCTATAATAATCCACAAATTCCGTCTTAGGTCTATGTGCTCTAAACAGAGTTTATCTAAATCAAGTTTCCAATGTTTTTACTAAACATCCTCTGATACCAAACATAATTCCTCGACCCCAGTTATCCAAATTCGGTGCATTATTACATAACATTGGCATGATCACAAAAGATCATGTCTTGATAGACCAATTAGTATAGTAGCCTTGGAATCACTAGATACATTAATAAGGTTTACATTACATGAAAAAGTGAAAACTAAAAAAAACATCTTATCTCCACACTCATATCCCATTATACTATCCTTGCTGGTCATTCATAAAATACTTCGTCATATCCTGGGAAAAATAAAACATATATAGGGGTGAAATCAGATGCCTAGTAAGGATAACAATATATCAAAAACATTCATAAATAAGCATAAACATTTAAAGCAATGTATTACTAAATCAAAATCCTTCTAAACTTGAACTTCAGCATAATATGGAAGAGATAAAATGAAATAATTCCATTTACTTATTCACATGGATATTCTACTAGAAGAATAATCTCATGCAATATCAATAACCACTTTCATAATGATGTAATGCATAATTCCAGATTATCATAACCACATAGTCAAGGCCTTGTGCCATGGCTACAAATAAGATGTTTTCAAGGCATTGTTCTATGACACTAGTTTGTCTCCTAAGCCCTACTGATGCATCGGGGAGCTATAGTAGTCTCCACCCGTCACTTATTAAGTACAATGCATTCTTCATATGAATAGGTTTAAACATAACATAAACATTCATTTTAAAACTAGCATATGAAATGTCAATACATTACCTATAATCCATGAATGGTATAAAAATAACATATCCACAATCAAACATATCATAAAACCATCAATACAATATGGATGTTTTGTATTATAAAAAATAAACATTGAAAAATCTTGAAATCCATCAAAGGGTATTGACATATATGAAATCAAAACTATTTGAGAGAAATATCACTTTTTGAAATTATTTAAAAGTAACATAATTATAAAAGAAAACATTTACATTGAAAATATTATTAAATTATAGTACTGTAAGCTTTGACGATTTTATTACTGCTTAAATTAGATGCACCAGCCATATAAGTTAAAAAAATACATTCTTACCTTAATTCTGTCAAAATGGATAAAAAGGGCCTTGTTTGGAAAACGACAGAAATAATCCTTTATAAACATATTATAAAAATTCAACAAGGGTATAAATGAATTTAACCTATAGTCTGTAAAATATAACGAATTATTTGAAATACATTTTAAAATAACATGGATGTTGATGATAAAGAGGTCCTAGTAGATAATTACGTATAAACCACCTTAGATAATAAAGAGATTGTGAAATATACCCTTACCTTGTACATTTCCTTGGTCGAGGGTAGGTTAACCCCCTGTATAATGGTTAAATAGTTGTTATTAAATTATACAAGAATCATATATATTAATATGATATCATATATGATCTTTTAATATTTCATTGTTAATAATATCTATGTATCATCGTCGTTTCTAGTGTTAACTTACACGTTTTCTTTTATATGTTTTGTTACATAATCCATATTTGTTATAGATAGGTTGTATCTTATTCATATCCAAAATGATATCAAGTATTTAAAAATTATTTTCAATCATCAAATGGGAATTATACTTGAATGGATACGATGGGGAATGAATCTCATTGCGTTCATGGATACGATGGTCCGTACGTACGCACGAGCGACAATATCATTCTTTCGATATTAAAATAATAAATAATTGAATGGTGTATCATATACAAAGAATAATTATCATTTTATATTTATTATTTACATTAATTACACTTCATTATTATACCCATCCAAATAAAAATGTATTGAATAACAATTACATCACGACGTGGTGACGGTAAGTCGTACGTACACGCGTATGGTGACATGTCATTCAAAGGATGGATAGAATATTGAATATGGATGTATAATATATATATTAACATCAAAGTATATATAAGATAGTGTATTTATTATTTTAGAATGGAAATAACAAAGAATGAAGAAGTGGAAGAATAAAGGAACTTGAAAGAGGTGGTGAAAACATTACCTCTTCTTCGGGTTCTTCCTTTTTATTAGATAAAAAGGGTTCCTTAGGTTGGATTTTTGGTCAAAATAATTCCTCTAGGTTAAATTGTGGGAATTAGAGAGAATATTTGGTTCGGGATTGGCTGATCCAAATGGCTTTGACAGTGTGAATTAGAGGAAAAGGGAAGTTCTCTTTTATAAGAGTGGTGAGGGTAACCTTAGTAAAAGCTAGAATTATTATTTTATAAATAATTAATACTCAATTTATAATGGTTCCAATGTGGATTATTTAAAGTTTAATGTGGGGATAGGTTGATGAACATTCAACCAATAAATTTTAGATAGGTTTGGTTCACTATATTAACTTTATCATTTTGATTTAACTCTTAGTTAAATAGTTTGACATTTACCATGTCTCTTTGTATTTTTATATTATATAGTTAATAAAAATAATATAAACTTCCAAGAAACCCCCAAGTGGTCCATTAATAAAACATCTATTATTATATAAGTCCTATTTTCTGAGAATATTATATTTAGGAATATAATATCAAATTATAATATAATATTTGTTTTAAAACCTCTTTTTTGTCAATTTTGGCACTATTCAATAATTGATTTTTGTTAAAATCATAAAAACATTATTAATTAGAAAAAAAATTCATTTAAACAATCCTAACATGTCATATTAACCAATGAAATTCGTGGATGTCATTAAAACTTTCAAATTATATTTATTTTAACATTTATATTATCAATTATATGATTCTTTCATTAATAAGAAAAATATTGCATTATTATTTTGTCATAAATAAATTTAATTATTAAATGTCTATAAATTATAAATAAAATACCATTATTTATGAAATCTTTTTATATTTCTTATTGAATTTTATGGTCGAAAATATAACATATATAACCCTACGTAATGATTGTCTTTATAAAAGATATATGCTTTTGTCATTTTTGTATTTACTTTAATTTAATTAATATAAAGTGTCATTATAACTTACAAGTGGATCAATGGTGTCCCAAAATCGACCTAAAGATGCACATTGTTGGACATGTATCATCCAATAGGGTTAGAATAAGTTTTATGGTAATTTATTATTATTATAATATTATTTTTTTACCTTATTTACCGGATTTTCCCTTTAACCATGGTAAATAAAATATTTACCGAAGTAATTATTCAAAATGTATAAAAATAAAAGTTACTTATTTACACAATATATACCTCCTGATTCTAAATATGGAATACATTTTTCTAAATTCAAGACATAGAAGTGGAAAAACTAATTTAAAATTAACTCCCACTGTCAAAACAAAAAGCGTGTTTTTAAGAAATAATAACTATTAAAAGATTGGCACTTCCTTATGTCTAGTTTAAATGTGAAATTATTTACAATGACCAACAATGTATTAAGTGGTAAAAATATATTCTAAATATACTTAAAACCACAGAAATTCATAATTTATCTTGATAAATATATCGATTAAAAAAAATTGTTTTTAATTATAAATTTTCACTATTCATCAAAATATGAAAGTTATCAGAAATGTACCAAAAATTCATTCTATGATAATTTTGATATTTCGAATCCAAAAATGAAGTCAATTTTAAAAGATAGAATATATAAAATTTCAAAAGGTTTGTATTACTATTCATAACGGCTAGTTTAATTGGTTGTGGTGTGTTAGAACTCGATGTTGCGTACAACACACACTACATTATTATTCAAAGAGTAGAGTAACATGGAAGATTTGGGTGTTACATAATCTATTCACAATCATCATCTTATCCATTACCCAGTAATATTCTTAATCATCTTCAGCTTTATATCAGGTTTTTTTTATTTTATTATCCATTCATATTTTTTTCCTTATATGTGATTCTCCATTTATATTCCAATTGATTATTCACAATAATAATATTCTCAAATCCCATAATATTATTTATAAATTTTTAAAATTGATATATTTTAAATATCATCACCATTATATCATTATATTTCACCCGACATTATCCCACCGGTGTGTCCCAATGACCCCTAATTTTTTTATTTCTTCAACCATTTTTTATTATAATGTTTTAGGAAACTTTTTTCCATTTTACCCTAAATTAATTAAAATGATTAAATATCATGTTTTATCTTAAGTAATCTATTTTATGATTCTTATATTATTCACAAAAAAACATATAAAAAAATATTTATAATGATATTAAAATCATACATATGTTATGCTATTATTGTGTTGAAAACATCCTTAGGTTGGTAATCCTTAAATTGTAATTAATGATTCATATTTGATAATCTTTTTTTTGAAAACAACTATTTTTTATCATTTCCAAACTAGTCATTAACTTCATCTTTCAATTAATTAGTTTAGAAACAAGATCAGATTATTTATATTGAAAATTTTTTAGAACAGTTACATGGTTCACATATTAAATTCTATATATAAACTAATATGATTTTGATCACCAATATTTTTTTTTACATTTTCAACTTTTAAAAATTACTTTTTAGTTGAAGTAACAATATTATAATTAAATATAATTTTTTTATTATTCCTATTAATATTTTAAACATTGATAGAAAATGAAATATATATATTATATAAATAATTAAAATGTTTAGATTTGACTGATATAATATTTTAAAATATACATTTATTTTGGAGATATTCACCATCACAGATTTTCCAAAATAATTGAAACTTATGCAGTAATGATGTGAAAATTAATACTTCCAAGAAACAAGGATATATATAGTTTATTTGTGAGCCATATGATTTTCTATATTAAAGTAACATTGTTTATGAATTCTATATTTTTAATCTTACAATGTGTCTCAAAAAACATTATGATGATTACTTTGTGTCTTAGATGAACTATATGGTGATTGAAACTGTGACTATAATTATCCTAATTAAAACAAAAAGTGTCTCTACTTAAACCGTAACGAGTCTCAAATCAGTATTAGTATTTTTATTAAATATCCAAGTGATGATTCCTTTTCCATTTAATAATAGAGGATGGAAATAAATGCTTCTATCAACCATTTTAATACCATTCATCAACCAGATAAATTACATTGGGAGAGCATAAAAAATGACTGGAAATATTATTTTTCAATCTTACCAATTAGAATAATTCTTATGAAAACATGTCTCAAAATTATGAATAAATACATTAAACACATGTTGTCAAAATTAGCCATAAAAAATTCATGTGTTTACAAGTATTGTATATTACAGTGAACTACGAGAGTGCAAGAAATGTAATCTATAATGTCATACGGACTGAATCATTTTACAACCCCCAAAAATTAATATTTAGAATTATCCTAAAAACCAATTAAAATTATTTAATTATCACAGGGACATCTAAACTTATTCTGTTTCCCTAAAAGTGTCATAAAATAATTAAAAAATTATATTAATAATTCCAAACATCTAATTTTTTTAAAAAATAATATTTTTCATTTAAATATAAAATTTACATAAATTTTGGTATTTTATCTACCTCAGTATTAATGATTAAATATTATTCATTGAATACATCACCTGTGTGTTATCATTGTTAAGTATATAAGACATCATGCTAATTACATCATTGGATGGTTTCACTAATCTACTTACAACTCATCTAAAATCATTGAACCCTAAATCACATATTCTTTAAATAGTATTAAAAGTTATTCATTTTTCAATTTTTGATACATTGAAGATTTACATCATGGTATTCTAGGAAATATACACCACCTTCTATTAAAACAACATTATACATGAATAATTTACATATTATTTCTATGGATTCATCCAATTATACATAAAAATACATGAAAAATATATTATCATACTAATTTATACAAATTAGAATTATCATCAAATACATCCAAAAAATATTTATGTACATAATTATGCCCCTTTTGCTTTTTCCTTATTTTCAATTACACATTTGATATAATAAATTAAAATATTCTATTAATTTCTTCCTTAAGGATTTATTACGTCCCTTATTAAAAATGAATTCCATGGGGAATGTATGTGAAAACTTATTCTCCCATTACAATATAGAAGCATCAAATCCCATTTAGTGATACCTTTTATTTAATCTAACACATACCTGAGAGAAACCTCATATGGTAATTGCATAGTATTTTTTCATGATAAAAGGTTTCTAAATCAAAATAATTATTAATTACCCATAAATAAATCAACTCTTAGTATAATTGTTAAATTCACCTCTCAAATACAAACATAGTCAATATATATAAAGTCAATCCCTAACTAAACCTTAATGAAATAGGAACCATCTATTCTACAAATACATACATTTAGATTGATTTTTAGGAAAATCATAACATAAAATAGATATTTTTAAATAAAATAACACTCTAGTAAGATATTATTATTATCTTATATATTTTTAATACTTACTTACCCTTTTTGATCAGGTGAATAATTATCCATAATAATGACATGAGAGAAATAAATATTCTATATATATATATATATATTAGTTTTTAAAATTTATTTCCATAATTCATATTTCCAGAATAAGATATTAAATCTATAATAGAATCAAATTCCTTGCTTCTAATAATGAGACACATTTATATATCCTTCATAATTCATAGTTTTGTATTCATCGATAATCTACATGTAAAATTACTTTGATAAAATATGATGTTTGATATTAGATGAGATATTTCAATTGATACATATTGATTTATTGTAACAAGAACACATGATACATGTTTATATTATTAACGATAGAATTTTATTATTATTGAATAAAAATCCAAGTATACATTTATTTATATATTTTGGTCTTCAACTAAATATTCTAATACAAGGTACAATGAATAAATAATTACGGGAACTAGTTGAGTTTCTATTAACAAAAAATTATATCATAATTGACTATAATTGGTCATAAAAAAAGAAAATGATTTAATTTCAACTCCTAAATTTGGGTAAATATTCATTATGGTTTCAACCATTTCAATTATTCATATTTTACTCTTTAATAATCATAGATGTTTTCTCTCTTGGTCATTCTTCATAGTCAGAATGGGATAATGTAATTTTGAAAAAAAATTAGATTCACATTCTGGTAATTGATCTAACATATTATCCCACTCCAATTGATCTATCTATATAATTATGAATTATTTATTCACATTCTCATATATGATTTTCATTATATGGTATCTATTCATATTATTATTGTTGGTTCTTTGAGTAAATATTTATTTCCATGTTTTCGTTAAATAATCATATGTATTTAGATTATATGTCATATATAATATCAAACATTCCCTCATGATGTTACAATCCATAAAACGTTCTAATTTCCAATATGTTTCCTATATTGGAAACCTCTCAATCTCTTCATATTGGATTTCAAACACAAAAATGAACATTTTATTCCATTCATGGAGTGATTCAATTTTAAATTCTTAAATTCATCTATTTATATTCCTTATCATATAATATTTATAATTATCAATGTTTTGGTTTATTCTTCATCCAATTATTTATATTCACTTTTTATTTGCTGTAAATTTTTCATTTTTCATCATTATCATTTTTTGATTACTTTTACAAACTCTTTTCACCATTTTCCACCCCATAGAATGTCTAATTTTTTTTCCTAAAAAAATCATTCTTATTACTGTTTCAAATTATTTTCATCAGTTGAATTTTTATTGGATGGTACATATTAGGTCCTATATCAACTATCAATACAAATATTTTAGTATTAAAATAAAATTATAATGTAATAAAAAATGAAAATATTAGATTGGTCATATTCTCTATGAATTGGATTTGTTCACTTTACTATTTCATTCAACGTCATCTTTTACCTTCATATATATAGTCATTATATTTTTTTAAAAGACAAATTCGTATACCAATAATTAACAATATTGTGCACAGTACTCCAAAAACATAAATAGTTCAAAATGAGTCATCATATATTTTCTTATAGAAGCATCATATAATGAAACACTATCTTTATATTTTTAAATAAAACCCCACTCTTTTAATCATTAAAATAATGAAATTCACTTATTTTACATTCCTTACCCAAATTTCATTATGCAATATCATTAATTTCATTTCTTATAAATAGTTTCTACATATACTAAATTAAAATAATTTAATACCCTTTGAACCATAATTAATGATAATAAAATTATTGAGGTTTTTTTTCACCATAATATATAATATTGTATATGGAGGTTCCATATATAATATCAAGAACATCATTCCGTAGTTATGAGACTGTTTTTAATTAAAAATCTTATCAGCAACATATGTTATGGATATCTTATTACTGAGATATTTTGGATGTTCTAGATTAATGTGAATCGAAAAGTTTCATTTTTCAGCCAATGTTGATGATTAATAATGTTGTGATATTTCACCAAATCCTAATTTTATCTCAAATAATATTTTAAATGCATGTTTTATGTGAAAATATGATTCTCATAATATTTTTGATTCTTTTTATAGTATTTTCATAGTCCTTAATTGTATTTGACATTAGATTGTATTATTCTTCAATAATAGTAAGAGTAGATTTTTGTGAACCTTCTATGCATGATTCTATTTTTAAATGATTTAGATGTTTCAAATTTCTACGAAATAACTTTTTTCAATTATTATTCAATTAGGGTGTGTTATTCATAATATAAAAAACACGTGGTTCTAAATGGTTCAATGTTGTAGTGAGTCTATTAAACTCATACAATTTCATATCCATTCTTGTTTGAATTGTTTTCATTCAATATATTCTATATGTTTCCATATACTATTTATAGTATAAAATATAATATTTGATTTTGATATTTAACTAGAGTACTCTTTATGTAATTCTTAACCTTATAGTATGTGATTTCAATTGATTTAGTAGACCAATCTTCATAACATCCAAAACCCGATTTAACTGAGGGTAAATTTATAACACAATGAAAATTGAAACAAAAAATAAGTACCATAATATAATGTTTTTATTTTCTTTATTAATTTAAATTTTTATCAGATTTATTGATAGTTTATTAAATTCAGTCTTTATGATCAAAAAATTAACCAATTTGTTGGAAATGATTGAAAAGGTAACATTATTTTTTATATGAGCTGATATTAAAATATCTAGAAATATAAAATTCAGGTAATTATTATAGTAACACCTAGAAGTAAAAAAATATACAATCAGAGGGAACCAGATTATTTAAGATACTAAATGATATTTCCTTATGATCAGTGCTATTAATTGAAGGGAGTTATGGTAAAAACAACATGATTTCATTGATATAAAAATTTAATTACTCAATAAGCAATTTTAGCCCATTTTATCCATGATTTATTGTATATTATGAATGATATATTAACATTAAGAAACATGTGAAACACAAATACAGTGAAAAATTTTATTATATAATAGAGAAATATTTTTTATAAGGTTTGATTATGATATCAGAAAGTGATCCATTCTATTACAAAGGAGTTAAAGTCATAGACTCTAAAATAACAATTATATAACCTATTATAATTTTGGGGTGAAAGGGTTATCCGTAATACAAATAACTCCCTAACCTAAATCAACAAATTTGATCTAGATTCCACATGTCCTCACCCTCATCTACTTATATGCTAGTGTTTTCTATCTAGATAAAATTGTATAAATAACATCAAGGGAGATTATACCCCTAAAAATAGTAAAAAACATTATAGAAAACAATAACTATATATTACATTAAATAAACAATTATAAAAATATAGAATGGAATTTATCTCAATTAATAGATATTAATAAACAAAGCACCACTAAATTTTGTGGCTAATCATGTTTATGGTCAATATATAATAAATAAAAATAATAATATGAAATTACTCTAGAGTGTCTCCATATAATTCATTTTGTCACTATGCTTTATCTCCTACATCGCATTCAATCAGGCCTTTTTCTTTCATGTATCGTAGATTATAATGATTGTAAAGGCATCAATATTCTTATTTAATGTGTGAGTACTAAAAAGAACACCACTAATGCATTCATAACAGGATTTCATGTTGATAATAGTGTATATAATAATAATAAATAAACAAAAAATTAATAAAATAAAATCATATATTGAGAGTTCATGCACTAACAAATCCCTTAAACCCCACTGCTCATAACTTCATTTAAACCATTATATAATCCCATTAATAATAAAAGTTATGAATGAGACATGATAGCCATGTCAACTTATGTACTAAATAGAATCCATATGGAATAAGGAGTGTTATTTCAAGATTCAAGGATATCATTTCACATCTCACATGGATTTCTGAGTCCACCCAACCTTTTTTCACCAAAACTACCCTGGGAGTGTTAAAAATTCATGTATTAAAATAAATTAATTTGTCTGATATTCAATTAAATACTATTCTTACTATTGTATAACATTTTAGATTACAAAAGAACGTCATCCCAACAATTTATTTCAAAAGTCCTTCATTCCCCATTATCTAGATTGGTATTTTCATCATGTCAGATACAACATCTTAACGTGCTCCCCATATAGGGGAACCAATACATGACAAGCCAACCTAATAAAATTTATACCATGTAATTAACATCAATATAGCAAATGAAAATTATTTCACTCAGTTAACATTTCATCATAGTGATCACATCCATCTAGAATGATAGCATAACTAAATAGGTAGAGGTATCCAAACACACACATGTTATCTATCTCAAACATTGTTGTCATGATCTATGAATTCGTAGAATAATTTGATATAATATAAAACATGGTATAAGAATATAATCACACAATTTAATTTCATCATGATATTCATATATATTTCTTCAATATGGTTATTAACTAACTACCGTTAAATTTTATATTAAAACCTTTTAAATGATCGAATGATAATACCTGAGTTATAACAAGATTACTCATGCACACTAAGAACCCATGGAATGATAAAAATTCAATCACATTAGGGTTATAGTATTATATTTAAGGAATATTCTAGCCATATATGAAGGGTTTAAACTAAAATACCTATAAGGATCTATCATGATTCTATAATTGAGATTAATCTGAGTATGTGACATAGACCCTCTTTAAATTCCATAATTCCACAACAAATCCAACGATTCAACATTAGATGGACTAAAAAAACTAATATAGAAACTACATTATTAATATATGATTCAACTCAAGGGGTTAGGATTGTATATATAAAAAACATGAATAATATTATTTTTTTGGATCACAGAACATAATTCCAAACTACCAAGACACTTGGATCAGCCAGAAACATGCATAGATATAGAGGAAATAGTTGAGGGAAGAATTTGGATACTCTAGGGTTTATATGGATTTGTTTAAAAAAATAAGTTAAATTGAAAACTAATGGAGATTAATAATTTTTTTTGGGTCATAAATTAGTCATCATGGGGTTTGGTCACAGTATTTTAATTACTATGTGCCTATTAATGAAAACTTTCTACCTATCCTGGGACATAGCCTGATTTGGTTTCATAGTTTAGCAACCGATGATCCTAATATGACATTATCCAATGGATCATTATAAATTATTCATTAGGTAAGAATTCGTAGTTATATAAATGTGTTTCTACACCATACTTCTTTTCCACTAGGTGTATATTTTCATAATAGTTTAGTATGGATGGGGAAATCCACGTTCAAACCATGGACATTTATAACGGGTCTAGGATATCTGAAACCATCCAAAAAATATGTTTACTAATCCAAAAAAATTATTGTTCACAAAAATAATAATAATGATAAAGTCAACCCATATGTAAAAATAATAAATTGAGGATTTTATAATCTCTTCCTCAAATGAATTATCACCCTTAATGGGAATATATTTGAATGTTGTATAACAGTATCAGGAAAATGAGAAAAAAAAATATACTCCCACACCCAAGATTTCACCTAGATACATCCATGAACCCATAGGACTACAACAAATTTCACGTTCTTCCACCAAAATAATTTCAATTTCTAGTATAATAATTGAACTGCTCATTCTACATACATTGTATCATGCTCCAATAAGAACCTCATATTCTATCATATGCACCATATCGGGCATGTACTTTCAGAGATGAGACAAATGAAATGAGTCGTGAATACAATAGTAACAAGGGGGATAGTATTACTATAATTACAATATTCATACATGTTTAGTGATCATAAAGAGTGCTAAAAATTAATTTTTTCGCTTTCTATATATCAAAAAATGATGATTCCCCAACTGAGGTGATACTAATAAGAAAACCTGATCACCAATAGGAAATTTCGAATTCCACATCCACTGGTTTTCTAATAATTCCTATTATCTATATGTTTATCCAACCACTTCTAGTTAAACTACACTGTCTTAAGGGACACCAACACCATACAAGGACCATCAATTTAACATCACACACCTAAGGAAAAAATTGAGCAGAGCTTCCTGACCATCCATTTAACATCCTCAAATGATAGAGGGTTAAATTACTAAATGATATGACTCATGTCAACAAGGTGCACCTTCCTTTTCGGGAGCCTATATGATTAGAACTCCATAGTTAAGCATGCTTGTCCTGGAGTAGTGACCAGGATGGGTGACCTTCTGGGATGTTTCCAGGGTGTGTGTATGTGAGGACAAAGCACACTGGAAAGGACATGTGTTGGCATGTGGGGACTGTCATTAGTCAGAAGACCCGTTCAGGCAAGTGGGTGGAACCTGGGGTGGGCCCCAAATCTCTGCAGGGGAAACTGGCAGTACCTGGTAGGCCAGGACCTGACAACCATGTTATGGCGGGGTGGTTGTGTTATCACTGGGACCCGGTTGTCACATTTGGTATCAGAGGAGGAACCCAGCATTCAGTGTAGGGCACTGCCTGAGTTGAGATGTAGGGCCCACAACATGGGCATTGTTCTCTAAAGGGGGGATGATTGTAATAGCTCCAAATGATAGAGGGTTAAATGAATAAATGGTATGACTCATGTCAACAAGGAGCACCATTATTTTCAGGAGCTTATCTGATTAGAAATCCACAGTTAAGCATGCTTTGCCAAGAGTAGTGATCAGGATGGGTGACCTTCTGAGAAGTTTCCAGGGTGTGTGTGAGTGAGGACAAAGCACACTGTAAAGGACATGTGTTGGCCTGTGGGGACTGTCATTAGTCAGATAACCCGTTTAGGCATGTGGGTGGACCCAGGGGTGAGCCCCACATCTCTGCGGGGGCAACTAGTGGTACCTGGTAGGCCAGGACTCGACGACCATGTTAAGGAAGGTTGGTTGTACTATCACCGGTACCCGGTTCTCAAAATCCATATATAGCATTAACCAATTCCTACTAAATAGAATCTCGAAAGAATTATAAAATTTGAAGTATTCCAATGATATATTCTCATCCAATTATCAAAAAATGTTGAATATGCATGCTGAGAAAATGTTCTCAATGATTTTAATCATACTCTTAGAATGTTCATAAGTCTTTCATTTTTATGATATATTGTTGTTCATCTATAAACACATAGATTTAAAACATAATTTCTAAAACCAAGAAATGAATCAAACATAATTTTATGTTATGATACTGGATAGTAGTATATTATTTCAAAGAAAATTTCATCCATAAAACATGATCATTTATTTACATATTTTGAGGATTAGATTGGAAATAAATTTGTTACTTTTGGCAACAGACTAAATATCAAAAAATAAAATAACATCAACCAGGCTATTAGGAAGTACTAAAATGAATACATACATCATTTCAGCAAAATTCTATATCTAAAATTTAATTTTATGATGAAAAACATGGGAAAATTTCTTATTGGACTTTACCCTAATGTAAGTAATACAATAATAAATAAAAATAATTAATTCTATCTTCATACACGGCCCACAATAAATATGTAGGATTTTACATTAAATTTTTTTAGACCCTATAAACACTACCCATTTCGAAGAATGTGGGTATATCATTAGATCTCCCCTTATAAATGCTTGATCAACTACCCTCTCATGGATATATACCATAAAATCATCATGTACATTTCCACAAACCAAATCAGGCTGCCATTCAAAATCGGTGCCAAACCATACCAGTGACAAGGCCCGAAGGGCGTTCCTGATCCGCATGTGCCGGCACATGTTCCAGGGATTCACAAACTAAAAATTAAGAATTATTTTCATTATTTTATAAACATAAATCTACAAATTAACCAAATAAAATGAATCTAAATTTTTCATCCAAATAACTTTTCTAAAAAATCATATTAGAATTACATTGTTTAAAACTACTCAAAAGGGCTATAAAAAGGATAAAAACTGAAATGAAATGGCCCAAAAATTACCTCAAGGAAAGTGGCACCACCCTCAGGCCATCTCTACAAGAAATCGTCTCCATGGACCTACTAGATACCCAAACCACTGTAACTAAAAACTATACCCAACCTACGATAACAAAAATAACCAAGTCCAATTACATGCAAGGATGTAAGTAAGGTGTGATCCAATGCCTAGTATGATACCACCACTAATATATTCTCTGTGATAAACATTCAATGATGAAAATCATTCATGTTTTCATAAACTGGAAATGCTAGTTACAATTTCCACTAGATGCCATGTAAAAATAAAAGCCGTTTTCATGTGGGGTAATTTAAAAAATCATCACTTTTAAAATAAATGAAAAAACTCTGGAAAATTATATCAAACAATACATTATGCGACGGTAATAAGAGATAATCCAATGTGATCGTGCAATATGAAATAATCCCTAGGAACTAACTCATTGTGGGTCCCTGGTACCTCGTATCTTGGTGAGAGTAACTATCACAATATATGTTCTCATGCACATGAACAACTAGTAGGGAGCATACCCATAACCTATTGGTCCCTATTCTTAATCATCAAAGTTTATTTAGTGTTTTAAGCATCAATATTTCTACAGGAAACTGAGGCCAAACCCCCACGGATTCACTAGCTTAATAATGCACATCCACCAACCTAGATACATGGGTTTCCCACTTATGATCAAACAAGATCAACATGCCATGAAATATAGTCTACACATGAAAATATCACTTCCAAATAACCCATTAACCAAATAGTCCCATATACATCACACAAGTCACAAAATCAACTTCTTGTTCAAATTAATTTTGAAATAAAAATCACAACAAAATAGCCAAGAACACATTTTTCATAACTTTCCCAATCCAACACATCCTTTAACAATTTTATAAAATCATTCTAAATATTCTAAAATTCAAATAACAGCCCTCTCACATGTTTCATAAAACCCTTTACCAAAACAAAATACATTTTTTCATATCACAATCAAATAAATAGTCCACATCATGTTCATACCACTTTCACATTTCTATAAATCTGTTAAACATTTTTGAAACATTTCCAAGACGATAAACATCACATGACATCCCCACTCAAATTAAAAATGGACAGTTTCAAAATATACCCAATATGAAATAGTTTTCAAATATGGTTTCATCTCCTTTATAAATCATTTAACTTTTCAAAAATTTCATAAAACAATTATTTGGAGTGTACCCATGCATTTCACATAAAACGCATTTCAAAGCCATCATTCACGGAGAAAATCACAACAATACCAATTCAATTCAAAATTTGTAGCCCCAATAAAATTTATTAAACTACTCCAATTGTTATAAAAATACCAATAACAATACCACAATTGATCCACATGAAAAACACAGGTTTTCGAATCACTTTCAAGAAGAACAACATAGTTTTACACCTTAAACTCATTCAAAATTCCTCTTCCAAACCCAATGGCACATCAAGAACCAACCAATGTAGAATTTTCCGAAAAAACAAGATTTAGTAGACCAATTTCATATGTTTTAAAATACAACCAAATAATACCCTAAGTGTTAATCACGAAAAACACCCAATTTCAAGCTAAAATGCAACAATAAAATTAATATCATTACAAAACCAATCATGAACATCTTTTTCACCACACACAACATATAGGAATATGAATAATGAATAAATATATCAAAATAAATCATCAGTAATTGTTTACACAAGGAACCACTACCGAAAGTGTGAAATCCCTCAAATCATGTTGTGAAACATCTACTGCACCACCATTGCATGACAATGAAGTGAAGAGGAACCTAAAACCTCCATATTACACCAAAAATACACCAAATGAAACTACAGGTTTAAACCCTAATTTTTGGACATTTTATAACATCATGATAGATGTAGGAAACCCTAATGAAAAGGATGAAATGAAAGAGAGAAACACTTAATTGAAGAGAACATGAATAAATCTCCTCAAATCAATAAATGTTTTATTCTCCAAGCATCCAAACCAGATAGTGATTCTAGAATGAGGATGAGGGGGTCATGTGGGGACTAAAATGGTGGAAAGGAGTAAAAATTAATGATTTATGAAGGAAGCATGTTACCTTATCAGATCTTGACAGTTAGAGAATCTTAGTAACGTTTTTCCCAATATCATGGTTCAAATGAGATCCAAAAATGTGAAACCAATAATGGTGGAGATCCTAGGGATGTTGGATTTGACAGGGAGGTGGAATCACCAAAACAAATTTAAAATTTAAAGAGAATTTAAATAACTAACAAAATAAGTTATAATATAAAATGATCTTACGAGAAGACCCATTTACTAAATACGAAACCCAAATACACAATGATTGTTGATTTCTAAAGGCTCCAAAATGGAATGGTGGTGTAATTAGTTAAGGGGAGGACACATAGGAATTATAATTGATGAAAAATGTTGAAAATTATTGATTTATAAAAGTACCAATATTTTTTTTTAATCGGGAAATGGCCTCACGGTTTGAGCCAAATTTTGAAAACCCATCATTTGTACATACAAAAAATGGAAAACCCCCAAAATAAAGAAAGAATGGAAATTAAATTAAAAATAACATTAAAAGAACTTATATATGTGACAATTCTCCCCACTATAAATCTTTCCATTATTAAAAAGCCACAATATTGCCAAAGGAAAAAACCAAACCCAACCAAAAGGACAAAATAGACTCCTTCACCATGTTTCACCCACCCCAAAAAGACTAAAACCCTTCCAATTGATTGATAAAGGAACGAATACTCTCACCAATACAAAAATAAACCACTTCCAAAAAATATCAGGTAAATATATATTTTATCCCAAAAGAAAACTCAAAAACTATCTGAACAAGATTCAAACAATTTACAGAATCGAACATCAAGAACAAACAAAGTTTCACATACCTTTCTTTAACCAGACCATTAGGAATTATCCACTCCCAACATATACCGAAAGAAGATATAGGTAGTTAGATATATTATATCAATTCTACCTACCACCAAGCCAAACGAGGGACCAATCTATTTAACTATTATTGGGAGACACAAATGGGCTCCCCACCATAAGAGACAACTAAAATTTTTTCCGAGACAAAAACATGATAGTTATAGGGGAGGCCCAAACGGACCCCTCGGTACAAGGGTATACTTCCATTAGAAATTTCAGGATAAACATATATGAGAATCATAGTGGGTATCTCCACCATAAGAACCAACCATCCAAACTGACCAACATTGGACAACACAGGAAGAACCCAAATTTAATGATTTGGGACGACCATACAGTTAGTCTACACAGTTCAAGAAACCATGAGCTAACCATGTGAATCCTTCTACTTAATTGGTTTTTTGGTATATGGTTACTACTAACCATTCACAAACCCTGATTTCAACCTTTCTAGTAAAATTTAAAATTGTTCTCTAAAAACATGATGGAAACCAATGAGGAAAGGAATGACATTGGGAGATAACATGGGCCCCACACCCTCAACCTCTTTCTACCAAAAAAGAGAAATATAAGAAAGATGATGAAACTATAGGTTTAAACTATTAACATAATTCATTTTTAGGATATTAATTTGAAAAAGGTTTTGAATGACCCTAGAATTCCCCCTGACTATGTGAAAACTTCACTCTGGGACCCATGGTTGGAGCACAGATGGTCGAAGCATCTTCAGCCTCACTCTTAGGCTTTGGAGACCCTTAAATTTAATATTTCCATTGGGTTCCATGAAAACTACATCTTGATCCCAAATGGGTTCACCAACTCAATCCAAACTCACTTCAACCTTAATCAAAATTTCACTGAAACAATGTCTTAGAGGATGCACTCACACCACACCTTGTTTCTTCAGCTGAGAAACAATAGAAAGAAAGGAAACATGTAATCTCCTTTCTCTAAAATAGAGGATATTGAGATCCAACGAAAGTAGACACACTTATGAAAAAACAAATATTCATAAAAATTGAGCATCTTCACTTTTACAATCAAACTAGAATGTGACATCATTACGTGTCACCGAACACAACCTAAGTGACTGATAGAAACAATACATGGAGGGTGGCCTTATACAACCCCCCCCCCCCCCAAACATCAAAACATCATAAGAAGTGTTCATAACATCCTCTCATGGTGAGATTTCTCACAATGGTGGATTAACATAAACCACTTCATCGAAGATACTAAGAAAGACTCAGAGGCCCACTTAGATTCCATCCATACTGACAACCCCAGACAACATCCACATTGGAAAAATCAGATATCTTAAGAAAGTAATGTCTCTTTAAAACTTCCATGAGCACTCTACTGCTACAAGTGGATATGAAAAAAATAATTGAACTGGTGTAGACTCATTCTACAAATCATGAGAAAATATTCCTTACATTTATCAAATAGAGTATTTCCCAACGGTGAAACAATCCATGACTCACTTCTGTCATGCACTAACCCTTAATAGGGGTATACCATATCCATAGAGAGAATCCAAGGACCCAACCAAGATGGGCCATTGGTCAAAACCTACAAAAACCTGTAACAGAACACATTAAGGGAACCAACTTAAAGGTGTCTCGAAGCATTAGTCAAAAGATACTAGTAACTAGTCCTTCTTTCCAACTTACTGACCAAACACAAACCTAAAACACAGATCAATAAAGAGGGGTTCTTGGACATAAAACACCCCACAATATCAACACTGTCAAAACACATAATACACACCATCCCAAATCAGTCATAAAGACATCATGAACTACTTTAAAAAAATTTCTTTCAAAACAAATACTTCAGCAGTAAGCATACCACCTGTGGTACCCCATGGGCCTCACACAGGCAAGTTTTCGTGCCACCAGGCACTCACCTCATATCCATCCTGGCACTAATCCATTCATGGAATTAAATGTCCCTAATACCATTTAACCACATGCATATTGTTTCTCATAAAAATAAAAATGGTTAAAACAAAAATTATTCCACTTTTCAAAACCATAACAGTAAACCAATACTTCCTTTTCTCAAGACCGCTAACCACAATATCATACCCAATTTATTGATTATAAAAAAATTTAGAAGGACACAACAAATCATATAAGAAATCACTTTCAAATTATTAAAATCAATATCAAAACATCTCATCCCATTAATACACCTTTCAATTGTTCAAAAAACTCTGTTGAAAACACTTTTTCAAAACCAACAACAATTTTTTTCCTAAATTCAAAAAAGGTGTAAACAAACCAATTTTAATTTCAAAAAAATTCACGAAAAATCAGTTCTACCATTTCAATAATATAACCATTCACTATTTATTGGAATATGATTTTACGAAAACATTACGCTTCTTAAAACAATATCTTTTTTGTTTTCAAAATGAACATAAAAGATTTAAAAACTGAAAGACACAAGACAATGTGAGAGGAATCTAGTTTTGGTGGGTGACTAAGACATACGGTTGGAGGCAGTATGCCAATCACTTCACTATAATAGAGAGTGTTCTAGGAATATATATGTTTCTCCATATTCCTCACCAAACCTTACATGCTCACTAAGACCATTATTCCAACTCTCTGTTAATTTCCCCTATTCATCATCAATCCAAGAAAAATGAAGGACTCATATAAGTCCTAAACCCCCTGGTGCATGAATCCCATCATAAGGTTTGGTGATTAGGAACACTACCCATAATTAGAAGGCCAATACCCAAAAATCCTAATGCCAGACTATCTCTATTGTTCCAAAAATTACATAACCCATGATTTTAACTAGAACCTCCTTTGATACCATTTTGTCATGAACCAAATATGGTCACCATCGTAATATGTTCCATTCCTAGACCGTGACATGGCCAGTTGGGAATTCCAAATCACCATGGGATATATCAAGTTCCCGGGTATCCAAAACTAAAAATTAGGAATGATATTAACACTTTAATAAACATATAACAACAAATGAATCCAAAAAAACGATTCTATAATTTTCAAACCAAACCGTCTTTTAAAAAAATTTAGAACAGAATTAAATATATGAAACAACTCACAAGGACTATAAAAAAGGTCCAAAACCAAAAAGAAATAGCCCAAAAACCACTTCATGACAAGGGGCGCCGCCCTCAAGCCATCTCTACAAGTCATCACCACCAAGGACTAGCTAGAATCTAGAAACAATAATACCAAAAACTCTACCCAACTGTGAAAAAAAATATCCTAGTCTACATACATCGAAGGGTGTGATAAGGATGTTGTAAAATGGCCAGTGGGTTACCGAAACTAAGATATTCTATATAATAAACCACAAAAAATGAAAATCCTGCAAGTTTTTATAAACTGGAAATGCTAGTTACAGTTTCTACAAGATACAACATAAAAATTAAAACAATTTTCTAGTGGGATAATATAATGACTCATCACTTTTAAAATAAATTCCAGAATGACTAAAATTTCAAGCCAAATATATTGTATGCTGATGGTAAGCACAAATAATCTAATCATCACAAGCAGTAGGAAGTAACCCACAGTAACTAGCTTGTTGTGGGTCTCAGGAACCTCATATCTCGGTTCGATTAACCATCACAATATCTATTATCGTGCACACAAGCCACTAGTAGGGAGCATACCCATATCCTAGTGGTCCCTAATCATCATCATAATAGTTTTTTAGTTTTGTAAGCATCAATATTGCTACATGATACTGAGAAAAAACCGCCAGGATTCACTAGCATATTAGTACACGTCCAGTCACCTAGATACATGGGTTTCTCTCTTGTGATCAAACAAGTTCAACAAGACACGAAATATAGTTTTCACACAAAAATATCACATCCACATCACACATTAACCTAAAATCCCCATATACATCACACAAGTCACAAAATCTAATTTTTTGTTCAAATGCATTTTGAAATCAAACTCACACCCAAATATCCAACAAAACATATTGCATAACATACCCAATCCAACACATACATTTAAAATTTTATAAAATCATTAAAAATATTCTAAAAATCAGATAATAGCTCACTCACATGTTTCATTAAACCCTTTTCATAAACAATATCCATTTATCACATCGCACTCACAAGAATAGCCTACATCATGTTCACACCACTTCCACATTTCAGTAAATCAGTTAAACATTTTTATAAAACATTTTCAAGAGGATACACGTCACATGATAGACCCATTAAAATATAGAATGGAAGATTTCAAAATATACTCAATCCAATACAGTTTTCCAATATGTTTTCACCTATTACATAAATCATTAAACCATTCAAAACATTCATAAAACAATTCCAAGGAGTTTACCCCAATCTTCTCATATAAAACCCCATTCAAAGCCATCTTTCAAGAAAAAAATCACACCAATATCCATTAAAACCATAATTAGAAGCCCCAAACACATTTATTAAATTACTCCCACGTGTTATACAAATACCTTATACAATACCACAAAAGCTCTACATGAAAAACACTCATTTTTAAAATCACATTCAAGAAGTACAACATGGTTTTACAACATAGATGCATTAACAACCCTCTTACAAACCCAATGTCACAGCAAGACCCTACCAAATAAGAATTTTAAACCAATAAATGATTTAGTAAACCAATTTCATATGTTTTAAAATACACCCCAATAATACCCCAAGTGTTACACATGAAAAACATCCAATTTCAAGCTAAAATGCATGTATAAAATTTATATCATAACTAAATCAATCATGATGAGTTTTTTCACCACAAAAAATATATGAGTAATATAAATAATGTGTAAATACAAAAATCTAACTCATCCATAATTTTTTACACATGGAACCACCTACTAAAACTGTCTAATCCCTCAAATCATGGTGCAAAAAATCAACCACACCACCGCTGCACCAAAAAAAAGTGAATACAATCCTAAAACCTCATGATTACACCAAAAATAAACCAAATTAAACTCTAGGTTCAATCATTAAATTCTAGAAATTTATGACATCCAAAAATATGGTGGAAACCCTAAGAAAATGGTTGAAATCAAAGAGAGAAATGCCTACTTGAAGAGAACGAGAATAAATAACCACAAATCAACAAAATGTTTAATCTAAAAGAAAGAAAACCTGATAGTTAGGCTCTAATGAGGATGATGTGGTCATTTTGAGACTGAAATGAGAGAAAAGAGTGAAATTTTAATTATTTATGATGGAGGCAAGATACCTTCTAAAATATAGATGGTTTGAGAAACCCTGAATTTTTTTCCCTAATTCCTGGTTCAAATGAACTCAAAAAATGTGAAAAAAATAATGGGTGAGATCCTAGGGTTATTGGAATTGAGAGGGAGGTGGAATAGTTGAAAATAATAAAAATATAAAGAGATATTAAAGAATTAAAAATATGTTCATGCAAAAAATTAGCTTACGGGCAGGCCTAATTAGTTAATAAAAATCCCAATTACACCATGATTATGGATTTATAATGGCTTCAAATTGACATGGTGTTGTTATTAGGTCAGGGGAGGACAAGTAGAAATTGTAATGGGTCATAAATGTTTAAAAAATAAGGAGTTATAAAAGTAAAAAAATTAGATTTTTTAAAACTGGAAATGGGCTCACGATTTGGCCAGAATTTTGAAAAACCAAAATTCCAACCAACATGCATGAGAAACCCCCCAAACAAAAAATAATGGAAATTATATTTAAAATAACATCAAAAGAATTTATGTATGTGACTTACAATGAAAAATGAATAGAATGATCACATTCAATGAATTCCAGAATAATTATGTAATTAGGGTATGACTCTAGGCTCAAAATCACAAAATAAACCCAATAAGTTGTTATCACTAAAGGCACACAGGGCATAACACTAGGAACCACTGATACATGTACTTATATTATTCACTCAAACACTTCATATTCAAATTATCAACTGAAGGATTCCCCCCATGATTAATATTATATGAATTATATTTTTGATAGAATCATTCATGAGATTACTTTTTTACTATGGAATAGGCCACCTCAATTTTAAAATTACGAAGACACTCCACCCAATACATCATCCCTGAGTTATGGTAAATGATTGAGTTGTTATATCAAATTCACATCTAGTTCATGTAATTAAAATTTCTCTAAATATAAATATAATGTTCCCGATAATTAATATCATGGACCATAACATCCAACACTATGTCATGTGTTGTGTAGTTCCACTCAAGGTGTCAAAAATACCATTGAAGAAACAATTATTTCTTTGAATTTTAATTTTCATATGAATTAAATTTGATGGAAATCGTGGAAAACGAAACAAAATGATTTCATTAATATCAAAACCTAGAAGAAGACTATAATAATAATTATTCCATATATTATGTGTCCATGATGTCCAATCCTACTAACGAAATAAATGTTCCATTGACTAGTGGATTAATAATAAAGAAATCAAGTATTATTATTACAATAAATTTCTTTTAATAACTTATTGTATAAATTTATGATAGTTATTTCATAGTTAATAATATCTAGATCATGTTTATGTATGTGAATTAATGTTTAACATTATTTTAATCGATGAATAATCAACGAATAATCCGGATGATTTACTATTAATGTGACATTTTGAATTGTTATTCCAGAAATATGAGGAAGCAAATAAATGAATAACATTAAAAATAATATTTTTCTCAATGATTTTTGGCAAATAAATGATTCTTTGAATTTAGTGGTTATATTTATATGGAATAAGTCATCGACTTTATTTTTATATTTTTTTGTCATTATATTTATTGTTCAAAAAATCACCAAAAAACTACAAATCTAATGGGACCACATAGCTACTACATTAGTGGGTGTGGAAAAATGTCAACAATCCATGGTGGAATAACATTAGTGATAGATGTTTATCAAGAACGTATATAGGCTGGACACATCTCACATAGGGTGCACATAGTTTACATAGAGTTCCCATGGACTACTCAATGATTTGGAATCACCAACATAAACATTGTTTTTATAGTGTTTCAGATTGTTTCCCACGGTGTCAAAGATCATAACAGTTGTGGAATAAGATCATTTATTAATAACCAGTGAACCATTCACTAATCTAGTTTTGTATATTGAAATAATATAAAGTCTCATATTTATAATACGTATGGTCATATCAATGAATTATGATCTTTATAGAACCAATGATGCACCAACCTTCACATAGTCATCCTATAGATCTCAATTTTAAATTAATTCTTCATTTATTGTTCAACATCTCACACCATGGACATTAATTTGGTGATTATAATGATCATCCCAGGAACAAATGAATGAATTTTTTGATTAAAAATTTGTGATATAATTCTTCTGATTGCTGTTTTGAATCCATGTAATATTTCAAATGTATATCATCTGTCAAATGATTAAAATTTATGGAAGGTTATATGTAAGAAAGAACATGTTGGTTATTTTAATATGGGGTTTCTCATGGGGAAATTACCACAATCATATTAAGAGTTCATATTAGATGTCACCATATTTATTGTAATAAAATATTTTAGAATCTTTTGTAGAAATATTTCCCAAAAAATATGAGATATTTGGGAATTAAATATACTGATTTACAAATAATATTTCTTAGTCTTGAAAGAAAATAAAAAGGTGATAAATCAAAAATTTAAATATTGTAACACCATGGTAAGGATTTTATATTATAGTTAATATTTAATAAATATATCTTATTTTCATAATAATTAAATCATTATCATTATATTATGTGATGAAGAAGAATTTCAAGACTGTCTTGGATATGAGAATCACAATAGTTAAAGACCCTAATTTTCACAATGTAGAATAACTCTATTCAGTGAAGAAGAACATGACACATGCTGAGGGGACATGTTCCTGTAATCAAGGATGCATGACAGTTAATTTATTACACATTAAATGATGTTTTGATATATTCCAACTATGTTACAAGAGGATATAGTGAAATATATGTAGTGGCATTCAACATATCTTTCATAGTCTCAAGTGGATTCTTAATGAAATTGTTTTATAAATCCCCTTGAGTTTTAGAGAACACATTGAATCCCCATGAGATAAATTATTAAACTTCAAAATATTTCTTGATGGAAAAATTTTTGTGTAAAATGGGAGATCATAAACACATAATGTGTCTGATAATGAATATTCAAAATATACTGAACACCCATTCGAAATTGAAAAAATATTACAAGAGGTAATGGGAAATTGTGGGAAGTATATAACTAAATATTAATTTATGAAAAATAATCATTAAGAATTGAATGGATTTTATACTTAATACAATGTACTAAATATGGTAGTGTCCAAACTTGTATGAGCTTATGTGAAGACTATATCAAAACAAATATAAGTATGATATTCTAGATAATGTCACATGGATTGGTACTTCATGGTAATGATAACATGAAAACAAATACATGAACTATTATTTAAAACATATACTGATAATAAAATAAATGAAATAGGTTATATTGGAGTTTTATATAAAATTATATGCTTAATTCTGATATATGTATAATATTATGTATGATATTCACAATAGTGTAATTAGTGTTTAAAAAATAATTGGTTCCATGAAGAAGAGATAAATAATACTTTAACTATTTATTTTTTAATGAAGAAGAATAATTTAATATGATGATATTGAGATTGATATTATTTATTATATATTCATGATGGGTATTTTTTATTTGAGAAATATAATGAAGGATTATTCATATCTTTTTTCAAATGGAGATGAAAAAGAACATATGTTAGATTTCAGTTTCCTTTTGTAAAAAAAGAATTGTCACTTTCCTACATCTTTGAATGTAATGAATTGATATGTTAGTGGAAGAAAAAAGTGGAACTATGACATCCAATAGATGTAAAATTACGAGGAAGAATTTACTAGTGATAAAAAGTTCTTAAAAAGAGTATAATACTGTATTGTAAGAAGGAATACAAAACCATTAAGGATCATTAAAATAATAACTATATATTGACTATAGTATAATATAATTGAATGTCAATTCCCATTTTTTTGTAATGATGTCTAAACAATTAATGTCTAGTGATTAGTATTGTATTGTTTTCAAAAACATGAAAAGGAGTAGATTATATTATTGAGTACTTAATCATGTAATAATATTGTGTACCATAATTACCATGTTTTTATACCAATATATAATAAATAAATGGAATGTGATAATCAAGATATAATAATGTGTAAGAGGTAATAGAATAAAAATTTGTCATTGGTGAAATTTTTTTTAAACTATTTTAGCAACCGCATAGTTTTTAGTATTTCATGAAGCTATCGTATAAATCAGTATCAGATATATGTTTAAACTCTAATTGATTCCATACATTATAGCTATTATATATTAATAATTTTTTTATAACTTATATTATAAAATTATTTACATTTTTGGTGATAACTATTCTTATCAATGAGTACCGTAAATATCTACCATGACCATGATGAATATAAGAAAAGATGAGAAAATAACGATGAAGAATATATCCATATTATCTAATAAAGTGGATGTATAAGTACTTCTATGACATTATAATAATAAATACACATCATTTATTGGATTTAAAGAGAAGGTGACTCAGGTTTCCAACATGGATAAGGATAACATTTCTACCATAAGTGATCATGGGGAATGTGACAATTATTGTGAAAACCATACTCGAGAAGTAGTTCCAAGCATAAACAATTCTTTAAATGAACTAAAAATTTTCAAGATATATCATATGATATTTGATTAGATATTTTTAGTTTTATTCCCATATAAATAGTCTCACTTACTTGTTCATTCATTCAGAGTATGTAGTGAAACATCACCCAATTGGAAGAGGAAGCTAATAAGATTGATAAGGATTTACAAAAAAATAACAAATATTTTTAATTTATGAGGAATTTTTTGAGAAATTAATGAAACAATTATGAGGAATGAAATAATTTTCATCAAATGGATCATTGAATTTGATGAGAAATATTGATTCTGGAATTATATGGAATAAAATATCGATTCACATGAAGATAAATTGAAAAATGAAATCAAATTCAATGATTTTTAATTACAAGAAATTTTCTAGAACATCATTTAAGATGACTCTTTATTAAAAAACTAGATTAAGGTACATGAATGAGAATGTGAAAGAATTTAGAAGTATTATTAAGAGAATATGATATTGATTTTGAATTAGAAAAACAATCCTAAATATGATATTTATATAATTTGATGTTCTATATTACAATATTTAGAATATTAATACAGAAACATCACAAATTATGATTACAGTTACATTTATAACCCAATTCTTATTGAAGGACGTAAATGTTAAATGGAATTCAACATGAGATAAGATGATCATGATCTTATTCAGTTATTCCACTCAATTAGCTATGAATAAAGAGGATCCACAAATACCATATTGTAATAATATTATTAAATACGTTATCCTGAATAGTTCGTGTTTTCAAGATAAATCATTACCTATATATTTATCAAAAAGTAATAATAATATTACCAACATAAATAGGGTGGATATGAAAAATAATTTGGAATCTAGTTACCCTCAATGTGACCAAAAATTATTAATGAACAACTATAATTCCTAACAAATAATAATTTCATGTATGTTTGTCAGTGTTTGTGGTAAAACTGATTTTTGATGTTCCTTATATTATTATTATAATATGTGAAATAAAAAAACATAAACTAAGAATATTTCGAGGTGCACCAAGTAAGTGATAAATAATATCGGGTAGATTTTATGAAAAAATATATTTACATCAACCATATTTGGAAAATAAGAATATGTCTATTATTCATGAAATTGTAGTGGTAATAAGAATGGTGTATTATTTTCCAGAAATGAGTCCAAATATATTGAGAGAATAATACCCACATCATTGGCTATTAATGAACAAGTTACATTTGAATGAAATAAAAAATATGTAATAAAATATATTATCCCAAGGAGATAATAATGAAGAATGTTGAGAAGTCCATGGATTATAAATAAATGAATTTTATGAAAAATAAAATATGAAGAATATAAAACAAGAAGTCTAAATTCATAAATAATCCATCTGGGCATGCTAAACATGCCACTGATGTTCATAATGATCTTTTAGTTATAAGGCTGAATGATTTTGAATGAATGAGAAAAATGGAAGATGAAAATATTAAGGTCATTAAAAATGAATGGGAAAGATTACATATAATGGAGAAATATTACAAGAGTGTTTGTTAAAAAATGAAAACAGCAATGTTAATAAGGTATTGTGTTATAGATAAATGAAATTGTTTCATTCTACAAAATGTTTTAAAAGTATTATAGAAGTATAAGGGGAAATACTTCAATTGTTTTGGAATGGATCATCCAAAAATCTATTATTGAATTAAACTATCAAAAACAATTCTAGGATAAAATATAAAAATATCCATTCTTCTGATATATAACCCCCAATAGAAGTTCTATATTTTGAGTCATGATGTTTGGCAGAATTTGAACAATTTACTAAAGAAACAATATGAACCTTTCTGTTCACATTTAAAATAATTGAATGATTCACCATATTCCATTAACAATTTTGGAATTAATGTTTTGTTATAATAATAGAAGTATAATGTGAAGAAATTTTTTGTTAACAAAATTAAGAAATAATGAGTGCTATTAATTATGAAAAACAAAGCTAAATAAGTCACCTTATTCGATAGATTCCTCAATTTGTATTCAAATATAAATATGATAGATGATAATCAATTATGAAGCTTATTTATATTAATAAATTTCATATATGATATGGATAAGGATGATACCCTCTATTTATGATCTTATATTTGGTATGCTGAAGAACAAATATTTAAGAAGATAATTACTCAAGAAGTTGTTAATGATACCAAACATGGATAGTTAGATGTTCCAAATTCATTTTTGGTTTATTATTATTATTAGAAAATCCTGAAATCCAGTATTTATGAAATAAATATTACTAGAGATATTAATGAGTGTTTCCCATGAGGGTGAGAAAAATAATGAATGATGATACTGATGGAAGAATATATATTTCCATTCGTATAAAATTTAATTATCCGAAAAATTAATTTAAGATCGTGTTATTGGAAAATGTATTTTATTAATAATAACTCTTTTATGTGTATTGGAAATAATAAATTTAATAAACATTTGGATTAATTTTATTATCTTGTGTCATAATAAAAAATGAAGAATATATGTTCTCAAACTATTATAACAATTATTTTTGTAATTAAATTTTTTTATTGGTTTGTTGAATTTAGTTTTCGTGTTTCAAGATTATCTATATTATAAATGATTAATATCAAAAATAGTATATTCATACTAGAATTAATGTGGAAAATCCTTGAATAAATGATTATTAGTTATCATTTTAGTGGATTCATGAAATGATTCTTGATGACATCCTGTTTTGTAAATAAAATTCTCTTATTTGCATCATTTCATAAGTTTCACATAGACTTATAGTGAAATTATGGATGATAAATTTCATAGGAATGAATATATACCCATTTCCCATTCACAATATATATTTTTCAATAAGTGGAAAAAATTTGAAATGACTGTTCTAAAGTGGAATGTGGTGAGATTCAAAAAGTCACATATTCATTTGGAATGAACATTAAAGGTAATGTTTACAAATAGAATAGTTGATATTAAATATAAAATACTGTGTTTGACTATAATTTGTTTTCAATAGTTTTTTCAGGTTGTAAATAATAGTCATTGAAATTGAAATATTTCATTGAGCTAAATGTGATGAAGTGGTGAATAAGAATTCAATTTCATCAAGAGAACTATCCAAGGTATACAAAAATCCTTACCAACTAAATTTACCATCAATTAATGGAATAATAATAATATACTCTTGTCTTATTATCATATGGATGTTTATTTGAAGACATAGAGTTTTAATTATGATTATTATTTTAATTCTAATAATATAAATTATGAGATTCAATATGTCAATTTACATGAATATTGTTTTACACCAATGTTTAATTTTTATTTATAATGATGATTTTATGTTGAAGAGAACATTAAAATTGACATTTTAAGAGGAGAAGAAGAAGAAATATAGAACACTAATAAAAAATTTAATTTTCATGATGATTTGAAGAAAAATGAATACATATAAATATAATTTTTAATTTTTGAGATATTTAGATCTCATAATTCATTGAATTTGTTTTCTCTATTGTGAAAATATTTTTAGTGGTACTTTATTAAAAAATGGCCGATATCCTTTCCAACCATGGTGTTCTCATTGAAACTTTGTTGGTTGAAGTGTCCACCCTTAACTATATATTGTGGAGTTATAGGATTGTTGAATGAAATGTGGGTAGTTCTTAAATCGGTAAAATGGAGTGGAAAAATGGTTTACAAGGCTGATATATAGTACTCATTGGTCATGAAATAGTTTTTCAAGGTGTGTATATTGTATCCAGGTTGTAACACCAATTATATGTCTAAAATCAGTGTTGAAAAATCATTATTTATTAATCACAACTCAAATATTTCAATTCTAATGCAGTTTTCTAAAATTGGGTATTGTTCACCCCTTCAAAAAACATACAGATATTTTACCAACATCTAATATTTGTTGATCCAACAATGCATCGGCCTCCACATAGTCTTATTATATAGTCAAATAAAGAAGGCCTTTCAATTTCACTATTTTTCATATCAATCCATTCATGATAGAATATTAGAAAACTATGATCATTCAAATAAACCATGGTTGAATTTTTTAGATTAACAATATGTGATGAAATTTGTGAAATAACTGTGGTAGTGTCCTAATATATTTTAGTGGTGGAGCATCTTCGAAATGAAAAACGATGTCACTAAAGGACATATTTGCCTATAGATGAGTTCATATTTGAAAAATGGGATGGAGAATGATGACATTACCATGCACACAAGAGGATTTTCAATGTTAAAATTCCATGTTTTTTGGCATAGAATAATTTAGAAATCCATAGGTAAATTAATCCAAATTTAAATGATCTCTAGGTATTAAATATATTGTTTTGTATGGAATATTTCTTATTGGTATTAGTTGGCCAATTTATAGAATAAATTCCAATATAAATATCTCCACGCCATTTTCAATTATGAAATATAATATATATATTATTTTCCAAAATTATATAACTTTATCTACTATTATTTTATAATGATGATGTGGTCCACAAGCCTCACAACAAAGTGAATAAGGTCTCTTCAGAGAACTGATTTACTTAAATAAGAACTGCACAATTCTCGTGTCTCTAATTTGGTAATAACTACTTCAATATAATAGGGTCATAATGTTACTTATAAGGTGAAAAATGGGTCGAAAATTCTAATATATGACATATTTGACCATAAATTATCCTTTTTTATTTTTTTAATTATTTATGATTTTTTCAAAATTTTAAAGAACATCATTTCAATAAAATTTCATTAAAGTCATTACATCCACTATTTATATATTTTTACTTTAATACCATCAAGAAGTATATCTAAATTGATTTTCAAGACCATAAACATCCATAATATTCCATATTAATCTATGAAATTTTTAGGGACCTATAACTCATAGAAAAATTATTAATTTTATATTTTTGAGAATCATTTGCAATACTTTTCTAAAAATTTCCTATGAAAATTTTGGGTTCTCTATAAGAATTTATGGTTATTATTTATTCTATGAATTTAATTATTAATTAAAATGATTTTAATTAATAATTTATATAAAAACTATTAAATTAATACATAATATCTTTTTATCAATGATTCAAAATTTTATATATATTAAAAGTAAAAAAATTACTTATGAAAATATCTTTTACTGTAATATTGTAATGGAATAAACACATGATAAATGAAAAAATGTTAATATATTAAAATTATTTATGATTTTAGATGATTAAGGATCATCCTTGAAATATATACATGTTTTTGAATGAATTTGAAGTGTTGTTATATTAGTTTCTAACATCAATTTCATGATTTAGCATTTAATGAGGATGTGAATTATACCATTTTTAATATTCATATTTAATAATAAAAGATGATTTATATTTAATAAATCTTAAAAATATAAAAAATTATATCGAATCCATTTTTTGAAATTAAATTTCAATATGTTAAAAAAAATAACTTAAAAATAATCCATCAAAATTTGATGAAAAATTATTTTTCTAGAAAATCATGAATTTAATTCTATAAATTAAATTATATCAACATTATGTAAAATTTTCATCATATTGGAAATATGTAAATTAATATAAATTAAATTTAACTTATATGATTTTATTTACAAATCAAAAACATATTCTTACCATTAGATTACGTTACTTGTGGAAGTGTAGTGAATGTTTTACAAAAACATCAATTTTTCAATAGTCACTAAAACATAATTAAATTAAAAAAATTAAAGGAAATATAATTATTATTATACTAACATGATGATATTTAAAATGGTCAAAATATATCAAAATAAAATTTCACTATATTATCATGGTTATTTTAAACTAGATTTTTCATTTATAACAAACTGTCAAGGAAATTCTATATACTTGAAGGAATATATATAATCTGGTGGTGTTACATATCTCATTATAAAGGGTTTATAATGATTGATTATAGAGACACTTTCCTTATACAAATCATAACCTTTATGTATAATAAATTTACAATATAATGATAAAATATAATTAATATGAAATATATCTTATTTTTTGTTATTTACATGATATATTTTTCCTTGGTATGGGAATTCAATATTATATTTTGATCAAGCATCAATATCCTCTCAATTATCAAGCTATCCAATCTAGTAAAATTATAAAAAACATATGTTTGTGGATGTTATGGAACATTATTTCAATTTGGATACATTTATCATCACAAATTCTCATTGGGTGGTTATACCTTGCATCAATACTTACCAATTGTAGAACAAAAAATAATGACCATCTAGAAAATGTATCTAATTTAAATGGATATAATATATGTTTTCCATATTTTTTAATATATATAATTTTGTTATATAATACCATATATGTATGATAAATATTATATAAATTATCAGTATGATAATAATGAACATTTATATTACATTGAATTGTATGATAAATTTTTTATATAAAGATTCGAAAAGGAAATAAATTATATAATTCACAATGAATGACTATTGAAATCCGTTCCATTTCATCATTTAATTTTTTCAATTATTTTTAATAAATAACTATATGACTGTTTTATTGACAATAATTGTTTATCAAGAATTGTTTTCTGATAAATAGTTCATATGATTCTTAGATGAAACATATGTTACTATATGATAAGATCAGGTTATTTCAATGGATTTAACATCACCATGACAAGAAAAAATAATATTGATATGAAAATTGGATAACCATATAGATATATGAGAATTTTTATTATATTTATGGATTATTTTTTATTTATATATTTAATGAAATAACATATTAGGGGAATCAGAAATTTTTTATCCCACTTTGTGTTTGAGTTGTCTTTTTTGGAAAAGCACACGAACAATTAATTTTTTTATATTTAATATATAGAGAAAGATTTAAATGATAATATATGTTTTATTGGAGAACCTAAGTTTCATGAAGTATATATCATTTGAGTTTCACCTTGATTATGTTAATTAAGACAATATTCCATATCACCGTAGATATTATTAAGGTTATTTTAAATTTGTTTTTTGATTAAATTGTATAATTACATTCCCATGAAGTATTAGGTGATTTTATTATTATTGAGTAACAAAATTGGTTGATGATTTTTATTTCAATAAATTATATATAATAAGTAGTATTATATTTCTATGATGAAGCTATTTGTAAAGTTCAATCCTGGGATTGTTCTAGTATTTTGAATACTGATATACAAGGAATATATGTAATAGGTGAAAGATATTTAGATTCTATTGTAAACCAATATTTACAAAAAAATTGTTCACTAAAAAATTTTAAATATAATATTTAATATTCTACATGGGTTTTAGATTTCAAGGAGGTGATTTTAAAATATTCTCATAATATCCATTATTTTTTGATGTTTTGAAAATTTCATGATATTATTTAAATAAGATTTAGTTTACTTTGAATAATTATGGGGTTTATTTAATTTTAATAAAAAATGATGTTCTTTATAAAATGAAATTTTACTATGATCATTTTTATAAATAAAAACTACAGATTACATAATGGAAATATTGAGAATACACATATATGTCAGGGTCATGATTATCAACATAAGGGTAATTTTTAGATACTTCTTTTTTTATGATGTTTTTCCATGGGGGAATGGAGTTGTGTACTGGTGATTGTATACATCAATAAAGGCCACAAAAAATCTATTTAAAGCTCTTCGTGTTATCTATAAAATGGTAACAATGGTGTAAAATGATATATGAAATGATAATAAATATATGTGTAAATGTATAGACCAATGGTAGTCATATTATTATTGGTATGTTCATGATTATTAATGAAATATTGGATTAAATAATATATTATGTAATAGTAATTAAGAGTTTCAGTGACTATTTCTATAAATTTTAAGTCCAAATAAAATTAATAACAAATTAGATGATTATTTTTCTTTAAATGTTTGAAACATCATGAGGTAATTAATAATGTTCCTTAAAAAGATTAGTGGATCTTTTTAATGAAATACCGCTCTATTAAGACTTTTTAGTGCATGAATTGGTAAATATGCAAAATGTATGTAGTGAATGAAATTTAGATTCAAAAATAGAATTTCAATTTTTTGACCTTGCGTGGTGGATATCGTTTCACAATAAAAAAGGAAGAAATTTAGGATAACACAAAAATTGGTGAATGTGGTGATTATGAAATATAACTTTGAGAAATAGTGATACACAAATGCATTGTAGTTACTATCATGGTAACTCATCGTTGAAGACGATATCCCCGTGTATCAATCATATAATGATGAATATTATAAAATGATGTTATGTAAGACATTAAATTTCTATAGTAATGAGGTATTTTCAATGGTTGAATTAGATATTAATGATTGAATATATAAGGAATGTATTTAGGTTAATGTAATACCTCCCCATAGTATAAAATATACCCGAAAAATGAATTTGTATAAAGAATATAGCCTCTCCATAATGAAAACCATATTGATAATTTATATTGAAAAAATATTTATAAAATGAACACTATTATTGTTATTATTCTTATTTTGGTAAATATTCAAATCTAGGAAATAGTTAGTAACAACTTTATTTGGATATTATCATGGTGAATCAAAAGATAGATGACAATTCACACTAATGAATTATAAGATACCATTGATGTGAACATACCTAATAGTCATGTATATGTTGAAATGTTTTATACATATTTAGTAAAAAATATAATATTTTGGAAGGGAAAGATATTTCCCACTATGTTGAGAAAGGAATGGTAAATGTCTTTATCAGTATTAACAAAAAATTGTTTTATTAAATTTTTATCGAAAGTAATTACTTCATATAAGGCCATGATTGTAGGAACATGTATATGAAGAATAATTAAAATCAAAATATCATTATTACGATGTTTTTAGGAATATGTTTTTGGGTGATAATTAATTAAAACAATTAGAACTAATTTATTTGAATTCATAGTGGATATCCTTCTTGTTGAAATAGAATAGAAAACAGAGGGTTCTGGAAACAAAATTTTATGAATTATAAATTTATTAATTAGTATTTGAAAGGAATTATATATGAATAATTGTGTTTTTATCTAGAAAATATGATTCACCAATAATATTTTCATATTATAATCTACACATTGATAATTAAGAATAATAGTGATTACAGTTTTGCATCTCAATATTTCAATAAATTTGAGATGATGAGAATACCATCAATCAAAATTTTGCAGTAAAAGTATAAGGAAAAGTGAGATAAGATTCTCCATTATTTATTCCATTATATCCCAATATTATTATTGATGTAAACTATAGCTATATTATTATATAGTAGTATATGGAATAATTACACAACCCAGTAGATTTATGTAGTTGAGGAAGGAGATCATTCACAATTATAAGAGGGATGTCATGGATTTAAAAGGAACCTAATTCACAAGGAGCAGGATGACTCCTATGTACTACTAAAAAATTAGAACAAAAATATATTAATATAATTTTATTTATTCAATTATAGGATATCTGGTCCACAGTCAAACTATTTTTTTGGCGATTTTTGAATTAATTAGGAAGCTCTATATGTGGGAAAATAACCAAGATACAATATAGATGTACTGTTCTTCTTAATGGAACCGGTCATCCACATACCCTTACATCCTATATTATTTATTTAATATAATAAATATTCATACATACCATCCAAATGATATATATATATTGAAATAGTAAATCACTCAAAAATCATGTAATTTTATAACATATGTATAAATAGAAAACTAATTTCAAAATTAGAACAACATTGATTCCCCCCACTATTATCTCAATATTGGACACATACCATTTTGGCCCTTAAAATTGGAATCATATCAATGATAAATTCTCTACATTATTTCTCAATAATCTCTACTTTATATTTTCTGAACTTTCCTCATTGAATTAAATGTGAATTTTTTTTTGAAGGGGAGTTTTTAATTGAATGATATATGACATACATAAAATATAAAAAATATAGAGAATATGGAAATCGTTAAATTTATAAATTCACCATCTCAATGGTCGAATAATAGTGATCCTAATATTTTATTTTTTAGTCCATCTCTTAATTTTTTATAAGTTTCCACTTGATGAAATAATAATAAATAAAAATTTTATTTGTAGTATAAGAATTGGTGGAATTAACTATCATGGAATTTGAATGAATTTATTCTCTATGTACTTCATCATCCCTATATATAAATAAAGCTCAAGAAATACATTTTCCTACGATTTATATTGATGAGTATATAAAATTTTTGAATATACCATATCATTAAATAATAATTTAATAAGGTATACAATTATTCATTTGTGTATTCAATTACTAAAATATAAAAAATATCTATGGATGCGGGTGCATTGGATTGTAGATTAATTAGAAAAATGTAATAAGGCATCAACCATAATAAATATAGTTACATAAAAACTGATAAATAGTTTAAATAAAGACTTATAATTTTTCTAAAATTATAAAAATAGGTGTTATATTTAAATCCACTGAATTAGGACCATAAATAAAGATTGTCCTATTTTTAGAATGAATTGATAATAAAAATCCATGGTAGATATATATATAAAAATAAGTGATCTTTGAATAAATACATTATTATATGTTATTATATTTTAAAAACATTCTTCAAGAATTAAATTTAAATAATAATAAATATCATGACCATACACTAAATCAAATAAATTTCATTCAATATTTCAGAGAGGAAATAAACAAGAAAAATGTTGTGGAAAAACAAAAAATACATTGGAAATAGATTTAAAATTTAAATATTATATTCATGAATCGTGAAAGTATGTTGTTAAAAAATGAATCAAAACATTATATTTAATTAAAATAATTTTAATATAAATACATGTTTATAAAAAAATAAAAATGTTAACTCTTACATAAAAATTATTTTTTGGGAGTAATAAATTCTTGATACCATATTCTCGTCAATATTAATATTACACACAAATTTAGGCACCTTTGTAAAATCTACACCCAAATCCTTGTCTTGGGACATGTCATTGGTGATACTAAACTTATATGGAATCCCCTATAATCAAATGGGTGAATATAAATTCCATGACATAGTAAAATTTCGGGATTCTTTTATCTAATGGAAAACCATTATAAATAATAGGATAATAAGAAGGGAAAAATAATTATATATGATGCATGAGTGATATGAATAAAACTCAAATTAATACTATATAAAAATTAAACATCAGAATTGTGATAGAAAATTATTAATAGAAGACACAATGAAACCAAAGACATCCTAGTACAACATCACCAGTATGGAACAACTAAAATTACACCATAGAGAAACACCAATACAAAAAATCACTCTCCCATGAAATTATAATTATTATTATTTCAGAGATAAATATTTATCCTTTCAATATCTAATTTCAAAAGGAATATCATCTATATACGCAGAAAATTGAATAACTAGTAAGTGAGTATTAATACTGATTAGACACTCCAGAATAGATCTTCAAACTCATTACACTAAGACAAGATCATGTTATATCACAGTTTACAATATATTTTATTACAAATGTATGAATATAAGTAATATTTAATCAATTTTAAAATATTATATTGAAATAATTAAAATTTATTCATATTAAAATATTTATTGTAAAAACAAAGAAATATATAACTTTTTTCTTAGTTAATTTCCATTTCATGTACCAATTCCATGTTACACATATAAAAACACACACAGACGCATATAATCATTCATGGTGATAGTTCTATGCACATGATTTGTAACTAGATGACACACTATGACATAACAGGTTGAGAAATCCAAAGGTTCACCAATTTTAAAGGCACCTTATTAAGGGTAACATAAAATTTGAATGCCCTAAAAAAACCATGTTAGCAAAATTCCAATATAAACTATTTCTACATAAACCATTAATTATGTTTAATATATAATATCAATAATAATTCTCTGGTTATACCAAAAAAATATAATTTTATAATTAAAAAATTATGGTGTTTTCCAATGTACAAAAAAATTTACTTTTTCCTGAATCATTAACTAAAACGGTTTCCTTCTAGAGATTACTCAAAATTTTTTATTCAAATCCACAAAAAATGATTATAGACACAAAGAAATCATGTTTTAGAATTATTGGAGTGCATATATATTCTAATTACCTATTAAAGGTTAATTAAAATTATGAATGGTATAAAAACCTCTAAATCCATCCTTGAAACTTATTAAATTAAAAAGATATCAAGTATATCCTTCCAAATCACATTATATATAATATTTCAATCCATATCCAATCAGAAAAAATAATTCATGTGAGATAATTTGAAAATATATATGTAGAAAGAGATAAAATATACACTTCAGAATGATTCTAGTGATCCAATACATGTCGATTCTACTAAATAAACTTCTGAATCTAAGGGAATGTCCAAGGGTTCCATAGTGGTGATAGATGATTGAGAGCCTCATAGAAGAGGTTAGAAATTATGGATTTTAGGGTCAAACATGAGTTAAACAATATATTTTAATAATAAATCAACATTCCATATATTGCTACCCCACACATTTAGACAAAACCGGAACCAACATTTATATTCTCATATATATACAATGTCATTTGTTTTCATGGGTAAGTAAATGGTTTAGACAAACAATACAGAAATATTTCACCATCCCAGTAACTCAAAAATTCCCATTAACGGTCCCATATAGATAGTTTGTGGTTTCAAATAACCATGATCAAACCATGAACCATTAAAATCCAATCCAAACAAAAATATAACAAATTAAAAAATATAATAAAACAAAAAATGTATAAAATTACATGAATATACATAAAAAATTGTGGATTTAGCTAAAACTTGGTGTGTTACAATATCCTCACCATTGGTCATTCCAACCATAACAAGATGTATATTTATCAGTTTTTAGAAAAGATCCATACATTTCATGAATATAATTCTTCTTCTTCCAACACCTATTATATACTTTTGGCATACTACCAGATAAATATTAGTAATAATACACTTTTCCCAAATATTAGATTCTCCCATCTATTAACAATTCATGTAACAACATCAATCAAATTTTTATCTGACTGATGAACAATATAATCCCAACAATTACTATATTTTGGATAAGTATTATACTCATATAGTTGATATACAATATATACATTATTAATATATATAAATATCAGAGTTTAGTCAATACAATAATACATCAAAATTTTTTTCTTGTATTTCAATAATGAAAATGTGTCAAAGATAAAATAACCCATTTATTTCAAAACATCAGAACCATATCCTCTAAGAGACACTCAAGAAATACTGATCACGCACATTAAACAACAACATTAGACAATGAAAATATATAAAAAAATGATTACTATGATCTATCTCTATTCTCTATTTACTAATTTTAACTATCCATATTTTCTTATATAAATGAATAGGTTATATTAGTGATGTATCAAATGTTTATGGCCAAGAAAGTAACTAATGATAGTTGAGAACATAAAATACATCAAACATACCCATATATACTAATCCATGATGACTATTATTTTATATGAACTATACTAGTAGTATATGTTCCTCAAATGAGTCTCAAAAAAAATTAGATAATTTATAATAATTTATTCAAATGTTTTGATCATTTGTATGTAATATCTATATGTTTTTTGTTGATAATATGAGATCCATGTGAACTAGGTTAAGAGGGATTGTTTCATGGATATCGAAAAAAATTTATAACCATTTGGTCTGTCTCAGGAAAATCAATTCTAGAACAAGATGAAACTTTTCAACTCCCCAAATATATATTATTTACTGTGCCATTCACCATATAATATTCCAATAAATAGATGAAGTGAACCCACTTTATAAAACAATCAATAAACACTAAAATGGAATTGGGTTTCAGAATCATTCATTATAGAGATGTGAAAAAATATGTATCTATAATTTGTAATTTCCACATGGGCATTGGTAATGATTGAAAAATATCATATGAACATTGGTTATATTCCATGACCAACTAAAATGTGAGGCATTTCAAGATAGACTATTGCACCCTCCATTTCATTTCATCCCTCTTGAACATTGGTATAAACAAATACATCTTCATAATTCTATGATTTATATCCCATATTGAGTAGAGGTATGTAGAATTTATTTGTTTTTGATTATTTGAAGGAAAAAAAATATTGTCTCTAAAAGATAACATAGATCTCTAATCAAAATTATATCCCTCAAATCTACCAAACTATTGAGTTTTGACAGCAGAGGAGGACATTCAAGATCAGATGCTTGAGCATGTTTATAGAACTCAATCAATTTGGGAACAAGAGATACAAGATTGAAAATAACAACACCACCATTATCATAAAAATATATATGCAATTCTAGAATGATCATCTTCAGCTGTGGTAAACCCAAAAATTCAATTATAATTAGACTATATAACTTTATACTAAATGAATAATTCATGCAATTCCCTTTTACCAATTTATGAATTATATACATATTAAAAAAAACTCTTGTAAATTATCCATGATTATTTTTTTATATTAAATGATATATATCAGAATATGTGTTGCTGGATTTTTGATCTGAGATCATGATTATCATATTTCAAAAAAATTGTAGTTTCATAGTTTTAATGGTAAAGATTGTAACATCCTATGTAAATAAAGAATATGAAATTTTTGTATTTATTAACATTAGATAATTAAATATTTATTTTACCTTAAAGGGGATTTTATATTAGATGGCTTATCTAATATGAAATAACAGGTTTCTATGAAATCATAGGTTGCACAGAATGATGAGGTATACTAAAAAATAATAATAACATAATATTATTTTAAATGTTAGATAATGCATAGCATTGTATTGGAGAGAACAAAAATAACTAAATTAAATATGATTAAACATGTTTGTAAAATGTTTTTACACATATCCAATAAAATTTAGATGCTTAAAATGTGAATGAATCCAATTTTAAACATAAATATTCTAATATTTTTTAAAAGTACAATTTACAGTCTTTTAATTGATAACCCTTTTTAAATATTATTTTTTGTTAATTTTATTTGTTCAATTTCAATAAATAAAATTATTCTATAGATTTGGGACATTAAAATTTAATTTGGGTAAAATGTTGGTATTTATCTGATAAAGATAATTTTTAATGAATAATTAAAATTACAGTATTTTAATTCAAAACTACCTTTAAATATAATTTATTTACATTGTTATATTATCTTTTTAGTTGGTTATAATGTGTAATTAGATTATATTTTAACCATTTAATCCAATTTTGGTCATTGGAATTATTTTTAATTTGAAATCAGACATAAACAAGTTTCAATATTTTGATAGTTATTATTTCATAAAAACACGCCTTTTTTTGAAAATAGGAAATATTTTTAAATCAATTTCATCCACTTTTTTGTTTTGAATTTGGGGAAATGGATTCCATATTTGGAATCAGGAGCTCCATATTGTGTAAATATTTAAATTTATTTTTATGAAATTATGAATATTTACTTCAGAAAATATTTTATTTATAATGGTTAAAGGGAAAATCTTGTAATTAAGGGTAAAAAAATATTGTTATAACAATACTAAATTACCCTAAAATGTGTTCTAATCGTATTTGTTGATATATTTCTGACCATGGGAATCCCTAGATTGGTTTTGGGACCCCATGGAGCCACATGGGAGTGATAATGACACATTATATTTATTAATTAAAAGTAAAGACAAAAATGACGTAAACTTATATGTTTTAGAAAATCAATTTTTACATGGGATTATTTAAGTTATCTCTTTTACTATAAATATTAATTTGAAATCTAAAACTATTTCCAACATAATTTTATTTTATTTATAAATTTTATACATTAAATAAATAAAATTATATATGAAACAATTATGATGTATTGATTATGTTTTTAATGAATGATTTTAATAAATTTGATTATAAAATTTAAAAAACTATAAAAAACCTATCCAATTTTTATTAGAAGATTTTTATTCATACATGAGTTTTCATATCTTTGATGTTAATGAGAATTGGAATTTTTGAAATAGAAAATCATTTTATAATAAAATAATAATTTCAATCTTTCAGAAAGAGCCCCTCCTCCCCCTTATAAAAATCGTCACCTCTAACATATTACTGACACCTCTCAAGTCCATTGGATCTTCCATACTCTTCCAAATTAAGATCTCTATATCCCTTTCTTACTCTTCGAATCTTTAACATTGGAATAAAGAACATTAAAAATCCTTTTGGTTTAAACCAAAGGGAGTTCCCCGATTTAAATGTAATGTCTCCTCTTAAGTCAATTTCTTTTACTTCACTACTAATACCCCCTAAAATATATTTATTCCTTTATTTTTTAACCACCCCAGAATCACCAATATACTAGGTTATTTTTATGATATAATTTATAACTACACTTGCACACCTCCATCTAATCGATATGAACATATTATTTTAGTGGATGGTGAACTACTGCCCCACAAAACATTGATTGTTCAAATATTTCCAACAACCTCTCATGGTTCCATTATGTTAGAACTCTATTTATATGTGATAAATATTATATTTATATAGTTTCTCTGCTTTCTTATATTTCATTTACATGATAACATTATGGTTTTGATCGTGGGTCAAAGCGACAATTTCATTTGAGGAACAACGGACTACCTTCCCCTCAAAGTAATTTTACTCCTTCATTCCATACATGGAACATATAAAGGAGGGAGTTAATTAAATAATATATTATATTATACTTTAATTATAATATATTTATGTAACATTATTATTTCATTACAATAAATATGAAATATAAATTAAAGTAGTGTTCTCGAATACATACAAATTAATGTCTCCATGAACGATGCATTTAATTTCTTATCTCCATATGTCATCATGTTTTATAAATAAATATATATACTATGTATATATGTTATATATAATATCTAAATAATGAAAAAAATTCTAGAGATAATGTACTTTTGACCACATGTACTACATGTAATTATAATAAATTCATTTTTGAATCAAGTACCAAATATTTACAAAAAGAATGTTATTAAATCAAATGATTTTTTAATGTTTATACCTTGGTAATAATTGATATAAATGAAATAATAAACATTAAAAGGGTAATGATGAATGTAGAAATTAACTTTAGTTTATTATTCGAGAGATTAAAGAATGAACGAGTCATGTTGGATACAAGGTAATCGACTTCATCACAATCTCCTTTCATTGAGGAATATTTATATTTATACTCGACAATCTATTATACAGTGTACAAAACCCTTTATATATTCATTTCATTCAATGGGAATCTTTTTATACAAATCATTTGACTAAATGAAAAAAAGGAATGTTTGTTTTTAACATTAGTGGTTATAATGAACTTTCTTTTACCATGAGTATTATCTGATATTTGGCTTCCTTAACAAGACGTAGTGTTTTTTTATATGAAAAATAAATACTATGTACCCTTTTTACATATTTGGTTATTGAAATTGGTTTTGAGAAATCATTTATTATTTCATTATTTTTAAATTATATATAGTGATTGAAAGGTGGAAAAGTTATCTTTCCTTTTTTTATTTTATGTGTAATGAATATGTAATAGTTCTTGGTAATTTTTTACTTATATTAGTGGTTACTTGATAAAAATAGGGTAGTTGAGCTTGAGATAGCTCACTTATGCATTGGGTAATGGTACAGAGGTAAACATTAATGTTTCTCCTAAGAGGATTAACGAATATACTATGATGGGTATTGCAACATTACTCCCTATACAGCTGTGATAGATCCAATTTTTTATGTTATGGATACACTAAGATACCTTTATGATTAATTATTTCTATGTATTTTTCATAAATCTTATAATTTCATGAGTTATGTTCATATTCATGGTATGTATTGATGGACTAATGTTTTCATTATTTATTTTATAATCCGTATTGAGATTTTTATTATAATCCCAAGTCTTTGAAATGATTTTCATAGGACTAAATGATGAATTGGGTCTAGTATGGGATCAAGGAAATGTCATGTAGTCTAATACATGGAACTATACCTGACACTTTTTTTCAAGAGTTTTATTTTATGAAAAAATGGAAATCGACTAGAAGATTCTATATATAATATTCATGTTTTTATGCATATGTTATGGCCTAACTCTCTAATTCTCAATACCTAAAAAGATCTTCAATATGATTTATTTACTAAATTCAAGATTATGTAATGTTTAAGGGTGGATCCTTATAGTTGGTATCAGAGAATTTGTTTAGAAAACATTAGGAGATAGGATATGATTAAATTTATTGCCATAAATTATTTTATGTTAATATGGAAATGATATAGCATTTATAGATTACCATATTTCTTTTGTAAAGATATTTCTGGGTTCAGAATGGTTTTCCAAAGATGAAATAGGGAAACTATGATGGTATGACACGAGGAAGATGATAACCATCCAAATCAGCAACATAAGATGGCCGAAATCAGAACTGAACAGTTTGTTGCATTAGTGGTATAGCTGACTCAGGATATCAATGGTGGTGGTTTTCATGCACGTGATCATCCAGATCAACCACATAGGAACATGTCAGTAGTAGAGAATTTCATGAGGCAACATCACCCATCATTTAGAGGATCATATGACCTTGTTCTTGCTGAAAGGTGCATTAAAGAACTGGAGAAGAATTTTGATGTCATGAGGTGTATAGAACATCAGAAGGTTAGTCATGATGTTTACCATTTTAATGGTGAAGCTGATCAGTGTTGGTCAATGGTGAATAATATTCGGGATAATGAGGAGATTGATGCATATGATTAGGATGAATTCAATGGTATGTTTATCGAGAAATATAGTCCTAAGGTGGTTTATCATTGGATGGAAAACTAATGACTAGAATTGAGGAAGGAGTATGAATCAGTGGCCACTTATGAAGAAAAATTCACTAGACTCGATAGGAATGCCCCAAATTTTCTCCATATTTTAAAAAACTTGTTCAATATGGGGAGAAGGTGGAAAAAGAGTTTTCTGATGATCATGTGTTCTTTAACAAACAATATAATAAGAGGCTATGTGGAATACCAAAGGGAATAACTCTTCAAAAAAAACTAATGGTAAGAAACATAAGTTAATTGATTGGGAAATTATGGTGAATAGCATGTTGGGGAATTGATTTTGAATTATAGTAAGTTCTAATGATGTGGTTATATGTGGAATAAGTCACATAATTACACTAAAAATATCAGGGCAATGGTAAGAAAAAATCTGATTTACTGTCAGTAAAATGTTTTAAGTGAATTGAAATGGGTCATTTTAAAATTGAGTATCCAACGAAAAACTCAACTGAGGGAAAGAAGCCATAATAAAAGTAGAAATGGGTGGTGAAATCCATTACAACTACTTTAGTAGATGTTTGGACCCTGAGTGAAGTAGTATCAGGTAAATTGTTTGTTTATTCAGATTATTTCAATGTGTCTTTTGATTTCGGGTCTACACATTCTTTCATTTCTGAGAATTTTTATACAAAATTGGGAATTACATCTCAATATATGAATCCTAAAATTATGGTAAAAACACAGCGAGGAATTGTTGATACAAAAAAATATATGAACCTCCATGTCCTTCTGTTCGGAAAAAATCTACCTAGAAACTTTATTATTTTTCTTCTAGTAGAGTTTGATGTTTTTTTGGGTATGGATTGGATTTACATTTATCATGCTACGATTGACTGTTGATCTAAAGAGGTTTATTTTTCAAATGAATTTTATTTTGTGTACAATAATTAACTTTTACTTTTGAGAACATATCAGGAAGCAGAGAAATTATTGAAATATGGAAATGAATTTTACCAGGAACATTTTGTTAAAACAGAGGAACTGTTCTGAGAAATTATGTTCTATTGGTAAATGAGTATCTTGATTTTCTTCTTTTTTATTTTATTGGTATAATAACTGATAGTGAAGTTGAATTTATGATTGACTATGTTCGTGATTATAATTTAATTTCAAAACCCCCTTATCGAATGGATCAAATTGAACATTTAGTGTTAATGAAACTATTGAAAGACTTATTAGATAATGGTTTCATTCGACCTATCACATCATCATGGATATCTCTTGAAATGTTTGTTAAAAATAAGGCTTGTTAAATAAGACTCTTCATAGATTATAGTGCATTGAATAACATCACAGAAAAGAACTAGTTTCCTTTACCTCATATAGAGAAATTGTTTGATTAGCTCCAGGAAGATCAAGATTTTCCAAAGATTGACTTGAAGATGGGGTACCATCAGTTCATATTAAAGGAAGCAGACATTCTGAATACCGCATTTTATATTAGATATGACCATTATGAATTTGTAGTTATGGATTTTGGGTTAACCAACACACCTGTTGTAATCATGGATCTTATGAATATAATTTTTTGTGAGTACTTGGATATATATATGGTTGTGTTTATTAATGATATTTTTGATTATTATAAATGTAAAGATGATCATGAAAGTGATTTAAGGGTTTTCATGCAATCCTTAAATGAAAAGAAACTATATGGGAAATTTAGATTTTGTGATATTTCGTTACAAAAAATTTCATTCCTTAGACACATTGATTCTAAATAAGGTATAAATTTTGATCCTACTAAAAGAAAAGCTTTTGAAGAATTCCCAAGACCCACTAATATAATCTATATTCTTAATTTTCTTATATTTTTTGGTTATTACTAATTGTTTATTGAAAATTTTTCATGATTATCTTTCCCACTTACTATGTTAACTCAAGTAAGGTGTCAGGTTTATATGGACAAAATAATGTGATGATTATTTTCAGGAATTGAAAAAAAGATTGGTGAATGCTTGAATTTTGGCTATACTTTCTAGAAATGGTGAGCTTGTATTCTATAAGGATACTTCATTGAAATGACATTGTAGTGTCGTAATTTTGAATTATCAGATAATTTCTTATGCATCGGGTTAGTTGAAACCTCGTGAGTTAAATTAACTTACACATGATTTGGAATTAGCTACTGTTTTTTATTTTCAAAATTTGGAAGAATCATCTCTTTGAAGTAAAATGGGAAATATATACTCACCAAAAATTCTTGTAGTATATATTCACTCCAAAATTATTGAATCTGAGATAGAGGAGATAGCAGGAATTAATAAAGGGTTTTGATTTCAAAATTCACTACCATTATAGAAAGGAATATAAAGTGGATGTTCCTTTGAGTTAAAAAATAAATGCTACATTAATCTTCATTCATTTGGAACATGATCCTTTGATTAAATATTTGTTAAACCATGGAATAGAAGTTTTTGGTGTAGGAAATTCCACAGTTTTGTTACATTTGTCAGTGAAATCATCTCTATCAGACAGAATTAATCATGCATTGAAGAATGAAAGTGAGTTGTAGATAAAGGTATATTTGGTTTAGAAGTGAATGATTCCTAATTTTAACATTTATAATGATTGTGTATTGTTGTTTGGAAGGAGATTATGTGTGCCTTGTGATTCATAGTTGAAATATGATTTGTTATATGAAGCTCATAGTTCTCCATTTTTAGCTCATCCTGGAAGTACTACGATTTATAGATATCTTAGGGATTATATTTCATAATTTACTGTGAAGTGTTTTACATGTCAAAATGTTAATGTAGAGTGACAGTTACTAAAAGAGATACATCGGTCTTTACCAGTTCGAGAGTGGAAATAGGAAAATGTGTCCATTAATTTTTTTCATGGGATTACTAAAGACATATCAAGGTAATAATACAATTTGGGTTATTTTTGATCGATGAATAAATCTTCTCATTTCCTTCTTGCGTTAGATACTTTTTCTCAAGATCAACATTCATGGATGTATGAAAAAAGTATAGTCAGGTTTCATAGAGTACCCCTCTCCATTGTATATTATCATGATCCCATGTTTACTTATAACTTTTGAAATGCCCTTCAGAGGTCATTGGGAAGTGAATTAAATTTTAGTACAGCTTTTCATCCTCAATCTGATGGGTAGTCAGAACTAAAAATTATGGCCTTAGAGGACATGCTATGTGCTTGCTCAATGGATTACCTGGAAGTTTGTGACCAAAATCTTTATTTGGTTGAATATTTACATAATAATAATTTTTATTCTAGTAAAATGATGGATCTGTTTGAGGAATTGTATCAAAGGAGGTGTCGATCTCTAGGATTTTGGGATGAAGTAGGTGAAAGGATATCGATGGGTCTAGAATTGGTAGAAGAGAAGGAGAAAAATGTTCAATTGATTCAGAATCACATAAGAAAAAATCATAGTAGGAATAAACATTATGGAGCTAACTGGAGGAACGATCCATCCATCGAGCTATGTGATCATGTATTTCTCAATGTTTCACCATGGAAAAGTATGAAACATTTTGGTAAGAAATGGAATCTATGTTCAAGGTACATTATACCCTATGAAATCCTAGAGAAATTTGGATCAGATGCCTAAAGAGTGGATTTCTCACCTTTTTTATCCTAGGTACACTATTTTTTCATGTTTTATTGTTGAGAAAGTATTTAATGGATCCATCTCATGTTTTGAACACATAGGTAGTTCAGTTGGAAGAGATTCACTCTTACGAGGAAAAACCAGTCCAAATTCATTAATTATGAGAGAAAGTGTTGCGAAATATTAAAATTAAATAGGTAATCGTTTTGTGGAAAACAATATGGTTGAAGAGGCAACATGGGTATATGAAAACACTATGAGGGATAAATACAACCCATTTATATTATAATTGAATAAAATTAAGATTTTGCAATTTCTAAAAGGGGTGAAAGATGAAACATCCTAGGTTGATAAAGAATATGAAATTTTCATATTTATTAATAATTCTGAATAAAATATTTATTTTACTTTAAAGGAGATGCTATGATTGATGGCGTACCCAATACAAAACAATGGGTTTCATTAAATCTTATGTTTCACACAACATTGAGTTATACTGAACAAGAATAATATAATATTATTATTTTAAATTGTAGTTAATGTATAGATATTTTAATGGTTGGAAAAAACAGAACTAACTAATATCTAATTACACATGTTTGTTAAATGTTTTTACTATTATCCAAAAAAATTTATAGTCTTCAAATGCTAATGAATCCAATTTTATGCATAAATACTCTAATATTCATTAAATGTTCTATTTGTATCCTTTTATTAGAGAACCATATTTAAATATATTTTTCTCTTATATATGTCCTATTTGAGAAAAAATTCTTATTTAGATTCGGGACATCAAAATTTAATTTTGGTAATTTTTTGGATTTTTTTGTTAATGTTCATTTTTTAAATGAATAGTGAAAAATACATTATTTTAACTCAAAACTAACTCTTAATCTAATTTACTTATATGGATATATTATCTTTTGAATATGTTTTAATGTTTTATTAGATTTTATTTTTACCATTTAATAAAATTTTGGTCATTTAAATCATTTCACTTTGAAACATCACATAAACAAGTGACAATATTTTGAAAGTTCTTATTTATAAAGAAAACATTTTTTTAACAATGGGAATTATTTTTATATTAATTTCTTACACTTCAGTGTTTTGAATTTGGAAAAATTGATTCCATATTTGGAATCCGGAGGTCCAAGTTGTGTAAATATGTAACTTTTTTTAAGAATTTATGAATATATACTTCAGTAAATATTTTATTTAGCATGGTTAATGGTTAAATCTAGTAAATAATGGTAAACAAATATTATTATTATCATAATTAATTACCTTAACATGGGTCCTAATACTATTGGTTGATACATGTCCGACCATGGGAATCTCGGGTAAATTGTGGGAACCCATGGAGCCACATGGGAGTGATAATGATACTTTATATTAATTGGTTTAAAGTGTAGAAAAAATTACTTAAACATATATCATTTAGTAAATCAATTTTAACAAGGGGTTATAGAAGATACCCCTTCGACTAGAAATATTAATTTGATATCTAAAACTATTTCCTACATCATGGTATTTTATTTATTCATTTTAGACATCTAATAAATAAAATTATTATTGACACAATGATGATGCAGTGACTACTTATTAATGAATGATTTAAATAAATTATATTATAAAATTTAATAAACTATAAAAACATATCAAATTTTTATTGGATTATTTTTTCAGAATAGATTAATCTTATATTAGATGAATTTTTGACATTTTGAATCTGAATATAATTTTATAATAAAATAATTTTTTGAAACAATCCTAAAGAGACCCTCCTCCCCCTTATAAAATGCCATCACCTCAAACCCATTACTCACCCCTCTCAAGCCCCTAGTCTCATCCATTATATGCCCAATTAAGCTTCCTTTGTCCCTATAATCCACTTAGAAGCCTCAACTTTGACATATGGAACTTCAGTAAATCCTTTTAGTTCAAAAACAAATGGAGTTTCCTAATTTTAAAGTAACGCCTTCTCTTATGTTTTTTATTTTATATTTGTTATCCAGCCCCCTAAACTGTCTTCATTAAATTATTTTATAAAACACAACATAATCAATATACTAGCTTCTTTTTATGAGATTTATTCGAACTACACTTCATAACACCTCCATCAAATAGATACGAACATACTGTTTCTGTGGGTGACAAACTACAGCCTCACGAAGAGATGATTATTCAAATATCTCTAACCGCCTCTTATGGTGGCCATTATGATGGAACTGTATTTATATGTGATATATATTATATTTATATTGTTTATATTGTTATTTATTTTTCATTTATAGCATAACTATATGGTTTCTAAAATGGGTAAATGCGATAAATTTATTTGGGGATGTGCGGACTACCGCCTCTTCAAAGTTATTTGACTTTTTTTTCATATGTGGAATGTATAAAGGATGGAGTTAATGAAATTTTAAATGATATTATTCATCAATTATAATATACCTATGTATAATTATTTTTTTCCCTTAAATATTAAATAGAAATTAAATTTTTGTTCATGCGTATGTAGAGCTTACTGTGTCCATAAACAATGAATTTCATTTCTTATCTCTAAATTTTATGTACTATTATAAATACACATATATATGTAAGATATATTTGATTTATATTATATCTAAATCATGAATATAATTTCTGGCATAATGTACATTTGACCACATGGTCATGTTCTAATAACAAGAAGTTCATTTTTTGACTCAAGTACCAAATATCGACAAAATGACCGTTATTTACTCAAATGATTATGTAATGTTTATAATTTGGTAATAATTGATATAAAAGGAATAATAAACATGAAAAAGTTACGATGAAAGTGTGAATTATCATTATTTTATTATTCAGGAGATTGAAGAATGAATGAGTAATGTTTGACACGAGGTAAGGGAAATCATCTCAATCTCCTTTCATTGATGCATATTTTGATATTTACACAACTTTATTTCATAATGTTTGTAGACCCCTTTAGAATTATCATTTCATTCAATGGGAATATTTTTATATTAAATGTTTTACTAATAAAAAAAGGAATTTTTCATTTTAATGTAAGTAGTTACAACAACCTTTCTACCGCCTCAAGTATAATTTGATCTTTGGCTTCCTTAACAAGCGGTATTGTTTTCTTAAAAGGAAAATAAATATCGTATACCATTTTTAAATATTTGGGTATTGAAAAATGTTTTTATAAAGGATTGATTATTTCCATAAATTGAAATGATATATTCTGATTGAAGTGTGGACATGTTATGTTTTATTTATGTTTGTTTTATATGTTATGAATATGTTATGGTTCTTTGGCATTGATTACGCATACAGGTAGTTCCACGACAAACCTATGGTGGGTTATCCCGACATAGATCTCCAATGCTTTGGGTAATGTGATAGAGGTAAATGTTAATGTTTCTCCTAATATATTTAGGGAATATACTATGATGGGTATTCTAACATAACTTCATGCGTAGCTATTAGAGCTATAATGTAAGTATGTTACGGATGCCACTAGTTACCATTATGATTTACGATTTTTATGTGTTATTCATTAATCTTAGAATTTCATGAGGTATGATATTATTCATGGAATGTATTGATGGAAACATGTATTCTTTTGTTATTTTATAATCCTTATTATGATTAATATACTCATTCCATGTTTTTTAATGTTTTTTAGAGGTCTTAGAGATGAATATGGGCAGTGATGTGTTCAAGGAGAAGTCTTTATTTTTAATACATGGATGTAGAAATGACTCAATTTTATCTAGAGAATTTATTTTGTGGAAAAATGTATACTGACTGGAAGTGTCTACATGTTTAATTCATGTTTTTATTTATATGTTATAATCTAATTCAAAAAAAGCTCTAAACTGGAAAAGATCATTAATGTGAATTGTTATCTTCATTCAATATTAGTTAATGTTTATGATCAAGAACTTATAAATATTGAATCTTAAATCACTTAATCATGATTGGAGTATTACTACTCATGAACTGGAAACTTTTGGGACCCCTATTCTATCACATGATCACCCAGCATGATGAAAATACCAAAATAGATCTATAAAAATTACAATATAACACATAATATCATAATAACTATTTAATTTTAATAATGAGAGAAAATGTAATTTGAAAATTATGGTCTTGATAATATTCTGAACATTCATCACTACACTAGTAAGGAAAAAAATTAATCTGAAAATAATTCTTCAGAGAATAAAATATTAAAATATCAGGAAATAGATTCAATAATACACTAAAAACCAAGGAATCTATGTATCTAAAATAAAAATTTTCATGGTTTCCAAGGGATAAAAATATTAACAATTTTAGGATCTATGGTGACACCTCTTTTAGAATTTATGGGGACAAGGAAACATAGAACATGTATCTACACATTATAATTAGAATTCTTACCTTAACATAGATGTTCTCACAATATACCCACCTGTAATCCAATGTATCGTTCATGATTTTACTTAGTCAATGAAAACACCATGATATCATTTACTAATACCACCAAATTGGTGTCAATATATCTAGTAAAGATCTAATTCTTCAATAACATAAAAACTATTAGTTAACTTGTACAACCAGATGGATTAACTAGAAAAAAATGATGACCATATTGCCTCAATAAATATTTATTCATAAAATCCTACATCCCAAATTAATGTTGGTGAGACCCTCCTCATAATTCCTTATCATGAAACCATTTGGATACCAAAAAATCATCAATGAGAAGGAAAATTCTTGAAATTATATTTCTATTATTTATCATATCCCAGTTTTTATATATATAATTCACAAAAATTAAAGGAGTTACATCACCATTCTTTTAAAAATAGTATTCCACATCAACAAGTATTAGTTCAAATAAATACATTACATTTGAACTCTTCTAGATGAATCTATAATTCAATTAAATATATTTGTAACATCCTTTTAAATAATGGTAAAATAGAAAAGATTTCTGAAATTTCATAAACAAATAATTATCCATCTCATCTATGTAGTAATTTAAAATCATTGTTGGGGAAAAAATTAGGTCAATAACAGTTGGAAAATAACAATGTTTGATTTCATGGAAATTTTCTAATATGAATTCTATAATATAGTATTATAATGTTATGATGAACAATACAAAAAGTAAATTTCTATATATATTCATATTCCAATCCCTATTAAATATGTGGTCAACACCCTCTGATGATTTCAAATAACCAGGTATAGTATAATAGTATATTTTGTCTTTAAGGATATATTGAAATATATTCCTAAAATCAAGAAAATGATTTCTTAATCAATAATAGGTAAATATAATGAATTGTTTCCCCATTGATATTTATAGTACATGATAATAATTAAATGGTGAAACATTCTCATTGGACAAGTCGTGTGTTATGATTCATTACATGTGATATTTTTTAAACATTAAACTCTATTTGATAACTTATATATGAAGCAATGAAATATTGGGTTCAAGGAGTATCAAATAGAATTTTAAAAAGTTTCATGTTATGAATAATGGTTTATTGAAATGTCAAAGTACATGATTTAACTCCCATTATCATTCTCTATTATCTATAAATCTATTTACTAAAATTCCCATGTTCCATGAACCTTTTTTATTATTACATTGATAGAGGTGTAGGGATTTTCTAGTAATAATGATGGTTTACTTTTTTCTAAATTAGTGTATTATTATATGGATATCAACAATTATATTAATAAAATTCCAGAAAAAATGATATGTATTCCTACCAAATGAATTTTGAGATCTATAAAAACCGCATTAGAGATGCCCCATATTAATACAAGTGTTAGAATATTTTTTTGGATTTATTAAATATTCCATTGTATCTATAAATAAACCACAATGGAACTATACATGTTTACTATTGGGTCCTAGAGGAATGTTAAATGATGTAGTGGTAAAATTTTGATTTTGTTCACTACCTTGAGAATAAGCATCACTCTTCTAATTTTTCCCAATATTAGAGTTCCAACATATTTTCCATGTAGATATTTATACTTCCTCAGATATGATTTGAAATTGAATCCCTTTAATCAACAATCAATCTATCAAAAAACTCTGTATAATTTGTAATAATAGGAAAAAATACCTTATAATTAAACTCATGTCACTATGAAGAATCAAATATGCATACCATCATGGGTTAACAAGATGATAAATCTAGGGAAAAATAAACTACATTGATAAAGATATTTAAATATTCCATCATTAATATGTTTTAATACGTTATTCTGATGAAATATATTTAATCTTTTATCATAAATATGATTTCATAGAAATATTTGTTGAAAAAACCTCAATCTACTCTTTGATATGGTTATTATCGACTTTATCTTGGATAGATAAATACCATCATTTGTATTAAAGTTCAAATAGAATGAAGATTTTTAGCTAGAACTTTATCTCATCCATTTTTCATTGGAAAAGATATTTATTTCATTATTTTATTCCCCACATCTATATTTTAAAAATACGAGTCCCCCCAATTGATTGGTGGATTATTATTCTAAAACTACATATAATAATCTAGTTGTATTAGTTTAAAATTATAATTTTCATTGTTTTCATATTGGAATGATTAGAGAATTATCTAAAAATGATATTATTTATCCAATAAATCAGGTGAAACAATGTTATCCGTGGATTCTTCTTATATATTTGTAATAAATTTACTCTATCCCATTTCTCAATAACCATAAAATAGTACAACATAGTTATCACTCAATATAATCAAATAACATATAATAGTCAAAATCACCACATCTAAAGCTCACTAAAACCAACATTACAAAAATAATAGAATAAAATAACTACAATATCTATTTTCTATAAGTCATCAAACATTTTATCAAATATGCACTCATTTTTGTAAGTATTAATACAAATGCATGATAAGATACATTCATCAGCTAGACACAAGGTGGTGATATATCAACACAACTAGAATGGTGATATAATTTTGTTTGTAATAAATACACTTTATGAAACATGTTTTTCATTATAAATGTTATCTTTATCTCTTTTTATGCAATAAATTTCTTATTTTTAAATTTTATATCCTTTCTTTCATCCAATGACAACTGATTGTCCATGATTTTATCCATTTTTAAAAAACTCATCCAAATAATTTTCATGGGTTGGGTTAAATATTATACTAACCTTATATTACAACCCAAAGACACAAAATTGTTGAAATAAATTCTAAGGGATTATAAGAACATAATTAGATTAATTTAACCTAATAATGAAAATAACTCTCCAGATAAAATAAAATCTTCAAAAACAACCATATATAATTCTTTAGTGATACAAATTAAACTAAAATATAATCTAAAAACAAAAAATATTATATTTTTAAAAAAAATTCAAAAAATATTGCACAAAGAAACAAAAGCACATCCTAGTTTAGTGACAGTAATGTGTAATGACACTAATAAAACTATGAAGAATCTCCAAGAACCAAATAACCATCCAATATAATATTATTATTATCTTCAGGAGAAATATGAGGCCATTGATTTAGCGATTTCGTGAAAAAAAATATATGTATACACACCAAAGTGTATATAAAGGGGTGAGTAATCATACCTAACAGGATATCCCTAGTAGACTTTCAAAATAATGCTTCATGGATCTGAACACATTATCTCAATGGATAAAACATGTTTTATATCAATATGGGTAACATTAAAACAGGTTATTAATTTTAAATTTCTAAAATGAATGAAAAATAATTTAATCATATTAGGATAGTTTAATATTCAAATTTCAACTAAAACCCACTTCTATTTATGTTGTTTTCAATTTTTAATACCCATTCAATGTTTCACTCTCAGAAATAGATAATCACATGCATTCATTTTGAGCGAATTTCCATACTCAGGTTTCTTTACTCCCCGATGCACCAATTCATGACATCATAACCAATCTCTTGGTTCCCTAGAGGAATAAATCTCTTATTTAGAGTCATTAATAGTAACATATACTAACATGAACCATATATTTTAAAATATAATGGAAATTAATTTCATATAATCCATTCCTCCCATTTAAAAATATTTATCGAACAGTTTTTTATATAAAAACAAAATAATATTTTTAACGCCAACATTATAAAATTATAGAACATATGGATTTTCAAAAATCCAAAAATATATATATTATTAAACCATAAATAAAAATAGTATCCATCAATATTTTATTGAAAATCTATAGATCAAATCACTGTAAATATTTAATAATAACCACTCCACTATGTTCTAGAATATGTGAATACGAGGTAAGAGACAAATACCACGGAAATATTTACCAAATAGGTGAATGTCACCCGAATCCTATTTATAAAGATATTAAAAATATTCTCTCAAATAGATACCATTATGATATCATCAAAACACAATATTGAACATTGTTCAATCCATATCAGTTTTCATATAATATTCCATGTAATATGATATAAGAATATTTGTAGAGAAAAGAGTAAATAGAGACTTGGAATTAATTTAGGAGATATAATTCACATTGTTTCTAAAAACCCACATTTCAAATCAAAGTGGATATCAAAATATTCCAATTTGGGGAGAGGATTTAATTTCTTATATAGAAAAGATTCTAAATGATTTTTTAGGGAGAAAACACGAGATAAACAATAATTGTAATGACCGGACCCTCGTTACCTAGAATTGGTTCATTATTACGCATCATTGGCATGATCACAAAAGATAATGTCTAGAAAGACCGAATAGTTTAGTAGCCTTGGATGTACTAGATAGATTCTTAAGGTTGTCATTATATCATAAAATGGAAAACTACAACAACATTGTTTCTACATAAAACACTAAGATCCAATAGACTGTCCCTATAGGTCAGTCATAATATACATCTTCATATCCTATAAAAAATAAAACATAGTAAGGGGTGAGATCAGATGTTCAGTGATGATAACAATATAGTAGAAGCTTTCATTAATAAGCTTGAAAATTTATGGAAATTTATAAAACTAAAACAAAATCCTTTTCAACATAAACCTCATCATAATATGACAAATATAAATCATAATAATCCCATTTACTTATTCACATTGATATTCTACTAGTTGAATAATCACATGCAATATCAACAGCCACTTTCATAATAATGGAATGCATAATTCTATTCTTTCATAACCACATAGTCAAGGCCTCGTTCAAAGACTACAAAAAAACATTTTGTCAAGGCCTTGTTCCAAGACACTAGATTGTCCCATGAGACCTACCGATTCATAGAGGAGCAATAGCGGGCTCTACCCATCACATAATAAGTCCAATGCATTCCTCATATGAAATGTTTGAAACATAACACAAACATTCGTATTAAAACTAGCATACATAATGTCAATAATTTATCCACAACCCATGAATGGTATAAAAGTGGAACATCCATAGTCAAACATAACCCATTCAATAAAATATAGAAGATTTTATTATAATGAATTAACTTCAATGGGGAATAATGGATGATATTGACATAGATGAAAATAATCATCAAAAATATTTTAGAGAAATATCCCTTTTTTCATGAAAACATTTAAAAGTCACAGGATTTGTGAAGAATACATTTAAAATATATTTTTGAATCAAAGTGTCCCATACAACCTTGAAACATTTAAAATGAATTATAATTTTAAAACATTAATGTCTATATAAATAAATCCTTAAAACCATTTTTAAAACATAGGCATTAATGAGAAAAGTTTAGAATAATAAATCTTTAAAACATTTAAAAGGATATTTTCGTTAGAGTAACAAACCAAAAAAGAGACAAATGAATACAAATAATTAGGGTAATAAAAACATTAGAATATCATGGGAATAAATGGATTAATTATATACTATATCAAATTACATTATATACACCATATTAAAGTTAATTCGTGTATAACAATAAATATGTCTCAATGGAATGTAAATTGAGATGAAATATATTAAAAAGTCTATATAAATAGGTTAAGGATATATTAACAACATAATTATGTGTGACAAATATAAACACAGTAAATATTATTTGATATTTAGTTTAAATAAATGATAGTACATTCACACATATACTTGTAAAAACAACATCACTGAATTGTATTTTTAACTCAATAAATGGAGATTGAGTTAAAATTACACTTTTCAAGTTCATATCAATGACCTGATAATTTATCAGTGAAGTTATTATTTGTTTCAAATGTATATCCATATAAAGGGGATTGGAAATTACTACCTGAATAATAAATAGTGATTCCACAAATAATCAAGGAGTAATATAATAATTGAAGTATGAGCAAAGCTGAATGAGTGAAATTTGAAATTTGAAATTCCATTACCAATTTGGTATCTTAAGAATCATACTTCCAATGAAAGATGAATCATAAAATTAATATGTAAATACTCATAAATTAATTTATATTACATAAATAATAAAATCATAGGGTAGTACATACACTACACAAAAGGAAATAGTGGAAATATGGCATGAATATCACGGAAATGTGAAGTGAGATGAAAACCCTTACTTCGTTGTATTCAATCGAGTCATATGGAAAAATGTTAATAACAACCAAATGAATCACATAATATAATGAATATAAATTGAATCATGATAATATATATATATCAAATGATAGTACACAACACACAACATTTAATAAATAAGTGGTGAACAATGGAAATCTCACGGAATTAAAAGTGATATATGAAACCACTTACCTTGTACGTTCCTTGGTTGAGGGTAGGTAAACCTATTATATAGTAATGAAATTTTTTTTACTAAATTATAAAAGAATAATAAACATTAATATGATATAATATATGATGTATAAATAATGCTTTGTTAATAATATCTTAGTATTATCGTCATTTCTGGTGTCAACTGATTCGTTTTCCTTTATATTATTTATTACTCGAGTCATACTTGTTATGTATGGTATGTATATCATTCTTATCCATGATTATATCAAGTCTGTAAACAATATTTTTAATCATCTAATGAAAATTAGACTTCAATGGATACGATGGAGAAAGAATCTCATAGCATTCGTGGAGACGGTAATCGGTATGCACACACGAATGATAATAACATTCTTTTGATATTAAAATAATATATAATTGGTTGTAATATCATATATAAAGAATAATTATCCTGATATATTTATTATTTATATCAATTACACATCATTATTATACCCATCCAAATAAAAATGTATTGAATATCAATTATACCACCATGTGGAGATGGTAAGCCATACGTACGCACGTATGGTGACATGTCCTTCAAAGGATGGATATGAAAATGAATATGGTTGTACAATATTTATAATAACATCATAGTAAATAAAATAATCTATATTTATTATTTTATAATGGAAGCAACACTGAAAATGGATGTGGAAGAAAAAAGGAATTTGAAATAGGGGGTGCGATATTTACCTCTTCTTCAGGTTCTTCCTTTTGATTTGATCAAAAGGGCTCCACAAGTTGGCTTTATAACTAAAGGAATGCCTCTAGAATGAATAGAGTACTGCTAAAAGGGTAATTAGTCAGGGTTTCTTTGAGCTAAAAGTCTTTTATTGTGTCAATTTGGGGGAAGGGGGAGTGCCCATTTATAAGAGGGGTGAGGGGTACCTTTGGAAAATATAGAACTATTATTTTATAATAAAATATTTTTCAGTATCTAAAGGCTCCAAATTGAATTATTTAGAGGCTAATGTGGGGATGGGTCGAAAAACACTCAACCAATAGGTTTTATACCGGTTTGGGTCCCCATATTAAATTTATATTCTAAATTTAACTCTTATTTAAATAGTTTGACAATTTCCATGTCTCTTTGTATTTTTATATTATATGGTTAATAAACATAATATATACATCCAATCTAACCCCATATTTTTCAATAATTATACCACTATCATTATATAATCATTTTGGCCAAACCTTGGATTTTTAGGTATATAATATCAATTAATAATATAATATTTGTTTTAAAAACTATTTTATGTGAATTTTAATACTATTTGGTATTTTATTTCTTAATTCATAAATGCATTATTACTTCAAAAAAAATTTATCTAACCAACCAAAAAATGTAATATTAACCTATAAAAATAGTGGAATTCAAAAAATTCTCAAATAAATTTTTTTTGGATATTTTTATTATCAATTATGTTAATATTTCATTAATTAGGTAATTACCGCATTATCATTTTGTAATAAATAAATTAAATTATTTAATGTCTAAAAATTATAAATAAAACAGCATATTGTAGTAAATTTTTTTATCTTTATAATGAATATTTATATTCCAACATAACTTATGTGTATCCCTTTATTAAAAAAATTGTAGTTATTAAACATTGAATTTCACAACTTTAACTCTTCATTGAATTAAATAATAATAAATGACCTAATCAAATAAAAGTGGACTAAAGACTTTCATATTTAATTCCTATGGTTTTTTTTGGTAAAACTATACTTATCTAATATTATTATGACTTGGTTTGTGATACTAATAATATAATTGTGACGCTAAATTAACCTATTTACTTTAAACCGTGGTAAATAAAAGTAAAATGATATTATTCAACAAAAATTATTTTCATCTTATTGAACAACATTATTTTACTGATATTTTCCATGTCTCTTGGATTTTTGAAATTCCACTCACAGAAGTGGTAAAATTATGTTTTATGTAAATTCACATATACTTATAGGAGGTGGGTAAAAGAGGTTAAAAAGTTCAATAAAATTTTCATATATCAAAAATTATTATAAACTGACACCAATTAATAACATTTAACTTATATAGGTATTATGTATCTATTTTTACCAAAAAATATTTATATAAAATAAATAATTAAATACATAAAAAGATGGTTTTAACCAATAACTCAGTGATTTTCACTATTTATCAAAAAATAAATGTTTTTAGAAAAATACCAAAATTTCACCCTAAAATAATTTTGATATTCTGAATTAAAAAATAATATATATTTTACCAATTTAAATAAATTTTAGTTTCATTAATTAATTTAAAATTAATTACCATTGTCAAAAAAGTGTGTTTTTATGAAATAATAACTATCAAAAGATTGACACATGTTTACGTCCAATTTCAAAGTGAAATTACATACAATTACCATCATTTGATTAAATGGTAAAAATATAATCTAATTATACTTCTAAAACATTAAAATGTATAATTCAACACTATAAATAATTTTGATTAAAAATATTTCTTTTTGTTAAAATATAATATTTTTCACTATTCAACCAAATATGAATGTTATCAAAAAACCACAATTTTTTTGAACCTAAATTCATTTGTCCCGATTCTAAAGATGGAGTTTATTTTATAGAACTGAATATATAAAAGTTTCAAATATTGAATTAAAAAATTATTTCCATTAAAAGGTGGTAAAATTTCACTTTTTGAAAAATAATTCTTTTATTTGAAGAAAATGTATTTGTTCTGACATTATGTCTAAAAAACTCATAATTTGGATTCTAAAATTATAAGGATTATAAAAATTCAAAATTAAGGTAATACAATTCATAACCACTTTTGAACGGCTAGTTTGGTACATCGTGTTGCGCTTGAACTCAGTGTTGAGTGTAGTGCATGTTATTTCATTACATTGACGAAATAAAATACTATGAAATCATTGGGTGTTAGATTATTCCCTACATCAACAAATTGATTCCACACAATTAGAAATTGTTCTTCGAAAATAAAATTTTGAAAATAGAAAATAACTTTGTGGGAAAACCCACATCAAAAATAGAGTCATTAAAACTATAACTTTAAAAGAAAGAAAGAAAAGTAAAAAAGGTCACCCGTGATAACCCATAGTAGGATTCAATGTAAGAGAACATGGATATGGAAGATAAACTAAGTTTCATGTTATAATGGATAGGGATAGAAATCATGATTAGGAGAAAGTTAAGATCATGAAAAACACAAACTGGTGATGGAAAAAACCATCATTAGTATCTCAGTAGGAAAAGTAAATGGACAATGATTTCATTAAGTTAAATTTCATAATGATGAGGAATTTATTTAAGAGTTTGAATAAGAATATAAAAATATATACTTACTTTTTATGTATAGTTTCATTCATTAATAAATTTCTATAACTAACTCATTCTTTTAAACGATGTGTATTCAAGATGTCTTGGTCACACCTGAATGGATAGAATCAACTTCTAGATAATCCAATTATCCAAAAAGGATAAACTATATATTTAAATTTCCTTTAGAGATTATTCAAAACCAAAATGGATATTACAAGATCAGATGATCCCACAAAAGGATATTCCTTTAGTGAAAAAAACTGTAATCTTAATTTCTAAAATTAAACCAACAATAACCCAAATTTAAATAAATACCATTCAATAAACAATTTTCCTTAAAATACTTCAATATAATCCAAACTAATATTGAAACCCAAAAAGTAAAATAATTTTGTGTTGTAGTCCTTAACGTTAAATTGTATCTCCGAATGACATCATCTACTCATAAAGTAACATACATAAAAGTAATTAACCAAATCACATATTCTCTATTATAGATTAATCATTTTATAAATAACACAAATCAATATAAATCCTTAATAAAAACATAAATAAAAATCCACCATTACTCCTCAAATGAAATCCCATAATATTCTATTTTCATTAGGCATAAAGTGTTCCCAAAAGAGCGAACGTCTTCCAAAATAACATTTATCACATAATCACCAAATCATTTTCCAATACTAAGGTTTTTCATTTGATAAGACATAAGATCCCAAATAAAATAATTATTGATCAATTGCATCATTTAACTAAAAATAATTAGTCACACTAACCAGGGACTTCATGTAGTCCAGTGGTAGGCGATAAATCCCTATAGCACTCTGGTTGTTTGTTCGATTCCACAGCTTTGTCCGACGTGATGGGTTGTCACACGGTCTATGTGTTTCCCTTTTTCAAAAACTATATTTTATAACATAATAAAAATGAAATAAATTCATCTAAATAATATAAAATAATTTAACCACAAATGTTATATCATACGTTTCATTTTCATCCAAAAATATAATAACTAGTAATTGCCGCAAACCCAATGATCATATAAAACCAAATGGATATTTATAACTATTCCAAAAGAGAAAAGATAATTATTCCTTAAATATCATTTTCATATGACAACATTAGGGTTACAAATATGAGAGAAACATATTCCAAAGTAATCCCATCAACAAGGAGAACTAATAATTTTAAACATTTCTCCAAACATTTATTTCCACATAGCTTCCTTTTTGTCCAAGTAAATATCCTATAGAATAGGGCATTCAATTGGGTAAATGCTAAGTCCCCTACATTTATGACAAATGAATGTAAATAGATTCGTGGTAATATTTTTAATTTCTTCCATAGTACTCTTCATTTATCCTCTGTAATTCATTACTTTGTGTCCTTCTTTCCCATACGTAAATCTTTTATTTATTCCATTGAGACACGTTCCTGCGTGTCCCATTCCACATTTCCTGCATGTTGTAAATTGAGGATTCTTTTTTCCATGGTCTCCACTGCTGGATCCCTTATCATTCGTCAAATTTATCTTCTTTGTTGAGTCCAGGAGTTGGTTAATATATATGTTGTTGATCATATTTTTGGAAAACTGATTTGGCATGAACACGATATTTTTTGCACCTATCACCATTCCATTTTGTTTCTCATTTCCACCACCTTTACCCCCATGTAACTCATGCTCAATGTTACTATGACTTCCTTGGAATCTACCCATTCTCTAAAACCATAATTCATTGTGTGAGTAATAGTATTCATAAAATCATTTAGAGAATATCATGACACCATATTTTAAATTTGAAACACATTAGGACTAAACAAGGTCATTGATTCTCATCTTATATTAAAATACTTCAAATCTATTTGTACAGAAAATGTAAATTATCCTAATCCTATCCCCCAAGAGTGTCGTAACCATGAGTGCATCAAGGCCCGTTATCATGCACCAGTTCTCGTTCAAGTGTACCTCAAAGTGGTGTTATCGGGTTTTACCCCTTGATGCATCTGTGCTCGAGCATCCTCTACCTGCTCGTATCTAGACATGGATGTATTCCTTGGAAAACTCAAAAAATCTCTAAAATAAAAAAATAATAGGAAATTTTTCTAGACTATTCCTCAATTTCTATCTTAGGGCTATGTTCTCTATTATAGATTATCTAAATATAGTTTCCAATGTTTGTACTAAAAATGCTCTGATTCCAACAGTAACACACCGACCCTAGTTACCATGAGTTGGTGCATTATTAATTATCATTGGAATGATCACAAAAGATCATGTCTCTATTGATTGATTAGTTTAGTTCCCTTTTAAGTATTGGATACATTCATAAGGATTACATTACATCATAAAATGAAAAACTACGAAAACCTTGTTTCCATAGAAAACACTGAAATCGCATAGAATATCCTTGCAGGTCAGTAATAATATACTTCTTCGCATCCTGGGAAAAATAAAACATAGAAAGGGGTGGGCTCAGTTGTTCATTAAGGATAACAATACAGTGGATGCTTTCATAAATGATCATAAAAATTTAACGCAATGTATAAAACTAAAACAAAAGCCTATTCAACATAAACTTCATCATAATATGGAAAATATAAATCAAAATAATTCCATTTACTTACTCAGATGGATATTATACAAGTCGAATAATCACATACAAAATCAATATCCACTTTCATAATGATGGAATTCATAATGCTAGAATTTCACGACCACATTGTCAAGGCCTTGTTCCATGACTACAAATAAGATTTTGTCAAGGCCTTGTGCCAAGACACTAGTTTGTATCGTGAGATATACTGATGCAACGAGGAGCTATAGAGGTCCCCACCCATCACATACAATGTCCAATTCATTCATCATATGAAAATATTAAAACATAACATAAACAAATGTATTAAAACTAGTTTACGTAATGTCAATACTTTATCCACAAACCATGAATGGAATAAAAATAGCACATCCACAGTCAAAAATAACTCATTAAATACAATATGGAATATTTTATTGTAAAATATTAACTTCAATCAATAATAATGAATGATATTGACATAAGTTAAAATAATCATCAAAACTATTTGGGAGAAATATCCACCATTTTCTTGAAAACTTTTAAAAGTCACACTATTTGTCAAGAAGCCGTTTAAAATAGATTTTTGAATCAAAGTGTATCATAAAACATTGATAATTTTAAAAGTAATTTAAATTTTAAAACAATAATGTACTTGTATATATATCCTTAAAACCATTTTTAAAACATGGACATTAATGAGATAGATTTATAATATTAAATCATTAAAACATTTAAAATGATATTTTTGTTAGAGTTCCTATCCAAAAGGGAGACACTTGAATATAAAAAATTTAGGTAATCAAGACATTACAACATAATGATAATAAAGGGTTTCTTGATATACTATGTCAAAGTAAATTATATACACCAATTAAAAGTGAATTGATGTATAACAACAAATAAGTCTCTTTGGAATGTAAATTGAGATGAAATCACTTATAAAGACTATATCCATAGGTTTAGGATAAATCAATGATATAATTATGTGTGAAAAATATAAATACAATAAATATTATTGGATTTTTAGTGAAAATAAATCATAGTAAATTCAAACATATTATTGTAAAAACAATATCAATGATTGGGATATTTTACTCAATAAATGATGATTATGTTAAAATTACTCTTATCATGTATATATCGATGACATGAGAATTTATCAATTGATTGATTATGTGAATCAAAATTAATCCACAGAAAGTGGAGTGGAAATTAGTACATGAATAATAAATATTTATTCCACACATAATAATGGAGTAAAATAATCAATGAAGTATGCACAAAGGCGAATGAGTGGAAATTGGAATTTGACATTCCATTACCAATTTGTTAACATACGAAACATACATACCATAAATTATGGATCATAAAATGAATATGTAAATACTAATAAATTAAAGTATATTACAAAAATAATACAATCATTTGGAAGTACATAAACCACACAAATGGGAATAGTTTCAATATGGTATGAATCACACGGAAATAGGAAGTGAGATTAAAACAATTACTTCATTTTAATCAATGAAGTCATATGGAAAAAAGTTAATAATAACCAAATGAATCACAACATACCATGAATATAAATAGAATAATGAGAATATTTATATCAAATGACTGTACACAATACACCTCATTTAATAAATAAGTGGTGAACAATGGAAACCTCATCGAAATTAAAAGTGAGATAAGAAACCTCATACCCAGTACATTACTTGGTTGAGGGTTGGTTAACCTCTTTTATAATGGTGAAATATTTGTTAATAAATTATAATAGAATAAAATACAATAATATTCTATAATATATGATCTTTTAACTGTGATTTGTTAATAATATCTTAGAATTATCTTAATTACGGTTGTTAACTGATTCGTTTTTCATTATATGCTTTGTTACGTGAGTCATATTTTTTATGTATGTGATGAATCTTATTCATATCTAGAATTATATCAAGTCATTAAAAATTATTTTTAATCATCTAATGAAAATTAGACTTGATTTGATACTATGGGGAATGAATCTCATCGCATTCGTGGAGACGGTAATCTGTACGTATGCACATGCGACAGTATTATACTTTTGATATTAAAATAATATATAATTGGATGGTATATCATATATAAATAATAATTATCATGTTATATTTATTATTTACATCTATTACATATCATTATTATACCCATCCAAATAATAATATATTGAATAACAACTTGGGAGGAAGCGATGTCCTTGGGAGGGGTATCTTCAGATAGGGTTTCGATGTATTTGATTTTTGATCCAGGTCCCTCATGTGCTTCAGTAGCGGTGCGGTCATCTCTGGTGTGGCCTAGATCTCTTAAGGGTAAATATCTCTCATCGATCTACTTCAAAGATGGGTTGTGTGGTTCCCAGAAGCAGTGGTAGGTTTTCCCCATTATTATACCAATCCAAATCAAGTTTGGAGGAAGCGTTGTACTCTATAGGGGTCTCTTCGGATAGGGTTTTCGCATCATTGATTTTTTATTTAGGTCTCTTGTGTTCTTTAATAGTGGTGTGGTCATCTTGGGTGTGGCCAGGATCTCTTCATGGGAAATGTCATCTGTCAATCTCTATGAAACATGTGTTTTGTGGTTCTCATAAGAAGCGGAAAGTATTCCCATGTTTCATCCATTTTTATCCAATGTCTATAGGGATGATTTTGTCCTGTCCCTTGATATTCTAGTGGATGACTATGAAGATGCATTGGATTCTTTGAAATGGTCTCTTATATATCATTTTGGTTCATCAAAGACTTATTTCATTGTTTTCAAGATGATGGTGGACTCATGGGGGCTCTCAATCCAGGACAAGGTGTTGATTGTTCATCGCAATTCGTTTTGTATTATTCTTAGTGCTGAAGAGGATTTTCTTTTCCAATGGTGTAACGCACCTCAGGTTTTTGGGCATTAGATATTTAACCTCTCATACTGGTCTCTGGATTCTCATAAGGGAAATCAATGTGCGATAGAGGAAGTGCGGATTTTATTACCAGGTCTTCCTTTACCTTTTCACGATGGTGAGATATTGAATTCCATAGGGGAATCTATAGGGGGATTCTAGTACTTGGAGGACCATTACTATAATGGGAAGGAAATCTTAACAGTGAGGATTTATGTGGAGCTTGATCTTTCTATTCTGCTTCTGGAAAAGATATCTCTGAGTGTTAATGGTGTTTCTTCTTGGTCCCAAGATATTGTGTACCCAGTTTTTCTGAGGTTTTGTTTGCACTGCTTGCTTCAAGGCCACTCACTCCAATTGTGTAGGAGAAACCAAGGATGGGTGCATGGTCCTGGTGTTTCTTTTTCTTATAACATGGGAGTAATTCCTCTTGGTCGAAGGGAGGGCTCAGAGATCTCTGGTCAGGTATGGGTTGAAAAAATTTCATGTAATGTAGTATATACTGATTGTTTGTAAATGCCCCTGCTCTATCTGAGGTGTTTTTTTGGAGTCTCCTTTGGCCAAAGATGTTAGTAATTCCTCTCCGGTTTCATCTGTGTGTGGTTGTTTATCATTTCATGGTCATTTGGTGTCCTATGAAGGTGTTTTATGCCCTTCGTTTTCTAGCTCTGTGCTTGGTTTGTTTTCACAGAGTGTGTAGAATTTCACTAGTTTTTAGGATTTAGGATTTGGTACCAATGGTTCCTTTATAAAATTTTTCATGGATAATTTTTGGGATCTTCTAAAAGGAATGGAGGGGATGGAAGATGGATCATCATGTTCATGGAATATTTTTTTAGTGAAAGGATTGAGATGTTGTTTGTTCAGTTTTTCTGTTCCCTCGAAGGAGAAGGAATTTAGTGACATATTTCCTGGTTTTAAGAAGAAAATGAGGACCCTTAAGGGTCCGTCTATTTCGAATTATCCTTCAATTTCAGCCTAGACTATGTCTAATGGAGTTTTTACAAGAGATAAAATCTTATAATTAAAATAATTTATGTCTTCCAATGATGATATGACCAAGGATCCTAGGGTCAAATCTAGTCATTCTTTATCTAAATTATTCCTTTTTATAGTATGGAACTCCCCTGGTCTTGAAGCCTGAGGGAAGTCTGAATTTTTGTCTATGGAAAATAAGAAATATAAGGTTGGTGTAGCAGTAATTCTAGAGAAAAAATAGAATTCATCAAGGATTGGGGAGTTCTGTGATAAGTTACAAATGCAGGAATGCATGCATGTTGATTCGGTTAATTATTTTATTTGGATTTTTTTGGAAAAAGGATGTTGATGTGGTCCTTGTTAAAGGTGGGGATCAGTTCATCATGGTAAAAGTTAGTACCAATTTTGATTGGATGTATATTTCCTTTGTTTATAGTAGTTGTGACATGAGGAAGAGGGTGCTGTTATAGAAGGAGCTGAATGAGTTGGACTCGGAAGATCTCCCTTGGATTGTTGGTGGAAATCTTAATGTGGTTTTAGACCCCGAAGAGCGTAATGGAAGAGGATAATATCCAAATATGGGTAGTTAATGATTTTCTCAGTTTTTGGTGACAAAGGGAATGTTTGACATGGTCTTTAATGGGGTATGTTTTACTTGGTGTTACAATCGGAAGGGCTGTCAACGTTGTTGGATCCGTTTAGATCGAAGTCAAGAAACTATGCATGTTATCTCTAAGTTTTCTGATGCCACGGTAAACCACCTTACCCAGGGGATTTCAGATCATTCTCCCCTCATTATATCTCTCATTCCCAGGAAGGGTGCTGGTGAGAGGATCTGTTCTCTCACTCACGGGACAGAACATTGGGGATTTTATAAGGTTGTGGGGGATAGTTTTAAGGACCTGGTGTAGGGTTTTTCATGGTTGGCTGTTCACAAATAATTGAATAGGTTGAAACCAAAACTCCATACATGGGTCAAGGGTATTCCATGTGATGATCAGGAGGTACAAAATATCCAGCAAAAAATTGAATGGATGGAGAGCAGTCTTGAGCATGTTTGGGATGACATGGTGTATGAAAATTTATTTCTTAATAAAAATTCTTGGGTATCTTTGATTTTGAAATAGGAACCTGCTACCAGGGAGATTATGTTGGAAACATGGATTTTTTGTTCTTAAAAAATCTTCTTGTAGGGCCTAACAATAGGCTGGATAGTGGGCATCCAATTGGTAATTCTGAATTCTATAAGGGACTCGCAGGTTGATGTCTGAACAGGATAATAAAGTTTTGGAAGAAATCCCATGTGAGAAAGAAATTTATGTTGCTATGATGAATCTTAATCAAGAATGTGCTCTAGGGCTGAATGGTTTTCTTGGTACTTTTTATAGGGGATATTAGGATATTTTTAAAGAATATATTGTGATGTCTATTCAATAATTCTATCAGGGGGGCATTATCCCGAGGGTGGATGGAGATACTACTTTGGTTATGATTTCCAAGGTCAGAAAAACTTCTTTTAATCAAGACTATCAGCCGGTTAGTATGTGCCATTTTCCTTATAAAATATTATCAAGCATTGTTAATTCAATATTGTCCAATTTTATTACTCGAGGGATTTTTCTTTAATAACATGGGTTTGTTAAAGGACGATCTATTTAGGGAGTAGTGGCTTTGGCTCAAGAGATGATCTGTGATATTAAATTCAAAACACATGGTTCTAATATGGCCATTAAATTGGATATGAGTTAGGCAAATGATTGTATGGAATGGGGTTTCATTAATAAGGTGTTGAATTGTATGGGTTTCTCATCACGGTCTATGGACATTATTTTCATATGCTTTAGCTCCTCCTAGAAGTTGGTGTCTTTCAAGGGAAAAACTCATGGTTATTTTAAACCTTCTCGTGGTCTAAGGCAAGGAGATCTTATTTCTCCAACTCTTTTCATTATTATGCAGGATTCTCTTAGTTGCCTCATTAATAAAAAAATCTCAATGAGATGGATTCTTCGATAACATAGACCCACGAATCACCAATAATTTTCTCATATAATGTTTCCAGTTGATACCCTTAATTTCACAAATGGAATTGGACAGCCGGTTAATGTTCTAATGGTTATTCGGGTGGAATATTGCCTTTTTACTGGCTAGGTAATTAATCGAACTTAGATCAATATTTTATTATCAATGAACGGTGGTGATATTCAGGTTAGATCCTTGTGCAGTAGGCTGGAAATGCAAAGATGGTCTTTCCCAATGATGTATCTTGGATAACTTATAACCCCTAGTAGTTTCCAGAATTGTTACTTTGATGGAATTCTGAATAAAACTCTCAGCTATTTGTTGAATTAGAAGAATCACTTTTTATCTTTTGGGGTTGCATAATGTTGATTTATAGTGTTTTGGGGTCCATCCCTATTCATGCTCTTTCAGGAAGCAATGTTCTGAAGGAAGTCATTTCAGTCATTGATAAATTGCTGGCCAGTTTTATTTGGGATGCTCAAGAGGAGGGGAAAAGACATTGGGCTTCATGGACTAAGCTAGAAAGGCCAGTCAATTAGAGTGTATGAAATTGAGAAGACTGGCTGGGGTTATACATGGAATTCATGCAATTCTTGCATGGTAAGTAGTGGAAAGGAGGAACCTTTAGGGGAAGATTATGTCTGAAAATTATGCTTTATATGGTTCTGCCTTGTGGATATTAATTCAGAATCTGATTCAATGCATTAATAACCATTCCCGTAGGATAATTGGTAGGTGGATGTTTCTTTTTGGCACTCTAATTCGGTGGGACTTACCCTGGCATTTCCTGGTTTTCCTTCTCCCATGATTACTTTTAAATAGGCTAGTAATTATCCATCCTTTATTGATGCAATTCTAAACAATGATAAGAAGGAAATCATTGATCTTATTGAACTGACTTCCAATCCGGATCGATGTTTTTTCCTAGCTGCTAATTCTGCTTACTTAAGGATGAATTAGTTTTTTTGAATCTCATCTACTAAAAGCTATCAGGATCCCTGGAATAGCATAGTTTGGGGTGAAAAAATACCTATCAAATTCAATTTCCTTTTATGGAGAATAAGGAATCAATCATTTTCCACAAATGTGAATGTAAAAAAGGCAGGGTATCAACATAGTTTCTAAATGTCACTATTGTAGGGTTTGTAAGGAGGATAGCTCACATCACCTATTTTTGAGATTGATTAGGCCAGGGACGTGTGGGGATTTTTGGTGAATTAACTATTTTTATGACACCTAACATCAAGGATGTTCCATTCCTCGAACAATGGATCCATGGAGCTACTGGAGAGACTCTTAAAAATTGAAAGATCTGTGATTCTATATATATGTTGCTCGTGTATTTGGTTGGCCAGAAACAGAACCGGAATTGAGGGCATGAGATGTTCGTGGGAAAATATGACATTGTAGATTAAATGATTGCTGGTTGATCTGGTTGTTGGAATTAAAAATTTGAAAATAGCTCTTTATTTTTGCATTTTACAGGTACGGTAGGATGCGGTTCAGTATTCTAATTTCATGGGATGAGGTAAATGTACATATTGGTCTCCGCATGGAAGGGTTCTGAAGTTAAATATTGATAGTTAACTCTTCTCTAACTTAATGAGGAGTAGTGGAGTGGTCCGAGATTCCAAAGGGGAGGTGGTGTTGGCTTTGCGGCCTTCTATGGGAATGGTAGATCTATAAAGGGGGATGCTAAAAACTCTTTGCCTGGAATCAGTATCTGTGAGCAGAGGGGTATGTATATCAACATAATAGAGACTGATTCTAAGGTAAATCTTTTTTTCTTACAGGGTAAGATTTCTTCTCCTTGGGATATCTCTTATATTATCAGGAGGGTTCTGTTGAAGCTGGAAAACAAGGGGATTCATGTGAATCAAATGTGGTGAGAGGGTAATATAGTGGAAGATTACTTTGCATCGATGGTGAAGGAAACCCAAGGTACTAATGTGTTAGTTTTTGTGAACATTCATCATTTTAAAGCCAATGGGATTAACCTAATTAGGGATTACCAACTTGGACTCTACTAATTATGGCCCCCTAACTTATTTGTTTTGTTTGTCCTTTCTCATGACTTATTTTTTGGGATTCATAATAAAAATTCATTGTTGGTGGTATTGAATAGCAATTATACCACGATGTGGAGACGGAATGTCGCACGTACGCACGTATGGTGACATGTCATTCAAAGGATGGATATAATTTTGAACATGGTCGTACCATATTTATAAAAACATTAAAGTATATAGAAGATACTAGATTTATTATTTTATAATTGAAACAACAACAAAAAAGGAAGTGGAAGAATAAAGGAACTTGAACGAGGTGGTGAGATATTTAACTCTTCTTCGGGTTCTTCCATTGGATTTGATCAAAAGGGACCATTAGGATGACTTTCTGACTAAAGGAATTCCTCTATGAAGAAAAGAGGTTAGTTGAGAGGGTATTGGGTAGTTCTTGGTTAAGCCAAATGGCTTTGAAAGTGTGGATTTTAGGTAAGGGGGATTGTTCTTTTATAAGAGGGGTGAGAGGCACCTTAGGAAAATCTAGAAATATTATTTTCTAATAAAATGAATATACATTTCTGAACGCACAAATATTATTTATTTAGAGGATATATTTGGGATGGGTCTAAATCCACTCTACTTGTAACACCCCAAGATTTCATAGTATGTTATTTCTTCAAAATAATTCAATAAATTGTACTACATGCAACACCGAGTTCAATCACACCTTGACTTACAAAAAAAGTCCATTAAAAGAGGTCATGAATAGTATTAACTAAATTTTAAACCTTATATAATCCTTATAATTTTAGAATCCATATTATGAGTTTCTTAGTCATAATGCAAGAACAGATTCATTTTCAGTATTGCACTTTTATCAACTTTTAATAGTAAAACCTTTTTAAATACAATATTTTAAACTTTTTGACTAAATGGGGACATCAAAAAAAATTTAAAATGAAACATCCCAAGCTTCCATGGTACGCTTTCCTTTGAATAAAACAGTAGCGTGTGTTGTACGCAACTTTGTGTTTTAACACACACCACAACCGATCAAACTAGCCGTTATGAATAGTAATACCTAATTTTTGAAATTATATATATTTTATTTTTAAAAATGGACTTCATTTTTGGATTCGGAATATCAAATTTAGCCTAAGGTGAAATTTTGGTACTTTTCGGATAACTTTAATATTTTGATGAATATTGAAAATTACTAAATTTTAATTAAAAACAACTTTTTTAATCAAAATAATTAATAGTGATAAATTATGAATTTGAGTGGTTTTAAAGTATATTTAGAATATATTTTTACCATTTAATATAATGTTGGTCCTTGGACATAATTTTACAATTAAACCAAACATAAACTAGTGTCAATCTTTTGATAGTTATTATCTCTTAAAAACACGCTTTTTGTTTTGACAGCGGGAATTAATTTTAAATTAATTTCTGCCACTTCTGTGTTTTGAATTTAGAAAAATGGATTCCATATTTGGAATCAGGATGTTCAAATTGTGTAAATAGGTAACTTTTATTTTTAGACATTTTGAATAATTACTGCGGTAAATATTTTATTTACCATGGTTAAGGGTAAATCCGGTAAATAAGGGTTAAAAAATAATATTATAATAATACTAAATTACCCTAAAACGTGTCTTAACCCTATTGGTTGATACATGGTCGACCATGGGCATCTTTGGGTCTATTTTGGGACCCCATGGATCCACTTGTAAGTGATAATGACACATTATATTAATAAAGCTAAAATACAAATAAAAATGGCATAAGATTACATCTTTTAGAAGAACAATTTTTACATAGGGTTATACATGTTGGATTTTCGATTATAAATATTAATGAGAAAGATAAAAAGATTTCCTAGATAATGATATTTTATTTATAATTTTTAGACATTAAATAATTTATTTTATTTATGACACAATGATGATGCAGTAATTACTATAATAGTGAAAAATTAAAATAAGTGATATTATAAATACCCAAATAAATATAATATGAAACTTTTAATGAATTAAACTAATTTTCTAGGATAATATGATATATTAGGATTGATTTAATTGACTTTTTTCGAAGTAATCAATCTGTTATGAGTTTCAAAAAAATCAACTATTGAATAGTGTCAAAATTGACATAAAAGAGTTCTTAAAACAAATATTATATTATTAATTGATATTAAATTCCTAAAAATCTACGGTTCGGCCAAGAGACTTATATTATGATAGGTTAATAATTAGTGGACCACTTGGGGGTCGCTTGGATGTATATAGTAAGTTTATTAACCATATTATATAAAACAACAAAGAGACATTGTAAAAGTGAAACTAATTAACTAAGAGTTAATACTTAAAGATAAGGTTAATATAAGTACCCAAACCTATCTAAATTCTATTGGATGAGTTGTTTTCGACCTATCCCCACCTAATCCTTTGAATAGTCAACTTTGGAGCCTTTGGAAACCGAATATGAATTTATTATAAATTAATATTTCTAGCTTTTCCAAAGGTGCCCCTCACCCCTCTTATAAAAGGGCACTCCTCCTTCTCATTTACTCACACCTCTCAAGCCACTTGGCTCGTCCAAACTCTGCCCAAATAAGCTCCCCACATCCCTATCCTCCTCCTTGAAGCTTCCCCTTAGGCAGAAAGCATTTCAATAAGTCCTTTGGTTCCAACCAAAGTGAGTTACCTAAATTAAAGGTAACAATTTCTCTTAAATTATTTTCATTTATTTTGCTTCTCCAACCCCCAAACTCTTTTTATTTCTTTTCTTTTGTAACAACACCAGTATCCTCAATATAGTAGGATGTTGTTATAAGAAGTATTCAAACTACACATACACACAACTCCATCTAATGGATGATGAACATAATGTTTCTGTGGATGGAAAACTAACGCCTCACGAAACGATGATTGTTCAAATACATCTTACCGCCTCTCATGGTGGCCATTATGATGGCACTGTAATTAAATATGATATTGATGATATATATTTTATATATAAGCTTCCTTAATTCCATTTTATTTCATACCATTATTCGTTTCATGTTGTATATACATACGATAATTTCATTTGAGAAAGTGCGGACTACCGCCCCCTTAAAATGATATGACTCGTTCATACCACACATGGAACGTATAAAGGATGGTGTTAATGAACTTGAGTAACATATATAAAATATTATATTATACTGGAATAGTAATATACCTATGTATCATTTGGATTTGATTCTTTTAAAATAAAAATTAAATGGAAGTAGCGTTCGTGCGTACGTACGGACTACCGTCTCCACGAACGCGATAAGATTCATTCTCCATCATATCCATCCAAGTCTTATTCTCATTTTGGGGTTAAAAATAATGTTAATATCATTCTGATTATGAATAAGATATAATCTATCCATTACAAACATGTCTTACGTAACCAAACATTTAAGAAGAACGAATCGATTATCACCCTAAACGACGATAACACTAAGATATTATTAATAAAACAATGTTAAAAGATCATATATGATATCATATTAATGTATATGATTCTTGTATAATTTAATAACAATTATTTCACCATTATACAGGAGGTTAACCTACCCCAACAAAGGAAAAGTACAAGGTAAGGGTTATTTCACAATCTCTTCATTATCCGAGGTTGTATTATACGTAATAATCTACTGGGATCTCTTTATCATCCACATCCATGTTTCTTTGAAATGTATTTCAAAACATTTTTACTATTTACAAGAATATGGGTTAAAGTCATTTATACCCTTGTTTGACTTTTTATAAGAGGTTTATAAAGGAATCTTTCCGTCATTTTCAAAACAAGGTCCTTTTTAACCTTTTCGACAGAATTGAGGTAAGAATGTTTTTTTTAAATTATACGGCGGGTGCGGTTATTTTCCGCCGTTATAAAATCGTCGAAGCTTTCCTTACAAGCTTATAAGAATATTTTCAAAGAAAATGTTTTATTTTATATGGATCTTAAATGATTTCAAAATAAAAGGAGATACTTCTTTTAAAAGAATTTTGATTTCATCTATGTCAACATCCTTTGATGGATTTTAAGATTATTTGAAGTTGATTTATTATAATAAAAAACTTCTATATTGTATTGAAGGTTTTGTGATATGTTTGAATGTGGATGTGCTATTTTATACCATTCATAGTTTATGGTGAAACTATTGACATTTCGTATGCTAGTTTTAACCCGAATGTTTATGTTATATTTCAAACTTTTCTTTAGATGAATGTGCTAAACAAGTATGTTCCGGGTTGGGGACCGGTAAAAGTAAGCCCTCCAGGTTGTGGACTGGTTAAAGTAAGCCCTCCAGGTTCGGGACTGGTAAAAGTAAGCCCTACGGTTTGGTGTCCGGTTATTAGAGGCACTCCGGGTTGGTGTCCGGTTATTAGAGGCACTCTGGGTTGGTGTCCGGTTATTAGAGGCACTCCGGGTTGGGTTCCGGTTAGAAGTAACCCCTAGGTCATGGGATGAGGCCTAGAAAATGAAATTAATGTTTGATATTATGCATTCCATAATTATGAAAGTGGTTATTGATTTTTGCATGAGATTATTCGATTAGTATAATATCCATGTGAATAAGTAAATGGCATTATTTCATTTTACTTTTGCCATACTTTGTTGAAGTTCAAGTTTAAAAGGCTTTTGTTTTAGTAATGCATTGCCTTAAATGTCTATGCTTATTTTGAATGTTCCGCTATATTGTTATCCGTACTGGGCATTTGAGCTCACCCCTTTTCTATGTTTTATTTTTCCGAGGATGTGAAGAAGTATGTTATGAATGACCTGCAGGGATATTATGAGGGGATATAGTGTGGACTGTGAAAACATTATGTTGTTGTAGTAGTTTTTCATTTTATGATTTAATGTAAAACTTATGAATATATCTAGTGTTTCCAAGGCTACTAAACCAATCGGTCTTTCGAGATTTGATCTTTCTTGTGATCATGCCAATGTTACGAAGTAATGCACCGACTCTGGGTAGCTAGGGTCGGGGCGTTACAGTTGGTATCAGAGAAAGTTTAGTACAAACCTTGGAAGCTAGATTTAGATAAACTATGATTAGAGCACGTAGACCTAAGATGAACTTTGAGGATTAGTATAGAAGAACTTCCTAGAATTTTGGTATTGTAGAGATTTTGTGAGTTTTCCGAGCAATACATCCCTGTCTGGATACGAGCAGGTAGAGGCGGCTCTGGCACAGATGTACCTAGGGGTAAAACCCGAAAACACCGCTTTGAGCTAGACTCGAACGGGAACTGGTGCACGACAACGGGCCTTGCTGCACTCTTGGTTACGACACTCCCGGGGGATATGCTTAGGATAACTCTCATTTTCTTTACAAATCATTATGAAGGGTTTATGAGTATATACTTCCTCAAAGAAAACATTTTTATGATTATGGATTATATCCATAAATAGTTCAATTTATGTTAAGTGTTTTATAAGTATGGGATTATGTGTTTTGATTCATAAACCGATCTAGTTTATTCCATGGTATAGAAATGGCGCCCAGTAGAAGGAATGAGAACTCCAGAAATACTCATGATTCAAAGAGAAGGAAGGATCATATCTTTCATGGTCTTAAGATAGAATTTATAAGAGAAATAGTCTCCCATTTATTATCATCATATGAAGAAATAATATCATGTGTTGATATGATAAGTAAAGAGTTTACTGAGTCCTATGGCTTTGAAGGGAATCAAGAGAAGAAAAGGATGGAAGAGAGAAAAATGGATAAAGGGAAGAGGGAAAAGAAGAATTTTCCCATATGTAGTAACTGTGGGAAGAAACACCCTGGAACTTGCCTGAAAGGAATGGGAGTTTGTTATAAGTGTGGAGGAAAAGGGCACAAAGTACGTGACTGCAAGGGTGAGAAAATGGTTTCAAATGTACAATGCTTCATTTTCAAGGAGTTTGGACACTACGCGAACCTATGTCCCAGACATCAGAATATGCCACAAATGATGTTATTGGATAATAATCAAGTTATGATACTACAACAGATGAAGAGGAGTGATTAGAGTTCTTATGTTGATTATGTCAATTGAGTGTTGTATCAACAATGTACTTGTTATAATAATTATGGAGTATATAAGGATTGTACTGCAGTACTATTTCATTAAGGACTTGAGATTGTGTGGAACAAAGAAAAGTGACTCAATAGCAGGATAAATTTTTGGAAAATATATGGTTGGGAGAATGATAAATCATAATATAGTTCTGATAATGAGGTAGTGATTTTGGAATAATATGTGATTGTTTTGGATAAATTATATTGGATATTCTTGACTACCTTGGAACTGATTAATGATTTGTATATTCCATCATTGTTGGGGTTTAAAATATTTTTGGATTAATGAAGTATATCCAGCATTCTATATGGAATAAGGGAGCATGAATGTAATCAATAAGGAATATGGTATACATGATGAAGGTAGTCATATGATATTACGGGGTAAAAAGGATCTATATTATGTTTACCTTCCTTATAAATGTTATACTGTGAGTTTAGACAGAAGTATTTTGGATAGTTCTAGTTTGGATTATTTTGGATTGCCATAAAAGGACAACCCAGAGGTCGGGCGGCAACCCGTCGCGTCCGGCAAGGTTGCGAGACTTGAACCCGCAACCGAAGGGCGACAAGGGTGTATCACCTACCACTGGACCATGAGATGTCCTGGATTAAATAATGTAGTTTTTATTAAAAGATCATGTAGATGAATTATAAATTCGTTTATTTTGGAACCCTATACGAATAGTGTAAATAGAATTTTTTTTACATTCTATTATCTTTTAGAGTGAAAGATGAGTTTGTGGTAGAAATTTAATTATAAAGTAAGTATATCTCCTTATGATCTTAGCCAATATCATAAATAAATTCCTCAATATTAAGAAAAGCAACTTTGAACAAAAATGTTTTCCTAGATGGTACCTTAAATCATCACTAATTTATGGCTTTGGGATTGTTGGCCTTTTTATAGCCATGTTCTCTACCACTCTCCATCAGATAATTGATGGTTAGATTTTTCTTCCATATCCATATTTTCCTACATGGAACCCTAGTATGTGTTATTTTCGGTAATCTTCATACTTTCGACTCTTTATTTTAAATAGAGGCCTCATTAATTCATTTTTCGATGTGGGATTTCAACTAGGATATTTTGAAACGTCAAAAATGTGTTATCCTAATACCCTATGTTTTGTTGAACCGATGGTATTTCAATTCATCATAGATTGATGAATTTAAGGACCTAAATTTTATACTTGTTTGTGATTGATGACCTCAATCACTACCTATAAATATTTACGTTTTTCCTCCGATTATATGTCTCCAATTTCCACCAATGTTCTCCTAATCGAGATCATAATTTGGTGGTGACCCTTTGATTTCTCTTTTCCTCATATTAAGACTAAATTTTAGTAACCCTATTTCCGATGTGGGTTTTCCCACAAATATATTTTCTATTTTCAACCTTTTATTTTCGAAGAATAATTTCAAATTGCGAGGACGCAATTTATTGAAGGAGGGGAGAATGTAACACCCCAAGATTTCATAGTATGTTATTTCTTCAAAATAATTCAATAAATTGTACTACATGCAACACCGAGTTCAATCACACCTTGACTTACAAAAAAAAAGTCCATTAAAAGAGGTCATGAATAGTATTAACTAAATTTTAAACCTTATATAATCCTTATAATTTTAGAATCCATATTATGAGTTTCTTAGTCATAATGCAAGAACAGATTCATTTTCAGTATTGCACTTTTATCAACTTTTAATAGTAAAACCTTTTTAAATACAATATTTTAAACTTTTTGACTAAATGGGGACATCAAAAAAAAAATTTAAAATGAAACATCCCAAGCTTCCATGGTACGCTTTCCTTTGAATAAAACAGTAGCGTGTGTTGTACGCAACTTTGTGTTTTAACACACACCACAACCGATCAAACTAGCCGTTATGAATAGTAATACCTAATTTTTGAAATTATATATATTTTATTTTTAAAAATGGACTTCATTTTTCGATTCGGAATATCAAATTTAGCCTAAGGTGAAATTTTGGTACTTTTCGGATAACTTTAATATTTTGATGAATAGTGAAAATTACTAAATTTTAATTAAAAACAACTTTTTTAATCAAAATAATTAATAGTGATAAATTATGAATTTGGGTGGTTTTAAAGTATATTTAGAATATATTTTTACCACTTAATATAATGTTGGTCCTTGGACATAATTTTACAATTAAACCAAACATAAACTAGTGTTAATCTTTTGATAGTTATTATCTCTTAAAAACACGCTTTTTGTTTTGACAGCGGGAATTAATTTTAAATTAATTTCTGCCACTTCTGTGTTTTGAATTTAGAAAAATGGATTCCATATGTGGAATCAGGATGTTCAAATTGTGTAAATAGGTAACTTTTATTTTTAGACATTTTGAATAATTACTGCGGTAAATATTTTATTTACCATGGTTAAGGGTAAATCCGGTAAATAAGGGTTACAAAATAATATTATAATAATAATAAATTACCCTAAAACGTGTCTTAACCCTATTGGTTGATACATGGTCGACCATGGGCATCTTTGGGTCTATTTTGGGACCCCATGGATCCACTTGTAAGTGATAATGACACATTATATTAATAAAGCTAAAATAAAAATAAAAATGGAATAAGCTTACATCTTTTAGAAGAACAATTTTTACATAGGGTTATACATGTTGGATTTTCGATTATAAATATTAATTAGAAAGATAAAAAGATTTACTACATAATGATATTTTATTTATAATTTTTAGACATTAAATAATTTATTTTATTTATGACACAATGATGATGCAGTAATTACTATAATAGTGAAACATTAAAATAAGTGATATTATAAATACCCAAAAAATATAATATGAAACTTTTAATGAATTAAACTAATTTTCTAGGATAATATGATATATTAGGATTGATTTAATTGACTTTGTTCTAATTAATCAATCTGTTATGAGTTTCACAAAAATCAACTATTGAATAGTGTCAAAATTGACAAAAAAGAGTTCTTAAAACAAATATTATATTATTAATTGATATTAAATTCCTAAAAATCTAAGGTTCGGCCAAGAGACTTATATTATGATAGGTTAATAATTATTGGACCACTTGGGGGTCGCTTGGATGTATATAGTAAGTTTATTAACCATATTATATAAAAATACAAAGAGACATTGTAAAAGTGAAACTAATTAACTTAGAGTTAATACTTAAAGATAAGGTTAATATAAGTACCCAAACCTGTCTAAATTCTATTGGATGAGTTGTTTTCGACCTATCCCCACCTCATCCTTTGAATAGTCAACTTTTTAGCCTTTGGAAACCGAATATGAATTTATTATAAATTAATATTTCTAGCTTTTCCAAAGGTTCCCCTCACCCCTCTTATAAAAGGGCACTCCTCCTTCTCATTTACTCACACCTCTCAAGCCACTTGGCTCGTCCAAACTCTGCCCAAATAAGCTCCCCACATCCCTCTACTCCTCCTTGAAGATTCCCCTTAGGCAGAAAGAATTTCAATAAGTCCTTTGGTTCCAACCAAAGTGAGTTACCTAAATTAAAGGTAACGATTTCTCTTAAATTATTTTCATTTATTTTGCTTCTCCAACCCCCAAACTCTTTTTATTTCTTTTCTTTTGTAACAACACCAATATCCTCAATATACTAGGATGTTGTTATAAGAAGTATTAAAACTACACATACACACAACTCCATCTAATGGATGATGAACATAATGTTTCTGTGGATGGAAAACTAACGCCTCACGAAACGATGATTGTTCAAATACATCTTACCGCCTCTCATGGTGGCCATTATGATGGCACTGTAATTAAATATGATATTGATGATATATATTTTATATATAAGCTTCTGTAATTCCATTTTATTTCATACCATTATTCGTTTCATGTTGTATATACATACGATAATTTCATTTGAGGAAGTGCGGACTACCGTCCCCTTAAAATGATATGACTCGTTCATACCACACATGGAACGTATAAAGGATGGTGTTAATGAACTTGAGTAACATATATAAAATATTATATTATACTGGAATAGTAATATACCTATGTATCATTTGGATTTGATTCTTTTAAAATAAAAATTAAATGGAAGCAGCGTTCGTGCGTACGTACGGACTACCGTCTCCACGAACGCGATAAGATTCATTCTCCATCATATCCATCCAAGTCTTATTCTCATTTTGGGGTTAAAAATAATGTTAATATCATTATGATTATGAATAAGATATAATCTATCCATTACAAACATGTCTTACGTAACCAAACATTTAAGAAGAACGAATCGATTATCACCCTAAACGACGATAACACTAAGATATTATTAATAAAACAATGTTAAAAGATCATATATGATATCATATTAATGTATATGATTCTTGTATAATTTAATAAAAATTATTTCACCATTATACAGGAGGTTAACCTACCCCAACAAAGGAAAAGTACAAGGTAAGGGTTATTTCACAATCTCTTCATTATCCGAGGTTGTATTATACGTAATAATCTACTGGGATCTCTTTATCATCCACATCCATGTTTCTTCGAAATGTATTTCAAAACATTTTTACTATTTACAAGAATATGGGTTAAAGTCATTTATACCCTTGTTTGACTTTTTATAAGAGGTTTATAAAGGAATCTTTCCGTCGTTTTCAAAACAAGGTCCTTTTTAACCTTTTCGACAGAATTGAGGTAAGAATGTTTTTTTTAAATTATACGGCGGGTGCGGTTATTTTCCGCCGTTATAAAATCGTCGAAGCTTTCCTTACAAGCTTATAAGAATATTTTCAAAGAAAATGTTTTATTTTATATGGATCTTAAATGATTTCAAAATAAAAGGAGATACTTCTTTTAAAAGAATTTTGATTTCATCTATGTCAACATCCTTTGATGGATTTTAAGATTATTTGAAGTTGATTTATTATAATACAAAACTTCTAAATTGTATTGATGGTTTTGTGATATGTTTGAATGTGGATGTGCTATTTTATACCATTCATAGTTTATGATGAAACTATTGACATTTCGTATGCTAGTTTTAACCCGAATGTTTATGTTATATTTCAAACTTTTCTTCAGATGAATGTGCTAAACAAGTATGTTCCGGGTTGGGGACCGGTAAAAGTAAGCCCTCCAGGTTGGGGACTGGTTAAAGTAATCCCTCCAGGTTAGGGACTGGTAAAAGTAAGCCCTCCGGTTTGGTGTCCGGTTATTAGAGGCACTCCGGGTTGGTGTCCGGTTATTAGAGGCACTCCGGGTTGGTGTCCGGTTATTAGAGGCACTCCGGGTTGGGTTCCGGTTAGAAGTAACCCCTAGGTCTTGGGATGAGGCCTAGACAATGAAATTAACGTTTGATATTATGAATTCCATAATTATGAAAGTGGTTATTGATTTTTGCATGAGATTATTTGATTAGTATAATATCCATGTGAATAAGTAAATGGCATTATTTCATTTTACTTTTGCCATACTTTGTTGAAGTTCAAGTTTAAAAGGCTTTTGTTTTAGTAATGCATTGCCTTAAATGTCTATGCTTATTTTGAATGTTCCGCTATATTGTTATCCTTACTGGGCATTTGAGCTCACCCCTTTTCTATGTTTTATTTTTCCCAGGATGTGAAGAAGTATGTTATGAATGACCTGCAGGGATATTATGAGGGGATATAGTGTGGATTGTGAAAACATTATGTTGTTGTAGTAGTTTTTCATTTTATGATTTAATGTAAAACTTATGAATATATCTAGTGTTTCCAAGGCTACTAAACCAATCGGTCTTTCGAGATTTGATCTTTCTTGTGATCATGCCAATGTTACGAAGTAATGCACCGACTCTGGGTAGCTGGGGTCGGGGCGTTACACTACTAATATTTTTTAGATAGGTTTGGGTCACCATATTAAATTTTTCTTCTATATTTAAATCTTATATTAATAGTTTGACATTTACCACGTCTCTTTGTATTTTTATATTATATGGTTAATAAACATACTTTATACTTCCAATATAACCCCAAGAGGTTAAATAATTATACATCAATCAATATATAATTATTTTGGTCTATCCTTATACTTTTAGGAATAGAATATCATTTAGTAATATAATATTTGTTTTAAAAACTCTATTATGTCAATTTTGACACTATTTGGTATTTTGTTTTTTCTGAATTAATAACCGAATTGTTAATTCGAAAAAATTCATCTAACCAACCCTAACATGCCATATTAACATATAATATTACATTAATTCCTAAAAATTCTCAAGTTACATTTATTCAGATATTTATAATATCAATAATTTTAATATTTCATTAATTATGTAATTATTGCATCATCATTATGTCATAAATAAATTAACTAATTTAATGTTAATAATTATTAATAAAAACCATTATGTAGGAAATATTTATATATTTTTAGGGAATATTTATAGTTGAACATATCTTATGTGTAACCCTATATTAAAAATGGATTAGTTATTAAGCATTTAATTAAACACTTTTAACTCCTATTTAAATTAAATAATAAAAAATATATTATTCTAATAAAGGTGGACCAAATAGGCTCATATTTTAATCCTAAGGTTGTTTTTGTTTGAATTATAATTATCCAATAGAATTAGTACATGTTTTATTGTACAAATAATATAATTTTTACCCTTAATTATCCTATTTACTATAAACAGTGGTAAATAAAAGTTAAAAGTTACTATTCACCAAGAAATTATTTGCATCTTATTGAAAAAAATTTTTTTACAGATATCAACCGCATCTCTTAGATTTTTGAAATTCCATTCATAGAAGCTGTAAAATTACGTTTTATATAAATTAACAAATTCTCCTAGGAGATGGGTAAAAGACGGTACAAAATTCAATAAAATTTGTTTATATAAAAAATTATTATAAACTGTCTCCATTGAATTACATTGTACTTATATAGGTATTATGTATCTATTTTTACCTAAACAAAATTTAAATAAAATAAATAATTATTTACATAAAACGTCAGTTTTAACCAATAAGTCGGTGTTTTTCACTATTTATCAAAATTTGAATGTTTTCAAAAAAAAACCAAAATTTCACCCTAATCTAATTTTGTTATTCTGAATTAAAAAATTAGGTCTATAATACCAATTTCAAAACATTGTAGTTTCATTACTTAATTTAAAATTAATTCCAGTTGACAAAACCAATAAGCAATTTTTTAAGAAATAATAACTATAAAAAGATTGACACTTTTTTAAGTCCAATTTCAATGTGAAATTGCTTACAATGACAATCATTGGATTAAACGGTAAAAATAAAATCCTACTTTACTTCTAAAAATTAAAATTTACAATTCAACACTATAAATTATATTGATTATAAATTTTTTTTTCAGTTAAAATATTGTATTTTCACTATTCACCCGAATATGAAAGTTATCAGAAAGACACCAAATATTTATTGAAACTAAATTCGTATATTAATATTCTAAAGAAGAAGTTTATTTTTTCAAATTGAATATATAAAAGTTTCAAATATTGTAATTAAAAAGGGTTCTCTTTTAAAAGGGGGTAAAATTGCATTTTTTGAAAAATAATTATTTTATCTGATAAAAATGAATTTGTTCTTACATTATCACTATGAAACTCCTAATATGGATTATAATATTATAAGGATTATATAATGTTCAAAATTCAATTACTATTATTCATAATCTATTTTTAACGGCTAGTTTGCTAAGTCGTGGTGCGCTTAAACTGAGTGTTACGTGTAGTTCATGCTATTTCATTACATTGAAAAAATAACGTACTATGAATTCTATGGGTTCTACAATAATTTTGGGAATAAAAAAATCCAAATCAAAATATTATGATTTGTGTTTTGGGAATGTATGCATGAACCCTGAAAATGATACTATCTATAAATATCCACTCAATAAATTGGACTACGTAGTATCTAAAAACATTCACTTTGCGTACGTTTCACTTATATTATAACATATATGGGTTTTCATGGGAACATGCATAGTTTGGATAAACCATGTATCAATCGTGGTCCTACCCATTTACTTTTTATACCTTTTACAAGGTTTCCAAGATGTATTTCATTCTTTCTACTAACTGTTATAAATTCATACTCCCTTGAAAACATTTTTTGTCATAGTATATTCTCTCATAAACTTCCAAAACAAAACCTAAGGATTTTATAACAAAAAAGTAAATAGAAAAAGTGTAATGTATTAATAACCATGGGTAATATATGCATCCACCACTAAAAATAATATTATTTCTAAATTGGATTCATTGAACACAGAGGGCTCAAATAGGGATCATGAATAAAATTCATTGATTAAAAATAATTATTATTCCACAGCTACATCAATATTGGTTTTAGAAATGTGTATTAGAAGGTTTTCCATATATAAAGAACAACCAATAGATGAAATAATAAAAAATTTTGTTGTAAAAAACAATACATAAATGAGTTCTAAAAAAATTTGGATAATTATTTTGATGTAACGTTTTCTCGAATAATTAGTTACATATTTTTCATATTATTTTCACAACTAACTAAATTATATTTCAACATTGTCGTGTTGAATTATTGATAAATTGAATCATCCCTAAAAGAAGATAAAAAACTATAAAATAAATTGGTTTCAATTTTTTGTAAACCACAATTATTTTAAATCATCATTGTTATACGAGTTGATAATTATCACTAAAATTAATATGTCATGGGAGAAAAAAAAATCAGAAGAAAACACAACAATATTTCGAGAATGATGATATGTAATCAATGGGAATTAATCATGAAAAATATATTAATCGAAGTACTCCCTATATGATTACCAAGAATGAAGTTGAGAAGTCCTTATGTAGATAACAAAAGGAGATGTCAACCCAACCAAATCCCAAGAAATAAAATATGATTAACACACCCATGGATAAAATGGCTCCATTTTTGTAGAAATGTACATATCATGAACAGATGAAAATGATCCATGATAATGAGTATAAAAAGATGATAACTTCAGAATAATTTAAAATATGACTAAACTAATAAATGACCGTTTTTTGATAAACTCTCGTGGGATTATATATAAAATTTCCATCATGGATAAAAATGGAAAAAATTATAATATGATTAGCTGGCCCAGAAATTCATAGATTCAAGAAATTATATAGTGAATATAGTAAAATCCTGTTGTAATGGGGTTATGAAATTTGAATGGAATAAGTTAAATATTATAAAATGTTACAACAAGTGATAGTCCACGTGTTTCTAAATTGTAGTTTGGAAGTCATATAACATATGATCATAAATCGATGAATTATCTCAAAATAAAAAGAACCCCATAATTAATGAAAAAAAAGAGTAAATGACACTCCATGTGATTCATATACCATGACGAGCCATGAAAAATTATAATCCCACTCAATAATACAATGAAAATATTACAATATTCCAAAATTAAATGCTAATGTTAAAAATAAATGAAACAATTCATTACTACTTGGGATGTGGAAAACATTTTCCGATATGTGTAAACAAGTATTATTTTTTAATTGTTAGGTTCTCATCAGTTTCAACATATTTAATTATCATCTGAGAGGTTGGAATAAAATGTCCATACATGTGTATACCTTATTTTTCTATAATGATGATGATAAAATTGGGTTCATGTTTTTTCATATTTTCATTTTGAAATTTTTGGAATGATGATTCATTATTCTGGCGTGTTTCAAAATTGGTTTCACAATCAATCATTGTAGTTTTACTATTCTCATTCCTCATGTATAATCCCAATGGCTACCACATCATTATCAAGGAATATAAATTCTTTCTAAAGGAATTTATTCAATAATTTTTTTAAAGCCAACAATACATAGGAAGTCATATTGTTTTGTAGTATTGCGGGGTGGGTTTAGCACACCCTTTCTGTCGAAATTATTGGCTACTCCATAACACTATAATAGATTTAGGATATTTTAATTAATCTCTTCAAAATCATTATATGGTATTGGTTACCCTAATGAGATGATCTGGTGATGAATACAGATAAATGTAAATGAGTTTATATTAATTATACTGCATGTTTTTATTTGTACGTCACTATACATTTCATATGATTTCATAGAAATGGATATCTTCCTGTATTTTAAACCAATATAACTAGTTTATTTGGTGTTTAACACTCTATTGAAAGGTGATTGGTGTCTCAATTATTTAATTGAAACTCCATGTGGTGTCTTACATATCTGATGAGAATAATAATTAAAGACAATGTAATTCATTTTGTTCCATGTTGGGCAGCATGACATCATGACGTATGGATGTAGATAAGGGAACTTAGGCATCCAGTGTGGAGATCAAACATTTTGAACGAATCCTATATATCAACCTTATTAAATGAATTATATTCATCATAGTTTGACCTAACCTCAACCTACTAATGGGTAGTGACATATAATTAGCACCAATGATGTTTATTTCCCCATGTTTTAACAACATGCAAATTCCATTGGGACATATACTAGGGTGGAAAACTATATATACAGGAATTTTAATTTTGTTATTGCATATGTTGTACACCCTATGGTGTCCTGGAATGTTATAATTTTATGATTTTAGTGATTCTATGATTTTGAATATTTAATCACACATGAGTCATTCTTGGTGTCAGACAAATTGAAATGAAATTAATCTGGCTCAATTCAAATTAAAATGAGACTAATGCACTATGATGTCCATATTGAACTGTTTGATATGGAGGTAGATCCACAGTATGCAATCCTACATTTCATATGTTAATACGAATTTATGTTAATTTAGTTTAGATCATCCATGTCATATATAAGGGTTGGGAGATGTGAATACACTACAATTGATTATTATTATCCTCGAGGATTCTCCTATTTTGGGACATAAAACATTTTTAATGTTCATGTAACATATTTATTTTATTCCCTATGATGGATGAAGAAATATGAGGACCATGAATATTTCATCGAATATGTTTGGTAAGACACAGTGGCCCAAAAAATATGTAGACATTAATAGGGTCAAATGGATACATGAACCTTCCACATTAATATAAATACACTTGTAAAAGTGTACTCTACCAAAGGATCATGGAAGAGGGTTTACAAGGTGTAAGTCTAAGTCTATATTCCATACAAAGATGACTTGTGTCAGGGTGTCATCTTTGAATGTCTTGGGTATTTGCCTAACATGTTTGAGTGACATCCTAATAAGACCTAGGTCTTTTCCTATCATGTCCATAATGAATGGGTGATTGGTACAAGTATATTCAAGACATGTAATGAGGTCTTCCTAGCATGTCTTAGGAGTATTCTTGACTTGTATAAAGATAATCAAATGATCTAAGTAGATAGGTACAAGGGTTTTTCATGATCAAAGGTGACATGACCTGGGTATAACACATGATCATAGAATAAGTTTCTATGATATTTGACATGATCCATGATTGAATATTGCGGGTTATTTTTTTGATCATTGGAAACATGTACATAGGGCATTGTTATCCTTGGATGACATGTAGAAAGACATTCAATTGATATGGATAACATGTCTGAAATGCATCATGTGACTTTCTAGAAATTTATAGTACAAATAACATGACTAATAAATCGGTCACATGGTTTTAATGGACACTATCAAATGAAATTTAGTGTAACTATTATCAAATAACGCTACTATTTTTTCAACATTTTATCTCATAAATGTGTTAATGTTTGTCAAGCATTAGCCTATCGATGCCTCACACAACCACATATAAAAGTCTAAACATCATCACATGAGTCAGTAATCAATCTATATGTCATTATTTTGATCGATTTTGTGATAAAATGAGTCATTTTAACATACAATGTATCACCCAATACATTACCATGTTTTTTCCCTTTAGATTTTGTTGATAGGATTGTAATACAATCAACACCAAATTTACCCAAAACATAGTTTAGTCACATTTTTAATAGTAAATTACATTCTAAAAACTATAGATAGATAATTTATTAAATTTATTTAAAACATATCTCATAAAATATAGTTATACTCATCTAATATATTTGATAGGAAAATTATTAGAACAACCACAATATTACACATAAAATACAATATTTTTATTAAGATGTTTTTATCACATTTTAGTGATGAACCTATTTGAAATACAAATTATAAAATTTTTATAGATTCTATATATATAAATAAAAATCATATCTAAAATATAAATATAAATTTTATGTGAGGGATAAATTTTTGTATTTCCATGTGATGTTTCATTATTTAATGTACAATGAAAATACCGAATTTTAATTCAAAACTACATTTTCAACTTATTTATTTAAAAGGATAAATCAACTTTTTTAAGATAAATTAGATAAAATTTTTAAATAATAATGAAATTTAGGTCATTGAAATCAATTTTTTTATATTGATAATAAAAACATAGAAAACATATGAATTCTTTTACATTAAAAACATTCATTGTCGTCTAATCTACACGATAAAATATAAATTAATTTTTTAAAAATAAATATTTATAAATTATGAAATTGATTGAATATTAGGATTCTATATAAATTTTAATTACTAATATGTTCAACATTTTTTTGATTAAAAATATTATTGAAATAAATTAATATTTTTTACAATTGTTAATGAAAAATTATGATTAGTAAAGGAATAAACCATTAACATAATGCCACAAATGACCTAGAAACATATACATCATATGTTTTTTTGTCATAAATCATCCATTAACCTTCCATTATTCATTTTGGTCAGTTTTTAGTGAAATTTAAATTTATATAAGTTGGTACACTTAACTTGTTTTCGGAAATACAAAGAATGACTTTTTCCTCCATTATAAAAGGCCACCACCTCTTCCCCTTCATCACACCTCTCAAGATACATATGTTCAGCCAAGAACTGATGAAACAACTGACCAAAATACATCCCCACTATATAAAATAATCTCCTCGTTGATTAATTAATTTTTGGTAGCCTTTTTTAATAAACCCAAAGGAGTTACTCGAATAATAGGTAAAAATCATCCTCACGATTAGTAGTTTTATTTCCATTTTACACTCCCTCAATTATCCTTATCACATTGTTATACTAAAATAATAATATACTAAATATAATATGAATTTGTATTCTACGGGTTTTTCACACACTCAAACACACATCAAGGTAATGGTTATCTAACATACTGTTTATTAGAACGGCAAACAACCACCTCAAGAAATGATGACTATTTGTTATTCATTTATTGTTGTTCATGGTGGGAATTATATTGGGAAAAATAGTTATATAATTTATTTATTATATTTTTTAAATTTATTTTTTATTTCATATTAATTAATACTATTATAAAACATACCATTGTAATTTATATTTTTATATATATAATATCATTATTTTTGGAATTGTGGAATGCCATCTTTTTAAAGTGATTGGACTAGTTCACACTATACATGGAATGTATAAAGGATGGATTAAATAATACTATGTAACAAATATAACATATATATGATAAAGGAATTATTATATTATTTTTTAACATTTAATTTTCATTATTCAAATTTTAAAAATAAATGAATGTATTGTTCCTGTGTTTTTAAGGCCTATTATCTCTATGAACAGTGCATTTTATTTCTCACCACCAAACATTATTGACAATTATAAATACATGTGTACTGAATATATCTAATAATGATACTTTTTATTACATACATGATTTTATGAAATAATGATCCAATTAATAATAACAACATGTCAAAACTTCAAACAAACATAAAAGCGTAGGGAATTAATGCTTAAAATAGTTAACGTAACGAAATAGTGTAAAAAATGGGTTATAATATTTAGTATTAAGTATGTAGATGATATTATAAAAATGATTATATATCTTTTAAAAGCAATTAACAATTTATAAACCAATTTACTTGAGGGTAAAAATAACAAAACAATGGTTAAGGTAATGTAATTTCATCTCATTTTTCATTACGTTGAGTCTAATTTGTAATTGTGATCCAATTCACATTTATTTGCTTTATATACATCCTTTTAAAATATACTATCTTGAAACTCCTTACTCTCAAAATTATATAAGTTTTAGTTAATATTATTTCTTAATGGGGATTATGATTTAAATGTTTCCATGTGGTATGGGAAAGTTTGGAACGTTTAATGACTATTCTTCTAAAGAATTTTCTTAATGATTATCTTTTCAATATAACTTACTATTGTGATTGTTTAAATTCTATGGAATAAAATCCCTTTTTTAATATTTTTTTTTGAAATTTCATGAATATAAATCATTCCATATGATATGTATATTTATTTCACAATCCATATATCAATTTTACACATGGTCTTTAATACAATATTTTTTTGATTAACTGAGGAATTATTTATAAATATTTATGTTTTATTCAATATGAATATTTTATAAGGAATATTTTTTATTATTTAAATCAATTACTATATATAAAGAATTCATTTTACATGAAATTATGGACAGATCAATAATATTTTATTTATCAATTATGCATTGATAGGTTCTGATGAGACAATTAAGATGGAAAAATTTAATCATGTATATATGAGTATTTTTAATGTTTCTAGAGAACATATCTTGATAGTATAGGACCTCATGAGAATTAGAAATAAAATTTATTTATTTATCATTTCAATCATAGATATTTCAATTATCGTCGTTTTTATCCTTGAGGTCTTCATATGATAAAATCGTTGGATGTATTCAATTCTTGATTTATTAATTTAATGTCTTCTGTTTAGGTTTTTTACCTTTCTATATCGATTATTTCATTTATATTTATTTGAATGGAATTTTCCATTATTTATTTACCATCCTATATTGATTTATTCTAATGTATTATTTATTCCTTACACTTTACATTCTCGTACATATCATTTGATCCCACACTTACAATGTTTCTTTTCCCATGGTTATGAAGAGGAAGGCATTGAAAGAGGTTAATGGATGTTATTTGTTACATTTATTGTCTATCATGTTTTTAACTCATGTTTTCCAATGTATAATGGATTTCATGTATTTATTATTGAAATTTTGAATGCGTAAACTGATCGTACCTTTGAGTTTTTATTTCTTATAATCATTTTAATGCACAAAATAATGAACTCGCCCTGAGCTTCTAGAGAACAGGTGATATAGTTGGTATGAGGGAAGTTTATCTACAAACAAGTAAACTATATTTAGAAAATAATGATTTGGAAACATATCCCTAAGATATAAATTGATGATAATCATCGAATATCATTCAATTATTTTGTTAATGTGATATTATGTGGGTATTCGTAGTATTTCATCCATTTCTAGATTCTATAAGTGGGTGAGGTTCTCAAATAGATGTACCTAGGATTGACAACTATAATAAGTAGTGATTGTACGGACTTATTATTACCTGGTAAACAAATATGTACCTTACTTCACACCACATTTGAGAATCCTTTGGGATACACATAAGATAGTTCATAGTTTTATTCCCTACCATTATGAAGGAATTTAATGTAATTAATTCCTAAAAGTTATCAAGGATTATGATTCTTGGATTTACGATGCATGAATTTATTTTTTCTATTATATTAGACATGTAATTATACATTATTTTTATAATATAACCTATTATATTCAATTTTTAATAAATGGAACCTGGAAAGTGGAATATGGTCAATACTCAGTGAATATTTAGGGATTTCCCTATGGAGATACCAAATAAATCTAGTAATAGAGTAAATAAAATCATTTAAATATTAGGAAAAATTAACCTGGTTATGAAAATTAACCCTTCTCAAATAGAGAAAACTGTTAATTGAAGTGAATCTGTTTTTCTATATTTCTTTATATATTTGAATCCCACATCGTTTATTGAGACTTGTAATCCAATTATAACTGAGAAAAGGATTATGTCTAATGAAAATTCATTATAGCCTTAGAATGCAGTGAAAAACAAAAGGAAGCCCTTGTTGTCTATTGTCTCTAATGTTATGCTAATAAGTGGTGGTCTCAGATCCATCTTATTAGGTAGGATGAAGAAATTAAAATCATGTAATGGGGAACATTTATGGAATAATTATTCAATAAATACATCCCTTATGATCACAAATTTGGATGTTGAAAAAGATTATAATCATAATGAAAATTAAATAAGGGGCTATTGTAGATTACAAAGCAACCTTTAAGGGTTTTTATAGGAATTATATATATTATATATGAAAAATTAATTTCTAGATTGACCATTTATTTGATGGCCTAAAGTAATATATTTTAAGGGCAATATATTATCATAATTTTCATCATAAGAAAAATATAGTTTTCTGTTCCATAAAAATAGATTCAAAATTTCCTAGAAATAATATATTTGTGGGAATCCAAGAGAATAAAATGGTTATTATAAATTAGGAAAAGGGGAATCTATACAAGAAGAGTAATAAAACTCATCCTTTTCCAACTTCTGAAAATTATATATAAATGAACCGTGGGAAATTTTTGATCGGACTCAGGGTTTTTTTAAGATCAGGGATGGATTTCATATGGCCCATGAGTGAAATGGGAAGAAATAAAACACTATTTTTCAAATGCATCAACTATATTGATCTGGGGATCTGTGAAATTAATTCCCCATTTGTCAAGGGAATCCAACATAGAAAAGGTCTAGGGGAACTAACCAAGATCTTGAAATCACTATAGTAGTGGTAGAAGTTATGAATGGTGTGCTGTAATGTACACTAATATTAAATTTAAATTTACCCAATTGGTTATTTTTTTATATATCATCACACTCTTTAATATCTGAAATTTGTATAGGAAAATTATATATTTAACTTTTTATTTGAGAAGAGTTTTTTCAGTCAAAACATATAAGGGATGTATCATTAAAATCAATGTGTCTTGAAGTCCCCATTTTAACATATAATTGTGCTTTATGTGATGACCTTATAATCTTACCTATTTTCTAATTTGATATAACCCATGGTATTGACTGGATCTCCAAATATGATGAATAGATTTAATTAAAGAGGAAGGAAATTACTATCTATAAGGATGTTATAGAATTTTTCATCTTTATATAAGCAGAGTTCTCACCTGATTCTTATCTAGATCCACACCCCAGTATATATACTAAAGGAAATTCATGGTGAGGAATATAAATAACTCATATTGAAGAAGAAGGTAATATTCAAATCAAGGATATACCAATTTTATGAGTATAAATTGATGCAATTCCCGAGGAATTTCCTTTACATAGTGGGACATTTAATTTTCTATTTATTTAATCCCAGATTACAGGAAAATAAAAAACACTCTGTATAGAATGGAATCATTGGAAATAGTGGAATTAAATAAGAAAACTGGGGTATTTTGGTAATAAGGTATTTTTTCACCCTACAGTTTAACAATGGGGATCCACTTCCCTCTTTATTAAAAGGAATGATTGATTCTATAGGTTGTGCATTTATTATATGGAAATAAATGCCATTACCAAAAAGAACAATGATCGTGTACCTCATATTTATGACGTTTTTTTATAATCATCACATAGGATAATATTTTTTCAAGATTGATATTCATTATAAATATATTTAATTGCATGTAAAGAAGGAATACTTTATGAAGAAAAGTTTTCGATTGATGTATGGACAATACAAGGATAAAATAAAACCATTTGGACTGACTAATTTACTCTTTACTATTATAAACATAATGAATATAGAATTTGAGGAATATATAGATGATTTTTTTGTGGTATTCATTGATGATATTCATGTGTATTATAAATCCTTTTTGGGCCATTGGAATGAATTTTATTTCATTATTATGACTCTTAGAATGGATGAGTTATATGGGAATTAAATAAATGGGATTTATGTTTTAAAAAAATTTATTTCTAAGACATATTGTCTCCATGGATGGAATATCTTTTCATACTACAAAAAATTTTATTCTAATAAAGTTATAATAAAATAATAATAATTGGGGGATAGAGTATCATTGGTTTGGTCTGTTACTATTTTTGATTCATTCATTTTTTCCCCGAGAAGCTGACCCATTAAACAAGATTACACATAATGGATTTGAGTTTCTCTGGACAGTGGAATATGGACAATGCTTTGAATAACTAAAGAGAAGATTAGTCAATTTGCATACTTTGAATCTACCAACTTTTAGTGATAGGATTTTTATATATAGTGATGAATAAAATAAGGAATTTTTTTATCCTAATGTAAAATAATAATGTTATTTATTATGTATCAAGGAAATTGATGGATCGTGAATATAACCATCCAACCCATGAACTTATCTCAACGGCTATAATCTTCACTATAAATAAATTGATACATAATCTCTATTATTAAATATGTGATATATACATGGATGAGCCTATACTAGATCTTATTATTTAAATATAACAATATAAGAGAAAAAATATGGATTGAATTACACATGGATTAAAATTTCTCAATACACTACCACCCAAAGAAAAGAAATAAGGTAGATGATGATTTCTATTTTAAGGATCATGGAACCTTAAAGAAAACTAGTATTGAGAAGGATCATATAACCATGGATCTAGTAAATTATTGTTTTTAAATTTATTAAGATGGTTTGGAAATGATTATATTTCAAATTATTTCAAAACCATTTTACTAGAATGTATATATAATTATCATTATGGTGATGAGGAAATTCCAAAGAAAATCAATGATAAAAATGGAGGAAATTTTGATTTTTTTTTCAAAATGGTGTTCAAAGAAATGGGAGGAGGCTATGTGTTCCATCTTAACATGACCTAAAAATGGAGTTTTTAGATGATGATAATATCTAAAATTTCACTGTACACCATGGTAGCATAATGATGTGTAGATAATTAAGAGAACATTGAGTGTGGGATAACAAGAAGCTAGAAATTGTTGATTATGTGTCTATATACTTGTTTTATCAAAATGTTAATGTTGTGAGGTATCATCAAATTGGATTCTTGTAACCTCTCACCATTCATGAATGAAAATGGGGTAAAATTACAATGGATATTTTCACAGAACTACCAATGACTACTAGAAGGAATGATGCAATACATGTTATCATTTATCAACTAACCTAATATTCAGATTTCATTGATATAAGAGAAGACCATCCTATATTTTTATTATAAAGGATACACATTAATGAAGTTGTAAGACTTCATAGAGCACCTATATCCATTGTTTCTAATTGAGACCCCTTATTTACATCGAAATTATGGAAAATTCATTATAGGTATCTCAACACATAGATTCAATTGTGATTTGTCTACCATTCTAAAAATTATGGATAAGCTAAAAGAAAAATTAATACATTGGGAGATATTTTGGGGTTATAGTCACTTGACCTTCAAGGTTTTGGGATATGTACATACCGTTTGAGTGATTTCCTATAAAAGTTGTTTTTGTTCATGTATGAAAAGCCTTCCATTTTAATCATTATATGGGATTAAATTTCAAAATCTATCATTTTCGGATGAATTCTATGAAAGTATAATCATAGGAGAAAAACAAATATATGAAGTGACTATAAATCTAAAGTCTATGAAATATTGTATTTAATCAACCCAAATTAGGGAAAAATAGTTCTTTAAATAAATGAAGGAATGATTAAGAATTACTAGTGGGAGATCATCTTTTCCACATGGTATATACATGTAAGGGTGTTACAAGGTTTAGTAACAATAGGGAACTATGTCTTAGGTATATAAGACCCTTACAAATTATTGTAATATCTGGATACATTTCTTATTGTTTGGAATTACAAACAAATCAATCAAATTAATGTGATGTGTTCTATAATTTTCTAAAAAGGAAGTATATAGAAGACCCAAAAAAATTTATCTTCCTTAATAATATAGTGTTGGAACTAAAACATTCATGTCTTGGAGAACCGATCCAAATTATTGATTCCATATAATAAGTATTGAGGAATCAAATGACTATTCTAGTAAAGGCACTCTTGAGAAATCCCAAACTAGATGAAGCAACATAGGAACCAAATGATTATATGATGGAGAAAAACCCAAAATTGTATGTACTTAATAATTATAAAATTTTGAGGATGAAATTTTTTATGATGGAATAATGTAACACCCCATGAATTTATAATATTTTTCCCTTTTGATTTTGTTCCTATCTTTGCAATACATAAGACACTAGAACTACATAAAACAATATTTACTAGCATTACTCACAGTCAATTAATTTCTAAAAATTTAATAGAATTACATTAGTATATTTATTATAAATAAAATTAATAAAATATTTTGACAGTCCTCTAATATATTATGTTAGGTATAAGAATATAAGAAACCAAATATTACACGTAAAATTCTATATCATTATTAAGGAATTTTATCTCATTTTTATGGTGAACCTATTTTCAATCAAAATATTGTTAGTTTTATATATTATATATCTCCAAATAAACCACAACATAATAATAATACATGTATAAAAACTAGTTTAGTAATAATTTTTTATATTTTTCGGTGATGTATAATTAGTTAATTAATAATGAACAATAAGAAATTATTATTCAAAACTACTTTTCATATATAATTTATTTAAAAGGTTAAGTCATATTTTAAATTATTATTAATTATTAAATGTAACATATATTTATAAATTAAATCAATTTACCACATTTAAACCATTTTTTATTATAAATTGACCGCAAAAACATAAAAAAGATTTGAATGTTTTTTTAGAAACCAATATTGTTTTATCGTCTGTGAGATAGATTTTAATTAATTTCTAACAATTATGGGATTAAAATTTCAAACTATGGGTTCAATAATATGAATAATTATATATTAAACATTCATATATCTTCAACTTTGTTTTTACCAAATATATTAGTGAATGTAATTAAAATTTATTAAAATTGTTAAGGGTAAATAGAGGTAAATAAAGGACTAAGTCATTAACATAAGGGCCCAAATGAATTAGCCACATATCTAACACCCATTGTCTATCCATAAATAATAAATGATCCTTACATTATTTTATTCATTGTGAGTCCTACGCCCCCCCCCCCCCATTTATAAATGGCTACCTCCTAATCCCATTATGTACAACTCTAAGGCCACTTATATATGCTCATGATCTTCCAAAATCTCTCCTAAAATTCCCTTTACTGTCGAATAATTCTCTACTAGGTCAGGAATTAATCAAAGGAATCCTTTTGGTGTAATCTAAATGGAGCAACCTGAAAAAGAGGTAAGAAACATCAAAATGATTATTAGTCTTATTTCCATGCTCTAATCCCTCAACTATTTATTCCTTTATAATATAAAAACAACAATCCTCAAATACTGGAAATTTTTTATGAAATGGTTTTTTCCTATAGTCACACCCACCTATATCTTATGGGTAATGAATATAATTTTTATTCAAACTGTGAACCACTGCTTCAAAAAATGACTTTTCTCTGTTCGTCCTTTAATACATCTCATGGTGGAAATTTTGATACAAATATATTTATATATTATATTTATTTTGTTATTTATTTATTCATTTATTTATTTCCATTGATACACATACTCTTATTCATTCAATTTTTTGTAAATACAATAACATCATTTGTGTATGTGTGGACAACCACCTGCTCAAAGAAGTGTGAATCGTTCAAGGTATACGTGGAATGTATAATGAATAATTTCAATATAACTATGTAACATTTAAAAAATATATATGATAACTTATATCCAAAATAAATATGTATCATTTTGTCTTTTTTCTATTAATAAGTAAAATATAAATGTAACATTATTGCATCTAGACAGCATACCGTATCCATGAACGGTTCATTTCATATCTTATCTACAAACAACATAGATTATTCTATATAAACATGTACTAATTGTATGTGATAACATATAGATAATTAAATATTATAAGAAGTTAACATATGATATTATAAATTGGATAATGGTTCTATTATAATTTATTTAAATATTTTAAACTGCTATAAATTAGGTTAAAACCCACAGACAAAAATGCATGGTTATGGTAAGAGAATTTCATCTCAATTTACATTCCATCAAGCCAAATTCGTTATTATGAACTAATAAAAATTTATTTTTCTAATATAATACATGTTTTCCTGTAATATCATAAGTCTCATTATATTTATGATAATATTTTTTAATTTAACATTATTAATTCATGTTTAATGTTGTTTTAATTTTTGAAAATAGTATGGGACACTTTGGATTTTTTAAGGATTATTATCCAAAATAATGTCATTAATGATTATATTTAATATGTAACATCCTTTTATAATTTTTAACATAATCTTAAAATTGTCAATTTATTTTAATAATTTTTCATTTGAAATTTACTATAATATCCTTATTTTTATATAATGGACACTATTAATTCCTAAACCATTTATCATTAATAAATATGATGTTTACTATGACGATTATTTTATTAACATATTAATTATTTATAAATATGTAAATTTATTTCAATATGGATATTTTATAAATAATACATTTTATTATTTAAATATATTTTTCTATAAAAATAATTTATTATAAAGGAAATGATAAGTGGGGCTTGGAAATTATATATCTCCATGACACATCAGTAGGATCTCATGAGACAATAAAGATAGACCAACTAAACAAGTCTTTACCAGTAGTATTAAACTGTTTACATGATGGATATTGATAGTATAGGTCCTCATGTGCATCAGACATGATTTCAAAAAAATAATAATTTTCATCATATGAATTTTCATGATCATATTTATTTTATATGAGGATTTCATATGACAAAATATATTGATTCATTTTATTACCAATTTATTGATTAAATAACATGTGTTTCTATTTTTTACCCTTCAATTTTAATTATTCATTGTCGTGTTATTTGAATGGATTGTGCTATAAATTATTTTTTCATCATGTAAATTTATTCTCATTTATTCATTATTGTGTCCTCTTTACAAACCCTTAAAGACCAGTTGAGGCCACCCTTATTATGTTTCTTTCCCCTAGGATATAAAGAGGAATCTGTTGAATGAGTTTATAGGAATATATTTACTATGTTTTCTATGTATCATGCTTGTAATTTATATTTTCATTAATATTAAATATATTTTTCTTGTAATTTTTCATTCCAAAACTACTAAAATTTTCGATTCTTTTGGATTTTATTCTTTTTAATCATGTAAATATAATAACATAATGCACTAGCTCTCATATTTTAAGGGTGGGGAGTGACATTCCATTTCATCTGTTATGACTTTATAAGGATATAACTTCAATGAGTTTTCTGATTGCTTCGTTTTACGATTCAATAATTCCTCACTCAGGAGAGCGCTCCGATGTTTTTTCCACTTTGGGTGGGGGAGGAGTTTGATTTATATGATACTCCACATACAGAATCGGACATTGTACATTGTTTCTACATCACATATATAAGATATATTTAGTTTATAGATTATGTCATCATGTGTTTCATGTGGATTTTACATCCATGCTCCCTGACATTATCTTCATTCAATATGTTAAACATCATCTTGGTAACAATACATCATTTCCATATTTATATATCAGAAATATTACGAAGTTGGTTCACATAATCATATCAACATATCAAATGTTTTTCTCGGTAATATGACATTATTTTTTAGAGTGTTCGTGAGAAATATTTTTCCAATCATTTAGCCTTCACCTTATCGATATACTAAAATTGTGAATCAGGTAAACCATTTCTATGGAAAACTGTGATATTATACATCACATATAGGTGCCATTATTTTCATCTTTAATATTATAATTCATATGAATTCCATGCATCATTTTTACTTTTCTGATCGATGATGATATAATGTAAATGTTTATCATACTTAATATATTGGAGTTATCATTTCACATGGATTTCACATGATGTTTCAAACATGTTGACGTCTATTTCATGTGATAAATAGATTGGTCATTTAAAACACATCATCGCTTAACAATATATTCCCGAAATCCCTTTTTTAATTATTCTTTTTTACTTTTTCAATAATTATTTTATAAATTTATTGAGGGACTATCATGCTTCAATTGATCAAAATATCACACGATTGAGGTATCTCTTCTAGAAGTCTTCATATAACAATCAACAACTGTCTAAAATCATCCATGAGTTCACAATGGTTGTTCGAAGCAATATTTAATGATCATTAATTGGTCACATAAAGTTCTTTTTATATTAATGTGATATCCTTAGAATCATTTAAGTCTTATGTCCCAGGTGCCTAATCCCCATGTATCTATGATGCCCCTTTCATCCATTTTCATATAAAACTATTATCTATGATTTGGGTACCTATCCAATCATAAAATTGAAAATGATCATTTATGGAGAATAAATAAATTATTCACCATGGAATAATGATCTGTAGTCACAATGACCTATTTTTATGGACTGTAAATGTCTACATGAGTCCCTTGATCATTCTTTAATCTATATTCTGAGATTATTTTGGTATTATATGTGATTTTTCTCATTAATATGATTTTTCAATAAATTGGGGAGTATGAAGACATTATTTCACTCACATATGATTTATCTAAGGCTCTCATGATATATTCTCTCACATGACATCTTCATAGGGAATCATCATAAGAAATAACTACAAGAACAATTATCTTGACATGATGAAATTATATATTCATGTGATATACTTAACTTGAAAACTCAAATGACAAAATAGATAAACTATAAATTGTAATTGGATTGAAATATGAAACAAATTCATGGTTATATAGTATCTATATATGATTTGAGTGATATCAGCAGTTTTGTCAATTGCTCTTAATCATTATTTGATTTTTGTGAAATTAATATGGTTACACAATTTCATGTGCTCAAATGAATCAGGTTATCTTGGGTTGTAACATGGGATATATGATTCGTGAGGCCAATAATGGGTCATGTGACTAAAAACCATTATATTGGTTTTGTGATTTGTAACACGATCCCCGAGCAATGTAATAATTTTTCACATTTTGACATGGTTCCAATCACTTATGACATATGTTTAATGAATTGTTTTCATATCATTAAGAATTAAGGTCACAAAAAAATTATTTCAATATTGCTTTGGTTTCAAACATGGGGGTAAAAAATATACTACCATCTAGTCACCTCATATATTGTCTTCTAAACTTATGTGGAAGAACATCCTAGAATATGATCATTCTGAATCATTCCATGTTTACAGGTTTGGGCTCAAAAAATTTTATCCTATTCAAGAACCCTAGTCATGGATCATCCCATCATCAATGATATGAAATTCTCAAAACACCTTTATAGAAAATATCTCTCTAATGAGATAATTAATTTCAGAGTGAAAAACTCTTAGATGGTTACATATTACATTTCACTCCTATGGACAATAAAGTGTGTTTTCATAATATTATTTAGAAATTTTTTTCTATCAATTGATAATACCTAAAACAATAATGAATATGATTTTTTGGAGGTTACCCAACAATGAACTTCATTCCGAAGGGAGATTTGAAATGGATAGGATATGGCATTTCTTATTAGAACATATTTAAAAAGAATTCAGGTTGGAGTTATGGTAAATTGTCTTGTATAAGTCCTATTGGATTTCAGCAACCCTATCTTATTATTAAAATTTCATAATTAAAAAACTAGTTAGCTAAAAGTGACCAAACAAAAATGCATTTTATCTGATGCAAGGTGAGATGGGAATCATTGTTTGGGATTTTGAGTAAATATATATCACACTAATTTTAGGTGATTTTTATGATGATTTTATTACCTTGTCATAGAGTTGTGATAATTTAGAAAATAACCCTTCTATTTCTAAGGAGATAATCAATATGGCTATGACTTCCCTTGGGAAGGCCCCATATATTGGGGTGAGCAACCTATTTATGTTATCACAATGATTCATTATCGATATGGAAAATTCAAATCCCAAATAAATAAAATTACATCACCATCGTAAAATTATCTTGGGTCATAATTTACATTTTGAACATAGTTAAAGAATTTAGGTTCAATGAATGGTGCTAGGAGTCTATCCATGATGTAGACTGACTTGCTCAATTATATGGATATTTTCAATGTACCTGATCTAATACTTGATCCAAAACCAAGAAAATGGTACATTTATGGATTCTACTTATATGATGGTATACTCTATTGAAGGAGTATGTCTTCTAGATTTCCCTATTTCTATTTTTTCCAAAATATATCACTTATAATGTAATATTTATTGGGGGGGACCCCTATATATATTCTTTGGGCAATTCCTTGTGTTATAAGGTTTGATGGAGGATCACAATGGTGGATACGAGTATCTAAACACCATGATTAGATATGGCTTTCATTTTAATCCAATTTTAAATGATTTGGTGGGGTAAATCCCGGCACATTGAAGGGATAAGATATGAGGTCTCAACTGAAATGATATGAGTACTTCTCTATCATGCCATATGAGGCGACCACTGGCAGTATGATCAATAATGGAAAAGGATTCTATGTGTCTCTATATTACATGATTTTAATTTGCAATAGAATCATATATATTTTTACAATGGCTATCATTTCTAGAAGATATATCCTCACCATCATTCGTAGCATCATTTTCTTTATATTATGATGAATTTTACAGCTTCTCTATACATCATAACTAAAAGGCACCTGATAGTGGCTTGGAAATGTTGGATGATGTTCACATGGGGAGAGAAATATAATTATGTAAATATCCCTCTGACTGGCATTAATATATTCCTATCCCTACCCTCTTCCTAGTCCAAGATCCACTCATACTTGAAATGGAAACAATTACGATCAGTACACAAATCCATATGGATACCATCAATTGTAAAATCCTATCTACGAGCCACCAATATTATTTCTTTTATCAATCACATGACATCAAAGATTCGTCAAAAATATTTTAGGTTTCTAGAATAATTTTTGTTAACCAAAACGGAACCAATTGTCATAGCTACAATGAGTGAGGATCCTATATGTGAAGTCCCAACTAAGTCGTTGTTTCCCACTTAATTTTTATAAAATAAAATTTAGTGGGAGGGTAATTATTCATCTCAAATTTGGTAAATTAAATTGTTACGTGGCCATAAACTTAACAATATTGTCAAAAATCAAAACCCTCTTATACATCACCTTTACAGACAAACAAATCTGGGTCGTGGCCTCTCTTAAAGATCATTATGTGGTGTTACAATGTTTGAGACGTCAACTACACTATTTTCCATAAATGAAATAATGGGTTGTTCTAAGAACAATTATTGTTGTTGTGGATAATGGAAGCTATCTTCACTCAAAATAAGTTTTATGACTAACATCACAATAATCGTTAAATGACTCTATTTTTTTTAAAATTGTATTTTGAAGTGACATGTATCCCCTTGTGTATAACATGGAGCTGATGGGAAAATTATACTCCTAAAATATATACTATATACTCCCTTGGGAATGGATGATGAAGAATAAATTAGTTATGTCCAAGGATTTAGTGAGGACAGTGGCAATAGTCAAATGATGCTAATGAGGGAGTTGGTTTCCACTCATATGTTTCAAAATATACACATCCATCAACACCCTCCCCAATTCCATAATTTTTATATCTTTCTATGAATCATTACAAAAAGAGGAAAGGAAATAAAATCCTTCTAATTACTGAGAGGTTTATCCCCTATATTAAACATTTAAGGGCCACATATTATTTAACCATATTTATAGTATATTTTAGCAGATTATTCTAATTTACCCAAAGGTTTAAGCTTCTTCCAAGCCCATATAGAGGATCCAAAATCTATTCTTGATATTATTGGTTTGATTTATACTACTCTAAGAGGGTCTTCTACAATAGGACAAATCCATCAAGGGGTGGAAATGGTTGAGGATCAATAAAATTAAGAATTGGTTCCTACGAATAATTCTATCATAGTTGGGCCATATGGCCTAACACATGAAAACAAACTATAGGAGGATGTTGATTATGGTGGCTATATTGAAACAAATTTTGTTTTTATATATGAGTTTATAGATGAATTTTAGAACATATTTAGATACCTAAAATATTATCCATTAGTTATTATATTTCCTATTATTTATTTACTCTTACTTCCCTCAATGGATTCTAGATGACTATGCTTATGGAAAAAACCATACTGCTTTCACCTAGTGCCTCATTGCATGAGGGAGTCTTCTCTTCCGCTATACATGGAATTTGGGTAAAAAATGTTTCAAATGACGAAACTAAGAAATGAATATTTCCAACATAGATCATGACCACTAAATAAATGAAACATTATATTATTCATATAATGAGTGATAATCATTTGTTCCTCCCATTATATTACATTGACCTCAGATCCAAATAGTTCATGTCCCTTCTTCTTCAAAATTCTACATAATTTAGTCTTCTAAAATGATGTCCAGATCTATACCAAACTCATGAAAGTACAAAAGTACAATTAAATCACTTAGTGATATTGAGAAAAAATACATTCATATTCATGTATTGTTCTCGAGTAAAGGATTGTAGTCCCTAACACTTCAACAACAGGCGTTTGTAAAAGTGTAGGTGGATATTTGACCATATTCTCAATGGGACCATTAGATTAACTTAAGAGAATACTTATTCAATCAAGAATATGTTTTAAAACCTCATCTATATAGGATTTTATTACATGGATCTTTATTATTTAGTGAATGATGTTATTCCATAATATATAAGAGGATATCCTTTGAATGGGGTGTATTTAAATTGGGGGATTCATATATAGTTAAATAATGTCTATATAAGACCCTGAAATAGGCTTCAAAATGTTTGTTTGTGGAAATTCCTCACAAAAATATGATCAATTATAAGAGGGATGATAATTTATGATTGTTGTCTGAAATCAATTATCATCGATAGGAGATGTATAGGTGTAGCATGCACTAAAAAATAAAGAGAAAACCATATTGAAGAGGAAGGGGATTATAGTCCATGATTTTATGGACAAAAAAGTTATTATTTCCATTGAGGAAGAATATTATAATACTATAGGGGGGATCGAAAACAGGTTGATAAATTACACAATACAATCACCTCACATTTGTTTAAATATATGTTACACAAGGAAACCTATAAAAATATTTTATAACATGTCTTATCTTTTATAAGTATAGGATTATTTTTGGATTCACATTAGAAACTATAGGTTGAATAGATTCCTCACTCCTTATTAAATTATCAATAAATCAAAACATTCAAGCATTACATGTCATTTTTGATTTATTTCATTCATCTTATTCTTAGAATTTCAATGAATCATAATATTTTATCCATTTAAAATATGGATCCATTTTATAATAATGAGTGAACTAAAATTTTAAATCAAATTTTCCAAACCCATGAAAAATTTATTATTATTTTTTATATGTTACCATGGAAAAAATCCTCATTGATGTATCTAATTTGAACATCATGGTATGAACTAGATCAGAATGATATTTTTGTAGAATGTATCACATAGGTAGAGTTATCTAATTTCTACCATTGATTTAACACATATGGAGAATAAAATCATTTTTCTGAGGAATCAATTTTGATACCAAAAAATATTTATATATTTTTTATTGAACCTCATAATTTATATATGATTTATATAAAAAAATATTAGAACATGTGAAAATGGATTTTTCTTAGGCAACACTTTTTTATGGTCTTCCAGCTCAGACAATCTATTAATTTATTTTATTTTCTTCATCCATGGAACATATATTTCTATTGTTTAGTGTCTTCTTTCTTAGAATTTCTATTTCTGTTGTATAAGGGCTTTTTTCTCAAATTTTTTATTGATGTGGTTTATTAACTCTATATCAGATTAACTATTATTATATTAAATGGCCTTCTTGCATGGACCACGTATTGATTGTGGAGAAGGAAAGGAATTCATGAAGTGTTTTGGAACCCATAATCCTTGCTATTATATTAAATTATTTTCATCTATGAAGGATTATGATATCATACTTTTTTAATTGTTATTATTAAGAATGAATTATCTTGGAGGGATTTAACACCCTATTTTCTTCCATATATTAGAGAGTATGGGTATCCATGATGGGTTGTGACACCTGGTGTTCCAAATTATATCAAGATTGATGAAATGTGGAATTGTATTAGGGACACCAAAACCACATAAATTGTTGGGATATGGGTTCTGTAGGTCTCAACACAATATTATTAATTAAATATGATTCGATGGGGAAGACGCATCCAGGAAGATCATGATAGGACCATTTTGGGATACACATAACACTGAGAAGGGGGTGAATCCGTATTGGGGTATTTTTAATCCTATTTCATCTTTTAATACATGAACATCATAGACCTATTTGGATCTTGATTCTCTTTTTCTATATTCTTTATCAAATGAATGTATAGGAATTCATTGAAGATACCACAATACATTTTTAAAAAATTTATTACCCAATATGAGTATCTTGTATATAGAATGGATTATAAATAATCATGACAACATAACCACTATAAAACAATTCTTTCAGTTTTTAATATGAGTAGGATATACCGTTAAACTTGTGTGGAACATTGAAAATAATATAATATTTCATGTTCTATAGATCATGGATGGATATTTATACTGCATCCTAAGAAATTTATATGCTTTTTGATAATAATTTTAAACACCTATAATGTCCCCCCTGATGTGTCTCATATAATGTCATAGTTCTTTATTATTCCACAACCTTCTTCATCATTTTGTTACTTGCACAACAGTAAGAAAGAAACTCCACTTATCAATTACCAGTAGCAACCCTGATAGCTATAGAAAATTCATCATCTTCTAGTCACAACAATATTAATGCATTGTGGAATTATAAAAACTATATTTTTTCGACCCAAATTATAATCAACTGGTATAAATTTGGAATCATGATCTTCTTCTTTCTTTTTCTATTTCTTCTTTAGTGCATGACCAACTTCACTGAGATCAATATTTCTTATTGCTGGAATAACAAAAATACTATTTGATTATTAAATCAATGGTGATCATCTCAACATAGAAACATCACAACCAATCATCCTTGAATAATAATAAATCTTTTAATTTGGAACAATCTATTCATCTTTGTTACATAGAGGGGGTATTACACCAAATCACTTATTTACCTAATTGATCATAATAATCACTAAAATCATATGATATTAACATGTACCAAGTGTCCTTGGATCATATTACACCCAAAACATGAAGAGGGTGTAAACACCTATCAAATCTACATGGTATTTATCCTTTGAAAACTATTTTATTTTCATTGTATACTAAGTTGAACAATGGGGTGTAATTGAATTTCGATAGTCTTCCCTTCAGAAAACATACTCTTCATCATTTACCATTGATGTCCCAAATAATATTGATGCTTTATGGACATCCCCAACACTGCAAATGACATTTATTTTATGTTCCACAATTATTTGATATACCTCTTTGGCCTTGGATTATTTCCACCACTTCCTTTGACCGTATCCTCATTAGCGAACCACTTTTTTCTTTCACAAAATCATTCATCCATGAACTACTCCCTTTCGTGGAATTATCCCTCAATAACTCATTTAAACATAGCTAAATTATTCCAATAGTAATTATTTAAAATAATAAAATTATCTCTAAGAAAATCATATGATTGGTTTCCATTATATATAATCATATACATCCACAAATCAAATGAATCTTATTTACAAAAATTTTCAAAGTGGTACAACCTTAACTATCGTTTGAGATCCTTATGTGACCTATTCTTCACTTCCATGTCTAAGTAGGACTTCATTTCTTCATGGTTGATGATTCATTATTAAAAAAATAATATCTTAGTAACCAAAAATGATCCTATTTTGGTGAACTATTGGCCTCCCATGAACTGTATGGTAGATTTGAACCATTTTCACTTTTTAGTCTGCATAGCATGCTGTCTAGAATCCTTCCTTTCTTTGATTTTCCATACACACTCTATGTATCTCTTATGCAGTCCCCATACTATCCTTCACAATCTGCGAACTATGCATCATAGAAGTCGCAAAACCATATAATCTATATTAGCAACAACAATAAGACCTATTAATTGTCATTTGATTTCATCAAGAACTCTATCTATCATGAAATATATCCTTGGATGATCATATTTATCATCATAATAATTACCAATGATATTACTATAACATTCATGCTTCTAGCACTATACTTTTTTCCAATCCTACCAGAATACGAATGGAAACATATTTTATACTTATTTACTTCATAATTCCTTCATCTAAAGTTATCTAAGAAACATATTATAATATTTTAAATAAAAATGGGAAAATAATCAAATTATTCTATAAAATGAAATATTCAGCAATGACATCCAATGAATCTATAAAAATTCTCCTGGAATCACCTATGAACTCAATGACGTCAAAATATATTTCATGAATTATCAAGACATGGGGAAACTGATCAAGGGACATTAAAATTGGAACCACATTATTATAATGACCTCTATGGGGATATCGTATCTCATTGATCACCATTGAAAAAAATGACAATCATTTGAAAAAAAATACAATCCATACAAAAAGATGTCACTTCAGATCATGAATCATTCATAGATTTTTTTTTGTGATATAATTAGGGCTCATGGGTCTTGGAGATCCATTAATAACTGGGATAGATGCCAATATTTAACTTTCCAAATGACCTTTTTAAAGATCTCATATTCCATATATTAATGGTATGTAAAATTGTAGCCCACTCATTTCCAAGATTCGAGAAATATTTTTTAAGATTCAATCATTCATAAAATGAACAGAGATGATAAGAACATAGTAATCAAAGAAGTATTTTGTGTCCATTAGGAAGATCAATTTATGGGTGGTAATCTTGGGCCCTACACCATGTGTTTCGGGCCACATGGCCTATTTTACAAAATAAGGTTGAAAATGGAATATAATAATCCTGATTTGAAAATATGTGCAGTACATGTAATCATAACATTGAGGATGACAAATTCTCATTAATAGTTTCATTATGGGGATTATAAGTCATGTTCTAGGAATATCCTAGATAATTGATAACATGGGATACAAGATAATTTTTCACCATTTGTAATGGATGAAACTCGTATTACACACAACCAAGATAATAACTTATTGCTTTTTGGGGTACCTTTCTTCTATCACCAAAGAAACCATTATGATTATGCTCCAAGTAATTTCACTATTCACCAATGAATCCTAGTACGACCCCAATAGGCTATTTAGTTCCTATTAAAAACACAATACTGTGAGTAACCATCATAAGTAACTCAATTCCATGGGGTTCCAAGAGAAGTGTATCTAGGAAAATAATTGTCTAGTGTTTGCTCATACATCATAAATACAATGATTCTTTGGAAAAGATGTAATATTAAGGTATGGTTTTAGCTCCATAAATGTTGTGTTAGTGCCTATTGAATACATTATCATAGTAAGGTGATGTGGAAAATCATTAACATAAATTTTCCAATAACTAGGGGTCTCTTGAGATGGGGTCAAATTTTTCTAGGGCCACCAAATAGGGCCTATGAGTTTCAATTCATTTTTTATATATTCTATAACAATTTCCAAAACTATAGAGATAATGTGTTATGTGAAAAAGTTTTGGAATTTTTTCAAAAAACACATTGTGGGTTTCGATCCTAACTTTTATTTTGTATATTTATCAACTAATTTAGGATCTTTTGATTTTGACAATTAATGGATAAACATTATGATTGTTAAAATTTGACCAAAGGGAAAGTAGTATAAATTTTTTATTTTTGTCAACCTGAAATGAGGATAGTATTACAAAATAACCAAAATCGTATTCCCAATGTCCAAAATACCCCCAAACCATCCCAAGTGGAGGATGAGAATATTGTAAGTCATATATAATGTTTCTAAAATTCAGAATAATTGTATGGGAGAATCATTATGTAGATGATCTTAAATCATAATATAGTGATGTTGTCCACATTGATGATGTTAAGGATCACAAGGACAAAAAGAAACATTTTCATGGAAAATAATTATTTGGTTGATGGTTAGGATCTTGTACACATGGGCTAGGGGAAGAGATGAATAATAAAATAAAGGGTCAATAAAATTTATATGTCTCTTCCTAATATCTAGGAAAGATTTGTAGAAACTAAATACACTAAAGAAAATTAATATTTATTATGGATCGGTGTTCTCAAAATATTAATGGTATAACCCCAAAATTGTGTTCACTACATTTAGTATCATATGTTGTTTTGATGAGTAATGATAATGGATGATAATATGAATAGTTTAGTGTCGTGCAGTGGGGACACATCTATCAGGAATTTTATTATCAGTAGACTAAGACGTAATCCTTCCATCTTAATGTCAAATATTTAGGATGTATTCTATGAATTATTACATCATGTAGTAAGGATGAATATTCCAAAAAAATTGTATGGTTGTGAAAGGTTAATACTTTGAAAATAGTAATCTATATGATAGCCTTATCTATGAAAAATTAGGTCTTCCATGATGGTATATATATCATGTTATTTGATGCCTCATAACTATGAAGTAATTAAGTATTTTAATGTTAGTAAATTAGAAGGTATCAATAATAGGAGGGAATAAATTGGGAAATTTGTTCTACAATAATGATTAATACCCTGAGATGAAGGGTTAAAAAATTGAAATTATAATTTTTATTTGAAAATGGGTATGATGAAAATATGTGTGACATTTAGAGTCTCTGAATCCTCATGAATTGTTGGGTTGGATAATGTGTTAATCATAAACTAAGAATATATTGGTTATTTGCATATGGAAAATGATGGGTAGTAGTAAAACATTGAATATTGTGGAATATAGTTTTACAAAAAGTTAGAGATATAAATCTATATTTTAAAGGTGGGCTCTCTTTTGGGGAAACAATAATAGGAAAAATCAGATTTATATAATGTTATTGATTAATGAGTCCTTCTTGTTTCCATTAGGATAATCCATTCTCTAGTACCATTTTTTATAGGGGAGAAACTCGATTAGGGGATCTCATACATCATAGGGTTTTTTAAATGAATATCTACAAAATGATTTTTTTGTTAAAATATGTATCATATATATAATGTTGTTTCATGTAAAACATAATATTAAAGATGGACTCAAGTACCAAAAAGGAAATAAAAATTCATATTAAACATATTTCAATTTGAAGCAATAAAAAAAGCACTTAATAATAACTAAATCATCAATGGGGATCATCCATTCAATGTGAACACATCTTTTCATGTACATTAATGATTATCAAAATAGAATCTATTCCCTACACAATAAATTTATTGATATCCAAAGACAGAGTAGACATCCATGTTCCCCATGTTCACTGGACTCAGGATATTTGCGGGAAACAAGGGCTGATGGGGAAGTTAAATAATTAATGTGAGAAAACTTGTTATGGAATATATAGTGGTGTTCAAAACATAGTGACTAATGGAACCTATATTCTATTCTAACTATCATGGAGGTCCATGGTTGTGAGTTATGGAAATATATAGTAGTGTATAAAATGAAGGATATAGACATCACAATGTATCCAATGATAATAGGAATCATTCAACACGTAGTTATTCAATGTAAGCATCCCTACTTCAGTCTTACCTATATGTAGGAAGGGATGAAATTTCCCTTTATATTGTGGCTGGACCCATGATTTAGGATTAAGTCATCACTATGTATCATATGTTATAAATAATCAATCCTCGTGTTGTTTATGAAATTGAAAACTCTTTATTCATGTCTTATCATTATGTAGAGAATGTGTATATTTTTCTATTTATACTGAGGATAAACCAATGATTAGGGATTTGGGAATCACTACATATCATATGATTGCCAAAAGAAATCTATATAATGTTTTTGAAAGGGAAATTTCCATTTACAATTCTAACTCAATCTCAGAGAAGGGTTATTTTTCCCATTATTTTTCTGGACTGACCAAGGTTTTGAGATCTTGGAATCACCACATATCACGTGGTCATATGAATCATGCCATATATAACTCTTGAAAGGGAATGTTCCCTACGCAGGTCTGACCCATATATAGGTATGTGGGACATTTTTATATTGTGGCTAGTCCCATGACTGACGATACTGATGTCAGGACATATTCTATGGTAGTAAGAATCTATGCACACATAGTTATTAAAATTGGAAATTCCCTATACATGGCTGACTAACATGTAGGGGTTCATGTTTTCCATTTATATTATGGATGGACCCAGGACTAGAGATTGTTTTACTACGTGTCATAATGAAATATGAATCATGCCACAGATATTTTCGGGATGGAAAATTCCCAATGAATATTTTACTCAAAAATAGATATGGGATGGCATAATTTTTCTTTTGAACTGATATATTTCATGTGCAGTGAATCATTTTTGATGTGATGTTCTTAGTGTAGTTTTTCATCATAGGTAAAGTACATATTCTAGGAATACGAATTTCATGGGGTAATAAAATATGATTTTACAAATTTTAACGGTCCTCCTCTAGGGAATATATAAAAAACATGACAATGGATTGAAGATCTTTGAAACACTATATATCCTATATTAATGATATTCATCCCACATGTAGTTCTTGATATGGGAACATCCTTATAAATTTATGACCTATATATAGGGGGAATAGATTCCCTCTATTCTGTAAATGGAATGAATAATATAGATCTGGGGGACATTAAATAGCATATGGTAATAAAAATCAATCCACATGTTGTTATCTAATGAACAATTAAATATATAATGATGAATCACAAATATTTAGAAGAGTGATTGTTTTTTATTTTACATTATTCTAGATTATGGGAAGTAAATTTATTGAGATGTATCATTCTCCATGTAGTTTAATTCTATGAATTAATGCCTTATTTTATACAGTTAAACATTATGTGTCCAGGATGTAGGATTCTATATTGATTATATTCTTTCCTAAATGACATGTAATACCTGAAAAAATCCTTGAAAAGTACTTTTTGAGAAACCTTCCACTAGTGGTGGAATAAAACATTACCTATAAATTATGTTAAATGATTAATCTACCATGGAATATACCCTATGAAATATTAATGCATTTCCTACATGGGTTCCAACATTATAGGATTCTTTCCTAGTATCCTTGGGGTCCTAAGATCCAATATTAGATCTAATTGAAAGAACAATTATAGGAGTAACTTTTTATTGAAGTTTCGTGAAATCTAAAAGTGATGTTCATTGATATTTCATTGAGTACACTAAATTTTCCCATCATGTCACTCCATCTCATTAAGCTTCTTTTGTAGTTCACATTCATTTGATGGATTTCCACATATATCAATTTGGATCATAGGAAAATAAATATTTATGGTAATAACTAATTTTATTTCATATACCTATGTATATTGAGTATCCTGTGATGATGTCTATATGGTGGTAGGTTAGGCACAAAAATCCTGATGTATCTTTTTTAGATAAATATTCATTTCATTTTATAGAATTTACATTAGTATATATAGTAGATTCTAGATTAAGATCTCTATTTATTAATATATTACTTCATTATTGATGGATAAGTAGGACTTGATGTTGTAATCCTTGTAAAATGTCACCAATTTATTAAAATAGATGTTGGTGTAATTCTGATATAGTATGTTGTGAGGTAAACTAACTCTATTGATAACAATACAAATTATGATGTTGATGATATTTTTTCATAGAAACCCATGAGTGGTATATCCTTATGAAAATTTGATAAGGAGTTAGTAATAGTAAAAATGAGGATGAATTTCAAATATTTATCTATATAGTATGTCCCCACAATGACCTATACCTATAAAAAATAACCCATAATATATAGTATTATGATAAAAGTCATGGGGTTTATTGATAAATTTTGAATGAATCTATAATGCATGATATTTTTTGGGGAATTCTATGTAGCCATGAATCATTGTTTTCTTCTAGTAAATAGTCCTCCTAATTTTTTGGCAGGATCAGGTCCTAGGTAGATGAGTTCTGTAGGATGCTGTATGGGACTATACTATGAAGGTTTGAATATCTCCATCTAAAATACATTTGAGTTGGAATCCATTAAAGCCTCACATGTAGAGGGAGTAATTCTCATTTGGCATATCGTGATGGATAAATCTCACAACTCAACATTGGCTTTGTCCCACTGAGATCAAACATATGGAAGGGTCCCATTTCATAGGTAATCAATAATAGAGTTCTTACATCGAGGGATAGATATTTTTTCATTATAATATAAGGATATGTCTACCTAATATTTTTATTCCATGTCTAGTATGATCATTGATGAGAGTACCAATCATTACATGATGTGTAAAACCACATTATCCTAATTAGGGTTATCCCAAAATGTGGATTTATTATCTAGTGCATCTTAATGATCATTTTTTTATCATGTAATATGGTGATATGTTTGATAAAATGGTAATTATTCCAGTTTTCTTTTGACATTCTAGATGAGAGGGGAAAATTATTATTTCATAATGGAATAGTCACCATTGATTTTTCTAATCACTAGCTCTAAGTCCCATATGTTTTTAAGGTATTAAATATATATTTTTATGTATATTCAAATAAAATAATGATGTATTAGTATTCAACCCCATTGTTAGTCCATCCTTCGAGTCGTGAAATAGTGTAGGGAACATTTTACTTATATGCGGAAGGGAATGTCTTCCCTAGAAGAACAATGTTGATATGTTTTTCTAATAATTTCAAATGGGAAATTGGGAGACACCATAAAAATATTTTTCGAACATTCATGGACTGTCATTTGAAGAAAAACACCTATTTTTCTAAGTCCAATGTTCACTGGCATACATTTTGGTGTGTGATATGCCATTTGGTGATCTTCCATGTTCATCCACGTAAAAGCCTTATCTGATAAAACGTATATGTCTTACTGTTTTAGGATAACCTCTCTTAATGATTAATTACAAGTCAATATATGGTGGAAAATTAAGCGATTGATCAGATCAATATGAGAAACAATGTGGAATTCATGATTCTTATAGTAATGCCTCATCTTCGAAACTGAAAAAATGAATATAAAGGAGTTCTTATTGATAACAAAATAAAAGGTATTAGTAACTAGAATCATTTAACTTTGATAACAGTTTATTTTATCAATCACTTCATATTGTTCCATTAAGAGAATACTAGTAGGTGATTATTCCCTGGCAGCCTCATTTTAGAGAAGAGGATTTTCTTCTACTAGTGGAATGAATACTAGTGAGGGTAGTAGGCACCACATTGGATTTTGAAATTCATTTTACAATATTTAATCCATTATTATGTGACTAACATATTCAATATCTTAGTGAAGGATATATTTTTCCCTCCTCCTAGGATATTAAATGAGGAATATGATAAGGGTTCCTCTGATTCCCCCTCAGTTCAAAAAAATTTATTGGGGTAGAATTTATATGATTAAACTAGTATTTTCAAGATTTACCTTGATTTAATGATGGGATTCAATATTCATAGAGGATTACATTGATGGTACTGTGAAATCAAGATTCAAAGGATTCATCTTCAAATGTGTGGTTCCAAATGAATAAATATTTTTTGATGATATGTGAGGTGATCATATCACAGTTTAGATTTGACCCCCACATCATTAACATAACATTCCAATATTCATTTTAATAAGGAATTAAATATATGATTATTATAGATTTGGGAAATTGTAAAAATATTCATTAATCTAAAGTGAATGACATAATAGCAGAATATTTCATGTGGTTCTCTAATGGTAATGGATTCCTTATCTTTAGCAGATATATTTCTCTCATTATATCTCAAATTCCAATCCATAAATGAAAGGGATTGAAAATGGTATTTTTAACTTTCAAATGTTAAATGATGTTGGTGTGACAATTTGGGTATTTCATATCCATTATAAATTTTCATTTGATAAATTTCTCAACATCAAACAATACATTAGTACCGTTAGAGGGGAAATTTTTCTAGCCTCCAATGTGAATGTTTGGTGATCATCCAGAATGTCTCAATTATGAATAGAAAAATGAGGGTTCCACCATGGAATTTTAGTTTCATTTCTAGGGAATATATATAAGATGGTTTAAAAATTAAATATATATCTCATACGTCTCATGTTGTATACAACAACTAATAAATGTGGGATATAAGTATGAAATTATTTAGTGATTCAAACACCCATGTTCATTGAGGGTTGTGGAGAAACCTCCCACAAATGTAGGAGGGGAATTCCTAGAGTGATCCTTCACTTCTTCTATTGCTTTTTATATAGATTAATTTACAGTCACGGTGTGTAATCTGGGGATATATGTGTCATTCTAAATATAAAATAATCCTCAAGAAGGGGATATTGAAATTCAAAACTACCAGAGTCATCCCATAGAGATTCCAGTAATGTGTGTACTCTTTTTCACAATGACTAGGGTTAAGGAGGATATGGATATCCATATTTCTAGATAATGACATGGAGAATCCATGACATCTGTTAAATTGATAAGATAATTCTCAGATCCTCATAGAGAATTATACATCTTTCCAATTGAAAATTTATTTTCACTGACATGATTACTATCAAATGGACATAAAATGAAAATTTTGTATGATGATTTTATTTTATGATTGAATCTCCAGCCTTGATCATGTTTTTGGTCAGCACATAGTTTTTGTCAAACATGATCCATACATTTTCATGCATGTTCCCCCTGATAATGTGAGATAAACCCATCATATCATCATCCTCCAATGGATTTTTTCTTCCTTTTTATATAAACCATCCATAGAATATATGGTTCTTCAAAACTCAATGGGTGTGTTTTCAACATGTAGTATTCTATTCTTCCCATCAATAATGTATTTTATGCATTGGTAAAGTAGTGATGTTTCCACGATATTGATATAAAAAGTTTATTCCATGTAGGATATTAAATGTTGAGTCTTATAGGATAATCCTGAACTCAACATTAAATGTATGATCCATAAACAAATTATTGATTATAATATTACGAAGAGTCCTTTTCTCTCTCTTATTATACCCTGTAATTGTTAGCTTCATTAGAGATAAGACTACCTCTCTATAAACCAAAAATTTGAACCTCTGATCTGAGATGAGGCTAATCCTTATACTATTTTCAAATTTATACATTTAGATATCCATATTTTCACGATTTCATGATTCATATATCAGTCTAAAATGTCACTAAAAAAACTCTTCTTTATGATGTTATCTGCAGAAGATGGTGGAACAAAAATCTGATGACATAGTATTGAGTTCGTAATCATTGGATATAGTGAATTCCATATACCACTCCTTCGAGATAACGAGGTATTTGTGTTGTGCCTCTCTAATTTCTTTTGAATGATAGATAAAATCATGTAATTATAATTTGTCTGGGACAAACATTAATTATTATAAAATTTCATAAATGTGTTCTAGATTTTTGAACAAAACAATGTGGGTACTAACCCTATTTTTTGGCTAATGAGTTGACATGTTTGAGATTTATGATCCTATTGAATGAGAAGTTGTCGGGGGAGAATCTTCATCAAGTGGAATTGGTCGCACCGGCCTTCCCCTTTCAATGGGATGATCTATACATCAAACCTCCACAAGACAGTCGTGTACATTTACTATGCTTGAATGACGGATGATGGTCTCTATTGTATGTCCATTATTCTATTGGAATGTCATTAATAATCATCGATGGGTATCAACAATAAAAATGAATTCTTTATTGTTTATTTGAAATATGGGTTTCTTCCAGACATGTGTAATATATCATTGGAAACTATGTCCTCAACCTATAATTCCTTTGTTGGGTACAGGGAAGTCATCCAGAGAGATGTATTCATCCTTAGATAAGGGATATGTTATGTGGTCTATGATAACATAAACAATAATGATGAATTCATATAATGAGGCTTCCATTTGGGGGGGAAGTCCCTAATCATCATTTTTTAACGAAACAAATTATACAAGAGTTGTATCATATGTGGAATTTCGATATGATAATTTCTCTTATGCCTTTTTCTAGAATCAATGAATACCACTAATAGGAATACTTAATGATTCCTACCTATTTAATAGTATATTTTCTAGTTTCTAAAGAAGTTCTCTATCGGTGGCATGTGCATGTTAAATCGTGATTCTTGTCATCATATTATTTATAATTTGTCCACACCTATCTAGAACATATCATGTACGATTGACTTCATTTGGTGTGGTTATTATAACATAGGTCACCTGTGTTCGTACATTCTCTAGTATCACATTTCCATAATCAATAATGCTATGTATGATATATTTAATGAAACATTAGTCCCGGATGGTATCAATAAGTCTCATATGGAATGGTCATTAGTATGGATGGACTATGTGTTTGAAGTCATTTATATTTCTGGGTTCTCATAGCTTGAGTATGTCATTTCTCATGGATAAAAGGATGTTATTGAGAACATAATTATTTTTTAATGAATATAAATTATTTATTCGTTAGTCAAATCTTGTTCAACCATGATCTCATTTTTCTCCTAGGTGAGTGTTATTTTCTTATTGTTACCACTAAATGGGATTTGTTGGATGATATAGGGCCTTCTTGGGATCATGAATAAAAATTACAATTGTGTTAATTGTAATATAAATAATTTCATAATTACCATCCCATTTTATTTTTGTTCAAGTAATGAGGTGAAATTTATCCAAGTTCATCTCAATGGAATATTCTATGAATATTCATATATCTATGAAATCAATAAATCCATCATTTTAAATCATAAAAAAATAATTTTTAAAAATCATCTTCACAATTCTTATTATAATGGTATAATAATTTTTTGTGAGAAATTGTTATAGAGTGGATACTTTAAAAAAAATCCATCAAGATATGTTGTTAGAAACTATATAATTTAGTCATTTTTTATTTTGTGAAATCATAACATTTATTTTTACTTAATGTAAATTTGATCACATTATGGGATTTATGATGAAGGTATTCCCATACTAAATCATGTCTTTATTAAAGGCTACTTTAGGAAATAAATTCTACCATACTAAATATTTTATAAAACAACACGTTTTTTTTCATATCTTATTGAACTCAAGGACCCATCATTATGATACATCAAGAAAATATGTTCTTGAGATGTTCTTCTAGTTCACCCACACTGTCGGTAGATGATAGGGTTGGTTTTCCAAAAATATTGGTGGAATGTTTCATCCAGACATTTCTGATATATACTCTTTCATTTATCTTAGAGGCACACCTTCCTCCATGGATTGAATTTGAGTAGACATGAATTTGATTATCATGATCTATTGATGAGGGGTTAATTTTGTGACACACTCCAATTTATAGGGAGAATGCTATTTTTGATGATGTAACCCCCTTTTCTTATCCCTCAAGTCCCAGATCACTTCCAAGATAAAATGATCACCCTGATATGGAATATTTTCCATTATTATAGAGTTAAATTCTGATCAACAACATCCTACTCCTTTATGTATAGAGTAATCCCTGATATAGTGTAGGAACGATTCTATTATGACCATCTTGAAGTCATATTATCTCTGTCCTAACATTTCAGTGGAGGTAAATTTGTTTATATTTGAAGATGATACCTATAAGAAATGTCCACCCAGGAGTAGTTCCTCATTGATAGATCTTTATTCTCAATAATGAATTCATATATATTTCTAGTTTTCCTCCACGAGTTATTTTTTGATCCTATGGGGGTGGGATGGATGTAGCCACAAAAACTACCTTCTTCAATGCTATATTTCTACCATGGAGGGTTTAATTCCTCATATTGTTGGGAAATGTTATTGATCATTCTCTGATTCTATATATTTATAGCCACAGTTTTTAAATATAGATCACCAACCACATGAGGCAATGTTTCTACATTTTGTACCTCTAGGTTTTCATCTTTTTTTATAGACTATTTTTATTGAATGTTATGAAATCTCATAAGGTGTATCATGATGTGGATGTGATCCGATTAATTTATAAAAAATATGGATGTTTTTCACCACATTCTCCACCAAATAGGGTGGAATAAGGATAATTCCATTGACCCATGGTCTTATTAGACTATTTTTTTATATCCCCTATTTACAACCTTTTATACGTGTTTCCCCAATCTCATTTTTTAAATAATAAACTTAAGGGTGTTTCCAGTTGAACAATATAAATAGGACCTAAATGGAAAAGATGTGTCTCATGGAGGGAGGAATCATTTGGACAACAGTCAATGTTATTTACCTCCCAAATTATGAAAATAAGTAATCATTTAAGGTTAAGGATAATTATAATAATACCCCTAAAACAATAGATGGTAATGGATTGAGAACACTATTGGTAAAATCATTTCTTATTTTTCACGATGTAATAACTATAGTACAAGATATAATGGATCATAGGATGGTAAATTGGATTTAATTCCCTCTATTAGTACTGGACATTGTGGTTCTAGATCAAAAATTGATTTCTCTCAGACTCTCAGGTGGTTTGTTGAACCTGATGGTGGAGAATGTGACAAATTCCTATATTCATGTGTGATTGGGTTTGATATAAGCATCCATTTATATTTTTTGGATCCTCTCAATGACTTATGACATTAGGTGGAGGAGGTGGTAAAAAGGATCTCTCCCCAGGGGTTTGGGTTCACACTGGAATGGATTTTATGGAGTCTCCTATTGATACACATATGATTTAGGAAATATTACTAGTTCATGGTCCAATTTTAATGGAAACACATGATGAGAGTCACTTGTAACTATATATTTTAAGTATTTCAAAACATTAGCTTCCATGTTTGAGATTTTTACCATTTTTCAGGAGGCTCACCTTTGGAGTATACTTGTGGCACAATATCAATGTTTATAATTTCAATGTTTCCTCAAACTGGAGGACTCTTACTGTATTTTCCAACAGAAGAATGGGTAACCCACTACTCGGAATTCACCTAAAGCTATAACATTAAAGGGTTACTTTTATAGGTTTCTTTATATGTCTAGAGACATTTTGAATTGAAATTCTCAATAAATTCCCTATACTTTTATAGGAAAGTTTTACGGGGTTCTAGAAATCAATTGGTGCATAATTTGTATGATATTGATATAAACATTTAAATGTATTTTTACATGATATTAAAATCCAAGGTTCTAGGATACTAAGAAAATGAACATGTTCATCTAGATATATATCTTTTTTCTGATAGAGAGATAACCCTTATATCCATCATTAGGTAGGTGTTCTGCCTTCAACAATAAATGAGTTCTACACATGTTCTGGAATAGTTTTGTCCTAAACTCTTTCTATTGACCATCTACAATATCAATGTATGATGTGGTGATGGGGCAGAATAAGGTTTGGAGACTGTTCCTTGCTAAGTCTCTCCATATATCCTTGATAGAATATTCTTAAAAATGGTTGTGTTCCTCTGCATGGATATACCCTTAAGGTTACTTCTGTATTTCACATGCGGTCAATAGTGACATGATTATAATAGTTTATGGGGCTCCTTATATTTTGTTTTAAAGACATCTCCATACAATTGTGTTTATGATAGGGGTGTATATAATTATCTGAGATATATATTTCCATATAGTGGATCTACATGGTAGAAATAATTAGTATATTCCATGTGAACCATCTATGTACGTCAATTATAATAATAATAAATGTTGCTATTTTTTTCATTAGCTAAATAGTCAACAAACACTTTAGGTTTTTTATTTATACATTGTATATCATCAAGGCCACTAGAGTTTAGATGATCAAGGAAATGAGCCCCATTTTTTTCATGGTCGTAGTATAAAGATATTGATATTGGGGTTGAGTAGGGATATTAGTTTGTTGTATTGTCTTTTCAGAATTTGTTAATAACCATCTGGTTATGCATGGATATGACACTTCTATTAAGAATATATTGGAGTAAGTAGGGTATATGTTTTATCATTGGTAGGAATAAGTGCCTACCTATGGGTGGATATTGAGTTATATTGTTCAATACTATATATAGTGGGGGTATGAGAGTTATTCAAATATCAATTCACAATAAAATTATGCCTATGGTCCCCCTAAATGCGATACAGGACATGTGTATCCTCTTAAAATGCCTTTGATGGATATTAGTGCATTAATTCATTATCAAATGTATGAATATGAGATTGGAATCTAAAATTTGTTGGAATAGGATTATTGGTTTCTTCAGTTGGGATATGAGACTTCCATGATATGATTACCATATTGTACTAATGAACCATAGTTGCAGATTGGGAATAGCACTGATCTGACATTTTTGGAGTATGAAAATGATTTCTTGAATAATACTATATACCTATATTGATCTGTGTCATTGAATGATTTTATAATCCCCATTCAGTAAGGGATATATTCTTGACCCAATTAAATTTGACTAATCTGATATATTTCATTGATAAGAGTGTTTTCATGTCTAAATGCATGTTCAAAAATGTGATTGTGATCCCTTGTTGGAATGGGGATATGATCCCAATATTTTTTTGCTTACATAACTAGAATGTAATGATAATCCTCCTGGATAGAGACAAGAATGTATTATTCTCTAGAGTAGCTACATTTTCACACAAATCATGGTGATATGTTTTAATAGATGTTGAGATAGGGATATGGGCATTATTTAATATATGTACCAGGTCAGAGATATTCAGTTGGATTTATTCTATTATTTTAGGAATGTAGTGGAACATAAGTAAGGTGAATGCAACAATATAGGAATTTATTTATCAGTCTCCAATCTATAATGGAAGTTGTATTAAATTTTATATATGATGTAAACCCTAAAATATCATCAATTTTACAATTGAATATGATTTTGGTATTCATGTGTGCGAATTGTATTTTATCCTCCACCGTAAATGATATATGAAAATACCAAAACACACGATCTGATTTAGCATGAATATGGGGATGGAGTCTGGCCACAGTTGAAATATGTTGAGGGTATTTACGTTATTAAGTGGGGATATGACCCCAATTCTGTTTATCTAAATATTTATTGACTTTATGATTCATCAAAGGAACCCCTTCATGAGTGTATTAGGTTCAAATATATATTTTTTGTTCCCATAGGAGGTGGAAATAAGGAAATGGAAGGATGATTCTAGTTAATGTGGGTGATTAAATCCCACATTAGAGGTCGTGAACATGGATGTGTCCATTGTTAACTCATTTATCCACCATCTAACGATACTTAAGGGGCAAATATCTTTAATATAGGGATATTATTCCAATGAAATTGGTGGTGGAAATAGGTGGCACTGTATTCATTGCATCCTTCCATAAATGGGGTGAAAATGTTGGATTCATTGTTTTGAGACCTCTACATGTGGCGTCACGGGTTGTCATTATACAATGCCCTTGGGACTCCAAATCCATCGTGCATTCCAACTGATGTTAAATCTGATGGGTGGTGGAGGATGCTATGTGTTCCCTGGAGGTTACTACAGCAGTGGTGGATTGATAAAATTTTCATGATGAATACATTATCTAGGTGTAAGGTAGATATTATGATAAATGTATTTCATCTCAACTAAAAAATGGAAAAATTTCAATGATTACTCAATTGATAGAAGTATGAAACAAAATTTATTAGTTATTTTTTATTACATTATTTTTCACTATTGTTACTAATTCTGTTATTTTTCTCATGGGTAATTTCCTGATGTGCAAGGATTACTTCATGGGAACCTAATTTCACTATTGATGTATTTCAGATCAGGAATACAAATTATTGTTTAAGAGATGAAAAATTTGCATTATTTTTGAGAATCCAACCATTTTTAATATTTGAGACATATCTCATTTAATTTACCATTTTTTTCCAATTTGGGAGGTGGAATCAAATTATCTAGATTTCCAAATAACAATTTTTTTTGAAATATGTTCTTAATATCATGTTATCCATTTTTCCCTATTAGAGAGTTTTCAAAAAATGGTCTAATATGTGTAAAAATATTTACTTTTTTAAAATTGATATTTACATCTGATTCTCCATTTTATTATTCCCATTTAAAAATATAGGGATAACAGTTGATTGTTGGGGGGGAGGTAATGTATGGGTTAATAATTATTCATGATGATTTTAACATTCACATAACATATAGAAAATCCTAAAATTAATCTTCCATTATATATTAAAAACACGATTTCCAAAGGAATGTTTTCAATTAGATATTCAAGCCCAAAAAGTATTATTAACATACATTAGTTGAGAGGGTGTTAAGTTGTTTTCATCAAACCCATTTGGGGTTATTATTTCCTACTCCAGGACTCTCTTATGGATTTATGATTTATCCCAAAATCATTTCCAAGTCATGAAAATAGATTATTTACCCTAATAAAATTATTGTGTGTTAAATCCTCATAAATTTAATGGGGTATCTTTTAATTTGATAACATATAAATATCAAATGTTCTCCATCAATTTCCTATTATTTCTTTTCAATTGGTATCATCATGAAATTTGAATCCATATGACCAGGAACATTATATTTTACCACTATCCACAAAGTTTATTAGTGCATTGAGGATGGGGTTTAACCTAAAAAGATATCATATTTATCTAGTGACAGTAGGAATAAAATCCCAAATAGTTATTTTAGATATAATCAGTGTATTTTTTATCATGTAGAAATGACATAAATGTGGAAATGCATGAAATAATTTTCACAATGACTAGGGTTAAGAAGGATATGAATATCCTTATTTGTAAATAATGACTTGGGGAATCATTGATATATATGAATATCAAAAGATAATTATCAGAACTTGATAAAGAATTAGTCTGAATTCAAAATGAAAATTCCATTTTAATTAACACGATAGCTATAAAATGGAAAGAAAATATTAATTTTGGTTGGTGATATATCTTTGGGATTGAATCTCATTTATTGATCATGTTATTTATCATCACATAGTTGTAGTGAAACATGATCTGGACATTTTCAAGACTGGTCCCCATGACAATGTGAGATAAAACCATCAGATCATCACCCACCATTGGTTTTTTTGCTTAATTATTTTATAACCCATCTTCGGTATATATGGTTCTTCAAAACTCAATGAGGGTGTTGTTAACATTTATTATTCCATCCTTCACATCAATGTGGTATTTTATGTATTGGTAATGTATTAACGTTTCCACTACATGGATATAAAGACTATTATTCCTTGTAGGATATTATATGTTGACTCCTGTAAGATAATTATGAAATCAGCATTAAATGGGAGATCCACAAATAAGTTATTCATTCTCTTTTTACCAAGAGTCATTTTCTCTCTCTTATCATACCCTTGTATATTTAGCTCCATCAGAGATAAGACCAACTTTCTATAACCCCAAAATTTTATCATTGACCTAATATGAGGTTAATCCTAATAACATTTTTGAATATATAATTTTAGATGTTGATATTTCAATGATTTAATGATTCATATAATGGACAGATTTGTCCTTACAAACATTCTTCCTTGTGATATTATTTGATGAAGATGGTGGTATAAAAATCAGATGGCATAGTATTGAGTTGGTAATAATTGGATATAGTTAATTCCCTATTAAACTTTTTTGAGATCATGAGGTACTAGAGAAGTGCCTCTCTAATTTCTTTTGAATGACAGAGATAATCATGTATTTATAGTTTTTTGGGACAACAACTAAATATTGAATAATTTCATACTTTTGATATAGATACTAGAACTAACCAATGTGGTTATTAACCATATTCTGTGGACAATGAGATGACATTTTTGAGTTGTATTATCCTTTTAACTGAGAAGATGTTGAGGTAGAATCTTTTTTATGTGGAATAGGTCACGACGGCCTTCCCCTTTCCATGGGATGATCTAGAAATCACACCCCCACTAGTCAGTTGTGTGAATTTACTAGGCTTGAATGAAATATGGTGGTCTCTAAGGTATCTCCCTTATTTTTTTAGAATTTACATGATGCTCACTGATGGGTATCATCTATGAAGATGTATTCTACATTATTAAATTTAAATATTGGTTTCTTCTAGACATATGTAATCCCACATAACCTTGACTACTATGTCCTCAAGCTCAAATTCCCTTGTTGGGTATGAAGAACTCATACACAGAGTTTTATTCTTCATTAGACAAGGGATATGTTATGTGGACTATATTAACATAAACAGTAATGATTAATTCTTATAATGTGATTCTATTGGGTAGGGAAGTTCCTAATCATCATTTGTTGAAGGAAAAAATATACAGAAGTAATATCTTGAGTGGAATTTGGATATGATTATTTCTCACATGCCTTTTCGTTTTTCTAGAAACAATGTATACCCCTAATAGGAATATTAAATGATTCCTCTCTATAAATGGTGATATTTTATAGTTTCTGAAGGAATTCCCTATTGGTGGCATGTTCATGGAAAATTGTGATTCAGGACATCGAGTTATTTATCATTTGTTCACACCTATCTAGTATATATCACATGCCACCAACATCATTAGGATGGTTGATTGTTACATAGTCCACCTATGTTGGTACCTTCTCTAGTACCTCATTTCCAAAATCAATTGTTCTATTTATGAGATATTTAAGGAATCATTAGTCCTTTATTGTACGACCAAGTCTCATATGTAATGATCATTATTTATGATGGTATATGTGATTGAATTCATTTGTTTTTCATTGTTCTCATAACTTGAGTAGGTTATTTCTCAGGAACAAAATCATGTTACCGAGATCCTATTTATTTTTTATTGAATATTAATTATTTATTTGTTAGTCAAATTAAGTTCAATCTTGATCTCATATTTATCCTAGTTGAGGATAATTTTTTTGCTGGCACCACTCAATGGGATGTATTGGATGGTTTAGGGCCTTCTTGGGATATTTAATAGATAGTACTATTAGGTTAATCGTAATTTAAATAATTTCATCCTTACCATTCCTTTTTTTTCTGTGTTCAGGGAATGCAATGAAATTTATCCTAGTTCATCTCAATGGAATATTCTATGACTTTTCTAATTTCATTGAAATCAATTAATCCATCATTTTTATTCAGGAAATAAATAAATTTTTCAAATCATCGTCAAAACTATTAATATAATGATCCAATAATTATATCATAGAAAGGGGTATGGGGTGAATTGTTTAAAAAAATCAATCTAGCAATGATGTAAGAGACCATATGATTTTCTCATTTTTCAATTTTTGAAATCACCAGTTTTAATTTTCCTTAATTTATATTTGAACTCATTATGGGATTTATGAATAAGGACCTCCCATTATAAAACATATCCTTATTGAAGGCTACACTACAAAATAATTCCTACAATACAAAATATCTTTGAAAATAACATAATTTTTGAAAATCTTTCTAATCTCAAGGACCCATCATCATACTGCATCTTGACAATAAGTTCTTGATATGTTGTTCTATTTCTACTACACTATTGACAGATGAGAAGGTAGCTTTTCCAAAATTTGATGGTGGTAAGTTTCATCCACCATTTCAAATATGTATCCATTTTATTTTCTTGTAGGCACACCTACCTTACATGGATTCCATTTGAGTAGCATTGAATTTGATGTTATTGATCTATTATTGGGGGATCAATTTTTTGGCCTACACAAATTTAAAGGGATAATGCAAGTCTTGATGAGGTGACACCCTTTTCATATTCCTAAAATCCTGGATTAGTTCGTGGATCAAATGATCACCTAGAAAGGGAATATTTTTTCACTGTAATAGAATAAAATCTTGATCATCTTCATCTTACTCATTTATATAGAGAGACATCATTGATATAGCATAGGAATGACTCTAATATAATTATCTTGATGTCAATTTATCTCCCTCCTAACATATCAGAGGATGGAAATTCGTTTCTGTTTGAAGATGGTACCTTTAAGAAAAGTCCCCCCTTTTCAGGTCCTCATTGAGCTATCATGATGCTCTGTAACGAATTCTTATTTATTTCTAGTTTTCCTCAAAAAGTTATTTTCAGCTCCTATAGTGGTGGTTTGGATGTATCCATAAAAACTACATTCTTCCATGGTATATTACTACCATGGAGGGGTAAATTGAAAATATTGTTTTGAAATGTTCTTGATCATTCCCCGATTCTATATATGTGTAGCCATAGTATGTAAACATAGATCACCTACCACTTGAGTTATGTTATCTACATTGAGTACCTCTAGGTTTTAATCTCTATTCATATACTATTTTTATTGAATGTTTTGAAATCCCATAATGTGTATCATGATGTGGATGTTATCCAATTAATCTCCAATCAATTTGGTGGGTTTTCACCACTTTCCCCACTATAGATGATGGAATCAGGTTAATTTCTCTGACCCATGGTCTTATTAGACCATTATTCGGTATATCCCCTATATTTTTTTAAAACCTTTTCCACATGTTTCCACAATCACATTTATATTAAATAATAACCTTATTGTATTTTCTTGTGTACTTTCCAAATGGGACCTAAATGACAAAGATGTGTTTCATGGAGGGATGAATAGTTGGGATATCGGTCTATGATATTTATCTCCAATTTTTGAGAATAATTAATCCTTCTTGTTCAATGAATATTATAATAATTCCCTTAATCATTTAGTTGGGAATTATTTGAGAACACTATTGGTAATCTATTATCTTGTTTTCAACAATATATCCACTCTAGTCAAGGATATAATGGATCATAGGATAGTAATTGGGAATTAAATTACCCTATTAGTACTTGACAATGTTTTTTTAGATCAAAAAATGATTTCTATTAGACACTCAGGTGGTTTGTTGAACCTGATGGTGGTGAATGTGATAAATTATTTAATACTTGTGGGATTGTGTTGTATGGATGCTTCCAATTATATTTTTAGGATCCTCTCAAACACTGATGACATTAGGTGTAGGAGGTGGAAAAAATACTCATCTCCCTGGGGTTTGGGATCACTCTGGAATGGATTTTATACAGTCTCCTATTGGGATCTGTTTGATTCATGACATTTTTACTCATGTATGGCGCATGTGTAATGTAAACTTATGAGGGGAGACACTTGTAACAATATAGTTTCATTATTTTAAAAAATTAACTTATATGATTGATATTTTTACCATTTTTTTGGAGGCGCATCTTAAGTGTATACTTTTGGCACAATATATATGTTAATAATTTCATTGTTTCCTCCAACTGGAGGAGTGTCACAGTATTTTTGGAGTTTCTCATGAATTACCCACTACACTAAATTCTCCTAAAGCAGTAAAATTATAGGTTTCCATTAATAGCGATATTTTTAGTTTTAGAGACATTGGGAAGCTGAATTCTCAATGAATTTCTGATACATGGATACATATGTTTGAAGGGGTTTTGAAAGTCAATTAGTGTATAGTTGTTATGATATTGATATAAACACTTCAACGTTTCTTTATACTATATTATAATCCAGGGTTTTTGGATATTGAGAAAATGAATATGTCCAGCTGGAAATATAGTGTATTTCTAATATAGAGATTACCCTTATATCCATGATAGGGGAGTTATATAGCCTTAAACCTCTAATGAGTTATACACATGTTCTGGAATAGGTAAGGCCTGAACTCTTTCTCCAGAACATCTTCAATCTCATTGTTTGATGTGGTGATAGTGTAGAATAAGGTTTGGATACTTTTATTTGATAACTCCCTCCATATAACCTTTTTTTAATATTCCTAAATATGTTTGTGTTCCTCCACATGGATACCCTTGAGGTAACTTCTCTAGTTCACATGTTGTCCATGGTGAAGTGATTCTGATAGTTGATGGTGCCCCATATATTTTTTTTCGAAGACTTCTCTAAACAAGGGTGTTTTGTAAATTCATGTATTTCTTTATTTGAGAGAGATATTTCAATACAGTGGATCTCCATGGTATAAATATTTAGTAGATTCTATGTGAACCATCTATTGACATCCATTAGGATAACTATCATGGTAGTGAATATATTATACATCATATGAATAGTCAACAAAACCTTTTGGTTTTTTATTTATACATTATACATCCTCAAGGAAAATAGAATTGAGATGATCAAAGATATGAGCCCCATTATTCATCATGGTCAGAGTTTAAAGATATGAATATTGGGGTTGAGTTGGGACATGAGCTCGTTGCATTGTCTTTTCATAATTTGACAACAACAATTTGGTTCTACTTAGACATGACAAATCTATTGAGAAGCTATTTGATCAAGTTGTTGATATGTTTTATCATTGGTAAGAATAAGTCCCTACAAATGGGTGGATTTTGAGTTATACTAGTCAATCATATATGTAGTGGGGGTATGATATGAGCCACATATTTAAATTATATTGAAGGATATGAGTGTATTCTTTCATCCTCAAATTTATTAATATGATATTGGAATTAACAAGTTGATGGAATATGTTTATTAGTTTCCTAAATTGGGATATGAGACTTCCATGATATGATTACCATATTTTACTAAAAACCATAGTTATAGAGTGGGAATAACACTGATCTTACACATTTGGAGTATGGAACATGATTTCATAAAAATAAATATATATCTATACTGAGGTGTGTCTCTTAATGATTTTCTAAGCCCCATTCAGAAAGGGATATATACCCAATCCAATTACATTTGACTATTCTTATATATATCATTGATAATAGTATTTTCAAGTCCAAGGGAATGTTCAAAAATGTATTTGTGTTCCATTCATAGAATGGGGATATGATCCCAATATCGTTTTGATTATTTTACCTAAATATAAAAATAATCCTCTTAGATTGAAACAATAATGTATTTTTCTCTAGTGTACCCACATTTTCACACTAATCCTGGTGATATGATTCTATGGATTTTGAGATAGGGATATGTGCCTACTATAGTATGTGTCTTAATTGTGAGATATTCCAATGGACTTATTCTAAAATTTCATGAATGTAGTGGAACATAAGTAAAATGCATGCAATAATATAGGAATTTATGTTTAGGTATCCAATGTATACTGGATGTTGTATTCATCTTTAGATATGATTTAAACCACATCATATCACCCATTTCCACATGGAATATGAATTTGGGATTCATGTGTGGGAATTTTATTTTTTCATACATCATACTTGTTATTAAAAAACCCTAAACACATGATCTGATTTTGCATGAATATAGGGATAGTGGTTGGACATAATAGAAAAATGTTGATGGCCATCACCATTGTAAGCGGCAAGATGAACCCCTATTGTTTATCCACATATTTATTCATGTTATGAGACCTCTATAGAAACCATTTAAGAGTGTCTAGGGTTCTGATCTATTTTTGTGCATCCCTTATTAGGTGAAATTAAGGAAATCGAAGGATGATTCTAGTTAATGTGGGTGATTGGATCCCTTATAGGAGGCCCTGAACTAGGATGTGTCCATTGTTAACTCATTTATCCACCAGATAAAAGATACTTAAGGTACTAATATCTATGGTATGAGGATAAGATTCCAATGAAATTGGTTGTGGAAATAGGTGGCACTGTATTCATTGCATCCTTCTGTGATGGTGATGATCATGTTAGATTCATTGTCTTGAGACCTCTACATGTGGCCTAAAGGGGTTTTATTATACAATGTCAGTGGAATTTCTGGATGTGAATGGATTATTTAATGGGAACCATATTTCATTATATATGTTTTTCACATCCAGAATACAATTTTTTAATGAGATGATAAAATTTATTTATTTTTGGGAATCTAACCATTTTTAATATTTGAGAAATTTCTCTTTTGGTTTACCATTTGGTTTTCAATTTGGGAGGATGAATCAAATTATCTATATTTACATTAAATAATTATTATTTAATTGTGATATTAATATCAAGATATCCATTTATTCCTATTAGAGAGGTTTCAAAAAATGGACCAATATGTGTAAAACTGTTTTCTTTTGAAAAATTGATGTTTACATCTGATTCGCCATTTTAATTTTCAGTTTGAAAATATAGGGACAACCATTGATTGTTGGTGGGAGTTCATGTATGGTTTAATAAAAATTCATCTTGATTTTAATATTCACTTAACTTTTGGAATCTCCCTAAAATGCCTCTAAAATTATATATTAAATACTGATTTCAAAGAGAATGTTTTCAATCGGATATTCAAACCCAACAATGATTATGAACATACATTGGTTTAGAGGTCGTTAGGTTGTTTCCATTAAACACCTTTGGGGTAATTATTTCCTATTCTAGGACTCTCTTATATATTTATGATACGTCCGTAAATCTTTTCCAAAAAATGATACTAGATAAATAACGCTAATTAAATGATTGGGTGTTTAATCATCATACACGTAATGGGGTATCTTTAAAATAGAAAACATAAAAATATCAAAGGATCTCCATCAATTTCATATTGTTTGTTTTTAGTGGGTATCTTCATGAATTTTGAATCCATTTGACAAGGAAATATTTATTTTCCACTATCCAAGAAGTTGATTAGTGCATTTAGGATTGGGTTGAACCTCCACGTGGTATCCTACGTATCTAGTGACTATAAGAAAATAAACCCACATAGTTATTTTAGAAATAATCTGGGAATTTTACTATCATGAAGAAAAGATATATACATTGTAATATAACTTTTCATTAATGATGTCAGTCCTTAAGAATGATTCCGACATAACATACATATAATTATAATTATTACATTCATAGTTCATTTTTCCCTCAACACACTTGTTGTATGTGAAATATATTTAGTAACCATGAAATATATTTATGGAATCTTTACAAGTATTGTAATTACTTAAAAACATAAACCAAGGTGGACCACCATGTGTTGTAGAATTTAAATGTTGTAGTTGGATGGTGAGTAAAAACTACTTTTTTTCTTAATGGAGGAAATTTTAGGATTATAGTCAAATGATATTTACAAATCCAAATACTGACATTTTTCTCGATTGGTGTAAGAAATAAGTAACATTATGTTATCACACACACTGCATATGGATATGAAACTTTTGACATAGGGTAGCCGTGGTGGAGTGTTAAATATAGAGATCATGCCTATATAAGGAATCTTATGTGCTCTATTTGGATATTAATCATATATATCCTTTATCTATTTATCCTCATCCATGTGATGTGTTGGGATTGGGGATTATACTAGAATAGATTATTTTTAGGTAATTTTTTTTTATTTTCTCAACTTATTCAATGTTGTATGCAAATTTCACATACGTATTATATTCCTTTTTATGTTTGTAGTATAATGATGAATGTAAAAATTCTGTCAAAAATGTTTGTTATGTAAAATAGATATAACTAAAAAAAGGACATTAATAGGGTCACATGAATGAAAAACCCTAAACCATTAAGTGAAATCCACTTTTAATGGTTGTACTGGGCCACATGTTCATGTGTGTTAGTTTACATAGTGTATTAATAATTTATTTTGTTGAAAACCTTTTTCATGACAATTGGTGTCTAATTGTTTTGGTTGTCTCCCTTGGTGTCTATGTATCTTTCTATCATGTCATGGGTGTCTATGTGGAATGACATGGGTTTCTTCCTGTCATGTTTCAGTGTATTCTTAAAATGTATTGTTGGTCATCAATTCGTTTCATGTGTGTCTTTTTTTAATATCATGAGGTTCTTCATATGGTCATAACAGACATGTATAGGTCCTTTTTCGTGATCAAGTTACATATGTACATGGTGCATTGCCTGACCAAATGGAAAATATTTAGGGCCTTTCACATGAACGTGGCCAACATATCCAGTATGCTGTGTACGGTCAAGGATACCAAGTAGAAAGGTAATCACGTGACGTGCTAAACATGTCAGAAGGGAATCACCAGACATTGATGACATCTTTACAGGGAATCACATTACATTATTTGCATGACTAGTTACTATTCTAGTATTAAATAATGTTTCATATGTGTTCTATAACCCCTTTCACATGAAAAATAATGTATCCATTTTCATGTATGTATTACATCTATTTTCATCATTTTATCACAAAAGTTTCATAATTTTCATAAGGGGATGATATTTTCTGTGCTCTTGCACAAACATTTAGACTTATAAAACTCCCTCATTTGACTTAGATTGAATTATATATGTATATAGTATGATCAATGGAATGATCACACAATGAATATGATTATAACACATTGGAACTTAGGGAATTACATAGATTTTTCAAGTGGATAATACTTATTATTACATTGTTCCCCACTCCAAATAGTCCTCTATTTCCTCTCCAATTCAGTGTGTCTACTTATTTGTTTAATGGATTTGAATTTATTGTCCCATGTTCTTGAAATCTATATCTATTAGAATGGTTCATAAATCAAATTTATTTGATTGAGTAGACGGATGGAACACCATATCATGAGTTTCATAGGAACCTATCGTAGGTTATCCATTTTTTTACTTCATGTTTCATGATATATAGAGACAATAATATCACTCAATCCATTCTATATTTATGGATACCCTATATTATAAATGGTATTTTCCAATATAAAATCTATATTACAATGGCCCTTGTCAAGATCAGGTTTACCTATATAGAAGTCACAATGATATATTAATAGCCTATCAGTGCATCTTCTCTTGAATCGAAAGTAGAACGAGAAATGTACAACACCCCTTAATGTGAGGAACATCATAACTCCACCTCAAATAAGTATACCACCATTTTTAGATTATGTTTCATATATCTTATTGTAATGACCCCTTGTTTTTCTATTATATTATCGTAGTTATCAAATGGATATGTCTGTGATCTTTATCTTGATGGAGGTGGAATGTTTAATAACTATTTCAATATTCAGATGACATGTCGATTGGGATTTCATGCGATCAACTAACTTTCGATAGGAAACAAAACATCACTCCACAAAAAAACAATTTTATATCCCTTTAAATTGAATATTCCTCCTTTTTCACTTTTATTTTATAGTGTGGTTGGGTTCTTCACTTATTTTTAAAGATTAAAACATCGTATGATTGCGGGATCATGAGTGGATGTCTTGTAATTATCATCGTTTCTATTCTGGTGGATTTCAAAATATCTTGAATACTATTCAGAGGGTATTAAAGTAGCCATGAGTAGATCACGTGATCCACATGACAAATTCTCAAAATGTCCTTAGTACCACATTTTTTCGTTAAAATGTTACAAAAAAATCATACATCCATGATTCTCCTTCATACCTTGGAATAGAAAAATAATAAAAATGCTTTAGGTATCTCAATATTATTGAAATTTACAATCTTTTTTTGGTAGGAATCGACTGATGTATAAAAAAAATTCAAAATAGGTTATATAAAGAATAGTCTTTAATTGCTGTAATGAGATTTACATCCCAATTTCCCACATTAATGAGAAAAATTGATTCCAACTTATTAATAAATTATTTATATTTTATCATTGTAACAACCACAAAATTAATTTAAATTTATTTTAAATCTTTTGAATTGAACTAATGAATTAATGTGTGGTATGAAAACAAGATTAAATCATGAAAAAATGTATGATATTATACACATTAATGATCTGAATATGTAATATAATTGGTATGATTTATAAATTTGTGAAAAAATTATCATAAGAAGATAAGATATACAATAATCATGTAATGTGGTAGAATATACCATGTTGTTACTTATAATCATCCATATTCCTACATTTCATATAAATCATTAATTTATTGAGTTTTAGTTACATGATTTAATTTTAAAAGGGCTGAAAAACAATTATCAGATTCTTTTTTATCATGAATTTATCATTTTGAACTTGTTAACAAATTATTTCTAGTATGATCTAAAATTTCACATTCTCTTATTTATTTTATTATTTATTCATAATTAATGTGGTTATTTATTTATTTTTAGTAATAGGGATGTTTTTATCATTCTAATTTGATAGAATAAGTGGTGTTTCGGTAGTTTGGATCGATATTGGTAATTGTTATATTACTATAAAATCTATAAGTAGTAAACTAGGTAGAAAATAAGATCCAAAATAAATCTACTCATTTGTTGATTGTTGGTATTTCCTAATATAGGACAACTATCTAGCCATTAGTTCCTCTACAGGACTGGGAATTCTACGTGCACTATCTAACTAGTTGGTGGATTCCTATTACTTGTCGGTGGTGTCGATTAAAGAAATAAAATGACGATTAATATAAATATTTTTATTATAGTTACCAACATTTTACTTCTAAAATTCTCTCCAATGAAAATAAACAATCCCTTTTAATCATGGAGTCTCTATTGTAGTGATTATGGCCCTTATAACCTAAAACCTTCATAGATCAATGTGATGATTGAATTGATGAATCAATTTTGGAATGTGTTTCACTGTTTTATTTATGAATTTTACTTTCATCATGAATCTCCATCATTTATATTTATATATCCTTATATTATTTAGTGATCAATACCATGACTAATGAGTCCCATTTCATGGATTTGTTCTTTATTTTTTCTAGCTCTTTGTCTCCCTCTAAATATGGATCCCATCTTAGGTGTTTTATGAAACCATGAATTTATGTAGATTTCATTTTAATATATTCACAATTAATTTAAACCATTCAATAATGTTTGAATTTAAATATGTAATATATTTGTTTCTAAATGCATAATTAAGGATCTTGATAATGGGTTTTTTATAGAATAGTGTTTTTTATGTATCCTCATGGTAGGTATTTTTAAAAAAAATTAATGATTATTAGGTAAGGATTATTATTTGAAATGAGTGATTAGAATAATGATATTGATAAAAAATATTATAAATCCTAACATGAAGTGTTCTACTGATCTTGAATGAAATTCATTATTTTGAAATGTGTCAGTTTTCATGAAAGTCATATTATATTTTTAATAAAAATGAAACTGAATTTTTTATAAATATGATTAGGTATATATGAACAATTATTGATGAATAAAATTAGCGTTTATTGATTTTAAAATTTATTTATTTCATTGAAAAAAATGGTAGATTGTCTAGTTTGGTGGGATGACCAGGATATTTACACTGGACATGTATCAGCTCAACCTATAAATTGAATTATATTGACAAAAAATTCTGCACTTTGATAAGGGGTGGAATTTTATTAATTATTATGAAAATGTATTCCCCCAAGGAATAAAATCTAATGATATATACACATCATGATATATATTTTACAGAGATTTATGAGGATATAGTATACTTAAAATAATTAAACACTGGTCTTATAACCATGGTACTATGATTGGAAATGGCTTTTACTTTCCAACAAATCTACAATTATTTACACAAACTTTTTTAAATGAGATTATTTTTCATTACTATTTTGATGAAAATGAATAGTTGTACATATTTTATTCTTTCTATTTAAATGACTTAAAAAAACATGTTTCATCACGAATTTGTATTATATTTCTATTCTGTGTTATGAATAAAATTGAAAATGTATGGTTTACCTGATATTAAAATCCAATTAAATTTCTATGTGGGACTAGACACGGATTGTTTTTTTCACAATTAATATTTTCTTTTTGGTGTGTATAAAATACATTTTTTTAATCATCATAAATGAGATTCAACTATTTAGAGTCTTGGGGTATTATTAATAGTAACAACATGGGAGTGGGTGGTGAAAAAAATAGTATGTGATCCATTAGTTGTGATGAGATATTTGTAATATTGTCCCTTGATATTTTAATGTTTTTGATTTATTATCAATCATAGGATACATATATTTATCTTATTTATTATATTAGAATACCAATTTTTTATACCATTTTTTTACTTATCTTCAAAATTCATATTTATTAATTACTCTTATAATGATGTTTTTCTCCTTGATAATTCTTGATGCCAAATATATAGTCTCTTTCCCTTGGGAGTCTATAATTACAATAGAGGCAAGTCATTTCTTTTTAGGGTGCTATTATAGTCTGTCATCGTTGGTGGATAATTAAAAAATGGTATCATAAGAGGATTTTAGTCACTTATTTGATGGATATATGAAATTTGGTGATAACTTTATGGACCAGTGATATTAGTGTTGGGACATGGGGTATAGGATACATTAAAATTCATGGACATCCCTCGTCACATCGAACGTTATTTTACAAAGGACCATTATGAAAATTTTTATTCGGGTAGAATTAAATAATAAATCTTGATATTTCCAAATTATTGTTTTGAAAATTGTGTTCGAGATTTGTGTTTAATCATTTGTTCCCATGTTTTTTTATGTTGTGTACAACCATTCCGACCAGAAGTTGTTTGATTGGGCTTTATAAAGAATATTATTATTAACCCTATGATGTTAACACTCTAGTTGAATGAAATAATATAGATGAAAGAGTGTGTCTTCTCCATTCCCTAGAATTGGTATCCGCACATGCCCACATCTAGGCTAGATAGGTAGAATTCCATAGCAATAATATTAGAGATCGAGCCTAATGGTAAATTTTTATGAACCAACCATCATTATATTAAATTAATGACCCCAAGAGGTTTAGTATTTACTAGGGAAGATTGTTGAGAATAATATATTTCCTTTAGATGTTACATACCATTAAGTTGAAGTGTGCCATATTCATGATTTATGGGGATATCAAGATATGGTGGGCCATATTGTTCGAGGATGCATAATGATAACATGGAGTAGAAATACATCAATACCCATTACATGGATAAATTAAATAAATAGTCAATGGTGTTATATAATTCCATGGATTTCCACATCTTTCACAAATTTGATTTAATAAGACACAATCTGCCAATCATTTTCATTAACATGCTCAGTTTTCACCTAAAATGGTGAAAAGAAATCTCGATTTTTTAATGAATTAGGTGTGAATTTTATCATATTTCATGTATTGGGTATTTATGTTTATGAATATATTTTATAATAATTTTCTACTGATGTATTTCATGGTGGAAATTTACATCGCTGGATGGAGGATAGGTGTGTTTCAAATTCCTAGTCGAATATTTGTTTGTTTAAATAGAGGGAAGATAATAAGAAATAATCCTCATAGTTGAAATAATGGTGGTGAACCAAATTATAAATCCTCCTAAAATATCTACAATAGTTTTTATTAAATGAAAACTTGCTTAAATCTATTTTATAATAAATGGGAACTCATTGTACATTTTCATAGAAGTTCTAAATATTTTTTGTTCATAAAGGTGTTTAAAAAATATATATAGAGATTATTCCTTGTTTTTAATTTGACACGTAGTGGAATGGGCTCTTAAAAATTTGAATAACCTATGGAATACTGATATTATTCCATAAAAATTGGGTTCTAGTAACTTAAATCATCAACAATGCACCATCAAAATACAGATGAATGTCTAGTGGGAATAGATGTGGGTCTACTGATAGTGACATCAATCATTTATATTAAATCACATTTATTCACTACATTATTATATTTTTTTCCACTCATCCATTTATATATACCCATGATATTTACATACTGGATCTTCTAATTAATTAAATTATTATATAATGGATATTAAAACACCTCACAGAAAAGAGATAAAGTAGTGTCATAAATTCAAATATTTTGAATTCTATTCTTTATAGAAATGACTATATCAAGGTAAATCATTTTCTATGAGATGGAAATCATAATAATTATTCAAGTAAATTACCGTTTGGATACTCACAAAGATATATTAACTATTATCAGCAACGGGTGTTCTTAGCTTCCCTTTATATGGAGATTCTTGTTTTTTAGAGAGAATGGGACATGATGATTTTTTATAGATAGTACTACTGTTTTATTTTTGGGTAGGACGGTATACATAAATTAAATTTAATTGGATTTGGAATTCTATTATTTCTAACTTCTTATAGTAGTAGTTTATTTCCATGATGTGTCATCGTGATATTTTTAAACCCACCATGGAAGTGTTTGTAGAGTTCTCTATCAAATAAGTGATAGGTAATCATCCTTTATTCATTCAATAATAAAATTTTCCATATCTAAACTGAGTAAAATAAATTTTCAAGTTGATCACATTATGTTTAAAGACATCATTGGACTTGCTATTTCACCTTAGGCATGGGAAATTATTTTCAATAGGAAGGCTGATGGAGTTCTTCAGTTATTTTATTATTTTAAAAAGAAAAATAAGGTTATAGTATAAAAACATATTTTCCTTATATTTTTACATGTTTTGAAAAAATCATATTTTATTTCTATTCATGAACATAATTCCATGATGTTTTATCTATTTTATGTAAAATTTCAAACGATTTTCAATGTTTTACTAAATTAGTGGAATTTTAAATGTGAATGTAATGTCATATAAAATTATCAATATTGTTATAAACGTGAATTTTGTGATTTATTTAAACATTATATAATTAATTAAACAAACATAATTTATTTTTTTCATTAAAAATGTTCTAGGTTTTTATCCAACAACCAACAATTCACACTGACCCACATGGCCATCCATCAAGAGGGCCCACTAGCAATGGTGTTTATGTCGGAATTATTGTCGTATTATGAAGAGGAAGCCTTAAGAAGGTCAAAGGCATGAGTGGAATACATGAACACAAGATGAGTCTGCACACATAGTTGGTTTTATACCTCTAGGGGCCATGTGGTGTATCACACCCCATGTTGATATGTGTGTGTGTGTTACTGAGCTCAAATCCATGATGTAAAATTATTATCCATCAATGCATTTATTTGAAATATAAATGTTTATAGACACTATTTGATATTCTAATTTTTGATAGATAAATATCATGTGGTTTTGATTAAAATAAAATTGGTATCATGCTTACATACTCCTGATGAACCTCCAGCATGGACATATCTCTCTAAAACATCAGAACCTTCTATTACTGCTCATTTCCAACATATTTATAGAAACCTGTCAGGAAACACCAAGAACAATCCTCTAGAAGATCAATCTCAATACATACAGAAACTAACATGTTTTTCTACCACCATTATTCACTTCCATCATCTCAGAGGACAATGATGATTCTTATTTTGAAGATGAATAAGTCATTTGTGCCAAATGAAGTCCCCATTTTCCAACATGAATGATGGAGTGATCGGTGGAAGTTGAGATCTCCATTGTCAATTAGCCAACTTACCTCAAAAGCCCTATGAATTCTCTATGAATGAGAATTAGGGATTCAACAACAGCATAATGGATGGAAGTATTCACCATGGAAAAGTTCAACTCAATAGGAGATAGAGGGACATACAACATTGGTAGATGTGATATATATTTTAATTAATAGTAGATGTGATCTTCAGTTGATGGATTGGTATATATAGAAAAGACAACATTGCGTGATATTCCATTGATTTCCCCTGTGGAGGTGATATAATTCTACTTCACTAACGTGTTCACCCAGATATGCTAGATTCAATCTATCATTGGTGTGATGGACGATTGGATCCATAATTTATGAAATGGTATTTGATATTTATCATTGGTTAAATGGAATATGTTTTATAGCATTAGTACCAATATCAAATGGAAAATCTACAATAGAGAATTATAATAATAAGGAGTTGGAAACATGGTTTTAATGCTTAAGCTTCCATAAATACACCCATTTTTTGGACAATTGTGGATGGAAAAATAAACTACTAACTTAAGGGGGTGCTTCTAAATGGTATCTACTTGTGAATGGTTCACTAGTAGATAAATTTATGTTGAATTATGTCAAATGATCAATTTTTCCTACCATTGTGAACATAGTTATAGATGTTCCTACAATTACTATGGAATTTAGATAAATGGTGAAATTTTTGATCAACATAGAATATAGTAGATACAACAACATCATATTTTAAAAAATATATTTTTAATGATTTAAAATTTATATAAATATATTATTGAAGTAATATGATATTTTTTTTCAAATATAAATACAACAATATAGTTCCATTAAAATGTAATCAAAGGATCAATGAGTTGGATTATTAAGGGTATACTACTACTAAATTCTATGGTGTTTATTGAATTTATTTTTCCTAGCAATTATTATTCCTTATAGACCTTGTAACTTTGTTTTTCCACATTAAATGGAGGGGTATGGAAATTTTTGGTTGGTTAAGGGAGAGGCCACCTTGCATGATTCTTGGGTCTAAATTTTTAACAAATTATTTAATCACTTTTAATTTTGTAAATTGTATTGAATTCATAATTTCATATATATTATTCAATTTATTGTATTTTTTTCATAACTATTAATATATAAATTTTTTAATTTTTATAAAATGTTATCTACCTACTCTAGGTTTTTAGTCACAGTAATTGGTTTATCGTGTATTATATAATAAGGATATTGGTTTTTACTAAACTCATGAAAAAGAAATAGTGGTCTAATTTTCACATATGGAAAACTCAATTCCTAATAATGTATTTTGTAGTTGATCAAAATTATAATAACTATGAGTTTAACATATTTTAAGGATAATACTCTATCTCTAGAAACTATTTGGATTGTTAATATTTTCATCATACCTTAATCATTAGTGAAAAAGAAAAATTATTATTAATTATTTGATTAAATCAATTTAAAATGATATGATATTTAATTTAAAAAAACTATGATACAATTAAATAAGGTAAATCATTCCTAATTAGGATTACATTTATCTCATCAAAATTTCATAGACCATGATTGATTACATCCTAGTAATTGAAATATTATTATTATAATTACATATGTATTCATGAAAAATTTATTAAAACCCTTCTCTCAAATGATGACATTAGTCACTACTACTTAACTAACATAGGTGAAAAATAAATAAACATTTCCAAAAACAAATATGGGTTCGTATTAAATCATGATGATGTTACTAGGAAGTAGTTAAAAATAAAATCCATAACCTACATGACTAGGTCCTCCAATGTTGAAATACTTGTTATTCAACCTGAGAGAGATTTGAAATTTTTAACTTGGTTTAAGACTCAAAATAATGAAAACCATATTTAAAACATCAAATACTAAGTCTCACATAAAATTTGAAGTGTTCACTCTAAGTTAACAAATATGGAAATTAACTCGCAAAAAAACAGTAAGGGACCTTTGTGCCCCACATTTTTATATCCAAATTAATAAATTAAATATTAATTTAAAAAAATTATTTTGAACCATACATCAATATGATTCTGTTATAAGCCAAATTGCATAAACATTTTGGAGAATACATGAAAAAACTCATTCATATTTTCAATTAATTTTTTTCAACAATTAACCTAATAGGGTAATATATGGAGGTTTCCAAGTGGATGGAATTCATCATTACACATTAGGGTACTTCTAATGATCTTTTTTATATGAAATAACTGATTTAGATCCATTAATGGGATGATCATCAAATTATTTTCATGTATATATGTATCCTATCCTACCAAATCACCACAACAAAGAGATATACTCCAATAGAAAGGAAACTGAGAAAACATCATTTAATATTTAGAAAGTAAAAAAATGGGTGTGTGTGATATACACATAATCCTATTTAAGATCACCACTTAATATAATTTTTCTACCATGTACTTCTTTAAAATTATGAATTAAAATTGGATAAATATTCTGGAGGAACATTTATCGATAAGTAAACCATGGATGGTAGGAACCTGATAAGGATGATTTCATATATTTCACAATAGTTTGTAATGATACATATACACACAAGAGGTATATATTAAGAAAAAACATATGATCTGTCATATTTAATTGAAAAAAACCATGAATAATTAACAAGATATGTAAAATATATTTACGTGAAGAATATAAAAAAACAATATAGACTACCTTAGGATTGTGGTTTTTTCTCATAACCCAATGAATTTTTTTAACAATGTTCTATGTTACAAGATATGGATCGTTAGGATGCCACAATAAATCTATGAATGTTTCTGAAAATACATCCATAGATATATATAAAATCAGAATAATAATTAATATGTCAAAACATTCAGGATATAACCCCTTTATAATAACAATTCCATAATCCAACCCCTTTTCAAAAACCATACAAGAAACCATACCAGCAATAACCATAATAACAACCTCATTTTAAATATAAATCCTATTAATTACCTAGATTTCATACATAACTAATCTAACTATGTTGAGAAACATAGATTTGGGAGATAAAATATATAGTTTTTCAATTAAAAAATAAAATTTACATTATCATGGTCCTACTATCCAAATACCAGGTTAAACATATAAATTACAATGTCTCAAACACAAAGGAATTTGTGTTCATTACCATGAAAATGAGTGGAAATAATATTCCTCCACTATATCACTTTAAATTTTTGGTTGACACATAATAAGGTGAGTCTATTATTTTAGGAAGTTTTTTATTGCTTCTAGAAGAGATAATCACCACACTAAAATAATAATACCAAAATAAATTGGTAAAACCTAAAGAAATATAGGGGAAAATAACTCAAAATCCCTTGAAACGGAATTAAAGGGTGATGAAAGAAATTCCCCATTATTTTCTTTCAAGGTTTTTAGAATCAAAGAAGATTGATGAAGAGATACATTAAAAAGTTATATAAGAGTGATTAACAATGTAAAAAATTAACACACATCTACTGGAAGACATTAGGAAAATTACCTAATACACAAAATTCCACATATATATTTTAACCAATATAATGAGGATATATTAGAATGAAAATATCACCCTTGAAATGAGTTTCACCTCCATGGTCACAAAACTATATCCCAAAAAAAAATTTATATTTTCTCTTCCATGAAATATTAATTCTATTAGTGTTTGATACTTTTTGATATAATAGAGCTTCCAATAAAGTGATGTAAAACACTATACATTTATCCTTGAAATTATTTGAACTAAATCCCCAAACAATGATTTTCAAAATATAAAATAGATTCACTTTTTTTATGTTAGTGTTTTGGATGATATGTTATTGGGAGTAGATATACTAATTTTTCTAGAAGTCCATTTTTTACACTATGGATAAAGATGAATCACCAGGGTATTAACCAATTATTTTTGGAATAACATTCATAATGAGATACGAAAAAATAAATATTTCACATGATGGAACCCTTAACTGATATTTGGGAGATAACGAGGTTCAGTCCATGGTTATGGACTCCGAGAGGAATACCTAAAACAATAATTGACTCTTAATATTCCAGGCATAATGTATTGATCCCATTGAGATTTATGTATTCCTGTTGAATTAAAAGCCATAGGAGATCATATTTATATTGGGAAGTCAATAGAATTAGTGGTTACTCAAAAAAATAGGTATTCTTCTTTTAAATAACATTACGAAATAACATATAAAGTCATTGATGATTTTTGAGAAGAAACATGTATGATACCTTTTACGAGGGATATTCATATATTTGAATATAGGAATTTTAATTCAATATCATTCCTAGAACAACCCCCAAATAAATAATTAAATCCTCTCTCATGTGATGTTATACATGTTTATCTCATGTCTGGATAAAAAATTCTATAATAATCATTAAAAATCTATCCTAATCCTTAGATAAATGTTTTATAATCTACTTGAATAGAAGGATTTATTATATAGAATAGATTCATGGAGTTAGAAATGAAAATTACTCTATGGAATATCACCTAAAAATATATCTAGTGGGGGATTCTTGACATGTTAGGAAGCCCTAAACAACACTTAACCTCAATATTATGGATGTTGTAAAAATTATTGAATTTTTTTCCCAACATAATATACCTAATTTCAGACACTAAATGTCCCAAATGAATCCATGTGGTTAGAAACAACTCTGGTTTGACAAAAGTGACATATAAGAAGAGTTTATTTACACACATGAGAATAAAAAATAGTTAGAGGATATTCATAGACTATAGAATACGAAAACAGGTCATCTAAAAAGACAACTAACACCTTCCAATCATTGATAAAATTACATAAAAGTTATTAGGTATGACAGATTATTGATTTTTGGATGGTTTCATTGATAATTTAAATTACTAATTTCCACAAAATACTAAAATATGATACCATTTACTATTCATTTTAGTACCACATATTATATGTGGATTCCTTTCATATTATGAATCTATTGTTGTAAATTTCACTTGTGTAGGGAATTCTTTTTCTCAGATCAAATTATTGACTACCTAGAGGTATATATATTATTGTTTAGTAATTTTGGATGGATTTTTGAGAATAAGAGTATATAAAAATATGTTTTTAAACTTTGATAAGTGTCACCATATAGAAGATATTTTTTTTGTGTCATATAATTTAAAAAAAGGAATTGAGGTGGATTAGTGTAATGTCAATGTAATAAAATCATTTTTATATCCCTATTTGTTATGTATATTAGATCAATTTGATCCATGTGTTATTTTATATGTGGTTCATCATGTAATATAGATATATCACATTTCATTATTAATTATAACATTAAAAATAGGATGAAATTGTTTTAAATGAATATTTTCAGGATTTATATGATTAGATGATAGAAATATTTATTAACCCACAAATTATGAAAACGCTTTATTGAGAAAACTCGTTTTAGTTTCTTTTTGATTCATCAATCCAAGGAATAGGAGGATCCTATACCAATTAATTATAGAGAGACCAATATTCATAACATATTCCTCCTGAAACATGGATGAATCCCATATCAACAAAAAATAGTGAAAATAGAATTAAGGTTTTCATGTTTTCTTTTAAAAAATATTATCATATTTATTGGGAAAAAAAGAAGTTTTATTTTATAATCATGTAAAACATATTTAACTAATTATGAAGGCGGATTACCAAAAAAAATTCTATTATGGTTACTTCTATTGCAAGATTACAATTTAGAGATCTTGAACAAGAAGTGATCCCAAAATCAGGTTGTATATTCACTATGTAGACTCCCCAACACTCCTAAAACTAAAATTATGTAAATAACTCATCTCATTGATCAATACATGGTGGAATAGTCTATATAGTGGTATATTATGTACCATTTCATTCCAATATAGTATATTATTAGGTAAAATATCATTTTTATATAGACATCAACAATACTAAAAAGAGAAGAATAATAATACAACTATATTTTCAATTTGGAAGGATCGATTTTTATATAAAATTTGTAATGATGATTTCATAATAATATTTTTACAATAAATAAAAATTTAATCCATTATTCAAATATTATATATTCCAAAATTTGGAGGCCACTTTGGACTTCAATGAATGAATATAAATGTATAGGAATTTATAATTTATCACTCAATCATGTTTAAAATTATTCATGAGTAATGTCAAAAAGGTGAATAGAGTTAGGTTTACAAAAATATTTACAAAATTAAAGCTATTTCTCAAACCCTAATTATGGTTTCTGATATATTTTATGTATTGGGTGTTTATTTTATGGGAAACATCTGCATGTATTTCTAGAAATTATATTTTTACATGTTTTTTACAGCGTATCTAAATTGGTAGAGACTAAGGTCTACAATACAAATGATTCCATAGTTATGTGTGATATTGTAATTTCCAACATCTTTTTTAGGTTTTTAATTTCAATATCTATAATGAGTGATAAAGAGAAACCCATTTTTTAATTAGAGTAATGGAGGCTATGCTTAAAAATTATGGGTTCCCTGTAATAAATCATCACCTAAACATCCATAAAAATCTACCAGATGATGTTTAAAACTGATATATTAAAATTATTTTGGGTAAAATCATTATAAAACTAGAAGTATTGAAGACACATGATTAAAGACACCCTATGGTAGTTTTGAATAGGTTAGAAGACAAATATATATAACAAACACTATTTCTTAATTTCTGGAATGTGTTGAAATCTACTAGTGTAGATAGAGAGATAAAAATATTGATCTATAAAATGAAATTGGATTTGGTCAATATGGGAAAGGGAAGTAAATTTTAGTTACATGAACTATCTTAAATCAAAAGAGAGTGTCGTGAAAACATAATAATTTATAAATATAGAACAAGAGTGGCACATAAAAACTGATTTAAAAAATTCCATCAATAAATATCATTTTCTGACATTTACATATCGATTTATGTTAATTATAGGTATTATTATTTTATGTATTAATGAAATTTTATAGCTACGCATGATTTTCCCTTAGGATCTATTAAAATTAAAATTAAGGAATAAGGAAATCCATTTATTGTCAGTGAGAAGAGGCTAGAAAAGGTTATTAGGAATATTATATAGGAGTTGTTGGAGGTTCTCATACTTCTCAATCATATATAATATTTCATCCTATTATATTAGTTCAATCTATTTAAATTAATCTAATTAACATCTTGGAGGAGTGATGGTATTTATCTATTTTAATATAGTGGAGTTTAGGATAAATTCACCTCTTCCCTTCATCAATTTCACATTAATTTGATGGTCTAAACACTAGTATTAGTTTTATATAGGACCACCATGATGGATTTAAATTTTAAGCCATAGAAATTAATATGGATGGAGATAAAAATATTAATGAGACCATGGATTCAATTCTTTAATTCATTATTTTTATGACTTCTTATATGTTTCCAAAAATATATTTTAAACTATATATTCTAGAAGATATGTAGATCTCTAAAATTCTGGCTCATACTTTCATTTTATACATTACATGACTTATCTAGGAGACATTATTTTTTATAAATACTTTGATTCCATTTTTTATTTCATTGATCATTAGATTGAATGATTAAAACCAATGATTTATTGAATAGAGTGGATCATGGATATTAAAATTATGACTGATGATTTGATCAAATTTATTGATTCATATAAATTAAATATATCTATCATATTTTATGCATTTAATTACTTAAATTCATAAGAATTTATTTTTTATTATTATTATTTCCAATAGTGATTTTACAAAATCAAATTTCCCATTCCAGAGCAGATTTGAAGACCAAATATTTCCTATTTTACATTTATTTTATTTCTTGAGTGCTCAATAGACATGCCACCTAAAAAAGTATGCATTAAATCATGTAAAATATTTTACTCTACAATACCACATATAAATTGTTTGAGGAATATTTTCATAGTGAATTATATTTTAGTCCACCATTACATAAATCATTGCATATACTATAGATTCCATGAATTAACTTTTTAGGTATGAGCCTTGTTTCAAGCAATATTTATCCATTCATAACCTGATCATGGTATTTTAATTTTATTAAAAAGTTGACGAGTTGGGGATGGAAAAGTCATGATGAAATTGATGATTTATATTTTATGGAAAAAAATTGTGGTGGTTTAATTATTGGAAAAGAGAATCATTATTTATTTATACATAGTACATTCTCTTTTTTCCTTCTTGACAACAAAAAGCATAAAATAAAGAAAATTTTGAAATTTATATTTATGAATGGGATTAAAATTGGTAGAATAAAAAATCATTAATAGCAGAATGATGATTTCTATAATGTGTGGCTATGTATTAGATTGTAGTTTTATTCAAAGATTTATTTTTGAAAAATTAAAAAAATAAATTATAAAATTTTACAAAATTTTTATAAAATTATGTATGCTGTGCCGAATTTATTATTAATTCATTAATCATGCCCTTTATATTTTCTTGGAATGTGGGAGTTCTTATTTTGAAGGAGATAATTTTGATTTTATATTTGACATCATTCGTAAGACATTATAGATTAACAATATAATTGAGAAAAAAATTTAAACATCAATTCCAAAAATCATTGGGCCTCAGATTCCTAAGATCATTAATTAAAAATTCAGCATTATTTTATTTTACTTTCAAAAAAAATTTGTAGATATTACTTCCTTTAAAACATATTTGAAAAGTAACATGTCCTCATTATATGAGTATAACCATAAATGAATTTTATCTCGAGTGATGAGAGAAAAGATTCAAAGGTCACTTAAGTCCTGATTTTGAATCTAATAATAATAAATTTTGGAACATGACGCAATGAGAGGATAGTATCAACCATTATTAGAAAGAAAAAACAAAATTAATGGACTGATTGATCTGTTGAAATGTAAGATATCAAATTGTTATTTTATGTGGTCTATGAAAATATGATTTACATATTATATTTGTTCTCTTTTATTTCATTTGAATTTGAAAACTAGTATAATTGGATAAATCATCAATTTAATGATGATAATTAATTCATAAATTCTAGAATATATTATATTTGTGGATATTTGACACACACAAATTTCACACAAATTTTTTAACATTAATTATTTTTTTAGTATTTTAATGAATAATTCACATATATTTATGGTTTTTGTAAAATTCGGGTATTTTTAAATGAGGAAGTAAACAGATTTAAAATTAATAGAATTGTTATAAATATTATTTTTTAGATTTATTTTATTATTCTATTTATAATTTACTACATTTTTTTAATATTATAGGTAAAAAATGGGAGAGAAAGATATAACTCAAAAAATAAAGAACAAAAAGAAACTTAGACATCCCCTAAGACAGATAATTGACCACGGTGCATCTAGGAGATGGACTTACAATATATGTGTTTATCTATAATATTTAGTGACACATTTCTGTAACGAGGATTGTGTTTTTTATCCATCATAATAAACTTATGGAATGTTTTTTGATGTAAGGATGAATTATAAATCCTAAGACATGTACATGAATTTTTTTACATGTTTTTTGATATTAGTGCATGATCTCACCTTTCTATACTAATGGGATTTAGGTTAAAAGTTTATATTAACAGATTTCACCTTGAGTTTTATTGAACAACCATTGAGTAATAATACTGATGAGTTTTGTGGATTAATATGAGTTGGTATAATATAAATAGAATAACGGACATCATTGGTGTCTAAATATTACCCTCTTATTGTTATTATTATTATTACTAAATAGGGATCATAAATAATTTTCATTGATGGAATAGTGGCACATTACATAGGTGTGAATTTACGAAATCTCCTCTCCGGGGGCACTTCTATTTTGTTTCAATATGGGAGACAGAAGAAACATCCAAGGAATAATATAATGGGGGATCAAAGATATTTTTTATGTATAATGGATAAAGAATATATTTACACACATTTTTGGGCATCAATATCGATAATAATTACAAATGGGGGATTATTGTGCCAAAAAAATCTGTTGAATTTTATGATGATGAATAATTTTAAATTATTTATTATTTTAATATGTTGAATATTATTATAGGAGTTTGAACATGTTTATTAATAACCCTGGAATGATGTGTTGTTCCCCAAGAAAGTGACGAAATGATTAGTTGAATAATGTTTTCCTGGAATATGTTGGATGTTAATTTTTGAGTTTTTTTCAATTTTTTAATAATAAAAAGAATAAGTACTTATATAGGAATTATCTGTATATTTTTTTATGTTGGTTTCAAATTATGTCTATAGATTTAGATTTTGATATTGGATTCACAATGAACAAATTTATATCTCTCTGAAGGAGGAATTTCTATAGATCCATCATTAGATTTCACCATATTCGGGAAGGCTACTATTTTTGAAAAATATACACTAGGTGAATGATTTTTAATGGATAATGTAAATCTTGAACAATAAGTTATTGAAAATCATTGAAATATTAATTAGATAATATTTAAATGTTTTAATATAGTGAGTTAACATTGATTTTATTGGAAATAATTCACAAAATATAGAAGATTATTTAAGGAATTTCAAAATATCTGTAATATTATTTGATGAAGGTGTATATTTTTTTATTGATTTTATCTAAATATTTAATTATTTTAATCAATATAATTTTATTTATAAGTCATGTTTAGTTACAAATTCTAATAAAACATACAACTTGGAATATAATTCAAGTCAATATTATGGTTATAATTACTATGTATAATTTTTAAAAATCAATATGTAACAGTTATTAATATATTTTTATATTTATTTAATTTTCATTCCATTGCTAATGAAAAAAATGAATGTTTAATTACTGACATGCATAAATAAAAACATTTATCATTGTAAAGGTCAAGAGTAGGTATACATAAAGTGAACCCCAATCTATAATGAGTAGTGTTTGGTATGTAAATATCAATATAAGAAAGTCTGGAATTGTGATTGATGTAAATAAAGGTAACATATTTACTTTTATATTAATTATCAATCAATAAGAACCAATTTAATGGTAATGAATATTTTATGTTGGAATTTACAGAACTCTTATATTCCAAAAAATGATATTAGATCAGACAATTATTTACACTATAATAGAGCTTCAAACATATCAATGATTATAATTGAGATCCAAATTTTTTTATGGAACATGATAGGAATAGACCACCCCATAGATAATATTTATCTTATGATTTTGGTTAATAATAAGAAATTATAAATAGAATTAAATGGAGTCATTAAAATGAAATTGTAACCTCTCACCAAGTGTGGCAGAGATCCGTTCATAATAAAAATTGAACAAAATTGGGATCATATTGAATTTTTGACCATGGATTTTTGAAAATATACCTATGAGAAATTTTGATATATCACAATGTCATTTTCGAGGCCATGTATTTCATCAAATCATTTGAATGTGGTAAATAATAAAATATGATGATGTTAAATCTTACATTCAATATAATAATCATGAGGTATGCTCCATGATTTATCCGGGAGAAAATAACATATATAAAATGTATAATCTATTGTCAATTGAAACTCGTAGTGTAACAAATAAAGAGGATTGTGAAATGAGAAGTAGATAGATACACAATTTTAAAAATTGTAAAAAAATCACACCATACTAAATCGATAATCATTTACAAAATACATTTTTCCTAAGAAAAATAGTTATTTAGATCTTGATATTGAGGTGACCATGGTGATTCATAGGTGATATGATACTACTCATAAAATAATGACAATAAAACTTGAATATAAAATATACATGTTATCCATGGATATATGGAATTGTCTTATGAATATTACATGGATAATTTTAAATTTTATAAAGAAATTTTATTTCAAAGTATCAAATGTTATAATAGATATGATTGTTTATCTATATCTATATGAAATTTTTGATGAAATGTTGATCATAGTTACTATGGTCTAAAAAGGATGATATTTATGGAACACAAATACATGGATTAATGGATTTTAGAAGAACCATATTCTCATTTTGTTGTGAATATATAATATGATAATGCTAAATGAGAAAGGAGATCCTCAATAAAATTTTTCTTTGGAGATGGCCATGAAATTAAATTATAAATTAAAAGAGATAGTTCATATTGTAATGTTATGTGTATCATCACTATTTCATTGAAGGATATTTGAAATAGATTTTTCTATAAAATGTGTCGACATAAGGGAAACGATATGGTTCAAACGATCATATTAGAGTGCGAATTTAATTTTGAAGATTATAAAATATAGGATTGATTTTCAAAATATTGATATATATTATATTTAATCTTGGAAGATGATAAATGTATACTATACTATTCTATTGTATAATTCAAATGAAAATTGAGTCTGATCACACTCGTAAAGATTATTTTTCCAGCCTAGGATATGAGTCATCATGAGTATAAATCATAATTTCAAAATGCCTATATATATGTCTGTATGTGTGTGTGAGTTATCTGACATAATTATTTATGTTGAAAAAGGATGTTATTCAATTCTTTTGGAGACATGTTGTAAATTTATATAGGATAAAAATCGTTGAAATCAAAGTGAAACCTATTTTATTGAGATTACATAACAATGTTCTATTGGTTTGATTTTATATGGTAAAATTCAAGATAATAGTTTCATGCTCATAACCATTCATGTGAACTATTTTAAGTTGAGAAATTATCTATCTTTATAGGATAATAAACACAATATAATAGAGATGTTGACACTTTTATGGTGGTAAACCTCATAATAAAAATATTTTTCTCACTAATACTACTTTTTATTTAATATTTTTATAAATATAGAACAAATGGGAGATGTTGAGAAATAAGAATGAAATCATTTATCCAGTGAAGAGGTGATAACAACATATAATGTAATTATAGATTAAATATATAGCATCACTAATTCAATCCCACCTATTAGTGTTGGATTAATCCTAATGTCATTTCAAAAAATATTTTTTGGACCAATTATATTATGATTAATATTTTTCAAAATTTACAATTCATAAAATCAATGATTTCTCATTAATTCAACCATTTTACCCTTGAAATTTAATGATACATCTTGTTCTAGTTCACATTAATTCCTTGTTCAATATATTTTACATAAAATTTTTCTTTCTATAAATTTAGTAACAAGTAATATAAAATTATAAAAAACATATTTTCCTCTGATTAAATTGTAAATCAATGTGAGCATTCAATTGCATTCTTGAAACTATAATAATATTTAGAAAAAATGAATCCCCCCATAGTCATCTAAAAATTCATTCATTTCTTATGTAATGGTTATTTCTATTTTATCAATGTATTATCAAAATTTTACTAATCATGTACATATTGGTGTTGATCTATACGTTGCATCAGGATACCATGAAACTAATACACTATTGATGAATCATTATTGTAAATAATATTTTATTTCAAATAATATATAATATTTTTCCCCATCGTGATCCAATCTATCATCATTCCATATGTTTTGATATAATATATTATCTATATAGTAGGAGTTCACATTTGTAAAGGAATATTATTTGAATCACCATAAAAAGGAATGAAAATTTTTAAAAAGTGAATCAACATTTCCATTGATATATTTTTAAACAAATATATAATTTCAGCCTCATATTCTATAACCTGTTAATGGTGGATATTATAACTCATTATTATATGAAACACGTTATTTTATCCACATCGATCAAGCAGTTTAGGGGTATTGGAATACTATAAACTTGAATGATTTTCATTTACACTTCAAATATGACATATCAATTCTAAACATCATAAAAATTTTATTAGTCCCCTTGGTACTTCCATGAAATCATTCAGTGGTCTATTTTTTGTATTTATTGTTAAATAAAAAACAAATAATGGGTGAGATCATATCTTCCCTATGGGACAGAACAAATTACATGATAACATGAATACATATGGAATAAATAGTATATTCATGTTAGTAAAAACTTATATATATAATCAATATTCAGGATCCTGAAATATTTATATATATATAATTAGCACCCATAGGGAAAAAATAATTGATTTCATAATAATGGAACAAATAATGTGGTAAATAATATTATTTATAACAAGGATGCTGGACTAACATATCTTACATACCATCAATGATTCTAATCTAATACATTTTTCATATTTTTATTTCCTTAAAACTAAGCTATATAACATTTCATCGTGGACTCTCAACCAATACATAATATATAAATATATAATGTATATGAAAAATAACCAAGCTAGTTTATCTCTTAAGGGAAGACAATTCATCAAGAAACCATCAGAGACCTCTGTCATCAATTACACTTCTCTAATGAACTCCTTTAATATTGAACAATAAATACGTTGCAGATTCATTATGTCTTGTGAATGAACATAAACATGTATTGAGACATGTATATAAAAAGTAAATATTTCACGATCAATAGAATATCATGATCTTAGTCAATATAAGAATTTATAGTGGATAATATTATTATATAATATCCCCAATTAATGATAAAATATATCAAATTGTATTTTACATCAATGATTAATATATTGATAAGTTATTATAATATATCTTTGAATGAAATATGAAATATCTTTACCTTTTGAATTATTTTCAATAAATAATGAAACTGTTTCTAGAAAAATGGAAACATATTTTCCTTATAACCCATAGAATATTTTAATAGATTTTTGTAGAGGAGTAATGTATATGAAACTGTAACATATAGGACAGACAGTAATCATTATGAAACATTCCTTTCAAATTTTTATAGATATTTAAATATACGGTCTACAAAAATAATTGAAAGGATTTTATTAAAAATTAGTCAAGTAAAAAGTAGTTGAAAATGAACAATAATGGTATTTTTATTATAAATAATCCCATTCATGAAAAAATTATTATATTATGTATTTGTATGAATTGGATATTATATAATTTAAAATAATGTTTCCATGAAAAGACAATATTAAAATTTAAATAATTCACCATGAAAGGAATTAAATAAATAAAGTCTTAAAACACATTAGTATTAATAAATTTATTATATAAAATATTCAATATTTATTATATACACCATATAATTGAATATAGGTTCGAAATACATTTTTTCCCAAAGAATGAAATTTTGGTGGGAGAAACCATTTCCATGGATTCCCATATTGTGAAATACTTCACAAACCCCTATATGATAAATTTATTATCAAAATTAATCAATATAAAATATTTATTTATATCAATATTTTTGTATATTTTTTACTCAGGACATCAATTTTTCCATTTACACATAATATTTTATAAACATGTACTATTTAACAAATCGATTTCTTATGCATGTTTTGATATGGTAATTATGACACATGGATGTTGAATATTTCCTTGCAATGTCCCTAATTATAATAATATCATATATATCATATATATATATATTTCATAAACATTTATAACCATAATTGAACATTTGTTTTAAAAAATATAATTCAATTACCACGAATGTGGTAGTCCACACCTATGTAAGAGTGAGATTTCAATATTATAATGGACAATATGGTAATATGGTATATAATATCCTAGAACTATATAATAATAATAATAATTTATTAAATTTCATATATATTAACTAATTCAATTTTTATAAACAAACATTTGAGTTGGTGATGAAAAATGATATACACCACTTCCTAGATGTTGCAGTTTATAAGTACATGAATGAAATTTTCATTTTCTGTAAGATGGAAAGTTGTTTGAAAAATGCAATTACCTTTAATAAATTATAATATCAAAATATTTATGATAATTATGTCATTAAATGTTAATATTTAAAATATATTAGTAGTTTTAAGATTAAATAACCCTAAAAATTTCATTGAACACTTATTCCTCTTCTTTTGACATCTTCATTTCCATTGAACATAAACACATTTGATGAGAAGTTTATGGTAAAAATATGTGATTGATAAACTAGTATGGTGTGTTTTGAGAGATATTTGTCTAAAATTTTCAGAGAAAAATTAACATATATGTTTCTTTTTGAATTTTTTATTATGTCCACATTAATTAGAAATAATTCGACTCGTTTTCATAAATATGATGTCTTTAAGGTTCACGTAAGTAATTTTATAATTCCAATATGGCTCGAAAATATACCATGGATTATATTATCGACCACTACCCATCAAAAATGTTAATTCATATTACATATATTATTTCTAAATTTGAAAATACAATATTATTTTACATTAATTTTCTTTATAGTAATATACAAACCTATTCAGAGAATTTATTTTTTATAACTTTAAAATAACAATTTTTGTCAAATATAAACACATGAATCATAACATTTACCTTAATTTTTGTATAAAATTTATGTAATAAATATTTATAACCATCCCAAATAAATTTGTTGATATAAAAATAATATAGTTCATTATAATATTACTTGGACAAGTGCTATGTCTATTATGTGTAATTAGTTTTGATAATGAAACTATATTTTTAGGAAAAAAATTAAAAACATAAATATAATATTTAACCATTAATATTTTAATATTTAAAAAATTAAAAAAATTATATCCTTACCATCCTCATGAGAAATAATTAAGTCATAGAGAGTGATATTTTTATTTATATTAATTAGAAAATTTAAAATAAACAGCATAGTCAATGAAAGTGAAATAAATTTAAAAAAAATATAGCATAATTTTGGATGTAAATACACTAATAAATTCAATTAAATTTTTTGTTTATTGATATTTAACCCTTAACTTGTATCCTAACCCCTATTATCCCTTTTTAACCATTGATGTGGTGATATACTTTTATGATTATAAATATTCATGGAGAAAATATATGAAGTGGCTCATAATAAATAATTCATAAGGGATTAATAGAAATGATAATCTATTTTAAAATATTAAATTTATCAAATATGTTAAGATTATTTCAATTTAAATAGTCCATATGCAACACAAAATGATATATAAAAAGTATATTTTTATGAAAAATATATATTTCACCCAAATTTTATTTATCAAATTGATTTATATTTTATTTTATTAATTGTGGAAAATAAATATAACATTCTTATTTTCATTACATCACATATACAACCAATAGATCACTCTAAATATATAAATTACTCAAATATGCAAATTTTTTCCTTATTATAATAAAATAGAACATAGGTTTAATAATGCCATGAATCGGTCTCCAATTTAAACACAATAATTACAAATGGACTATTTTTAACCATTAACAAAATATATTGTTGAGAAAAATATTTCATATATTCTAAATTAATTCTTATATCACATTTTCTCAAAAAAATTATGGTATTTGAAATTTTTTTATTTTTCACTATTAACCAAAAATGAACCATTTTAGGAAAATATATAATATTCATCATATTCTAATTATGATATTTTGAATTAAAAATTTAATTACATTTAATTAAATTGAAACTAATAAATTCTAGTGTTCTTCTTGTAGAAATTATATTGTATATAAAATAAAACTACTTTTAAAGAAATTAATTCTTATAAAACATCAACTAGTAATAATCTTATTAAATATCAATTTATAATTAATGATTTATTATTTCATAAAATAAATTATTTTCAAATATATAAACTTATTTAAATATAAGCCAATTCAAAAAATAGTCTTTGATGAATACTAATTTCTATCATTGAATGATTTCAACAAAATAGCTTATTTATATATTTTGTAATCAGTTACAATAGAATATTTTATTGTATGAATTTTTAATATCTTTATATTTAATAATGGTTTACTTTATTTTGTCATTATTTTCATTTTTTGGTGGTTGGGGTCTAAAAATATATTCAAATTGGTTTTTATTTAATGGAAATCATGCATGAATATCTTTGGGTGTACTATTCTTCTCTGTTATATTTTATCCTAAATATTAAAATTATTACCTAATACATAATATAATAATTAATATAATTTTTATTCTATGATATAAGTATCACAATCTTAGGTAAGACTTCTAAAAATTATTAATATTCTATAACACATATATGTATCTTTTTATGAATAGTAATTTTTTATTAATATCCAAATATGTAAAGATGTGAGATATTTTTAACTTAATAATTTTATATTCATTTGGAATTTATAGAATACATATATAATGTATACATAAACCCTTTTTAATCACTATGTAAAATTTTTCAATTTGATTGAGTGTTTCAACGATGTACAAATTATGATTACATTGATGAATTACTTCGTGAATTTTATCATGATTCTACATTAAATTCAACCATTAATTGATCATGAGGTTATTAGATTACTAAAATTTTATTTATCCTATCTAAAATAATTAAATATTTTATATTAATAATAATACTAAATTATTACTTTTGTGGAAAAATAATATTAATTATAAAAATATTAATAAAAAAAGTACCAATTTAATTAATCAATCTAAAATAATGAAATGTCCTGGAAATTTCATGTAATATTTAAACGAAATTATATTGGAATATTTCAAGACCATGAAGTCAAACGACACTATATTTTAAGGCCTGGTGAGCCAAGTATATGTGTTTGAATATTTTTTATGTTTATTTAAAATATTATCTATATGCAGTTTTGGAATCCTCAAAATAGGTTTGATGATTCAAAATTCGAGTAACCGTTGGGTTTGGAATGATTAATTTACATATGGGAAGACATACCCATGATCATCATAGGGGGATGGAAAATAATATGATTCATTATTTTTAAGAAAAATTTTATAAAAAAAATTATTATGGAAAAATAGAATAAACTATTAGTTTATTATATTCGAATTTCAAATTTCATTACTACGTACCAATGTTGCTACAAGAGCATAACAGAAATGATTTTTCATCAATGGAACTGCATAATGACACAAAGACATAGCATAATAGAAATGTTGAAATGCATTTTCTCCATTAAATGGGTTAACCCAAAATAGAATCATTGGCACAATTGAGTATTCCCCTAATCACTTAGATATTTTGATAGGGAGAATGATGATCGACGAACCACCACCAACATGAGATCGTTGAATGACTAATGATAGTGGTGCAATATTTTCTAATGAACTATCCATACTCGAGGTATGGATTAGATTATAAGTGAATTTAACCTCATTCTATTCATGAATATATGGGAAAACCCTGGGTTAACCCACAAACAGTTGACCCGCACATCGATAAATAATGTAGGGGTTTTCTCATCCCTCGGTTTGAATTGAAGTTATCTGTGTTATATTCTTAAATATCCTCAAAAATTGTTTTTGAATTATAATGATGATGGATCAGAATTATAGGAATCATGAATGGATCCCTCTGTTGGGTTCATTCTTGTGGTCTTTTGGACCAAACCATGGGATCGACAGTGAGAAAACATGGAGAACATAGTAGTGGCGACGATAACGTAAGGATCCTGAAGGCACTCGCAGATAGGAAAATGGACCACCAGAGCAGGTCTGGTGGACTAAGGAAAGAACCACTGGTACGATGATTCTGGTGGTAGTACCGACGACATGAAAGTGGTGACACATGGGATGTGTTGGCGATACACTACGGTGGTAGATTTTCCCCATGGAAATATCCATGGGTGGTGGATCGAGACTGCCATCAGTGGTGATCAGTGGCCTGAGAAGACATAGAAAGTGACGCTATGTCACACAGATGGATGTCTGCGGTCCATTAGACTTTGAAAATGGACCACGTAGCGACCCGTGGGGTGGAGGGAGATTTAGTGGTTGTCACATCTAGAGCGGAGCAATCCAACCTACTAATGCAGGCTGGGAGTGAGAATGTGGGAACCCATGGCCTCCATAAATGATAGGTCAGACCTGGGCTAGGTTAGTAAACCATGTGTTGGGTTGGGATGGTTTAATGGGACCCATCCCCAACTGACCCCTTTTTGTAAACCAGGAATTACTTCTAAACATTATATCTGATTGATATGATTATTGATTCATTAGGACCCCCAAGATGAGACATCCCTTGGGAAAACAACCCGATGCATTTTTGTTGATGTTGGGATATGAACAGTCGATCGATTATTGTATTATCCAGGAAACAAGTTTGATCCAAGTGGGATTACTATGTCTTAATGTGATTAGAATGATGTGAGGAGTAGTCCTCAGTCAACCAATATAAAAGTAGACCTTAGTGGCCTAACAAACCTCTGTGACAAGCGGTGCTCAGTGGACTAGAAGGCGATCAAACCTCAGTGTCTGAATAGGCGAGTGGACCTTAGTGGCCCAGATGACCTCAGTGGAAAGTGTACTTCTGTGGCCCAACATACCTTATTGATTAGCATACTGTGGTGGCCCAACATTTCATAGTTAATCATTAGGGATGATTCCCATAGTATAATAAGATGTTCAACATTATGACCAATAGTCATTCATTCTATACATCTGTTGATACCTATGTGAGTTTTGAACTACTTCATGTTTTCATTTATTTTTGTTGTTTTCATTATGGTTTGTGTTCCTTACTGAGTATTGTGTTACTCAATTTTACATGGACTCCACTCACATGTATCATGTATTGTGTAGACATTTGTGGTTTTGACAGAAACCTAGGAAACCGATGACTAGTCAGTTCCCATTGAGGAAATATATGCATGGAATACTCGTACATCTTGAGAAAATTAATATTCACCTACTCTTAATGTAATTTTTTTTGGATAGGTTTCAAGAGGCTTTATTACCCCCTGATTTTACACCATTTCTTTTAATAATTTTTTTTATTCCCCCTTTACTTTGAGATTTGATCATTTTACTCTCTACGGTTGTCTTAATAGCATGAATTTTTTGATTTTTTAGCATTGTGGGATGGGGTTTTGAGTGTGCATGTTTACAAGTACATGGATAATTCCTCCAACTTCTAAGATAATTCCTTAGGTGCGAGTCTCAGGCCCCTATACATTGGTAGGTGGATGTAAGCATGTCAAAGAATTGGACCCATAAGATGGGACATGAAAATTTATATTTGAGAAGGTCAGATATACCTTAAGGACTGAGATTACATGAGTTTTTTTGGGGAAAATATTAATTATTTCATGTTCTACTTTTAGGCTTGGTGTGACCAGTGTTGTTGGGGTGGTAGATGTTTCCATACCCCAGGACCCTCAATCAAACATTTTGACTCTGTACATGAAAGCACTAGTTTCATGGATCATATAGGAATTGAGGATCTTCTATTGTCATTCATGAGTCGGAATCAACTCACTGGATATAATATATTGATTGTGGTAATTTGTGATTTGTTTCAGGATGCCACAATAGTGACAGACAATCACGATTCTGATTAACAACCAGAATGATGGTATGCCTAGTGGTGAGGAATCTGTATAGGGACCAGTATTAGTGATGGCCCTACAAGGAGGTGCACCAACATTTCAACCAACTATAGATAAAATATTTCTAGTAGTAAAATTTCAAGGGATGTGTGTAGGCTTAGATACTTACACGAGTCTTAAAGGTACTGACCTCATAGGTTCAGTGGTGAGACTGACTCGTAGGTGGCTGAGGATTGGTTTGAGGTGGCTATGGGATTCTTAAATCGAGTGAACAATCATGTTGAATATATGAGATCATATATGAAAGCCTTATTCAGGGATCAATGGGGAGATGGTGGTGCATGATTATCCAAATTCATGACGAGGTGACCCTCACCTAAAACACATTGAGTGCCTCTTCAGGGAAGAATTTTCTTAAGACATTGGGCTCAGTATGCATACATGAGCTACTACACCTATAGTAGTGTATCATGATAGTAGTGGCGTACCCAACGAGATTCATCAAGAATTTATCATTACTCCATGGACATTGTGGGAGAACCGTTCTTTAGGGTTACAGATTTTGACCAGGGACTATACCGGGAGATCAGGGATTTCATAATATCACATCGTATCCCTACTATTGTTGGGGTTGTAGAGTTAGATATACTCATAGAGAGATTCCTTGTGTTGAAAGTGATAGCAGCTTGAGACAACATTATTCCTATGGAGGAGTAGTCATAATTTGTGGGTAGTATGAAGTAGTCATGAGGAACCAATAGGGTGAGACATTTCGGGGGGGATGATCCCAGCATGCAGGATCAACAGTACAAGGTTCATAGGGTAGAGGGAGTCATGAAAGGGTCATATTGTGCAAATCAAGTGGTGGGCTGCGACACATGGCTCGTGATTTCTCTACATTCCACATAGAAGACTAGCATAATTTTGAGGGACCACTAAGGGAGAGGTAGTGGTTTTCAGCATGGTGGTTTGTAGGATGGTGGTTGTGGAAGGGGGTTCGGTAGTTAAATAAGATGTGGGAAGATGTTGGAGGTGCTACAACCATTACCCCTAGGTGGTCCACCACGATCTCTATGAGCTAGTGGATAGGAGAGATATAATATTTGGATGATGGAGGCCTATGACCAAACACCCCAGAGATGATTATTGGTATGATCTAGGTCTTCTCCACCTTAGTTGATGATTTTTTTAGAAAAAGTTCATAGCCACACTTTTATTTCCACAGATCTTGTTTGGAGATCATTGATTTTGGGGGATCCATTAGCTCGATACTTATGGTTACAGACACTTATGGGAGGTGAATAAAAGAATAAAAATTGGTTTTTGCAGTTTGAGCTTACTCATGGAGGTCGGAGCTTCGGTTGGTATCTCCAGATAGTGTCGTCGAGGCCTTGTTAAATCATATTAGTTATGGACTAGTTATTAGTAGTTCATTCTATGATCAACTCTATTGGGTGCAAATTGTGTTGTGTCTCTGGATATGGTTCTAGGATTTCCAACACTAGAGAGAAGACAACGCTGGATGTCCAGGACCAACATTCTCAATGAACGGTGAAACCAATCGCTCACTAGTTAGAAATCATCATCCGCAGTGTGGTGTATGAGAAAAGTACTAACATTCTTGTAGAGGTTAATGATTATGAAGAAATATTTCCTATGGATGTTTTGGGATTACCCCCTCATAGGTTGGTTGAATTAATTATTAATTTGTACCCTAGGATGGCATTGATATCCCCACCAACATATCGGATGGCTCCCATATAGTTTCATGAGTTCAGGGTACAACTGGAGGATCTACATAACAAGGGCTTTGTGAGGCCCAATGTTTCACAATGGGAATCCCCAATATTTTTTACCATGATGTCAGAAATGAGTTTTAGGATTTTCATGGATTTCTCAGTCCAGAATCATGTGACTATTAAGAACAAGTATCCACTGCCAATAACTAATGACCTCTTCAATTAGATTATGGGGGACTGATGGTTCTCATAGATAGATCTCATAACAGGAATTCATTAACATCGTGTATGGTATGAGTATGTATGAAATACAACCTTCATGTGCTGGTATGGCCTCTATGAGTTCTTGTGGATGCCTTTTGTACTGACTAATTCCCGCAGAATGTTCTTGGGACTCATGAAATGGATATTCCATCCTTACCTTGGCTTGTTCGTAATTGTCATCATTGATGACATCCCGATGTACTTGACATATGAGGAGGTTTCATGGGACACACCTAAGGATTTTTAGAGATATACTCTGAGAGAAATAGCTCTATGGGGAGCTCTTGATGTGTCATTTTTAGATTTGGGATGCCCACATTCTAAGAAACCTCATTCCAGATGCTAGAGTTATAGTGGATCTTGAAATGATGGAGGTGGTGGATGCTTTGGACCCACCAAAGCTTGTGACTGAGGTGTATAGTTTCTTTTGATTGGAAAGATACTACTAGGGGTTCATGCCAAAACATTCTGGTGTATGAGCACCATTATCATAACTAACATGGAACGGATAACCCTAATTGTGGATGAAGATGTGCGAGTAATGTTTTGAAATGCTCAGTTAGATAATAACGAGTGCCCCCATAATGAGACTACTAGAGGAGGGAATTGGGTATGTAGTATAATATGACACATTATGGAGAGGAATGGGTTTTTTACCTGATGTTTGAGTAGGTAGTTATTTCCTATGGTTTGTGGTTGTTGAGGCTGGATGTGAAAAGCTATGCAACCCAGAACCAGGACGTAGCAGTAGTGGCCATTTCATATATGATGTGGTGGCAGTAATTGATGGAAGAGAGGTTTAATATCTAATATGACCAGAAAAGTAATAGTTAAATGATCTCCCATATGGAACAAAACATGGGGCAGCTGTAGTGGATAAAGTTTCTCGTGTACTATGATTTCAAGAGAGTTTATACACATTTGAAAGGAAACATAGTGGCAGACGCACTCAGTGGGAGATTGGGTTTGCAGTTTTTGAGTGATGTGTTGGAGTAATTAGTCACGATTTATATATCCTTCATGGATGGTGATGGATCACCTTATCTTAAATTGATGGATGTCACTTCCTGAATCATATTGCGAGTTAGGAGGAACAACTTTTATATGTTGACTATGAGGCCTGACATGCTCAGTTATCCTCTAGACAAGTTCTTGTTGGATATTTGGTAGGTGAGCATGTTATCCACTTCATAGGTCACATTTTTATCACATTGGCTTCATGATAGGTGGTTCTATGGGAGTTCCGCACTTATCTTTTGTTAGTACATCCATGAGTAACAATGATGTACTAGCATTTTCGATGTCAGTACTGGTGGATTGCGATGAATAATGTAGGGGAGGATTTCCATTTGCGGTGTCTCACTTGTCAAAAAGTTAAGGTAGAGCATCAGGTTCTACAAGGTTTCACATAGCCACTCGAGGTAGCGGAGTGGAAGTGGTATGGTATCTCAATTGACTTCATAATAGGTTTACCGTACAATTCATGAGAGAATGATACCATCATGGCAATTGTTGACCCACTCACACTGTCCTCCCACATCCTACACATCCTGGAGTTGGATTCAGTAAAGATCATGGGGTGCGTTGACTTGTCAGAGATAGTTGGGCTCCACATACTCCAATCAACAATAGTCTTGAATTGAGACACACAAATTACACCCTAGTTGTTGAAATGATTCTTGGAGGCGTTATGGAATCAACAACACCTGAGAGCAGATTTTCCCCATTGAAATATGGTCATATGGAGAGGCATTTACATGTTTTAAAGAGAATTATTCATTCTTAAATCATGGACTTTGGTCGTAGTTGGTAGTATCATCTCCCTTTGTTGGAGATCATGTACAAAAATATCTATCACTCCATAATTGGTATGGAACCATTGAGGTAAATGTATAGGGAAATCATATAGATTTTTTTCTTGTAGGATAGACCCAAGGAAGTCAGTACTCATGGGTCCAGAGGTGGTACGAGCTACTATTGATAAGGTTTAGGTCGTCCCAGAGTGGATGAGGACTGCACAGATCATGCTAAAATATTATCCTAATAAGAGATAAAGATTTTTAAAGTTCAAGGATGGAGACCATGTGTTTCATCATGTCTCTCCTCGAAGGGGGTTATAGAGATTTGGCAAGGCTGGCAAGTTGTATCTGTGATTTATTGGCCCTTTTTAGGTTCTGGGTAGATTTGGGGAGGAGGTGTACCTACAATATATTCCTCAAATGTTCCACCAGGTGCATAATTTCTTTCACATATCGCAGCACATGATGTATAAATATGATTCATCACATTTCATCAAATGTGGTGAGTGGTATATTAATGATGGGGTGACATTTCTCAAGATCTGGGTACAAATTTAGGATCAACAGGGCAGGTCCTTTATAGATACTCGATTCCTTTGGTTCACGTTTGGTGGTGGTTTGAGAATCTCTTGGTGAGCACACAAGAGTGGGAACCTCAGATCTGTGCTCAGTTCTCCCATTTGTTTGTTTAGCACTATTTTTGGCTTATAATGACGTAGGGACTTATGGTGTGGGGAATGTATTGTCCTAAATACTCCATATAATTTTTATTAAAAATGTAGGGGGTTATTTCAAGACCCTGCGATTAGATGAAACTTGATTCCGATGTCTAGTATGCCTGGAATATGTTTCTGAACTTTTTTATGTTTATTTCAAATTGCCCACATAAATAGTTTTAGCTAGTTATAAATGGGTTCCCAGATTAAAAATAGAAGGGCATCGTTGCATCTGTAATGATGTTTTTACATATTGAAGGACAAATCCTTAACTGGAATAGATTGATAGAAAAAGTTATCTCTTGGAATTTGTAGGAAAAATACAATAAAAATATTAATTAAGGAAAAGTAAAATAACATTTTATTTTAATTTATTTTAATTTCAAATTTTGTAGAATTGTAATGACGTTTTCATCTGAGAAAAAAAAATGATGGTTCATAAATGTAACAGAATAACGACGCTATGACTCACCTTAATCGAAACGTAGAAATTCATTTTCTCCATTTAATGGTTTAACCAAATATGGGATCATCGGAACAATATTGTATTTATATTAACACTTGGTGATTTTAAATTGGCGAATTATGATTGGTGAACTGCCTCCAACCATGTATTGAGGAATGAAAAATGAATGTTGTGCGATCTTCACCAACGAACGATGCACCATCGAGGTAGGGGGTTCATTCTAAGTGAATTTTTTTCACATTCATGGATGTGAGTGACGAATGATGGTCAGCCCAAAAATAGGTGACCAACATATCGATTACTTCTGTGTGATGGTTTCTAATCTTTGTTTCTGAATAAATCTTATTAATGTTAGATTCTAAAATCTACTCACATTTTTTTTGAATTATAATGTGGAGGGAGTCAGCCAAAATGAACACAGAATGCATCCCTTCATTGTGGGAATTCTTTTGTTTTTTAGGACTAGAAATCTAGATTGATAATGACACAACATGGAGTACATAGAAGTGATGGGGATGGCTCAAGGTTTTTAAAGGAATGCATAGATCAGAAAATGGATCCTCGGAGTGAGATTGGTGGCACGCATATGGAACTATTGGAGAGCTGCCACAAGTGACGGAGCGTGGTGAAGGCTGTCTATAGGAGGTGTGCCATAGTAGTGTATGAGACCCATAAAAATAGTAATAGGTGGTGGATCAGGTCCACCAGCATCATCTTTCAGTAGTGCGAGTGGACCCGGCGAGTCGTGACGATATGGAAGGAGAGTCAGTTGGTGTAGGGTCTTAGGAAGAGCAAACTGACCCGCTCATGAAGGTTCCGGGTGGAAAAGGTGAGCCTCTATGTCCAGCCCAACGGTCCAATCCATTGGCCTAGTGGCCTATGCCTAGTAGTCCAGATCAGACCCAAGGTGGTTTACACACAGGTTGGGTCAGAGGACCTTGGGCTGGGTCAGTTTGTGTTGAGTCGGGTCTGTCTAACCGATTCATACCGGACCCAGAACCCACTGACCCCTTTTCAGTTTAATGGTCATATCATAAAAACATTATGTCTGGTTGATGATCAATATGTGGGGTTGGTACCCTTTTGATGATATGATTTAGTTAACAATCTTAAAATGATTTTTCATGGAATTTGGGATACGACCTATGGCTTGGAGTGTAGATAATCCTAGAATCATGTGTGCAGTGAGTAGGAATCTAGCGCTTGGTAGTGAAAAGAATGAAGTGATGAGCATATCTCAATGACCCAGTAGATGAGCGGACCTCAGTGTCCCAATAGACCTCAATGAAGAACGGACCTTAGTGTCCTACTAAATGAGGGTACCTCACTGCACTAGAAGAGCGGGGGACCTCAGTGGACGAGCAGACCTCAATGATGAGAAGACCTTAGTGGCCTAGTAGACCTCTAGGAAGAGCATCCCTTATAGGCCTAGCAGGACACAAGGAGTCATTAAGGATGAGTCCCCCAGTAATAAAAGATGTTTCACATTACAACTGATAGTCTTATATTCTATACATTAGGTTATACCTATTTGAGTTGTCCACTACATTGTATGTACATTCCTTTGGGGTATTATTTATTTTTTGGGGTCCCTATTGAATATTTTGTTACTCACCCCTACCCAGGATCCACTCACATGTATTGTTTATTGTGATGATGAATGACATTTTAATAGAGACCTCGATGATGAAGGACAAGGCAATTCCCGGTGTGGAACTATAGGCAAGGCGTACTCTTATAGCTTCATGTAGAAACTATTCACATACTCTTCATGAATGGATTTCTTCAAATGGGTTTATAGAGACTACTATAGTTGCATGTATATCAATTTTTTTTGTAGGGTTTATATTATGTGTTCATTTTCATTTAGCTTTATATTGTTTAATCCCAGTGGTTGTCCAAGTAGAATGCATGATTCTCCTTTTAAGCATTGAGGGTATGAGTTTTCAGTGTGTGTGAAAAAGTACAAGGAAAATGTGTCCCACATATTAGATAATGCCTTCAGTGCTAGTTTCTAGCCCCTAGACATTGGGAGGTAGGATTAGGGAAGTTATAGCACGAGTCCTTAGTAAATGGGTCGTGACAAATACTATCAAAAATTTAACATTGAATTTTTAATTCTTTTTTTAATTTTTCCATAATACATAATCTAAAAAATGAATATTATGTTATTATAATTGGTAGGTATAACAACAATAATTTTTACTAGATGATGATTTTCATCTATTTAGATACCACCATATATCATCTCATCATAACAATATTCCCACTAATTTTCATTACTAGGAAATCATTCCATATAATATCAAGGAATGATTCTACATCCATGAAAAATATAAAAAAATGCTATGGAATCAAATATTTGATGATTTTATGGTATAATTATCTTTTATTGAGACATAAAGAACTTTGAATTAAATTATAGTATTTGTATATATATTTTTATGATCTATTTTCCAAATTTGATATAAATTCCAATGACAGTTGGGAATTTGTTTGAATACTTCACCCCCTCATTATATTTGAATAATTTATAATTATAAATTCATTATTTCCATTTTATTAACGATTCACGTTGACCTAAATCTCAATATTGGAAATGACTATGGTTTCTATTTACATAGTAACCATTGTGCTTCCTCATAGAATTATCACATGTTTGATGATGAAATGTTTTTTTATTTTCTGTCACATCTTTTTTTTCATAATTTATCATCCATATTCATATTCTCATTATTTTCGTTTAATATATAAGACACTAAGAATAATATTAATTTTGTTGTTATACATGATATCATATAATCATATAATGATGAGGACTAAAAGAATATTTTCATTTAGAGTAATGGATTAATTACATCAATGAAAAATTCAATCATACATTCTATAGTAATTACACAGTCTTTTAGTATTCCTTTTTAGTCTATAAATCATTTCATAATACTACTCAAGAAATTCATCCATCTTATGTATTAAATTATGAAATTTGGTGACATGTTTATAATATATCTGGAGGAAAATATTTCTCACTAAATATCACAATATGACTCTTCCATTCCATCCCCTCTATCAATTCCTCCTTCTTAGTATTTTTTTATTTAATTTCCCATAATGATCAATGAATACCTTAAAATAAAAAAATAAAGAATATATGTCACCCAAAAATTACATCTCAAAGTAATATATATCATTTCAGGTGATGCAATCCATTGATCATATATATATTGACTAGATGTTATAGTAAATTATATAGGATTATACACCCATTAAGATACCCATCATAATTTTATCATACTATAAGGAAACGAGTTACTACATAATTTAAAAGCTATTAGTGAAAACAAATTCAACTACGTTTATAAAATAAAAATATGCTATCCTTTGACACCTATACTATTATCATTGTTAGGTGTGAAATGCCTTAATTTTTTAATGGTATTGATACATTTAAAATTCCACCTACTAAAAACAGTAAATGAATAAAGAAATTATTGTAATTACCTCAATAAAATATGAATATTGATCGATACTAAATATTTTTTAGTTTTTTCCAAATTATAGGGGGTTTTCAAATGGAATATCATATATATGTTCATCTAATAATATATTACCTAGTAATCCTGTAATAATTAATTAAAAACAAATATATCATCGATGTATCCCGAAAATTAATAATGGTGGTTATTAAAACAGTTTAGTATATGAACTAAGATATTGAATCCAAATCATGGGAGAGGAGACACATATATAATTTCGATTGAGTAGTTTAAACGTCAAGGGAAACGTGACACATATATATTTTATAAGTTTTGTTGTAAATATTATTTATAGATTATAAAAATCATAAAAATAATAATATTTCTTTTACTAAATACATTAATTAATTAAATGTCCAAATGTTTATACCATCGTAAAAATATTACCTAATAATGGGTGAGTTTATAATCTCAGTAAAGGGAATGATGAATGTAGAAGATAGTGTGTTTACATAAATATAAATCAATATAGAAGACTAAGTTATTAAAATAATTCTTATATAATAAATAATAATGTAAAAGAATTATTTATATGGAAGACTCATTTTCATCACATTTAAAAATAACTAAGTACATATATATGGAATGCATATTTTAGGACATTATAATCTTATCAACACGACCACTTAACCAATCCATTGTATATATCATCAATTCTGCTCAACCGATTCATTTTATATAAATTTTAAAGGAACAGGCTAAATAAAATGATATTTTTATCTTCAGTTTCCAATTCAGACATCAAAGAAATATAATGTGACTTTCTTGTCACCTATACATTTCCAATTTATTCATCATTTATTTAATAATCAATATACCAAATCGATTAATAAATACCCATATTGAATAATGTATATGAGATTTTAATTTTCCATAGTCAAATTAAATTACAATAATAAGAATTATTGAAAAATAATATTGATTATATAATTATAGAATTTTAGAAATATGGAATAAAATTATTTAAAAGATGTTGATATCATTAAAATATTCATTAATTTTTTTTATTAGATAGACACCTTTAATAAATGAAAAAACTCCTCTTATTTTGAAAAGTATCTTTATAAAAACAAATACCCACAATTGGGAAATAGATATACATTGAGAAAACCCATTTAATGGATTCTTGATAATGAATACTTGTTATTATGGTGGGAAAAGGTGATGTTATGGTAACTATTAAAAAAACATCCGTTTTTATAATTTGTAATGAAAGGTAAGTCCAACTTATATAGAAAATGTTTGTAATATTTTCGTAATCCATATTGAATTAGTCACTCTTTGTATAAATTGAATATAAAATATATTCCAATTATAAATAATATTGTAATTGGAACATTTAATAGTACAATTATACTGAGAAAAATAGAATTGATAACATTTAATACAATGTTTAAATAGAATATCTATAATATATTTTAAAATATTAACCACTATGATATAATTAAATCATTAAGTAATGTAAAATTCAATGAATATAAATATATTCATGATATAATAGTTTAAATATTATTTATATATACTTTTTAAAAAATATAGGTTCATAAATCTAAACATATCCCAAATAATGAAATTTTAAAATGGAAAACTCCTTACATGGATTCCCTCAAGGCCTGACATGTTCCATCTTCATATATATTAAATTTAAATTTTTAATTAAACAACATAATATATACACATATATAACACTTATTTATTTCTCTGTTTTCATTCATTCAATCAATATTTATTGTTAAATTCCATTATTTAAAGATGCAGTTTATCATGAATGTCTTGATTTTTTCTTTCAATCCATTCAAAAAATCTATGTATTTTTAACCTAAGGGATGTTTTTTTCATATATATCTTATTTATAAATAAAATAGACCTTTATAATAATCCATGTAAGTCAGTTAAGGGAAAATAAAAATCAACATTCCTATAGGTGGTAGTATGAACGTAAGGATGACTGGTGTTTACATTTTTCAATGGATGGGTGGGTAAAAAGTCACAAAAATATTATCATTATAGAATTAAAACAATGTCATAAATATAATTTATATTCATTAATTATTTAATTATAACTCTCTATTTGAGGAGGAGATGAATTATCAAAATACATCGCTTTTGGGAGGTTGTAGTCCACATATAGTCATGAACAATATTTCATTTTACATTAGATGAAATTGATATGTAACATTTTTATATCATTAACAAATTATAATTTTTCTATAGTAATGATATTTATCTAATAATACCTGTTTGGTTACTAATATTTTGATCGAGGTGAAAGAATAAATAAAAATAAAATAATTTGGTTATAACATAGACCTATTCTTTTCGAAAAATTGTTTGAAAAGATCATTAGAATATTAGAAGAGTCATTTATTGTTACAATAGAGGATTCAAATCAAGTTATTGGATCAATGTTGAGATAATAGATCAATTTTATTTTCAGAAAACTGAAGTCATATGAGACTTTTAAATAATTATATTGTTTCACCGTTCATATAAAAAGTATATTTGGTTGCCACAAATATAATGACTAAAACTGTCTTTAAATAAATAATTTAAATACAAATTATATAAAAATGGAAAATTTACTAAATTTTAGAATATAAAATAATCAAAATATTTTCTTATATGATTATTAGGATTTTAAAAAATTATTAAATTATTTTTCAATATTAAATATTTTTCATGACATTTTTAGATATATAAATATATTTATTCAAATTTTATAACATTTAATGTTTTGAAAATCAATTACTTTATTTCTTTTATTCATGTAGAATTTTTTTCTTACCACTCCATAAATAGTTTGTGTAATTATAATATCATTGATAATTAAAAATAAATCAAAAAAATATAAATCATCTATAATAAAATTTATGATCATTATAAATTCCTCATTTATTTTTATCCACACAATTTTCAGGAGGTGTATTAACTAATAGATAGAGAAACATAATTTTTTATAAGTTTTATAGTATTAATGAAATATAATAATCAATGAATGTGGTGGAAAATGGATGATATTTTGAATATAGTATAAGTTAGGTTTGATATCCACATATAAAATAATAGTTAGTCATGTTTTTGAGATATTTGAATCCTTACCAAATTTTTAAACACGACTGTTGGGCCATTTTATCTTCTTCTTTTTTGAAAAATGTTCACCATGGTAACTAATAATAATGAAAATTTTAAATCGATATTTTTATGTAATTTGGATATGACTATTAAAATTCTCATTTTATTTTTAGATTATTTCTTTTCTAAATTTCGTTGAAATTAATTCATATATAAGTAGAAAAAAACATTTAAATGACTATGGTTAAATAAAATTTTTATCCTAAATATGATTTTAATGAAAAAACTTGTATCAAATTGATCACTATGAAATTTATTTAAATACAGATAGGAAGATAAGTGGATTACATATTTAAAATATAAGAAACCCAAAATTTTCATTTTTAATACTTAGTAATATTGGAATGAATAAAATTTATTTTTATAAAATGAAATAAAAAATGGTTCAAATTGATTATTGTGTGATTAGAAATTCATAAAAATATATTCAAATTATTTATTATTCTCCTTAAACAGAAAATTTATTCATCTATATATTTCATATATTTTTATTGATTAATTTGTTACATTAAATTCATAAAAGTTAGTATATTTACCTAATTCATAGTTTGAACTATCCACTTAAAAACAATGATTTCATAAAAATTCCTGAATAAGACAAATAAAGATAAATAATTATTAATTTAAAAATAATGTTTTTATAATAAAATAAAAATTATAATAGTTTGTACTTTAAATTTTAGATTAAAATAATAATTACAAAAAATAATTTATTGAAAAATGTCAATTTTTAACTTCATGTGTTCTAAATTTTATATCAATTTTTTTTATAATTGTATATTTATTAGTTTATATGTTCAAATAATTTAAAAGAGTTTATTTTAATAAAAACCCTAAATAAAAAAATGATTCATTATGAAATTAATTTTTCGAACATCTAATTATTCTAATCATATCTCATCAATTATTTATTTTTTAATCAGCCAAAAAAATATCATAAGTATTATTATAGGTTTTTATTTTTTATTTACCAGTGCCTTATTATATTATTTCACAAATAATTTTAGTTTGGGGATATTTGTCACAAATTATAATCAACATAATAATTCATCTAATAAAAATTATTTCTATAAACTTGGTGTGTTGTATCTATATCACTCCATTGATCATTAGTAATAGAAATAAGTATGGTCCAGAAAGTATATATATTATTCATACAAAGACATAGAGTAAATTTAATTGTTAATATTAATATGTCCCACATAATGTTTTTTATTTTCATCTATCCAATTGGATTTAAATCATCACATGATAACCCTGATCTCACATTACACATTTCAAAAAATAGGCCATGTACATTTTTGGAAAAATCTTTCAATTATAATCCATGTTACAAGTACTGGTAATATTATATATTAATTCCAAACACTATTCCACGTCATATATTACACATTTAATAAAAAATCATAACAGTCCTCAAATTAATAAAAAGCTGAAGATAATCTTATAAGGTCAATTAAATTGTATTTCCTCTTTTTTAGGGTTCAAACAATTTTTTGTTATAATCCAAAAAAATACGTATGTTTTTTTCTATTACATTATCTATGTTTTATGAGGTAGAATTATTTAGCATAACAAAAACTAGATCAATACATTCTAAATCAATATAGAGGTTTTATAAACATAATAGATATTTAAGATTATTGTATAATTTTCATTAAAAGATAACAACACATGATTCAACCCCCTCTCACGCTGAGAACACGATCTACAAGGTATAAGATAATGTAAAATTTTAATCATTTTAATGTACAAATCTAGTCCATATATTTAATTGTATACCATATTAAGTATCAATATGACCTCTTAATCGTGGAGAATAATTATAGAAAATTATATTTTCCTTATTTGTTTAATGTTATTGGTGTTGAAAAGATGTTTATACATCAAATAATAAATAAAAAAACCTATATATTTTAGAGTACAATCTGCAGATTGAAATTACATTGATAGACAGAAATTTGAATAATGATTCTTACTGGTATAACTTGGTGGATGGAATGCATATGTATATTGTGTTATGTAATCATAAACATCATTGGAGAATGAAAATACATTTAACGAATATTATTTGATCACTAATATATCTGAATTATTATATATATATATATAATTTTAAAATATAGATAATAGATCACTAATGTTCTACTCATGTTAAATATGTGATAAAGTACCTTGGATGGTCCTCATGTGCCCACAATGAATGGGTATATTGATATATTAGAAATGGTAAAATATAATAAAGATAATTAATTACACATGAGTTTCATTAATTCTTCAATAAAACAGTTTCCCACCTTTATAACTAATATTAACTATATAATTTTTTGAATTATTTCAGTGGGATATTCAAAACTGTTCTCTATGATTATATTGGCATGTAAAAAAATTAATTTAGTCTTTATTGTATAAAAAATATCATTATTTTGAAAATAAAAATTATATAATAAAATATAATTGAACACAGATTACAATAAACTAAGAAGAAGTAAATATTAGGGAAATGAAATTAGATATGGTTAAAAATATTAATGTCAAAATAATGTTCATTGGAAACAGAATTTTAATGTGATTAAGAATAATAGAATCAATGATTCATGTATATGTATCTTCATCATTTAATGTAATATTTTTTTCCAATATTACTGTTTCTTGTTAAAAACATTTAGTCACACTTTTTCATCCAAATATAGTATCCTGGCTAGTTTATAATAGTTGGATGTGGTGATGTATATTCTTATATAACAAATTGAACAAATCACATTGTAATATATCTACTACATTTCAATCTATTCATTAAATGAAGAATTATTTAGTTATTATAAAACCATTGTATAAAAAATAGAGTAATAAATTGTATAATTTCATTATATTTTATTGAATTTATTTGACTTTATATAATATTATAATAAAAAATTTATATTATAAAAAAAATATTTTCTAAAATTTGAAAAATTTAAGTAATAGATAGATATATTTTAATGTGAAAATACTATGGTAAGAATAATTTTGGAATTCAAATATCATGACTCATATTATACAATATTGTTTTACTCTAAACTTTGTTATATATACTGAAGGTAATGGAAAATTTTATATCATTAATAAAATTATAAAACATTTTCTTTCAAATTATTTGATATTTTTCTAAATTTTTTACATGATAAAATGTATAGGGAAATATTTAGTGTTAAATGGTAAAGTGTCATAAAATTTCATGAAACAATTCCATATATTTATAAGTAGACCATTTAAAATAAAATAAAAATGTGTATTTTAAAAAATCAAGACTTATATAGATTAATAAAATTAGATATGGATATATCTTCATGATGATGTATCAATTATATGTCATTTTAAATTTAAATCAAATATAAAATCAAAATTATGAATCCACTATCTATTATTATAATTAAATTATTATTAGAAGGTTTTTAATATTATATTTCCAACATTTTCAATCAATATTTGAAATAATATTATAAAATTTAACTACATTATCATTATACACCATTCTATAAAGGTGTGTATGAAAAGGGGAATCATACAATGTTGTTCATAGTGAGATTGATGATAAATGTTATGATTCATCCACTATCCTTTTGATGACATGCAACATAAGGAGAAACATTCATCATATACTTTTTCCAAAAATGGTAAATAATACTTCATGTTATTTATGGTGTATGAAACATCATGTCATATATTTTTATTTGGTGATGTGTTACAGAAATTAGGAAAATCCTATAGTCAAACACATATCCAGATAAATGAATTTTATCTTATTACATATTCCTAAGTTTATGAAAGGATTATTTTTTAATTAATTGGTTATAAATGAAATATTTAAAAAATTTATATATTTTATGAATCATAGAAAATTTCTAAATGTATATAATGAGAGAAAGATTGACTTAAATTATTGGAATATTACCAATTATCAAGATATGAATTAGAAAAATACTCTTGACCCTTTAAAAATTTTATTCTAGTTTTAGAAATACCATATAGTTCAACAAGGAAATTTATAGAATCCAATATATATTTTTTTGGTTTTCATCTAAATAGGAGAAACATTATTAATTAATAACAATTAAAAAAATCGTACAATGAAATAATATAAGACTAAAATATTGAAATTTGGAATGAATTAATAAATAAAAAAATTTAACCTATACAATGAGACTATGATTCTATATATATAAAAAAACCCTATATACAGTTTTCCCATTTAATGAAAATTGGAATCCTACATGAAGATATGAATTTATGGAATGTTTTTTATCAATAAATAACTATTGGTCATTTTGTGTTCAGGAAAGGTCATCAAATAAATAATTAAAAATAATTATTCATTTTATATACTAATACATATTATAATTTTACTATCAATAGGGTAATGATGATTTTTATTTTAGGTAATTAGTTTTAAAAACTGAATTCCATGATAGTTAATATGTTGATGATGTCTAAATATCAGATAAGAATATATTTTTAATACTAACAGAACAAAATATACAATGTATTATTCAAGGATTCATTAATGGGATAATTAAGAAACACAAATTAGAATTTTTTTTAATTAATTACCCATAATATAATTCAATTTCCTATAAAATATAATTATGATATATGTATTTTAGAAGAACAATGGTTGTTAAACTATTTTTCAAGAAATAAATTTAACTAACATATTATTAATAGAAAACTAGATAATAGTTTAATAGTCTATAATAAAGTATTTGACTAAATCCCACTCCAATAATATTATATATGCATTCATTATTATTATTTGGGGATGAGATATATATTGATATAATAAAGAGGATTCTTTGACTAATTAAATGTATATTTTTTTAATGGTATTAGAAATTTACTATATAGGAAAACAAGAGATATGATAATTAAAAAATTATTCCATTGAATAAATTTTCTCTATAGAGATATTTTTATTACCTTGATGAAAATTAATGGATGAGTAAAATAAAAATCTCTTAAATGGTTTAATGATTCATGTAGGACTTGTTATGTACTATGGATGGTGTTTCCTAACAATTTATCATTGAAATTATATGTCATGTAAATCCAGGAGAGGTATATTTGGATATAGATAAAACATTCCTAATGTTATTACACGTATATATAGGTTATTTTCATGATTTATATTGGAAATTTGGATCTATTATTTTTAAGATATATACATGTATATATATAATAATTTTTAAAAATACATTATTATTATTTGAAGACATATTCAGTCTATGGTTTTTTACAGAATTTTGGTTATGTAAAAATGATATGTGAAATTCAAACTTCTTCACTAATTCATTAATATACACTGACTATATTATACCATAGGATATAGTAAATGAAAACTTATTCATACAATTTCTTATATTATCCCATGTTTTATAATTTAATGATAATTTATCATGCCAAAATATTGTGAAATATTGAAATAATTGTTCTTTGAAATGAGATTTGGTTACAAAAATAGATAAATAAAACACTTCAATAAATTTTTAACACTCTGAAATTTTTACTCAATGATGTTAAAACTAATATAACTAAGTAACTATAATGAATAATGTGTTTTATAAACTATCTAAATCCATTTTTCATATGAATAATAAAATTAACATGAGGGATAACTGTTTAGGATTGTTTGTTGTTTGTTCATGGTAAATTAGATAATGGTTGGTATAAATTTCTTAAAAACATTATTATTTAATTTTGAAAACCATAACGGACAAATTATTTCATATATATATTTATTAATCATATATTCATAATATAATTCCTTCTAAATGTAATATATGATAATATATTTTGTATAATTTTTACATCAATAAAATATAAGAATTCATAACTACAACGGGAACCATGAAATATCATGATAATAACATGAAATAATACACAATGATCTGGATATAACTATCTAATATGATATAGGTAATGTTTAATTATCTAGTGAATATGGATTATATAAGGATGAGACATCTTCTCATTTTTTCTAATCTCTATGAAAGGAGATAATTTGGATTTTTCCACATAAAAGAAATCATATTATTTTATGTTTCGAGGGCAGTAAGAATAAAAAACCAAGATTATATGGTATTTCTTTTTTATATGTAATATCTTTTATAGTTCAAGGTTCACACAGCACTATTCATCAAATAATAGTGATATACTAGTAGTAGTATAATTTTTACATGACTATTATTAACTAGCCATTTAATTGGAGAGAATATATATTATTAACCACTTTATAACATTTATATATATATATTTATTAAATAAAATGTTTTTACATTAATACTATATTTTTTATAGTGATAAAATAAGATAGAAATTGAAATTTAAGCATAAATATTATTATTTTTCTAAAAGGAATTTTTGACACCTTTTAGTGGAAGAATTATTTTAATCATATGTTTTGAAACATTTTAAATTTCATTTGAAAAAAAAATCTTCTAGGAATTTGGAATAAAAAATTTACATTTGTGGAATATTTTTTATTTTTGAGATTGTTTCAATTTTTATGAATAGTAAAAATACCTCATTTTAATTTAAAATAAGAATTTGATATAAAAAATATATAGTGATAAATTATATTTATAATTTTTTTAAATTAAAATTTCGTCAACCATTAATCCTATAATAAATTTCATGGAATTTTATTGTATTTTATATTAAATTTGGATATGAAAACATTTCAAACCTGAAAATATTTTATCTTTAGATACTAGTTGTTTCACACCTACAATAGGATTATTTTTGAATTAATGTTTACCACATATTTTTTTGAATTTTGATTAATTTATTCCATATTTTAAATCATATGTTTCAAATTTAGTAAATAGATCTATTTCTGTATTTGATAAAATTAATAGTAACTGTACTAATTTTAGATTCAATTATTAAGGGTATTTCGGGAAATAAATTGTAAATATAATAATATAAATATTAGAAAATAACACTATCACATTAAATGATATTATTCAGATTTGTAAAATAGAAGAGACATCCTTATTAAATGAAATGAATTATTCTATATTAGAGAATCATGAGGTGAATCGACACTCCATCGTTGATTAAATCATACATCTAATGGGACAAAACCATGGAAGCTAGAAGCTCTCGTATGCATGATTTCCTCGATCAGGGGTTTTCCAACTAGAAATGTATTCCAGTTCAGATGGTTTTTATCATATTTTATTCCGGAATTTGAGATTTTGGAAGTGGTAATGGGTATTTGGATCAATTACATTGAATATTGGGCTTTATCAATTTAGGAATGGAATCCCCATTTCAACCCCTTTGAGGTAAGAAACACTAGTATATATGATTGGGTATAGATCTTTGGATTGAAATTGATATTTTGGAACCAAAAATTCTAATTTTGAATTTCTTTATAAATATGATTACCAAAAACAATTTTACATGAAAACTGAGTAATCTCAATTTGGAAACATTCCTAGGGGGATTTTTGAAGTTTATTTGAGTTCAATTTTAACCAAAATGGTGGTATTTTCCACATAATATGAAGATAATATTATTCATGTTTGATATGAAAAATTTCGAAATTTTTATCTATTTTTATGGAAATAGTTTATGATAAGATATCCTAATGGATCTCCACTAGTTGGAATCATGATCCTACAAGTAGTAGAGGATTCTATAAGCGGATTCATGATGTTAGTGATAAAGTCCAGGAAAATCATAGATATGATAACTAGACTGCAGCTGGTAAAATCAATTTTTTCAAACATTTCTTCTCATCAACATCATCCTAGTAATTCAATGGTTTTGTATTTTGGATTATATAAGAGGAAAATGGATTATTTAAATGAACCTGGCTATAAGAATGTTTTGGCCTCATGTGGGGAACAATGAGAAGATGTGCATGTTCAGGCCTCTTAGATCAGTGGAAATCATAGATTCCAGATTATATTAAACTCAAAGGAAAACATCCTGTTAATTAGGAACATTTAATAGATCAAGGTATAAATCTTTAGGATGTTTTAAACTCTCATAGAGGAGATATTATTTTTGGTATTGGCTTATATATATTTTAGAACCGTAACATCCATTTAGTTCACATTCAAGAGATAATATTGAACATGGAAGAGATTCGCCGGCTAGGGTGTAAGGACCCGACCCTAGTTGCCCAGAGTTGTTGAATTATTTGATTACATTGGAATAAATACAAGGAATATTAATCCTGAAGGACCAAGTAGTTTAGTATTATTGGAATCAAGATACGTACATAAGTTTAACATTACATAAGGAAAGGAAAAACAACACTAATTTATTCCACTATAGTCATCACATCTCCTAGATTATGTGTGAAAGTCATTCATAAAATACTTCTTCATGTCCTCAGAAAATGAAACATAAGATAGGGGGAGCTAAAATGATCAGTAAGAGTAAGTAATATAGTGGAAGATCATATAAACATTAGACATGGTGAATAACTGAAAACAGATGTCTTTAATAATAAAATGAACACACTATGGAAGGAATATGAGCTGAGTAAATAATGCCATAATAAAACAAAATCATGGATATTCTACTAGTCAAAAAACCACATGAAATATAAATATCTAAACTCATAATGATGGAATGCATAACACAGGACATTCAAGGAACATTTTTTCAAGGCCTCGGCCAAGACGTCTAATGATTAAGGCCTCGTACAAAATCTATATCTCATTGGGAAAGGCATCGTCCAATTCCACGTCTATTTGTCTCATGAGACCTACCGATGCATCGAGGGGATATAGCGGTCCCCACCCAAAACATAATAAGTCCACTTCATTCCTCATATGAGTAGGGATAAACATAAACAACAAATACCTTCATATTGAAACTATGAAATGAAATGTAACTATCTTTCCCACATCATCAAACATCAAACACTTAACCATTCTGAATAATATGGTGAATGGTTTTAGGATAGATCATGAAAAATAGAGTTATTCATAACCATTAAATCATGTATGGTATATTACTTCTTAAATTATTAAACCAAATAATACCATTGAGTCAAAAAGATTGTTGAATTAGACAAAAACACTCTTATAAAATCATTTAGAAATTCTTGAGATAAATACTCTATTATTTTGAAAAGATGAGTTTTTTTGGAAAAATATTTCCATAAGACAAGAAGTGAGGTAAGATAGTATTATCAAAATAAAATTAGTGATTTTATAAATATAAAGGTTTACAAAAACATATCATAGAGATCCCTTGAAAATAAGAATGAATTTTATAAATTTCCTTGAATCTGGATTTTATTTTGGAAACAACTTTGAATGTTCCTTTAGAAATGTGTAAATATCCATAAAATAAGTAAGGGTTATGGTTTGTAAAAATATAAATGATAATCACACAGAATATATGATTAGTACACAACAATACATTATAATTTCATTGTGGTAATTAGACAATGAAAGTATCCCAAATGAAAGTGGATGTTTGGGTGGAAAAAACCTTACATTAACCCCAAACATGTTCTGATCTTGTAATTAAGCTCCTGGAAGATGAAAGTATACATGTAAATAACTTATTTCAGAGCCTATTACACCTATATTTAGTTTACCATAATTCTGGTTAGTAAATTTTTGTCTTTATTGACAAGTTATTGTATTGAATTTCGTCGTTCTATAGTGTTCGTTTCTCTTATTTTCATATTTGGTTCACTTGTTTTTAAGTAAAGAATTGGAATGGATGTAAATATTCAGATTTGAAATTATATATTATTTATGAACATAAATTGGTGTTATGATTCATTTATTTTACTTGGTTACATGGAACGAGGATGAATTATCAAATAGAACTTTAATGATAATTATTTCTGTTAATTTGTAGGTTTTGATTACAACAAACTCATTTTTCTTTATAACCAAAAAAATTTTAACAAAGGGATTATAGAATCTTAATTAGGTTATATTATTAATCTGTTTTATCCATAACAAGAATTCTTTCACATCCATAATTTACAATGATAAAAGAAATCGAAAGTACATTGTCCTTGAATGTGTAAAATTGACACATCTCAGATGGTGTTCTTGCTACAAGTGTAAAAGATGGTAAAAATGTGGAGATGATGATAACTTATTCCACTATAATGACAACATTAAAGTTAAAATAATGTACTTGAGTCATCACAAAATTTGTATAAATAAAGGTAATAGAAAATGAAAACAAATGAACTTGAAAGGAAAGACAAAGAATTGAAAAGAGGAATTTACCTCTTGAACCAAACTTCCATGAGAATCTCTTTAAGGGAGAGGTTTTTGTCTTTAAATGTGACCAATGATTGATGGAAGTGGGAGAGGAGGTTGGGAGGATATTTGTCCAGAATTTTGAGAAGGCACATGGCTTGAGAGGAGTGATTGGAAGACGGGGTGAGAGTGGGTTTTTATAGTGGAGGAGAGAGGGGATTTCTTAATATCAAACTCATTATTTTATTATTTCTTCACAGGACAAGTAATAGTAAGTATTACATGACCAATAATAATTATTTTATCATGTGATTTCGGATTAAGGGTGGTGACATCAGCCATGATTCTAGGAATAGTCTATTTAGCTTATAATGTTTATATACGGTAAATTACTGTATTTTACTATTCATCAAAAAATAATTTATTTCAGAAAAATACAAAATATTTACCCTAACCCTTTTTAAAAATGTATAATTCAGAAATGAATTCCATTTTTCAAAAATAATTATCTAAATATTATTAATTTAATATTTATTTAAAATCATAAGTTATTTTAAAAAACTAGTTTTAAAACATTCATTAACTTATTCAAAAATCTAGTTATATCGTACTTTAAAATTGAATATTATTTATATATTATCATAGGTATTGTTACTATTCATTAGGGTATATCACTATTCATAAAGGTATGTTAGTATTTATAAGGATAAGTTAATATTTACCATAAATTATGTTTTCCATATTGGACTCTAAATAACTTACTGATTGCGACTGTGTATGTCAGATTTTTAAAATTCACATCACATAAGTGACAAACTTATGTTTTAAGGGTCCCATAGCACTTAGTAGTTAATATGAATATGACATAATTATAAGAAAGTAATTTCCTTTAATAAAATATTGGTTCTTTACATTCTCCCCTCTTTATAAAAATTTCATCCTCAAAATTCACAAAATATTACCTAAAACGATTTGGATATGTCTTTAACATAATTTCCTCAGGATCCCATGTTTCTTCCACTGTCATATGGTTCCTCCATAGAACCTTTACCAGACGAGTCGTCCGATTTATCAATAATTGTTCTCTAGTATCAAGAATATTGATAGCCTATTCACAGTCAGATAGATCGGGTTCATGTTCCACTTCTTCATAAGTGATTACATGTGTTGGGTCTGGCATTACTTTTTATCATTGACATGTGGAACACATTGTGAACCTTGGAGAGACTTGGCGGTATTGCCAAACCGTAAGCTATGGCTCCAATTCGGTATAGAATTTTAAAAGGTATGACCTACACAGGGCTTAACTTTGACTTCTTACCGAATCGTATAATACCCTTCCATGGAGATACCTTTATGAAAACGCGATCACCTTCTTGAAACTCAAAATTATTCCTTCGGTTATCTGCATAGCTCTTTTGCCTACTTTGAGCTATTTTGTTATGGTTTTGGATAAGCATCACATTTTCCATTGTTTCATCAAAATGTTCTGGGCCCATGAACTTTCTTTCACCAACATCATCCCAGCAAGTTGGTGTACAGCATAGTCTCCCATATAATGCTTCATAGGGTTCCATCTGTATATATTAATGGATGATATTATTGTAGGAAACTTCTACGTGAGGTAAATATTGATACCACATTCCTTGAAAATAAAATGAACAAGACCCCAACATGTCTTCCAATTTTTGAATAGTATGTTTTGATTGTCCATTAGTTTGTTGGTGGTAGGCAGTGCTCAAATGAAGATCTATATCTAGGGCCTTCTAAAGACATTTCCAGAATCTTGACATAAAACGTGGGTCTCGATCAGAAACAATCAATTGGGGTACACAATGAAGTCTCACAACATCATTAATATACATTCTTCTTATACGTTCATGTGCTAGATCTTCTCTTATATTAAGAAAATGCACTGACTTGGTGTGATGGTCACCAATGACCCACATTGCATCGTTCCCTCTAGGAGTCTTTGGTAGTCCCATTGCAAAGTCCATCGTGATATTATCCCATTTCCACTCAATAATGGGAAGCGGATGCAATACAAGTCCAGGTTGTTTCCTTCCAGCATTCACTTATTGACAAACCTTACATCTTGACACAAAATCAGCTATCTTCCTCTTCATGTTGTCCCACCAAAAATGTTCCTTCAAATCTCTATACATCGTTGTGCTATGAGGGTGTATAGAGAAATTGGAACTATAAGAATCATCCAACAATCCCATCTTTTGATCATGTATATCGAGAACACTAAGTCTCTTCCCAAATTTAAATATTGTATCTTCATATTGGAAAGTCACTCATTCTCCCATCGTTCACAGATTTAATCTTCTATTGAAACCCCTCATCATCAGCCTGTGAACTTTTTATCATTTATTGTAATGATGTTTTGGCATCCATTTGAAAAAGCATTGATGTTTCACCTTCCATGGTTATTCAAATATCCATATTTACTAGATCCATGAAAATAAGACCCCTTTCAACACTCATCTTGTTCAAAACTGCCCGATCCTTTCTGCTCAATGCATCTTCCACCTTATTTTCCTTCCTCGGGTGGTAGTGTATCATGCAATAATAATCCTTTAGTAGTTCAAGCCATCTCCTTTTCCTCATATTGAGTTATTTCTGTGAGAAAATATACTTCAAACTCTTGTGATCTGTATAAATATCACATTTTTACCATATAGATAATGTCTCCATATCTTCAAAGAAAATATTATAGCAGCTAACTCAAGATCATGAGTAGGATAGTTTTTCTCATGATTTTATTATGTTGTGATTCATAAGAAATAACCCTATCATTTTGCAAAAGTCCGCAACCATGTCCTTTCTTTGAAGAATCACTATAAATAAAAATCCCGTCATTCCCTGATGGTAGAGTCAATATAAGAGCATTGACTAATCATCACTTTAGTTCTTTGAAAAATTATTCACAATATTATGTCCAAAAAAATTTATCCCCTTTTCATGTGAGCTTCATTAGTGGGTTAGCTAGTCGGGAGAAATTCTGTACGAAATGCCGATAATAACCTGCTAAGCTAATAAAATTGTGTACCTCAGTTATGTTTGTTGGCGTGGGCCAATATTGGATTTCCTTTGTCATTACAGTATCAACTAGGATTCCACCCTTTGAGAAAATATGGCCATTAAATGAAATATCATGAATCCAGATTTCACACTTGCTAAACAACCCATATAATTCATGTCTTCTAAGAGTCTTTAAGAGAATGCGCAAGTGTTTTTCATGATCTTCGTAGCTTTTGGAGTATACCAAGATATCTCCAATAAATACCAATATAAAATCATTGAGATATTCCTTGAAAACTTTGTTCATTATATCCATGAAGACAAAGGGTGAATTAGTCAATCCCAAAGGCATTACTATAAACTCATAATGCCAGTACCTGGTTCAAAATGCAGTTTTCGGAATGTATTCCTTCTTCACACTCGACTACTGATATCCAGATCGAAGGACAATCATTGGAAAGTATTGAGCTTGATGAAGTTGGTCAAATAAATAATCAATGCTATGTAGGGGATACTTGTTATTTATTGTTATAGCATTGATCTCCCTGTTGTCGATGCATAACCTCATAGATCCATCTTTCTTTTTAACAAAAAGGACAGGGGCTCTGCATGGGGGGACACTAGGGAAGATAAATCCCTTAATACTCAGTTCCTCTAGTTGTTTCTTTAGTTACACTAATTCCACAATGGCCATTCTATAAGGGGTCTTCAATATGGGCCTTATACCAGGAATTAAATCAATTGAAAACTCAATTTCTCGTTCTGGAGGATGTCCAGGTAAATCTTCTATAATCACATCAACATATTCTCTCACAAATAAGTATATCCTCTCTTGGAACATTCCTTTCCTCACCCATAGATATATCATTCTATTCCTCCCCAATAATTGAATTTAGTTGAGCTACTGGGGGTGGATCTAGATAAGAATTAGTTGGTGACGATTCTGATCTAAATATAAGGTGTTCTTTATCATCGTCATGAAATATTGTAACCTCATTTTTCTTACAATAAATTTTTGCATCATGATCTAAAATCCAATCCATACCGAGGATTATATCAAATTCAATCATTGGTATGACGATGAGATTAGAAGATAAAGAACATTTGTATGCCCTAATGGGATCAGATTGACAGAACATTGTAGCAATGATACATCCCTTAGGAGTTTTTCTTGACAACACCCATGTTAAATCAAATTTAAAATATCTAATTTTTGAAGCAAACTGGGACGATATGAAAAAATTCGATGATCCAAAATCAAATAATGTAATGTATAATCTTGAGGAAACAATCTAAGTACCTTCCACCACATCATGTGGAACTTCAACCTCTGTAGTTATGATCTCATATGCTTGTCCTTTCTCCCTTGGAATCTTATGTTAAATATTTCCTTGATGTTTTGGACAATTATTAGCATAGTGCCCCATTTCCTGACAATTATAGCATCAAAAATCATTTTCATCCTTCATTCCTTTGTAATCACCCGCAAGATGTCCTTTCTAAACACATTTGTAGCATACTCCTTTTCCTATTAAGCATGCATCAGGGTGTTTCCTTCCACAATTGTCACATGGTGGAAATTAAACTCTTCCCTTCTTTCATGTTTACTTATTTACATTCCCATGGTTTTAAGCAGCATTATTCTTTTCTTGGTTTCCCTTAAATTCATAAGTCTTAGAAAATTATTTTTCGGTCTTGATAGCACATAAAACTATGTCCTCATATGATGAAAAATTATTGGAGACCATTTCCCACTAAAGGAATCTCTTTAGGCCATCAAAGAATCGATCGATTTTTCTCTTTGGATTTCGTATGTAGTCCACAGTATGTCTTTCCAGCCTTGTAATGTTGTATTCATACTTGGCAACATTTTCATCATCCTTTTTCTTCATATTCAAGAATTTCCTCTCCGTATATGCTCTTTCTTCTCGATGGAAATATTTTTCTAAGAAGATTTTCTTTAAAATCCCTCCATTCCATCTATTATATTTATTCCTCCTCCTTTCTGTTTTGGATTAATGACCACCATTGATCCGCATCTCATGATAGACAATATACTGTCATGAAAACCTTCTCTCTTTCATTACATCCCAAAGTGAGAAATATCTTCTCAAGGGAACATATCCACTACTCTACTACAGATGGGATTGTAGTCCCGTTGAATGATGGAGGATGTTGTCCAATAAAGCGATCTAGCATCTCTCCTCCACGTTGTGGATATGGATGCACCATACAAGAAATGTTGTTATTCATAACATGAGTATGTTGTCCCAGTATAGTTATGAGTTGCTCAACACCAGTCACAGCAATAGAGCCAACATCATTGTCTTGCGTCGGAGGAAAATCCCTACAAGGAATACATTCATTCATGAGATTTCCATTCTGTCCACTAGGCACCATATCTAGATAATGGAATACACTATATTAGGTTATGAATCACAATGTATAATCTTAACTTAAAAATAATCAGAAAAATTGAGATCCTACTCCTTGATAATCCCATATTCCCAAAATTGGATTCTCTGAGGAATATTTACATTAAACTCCTTCATAATAGCTTGTAAATGAAATGTGAGTTATCCTAAGAATACCCCCATGAGTTTCGTAACCATGACTGATGTATGCCCATTGTTGTGCACGAGTTCCCATTTGATTCTAGATCCAAGTGGTGTTTTCAGGCTTTACCCCTAGATACATCTGTGCCATAGCCGCCTCTACCTGATCATATCCAGATAGGGATGTATTGCTTGAATGATTTGCATAATCTATTTCTTACCAAAATACCAGGAAATTATTGTATTTATATCCTCAAAGACTAACTTAGGGACTCTTCCCTAATTCTACGTTTTCTAAATCTAGTTTTAAAGTATTCTACTAAACTTCCTCTGATACCAACTGTAAGGACCCGACCCTAGTTGCCCAGAGTTGGTGCCTTATTTGATTATGTTGGCATATATACAAGGAATAAGAATCTTGAAGGACCATGTAGTTTAGTATTATTGGAAAAAAGATAAATATATAAGTTCAACATTACATAAGGAAAGGAAAAACGACACTAATTTATTCCACTAAAGTCATTACATCTCTTAGATTATGCTTGCAAGTCATTCATAAAATACATCTTCATGTCCTAATAAAATTAAACATAAGAAATGGGAGAGATCAAATGCTCAGTAAGAGTAAGAAATATAGGGAAAGATAATATAAACGTTAGACATGGTGAATAATTGAAAACACATGCCTTTAATAGTAAACATGAACACATTATGGCAGGAATATGAGCTGAGAAAATAATGCCATAATAAAACATAATCATGGGTATTCTACTAGGGGAATAACCCCATGAAATATCAATAGCTGAAGTCATAATGAAGGAATTCATAATTCCGGATATTCTGAAACATTTTTTAATGGCCTCTGCAATGACGTCTACTGATTAAGGCCTCGGCCAAAATCTATATCACATTGTGAAAGGCCACATCCAATTCTACATCTATTTGTCTAATGATACCTAATGATGCATCAAGCGGATATAGTGGGCCCCAACTGTGACAAAATAAGTCCAATGCATTCCTCATATGAGTGGGGATAAACATAAACAACAAATAAATTCATATTGAAACTATAAAATGAAATTTTACTATCTTTCCCAAATCATCAAACATAAAACACTTAACCATTCGGAATAATATGGTGAATGGTTTTAGGATAGATAATACACAATAGGGTTAGTGATAACCATTAAATAAAGTATGGTATATTACTTCATAATTGAATAAACCAAAAAATACCATGGAATCAAAAAGAATGTTTAATTAGGTGAAAACACTCTTATAAAATCATTAAGTAATTCTTGAGATAAATACTCATTTATATTGAAAAGAAGAGTTCTTTAGGAGAAATATTTGTATAAAACTAGAAGTGAGGTAAGATAGTATTTTTATAATATAATGAGTGATTTTATAATTATAATGGTTTCCCAAAACAGATCATAGAGTGCCCTTGAAAATAGTAATGAATTTGAGAAATTCCCTTGGATCAAGCTTGTATTTCGGAAACAACTTTGAATGTTCCTTTAAAAATGTGTAACTATCCATAAAATAAGTACATGTTCTGGTTTTTACACATATATATGATACTCACACAGAATATTAGATGAGTACATAATAATACATAATAATTTCATTGACGTAATTAGACAATGATGGTATCCCGAATGAAAGTGGATGTTCAGGAGGAAAACCCTTACCTTAACTCCAAACGTGTTCTGTTCTTGTACATAAGCTCCTAGAATATGAAATTATACTTGTTAATAACTTATTTCAGAACCTATTATACATGTATTTAGTTTACCATATTTCTGGTAAGTTCATTTTTTCTTTATTGACAAGTTATTTTATTGAATTTCGTCGTTCTGGAGTGTTCGTTTCTCATATTTTTCATATTCGTTTCACTTGTTTTTAAGTAATGAAGTGGAATGGATGTCAATATCGAGAATTGAAATTATATATTATTTATGAACATAAATAGGTGTTATTTTTCATATATATAAATTGGTTACATGGAACAATGATGAATTATCATATAGAACATTAATGATAATTGTTTCGGTTAATTTGTGGGTTTTGATTACAACAAACTCATTTTTCTTTATAACCTAAAACCATTTGAAAAAAGGGATTACAGAGTCATAAATAGGTTATATTATTAATCTGGTTCAACCATAACAAGAATGGTTTCATGATAATAATTTATAATTATAAAATAAATTTAACGTCCATCGTCCTTGAATGTGTAAAATTGACAAATCTTGGATGGTGTTCTTGCTACTAGTTTAAAAGAATGTAAAAAGGGGGAGATGATGATAACTTATTCCACTATCATGACAACATTCCAGTACATATATGGTACTAGATTCATCAAAAAATTCAGATATAGAGAGGTAATATAAAAAGAAAACAAATGAACATGAAATGAAAGACAGAGAATTGAAAATAGGAATTTACCTCTTTAACCAATCTTCCTTGAGAAACATCTTAAGGGGGACGTTTTGGACATTTAATGAGACCAAAGCTTGATGGAAGTGGGAGAAGAGGTTGGGAGAGTATTTGGCAATAAGTTTTAGATGGAACAAGGCTATATAGAAATGATTGGAAGAGAGGGTGAGAGGGGGATTTTATGGTGGAGGAGAGAGGGGATTTCTTAACATAAAACTCATTAATTTATTATTTCATCACAAGACAAATATTAAGTATTCCATGACCAATAATATTACTTTTATCATGTGAATTCGGGTTGAGGGTGGTGACATCATCCATGATGCTAAGAATAGTCTATTTATCTTATAATGTATATATACCGTAAATTACTGTATTTTACTATTCATCAAAAAATCAAGTATTTAAGAAAAATCACAAAAATTCTCCCAAACCATTTTTCAATGTGTAATATCCAAAATTGAAGTCCATTTTTCCAAAATATTTTTCTAAGTATTATTAATTTAATATTTAATTAAAATCATAATTTACTATAAAAAACCAGTTTTAAAACATTCATTAACTTCTTCTAAAATATAGTTATATCATACATTCACCATGATATTATTTATATATTATCATAGGTAAGGTTACTATTCATTAGGTTATATCACTATTCATAAGGTTATGTTACCATTCATAAGGGTCAATTACTATTCACCTAAAATTATGTTTTTCTTATTGGACTCTAAATAACTTACTGATCGCGACTGTGTATGTCATATTTTTGAAATTGACATCACAGAAGTGAAAAACATATGTTTTAAGGGTCTCATAGCACATAGTAGTTAATGTGATTATGAAATATTTATAAGAATGTAAATTCCTTCAAAAAATATTGAGTCATTACATAGGGAGTCTATAATGATGACATTTTATTGAGGGCCTTTAAATGATATAACATATAATGGTGGTTTATTTCATGTATCCATTGTTTACATTTCTTATATAGGTTTTCTGATCTACATGTATAAATAAATGTAAAATTTCATCATTCCGTTAAATATGAAAACAAAACATTGGTATCCACTTGTAAATGTTTAGACATTTCATACTTTATGATGATAAATAGTTTAATAAATCTATAATTCTAATAATGAAAATTTTATTCAAAGTAATAACTTATAATATAAGAGAAGTTTTTCCTCAATAAAAAAATGTGGCCAAGAAATGACAATTCGAAACTCTTGACCATTATGAGTACCAGATCCACTCTATTGGTTGCTGGTTTTTTAAACGAGTCAATCAAGATTTTCATTCCTATTGTGGACTCTGATTGGGGTGAAGAATGTGATGTATTCTATTCTAATTTTAATTTTAAGTTACATTTTTTCCTTGTTATTTTGTTTGATTATGGCCTTTATCTAAGGGTAGTTAAGCATTATCTAACCCACTCCTCTCATCCTCACCCTCTAATTCATGTTTATTTAAATAAATGCAGCTCCACACCCAAATTTATTTAAAAACATATGTGCTTATATATAAGATATAATAAAATATAAATAGTTATTTTAAAAAGAAGAAATTTCTATCCATAATTTAAATTTATTTTATATTTATTTTTGGTAAAAAAAATTTGTTAGAGGCTTTCACAATGACATTGTAGTTGTTTTTTATTTATTGAAAATCTAAACTAAATCACATTTAAAATATTAAAATAAGTTGTAGTTGAGATATTTAACATCATCTATGATTTTTATAGACAACATATTCATGTTAAACATGTCATAATAGATTTTTTTATCTTATCTTGTGTAATTGAGTATTTATATTCAAAATCAATGTTTCTACAGGACTCAATCAAACAGGACTATATATGAACTTTTCAGTGGAATTACTAAAAGAATGAAACATGCTAATGTTTTTCGGAGCCCATGCAATATAAATAAAAAAGGTGGAAGTAGTGGAAAATTCAAATAGAAAGGAGAAGACGGAATTTTTCTTGGATATGCACCAGAAGGAAGAGGTTATAGATGCTTTAACAAAGAAACAGGATGAATTGTAGATGTAGTTGATGTAAATGTCATTTTAACTCTGGGAAAAGATAATCTTGTCCAGACAGACAAGGAAGATGACGATGATGATGTTAATGATTCTAATAAGGATGCAATGAATTGTAATCCGAATTAAGATGAATAATCAGATTCAGCCATATCATGTGATGAGGAAGGAACACGAAAAACTTATCCAAGGCTGGTGAAACAATTGAAAGCTCAGAGTATTATTGTTTATCAACGTCACATGGTTCAAACAAGAAGAACATGTAATTCTATATCACATACTTCATTGTATTCCAAAGTGGAACCAAATGATGTTAAAGAATCCATTGAGCATCCAAAATGGGTTCAAGCCATGAATGAAGAATTGGATCAGATTGAAAAGAGTGACACATGGGAACTTATACCCCAGCCTAAATTTAAGAACATTATAGGCACAAAACGGGTCTTCTGAAAAAATTTTAATGAATAAGGTGAAGTTATTAGAAAAAAATAAAGATTGGTTCTCAAAGGCTACTCTTAGATTGAAGGAATCGACTGTGAAGAGACTTTTTCTCCAGTAGCCAGATTAGAAACTATCCCAATCTTTCTTGCTATTGCTACACAACGAGGATACAAAATCATTCAAATGGTTGTTAAATCTGCATTTCATAGTGGTGATCACAAAGAAGAAGATTATATTAATGAACCATGTGGTTTTCTTGTTGGGAAGAATGAAAGTTATGTGTTCAGGTTAAAGAGAGACTTTTATGGGCTAAACCAAGCTCCAAGAGCATGGTATTACTAACTAAATATTTTCTTAAAGGAGATGAACTTCAAGAAAGGGAGAGTTGACATCAATCTGTACATCATGAAAAGCCAAGATCTTTCTCTCATTGTGATTTTTTGTGTTGAAGACATTATTTTTTCTGGGAATGATGAAAGAAGCTGTAAAAGTTTTTCTGATGAAATGAAGAATTTCATTGAGATGTCCATATTGGGTGAAATGAGATACTTTCTTGGGTTACAAATTTTGCAATAGAAAGAAATCATTTTTCTTTGCCAAGAAAATAATGCAAAGTAACATCTTTAGAAGTTTGGGATGGATAAATCAAAACCTGTATCAATTCCTATCATAGTGGGAATGAATCTAAGACAAGATGATGAGGGAGGAGAAGTTGATCAGAAATAATATCAAAATTTTATTGGAATTTTGTTATACCAGACTGTATCAAGACCATATATTGTTTTTTCTATTACCTTATGTGAAAGATTTCATAGTGCTCCTAAAGAATCACATATTGTTGCTGGAAAAAGAATTCTCAGATACATAAAAGGCACAACTGAATTCAGAATCAAGTATAGTGGATCAAATAACATTGATTTATTTTACAATTCAGATGTTGATTGGGTAGGAAATATTGATGATAGAAGATCCAAATCTGGTGGAGTGTTCTTTATAGGGAAAAGTTGTATTGGTTGGAACTCAAAGAAGGAAAATTCTATGACAATTAGTACGGCTGAAGCTGAATATGTTGTTTCCACCATGGCCACCATTCAACTTATTTGGATGATAACACAGTTATAATATTTGTTAGTTTAAGTGAATCTGCCCTTGCTCTTGGGCTGTGATAATCAATGCACAATTAATCTTACCATGAATCCAGTCCAACATTATCGATCAAAGCATATTGACATTAAATATCATTTCATCAAATAGAATGTGGAAAATAATGAACTGAAACTTGAATATGTTCCATCTGCTGAACAAGTTGCTGATAATTTCACGAATCCCTTAACAAAAGGAATCATTTTCTAGATTAAGGTTGAACAAGGGTGTCCAACCTCATTCCCTTCAAGGCTATGGTATGTTGTTCTGTCCCCTATCTCTTCATACCTTTGGATTGTTTTGTCGAGGGGTATAAGTTGTTTGTATCATAAATCTATTGTTTAAAGAGAGAGTTGGGGGTAAGATGTGAACTCATCACTGCTTGTGTATGTGAACTATTCTAACTTTTTGTTGGAGTGGTTATAAGAAATAACTTGAAGTTGTTTATAGGTTGTATGAAGATGAAGATGTCATTTTCATTACATATGGATAGAATGGTTTTTCAGTAAATGATTCTTGTTTCCTACAATGAGTTAGCTCATGTAGGCTTAGAATTATTGATAAGTAATCCATTGCTTGAGGTTACAAAGTATGGGGATTTATGAAAACAAGGTTGAAAACAAAATCCAAAGGTGGAGATTTTTAGGACCAAGCTGAAGGAAGAGATGGTTTTCATGGATTTTCTTTTGTTGATATTGAGTATGTTTTCATAAAAGAAAGACACCTTGAATTTCTATGAATTCTAAAGATGGAAGCATGAAGATTCTGAACTGAGTATATTGAAATTTGGAACCTAGTGTTTGAATAATTTAGAGTCTAGATATCGAGATGTTCGGAGTCGACTTTCTGAAGAACAAGTTGGTAGCGAGAAGTTCGGAGTCAGCTTCCTAATTCAGATGTTCGTAGCAGGAATTTCAGAGTCAACTTGCTAAAGAAGAAGTTCGCAGCGAGAAGTTTTGAGTCGAATTGCTGAAGAATAAGTTCATAGCTGGAAGTTCATAGTAGACTTGTTGAGTAAGAAGTTTGGAGTAAAGTAGTTTGGAGTCGACTTCGTGAACCTAATGTTTGTAGCCATAAGTGTGGATTCAGGCCGAGAATTGCTGAAGTCGTAACGAGAATCCATATCAAGAATTGACGTGGTGTCATGCTGAAGAAGTAGTGAAGAGTCATGTCAAGAATTCATGTGATGCCGAAGACTCATGAAGGATGGATTCAAGAAAGTGATGATGAAGAATTGGGAAGGGTGGATCTGAGAATATGATGCCGAGAAGACAAATGACAGGATCTGAGAATGTGATACTGAGAAACTTGTGTAACAAGGTCGGATCTAGAAAAGGCCAAAGTTCTAAATCAAGAGAAGTGGATGAAGATTTGCGAGGATTCTAGAAGTGTTGACATAGTCTTAATTACTCCGAGATTTCAGGAGAAATTAAGATTTGGGTGAATTTAAGTGAGCGAGAAAATATTTTGGTTTCCCGCCTAAGAAAACTTTGGAGCACTAATAAAAGGAGATCAGAGTGCAAAGTATGTGATTGATGATGCTGTAATAAGAGAAACTCTGATAATATAGAGAGAGAAAGAAGTGTGTGGTCGACTGAGTTTTTCATTGCAATTTCAATTGAAATGAGAATTTGATACTGGTTTACACAGTATTGAGTTTCTCGAATTAAGGAAAACTCAGATTGAAGAATCAGAGCGAATGTAAAGAATTCGAAGTGAAGACTTGGATTGAAGAATTCAGAGTTGAGGCTCGGAATGGGGAATCCCTACTGGATATCACCGTATTGAGCTTCTCAGACGGAGGAAGACATAGATTGGGTAATCATAGTGAAGAAGGGAAATTCGAAGTGAAGAATTCAGAGTGGAGATTCGGTATGGGGAATCAGTACTGGCTATCACCGTATTGAGCTTCTCAGACTGAGGAATACTTGGATTGAAGAATCGGAGTGAAGAATGGAAATTCAGAGTGAATAATTTAGAGAGGAGATTCGGAATGGGGAATCAGTACTGGATTTCACCTTATTGAGTTTCTCAGACTAAGGAAGACTCAAATTGAAGAATCAGAGTGAAGAAGAAAATTCGGTGTGAAGAATTCAGAGTGGAGATTCAGAATGGGTTGTTCTGGTTATAATTGATCTATCTATAGTCCAAGAAGTTATTGCCTTTCATCTGGGTAAGGAAGTGATTATTTTTGCTGAACATGCATACACTTGTGTTTTTAAAAGGATATTTAGGTAACATAAGTTGTTATATGAAAAGATACTTTTCCCTATTTTTTCTAAGAGGGTGCACGCGCACTAGAGTGATTGTCTCACAATGCTTCACGAGTGTAATGCAATATCATATTTGTTGTAATCGAAGGATTTTTTTCTTTGTGGATTTTATGGTGCTAGATTTTTTCCAACCATACCAAGGATGTAGCTATTCTTATTGAATAAAAAAACGTTGTAAATTTTTTGTTCCTCTGGATGTGTGATTGTTTGTTTCTTAGTAGAGATGTATATCTTTAAAAGGAGACAAAGGTTGTTCTCATTTTAAGGGAACTTTAAAGGAGAAAAAAGGGTACCACAGATACACCCTCCCCCCTCTAAGTGGTTCGTTACACTAACTGGGTCCTTATAATAGTTATAATTGTTTTTTAAAAAATAAAATTTGTGTAGTGGATAAAAAATGTAATGAAATTAAATGAGAAAAAATGATTATTTTACCACATGGATATCATTTGGATCCGAACTACCATATGGAACGTGGAATGGAAATTTTTTATAAAAAACATTAGAAAGAGGATATGGATGGGGATTATATAATATTTTAGTGTATTTTCAATAATGGTTGATCAAGAAGATTAAATAGAGGGAATGAATGATTCACTTTTAATAATTTTGTTTAAGGGAAATTTATATATTACATAAGATTTTATAATATAATAAACCTATTATAATGATAAATACATAAAAAATGACTGAAAATATATATTTAATTACATTTTAGACCATGTGTTATCATATTTTTCCTCATCTCCTATTTTAATATTTTTATATAATTTAGTAAAATATGAAATTCATGAAATATAATTTTTTTCTATTTTTACATTTTTCATAACAATGAATTAATGAAATTAAAAAATAATTGAATTATAAATAAATATTTTTTTATGTATTAATAATGAAATAGGTATCCAGATAATTCATTCAGTATCTTGATTATCTAATTTTATTATTTTTAAAATTTTGATATCATTAATTAGATTTTTCCTTCCAATTAATAACTATTGTATTATCATTGCCATATTAATGTTTCTATTTGATTCCTAAAAATTAAAAATAAATTTTAATGATTAATATGAATCTCTTCTCTTTCTATAAAATATTTCTGGATAAATAGATCATTTTTAATCTTTATATTAAGATGTAATACTAATTGATAACTTTAACATTAACAACATGACATTATTTTAAATAAACTAAAATAATGTGATTAATATGATACTTGTCTCTCTAAAAGGTCCAAAATATAAACCAAAATAATGATATGGAGGGAAATTAATCATAAAAATTAATTTATTCATATATTTTTTAAATTTATGAGTTCTTATAATATTAATTAAAATAATTTTATTGATTTTTATTCTTCTTCTTCATGCATTACATCAGCATTAAATAAGAATTGAAATTAATTATTTGAAATCTAAAAACAAAATATAAATTATCACCATAAAAATAAATTAATGTGGATCAAAATATTATTTTACATTTTGTCATTTAGTATATTAACTAATATATTATTCTTGAAAACTCCATTATTTTTTATTTGATTTTTCTTACCCAGCGCAAACATTTCATATGCATTCTGAAAAGATCCATGTTATATAAATCTAAATCCTGAAACTATTAAAAAAATTAAATGAAATATGTAGCATAATTTTCATCATAATATTTTTATCATTCAATTATTATCTAAAAGGAACAAAATTTGACTTTGTCAACTTTGAGTAAGCACTATATCGAATCTAACAATTATTTTTATAATATTTTTAATTTAAATTATAATTTTACATGTATAGAATTATATTTCTACCGAATTTATATTATTATATAACCTTTTAGTGATTATAAAAGTCTAATAAATTATATTTTATAATTATTTCTTAATGATGTAAAAAAATATTGTTTTGTACTATATTTTTTTACCATTCATAATAAATTTCATTTTCAAAAAATTCTAAAAATATCACAATAGAATAATTTTAAAATAATGATTCCATAAATTATAATAATTTAAAAAATACATTTCCATAAAACTCTAGATATAAATTATTTTTGAAATTTATATAAATATATATCACTTTTTATGAAGCCAAATTTGTGGAGAATAAAATAACTTTACACAAAAATATTGTTATTATTTTCAAAAAATTTACTAATAAATTTCTATTTATGTAGATATATATATTTTATCATGAATCAGTTATTCCTATTCATACCAACCAATTTAATGGATTGGTTATAACTACCACACTTAAAATAATAATATTTATTTTTTCTAATGTACGATCAATGTTTTATATATTGTACCTTATCTAGTATATAATTTCATTTTAAATTTAAATTTTTTCACATTATACCCTCTTTAAATAAATTATTTCCACAAAATTTATATTTTTTTACTATATTCATATAGATTTCATTCTAAAATACCACTGTTTAAATCCCACATCATCAAAAAGTTTAATAAAATTTCAACCTAGAAAATGTATGGATAAATTAATTGGTAAACAAAAAACTAGGATTTTAAAATAACAGAACATTCATGAAAATATTAATATCAAAATAAAATACAATTATCATGTTATTATGGAGAGTGATATATGACATGGATTTTAAAATTTCTATGACCTAAAATCTATAAATTTGTGATTAGATAAAATTTCATTGATTTATTTGTATGAAATGTAAACAAATAGCATTTTTTATTGAAAAATACTATTCCAAGAGTTAAGGGATTATTTTACTATATATATTTGAACATTGGAAAATAATATTAATTTATTACATCCCATTTCATAAGTTTAATCTAATCATTTTATTGTGTTTAGATTTTTTTTAATTTCCTTCATATACCCAGAGAAAGTTATTTTAGATGAATTTGTACATGAGAATCACTTAAAACAAATCATATCTTCCATAAGTAATTCCATTATACATTACATTTTTGATGAATACAAATGGGTTATCACATGTTTCCAAAAAAATAATTTATAAGATCAAAATTAATCCATTCAATAATTAGTTAATATTATGAATTATTCAAAACATTCATGTCTAAAATCAATGACCAAAAATCATCTTAGCATGAGTGTTGAAAACACATAATGTGATTAATTCTCATTTTTATAGAAATTATTGTAATATTTCTATTTTCAATAATATAGATCAAGAATTCGGTATATGAGGAATGAAACCCCTCTTCAGGAGTTGGCCTTGGTCTTCCACAGTCGAGGATAATAAAGGGTCGATTGATCAAAATTTTATTACCGAGATTCTCTTGATAAGAATTTGTGTATTCACAATCTTATGAAGTGTAGATATCTTCAATAGATTTCATTTTATTTGTCATGGATCCCAAACTGACTTAAGGATCACATGTTATGGCCCCTAAGGATGAAAAAAATTTATAAAGGAATTCAAATGACATGCGCAGAGGGCCTGGGTAGAGGACCTACTCAGAGGACCTACGTAGAGGACCTATTTAGAGGACATGTTTTCATGTCTGGTGCATATGACATCTAAAGAGGACCTAAACGGGAAAACACCCTTAGACTGGTCCCACATATTTTTTATAAATATATCCCTTGGTCTCCCCATTTAACTGGTTTAAAATTCAAATGTATCCTCATATCTCTCATTGTGTATCCCCCCTCTGCCTAGGTCCTCAAAAACACTCATTGAACTCTTAGAAACATGATTGAACATATAATTAATGAGGAAAATTTGGATCATAGTCCCATTAGGGTCTAGAACAAGAAAGCTGAGCCTCGAACATAATCTAAGGACCTACTACATGGACCTCCTCTATAGACTTTCATTGGGGACCTACGCTAAAGACCTATGCTGGGGACCCACGATATTGACCTATGTTGAAGACCCACATTGTGTACCAGTGATGTGGACCTTTATTGTTTATCTAAAATAGGGAACTGTAATGTCGACTTGAAATGCATACATGTGCTATGGACCTATGATGCAGACATGTAATGGAAACTATCATTGCAGACCTATGTTGTAGACTTGCGCTATAGACCTACATTAGGGACCTTCATTTCAGACTTGTGCTATGATCTTGATCCAAGGACGTGATCAAATACCCAAATGGGCATTCTCCTTAATAGTAAGACCCAACAATGTTCAGATGTGCATCTTCTTTTAGAGTAAGCCCCATCCAAGCATAATTGGGAATTATCCTTAGCAAGAATCTCCAACCACTCCTCAAATGGGCCTCTATCTTAGGAAATATCCTCAACCAAAACTCAATGGGCGTCCTCTTTAGGAGTAATCCCTTAAAAATGCTAATAAGTAATCCCTCCTTGAGTAATCATATGTCCTTTACTGCTGGACTTAATGAACTTTAACATAATTTCATATTGATGGGTACATTTATCCACACCCTTGTCCACTATTTCCCAATATTCATTCTCTATAGGTATGACCTCTTCCATTAGCGGAGGAAAAATTGAGTCATTTTTTGAATCTTCCACGTATTATTTTATCTCACAGCGAGCATTAATCATGTTGGATTACATATTTTTGATGATTAAAATATATGGACAACCCACCTCATACCATGAACTATGAGAAATGTCATTCCCACCATAATTGGGATACATAGATAGCCTTTATGCAAGGCTTGAGCTCAATGGATATCCTCCTTAGGATTCCTACCATAATTCCCGTTTTTCGAGAAACCTCGTTATGAAGAGTCCCAAAATTAAGTCCCCCTAAAATTTCTATGTGTTTGTACAATATATAAGAAATCCTATTTAGAAGTAATCCCATTTAGATGTAATCCTATAATGGAAGACTATTTAGAATTAATCCCTATCATATTTCACTGAAAGGGCCATACTCCCATTTAAGACTTATCTAACAACATGAAATTTGATTCCCATTAAAACCAGATCTGTAAGAAGCATCCCTATGGTTCAAACACAACACTCAAATCAACCATGTTTCTCTAGGCCACATTCCATGCAGGGTTTAATCCCACGTGGAAACTCATATCCATTAAATGTTCCTTGGGATTATTTAGTATAACTCCCACACTTAAAATTAACTAGGCACCTTAAGCCTAGATTTCATTTCCACGTGATGTTATATTGTATTGATGGGTCCTTATAACACGATTGTAAAAGTTATGATGTGTCCCATTAAGTGGAAACAAACAAAATGGGTTTTAATTAATTTCATAGTGATATGTAGGATTCTCATTTGAGGGTTTCATCCTAAAATAAAAAAAACTTCATTCTCCCTAGGTAATGACAAATTACAGAGTAATCGCTACGTGAAATAAAAATAAGCAGTGTTATATTAATGTCCAATGATTCTATATGTAGTATATGAGATAATAACAAATACAGAGAACCTTTAATACATACAAATATATCCATTTATGAAGATCCTAGAATACATAAAGATGATTCCTATATCCATACATGGTAATAATTGATTTCTAATTTTCAGGAAAATCAACATTATTCTTCTATAATTAATAAGGATTCTCAAATATATCCTAAATCTATAACAATGTCTTGGAGTATGTAATAATTCACTCAAAAAGGTTCGATGAGCCTGAACACCCATCCCTTCTAACAATGTGTGTTCATATGCATCCAGTAAAAAATAACAAATGTTCTCTTTCTATTGGAAAGCAGTTCCCATTGGATACAGAACTGTTTGGAATTTCTCATTCAATTAACTATAATTTTAGAAACCATTGGGAAATATTTATTCCTAAATACAACATAACTTTCGAGGTAAAAAATGATGAACTCAACATGAATCCCTCACAATCATTGGGGTCTCCCAGATAAAACTCCAATTTAAATAAATTTGTAGTTGGTTATTCTACATCATTTTGTTTTTTCACCCATATAGTATTAGAAAAATAGTGAACACGATGTGATTCCATGACCAATATGATAGTGTTACCAATTATTTAGGCATCTAAAAATTTAAAAAATAGGGCCTATATGATAATCAATCATGCACACATTTATCCAAAAAAAATATACTTCATTATCAGAGTTCATTGTCTATAATAATCATAAATACAAACACTTTCTTCCAAAAAATACCTTCATTACTAGTGGCTTCTTTCATGTATGCACTCTTGAATTCCACACCTACTACTATAGTGGGATCCTAGTCCACATCAATGATTCCATAACTGACTTAGCATATTCATGTCTAGGTATCTTACACAATGGTTTGTGAGTACCATGGATAATGTATTAACATGACCTTGGAGGCTTCCTGGAAATCCCTCTAGATCAATAACCACCCCTGAATATTTATTCAACAACTGCTGGTTGTCTATTAATAGATTTTTCCAATGATTATCTTAAACCATTTTGGGAGCATATCCCTAGAACATAATCACTAATCCCTCCCAAATTCTAGGAAGGTTGACCAAGAGGCCACCTATGGCTTCATCTCAAAGACACAAGGGTCCTTCCAAAAGGATCCCATTAAAAATCCCTGCCACCAACACCACACAGAAGCAAAACCTCAACATGATGATGTTGTTATCTTGATTGTAGAGACAAGGTATATAAACCCTGGCCATGAAAGATGAACTTCTGAGCATAATAGCTAGAAAATAGTGAACATATTAAAACATTTTCCCCCTTTGTAGATGTCCACCAAAACAGTTTGGTGGAAAATAGAGAACATGCACATACACCTATCCACCTTCATTCCATCTCCTAGTAGACTCGTCTGGAGGCACACAACGAATCCCACTATTAAAATATAGTGGTGTACAGGGAGTTGAAAAATACACATTCTTATAATCATTCTTCCAGTAATTAAACTCATCATCCATGGAATCCCACAATCCAGATGTTGATGAAACAAGTAAGTATGAACATCCACCTCCCTACACTCACCAATCCTACTAGCAGTATCCTCTAGAAGAACCCAATGAATTCCACTAACCATGCATGGAATCAAATATAAAAAACACACACACACCTACCAGCATCAATCAATAGTTCAAACAGTCTCATTTGGAAGCACTCGGAGAAGTCTGTTGGAAATATTTGATGAAAAACATGTGGTAGACTGAACTCTCTACCCCCACTCATGTGTACAATTAATATCAATTGATAGTAAATGGAGGACCTGATAAGGTATATGCACCTACTTTGGATACAGAATGGAATAAGATTCCCATTCCTTCCACTTATTTCAACATTTAGATTTTAGATATGGTGAAAGGGTAAACAAAAAATCTTATCCATATCATAGAATTCATCTAGAATAACATAACTGAAACATCATCATTACTAGAGGGAAAAAAACATAATTCATTAACCATACCTTGGATGACTCATCGGTGTGATATCCTTGGGAAAAACACACCTCTATTCTAGTCTAGGGGGGTTTTGTGGAATACTCCCCAATATCTTTTGGACAAAATAATCATGAGCACACACCTGTTCTAATTGAAGATAATATGCCTATTTTAATGGCCACTCCCAAGAAGGATCATAAACATGAACTCAATAACCACATTTCCTAGAAAGTTCCTCCATCTGTTTTTAAAGAGATATCTTCGAAGAAGACTTATGAAAAACAATTTGAAAATTAAGAGTTGATATGCGATCTGGATCTACTTAATGATAGAATTCATGATGACCTCTTATGTTTATCTATTTCAAACCAATATCCTACTCTCCTATTACACAATAATAGCAGTAGTAGTGGTAATTTTTTTGTTCCTTATCAAAAACTTCATCATGAAGGCTTGGAAAGTAAATATTCAATCAATCTCAAGGACCTACCTATGATTAAGTTCCACGACAACCCCCTTTGTCTATTGAAGGAAAATAATCAAGAGGATTTTTCCTTTTCTATAATCCAACTAGGTTGTTCTACCCATGATGGCATTCACTAAGAATGTTCTCTCTATGGTTGAGTTTTTCATTTTCATGAATACACTCAAACTGAAATTTTTTTAATGGAAATCCATCTTATCAAAAGGAGAATCAAAAAATAAGGAAATTCATGTCTGATACCTTATTACTAACATGTGAAATATCTTCTCAATAGGATGATTCATACTATCCGACCTGGTTGAGAAAAATATATCAAAAGATGAAGATGATATTTTTAACATGAGGAGATATGTCGATAAGGGTGAAATACCTTTCATGTTATGTCCTTTGTCCAACTTCTAATAAAATATTAAAGAGATGTTGTCAAAAGATTTTATTCATGATATCATCCTCAAAAAATAGAAGAATCCTCATCATCTACAAGTAAAAATATTACTATTTGACAAATATCAATGTATTTACATGTTCATAGAGGGTCTATAGTGCAATATTGAATTTGAATATCACAGGGTTTACTGATATATAATGATTGAGAAGCAAATATATGACCTCTATTGTGCATTCTTATATGCATCAATGAGGTTCCAATAATTGATCATAGAAACCCCATCTAGTGATCGTATTAGAGTATGAGGTACACTTGGATCATTTCATTTCACTATGTTCAAATACCGGTAAATTCCACTAAATGTTTTATCAAACTATTTTACATCCCCATGTCGACTTAAAAAAAAATCGGTTCACGATTGAAGGAATTTTAAACCAGAATAGTCCTCAACTGGATTTCACAAAATCTAGGACCCAAGAGAGAGAAATACAGAGATAGTTTTGTGTCATGTGACTAAAATCATCGATCATGCTTCTTGATAAGAGGATGTTAGACATAAGATCACAAAAATATATGAAATATCACAATTGTCTTCAAAAATAAGCTATTTATGTGAGTTCCAAAAAATTAACTCAACTGACATTTAGACAAGAATTTGTAAAATCAGAATATTAATTTCAATGATATCATCCAAAATAGTTCATGTACCAAATCAGCCCACATGGATTGGGTATTTTTTATCCTAGACCACAGAGTTAAAAAAAGAGTCGAAAGGGTTGAGAAGGAATTACAGGAATTGCCCTAGCCTATTGGTGTTGTGGATTTTTTCTCATTCACAATCACCACCCCAGTGGAAGTCAGTTTTTCATGAATAGGGATGAAATTTCAAAATGTATGTGCAACTATATTTTTTAATTATTCCCATAAGATTATTATCCATGAAATAGTTCATGGGGAACCAACAAAATGGAGAACAATGTCTCATGGATGATGAAGATGAATGAGATCTCACAATGATACTGACCAACTGCCATCAATGAATTATGCTTCATTGAATGTCATTAATTCCATTATTGGATAGCTTCTAGAAAAAGTGTCTCTTTCATGGGAATTAGAAGAGGATATTCATGTTATTGATAAATTCCACACTAATGCAAATAATGGAGGTGTGTGTACTAGAAATCATTGTTTTTCCCAAATTCAAGGCATTCCCCAAAAAAATCCACATCCTTTAATTTTCAAGTCTCCTAACATATTGAAAGGTAACGGTAAAATCATTTCTCACTTACCACCCAGAAAAGTTAAATCCCTTTTTCATGAGGAAATGTTATTCTAGAATAATGAAGATATAACATTGTTGAGAAGTCTCAATATAAAGTAACTATGATGCATCATTCTTATAAGGAATTCTAAACAATATGATCCACATATCTAACTTCTAGAATGACCTCCTCATGAAAGAGGTTTTTCATCAAATTTCTGATGCGAATAATAAATTCCCCCCATTGGTTAAATAGTAAGAATATTTTCAACCATATCCTTATTGGCTTGTCCCCATTATTTTAACCAATTGAATTACATGTAGTACCACCACCAATGGTCCTATTAGTTTCTGCACCTATATAGGCTCCACTGCTATACCTATATAGCACCTAGCTCACCTCGATATTCTACAAATTCATCAGAAAACATTTTAGTCATTGATGAATATATTGGAAACTCTGTAAGGATATAGTGCACAGATAAAACAGTAAATTAATTCTTATTCAGAATGGTTAGATAATCTTCCTCCCCCAACAAACATTGTGAATACCATATTTCCAATCATTAATGGTTTGGTAGATCCAGAGAAGCACTTTATTCATTTAATTTCATAGTGTATTCCCATGATATAGACCCCCTAATTATAAGAAGCAGTAATGGTCAAATGTTTATTTAAATCACTATAGGGGACAACCATTTTCCTATTTACTCATTTCCAGTCGTGATCAATTACTATAGGAGAAGACCTCCACTAATATATCTTTTTCAAATTCAACTCAACGCTGTTAAATAAAATGGTCTCTGATCATACAAATGATATAAAAAGGTGTATTGAAAGAGTTTTAGATTTAATTTTATAATTTAAAGAACTAAAATAATCCTTTAATAAACCACTCCCCCACGAAAATTTTCTACCCATTTGAGTTGCATGTCACCATGATGAGTTGCACATATAGTAAGTACCTATGAAATTCACAATATTTTTAAGAGTTATGGTTTCAATTTCTCAATAACTTGAGAACTCCATGAAATATACTATACCAAAATCTGAGTAATCCAATCAACATTAGGAAGGTGGATAAGAATAGAATATGCTACAGTAGTTACACTCATGAATGCATTTTTACCTACAGGTACATAAAATACATCATCATACCATTGGGGTCCACCTTTTTAAAGTAAGTAACAATGGCCACCTAGTCAAGATGATTAAAAATACCAAGGTTGAGATAGTTTGAGGTTTTAAAAAAATTCTATTCTTTTCAAAATGAGGATGTTTGTAGCTACTTCATCTCTACTATGGAAATCAATTTATTCCAGTTACCGAAGCCCCAGAAGTCGAATAAAGAATGAGATGATGATCTCACAAATTATTTCCCCATTCATAAAATGTTGGGGAATCCCATAATACAGTGTTTTATTTTTAAATAACACCTACATAATTTGGTGGAATTCAAGATGGAGAATCGAAAAAATTCAATATCCCTAGAAGCATGTATTACTACTACTGATACAAAGGAAAAAGGTGAGTGGAAGGAAGTCAAATGAAAGAATGTTAAAATGTTTGATGAAATGATGGTATGAAAATTAACAATCAAACTTGTGCCATTCTACAAATGCATTTGATAAAACTGACTATACCTCTCACTACATTGGCTGCAACTGAGTCATATTCATCAAATGTTCACTCTTCCAAGGGCCAATTCACAAATTAGTGACTTGGTCAGATGGATGAAGTGCAGTAAGAAGAATTTGGGATCTTCTTAAGGCATAATATACCCTCTAATTTTATCAATATCACGCAAACAGTCACAAAAGAATATGCATTGCCCCAAAATGGGACCACATGAATCATTATATCATGAACAGTCATGATCAAATGATGAGTTGATATTAAGTTATATTAGTGTAAATAAATAAATTGGTTACATTGAAAATGATGATTCTGATTAGGTACATAAATTCCATGTACTTTATTGGGGAACTGGGGGATGTGGTCATCAAGGTCAAGGATATAATGGAAGATATGAGTATTCTAGAAGCCACTATTTCAATTACACCCCTACTAAAAAAAATTACGTAGCCAAAACTCAGGGAAAATCCCATTATAGGGCTCCACAATAAAAATGGAATTCTCCCAAACATGATAGTTTTAGCCCCAAAATGATCATCTTTGAAGACTGATTTTAGGCTATACCACGACTTTATCGGTAGGTGATCGGACCTAACCAACTTAACCCACCATGAGATAAATCATTTCCATATAATGCCCTATCTAATGGTCCATCTACATTGAGATAGTCTACATGAAAGTAACCTGAAAATCCACATCACCATACTGGAAAAACATACATTTAGACAATAAGTATCATATTTTGAAGAAACTAGATAGAGTACTAGAAAATTAATCAATCTTGGATGCTTTCAATTTATCAAAATATCACCATGAATCACTTATTAATGAATTGTAAATTACTTAAGAGTTTGAAACTGAGGTTTCTTCTATAGAGGATTACCATATATAGAATGATAATATAGAATATCATGTAGATTTATAAACCACAGAACAAGAAGAAGATGTTGTTGCAAATGGAAACATAAAGCCCCAGTATTTATCTAGAATGGTTAAAAATACCCACATCTGATGATCCTTCATTGATAATGTATATGGATTCAACCCCATTCCCATCCGCACACATCATCGGTTATGTCCCACTGAATATGACTTGTATCCATCCACTAAGATGCTTCATGGTTTTATCAAGAATGAACATGATCCTCGGGGTGAAATTACACTTAAAAAAATAGTTTGTGGATCTTTTATCTGATTCATAATTCATGGTAGTCCAAAAGGACATAGATTTTAACAATCTACTGGGAGGCCATAGCTATATAAACATGCTTCCATTCCTTCTTCATACCAACAATGTATCATGAATTTATTTAATTGTCAACTCTAAAAATTTCATGGTGATAAGGGCCCATTAATTTTTTTTAATCTCAATATATTAATGTTGTGTTTTTTCATGAAAAGGGAAAATAGTCCCTGGGGTGGGATGTGACAAGAATAAATTCTATGAATGGTAAGTAAAACAACACAGCTAACCTATACAAGAATCTCTATACAAATTATGTGCTTCTCGTTAATAAAAAATATAGGGTTAACCCATATCCAAGAACTAATTCAATGTCTTCCAGAATTGAAATTGAGTCAATTAATCCAGACAACATGGGAGAAATCATTGATTCAACAGTAAATGCTATAATCCTAAACTAAGATGTCATCATTCAATCTACCGATCATCATCAAGTCTGTATATCATCAACCAATCTAAAAGATGTTATTTAAATCATGGAAGAAGAAATGGATGGCAGTTCATATCTCATCATCTTCACTATCAAACAATAAAAAGACCCTTTATCATCTGTTGTGGTGGAGAAGGTTGCATCCTTTTCAGGATGTCCAATTATTGACTCCTCTACTAGCATTGAAATATTTCATTATCACCTTCCGTTCACATAGAGGGAAAAGAATCGACAAATGAGAAAGTGGAAGAATAGAATGACCTCATAGATTCACATACAACATTTGAGGAATGCATCTCCATTTCTATGGACGAACACCATGAAATAAATTTGGGTAGAGAGGAAGATCCACGCCCCAGTCTGATTTGAGAGACCATGGATTTTGAAGAGATTGAGGCGTATAGTTCCTTTTTAAAGAAATATCCGGATTCATTTTCCTGTAATTACAAAGAGAATCCACGTCTTGACACTAATGTGACCACCCAGCATTTGGGGTTTCCAGAAGATCATCGAGGATAAAAAAATCGTGAAAGAAGAGCATGCCGGACATTCACCTCCATGATTATAGCCGTATTCAACAATATTATCAAAGTTGATTTCAACCTAGAAGTGAAATATCCAATTTTGTTAACCAATATTCTCCTAGATAAGAATACGAACTGGAAAATAAGTGTCTATATTTTTTTCAGATATCTAAACTGACATTGTCCCAAAAAAACATCACATTTCCAATCACAAAACTCTTGATTTATGAAAAAAAAAATTTACGAAGCTCTCTCCTTCATGGATGGATACTCTAGCTATAACCAAATCCAAAAGGCCCTAGAATATGAAGAATATATATCCATCAGAGACCCTCATGATGTATTTTTCTATTAGGTAATATTTTTGTGTTGAAGAATTCGGGTGTGACATATCAATATGTAATGCAAAACATCTTCAAACCCATCATGGTAAAATTCATTGATTTTTATGTTGAGGATCTATTTTTTAAATCAATACAATGTCTAGATCCATTAAATGAAATAGAAACCATATTTAGATATATTTGACATCCTACCATCATGATTAATCCCATGAATTGTGATTTCATGGTATCATAAGGAAAATTTCGAGTTTTTTTGTACGCCATCGTAGTATTGAAGTCAATACGTAGAAGACTAATGTTAGTCATGGAATTGATGTTCTAGGAAACATAAAAGTGTTTTGAGGGATTCAATGAAACTTTTCCAACATCCAATATTTCATAGACAATCTTGCAATTAAGTGTTTTAGCTACCCCAAATTGATGAAGAGGTTGTCACATATGAATAGAACAATGACTACTAGTGAGATGATGATATCCAAAAATAAATTATTATTGATCCTACCATTATTGATTCCACATATTAACGAAAATCCTCTCATTCTTTATGTGGCTACCTTGGAGTGATCACTAGGTTCCATCCATATATAGAAGAATGATGATGGGAATAAATGAATCTTTTCCTATCTCAGTCCAACCATGAGTGACACAAAGACTCAATATTTTAATATTTAGAAATTCTTCCTATCATTAATATTTGTTGTTACAAAACTGAGGCATTATAGACAACATCATGAGGTCCACTTGGTATCTCATAATAAACCTCTAAAATTTATCCTTAGTCATATGTTTCTTATAGAATGTCCAACATAGTGGATGGTTATTCTGTAAAAGTTTGATATACAGTTTGTTCCTCAGAATGTATTTAAAGGACAAGCCTAAGGAATCATGCTTGCTGAGCACCCATATATAGAAGAGACATAATTGAATATTGATCTTCCTGATTATTAAATCTTCAATAATCATGATAGTTCCTGAATATGGGAATTATTCTTTGATGATTCTCAAAAACTTACATCGGGGAGGGGATTGGAGGATCCTATTCTCAAAATAGATGTGTAAGGGATTGTGAATATCTCCCTAGAAAAGGATGTATTACCATACTCCTTCCTATTATTCGAAGTTGGTACCATTAATGAGATAGAGTATCATTATCTCGTATTAGGCATGGAATTATCACCTCAACTACCTATGGATTAAATAGAGGTAAACGGTGATTCATAATTTGTAATTAAACAAATAAAAGTGGTTTAACACGTTAGAAAAGAATAACCAACCCCATGTTTGTGATTATGTCTGAGGGTTAGTGGTTGAATTTCTATCGAAAATAATATTGTCTTATGTCCCTTGGCCAAAAAAATCCAATGATGATGCATTGGGAAATGCAGCTACATACCAAGCAGATCCAAATCAGGATGAGACAATCACCAAAATTTCCCATTATCAAGTGGTTTGACATATGGTTCAAATAATAAAAACTAGATCAACAAAATCATTCCAATTTTCGAGACATATAGTAATATCATAAATTAGATGAAACCCATTCTTCAATATCTCAAAAAAGAGATACTTCAAGTGGATAGAGTTGAATGAGAATTGATCTTGAAACGAGTTTTTAATTTCATTGTTTACAGTGTCTAATATCACTAGATTCCTATACAAATGAGGCCTTGATAGAATTATCCTCAAATGCATTGATGGGGACGAGACTGAAGATATAAATAAATAAGTACCTGGACAAGCCTATGGTTTCTACTAGTATGGGTATAAACATTCTGATAAAATCCAAATTCTTCGAGACATGTGGCCTTCGAGGACACAGGATTGCACAGATTTCACCACAATGTTTAATCAATATTAGGTGCATTACAAATTCATTCATCAACCCCTAGAGTTTCTATATAAAGAATTATACTCATTGAAATTTTCTACAGAGGGAATGTATGATGTAGAATCTTTTCCACCAGCTATGACAGAGCAGTTCATGTATAGCCTTATTGATACCGAATTCATATCCAAGTCTGCTCAAGAAATACCTCTTAAATAAGTCATCATGAAAATCATTTTTATCATTGTTAAAACTATTATTATTCTCATATTTGGTGTCCTTCATACCATATATAAAAACAAATACCCCAATTTCTATTCTGATGAGGATGGGAAGTAATATTAGGCAGACAATATCGAATCTAACCATTCCTTATGCAAGATTTTAGTAGCCAGTGGACTGATAAAGGTTTTCAATAAGACTGTATAAAAAAAATTTATAATATTGTGGATAATGAAATGAAATCATGGCCTGATAAAACCATTCAGTCTTAATGGGATTACATGACTACTACTTGTACTGATACACAAAAAACTCCATACTCATTGGAATGACAAAAAAATAAGTCCTACCCATTCAATTTCAATTTCCATCACTTCATGTTATCATAGATAACCAGTTATCTTTAGATGAGAAGTCCCAAAAGTGACTATCTGAGCTGGAGTGATTTGATGAAAACATATTGCATATCATGCATCACTGGGAAGTCTATCAGAACCGAATAACATGATATTTCCACAAACTTCATTGCCTATATTCTTTCCTCCATGTAGAATTGGTATTGATAATTATTAATCTAATGATACATTTAAATTAGCCACCAAATAATGATCCAATGGTGAAAAAACACACTCAATACCTAAAGTCCATTATGATGGAGCTTATTAACTAATATCAATTGAAGAATAATGTATTACAACTCTATCCAATGAAAGGTTCTTGAAGAAGTACATTTTGTAATCACACTGAGGATGTCCTTGGTACATGATGTTTACAATACATAGTAACCTTTATCTTAGACACATGATGTTAAACTACATATCACCATTCACATCCATGCTTCATGATGCTAAACTATATAGCACCTTTATCCTTATTACATGACATTAAATGACACAACACCATTTTTCATCACAACACGACATTAATCTATATGATTAACATCTCCTTCATTTGAAATTAAGAAGTCCCCAATGATAACAGAAATTGGAAATCCATGTGGTTCTTTAAAAGATGATTAGTTTCCATGTACAATCATATGTCACATCATTGACACAACATAGTAAAACTTGAGCCCTATTTCAAACTATTATTGAATCAAATCTATATAATAACCCCTTTTTGAAAAATATTTTTATCTTGATTTTTTCCATTAGTATGATATATAGTGACAGTGGGGTCTTTCTCCCTTTTCTAGAAAAAAACATTTCTTTTACATTAAGTAACTTATGTCCTCATTATATGTCATTAAACTACATGGTTCTTCAAAAACTACATTTTGATTGATTCTTATTCAAATGAGAAATGTAGTGATGACTAGATCTCCAATATTTTTCCTAGCCATAACAATCAAAAATTTTATTTCCCATTTTCCTATATATAAACCAAAATTATATAGTGAACTCTTCCAGAATACATGATTTGATTATCATACTATATTATTTCTTGAGCATAACTATTATTCAATAATTTATAAAAATCCACTTTCTCACACATCATTCTTAATTAGTGTTGGGAAAAATATTTTCAAGAACTATATATGGCATGATTCTTATTGCAATAATATAGGTAAATATGACCATATCTCTAATCACGAGCCTAATAATGAACAAAATAAAAATACCCATGATCAGATTTCTGTATGAATCAAACCTACATAGGGAATTATTACTTAAATACATGTGTCTTTATTATCATCCCTTTGAGATACGTAGTGATGCTTCTTTTTTAACCCTATCCCAACAGAAATATTTTCATATTTTCATGTCAGTTCATCCACATCCATACCGGATGATGTAAATATTCAAGAATCATTACAATAACTACATGTGGCTCGAATATTTCCATAGAATGATAGCCAGTTACACCCGAATCTTCAATCCTGGGCTCAGTCAGGATTTTTTAATAGAAAACCACCATCTTAATTCCCATGCATGAGTTATATTAGAATAGGGTCCTCTTCCAAGATTCATATGATTATTTTCATTTAAAAGAGATACATTATGATGCTATGAATTCCTTCTTTAGGATCAACAATCATCCTTGAAAATATAAAAAATCCCCCTTCCCCATTTCAAAACCTCATGATATGAGGAATAATTTATAGAATAATGCGTGTTAAATTATTTCCCCTAGGAAAATATGTAGTGACACCCAGGCCCTATTTTCGAGCTTATCAACCATTATATCTTTAGATCCATATCTTTCACTTTTATTATCTTTTTTTTGAAATTAATCTTTTACTACTCCTTGTTTCTCACACAGATCACATCTCACATGGGATTAATAATTAGGTAAAGAACATCTATGAGTAAGCATGGTATCTCAATTCATATTTTGGGTTATCAATGGTATGGGATATAATTCATGAAAAGAAACAATATATTTCATCATCACATAATGATAAACAAAATGATATTCTAAAAAAACTACATGTGGTTAAATTATCATTTTAATGAGATATGTGGTCATTTCACATCAGTTAACCTTTTTCCTTTCCAAATAATTTAATATTGAAAAGAAGTAAAATGAACAATGTGTTTCTTGATTATCATTCTATTGATATATGTAGTGACACCTAAATCTCCTATCTTGTGTCCATCCATAGTTAATAAAATCCCCTATGCCCTGGGTATATATCAGACTTCCATGTGAAACCATAGCCAGAACTATGTATGGATTGAGTTTCATCTATATGAGATAGGCAGTGAGATCCAAACATTCAATCATGGACCAAGATGCAACATCATGCAACTGATACCTATTTTATCCCATGAATGTCTCACAATTACTTGAGGAGATTAATATAAGTTCTCAACTTATCTATGAACTAGTATTTATGAAAGGCCCATTATTCCACACTTATAAATTCAATTGGGGTAGAGTTAAAACTATTTAAGAAATTCTTTTGGCTTGATTCTATCTCTTGAATGATATGTTGTGAACCCTTGGAAAAATCCTCTAGTCTATCTAAAATATTTATTTTTAAATCAGAATCACATCACATCATTACCACATGACATTAAACTGCATGGACATACAAGAACTACCTGTGGGTTGATTTTCAACAATTTGAGATATATAGTGATGTACAAATTTTCAATCATTGGATTAGGTAAAAACTGATATGAAAATGTTTTTTTCTCCCATATTTGAGTCATATCTACATGAAGAGATCCAGTACATGATTTCCCCTTATATATGAACTTATATATGATTTAGCTATGTGTGGTGTGATTCCTATTTCAATAAGATACATTGTGACATTTGGACCCTATACCATAGTCCGACTTTAATATTATATTCCTCTTCATATAAATGCCCCTAATGTCATCACATATTTACTCTAATATGAACAACATAATGTTCTTACTACTAGATTTTAAACTGTATATTACACAATGAACTAATTATTGCATGATCCTCATTAAATTTGAGAAAATTAGTAAATACTAGGCCTTAGATCATTGTCACAACCATTAGATATATGAAAATTATCCCTCTCATTAATACAATAAATATCAATATAGTAACATTTATTTTGTGCACTATCCATAGAGAACCCGTAATGATAATAAGAGATGTCACAATTATACATATAGAACAAATCCATGTGAGGGACTCCAATCTTTGGCAAATATTGGTCCAAATACTTACCTCTGGAATCAGACATTACCCAATTATAATTTTATATTCATAATCATGGATACATTCATATATTTTTAATATTTCCTTAGGTCTAGTGGTAGAATATTTGATACATGAGATCTCTTTTTCCTGAGAATGCCTTTTTCCCCTAGGTGGCCATGCATAAATCACCCATATAACTATATTTTAAACCAAATAATACCTCTATTTTGATATTCAATACATTCCTCTATTTTCCATACATAATACAACCCCCGTTAAATATTTTTTCAAATTTTAGTAACTTCCTTCATGAGAGAAGACATTTATATCCCTTCAAAATTTTATGACAGTATGCCTGAACCACATATTTTATTTTTTCCATCATTTCCATATTTTTCCCATATCCTTTCTCCTAACATAAAAGTATCGAAGAACATGGTTTACACATACCCCCATCACTTGTTCAAAACATATTTGATCAATCTATGGTAATTTGAGCCCATATCATTTGTTTTTTCAATACAATTATGGTCTTATTAGTATGATATAAAATTACAGACACCATTCATCCTATATTTGGTTCATAACTTCGTTGAGAGCCTATTACTCCAGTTCTTTGGGAATCATGACTAGAAATACAACTTATTTATTGAGGTACTTTTTTCTAAAAAAACCAAACTCTATTCTTAAGAAAATCCAAATCTCTATTAACATGCATCAACATTAAGAAAATAGAGTGTCATAATTCTTAAGATCTCATTTATATGACAAGGCATTACATTCCCCAGTTGTACTAGCATAGAATTCACCTATATGATGGGCCTATCGGCATAAGGATGCCACTACTTGGCTATGCAACATATTCCTAAATTATCCCTTAATATTATAGCCTGATAACATGTTTATCAAATAGTGGATACTGAATTCTCTGAAGAGGCCCCATCTAATAACCATTAACCCCTTTCTCAATCCATTCCAATGGTTATGAAATTCCCAAGTCATAGCTTACAATTATTCAATTCCTTCCCTGAATATGGTAGCCCATTTCCATATGAATTACCAAAAATTACATAACCATAAAATCATTGTTTAAATCTAAATAACTTAAATAAAATCCAAATAATTTCATTTATGTGTGACATTATACGGAATAGAAAAATTTCTTTACTACATGAAATTAAAATGTACAACATATTATAAAAAATCCCTAAATTTCCATGCTGCAAGAATTAAAATATCAATGCATAATGTAATTACTGCATGACATGAAACTGAACAGATTAATGTCCTATCAACATGATATTAAACTGCACAACATAATATCATAGTTCCCATTTCTGAAAAATATACCATCCTTCACAAATCAAATTATTGTTGGAGTATTTTATCATTCATTTCCTATGATGGGACATATGAAATAGTTTTATTCTTATACATCATTCCGTATAACAGACACCTACTCTGGTCTTGAGACCACTATTTCTTATTCCCTTTTCTCTATTAGAAGTAAAATGTAAAAATTAATAGCAACTCCTATACCTGACTTGGATGTACATGCCCCAGTTTTCTTGCAAAAGTCGCTTGTATAACTATCTGATCAGCCAATGTATTCCACTATTTAGATATAAAATATATTCCCTAGATTCCCAGAATAATATAGCTCTGAGAAAGGGTTTCTTCATATAGATATAACATTGTTCTTGTAATATAACCCCTAAAATCTAATAATTAATTTTCATATTTGGTGACAATAAAAAACATGATTCGGGATTCCCAATTGATATATCTAACGAATTTTCAGACATTACTAATCCATCAATCCTTTTTTGGGTTTTAATATCAAAATTAGTTGTCAAAGTTGTTTGACTAAAACAGTATCATTTTTTTCCAGTTTTCATGTCTTTATAATATCTACAAAAAGAGAAATAGTACACACCAGGCTGTAAAACCACAATAGGAATTCAAGGAAAATGAATACATTTATCCTACTATATGTACACTCTCAATGGTTTATTCAATATCAATATATAAAAAGTCAAAAAACAAAAAGAGTTCATATTTTTTTCAACTGACCATAGAATTAATAAAACAACACTCTCTAGGCCCATGGATAAGGGAAAAAGTTATACTATCCTTCCAAATATAGCGTAGCTCCACATCGAAAAAAATAATGTTAATATTAGTTAATGATATCTTATATTTTCTTAATAACAGATTCTTTATCATTCTAAAAGAATCTAATTCTATGGGGGGGGGGTTTAGAGAACATAATCTATTTTGTGCACTTTTTTAGAGAATTCAAGGTTGTATTTCCATTTTCTATGTGACTACTCCACAATGATGGATTAGAATAAATACCCCCGCTCTAGAATTCTGCCTTGGATTTTAATGATTTATGATAAAAATCTATCCAAGAAATCAATTTCTGAGATTTTTTGACTATTAAATGATGTGTTGACCATCTCAGGAAGTGTAGATCAATTCATGTTCTTATATTTTACTAGTCGTGGAGCCAAAATGAACTTACATATCAATAATTTGGACACTCAGAGGACGCAAAAAATTTATTAATGGGTTCAAAGGACCTGTTGAGTGGACCCCCACGGAGGATCTATATAGAGGACCGATGTAGATGACCTGCATAAAGTACCATCATGGAGGACATATGTTAGACACCTACCTAGAGGACCTACACCAAGGACCTACACATACATCCTACACTCGACTAGGTCACATAATTGACAATAACTAAAACCCTTGGGCTCCCCAATTGATATGATGAAAATGTAGTTGAATTACTAGTGACCTATAATGTATCCCCCATTATCCCAAGTCCTCAGAAACACTTAATAAACTCTTTGAATCGTGATTAAAGTTATAATTATAGGGGACATATTGCGACACAGTCCCATAAGGGTTTAGAAAAAGAATCTTGATCCAGGAATATGACCCAAAGTCATACACGGTGGAACTACAAATGTGACCTTTACTTGGGACATATCCTACGGACCTCCACTATTGACCTATTATACATAATTTGACTGGGGACCAACCATCTAGACTGGCACTGGGGACCTTTGCTGTGGACCTACGCTGCAAACCTTTACAGGGGACTTGTGATGGGGAACTGTTCGGGGGACAAACCTTGGTGACCTCTGTTGGGGACCTCTATTGGGGACCTAAGATGGGGATCAATGCTTTAGAGATATTATTTAGAACTCTGATGCATACCTGCACTGTGAACCTATGTTATGGATATGATCTGTCATCCTATGTTGTAGTCCTTCACAATGGTCCTGCACTGTTGACTTATAGTGCGAGGCAATGCTATGAACCATAGCCAATGACTTGATCCAATACCCAAATTGAAATCCACCATCAGTGTAATCCCCATATAATCCCAAAATGGGAATCATCATTATGTGTAGTCCCAAACACAACCTCATTGGGAATCCTCCAAAGGATTAATCCGGATGTAATCCCAAAATTAGCCTCATCCATGGAAGATTTACTCAACCAAATATCAATAGACACCCTCCATAGGGGTAAACCCCAACTAATGCTCCATGGGAAGCCCTCTAATATTAATGTCCTAGACTTTCGATCTGGAGCTAATGACCTTCACAGTCATTTCACTTGGATGGGTTCATTTCTTTGCACCCTCATATATGATCACCCTACCTTCTTTTGTTGTTGGCTCAGTTGGTTTCTTCAGTGAAGGGGAAAGTGTGTTATTTGTTGCATCTTTCAAATCCACTTGTTTCTCATACTGCTCATTACTCTTGTGGGATTAAATATTTGTGATGATAACAACATCCGCATAATCCAACTCATATGTTTAACTATGTGAACTCTAATTCCAACTGTAATTGGGATACGTCAGAAGCCATCACCCCGGTATCGATCTCAATGCACATCCTCATCTTGATTCCAACCCTAATTCCCCTAGTATAGACATAATCCTTATGAATAGGCCCCGAATTGAGTTCCCTATAAATCTCTGTGATTTAAGGAATCCCTCGTGGACCCTATTACATGGGAATCTTCTATAGTCTACATTGGTATAAGTCCTACACCAAACATTAACTAGGAACCTTCCACTATACTTTCTATGGAAAAATATGTTAAACTGTATGGATGGGACCTTATCAAATAAACATAAAATGTATGATGTTTCCAATTAATCATAACATATCTTCATGGGTTCTGATTACATAGTAATCCCATTTATGGGTTTGATACCAACCTCAAAACAACTTACATCTCCCATGGTGATGACGAATTATACAGTGCCCCGCTGAGTGGCATAAAAATCAGTATTGTAGTAATAATGACAAAATTATATATAAGTACTATATGATAGGATACCATTGATGGAGAACCTAAAATACTTATAGATATCTATATTGATAAATAACCTCAAATACCTACAGATGATTCTAATTTCAATACATCCTAATAATTGATTTCAAATTTCTATGGAAACCTACATTACAATTTTGTAATTAATAAGGATTCATGAACATATCTTAAATCTATAAATGATTTTCGAAGTAAGAAATATTTCCCCCCAAAAGGGGGTGATTATCCTAACGTCCCTTCCTCTTGACCAATTTTACTTATTAAGCATCATGGGTAAAAAACCATGAAAAGGGTATGCCTTTGGAAAACTAGTCCCTCTGGATACGGAACCTTTGGGTTTTTCTAACTAAAAGAAAAAAAAATTTGGAATCCATTTGAAAATAGTGATCTCTAACAAAAACACACATTACAATGTATATAATGAAATTTCGTAAAAAATTTAATAACTCTTAATCTCACAAATCAAATATATTAAGAGTTTTATAATATTTAAACAGTAAGAATATATGGATTCATCCATGTCAAGAAGGAATTAGTATTACAGTACAATAATTAAATATATATTTATTCTTATAACCACAAAATTATTGATAAAATAACAAAATAACAAAATTCATGAATCCCAAAATAGGGATATTAATATTTCCGCTTCATCTAATGTATCATTGTATGATTTACCATTATCCCTTATCTTTTATTATAGTATATTCCATTGAATCTCGAGACATTTATTTACAGAGTGTCTCATCAACGTATACTTGATGCACTTGAAAAATCCTTTTATTCCTTTGAAATCCTAAGTTCTATGTTATTTCTCACCACACATTTATAAAAAACACATTCCATTCAAGAATGTTCCATGGTTATTCCTTCCACAATTATCACATGTGGGAGAATACATTTTTTCTCTTTTCCCCATTACCTAACATTTTGATAAATTTAATCATGTTGTCATGCTTCCAACCATATTTATAATACATAGAGATTCCATTTTTTTCATTAGAACATGATACGTTGTATCCATATAATTTTTTATTGTGACACCTTTTCATTCAAAATATTAGAATCAAACCATAAATGATATGATCCACCTTACACTATGGATCATGCTCAATGATGAGGATACCATTCCTACTTCATGGAAGTATTTCTATATGACAACATACAATAAGATAGTTAATTTCACTATGTATAATATCAAAACTATTTAAATACGTAACTTAAATTGAACAATTTATGTGTATTTAATCTCCTAAATATGTTTTTTGGATGATATTCTATTATTATCCTAAAATTGAAAAATCAGGTTATGTTCTATAATATATGAATTTGTAAATATTTTTTCTATATATTTTACTAAAATTTCTCTAATACGAAGTATAAAGACCTAGACCCCAATATCAAGGAGCTCAATCCTTAAATTATTACATTGACACGTGTATAAGATTGGAATCCAAAAGGACCAAAAATTTTAGTAGCCTTTAAGAAGAACATATATAATTGAAATTAAAATTAAATTTATAACATATATAAACAAAGTATTCTCTTTGAGAACAGTATTATACCCTTCAAAAATACTTCTAATTGATTCATAAAACACTTCCTATTTTCATATAGAAAAATAAAACATATGAAACGTGTTTTATCAGATTCTTAGTAACGGTATCTGTATTACAAAATCTACAATAAACAATCATAGAAAATAAGTAATATTGAATTACTAAAAAAACCTAAAACATAAACACGATCACGACGTAGAATGAATAATTGATGATCAAATAATTCCACATAAATGATCACATGATAATGAAACATAATAATAGATATTATACTGGTAGAATTATTGTACGGAAATAACTATTCTCATAATTAGGGAATTTATTTTGGGAGACTTTATGAACATATCGGCAAGTCTTAATCCAAGAAACCATGTACAATCGAGTAATACATTAGTCATTACCAAATGAAGTTTTATTAATGCGACATGCTGATGAATCGAGGGGATATTGTGGGAACCACATGAACTTAATAATGAAAATTTATTATTCATATGAATGGGGTGAAACTTAATCAACATATAAATTCATATTGAAACTAGCATAAAAATAGTAATTAATTTCCCAAATCAGTTAACATAATAATTATTAATCTTGGATACAATATAGAATGGTATCTATATACTACACCATGTTTCAAAATGATCAAAAACCATTCAATGAAATATAGTCAATTGAAAAATTATATATCAATCAAAATTATTAATATGATTCAATAAAGGGATTTGAAAAAGATTAAAATACCAAAAAATATATAAAAATTTCTTGAGAAGAATACCTTTTTCTACTTTCTTATCATTTATAAAAAAAGATGAATAGTTTTAAAAGAAACCCTTTTCATTATAATCAACCATATAGAAATGAAAGTTATTCCTAAAAAAATTTGGGATTCATGATAGATGTCAAATTATATCATGTCATGTAATTTTTTAAAAAAAATTATTTTAAATTTTGAAACAAAAACATTAAAAAGAATATTTTTAAATGAACGTGTCTTCATTGAAAAAAGAATAATATATGCTAATTTGCTATAAATAAAATTAAAATACATTAAAATACAAATTCTAATACAAAAAAAATATTTTGGAACATAATATTATATGGACATGGTCATTGGATGACATGTTTAACCCATCGAACAGTAATTGGGTTATGAACTCCATTTCAACTATGCAAATAATCAAACCTTATTCCCCATAGAAATAATTATCATAAAATGAAAAATGTAATAAAATTTAAATAATGAGAGTAATTGTATTATATTTCAAAGGTCATTATACAAACACCACACAAAATATATAATTGGAGAATAATGTATACCTCATATTAATTATAGAGAGATGGGACTCGCTTACCTTTTATCAGAAAGAATTATGTAATTGTACCTTATGAGGTAGATAATCAATTTTTATTGATTAATTAATATACTAAGAACATTTTCTATATTTATTGGATTTATTATTTTTCTATTTGGTTCATATACTTCCTTTTTTCTGTTATAAGATTCAATATGTTTGTTCTAGGAGTGTTCATTTTCACGGGATTCATGATCGGTTTTCTCATATAATAGAATGGAATTTCATGTACATTTAGAATAGTTACCCAGATTTTATATTATATTTATTGAGGAAAATAAATAAAAGTAAATGGTTATATATTTCATCTTCTTATAGGTTTTTACGATTTTTTATTAGATAAAACATTAAAGAATATGATTTAATTTATTTTGGAGGTTTTTTTCCCTAGAGAACTAAGATCGTTTAATTTAATTATATGATTGTATAGTGGTAAAAATGATTGTATATTTTTTAATATAAATATGAACATATATTTTAACCACAAAATGGTTTTATAACTAGTCATGAAGGTGGTAATGAAAAATGTTAACTCATCATATACAAAAGAAATGAATTGACACATAATATATGATACTTCGATTTTCAAAATAAATAGAAGATTACCGACATGAGGATGATTATTACATTAAAATATTAATATTAAATTATAAATATTCTACTAAAGTAACTATAATATTTTGTAATAGGGTGGGGGATATGATATAAAAAAAAGAAATTTATATAAGGAGGTGGATTTTACATCATGGATATCATGACCTTGGAAAACTCTTTAAGGTACATGGAAATGGTCTTTTTGTGTGGAAAAAAACACTGGACTGTGACTAGGAATGAATATAAGAGATTTATGATGGGGTGGTTTATAAATAATACTCAATGTGATAAAATTCAGTGAAGGAACGAGTCCCCTATTATAATTGATATATGGGGAAATTTATGAATTTTATAATATAATAAACTATAATAACAATATTATAATGATATAGACTTCAAAATGGCCTACAAAAAATTCTAGGACCATATTTTCAACAATATATTTTAATATTCAGTGTGATTAAAGTGCTTTTGAAAAAATTTAATAAAATATTATATTTTTGAAAGATGAATTTTAAAAAATTTAACACTGATAAAAAATATCACATTAAAATAAAAAAATAAGTAAAATGTGAACCCAATTTTTTATTATATCTTTGACATTCCATAGATATCGATATAATACTAGTGTCATTTTATTTATCTAATAAAATATTTATTTCTATATATTTATTATCATTTAATTTATATTGACACAAGTTAATAATTATTGAATCATCATATGTGAAAGAAATTAAGATATATATTTGTTGTATAATGTTTGAAAATAAATTATCATGATTAATATAAATATTGTATCTTTTTAAAAAACTATTTATGGTTGAAAAAAGATTTTGTAAAATTATATATTAATATTTTATTCTAGTTTAAAACAATAGTAACATTAATTTATTTTAGACAAAATATAATAACGATATTAATGTGAATATAGTGGATGTAAATTTCCAAAAAATTGAATCAAAATAATAATATTGCTAAATATTAACCTGAAAAAAATATTAATTCTATTAATTGGTTCATTTAATGCTTAATATAATTTTAATTAAAATAATTTTTTTGATTTTCCTCTACATTAACAATTACTCCATCAACATTACATTAGAATTAAAAAATTTTATTTCATGTATGGAAAATAAAAATAAATAACTATAAAAAAATTAATTATGGTCAAAATAATATGTTGGATTCATTAATTATATATATTTACTTATTTTATGTCATGTAAACATCTATAATATTGATAATTTGTCTTTTATTTACTTGAAAATGCATTTTACAATTGTTTGGAAATGAATCATGTTATGTGATTCTAAATTTAGAAACGATAAAAAAAATTTATATTATAATTAATATAAAATAGTGAAATAAATTTTCATAACATGATTAGTATCTACGGGGATACAAGTTTTACATTGAAAATGATTTGGAGGAACTGTGTCGACACCAATAATGTTTTTTAAGTTTATCATTAAATAAATTATTTATCATCCGAAACTGGGAAGCCACTTATCAATCCCCCGATCTGGGTCACCACATGACATATAGCATGCCTCTCTACATGCAAGAGGTTATTGACCTTCATTGAGTGTATAATTTTACATGAGGGAAGAATATAGCCTCTTTATCTAAGTAATTTAAAATAGATAACCATATTAAATAACAGATGAAATAAAAAATATGTCGAAACATGCATTTCCACCCAATTCCCAAACATGGTAAAAAACAACACCAACAATAAATTTGTTATGTCATGATAGTTGTTTAAAAATTTAATTACCAAAAATATAGAAAAACTAATGAGTCCCTAAAAAAAATGATGTATAAATGATTATATCCTCATCCATGAACATTATAATCTTAACTAAACACCCTAGTATATTCCATATTCCCTTATCTTGAACTGTGACCATGAAATCTGCAAGGGTATCCAAGAGTGGATAGAGTTGGGTGTTAGATTAACTCAATAGGACACCACCAATGGTCTCTTGAATATTACAAGTATAAATATACAGTGCATAGATGAACTAAATGAATGACATGATAAACAAAAGATCACTTTGTTGAATTTAGATATCAATATTCACATCACTATTTCCTAATCTATTTTCATTCTCATCACTTATACCGTAATCATTAATAAATTAATTTCCGCACATGTTCTATGGGGTATGTGTTTACTACATTTATACAAGAGCCTAAATTTTCACATCACCCTAAATTAGGAGATATTCTATTTCCCTATCTGATGAGGGAAAAATTTGATTACTAAAAATATCACAATAACTATGGAGGCTTAGTTTGGATAGTTTAATATAAGACAATTATTAAGGGCTTAGATCCATTATTCTAATCCCAAACCTATGTATTAATGGGGTTATGTTTAGATCCTTCGTCCAACTCAACCCATGAAAATGGTACTTCAAGTCATTAACCCATAGACCACCATGCCATGTGTAGATTCATATTTATTCATTTACCACAGATATCATATCAAAAAACACACATAAACCAAATAACATAACAATCACAGCATGTATACAATTTAACTCATAATTCACCCTTATTCATTAACCCATTAACTCATTTTCCAACTATATTGCATTACCAATTTTACTCATTTCTCTTTCTCATTCCTTAACCCAATTATCTTAAAAAAATTATTATTCAAAGTTATAGAATTTAAAATTTAATTTAAATGTGATAGTACATCCATAATGCCATAGATCTTAAAACATCTACACATATTAATGAATTATCCTAGAATCATACATTAATGCAACACTAAACTTCTTATATGTAAAGATATCTAGTTATTAGTATCTTCTATACAATCCACTTTTTAATGATTTCCCCATCAACATTACCACGTTTCCATAAAATATGACCCTTAGGTAAAACTGTACCTCACAAAATCATCTCATCACATTCCACAAAACGAACCAATTCTCCTCAAGGATGAATCAACCTCAAAGCATACATCGACCACTAAAACTCTACATAGAAAAATTATAACATTGTAAAAGTCAAAACACATGGGATCATTGAGCCCATCACCCTACCAATGTGTAGGAGCCTATTACAACACATTTTTTTGGATTGTCTTCGTAATTTATGAGAAACTCACATGGTTCCATTTTATTCTATTTTCAAGATGATAATGGGGACTAAAATTCACCATCACATAATGGGAAGACATAGTCCTACCAATCACATTTCTCAACATTTTCGATCTATCAAAGGAAGTTCAATTGTCCCATTCCAGAAACATACATTCAAAGCAAATCCAAAACACCCAAAAGTGGTCAATAGGTAAACCTAATAAATTGTTTACTATCATGGTCAAATTACCTAAATGGTAATCAATCATGTTAATCCAACCTAAACACTGATCTCGACAGCAATCAACCTCTTCCTTATGTGGTTCTCTCCCACCATATTTTTGTTATTGGTTCTTCCATTATTAAGGAATGATAACCAGAACCTCAAAAAATATTTCACAAAAATTGATGTATCCCCAACTAATTGTGCTTGGACATCCATAAATACTTCACCTTGTGTTGTTATAAAAACTTGATGTTGAAACCACCTAGGAGGATATCATTACACAATTATTTCACAAGCAAAGAAAAACATAACCACACATACGTATAACTTCTTTTCCAAAATTATCATCCAACTAAAAATATTAAATTTTACATCTCCAAAACATACCTCATCTCTTCCTTTTACAATATCAAGTTAGACCTCCCTAGACAGATTTCTCCAATACCATCCATCATCAAATGTTGGAATACTACTAATTATTTCACCTTCCAAGGGATCATATAGACTTGAGATCCATCACTATAACCCATAACAACTATCAGGGTCATTCTTTGACCTCTAGTGTAACATCACCATCATAGTATCGACTACCCTCCAAACAAACATCATGATCTGCCGCAACCTCTATCATTACTACCACAACAATTATGTCATCCCTACATCGTATGAGGTTAATTAGGTTATTTTTAAATCCCATTTCCCTTATACTAATGATATTTTTATTCAACAACATCCATCGAAGGTTGTTTACTACACACTATATATGTTCATCATTGTAACTCTGTCAGGATATAACATGTCAATTAATCCTAGAACACCCAAAATCACAATTAGCATATTAGTAACTCGCCTGAATAAGATTCCTCAACATATAAGTATAGTCATTGTGAAATTAATCACACCTATTGGAGTCTATTACTGAATTTTGTTTGATTATATAACCCAACCTACTTTTCTAAAAAAATTCAATATGTCACCATTACATTAAAATATTTCAATATAATAATATGAAATTCCCTTTGGAACCACACAGATCCAAAGAAAATGATTGGATTGTTCAACTATAAAAACTAAGTCCCGCCTATCCTCCCTTAAGGTACCAAATTTTCTCCTAATAGTTTTCATTTGGTAATACCATGACACCACATCAACTCCATTCTCTACTCTTAATATATAAGACTGAATTTTCCTTACCCACCATAAGTGTGTTGTTACCATCCATTTCTTCAATGAATTTTGAAAACCTATGGTCAACACATGGGTTAAAAAACTAACATAAATACTTGTATATGCCCATATAGATTTTCAAAAATCATTATAACAAACCTAACATGATACCCAATATAGTTTTCCATGAATTATACCCATGTAATTCATCAACAATCCGTCCATCATGAGGACCCCACATGTAAAATGTAAATTGTGTACATCCCACCATCCATCTCACCATATATTTATCTGTGAGTGTAAACTCCAAGATCCACCACAAGGAACCAAAACACATTCAATTCACTTAGCGTAAAGACATGGCTTTATCATTATACGTTGGACGATGTAAAAAATATTGATCAAGATAGTCACTAGACAAATGTATTCTATGTAACTGTCAATGAACACAGCCAAAACATGTCAAACAGTGATTTCACCTCCCACTATGGGACACCCGGACCTTCCATGAGATTTGGGAATCCCAACTAAAACATGTCACATCAAAACTAAAAAACAACTGCTCCATAAGCTTCAACCAAATAGCAGCAAACCGACATTTACTTATTCAATATTTCCACCACACTGCTCAAGTTATTCCTAAAAGACTATAGTAGAAAATAGTCGAAACACAATGGTATAGAACAGAAATTAATAAAAATGGTCTCTCACATGCACCAACATCCCACAATGGTTTCATATAGAATGACAGATGGTTCTCCCAGGGAACATGTTCTTCTATGCTCACTAGATTCATGCCTTAATAGTGTGTTGTTTTATCTATACATCATTATAACCCTCAAGGTCACACACCTTCTTATGACTACACACATCAACCTATCTCAGATCACATAAGAAAATTATAACCAACACCTAATCCAATTACCATTTATTCATCTCACATTACCTCCCTATCCATCAGCCCCATCATCCTCATGTAATTTTTCATCATTTTAACCAAAATATAAAACTATTCTTATGAGAATGCCCAACCACATGACCATCAAGACCCCAGATTTAACATTAATAAGAAATCATCAAACCATTCTTCATTCACAATTGTCTCATCTACACAATATTGACATCGAGTAATCAATTAAACATTGTCTAAATATACATGTCAAATATATAAACAAAACATTCCATAGAAACTAGCCTTACCGCAACCACAAGCACTCATGTAACCCTATTAAAGTTCCAATGTACAAACATACCATTAATCGATAATTGATGTTACTCTTTATGCATTGATTCCTCTCCTAAATAATCACTAATTCATCAATTTCCAAGGAACCTAAAACACAAGGATAACCTCACATAATGTCACCATTGGTTTTACAATGAAAACCAACTCATTGTCACAACCCAAGTCACATCTTCCAAAACCATTGACCATCCCATATAGAACTCTAGGACAATATGAACCTGTGAAAAATAAAAATATCCAACTAAAACTCAAACGTCTATTAATTCGATAATACGATCAAACACTCACATGGTTTCTCTTAAGTATTGAAGGATCCCATCTACACAACTAGGGTCATGGGTAACAAGTCATTATCCCCTCTCTCTTGAACATATACATCTATCCCCCATCAAATTGCAACACACATGTGGCTCCTCTACCCCATTTGAAATCATTGTATCCAATGAACATTTTTATGACTTCACACTAGGTGCCACAACCATTATACTAACACATATACAGCATTGTTGTGAGAAAAAACTATGAAACCCCAAAAAACTAAAGAACCATGTATTTAATAGTGTTTATGACATGTAACAGTAAGCACAAAATGTAATATAATATCGAGATACATTATATTATATTTACTATTTATAATATGTTTTATATATTTCAATTTATGTGACACAGATATATCGTGTGTTACATGCATGAGCGACCTTCCTCAATAAATTGTGTTAAATGAAATATCGAGTTTCACCAAAAAATAAGTATTATTAATTTAATGTCAATTAATATAATATGATATAAAATATATTTTAAGTAAGAAGTTATGAATATAAATAACCAACTTATAAAAGTATATGGTTTAAATTATTACAATGTTAAATATTAGGATAAAAATTAATGTAAGAACCAAATAAATATGAATTGAATGTTTTTACATAATACCATTTTTCCTCACGAAGCTATTTTATCATAACAAATTAATGTAATTAAAATAATTAATTATTATAATAAAAAATATATGTTACATATTAAAGAAAATAGTTTTGATATTCATCCATTATAATTTATATGCATAAGAAAAGAACAAGCATTAGTTTATACTAAAAACCCATTATTTTTTAAAATCCAATTTTACCATTTTTAAGGGTAATCCTATTTAAAATATAAATTTTGACACATTATTTGACATATTATGTAAAAATAAACATTATATTTATTATTTCAACATAAAAATTAAACAATGGGATGGTATGATAAGTTTTGATAAATATTCAATTTGTAATGATGAACTAAAAATAATGATTCATAATTCAAATTTTCCTTTTGATTTAATTTAAATGTAATGATAAATTATTTTTTATATTGGTTTTAAATTTTATAAAAATTAAATATTTATCAATTAAAATAAATTTTTTCAATTTAGTCAATTTAATTTTTTATTTCATTAAAAACACAGAGAACATTATTACTTTTGTATTCTAAAACCCAACATTGTCATCCCATCAACAGGATTACTTTTAATTTAATTTTTACATATTATTTTATTTGAATATGAAAAAATGGATTCCATATTTAGAATCCTCATAATTTATAATATATAATATCGTGATGTTTTTTACAAAAATATTGTTGAAGGTAATTTAAATTAATTAAAATTATTAAGGTTAAATTATGCTTAATAAGTGACTAAACCATAAAATTGAGGTCTAAATAAAAAGATAAACTAGTCCAAGAGCCATTGTATGGCCATATTTTGACCTTATAGTAAATTTCATAGACCTTTTTACATAATTTGATCCACATGATATAACACCTCAAGTTTCAACAATATGTTTCCTTTGTATAATGTAATAGCTTTCATTGTACACAACTTTGAGATTCTAACACACCGCGACCAATCAAACTAGCCGTTATGAATATTAATACCCACTTTTTTACAATTTTTAAATTTTAACTTTCAAAATGGAATTATTTTTTTTTATTTGGAGTATTGAAATTATATTAGGGTGAATTATTTCTATTTTTTTGAAAAAATTCAATTTTTGATGAATAGTGAAAAACACTAAGTTCTAGTTTGAAACCGAATATTTATTTAAATATTTATTTATTTTATTTAAATTTATTTTAGGTCAAAATAGATACTTAATACATATATATGTTCACTGTAATTCATTGGAGTCAGTTTATAATAATTTTAGACATATAAAAATTTTATTGATCTTTCTAGCCGTCTTTTACCCAACTCCTAGGAGCATTTGCAAATTTGAATAAAAAATAATTTTACAACAATAATAAATTGATTTTCTAAAAATCAAAGAGACATAGTTGATATGATTATGTTAAATGTGGTTTAATATGATAAAAATTATTATTGCTGAATAGTAACATTTGACATTTATTTACCACTGTTAAAATTAAATAGGGTAATTATGGGTCAAAATGATATTATTATTATCCTAACATGTGTAATAATTCTATTGGATAAGTGTAATTCGACCAAAAACAATATTAGGGGTAAATTATTATCCTTTAGGTCCACTTGGATTAGATTTGGACATTTATTATTATTTAATTCCATGAAGACCTAAAAGAGTGAAATTCAAAGTTTAATAACTAAAAACATTTTAAGATATAGTTAAACATAAGATAAATTACACTATAAATATTAATTTTAAATCTAAAAATATTTAATAAATAATGGTATTTTATTTATATTTTTTAGACATTAAATAATTAAATTTATTTATGACCAAATGATCATACAATCATTACCATATTAATGAATGACTAAAATAATTGATATAATAAAAATCAAAATAAATGTAATTTGAGACTTATTATCAATTACACTAATTTTAAATGTTTATATGAAATGTTAGTGTAGGTTAGATGAATTGTTCTAAAAGTAATAATGGTATTATGAATTTAGAAAAAACAAAATACCAAATAGTGTCATTATTGCATAAAATATTTTTTAAAACAAATATTTTATTTCAAATTGATATTTTATTACTATAAAACTACGGTTATACAAAAAGACATATATAATGATCATTGTATCTTTAATGAACCATTTTGGGGTTATTTTTGAAGTTTATATTAAGTTAATTAATGATATAATATAAAAATACAAAGAAACATGGTAAATGTCAAACTATTTAACTAAGAGTTAAATATAAAAGATAAAGGTAATATATTGACCCAAACCTCTCTAAAACATATGGTCACATGGTTTTCGACCCATCCCCACCATATACATTAAATAATTTACTTTGGAGCTATTTGAAATCAAAAATGTTTTTATTATAAGATAATATTTCTAGCATTTCCTATGTTTCCCCTCACCCCTCTTATATAAGGGAACTCCCACTTTTCTCAAATTCACACCTTCAAAGACATTTGGATCTAACAACATCATCTAAAATACTATCTAAACTATCTTCCCTTCACCCTAGAGTCCTTACTTTAGTCATAAAGCCAACCTATGGATCCCTTTTGATCAAATCAAAAGGAAGAACCCGGAGAAGAGGTAAATATTTCATCACCTCTTTCAAATTCCATTCTTCTTCCACTTACACTATCTTTTTTGATTCTGTTCTAAATTAAAAACTCCAGTATATTATATATACTGTGATTTTATTATAAATATTGTAAAACCATGTTCATTATTCTATCCATCCTTTGAATGACATGTCACCATACGCGTGTATGTACGACTTACAGTCTCCACGTCGTGGTGTAATTGTTATTCAATACATTATTATCTGGATGGGTATAATAATGATGTTTAATTGATGTAAATAATAAATATAACATGATGATGATTCTTTATATATGATATAACTTCCATTTATATATTATTTTAATATCAAAAGAATGATATTGTCACTCGTGCATACATACATATTACCGCCTCCACGAACGTGATGAGATTCGTTCCCCATTGTATCCATTCATGAATAATTTTCATTAAATGGTTAAAAATAATTATTAAAGACTAGATATAATTCTTGATATGAATAATATACATCCCATATATAAGAAATATGACTTCTGTAACAAATCAAATAAAAGAAAACGAACCGGTTAACACCCAAAATGATGATAATATTTAGATATTATTAACAAATCAGTTTTAAAAGATCATATTTGATATCATATTAATGTATATGTTTCTTATATAATTTAATTACAATTATTTCACCATAATACTAGAGGTTAATCTACCCTCGACCAAGTAAAGTACAAGGTAAGGGGGTTCTTACCTCACTTTTAATTCTGTGATATTTCCATTGTTCACAACTTATTTATTTAATGTGGTGTATTTTGTAATGTCATTTTATATATATTATCATGATTCTCTTTGTATTCATGGTATTCTATGATTCACTTGGTTTTTATAACTTTTCTCCATATGACTCGATTGATTACAAAAAAGTGATGGTTTTCATCTCACTTCCTATTTTTGTGAGATTCATTCCATATTTCCACTATTTACTTTTGTGTGGTCTATGTACATTCCAATAATTGTACTATTTGTTTAATATACATTAATATGTGATTATTTACAAATTAATTTTATGATACATCTTTCTTGGGATGTATGTTTCAAAAGTTACCCAATTGGTAAAGTAATTTCAAATTTCAATTTCCACTCATTTAGCTTTGCACATTATTCATTGATTATTGTACCCCATGATTATTTGTGGAATCACTATTTATTATTTGTGTATTATTTTCCACTCCCCTTTATATGGATATAAGTATGATACAAATAATCAATCCATTGATAAATTCTCATGTCATTGATATGAACTTGATAAGAGTAATTTTAACTCAATATCCATTTATTGAGTTAATCATCAAATTCATAGATTTTTTTTACAAGAATATGTGTGAATGTAATCTAATTTATTTACACTGTATATCCAAATATATTGAGTGTATTTATATTTTTCACACATAATTATGTTTTTTATTTATCCATAACCTATGGATATGGTCATTATTAGATATTTCATCTCAATTTTCATTCCATTAAGACTTATTTATTGTTATACACCAATTCACATTCATATTGTGTGTATAATGTACATTGACATAGTATATCTTGAATCAATTTACTCACATGATATAATAAATTTTTTATTACCTCAATTATTTGTAATAAAGTTTCTCTCTTTTGGCTAGGAACTCTAACTAAAATATCATTTTAAATGTTTTAATGATTTATTATTCTAATTCTTTCTCATTAATGCCCATTTTTAAAAATGTCTTTAAGTATTTATTTATGTGGACATTAATGATTTAAAATTAAAATTCCTTTTAAAAGTTTCAATTTCATATGGGACACTTTGATTCAAAATTGTTTTTAAATCTCTTCTTGACAATTATTGTGACATTTAAATTTTTTCAAGAAAAAGGGGGATATTTCTCTCAAATAGTTTTGATGAGTATTTTCATCTATGTCAATATCCTTCGTTCCTCTTGAATGAAGTTAATCTGTTTCTATAAAATATTCCATATTGTATTTAATGAGTTATGTTTTACTGTGGATGTGCTATTTTTATACCATTCATGGTTCGTGGATAATGTATTGACATTACGTATGATAGTTTTAATACGAATGTGTATGTTATGTTTCTATCTTTTCATATGAAAAATGCATTAGAAAAACGAATTAACGAGTGGATCCCACTATAGATCCTCGATGCATTGATAGGTCTGATGAGACAAACTAGTGTCTTGGTACAAGGCCTTGACAAAATCTTATTTGTAGTCTTGGCACAAGGCCATGACTATGTGGTTATGAAAGTCTGGAATTATGCATTCAATCATTATGAAAGTTGCTATTGATATTTCATGTGATTATTAGACTACTAGAATATCCATTTGAGTATGTAAATGGATTATTTTGATTAATATTTTCTATATTATTATGATTTTTATGTTTAAGTGGAATTTTTTTTAGTTTTATACATTGCCTTAAATGTTTATGCTTATTTATAAAAGCTTCTGCTATATTGTTTTCCTTACTGAGCATCTGAGATCACCACTTTCTATGTTTTATTTTTCTCAGGATGCGAAGAATTATATTATTACTGATCTGTAGGGATAGTATATGGGATCTCAGTGTTGTCTACAGAATCAATGTTGTTTTAGTCTTCCGTTTTATGATGTAATGTAAACCTTATTAATGTCTCTAGTACTTCCAGGGATACTAAACTAATCATTCATTCAAGACATGATCTTTTGTGATCAGGCCAATGATACGTAATAATGCACCGACTCTGGGTAACTAGGGTCGGGGAGTTACTCATAAAATATGAAAAATGTGGGTGGAATTCAATATTTAAATATTTAAAATAGTTTTACTCCTCCATAATAAAGGTCCACCAGATCTTCCAATTCCTCACAACACTAAAAACACTAATGATAAGCCATGGTATGACCAAATATCTTAAAAAATACTCCCCTTGACCATGAAGCCTCCCATGGGGCGGAAAGCCTCCGATGGAAGCCGTTTTTTATAAACCATAAGAAATTACATGATAATGAGATACCACCTTCTCTGATGCTTTTTTAGTTTAATTTAGATTCTCCACTCCCTATAATCTTATTATTAAATTATTAAATAAAGAAACATAATTCTAAAAATACTAGGATGATTTTACGCTAAGGGATCTACCTTCACATACACTAAACTCCATCTAATGATGAACGGTCATACTATTTTTGTGTACAATGAACTACGACCTCACAAAATGTTGACTATTAAATTTTCACCTTCCTCCTATCTTATTGGCCATTATGATGGGACCATTATTTATATATGTTATATATAATATATAATATTTATTTATTCTTATTTATGTTTAAAATTACTACATTTAAAATTTTTCATTTTACAATAACATCGTTTGAGGAAGTGTGTGCTACCACCCCCTCGAAGTGATGTGATTCATTCACCCGATAAGTGCAATATCTAAATGAGTTGTTATAATTAACAATAAGTTAAATGGACAAAATAAATAACATATTCATGACATAATAATATTTCTAGAAATATAAAACACATATATATATCATCTCTTTTATTACCCTTTTACAGACATTAAAAAAGAAATCTTCATTGGTGGACATTTGGACTACCGCCTCCTCAACATTATGTGATTCCTTTTACACTACATAAATATATATATAATAATATAAGATTAAATAATATGATATTTGTTACATATGTATCATTTTTTAAGGATTTTCTTACCTTTCTTCATTATATAATGATTATTTTAATATGGGAATGTTACTCATCTGTACGTATGGCCTTCCATCTCAATGATTGTAACATTGGGTCTTTTTCATAACCATATTTAATGATTCATTATAATTCTATATTTTAAGTAATATTTTGATAATTATTAAATTTATATTATTCTTGATATTTTATATAATGACCCCTATGACCATATTTTTTAAATAATTGTTATTTAAATAGAAAAATCAAATTTGTTCAGAAACAACCAATGTAAACTTATGGTTCATGTTGTGTAAAAAAATGGTAAAAAGTAAAATAAATATAATTATATAAATAAAAACTGATATATATACAGTTTAAAATTAACATAAATTAACAATAATAGATGTTAATGGACTATTAACCGAATAGAAACACAAGGTAAGGGGTCGTAATATCACTTTTAATTTCAGTGAGATACATGATATGCTCACCAATCTTTATGTTTGTGTAGTGTGTATACTTACATGGTTGTAATATACATATATTATTATTAAATTTCATTTTATTCCAATTTCCATTTTACAATCGGTCATTAATGGGGTTAAATATTAAAGAGTTATAAAATCTGTAAATTGTTTTGTGTCCATTTTTTCATATTTGAACTGATGTTTTATTCTGCACATAAATCATTTTACAATTTGAAAATATTTCCATTCTACATAATATATCTTGAATATCAAAAATTTGTTAATATTATATTCTTTATGGAATTTCCTTTTTAAACATGGATAGTATGATCCCAGTACCATGTTATAATATTTTATTGTTGCAATCTCATCCCATTCTAGATATTGATTTCGTTTGTGCTTCTTAAGATGAAATATTATGACCCAACTCTCAAGAACACTCATGAGATTCCTTATCCTATGTTATTTCATGATATAATCATTTTTTGTTACCATTTTTGACACTATCGATCATATTATTGTTTTCAAATTATTTCTATGATTGAACTATTTTACACTATCTTTGGTCATAAATATATTCAAAACCATCATTCCCAGAATGGGATTAACAAAATATTACTACATTCGACTATATAATTTAATGAAATATTTACCCTAGTTTTTTTACAAATATAATCAAAGGAATCATCTTTATACTTTCCAAAAGAGGAATTTTCTACCCATTTATAGTAAAAAATAGAATACTATTTTTACCTCATAATACATGTATTGATTAAACTACTGTCATTTCTTTGAAGGATACTTATAATGTTTATAATCATTATTATTAAAAAATAATATATTCAATGAAAAATACATTTATAAAGTTCTTTTTAAAATATAAATGATATTTTCCTCTTGAATATTTTTAGAATTTATTCAATTATTTTATAAACTATAAAAACCCTCAATTTAACCCTACATGGGATTTGTTGTGTTGATACCATATTAATTCTTCCTTGGGATAGTTCATTATAGATTTGGCCAATAACAGTATACACATTAAATTATTAATTTATTTGTTGCTCACCTTGAATTATTTAATGTTATATGATCATTGAGCATTGATTGTCTGATATATTATCCATTTCATTTATTGTGGATATTACTATTTCCAAAACAGTATTCCAGTTTACATATGGTGTTTACTTGGACAATTTTTTTGATTAAATGAGGAATATTGATAAATCTATATCTATTATTAAATAAGATTATATGATAAGCCATATTATTATTAAATATAAAGAATGATTCGGATAGGTAACGATTGGGATATGGACCGGTTAATGAAATCCCCTCATTGTATCGGTTGTCACATAAGATGTTATTGTTGGTTAGCCATCTCTGATGATATTTTTCCCAATAGCTATAAAATCATTTGAAATTTCATGATGGTAAGTGTTCCATGAACATAGGAAACACGGTGTCTAATAATTTATAATTCTATTCAAATTAGATTTATATATTAGTCATCCATTATATTTTGCATTAACATATCTATGGATACATTTTATTTAATTTCATTGATTAATGGTATGTTTATTCCTATCATACCATGCAATATTTATTTTTCAATATATATTTTTTTCGATGCCATGTATTTCTAGTTATCTACATTTCCAATTGAACTATTCTCATTGATTCATTATTTCTTCAGCTATATATTTCCCTTTCCAAGCATTGGAGCTCACGCTTATTATGTTTCATTCCATAGGATTTCAAGAAGTATACTATAAAATAAATTTAGTAATATAAAAGATGTATTAGAATTAACATAAATGATTTATATGTGTTTGGAAGAAAAATATAATTTAAATTTGTGTCTCCATTTATAATATAATTATTATTTATGTATTTGGTTTTCCAATACTACAAAACTAATCAGTCATTTGGGGCTTGATTCCTTGTAATATTTCCAATGAAATTTCTAGAAGACAATGGATTTAGATTATCTGTATAAGACCCTTGGGTTAAATGTTAAATAATCCTGTGTTAAGTCAATAATTTTACTTCATATCAGATTCAGGACGTTTTCTAGTATAAAGCTCTCATCAATTTGGCCATAAATCAAACTAAAAAAATAATTGATATATAAAGTTGAAACTTCCATCAGAATCAATTTCATCCTTAAAATACTGGGAGAGTACAGTCAGAGGAATACCTCTGAAAATTTATTAAAATAAAGGAAAAGTATAGAAAAAGGGTACAACAGACCATAAAAAACTACAAATCAGAAAACATCATACCCGTCACTGTACTCATGATAAGATGCTTCAACCGTAGAAGCTGATTCCCACTCTAAGATTTCTTAGTGCCTCAGAATCTTGGAATATTTCTTTCTCAAATCAACTTTTCCAAAAAAATTAAATACATAGAGGATTTAATTCCATTATTAAAACCAGATATAGCCCTGGGAAAATTCTCCCTCTTGGATGATGATCTGGTAGACATCGGATTCAACATGTAAGAGTAATCTTTCCACGGCCTTCTCCTTGGTGGAGCAGTCATACCGCCACCACTTGCAGACATCTTATTTTTTCCACCATTCACAATATCATTGTATGAATGTTTGGAGACAACATTATCATTTTATTTGTCACTACCAGAGTCATTTACCCATTTTCCATTGAGGTTCACATAATCCATTATTAGACGGACATCCATTCCTCTAATCAAATTACACTCGGGCGTAGGTATACATCCTCCTCCTGGACGTTGCACATCCCTGTTAGTATCAATTGTATCATGAAATTGAAGTGGCACCACATTTCCAAGACCATAAAGGGTATTCTTCCCCATTTGTTTCTCAATCACTGCGGACTGATAATAGTAATCAATCAGTAACTTATCTAGGTCAGTCTCTTGCAGGCCTTCCTCTATGGGGGAACCATTCTCACTCTCTAATCCCTCGAATTGGTTACAAGTAGAAATATTAACCATATCCAACTATCCAGTTTCAGTATAATCCACCAAAGGCCTCTTCCAGCTCCCAAGATCTGACTTCAGATGATCAAAGACCTGCTTCACCCATGGATTAAAAACTGGCCGCACTTCCTTCACCATAGCAATATGTACAGAAGCCCCTTCATGAAAATTCTCCATACCATCACACTCTACTTCAAGGTGTTCTTGCTTTTCCACCATAGAAAAACCCATGGTAGATTCATCCAAACACACCTTCTTCTTGGAAATCCCAATTCCATACATCCTCGTGGCCTCTTGATGGATTTCATTGATTAGAGAGTCCCCAAGCCGAAACGCCATGAGTTGCTTCTCTAGCCCATAAGAAGGAATAATCTCCATATCCTCTTCCCTTTGTTCATTCCCATCTAGAACACAACAAACCTCTCCCCTCACCACCTTCTCTATAGGCACCTCTTTTGATATTGGAGTTCCAGTATGGCCCCCAATTTTAGCATGCCTGTGACAATCAGAGACCCAGTGTCCCAACCTATGATTGAAGTAGCGGAAATTTACCCATGAATCAAAGAGAATAGATTGTGGATACATGTAATCTCCTTCAATAATGATCCACAAAAGCTTCGGTGGTGGATTAACTAAATCCATTTCAACACAGATCCGTGCAACCATTAGGTGTGATAGTGAAGCTATCTGATGATCACAATAGAGAATTGTCCAATGGAATTCGCAATTGACCGTAAAATTCCAAGGTTCTGGAAAGTCAGCGGCAACCTATGATGTTGAAGCCAAATCATAGAGGTTGGAGAGTCCCAATTCATATGAATATTAAAAGACCAACAAAGAATATGGAAATAAAAAACATGAACATATCTACTAGCACTTGACTAGGCTCTAATCAGATCATCCTCATCGGCAAAGCAGACGAGGATTTTTCGTAAACCTCAAAATCCAAACAGACACTCACTGAGATAGACCCCATTCTTCATTAACATTCATGGAAAAGAACTCCACCAAAGGCTATCACTGCACAAATCTCGCAACCAATGATGTCGAAAACATTGAAGATGCTTCATTGAATTCCTAAATGGAGATTGGAACCATAGGCTGGCCATTGAAGCAGACAAGGACTTTCGGAGCAACACTTAGGCCGGGAAAGAGAGGAGAGTCCGTACCTGAATAAAAAAAAGAATGTTGACCCCAGACCAGACTCCTGGAGCATCATCAGTAGGATTCGGATGAGACCCCTCCCCTAGTGGAGTAGGAGGGGTCGCTTCATTTACCATTGTGTTAGGGATAGGTCGCCATTCTTCACTATCAACGCTCCCAAGCTCCCATCCCTTGAATATCTTTCATCCCGAAAATAGAATCTTTTAAAATTAATGACTTTTAATTTTCATGTTTAATCATCAAAACATTTCCCTGATCGCAACATTGACTCTAATTTCTCTTAAATCCTATGAAATGTTTTTCTAATACATGGGATGATCACAAGAAGCTCATTAAGGGATATAAAATAAGGAATGAAACCATTACTAGATGAATATTTTAAACTCATGAAATCATTATAATCCTAAAACAAATCAGTCTAATAATAAATCATTAGGGTAACTTGTGTAATCTATATAAAATTTTCAATGTATCATTAACAGCTACATATGGAGTAACCTTCACGGTTACATTTGGAATACATTTCATTGTATATTCTATAAATATCATAGTTGAAACCATATCATTTAACTTCATCTCATTACCCAATGCATTGGAGATCTATCATGGGCTCACCCACCCCCAGGTTATCAGGAAATCATCCATATACTTAAAAAATTCCCAAGAACCATAACAAAATCATATCACATAAAATATTCATAAAGGTAAAATAACATTTCCACATTGAAATCACAAGATATAATTCAAAAATATGGATATAATAAATATATTATTAAAAAAGTTTCAATAACGAAATTTTTAAAAATGTTAAATGGTATTCTAATTTTTCATAAACATTTTGGATTGTAGAGGAATCCAAATATCAAATAATGGCCATGGAGGTGAAACAGTCATTGTCACCATGTAATTTATAAAACATTCCTTTTTTTATTTAGTATATCATTTTTTATATATAAGACCCCCTTTTAAAATATTTTTAATTAAATTAAAATTCAATCATATTTGAATATTCACCATATAAAAAAGGAGTTGTATATTATAAAAATATACATCAATGAAAAGTGATTGAGATGTTTCCCATTACATTGACTCTGAATAATCACATACAATTGTTGAATTCACGAATAATAAAAATAGGTTAAATTATAATTTCATTATAACCTTTTGATGTTTATTATTTTTTTATATCACTAATTATCATGTTATAAAAATTATATAATTTGTTAAATTCATATAATCTGTTTTGTCATTATTCAGAACTTGAGTAGAAAATAAACATGGAATGATATCAGTAGTCCTTTTGGTCAAAATTAAATCAACTAAAAAGTAATATTAATGACATAAAAATAAATTTTATATATCAATTATAATTTTTAATCCATCCATTAAATGCAGATATAAAAAATGTACCACATTACAATCATGGAGATAGAAATTCGTATGTATCCATGAGTAACAATTCCATTTATTTTATTATTATGAGAATTATTTCATTATTAATTTAACATTAAATAATTATAAAAATATTATTAACATAAAAATAATCATTTAAATATATTATATATATCATACTTGTGATATGGTGAATAAAAATAGTTCACATAGCTTCGCAGAGGTGATAATTCACACGTACGTAAAAACAATGTTATAGTTTTTATGTGCATGGAAGGTAAGAACATAACTAAAATATAATTCATTTATAATGATAATTATGTCATTAATATCCTATGTATATAAATTTATTCCATCATTATAACTAGTATTGATAGATATCCATAAAAAAACAACAATATCGGTTTATAGGGTGGTAGTCTATCTTGCACATGACCGAAATATTTATTTCTCATTTGATGAAATTGTATATGGATTTAGGTTATGATATTACCGTAATAAAAAATCACTATTTTTAGGATAATGTTTTTATTATTTCATCTAAGAGGATCATGATTTAGAGGAATTGGAAGAAAAAGAAAAAATAAACACTTAAAAAATAAAATCGATTCTTCGGTTCATCTTCGTGGAAGAAAAACATAACACCTCTAAAGAGGGTGGCTATACTTAACCATGTCCTCAATAATGTCGGTAGTGATTCCAGGAGAAAAATACTGTAGATTTTCGGCAATACTAAATGTTTGTGAAGTGTGACTGTTACTGAAGAGAGGGTGCCTTTTATAGGAGAGGGGAGTGGCACTCATGGAAAGTCTTAAAATTTTAAATTAATATAAATAAAATTTCAATTCCTAATGGTCCCAAAATATAATAACGGTTTAGGGATAATAAATATATTAAAATTATTATTAAACATGTTGTTAATATTTTTTATCCTTATTTTATTTTAAACCTCATCTTAACATTTTTAATGTTATCTTGTTATTATGTTATTTACACATTTGGGGTTAATGTAATGTCCATAATATATAAAATGGTCCAAAAAAACTGAAATATATGACATATTTTTAAATTAAATAACCATTTATAATAATATTACATTTTTTTGTAATTTATAAAAATTTAAAGAATATTGTATATTTTAGAATACCAATACTGTCAATTTTTACTCTATTCCTTAGTTGACTTTTAAAAATATTATTACATGAATATTAGTTAAAACCAAATACATTAAATCAACCAGAACATGTCAAAATTATCCATAAAAATAGTATATAACATAAATTATGTTAGATGATATTAATTTTAATATATTTAATATCATTTATTTGATTCATTCAGTAATTATAAAATTGTTACATTATCATTGTGTCAAAATTAAATTTAGATATATAATTTAATCAAATTATAAATAATATTCATTATTTAGAAAATATTTTTACGTTTATAATTACTATTTATAGTTTAAGATATCCCATTTATAACTCCATATTAAAATACATTAATTTTTAAAAAGTAAAGAGTAACTAAATGACTATTCGTTGAATAAAATATTATAAATTCATTAATGTCATACATGTGGGTCAAAATGGTCCTAAAATAGACAACATGATTCTAATGGTTGGGATACAATAATCAAATTAAATTAGGATAGGTGATATGGTAGTTTATAATTTTTATAATTTTATTTTTACCATTAGTTACATGATTAAGCATTAACCCAGATAATTAAAACAATTACTAAAGTTACAATTCATAGTATCCAAAAATAATAGAAACCTATTTATATAATTTTGATCCTATGATTCAAAATATGGAATCCATTTTTCGAAATTCAAATCACAAGATAATTAAAATTAATTGAATATTATTCCTTGTTTTCAAAATGTGGTAATGGGTTTCTCTAATAGTAAATAACATCAAATGATTATCATGAATTTATATCTAATTTCATTTTAAAATTACATCCCATGACCATAATGTGATTAAATGATAAAAAAATCATTGAATAATACAAAAAATCCGAATAAAAATAAAATCTAAAAATATAAACAACTTATATGAAAGGGCAATTTATAATTAAAATGTAGTATTTTCACTATTCATAAAAAATGTAATTTTATCAGAATAATACCAATAAATTAAAAATATATATATATTGAGGTCCCTATTATAGAGAATAAGTTTATTGTGTCTAATATAACCTATAAAAGTGTCAAAACACATATTTAAAATGGGTTATCCATCAAAAGGTGGTAAAAATGTATTTTTATAAAAACAATCATTTTATATGTAAAATCAAATTTATTCAAATAAATTGTCTAGAAAACACATAATAAGAATTTTAAATGTTTTAATTAATTATTATATCATTCATATAATCCAAAAATTGTGATTAAATTATTTTATAAACACAATTATTCACACCTAAATATCTTTTTGATAATAAAATAATCCATTATATTTAATGTGGTTTTATTTTAATTTGTAATTTATTTTTTTAACTGAAGAAAAATTATATAAACACGTGTGAACCATATATTCAAAATTTAGAAAATATAATTGGTTCCATCCATTCCAAAAACTATTTGAAAACATCAACCTAAAATGATAATATGAATAATACATTATTTTTTGGTACAACTTCATATTGTGTGCAACGTAATATTTAAATGAAAACCATTGTTTCATGTCAAGTGCTCTATCAGACATAGCATTCCATTAAAATTAATATTTCTATATAATTTAGTAAATATTAGTAAATATGAATAAATCTTATTATATAAATATCTAGGATGTTACATCCTTCCCCCATATGGAAATTAAATCCTCGTAATTTTGGAATCTAGATCGGTAACGATGGTTTCACTTTTCAGAATCACATCACATAATTCCCACATCATTGAAAGCTTAAAATAAAAGTACCATATTAAAATAAATAAAGTGAAGTACAAAGATCACCTGAGATAACACATAATATGATTCCATGTAGGAAAAAATGGATATTGAAGAAAAACAAACCACCATGTTTAGATGTAGAGTTATTAAAAACCTGATCAAGAGAATGTTTAGAATTAGAAAACCAGAAACATGTGATGTATAAAACAATCATTAAATTCATGGAATTAAATTGAAATGGAATTTTTATTTTAAAATTATTTTCCTAGAGCTGATGAATTATTTAACTACATATAATATGATCACAAGGAAATAAACTTACGTGAAAAATAGAGATGAATCCTTTTATAAAATTCAATGAAAAACTCTTCCTTTTCTCAAGATGATAATAATTTAAGTTGATTTATTTTCGGGAATGAATCTCTTGAATCAAATTCCTGTTAAATACATAATCCATATTAGATTAACTATATACACATCCTATCTTGAAATATTATGAAAAACTAAAGAGTGAAGATAAAATAATATAATAACACAAATATAATAAACATTAAAATAATAATGATAACGTTTAATCTCCTAAATTGAAATGTAATACACAAAGTCCAATATAGACCCTTAAAAAACATCATCCCATTAAATTCATGAAATAATTAAAACTATGAATGAAACCCAAAATTTAGAAAAATTTGATTGCATAGTCCTCGAGAATATTTTTTAGCATTTATCTCCCAATTACATCTAGTACTCTTGAAGTCTCATACCAAAAAGTAATTACCATAATGTCATATACATTATGTTAGGTTAATCCTTTCTAAAATTACCTCAATCACCATCACTCCATAATAAAAACATTGATTCTTGAAAAATTAAATTAAACCATTACTACTCAAATAAAATTTCATTGTATTATATTTTACTTAGTCATATTGGGTTCCAATAATTTTAAACATATTCTGAAATAACATCTGTCACTTAATCCCCAAAGCATTTTCCAATACCAATGATATCCATTTTATAAATTATAAGTTCCTAGTATCAACTTATTAATTCAACATATCATTTAACTAAAAATATAATGTCATACTAACCTGGTACTTCACGTTGACCACTACTAGGTGATTTCGCCATGTCACACTTCAGATGTAGGTTCGATCACTACAGTCTTGCTGGATGTGATGGTTGTAACCCATCCTATGGGTTGTACTTTTGCTAAAACAATATCAATATTATAAAATACTCAAAATATGAGATAAAATCCTCAAAAATTACAAATTTTTTATAATTATAAAGGTTTTATAATACCTCTAATTTCCATCCCAACTCATAAAGAACTCAAAAAATTAATTCATAAAGTCTTCAAAATATTAACATATATTTTCATTTTTCTATTTCACCTCCAAATGATATAATAAAAATATTACTAAATGATCTATCATTGTACCTTGATCATAGTGTCCTTTTTGTCTCATCATTTGTTTGGTCACGTAGATTGCAGGTCCCTGAATCACAATAATTATTTAGAGATTCTTCAAAATCATTTTATTCCTCTGTTAAAATAGAACTAGTACAACTTAGTTCATATGGGTGTTTGAAGAGAAACATTTTTGAGAAAATAATGATGTATTGCATTTAATTTAAATACATCATAAAATACATACTTTTTATAAAACATTCAAACCATGTTTGAATTGGATATTTCAATCAATGGTACTTCTAAAATACCATATGTATGTGATGAATGTTTATATTTTAATAAAATATATAAATAGTTTTTATTGGGTTATCCTTCTTCAAGAGCTTTTTCAAAATCATAATATGCTTCATAATCATATGATATATAAAATATTTAAAAATGATGTGAAAATATTTATCTTTTTTTTAAATATTATAATACGGAGAAGATGACATTTCATCAAAATCCACTTATGATACATGATAATATAACTACATAGTGGAGGAGTTTGATATCTCAAACAACTTCTAGCAAGGTATTTGTATGTTAAAAGATGTTTAAAAGTGATTCAAACATGACATTTCAATTATTATTTCCATAAATTCACCAGTAATAGATATGAATATTGTTTGAGATCATCCTCCATCAATTTGTAACTGACAATCCATTTACATAAAAATGTTCTAGAATTATAATTTAATCAAAATAATAGACATTGAATGTTACCATATGTTAATGAAAAACACATAATCCCTACAGTTGTCTAAACTGACCTTTAATAACAATTAAAATGTCCCAGCCTTAAAAATTACATAATCTTGAGTTATTTCAACAATTTTATATTATATCACATTGAGGATAATTTCATGTTTGGTGATCTAGAGAATTATTCCATAACTAATACATAAAGAAATAATATAAATGTAAAGTGGAAACATCCAAAAGTATCCTTTTGTTTCATAAACAGAAACTTTTAAAATGATTGATTTTTTCTTCTCATGTTTATTCATCATAAGGTTTCCCTGATCCCATCCTTGAATCTACTCTCCCTTAAATCCTATAAAAAACATTTCTTATACCAGGTATGTGAACAAATATGTCCATAAAATATATAAAATAAGGGGTGAAACTATTAGTCCCTAATTATTTAAAACTCTTGAAGTCATAAGATTCATGAAAAACTTTATAGCAATAATAAATCATAAAGGTAAATTCTTCCATCAATATCATACATAAATTTTAACATTCATAGAAACATAGGGGGTAACATTCATGGTTACGATTGGAATACCCATCCCAGTATATTCTATTAATCTATTTGGAGAGTCCTTATCGTTTAACACCATATCATTAATTAATGAATTGAAGAGATGTGAAAGGCTCACCCAACCTTAGTTTCTCATAGAACTACCCAACTCCATAGTCAATTCCTATGAACCATAACGAAATCATATAACATAAAATATTTTTACAGGATAAATTACATTTACCCAATGAAATAATAAGTTGTCATGTCAAAATATTGATATAATTAATCCATTATCACAAACATTTTCCATGCCAAAATACATAAGAACGTAATATGGTATTTATTATTCATTTAAAAATATTAATACTTATAGAGGATTCCCAATATTAGATAATTATTGTCATGGTGAAAATGTTGTGGTCACCATATACGTTAAAGAAATTACTTTTTCATTTAGTTAATTTCTTCATATAAAAATATTCCCTTTTAAAACCCATTAAATGATATTAAAATTAAATGTGGTCGAATATACACCGTATAAAATATGATGCTATATATTATCAAAATATTTTCCAAGGTAAGGAAATTGAGACATTGTCCATTATTATGAGTCTGAATCATCAAATACATTCCTTTTAATCATGAACAAGATACATAATTTAAATAAAAAATTTATGAGAACCTATTTCAATTTTATTATTCTATTTATACAACTTATTATAATGATATAATTATTATATATTTTTTTAACTTTATATCAGATGTTTTGTCGATATTTGTTACTTGAGTAGAAAATTAACATGAATTGATGACATAGTGCATTTATAGATAAGTACATCAACTCCAAATAAATATTCATGACATAATTTTCACTTTTATATAAAAATTATAATTTTAAATCCATTTATTAAATGTTTATTTTGTAAATGAATAATTTTAAAATCATAGAGATGGTAAGTCGTGGTTTTATATGAGTAACAATTCCATTTTTCATTAATAAATATAGAAATAAGTTAATTATTAATTTAACATTCCAAGATAATATTAATATAATTCAATTCATAATAATCATTTAATATATTTATGACTATCATAAAATTGATGTGGCGAATAAAAATTATTCACAACACATCATGGAAGTGATATTTCACATGTATCAATGAATGAATTTATCGTTTTTATGTTCATGTAAGGTAAGAAAATATTTGAAATATTAATCATAAAAAATGAAAATATGTCATGAATATCATATATAAAAACCGATTCTTTCATTATAACCATTATTAATAGACAGTTATGAAAAAAAACTATATTGGTTTGTGAGGCGATAGTCCATCAAACAGATGAACGAAATGTTCATATCCCATTTGAAAAAATAGGATATGGATTTATCGCATGATATTACTATAATAACATATCATTATATTAAGGATATTGTAGTTAAAATTTCATCAAAGAAGAATTTGATTTAGATAATGTGGGAGAAAAAATAAAATAGAAAAACAGAAAAAAACTATACATCTTATTCGGTTTATCACCTGTGAAAAACACCTTATAACTTCTTAAGATGGTGTTATTACTAATCTGTAACCTTAAAACGTGGGGTGGGAAATAAATGATGTGTTTTTGGTACAACATTTCAAATGAAAAAGGTGTTTTCAGTGTGTGTATTAGAGAAGATATGGTACCTTTTATAGGAGTGGAGAGGGGATCCCTTGGAACTCATAAAATATTAAATTAATTTATAAGCAATTTCTATTCAAAATGGTCCCAAAATAAATTATTTATAATATATGATGATTTTGGGTGTAATAACTATAATAAAATAAAAATTAATCTTGTTTTTAATATTTTCTAATTATTATCTTTTTTGATTTTCCCTTATTTTACCATTTTAACCGAATAATGACATTATGTTATTCACACATTTTGTTTAAATGTAATTACTAGAACATATTAAAAGACCCAAAAAAGTGACATTTTATTCATATTTTCTATTATCCTAAACAGTGGGACAAATATTAGTTTTTTGTAAACTTAATATCATTTAATTAAATATTTTATAATTTAAAATACCAAAAGGGTCATTTTTGTCACTATTTATTTGTTGACTTTTGTAAATAACAAACCCGGATGATAATTTAAAAAAACTCCCTTAAATCATAAAAAAATGAAAAAATAGATCAGAATATTCCCAGATGGACTCAATTACATCAAATATTTTTTATTTTTATTTTTTTGTCATTTATTTAATTATTTCTTTAATTAACCAATTACTAAATCATAATTATGACATAGTTAAAATTAATTATTTAATACAAAAAATTATAAATAATTTACCATGATGTAATAAATATTTTTAGATTTATAGTGAATATTTTTAGTCAAAGATATCCCTTGTATAAATCCATATTAAAATACTTTACTTTTAAAAAACAAAAGTGTAATAAAAATCAATATTCATTGAATATAATATTATAAATGAATTAAGGTAATCCATGGGGATCCATGTGCTTCCCTAATCGACGCAAGGATGATCAAGTTTGGGTTACACTAATCCAAATAAATTAGGACATACTATTTTGTTGTTTCTTATTATTATACTATTTTTACCTTTAATTACCCAGTATACCGATAACTATGGTAATTAAAGTAATTACTAATGATTATATTCATAATATCCAAATATTATAGGGATCTATTTAAATAATTTGCATCCTCTGATTCAAAATATGGAATCCATTTTTCCATATTCAATACAAATAAATTTCAAAAATTATTTTGAAATTAATCCCAATTGTTAAAATGAGAAAACATGTTTTTTTAAATTAAAAACCCATCAAATGATTGACATGGATTTTTATCTAATTTTAATGTCAATATAGTTTCAATGAACAAAATTATATTAAATATTAAAAAAAATTATTTAATAATATTTTAGAACCAATTAATTATAAAATATATAAATATAAAAATATTATATGAAAAAGATGTTTTGAATTAAAATGCACTAATTTTCACTATTCATTAAAAAAATGATTTTTTCATAAAAATACCAAAAAATTAAACCAAAATGAGTTTTGATGGCCTATTATAATGAATAAGTTTATTTACACAAATATTACCTATAAAAGTGTGAAAACATAGATTTATAATTTCTTATCCATCAAAACGTAGTAAAACAAAAATTTTAGAAAACACACATTTTATCCATAAAATTGGATTTTTTTTCTTGTATAATGTGTTGAAAATAAATTACATGAATTTAAAATTTTATAATGAATTAATATTTAATTAAAATTTTCCTAAAATGTAGATTTTATTTTTTTATAAACCAAATTATTCACACATAAATAGTTTTTCATAAAAAAAATTCCTTTTTATTCAATTGGTTTTTATTTACATTTCTAATTAATTTTAAAACCAATGAATCATTATATAAACATGTGTAATCCCAATTTTCATAATTTAATTAATATTTTTAATTTCATACATTACAATGATTACGAAATATTTATGACATAAAATTTTAATGTTAATAATATATTTTTTTGGTAAAACTATGTCTTGTGTTCCACATAAGATTTTAGAGGAACCAATTATTGTGTTTCCAGAACAATATTTTAAAATGAATTCCTTTAAATGAAAAATTTCTATCTAATTTCTTAAATTTTAATAAATATGAAAATGCATTATTATACAATTACCACGTAAATTACATCCTTCCCACTTTTGTAAATTTTGTCCATGATATTTTAAATTTGGGATCTGTTTCTAAGGTTTCAATTTTCAAAATTACATTATTAAAATCCCCTATTGGATAGAGAGTCAATAATATTTCCACATTAAAAGAATGATAGTTAATTACAAAGGTCACCCGAGATAACACATAATAGGATTACTTGTTGAAAAACATGGATATAAGAAAAAACTGAACATCATGTTCTGATAGAGAATGATATAAAACATGATAATGAGATAGTTAACAATCAGAAAACCACAATCTTTTGATGGGTTAAATGGTCATTGATGTTTTGGTAGGAAATGTAAATGGAAATCATTTTTTAAATATCATTTTCATATAAATGAGGAATTATTTTACTACATTAATAAGAATATAATGAAATATCGTTACTTTATAATTAGAGATTAAACCTGTAATCAAATTCATCCATAAACTCATAATTTTCTCAAAATGATGAGTATTTAATATAAATTTTTTTCCTGCATGATGTAGTTGAATCAACTTCATGATAATCACATAATCCAAAAATGATTAACAATCTACAAATCCAATATTAAAAAAGTAAAAATCTATAATTATATGATAAAATTAATATAATTCACCAAGTATAATTAACTCTAAATGAATAGTGAAAACTTTTAATCTCTGTGATTAAAAAGTAATACACAAAATCATAAATAGAAAATTCTATAAATAACATTCTTTAAAATACCTCCCAAAATAACCACTAATATTTACACACAAATAATGATTTATTTGACCACACAGTCATCTAGGATTACATTTAAAATTTTTCTCCAAATAAAATAAAGTAATATTTAAAAATAATACCAAAATGTAATTACCCTAATAACATATTTTCCAAGTTAGGATAATCTTTTCCATAAATAACATTATTTACCATAACCCCACAATAAAAACCTAGATTCTTCCAAATTAAAAATCGACCTTTACTCCTACAAAAATTCATTTGTATTCTATTTTCCAAAGGCATATAGTGTTCCTAAACTTGTGAACTTCTTTAAGAATAACCTTTTTCACTCAATGCCAAAATCATTTTCCAATACGAGGAATATCCACTTGGAAAAAATAAGTTCCCAAAAAAAAACTTATTCTTAGTTCATAAATTTTTTGAACTATAAATATAATGATATTCCAACCTGGGACATCCCATAGGCCTATGGTAGGTGATAAATCTGTATCGCACTATGGTTGTCTGTTAGATACATTCTGCCATACAGGATGTGATAGGTTTCCACTCATCCATCTTGTATTCCTTATTCTAAAACAATATATTTCTCTTTAAATACTCCCTATATGAGATAAAATCCTAAAAAAATTGATAATTTTTTTTAACCATGATGTTTTTCTTATACCTCGCATTTTCATTCCAACACATAATGACCTCAAAATCTTTATTCATGATGACTTATATATATTAACAAAAATATTATTTTTTTATTTCTCCTCCAAATGATTTAATAAGACTATTAACAAAAAGAATGAACATTGTACAGTGTCCAACTAGTTTCATCGTCATTTTTTTCACATAGATAGAAGGTCCATTCATTGAAAATGTTATTTAGATATTCATAAAAATCACGGGCTTACTTTGTTTAGAAACACCATGTATAACACGGTTCCTATGATTATTTTTAGGGAAATGGTTTTGGAAAATATGCTTTGATTAAATATAATTTCAATACATTAGATATTAATATCATTTTATAAGACATTGGTACCACGTTTGAGTTGAATTATTAAATAAATGGTCATTTTAAAATATCATAAGTATTTTTTTGAATGGATATAGTTTAATCAAAAATATAAATTGGTTACCTAAGGCTCTCCATATTCATTAGATTCTTAAAAATTATAATTTTATTGACAATACTATAATAAGGTAGAATATATAAAAATGACTTTATAATATTTACCATTTTTGAAAAGAAGAGAATATTGATAAAATAATATTTGATTAAAAAAACCCATGACCCATTATGGTGTCAAGGTATAGTGGATGTGTTTGATATCTATGAAAAATACATTCAAGAGAGGTAAATGTTATAAAATGTTCCAATATAATCTAGATATGAATTTTCAATAATTATTTCATGCATGACATTAAGAAGAGATAAAAATTTTGTTTGAGATACCCCTCCGATTTGTAACCAAGTTTCCTTAATCTGAAAAAAATATAGAACAATGAATTTACAGAATCATAGACATATAATGATACCATATGTTTAACCAAAACTCAGTATCCTTAACGTTTGGTAAACCGACCATTGATTCCAACTATAAGGCCCCAACTATAAACATTAAATAATCTTCACATAGGTTAACAATTTTACATTATAACACATTGAGGAACTTTTCATGTCAAGGTCTATTGTGAATAGGCCTTTACTCATATATAACAAAATTGTAGAAATAAAATGTTTAAACATACGATAGTATCCATTTCTTCCACAAAACAAAAACTTTTAATATGAAACATTGTTTCATGTCATATTTAATCATCATAATGATTTCTTGATCCCATCCTTGACTCTATTATCCATTAAATCCTATGAATAACATTTCAAAAACATTGAATTAGCACATGAATCTTAGTAATAGATATTAGATAATTAATGAAGCCCTCACTACATGAATATTTTAAAATAATGAAATCTTATGAATCCTATAAAAATATAGCAATCCTAAACAATAAACATAACTTTTGAAATCTATATCATACATTCATTTTATATTTTACAGGTACATAGTGAGTAACCATCATGGTTATGATTAAAATAACCATCACAATATATTCACTATGTAACGCCCCGACCCCAGCAACCCAGAGTCGGTGCATTACTTCATAACATTGGAATGATCACAAAAGATCAAGTCTCGAAAGACAGATTAGTTTAGTAGCCTTGGAAACACTAGATACATTCATAAACGTTACATTATATCATAAAGTGAAAAACTAATAACAAAGTCTTCATAGTCCACTCTCATATCCTCTTCTGACTATCCCTACAGGTCATTCATAAAATGCTTCTTCACATCCTGGAAAATATTAAACCATTGAAAGGGGTGAGCTCAGATGCTCAGTAAGGATAACAATATTGTGGAAGCTTTCATCAATAAACATAAACATTTAAGGCAACTTATAACTAAAACAAAAGCCTTTTAAACATGAACATAAACATAATATGGCAAAAGTAAAATGAGATAATTCCATTCACTTCTTCACATGGATATTCTACTGGTCGAATAATCACATGCAATATCAATAACCACTTTCATAATGAGGGAATGTATAATGTCGGACATTCTGAAACATTTTGTCAAGGCCTCGGCCAAGACGTCTAAAATGATTAAGGCCTCGGCCAAAACCATAAATCAAATTGGGAAAGGGCCTCGGCCAATTCCACGTCTAGTTGTCTCATGAGACCTACCGATGCATCGAGGAGCTATAGAGGGTCCACCCGTCACTTATTAAGTCCAATACATTCCTCATATGAATAGGTTTAAACATATCATAAACCATAACATAATCGTATCACAAAAAACATGCATAAAGGAAACATAACATTTCCACATTTCAATCACAAGATATCAATACAACACATTGATATAATAAAAATGCTTTCAAAACCATTTTCAATACCAAAATAAAAGAAAGTTAAAACTTTGTATTTATTTATCATTAAAAAAGAGATGGCTTGTAGAGGAAGCCGAAACTCAAATAATGGTCATGGCGGCGGAGAAGTCGTTGTCGCCACATAAGTACGGAAAGAAAAACATTCCCTTTTGTCATTTAGAAAAACGCTTCGTATAAAAAAGATTCCTTTTGAATAAACGTAAAAGTCAAAGGGGTTTATACACCGTATAAAAGAAAGTTGTGTATAAAACCAAATATGCCTCAATGAAAGGGGATTGAGACGAAGTCCTTAAAAAGATCATTTTTTTTAAATAAAGTACACCTATAATGTGTATTCACTATAAGTACACATAAATAATGTAAAAATTCAATATAGGACATAATTATATCATGACATAATTTGAAAGTAGGAGATTAACCCAAAGAATAGAAATTGGGTTAAGAAGTTCCCTTACCTCGTGTCTGACTTGACTCAACCATTCTTTAACCTCCTGAATAATAAAATAGAGTTAATATATACCTTATTAAGAACCATTTTCAATTTCATTGCCCTTTTTATATCACTTATTACAATGTTTATGAACATTATGTAATTATTTAAGTTAATAACGGTCGTTTTTTCGATCTTTGGTACTTGAGTCAACAATAAACTTCTTATAATTACAAGTTGTTTATGTGGTAGAATATCCATTATCTACAGAATTATATTCATGATATAGATATCATATATATCATATATATACATTATATACATTCATTTATAATATTACGTAACATTTAGAGGTAAGAAATGAAATGCACTGTTCATGGAGACGGTAAGCCGTACGTACGCATGAACGCTACTTTCATTTCTATTTCGTATTTAATGGAATGAAATCATAATGATATAAATATATAATATAATTCCAGTATAATATAGTGTATAATACAATTTACTCCATCCTTTATAAATCCCACATATGGCATTAACGATTCAAATCACTTTGAGGGGGCGGTAGTCCGCACTTCCTAAAATGAAATTATCGCGTTTTACCCATAATGGAAATCATAAAGTATGCCATAAATGAGAAATACAGAAGCATAAGTAAAACATAAACATATTATATAACATATATAAATATATTGACATCTTAATGGCCACCTTGTAAGGTGTTATATGAGTGTCGAACAATCATCGTTTCGTGAGGCAGAAATTCGCCATCCACGGAAACCGTATGTTCTTTGACCATTAGATGTAGGTGTGTGTAAGTGTAGCTCGAATCCTTCTTATAACAACATCCTAGTATATTGAGGATACTGGTGTTGTTAAAAAAGAAACTAATAAAAAGAGTTTAGTGGGTTGGAGAAGAAAAATAAAACAAAACAACATTAGAGAAGACATTACCTCAAAATCGGGTAACTCTTTTTGATTTGAGCCAAAGGCTTCCTTGGGAAGAGTTAGGCCCAATGTGAGGCTTCTAGGAGTAAGACTGGGAAGTTGGGATAGTATTTGGGCAGAGGTTGGCCGAGCCAAATGGCTTGAAAGTGTGAATGAGGTGGTAGAGGTGGGGGTCTTTTATAAGTGGAGAGGAGGGGCACTCTTGGAAAGATTGAAATGTTACATTATTATACAATGCTTTTCGGATTATAAAGTTCCCACACTTATATAATTCGAGGCTAAGGTGATAAGGGTTCGAAATATCCTCATCCAATAGGCTTTGGACAAGTGTAATCCTTGGATTTTGCATTATCTTCCCATTTTATTTAAATCGTTAAATAATGAGGTCATCGCTGCATCATCATGATGTCATAAATAATTTAATTTATATAATGTCTAAAAATTATAAACAAAATACTATGATGTACGAAATCTTTTTAGATTTCTAATGAATATTTATAATCAAAATTTGGACTTGTGTAACTCCACTTAAAAACTATTTTAGTAAAACAACTTATGTTTGTGTCAATTTAATTTTAACATTAAATATATATATATTAATGTCATTTTCCAACCAAAGTGGATCCATGGGGTCCCCAAGTTGACCCATGGGTTGTCTTGGTCGGCCATGAATCATCCAATATGAGTAGGACAAGTTTCAAGCTCATCTTATATTATTAAAACATTATTTTTACCTTAAACTACACTAATTACCTCTAATCGCGATTAAGAACTTAAAAGTTACTATTCACCAAAAACTATTTTAATCTCATTGAACCACATTTTACTTCTTAATGATAACCATGTATGTCGGATTTTTGAAAATCAAATCACAGAAGTGGTAATATTTAATTTAAAAGAAAAATCAGTTATTTAACTACCACTTAGTGGTTTCACTATTCATCAAAAATTGAAGTTTTTCAGAACAATGCCAAAATTTTACCCTAAGCTATAATTGATATTTTGAATTCAAAAATGATGTCTATTTTACAAAATTCCAATCATATAAGTTGCATTAATTAATTTTATAATTAATTCTCGCTGTCACAACAAATAGCGTGTTTTTAAGAAACAATTTATATCAAAAGATTGGCAATTGTTTATGTCCAATTTCAATGTTAAATTAATTCTAATGACCACCATTGGATAAAATGGTAAAAATATATTCTAATTATACTTTAAAACCACTCAATAGTATAACTTATCACTATAAATTATTTTGATTAAAAAAGTTGTTTTATGTATTTTTCACTATTCATAAAAATTTGGAAGTTCTCAGAAAATTACAAAAATTCAACATAGGCTAATTTCAATATTAGGAATACAAAAATGAAGTCCATTTTGAAAAATAAAATTTCTATAAATTTAAAAAGTGGTTATTACTATTCATAACGGCTACTTTGATTAGTTGCGGTGTGTTAGAACTCAAAGTTGCGTACAATGCATGCTATTGCATTATTGAATGAGATGCATATCGTGGAAGCTCAGGGTGTTACATTCTCCCCTCCTTCAATAAATTGCATCCTCGCAATTTGAAATTTTTCTTTGAAAATAAAAGGTTGAAAAGAAAAATTACCTTTGAGGAAAACCCACATCGGAAATAAGATTAATAAAATTTAACCTTAATAAGAGGGAAAGGGAAATGAAAAAGTCACCACCCAATTATGATCTCGATTAGGAGAACATTGGTGGGAATTAGAGACATATAATTGGAGTAAAAACGTAAATATTTGTAGGGAGTGATTGAGGTCATCAATCACAATCAACTGTCAAATTGAGGGCCTCAAAGCCTTCAATCTATGTTGATTTAAAATATCATCAGTTCAACAAGACATAAGGTATTAGGATATCACATTTTTTGTTTTAATATCCCTTTACTAAAGTTTAAGAATTAATTTATTCATTGAATAAGAGATAGGTATATATATATTTATGCTTGACAATTAGAGTTTCAACCTTCAACTCATCTTTCACTCAAAAAGATAATAGAAATCAAAAATATTATACTTATCCTAATTGTATAAGGTTTCAAATTTTAACACATACCATTTAGATTAGAAAAACTATTTTGTAAAAACCAGGGACTTCACATAGTCCAGTGGTAGGCGATTAATCCCAATCGCACTATGGTTGTGGGTTCGATTCCCACAGCTTTATCCGACGCGATGGGTTTTCACTCGGTCTGCGTGTTTTCCTTTTTATAAATATCAAAAAATAACCTTAACAATAGTATCCAATGTAAAATATAATCCATTCCAACCTTTATAGTTATCCAAAATACTTTTGTCCAACACACAGTCCAGATTTTATGAGGAAGGTAAACATAATGAAGCTCCTTTTTTTCTGCGTAACAACATGTGAATACCTTCATCATGTATTCTTTTAAAACACTGCAACATACTGTATTACCATAAATCCTTATTGATTACATTCATGATCCCTAATTCCTTATAGAAAACTAGATATACTCCTTCTATCCAAAAATGTATACAAATCATTAATCAGTTTCAAGTATGTTAAGAATATCCAACATAATTTATCCGAATCAATCGTGTCTTATTCCAAAATCACTATCTTGGTATCAGAACCATATTATGGTTTATCTTTCTCTCAACCATATATTTTCCAAAAATTTATCCTACTGTGGAGTAACTTTTCCTAGTTCCACACAATCTCAAGTCCTAGATGAAATAGTACTGCAGTGCAATCCTTATATACTCCATAATTATTATAACAAGTACATCATTTATACAACACTCAAATTACAAAATTCATTAATAACAACATAAGAACTCTAATCATTCCTCCTCATCTGTGGTAGTATCATAAATTGATTATTATCCAATAACATCATTTGGGGCATACTCTGATGATTTGAACATTGGTTTGCGTAGTGTCCCCACTCTTTGCAGATGAAGCATTGTACATTTGAAACCTTCTTCTTACCCTTACAGTCACGCAGTCGGTGTCCTTTTTCTCCACACTTATAACAAACTCCCATTCCCTTCAGGCAAATTCCAAGGTGTTTCTTCCCACAGTTATCACATATTGGAAAATTCTTCTTTTCCCTCGTCCCTTTATCCCTCATTCTCTCTTCCATCCTTTTCTTCTCTTTCGTCCCTTCAAATCCATAAGACTCATAGAATTCTCTACTTATCTTATTAACACATGATACTATTTCTTCATATGTTGATAACACATGGGATAATATTTCCCTTCTAAATTTTGGCTTAATACCATGAAAGATATGATCCTTCTTACTCTTTGGATCATACGTATAGATGGAGTTCACATTCCTTCTACTGGGCGCCATTTCTATACAATGCCATAAACTAAATTAGTTTATGAATCAAAATACATAATTCCATACTTATAAAATACTTAACATAAATTGAACTATTTATGGATATAATCCATAATCATAAAAAGAAATGTTTCCTTTGAGGAAGTATATACTCATAACCCTTCATAGTGGTTTGTAAAGAAAATGAGAATTATCCTAAGCATATCCCCCGGGAGTGTCGTAACCAAGAGTGCAGCAAGGCCCGTTGTCGTGCACCAGTTCCCGTTCGAATTTATCTCAAAGCGGTGTTTTCGGGTTTTACCCCTAGGTACATCTGTTCCAGAGCCGCCTCTACCTGCTCGTATCTAGACAGGGATGTATTGCTCGGAAAACTCATAACATCTCTATAATACCAAAATTCTAGGAAGTTCTTCTATACTAATCCTCAAAGTCTATCTTTGGGCTATGTGCTCTAATCAGAGTTTATCTACATCTAGCTTCCAAGGTTAGTACTAAACTACCTCTGATACCAACTGTAACGCCCCGACCCCATCTACCCAGAGTCGGTGCATTACTTCATAACATTGGCATGATCACAAAAGATCAAGTCTCGAATGATCGATTAGTTTAGTAGCCTTGGAAACACTAGATACATTCATAAACGTTACATTACATCATAAAGTGAAAAACTAATAACAAAGTCTTCATAGTCCACACTCATATCCTCTTCTGAATATCCCTACAGGACATTCATAAAATGCTTCTTCACATCCTGGAAAATATTAAACCATTGAAAGGGGTGATCTTAGATGCTCAGTAAGGATAACAATATTGCGGAAGCTTTCATCAATAAACATAAACATTTAAGGCAACTTATAACTAAAACAAAAGCCTTTTAAACATGAACATCAACATAATATGGCAAAAGTAAAATGATATAATTCCATTCACTTCTTCACATGGATATTCTACTGGTCGAATAATCACATGCAATATCAATAACCACTTTCATAATGAGGGAATGTATAATGCCGGACATTATGAAACATTTTTTCAAGGCCTCGGCCAAGAAGTCTAAAATGATTAAGGCCTCGGCCAAAACCATAAATCAAATTGGGAAAGGGCCTCGGCCAATTCCACGTCTAGTTGTCTCATGAGACCTACCGATGCATCGAGGATCTATAGTGGGCTCCACCCGTCACTTATTAAGTCCAATACATTCCTCATATGAATAGGTTTAAACATATCATAAAACATAACATAATCGTATCACATAAAACATGCATAAAGGAAACATAAAATTTCCACATTTCAATCACAAGATATCAATACAATACATTGATATAATAAAAACGATTTCAAAACCATTTTCAATACCAAAAGAAAAGAAAGTTAAAACTTTGTATTTATTTATCATTAAAAAAAAGATGGCTTGTAGAGGAAGCCGAAACTCAAATAACGGTCCTGGCGGCGGAGAAGTCGTTGTCGCCACATAAGTACGGAAAGAAAAACATTCCCTTTTTTCATTTAGAAAAACGCTTCGTATAAAAAAGATTCTTTTTGAATAAACGTAAAAGTCAAAGGGGTTTATACACCGTATAAAAGAAAGTTGTGTATAAAACCAAATATGCCTCAATGAAAGGGGATTGAGACGAAGTCCTTAAAAAGATCATTTTTTTTAAATAAAGTACACCTATAATGTGTATTCACAATAAGTATAAATAAATAATGTAAAAATACAATATAGGACATAATTATATCATGACATAATTTGAAAGTAGGAGATTAACCCAAAGAATAGAAATTGGGTTAAGAAGTTCCCTTACCTCGTGTCTGACTTGACTCAACCGTTCTTTAACCTCCTGAATAATAAAATAGAGTTAATATATACCTTATTAAGAACCATTTTCAATTTCATTATCCTTTTTATATCACTTATTACAATGTTATGAACATTATGTAATTATTTAAGTTAATAACGGTCGTTTTGTCGATCTTTGGTACTTGAGTCAACAATAAACTTCTTATAATTACTAGTTGTTTATGTGGTAGAATATCCATTATCTCCAGAATTATATTCATGATTTAGATATCATATATATCATATATATACAGTATATACATTCATTTATAATATTACGTAACATTTAGAGGTAAGAAATGAAATGCACCATTCATGGAGACGGTAAGTCGTACGTACGCATGAACACTACTTTCATTTCTATTTCATATTTAATGGAATGAAATCATAATGATATAAGTGTATAATATAATTCCAGTATAATATATTGTATAATACCATTTACTCCATCCTTTATACATCCCACATATGGCATTAACGATTCAAATCACTTTGAGGGGGCGGTAGTCCGCACTTCCAAAAATGAAATTATCGCGTTTTACCCATAATGGAAATCATAAAGTATGCCATAAATGAGAAATACAGAAGCATAAGTAAAACATAAACATATTATATATCATATATAAATATAGTGACATCTTAATGGCCACCTTTGAAGGTGTTATATGAGTGTCGAACAATCATCGTTTCGTGAGACAGAAATTCTCCATCCACAGAAACCGTATGTTCTTTGACCATTAGATGTAGGTGTGTGTAAGTGTAGCTAGAATCCTTCTTATAACAACATCCTAGTATATTTAGGATACTGGTTTTGTTAAAAAAGAAATTAATAAAATGAGTTTAGTGGGTTGGAGAAGAAAAATAAAACAAAACAACATTAGAGAAGACATTACCTCAAAATCGGGTAACTCTTTTTGATTTGAGCCAAAGGCTTCCTTGGGAAGTGTTCTTCCCAATGTGAGGATTCTAAGAGTAAGAGGGGGAAGTTGGGAGAGTATTTGGGTAGAGGTCGGCCGAGCCAAATGGCTTGAATGTGTGAATGAGGTGGTAGAGGTGGGGGCCTTTTATAAGTGGAGAGGATGGGCACTCTTGGAAAGATTGAAATGTTACATTATTATACAATGCTTTTCGGATTCTAAAGTTCCCAAACATATTTAATTCGAGGCTAAGGTGATAAGGGTTCTAAATATCCTCATCCAATAGGCTTTGGACAAGTTTAAGCCTTGGATTTTGCATTATCTTCCCATTTTATTTAAATCGTTAAAAAATGAGGTCATCACTGCATCATCATGATGTCATAAATAATTTAATTTATTTAATGTCTAAAAATTATAAAACAAATACTATGATGTAGGAAATCTTTTTATATTTCTAATGAATATTTATAATCAAAATTTGGACTTGTGTAACTCCACTTAAAAACTGTTTTAGTAAGACAACTCATGTTTGTGTCAATTTAATTTTTACATTAAATTTATATATATTAATGTCATTTTCCAACCAAAGTGGCTCCATGGGGTCCCCATGTTGACCCATGGGTTGTCCTTGTCGTCCATGACTCATCCAATAGGAGTAGGACAAGTTTCAAGCTCATCTTATATTATTAAAACATTATTTTTACCTTAAACTACACTAATTACCTCTAATCGCGATTAAGAACTTAAAAGTTACTATTCACCAAAAATTATTTTAATCTCATTGAACCACATTTTACTTCTTAATGACAACCATCTATGTCGGATTTTTTAAAATCAAATCACAGAAGTGGTAATATTTCATTTAAAAGATAAATCAGTTATTTAACTACCACTTAGTGGTTTCACTATTCATCAAAAATTGATGTTTTTCAGAACAATGCCAAAATTTTACCCTAAGCTATAATTGATATTCTGAATTCAAAAATGATGTCTATTTTACAAAATTCTAATCATATAAGTTACATTAATTAATTTTATAATTAATTCCCGCTGTCACAACAAATAGCGTGTTTTTAAGAAACGATTTATATCAAAAGATTGGCAATTGTTTATGTCCAATTTCAATGTTAAATTAATTCTAATGACCACCATTGGATAAAATGGTAAAAATATATTCTAATTATACTTTAAAACCACTCAATATTATAACTTATCACTATAAATTATTTTGATTAAAAAAGTTGTTTTATGTATTTTTCACTATTCATAAAAATTTGGAAGTTCTCAGAAAATTACAAAAATTCAACATAGGATAATTTCAATATTAGGAATACAAAAATAAAGTCCATTTTGAAATATAAAATTTCTATAAATTTAAAAAGTGGTTATTACTATTCATAACGGCTACTTTGATTAGTTGCGGTGTGTTAGAACTCAAAGTTGCGTACAATGCAAGCTATCGCATTATTGAATGAGATGCGTATCGTGGAAGCACGGGGTGTTACACACTAAATCAGTTAGGAGAAACCTTATTGTTTAACTTCATCTCATTACCCAATGCATTGGGGGGCTATTATGGGCTCACATGCCATTGTTTTGTCATGGACCACATGTCTACAAATGCAATACCCTATAACCATATCTTAATAATATCACTAAAATATACATAAGGGGAAAATAAAATATCCGCATTGCAATAATAATATATCATTTAAAATATTGATATAATCAAATTATTAGAAAAATCATTTTCATTACCAAAAATGAAAAAACATAATATCTACTTATTTTTCTATTTAAAAAAATAATTCTTGTAGAGGATGTAAAATATAAAATAATTTTTATGGTAGAAGAAATATATTTGTCAAAGTGTAGGTCTAATAAATATTTCTTTTTTATTTTTGTAAAACTATTCTTAAAAAAAATATTCCCATTTAATAAAAATAAAATGTAATTAGATTAAAAACAGTTATAATGTACACCGTATAAAATAAGGTGGAATATATTATCAAAATATGCCTCAATGAAATGAGATTGAGATGAAGTCCATAACCGTGAGTCTGACTCATTACATACATTTTTCATATTCTATAATAATATACATAGGATAATTTATACCCTATTGAGAACCTTTTGATTATTTTATTCAATTTATATAACTTATTATAAAAATTAAAATATTACATAATTATTTATGTTCATATTGGATTATTTGACGATATTTAGTAAATGAGTTGAAAATGAACATTGATTTATTACAATTATCCCTATGGTCATATTTTAATCATCTCTTGGGTAATATTGAATACATAATCAAAACTTTTATATATTCATTACAATAATAAATTCATTAAATATGGAAATGAAAAATGAAAATGTTACAATCATGGTGATGATATGTCGAGCGTACGCATGATTAATGTTTCCATCTATCATTTATCATTATGGAAATAATGTAATTACTATATTTCATTTACAGATTTATCATAATATAATACAAATCATAATAATTATTTTAATTTACAAAAATGTATCATACATGGAAGATGGTGAATAAAAATGATTCACATCAATTCATAGAGCTGATAGTTCATATGTACACCCAATCAACATTATCAGTTTTATGATAATGGAATATAAGAACATAATTGAAATATTATTAATTTAAAATGTTAGATATTTAGTTTAAATCATATATAAAATTTGATACCTCATTATAACTAGTATTCATTGATGGTAATGGAAAAAAACTGTATTGTTTCCCGAGATGGTAGTCCACTGTACAGACATAGCCAATGTTCATTTCCCACTTGATTAAACTGGAGATCGATTTAGGTTATTATATTTCTATAATAAAAAATGTATAAATTTATGGTACTAGATTTATTATTTCATCCCTTGAAAATATTATTTATTGTAATTGGATGATGAAATAAAAGAGAAACACTTAAAACATGATCCATCTTCTTCTGTTGATCACCATTGAAGAGCACCTTAACACCTCTAAGAGGGTTTTATTCCAAATATATGGTCCCAAGAACATGGGGAGGTATTCTTGGAGGTTTTATGGGTAGATATAGGGTAATACCAAAGGTTATTGAAGTGTGAGTATTAAAGAATTTATGGTTCCTTTAATGCGGTATGGGAGGGGCACCATTGGAAACTCTTAAAATATTAAATTAATATAAATTCAATTTAACTTCCAAATTGTCCCAAACAATTTATTTATATTATAAAATGATTAGGGGTCTAATAAAAATAATTCAATTAGATTTAGATATGTTTTAAATATTTTTTTCCTTACATGTTTGGTGTAAAACCTATTTTATCCTTTTTAATCATACAATGATATTATGTTATTTACACTTTTGGGATAATTTAATGAACATATCTAGTAAAGCGACCAAAAAATGAAATTTATTAAATATATGATATCATCCGAATTATTTGTAAAAATATTAAATTTTTTGGAATTTAATTTAATATAATAAAATATTTTATAATTTAAAATACCAATAGTGACAATTTTGACACTATTCATTAGATTAAATTAAATAAAATATAATAATATGATGGTAAGTTCAAAAATAAAATAAATTAAATCATAAAATAAAATACAATTTTATATAGTATTCAATTTTATGGTATAAATAAGGATAGATAATATCTATTTTAATATTTTTAATATCAATTATTGGATTCATTCTTTAGTCAGGAAATTACTACATCAATGTTGTGTCATAATTAAACTAAAATATTTAATTTCAATAAATTATGAAACAAAATACCCTATTATAATTAATATTTTTATATTTATAATTAATATTTATATATGATGTTATCCCAAGTATATGTGTATATTAAAATACATTACTTTTTTAAAACAAAAGTGTAATAAAAATGACTATTTGTTTAATATAATATTATAAATGCACTAAATTCATCATAGAGGCACCAAGTTCTCATAAAATAGACCAAAGGACGATCATGGTTGGGAAGCACTCATACAATTAAAATAGGGAAAGTGTTATGGTAGTTTTATAATGTTATTATATTATTTTCACATTTAATTACCCAATTTATCCTTAATCATGGTAATTAAAATAACTAGTAAAGATACCATTCATATTGTCCAAAAATAAAATGTACATATTTACATAATTTTCACTCTATGATTCAAAATATGGAATATATTTTTCCGAATTAAAATAATAAATTGGCATAAATTAATTTAAAATTTAACCCCACTATCAAAAATAAGAAAATGGGTTTCATAAATGTAAAAATCATCAAATGTTTGACTTCGATTTATATCTAATATAATTGGTAAATTACAAAAAATTGCTCAAAAAATATTAAATGATATGAAAATTATTTAACTATACTTTAAATTCAATTATAAAGAATGTCTATATATTTAAATAACATAGACGAAAAAGCAGTTTCGAAATAAAATGAAGAAATTTCCCTATTCATAAAAACAATAATTTTTTCATAAAAAAAAAATTAAACCAATGTTAATTTTGAAGGTTCTGGGCGCAGCGAAAGCACGTTGGTGGGTTTGTCCAACTTACATTTTCATTAAACAATGTTCAATCTGAGATCCGTCATGATATAAAATGCCGAATCTTCGGAATAGAACGAAGAACGAAAAGAAAAAGGAAGATTCCCTGAACCCTTGAGGAGGATCATCATATGTTGATTATAACTAATTTAATTAATGAATAAGAATTACCTCGTTGTAATTCTTTCTTCGTTGATGTGTTAGGTCATGATTCGGTGATCTGTCGTTACATTGTAGAATCCAAGTGTAGGATTCCTCTAGCGCTGATCCACATGTGTGTCACGTAACTCTAGTCGTCGACCAAGGGCTCTCCGAGTGCTAGCGCGGAAGAACCTTCGCTTGCGATATCCACCTTTGACCGCCTTGATCCGGTGGAGGATCTTGCTCTCGTAACATGAGGGCGTTCTTGGATGAAATGGGAATTCTCTCTTGGCTTGAGAGTATTTCCAAATCTGTTGTGCACAACCAATGGCTCTCCAAAATGATAGAGTTGTGAGGATATTTATATTCATGTTTGAGGTTAAAAGAGTTATGACAATAAATAAACGCGTTACGCGTTTTATTTATTTCATTAACTCTTATTGAAAACCCCCCATGTCTAATTATTAATTTCTTGACATGCGCCCACGCTGATTATAATAAATATCATTTAATAAAACAATATTAAATCCTCAAAATCCCAACTGGGAAAACTACACGGCGTGTAATAATTAATACATGGCGTGTACTTTTATTTTCCATTTTTCTCCACCACATTTATTAGACCTTGAGTAATGACTATTTATTTCTAATGTAAATTTATCTGAATTACTCGCTAATTAATATTTTATTTTGTCCACAATATATTCTCTCGAATAACTAGTGTCAAAATAAATGCGATCAGACATCCTTAAATAATTATTAAACTACATTCTGGAATAATATTTATTTAACTTGTTAAATTAATATTTAACTGAGATACATGGACACACTTAGTTTGTGACCCTCTAGGCCTCTTTCTCAGTGGCATTAGGCTAAGCCTGCCTACAGTCCAAGGTTAGCATCTAGCAACACGCCAAGGCATCCATAAGGAAATAAGTTAACACCGCAATGATGTGTTACCACCTACAAACTCTTACCGTGTAATATAATCTCTTTGTCACGATATCTCCAATCAAGCGGGTTGCATTCTAGTGCCATCAACCCATGTGCTTGATTATTCTTTCTTTGAATTCCCGGAATTGAACTTTCCCATACCTTACCATGGCCATGTATTTATTTAGGCTATATCAATTCCATCAAAGGGCCTGAGATATCTACTTCCATTATGGAACGGAAGGGACAAATCCTTTCTCACATTATCTATTAATGCGGTATTACTCGTGATGCACCCAACATATCCTACCTCACTGAGAACAGTGTATCGTCAATGTTTTTGTCAATACATCTATGTGCATGAGTTGTAATACCCATTAATAATACTCTTAAAGTCTAAGGGTCAATACACACGTCCGTAGATATGAACATCCAATGACACTATGAAATGTGGATTTCATACTGCAGGGTCTCGTTCTCATAATATCCTCCTGGATATTACCATGGGTGCACACCATGAGATGGTTTTTCAATGTTTTATGAGTCCTCACCCCTAAAGACCTGTATTATTTGTGTCCCTCAAATAATATCATCCGGCCATAGAAAATACATTCAAGAACAGTGTTATGGAACTTCCAGGTTCTCATCATAGCAGGGATCCGCTACGAACCTTTAATGAAACAGCTGTCCTTAGGACATTATCACATGACATGTCACACAGAAGAACAATCAAGATGTGATAAGGCTTTTATTTGATGAATAATGTACAAAGTAGTTGGTTCTAGACCACAAAATCCAACATACTCCCACTTGGACTAGAGCCAACTGCTAACAACCTTTAACCTGGTAGCTCTCACATGATATTCATGCTTCTGCTGAGATAGGCCTTTAGTCATGGGGTCTGCCACGTTCTCTTCTGTGGACACTCTGCTCACTGCAACTTCACCCCTTTGATAGAAATCCCTCAAGAGGTGATACTTCCGGAGTATGTGCTTTGTCTGTTGATGTGACCTTGGTTCTTTTGAAAAAGCCACCGCTGTAGTATTATCACAATACAATGTAATGGGATCTTTACTGCTAGGCACCACATCAAGCTCCTGGAAAATGTTCTGAATCCAAATGGCTTCTTTGGCTGCATCAGAAGCCGCTATATACTCGGACTCTGCTGTAGAATCGGCGACAACTGGCTGCTTTGAACTCTTCTAGCTCACAGCTCCTCCATTGAGACAGAAAACATATCCAGATTGCAACATCAGATAATTCTGATCTGTTTGAAAACTAGCATCAGCATACCCTCTGATGAAAAGCTCCCCGTCTCCTCCATACACCAGAAACATATCCTTAGTTCTTCTCAGATACTTAAGGATAGTCTTAACAGCAGTCCAATGTTGTTCTCCTGGATCTGCTTGATATCTTCCTACCATGCTCAGTGCATAGGCAACATCAATCCTGGTACATAACATGGCATAAATGATGGATCCTATTTCCGAAGCGTATGGGATCTTGCTCTTCCTATTTTTCTCCTGTTGTGTCTGGTGACACATTTTCATAGAAATATGTAAGCCATGTGACACTGGAACCAATCCCCTCTTGGATTTTTCCATACTATATCTCTTTAGTATCTGGTCAATGTATATACCATGACTTAGTCCAAGCATCCTCTTGGATCTATCACGAATGATCTTGATCCCTAGAATGTAGGGTGCTTCTCCTAAGTCCTTCATGGAGAAACACTTGTTCAACCAGTCCTTAACTGACTGTAAGGATGGTTCGTTGTTTCCAATAAGGAATATGTCATCAACATATACCACTAGGATGATGACCGCATTCCCATTAAACTGCTTATATACACATGGCTCACATTCGTTCTTAATGAAACCAAATTCCTTTATGGCTTCATCAAATTGAATGTTCCATGACCTGGATTCTTGCTTCAATCCATAAATGGATTTTTGCAACTTTCAAACCTGTTTGGCTTCACCTGGTCCCACAAACCCTTCTGGTTGTGTCATATAGACATCTTCTTGAAGGTTCCCGTTAAGGAATGCTGTTTTGACATCCATCTGCCAAATCTCGTAGTCATGGTAAGCAGCTATGGAATGTATGATTCTTATGGATTTAAACATGGAAACAGGAGAGAAGGGTTCATCATAGTCAATTCCTTGACGCTGTCTGAATCCTTTAGCCACTAGCCTTTCTTTATAGGTTCTAACGTGACCTTCAATGTCCAGCTTTCTTTTGAATACCCATTTGCATCCAACAGGCTTTACATCTACTGGCTCATCGACCAGAACCCAAAATTGGTTCTAATATATGGAATCCATCTCAGAAATCATAGCTTCTAGACATCTTGCAGCTTCTGAGCTTTCTACTACTTCCTTGTAGGAGAGAGGTTCATCATTGTCCAATAATAATGATTCACCATCCTCGGTGACTAGGAAACCAAATCTCTCTGGTTCCATTAACTCTCTTGAGCTCCTACGCAGTACTTGTGTTTCTGGAACCTCTTCCATAGGGACCTGTGGAACTTGTTCCTGTACCAACTCCTGGGTATCTTGAGCATCAACTTCGTCGAAGTCAATCTTTCTCCCACTATCCTTCTTGAGGATGTGCTCCCTCTCAAGAAAGATGGCTTGTCTGGAGACAGTCACGTTCTTGTCTTGGGGGTTATATAGTTAATATCCATTCATTTCCTTGGGATATCCTATAAAGATACACATAGTGCCCTGGGGTGCTATTTTGTTGCCTAAGAAGGCCTTAACAAATTCCTCACATCACCATACACGTGTGTGCGACAAAGTGGGTTTCCTTCCATTCCATAACTCAGATGGAATTCCATTTTCCGCCTTATTTGGTACTCGGTTTAATGTGTATGCTGCAGTTTGTAATGCATATCCCCAAAAGGATAATGGAAGATCCGCATGACTCATCATCGACCTCAACATGTCCAACAAGGTGTGGTTCCTCCTTTCACTAACACTACTCCACTATGGTGTATAAGGAGGAGTGAGCTGAGATAGTATCCCAGACTCCCTTAGAAGAACGATGAACTCTTGGTTCAGATATTCTTCACCTCGATCTGATCGAAGCTTCTTTATCTTCTTACCAAGCTGATTCTCTACTTCATTCTTGAATTACTTAAATTTCTCTAAGCACTCTGACTTATACATCATTATGTAGACATATCCATATCTACTCAAATCATCAGTAAAAGTAATAATGTAAGAATATCCACCTCTAGATTCTACTGGAAATGATCCACACACATCTGTGTGTACCAATCCTAGAAACTCTATGGCCCTTTCACCTTGTCCTCCAAAAGGCGTCATGGTCATTTTTCCTTGTAAACAAGCATGACATCAATCAAGTTGTTTTAGCTCAGTAGAGTCTAAATAGCCATCTTGGTAGAGTTTTGTCAAACGCTTCTCGTTCACATGACCAAGGTGGTGATGCCATAACTCGGTGATGTATGAGTCATGTGAGTTTGTTTCATTATCGATTGCCAACACTTGGTTTTTTTAATTCAATACATACAAACCATTATTTAAATGTTCCATACCATAACATACGTTGTTCTTATAAAAGAGACAACCCTTATTTCCAAATTTGAAAAAAAAATCCATCCATATCCAAACAAGATACAGAAATTATGTTCTTGGAAACACTAGGCACCTAATAATAGTTATATAAAATCAAAATCATCGCAGTCGGCAATGAGAGGTGGTAGTCGCCAATAGCCAATGCAGCCGGCCTTGCGCCATTGGTAGCTCAAAGATCCACCTCTCCTCTGGCGATCTTTCTAAATCTACTTGGTTCCTGCATTTGAATACAGATGTGGGCCCCACAAGCTGTATCTAATACCCAATGTGTAGAAAATGAAAGATTGCACTTGATAAAAAATGCACCTTTAGCGTCCCAATGCTTCTGGGTGTAGTTCCTCTTCCAGTGGCCCTCCTTGCCACATGCAAAATACACTGACTCCCGTTCCTTGCCCTACCTCTGGATCTTCCCCTTCTTGAAGGGATGGTGCTCGGGGGGTTTCAGACCATTTATAAGTCTTTGGCCTCTTTGCCTTGTACTTCCTTTTCTTGTTCACCATATGGACCACGGGTTTTTCATGCCCCATGTCCTTATCTACTAGGCGAATCAAGGTCAGAAGCTCAGATAGACTCTTCTCATTGCCACTCATGTTATAGTTGACAATGATGCAAGATAAGGTCTTGGGCTGTGATGATAGGATGAGATCTGTACGCAACTCATCCGGGAATTTAATCCCTAAGATGTCCAGGCATTCAATGTAGCCAATAAGCTTGACTACATGAGGCCCATCTAGCGCAGACTCTCCAATATTAGTGGTAAACAAAGCATTGGAGATCTCATACCTCTCCTATCTCGCCTTCCCTTGGTAGAGATCTTTAAGGTGAGACATCATGCTATACGCGTCCATGTTTTCATGTTGCTTCAAGAGCTCATTATACATGGCCGATATCATGAAACACTAGACATCTGTGGCATCATCCATGTGTTTCATGTAGAGAGATAATTCCTCATCACTAGCCTCTTTCCCAGGCGCAACTGGAATAGGATCTTCCAGCACATATAATTTCCTTTCGTGGCGAAGGACGACACGTAAACGCCTCTGCCACTCTTGGAAATTGGTGCCAGTGAGAAGGTTTTCTTTTTCGAGTATGGTGCACAATTATATGTTTGAAGTCATTTTATTGATTTTCCTACAAATTAAGATGAGAAAATATTTAGTACTTTATTAAAAAATTTGAGACAAATAAAAAAATTAATAATTATTAGTCTCCCACTTTTTTATCGAAATCCAATAGCCCTCACTATTGACTTCGGAATATTCTGTTGCGTGAATATTCTAGTGGAAAGGATCCATATTGTCCTTCACATTACCCAAACTAGGGTTGGTCAAGAAACTTGAAGGGTTTTAGGTAGGCATTCCAAATTCCAACTACATTAACTCGCAGCTCCTTGATCCGCTGAGTGGACTCCTCAATCTGGAAATCCTTTTGTATTTCCTCAACCTTTGCATCTTGGTCACACCAAGTCCTTCTGTGGCAGTAAACCCTTAATGCGAACCAAGTCAAGTCCACCCAAAACCCTGAATTAGAATTCCCCAATAATTGAAAGCACCCCAACTAGGGTTGGTCATGCACTTTGAACTATGGTTCATTTCTAACCAAGATTATGGAAGGCTATGCCGACTTAATATTTGTTTTGAGGTATTTTATCCTTTTAGGTAAATTTCCATTTTATTATCTTTGATTACATGCTTGTTAATATTAAGTGGGATATACATAAGTGATTAACCATGTCTAACATAAAATTTACATATAAGCCAGTTTTATTTTAGTTCCATCTTGCATGCTCGTTTAATTCATTAATTGTGTGATCATGACAACACACATACTATAAATAAACCATGAAACTGACAGAAATAAAATAAATGGTATGATCATGACCTTTTCTATTGGTTAATTTATCTAGTGGTTGATAAACTAACCCAAGACCTTGGGGAGAAACACCTTGAACCTTTTGGGTTCGTGTTTACATCATTCCACCGGTCCACCTTTGTATATCCTTGGATTGGTTTCACCTTGGCTCCTGACTTGAGCCGCCTACACTAGCTTGGGGGCTCCATCCATTACATATGCATTTATCTCACATGCAGGTGAGGGGAAAAAGGGGGTTTTACATAAAAAAATCCTTGGGCACTTAGGCCCTACATATTAATGAGGAGATGGATCACAGGCCAACAAATTTAATTTAAATAAATAAATTAAAATAAACCATTCACATACAAAGGTCTCGGTCTAGCTTATGATCATTCATACATGCAACGATATTTACGCATAAATAAAACTAGCATTCAATTCTTTAATAGTTCTTGTTTAATATAAATCACGCTCGAATCAATTAATTATCTTTAATTAATCAATCCTTTTATCTTAAATCCCTTTTCTAAATTACCTTGAGATTCTCATACATCATAATTTTAAACAAATAAATTCATTTAAAATTATCCTTGTATGTAACATGTACCTTGGAGGCAACCCGGTGAATTTCCATTTATTATGAAGATGTTAAATTAAACACAAATATATAAAACACCTATCATGTGTTGTGCCTCAGCTTTACGCCTGCACCTTGGTACACGTCTCAAGGGTTTGTATAAGATAATAATAAATTTTAATAAATCCGTGTAATTTGGGTGAGTACACGACGTGTAGTTCTGACTACACGACGGGTACTTTTCTTCACCGTCCATCCGAAGTACACGCCCCGGGATAAGGTGTGTTAATGTACTTAGGAAATTTTCGTAGTACACGGCATGTACAGTGGGACACACGCCGTGTAGTTTCCGCATTACACAGTTTCTAGCCGGGCAGGCCGTGTACGGAGTACATGACCCAACCGTAACCCGAAGGGACTACATGCTGTGTTCATTGGACTACACAGCGTGTATTCCAGAAACAGTGTGCCACCTGTTTCTGGTCAACACATGGTGTCTTAAATTCTTAGAAAGAATCCAATACATAGCCTAATTTGGCGGATCAGTCAATGCATTGAACCTAGACTACACGGCGTGTACTTCAGAATAAACGCCGTGTATTCTGGTGTTATATGGCCAGAAACGTTTGGCTCCTCCAGATGAGTTCCTCCATTTTATTTTAATCAAAATTAAAAGAAAAATCAATTTCTGTGAGGTGAACGAGAAACGAGGGAGGAGGAATAGATCTCGAGATTCAGATTTCCAGAACGATTAAACATGAATTGAAATAACTAAATTATTAAATGCCTAAATCACCAACGAAAAAACTAAATAATTATAACCAAAGATATAACCCCTCTAAAACCACTTGAAGGTTCTGGGCGCAGCGGAAGTGCGTTGGTGGGTTTTCCAAACTTATTTTTTCATTAAACAATGTTCAATCCGAGATCCATCACGATATAAAACGCTGAATCTTCGGAATAGAATGAAGAATGAAAAGAAAAAGGAAGAGTCCCGGAACTGTTGAGGAGGATAATCTTATGTTGATTATAATTAATTTAATTAATGCATAAGAATTACCTCGTTGGAATTCTTTCTTCGTTGATGTGTTCGGTCACGATTCGGTGATCTGTCGTTGCGTTGTAGAATCCAAGTGTAGGATTCCTCTAGCGGTGATCCACACATGTGTCACGTATCTCTAGTCATCGCCGAAGGGATCTCTGAGTGCTAGCGCAGAAGAACCTTCACTTGCGATATCCGCCTTTGACCGCCTTCATCCGGTGGAGGATCTTGCTCTCGTAACATGAGGGCGATCTTGGTGGAAAGGGAATTCTCTCTTGGCTTGGGAGTATTTCCAAATTCGTTGTTCACAACCAATGGCACTCCAAAATGTTGGGGTTGTGAGGATATTTATAATCATGTTTGAGGTAAATAGAGTTATGACAATAAATAAATGCTTTATGTGTTTTATTTATTTCATTAACTCTTATTAAACCCCCCCCCCCCCATGTCAAATTATTAATTCCCTGACATGCGCCCAAGCAGATTATAATAAATATCATTTAATAAAACAATATTAAATCCTAAAAATCCCAACTTGAAAAACTACAAGGCGTGTAATAATTAATACACGGTGTGTACTTTTATTTTCCATGATTCTCCACCACATTTATTAGACCTTGAGTAATTACTATTTATTTCTTAAATAAATTTAACTGCATTACTCGCTAATAAATTTATTATTTCGTCCACAATATATTCTCTCGAATAACTAGTGTCAAAATAAATGTGATCATACATCCTTTAATAATTATTAAACCACATTCGGGAATAATATTTATTTAACTTGTTAATTTAATATTTAACTGAGATACATGGACACACTTAATGTGTGACCCTCTAGGCCTCTTTCTCAGTGGAATTAGGCTGAGCATGCCTAAAGTCCAAGGTTAGCATCTAACAACATGCCAAGGCATCCATAGAGAATGAAGTTAACGCCCCAATGATGTGTTACCTCCTACGAACGCTTACCGTGTAATATAATCTCTTTGTCACGATATCTCCAATCAAGCCTGTTGCATTCTAGTGCCATCAACCCATGTGCTTGATTATTCTTTCTTTGAATTCCCGGAATTGAATTTTCCCATACCATACCATGGCCATGTATTTATTTAGGCTATATCAATTCCATCAAAGGGCCTGAGATATCTACTTTTGTTAGGGAACGGAAGGGACAAACTCTTTCTCGCATTATCTATTAATGTGGTATTACTCGTGATGCACCCAACGTATCCTACCTCGTTGTGAATAGTGTGTCGTCACAGTTTTCTTCAATACATCTAAGTGCAAAAGTTGTAATACCCATTAATAATAATCTTAAAGTCTAAAGATCAATACACACGTCCGTAGATAGGAACATCCAATTTCACTATGAAATGTGGATTTCCTACTGGCGGGTCTCGTTCTCATAATATCCTCCTGGATATTACCAAGGGCGCACACCATGAGAAGGTGCCTCAAATTTTTATGAGTCCTCACCCCTAATGACCTGTATTATTTGTGTCCCTCAAATAATATCATCCGGCCATATAACATACATTCAAGAAAAGTGTTATGGCACTTCCAGGTTCTCATCATAGCAGGGATCCGCTACAAACCTTTAATGCAACAGCTGTCCTTAGGACATTATCACATGACATGTCATGAAGAAGAACAATAAAGATGTGATAAGGCTTTTATTTAATGAATAATGTACAAAGTAGTTGGTTCTAGACCACCAACTCCGACAAATTTTCATGTCTATATTCTAAATATTATGTTTATTTTTTTTAACATCACGTATTATTGTTTCAAAATCATTATTAAAACATTATTCTATATGAATATGCAGTAAAATGCATTTTTAAAAAACACTCATTTTATCCATAACAGTCTATTTGTTCTTATATGATTTCTAGAAAACACACAAGATGAATTTTAAATTTCATATTAAATTAATATTTAACCAATAAAATAACATAAGGGTTATTCATGTGTTTTATTAGTACAATTATTTACACATAAATAAATATTCATAAAATAGATCTTTTATATTCAGATTTTTTTATTTAAATTTATGATTAATTTTATAACCACTGAATCATTATATAAACTTGTATAAACCATGATTTGAATAGTTATTAAATATCATTTATTCTCTCTATTCTATCAACTACGTGATAAATATAACTTAAAATTATACTATTAATAATATAACATTTTCCTGAATTACGTATTCTTCTATGAAACGTAGGATTTTAGAGAAACCCATTATTGCATGTCAGGTATACTATCATAAATAAAATACTATTAATTTTAAAATTAAGATTTATTTTTATAAATATTAATAAATATGAAAAATTAAAATTCTATAATTTTCTAGGATATTATAATCTGGTTCTTGGTCGTTATAGTTGGTATCCAAGGGTGGTTTAGTAGCAGAATTTTAAACTAGATTTAAGAAATATTAGATTAGAGAAAATAACCCTATGATTGAATTTTATGATAAGTATATATTAAAACCCAATAATTTGGATAATTTATATATTATGGGTGACTTCCTAAATATACATCCATATATGGATCTTAAAAGTAGTGGTGGTTCAGGCATAGATGTACCTAGGAGTGACAACTCTAACAAGGTGTTATAGGAAAACATAGGGTAATGTAGTGTGCAATAATGGCCATTGCTCTGAACATGGCTTGACACTCTCGTGGGATATACATAAGAAAAACCATGTATTATTTATACTATATAATTAAAATTTTTAATTTAGATTGACAATGAATAATAAATGTTAATACAATGGGGTTTTATATTTAAAAATATAGTTCCATGAATTAGATATCTTGTAGATAATTATACACATTTCTCATAATGAATATTATTTATCACACAATTAATTCTAGTTTTTTTCAATTAATGAATCCTGAAGGAGTCAAGTTAACATCTATCATGAAGAATAATTTGGTGGAAATGGGAAACATAATGAAGTGTTGATATGACTAACGGATATAATGTTTATGCCAAATTATTTTTCCCAAAATAGATTATAAATATATTCCTTTAGCAACTATGAAGCCCACCATAGAAGACAAGGATAGGGGATGATAAGAGTTTGATTGGTGGAGATAAGGTAGAAATGGAGGATCAAATTTCACCATATGATAATTGTGGAATGAGACACCCAAAAAAGTGTCTGAATTGAAAATATAAATTCATTTTTATGGGATAAAAGGACACAAAGAAAAGGATTATCGAGAAAAAAGTGTATGATAGAAGGAAACGAACCTTATCCTAAGATATCCTTTATATTCCATTATAGTATATGTGGGGAACTTGGACATTACAAAAGTCAATGCCCTCTCCAAGAGGATTAAATATAGACCAATTAAATATCGATGTGGAAATAACTGGATGATGTATTTTCCTAATGAGGTTGTATTGAAAACCGTAGTTTAAATGCTATTTAGTGATTAAACTAATTCCAAGTATGTCCATATTATATTTTTTAGAAATTATATTAATAATATTTTAGAAAAGGACAACCTATAAGATAGGTGAAACCAATAAAATACAGATAGGTCATGGTTCTTGAACCCATGACCTAATGATGATAAGATTTTTATGCCAACCATTGTCCTACACAATGTCCCTGTTAATTTTCATTTTTTATAATTAAACTATTTAATTAATAAATATTAATTATGAACTTCTGCTAAAACTTTAGAGTATTAAAAATTAAACTATTAACCATATTTACTTTTGGAGATACATAAAGACATATTGTTTGACTTTCCACTATATTAATGGACTTATTATCCTTTAAAAGTTCCTTTTTTCATTAGGATATAAAATGATTCATTGTTGTTAATTATTTTTTGGGAGTAATGGTATGAATTATAATTTTATCAATCGATATCCAAATGATAGGATTTTTTATATGATATTGAAACCCATTATGTACAAATAGTTCTTTATATTGTTGGTCAATAAATCAATCCCCCCAAATATTTAAATTGGTATAGAAATATAATTTTTTCCTAACACATAAAATTATAATACTATATGGCCTTATAAATCATTAATGATTTATGGATTTAAGTCCCACGACATTCCATTAATCATTCACATTTTTTTGATTGATGTTCTCATGAAATACCTATAAAATATTTACGTCTTTATTCCAAGAACATATCTCTACATTCCAATTTTGATATCCAACATATACATCTAGTAACAAGGAATTCTATGTGAGCTTTGTATTTTCCATTCTCTCTTTTATAGAGGATTACATTTGAACCCTTATCACGATGTTGGATTTCAAACATAATATGTATCAAATAATTCATCACCACAATCATGTTTAAATTGTGGGGATGATATTTAAATAAAGTAAGGAGAATGTGACTCCCAAAAAAACAAAATGAAGAACATTTTATTCTATAGCATGTATGACATGCGATAGCAAGCGTGGAAGGTAATATAATATTCGAATACATTATAACATATTTACTATTTAAAATAGATTCTATATATTTCAGTTTGGAAAACCCATGTTAGCCTATGTTACATGATAGATTGACGATCCTCTATATCTTAATTAACATGATTGAGAGACATTCCTCGATAGGTAGTGTTACATGCAGGACCGGGTTTCACCAAATAAAAAAGTATTATGAAAATATTATTATTTATTATGTTGTCAAATTACCTAGATATAATTTTAGTGTTTATTAATAATATTATCTAAATTATGCAATTATATGGTTTATAATAATATAATATTAATTCATTGGTTAAAAATAAATGTTGGAATCAATTGAATATAAATGGAATGTTTTTATATAAAACAATTTTTTTCTCACAAAGATTTTTAATCCTAAGATATTAATGAAATTTCAATTATATAAGTATTCTAATGAAACCAATATGTTATATATTCATCCAATTATTTTTTATATTCATCCATTAGGATTGATATGGATATGATAAGAACAACCCGTATTTTACACAAAAAATTCTGTATTTCTCTAAGGAAAATTTTACATCCTTTTAATAGGTAACCAATTATAAATATAAATTTTGAAACATTAATGGATAAAATATTTCAAAAAAACATAATATTTATTGGTGAAATAAAAAAATTTTCTTTGGATGCTATTTTGTTAATATTTTGTAATGATTCTAATTTTAATGAATAACTAAAAATACTGAATTATAGTTCAAAACTGCATTTTCATCTAATTTATTTATATGGATAAATTATATTTTATATTGTTTAAAATTATTAACTGGATAATATTTGTATCATTTTATAAAATTTATTTCATTTGAAACTGTTTCACATTGAATTTGATTACCAAAACCTAAGGTACATAAGGACAGTTTTTCTGTAAAAACTTGCTTTATCATCCTGTCGCAGGATTAATCATAATTTAATTTATGTCAAATATATTATTGTCATTTGGAAAAAATGATATTATTTTTGTAATAATAATAATATATAATTTATAAATGGGCTGACTTTTTTTACCAAAATTTTTAGTGAAGGAAATTAAAATTAATTAAAACAATTACGGTAAAAATAAAAGTAATAAAAGACAAAACCATAAATCTAATGCCAATTTAGACCTATAAATATGACCAAAATTCATTTCATTCCTATATTTGTTCATTATATTTAGTTTTATCGAACATGTTCTATTATTTGATCCACATGAAACAGGAAAAACGTGGGTGGAATTCTCACTTCAAATATTTGCAAGGGTGCTTCTCCTCCCCCACTATAAAGGCCTTCACCTCTCTCCATTTCCCACACCTCTTAAAAAAAATAATTAAACCAAGATCATCCCAAATAAATTCCCAAAAAAACATCCCTCTACCTTGAAGCCACCATTATCATATATATCCATCCATGGAAGCCCTTTGGTATAAACAAATTGAAATTACCCGATTAAGAGGTAACACCTTCTCACATGATTTTTAGTTTCATTTCGAGTATCCACTACATATGATCATTTTAAAATGTGATTACATAAAAAAAATTTATACCCAATATAATATAATTTTATCTATTTTATGTTTTTGAACTACCCTTACACACACCTTCATCTAATGGTTAATGAATATACAATTTCATTGTACGACGAACTAAAACCTCGCAAAATGATGATTGTACAATTATCCCCTACCACCTCTCATTATGCCCATTATGATGAGAAAAATGTTTATATATGTTATATATGATATTTAATAATTCATAATTCAACTTTACTTTTATAATACATAAATTTAGTAATTTCCATTTTATAATAACATCATTCGAGGAAGGGTGAACTACCGCCCCTCAAAGTGATGTGATTCGTTCACAAGATACATGGAATGTATAATTGAATAGCGATAATTAAATATATGTGAAATTAAAAATACCAATAATATATTAATGAAATAATTATATTTTTATAAATATATATATATATATATATATATCATCCCTTTTATTATCCTTTCACACAAATTAAATGATATAATATTGTATGTGGATGCATGGACAACCGCATCCTCAACATGTTTTCATTCATTATACATAAAATATTTCTATATATAAGAATTTTTTTTAAATAATTTTTAATTTTTTATATAATTATAATTATGGAATGATTTTAGTTACTTACCTTTTTTTACAAAGATCATTTAAAAATGGCAATGCTACTCAAGCGTACGTATGACCTACTATCTCCATGATTGTAACATTGGATCATTTTCATAAACATATTTAATATATTATTTTAAATTTATAATTGATGTAAAAATATGATATTTATTTTAGGGTTATTATTTAGGAGATGTTTCATAATTACCCCTTTGACCATAGTTGACCAAAAATTATTTTTTGACACATAAACTAAATTTTTTCAAAAACAATGGGTGTAATTTTAATTGATTATGTTGTGTAAAAAACATGATAATAAGTGACCTAAAAGTAATAATAAAAATGAAAATGGTTATGAACCAATTATAAAAGTAATATAAATTTATTATATAGTATATTAATGGATGTCCATCTATAAGGAAGCACAAGGTAAAAGGATTTCATCTCACTATAAATTTGTGTGAGATACATGTTATATTCACCACTCATTCCATTTATCTGGATTATATAAAACATTTATTGTATTCTATTTATCATATAAAAAAATTTATGGGTATTATCATATCATTTTTTGGTCCATATTTCAGGTGGTTTATGATTCAATACAGACCAAATCAGTAAAATGTTTTGTCTCGATTTTCCTTCGTTGAAGTCATGATTTATTATGAACCTAAACTCTTTTTCAAGGTTCATATATTTAATATTTTCATGATATATCATGAATATAAATTATTTCTTGATATTCATTGATTTATTTAATTTCCATCTTTATAGGGAGAGTGTGATCCCAATATTGATTTATTAGAGATTATTGAGATAATAACATCCATTCTCAAGATTGTTTATCATTATGTTTCCATTGATGAAATCATATGATCCATCTCTCAAGATCACTCATGATAATCGATCTACTATTTTATTTATTGATTAAATGATGTATCGGAAGAATTTTCAAATCTATAGAACATAATATAGTTAAGAATGTATTTCTAAGGAATCATGACTTCACCATCTCTTCTGCTATAAATATTTTGAAAACCCGGTTTCCCAGAAAGGATTTACAGGGATATTATTCCATTCCCCAATAATTTTAAAATAAAATATTTACTCATTTTTTATTTTTCCCATCTCATCAAATTATTCTTCTTTTTTCATTCCAAATGATGAATTTTCTGCACTTTTATTATACCCATGGAATGTTTTTTATTACTCATACGACTTGTGTGGATTTATCTTTTATTATTTAATTTAAGCCTTCTTCTCATGTATATAAGGATTATTTAAAAAAATAATGGTATATGAAATGAAAAATAATTTCAAAAGGCCTTTTAAATGTAATGGATATTTTCCTCAAGAATATTTTTAGAAGATATTATATTATTTCATCAATGAAAACACACCACTATTTTTACCAAATAAGGATTTTTTTGGGATTATATCATCTTTAGTCTTCCCATTGGTTTTTTATAATTTATTTTTCAAAGGATAGTATTATCATAAACTTATTTTATTTATTTTTTACTCACCGTGAAGTATTCAATTCTATATGATCATTAAGAATTTAATTTCTCTCTAATTATCCATTTCATTTATTAGGCATATTTATATTGCCTAAACCATATGTCATTTTACATAGGGAATTTACATTAACTGTTATTTGGTTAAATGTGAATTATCAATAAATATTTATCCATAATTAAATACAGATATTTTATAAGGAATATAATTATTCAATATGAATATTTTTTTGGACTAGTATGACAGGGGTTGGGAATATAAAAATGAAAGTCCATCAACACATCAATAGTCTCATGAGACGAAATAGTTATCCAGCTTCATTAGATAGGTTTTTAAATAATAGATAAACTATCTTTTGAATGCTCCTGATATTACTAGTTGGACATATGTAGGAAACATGGCATCCAATAATTAGGCATTCATTTCTTATTATGTTTAGTTTTTATTCATCCATGATATTTTGAATTACCACATCTATGGATATATTTCATTTTCGTTTGTTAATTAATAGAATGTGATTTAGTTTCATATATTTCTATATTTATTTCTCCATACCTATTAAATTGAATGGAATGTATTTGTTGTATTTACCTTTCTATATTAACATTTCTTATTGATCCATTACTTCTTCTACTATATTTTTCCCTTACTGAGCATTAAAGCTCACCCGTAATTTGTATCACTCCCCAGGATACCCAGTAGAAAACTATGAAATATATATAGTAATATACATGATAAATTAGTGTTATCCAAGATGTTTATTTCTTGTTTAGAAGAAAGTATATATTTTAATTAGTGTATCCATTTATAATAAAATTCTCATTTATGTATCAAGTTTTCAAATACTCAAAAATGATCAGTCCATCAAGGCTTGATTTATTTTAATCAAATCCATGAAATTGGTAGTAGACATATGATCGAGTATTTCTGTGTATCACCTTAAGATTCTGTGAATTTATATTTTAAGATTTAATTAATCCATTTTATATTTTCACTTCACACAATAATGAAAATGATGTTTGTTTATTATATAATAGCACTATTTTTGGGTTATGTTATACAGAAAACCATGGATGTTTTGCACCACACCAAACACTAACTTGGCTTGTGTTACACATAACACTGAGTTTCCACAAAACAAAACACTACTATTATAAATATTTTAAACAGATATTAAAAAATATATTTATAAACTAGTTGTTATAAATGTTTTTTTAATAGTTGGAGTTGAAGCCTCGATTTGTTATTAAAGCAAGGACCTCATAAGATTGAGTTGAGGGTGGCCCATTACATATCCTAAAGGCCCATGCCCAAGTGGCATGCATACAGGGCTAGAAAGACCATTTTTTGGCCCAAAGGACCCCTCAGTGAACAGTACTGCTACAGTACTCGCTCAACTACATTACCTGCTATAGTACCGCTGCCACTACAGTACCCTGCTACAGTCCCTCTGCCGCTGCAGTGCAGCCACTGCTACAGTCTTCTGCTACTGCAGTACTACTACAGTGACCTGCTACATTGCTATTACAGTACACTGCTATAGTACTCGGGAATTGTCCCCTGCCCAGATTTGATCTTGGGTGTTTTGGAGTCCCAACAGGAGCCTAAACCACTAGGGTATAGGCTCATTGGCGAGCTATTATACATTTGATATAAATAGTAATTTTTTTAATAAAATTTACTTATAATGTGTTTGATAAAGAAAAATGTAATTTTTGGTAATGTATTTATATATTTAAAACTAATTTTTTTTAAAAGCACTAACTTTTATATCCTTTTAAGAAAAAAAATTCATTTTATACACTCATATAAATGTAATTTGATAAAATAAACATCAATTTTGAATTTATAATATCAAAATTATCCTATTGCTAATTTTTGGTATTTTTCCAACATCTTTCAATTTTTTATGAATAGTGAAAAATACTCCATTATTGTTAAACACCAAATTTTTCATTTTAAAAATTATATTATATTAATATAAAATTACCCTAAAATTGGTAATAATTTAATTGGATAATAATATTTATACCCAAATAAACATTATATCAAAAATAATATCCTTTTCATGCCACTTCGGTTAGATTTGGACATTTGTAAAATTTTATCTAAATAAGATTTATTTAGAAATATTCAGTCATCGATAACTAAATAATTTTTATTATATGGTTATACATAAGAATAATTATTCCATAAATATTGATTGGAAATATATAAAAATATATTTTCATGGTAATTTTTTTATTTTTAGAGATTAAATTACTTATGTAATGTCTTATATAACCAAGATGTAATAATTTTTTAGTAAATTGAGAAATCAAATAAATGGTAATCAAAATTATAAAAAAATATAATATAGAATATTTAATGACAAAAATATATTTTATAGATACATTATACATGTTATTAATATAAATAAATTATTTTTTCAAAAAAATCATGTTTATATTTTTAAAAATGAAAACAATTAATTGTATACAACTTGAAAAAAATGGTTCATTAAAATAAATAATAATTTATTAAATGATATAAAATTCCTAAAAATATTAGGATTATCATATTAACATTTATAATGATAAATATTCGATTAATTTTCCAATTGGTGTTTGTTGAAAATTTTATTGAAACTATATTAACCCTATTGTGTAAAAATACAAGAAGACATGGTTGGAATTAAATTGATTAACTATGTGTTAAATCTAAAATATTAGGTTAATTTTTTGTTCTAAACATGTATATAATTAATTGGAAGTGGTTATGTACACCAAAAATAATATCAAATTAGAAATAACTCACTTTGGATAAATTTAAAATTGTGACTCAATTTATAATAAATAAATAGTTTTGGAGTTTCCTAAAGTACCCCTCCTCCACTTATAAAAGGGAACCATTCCTTCTATTTTATTCAAACCTCTAAATGCTTTTGGCTCAAAAAACCCCTTAAAACCCCTTCTCACAAAATCCCTACCTTCCTCCTAGAATACATCCCTCAGAAAGTAGGAAAATCAAGGAAGCCTTTTAGAAAAAACCAAAAGGAATTAACTAATTAAAAATTAATGTCTTCTATCAAACTCCTTTCTTTTAATTTCCTTCTCATCCCCTCAATATATATATTAAATTATGGTTTGTAAACATTTGTATTCAAAATATTGTTGGATTTTTATATGATAAGTGTTCAACCTACACTTACACAGAACCTCATCTGATGTATATTGAGAATATTTTTTCTGTTTATGACAAACTACTACCACACAGAATGATGAATGTTCATTTTTCTTTTTCCTCAAATCATGGTGGAAAATATATTTGAAAAAAAATTATATATACCATCTTTAATATTTATTATCTATTTATTATTCATTATTCCTTTTTAAAATTCATACCATTTTACTTTCCATTTGGTGTTAACACGATAATCTCGTTTGAGGAAGTGTGGACAAAACCCCAATCAATGTGATGTGATTCGTTCACATACCACATGGAATGGTTTAAATTTTCATTTAGTGAATTTATATGATATAAAAATGATACTAGAATGCTGATATATATACAAATATATATATATACATATTACATTTACACACCTTCTTCTTATATAAAAAATTAAAAACAGAAACAACGTTCAATCGTACAAATGAGTTACCATCTCAATGAATGGTGTATTCCATTTTGTACATATTTATTAAATATATTAATACAATATAAATATAATGGATATAAATAATATTTATATCCTAATAATTATTATTTAATCATGATATAAGTATAAGGACCAACAATATAACAAATTAAGACCAATCCAATAAATAAAGAGAATATTCTCCGAAGTAAATCCATAACATATGATCTTTAAAAATCAGGGAAAATAATGTCATAATCACACCATATATTGTATTATTTATAATAAAATTCTTATGTAAATTATTTATAATAAATTTATATTTATTATACTTGAATCTTGTGTGAGTACAGAGAGATTATATACACAAGGTAAGGGGATTTTTGTCTCACGTTTAATTTCCATGAGATACATGTTATATTCACCACTATATCCATTGCAGTTGTGTATATAAAAACCATGAATTTTTTTTGAATATTATACTCAAATTTATGGGTATTCACATTTCAATTTTATGATCCTTCTTTCTTGGGTTTTAAAACTCAAAATTTAATAAATCGCTAAAATTTATTGTCTCGAATTGCCTTCATTGAGACACATGTTTTGTTATGAACCTAAAAAATATAATCATGTATTTTTAAATAAATTGTACACATTATTACATAATAATGTGGTTTAATAAATCCATGTTGTATCCACCCTTCAGTCAGAAATCTATGTTTTCTAAAAAAGGGTTTCTATGAATATTATACCATTATCCAATCTGCAATAAAAGAAATTTTACACATTTTATCTTTTACCAATATCTTAAAGGGATTATTCATTAAAAAATCAAAACTAGGAATGATTTTATACATTATACTATGAAAAACAATTTTTCTTTTCACCTCATATGATATGTACAGATTCACCAACCATCATTTATTTGAATCACCCTTTCTATCTTGCAATTGTTAAATTTTATGAAAATATTTTTAAATTTTATTTCAAGGAAAATATTTTTAAAATAATATCATGTCATATGTATATATATATTATCGAATATATTTTATATGAATAATATTATTAAATGGTTTTATGCATCAAGAAGTCTTTTTTAATAAAGAAAAGGAATATTTACTCATGAAATTCTTTTTGAAGATGTTTAAAAATTATCTTCCATCAATGATGACATATGTTGATGTTACTGAATCCCTTATAGGAAATGTTCTAAAGGATCTGTTAATATCCTTTCAATGAATGGGATATTCTTTAATTCATATATTTTTATGAAATAAGTTTATTTTACAAGTGTAATATGTTTTATAACTCCTCTTAATCTTCACTGGTTATATAGTAATGAAATTATTATGAAACCGAATTTTATTCCATAGGTTATGATGTGATTAAATGTTATTGATTCCAATTTAATATTTTGGGTTTATTATTTGATTTTTATAAAACCCATATATTTTCATGGTTTGTGATATGATTAATGTTTTTTGGCACATGAATGTATGATTTCATTATTTTGATGGGTGTGAACTATATCTTCCTCCAATGAATTGTGTAATAATAAATGTTTTATGAGAACTATGGGAACATGGGAGAAAATAACAATCTTGAAATAGGAGGTAACATGTGGGAACAACCCAATCTAGAACCCAGAGGGTACACAAGAGGATATCCCAAACCTGAAAGAAGAGGGTATATGGGAGGACATGCCAATCCCAAAAAAATAGATTACAAGGGTGTGAATTCCAAGCCCAAATCAGATACACGTGTCATTAACCCATGACTAACATGTTACAAGGTTTTGGTATTCCACCTCTACATAGGGCTATTATGTTCTTATGTGTTTTACACAATTCCATGTTTTCTTATTATGTTATGCTCTCATGGATCAGTTTCATTATTTCCTTATAATTCATATATTATAAACTAGAAATAATTATAATTGTATCTATTGTGTAGGGTATGATCCTCAAATGTTATGCTCATATTTCATACACTTTTTAATGTTATGCATATACATTCATTTATTTACACTTACTGTGTATCTGATCTCACCTTTTACTTATGTTTTCGTCCTTGAGGTTATTAAGAGTGGTTTTAGGTAGAAGTACTAAAGGTGGAGATCATTCTGGGAGTGTTTGAAGATCATTCAGCAGGATATATGATTTTGTTTCCATGACCTTGAAGACACCAATCTTTTACAGTCCTCATACATGTATATTTTCAATGTAGAAAATATTCATCCAAAATGATGTAATATCCATATATGTTATTCCCGAGTCACTATAGTAGGTATCAAAGTAATGGTTTCTTCAAAAGTTTGAAACTAGGACAAGAGACCATTACAAAAATTTTGTGGTATATTTCTATAGATATGTATCGGGATGTCTCTAAGGAAATGTGAAAGACTAAATTAATATTTACGAAAAATTCCTGGAATTTTGGTGAATGATAGAGTATGTGGTTTCCTATCAATACATCCATTTAAATATATGACAAGTGGAGGTGGCTCTAGAATCCATGTTCCTAGGTGTAACAACTATGAAAATATGTTTCGAGCCTATATTGGGGTAATCTTGTACATGACAATGTTCCTTGTTGAACACCTAGATTAACAGTCTCATTGGGATATGCTTTGGGAATTCACAAACTATTCATAAATTATTTTGAATTATTTATATATAAATTTTCTATTAATAACCTTGGATAAGAATATGGTGTCATAGATTAAGGAATGGTTCATATCGTATTAAATCTATTTGTGATTTTTCATGGTTATGTGGTTCCTCAATATGATAAATATTTCATAGTTTATTAATTTTGTTGTAGTCATCTACTAGAACCTAAAGGAACAACTATAATGGTGAAATCAATATGCAATGAAACAAATTTCCTCCGGAAGATCCAAATTCTATAGGGGATGGAATGAAAATCCTTGTTTCTCAACACTCACATATTTCTGAATCTATGAATCAGGCTAAGTATGCAAATTAGAATAAGAGGAAACAATGTTCTTTTGATCCCTCCATGAGGCACTATCAACCGTCTTTTAATAGAGACTATGATCTAGTTTTTACTAAACAATAAATTAGTACAATTGAAAATATATTAACTATTCACAAGAGTTTGGATAATGATAATTTAATTCTTAATTTTTATTATTTATAATGTGAATGAGTTCAGTAGTAGACTCTAATCTGGAATACGAGGAAGTAATATGAAATTGGATCCATGAATTGGGATGAGTTCAACAATTTATTCTTTAGTATGTACTTTCCCTATATTCTTCATTTGAACATGTTCGATGAGTTCCATGATTTGGAAAAAAGGATGATTAACGAGTCACTTCATATGAGGATAATTTACCAAGACTTGCAAGCTGTGATTTTGGTATTAACATTCATCCTGAATGTAACATTTATAGGTTATTCCATGGATTAATTACAATTATTATATGGGAGTTTTCCACAAAATAATTTGGTGACTATGAAGACATTGTAAATTGCGATATTATATTTGAAATGGAGGATGGAGTTACATATCAATCTCATGGTATTAACATGAAATGAAAGAAGAAGTTCAATGGAAAATATGACAACCATGGAGAAGAGATAATGAGCCTTTCATTATGCACAAATTGTTGGTAGAAACATTAAGGGAAAATCTTTAAGGGGACAACTAAATATTTAAATTGTGTATGGAAATGTAATCAAGTGGATTAAAGTCAAACTGATTGGAGGATGTTATATAATGATGTAAATAATGAAAAATCTCTCCAGAATGTTCCTCCCAAATATTATTGTTTCAATTGCATGGTGTTTGGCCATTATTCTAACTTGTTCCCCAATCAAAGGACTAATGTGAATGATAGGCCTGGAAAATCATTGAAAAAAAGGAAAAACGAGTCTTATACGATCCTATAGAATAATGTGATCCATTATAATTAAGAAGTAAGTCTCTTTCAGTATTTTGGAATGTTATGTTTGATTTTTTAGGAATAATTCCTATAAATGAATTAATTATCATTCTTTTGAGGGATTCCATGTAATTTTCGTTCCCTTAATGGATTATAAAAGAATAAAATCACATTTAATGTCCTATTGGTACATTTATGAAGCCATGTATCTATTAAAAATTTTTGAGCATATTAAAGGAATAAATGGTGGATTATATTTTGGTAGGGTGATATGTTTAATCATTTGAGTTTATGTTAAACCTTGATTAATGTTTGCAGTATTAAAGTATTATATATCCATATAAGATTTATTCATATTGGATAACCTGTTCAAACTACTTCATCTTGACGATAACAGATGATAATTAGGATGGAATATCAGAAATTTCATGACCTGTTTGGACTTTAGGAATGAAAAAGTATCCTTCATAGGTGAAGTGGATCAAATAAAAATAAATTATGATGGTGTAATGAAATTATGGAAGTATTAATTTTTATGAAAATTATTAAATTTTAAGAAAAACGATATTCAAGACAAAAAAGTTGTTCTAGTAACTTTGTTTCTTATGAATTAGATGGTACCATAGATCATCACAGATTTATGCCTTTTTTGTTTTTAGAATTTTCCAAAGAATTTTCTCTATCACCTTCAATTATAAACAGATAGTAAGATTTCTCTTCCATATCTATGATTTCTCATCCCATCTATGTTCTCCTATGTGGAAACCCAATGATTAATTTCATTGGGTAACCATAATGTTTTTAACATTAATATATAATATGATGTTTTATTAATAATTTTTAAGATGTGGTTTTTTATTAAATATACATCCATGCATTAATTTTTTTATAACCGAGAAGAATTTTGAGGGTGAAATTCATTTTACGGGGTGTAGAATGTAACACCACGATATTTTTGGAATTTTTTTTCAATTTAATTTTATTTTTTGATATTTTCTCATCACATAAAACTGAATATATATTTTTTATTATATAATTGAACAATGTTTTATATTTTTGTATACAAAACACCTATGTATTCTTTAACTACACACAATCTTTCGTAACACGCAACATCGTGTTTTTTTTGAAATATGTCATTACTGTTAAAATTATTTAAATGTGTTATTTAAATAATAAGACCTTTATAACCTAGATGTGAGACTTGTGATCTGAATAATCAGAAATAATTTTCAAAATATTACTTATTATGGGTTTTATAAGGATGAATTTTATTTTTAGTAAGGACATTATATTTTCAAACAACTATTTTCTTAAAAGACAAAAATTTTAATTGTTTTTGAGAAAAATATAAAATTTAATTTTGAAAAATCATAGTAATAAAGTTTTAAAAAATAAAAATCATCTTTGAATTCATAATGTTGAAATTATACAATGGTGAATGTTTTGTGTTTCTGTGAGAAGTTTCAATTTTTGATGAATAGTAGAAAATATGAGATTATAATTAAAAACAAAATTTTTTATAAATAGTCATTTTTAATATCGTAGATTTTATATTCACAATAGATAATTGATATATATATTAATCCAATTTAGGTCGTTGTAATATTTATTATAATAGAATTAGATATAAAAAATTATTTTACATTTGAACCTCTCTTTTACCCACCATTTTGCCACATTTAGAGGATTAATGGTAAACATAATTTTATTTTATTTTTAAATAAAATTTCAAAAACCATACATACATGTATTGTAATATGTATGGATATTGTTGTATAATAGGATCCAATTATTTTTTTTGTGAGTATTAAATTTTGATTTCTATTTATCACTGTTAAAGATAAATAGGGCAATCAAAGGTAAAAATAACACTATTATAATATAAAATTACCCTAACACGTTTTCTATTTTCATTGGATAATTATTGTTGGACTAAAAAAACCTTATGTAAAATATATGAGCTTTTTATGACAATTGTGTTAGATTTGGACATTATTATATTTTATTTAAAGAATGGTCAATATTGTCATATTCAAACATTAATTTTTAAATACTTTTTAATATAGGCTTATACATAAGATTATTTAGACTATAATTTTTAATTATAAATTGAAGAAATATAGATTCACCAAGATAATTTATTTCAAATTTTTAAAGAATAAAAAACTTAATTAATGGTTTCTATAATAATGAGGGACCAATTGATCAGTTCGTTGACATATCAAAAAGATGATATTAAAAATATTAAAATAAATATAACATTTCATATTGAATGAAATAAAAAAAATAGATATTTTAAGGATGTTAATGAAATATTGAAAGTATAGTTTCGAAGTTATCAGGTTGGTTTTATATTTTTAAAAATGAAAATATTCAATTGTCTCCAAATTGACATAAATGATACTTTAAAATAACTAATATTTTATTAAATTTTAAAAAAAATCAGCAAAATATAAGCATTAGAAAATTAACAATTATAATTTAAAATATTCCATTAATGATCTAATTAGATTTATTTACGCTTTTTATATTGATTATTTTAACCCTATAGTTTAAATTACAAGATGACCAGGTAAGGGTTAAACAGTTAAACTATGGGTTAAATCCAAAAGATATGGTTAATTTTGTGACAAAAAAATACAGGTCTAAAATTCATTAGTTGATATGATTTCTAGACATAATAAATAAAACTCAACATATCTCTATTTGTGTCTATTATAAATCAAAAATAAATTTATAATAAATTAATTGTTTTTGAGTTTCAATAACTACCCCTCCTCCTTACAAAAAGGTACATCCCCTTTTATTTTATTAACATCTCTATTGCATTATGGATTATCTAAACCTTATCCATTTCTCCTCCCAAATTCCCCCTACCCCTATAATCCTTACCTTGGGTATAATGCATATCAAGGAATAATTTTGTCCCATACCATAAGAAAATACCCTATTAAGAGGTAATGGATTCTATAAAGCTTTGTTCCTTTATTTTTCTTTTCCACACCCTGCAATGTATTTATTACATAATGGTATGACAACACCAGTATCCTTATGTTTATTTCTTTAATAATAATGTTTATTTATCCACCTAAAATCATTTTTTAATTGAATATATTTTCATTTCACATTATATATCATGAGTCTAATTATATTAATGATATTAAATGCTTCGTGTAATTTAATTTCAAACATATAGTTTATGATACCAAGTAACCTTGTTATAATATTTTATTGAAAGAATATAAACAATTTTTTTGAGATTATTTATATTTATTATTACATTGATGAAATATTATGATCCATATCTCAAGGAAATTTAGGAATTTTCTTCTAATATATTTATTAATAATATAATAGTCTTTTGTTACCATATTTCTTCTCTTTGGTACATAAGAATGTTTTTTATGAAATCTAGAATTTAACCTCAATTTAATTGGAAATCAATGTTTTCCAAAAATTCATTCAATGATTATTATAACTCTATCATATAAATTTTTAATGTCATTTTTACCCATTTTCCATTTTACCAATCTTTTTAAGGTAATCTTCTTGTCACATTCCTAAGTATTTAATTTGATAACTTTTTTACTATGAAAACTGAATTTGGATGGGTATTTGTATGAAATGAATAGATTTACCCACTTTCATTTCATCTAATATCCCATTTCATTTTTTAAATGTCCACCCCTAAGAAAACTTTTTTTATTTAATTTATAGTAGAATAGTTTAAAAAATTATTTCAATTATTCTTTTAATTTTTTCAAATCTATTTTATATGAAATTGATTTTGAAATAGTTTTATTCATTAAAAAGAAATTTTCAAACAAGTGAGTATATATTCATGAAGAATTTTTATTGAAATAATTTTTAGCATTATTTTCCATCTAAGAATGAATATATTGATGTTACTCATTTCCTTCTAGGAAATTTTTAAAATTTTCAATTCGTATCCTTTCAATTAATTGGGTATGATTAGTTTCACTGTCTTTATGTAATCTATTTCTTGGAAATAGGTTATAAGCTTCTGAATCCCACTTCTTTTTAATAGCTTATGATAGAATGAAATCAGTATGAATCCAATCTCATTTCCATTAATTATGATGTAATGAAATGTTAGTGATTACCTTTTAGTATTTTGGGTTATTATTTTTTCTTAATAAAACCCATATCCTTTCATGGGATAAGATATGAAGAATGTTTTCCGGCACTTGCTTGTCTGGTTTCATTATTGTAATAGGTGTGACCTATATCTCCAACCAATGCATTAGTTAATGATAATATTTTATGAGATAAGTGGGATACAGGAGAACATCCTAATTATGAAACAATAGTATATAGGGGAGGAAATCCAAATATTGAACCATGATTGCACACCTAAGGACATCCCAATCCATAAATAATAGGGTATTCTTGATGAAATCCTAGTCCTAATAAAAGAGGGTACATATGAAGGCATCCAAATATCAAAGTGGGTAATCAAGTGATTAATCCAATCCTAACATGTTAAAATGGCCTTGGTAGTCCACCTCCACATAGGGTACTTATGTGATTATGTGTTTTCCATTATTCCATGATTTATTCCTCTGTTATTCACTGATGGATCATGTTCATTATTTCATAATGATTCATGTATTATAAATAGGAAATATTTATTATGATCATTGCAGTGAAGGGTTTTATCTTCAAATGTTATGCTCTTGTTTCATACCCTTTTTTTATCTTATACTTATGTATTTTATTATTTACCCTTTCTGAACATATGAGCTCAACCATTTTTTATGTTTCCTTTCTCCAGGATTTGATGAGGAGTTTTAGTAAAAGTTATAAACATGTAGAACATTATGGGACATGTTGAATATCAAACACTAGAATGGATGATTTTGTTTCAATGTTTTCAAATACAGTAAACTATTATGGTCCTTGAGAATTTATTTTTTCATTTTTATAAATATGCATCTAAAATGATGTAATCTACATGTCTGTTAAGACTAGGTCTCTATATTCTGGGTCTAGGTCCCTATAAAAACACCCTCTCTTGGTCAAATACACAACTTGCAATGTACGAATTCACCGTGGTCACTAAAACCATGGAGAAACACACATCACTAATGATTCCATTACCAAGACACTCACTATTGAGTCCAACATTCAACCAACACACATACCACCAATATGAGTTACCATATTCACATTATTATGAAAAATATGAAACCATCAATTTCACCTTCCTAATGAAAGCATACAAAGTAACATCCATTTATCACACATAAAGGCTCATCAAGGTACCACAACATATAATTGATGATTCATCCTAGGGAACATTCAATGCCTAAACCAACAATATAAAATGATTGATAGGTAACACCAGAAAAAGTCATTACCATTCTTTATTGATTATCCCATCATTAGACATTATTTATAATTATCAATTAAATTTCTAAACCGAAATTTTTACACATTAGATAAATCTATTCACCCAAAATTTAAAAAATCTATAGATATTATGGGTCATATTTAAAAACACATTAATCAAATAAAATATCATGGTATATCAAATTAGTGAAGACCAGAGTGGAATATAAAATACATGTCATACTAAACCCATTCCATAAACACTATCCCAAGAGTCATGATCAAATCATTAATTATACCCACCACCATTCTTATCATGGATTTGGTTCAACATTGTTTTATCCATCTATTATAGATAAAAGTCCTTTATTAGGAAGCCAATTTTTAAACCCATTCCATTTTCACAATCAAAATAATCCCCTATTACAAAACATTCAAATTTTACAACTTGTTTAAACCACCATTCCCACTCATTCATAACCATAAAATGCATAATACTTTAACAATTTTACTATTGAAACATAAATAATTCCCTTTTAGACACTGTTCAACCATTACAATTAATCAAAACCAATAATTTTTAACATATTTGTTATCTTTATTGAAACACTATTCTTGATAAATTTATTTATATTCATTATATTTACCCAGTTTACTCATCTTTATTAGAAACAATATTGATTAAATTATAAATAATATAGAATGAATCCATCCATTAATGTCCGACATGCACTACCCATTAATGATTACAATAATTCATTTCACTTATATCTCTATCTTACATCAATGTTTCATTAATGAACAACCTCATGTGGTTCTAGACATGAAAAAAAATATCATAAAATTTTCACATCAAACAACAAGTGCATCACTCAATGATGAAATATAATTCAACTATAACAAGCAAAACCATGATAAACAATTTCCCACCCTAGACACATTGGTTATTCCTCATACAAGGTTTAGCTACTCCCAATAAAGAGCTCAATGCCAATGAAAGATATTTCTTAACCACATTTTGACCATCACAAATGGTAAGGCGATAGAAAATCACCACTTTGATATAACTTTGTGACATCCCCAACCTAGATTCCAATAACTTCTTCCTCGTTCTGGGTCACCACATTACATCAATCGTACAACCCTATTCAAAAGAGATTTTTTAGTATTTGTATGGGTTTAATGTAACATTTGGGGGGAAGATACCCTCTTTATCATAGTAATCCTCATCATGTAACTGTAATAAATATTGTAAGAAAAAATAAATAAACAGAAACATGAATTTCCATCAAATTCCAAAGGATGGTAAAAAAACATAACTAGTGATATATATATGCCATTTAATGCAAAAAATCACAAAATTAATAAACGCAAAATATAGGTAAACAACTGAATCCCCAAAATAGATCATAATTCCATGTGTAGATCCTCCTCCATTCACATTCTAATCCAAACTCAACTCCCATAAATAATATCATTTCCCTTCATCTAAAATAAAACCATGAAATATTTTCTCGTGCCCGTAAATGTCCCATGTTGGGTGTGTGTATAAATTAGTTGTCCATTATCAATGGTGACAAAAAATATCTGGTCTTAAGAGAAAGCGATTACAAGAAATAAGTTAATTTCTAGGTAAAAAACCCCACTAGGGTGCCATTAGATAATAATATTAACCTTATCTTTTCCCTAAATGCTAAAATTTTCATGAATTCTTCCATAATCATTAATAAATATATTTTAATCACATGTTCTATGAATTATGCATTTATATCAATTATTCAATAGCCTAAGTAGATGCATGACTATGCAGAAGGGGATAACTGATTTCTCTATCGCACTAGGGGAAAATATAATAAAAAAGTACATCACATAATACATGGATCTTCAGTCCATGTATGTCTCGACCCATCCCCCAGGGCCTGTGTCGTGACTAGCCCAAGCCTGTCTTCTATAAGATATGGGCTAACGACTAGCACCAAAAAGTGTATTCCCTAAAACTGGAAAGGAATTGCCTTTATATTCTGTAAGCGGACTCAACGATTCACTAAACAAGATAGAAACACAAGTAAATTGTGTAGTAAAGAGAGTGTGTACAGTATGTAAAAGGTGCCAGAATACATGACCAATTGGATAGTACAAGAAAAAAGGAATGTACAAGTAAACTGAACATGCCCTATAAACACACGCCAAAAATCCTACATGATTGGTTGATACAACTCTTGAGTGGTCGTCTCTATGGTACACCTCATCTATGGTCCACCTCTGAGCTACCTCCATTCTAGGTACCCTCGTCCTCAGTCATCAATGTTTGTTGTCTGCATAAAAAACAACAAGGTGCGGGCATAACCTGTGCTGGGGTGAGTATAACGGTACTCAGTTGGGACCGTGAGACCCTCAATGGACTCAAAAAATCCACCATGGATAAACCAAAATGCATAAAAAAACTGACAACCCTACTTAGGTATATGACCATACATATACCTATGTTATCAAGTATACCCATCTCCTTAATGAGGAAACTCAAGGCCGAAATCCTTAGCCAATGTACAACTGTTCCAAGAAGGAAATAATACCACAAAGGTAACAACAAAAAGGTATGGACCACAATATCAATTCTACATTGAATAAGTACACAAAGGTATCACCACAAAGGTAGGTACCATGATGTTAAAACCACAAATTTAAGTACAACATAGGTAATTCCACAACGGTGAATGCCACAAAGGTATCACCATGATGGTATGTACCGCAAAGCTACGCCACCCAAAATATTACCATAAAGGTAAAGACTCATCTCACACCAGGTATAACATAGGTACGATGGAAAATATGATTATATGTTACTATTGAATCATCATACTCTGTTTAGAGGCAGACCCACATAGGATCCTAAATCATCAGACCCACGTAGGATCACAGATCATCAGACCCACATATGATCCCTGTATATTAGACCCACGTAGGATACTAGAGTAGTCCCCAGTGGATTTCCTAGAGTGGTCCAAGTGGTAATCACAATCATAGGCCCAAATAGGATCCCAAAGCACAGAACCACATAGTATCCTAAGGAACAGACCCACATAAGACCTTTTTCTCATCATATATCCATTTATAAGATTCTCGAAATAAGCTCATTTGATACCGGGAGGGTCTTCTCCTCAAGCCACATGTCGATACTCCAACTGTCACAATGTCCCACGAAGATGTACCCCAAAAGATAGCTAGGTGATATGAGTCTCAACGCAATAGATGGTGTGTCAATAGGACGCTCGGTCTGTAGGTTATTGGCCTTTTAGTCCCAAGGGGCTCTATTTGATTTGTGTTCGATCCAACCCTGCCATAACTAGTCTTTCTCCAAAACTCATGTGGGGTATACCAAAAGGACCGGCTCGATCCATGATTTCAGGTGTCCTAGATAGTTCATCAAATGGACACCTATAGCTTTATATATTCCCAAGAGAGTGGAATGGGTTGAATCTGTTCCGGGTCTGGTCCGACCTGGTCGGACTGACTTGGCCCGATCTGAGTCTAGCCCTAGGTCCGACCCGGCTCGCGGGATCCGACCCGGCCCATCGGGTCCAGCCAGGCTCGTCAGCGCAGTCCGCTGGCCCACGCTAGCCCGTGGCTGGGTCGCCCTATTGTGGGTTCCACCATAACCACCACCCAAGAGGGAGGGACCCCTTGGGTTCCCCGAAGGTCCGGAGCCATGTGGCCCCGGTAGCTCGCACGAAGGACATCAGGTCTTGTTCGATTCCCCAGCTGGCCAGATGGCGTGCCCCCCTATGTGGCACAATCATGTGATGTGACCACACAGTCGGTTGACGGCAAGCCAGCTTCCCCTCCACCATTTTCGCGGCCTTAGCCACAACACATTCACACCGGTCAGTGCATTAACATGCCGCCACTCCCTTCACGTGGTCGGCTGTCGGCTACCGCCTCCCTTTCTCTACCATGGTCGAGGGGCTCTGGCCGTTCTCATATAGTGTGGTTGCGCCGCCACCATCCTTGTGGCCCAACGGAGTTCCAAATACCACTCTTGAGTTCCACTGGTGCTAGTTGCCAACATCAGTCATTGTCCTCCTCCACCATGAAGAACACATCAAAACCAAAATGGTTCTAGTGTGGTCGAACCATGTTCTTTTGGACCGCTCCCTCTACGTTAAAGTAGTAGAAAGAGGCTCATGGGGATATATTCAACGTAAAAAAATAAGGTAGATTAATAAAAAAACACACCACTACCTTGAAGGTTTTGAAGGATGAGTTGTGAGGAAATAGATTATATTGTTGAAAAATTTCGGTGTTCGTTGCTACCCAAGGCACATCTAATGCGGGCTCGGTGTTCGTTCCTTATTCTTTTTTGGGGAAATTTATTCATGGGAGAATGTTATCCCAAATCTCTCACCTACTTTTCTAGAACTAATTTTCTATGAGTGGCGTGGTTCCAATTTAAAAGCTTAGAGATTAAATTAATTGAAGTTGTACATTAATTAAATTATGTTTGCAAAATCAATTAGGGGGAAACCAAGAGTCACCCATATCATTATAGTGGGGGTTTAAGGGGTTTTGGTGGTCCCAACCATTAATTTAAAAATGCAAGATTATAAGCTTTGGTGGTCCTCACCACTAAACATTCAGTTGTGAGGTTATAAAAATAAATAAAAGATGTTCATTATTTTATTTTTATTTCAACGAAAAACATGAAAACTTACATTCACCCTCATCCTACTATGGTCAATGTGGAAGTCTCTTTAACCGAATATCGGACCTCTGAGTTCAAAGGTGCCTTTACATTTTAATTTTGAGCTCAGTTGAAAAGTTACAAAACCACACTTGCACATTTTCTGAAAGTACCTAAAAATCATCCGAAATTCATTTCGGGCACTTTGGTCCTCGGAATCACACGCCATCAATTTTCACAGACTCATAAATTTCTATCTAATTAAAAAAAATTACACAAAATTTCTGGGTCATTACATTCTCTCTTCATCAGGGCTTTGCATCCCTAAAATAAACATTAAAAACACTAGGAAAACAAGTGGGGGTACTGAGCATGAATTTGAGCCTCCTGCTCCCATGTCCTCCCCTAGAGGTTCCTGTGCTACCAACACACATGCACCAAAGGTATTGATCACCCACGAAGGAATATCTCCTGTCAGTCCTCAATCTCTATAGGAACCTCCGTAAATGACTCCCCATAATTGATGTACATATCACCAAGGTCAATGATGTGAGAAGGGTCATGCACATATCTTCTCATATGGGATAAATGGAAGATGTCATGCACTAGGTGCAGGTGAGGTGGAAGAGCTATGTGGTATTCCACCTCTCCTACTCGAATGAGGACCTGAAAGGGTCCGATGAACCTCAGAGATAACTTTCCACCATGGCCAAATCAACACAAAGCTCATCGAGGTGAGACCCGTAGAAAGACGTTGTCACCATCCTAGAACTCCAGATGTCTCTGTCTCCTATCAACACTAGACTTATGCCTGCACTATGCAGTATTCATATACTCTAGGATGATCTAAGTCTTCGTCATGGTATCCTCTACCATCTCTAGTCTCATTAGTGCTGACTCTCCTAGGTCAGTCCTGCACAAAGATGATCTTTATGGTCGGTTGTACAGAGACTCCAAAGGATCCATCCCAATGGTGGACTGATAGTTTTTGTTGTATTCATACTCCACCAATGTAAATTGATCCTCCTAGCTGCAACTAAAGTCGAGGGTTTAAGCACGCAACATGTCCTTGAGGGTCTAAATTGTCCGCTCAGTGTGGCCATCTGTCTAAGGATGGAAGGTGGTGCTCCAATGATGTTGCGTCCCAAATGCCTCTTGCAGACCCTTCCATAGATGGGATGTGAAACGTGCATCATGATCAAAGACAATCATCAATGTTACTCCATGTATCCGCACATTCTCCTACACATAGAGGAATCCCTTTATCTCTACTAAAAACTAATATCTAATCTGTAAGTAGTGGGATGACTTGGTGATTCAGTCGACGACCACCCAAATAGAATCATGACCCGTTGATGTACGTGGGTGTCCTGTCACGATTTCCAGGGTTATCCTATTCCACTTCCACCCTTGGACCTATAAAGTCTAATCTAATCCAGTTGGTACCTGATACTCCGCCTTCAATTGCTGACAATTGAGGCACCGAAAGACAAACTCGGATTCTGATTTCATCATTCTCGGCCACCAGGGTTGTAGTTAGTGATCCTGGTACATCTTCACCAATACTGGATGTACCACCAGAGGGGATGTGTGGAACTCATGCAACACATCATCCTAAAGCGACACTGGTACCATGGGACCTCCTCTAAAAATGAAGACATGTTCCCCAACATCAGAGAATCCATCAGGTGCATGTACTGAGGATATCTGAACATTTCGAGCCTCGCAGTTAGTGTCACTATGATATTCCTCCCTATCCTGCTGAATAAGTGGTGTAGTGATTGTTAGAGACTGAAGAAAACCTGATCTGTCTCATTCCACAAAGATATCCATAAGGCATCCAGCTGCTGCATCACCTCACCTAGCAGCTTTATACTAGATCATCTGTAGAGTGCATCTACCACATAATTCTTCTTCCCAGGAGAATAGACTTTCTCAATGCTACTGTCCTAGAGAAACTTGAGCCAACGTCGCTGCCTTAGGTTCTGGTCCTTCTGAGAGAAGATATACCTAAGACTCTTATGGTCCAAGAAGACTGTAAAACATTTTCCCATAAAGTAATGTCTCCACATATTCCAGGTGTGGACCACTTCAACTAAATTCAGGTCATGGGTAGTGTAGTTATCCTAATGTTGTCTTAGCTATCTAGAACCATATGTGATAACCAATCTCTCATACATTAGGACACATTTGAGACCGGGCCCTGATGTTTCATTGTCGACAATGTACCCAACTCCCTCCTCTGGAAGCCTCATGATTAGTGCAATAGTAAACCTCTACCTAAGCATATGAAAACTCCACTGACATCACTCTGACTATATAATGGGTTTCCTTATCATTTTCAACACTGATAAAGGTGATACTACTATGGAGAAATATAGCACCACCCTCTAGTAGTATATATCCAAACCCAGGAATCTATGTACCTCCCTCACTCTCCTTGGTGGCTCCCAAGATTGTACAACCTAAATCATTGCTCGGTCCACCACAAATCTAGCCTCCAAGAAGACATGTCCCAAGAAGCGAACATCTTAGATCCATAACAGGCACTTCAAGAGCATACGATAAAGCTAGTGCTCTTATAGTGTATCCGGAACAATTTGCAAATGATAAGCATGAAAATCATTTGTAGCAGAGTAAATCAGAATTTCATCGATGAAGACTACTACAAAGAAATCAAGGTATGGTAGGATGATCCTATTCATGAGCCCCATGAACACAACTACATTGTTGGTCACGCATAATGGCATGACCAAGAACTGGTAGTGGCCATACCGACATTTGAAAGCTGTCTTCTGCACATCATCATCTCGTACTCTAAGCTAGTGAAAGCATGATCTGAGGCCTATATTCCAGATACACCGTGCTCCCTTCAGTTGATCATAGAGGTCATCAATCCTCAAGAGTGGGTACTTGTTCTTAATGGTAACCTTGTTAAGGTGCCATTAGTCATCACAATGTCTAAAACTCCCATCTGCATTCATGGGGAATAAAATCAGGGCAGCCCAAGGAGAAAAAATCGGATGAATGAACCCCTTCCCCAGTATGTTATTCAGCTATACCCGCAGCTCACAAAGCTCCAAAGAATCCATTTGATACACTAGTGTAGATATCGGTGCTCTCCCATGGTACAGGTCAATATAGAAGTCCACCTCTTTATAAGGTGGTAGACCCGAAACATCATTAGGGATGTGATCATCATACTGGTCCACCACTATAGGATACCTCAATCTCTCCAAATTGACCGCTCTGAGGTTAAGGCAACCCAACTGATGGGTGATGGGATGCACCCTCTTCCGGGTAAGTCCATCCTATGCAGAAAACGCCCCATTCTCACTGGTGAAGGTAAACATAACCTCATCCTTATAGATACCCCAATCCTTTCACCTAATAAAGTCACTCTGATCATGGAATGTAGATAACTAGTCCATACACAAGATGATGTCGTAAGGCATCGACGCTGCTACTAGGAGATCTCGACCGAAGATCATGCCACCTAGAGTAAGCACACACCTTCGACACTAGTGTGTAACTATCTAATAATCTCTTGTAGGAGTTTATAGCCATACGGATCTGGCCAATGGCTCTGTCAGAATTTCCAAGCTCCAAATGTGGCTAGTGGAAATAAAAGAATGACTGGATCCTATGTCTATAATTACTTTAGCTAAGGTGGAATAGACATAGATCATACCTCATATCATCTCTGGAGTGCCATGATCATAGGACTTAGTGTCCTGGAGATGAGCTCGCCACTAATCCACCTGCTCCCTATGGTTGGGGTGTAACACCTACTAGTGGTGGCGGTAACATCTCGAATCGTCGCCCACCACTAGCTGCAAGGCCAACTACTCTACCACGTCCGCCTACTCCCTGCAGAAATCCTCAGTTTAACTTTTTTCTCTGCCTAGGTAGTCCATCAACCATCTATTGATCATTCGTATAGAGGGTTAGGTAGTCACGATCCATGTGAACTTGCCCTCTGCATGCATCACATTGCCTTCTCCTTGCATGACCGGCTCTATCTCTGGTGCCCCCCACAACTGACCCTGAATCCTAGTATCATCCAGCTATTGGTGTGGTCCACTTGGTCCTTTGTGACATCTGTCTGCTACCAGCTGTACAAGACTCCGCTACGTGACACCATGTGGTGGGTCTCGCTGCTAGTGAATGATCAATAAGAAAACTCTCCCCCATGAGGGATTTCTCTAACACCCCCGCCTGCAACGGGATACTAGGAGAAATCATCGAAGCCCTGATCTCCTACCTATGTCCCTGATCGATGATTCGAGTGCTATAGAATGGTTCTGACAACGTATATGTGGAGTAGCGCAAGAGGTCGGTGAACCTTGCTGGGTAATGAGCCACATTTATGCTACCCCATCTACAGATTAAGAAGCTCCTATATGCACACTACGTGAAGGGTCGCTGAGACAAAATCTACCCGAAATAGGCTTCATAGTCTTTCTAGAAAAGTGGCACCTTGTCATGAGCCAGGATAATCAATCTTCACTGACTTCCTACTACTACCTATAGAAGACTATTGGTAAGGATCACCATAAGATCAGCTGGTGTCCCTAATAGTTTCAAGACTCTAACCATGACCTCCAGCCAATCCTAATCCACATGTGGGTCTATATCACCCATGAAACTGGGTGGCCTCTAGAGCAATAATTCGTGCAACGTGCTCATACGGCGTGCACCATCTGCTTCTGGGACTAGTTTCATCGGTGGACCAAAGTGTAATGGTACCTCTGGTTCCTATGATAGAGACTCTACTAAAAAAAGGCCATGCACCACGGCCTTGTCACTCTGTGGGATATCATTAGGTATTATACCCGGAACCCTTGCTAGAAGTCTGTGTGGAGGCATTCTGAGAAAAAAAATAGTTGTGCCCCGGTCAATAAGATATACCTGGTGAGATGAAATAAATAGATCACAAGGAAATATTTTCAAAACACACATGCAATTAGTGTTTTCGTGAACTGAGGTAGAAATTCGAAGTTAGGGTCATGTTCTATGGATACATCGGTTTCCGCACCAACACTGGATTCCCTAAACTAATATCCACACTCACTAAACATTACACTATTTCAAATAAAAATATCAGGGTCCAATGTTCTATGGTAGAACTGGCTCCTTTGATACCAAATTGTCACAACACGCCCCCCGTGGCCTGTGTCGTGACTACCCTAACCTGCCTTCCCTAGGCTATGGGCTGGCGACTAGCACTAAAAGGTGTATACCCTAAAACCAGGAATACATTGCATTTATATCCTGTAAACACAGTCAACCAAGCACACATTAAGATATGAACACAAGTAACTTGTATAGTAAATATAGTGTGTACAGTAAGTAAAAGGGGCCAGAATAGAAGCCCAACTGGAATGTACAAGAAAACTGGAAAGTACAAGTAAACTGAACAACTCATGTGAACACCCTCCAGGGATACTACCTAAAGGGAAGTTACATATCTCGAGCATTCATCTCTGTGGCTTGACTTATCCAAGGTCCACCCCTGAGCTACATCTAATCCTAGTTCACTCGTCCTCGGTCAGTGTTGTCCATCATCTGCACCAAACACAACAAAGTGCAGTCGTAATCCATGTAGGGGTGAGTATAAAAATACTTAGTAGGAACCTCGATACCCACAAAGGTCTCAAAAAATCCACAAAGGATAAACCACAAAGAATAAAAACAACTGACAAACCTACTTAGGTATATACCAATATATATACCAAAGTTATCAAGTATACCCATCTCATTCAGGATGAATCTCAAGTCCTAAATCATTATCCAAAGTACAACTATTCCACTAAGGAAGAATAACACAAAGGAAACACCACAAAGTTAAGTACGAAAAAGTTAACGTCACAGAGTAGAATACCACAAAGCTTTCACCATGAAGGTATATACAATGACGGTAACACAACAAATTTATGTACCACATAGGTAACTCCACAGAGAAGAATACGACAAGGTATCACCATGAATGTAAGTACCACAATGTTACAAAACACAAAATATTACCACAAAGGTAAATAATCATCTCACACTATAGATAACTTAGGGATGGTATAAAATATGATTAGATGTATCTACTGAGTCATCTTACTCTGTTATGAGGCAGACCCACGTAGGATCTTAAATCATCAGACCCATGTAGGATCCTAGACCATCAAGCCCACATAGGATCGTAGAATTGTAGGCCCACATAGGATCCTAGTGTAGTCCCACATGTATTCCTGGAGTGATCCATTGGGACTCTAAAAAAAGACAAACATAGGATCCCAAAGCACAGACCCACATAGGATCTTCAGGCAGAGACCCACATAGGATCCCTCTCTCATCATATAGCCAGCTACAGATTTCCTGTATTAAGCACTCTTGATTCCAAGAGGGTGTGTTTCTTAAGAGACATGTCGATATACAAAATTCAATGAAGTAAATAATATGATGTACCCCAAAGGACCTCCTCATGATTGGAGTCTCAATGAAATAGACTCATTATCAATCGGATTCCCGATCTGTATGTTATTGGCCATTTAGTCCCGATGGCCCGGTTGGATTCATGATTGATCTAACCCGACCATACCACAAACATTATCCAAAACTCATGCGAGGTATACCAAAATTACCTTTTCGATCCAAAGTTTCTTTCTCTGTAGAAGGTTCATCAAATAGATGCATGTAGCTCAAGATATGGCTGAATGAGGGGAAGGGTTTGAAACTGGTCAAGGGTCTGGTCCAACCCAGGTGGACCGACCCAGCATGATCCGGGTCCCACACTGGGTCTGAACCGGCCTGCATGAACTGACCCGACCCACTCGGTCTAGCCCGGAACGCTAGGTCCAGCCCAGCCCGACGGTGCGGCCCAGCCCGACGACCGGCCCGGCCCGCTGGCCTACGACGGGAGGCCCGCTGGCCAGGGGATGTGGGGCCCCGTGGTGTTGTCTTCCCTTGCCACCAAATAAGGTGGAGGCGCTCCTTTGGATTCCCAAACAGCTGGTCCATTCAGGTTGGGAGCCGGACTGGCCGATTCCACATGGCCCAGGAAACTCACACGCAGGACCGCGAGTCCCACTTGACTCCCTGGATGGATGGATGGCCAGCACTCCTACATGTCGTGGTCGCACGTTGCACCACCACTAGCAGAAGACAGTGAGCCGATCACACCTCCACTGCCACTGTGGCCTTACTCCATAGCACCTGCACGCCAGGTGGCACAGTCGCACGCCAGGCGATGCAGTCGCGCGCCGCCAATCCCTTCCCACGGCCGACCGCTGCCGACCGCTACCCTTGCTCTGCCATGTCTGAGAGGCCTCATCCCTTCTCTGGTGGCACAGTTGTGCCGCCACCATAATCATGGCTGACCAAAGTTCCAGCCACCACTCTTGAGTCCCACCGGTGCTAGTCGCCGACAACAGTCGTCTTTCTCCTCCATCGCGATTAATGGAACAAAAACCACAAAGGTTGCGGAGTGGTCAGGCCATGTTAGTTTAGCCCACACCTTTTACATTAGAGTGGTAGAAAATGACTCATGAGGAGAGATTAAACACAAAATAAAATAACTTCGATTAATCATTAACACACCCCAAACTTGAAGGTTTCAAAGGATGAGGCGCAAGGAAGAAGACAAAATCGTTGAAGAATGCCAACGTTCGTTACTTCCGCAAGGTGCTTCCGATTTGAGCTTGGGGTTGGTTCCTCATTTTTCATTGGAGTGAGGTCCCCATTGTAGAATGTTCTCCCAAATCACTCCTCTCATTTTGAAAAACTTTTTTTCCGTGAAAGGATTGGTGACAATTTAAAACTATGGAAGTTAATTTAATTAATGTTGTACATTAATTAAATTATGATGGGACAATCAATTATGAGAAAACCAAGTGTCACCTCCCTTATTTAAGGAGGATTTTAAGATGGTCAGGTGGTCCCCACCATTAATTCCAAATGGGTGTTTTGAAGCTCAGGTGTTCCCCACCACTGAGAATTCAATTGGGAGGTTTTAAAAATGATATAAAAGTTGTTCTTTATTTTATTTTTATTTCTATAAAAAACATGAAAACTAACTTTTGACCTTGTCCTAATACGGTCGAGATGAAATTATGTTTAGGAAAATGTCGGCACTACGAGTAAAATGGTGCCCTTAGATTTTAATTCTGATCATCAGTTCAAATGTTACAAAATCTCACTCCCACGTTTTTAGAACGTACCTAAAAAAAGTTCATAAATTCATTTCGGGCACTCTGGGCCTCGGAATCATGTGCCATCATTTTTTTCAGACCCATACAATTTCAATATAATGAAAAAAATTACCTAGAATTTCTGGGTCTTTACAATTTACTTTCCTCAAATGATATTGTTATTGGCATATAGAATTAAGTCTAACTACATAAACCATTCATTCTTGGGTTCCAGTTTAGATCCTCAGCCCACCCTGACCTGTGGGTGTAGAACATCAAGTCAATACCCCAGGTACCACCAATCCAAATGAACATTATTATTTATTCATTCTATATATATATCATCTCACCATCCATACATAATCCAAAACACATAACAATATCAATTCATATTTCATTTAACACATAATTTACTCTTCTGACATGACCCATTTAAACATTTACCAACTATATTACATAACCCATTTAACCCATTTCCATTTCTCTTACCTCAATACATCTTACCTAACAATCATTTTTTCTCATTATCCCATTCATCATATTCAAATATTTCCATTAATTACCCCATTTGGATAATTCAAAAACATCCATACATTAACCTAATTAACAAGGATCGTCAAATTCACACTCATTATCTCATGTATACAATATCCATTACACTCATTGGTCATTAACACATTCAGTTTAGTTCGTTTAACACCTTCTATATTTTTTTCAAAAATTCCAATTTGTTATCGAAGAAAATAAGAACCAATTACCAATAATGAAGCTTTATAATTTGGAAAAAAAATTCACCCTTTTATAATGGGCTCTAATTTAGTATAAGTGACCTTTAGGATTTACTTTAAAAATTTGCAATGTACCAGAACATTTCCCCACCCCAATGGTGGCCCTAAATTGGTCTAATAAACCTCATCACATCCAATTTGGTACATTAGGTTTTTGATTCATTATCCAGATAACCCTTTTACTAAACATTACTAGGGAAAATAAATGCACAATTAGTGGTAAATACCAACACCACCAAGCAAGCACAAATCAACCTCATGACTATGGTATATAACTTATTGTCCACCTACCTTGGTTGCAATGACAAGAAACCATTTTTACTAGGAACATGACATATATTTTAATATGAATTGAACTACAAGACTAATATCCACCTTTAAAAGAGGGGTATAGGGCCCTAGAGGAATATGAGAAATTATATAAACAATAATTCAGAAAAGAGAAGGAAGAGGATGATTAGACTCTCCCAGATCATCTATATGCACCCAATAGTTCAAAAAATTTCCTAGAATAGATGTAGATCTAGCATTGGGAAGCTTAGGGATTTTAGGATTATCATTAGGTTTGATATAGGATAAATGGGTGAAGAAATCGTGTAGCGATCTTAAAATCTGACGGGGTAAATTTTTAATTTTTCACCTTTTTGTTTAGTGATAGGGTTAGGCAATACAATTTGAAAAAAATTGACCAAATGTGCACATTACTTTACCAAAATGGGGAAAATTCACATGGTTACCTGGGAATCCTACATGGTTAAGTAGACCATTCCACAACAATACAGAATGCATATATCCTGTGTTGCACAGTTTTTCCTCCCCCAACACATGATTTACTCAAATCATGCACCCACCATAAAGAATGAAATGGGTGGACATTTTCTTTTATATTTTTTCCCTGAACCCCCAGAACACCACCAAGATTCCTCATACACCCAATAAACATTTAATTATTCAATTTTAAGGGATTCAAACCGATATTTAAATGAAATGATTCCCTCATAAATTCTGGGATGTTACAAATTTTAATTTTCATTTTATGAATAATTTTCGTACCAAATTTCTATTATAATATCATCATTTAGATATTATAGAAGTATATTATATTTTTTTATAATTTTTATGTCTTAAATATGTTACAAAAATACAGTATTTTTTAAAAAAAGTTCATTTTTTATTATTCAGAAAAAGATTAAACATTTTCTGAAAATTATAACAATATCACCCTGGTGTAATTTTATAATTTTAGTTCCAAAAATGATATTCATTTTTTCAAATAAAATTTATATAAATTCAAAAATAATTATAATATTAATTTTTTGAAATAAAATTATTTTTTGTAGAAAACAAATTTCTACCAATTAAATTGATGTAACTCAAAAAAATAATGTTATTATTTTCATATAATTTAGAAATATATTTATATTTATGAGGATATATATAATTAATTCATAAATAATTTATTCGTATTCATTCCATCTAATTTAATTTCTAGGTTATAAGTGTCTCAATTAAAATAATAATATTTAGTTGTCCATATTACAGTTGGTGTGGCACATATTTTACGCTATCACACATATTGTTTCTTATAATATTTATGGATGATAATGAAATAAATTCATTTCATATTCAACCTCATATAATAAAACATTATTAAATATCAAAATAGAATTATCGATGTTTTCTTCAAAGTGTATTAATCCTTTTTTGTTATATGAATCTCTACATATGAGTAACTTTCTCCAAATAGTATTTATTTTATAGTTCAATGATTGTTAAATTTATGGGAAGTAATTGTAGATATTTATGGTCTAAGGTACGTTTTTTAATATAACCCAAAATAATTTATTATAAATATAATTGTAATTTTTAGTTAATTTATCAAATAATTTATTTAAAATTGAATTAGTAATTTATTTTATGATGTGATGTGGTGTTATAAATGAGTACTTGTTATTTAATTGTATTTTTTTAAATTATTTTACATAAAACTAAATATTAAAATAATATTAAGTCATAATTTTTTTTTCAAATTCTCTCTAATATTATATATGTTTTTGTTGGAGTTGGTTCCCTAGAAACCAACTATTGTGTACTTTCTGGTAAACATGTATTCATTAGATTCATATTAATGAACTCTTTATCACATCATGATTATTCATTTACATATAGTAGTATTTGATAATTTCCTTTGAATTTCCGTCACACTAAAAGGTTATAGCAGATCTCTACTATGATGAGAACAAAGATGTTCTATGACACTATTCTTTAATATATATTCTATGGAAGAATGATATAATTTAAAGGGAAAAAATTATATAGGATATCAGGGGTGGGGACTCATGAAACATTTAGGTACCTTCTCATGGTGTCTGACCTATATAATATCTAAGACGATATTATGGGACGAAGCCCCACCAGTATGAAATCAATATTAATAAGTTCCATTGGATGTTCCTATTTGTGGATTTTTTTATTGGTCTTTACAAATTAATACTGTTTTTAATAGGTATTAGGAATCATGTACGTAGATATAATGATGAAAAATGTGATGATAGATGTTCATGTTGTGATATGACATATTTGGTGAATCACGAGTAATACTACATTACTGAATAATGAGTGAATGGATTTCTCACTTCTACTGAAGTAGATATCTGAGACCCTTTTTTTAGAATTTTTATTGCGTATCCAAATCCATTTCTATGGTTTTCTCTGGGAAAGATCAATTCTAGGAAGTCAAAAAGGATAAATCAATCCCAAGGGTTGATGTCACTTGCATGTAAACCGCTTGATTGGAAATATCGGGAAAAGATATTATATAAGATTGTAAGCAATCATATGAGGTGGGATTTCATTGTGACAAAAATGTTTTTCAACTAGGTTCCTTGACCCTTTGCTAGATCGTAATATAGGACTTTATTCAACCCCACCAAATTCAAATGAGAAATAGTCCTAGAGGTTCACACATTATGTGTATCTAGTATCTCAGTTAATTAATTTATAATTTAAAATATTGAATAAATATTATTCGCAGTTGAGGATTAATAATTATTCATGTATACTATTTCTCATTTATTTTTTCACTAGTTATATGAGACAATTTATTGTGGAAATAATTTTTATTTATCAGAATATAATGAAATTATGTTTATTTAATAAATAAATATTCATTATCCAATTCTTTGTAAACATTGAGGTGGATGGAAATCCTTGTTATTTGTATCATGATAAGTAATATTAAATATTATTTGGTTAAATATAATTTTCAATTTATGAACATTCCATGAAAATAATAGCATTTCACATGTTATTTGACATGGGGTTTCCCATGGAATAATAAAATAAGAAACATAAATTTTTCAATTAATTTATTATTACAAAGTGAATTAAATTACACGTTAAGTTATTTTTTCTAAATTATCCAAGGGTTCATCCAACAAACATACCAATGGTTGTGTGAACAATATCATTGGAGAATATGTATCATGACTAGATAACACTTTCCTCTCAATGAAAGCTCTAATGAATGAGAGAGATCATCCTCCACTAGATCATAGAGAATGCTTTGGAAGTAATTAACAAGGTGATCAAGGGGGAAAATAAAAAGAGAAAGGATCTTTTGTGATAGAACACATAGACTCCTTCAGCATCGTTTATAGATACATGGAACATGTTCGCGTCACTGTTAGAGTAATCATATCATTGGATTCTACATCACAATAAAGCTCCATCTCAAACATGTGCTGAAAAACATCAACAAAGAATGAGTCACCTAGGATGTAATTTATTAATATAATTAAATCAATAATAAAAAAATATGTTGATCATCTCTTACTGGTTCTTTTTTCTCTCCTATGAATTCTATATTTGATTCAATTTGGTGGATATTGGTGTTTATGATCGTATTGATCCCAAAATAATCATCGATCGTGTGAATTTCCAATGCTAGGTACATGCCCATTCCACACATCCACTATGCCCAAAACCTACAAGTGGAATAAGAGCTATAATATTTTCATTGATAATTATTTAAATAATTTATTGATGATTTACAGATTATTAATTTCCTTTTTAGATAAATGTGTAATCATTATTGTAATATAAATTTTCCGTTGTAGTCTTCCTCTTTTGTTTCTCATATATATAAAAGAAATTAATAATATTTGGATTAATACTACACTGAAGATCTTATTTGGTGGTGCCAGTGATTATAACCAGGTAACACGACTGTACATGATGTGCGTAAGGAATTATATATTGTGTAATCTGCCACACATGCCGTGTAATCTAGATCACACACCATGTAGTTGTGTGCAGTGTATTGGGAGTAATTCATAAATTACTCAGTCCCTGTGCATTAATGAAACATAGAGTATTTATTTCACACACTACATGTTGACCAGGACATACTGGCACATGGTCAGATGAACTATATGTTGTATAATCCGGATCGCACACCATGTAGTTGTGTTCAGTGTATCAAGAGTAATTCTGTAATTATTCCAGACATTGGAATTATTGACACATAGTTTAGTTAATTCATACAACATGTATCGACTAGGAGAGTCTGGCACATCGTCATCCTGACTACATACAATGGGGCCCACAAGACATGGTGTGTAGTCCCTTTGGGTAAGGTTTAAGTCATGTATCCAATACATGGATTTCATTGATGATGATCATAAAATGTGGATTTTACACAGTCTGTGGACCACTTGACATGCCGTGTACTCGTTTTATTTATGATATACACCTCACACGTTTTTTCCCCAATTCTGTTCTTTAGATGTATGGTGAGGAGGGTACTCGCCATGTAATCAAATCTGTAGGATGTGTACTATTTCCAGATTACATAGATTTAAAAAAATTATTATCATATTACGTAACCCGTTATACATATTTCTTCATGTGGGTGTAATGATGGGACACAACATGAGATAGGTGTCTGATTTAATGATATATATGTATATATATACATTTAATATCTTCATAATAATCAGATATCTACACATCAATTTTGAGTTTTATTAGAATTATAAATTTTCATACAAGCTACATTTCATAAAGAATAATGTGTACACAAGTATAAAAATGTGTTGGGTAGTTTTGGATGGGTATTCACTGGGTTTCCCCTTTGATAAAATTTATATAAAAAGATATGGATGAGAATTTAATGAAAATTAATAAAAATATTTATATAAAAAAGATTCAATAATTAAAGATAATGATAAATAAAATTGAGCATAATTTATCTTAAAAATAATGGCTAACGGATTGAATTGTAGTTTTAATAAATGTGTAATTCGTTTCATGTATGTGGATGATCATGAGCATGACAAGACCATTGTATTTGGATGGTTCCCTTTTAATTTATTTATAAAATTAAAATTGTTAGTCTGTGTGCCTTCTCCTCATTAATATGTAGGGCCAACGAGACCATGGTTTCATTTTTGTAGACCCCTATTTTACCCCTCACATGTGTGTGAGTTAAAGGAATATGTAATGGATTGATCTCCCATGCTTGTAGAGGTGGATCAGGTCATGAATTGAGGAGAAACCAATCCAAGGAAAAACAAATGTGGATATGTGGGAAGCTATAAACATGAACTATCTACATTCCAAGGTGTTTCTCCCCAAGGTCAGGGTTAGTTTTTCAACATCTATATAAAAAATCTAATAGTAACGATCATGTTCACACCCCTTATTTATTTGTTTCAGTTGCATGGTTATTCATTATGTATGTTTGATGTGATCACATAATTAAGGAACTAACAAGCATACATTATGAAACAAAAATAAAATTTATTTTGAGTAAATAATATCTATACAAGGTTAATCACTTAAGTATATCCCACATAAAATTAAAAATCATGTGAATGGAGAATAAGTGACAGTTTATGCATAGAGGATAAAACCCATAATGAAATATTAAGTCATTATAGCCTTCTATTACTATGGATACAATAGAACAATAGATCAAAGTGATGGACCAACCATTGTTGGGGTGATTTGAATTATCAAGGAATTCTAATTTTAGTTTTTGGGTTGACATAACATAGATTATATAAATGGTTGAATTCACTAGCAAGACTTGGTGTCACTAAGATGAAAAGTATGAGGAAATTTAAAATTAAGGATTTCAATATTAGGGAGTCCACCCCATAGTTCATGGAACAGTGAGTTAATGAAGTTATTATTTGGAATGCGTACCTAAAACATTACATGTTTCCTAACCAACCCATGTTGGGTTAATGCCTAGGGTAATATGTATCATGGCTGCTAGAATCTCCAAGTGATAGTATAATCCAAATCCAATGGTGAGGGGTATTGGGTTTCAAAAAAATAGTTGGTGTAACACCCCAAGCTTTCACGGTACGTTTCCCTTCGAATAATGCGATAGTGTGTGTTGTACGCAACCTCGAGTTCTAACACACACCACAACTAATTAAACTAGCCGTTGTGAATAGTAATACCTAATTTTTGAAATTATATATATTTTATATTTTAAAATGGACTTCATTTTTGGACTCGGAATATCGAATTTAGCCTAAGGTGAAATTTTGGTACTTTTCGGATAACTTTCATATTTTGATGAATAGTGAAAATTACTAAATTTTAATTAAAAACAACTTTTTTAATCAAAATAATTAATAGTGATAAATTATGAATTTTAGTAGTTTTAAATTATATTTAGAATATATTTTTACCATTTAATATAATGTTGGTCATTGGACATAATTTTACAATTAAACCGAACATAAACAAGTGTCAATCTTTTGATAGTTATTATCTCTTAAAAACACGCTTTTTGTTTTGACAGCGGGAATTAATTTTAAATTAATTTCTGCCACTTCTGTGTTTTGAATTTAGGAAAATGGATTCCATATTTGGAATCAGGATGTTCAAATTGTGTAAATAGGTAACTTTTATTTTTAGACATTTTGAATAATTACTGCGGTAAATATTTTATTTACCATGGTTAAGGGTAAATCCGGTAAATAAGGGTTAAAAAATAATATTATAATAATACTAAATTACCCTAAAAACGTGTCTTAACCCTATTTGTTGATAGATGGTCGACCATGGGCATCTTTGTGTCAATTTTGGGACCCCATGGATCCACTTGTAAGTGATAATGACACTTTTTTTGTAATTTAGTTAAAATGAATACAAAAATGACACAAGCATATATCTTTTAGAACAACAATTTTTAAATAGGGTTATATATGTTGGATTTTAGATTATAAATATTAATTAGAAAGCTAAAAAGATTTCCTACATAATGATATTTTATTTATAATTTTTAGATATTAAATAATTTATTTTATTTATGACACAATGATGATGCAGTAATTACTATAATAGTGAAAAATTAAAATAATTGATATTATAAATACCCAAATAAATATAATATCAACCTTTTAATGAATTAAACTAATTTTCTAGGATAATATGATATATTAGTATTGATTTAATTGACTTTGTTCTAAGTAATCAATCTGTTATGAGTTTCACAAAAATCAACTATTGAATAGTGTCAAAATTGACATAAAAGAGTTCTTAAAACAAATATTATATTATTAATTGATATTAAATTCCTAAAAATCTAAGGTTCGGCCAAGAGACTTATATTATGATAGTTTAATCATTAATGGACCACTTGGGGGTCTCTTGGATGTATATAGTAAGTTTATTAACCATATTATATAAAAATACAAAGAGACATTGTAAAAGTGAAACTAATTAACTTAGAGTTAATACTTAAAGATAAGTTTAATATAAGTACCCAAACCTGTCTAAATTCTATTGGTTGAGTGGTTTTCGACCTATCCCCACCTTAACCATTGAATAATAAACTTTGGAGCCATTAGAAACCGAATATGAATTTATTATAAATTAATATTTCTAGCTTTTCCAAAGGTGCCCCTCACCCCTCTTATAAAAGGGCACTCCTCCTTCTCATTTCTTCACACCATCAAAGCCTTTTGTTTCGGCCAAACTCTGCCCAAATACTCTCCCAACATCCCTCAATTCAACCTAGAGGCCTTAGTTTGATCAGAAAGCCAACCTAAGGAGCCCTTTTGATCAAATCAAAAGGAAGAACCCGAAGAAGAGGTAATGATTTCACCACCCTTTTCTAAGTTCATTTCTTCTTCCACTTCTTCTTCCTTTGTTCTTACCATTCTAAAATAATAACTCCAGTATCTCACATATACTGTGATGTTATTATAAGTATGGTACAATCATATTCAGTATTCTATCCACCCTTTGAATAACATGTCACCATACGTGCGTATGTACGGCTTACCGTCTCCACGTCGTGGTGTAATTGTTATTCAATATAATATTATTTTGATGGGTATAATAATGATGTGTAACTCATGTAAATAATAAATATAACATGTTAATGATTATGTATATATGATATACCATTCATTTATATATTATTTTAATATCAAAAGAATGATATTGTCGCTCGTGCGTACGTACGGACTACCGTCTCCACGAACGCGATGAGATTCATTCTCCATCGTATCCATTCAAGTATAATTATCATTTTATGATTTAAAAATGATTTTTAAGGACTTGATATCATTCTCGATATGAATAAGATACAACAAACATGGCTTATGTAACAAAACATATAAAAGAAAAAGAGTAAGTTAACACCCGAAACGATGATAATTCTAAGATATTATTAATAAATCAATGTTAAAAGATCATATATGATATCATATTAATATATATGATTCTTGTATAATTTAATAACAATTATTTCACCATTATACAGGAGGTTAACCTACCCCAACCAAGGAAAAGTACAAGGTAAGGGTTATTTCACAATCTCTTCATTATCCGAGGTTGTTTATATGTAATAATCTACTGGGATCTCTTTATCATCCACATCCATGTTTCTTAAAAATGTATTTCAAAACATTTTTACTATTTACAAGAATATGGGTTAAAGTCATTTATACCCTTTTTTGACTTTTTATAAGAGGTTTATAAAGGAATCTTTCCGTCATTTTCAAAACAAGGTCCTTTTTAACCTTTTCGACAGAATTGAGGTAAGAATGTTTTTTTTTAACTTATACGGCGGGTGCAGTTATTTTACGCCGTTATAAAATCTTCAAATCTTTCCTTACAAGCTTATAAGAATATTTTCAAAGAAAATGTTTTATTTTATATGGATCTTAAATGATTTCAAAATAAAAGGAGATATTTCTTTAAAAATAATTTTGATTTCATCTATGTCAACATCCTTTGATGGATTTTAAGATTATTTGAAGTTGATTTATTATGATACAAAACTTCTATATTGTATTGAAGGTTTTGTGATATGTTTGACTGTGGATGTGCTATTTTTATACCATTCATAGTTTATTGTGAAAGTATTGACATTTCGTATGCTAGTTTTAATACGAATGTTTATGTTATGTTTAAACCTTTTCATATGGGAATGCATTGGACTTAATAAGTGACGGGTGGAGCCCGCTATAGCTCCTCGATGCATCGGTAGGTCTCATGAGACAAACTAGTGTCTTGGCACAAGGCCTTGACAAAATCTTATTTGTAGTCTTGGCACAAGGCCTTGGCTATGTGGTTATGATAGTCTGGCATTATGCATTCCAACATTATGAAAGTGGTTATTAATTTTTGCATGTGATTATTCGATTAGTAGAATATCCATGTGAATAAGTAAATAGAATTATTTCATTTTATTTATGCCATACCATGTTGAAAGTTCATATTTAAAAGGCTTTTGTTTTAGTTATACACTGCCTTAAATGTTTATTCTTATTTATGGAAGTTTCCGCTATATTGTTATCCTTACTGGGCATTTGAGCTCACCCCTTTTCAATGTTTTATTTTTTCCAGGAAGTGAAGAAGTAGGTTATGAATGACCTGCAGGGATATTATGTGGGGATATGAGTGTGGATTATGGAGACATTATGTTATTGTAGTAGTTTTTCATTTTATGATGTAATGTAAAACTTATGAATATATCTAGTGTTTCCAAGGCTACTAAACCAATCGGTCTTTCGAGATTTGATCTTTCTTGTGATCATGCCAATGTTACGAAGTAATGCACCGACTCTGGGTAGCTGGGGTCGGGGCGTTACAGTTGGTATCAGAGGAAGTTTAGTACAAACCTTGGAAGCTAGATTTAGATAAACTCTGATTAGAGCACGTAGACCTAAGATGAACTTTGAGGATTAGTATAGAAGAACTTCCTAGAATTTTGGTATTGTAGAGATTTTGTGAGTTTTTCAAGCAATACATCCCTGTCTAGATACGAGCAGGTAGAGGCGGCTCTGGCACAGATGTACCTAGGGGTAAAACCCGAAAACACCGCTTTGAGCTAGACTCGAACGGGAACTGGTGCACGACAACGGGCCTTGCTGCACTCTTGGTTACGACACTCCCGGGGGATATGCTTAGGATAACTCTCACTTTCTTTACAAATCATTATGAAGGGTTTATGAGTATATACTTCCTAAAAGAAAACATATTTATGATTATGGATTATATCCATAGATAGTTCAATTTATGTTTAGTGTTTTATAAGTATGGGATTATGTATTTTGATTCATAAACTGATCTAGTTTATGACATTGTTTAGAAATGGCGCCTAGTGGAAGAAATGGAAACCGTATCAATGCACGCACTCCATGTAGGGATTGCCCTCCTGCTCAAGATAATTATAGTGGGGCTGGTGATGCAACTGGTGCTGATCAGCTAATCACCGTACTGGGACAACTTACTCAGGTTATGAATAATAACCTTACCCGTATGGAGCACCCTGATCCGCAGCGTGGAGGATCAATGTTAGATCGATTCATGAGACAACAACCACCAACGTTCAATGGGAGTACAAATCCCTTAGTAGCTGAGCAATGGATATCTTCCCTAGAGAAAATATTTCAGGCTTTGGGGAGTAGTGAAAGGGAAAAAGTTACCATGGCAGTTTACCGCCTCACTGGAGATGCTGATCAATGGTGGTCATTGATTCAAAACATGAAGGAAGATGATGAAGTATCAAACATGGAATGGAGGGAGTTCAAAGATCTGTTTTTAGAAAAATACTTTCCTCGCGACCATCGAGCAGATATGGAAAGACAATTTCTGAGTCTGAGACAAAAGGAGGATGAGAATGTCACAAAGTATGAGGCTAACTTTACAAGGTTAGCGAGGTACGCTGGTGATTATATTCGCAACCCAAGAAGTAAGATTGATCGTTTCTTTGATGGGTTAAAACCATTTCTCCGTCGAGCATTAGTCTCACAATCCTTTTCATCGTACGAAGACATTGTCTCATGTGCTATCAAGACCGAAAAGGAATTCTCTAAGTCTTATGACTTTAAAGCAAAGCAAGAGAAGAAGAGACCTGCTGATCAATCTGGGAATGGAAATAAGGGGAAGAAGGGAATGGTTGAATATCCATCTTGTGGTAAATGCGGGAAGAAACATCCTGGTACTTGCTTGAAGGGAATGGGAGTCTGTTACAAGTGTGGTGAAAAAGGCCACCAAGCTCATGATTGCAAGGGGAAGAAGGAAGCTACCAACGTTCAGTGCTACAATTGCAGGGAGATGGGGCATTATGCAAATGCATGTCCTAAGCGTCAGGAGAACTTACCTCATAAAAGGCCAAGGGATCAAGGCCAGGCTTATGCTATCACTACTGCTGAGGTAGAAGCTCTGAAAGACGTGGTGGCATGTAATTTAATGGTTTCCTCAAGTTTAGAAAATGCATTATTTGATTCTGGATCATCGCATTGTTTCATATCTTCCCAGTTTGCTAAGAAAATTAGATATTTCCAATTTGATTTAATAAGGGAGTTGTCAGTTAAAACTCTTAAGGGAAGTATCGTTGCAACAATGTTTTGTGAATCAGTCCCCATTAGAGCACATAAATTTTCTTTATCTGCTGATTTCATCGTCATACCTATGATTGAGTTTGATATAATCCTCGGTATGGACTGGCTTTCGGACTATGATGCGAAGATTTATTGCAAGAAGAAAGAGGTTACGATTCTTGATGATAATGATAAGGAGCACCTTATTTTTAGAGCAGAATCGTCACCACCTAATTCTTATTTAGATCCACCCCCTGTAGCTCAACTTAAATCAATTATCGGGGAGGAAGAGAATGAAATAACTGTCGGTGAGGAAAGGAATGTTCAAATAGAGGATGTACCTGTTGTGAAAGAATTTGTAGATGTATTTCCGGAAGATTTACCTGGACATCCTCCAGAACGAGAAGTTGAGTTTTCTATTGATTTGATTCCTAGATCAAGGCCTATATCGAAGACCCCTTATAGAATGGCCACTGTAGAGCTAGTCGAACTAAAGAAACAACTAGAGGAATTGAGTAATAAGGGATTTATTCGCCCTAGTGTTTCTCCATGGGGAGCCCCTGTTCTTTTTGTTAAAAAGAAAGATGGATCTATGAGGTTATGTATCGATTACAGGGAGATCAATGCTATAACGATAATGAACAAGTATCCCCTACCTCGTATTGATGATTTATTTGACCAACTGCATGGAGCTCAATACTTTTCAAAGATTGACCTTCGATCTGGATACCATCAGTTGTGTGTGAAGAAGGAAGACATTCCGAAAACAGCATTTCGAACCAGGTACGGGCATTACGAGTTTACTGTAATGCCGTTTGGATTGACTAATGCACCCTCTGTATTCATGGATCTGATGAATAGAGTTTTCAAGGAGTATCTCGATGAATTTGTGGTGGTATTTATTGATGATATCTTGGTATACTCCAAAACCTACAAAGATCATGAAAATCACTTGCGCATTATCTTGAAGACTCTGAGGAGGCATGAATTATATGGAAAGTTTAGTAAGTGTGAATTCTGGCTTCAGGAGATTTCTTTTCTTGGCCATATTGTCTCTAAAGATGGAATCTCTGTTGATCCTTCTAAGACCAAGGCAATCCAAGAATGGCCAGCACCTACGAGTATAACTGAGGTACGTAGTTTTATTGGCTTGGCAGGTTATTATCGACGTTTCGTCCAGAATTTTGCCCGATTGGCTAACCCATTAACTAAGCTCACACGTAAAGGGGTTAAATTTGTTTGGACAAAAGAGTGTGAAGAATGTTTCGAAGAACTGAAGAGAAGATTAGTCAATGCTCCTATATTGACTCTATCATCGGGGAATGATGGGTTCGTTATTTATAGTGATGCATCAAAGAAAGGACTTGGTTGTGTCCTTATGCAGAATGATAGAGTTATTGCCTATGCATCACGACAGTTGAAAATTCATGAACAAAACTATCCTACTCATGATCTCGAGTTAGCAGCTGTGATCTTTTCTTTGAAGATATGGAGGCACTACCTCTATGGTGAAAAATGTGAGATTTATACTGATCACAAGAGTCTGAAGTATATTTTCTCACAAAAAGAACTCAACATGAGGCAAAGGAGATGGCTTGAATTACTCAAGGATTATGATTGCACGATACAATACCACCCGGGGAAAGAAAACAAAGTAGCAGATGCTTTGAGCAGAAAAGACCATGGAGTTCTGAACATGATGAGAATTGAAAGGGATCCAATTTTCATGGATCTAGAGAAGATGGACATGGGAATAACCAGGGAAGGTGAAACATCAATTCTTTTTCAAATGGTTGCCAAACCATCTTTACTAGAAAGTATTAAGAGTTCCCAGACCGATGATGAAGAATTTCAGAAGAAGATTAAAGCTGTGAATGATGGGAGATTGAGAGACTTTGTGTATGAAGATGGAATTTTTAAATTCGGGAAGAGACTTTGTGTTCCCAATATACCTGATCTAAAAAGGTAATTGTTGGATGATGCTCATAGTTCCAATTTCTCTATACACCCTGGGAGCACCAAAATGTATAGAGATTTGAAAGAACATTTTTGGTGGGACAATATGAAGAGGGAGATTGCTGATTTTGTGTCAAGATGTATGGTTTGTCAACAAGTGAAAGCTGGAAGGCAACAGCCTGGAGGAGTCATGCAACCGCTTTCCATACCGGAGTGGAAATGGGACAATATTACGATGGACTTTGTCATGGGGCTACCAAAGACTCCTAGAAGGAACGATGCAATATGGGTTATTGTTGATCGTCTTACCAAGTCAGCACATTTTCTTGCTATAAGAGAAGATCTACCCCTGGAACGTCTAGCAAGACTATACATTAATGAAGTTGTGAGACTTCATGGAGTTCCCCTATCGATTGTTTCTGATCGTGATCCCCGTTTTACTTCAAGATTTTGGAAAAGTCTTCAGAAATCCCTGGATACTGAACTTCATTTGAGCACTGCTTACCACCCTCAGACAGACGGACAATCAGAACAGACTATTCAGACCTTAGAAGACATGTTTAGATCTTGCTCACTTGATTTTCAGGGTATGTGGGATCAATATTTACCACTAGTAGAATTTTCCTATAACAATAGCTTCCATTCGAGTATTCAGATGGCACCATATGAAGCGTTATACGGAAAGAGATGTCGTACACCAACCTGTTGGGATGACGTTGGTGAAAGAAAACTTGTAGGCCCAGAACTGGTGGAGGAAACGGTGGAAAAGGTGAAGGTAATCCAAAATCACATTAAAGCAGCTCAAAGTAGGCAGAAGAGCTATGCCGATAATCGAAGGAAGGATTTGGAATTTCAAGTCGGTGATCATGTTTTCCTGAAGGTATCTCCGTGGAAGGGAGTCATACGTTTTGGTAAGAAAGGTAAATTGAGTCCCAGGTACATCGGACCTTTCGAAATTCTAGAACAAATTGGGGCTGTAGCTTACCGATTGGCAATGCCGCCAAGTCTCTCCAAAGTTCACGATGTGTTCCATGTATCTCTGTTGAGAAAATACATGCCTGACCCAACGCATGTACTCACCTATGAAGATTTAGAACTGGAACCCGATCTGTCTTATTGCGAAGAGCCCATCAAGATTCTTGATATGAGAGAACAAGTGCTGAGAAACCGGACGACGCGTCTGGTAAAAGTTTTGTGGAGGAATCATAAGATGGAAGAGGCAACGTGGGAACCCGAGGAACTTATGATAAAGAACCACCCAAGTCTTTTTATGCAGTAATACCCTAGAAATTGCGAGGACGCAATTATTTGAAGGAGGGGAGAATGTAACACCCCAAGCTTTCACGGTACGTTTCCCTTCGAATAATGCGATAGCGTGTGTTGTACGCAACCTCGAGTTCTAACACACACCACAACTAATTAAACTAGCCGTTGTGAATAGTAATACCTAATTTTTGAAATTATATATATTTTATATTTGAAAATGGACTTCATTTTTGGACTCGGAATATCGAATTTAGCCTAAGGTGAAATTTTGGTACTTTTCGGATAACTTTCATATTTTGATGAATAGTGAAAATTACTAAATTTTAATTAAAAACAACTTTTTTAATCAAAATAATTAATAGTGATAAATTATGAATTTTAGTAGTTTTAAAGTATATTTAGAATATATTTTTACCATTTAATACAATGTTGGTCATTGGACATAATTTTACAATTAAACCGAACATAAACAAGTGTCAATCTTTTGATAGTTATTATCTCTTAAAAACACGCTTTTTGTTTTGACAGCGGGAATTAATTTTAAATTAATTTCTGCCACTTCTGTGTTTTGAATTTAGGAAAATGGATTCCATATTTGGAATCAGGATTTTCAAATTGTGTAAATAGGTAACTTTTATTTTTAGACATTTTGAATAATTACTGCGGTAAATATTTTATTTACCATGGTTAAGGATAAATCCGGTAAATAAGGGTTAACAAATAATATTATAATAATACTAAATTACCCTAAAAACGTGTCTTAACCCTATTGGTTGATAGATGGTCGACCATGGGCATCTTTTTGTCAATTTTGGGACCCCATGGATCCACTTGTAAGTGATAATGACACTTTATTTAAATTTAGTTAAAATGAATACAAAAATGACACAAGCATATATCTTTTAGAACAACAATTTTTACATAGGGTTATATATGTTGGATTTTAGATTATAAATATTCATTAGAAAGCTAAAACGATTTCCTACATAATGATATTATATTTATAATTTTTAGACATTAAATAATTTATTTTATTTATGACACAATGATGATGCAGTAATTACTATAATAGTGAAAAATTAAAATAATTGATATTATAAATACCCAAATAAATATAATATGAACCTTTTAATGAATTAAACTAATTTTCTAGGATAAAATGATATATTAGGATTTATTTAATTGACTTTGTTCTAAGTAATCAATCTGTTATGAGTTTCACAAAAATCAACTATTGAATAGTGTCAAAATTGACATAAAAGGGTTCTTAAAACAAATATTATATTATTAATTGATATTAAATTCCTAAAAATCTAAGGTTCGGCCAAGAGACTTATATTATGATAGGTTAATCATTAAGGGACCACTTGGGGGTCTCTTGGATGTATATAGTAATTTTATTAACCATATTATATAAAAATACAAAGAGACATTGTAAAAGTGAAACTAATTAACTTAGAGTTAATACTTAAAGATAAGGTTAATATAAGTACCCAAACCTGTCTAAATTCTATTGGTTGAGTGGTTTTCGACCTATCCCCACCTTAACCTTTGAATAATCAACTTTGGAGCCATTATAAACTGAATATGAATTTATTATAAATTAATATTTCTACCTTTTCCAAAGGTGCCCCTCACCCCTCTTATAAAAGGGCACTCCTCCTTCTCATTTCTTCACACCTTCAAAGCCTTTTGGTTCGGCCAAACTCTGCCCAAATACTCTCCCAACATCCCTCACTACAACCTAGAGGCCTTAGTTTGATCAGAAAGCCAACCTAAGGAGCCCTTTTGATCAAATCAAAAGGAAGAACCCGAAGAAGAGGTAATGATTTCACCACCCTTTTCTAAGTTCATTTCTTCTTCCACTTCTTCTTCCTTTGTTCTTACCATTATAAAATAATAACTCCAGTATCTCACATATACTGTGATGTTATTATAAGTATGGTACAACCATATTCAGTATTCTATCCACCCTTTGAATAACATGTCACCATACGTGCGTACGTACGGCTTACCGTCTCCACGTCGTGGTGTAATTGTTATTCAATATAATATTATTTGGATGGGTATAATAATGATGTGTAACTCATGTAAATAATAAATATAACATGTTAATGATTCTGTATATATGATATACCATTCATTTATATATTATTTTAATATCAAAAGAATGATATTGTCGCTCGTGCGTACGTACGGACTACCGTCTCCACGAACGCGATGAGATTCATTCTCCATCGTATCCATTCAAGTATAATTATCATTTTATGATTTAAAAATGATTTTTAAGGACTTGATATCATTCTCGATATGAATAAGATACAACAAACATGTCTTATGTAACAAAACATATAAAAGAAAAAGAGTAAGTTAACACCCGAAACGATGATAATTCTAAGATATTATTAATAAATCAATGCTAAAAGATCATATATGATATCATATTAATATATATGATTCTTGTATAATTTAATAACAATTATTTCACCATTATACAGGAGGTTAACCTACCCCAACCAAGGAAAAGTACAAGGTAAGGGTTATTTCACAATCTCTTCATTATCCGAGGTTGTTTATATGTAATAATCTACTGGGATCTCTTTATCATCCACATCCATGTTTCTTAAAAATGTATTTCAAAACATTTTTACTATTTACAAGAATATGGGTTAAAGTCATTTATACCCTTTTTTGACTTTTTATAAGAGGTTTATAAAGGAATCTTTCCGTCGTTTTCAAAACAAGGTCCTTTTTAACCTTTTCGACAGAATTGAGGTAAGAATGTTTTTTTTAACTTATACGGCGGGTGCGGTTATTTTACACCGTTATAAAATCTTCAAATCTTTCCTTACAAGATTATAAGAATATTTTCAAAGAAAATGTTTTATTTTATATGGATCTTAAATGATTTCAAAATAAAAGGAGATATTTCTTTAAAAATAATTTTGATTTCATCTATGTCAACATCCTTTGATGGATTTTAAGATTATTTGAAGTTGATTTATTATGATACAAAACTTCTATATTGTATTGAAGGTTTTGTGATATGTTTGACTGTGGATGTGCTATTTTTATACCATTCATAGTTTATTGTGAAAGTATTGACATTTCGTATGCTAGTTTTAATATGAATGTTTATGTTATGTTTAAACCTTTTCATATGAGAATGCATTGGACTTAATAAGTGACGGGTGGAGCCCGCTATAGCTCCTCGATGCATCGGTAGGTCTCATGAGACAAACTAGTGTCTTGGCACAAGGCCTTGACAAAATCTTATTTGTAGTCTTGGCACAAGGCCTTGGCTATGTGGTTATGATAGTCTGGCATTATGCATTCCAACATTATGAAAGTGGTTATTAATTTTTGCATGTGATTATTCGATTAGTAGAATATCCATGTGAATAAGTAAATGACATTATTTCATTTTATTTATGCCATACCATGTTGAAAGTTCATATTTAAAAGGCTTTTGTTTTAGTTATACACTGCCTTAAATGTTTATTCTTATTTATGGAAGTTTCCGCTATATTGTTATCCTTACTGGGCATTTGAGCTCACCCCTTTTCAATGTTTTATTTTTCCCAGGAAGTGAAGAAGTAGGTTATGAATGACCTGCAGGGATATTATGTGGGGATATGAGTGTGGATTATGGAGACATTATGTTATTGTAGTAGTTTTTCATTTTATGATGTAATGTAAAACTTATGAATATATCTAGTGTTTCCAAGGCTACTAAACCAATCGGTCTTTCGAGATTTGATCTTTCTTGTGATCATGCCAATGTTACGAAGTAATGCACCGACTCTGGGTAGCTGGGGTCGGGGCGTTACAGTTGGAGACTAATTGATATTATTTTTATTAGTTTTCTATGTTTATAAAGATAATGTACTAAAATTCTATTCAGCATATTTTAAGTAACATCCGGAAAATGATATGAAACATATCATTATGGTCCATACTTGAGAAGGATAATCATCGCATCAGCACTAATTTCTAGGAGTGGAAAAGGAACCTCTGGGTTATCCTTCCCCTTGAGAAGGAACATTGGGTTATAAGAGCCCTTACCAATTGTGTCTTGAATTGAGGTGAGTGATGAGGAACTATATATTTATTTGAAACAATTAAATGACACTACGAATGATCAGTACCTGATGTTATCATCCATAACCAACGAACTATTGAATAAACATGAGGTTATGGATTTTTATCGAATGATGTCTCACATTAGAAATATCTATCAAGAGAAGGTGATATTGGAGGGGTATGAGATCTCCAAATTTTTTTCCAAAACTAATATTTGTGGTTATGTGCCAGCTGGACCACATGTAGTCAAGCTTATTGGCTACATTGAGCCAATGAACATAATTGGTTTTATATTCCCATAGGTGTTGTGTATAGATCTCATATTGTCATCACTACCCAATGAAATATCTATTTATATTGTGAATTATAATGTGTGAAATAATGGTAAGGGCATATTATAACATCCGACTCTAATTCACCATGAGGATAAAGACATGGGGCATGACACACCAATAGTACTTATGGTGAATAGGAAGTGGAAAGACAAGGAGAAGGGGACTAAGATTTATAAATAGTATAAATCTCTTGAGTGTTGTCTGAACAAGAAAAATAAGATACAATGGAAGGGAAAGTAAAATGAGGTAGTATTCTTATCATGTGGCATGTCAGGACATAGAAAGTGGAACCACACCCAAAGGGAATGTGAAGACAAAGATATGATCTTTATCAAGTGAAATAATTCCATTAAAACACATTAGGTATTAGATACAACTTGTGGGCCTCATATTTTTATTCAAAAATGGGAGCAATTTAGATTTCATAAATATTCCATAGGATATGTGGATCTGCGAGCTGCCAATGGTGCAAGGATGGGTGATATTGTCATTGGTGACTACAAAATCACATTTCCAATATGAGTGGTTTTGGTTTTACATGGTTGTTATTATGTACCCAGTGTTATAAGAACAAAATTTCAATAACATGTTTATATACATATGATTTTTTTCATGTTCAGAAAAAAATGTTATAACTTTTATAAGGAGAACATATGTCTTGGTATAGTACAATTAAATAATGCTATGTATTTATTAAATTACAGGGACAATGTGTTGTAAATTAAAATAGAACCATGATAACATGACTCATAAAATCCCATGTTGTGGGTTCACTACCCTGGTCTGGTAAACCATAACCCTCTACCAAATATCAATTCTGATGGTTATTAAAACACTTCTGAGCTAAAATATTGGATATATGTTAGGTTTTTTTTCAAGAGAAAATGACCAATATACCATTTGGTGGATAACATTAAAGGGTCATAGATATTATAAGATAGGTACACACTGATGTGTGTGGACCATTTCCAATAGAAGATAGAGGTGGATATTATTACATCATTAATTTTACTGATGACAATAGTAGATATGGATATTTATACATAAATATGTATAAGTTTGTGTCACTTGAGAAATTATTGGTGTTTAATAAAGAATTTTAGAATAAAATTCATATGAAGATAATGAATCATTTATTATATCGATGTGGAGAATATCTTATCCAAGTCTTCGTGGAACTTTTCGAGATTATGGTATTCTGTGTCCACTCTCTCCACCTTGTACACCATGGTCGAATGGTGTTAGTGAAAGGAGGAACAATACCTTGATGGATATGGTAAGGTTGATGATGAGTAATGTAGATCATCCATTAATCTTTTGGGGATATGCATTGAATACTTCATAATAAAAATTAAACCATGTACCAATAAAGATAGAAAATGGGATTCCCTTCAATCTATGGTGTGGAACGAACCCCAATTTGTTGCATACACATGTATGGGGATGCACGGTGTTTATTAAGACTTTCTCAAGAAACAATATAGCACCCTAGGGAACGAAATGTATCTTTATATTGTATCATAATGAAATAATGGATACTAACTATACAACCCCTCAGACTAGAAAGGGATTGTTGTGGGAGATGAATTATTTCATGAGAGGGAGAACATCCTTCATAAGGATTGTGGTAGAATGATATACATCGATGAAGTTGATGCTCAAGATATACATTATTTGGTATGGGAACAAGATCCACTGGTCCTAGTTGAAGAGGTAGTTCATAAAACATAATTACTTAGGAGTAAAAAAGTTGTAAGGGGACCAGAGAGATATGCTATCTTTCTCACTGAGGATAGTGACTCATTATCATTAGTCAATGATGAAACCATCTATTACAAGGAATAAGTAGGGATCTTAGAACCAACATTATGGCTATCATCTATGAATTTTTTAGATGAATTCCATTTATCTGAACCATATATGGGTTATGTTTGATGCGCAAGTTGATGTAAAGAATGTTTTGTGTAAATGGGTATTAATGAAGAAACTGGACATAGAATATCTATGTAGTACCTATAAAACAAGTTTAGAGGATAAAGGTTTTAAAAATCATCATGGAATTGACTATGAAAAAACCTTTCCCCCAGTGTCCATGATTATATCTATAAAAATCATTCATACCATAGAATCATTCCATGAGTATGTGATTTGGTAGATGGATATTAAAACAACCTTCCTTAATGAGATCATTAATGAACATTTACATATTAAACAGCCATATGTTTTTGTGACAGCAGGTGTTGCTAAAATGGTGTGCAAGTTGCCGATATCGATTTATGATTTATAATTAAAAATCCAGAACATGGAACATTCGATTCAATGAATCCACAGGAGAATTTCGTTTCATTAAGAATGAATGTGATTCATGTGTTTACAAAAGTTTAATGGGAATGTGGTCATTATCCTAGAACTCTATGTTGATGAAATATTGATTGTTGGAAACAATATACCAGTATTGTAGTCAGTCAAGGACTGGTTGAACAAGATCATCACCATGAAGGCCATAAGAGGAGTATCCATCATTCCGAGGATCAAAAACATTCTTGATAGACCCAAAAGGCATCTTTGACTAATTCAAAGCACAATCATTGACCAGATAATAAAAATATTTAGTATAGAACAATATAAGAGGGGACTGGTTCTATTCTCAAATTTTATATATCATTACATGATGATATGACCTTGAACACAACATGAGAGATATTCGATGAGTATGATTCTATATGCTTCTGTAATAGGATATATCATGTTTGTGATGTTATGTACCAAACAAGATGTTACCTATGCACTGAGTATTGTAGGAAGATGTCAATAATATTCTAGAGAAAAACATTATATTTCTATCAAGAATATCGATATGTATTTGAGAACAACTCAGGAAATGCTCGTTGTTGGTAGATGAGATGTGAAGCTTTTTATTAGAGAGTATGATGATGCTTGTTATCAGATAGATCTGAAATATATGAAGACAAAATCATGATATTTTTATTTCCTAATAGTGGAGTTAATATATGGAAGACTTTAGAGTAGCTTTTTTTAATGATTCTATAGTAGTGTATTAACGTATAGAGGGTTCTGAGGTAGCGAAATAAGCCGTTTGGGTTCCAATCACTCTTTAGGAGTTTGATGTGGTAACTAGAATTAAGGATCCCATTACATTGCATTATGATAATACTATAGTGGGGTCACCTTCCAAATATCCACTGTCACATCAATAGAAAAAGAACATACTATGAAAGTATCAACTCTTGAGGGATTTATATCATTGGAGTGATGTTTCAATGAGAGTAGTGTCCATGTAAGAGAACGTGGTGGACCCCTTGACTAAAGTCATATCTCATCAGTATCATGAATATCATGTGAGAGAAATTAGAATTAAGGTTGTTAGTAATAGTATTTTGTGAAATTATGAGTCTCTTTGAGTAGGTTCCCTAAAAACGAACTTATTTTTACTGTATGATAAAAATTTATTCCTTTGATGAATTTTAAAAAAACTCTTTATCCCATCATGATTATTCTTATACATGACATAGTATTTGATAATGTCCAAGGAATAGCCATTACACTAAAAGTTCATATATAATTCATTCTATGATGACTACCTGATTGTTCCCTAAAACTATCCATGAATATATGTTCTATGGTTGGATGATATCATTTGAAGGGACACAAATGATAGAGAGTATCATGGGTGGGGACTCATGATACATTGAGGTAGATTCCAATGGTGTGCAACCATGGTAATATCGAGGGGGATATAATGAGAACATGATTTTCTAGTTGGAAATCTATATTTATATGTGTAGTTAGACATTACTATATGAAAACATGTGCATTGCACCTTAGACATAGGATTATTATTAATTGGTATTATGACTCATGTACTTATATGTATTGATTAAAACTATGATCAAATATTCTCATAGTGAGAGAGGATATGTTGGGTGCTTCATTAGTAATAATTTATTAATGAATAATGCGATAATGGATTTGAAAATTATATGAAAGTAGATATCTCAGCCTCTTTTATGGAAATTATATAGCCTAACTAAATCCACTACCATGGTGTTATATTAGAAATATCAATTCTAGGATGCCAATAAATGGGAAATTGTTCACATGGGTTTATGGAACATTAGTGAAACCTACTTGATTGAACATTTTAAGAATAAGAGATTATATTAAATGGTAAGATTTTGTATTAGGTGAAATTTTATTGCTACATCAACTTCTTTCTACTGGGTCCCTTGACCCATTGTTACACAGTAATCATAGAAATTACACAAGACCAACTAATTACAAGGGGAAAGTGGCCTAGAGGGTCACACAATATGTGTAGAAAATATCATAGTTGAATAATTTATTATTTAACAAGTTGAATATATAATTTTACTGGTTATGGATTAATATTTATTCATGTGTTCTTGGTCGAAATTATTTATTTTTTAATTATTCGAGATAATATATTGCAGATAGAATATTTATTTATCAATGAATAATATAGTTATATTTATTTAATATATAAATAGTCAATATTCAAACCCAATAAATGTTTACGTGGATTGGAGGACCCTGTTATCAGTCCCCTAAGAAATAATATTAAATATTCTATAGTTAATTAATATTTAAATATGATATGCATGTTAAGAACATTCCATGGAAATAATATCATTTCTACAATTATATGACATGGGGATTCATATGGAATAATAAAATAAGTAATGGTAGTTGTGATAATTATTTATTATTACCTAGTGAAATAAATTCCATGTTATGTTATTATTCTCTAATTATCAGAGGGTTCATCCCAAAAGATAACCAATGGTTGTGTTCATAACATATTTGGTGATATGTTCTCGAGCATAGAGAACTCTTGCCTCTCTAAGAGCGCTCTCCACAATGAGATAGATCCTCCTCCAACAGATCTAAGAGAATACTTTGGATTTGATTCCCAAGGCGATCAAAGTTGGACATCACTAGTGAATTGATCTTACATGTCAGCTCCTGAAGACCCATTCAGTGAAGTTTGGAGATACGTAGTGCACATGTAGACCATCGATAGAAGAATCTTATCATTGGATTATAGATTACAATGAATCCACACCATTGAAACATGGTCTAACACACCAACATTGAATGAATAACATTAGAGGTAATTCCTTAATTTCATTAAATTAATTATATAAATATGTTTTCAATCCTATATTCTCAATTCTAGGTTCCCTCCTTTGACTATTATCCTTGATTAAATTCCATGGACACTGGCATTTTTCATCATATTAATCATTGATTAATCATTTATTATGGAAATTTGAAAAGTTGGGAATGAACCCATCCCAGGCTTCATCTGTGACTAGAATATTCAGTTTTAATATAAGATACATTTATAAGAAAATTCTTTTTTCAATATGGATTTAGAGTGAATAAATATATATGAAGAAATTTAATCAATTAAACATTATAACACACAATATTTTCTTTCTAGAACCCGTGAATTATAGATATACTTCAAAATATTTACATATCGCATATCTATAAAGAATGAGAAAATATTATATGACATATTAAAGTAATGTACATTTACATAATGATTATAGAATAAATCAAATATTTCCACAGTGAGACATAGTTGAATCAAATAAAATTGTACTAGAAAAATAATTATTGGATTAATTAATTAAAAATCATGCGTGATCATAAAATATTAGTATTTTATTACCATTCATTTGAATAAAAAGATTTATGGTAATATTTTATAAGATGTATTTTACTAGTAGAATCACATACATAACATTAAAAACACTAGAATTGTACACCATAAAATCCAAAATTTCAATTTCTCTTATCAGATTAATCACAACTAACATGATCATACAAAAAAATAATGTTTATTATATGTTTAATTATAAACTATAATTTAATTATCATCCATTTTTATATAGAAAATGTGAACTAAGACACATTTCAATATAATTAATATATTTCATAAGATACATAGTGTCACATGTACAGACTGTATAATTTTTTACTATCATTTTTGAAATTAAACTACATGAAAATTAAAATAATATATCCAAATATAAGAAATTATATGATTTAAAAAGAAACTCATATGAGTTATCATAAAAATAAATTCCTTAAAAATCATATAATTTTTATTTCTTTTGAATATATTATTTCAATGAAGAATATGTTAGAGGAAAATAAAATATTATCTAATGAATATTAATCCATTATACCCTTTGATACGTGAACATAATAAATCTATTATAATTTTCAATTAATTCACACACACACACACACACATATATATATATATTATTTTTTATTTCAATATAATACCATTTATATTTCACATATTTTACCATTTACCATATTTATTCTTCACACTCCACTGTTTTATAGATTATAAAAACATTTCTACATTATCACATAAAACCTTTATCACAAAAAAATTGTTTTCTATTTATTATTTCATTAAGAATAAATTAAATAAAAATTTACAAATCCTCTAAAACTATAACCTCAGTCTCAAATATTTTTATTTCAATGAAAGAATAAAAATTCAATTTTTATATAAATGTCATATTAAAAATTTCATTTTCTATACAAGGTCATGTGTCTACTCCATTTATATTTTATCCATTTTCTAACAAATGAAATAATTATATAATGAGTTCCTATTTATTATACCCATAATATCATGTTTCCCTAAATTGTTAATCTATAATGACTTAGGACCTATTCCATTATTGAATTCAGAGAATCCTCCAACTCTATTTGAACTCGAACATCAATAAATTCATTATTTATAATCTTTACTAGAATATAAAGGATATGGGAATTATTATAATATAGAAAATAATTTTATTGAGATGGAATAATGTGGTAAAAATACATATATAGAATATTTTTGTGCTGCGTAATTAAAATTTGGGTGATGTGTGGTTGTAGAGTCTATACAGTTCATTATAGAAAGAGTAGTTGAGTTTCTCCGTCTGTTAGATTTTTTAGTCTTTAGTGGGATACCAATGGGAACCTAAAGGGGAATCGGGTTACTAGGGAATGGAAATATGGTAACTAATTATACCCAAATACCATTTTATAAAATGGCTAAAAATAGTAATTTTCAATTTTTCTTTTAAGAACCCCATATGGGTGCTCCATTATTTTTCATTTTCAATTGGTCGAGGATAGTGATACCACTTTCGTCTATAATAGAACATCCTTTTTACAATCAATCCATTATTATGATGGAAGATTCCATCTGTGGAAATAAAATATTGACCCCTCTTCATTTTTTTCTAATTTTAATGTTACTAATTTGGGTTTTTTGTTGAACTAAGGATTTGAGATGACATTACAAAGATGAATTGTGAAAAACAATTATGATTCATCTTGTATTCATTATTACTGGTAAGTTATGCTTATTAATTGTCATTTATAACTGTAAATTACCATTTAATTTGTGGTTTTTATCTGATGGTTCTCTTTTTATTCTCTATAATTTTCGAAATTGTTCAAACAATATGGATATTAATATCTTTGGTTTTTGTTATCAGTTATCTTATGTGAATTAATATATTCATCAACACAAGGTTTCTCATGGTATAAACATTATATTATTACATTATGAATTTTAATCATGTTAATTCATTTATGTGATTTCTGTCAAAATATTTTAGTGTTTAGTAGTGAAATAAGTAATTTTTGGATTTATAGTGGTCAATATGATCTACAATAGTTAAAAATCCTACAATAGAATGAAAATAGAATTTACCAATTAAAAAATTAAAATTTTTCAATGGTTGAGATTGTATAATAGATATATTATGATTTTAATGATAATAATTATATATTTTTTTATAACCATCTCTCGATTATTATTAGTATTAGCATGACTATTTGATATTACATGGTATCATCTATATATGGGATTTGATCCCAACAATATATTAGTCACCAAAATACATCATAAAAATGAAATAGTTCATATGGTTATTACATCATTTAATTATTTTTCCAAGCCTTTCATATGTATAATTTAGTGTTTTGCATTTATATTTGACTTATATTTCAAATAATAAACAATTTATATTTTAAATTTTTCATTAATTGTAGGAATTTTGGACTTTTTGTTCTAAAGAAAAATATTTTATGTAATATAATAGTTACAAAATGAAATTTTAAAGCAATGTGGTTGTTTAGGATGTTTTTCCATAATTCTTTGACCATTGTTTTTTAGTTGTAAATCAATAATATAACAAATATTTTTATGATTTTTAGAAGAACAATTTAATTCAATTATTTACTGTAATATACGAAAGTACATTTTTTGTAAAATGGAATTGATTTATAAATCAATAGAGGTAAAACAATATAATTTTAGAAGCATATGAGCTACAATGGAAACATTGTATATATAGTTTCCTTATGTATAATGTGTATGATTGACTATTTTGAGACCTAATTCGGTGAACCTAATGACTGTGTGTATAAAGAACCTTTGGAGGCTCCATTTTCTAATCGTAATATACATTTTGAGTGAATAAATACCAAATTGGTTCAATCTATACTGAAGGATTATGATGATAATTGTTCATGGAAATGAGTGAAATGTGATGAATATTGGTTGGTGTGAGACCACAGTATTTTAGTAAATAATGGTGAGATATTCTACAAACAGCTTTGAGGGTAGGTATTTCCATGTGAATTAATTTGAACAATTTTTTTCCTCTGAATTATAATTCTTCAATTTGGATAATATTACCCAAATTTCAATAACCCACATTAAGATCAATCGTTATAGAATTTGTGAATTCTGAGTCCATTATTATTATGCTTTTTTAGAAAGTGATAAATAAAGAAACATGGAATAAAATCATTTTTTATTTATATTTTCTTCACATTCCTCTTTATTAGAATATGTCCCCCCTGGGAGGTGACATCAAAGTTGTGTTTAGTATTTGATTATATTCTTGATGGGAATGATATAAATTTACTTATGCGATCAAATTAGATAATTTCATACCAATACGATATTTATATTCTTACAAGCAATGATCTTCCCCTTTGGTTTATATATAATGTATGATGGTATAGGAGGATCTATGATTGATTCTAGTTGGCATTCTGGAAGGTTTATAAATATAATTTGATAGATAAGGCTATATTATTTTCAAATCCCACAAAATTTCAAACAATGGTTAATTCATGATTCATTTAGATTTGATAATTATATTTGATTTGAATGATTTGTGTGTAGTTTCAGATATATTAGATCATGTAGAGTAAGATATCTTTAGAGATGAATCATAATATTTAAGACTATGATATGATTTTAAATGGGTTATCTGGCAGGGTGATATTGTCATTGTCTGTAATGTGAATTTGGAATAGCATCTGTGATATGGTTATAACCTCATATATTTGAGTACATTTAAAAAAATATCTATATTTAATTTTTATTTTACTATTATTTATTGATTTAGGAACTAATTTTTAACCCTTTTTTCTAATTTGGATTTTTCATATTTGTTAATGAAATATATCTCAATTTATATTATTTATTTTGTTGAAATTATTATTATTTCACATGATAGATTGGATTTTTCTCAATATATGAGCTATGGGAAGATCAATATTTAAAATTAGATAATGGGGAGTTTTTTATTTTGAATTATTTTTAGACCTCTAGCTCATATAGTTTAATAATATGGGGTTTTTAGTTTGTTATAACAGATTAAAAATGATTTTATATTTGTAAATAATTTTATAAAGTGTAACTAGTTCAATGTAGGATCAACGTAGTATGATTCTTATAGTTCATGTGTCACATTATCCATGTTACCATATGTATATATCCTTTAATCAGAATTCATGGGTAATATTTAAAAGCTATTGTAATGATAATCATGATGGTAATACACATAAATCCACTTGATAACTATCAAACAGTTATTTATAGCTTTTTGGGGTATCTTAATGGGTTATTAGGGAAACCACTTGCCTGTATAATTGAATTTGTTTGGATATTAATGTTTCAAAATTATGGTTTATTATATAATATATATCATCTTTGAGATAGAATTATCATTCATGATGTGATGTGTCAGTGTTACAATTTCTAATGGGTGACGGTCTATTGGGTTAGTCCATAATCTTCAAATTATTATTTTTCAATTATTTATTGATCTATTGGAAAGTGTAATAAAATTTTAATTGTTTTTAATTAAATTTATAATTTTATTGTACAATTGTTTTGATATATTAGGTTTGTAGCATCATTATTCTATATAACAAGACCATGATCCCCTGTATTAACAATAAAATATTTTTCTATATGTTAATTTATTTATATAGTATGGTTTTGGAGATGTTATTTTTTTTCAATCAGGAATTAACAACATTTGATATATTTGAGTGTACTGAAAAACACTATTTAATTTAGTACAATGATTTTTTAAAACCTCTCTCATACTAGATGGTGCAGCTGACACCATGTGGCACTCTAGTTGGGGATCCCTTTAGGGATTATATGTTGTGAGGAATAAAAATAGTCGAATATAATGTTTTATAGGTGATATAATTATTCAGTGATGATGATAAAATTTTGGGAAATCAAAGGTAAATCATTAGTTGGGTTTTCTATTAGTTTTTTTAGGAATCCAATGTATCTAGGGGGTCTATAGTGCTGAGAATATTTACCATGAAATTATTTTGGCCTCTGTTATGGAATTTCATGAATATTATGAATTAAAAAAACATATCACATTAAAATGGTAATTAAAATATTTCATTAATTTATATGATATATTTGTACATAATGCAAGGAGAGAACACATTTGGGCAATGTTATTTGACATACTTCATTGATAACATAAATTATTAATTCAAAATAACCAATAATCAATTTATGGATCTAAGAAATGAATTATTTGGGTTGAGTTGATTAAAATGGGTGATTTTTGATTTCTAATAATATATAATTACTGATTGATTAAAAAGATTCAATAAGGTATTATTTTTAAATTATACCCTCCATTTTATAAAAAAATATGTCTTCTTTCAGAATGAATATATAAAAAAATATGTATTATTAACAAAAAACTATACATTTTTTGGGTTATTTCATTAAAATGGTATTTTGGTGTTTTAAGGAAATCCAATTATGAAATAGCAGTTTTCTAATATTTTAAATAAATTTATATATTATTTTTATAATGTTTTTTAAAACATAATTTTTAAATTATTTCTTAGATTGCAATTTATTCAAAATTTTGTTAAAGGAATATTTCAAATGAATTAAAAATGTGTTTTAATATTAAAATATTTTCATTAATTTTTTTAGGGTATGATTATTTTAAAATGAATTGTTAAGATTGGAGACTCTTGCATAAAATTGTGTTATGATAAAATCCATGTATATATATTTTGTATATTAAATAATTTTAATTTATATTTAAAAATGTGTATGGTTGATTTTAAAAAAATTATCATGGTATTTATTAACTAATACAGACTGTCTATATGTGTTTGAAATGTGTTTTTGAGAATTTACTATGATGGATTTTAAATATAAATGTAATCAGTTAGTGTGGTTTTGTGTTTTGAGAATGTATTGAGTAGTTGTACATGATAATTAGTAGATTAAAATATTGGAATTTCTAAGTCTTCTTCTATAAATCAACCTTTGGTGGAGATTGTTATTATGAACATCAATTTTTAATAGTTATATATTGTAGTGTGAATCACCATAAGGTCATGAATGACATAATAATCAGTGAATTGGTGTCATTGTGCTCATATAGGCTTTATAATAACATGGGTATGTTGAAAATTGTTAGATTAGCATTGGATATATATTATGATATGATTTAGTGTATAGAATATGGAAATAAAAATTATTCTAGTGATATAATTTCATTTAAGGATGATTAAATATGTATGTTAGTGATATTGATGTGTGGATTTTACTTTATTGTTAATTATGTATTGAAATCATGTAGTTGAAAAGTAATATGTTTTCAGGAATAAATTATAATCATTTTGGTATTAACGGATTACTAGGACATGTAGTGATTTATATATGAAGGGACCATTTAGATTTCTAAGATGAAAAGTATCTCATTTAGAAGCTTGTAATGTTCTATATGATTTTGGGTAATTGAATATCATTAGTGAATCATTCTAGTACAATGGGACCTAGTGGTTATTTATAATTTAGAAAATACATTATGTGGATATAGATTAAAAAATTTGTATAATATGAAAAATAATATTTTTTGGTCAAAAGATAGGAATAAAATACATGTTTAAAGTTTCTTATATTGGATACTAATATTATACATGGTTTGTAGATTTAAAACATTATATTTACTTAGTGATATACCAAATTATACTTTTTAGAACAATAAGATGAATTTTCAAACAAGATAGGCCATCAGGTTTCTATTGGGATATTATATGGTACCTAATATGCAATGAAATGTATTAAAAAGTGTAAAAAGGGTGGAATTCCACCCCTTCTATTGTATTCCCACCCAAGTGGGTTCTCTTACTAAATAATAGAATAAGGGTTCAGTGAGTTGTGATTCCACATTATCTTTCTTTTTTTCGAATCAATATATAGATATCTAGGAGGGTATATGTTCATTGATCTCTAGTACATCCCTTTATCTTAATAATACTCTTGTTTTCCAAATGAAATTATTAATTTTACTTTAAATTACATTTATTTTAGTTATTATTATACCAGATCTTAGAGGAATCACATTATAATTAAGGGTGTTTAATTAGTGTCTATTAATGTCGATTGAGAAGGGTGGTTTCTCAAAATCACCAACATTTTTATTTTGTATATATATCCATTTATGTATCAAATTTATTTTGGTGAAATTTTTGAAATTAATATATTATATGAGTTTGTATATTTTTTAATATATTTTGTATGTTAGTCATTGGTACAAGGTAATAATGGTATGTAAATGGTTTCTATAAGATTTATTGTAGTATTTTCACATTTTTATCATCAACATGTTTCCAAAGATTGTGTAAATTAATTAAAATGGGTTGAAATTTATTTAATTATTGTTTTCTAAAGTAATGGGTTCTTATTATATAAAAAATGGTTTCTAGATGCATAGAAAAATAAATAGATCATGATATTAAATATGTTTCAATTCTATATAGGGAATATTGATTGTTTAGAATGAGATTGATATACTACTAGCTATTTTTTTTCCTAATTAACTTTTATTTGTTTTCTAAGAGTGGAATTTTTAAATAAAATATTAAAATAACTTATTTAGAGGTAATTATATTAGATAAATTATTGTATTGATTTATTGTATGATTAAAACTAATTAATTTTTTATTTCATCTATCCAAAAATTATTAAAATCATATTATATTGATGAATTTATAGTGTGAGATGTTATATTACTCCATATTTTTAAGTAAAATGATATTTCATTAAAAATAATTCTTTAGAGATTATATATTTTGAAATCAAATTTCTACCAAAAGTTAAATTGAAAAGTAAGGCCGTTATGTATTATTTAGAAATAATATTTTTTGGTTCTATAAGAGTTTTTAATATTTTTTGTGGTAAAAGTTATTTGTTATATATGATGAAATATGATTATATTTTTAATGAATTTTTTAAATATATATTTGAATCAATATTTTTTTAGTGAATATTGATATAAAATTTTGAATTTTGTTTTGTAGTTTAATATTATTTTGAGAATTTTCATCAATCGGTTGCATTCTTACTAAGGTTATATCCATCAATTTACATGTTTTAAAATGTTATCTCCATCCATTTACATCTTACATGTGTTTTCGGTTTTTCTAATTTGGTATATATTTTAATATAGGTAAAATGTGTATAAAATTAATTTCTGAGATGGTTGGGAGAGATAATATTGAAATGTATAATGGGATTAATCATGGTTATTAGAATAGAATCCATTTATATGTTATATTTATATAGTGATATATTCATGGACACTTATAAGCCATAAGTATATAATGTTTGGCTGATGTATTTCCTATTATATATTTACGTAACAATTAATGATGTGTATTCTTATCATTTGATAACCTTGTGATGCAGTGTGAACCAATGATTTCAATAATTGATGGTCCGTTTGTTTATCATTAACCGTGATGGTAAATATTTCAATTATATTGAACAAAATTATAAATATTATTTATTTGTGGTGATGAGTGGAATTGGAATGATATATTTCTAGTTTTGAAAATATTTAATAGTGACATTAAAAATACAATAGGAAGAAATTTGATTGAACCTTAATATGTTATATTGTTTTATTGTACGAGAATTTGTGATAATGAATTTAGGGAAAAAATTTAATATTTTAATAAATTAATGTTTTTATACTCATTTTTACCTCTCGAAGTCTATTATGACCTCAGGATTCAATATTGTTCTCTAGAAGATGGATATAATTTAAAATATGAGGACAAATGTATTGATTCATGTGGTCATTGTGATGTAGGCTCAACCTAGTTGATCAATATAAAGGGGTTTTCTTAAATTGTATGATAATAAACATTTCATCTGTTGAAATGGTAGTTGGGGATTTATAGAAATCGTTATTTTAATGTGATATATAAAAATATATTTCTTCGTGATTCAACCTACGATAATACAATGGCCTTTATGGTCATTTAATTACTTTTATACCAATATATGATTACAATGATCTGTATGTATTCATATTTTTATTGATATATTTAAGAGATCTACATCCTACGAAAATTCATGTGATTTTTTAATTATATTAGTCTCGAGGATCATATTTTAAGTGATAAAATCAGTGAGGATTAGTGTAATTTGATGGGGTCTAACAATTGGTATGATAAATTAGTATTGTTTTTAGAACATTTCTATATATATCATTATATTTTTCATTAAATAGTTATTATAATTTATTTTCATATTTATTTGATTACAATTTAGTTTATTTTAAATAATAATTATGTCTTTCAATGACTGTGGGAGGATAATTAGATAATTATTTGTTTAACATGTTTTTAAATTCAATCATATTATGATTTATGTTAACATTATTGGAGGTAATAATTATTATTTTCTAATAGTGTCACTAATGAGTTAGTTATTTTTATAATTATGCAAAATGATTTTAGTACAGATTTATGTGAAATGAGAGACACTATATGATATACCCAATTTAGAATTGTGACTATAAATATAAATAGAAATAATCAGGAGAGAACATACATGAGTTTGGATTTATTGGAATCATTAGAGGTGTTTGAATTCCATATTATCTAATTTATCAAACTAATTAAGAGTTTTTCGACCATGTATGGATTTTTTCTAGGTGGGGTGAGTAGCACTCACCATATACATTGACATTGAAGTGTAATACAACGTTGAGTACATGATATAGTGTATTTAGACTAAGAACTGTGTAGTGAATGACCTATGTAATTTCAATGAGAAGTAATTAAATTATTTATTTTATTATCGGTCAAATAAAACTAATAAATGAAGTGAAAAGGAAGACAAATATTCTATTTTTTCTAGGTCTTTATAACATATAAAATAATATATAAATAATATTTTATATATAGTTTTGTTGAAGAAAAATAAATATAAATATACGAATTTAATAAATAAATATTTATTAATAATAATTTGAAAAAATATGTTCAATAATCTAATTGGATTACATCCAAAAACTATGAAAATAAGCACACAAAAAAAAGAGAAGATGGAAACACAGAAAGTTTAGTCTTACTCTATCGATATGTTACCCCATCATTTATATAAAATTGAGTATCCCAAATTAAAATAGTTTTAAATTTGTAAGTAATGATATAAAGTATAATTATAATAATATTTTTTTTATTACTATAGAATTATAAGTATTGATCGATTTTTGGCATGGATTTAACTATTATGATTACACTATTGGTCCAACACCTACTCAACGACTAGACAATAAATCATACCACACATGTTCATCATTAATTTAAAATTAATTAATATATAACATATTTTTTAATTAATCTCATTCTGATTTAATAAATTAATAATTTAATGAGGATGTACTTTATTTATTTTTTTAATAATTAAAAATAATTGGGTGGATTGGTAATCACTAACATAAATTATTATAGCATTAGTTTCAAAATAGATAGAGATTTTAATTTCCTTTAAAAAGTTACAGTACAAACTTTTTTAAATATTGTATTATTTAAATTAAACAGAGTATGTAAAATATGGTAAAAATATATAATTTTTTAATAATTATACACTAGAAAAATATAATTGGTATATTATATCATAGGAGGGATACGTGATTTTAAGCATTTCCACTTCCTAATGAAATGATGATGGGTAATAAACCACTTATCCTCTACTAGAAAAATATAAATCCATATAAAATCCCAAATAATGGATAAAAATCGGTATTGAGTATAAGAAGTATTGTTCTTCAAAATTTATAAAAGAGTATATATAGAAATTTTAGTAACTATAGTACAACATAATTTAAAAATGGATAGAAAATATCCCAACATAAAACATATATCCTTAAAGGATTAATTAATCTCCTAATTGATATCCTATATAAATTTTAAAATAATATTATACATCTATGCTTGCATATATATGTTATTTTTAAATGGTGGGTGGTTTGCATGTTTACGTACCCAGTCCCAAAGTGACATAAAGACCAATTTTCCATTACATGAGTTTCGTTCAATTTAAGGACTATTTTGAACATCCAAGGGAATTAAAAACAACTCTATAAGACTTTTTGAATATAATTGAAGGATATATAGCTCAAATAGTCTATGAAATTCCTAATTGGGATGATATTCCTAATGTCTAGGAACAAATAAGATTATTTCCTGAGGGGTTTCCATTACTTCAAAAAAAACCTGTATATAATTTTTTTAATATCTATCATAAACTTTATTATCTATTATTAAAATACATCTTATATATTATCTTGTACTAAATTTTAATAATGGAAGGAATAACCCCAAGAGAATCAATATTAGTGGTTAATAGGGAATACCGCTTCCTTATAAGGTGCACCATTTTTTATTTAGGGAGAAATATATGAAAATGTGAATCTTTATTTACTATTAAAAAAATAAAAAGTCCTAGATCAATAATATATATCCAATAACCTATACGAATTTCATTTTAAATCAACTATAAAGTCCTCAAAAACAAAAAAAAATATCAACTATAGAACATAATATAATCAATTAATAGTTAAAAGGGTGTATATACCCCATACAAACTTCTATATGATGTAATGATTGTATGATATTATAAATATTCAATTAGGAATTATATATTCCACCACTTGTAGGATCAAAATAATGATGTAGATTCTCAATATTCAAGAGTGGGGTGAATTGTATACATTAAAAGTTCCTTTGGAACCATTAAAGTTGGTTACGAATAACTATGTTTTCCTTAAACAAAGGAAAGAGATACGTTTAGAAAAGTTAAACTAAACAAATTCACAACACCTCTAACACCAAATGAAAACTTGGAATAAGGAATGAAGTTGTAAACTTCAAGATCTATGTACTTTCTTAATACTGGAAAGAGATTCCGAAAGTAGGTTCCAGAAATATGGATCTGGAAATATAAACTTAACTAAAGATTACAATATGAGATTCTACCTTAAAGTGTATAGAATCAAAATGAACTAGAGTACAAGTAAGGAAGAATAAGAAAGTTATACTTTCCTTACAATAAAATATGCAGTGGAGAAACAAGTAGTGAAACTACAAGTAACATGATATAAATATTTTAATCCAAAGAAAAGGGTATCCAACAACCTTGGATAAAGGTCCCTTGATTTATACTTTCAAGCAAGTATATCATACCCACACCAGGGTAAGCCCTCGATACGAATATCGGAATCTCTGTCTTGTTATCCCTGCAAGCCTTCAACTTCAAGGTAGTTGAACCTCGGTCTTCCTCTTCAAGGAAGCCCTCGAACTTCAAGGTAGTCGACACCTCTATCTTCCTATCCCCGGAAGTCCTCAAATGTAATCACCAACATTTGGAGTCGCACAAAGCTATGAGAGTTAATAAGAGCCTCTCTCTCTAGAAATCACTTCAACAGCATGTGTGAAAAATGTCAAGGAGTCATTCAGAGCTCTTTCAAATGAGCTCTTATTTATAGGTATGGTCGGCTCCCTCCTCCAACAGTCATATCTTCCTTAAAATTCAGAGGGACCCGTACAGATGTCACTTAACCAACAGTTAGTTTATAATAGAATAGATGACATCGTTTTATAACAAAACATGTGTTACATAATGTACGACATCGTATTAAGTCTAACACAAAAGTTAGGAGTGAATGTTCGGAGTGTAAACAAAATGTAAAAGAGTAGTCAAATTATAAAAGTGTATGTAAAATGAAAGTTCGGAGTATATCCAAGAATATTATTCGGAGTCTAAATAAATTTGGAGTGTGTAAAGCAAAGATAATCAGATTATGTTTAATAGGTGAATTCGGAATGACAATTCGGAATAAGAATTCAGAATGAGAATTCGTCATCAGAATTCGTAATGAGAATTCATCATCAGAATTCGTAATGAGAATTCGTCAACAGAATTCATAATGAGAATTCGTCATCCGAATTCGTAATGAGAATTCTTCATCAAAATTCGTACTGAGAATTCGATGTCGAACTTCATGAGAATTCATATCCAGAATTCGGAGTAGAACTTTATCAGAGTTCGTATCCGGAATTCGGAATGAAACTTCATTACAGATCTTATCCAGAATTTGGAACCTAAAACAGAATGCTTCATTTTAGAGTTTCAAACGATTCCGAGAATATAAAAATGAATCTGAATCTTATACTTAAGAAATATATGGATATATATAATGAAAATAATTTTTCTTACAAAAGCAATTTTCCTTATAAAATAAACTTTCATTATAAAATCAATTTTCTTTATAAAAGCGATTTCCTTATAAAAGCAACATTCCTTATAAAAGCAATTTTCCTTAAAGATAAGGTTTTTGTGATTATTGAAAAAAAAAGGAATGGAAAATTTATAAGGAAAAACTTATTGACTCAACAATCTCCCTCTTTTTGGAAAGCACAAACATCCTTACGAAAAATAAATTCTAAGAAGAAAGAAAACATTAAGGCTTATCTCCCTTTGCTTATGAATGTTGATGAATACGACTAACTCCCCCTTAGACTTTGAAAATCTAAGGATGGTATTCTAGATTTCTAGAATGATATTTCATTAAGAATAATAGTGTCTTCTTTAATGAAAAACTCCCCTAGATAAACTCTATTAGAGTTTGTTTTCATTCACACCCATTGTTATGATTCTTTTTTCCCTTTATTAGGGTTCTTTTCCTTCTCCCCCTTTGTGATTTTCAAAAAGAATCCGAGGGAATGGAAAATATAACAAAGTACCAGAAAAATTACTAGCAACAACAAAAGAAACAAGAAAGCACAATTTTCATTAAGTTTGAATGTTGAAGAACAAGGATGTTTAGATACAAAAAAATATTGGATCTATCTATTTTGGATCTTTTTCCTTCGCCATGATACACTTAAGAATAGTCATTATCTTATTCAAGTCTTTATGATCTTCCTCGGCTTGCTTCTCTAACACAAATATTCTTTCATTTTGAGCTTCAATCTTTTCTTCCTGGGCTTGAATCTTTTCTTCCTGATCTTTAAGAATTTCTTCCGAAGCCTTCAAAATTTCTTCGAACTCAATCTGATGATCCCTTTCACACTTCGAGTTTTGAGAAACAGAATTCAGCTTCCCATTTAGATCTATGACTTCTTGAATCCGGAAATTCTTTTCATCTGTCAACTTTTCTTCAAAGGATGATGTATTTTCATTTATCTTCATGTCTTCTATCTCAAAGACATCCTTCACATTATCTTGAAATTCTTCAAAGAGTCTCATCTCTTCTACAGTCTTCCTCGACCAACTAGTCATCATCTTGAAAGATCTTTTGTGTGCTTCATAGCCGACAAAGAAAGTTTTCAACTGAGCCTCAATCTCAACACATTTGTCCATAACCATGGATACAGAGTCTGTATTCTACTTCAAAGCATGTTGGAGAATCTGGCATCATGAATCAGTACTTGAAAAAGTCGGAATAGTACCCACCAACTATTTTAAAGACTGAACAACGAAGTCATGCCCCAACGAAGATGACTTTGAATCCGAGACTTTTCTTGGAGAATTTTCTTCTTCAATATTCTCAAGATTTCTCTTTAAGGAACTACCAACTTCCCTTCTGTTTACAGCCACTGAGCTCGGGGTATCAACAAGGAGTTTCTTTCCCTTGTCCTTTTCCAAATAGAGTCCTGTTACAGAGTTCTTTTTTCACTGTCATATACTTGAACAACATTGTCATCATCATCAGCAACTTTCTGAGAAACATCCTCTACATTCTCCATTTGAGAAATATCATGTAGAAGTTGTTCTTCCTCTGCATGATATGCTACTTCTTCTTCTTCTTTCATTTCATCCTTCCCTGGAGTGACTAACATAGAAGATTCATCTTTTGAGGTTCAGAGCGACAAATGTTCCGAAGGTGTCCCCTTATAATCATCTACATGCATTAAAACATCTTCGGTCTCACCACTACCTTCAGAAACTTCTTCTTCCTCTTCCACTTACTCTATCTACTCAACTTCCTCAACAGGCTTAGCAGTTTTCTCTTCTGGAGCAACAAAGTTTCTTCCTAGAGTCTCAGGTAGAGATTCCAAAGAAAAAGATCTCGAAACGGGAATGTTTCCAGAGGCCATCTCAGTAAACTTTAGCAAAGTCTGAACCACCTCAGCTTCAGACATCTTCTTCTTAAGCTTCTTTTCATTCTCTTGTTTTTCTAGCTCATCTGCTGTTCTTTCCTTCAAGGCCTTAGCTTCCGTAGGATCCAAGCCAAACTGAGGCTCCCATTGCACACTCTTCTCTTTGATTTACCTCTACTTAGAAACTACCTCATCAGGGTAAGCTTTCTTCTTTTTCGTTTTAGGAGGTGCTGAATGAACTTCATTAGATTTGGGATTCTCTACTTCAACTACAAATTCCATCAACTTTCTCTTCTTCCCTAGTTTAGAAGATTCAGGTTCAGCGGCTTTCGGAACCGCTACTTCTTGAGATGGTAAGTCAACAAACTATCCAGTCTTCTTGTGGAAGGCTACATCCATCCTTTTGAGAGTACCATCACTCACCAACATAACCTTGCAAAATCTTGGCATGGACTTGAAAGCCTCCTTAAAAGACTCTAGGGACCTAACTATAAAATTTGAGAGAATTGCTGGATAAATTATGATCTAAGATCTCAAATTCCCTTTCTTAACACTCTCAAGGGTAATAAGAATGTGTTTCATCAGATTAAGCGTCCTCAGATTTATCATAAAATCTAGGATATAGATCTCACTATTCTTCAAACTATCTTTGTCACCCTTTATCAGTACGATAAGACCTTGTACCCATAATTCTAGAATCCAGAAATTTTAAGACAGAGAACCAATCTTCAGAGCCTTATCATCTGATAGTCCGAGAGTTTCCAAATCCCTTTCCCTGTCGATGCTTCCCTTTGTATATGGCAAGACATGAGAAATGAACTCGGATTCTCCTTCATTATTCATCCCTACCAAGCTCGCTTCCTTTGCATAAGAAATCTTTATGTCTTTCCATAAGACTTAAATGATAATTTGTCCCTGCCATCTTCCTTAGAGAAGGAAACTGTCTCATAGAATTATATAAGCAAGTCTGAAAAAAATTTATCTTGATTTCCAGGCTTAGACATAGCAACATCTTCCCATACATAAAGCTTAATGTTCTTGGATATAAGAGAATCATACTTGTTTAATAAATCATGATGAACCCACCTTTCTCTATATACTAACCACTTGGAAATAGGCTTTGAGGAAGACATGTCTTGAGAAGCTACTTCCACAGACATTCGGATCTGAAGATCTCTGAGAAGTTTGGAACAGAGATTGTTGAAGTTCAGAACGGTCATAAAATAGAGAGGCAGAGCTCCGGGATGCTGGAGCATGAAAACCGATGTGGGTCAACCAATTGGGTCCCATTTATATAGTCAACGAGAAGACGGTTCAACTTCCTCTGTTGATCGAATGATTGTGACAAGATGAGATCAGATCTGACAGTTGAAATCCAATTCATAAAAATACTTGAATCCGATATTTTGATGTTTTTATTGAAACAAAGATTTAATGAAACTATAATCAGAAAACAAAATATATGAAAATATCAGCAAGTAAAGTATGATTACGAAATTTGAGTAAGGAAATCATTCCTTTCGGATTGGATTAGGTGGATTATTCGTAATGGGTAACAAAAATTATAAAATAAACTTTATTATGAAAAGACATAGAAAAAATTCACTATTAAAAACTCAATAAAGAAAACGAAAAAACATTACAAGATTTTCAGCATGAAAACTTCATTATATAAGTTTGAAAAATAAAAACTCATTATGAAAGTCTCGGTACGAAAATCTCGTTATGGAAATACCAGTATGAAAGCTTCATTCCGGAGGTTTTCAATACGATGATTTCCATCCCAGAGTTTTTTTTATATGAAAGTTTCCATTCTGAAAATTTCAGTTCCAGAAATTTCCATTCGGGAATTTTAGTTCCGAAAAATTTGAAAACAAACTTTGAAAAACAAAGTTACTCTAACAATAAAATGTACTCCCCCAATTAAAAGGAGTTTATTACTGTGAGGAGATTTTTTTCAACAGAAATTTAATTAAGAAATATTACCTTATAGTTATCATTCCTAACTTCTTGTTTAATGTATTCAAATCTATCAAAAGGCAAAGATTTTTTGAAAATATTATCAATTGGATCTTGCGTTCCGATAAACTGAAGAATAATATCTCCTTTTAGTGTGTGATCCCTAAGAAAGTGATTCTTAATATCTATGTGTTTTGCATGAGAGTGATGTGCAAGGTTCTTACTTAGGGCAATGGCACTTGTGTTATAACACAAAATTTGAGTTTTAGTAAAACTCAATCGATAGTCTCTGAGTGTGTGTTTCATCCACAACACTTGAGCACAACAACTTCCAGCTGCTACATAGTCATCTTTAGTAGTAGAGAGTGCTACAGAATGTTGTTTCTTGCAAGACCAATAAAATAACGAATCTCCTAAGAAATGACAAGTTCTGGATGTACTTTTTCTTTCCATTCTACATCCCCCAAAGTCAGCATCAGAAAATCTTTTTATAACAAAATAATTTCCAGAAGTATAAAATAATCCTAGATCCATGGTTCCCTTAAGGTAGCGAAAAATTATTTTTACTTCCTTTAAGTGAGATTCCATAGTATTGGATTGATATCTTGAACATAAGCATACTGTGAACATTAATTCTAGATGACTAGCTATTAAGTAATGTAAACTTCCTATCATACCTCTAAAATATGTTTGATCTATAGGATTCCCAGCTTCATCAAGATCTAAAAAGTTTGAGGTACCAATGGGAGTACTTATACTCTTAGTGTTATCATAACCATAATTTTTGAGAAGATATCTAATATAATTATGTTGAGATATGTAGGTTCCTTCTAGTTTTTGAGAAATTTGAAAACCAAGGAAAAAGTTAACTCACCCATCATACTCATTTCAAACTCAGATTTCATTAGACATGCAAAAGAGTCAGTTAATGATTGCTGAGTTGAACCAAATATGATGTCATCAACATAAATTTGAATAATCAAATTTTTTTATCTTTCTTTATAAAAAGATTTGGATCTACATTTCCCTTAACATAGTTATTTTGAAGCAAAAATCGAGTGATTTTATCATAACATGCTCATGGGGCTTGCTTAAGTCCATACAGAGCTTTGGTAAGTCTAAAAACATAATCAGGATGTTTTGTATCTTCAAAGCCAGGAGGTTGTTCAATAAACACATCCTCTTGAACATAACCGTTAAGAAAAGAACATTTCACATCCATTTGTAAATGTTTAAAATTAAAGAATTCTGCAAAGGCAAGTAGAATACGGATAGATTCAAGTCTAGATACTAGAGCATTGTTTTTTTCATAGTCTATTCCCTCTTGCTGATTATAGCCTTTAGCAACAAGTCTAGCTTTATTTCTAACTATGACTCCATTTTCATCACATTTATTTCTGAAAACCCACTTTACTCCAATAACAGAAGTTTCCTTAGATCTTTCAACCAAAGTACAGACTTTATTCCTTCCAAATTCATTTAGTTCATCTTGCATGGCTTTGATCCAATCATCATCACCTAAAGCTTCATCAGTGCTTTTTGGTTCTAATTGGGAAAGAAATGCTAGATGTTCTACTTCATTTCTTAAGGAACTTCTAGTCCTTACAGATTGATTTACATCACCAATGATACTATCACTGGGATGATTCTTAAGAAACACCTGATTTGGGTTTTGAATAGTCTGTTCATCAACATAGGGTAGAAAATCTTCTGGGGTAAATGTTTCAGAAGTATCTTCTTGAACATTTTCTTTATCAGAAAGATCTTCTATCAAAGGATGATAATCAGTTTTTTAAAACACATCCGAGGATGTAGGTTGGGATATTTTAAAAACAAAAGGATCAGATTCATTAAATTTCACATGTACAGTTTCTTCAACAGTACATGTATTTTTATTAAAAACTCTATAAGCCTTAGAAGTTGTGGAATAACCTAAGAAAATTCCTTCATCATATTTTGGTGTGAATTTATGTAGGTTATCTTAAGTATTCAAAATGAATACTTTTCAACCAAAAACCTTGAAGTAGGATAGTATTGGTTTTCTACCATTCCAAAATTTATAAGGTGTTTTATGAAGAAAAGGTCTAATCAGAACATGACATATAGTATAGCAAGCAGTACATACAGCTTCAACCCAGAAATGTCTAGCTACAAAATATTCACTCAACATGGTTCGAGTTATCTCTTGAAGAATTCTATTTCTTCTCTCAACCAAACCATTTTGTTGAGGAGTTCAATGTGTTGAAAAATTGTGAGTAATACCCTTTCTACTACAGAATGTTTCAAAATCAGAATTTTTAAATTCTCATCCATGATCACTATGAATAGTTTTCAATGAAAGGTTTTTCTCATTTTTAACTTGAGCTCTAAATCTTTTGAAATAAGAAAAAGCTTCAGACTTATTTGCTAGAAAATAAACTCATGTAAATCTAGTGTAATCATCAACTGTAACAAACACATAGTATTTGCCTCCAATACTTCCAATTTGTGTTGGACCTAAAAGATCCATGTGCAATAACTATAATGCATCAGTTGTTGTGACTTCACTGATTGATTTAAAACTAGATTTATGTTTCTTTCCATAATGACAAGGATCAAAAACTTTAGAGGAATCAAAGCTATGCTCTGGTAGATCCTTAACTAGTTTCTTCTTAGAGAGTTTACATAAGTTTCTAAGGTTACAGTGTCCTAGTCTTCTACTCCACAACAAGGAATGATCTTCCATTGCACTTAGGCAAGGTAAATCATGGCTCCTAAGGTCTTCTAAATTTTAGGTGTAAACATTCTCTTTCCTATTGGCTGAGAGAATAAATTCTTCCTTGGAATTGTGAACTAAGCACTTATAATTCCTAAAATTCACAAGGTAACCTTCATCACAAAGGCTACTTATGCTAATGAGGTTGTGCTTAAGACCCATAACAAAAAGATCATTTGAAATCAAGGTTTTACCTAGAAGAACAATATTACCAATACCAACAATCTCTCCCTTATCATTATCTCCGAATGTTACCTTTCCTCCTTTCGTTTTGATAATCTGTTAAAAATAGCTTCTATTACCAGTCATGTGCCGGGAACATCCACTATCCATATACCATGTATTGTTGCTGGTACTGTCTTTATTTTCCTGAAATCACGAAGAGAATTAGTCTTTCGGAATTAAAACTTGTTTGGATCCTAGATTTCTAGATAACAAAATTTTAGGAACCCACATCTTCTTAGAAAAGTAAGCTTTTTGAAATCCTAAATATTGGGTTTTGTTTAAGGAAAAATCTTTTCCCAGTAACCACCACATTGACACTTGGTACAAAATGGGGCACTTTGAGGCACAAAATAATTGTTACTAAAAATTGGTTTTGCATGGGTATAACCAAATCCAAATTTATTTCTTAAAAGTTGTATTTGGGAATACATTTAATCCAAATTTTCCTTACCATGGGTAAATTTTGATAAAAACTTCTTTAAGGAAAAAATTTCGGACTTGAGTTTTATGACCAAGTTTTTTATCCTGAAAATCAATAGTTTTAGAACTAGAGCTATGCTCGAAAAAAATTTCTTAGAAATTACTTTTTCTAATTCTTTAGAAAGTTAGTTATTCTTAGAACTTACTTCCTCAAGATTTTTTGAAATACTTTCAAAATTTGCATTTTTCTTATCAAGATCTTTAGAAAGATCTGATATCTCTTTTGTAAGAATAGAATTCCTAGAGTTTTCCTTATCATGTTTTTTATTGAGTTTGGAATTCTCAATTTAAATAAGTTCAGCAAACCTAGAAACTTCCTCATATGTTGGTAAAGTATTTTCTTCATCAGAAAAGGATTCTTCATCTGAAGAGTTATAATACTTACTATCATTAGGTTTTAAAGAAACATTGGTCAATGACTCAGCATTTTGAACCTTAGCCATAAGACAATAATTGTTAATAGGTTGTCTGGCTATAAACCAAGATTCTTATGTCCTGAAGATTCATAATCAGAAGATTCATTTGAAGAGTCACCACCACTGGCACTCTAGGTGTCACTAGCTTTCAGAACTTTATTAGCTTTGGCTTTATAATACTTCTTTCTGTTCCTGTCTGAATGTCTTTCATTCCTTTCATTCTTTTTGGGAAAAGGGGTATCTGGTCTAATATGTCTAGCTCTCTTGAATTCATAACAAGTAACTTCTCCATCTTTCTTATCCATCCTGTCCTTTTTATTATACTTGGATTTGAAATTTCTCTGGCCAGATATCTTGTTCATCCTACGAGCAAGATTTTCTAACTCATTTTTAGAGACTTCACTTTCACTAGAATCTGATTGAACAACCATCTTCTTCGAATTGGATCTAGTTACTCTCCCAGGAGTCTTAGATTTCATATTATTTGATGTTGTTGTAAAAGCAACAGTACCATTTCCATTTTTCTTCTTGATTTTGTCAGCATCTCTCTTCATTCTAGTTTCATGTTGGAGAAGAGTTCTGAATAACTCATCATGAGAAATTTGAGTGACCTTCCTGTTCTCATCTATAGCAGTTCTCTTGGATTCGCACTCATTGAGAAAAATATCAATTATCTTATCTACAAGTTCTTCGTCATCTAGCCCTTTCTCTCCCATAGACTATAAACTGTTGACTATAGTCATAAATCTCTGTTGAACATTACAAATTGGTTCTCCATAAGGAAAATTGAATCCATTGTATTCAGCTCTAAGCATAGCTCTCCTAGTCTCAATCACTTTAGAAGTTCCAAAGTGTGTAACCTCTAACTTCTTCTAGATACAATTAACTGCTTCACAAGAAGAAATTTGGTTATATATATTTATAGTCATTGAACAAAGTAAAGTATTGCGTACCTTATAATTGAGTTGATACTCTTTTTTTTCCTGATTAGTAAAAGTTCTAACTTCTTTATCAGGAATTTTATAATCACCAGTAAGCATAACAAAGTTTTCCACTCTAGTATTGATAACAAAATTCTTCATTCGATCTCTCCTGTACTCATAGTCATTACCATCAATGATTGGTGGTCTTTTAGGATTTAGATTAATAATGGAACCAACGTTAATTCCTGCCATACTTAAAATAACCTTTGGCACACAAACGTGTTAGTAAAAAAAACTCATAATCACAAAGTTTAGAATGAAAAAGTTTGTAATGGGAAAGTTTGGAATGATAAAGTGAGCAAGAAAAACATATATGTGAGTACAAGTATTTCAAAGAACTTCCTCTAATACCAATTGTAGGATCTAAATAATGATGTAGATTCTCAATATCCAAGAGGTGGGTGAATTGTATACTTTAAAAATTCCTTTGGAACCTTTAATGTTGGTTACGAATAACTATTTTTTCCTTAATCAATGGAAAGAGATATGTTTAAAAAAGGTAAAATAAGAAAATTCACAACACCTCTAACACCAAATGAAAACTTGGAATAAGGAATGAAGTTGTAAACTTCAAGTTCTATGTACTTGTTTAATACTTGAAAGAGATTCGGAAAGTAGGTTCTGGAAATATTGATCCGGAAATTTAAAATTAACTAAAGATTACAATATGAGATTCTACCTTAAAGCGTATAGAATCTAAATGAACCAGAGTACAAGTAAGGAAGAATAAGAAAGTTATACTTTCCTTAGAATACAATATGCAGTGGAGAAGCAAGTAGTGAAACTACAAGTAACAAGATAAAAATCTTTTAACCCAAAGAGAAGAGTATCCAACAACCTTGGATAAAGGTCCCTTGATTTATACTTTCAAGCAAGTCTATCTTACCCACACCAGGGTAGGCCCTTGATACGAATATCAGAATCTCTGTCTTCCTATCCCCTCAAGCCCTCAACTTTAAGGTAGTTGGAACCATTGTCTTCCTCATCAAGGAAGCCCTCAAACATCAAGGTAGTCCGCACCTCTGTCTTCATATCCCCGGAAGTCATCGAATGTAAGCACCAACATTCGAAGTCACACAAAGCATTGAGAGTTAATAAGAGCCTCTCTCTCTAGAAATCACTTCAACAGCATGTGTGAACAATGTCAATGAGTCGTTCAGAGCTCTTTCAAATGAGATCCTATTTATAGGTAAGGTCGACTCCCTCCTCCAATGGTTATATCTTCCTTAAAAATCAGAGGGACCTGTACACGTGTCACTTAACCAACGGTTAGTTTATAATAGAATAGATGGCATAGTTTTATAAAAAACAATTGTAACAGAATGTACGAAATCATTTTAAGTCTAACACAAAAGTTCGGAGTGAATGTTCAGAGTGTAAACAAAATGTGAAAGAGTAGTCAAATTATAAAAGTGTAAATAAAATGAAATTTCGGAGTTTATACAAGAATATTATTCAGAGTATAATTAAATTCAGAGTGTATAAAGCAAAGATAATCAGATTCTGTTTAATAGGTGAATTTGGAATGAGAATTTATAATGAGAATTCGTCATCAGAATTCGTAATGAGAATTCATCATCAAAATTTGTAATGAGAATTCGTTATCATAATTCGTAATGAGAATTCGTCATCATGATTTGTAATGATAATTCGTCATCAGAATTCATAATGAGAATTCAATGTCGAACTTCATGAGAATTCATATCCAGAATTTTGATTAGAACATAATAAGAGATCGTATACGGAATTTGGGATGAAACTTCATTACAGTTCTTATCCAGAATTCGGAACCTAAAACAGAATGCTTCATATCAGAGTTTCAAACGATTCTGGGAATATAGAAATGAATCCGAATATTATACTTATGAAATATATTGATATAGATAATGAAAATAATTTTTCTTACAAAATCAATTTTCTTTATAAAAGCAACATTCCTTAAAAAAGCAATTTTCCTTATAAAAGCGATTTTCCTTATGAAAGCAACATTCCTTATAAAAGAAATTATCCTTAAAGATAAGGTGTTTGTGATTTTTGAAACAAGAAGGAATGGATATGTCATAAATAAAACCTTATTTACTCAACAAAACTCTCTTCTTGGATCTAATAAATAGATTCATTAAAGATTACCTCATCCAATTTTGGTAGTATTTGGTGATGATAGAGTTATATATTCCAAGAGTTGGGGAGAATACTGTGATTATTTATAGATTGTATTAAATAAAAAGAGGAATGAGAAGATTCATTCTAAATTTATAACATATGTTTTAGGGTAATATAATGCCTCATTACTATTCAATGTCATTAAAATTAATGGTATATTTGTGTCTCACTTAAAAACTATGGTCATTTTACAATGACTTAAACCAAACACTATGAAAAATGTTTGTTGTTTTCCAGGATTTTATAAATACTATATACTCATTTTGAAAAAAATATTAGGAAACTAAAATCAAGTTACATTGTTAACTCATAAGGGATACATGTTCTATTGGAAAAGTGAATATGATGGAAATTTTGTGGACCATAAATGATAGTTTCTAAATACATATGTACTCACAATAAAATATAGTTCTTAAGGGTTTGCGATATATATCTTTGGATTAATGAAATGATTGGGATTTTTACTTTTGATGTGTATCATTATTGTATTTGTTCCCAATCACCAATATTTGGTTCTTAAGAAATACTTACCTGACTCATGATTTGGAGAAAAAATATTTTATTATTTCACAATAAAATTTTATGAATTATCTTTATAGTGAAAATATTGATATATATATAATTATCAAAACATCATAAATTACATATTAAAAAATATGTAGTCGAATAGGAAATATATGATATGTTCGATGTTGATCTATTAGTTTTATTTATCATTACATTATATCCATGATAAGAAAAAAAACTTGTTTTATGATCTGTGTTAGAAAAAGACCACTACATTGACTATGATATGGATTAAATAATATTAAACACTAAAGGATTTTTATACATAAAAAATATTAAAATTGGGGAAATAATTTTTTAAAAACAATTAATGGTAAAATATCCTTCCATGGGATGATTGAAAAGGTATTAATGGAAGATATTTAGCTACAATAGTTTCATAAGGATGTTATATCATTCAAACATTACCATGATGGAATAGTTAACAGAAGGACCTAAATATGTTTTCTATTAATACTAGAATTTAAGGAGTTATTTGATAATTCATATATCTCACCATTCTCTATCCACCAATAATGAGTAAACATGTTTATATAAATCAATAATTAATCATATTTTGAAATCAAGAAAAGGGATATGGAAGAGTATGTATGAAAATTCCTAGTGTTCATGTATTTTAAGGATGTAAGTAAGATTATTAGAGGATGAGGAAAACATTACCTATAGATGTATATAAATGGGAAAATTATCTATGTATTTTGTAATAGTACACCACTATATATTTAAATTTTGTAATTCCTTTTTGGTTAAAGGATATTTCCATATATAATTATTACATTCAAGTTATATTAGTGATTTTTCAATTGAAAAAACTTCCATGATATATATTATGTATGTTTTAATATATCATCCAGAAGAAATTTAAATGGTGTTTGATTTAGATAGAATATTTCCCTAAATTTCCTAGTTATTTATTCATTATGAATTCAATACCTAGTTGAACGTTAACTCTTCAAATTATTCATTGAATGTTGGTTAATTTTGTAAGACCATTAAATCTATATAATATATGTTGAAATACAATTCAATGTCATTTAATGGTTTTTGGGACAAACACCCTCCCCTTTTAGTGGTTACTCATTACATTAGTATCCATAATTTTTTTCTAATGGGATCATATAAGATTGTTTTCGAAAGAGATGAAAAACTCAAGTATGTTGGAATGATATTGGAGAGTGTATGCTGATATGATCAGATCTTGCATAAATGATGATACAAAATATTCAATCCATTCAGTGGAACATTAAAACATAACTATATAAATAAAGAATCCTTTCTGAGAATTATTGATGGTATTTGGAATTTTAAATAGGATAAAATTAATTCATTCAAATATATCCTCATTATATGGTTTTGAGATTTTTTAGGAACATAATATAGGGCCATGGTTAATCGTACCATTTAAAATCCTTGATCACGTGGGAGTAGAGGATTATCATATAAAACTTACATTGAACCACTCCCATATTCATGGTGTATTCTGTATGTCAATTCATTATATTGTTTTACTAGACCATTCAAATATACTAAACTGATCATTTTTATATATTCATCATGACCATTCCTATATGGAGAATTAGTAGAAATTATGGATCATATAGATAAATTAATATGTGAAAAGTTTAGTTTGTTGTATAAGTGATGAAAATGAATAATAAGTTCAAGGAAGTCATTTAGGAACTAAATTATGTGTTGAGTTAGAGGTATCATCATTATTTCGTCAATAAAAATGATTTTAAGGGTGAAAAATATTTTAAGGGGGTATTTTAATGACCCATTCTGTGGGGCCTACATTATGACTACCCCAAGCCCACATTCCATAGGCTTGGGGTTGGCGACTAGCACCAAAGGCATAATTCCCTAGAACTGGGTAGTCATTGACTTTATAAAAAGTAAACACACACAACCAAAAACAAGTGGAAGAAAACACTAAGTAAATAATTATAACAAGTGTGCTGAAAATACAATGGGGCCGGAAATACAAGCCCAATAAAAAGGTACAACTACAAGTGAAAGTAACGTAAAACTGAAAAGACAAACAGCTGAATGGTGTAGCTGCTCATTGATCGTCTTCTGGGTTCCTACCTGAAGGGTAGGTACAGATGTCCTCCTCCGAACTCTGCATCTATCGGACCTCTCCGTGTGTCGTCACGCCGAGTGTCCACCTCCTGGTACCATCCGGTCCTCGTACACTCTGCCTCGGTCAGCGATGTCCGTCGTCTACATCCAACACAACGAGGTGCGGGCATAGCCCTTGCAGGGGTGAGTATAACAATACTCAGAAGGGACCTCGAGACCCTCAATGTATCACTAAATCCAACAAGGATAAACCAAAAATAAATATCTCAACATATAAACATTACTTAGTTATATGCCCATACATATAACGAAGTTATCAATAAACACATCTCAATCATGAGTAAAACACAAAGGTCATTGCCTCAGCTCAAACTAGGATTTTCATTATCAAAACCAAAACTGCTAGAAAACTCCCCCACTATCGAGTACAGTGGCCCTGTCACGACTCTGAGGCACTACTCACTAACCTAAGATTGCTGAGGTACTCTTCCTGTCGAGTACCGTGGGTCTGCTGCCAAATACCGTGCACTCCATCCGTTATGGGTCTGCCGCCAAATATCGGGCGCTCCCCCTAATAGCTGTCAGAGATAATCCTCCTATCGAGTACCGGGGGTCTACTGCCAACTACCAGGTGCTCCGTCTTCCACGGGTCTGCCACCAAATACCAGTCACTCCGTCCAATGGGCTAATTGAATCAGTTCGAGTCAAATCGGTCAACCAGTCATCATGTCTACAAATACTTTGTCTTCGCACTCCGTACACTCATCTCTGAGAGGGTCTTCTCCACGAGCTACTGGTCATTACTTCCAAGTGTCACAATGTCTCTTGTAGATGAAACAAAAAGGACCACCTCTTAGTATGGGTCTCAACGCAACAGACGGTGCGTCAATCGGATGCCCAGTTTCTGAGTTATTAGCTTTTCCTTTCCAGGGGCCCAGTTTATTTTTAAGCTAAAACCAACCCGAACATACTCCAATAACATCCAAAACAAACATAGAGTATGTTAAAAGAACTGTCTCATCAGGAGGAGTTCAACGTAGTCCACAGAACGGCAATTAGATGTATGGACCTCATGTTATATGTGTTTCCGCTCCGTGGGCCCGGTTGGTTTCGGTTTCGAACCAACCCGGCCATTTTTCTAAAGTTTTCCAAAACTCAATAAGAGTAACGCAAAAGGACTGCCTCATCGAAAGGGTCCTAGTGCCGTATACAGTTCATTGATTGGACGCGTGGTCTTTAAGAAATACACATTTAAGTGAAATGGGCCCGGTCCATTAGGCCCGATGGGCTGACGGGTCGGGTTGACTCGATTTTTGTGGGTCTGACCCGGAAAGGGTTTTGGACCGGCCTAGTGAGTCTTGCAACCTGGTACGAGGGGCATGGCCCAGCCCGAAGTGGCCAGGCTCAGCCTAATGGGGCGCGTTCTGGCCCGGTGGGGTGCCTCCCTATGGAGTGCACGACCTGTCGGGCTTGGCCAGCCGGCCGAGCAGTCCTAGGGTCGCAGCCCCTCTGCTGTTCGAACCGGTGGCGCCAAGTGGCGCCGCCTTTCACAAACCGACTGACTAGGCCGGATGGCCATCTGGTGCAAGCAGCCCACACGACGGGCACTAGGTTCTCCAGTGCGGCGCCCTCCTAGGGCCGCAGCTATACTCCGCCCAGCCAGCCGATGGCCCGACATGTTCTCCAGCACGGTAACCTCCTAGCGCCGTATCTTTTATCCACCCATTCGGTCAACGGGCCGGCCGATTCTCCAGCACAACGCCCTCCTGGGGCCGCTGCATAGCCGGGGCGACGACATCAGCTTCCTCCACCGCGGTCTACACTGGTCGCGGATCTTCATCCCCTACACGGTGCGACGACACTGTACTTCCTCCACCGCCGCCTGCTTGGCCACAGCTTTTCTTAGAGTGTGTGACGACGGCCCTTTCTCTCCCAGTATCTTCCACATTCCACATCCGATCGTCGATTCCAAATAGATCAAGTTCTAGCGGAGGTCATCTGACCGTGTTCGTTCGGCCCACGCCCTCCGTGTTAAGTGATAACAATAGGCCGAGAAAATCAAGATGTTCAACGACAACTGAAGCACAATTTCAATCCATTAAAATTGTACTTTATTCCCCTACCTAGAAAATTGTCGTCGCATGTAGGGAATTGCAGAAGAATACATCATGGGGAAAGGGTTTGTAGGCGACGTCGGAGTGCATCCGAGGTGGAAGCGGTATCTCCTCACTTGTCGCAGAGAAGAGAATGGTTGGCGCATTGTCGTTCTTCGTGGAACCAGCATTCTCGATTGAAGAGGCATCGTTCTTCAACAAAATTTGAATTCTCTTCTTTTTCCTCTTCACATGAGCTCTCTCAAAATCCCCCTACCCAACAAGTGCCAAATTTAATTAATATTCCAATCGTATTATTTTATTAACACTAGCAAATTAAATTTCAAAATTGAAATCACTTAATTAATTATTTGAATAGGTTCAAATTATTAATTAATGTTTGTTGGAAAGAGTTAAAGACGGAGCGAGAGGAAAGGAAAAGTTACACAATTAAAGAGGAGTTAACAAATTAATGAAGGGGGGTTTAGTAGAGTTTGTGGAAAATTAAAGGTTGGGGCTCGTTTGGGCCCACCACTCATATAACCACACATGGGAAGTTGGGTGGTTGTGGGATCCACCAACAACTTCCCATGGGAGGGATTAACTTCCAAGGTTACAAAATACAATTTTTCAATAATTTTATTTATTTGAAACTAATTCCCCAAATAATAATTCTCATCCTTCATAAAACACAACTGCGGTAATGGTCCCCTTAAGAAATTACCGGCACTGAGAGTTCATCGGTGCTGTCAGATTTCAATTTCGAGCCTCGGTTCAATTGATAGAAAAACCCAATCATTCTTTTACTCAACGTACCTGATCTAAACTTCATAAATTGATTCCGAGAACACCGGGCCTTGGAATCATGTGCTTTTAGAAGCCACAGACTCAAAAAATTCCAACGTATTTAAAAAAAATCCTCGAAATTTCCAGGACGTTACATTACTCCCACCTCAGGGATTTACACCCCCATAAATCCACATCATAAAATAGGGAAATAAATCATGGTATTGTGCACGCATCTAAGCCTCCCACTCCCATGTGGTCACCTGGAGGTTCCCGTGCTGCCCAAGAATGTGCACAAGAGGAATCGTCCGTCCAAATAAGACACGCTTCTATCGATATTTGATCTCCATCAGGACCTCCGCAAATGTCGTCCTGTGTTGGATGTCTGGATTCTATTAGTAGATGATGTGGAATGGATCGTGCACGCATCTCCTCAGCTGAGATACTTGGAAGACGTCGTGCGCCCATTGCAACTGAGGTGATAGGGTCAGACGGTAAGCCACCTCACCTACCCTACTGAGAACCTGGATATGTCCGATTAATCATGGAGAAAAATTTCCGCCTCGGAAAAATCTCCATACACCTTGTCAAGGTGAGACCCGTAAGAAGACGTGGTCTCCACCCTCGAACTCCAGTGGTCTCCCTCTCGTGTCAGCATAGAACATCTTTCTGCATTGTGCAGTCTTCATCCACTCTAGGATGATCTACACATTTCTCCGGTAGCCTCAATATGAGCTCATTGATCAACCTCTACCTCAGCTCTTGAAAAGCTCTATTGGAATCTCTCTGACCACACGAAGGGTTTTTCCCCTTCTTCGTCAATGCTAAAAGCAGTGCATAAACTCTAGAGAAGTCTGGCTAAAATCTAAGTCTGGCCGACTCATGAGTGACTGACTGCACCCACTTATGCATGAGTTTATCCTGTGCTGCATGGGTTTCCCTTTTAACTGATCAAGGAAAACCTATCCCAACATTTCATGTAAACCTTGACCTTTTTTCCTAAAACAGTCAATCTGTGTATGAACTGTGGTTGCCCAGTCCATACCCAAACTAACGTCGTAAGGCCTCGACGCTACCACCAAGAGGTTCCAACTGAAACTCTCACCTCAAGGGTCAGATCACACCATCGGCATAAGCGTGATTATCGAGTCTCCTCCAAATGGTATCTATAGACATGAAGGTAAAGTCAACGGATTTAACCGGAAACTCTTTTTCTGAGACAAGATTCATGGAAGGAATAAATGATTCATATCAAATTCTGTTGTTACGGCAGCTAATAGTACACACAGAATGTACCTCAAATCATTCATAGAGCCCTAGGACACACTCCTTGACCGCTTGCAGCTACTCTCTTCCCTTTCCCTCTTGCTCCCTAATCCTGGTGGGGAATACAAAGTCGGGTGGTTGTAACTTGTCAAAAAGTACACCACCCCATGCTGCTCTACTAACTCTGCTTCCACGTATTCTGCTCTAATGATTCATCTCTCCTTAACACTTCCTATTCTGAAAGCATTTTACATGCCCAAGTCTCTGAGAATAGCATAAATTCCATGCTTTTTCACAAATCATATCATAGTCATCAAATACCAGGAACGATGGGTACGCCTCGATGAAGACTCCGCTACCGACATGTCGTCTTGCTGAAGCAGCATATGCTCTAGAAAACTCTCAGCCACCTCCTCAAGCTAGTCCTCAGCTGCCTGTTAGTTAGGCTCACCTCAGAACCTGAGGGGTATCTGATGTTGAGACATGTGTATGGAATTAAGCCTACATGTGTCATCTACTGTTACCACCGGTTGAGACTACTTTCCAACAGGTAGTGGTACAGCTGGCACACTAACCGAATGTACTATCTCAGGCATTGGACTACATACTGAAGCCTCATCACTGTACGGACTAACCTAATGGTCACTCACTGAGAAACACTAGTATCTAGGATTACCATATTCTCTAATAGTGTCTAAACTATGTGTAAAACTCTAGAAATCGCCTCCATCTAGTCTAATGCTGCCTGGGAATTTGTCTCGCCTAGGAACCACAGAGGCCTCTACTGCTAGAACTCGTGCAATGCGCTCTGTCAGCGTGCACCGTCCTCTAGTACGACTGGTGTCATCTGCTACATAAAGGGTGGTGGTGTTGCGGGTACACCACCTGAAGGTGCCAACATAGCAAGAGGGCCCCGCACCAGAGCCTCTTCGCTTGGTGGGATGTTATCGTGTACTCTATCAAAACATCAAATGAAAGTCCACGTGGAGGCATCCTGAACAGATGCGGCATGGTCAAACATTTTATACCTGGCGAGCTGACCTGGTTGAGCTGAATTAAAGTAATATTTTGAAAAAAGACACGCAATAATTGTTTTCATGCACTGAGATAGAAATATGTAGTTAGGGTCCTCGTGTATGGATACGTCTGCCACCGGACCAACAATGGACTCCCTGAACTGAAAACCACACTCTATACTCTTAACACTATTTCATTACATAAAAGAAAATATCAGAGTCCTATGTTCTATGGTTGAACCGACTCCTTTGATACAAATTTTTGACAACCCATTTTCCGAGGCCTGCATCGTGACTACCCCAACCCCGCCATCCATAAACCAGTGGCTGGCGACTATAACCAAAGGCTTAATTACCTAGAAATGGGATTTCATTGACTTTATAAAATGTAAACGCACACAACCAGAGAAGAAGAAGAAGAAAACAATAAGTAAAGCAGTATAACAGGTGTGCTGAAAATACAAAGGGGCCGGAAATACAATCCCAAAAGAAAGGTACAACTACAACTAAATGTAAAGTGCAACTGAAATGAAAAACAGCTGAATGGTGAAGCGGCTCCTGGATCGTCTTCAGGGTTCCTACCTGAAGGGTAGGTATAAACGTCCACCTCAGCACTTCGCGTCTATCGGTCCACTCCATGTGCCGTCACGCCGCGTGTCCACCTCTGGGTACTGTCCAGTCCTCGTACACTCTGCCTCGGTCAGCGCTCTCTATTGTCTGCATCCAACACAACGAGGTACGGGCATAGCCCGTGTAGGGGTGAGTATAACGATACTCAGTAGGGACCCTGAGACCCTCATAGTCTCACTAAATAAAACAATGATAAACCACAATGAAACATCTCAACAGATAACCTTTACTTAGGTCTATGACCATACATATACCAATGTTATCAAGTAACCCATCTCAATCATGAGGAAAACACAAAGGTCATTGGCTCAGCTCAAACTAGGATTTTCATTATGAAAACCACAACTATTGGATAACTCCCCCTCTGTCGAGTACAGTGGACGTGTCATGAATCCAAGGAACTACTCACTAATATTAGGCAGCTGAGGTACTCCTCCTATCTAGTACCGCGGGTCTGCTGCCAAATACCGGGCACTCCATCCGTTGTGGGTCTGCCACCAAATACCGGGAGCTTCCCATAATATCCATTAGAGGTACTCCTCCTGTCGAGTACCACTGGTCTGCTGCCAACTACCAGGCACTCTGTTTGCCATGGGTCTGCCTCCAAATACCGGGTGCTCCATCCACTGGGCTAATCGAATCACCACGAGTAAAATCGTTCAAGCAGTCGTCAGGTCTACAGCTACTAGTTCTCTACACTACGTACGCTCGTCTACGGGAGGGTCTGCTCCACAAGCTACCTGTTGTTACTTCCAAGTGTCATGAAGTCTCGTATAGAAGGAAAAACTAGAACTGACTCATCATAGGGGTCTCAACACAACAGACGATGCTTCAATCAGACGCCCGGTCTGTGAGTTATTAGCTTTTCTGTTCCAGGGGCCTAGTTGGTTTTTAAGCTAAAACCAACTCGATCATACTCCAATAACATCTAAAAACCACATAGAGTATTTTAAAAGAATTGTCTCATCAAGAGAAATTCAAATTAGTCGACGACATGTCAATCGGACGTCCAATCCTCATGTTATATGTGTTTCCGCTCCGAGGGCCCGGTTGGTTTTGGGTTCGAACCAACCCGTCCGTTTTTCGGAACTCATCCAAAACTCACTAAGAGTAACGGAAACGGACCACCTCGTTTTAATGGTCCTAGTACCATAGACTGTTCATCAATCAGACACACGGTTTTTACGAAATTCACATTTAAGTGAAAAAGGGTCCGGTCTATTAGGCCCGTTGGGATGACGGGTCGGGTCGACTCGGTTTTGGTGGGTCCGACCCGGCAAAGGGGTCGGACCAACCCGGAGAGTCACGTGGCCCGGCCCGGTGGGGTACGACCCTGCTGGGCATGTGGCCCGGCTGGCTCGGCCAGAGGGCTGAGCGGTCTGAGGGGCGTGGCCCCTCGACTGTCTAAACAAGCGGCACCAATCGGCGCTGCCCTGGCTAAACCGGCCGGCTAGGACGGCCAGCCTTCTGGCAGAAGTGGGCCGAACGGCGGGTCGTGGGTTCTCCAGCACGGCGCTCTCTTGGCGCCACGACTCTGCTCCGCCCGGCTGGCCGATGGGCTGGCCGGTTCTCCAGCGCGACACACTCCTGGAACCGCGGATTTTCTCTGCCCGACCGGTTGACGAGCCAGCTGGTTCTCTAGAGCGGTGCCCTCCTGGAACTACGGCTTTTCTTCACCCTGCCGTCCAACGGGCCGACCGATCCTTCCGCCAAAGACCCCTGCAAAGCAGGCCATGGTTCCTGCTGCACAGTCGGCGTGACGGCGCCCGCATCCTCTATCGCGCATATTATAGCCGCGACTCCGAATCCCCGGCATAGTGCGAAGGCACCGTGCTTCCTCCGCAGTGGTCTGCTTGGCCGATCCTTTTCATAACATGTATGACGGAGGCCCTTGCTTCACCGGTCTCTTCCGCGTTCCGCATCCGATCGTCGATTAAAAAAAGATCAAGGTCTAGCTGAGGTCGTCAGGCCATCTTCATTCGGCCCGCGGCCACCACATTATGAGATAGCAATAGGCCGAGAGAAGAAATATGTTGAAAGACAAACGAATCACAATTTTAATCCATTAAAATTGAACTTGATTCACCTACCTCGATTATTGTCATCGTACATCAGGCGTCATCGAAGACGGAGTCATGGGGAAAGGATTCATAGGCGACGTCAGAGTGCGTTCGAGGAGGAAGCAGTGTCTCCACACTTTTCGCGGAGAAGAGAATGGTTGGCACATCTTCATTTTTCATGGAACCAGTGTTCTTCATTGAAGAGGCATCGTTATTCAATGAAAGTGGAATTCTCTTCTTTTTCTTCTTCAAAAGAGCTCTCTCAAAATCCCCCTACCCTATAAGTGCCATTGTAAAATAATAGGCCAATCCTTTTATTTTATTAACAGTGGCAATTTAAATTTCAAAATATAAATCACATAATTAATTACTTAAAAAGGTTCAAATAATTAATTATCATGTGTTGGAAAAAGTTAAAGAGGGAGAGTGAGGAAAGGAAGAGTTACACAATTAAAGAAGAGTTAACAAATTAATGAAGGGGGTTTAAAGGGAGTTTGGGGAAAATGAACTGTTGGGGCTCGTGTGGGCCCCACCTCTCATATAACCACACCTGGGATGTTGGGTGGTTATGGGCTCCACCAATAACTTCCCATGGGAGGGTTTAACTTCCAAGGTTACAAAATAAAATTGTTCAACAATTTAATTTATTTTAAACTAATTCCCCAAATAATAATTCTGAACCCGCTTAAAATGAAACAGCGGTAAAGGTTCCTATAAGCAATTACTAGCACTGTGAGTTCATCGGTGCCCTCATATTTCAATTCAGAGCATTGGTTCAAGAGATAAAAAACATGCTCATTCGTTTACTGAACATACCAGAGCTAAACTTCAGAAATTGATTCCGGGAACACCGGGCCTCGAAATCAAGTGACATCAGAAGCCACATACCCGTAAAATTCAAAAGTATTTATAAAAATTCCTTGATATTTCCGGGACTTTATAGGTAGAATGTAACTTATCATTATATTATTATGTATTTCCCTTTGGAATAATATAAATTTGATAAATTAATTTTTTTGAACACAAAAAAAACTCAATCAAATTATTCTATTTAAAATAAAATAAGAACACATTCCATGATATATATACAACAAAAAATCTATATATTATATTAATATTGTATAATTAGCTGATTCAAATACTAATGGGATAAAAAATAGATTTTAGAGAAATTGAGTTTTTTTATAGTATTTTCTAATTTTCTAAAATTTTAAAAATCATATTTATTAATAAATTTAATGGAAATTTTTTTTAAACACATTACTAACATCCAAAGATTAATTAAGAAAAAATAAACTGTTATAGATTCATTCATAATGGATAAAAATATTTTTCTATATTAAAACATTTTATAGTATATTATACATGAGTTATTTAAAATAACAAAAATTAGTAATTCAGAATATGATATTGGTAGAATAATTTTTTTTATTTATCATTAAAAAATATTCATTAGGTGCATTTTTTAGAGTTTTTAATACTGTAATTTTTTATTTGAATAATAAAAATACTGTTTTTACAAATATGATAAACATTATAATTTTTTTTGATATATCTAAGGCATGGAATTATATGAAACACTTTTCATGAAAATATTAAATAAAATTGGAGGAATAATAAATTTAAAGAAATTATTGGATCTATAATTCATAGATTGACTTTTTAGAACATATATTATATTTTAATATAATAAAAAAATTAGTATTTTATAATTTATATAAATATTCAAAATGATACATTCAGTTTTGTATTATTTTATTGTTAGATCATTTTTATACCATGAAAAAATAAATTTATTTTTAATCAATACAACATTTCATTTTAATGTAGTTCCATTTTTATGACCCAAATTGGAATTAAAATAAACATTTATTTTTATGTTTTCCATATTTAGAAAAAATAACATTCTACCACATTAATTAATTGATTACTATTCCAAAATATAAAATTTTTATTAATAATTATCCAGATTTGAAATATGATGTGATTTTTATTCCTAAAAAAATTACTTATGTAAAAGCTAGATTAAAAGGTAATTATTAAAACATGATTATAAGGATAATATTAATTGATAAAAACGCAATGATAAAAAAATTGCACTAATTTAATAAATGATTTAATTATCAATTTCATTAACATCAATAATAATTTGAGCTAATTTAGTACCACTTTCCTTTGAGAATGTCATTTATTTCTCATTAACTTCCCAGTATTTACAAAAGTGTCACCCTAGTAAATTATAAAATTTCAACTCCTGTCAACACCAATCTCAAAACCATTCCATTAATTTTTTCTATTACAATTCCAAATTATATCACTCAAAAGTCTCACTGTGATCTTTAATCATTTGGTCCACTGATGATTTCTAAGATCTATCACTTCCAAGTTGTCCTTAAAGAGGAGACTAATATTCCCAACATATTTTATATCCTCTTTGAGAAATTTATTCTATATATTCTATATTTAAATATTATTAAATATAATAAAAAATTTATAAAATAGTCTCTATGTAATTTATATTATGTAATAATGATATTATAATTACGAACTTTTATGTTCATACTTTTCCATACATTACAACATGTTGTTGTTTGGAATAGTTCTGCAACATATATGAATGATATTAGCATTTTTTTCCATGACAACTATTAAATATTAGATTAATTAACTATTTATTAAAATTATTGTATTTCATATGTTATAATGATATTTATTTGTAACATGAATAATTATAGTCACTACTAAATGAAATTATTTCTATAGAATCCATATTTTAAAAAAAATTAAATGAACTTTATAAATAGTCAAAAATTATATAATTAAATAAAAAATTTATTCAATAAATATATAAAACCATACTCTATTAATAATATAGATATACTAATTAGATGAAAACATTATGATGGTCTAGTGTCCAAAATTTTGGTATGCGAACATCCATGGAAAACTAAATAGTTACCTACAAAATATTGAATGTAGATATAAATTATTACTAAATATTTAATTGGAAATTATTAATGAATCTAATTTAATATTATGACAAAGAATATTTATTTTATATTGATTATTAATAAATTTATATTTATTTAATAAGATATTTGATTCTATATAACATAGTATAACTCTAATGTAAAGGGGTTTTTGTTATCAATTTCCCTTTATTTGGATATATTCTATAAACCCCAAATTCATTTTTATGTGATGTGTATGTAATACAAATGAATTCAAATTATGAATATGATCCTGAATTTATTTGGGATTTATAAATCCATTAATGGTTATATTGATCCTTATATTTTTATTTAATGGTTACCAAATCCATAATGGGGTTTCCTTAAAATCGTTATTTTAATTGTTATTATGTCTATTACAGTTGACATTCTCTGATATATCAATCATCATTATAAAAAAACAATAATTAATTTATAATTAATTTTTTTATGGAAACATTACACAATCTGATATAATCATTAACAATTTTTTTTTAAATAATTTGTTTAATTTGTTCATTGTGGTTCATTTTTTACATTTTTTTTATGTTTGTAGAAAATATAATTTTAACATTGTCAATTTGACTATATTTTACCATTGTAATATCTATTCATATATATTGATATTACCTCTTTATATTCTATTAGTTTTTAATGAATATACATTTCTTATTATTTTGTGAATTTCCCATTTTGTAATAGTTAATAAAAGAAAATGATATAACTTCTACGTTATTGAAACATATTTTTAATTCATAATGGTCTTATTTTGAATATATTTAAACCCATATTAATTATTTTTATTATTTACAATTGATATAATATAATTTTACTATCAAAATGTTTTCTATATATTTGTTATTATAACTTTTTACAGAAATAAGAGTAGACAATGTTCATTAACCACATGTTAATTTAGATATGAAGGAATCAACAATGCCCATATTCCCTTATAGAATAAATATTTATTGATTATTATTATTTGATGAGTGGGATTTTTATGGACCATCAATTCATTTGGTAAATATTCATATTTCATTATAAAAAATTGAACATTTATAGTAAACATAATCCCAAGAGTAAATGGGATGTGAAACCAAATCAAAGAGGTATAAAGGTGGTCAACTCAATACTATTATAATTTGACAAGGATGTTATCCTAGAAAAATATGAGATTATTTCCATTGAAATTTGACTTCATATCTGTAGAAATTAATATACATGTGTATTTGAGGCACTCCTCTTCTATATTCATATTCTTATGTTTTTCTCAAATGCCTTGTGATTATTTAATTATGAAATTGGTTTACAGAAAAATATTAATTACGTATAAAAATATGGAAAAGTATAATTACATGAATAATTATTTATGATCATTAAATTTTAAGGTTTTATTTCCACCATCACCTCACATTCAATCCCAATATCCACATGATCATACACAGACCCCATCAAATACCTATGACCTGACTCCATTTAGTCAGTGAACTATGGATTCCTGAACCCCAAGAAATCACACAAGTACATATTAGGGTCCAACTACTAAAATATTATCTTGGGAATAAATATGCACATCCCAATAATGTCTATCAACATATTAGAATGTAATCATGTGAAATAACCATCCATCATTTTCCATTATCATGACCCCACCCATATAATAATGTTCATAGAAATGAGCAGCCTTCATTTCCATGATATATCATTAAATCCACTATTATACATGTATGAGAAGTAATTTGAAGAAAATTATGAATAATTAGATAGATTAATTAAATACAATAGGATAACCCTAGGTAATAACACACACAAAAAATATGTAATTTAATAAAATCGTCTCTCTCATATCCCATTCAAAGAGACTATCCATCAACCAAATATCACAGTAGTGCTCAGTAGTCCCAATTAAAATTACAATGAAAAAACAAATATGAATACACACTATGGATACTTTTTTTAAATTTATCTCATGTGGTATTGTATTATTTCACATCAAATATAGGCTCATGTTACAAATCCCTTAGTTAACCACACGTAACACACCAGTCCATCCCATCCTTTCTTGGTTCTATTTCAAAATTACAATGCCCCCATTCCTCCCATGAATTTTTATCATTTCCAAATACAAATAATCATTCACTCTTTTATTTCAGACACTAAAATAAAATTATCACCTAAATGAATATTCAACATACTAGGTAAAATCTCCCTTGAAAATAACCACACAAAAATATTATACATCACATTAATATATCTCGAAGAACTAATATTCATTGGAGAACTGCACTCTGAAGAAACTATATTACACCAAAAAAAATATCATTCAATAAAATAATATCATTATGTTATTCAATTATTACACCAGACTATACAATATAGGGAATCATATCAAAATATTACTATTATGTCCTTCCAATTCCATAACCACACCCCAGTAGGTAAATGTTCAATCAAAAACCTTTTCTTTATTATAATATGTATTACATAGAATATTATCATTGAACCCCCACATTCAATATAGGGTTCTATTATCTATATATAATTATTTATCAAGAATGAAATTCAAATGTCTACTGACCAAAATTGGTTATTGATCCCCACTGGTATTCTGAATACCATACTCCCATATCATGGTCCATTGTCACATCCAAATTCCTAAAAAGTACAACACTCATTCATGATTAGTACTAAGAATATCAAGGCCATATAACTCAAGTTTGTTGAATGAGCCCAGTATCTTATTTAGAAAAAAAATGAATAATTTATTTTGTAACATTAAATGAATTATTTTTTTTAATTTCTAAAAAAAATTTATAATCAAAATCAAGAATTAAAATGTTATTGGAATCAATATGTCAGATATAATGAATCAAAAAAATTAATTGTTTCCCCCAAGGTTATGAAAAAAATCAAAAATAGTTATTTCATATTACCATATTTAGTAAAAATATACTCAATTATAATAGGTAATTTGGACACCATCAGTCCCAACACTTCGAAAATTATGAAATTATCAAATGTTATTTCTAGCTATGCACATGACCTAACATTATTCCCACAACTTTACTATCCCAATCTAATTTCTTCCATATTCATAATATTATGTCAATGTAATTGTAACTTGATGCCACATTATGATATGGGGGTGTAGTTTACTCTATAGTAAATGGGTAAATGTTTCATTTGAGAAATGGAATTCTTCCATATTCATTTGATTTTACCAATAGTATTGATAGTGACATTTGATACCATGGGAAGATAACACCCATAGTTTAGTATAAAATAAACCAAAAAATTGTAATTATAATAACAAAATTTATGAAAAGTCCTACAATAATAATATGTTAAAAATAATTAATATATCTAATGTTATAATAGAATTTCTACCCATGATTTCATATGATCTGAGAATAAATTTATATGATGTCATATGTAAAGATCTTACATAACTCTCATGAAATGTTTAAAAAATTAAAAACCACCAAAAAGCACCTAGTCATGATGTAGTCCCAAATAATGAATCATTAAAATATATGTTTTATAAATAATCCAGTCTAGGAAATTTACTTTTATGTACCTACAATGAAATGATTCGATCAAGTACTACATTTCCTAGGACACCTATGTATTGTGTGATTATAATTTAATAATCCACAAACCATACAGTCCACATTATATATTGTAATATTAGTTCATGTAAAATGTTATATTATGATGAATAATAAATAAATAAACCTTAGAAAAAGTTATTATCCAAGTCATCCAGGTGTGACCATACCTTCTTTGATAGATTCTAAATTTCATTGAAAATTACTCATAACCAAAACAATTCTCCCATATAATATCATCAATTTTTCTTAGTCAATTGTTTAAAAAGATGCCACCCCAAAAAACATTACATATAATTTTCAATTTTTAATGAGTGTCAATACATTATATAATAATATAGAAATATAATCAAGGATAGAGTGGACTTCTGGGATCTCACTATATATCATATACATTGACGAGTAGAGTTACGATCATTGATAACACTGGCTATAATAATCATTAAGTGTAAGAGTATTCCACCCAAATATCACCACATATTGTATTCTTCAGGTGTGTGATAGGACCACTTAAAAAGCACCTTATATAATAATAAATGGTGAGTAGAGAAGGATTATATGATATAATAGTATATTATAGTTATCATGTTGAAGAAATATATTCACATATATCATCATATATAATAATCATCAAAAGTATGTGGGCCCACTCTAAACTTAAAATTATATAAATATTTTTGATAGAATGATAGGCACAACCAAATATCACAGTATTCCAAAGATGCCGATGGGATGTGGGGAAAACATGGATAATTCAATATGGATGGATTTATGGAACGAGCTGCCCAAGATTTTCTAGACAATATTATCAATCAGTCCTTAGGCATAGCTCCTTATATTCCAGATGCTTCCAACTACCATCTAGTTTCTTTGATGTTACCATGGGGAGACTACACCACCTATACAAGTGTGTTCTAACAGTAAAATTACCAACACACATTGAAAATATAATAATATTATATATAAGTAAATAAATAAAGATTTTTATATAAATTTACATGTGGTAAAAAAATACATACCAACTCACATTCACACAATCACACTAACAGATCACCCATTAGACATATCATTTATTCCACATAAAAATAGAATAAAAGAGTTGTAGATCGAATATATCCATTATAGTGCAACATTACCATAGTTTATAGCTCAATATATGTTATCCTAATTGATCCTACTATACCAAGCCTCTTATATACAAAATCTTGTTGCCAAAGATTATTTTCAAGGGTATGTAACTAAACTGAATTCCTGAGAGGGTGTGATAATAACTCAATAGGGAACCACCAATTTGGTGTTTAATAATGCAATTAAATATATAGTGTCTGTGAACATGTGATTTAATCTGAAAAAATTGTATGGATTTTTGAATAAATATTCAGTGATGATACTCGGGTTCTATCATAAATTTTTTGAATGATCATAAATTTATTAGGCAGTGACAGAGTATATTTTAAAAGAATACATAACCTAATGGGGATAAATTTTCCACCATGGGATCCCATCTTTGTGATTAAACTTTACATTGACTTTGTATCTTTTGGAATAATCCATACATACCAAATAAAAGAATACTAATGCTATATCTCATGGAGATTATAGGAATGCCATCAAATTAGGTATATTAACTAGATCCTCGAGTATCCAAGGTATCCTATAATCATTTATGGTGCAGTATATGGACCTGAGGAAGCAAAAGAATCACCAAGTACATGACAATAATTCAATATCATAGTAATCCTATTCATTTTATATATTGTAAGGAATTTCACCCAGATCCTAGGCATCAATAGTAATTTCATAATATATAACCGGGAAACTATATAAATCATATAAATCACTCTGAATCTCTCTAAAAATGCTGATGTAAAACCAATAAATACTTGGTAGCATATCCCAAGAATGCCCCAATAAAAAAGTATCAATATATCAACGTGAGGTAATCATAGGTGTCCCACATTCAATAAATTATTATGTATTCTCTGTAAACCATCGAAGACATCCATTATCATGATGTCTCCATAGCTTCTATTGATGTAATATCTAACATTCATTATCATTTACTACCATGATATCAAAGGGTCATAATCCCTGAAACACATCAACATTTTTTGGGGATTTCATTCCCCTATTAATGACTCAATAAGATGAAGATAATAATTATTATTATTATTATTATTATTACAATATTATGAGAAGGAATCATTCTCAACCAGTATCAAATCACCAATTTAGTCCTTCCATGTCAATTGAATATACATATCACTATATACATACTAGGCTCATGTTAACAATTCACATTCTAATATAAACTACTAATATTCACAAATCATAACCATACAAACTCTTTTAATGTTACTTAAATTTGGTAACATAACAAGATCCCTGAGACTGATAAAAATGAAAGAAAACCCTCTCTTGGATCCTCCTCAAAATAAACTCAGGGGTCAACAGTTTTCACTAAAAGGCCCAACTATCCCACATAATCATCAAAATCATATCATGTCCTCACTAGAATCCTTGGGAAATCCATATAAGAGACACTCTATAAAAAATATCATAAATCACATCTCACGTCTAATGGTATCCATGGATAATCAATTCACAAAGCAAATCATCAATCTTACTAAGAAATCATTATATTGTTCATAGTTATTGTTGGGAGGAAACATGGTCAGAATATTTTATCAACTATCCCAGATATAATAATATATCTCAAGGTTTCAAAAAATAATAATAAGGTATATATTTTTTTATTCACTCTATACCCCAAACTAAAGGGATATAAGAGATTCCATTATTAGTGTATTTATGTCCTCATAAATCATTATTTTCTACACCCATTTGGAACTTTTTATAAGAATAAACACTATTATTTAAAGGTTATTAGTTTTCAATGGACATGGAATCAATCTAGTACTGATAGGTCCCTTGTGGAACATTGTTCTTTATCCAAATTAACCTCATATAGTTATTCTTAAAATATACATCTATATTCCCTTATTAAAAAATTATTAATTTAATATATGTGATCTCTTTTAGGCGAAGATGCATCATAACATATTCCACGTAAATAAAGTTTATTTAATATAGGGGTTATGTCTGAGTGATCACCTACTATATATATGTTCTTATATCCAATTATATGAAAATATTGACGATCCATGCCAATGATTTCCTATGTATTAGTAGACCTCATACATTAACACAAATCCCTAAATCCATTTTGATAAACCCAAATTAAATATAAATAATTTTTAATTTATTCATGACTATTAATTAGTAATATATATATATATGTATATAGTGTCATTTAATCATAATTATAAAAATTTACCATATTTTTATCAAATTTACTATATTTAATCTTGTATCTCTATAAAAAAACTGTATTATCAAATATGTGGTCAAATCCAATTTTTAAATTAATAAACACAACATTATTTTTAATTGATAAAATAGAAAACAATTTAAAATTCTTTTTGTTAATATCTAGAATAAACATGAATAAAATTCATAATTCTCCATATATCCCGAATTCATTACATATTACTAATCATATAATAAATGTGGATGAAAAATTAATTCATTAGAAAAAATTCTAAAAAAATTGTTCCCTTCTCTATAAGGGGGTTCTTTCATAATTGTAAAACCAGTAACCCTTATGGGGGAGCCCTTCCCTATGATAGGGAATAATAGGTAACTGCTGCATAGTGTCTATGACATGTATATGGGTAACCGAGGCTTCTCTTCTATATTGTTATAACCCTTCTCAAAGGATTTCTATTTGACAATTATTCATAAGGTCACCCACATATAGTCAAATTTAAATTCATATTTATTTATTTATTATTCATCAACATTTTCACTTATTTATTGAACACATAAATTGAATATTTTCCAATGAATTTCTGAAAATCCAAGAAAAGAATATTCTACATTAATCCATCTATTACAATAAAAAATATTATCTCAATATTCAATAATACAATCTTAAATGTTTATGTAGTAATAATAAAAAACATTCAACCTAAATTGTGGAGAAACACCAATGAATAAATATTCTAATTGTACTCTATGTATGGTACATCATGATTTATCTTCAATCAAGATTCCCAGTAAAGAAAATCATCTGATTCCCCCATTATATATATCAACTTGAATATTCTTCCTACGAAGGGAAAACTTTTCACCCTATGTGTGAGTGAGGGTGAAATATGTGAAGGGATAATATAATTAAATTATAATAAATTAAATTCATTGAATTAATAAAAATAAAATACTCATTTAAAATGTAATACAGCGGCCAAAGAACCTTTGTATGGCATACACCATCACTAAGAAAACACCATATTCTAGAATAGATCATTAAGAAATCATTCCATATGGTATAATGTTTAAAATATAAAATTCTTCATATAAAAATATTTCTAAAATTTATTTAATAAATATTATAGAATTATAATACAATATTTTATTATTGGAATTTCCATAAAGACATGCATTATAAAAAATACCACTTTTTTATCATCGTAATTATATGGGAAAATAATAAAGTCTGTTGGCTTGTGGAATATTACTATTTCATCCCTCATGATCACCAGATGTGCAAATATCTAAAATTTTACAAAATTTTCATATCGTGAATAAATATGTTACATTAAAATCTCTTTGTCATTACATTTTCATTCCCTATGAATAGTCAGAGGTATTTTAACAATTAATCTTGATATATCTTAGTTTTAAATTCATTAGCATATCACAGGGATATACCTTGGAATTATAATCAATAATCCACTATAAAGATAAAAAAATGAATTATATTAATTTAAATATAATTCCCCCAAACATTATTATCCGTAATACTATGACTCCCAACAATTATACACCAACAATAGCATAATATTTTCCACAGATTCATCAATTAACTATTTGTTCCCCATTATGTATCATGAACTAAAGAATTTTGATTCAAGAGACAATGTACATAAAAACATCAAAATGGACTACTAAAACACACTCTCATGGTCTAATTATCCTAATAGGGAGGTTTATGTTTAACCACACCCAATTCCTATAGAAAAACATTTGGTCATACTCTACAATATTATTTTCAAAAACACATGGCAACACCATTCGACACTCTACCTCATCAACCAAAAAATGATTCCCAAATTAAAATAGTAATAACTATATAACAACCCAGGAACATATTTAATTCCTCTTCCATTATGTAATTAAATAGTTAAATTTATTATAAATTTATATTGAAATATGTAGTACTTATAGATATTATGTAATCTATAATAATTGAGTAGTAACAGTATATATGAAAGTGAATACAATTTTTTTTCTCATAAATGAATATTTGATATATTTATATCATGTAATATGAAAATAAATGATTTTAAAATGATAAAAAACTTTTTGGTAACATTTTATGAAACATAGGTGTTCATTTAAAATTTTACAATTAATATAATTATTGAAGTGAAAATTAATTTTAGTAAAACAGATTCAAAATTTAATATTTTGTTTTAATTTAATTATAATATAATATCCTGAGAGATTAATAAATTTATCACAGAGTCAAAAAGTTATATTTTTTATTGAAATCATTAGTAATAAACTAAATGATAATATCAATTGAAAATTATATTTCACATATTTATGAAGTGATTTTCAAAACATGGAGTCCATTATTGAAATATAAATTGTTTAAAATTATTATGGTTTTTTTGTAATTTTGTAATATAGTTTAATTTTTTATGAATTGTGAAATATTTTAACTTATGGAATTTGACATTATAATTACGATTCCTGAATTATTGTTTCAAATATGATGAATGGATGTGGTAAGAAACCATTAGTTAGAATTCCCATGAAATAATCACTATAATTAGTCATAATAATCAACACTATTGTTAGTATTAAAACTAAAAAAATAACTAAAATAATAAAAAAGCATTCCCCTCCAACCACTATAAATACAACCCCACAACACCACTTCTCGTCAATCCATAAAATGCAATAATATTCTAGAAATTATGACCAATTCTCCTCCCAAGCCTCTTCCCCATGTATATGAACTTCTTGACCCACCATGTGACTAAAACCAAGTTCCATAAATTTTTTCTCAAATAGACAATAATCAAGAGGTAAAATGATACATTTTCTCTATTTTATAGTCCTTCATCAATTATTTTTTATTCTTCCATATCCTCACCTCCCCTATAAAAATATAGATAATTTCTGAAGTTTCATAAATATTCTAGAATGATATTTTATTAATTTAACATCCATCATCAAACCTCTTTACATATATCATGATTTCTAAAAAAATGAAAACACCATTCATGATATATCAATTTTATGACTTCATGGATAATTGGATTTCATTTTCATTTACTACATTCATCGATGGTCATAGAACCATTTTTATGGTTAAAAAATAATTAAATATTTATATTATAACTTTTATTAGTTTTCGTGTACAAATTTATAGATATAATATTATTTAAATATAATCTTGTATTTTATGGTTAGAAAAATGAGAAAAAACAATCCAAACATTTAAAATTTATATTTTATCAAATTAATCATAGTCTTTTGAAAAAAACGTGATATATGAGATAATTAAATATTATGGAAACATATTTTTTATTTTTCATTCCACTTCACGAATGTTTCTTCCCTATGAATATAATTCTAAATATTATAATCAAGGGAATCAGTCATAAATCTATGAAATGAACACTCCCAAAACTATAAAATAGATGTATATAACTGATCTAAATATTTATATTCAATGAATATAAAATTATAATAAGATAAATAAATGGATATTATGTTCTGGGTATATAAATTAATGAAAATTAATTTTTTTATTCATGACATTAATTTAATGTGAATAACACATTGGGAAATAATGCTGGTGACTTTATTTTTGAAAAAAATCATTTCATTTTGCAACACTATTTATGAAATATTTTTTTATGAATAATAAAGTTATTTTTCCCCATTCTTGAAACCGTATTGAATTTATTTTTTCTTTATATGTTTAAAATTTTAATTTCAAATTAATTTACATGATTTATATGTGTGTGACTTAATAAAAATGAAATGTGATTTGAAAATTGTAAATTTGAATTCCTCAAGAATTGTTATTTTATGGATTATTTGTTAGATAAGTTTATGTTATTGTTCTTGGTAATAATTATGATGATGGGGTCTTCTATAAAAAAGGTGTGAGGGTGATCACATTATAGCACTTTAATGGATTAGGTTAAGGGATAGATTTTACCTGTTATACTTCTCGTATGAGATTATGTTAACATTCCATGATTGTTATTATTAGCATAACAAGTATTGTTACTCCCTATATTGCGACAAGAGATATATTATATGTAATAGTTCACTAAAAATGTTGCAAAAAGTTTCCTTTTATTATTTATGTTATTTTTCTGTATTGGTATTGGAAACATACCACTTTATAAAGTATGATAACAATCTTATGTGTTATATATAAGAATTATAACTTTGAGAAAATGTCATCAATAATGGACAAACATATTATTTCGGGCATTCTCTATCCCTTAATGAGTTTTTGGTGCTCATCCCATGTATCAAAATGTTTATCATAGGAGTTATGTATTGTTAAAATAAAATTTAATTTACAAGATTAATTTCATGAGGTTTTTTCAAGAAATAAAGAATGTATTATGTTAAATGTATTCATATTGGGGACATTGGATATTTAGTATAAGTGTCTATATATTAATAAATTACTCTATATGTATGTTTTAGGTGATGATTTTAAAAAACTCTAAAACTAAATTGTCATTAGGAATAATTAAAATTAAATTATATTTAAATTAAATAGATTTTTTTATGTTTGTGGTTGGGTCCTTATAGTTGGTATTAGAGCAAGGTTTAGATATCATTTTGGGTAAAAAAAATTAAAATAAAAACCCATCTATGATTTTTATTTGTTTATTAATAATAATAAATGATATATAATTTAATTATTAAAATATCCATTCATCTATTATGTGTTTATTTTTAATTATATTATTCATAAGAGACAAGTAATTTGTAGTTGGAATGAATAATAAGGATGATATCCTTCAGTATCTCAAACTTAGAATTATGGTAATTGGAAATGATTAGTTCATGATAGTAATGGATTAAATGAAACATGATATAAATGGTTTTAGTATAATTGAATGAGAACAAAGATATCAGCCACATAGGAATATGTCAATTGAAGAACACTTTTTTAGGATGTTTCCTCATGAATTTATTGGATATTCAAACCCAGTGATAGGTGAAGGGTGGATTAAATACCGAGAAAAGATTTTTTTATCCCATTGTGTGTTAATAACATCAAAATGATATTCTTTTATCTAATATTTTTTAGGTGTATCTAACTATTGGGGGTTAATTAAAAAGTATATTAGGGATAGAGAGGATATTGATTCATTAGAATGGGATGAATTAAAAAATATTTTCATTGAGAAATATTTTCCTAAGAAGGATAAAAATAAGATAGAAACAAATTCCTGTAGTTTAGATCAGGTGATGATCCAATGGCTACAAACGATGAAAAACTTGCACATTTTGAATAGTTAGATCCAAATTTTATCCCGGATCATGTTACAGAAATCAAAAGATTTTACGCAAAAATGATGCTAAAATATCAATTTGAGTTGGCATCGTATAAATTCAAAATATACAAAAAACATGTTTTATATGAGTATAATGAGTAAATTATTTTTGGTATGATCATTTATTAATTTCACAACATAAAAAAAGTTGTTAGACTTGTAACAAAATTGAGATAATGCATAATTGATGTTTGATAGTATGAAAATCAGGTTTTAATTTAGTGGGAATGGTAGTTGAAAAATACTCTGAAATTAATATTAATTTTAGAAATTTTTTTTCTGATGTGGTCTGTTTTTGAATATGGCTCATAATTTCAAAAAAGATATGGTAGTTGTATAAATAATTTTGATATACAGACAGTGAAATGATTTATATTTAGTGTGATGGGTTATTGTGAAAATGAGTGTCTAAATAAGAACATGAATAAGAGAAAAAATAAAAATATAATCATAATGGTGGACGAAATCCTTTAAAAATACACCGTAAGAGGTTATTCAATCCAATTATGTTGTATTGGGTGAATTTTTTGTTTACTAACATTCTCCTAATTTCCTGTTTGTTTTGGGATCGAATGATTTTTCCATTTCTGATAAATTTTCTAGAAAATAAAAATTTCTACTAAATAATTGATGTTAGATCAAATTATAATATCTCCTAAGAAAATATAAATTAAAAAAAATAATATTCTATTCGATGTCTATTGAAATAATTATCCTAAAAACCTTATTTTCTTCCCCCTAGTATAAGTTTATGATATTCTATGTCTCAATTGGATTTCTATTTACCATGTTATGATTGATTGTAGATGTAATTTTTTTCATTAAGATTCAATGTATATATAAACCATGAACCAATACCATTGATAAAATATCTTGATGTTGTGAAACTATAAAAATATAGAAATAAATGTTATATTGAAGATGACTTTGAAAAAAGAGAATTGTATATATTAATTATTTTATTGTGGTAAATGAGTACCTAGATTAGTTTCCTATTGAGTTTCCTTATAGTATAAATTCTCTGGATGATCAGTTTACTATTAATTTACCCCATGATGGTAAATATATTTCCAAATCCACATATCAAATGGATCATGTAAATCATCTTGAATTGAAAAATACATTGAAGGGTTTCCTAGATAAAAGATTCATTTATCTGTTTTCTTCATCTTGGGGTGACCTATTTTTGTTTTTTAAAATGTTATATTGTTCAATGAGGCCTTTTATATATTTTAGAGAATTTTATAATGTTATTATTAATAATATTTATTGTTTTCCATAAATCAATGACTTGTTTGACTATATAAAGAAATCTTAGTATTTTTTAATTATTGACTTTATATTCTGGTACTATCAGTTGAAGGTGATGAAGGATGACATTCAGAAACCAAAATTCTATACTAGATATTAGCTTTATGAGTTTTTAAAATCCCTCTAGTTTGGAAAGTACCTCTATTGTATTTATAAATCTAATGAATATAATTTTAACTAAATATATAGATAAGTTTGTTTTTGTTTTTATTGATGATATTTTGCTTCATTTAAAATGTTAGGAATATTTAAAATAACATCCAAGTATTTTTCCTAAAACCCTAAAATAAATGTAGCTATATGGGATATTTAGCAATTCATATTTTTAGTTATAATAAATTTCATTCCAAGGGAATATTATAAGTTAGGATGGAATTACAATTGATCCCACTAAATAAAGTGGTCGATGAATTTCCACTACCTACAATTTATACTGAAATTCATAGTTTTCTTGGTTTAGTTTTCAATTACTAATAGGTTTTTGAAAACATATATCCTTTATTAAGTATGATAATTATGTTAACATTAAAAGGGTTGTAATTTATCTGGACAGAATAATGATATTTTTTTCATAAACTAAAATGGATATTGGTTAATGCTTCAGTTTTTCGGCTTTAATTAATAAATTTTATGATTTTCATCTATGAAAATGATTCATTAAAGGTACATAAGAGTGTTTTGATATATAATAATCAGGGATATTCTTATAGGTTTTGAAAGAAAAACATCATGATTTAAATTATCCATCACGCGCTTTAGAACTACATGTTATGGTTTCAGAATTAAATATTTTGAGGCATCATCTATATAGACTAAATTATGAAATATATATAGATCATAAAAGTTTGAATTATGTTTTAATATATATTAAATTCTACATGAGGTAGCGAAGATATATGTAACTAATTAATTATTAAGATTTCATGAACAATTACTATCCTTTAAAAGAATATAATGCTTTTGAGACTTTGTGTTGGATAAATAATTCTACATTAACAATGTTATGTTGGGAACATGAAAATTGTGGTTAATGATTTGATGAATTTTTTCTTTAACGTTATTGATGGGTGAAATTCCTCAATTTTTTTAGGTGTGAGTGCAATCACATTTATCATAATAAATTAATCGATTGAGGAAGGAAGATCATGATTTAAAGAAAAAGGTATTATTGGTTTAAAAGGGAATCTCACCAGAATTTAAATAGACCATCAAGGGCATTACTATTGGAATAGATTGAAAATATATATTTTTTACAATACAATGAAAAGTTTTACTTTTTAACATGTTAATGAAGAAAATTAATTACCAAGGAGATGATTCTTCGTTTTCGTTTGATAGAGTGTAAATCTGAATATATATAAATGGATTTTGAAGTGGTATTAAAAAAGGTAACAATGGAATTTGGGTTATTTATTATAGATTGAATAAATCTACACATTTTTATTCTATTCGTGATACTATTCCATTATATCAGTTGTCTCACATGTACCTCAATGAGATAGACCAATTACATGGAGTTCATATCCCCGTTATATTAGACCATATACCCAGGTTCACATAGATCTTTTCGAAGGGACATCAGAAGCTATCTGGAACTGAATATAAATTTAGCTCTACTTTTCATCATCAATCTGATTGACATTAATAGTGTAGAATTCATAAAATAGAGGATATCATTATATCTTAATAAATTGATTACCTTGTATATTGGGATCAACATATTTATTTTGATTAGTTTTATTATAATAACAGTTCTTATTCTAGTATATTGATATATTCCTTTGAAAAATATTATAAAAAGTGAGGATGAACAAAATAATTTTGGGATGTAGTCATTGAAATAATTTTTATGGGACTTGAATTGGTATAAAAAGTTCTATTGATTGTTCAAATGATTACACAACACCTAAGGATATCTAATAGTAGGAAAAAACATTATGGGGATAACAGGAGGAAGGATATTTAATTTGAGTTATTTGACGATTCCTTTCTTAATGATTCACCATGGAGAAGTGTGATCTATTCTAGTAAAATAGTGAAGTTGAGTTCATGTATCCTAACACCATATTTATTCTTAGATAGTGTTGGACCAGTTTCCTATCGTGTAGATTTTCCTCTGAGATATTCCCATGTTCATAATATATTTTTTAATACTTTTATGTCAATAATATATGTTATAGATTCTTATTATGTTTTGAAACATGAATTAGTTCAGTTGGAAAAGATCCATTCTTATGAGGAGAAACCATTTTAGATTTTGTACCATGGAGTGCCTATGCAATGGAATAAGGTAATTTAACAAGTATTGGTTTTGTGGAGAAACCACATGGTTGAATAAGAAATATGGGAATCATAAAATTACATGGGGGAATGGTATACACACTTGTAAAAAAGGTAATTTATATTATAAATATACCATTTCCATGGGTAGAGAATGTAACAACCTAGGAACTTATATAATAACTTGTTTTTTTCTATAACTAAGTATTTAAATTTATTTGAAATGTATATAGAAAAAATATTATTTATAGAAATTAAGGATTCTATATTAATAGAATAGTAATCATTCCAATGAATTTATAAATAAAAAATATATATTTTACGAAATGAAAATATTTTATATTTATATCTTGTAATAAGTAAATAATTTTTTTTTAATGATAAATTATAATTTGGTATTCTTTTGTAATACATAATTTTTCATTTATAATTTAAAAATAAATATATTTATTTCCATTGAAAATTATTTTCATAAAATACATTCGCATATTAATATTTTTGTTTTATTGTAAGTATAATATATTTTTATGACACCATATGTAATTTTCTAAGTATCAATAAAATCAGAAATAAATTAAAATAAAAATATTTCTAAAAATTTATGATTGAAAAAAAATTAATTTATTATATTTAGAAAATCATTTTCAAAATAGAGAGTCCATTTTTGAAATATACAAATCAAAAATTGGTTAGGGTTATTTTTATATATTTTTATGAAATAATTGAATTTTATGTTAATAATGATATATGCAAATATATAATATTAATCCTGCGATGGCCCAAAGGCCTTCATTTTTCATTGATTTTGATAATCCACCTTTCAAGGGGTGAGGTGGAACCCTTACAAGGCCTGTAGGAGTATATATTACTTGGCTCATAGGCCGTTGAGGAATTCAATGCATGTTGGCTTCAAACATTACCTATAACCCAGACTAACTACTTGGAACTGCTCCTCCCCAACATCTTCATCGTGATATCCGCTCTCCACCTTCGCATGGATGCTCAGCTAGGCATTCCCATGCATGCAAAAGATTATACTGATGGCAGGTGACATACCATCTCGTTCTAGCAATCTTTTTAGCTTATGCTATGGTGAAATCTCCTTGCTCCTCCTCCTTTTGATGTTTGTTCGGTGTTGGTTGTCTGGTTTTCATCTGCTCTTATAGTGGCCCGAAGGCCTTGAGTGTAACGACCCAAAGTTTTTCAATGGAAATTTCGTTGTTATATTTATGTCATAAAATAACATGAAAACAAAACATAATGAACAGAAAAGTGGTAAGTGACCTTTAAACTTAACTTTTTTCACTCCAGTGTTTGGAATTTTGAAAATCAGACATACACGGTTTTGTTCAATATGATTTTTGGAGTCTAATGAAACAAAATTATGTTTGGTGAATTGTGACCTACCCTTATGAATAGTAACATACCCTTATATATAGTAATATGAACCTTATTAATAGTAAATCATTAAACATAAGAGTAATATTACCAATGAATAATTTAATAAAATTTAGACATCTTAGAAAGTGACAATTTGACTATAGAAAACGTTTTAGTTTTATGTAATTCATAAATAATTAAATATAATTAATTAATTAATATAAAAGAAAATATATTTCCCTAAAATATATTCATAAACTATTGAATCAATGTATTATTGTTTTTATATAATTTTATAAGACCCTAAGTAATTTTTGAAAGCACTATAAAATCAGTTTTAATCATAAAAACTATTTTTTATGTCAATTACGATTTTAATTAAATATTAAATTAATAATATTTAGAAAATTATTTCTGAATAATGGATTTAATTTTTGGATTCTACACATCAAAAAATGGTTGGGGTAAATATTTGGGATTTTTCGGAGATACATGATTGTTTTGATGAATAGTAGAATCTGATAATTTACAATAAATGCTAAATAATGGATTAATTGAGTCATCGATGATGCTCTGATGGAGTAAGATCACTTGGTTCGGTATCACATGATAAAATTACTGTTCTTGGTCATTCAATACTCACTATTCCATGTCTTAGGGGAAATTTATAAACTAATGGATTTTATATTAAGGAAACCCCTCTCCCCTCCACAATAAAAGCCACCCTTCACACCCTCATTTCCGTACACATCTCAAGATCCAAGCCTTCTCTAAAATCTTCCCAATAACCTTACCTAGCCTCTCCCCCACGTCCAAGAGATGTTGGTATCATCAAAAGACCAATATTAGGCCCTTAAGGTGGTTTTCAAGAGAAGGATTCAAGAACTAATTTCTCTCCCTCTTCTTCTTCAATTTCCATTCATGTTCAAGTTCATTTCTCGATCTCTCCCCAATTATCATCCTAAAAATTATATTGTAACTCTAGTATTATTCATATAATTTATTTATATGATTCTAGTGGGATATTATGTCATCCTACCCCCTTTCCCTCTTCCTTTTATTTTATTAAAGAGAACGTTGTTTGTGAGGTATTTTATCACCTTCAAGAAATACATGCTTTCTTCTTCCATTTCTACCTTAATATAAGTTCATGAAACCATTTTTATTGTTGAACCATAAACATTTATATGTATAATGTCCTATTTAATGTTCTGGAAATAATCTATGGCCATATTACTATGTGATAAGTTAAAACAAGTTTGTTGTGATCGAAAAACCTCCCAAATTGACCCACATAACCATCATTTAATTATTATATAATGATTCATACAAAAGGACCTAATATAATTCATTATAAGATCATTAAAAATTAGGTTATATAATTAGTGACCTGTTATATTATTTCTGGATGTTTACCCATGTGCTGCCCGAACATCAATTTATGAATACACATGAACCACCCAAGAAAAACCATAACAACGAACATCCCCAAACATTATTTTTAAACACTATAAGTCATCCAAAGGAACATAAAATGACATAATAAAACCATAATTAACCCTATTAATGTATAAAAGGTTATTTAATTTCTAATTAATGAATATAATGTCATTATACATGACATTAAAGAGAAGGAAGCATTCAGATACAAGGTAAGGGGAAATTATCGAACCCAACTTTCATCCTCCGGGTTCTACCTCTGTCACTCCATTTTTTGATATGGTTACTCCAAAAAGATCATTTGTTCATAGTTGTATTTACATTTCTAGGGTATACATGTTTTAACTGGTATTTATGAACAACCATATTTTTCCCAAAAGAATTATTCTTTCAAGATCACAACTTTTATTTCTCATTAAAGATTGACGGTTCTTGTAACATGTATGTTATTCCCTCATTCCTTTGGGAACACAATTTTTATGAATGTGTTCTTATGAGATGAAACCAATTCCTTTTAATTTCTTCATTATGTTAATTTATATTATATATTCATTGTGGAAATGCTATTAAATTATAATGTTATGATGTGACGGGTGCGCCCAGAATTATATAGCACAACATGAATGTTTAAATGTGACGGGTGTGCCCAAAATTATATAGAGCTCCAATTCATTGGGTAAAGTGATGGATCTCATGAGTAAATGTGAAATGATGTGTGGAAAAGATGATAGTTTGGTTCACAAGTATGTGTGGTAGATAATTTCAAAGACATGATGTTTCATTTTTATGCATTCCCAAATTTCAAGTCTTTTATTTATGCTCCTCTCATGTTCATCATCTTTTTCCTATGTTATGATTATGCTCACCCCATGCTATATTGTTATTATGTATCCTTTTACTGGGATTCTATCTCACACCATTTTATGTATAACATCAGGTGGCTACATGTACTAAGGAGAGGAAAAGTGTCAATAAGAAGCTATAGAAGAAGAAATTAAATAAATGTTTATTCTTGATGTTGTATTTGTTATTTAGGTTCCTAGTTTTCCGAAGACACTAAACTTTGGATCCTATATGTGTAATACGATTATGTTTTTTATCTTTAAAATTATGTTATAGTAATGTAATAAAATTCCAGGTTTCTATAGTTGGTATCAGAGGCAAGGTTTAGTTAATTTGGGAATTCATATTAGTGAACCCTAGAGTAAACCTATTTTAAGAGAGTAAGTACAAATAAGAACAGAAGAATATTTACCTAGGGATCCCATATGTTATGTTTTCAATATAAATTGTTTAAATGAATAAGTTATTCATGAATTGATCACTTATTTTTTGTTCTAACCTTTTCTATTTTATAAAATGGTGGGAACGAGGAGAAATCATGCCTACAACTCATGCGAGTGCCAATGCAAAGATTTCCCAAACGACATCCCCAATTATTTGAGAGGTGGAGTTCAAAAATTCATGGCGAAGATTACCCATTTATCTCAGGTTATGAATAATAACCATAATAATGGGGAACATCCTCCTTCATCATAGAGGGAGAAACTTGCTATCAAATGTTTTATGCGACAACGACCATTGACATTTTGTGGATCTTCTGATCACTGGTTACGGAATAGTGGGTCAACTCCATAGAGAAGATCCTTTCTGGGCTTCACTATTCTGAGACGGAGAAGGTGACTCTAGCCATTTATTGTCTAGATGGAGAAGCTGATCAATGGTGGCCTTTTATTAAGAACACAAAGAAAAGGGAGGAAATTGAAGATATGGAATGGGAAGACTTGAATATACTATTTCTTAACAAGTATTTCCCAAGAACTCTTTCCACAAAGATGGAGAGGGAATTCATAGAGCTCATGCAAAAAAGAATGAGAATATGTCACAACCTATGAAGCGAATTCCACAAGGCTTTCATGGTACGCTTCAGGTTTTGTTATCAAAAATGAGAGAAAAATTTATAGATTCTTTAGTGTATTAAAACCAAACATTAAAAAGAATCTTGCAATTCGAGACTTTGGTAGTTATGAAGAAGTCGTTCGATGTGCCCATAAAATGGAGATGGAGTTTGTAGAATGATCCCATGGCTATGGGGATAAGAAATGAAAGATGTATTTTCTAGCCGGTGGATCTAATGATAAAGGTGGGAAGAAAAATCAATGACCCACATGACAAAAATTTGGGAATTTTCACCATGGGATCTTCCTTAAAGGGATGGGGAAATGATTCAAGTGTGGTAAAGAAGGAAACCATGCTCAATAGTGTCAAAAAGACACTAAAAGGAATGATAATGTAGCTGATAAAAGGAGAGAACAACTCATGGTTCAATGCTACAACTATAGGGAGCTAGGGCACTATGCAAACATGTGCACTAAACCTCGAGCTCTGGAGGGTAATCAGTGTCAGCAGCTGTAACGCCCCGACCCTAATTACCTAGAGTCGGTGCATTATTACATAACATTGGCATGATCATGAGAAAGATCAAGTCTCGAAAGACCGATTAGTTTAGTAGCCTTGGAATAACTAGATACATCCATAAATTTTTACATTACATCATAAAAAAACATCTTGTCTTCATATCCCCTCATACTATCCCTGCAGGTCATTCATAAATTACTTCTTCATAATCCTGGGAAAAATAAAACATTGAAAGGGGTGAGCTCGGATGCTCAGTAAGGATAACATTATAGCAGAAGCTTTCATAAATAAGCATAAACACTTAAGGCAATTTATAACTAAAACAAAAGCCTTTTAAAATTGAACTTCAACATAGTATGGCAAAAGTAAAATGAAATAATGCCATTTACTTACTCACATGGATATTCTACTAGTCGAATGATCACATGAAATATCAATAACCACTTTCATAATGATGGAATGCATAATGCCAGACTATCATAACCACATAGCCAAGGCCTCGTCCCAAGACTACAAATAAGATTTTGCCAAGGCCTTGTGCCAAGACACTAGTTTGTCTCATGAGACCTACCGATGCATCGAGGAGCTATAGCGGGCTCCACCCGTCACTTATTAAGTCCAATGCATTCCTCATATGAATAGGTTTAAGCATAAAATAAACATTCGTATTAAAACTAGCATACGAAATGTCAATACTTTAACCACAAACCATGAATGGTATAAAAATAGAACATCCACAGTCAAACATAACTCATTTGATACAATATGGAAGATTGTATTGTATCACATTAACCTCAATCATGAATAATGAAGGATGTTGACATAAATGAAAGTAATCATCAAAACTATTTGAGAGAAATATCCCCCTTTTCTTGAAAACATTTAAAAGTCACACTATTCGTCAAGAAGCCATTTAAAAGTAGATTTTTGAATCAAAGTGTCCCATACCACTTTGAAACTTTTTAAAAGGAGTTTTAATTTGTAAACTTTAATGTCCATATAAATAAATCCTTAAAACCATTTTTTAAAACATGGACATTAATGAGAAAGATTTAGATGAATAAGTCTTTAAATCATTTTAAAAAAATAGTATTTTAGTTAGAGATTCCAACAAAAAGAGACACTTGAATACAAATAATTGTGGTAATCAAAACATTGTAATATCATGAGAATAAAGGGATTCATGATATACTATGTCAAAGTACGTTATATACACCACATAAAAGTGATTTGGTGTATATCAACAAAGAAGTCTCAATGGAATGTAAATTGAGATGAAATCTCTCATAAAGGTTGTATCCTTAGGTTAAGGATAAATCAATGACATAATTATGTGTGACAAATATAAATACACTAAATATGATTGGATATTCAGTGTAAAAAAATCAATGGACATTCACACATATTCTTGTAAAAACAATACCAACGAATTGGATGTTTAACTCAACAAATGGAGAATGAGTTAAAATTACTCTTATCAAATTCATATCAATGACTTGAGAATTACCAATGGAGTGATTATGTGCATCAAACTTATATCCACAGGAAGGGGAGTGGAAATTATGACATAATCAAATGAATAGTGATTTCACACATAATCTTGGGGTAATATAATCAATGAAATATGTGTAAAGCCAAATGAGTGGAAATTGAAATCTCAAATTCCCTTATCGATTAGGTAACTTTCGAAAACATACACCCATGAAAGAAGTATCATACCATGATGATGTAAATACCCATAAATTAAAGTATATTACAAAATGAATACAATCATGGGCAGTACACATACACCACATGCAATAATTAAGTGGTGATCAATGGAATTCTCACGGAATTAAAAGTGAGATAAGAAAACCCTTACTTTGTACTTTTTCCTTGGTCGATGGTAGGTTTACCTCCTGTATAATGGTGAAATAATTGTTATTGAATAATACAAGAATCATTTACTTTAATATGATATCATATATGATCTTTTAACATTGATTTGTTAATAATATCTTAGTATTAACGCCGTTTCGGGTGTTAACTTACTCATTTTCTTTTATATGTTTTGTTACATAAGTCATGTTTGTTGTATCTTATTCATATCCAGAATTATATCAAGTCCTTAAACATAATTTTTAAATCATTAAATGATAATTATACTTGAATGGATACGATGGATAATGAATCTCATCGCGTTCGTGGAGACGGTAGTCCGTACGTACGCACGAACACTACTTCCATTTAATTTTTTATTTGAAAATAATAGAATCCAAATGATACATAGGTATATTACTATTCCAGTATAATATAATATTTTATATATGTTACTTAAGTTCATTAACACCATCCTTTATACGTTCCATGTGTGGTATGAACGAGTCATATCATTTTAAGGGGGCGGTAGTCCGCACTTCCTCAAATGAAATTATCGTATGTATATACGACATGAAACGAATAATGGTATGAAATAAAATGGAATTACAGAAGCTTATATATAAAATATATATCATTAATATCATATTTAATTACAGTGCCATCATAATGGCCACCATGAGAGGCGGTAAGATGTTTTTGAACAATCATCGTTTCGTGAGGCGTTAGTTTTCCATCCACAGAAACATTATGTTCATCATCCATTAGATGGAGTTGTGTGTATGTGTAGTTTGAATACTTCTTATAACAACATCCTAGTATATTGAGGATACTGGTGTTGTTACAAAATAAGGGAAATAAAAAGAGTTTGGGGGTTGAAGAAGCAAAATAAATGAAAATAATTTAAGAGAAATCGTTACCTTTAATTTAGGTAACTCACTTTGGTTGGAACTAAAGGACTTGTTGAAATGCTTTCTGCCTAAGGGGAAGCTTCAAGGAGGAGGAGAGGGATGTGGGGAGCTTAGTTGGGTAGAGTTTGGACGAGCCAAGTGGCTTGAGAGGTGTGAGGAAATGAGAAGGAGGAGTGCCCTTTTATAAGAGGGGTGAGGGGCACCTTTGGAAAAGCTAGAAATATTAATTTATAATAAATTCATATTCGGTTTCCAATGGCTCCAAAGTTGACTATTCAAAGGTTGAGGTGGGGATAGGTCGAAAACAACTCATCCAATAGAATTTAGACAGGTTTGGGTACTTATATTAACCTTATCTTTAAGTATTAACTCTAAGTTAATTAGTTTCACTTTTACAATGTCTCTTTGTATTTTTATATAATATGGTTAATAAACTTACTATATACATCCAAAAGACCCCCAAGTGGTCCATTAATGATTAAACTATCATAATATAAGTCTCTTGGCCGAACCTTAGATTTTTAGGAATTTAATATCAATTAATAATATAATATTTGTTTTAAGAACTCTTTTATGTCAATTTTGACACTATTCACTAGTTTATTTTTGTGAAACTCATAACAGATTGATTACTTCGAACAAAGTCAAATAAATCAATCCTAATATATCATATTATCCTAGAAAATTTGTTTAATTCATTAAAAGTTTAATATTATAATTATTTGGGTATTTATAATATCAATTATGTTAATTGTTTACTATTTTAGTAATTACTGCATCATCATTGTGTCATAAATAAAATAAATTATTTAATGTCAAAAAATTATAAATAAAATATAATTATGTAGGAAAGCGTTTTAGCTTTCTAATGAATATTTATAATCTAAAATCCAGCATATATAACCCTATGTAACAATTGTTTTTCTAAAAGATATATGCTTGTGTCATTTTTGTATTCATTTTAACTTAATTAATATAAAGTGTCATTATCACTTACAAGTGGATCCATGGGGTCCCAAAATTGACCCAAAGATGCCCATGGTCGACCCTGTATCAACCAATAGGGTTAAGACACATTTTAGGGTAATTTAGTATTATTATAATATTATTTTTTTTAACCCTTATTTACCGGATTTACCCTTAACCATGGTAAATAAAATATTTACCGCAGTAATTATTCAAAATGTCTAAAAATAAAAGTTACCTATTTACACAATTTGGACATCCTGATTCCAAATATGGAATCCATTTTTCTAAATTCAAAACACAGAAGTGGCAGAAATTAATTTAAAATTAATTCCCGCTGTCAAAACAAAAAGCGTGTTTTTAAGAGATAATAACTATCAAAAGATTGACACTTGTTTATGTTCGGTTTAATTGTAAAATTATGTCCAATGACCAACATTATATTAAATGGTAAAAATATATTCTAAATATACTTTAAAACCACTCAAATTCACAATTTATCACTATTAATTATTTTGATTAAAAAAGTTGTTTTTAATTAAAATTTAGTAATTTTCACTATTCATCAAAATATGAAAGTTATCCGAAAAGTACCAAAATTTCACCTTAGGCTAAATTCGATATTCCGAATCCAAAAATGAAGTCCATTTTGAAATATAAAATATATATAATTTCTAAAAGTAGGTATTACTATTCATAACGGCTAGTTTGATTGGTTGTGGTGTGTTAAAATCTCGAAGTTGCGTACAATGCACGTCATTGCATTATTCGAAAGGAAACATACCGAGGAAGCTTGGGGTGTTACATTCTCCCCTCCTTCAATAAATTGCGTCCTCGCAATTTTTAAATTTTTGCTTGGGAATATAATGGAATGTCCCACATCGGAAAAAGAGTCAATAAAACTGTCACTTTAAAAGAAAGGAAGAGAGGTATAAGGGTCATCCAAGATAACCCATACTAGGATTCCATGTAAGAAAACATGGATATGGATGATAAACTAAGTGTCAAGTTCTGATGGAGAGGGATAGAAATCATGATCAGGAGAAATTTAACAATGAGAAAACCACAAACTTGTGTTGGGACAAACGACCATTAGTCTCCTAGTAGGAAAGTAAAGGGACAACATTTTTTTTTAAGTTACATTACATAAGGAAGAGGAATTCATTTATGATATTGACTAAGAACATTATGAGATATACTTACATTTTAAGTATATTTTCATTCTTTAATAAATTTCCACCACTAACTCATTTTTTTTTAAAACGATGAGTATTCAAGAAGACTTGGTCACATTGGAAGAGATAGAATAAACTTTTATAGAATCACATGATCCATGAAGGATAAACCATATATTTACATTGTCTTTGAAGATTAATCAAAACCAAAATGGTCAGTGAATGATCTAATGATCCCCCAAAAGGATATTCATTGAGATAAATATGCACTAATCTTAATTTCTAAAATTAAACCAACAATACCCCAAAGTTAAATAGATACCATTCAATAACCAATTGTCCTTAAAATCCTTTAATATAATCCAAACTAATATTGAAACCCAAAACATAGAAGAATTTTATTATGTAGTCTCCCATGTTAAATTGTATCTCCAAATGACATCAGATACTCTTAAAGTCACATACTCAAAAGTAATTAACCTAATCACATATTCTCTATTATAGGTTAATCATTTCCATAAATAACCCAAATCACTATAAATACACAATAAAAACGTAGATAAAAATCTATCATTACTCCACAAATGAAACCCCATAGTATTCTATTTTCCTTGGACATATAGTGTTTCCAACAAAGCGAACATCTTCCAAAATAACATTTATCACTTAATCACCAAATAATTTTCCTATACCAAGGGTATTCTTTTTATATGAAATAAGAACCCAAATAAACTTATTATTGATCAATAAAATCATTTAACAAAAAAAAAGTCACACTAACTAGGGACTTCACGTAGTCCAGTGGTAGGCGATAAATCCCAATCGCACTTTGGTTGTGGGTTCGATTCCCATAGCTTTGTCCGACGCGACGGGTTGTCACACGGTCTACGTGTTGTCCTTTTTCAAAAACTATATTTTATAATATTGCCAAAATGAGATAAATTCCTCAAAATACTATATCATAAATTTAACCACAAATGTTATATCATACCTTGAATCTTCATCCCAAATTAGAATAACTTATAATTCTCTCAAACCCCAATGATCATATAAATCCAAATGGTTATTTATACCCAAATCCACAAGAGAAGAGACAATTCTTCCTCAAATATCATTCTCACATGGCAAACTGCGGGGTTACAAATACAAGAGAAAATTATTCCATAGTAAACCCATCAACAAGGAGTGCTAATACTTTTTAAACATTTCTCCAACCATTTATTCCCACATAGCTTCTTCTTTGACCAAGAAAATATCCTATAGAATAGGACATTCACTCGGGTAATGGCCAGGTCCCCTACATTTACGGCAAATGACTGTAAATGGACTCTTGGGACCATTTTTATCTTCTTCCATAGTACTCTTCATTTTTCTTCGGCAATTCTTTACTTTATGTCCTTCCTTCCCGCACGTAAAACATTTCGTTGTCCCATTGAGACACTTTCCTGGGTGTCTCTTTCCACATTTCCTGCATGATGAAAATTGAGGGTTCTTTTCTCCATGGTCTCCATTGCTGGAGCTCTTATCATTTATCACCTTTCTCTTCCTTGTTGAGTCTGGGAGTTGGTTAATATATATGTTGTTGATCATATTTTTGGAAAACTGATTTGGCATAAAGACGATATCTTTTACGCCTATCAACATTCCATTTTGTTGCTCATTTCCACCACCGTTCCCATCTTGTACATCATTCTCAAAGTCACTATGACTTCCTTGGAATCCAGCCATTGACTAAAACCATAAAGCATTGTGTGAGTAATAGTAGTCGTAAAATCATTTAGAGATTAAAATGTCACCATATTCTCAATTTGAAACATATTAGGATTAACCAAGGTCATTTACTCTCATCTTATATATATATTACTTAAATTGGTTTGTAAAGAAAATGTAAATTATCCTAAGCATATCCCCCGGGAGTGTCGTAACCAAGAGTGCAGCAAGGCCCGTTGTCGTGCACCAGTTCCCGTTCGAGTCTAGCTCAAAGCGGTGTTTTCGGGTTTTACCCCTAGGTACATCTGTGCCAGAGCCGCCTCTACCTGCTCGTATCCAGACAGGGATGTATTGCTCGGAAGACTCACAAAATCTCTACAATACCAAAATTCTAGGAAGTTCTTTTATACTAATCCTCAAAGTTCATCTTAGGTCTACGTGCTCTAATCAGAGTTTATCTAAATCTAGCTACCAAGGTTTGTACTAAACTTCCTCTGATACCAACTGTAACGCCCCGACCCTAATTACCTAGAGTCGGTGCATTATTACATAACATTGGCATGATCATGAGAAAGATCAAGTCTCGAAAGACCGATTAGTTTAGTAGCCTTGGAATAACTAGATACATCCATAAATTTTTACATTACATCATAAAAAAAACATCTTGTCTTCATATCCCCTCATACTATCCCTGCAGGTCATTCATAAATTACTTCTTCATAATCCTGGGAAAAATAAAACATTGAAAGGGGTGAGCTCGGATGCTCAGTAAGGATAACATTATAGCAGAAGCTTTCATAAATAAGCATAAACACTTAAGGCAATTTATAACTAAAACAAAAGCCTTTTAAAATTGATCTTCAACATAGTATGGCAAAAGTAAAATGAAATAATGCCATTTACTTACTCACATGGATATTCTACTAGTCGAATGATCACATGAAATATCAATAACCACTTTCATAATGATGGAATGCATAATGCCAGACTATCATAACCACATAGCCAAGGCCTCGTGCCAAGACTACAAATAAGATTTTGCCAAGGCCTTGTGCCAAGACACTAGTTTGTCTCATGAGACCTACCGATGCATCGAGGAGCTAGAGCGGGCTCCACCCGTCACTTATTAAGTCCAATGCATTCCTCATATGAATAGGTTTAAGCATAAAATAAACATTCGTATTAAAACTAGCATACGAAATGTCAATACTTTAACCACAAACCATGAATGGTATAAAAATAGAACATCCACAGTCAAACATAACTCATTTGATACAATATGGAAGATTGTATTGTATCACATTAACCTCAATCATGAATAATGAAGGATGTTGACATAAATGAAAGTAATCATCAAAACTATTTGAGAGAAATATCCCCCTTTTCTTGAAAACATTTAAAAGTCACACTATTCGTCAAGAAGCCATTTAAAAGTAGATTTTTGAATCAAAGTGTCCCATACCACTTTGAAACTTTTTAAAAGGAGTTTTAATTTGTAAACTTTAATGTCCATATAAATAAATCCTTAAAACCATTTTTTAAAACATGGACATTAATGAGAAAGATTTAGATGAATAAGTCTTTAAATCATTTTAAAAAAATAGTATTTTAGTTAGAGATTCCAACCAAAAGAGACACTTGAATACAAATAATTGTGGTAATCAAAACATTGTAATATCATGAGAATAAAGGGATTCATGATATACTATGTCAAAGTTCGTTATATACACCACATAAAAGTGATTTGGTGTATATCAACAAAGAAGTCTCAATGGAATGTAAATTGAGATGAAATCTCTCATAAAGGTTGTATCCTTAGGTTAAGGATAAATCAATGACATAATTATGTGTGACAAATATAAATACACTAAATATGATTGGATATTCAGTGTAAAACAATCAATGGACATTCACACATATTCTTGTAAAAACAATACCAACGAATTGGATGTTTAACTCAACAAATAGAGAATGAGTTAAAATTACTCTTATCAAATTCATATCAATGACTTGAGAATTACCAATGGAGTGATTATGTGCATCAAACTTATATCCACAGGAAGGGGAGTGGAAATTATGACATAATCAAATGAATAGTGATTTCACACATAATCTTGGGGTAATATAATCAATGAAATATGTGTAAAGCCAAATGAGTGGAAATTGAAATCTCAAATTCCCTTATCGATTAGGTAACTTTCGAAAACATACACCCATGAAAGAAGTATCATACCATGATGATGTAAATACCCATAAATTAAAGTATATTACAAAATGAATACAATCATGGGCAGTACACATACACCACATGCAATAATTAAGTGGTGATCAATGGAATTCTCACGGAATTAAAAGTGAGATAAGAAAACCCTTACTTTGTACTTTTTCCTTGGTCGATGGTAGGTTTACCTCCTGTATAATGGTGAAATAATTGTTATTGAATAATACAAGAATCATTTACTTTAATATGATATCATATATGATCTTTTAACATTGATTTGTTAATAATATCTTAGTATTAACGCCGTTTCGGGTGTTAACTTACTCATTTTCTTTTATATGTTTTGTTACATAGGTCATGTTTGTTGTATCTTATTCATATCCAGAATGATATCAAGTCCTTAAACATAATTTTTAAATCATTAAATGATAATTATACTTGAATGGATACGATGGATAATGAATCTCATCGCGTTCGTGGAGACGGTAGTCCGTACGTACGCACGAACACTACTTCCATTTAATTTTTTATTTGAAAAGAATCGAATCCAAATGATACATAGGTATATTACTATTCCAGTATAATATAATATTTTATATATGTTACTTAAGTTCATTAACACCATCCTTTATACGTTCCATGTGTGGTATGAACGAGTCATATCATTTTAAGGGGGCGGTAGTCCGCACTTCCTCAAATGAAATTATCGTATGTATATACGACATGAAACGAATAATGGTATGAAATAAAATGGAATTACAGAAGCTTATATATAAAATATATATCATTAATATCATATTTAATTACAGTTCCATCATAATGGCCACCATGAGAGGCGGTAAGATGTTTTTGAACAATCATCGTTTCGTGAGGCGTTAGTTTTCCATCCACAGAAACATTATGTTCATCATCCATTAGATGGAGTTGTGTTTATGTGTAGTTTGAATACTTCTTATAACAACATCCTAGTATATTGAGGATACTGGTGTTGTTACAAAAGAAGGGAAATAAAAAGATTTTGGGGGTTGAAGAAGCAAAATAAATGAAAATAATTTAAGAGAAATCGTTACCTTTAATTTAGGTAACTCACTTTGGTTGGAACTAAAGGACTTGTTGAAATGCTTTCTGCCTAAGGGGAAGCTTCAAGGAGGAGGAGAGGGATGTGGGGAGCTTAGTTGGGCAGAGTTTGGACGAGCCAAGTGGCTTGAGAGGTGTGAGGAAATGAGAAGGAGGAGTGCCCTTTTATAAGAGGGGTGACGGGCACCTTTGGAAAAGCTAGAAATATTAATTTATAATAAATTCATATTCGGTTTCCAATGGCTCCAAAGTTGACTATTCAAAGGTTGAGGTGGGGATAGGTCGAAAACAACTCATCCAATAGAATTTAGACAGGTTTGGGTACTTATATTAACCTTATCTTTAAGTATTAACTCTAAGTTAATTAGTTTCACTTTTACAATGTCTCTTTGTATTTTTATATAATATGGTTAATAAACTTACTATATACATCCAAAAGACCCCCAAGTGGTCCATTAATGATTAAACTATCATAATATAAGTCTCTTGGCCGAACCTTAGATTTTTAGGAATTTAATATCAATTAATAAAATAATATTTGTTTTAAGAACTCTTTTATGTCAATTTTGACACTATTCACTAGTTGATTTTTGTGAAACTCATAACAGATTGATTACTTCGAACAAAGTCAAATAAATCAATCCTAATATATCATATTATCCTAGAAAATTTGTTTAATTCATTAAAAGTTTAATATTATAATTATTTGGGTATTTATAATATCAATTATGTTAATTGTTTACTATTTTAGTAATTACTGCATCATCATTGTGTCATAAATAAAATAAATTATTTAATGTCAAAAAATTATAAATAAAATATAATTATGTAGGAAAGCGTTTTAGCTTTCTAATTAATATTTATAATCTAAAATCCAGCATATATAACCCTATGTAACAATTGTTTTGCTAAAAGATATATGCTTGTGTCATTTTTGTATTCATTTTAACTTAATTAATATAAAGTGTCATTATCACTTACAAGTGGATCCATGGGGTCCCAAAATTGACCCAAAGATGCCCATGGTCGACCCGGTATCAACCAATAGGGTTAAGACACATTTTAGGGTAATTTAGTATTATTATAATATTATTTTTTTTAACCCTTATTTACCGGATTTACCCTTAACCATGGTAAATAAAATATTTACCGCAGTAATTATTCAAAATGTCTAAAAATAAAAGTTACCTATTTACACAATTTGGAAATCCTGATTCCAAATATGGAATCCATTTTTCTAAATTCAAAACACAGAAGTGGCAGAAATTAATTTAAAATTAATTCCCGCTGTCAAAACAAAAAGCGTGTTTTTAAGAGATAATAACTATCAAAAGATTGACACTTGTTTATGTTCGGTTTAATTGTAAAATTATGTCCAATGACCAACATTATATTAAATGGTAAAAATATATTCTAAATATACTTTAAAACCACTCAAATTCACAATTTATCACTATTAATTATTTTGATTAAAAAAGTTGTTTTTAATTAAAATTTAGTAATTTTCACTATTCATCAAAATATGAAAGTTATCCAAAAAGTACCAAAATTTCACCTTAGGCTAAATTCGATATTCCGAATCCAAAAATGAAGTCCATTTTGAAATATAAAATATATATAATTTCTAAAAGTAGGTATTACTATTCATAACGGCTAGTTTGATTGGTTGTGGTGTGTTAAAATCTCGAAGTTGCGTACAATGCACGTCATTGCATTATTCGAAAGGAAACATACCGAGGAAGCTTGGGGTGTTACAGCAGCCACCAAACCAATGAAACAAGGGAAGGGTTATGCCATCACTACTACTGAGGTGGAGCATGATAATGAAGTCGTACAAATTACACTTCCTATCCACTCAAGAATGGAAAAAGTATTATTTGATTCTGGTTCTACTCATTCCTTTATATATTGCAAGATTTCTAGAACTATAGATTCGAAGCCCCAAAACCTTGAAGTAGAGATATCTGTAAAAACACCAAGTGGTGAAATCATTGAAACCCAAGTGTTTGACTCTTCTCATGTTGGCGTATGTGGGAATATTCTTCCTGCTAATCTTGTAATGCTTCCCTTTTTGAAATTCGACACTATAATGGGAATGGATTGGCTCTCCTTATATAGATCACAAATCAACTGTCGGGAAAAGGAAATATCTTATCATATTTTGAACCATCCCCTACTCCTCTTCAAATGCAAGGAAGATCATGAGTCTCCATTGAAAATTCCTTCAATGGTGTGGGTGTTGATTCCCTATGAAGAAGAATACCTCTCCAAAATGGTTGAGTCGAAAGAAAGATCCAACCTTGAGGAAATTCCCATCGTGAGGGAATACAGTGATGTATTTCCCGAAGAGTTACCCAGAAATCCCCCAGATCATGAGGTAGAGATATCAATTGATCTCAAACCTGGAGCTACTCCTATCTCGAAGTGTCCCTATAGGATGGATCCTAACGAACTGGAGGATTTGAAGAAGCAGCTACTAGAGCATCTGAACAAAGGGCACATATGCCCTAGTTTATCACATCGGGGTGCACCAGTGCACTTTTGGAAGAAGAAGGATGGAATAATGCGACTGTCTATCGATTATCATGAACTCAACAAGATCACCATAAAGAACAAGTATCCTCTCCCAATGATTGATGACTTATTTTACCAATTAATAGGATCTCAGTACTTTTCAAAGGTGGATCTTTGTTCTAGATATCATCAGGTAAATGTGATAAAGGAAGATATTCAGAAGACTTCCTTCCATACATGGTATGGACAGTATAAGGTTTTGGTGATGCCCTTCGGACTTACTAATTCCCCTAAAATCATCATTTATTTGATGAATAGTGTCTTTAGACATTACATCGACAAATTTGTGGTATTGTATATCGATGATATTCTCATATACTCAAGGAGAAAGAAGGAACATGAAGAACATATAAGACTTGTGTTGGCGACATTGAGAATGGATAAGTTGTACACCATGTTCAGAAAGTGTGACTTTTAGATGAAGAAAGTCATGTTCTTGGGGCATGTGATCACATGTGAGGGAATTTCTTTGGATAATTCAAAGGAAAGGGTGATTGAGGAATGTCCCAGGCCCTCAATTATCACATAAATCTGTAGTTTTCTAAGATTAGCTGGGTACTACTAAGGTTTTGTGAGAAAATTCCCACGATTGTCAGGCCCGCTAACTAAGTTAACAAGGAAAGGGGTAAAGTACGTCTGGATAGAAGAATGTGAGGGAAGATTCAAGGAGATAAAGAGAAGGCTGATCACTGCACCTGTACTCACACTACCGAAAAGTGGAGATTGTTTTGTGATATACATTGATGATTCAATGAATGGATGGGGTTTTGTACTCATGCAAATTGAAAATGTGATCGCCTACGCCTCACGACAGTTGATGGTCCATGAGCAGAACCACCCGACGCATGATCTAGAGCTGGCAGCCATAATTTTTTAATTGAAAATCTGGCGGCACTACCTTTATGGCGAGAACTATGACATATACACCATCCACAAGAGCCTAAAGTATATATTCACACAAAAGGAGCTCAACAGGCATCATAATATATGGTTAGATATAATCCAGTATTACGATTGCTCTATTGACTATCATCCTGGAAAGGCGAACAAGGTAGCTGATGCTCTAAGCAGAAAAGAATTTGCTACTCTATCCATGTTACGGATTGAGAAAGACCCAATCTTCATAGATATACAAAGAATGGATATTTTAATCATAAGGGTAGGGAATACATCCTACCTTCCCAAAATGATTACACAACCATCCATCCAGGAGAAGATTAAGGAAGAGCAATGGGATAATGTGGAGATACAATAGAGAGTGAATGCAGTGAAGGAAGGGAAGGTACAAGAGTTCCATATCAACGATGATGGTGTGATTCAGTTTCGAACACGAATCAGTGTGCCTTCATCTCCCGAGATAAAGAAGGAGATTTTGGATAATGCACATATATAAACTTTCTCTATCCATCCTGGGAGTACAAATATGTATCGTGATCTCTGATAACACTTCTAGTGTGATAACATGAAGAAGGAGATTGAAGAATATATATCAAGATGCTTGGTATGTCAGCAAGTTAATGCTGAGCTAAAAAATTCCACGGGTATGATGCATCCATTGCCTATACCCATTGGAAATGGGGAAATGTTACTATGGACATTGTCACTGGTCTCCCGAAGACGTCCAAAGGGAAATAATGCGATATGGGTTGTGGTTGATCGAATCACCAAGACTACCCATTTTATTTCAATTCGGGAATATCTCTAGGTTGAACAACATGCAATGATATATGTTAAGGAAGTGGTGAGACAACACTGTGTTCCACTCTTAAATGTCTATGATCGTGATCCAAAGTTCACATCTATATTCTGGAGGAGCCTTCAACATTCTTGGAGTACTAAATTAAATTTCAGCATGGCCTATCACCCCCAAACTGATGGCCAGTCTGAAAGGACTATTCAGAAGCATGAAGAAATGCTAAGAGCCTGCTCTCATGAATTCAATGGTGGTTTGGATAAACATCTCCCATTGTTTATGTTCTCATACAATAATATCTTTCACTCGAGTATCCATATGGCTCCATATCAAGCTCTGTATGGGAAGCGATGTAGAACTCCAACCTGTTGGGATGATGTTGGAGAAAGAAAGCTACATGGACCCGATCTTGTTCAAGAGATGATACAGAAGGTTCTAGCCATCCAGAAACACATCAAAGCTACTCAAATTCGGAAAAAGAGCTATGCTAACAACCGTCGAAGTAACTTGTAGTTCGACATTGGAGATAAAGACTCCCTTCAAATATCTCCATGGAAGAGAGTCACACGATTCGGGAAGAAAGAGAAGCTAAGCCAAGGTATATTGGAACCTTTGAGATCCTTGATCGCATAAGAGTTGTGGCCTATCGTCTTTCACCTCCACCGAATTTGGCTGAATTTCATGATGTGTTTCATGTATCACTACTGAGGATATACATACCAGACCCATCACACGTACTAAACTTAGAGGTGGTGCAGCTGGAAGATTATTTATCCTATGAGGAGCAGCCAGTAATGATTATTGATCAGAGAGATAAGGTACTAAGCAACAAGACAACCCATCTTGTCAAATTGTAGTGGACGAACCATAAGTTTGAGAAAGCATCTAAGGAACCAGAATAGGAATTGAAGGAGAAGTACAGTCACCTGTTTATGTAAAGTGAAATTTCGGGGGTGAAATTTCTTAAGGGGGAAGAATGTAAAAACCCAATGTTTTTAAATAGAAATTCCCTTCTTTAATTTATGTCATAAAATAATATTAAAACAAAACATAATGAACTACTAAGTGATAAGTGACCTTTAAACATATGTTTTTTCACTTCTGTGTTTGGAATTTCTAAAATCCTACATACATGGTTGTGTTCCAGATGATTTTTGGAGTCCAATGGAACAAAAATTATTTTGGGTGAATAGTAACATACCCTTATGAATAGGAATATGACCCTTATTAATAGTAAATCATCCAACATAATAGTAACATTATCTATGAATAATTAAATATAATTTAGATATCTTAGAAAGTAGCAATTTGACCTTAGTAAATATTTCAGTATTTTGTAATTAATAAATAAATAATTATAATTAATTAATTAATTTTAAAGAAAATTTATTTCCCTAATATGTATTCATAAATTATTGAATCAATATCTTATATATTTTAGTTAATTTTATAATACCCTACATAATTTTTGATAACACTATAAAATCAGTTTTATTCTTAAATATGTTTTTAAGTAAATTATGATTTTAATTAAATATTAAATTAATACTCTTTAGAAGATTATTTTTGAATAATGGACATCAATTTTGGATTCTACCCATTGAAAAATGAGTGTGGTAAATTTTTGGGATTTTTCTGAGATACATGAATTTTTTATGAATAGTAGAATAAGATAATTTACAATATATGCTAAGTAATTGATTAATTGAGTCATCGATGATGCTCTGATTATGTAAGGCTACTCGGTTCTGGAAACCATGATAAAATTACTATTATTGGTTATTCAAGACTCTCTATTCCTTGTCTTAGGGGAAATTAATAAACTAATGAATTTTATATTAAGGAAACCCCTCTCCCCTCCACTATAAAAGCCACCCTTCACACCCTAATTTCCTCACACATCTTAAGCTCCATGAATTCTATAAACTCTTCCCAAAAACCTTCCATAGAACTTAACCCACGTCCAAGAGCATCTGGTCTCATCAAAAGACCATTCTTAGACAAGTAAGGTGGTTCTCGAGAGAAGGATTCAAGAGGCAATTTCTCTCCCTCCTCTCCTTTAATTTCCTTTCATGTTCAAGTTCATTTCTTGATATCTCCCAACATATATTCATCCAAATGGTATTGTAACTATAGTATTATAAATATACTGTAATTTTATGATTCTAATGTGATATTATATCATCCAACCCCATTTGCCTCTTCCATTTATTTTATTGAAGAGAACGTTGTTCGTGAGGTATTTTTTCACCGTCAAGAACGACATGCTTTCTTCTTCCATTTTTTCCTTCAAATATGGTCATGAATACATTTTTATGGTTGAACCAGAATATTTTGTATGTATTATTTCCAATTTAATGTTCTTGAAATAATCAATGTCCATATTACTAAGTGATATGATAAGACAAGTTCGTTGTGATCGAAAAACTGCCCAAATTTAACCAAATAACCATCATTAAATTCTTATCTAATGATTCATCCAAATGGACCTAATATAATTCATTATAAGATCATTAAAACTCCTGTAATATAATTAGTGACATTTAATATCATTTCTTCATGTTTACCCATGTGCTACCTGAACATCAATTTATGAATACAAGTGAACCACCCAAGAAAAACCATAACAACGAACATCCCCAAACAATTTTTTTAAACTCTATAAGTCATCCAAAGGAACATAAAATGACATAATGAAACCAGAATGAACCCTATTAATTTATAAAAGGTTCTAGAATTTCTAATTAATGAATATACTGTCATTATAAGGTACATTAAAGAGAAGGAAGCATTCGGATAAAAGGTAAGGGGAAATTTTCGAACCCAACATTCAAACTCCGGGTTCTACCTCTTTCACTCCATTTTTGATATGGTTACTCCTTAAAGATAATTTTTTCATCATTGTCTTTAATTTTCTGGGATATAAATGTTTGTCACTAGTATTTATGAAAAACCAAATTTTTTCCAAAAGAAATCTTCATTCAAGAACACACCTTTTACTTCTAATTCAAGATTGTCGGTTCTTGTAAAATGTATGTTATTCCCACATTCTTTTGGGAACCCAATGTTTATGAATGTGTTATTATGAGATGAATCCCATTCCATTTCAAGGGATAATTATGTTAATTTATGTTATATGTTCATTGTGGCATCCATGATAAATGATAATGTTATGTAGTTACAAGTGCACCCGAAATTATATAGCGCAATATGAATGTTTAAATGTGACGGGTGTGCCCAGAATTATGCAGTGCTCCAATGCATTGGGTAAAGTGAATAATCTCATGATTAAATGTGAAAATATGTGTGAAAAGTATTCTAGTTTGGATCAAAAGTATGTGTTGCAGTTAACCACTAATACATGATGTTTAATTTTTATGCATTGCTATATTTCAAGTCATTTATCTGTGCTCCTGTCATGTTCCAGATCGTTTGTCTATGTTATGATAATGTTCACCCAATGCAATATTGTTATTATCTATCCTCTTACCAGGCTTCTAGATCACACCTTTTAATTTATATCCTTAGGTGTCAACATATACTATGGAGAGGAAAAGATCCAATAAGAAACTAGAGAAGAAGAAATTAAATAAATGTTTATGCTTGATGTTTTATTTGTTATGTATGGTCCTAGTTTTCCCAAGACACTAAACCTTCAGATCCTCTATGTGTAATACTATTATGTTGTTTTTCATTAATGTGATGTTATAGTATTTGATGAAAAGTCCAGGTTTCTATATTGAGGTGGACCAATGGCCTTACCAACTCGAAGCCTTGGGTGGCCCGAAGGCCTTAAAGGACACGTTGACAAAATCAGTGGCCCAAAGGCCCAAATGGGGGAATATTCCCTACTGCTACAGTGCCAAACAGTGCCTAATAGAGTCCAAATATAGTTCCTACTATAGTTATGCAATTTTCTTGATACAGTACTACTACAGTACCCAAAAATAATCATCTTCCTAGATTTTATCATGCATCTTGTGGATTCTCTTGATGATTCCTCACCAACTGGGATGGTGCTCTTGTGCGTATACAATATTAATCATTTTAAGCCAAATACAAGAATTGTTGGGTTATATCAGATGTGTGGATGAGTTAAGAAACAGTTTTTTCTATCTCACAAGCCCTAGTTTTTATACTGAGTTATAAGAAACTTCATAATTGATAGTCTTGAGCCGAAATTATTAAATAAATAAAAAAAATAAAAAAAACAATTCTATCATATCACTATAAATACCACCAATAAAAAACTCTTATCCTCACACCTTCTATGACTTCATGATTTTATAAATTCACCCCAATTTCTCTCCAAATACACTTCCTCATTTCCAAAGCCTACATGTCTTACTAATAGATCAAACCCAAGTGTCTTCAGGAGGCTCTTAAGGAGACAACATTCGAGAGGTAAAATCCTCTCTTATTTACCTTTTAAATTATTTATTTCATTATTTAATTCTACCAAATAATAACATCACATATCCAATGTGAAAATATAACTCCAGTATCATACATATACTAGAATAGTTTTATGTCAATGTAATATCTATCATAAAAACTATTCTCTTCTCCATTGATTCTAAAAAATAAAAACACCACCAGTGATGTGTCAATTATCAACCATCATGGAATAGGAGTTTTAATTTTATATTACCTCAATCATGGCCAGTAATAATACCATTATTATGGCTAAATTTAAATTTATTATTTATATATTACTATTTTATTTTTCTAGAACAAATTTAAAAACATATTATTATATAAAACAAAACTAGTATATGATGGTCAGAAAACACCCAAAATCAAAAAAACATTTATTATTAATATATTATTTAATGATTCATCCACATAAAAAATTTGGATCACTTAATATTATTGAAACATCATAACAATATTTCATTACACTTATTCATTTTTTCAATTTGAATATAATTCCCATAATTATATTCAAGGGAATACACCATAAATACCAAGGATGAACAGAATTAGAATGAAAAAATTGAAATCTATAACTAATCCAAATGGACACAGGAATATTAATAAAATTATAACAAATAAAATAAATTAATAATAGGTTCTTCATTTTTTTATTAATGAATCAAATATTATTATCTAGGACATTATGTGCAAGTGTAGAATACATTATGACATAAGGAAATGGAATTAATATTTAAAACCCATCTTTTCAAGGTCAAATTACTATAATTAATGAATTTTTTTAGTTACATGACATAAGAAGATATTAAATCATTAAAGAAAAATAACTGATCTGATGATTCATTTACAAGTTTACATGTTTACATGTTTATATTCCAATATTTTTTATAAGTTCACGGATTCATAAAAATTAAAAGTTATTTAAAAATAAAAAAAAATTAACAACAATGTTTCATTCATAAAATGTTTATTTATTAGGATCATGTTATGGTTCATATGTATTTTTATGATGATGGGTGTATCCATGATAAAATGAGTTTTGATGAGCCCGTTATAGAATTCAAACGCATTGGGAAATGCGATGGAGTTAACTAGTTAAGATTCACCTAATTTATTATAGGAATATACTTCGATGGATATTCCAAATAACGAATCTTGTTTTTTTGAAAAGAAATTTTTATTATAAATATGATATTTGGCATTAAAATTTTCTAATGAGTTAAAATAGATGTTTTCCCCTTTCACATGATCTCAGATAATTTTTTTGACCACTTCATTGTTCTAGGACTAGGGTTCAAACATTGGGCTAAGAGCATGGTGGTATTTTGATCCATTATAAATGTAGTGGATTAATTATTATTTAATATGTCATATATATAATATTAATTTATTCATGAATGTTTTTCTTCCATTTTATTTATACAGAGAGTTAGAGTGGGATTCTGTTACTATCATTCATTCTGGAAATGTGTGATTTTACTATGTGATAGATAAGTTTGATATCGGAGTCGGGGCTAGCTAGGACCCCCTTTTGTTTTTTCATTTCATCTACTTTATCTTCATTATTTTATATCATCCTATTTGTTTATCGAAATAAACCCTTATGTTTTTCTCCTTCACATGTTAGTGATAATTTTGTAGAAAGTAAAATATAATGTGAGAGGGAGAATGTTAGTTGTCATCAAAGAGCACAGGATGAACGAGATCATTATAAGACAATTGTGGAATGCCGATATGGGTAAATCCTTGGCGGATTCAACCCAACGGTAAGCCTATTTATATATTCACTGTAAACCCTTTTATATTATTCTATTTTATTTTTTGAAATCCCTATTATAAATTCTTATGGACCCTTATGGCCCGATAAATTGATTTTGGGATTAAAATGTTGGGTTCATTGGTGATCTGAGGGTTTTCAATTTAGGAAAACACATGTACCCATCATATGGTTTGGTGAACATAGGTCTTGTTATCTTTTTTTTGGGAAGATTAAATTTTCAAAGTAAACATTGTTTCTTGGTTTTATATTCAACATACTAGTATTCAAACTTGTAGGTGAGTAACCAGGAAAGACGACTATGTATGGGGGGAACATGGACATATATAGTACATGGCCTTACCACTTGTGGGAAAAATTTCATGTAAAGGTACAAAGCCTGGACAAATACATGGCCTTCCCAATTGAGGAAAATGATAATTTACCCCACCTGGGGTACAGGACATGTACCAATATCATGTGTGGTGTACATGGTAATTTTCACACCACATCTATCAAGAGTAAAATCCTAGTTAGGGCTTTTGGGATTATACACTGTGTGATTTGGGAGACACACTATGTACTACAACTTTTCAACCCTTGTGTTTTTTTCATGAATCATGACCCATTTGTCATACTTTGACCAAATAGTAGTCCATTTGAATTATCATTTCACATAAATAGAAATAATATTTCCCAATATTATTTTTGGGGATTCCTATGTGATATTTCATAAAAAATATGGGTTACTACATAATTTGTTGAAATAATTCATCCCATAATATATATTTGAGGTGAGAGTGATATGTTGGGGGTTTTCACAATCCATGTTTCTAACTCTAAAATGATATGGTACATGAACTATCTCTCTTGACTGATTCCTTTTATATTTCCTTTGAGGATGTCTCCATGTGAGATGTTCCCTTCTGGAATGAGAGGTTTTGAAGCCTATTATTTATGATACCCATAGTAGGAATTCATTATTTTGATTTATACCAAGAGAATCCCATGTATGATGATTTATATATTCTTTATTTTCTAAGGTTCTCCATAGGGATTCTTTTACATTCAATCTAACATAGGGGCTCCATTCCTCGACCAACTATACCATGTAACGTTCTAGGAATCCCTTGTAGGATTTCTCTGCTTCATTGACTATCTTGAGGGTTCTATATCAAATGTATTTTCAAAATTATATTTCTATGTATCCATTATAGGATTCTAATGTTTTCCTTCCATTAATGGATACAGTTTATAATACCTCAATTCCATATATCAAAGTATCCATAGTATGATACCATCACTTGTTCTTAGAGCATAAGGATCCCATGTCATATTCCTCATTGTTTTTCACTTGAGGGGCCCATCTGTTGGCCCATTGTTTGAACGAATCTCAATTAATACTTTATGGGTGGGATATTGTTGGTAGCCAGTATCATCTAAGATCACATGCGGAACATCTAAGCCCATGGGGTTATGGATGTAGAGACTTGTTTAGTAATTCATCCACCTTCATCGATGGTCTACAACATGACATGTTTATTTCTAATGTAGTACTGTTTACATGAGGTGCTTCATGGTTGGTGTTTTTGAGCATGATGGGTGGTTTATTTTTTCCATTTTCATTTATTAGACGTTCTTCCAGGGATTGGGTTCTAAGAATAGTTGATGGTAATTTATCATTTTACCCAGAGGTGATACATGTAATTTAGATATTCGGATGTATATTTCCTTATTATAATATTCAGATACCCAGACGTGTTTCCTAGTATAAGGTTGATGTGCCTAATAATATGATATAAATACCTAAAATGATGGGTATTCATAATTATGGATTTTAATTCTCTCATATGTGATGAGGATGAGTTCACTCTCCTCAACTCATGATTTTAGGAAGATGATTACACTTCCCATACCCCAAATATTCCAGTGGATGATTAGTCACTCATTGCCCTTCGCTATATATTGGATAATTACACCCTCCTTGACCAGTGGATTATGGAGGATGACTATACTCTCTTCAATTATTCATATTAAGAGGGTCCCCATATGTTCAATTTGGGATCAAGAATACGAGCCTATGAACTGGAAGGGTGTTTAAGAATGACATTTCATGACAATGATTGTTATTCACATTTTTATTTTGAGCATTTAGATGGATTTCTCATAGGTTATCTCTGCAATAGAACGCATAAGGTCCTCACCCGTAGGGTGCATTCAAGATTTAATGTACATAAATACTACATATTGGGACATAGGGCACAAATATTAGACTATATTCTCCTATAATGAGGAGCATTGTATCTTTGTTAGTTACCATTTACTTGATGTCAGGATTTGCTTCCATAGAATCCTTCTTTACACTTATCGAATTTCAGTACATGTGATCCAAGGTGTAGGGTGATTTCCCCCCTAGGGTGACGTAGGACACTCAGATACATTTCCAATGATTCCCAAACTAGATATATTTTTATTGGGATTATGGACCCATAGATATACTTATTAACAAATTTCATGAGTGTAATGACTTTTACCTCAATTCCCTTCTATAGGATGTCTAGAAGATTGGGATTACATATCCAATAGTTGACATTGGTTTACATTGTACGTTATTTCTACCAAATTACTCAATGATATTGATATTTATGTGTATACTAATAGTTCATTGACTATATATGTATATATATATTTATTTATTTATAAATCCATGGTGTAATTTTCCAAAGTGGACGAGATCAAAGATTCAGGTTAGACTATAGTTTCATTTTATTCATTATATTATTTTTTTGTTATGTTTCATCTTGGCTAATAATATTCATTTGAATACAATTATATCATCACATTTATGGTTTTATCATTGGTGCTTCCCTAAAAAGAATATTTTTCACCCAACAACATGAACATCAGTTTATGTGTAGACCTTCTAACTTCCTTTTACATTAAGAATAGTTTCATGGTGGATATTGATGAACAAATGAATTTCATAATCATGTGGAGCTGATCATGTGGTTTCTTCTATTTGGATTGATTTAGTTTGATAATGCGTGGACACTAAGGACTAGGTCTAGATTAGAGTTACAAGTAGATCCCTATAATATTAGTTCAGTTTCTCTTGTACTCTAATATTAGTATGATCAGCCTAATGGGTCACCAGAGTAGTTTGTATTCCATATTTTTTCCAGGTTTTATCCTCTTTCATTTATTATTACAATGTGTTCTATTTGAGTTAATTTATCAGTTTTGAACTCTATTTATTTACTTTCAACTATGTTTGATACTTACGTGAACCTAGTATTTGATTTCTCTGATATAATGGAATAGTCTCTCTATTATACCACCCTATGTCCAAGTTTCTAGTCAGTATCCCTTGGCGTATAGGGTGGAGTACATGAGGAATCATGTGAAACCTTATTATAGAACTACATTATAGTGGAATATTGACTAATCCATTAAAAATGTGTGTCATGCATCATCATTGGAATGTAGGATTCACATAATTAAGGCATTAAAATGTGTTCTTTTTTTAACTATGGATTGAGCCAAATTCAATCAAAATTACACACATGAATATATTTTTAATTCTGATGGAGGGTTATGTTGATATATGTTGAGGTGTTCGTGTTTATGCGGATGAATCATTCCTTCGTCATGGAAGGTGAAGTAACCCAGTTGGTCAATATGGATCATGATTCCCTTCAGATGTTACCCTTATGTGGATATTATTTCTTACATTGTGGAAAACTAGTAAGATCACTGAGTATGATGTTAATGGATACATAGAACATTCTTGTAAACTATACCTAAAGGATTTATTAAAGTAATAAAATTCATGGTGAGTGTTAGTAATCTATCTCTTCTTCATTACTATCATGACCTCTAGGGATTAGTACATTATTAGGATTCTTAGTGATGATCAGGTCCTCATATCTACTTTTGTCAGTTTTCTGCCTTGTAGTTTTTTTTTTCTCTACCTTATTGAGAGGCTTGATCTTTCAGGGAAGTTTGTTAGAAAATATGTTACAGTTGTGAAACATGATCGTTACGGATAGTTGGGAGACCTATAGAACCATAGTTTTGACATAGACCCTTATACGGTGGCAACAGTTTTGACTGATGGTATACTATTGGGGGGGTTGGAATGTGTTTTCATATACTTTTCTAGTATGTGTGATTATTTGTATACTCATTTTGAGATGGAGTCACAGTAGGTGCTTGAATTTTTTTGTTACAATCATATGTATTCCATCATCTGTTGAGAACTATCATATGTGTTTTGGTATATAGAATGGATTATATGGGCATGAATCTTTAGGAGCCTGGCCAAGTCAATTAGTATTTTTTTTGCTGATAATTCAAAGAGATTATGAGTAGAGACTTATGAATATAACAACTCTGAGTGATAGGAGGTTATGGAATAAAACATGGCATGAGTGAGGTTCTTGATTTTGTAAAGTATTTCCTAGGGTGAATTTGGCTTGATAATCATACATGCCATGTAGAATAGTAATAAGTGTAATTTAGGCATAAAGTTTTTTATGTTAAATTATATTAATTTGTGTATTTAAATGAAAAATCATACCGATTTGGGAATAAACTGAGTTATTTTATATTTTACATAAGTAAATGATGAATCATTGGAATAGGAATGAAAAAAAGGTTTACATATGAGAAAAACGATCATTTACACCATGATTGAAGCGAAGATTCAAGAGAATTGAGTTTTTAGGTTTAGATAACCTTTAAAAACTAAAAATAACACTGTTACACATATTGCACCATAAGTACACATGATGAATTCATCAGAAAAGAAGTATTCTTCTCGAAAAAGTCCTTACTAGAACACACAAAATGAACCACATGAAAACTTTATTTAAATTCAATACATGATGTGACAATAGTCAAAAATAAAATTTGTGAAGAAGATTTATACACGATTCTAGTGGGGAAGGAGGTGACTTAGAAAAGGTGTGAATGATGTGTAGGACATGTACACATCGTGTATGTGGTCAAAATACCAAAATCATTGCCAAGATATGTGAACCCATCAAACAGACCATCAAAAAGTGGATCAACATTACATATCATGTAGGACAAGTAAATGATGTAATAGTGGATAGTGAGATCCAGTTTGATGGTAATAAATATATATCATGGATGCACCTTGGGATCACTAAAATTTGGTTGGAGATCAATGCCTAGAGATAATCTTCTAAACCTCTCTAAGTTATTTGTTTATTTTTATTAATGTTTTTATTTTATTTTCTTCGTTCCTATAATTCTGTAATAACTTTTCTTAGTTGTAAAACCCCCTAGTGCTAGGGTCATGTAATCAAATGTGGAATGTTGTGTGTGATTTAATTCTATTTTATTATTCATGATTTTTTTTTTGGAATTTCTAATTAAAATTTCCAATCCCGTCACATTTATTTTATCCAATCCTTTTATAAATAAACGGAAAACGAACATTTCACTTTCAGAGTTGACTACCATAATGTTGGCATGACAATTTTCATCATTGGTGGAAATCATGTTTAAAATTTTGTATCAGGTAAAACATAATTCAAAAATACTTTAGAAACATGACAAAGGGAAATATGGTATTTTTGTTTGAAGAGGGGATACCATGACCATTGGTTCTTCCTCATATCTACTCAAACAATAATCATGAATCAATCAATTTAATTTCTAAAATCCAATTTTACATGAACCTAAAAACTACATTTCCTTAGCATGAATTCCAAATTTGATCATAATCCAATCAATCTGCTTGTTTTTTTCATTTTTAACCCAATTAATTTTTTCTCGCATCATTATCAATTTAATAAAATTAATCATTTGAATCTATAAATAAACTCTTGCTTCGTCCCTCTTTATTGACTTCAAACATTCACTCTAATAAATTTTTTATTAATTGAGTAGCATTGTGTGGGGTTAAAAAAATACATAGTACCATAGGGTCTTAATGAAACCCAATGGGGCAATCACATGGTCAGTTAATACTCCTGATATAAAACACACTATATAATTAGTTAAGTGAAATATGTACAAGACGATTTTATATAGTTACATTAAATCATAAATCGATGAGTGATCGAGTGAGAGAGGATGACTGATGTTTTTTAGACTTGTTGAATCAATGGTTTCCCAAAATTCTGGTTATGTATTGAATGTCACTTTGTTATATATTATAAATCTAATTTATTTGGGTTATAAAAGATTATTGTCCATTCCTAAGACATGGTTAGGATTTAATAGAATGTGGGTGTGGCTTAGAGGGAGATGTACATACATTTTTTAGAATCTTAGTGAACTCCTGATAGGGACGATCATTCTAATTCTTGACATCATTTTTAGTAGACTAATGTATAATCAGCCATATTTCAATGTTCTTTCTTATTTTATTTCCTGATTAGAAAGTTGAAGCTATTTAGGGTTCCCTCTATGAGTGGTGAAATGTAATCTATATGGTGGAGATTATGAAATTGGTCATATTTGATTGTATCTCAAATAAGAGGTTTTTGATGATGCTATAATACCGGTCATTTGACAGTCTAGATAGATTTTTTTCTATACATGCCCTGGCTGAGATCATGTCTTCTATTCTTTCCTCAAGGATTCGCTTGTAATGATAAGGTTTTTATTGGGGATATTTTAAGGTATTTTTTTACCAAATTTATTTTTTGAGAATAAAATTAAATATTATATTTTTTATTTTTATAATTGGTGAAATGGTTTTTCCCAAATAATATCATCTCCAATAATTATCCACATTTTTTTGACATTGAATGGGGTGTTTACACTTGGATTGTATTTTTGTAGTTTTCATTGTCATCCAAATTTTAGAATAATAATTCATATTTAATTATTTACATATTTAATACTAAATTATTCATGACTTTTCACTAATCCATATCATTTTATTGGAGAATATGATTGAGATTCTATCATTGTATTTAAATCCAAAACAAACAGTTTTTCTTGGGTGATTTAGAAAGTGGAGTTTGGTGTCGTGGCCAGTTGGGAACCACTTTTCTTTTTTTCTTTTCCTATTCTTTTCTATTTTTCCTTTCTTAATATTATTTCCTCCTCCTATCATATCATATACACAACCATATGGTTTCATATTTAATGAGATAGAAAGAAATAGGGATAGAAATAAAGTGAATTAGGGGGGGATAATAGAGGTACCATCGTCGAGCTTGGGAGATTCATTATCATTGTATGGAAACCGTATTCCATGAATACACGTGATGCTTAGAAATATTCCACCCTAAGGTTGGAATATCTTTGTTTTCAACATAATATTATATATTTTAATCATTTAAATATTATAATGATCTATTATGATTTCTTAGGGCCCCTTGTTGTCCAATATTCTTATTTTGGGGTCAAAACATGTCTTTTTGGGTGATACAATCGTTTTTCATTCAAGAAAATTAATATGCATGCAATGGAGTTTAGGGAATCCACATCATGTGATATTACTACTTTGGGAAGATAAATTTTTTGATATAAATTTCATGTAATAAGCACTAATTGTAGTTTTTTGGTACCCAGGCATGTTACTATGTATCGATCCAGGCTTCCCATCTTGGGGGATCATGGCCATGTAGAGTACACAGAAAAACCCAATAAGGGTCACATGGATATAATGATCTAGGAAAAGGCCAAAAAAAATTCAACCCATGTCCGGGACATGAGATGGTATCCCATATAGGGTAAATTTCATGTTCCCGTCTCATATGTCTTGTGCACGGGCATTTACACACCATGTATAGCCAGAGTACATGCCCATGTTGGGATTTGGTAGCATGTTTCATGTAAATATCAAGACACGCCATTTAATACAAATTATCTACACTTGTGTATTTTTTATTCCCCCATGAGTATGAAATGGACACAAGTGATATCCGTTATGAGTTTCTTTTCATGTAAATCACAATTGTAATACCCAATAGTTGTTTTAGAGAATCATAAGTGTCCATTCAAGAACAGAATGTTGTTTACCCCTATTTTTTAATTCATTCATCTCCTGAGAATGAATATAGGAGATAATATTTGATTTTTTGTTCAGAGCAACCTAGTTTTAGGGATTTATTTGAGACAATCCATGAGTGGTGTCTCTTGACTACTGCCTTGTAATTTTCACTTGAGGCCATCTCCCTTGTGATATGTTTCCTTTGTTACTAAGAGGGCATGAGGATAGTTACTTCCATGGATCCATAGTATGATTCAAATGTTTAAAATTTTAACTATTACACCCCTATAGGATTCATATATCTTCTTTATGTACTAAGGATCCCTTCAGGGATTCCTTTTCAGAAAATCTAACATAGGGAATCCCTTGATGGACCCTCATGACCATGTACCATTTTGTGGATCCCTTTTTTGATTCCTAAAATTTTTATGTAGTCTAAAGGGTCCTATTTTGGTTATCTTTTACTAATTAATTTTTTGAGGATCCCAAGTAGGATGCCTCCCTTTTATTTATTTTAGATGATCTAGTGTAGGATTCCTCAATTCCTTATGACTAACGATCCATAGTTCAAAACCATTGATTGTTTATATACACTAAGGATACCAAATATGTCGCCTCTTTATGATTTACAAGATGAACCCTATTATGCCTCGTTGTTTCACAAATCTCTATTAATATGATAGATTTTTCAAAATAATGTAGAGGTTGTCACCATAGATCCTGTTATGAATGTGTATTCCAATGGGGTTATTGTCATTGTAGTGGGTTTAGGTTATCATCCACCCACACTCTATGTTTACTCATTCACGTGTTTATTTGTGATGTAGCTATGTTTTCTCTAGGTTCTTCTTAGTTGGAGGATGTTAACACTCAAATGAGGGATCAACATTTCTCAATATGTTTTCTAGATGTTGTTCATGGGATATGTATTTTGAGAAATGTAATTGGTTATTTATCTATATCCCAAATCTACTATATTTTATTTTCATTTGGATATGTATATTTTAATATTATATTAATGGGATGTTTTTAGGTGAATCTTGCAATCCATATATTGACCCAATGACTATGATATTCAGACATTGAATCCCTAGTACGAATTTGGGCATATGATTCCACCATTTCTAAGTGACGAGGATGACTAATCTCTCTTCATATAATGTCTTAATAAGGATAATTACGCTCTACTCAACCTTGGATTTTTATATAATGATTACACACTCCATGACATATTGTCTATAGTGGATGATTACGCCCTCCTAGACCAGTAGCTTATTGGTCAACATTATGCTCTCCTCTATTTTTCATATAATGATTATATCGATATGTGATCACTAGTACTAGTCATAAGAGCCTTTACTTATATCATATCTTTTAGTGTGGAATCTCACAAAAATTATTGACATTAACATCCTAATCATGTGGAGTGTGAATGATGCCTCACTTGTGATCTCTCCAATAAATCACTTATTGGTTAGAGCCAGAGGGTTCATCATATTCACAATGTCATGATAACCAACAGATTAGCGCCTAAGTATAGTACATTGGAATGGATTTACATGGAATGATCATCATGGATTCTCACTCATTTACCATTTCTAGGATATAGGGGCTTACTTCCCAAGAATCTGAAATTATAGGGACTGTAGATGAGTATGGGTGAACCCAGTCATAAGATAAGTATCCAGTAGTGGTGATTTAGATTTTTCATAATTATTTTTGGCATGTTACCATGTGGGTATATATTTACTATTATTATGCACCCAATGGTCAACATAAAGATACACTACATGGGTGGCATGACATCTTTGTCAAATCCATCTATCAGGATTATAAGCGATTGGGATTATAGATCCTAGGATTGGATATTGTTTTATATCTATATGATTTCATTAAATTTAATGATGAATATCCATATTTATTTATATATTTATAGGTATGTTAGTAGACATGTATACCTAAATAGATATGGTTATCCCTGGGTGAACTTTATTCGTTCGATAGAATCACAGACATGTGATCGAATGTAGCTTCACATTTTCTATAATTATCATTTAAGTTGTGTGTCAACTAGGATGAGTAGTTGCTTTTTCTAAGACATATAACATCAAATTTATGGATATCTCATTTGGGATTTCCTACTAAGACTATTTCTCACACATGCACATGAACCATGGAATATGTGTTGACAAAATGTCATCATTTAATGTTGAGAACAATTTCACGAGGTTCAATACTATGGCCCAGAGTTGCATGATCAAGTGGATATTCTCTTGGTGGATTATCTATTTAGACCAGTGTAGTTCGAATGTGTTTAAAGATAAGGTACATGGTTAGGATTGGTGTTTTTATAGAGATATGTAGTATTATTATAGTTTATTTTTTACACTAGTTTTAGATTGGTCGAACCTGTCAGTTAATATTTTGGTTTGTTTAGGAATGTCTTAAGGTATTTTATATAGTTTCATTTATTTTTATATCATGTCTTATTTCAGTTTATATACTACTTTTTTACTCTGTTTATTTTAAATATTTTATGTATGATACTTATCTATTTCTTTAATTTATTTTCTCTAATATGATGTCATAGTCAATCAACTATTAACCCATAAGACCTCACTAATAGTCAGAAGCACTTGGTATATGGGGATCCACTCTTGATGCCTCATGGATGGTTAGATCAGATCACCAAATTTGTGTCATTTTGGTCAATATGGTACAATACAAGAATAAAAAATTTGATTACTCACATTGTAGCCCTAAGGATTCATTATTTAAATGATTGATATGAAAATGATTCAAAATATTCCATTTAATGATTTATTTATGCATTCAATGGTTTTATAAAAACATATGATTTCATAAGGTTTGATAATGAGATGATGTTTTATATGTAAAAGAAATAAATTTGAAAAAATGTTTTCATTCCTTGTCAAATGATTTCGTTATTCCATTCTACATACCTATCAGATATTTTTTTTCACAACCCATTCTTACAAATGTTTTTATTTAGGTTTATAGAGGGTTAATTTAAAATAATAATCCAATTATAGTGTCATGGTGTTTGTAATGAAAATAAAGTATTTTATTAAAATGTTTTTTTCTGTGAAAATTTTGATATTGAGTACAACTATCTAATTTTAATATATGATTTTATAAGAACGTTTTATGTCTTAATCCTTTAATAATCTAAAAATAAATGTTCATTGGGAATATTTGAATGTAAATTATTTTTTACTTATCCATATTTTGTAATGTTTATTCTTGGGTACTTATAAACCTGATCATTAAAATCATATACCAAACTGTAAACCTGGAATTTGTTGTAAATCTATTTTTTCAATCCTAATTAACCCAATGTGCCATTATTTTCTCACATAGACACCCAAACACCATGGATATAACTCATGGTCTATGGTAATGAATTCTATATCAGGCCTGATGCTTATGGTAAAACTCCATGACACATCATTTGTTAATTACTCATCTAATATTCAAGATGGTGTTTGGATGGAATTTTTTCTTGATTCATTTTTTGATTAATATTCTATATTGAGCATCAAATGATCTGTCTCATCCTACACAGAACCCTTCCTAGATGAGGGCCATACATCTAAGACTTATTAGAAGTTCCTACCACTTTATATTCATGATAGTCACTAAAAATATGAAATCAATTTTTCCATATGGTCCTGGAAGAAACTATCATCATATGTAGTGACAATATTTTGATAACTCACTCATAACTAACATCCAATATGAAATATCAATTGCTTCCTACAACCATATCACTTAGAATATAATTTATGAAAATAAAAAAATTTACCTTCAAAATGAAGATCACACCCAAAAATTACCAATAATTCTCTCCAAAAATATGTATTTCATTATTCTACTCCATGATCATAACCATTATAGGTTTCAATAATCAGTCATTTATTACACATCCTAATACACTATTATCTATTTCAACTAATTAGTCTTCAACATTTATGTAACAACCCAAGATTTTATGAAAATTATTCTTTTTAAATTCTTTGATGTCATTTGATTTACGCTATACCAAGATTATCTTGTGCTATACGCAACAACGTATTATCTTGTAGTATACACAACACTATTCTTGGATCGTGTTACACACAATTTCATGTTCGTTTGATAGTAGTTATTCAATGAAACATTGAGGGTATATATATATATATAATTTATAAATGAAATATGGTTGGATTCTGTTATACGCAACAACAATGCAGTATTGCACTACAAGCAACCCTGACTTGGCTTACATTACATGCAATCACAACATTTCACGATAGCGTGTGTTGTACGCAATATCGAGTTTCACTCAACAATGATATGTTATGGAAATGTTATACAAACTAGCCATTATGAATAGTAATACACAATTTTTTAAATTTTATGAATTGTATATTTCTTAATGGACTTTATTATTGGATTCGGAATATGGAAATTAGCCTATGGTGAATTTTTGGTATTTTTTTCAAAACATTCAATTTTTGATTAATAGTGAAAACACTTGGTTACTATTTAAAAACCGACTTTTTTATTTAATAATTATTTATTTTATGTAAATTTATTTTAGGTAAAAATGGATACATAATACCTATTTTAGTTCAATGTAATTTGTTGGAGTCATTTTATAATAATTTTAAATATATAAAAATTTTATTGAACTTTCCACCGTCATTTACCCACCTACTAGGAGAATTTGAAAATTTATATAAAACATAATATTACTGCTTTTGTGAGTGGAATTTCAAAATCCAAGACACACGGTTAATATGAAGGAGTAAAATGTGGTTCAATAAGATAAAAATAATTTTTGGTAAATAGTAACTTTTTCCTTTTATTTGCCACGGTTAAAAGTAAATAAGGTAATTAGGGGTAAAAATGATATTATTATTACCCTATCACAGATCATAATTCTATTGGATAAGTGTAATTTGACCAAAAACATCCTTATAAATAAAATATTTCCCTTTAGGTCCACTTGGAATCGATTAGGACACTTATTAATATTTTATTTAAAAAATAGTTAAAAAAGATAAAATCAAATTTTAATAACTATAACATTTTAAATATAGTGTTATAAATAAGACAAATTCGAATATAAATATTAATTAGAAAGAAAAAAATATTTCCTACCTAATGGTATTTTATTCATAATTTTTAGACCTTAAATAATTAAATTTATTTATGACACATTGATGATGCAGTAATTACCTTATTAATAAAATATTTACATAATTGATGTTATAAATACCCATATAAATGTTATTTTAGACTTTTAATGAATTAAAATAAATTTTTAGGTTACTATGACATGTTAGTATTGATTAAATTAACTTTTTTTAACTAATCATGATTTTATGATTTTCACAAAAAATCAAGTACCAAATAGTGTGAAAATTGTCAAAAATAGTGTTTAAAAATAATATTATATTATTAATTGATATTTTATTCATAAAAATATAAGGTTCTGCAAAATGACCTAGATAAGGTTATATATATTAATAATGAACAACTTGGTGTTCTTTTTTCTTGTTATAGTAAGTTTATTAACCATATAGTGTAAGCAAACAAGAAGATGCGGTAAGAGTTAAATTATTTTACATTGAGTTAAATCTAAAAGATAAAGTTAATATAGTAACCTAAACATCTCTAAAACATATTTGTTGAATGTATTTCTATCCATCCCCACATTATATTTGATATAAAGAAATTTGGAACTATTATCACTGAATATGACTTTATTATAAAATAATATTTTATGTTTTTCCAAAGGTGCCGCTCTCCTCCCTTATAAAAAGGGCACCGCTTCCCTCTTCACTTCACTCACTTTTGAGCCTTTTAGCTCGGCCAACCCCTGCACATTTCTCTTCTACACTTCCATAAAAACATTTTGGATGTTCTGGTGTTCTCAAAAGACCAACTCTATTTCCATAAGAGGAAGCTTAAAGGAGGTGCGTCGAAGAAGAGGTAATCTCTTCTTCCAATTCTCTCAAGTTTATTTCTTCTTATACTTATTCTTCTTTCATTGTCTCATTATAAAGTAATAACATAAGTTTTAATTATATACTCATATGTTATTATAAATATGAAACAAACCTATTTCACCTTCTATCCATCCTACAGAAAATGAAATCACCGCGCGTGCGTACGTACGGAATACCGTCTCCATGCCGTGGTGTAATCTGTTTTCAACCACCACCTTACATGGATGGGAATAATGGTGTAAATAAATAACTATATATGATTATTTTAAAGTGATATTGATTCTGAAATATTATAAATACACTTCAATACAATTACACGATCATAGGAATGATATCATTGCTCATGCGTACGTACGGACTACCGTCTCCACAACGCGATGAGATTCATTCCCCATGTTAACCATACATGAATGATTATAAAGTATATATAATGAATAATAATGAAATATATGACATAATAATGATACTATATTTATGTATATATATTAATATGTATGTCATCTACTTAATTCCATTCAATTCAATAAGGAAACAAAAATAGCATTCATACGTACATACGGCCAACCGTCTCCATGAACGGTGTATTTCATTCCATTTATCGATCTATCAAATATATATTTATATGCTGAATATATATTATATATATATATATATATCATTTTTTACATTCTAAAATTAATTAAATCATTACATAAGTATTAATATCAAGAAAAACAAATCAAAACACGTACAATAAATAAAACGATTTTACCCAAATCTCTACTTATACATCGAATTTACAAATGAACGGGTAATATAAAGACATAAGTAAACTATATATGATATCATAACAATGAATATGATTCTGTAATAAGTCAATGACATTATTTAAATCATTATACAGGAGGTTCAAATACGTACGATGCATATCGGTCCTAAGGTAAGGGATAACTTTACCAATCTCTCTCTTATCTGAGATTGTTTATTCGTAAGTATTTATTGGGGTTTTTGTTATCATTCATGACCCTATTTTCTAAAAAGGTTTTTATGTATGTTTAATTTCATTTTTACATATTTTTTAATTTTACAACATGTTATGATAGAAATCTGAGTTTTGTTTACAACACAAGGAACTTTTTGACTTTTCCGACAAAAGTATGAGGAGAATGTAATTTTTAACTTATACGGTGTGAACGGATTTTAACAGTTTTATAACACCTCATTTTCATGAAGCTTGCTCTACAATATTGCATTATTATTTTTAAAATAAATCAATTTCTTTTAAAATTTCATTTCATTTTGTGAAAATAAAATGATTTTGAAGAAGATATGATATTTTCCTCAAGAATTCATTTCAGGTGTTTTATCAAAACTATTTTCCATCTAAAATGACATTATTTAATATAATTATGTTGTAAGTATAATGTCTCCATTATTTACATGGTTTTATTCTACTTATGATTAATTGAAATAAATTTTTAAATATATGTATTATGTTATCATGGCATGATGTTTAAGAATCCCATTCTATTAGATGGGTTATGCTAGGATGTATGATTTATGATTTTGTGTCATACGAAAGAATGATTTAATTATGAGATGGGTGGGAACTATATCACCCTCCAATACATTGTGTAAAGATTTATAACTCATGAGATAGACATGGCTGGAAGGGTAAGTTAATCCGGTTCAGTGATACAGGACTGGAACGAGGAGTTAACTCAATTTAGAAAGGGACATTGTCCACTAAGATGGTCTTGGCAGCAATGCCTTGGCTACTATGGAAATCATATCATGTTATTAATGGTTTTCCACAATTACATGGTTTATTCCCATGATATTTTATCATGATTGATGACCCTTTATGATATATGCCTTACATACATCCAATATTTAGGTCTTTTCTCAAGATTTTGATGTTTAGATTTTATGATCAAGTTTTTGCATTAAAATGTTTATGGATTGTTTTATGTTCCCTATGTTTAACCATACTGAGCATTTGAGCTCACCCTTTTTATGTTTTCTTTTCCCCAGGATATAAGGAAATGTTTTAGGTAATAAGTCCAAAATGGGAAGATATTTATGGGAGATGTTGATGATCTTTCACCATGATTAGAAGATTAAGTTCCGAGTTTCCAAAGACAATAAACTAATACGGTCTTTGGGCATCTGTTTTTGTCATGTATTATGTGTTCCACAAAATTATTGTAATTTCCATGTATGTAAAGCTTTGGATATCTATAGTTGGTATCAGAGCGAAGGTTTAGTTGTCCTTTGTAATTTTGGATGCGAAAACTTTAGTGAAATCCCTAGAGATATTTCTAAGGTATGTCTAGGGATGTCCCTAAGGTTAAGTATATGTATAAGTCAGAGTCCTGGAATTATGTTGATGATCATGAATAACCTAGGGTTAACCTAAGGTGTCTTGGATTAAAGAATTTTTGATATGTTAGATTCCCATAAGTGAATTTTTATGATTATGTGGTTCCTCTTTATTTTAACTGTTTCTTACACTATGATTTATGGCCTTAGTCAATGGAAGGAAGAAGAAGGAATTCAGTTAACATTGATTCCAATGGAAAAATTGGGGATTGTAATCAAAGAATTTATGTAATTCCAAGAGAAAAAGATATCATGATTATTCCTAATCAGTCATCTCGATATATGATTAACAAGGTGAACTTTAGTTGAATTTTATTTCATCAAATAAGAGGAAGATGGAATGTTATGCTTGTTCGCATGGTGAGGAGCATAGAGAAAGGAAGATTGAGATTTATAAAGTAGGGAAGAAGAACCTGGTGGAATACCTCAAATGGAGGGGATGATGTTATCTATGTGGAGAAAAGTGTCATAGAGCGACAGACTGTTATGGAGTCTGATGTCTGATCTGTGGAGAACATGGGCATTACCCAACTCAATGCCATTACCTAAGAAGTTACTTCTAAATCAAGGAAGGAAATATTACATTCCAATCATTGAAGAGGATTGATTGAAGGACATATATATTGGAATTAATTAATAATGTTTTTGAGGTAATTTTATTGAATATTGAAATATCTGTGTATTGGTCCATTGTGGTTTTCTATAAGAAAATGCTACCGGTAACCATGAAAAGTAATTTAAATATTTTGGAAACCATATGATTTGCACATAATGAAGGGATAAGGAGAAAATAAATTGTTTCATAGTATTCATGAGCTCATGATTGATATAAAGACTAATTGATATCATGGTTTGAGTATATAGAATTTTATGGGTTATGGTATGTGGAAAGAGTTAACTTTTGACAGCACCAATGTTTTGACTAAGGTTCTATGGTTATTCATTTTCCAAAAGAATACATGATTTAGGTATTCACATGTTTGGAATGTGACCAACAAGATATATCTTATGATATATGGGGGATAAACGATGGTATCCACGTGCTTGTTATGTGACCTTTTCAGTAATTATTTTCTTTATACTATGAGACAAGATATATGTATTCTGGATAAACCTAAAGATTGTAATGGATTATGTTAGAAATCATATAGTATTGTTTAAGGATATAACAGGTTTTTTTGATATTATTACTGGAATTTTATAATAGTATAGTTTTTGAAAAAGGACAACCCATAGGACGAACTACAACCCGTCGCGTCGGGCAAGGCTGTGGGAATCGAACCCACAACTGAAGTGTCACATGCCTTTATCGCATACTACTGGCCTACAGGAAGTCCCTGGTTAGTAGATACAAGTTTTATTTTATTAGGAGGTATGATAGATAATGTATAAGTCCATTTTCGGAATCATATACGATTAATTTCACCTTAGATGGAATTATTTATATTTAATAACTTATGCTAACCATTTTGTGATAGAAACAGATTGGATAACTTATCATTCTATCGCATGATCTGCTAACATTTCATGAATGAAAAATTCAGCTTCATTTATTTAAATAGAGATGAAGTGGATATTGTTCATGGAATGACCAACAATGATATTAAACTAAAATTAAGTAAATATTTATCCTTATGTAAAATTTCATCAACATTAGGGAAATGATCTTGGAAACTAAAAATGTTGTTCAAGTACTCTCATATCTAATGAATCATATGGTACCTTAGATCATCACAAATTTATGGCTTCAAGATTATTGGATTTTTCATAGCCATGTTCTCAACCACTCTCCATAAGAACATGATGGTTAGATTTCTCTTCCATATCCATATTTTCACCTATGTTGAAACCCAGTGATTAGTTATTTTGGGTAACCATTACGTTTCATACTTTTGTTTTTAAAGTAAAGTTTTGGTATTCCATTTTATGATGTGGGTTTCAATTAAAGAAACTTTCAAGTAGAAAACCATTTATAACCCCGACGAATTTCGAGGGAGAAATTCAATTTAAGGGGGGGGTAATGTAACATCCTGAGATTTTATGAGAATTATTCGTTTTAATTTCTTTTATTTCTTTTGTTGTACGCTAAACCAAGATTAACTTATTCTATATGTAGCACCGTATTATCTTGCAGTATATGTAACACTATTCTTGGATCCTGTTACACAAAATTTCAAGTTCTTTTGATAGTAGTTATTCTACACAACATGGAGTGTATATATATATATTCAGTGTATAAATGAAATATGGTTGGATTCTGTTATACGCAACAACAAAGGAGTCTTTCACTACACTCAACCCTGACATGGCATACATTACATGAAATCACAACCTTTCAAAGTAGCGTTTGTTGTACGCAATACCAAGTTTCACTAAACGACGATATGTTATTAAAATATTATAAAAACTAGTCGTTATGAATAATAATACCAAATTGTTGAAATTTTATGAATTTTATCTTTCGAAATGGACTTCATCTTTTGATTTGGTATATCAAAATTATCCTCGAGTGAATTTTTGGTATTTTTCTGAAAGATTTCAATTTTGATGAATAGTGAAAACACTAGGTTAATATTTAAAAACCGAATTTTTTATTTAATAATTATTTATTTTTTTAAAATTTATTTTTAGGTCAATATTGATACATAATACCTATATTAGTTCAATGTAATTCATTGGAGTCATTTTATAACAATTTTAGATATATAAAAATTTTATTGAACTTTCCACCGTCTTTTACCCACCTCCTTGGACAAAATGAAAATTTACATAAAACATAATTTTACCGCTTTTTTGAGTGGGATTTTGAAAATCCAAGAGACACAGTTAATATCAAGTATTAAAATGTGGTTCAATAATATAAAAATCATAATTATTGAATAGTAACTTTTTACTTTTATTTACCACGGGTATAAGTAAATAGGGTAATTATGGGTAAAAATGATATTATTATTACCTTAACACAAGTCCTAATTATATTGGATTAGTTTAATTCATCCAAAAACAACCTTTGCAATAAAATATTTCCCTTTAGGTCCACATGGATTAGATTAGGACACTTATTATTATTTTTATTTAAAAAAGAGTTAAAATAGTTAAAATAAAAGTTTAATAACTAAAACATTTTTAATATTGGGTTATAAATAAGATAAATTCGACTATAAATATTACATTGAAATATAAATAGATTTTTTACATATTGGTATTTTATTTATAATTTTTAGATGTTAAATAATTCAATTTATTTATGACACAATGATGATGCAATATTTACCTTATTAATAAAATATTAACATAATTGATGTTATAAATACCCAAATAAATGTAATTTTAGACTTTTAATGAATTACAAGAATTTTTTAGATTAATATGAAATGTTTTTATTGATTCATTTAACTTTTTTTGAACTAATCATTCTGTTATGATTTTCACAAATATTAGGTACCAAATAGTGTCAAAATTGACAAAAAAATTGTTTTTTTAAAAATATTATATTATTAATTGTTATTTTATTCCTAATAATCTAATTTTCGGCCAAATGACTTAGATAAGGATATATATATTACTAATGAACAACTTGGGGTTCGTTTTTCTTGTTATAGTATGTTTATTAACCATATAGTGTAAGAAAACAAGAAGAAACAATAAAAGATAAATTATTTAAATTAGAGTTAAATCTAAAAGATAAGGTTAAAATATTATCATAAACATGTATAAACCTATTGGTTGAAAGGATTTAAACCCATACCCACTTTAGCACCAAAATAAATTAATTTGGAACTATTATAAACTAAATATGGCTTTATTATAAAATAATATTTTAAGTTTTTCCAAAGGTGCCCCTCTCCTCCCTTATAAAAAAGTGAACACCTTCCCTATTCTATTTACACCCTTTTGAGCCTTGAAGCTCGGCCAAACACTGTACAATTTCTCTTCTCCACTTCCCTAGAAACATTCTGGAGGTTCTGGTTTTCTCAAAAGACCATCTCTACTTCCTTAAGATGAATCTTAAAGGTGGTACGTCGAAGAAGAGGTAATCTCTTCTTCCGATTCACTCAAGTTTATTTCTTTTTAAACTTATTATTCCTTAGTTGTCTCATTATAAAGTAATAAAATCAGTATTAATTATATACTATGTGTTATTATAAATATTAAACAACCCTATTTCACCTTCTATTCATTCTATGAAAAACGAAATCACTGCGCATGCGTACGTACGAAATACCGTCTCCACGCCGTGGTGTAATCTGTTTTCGACCACCACCTTACTTGGCTGGGTATAATGGGGTAAATAAATTACTCTATATTATTACTATGAAGTGATATTGATTATGATATATTATACATACACTTCAATATAATTCCACAATCATGGGAATGATATCATCGCTCGTGTGTACGTACGGACTGTCGTCTCCACGATGCGATGAGATTCATTCTCCATGTTAACCATTCATGAATGATTATAAAGTATATATAATGAATAATAATGAAATATATGAAATAATAACGATACTATATTTATGTGTATACATATATATATGTATGTCATCTACTTAATTCCACTCAATTCAATAAGGAAACGAAAACAGCGTTAATGCATACATACGGCCTACCATCTCCATGAATGATGTATTTCATTCCATTTATTGATCTATTATATATATATGTATATTCTGAATATATATTATATATAAATCATGTTTTACATTCTGGAATTAAGTAAATCAGGATATAAGTTATAATATAAAAAACAACAAGTCAAAACACGTACAATAAATGAAACGATTTTAGCCAAATCGCTGCTATTACATCGAATTTTCAAAAGAACGGGTAATATAAAGTTGTAAGTGAACTATATATGAAATCATAACAATGAATATGATTCAGTAAAAATTCAATGACATTATTTAAATCATTATTTAGGAGGATCATATACGTATGAAGCATATCAGACCTAATGTAAGGGATAACTTTTCCAATCTAACTCTTATCCAAGATTGTTTATTCATAAGTATTTACTGGGGTTTCTGTTATCATTGATGTCCCTATTTTATAAAAATGTTTTCATGTATTTTTAATTTCCTTTTTAACAATTTTTTAATTTTACAACATGTTATGAAATGAATCTTACTTTTTTTACCACACGAGGAAATTTATGACTTTTCCGACAAAAGCGCAAGGTGAATGTTATTTTTAACTTGTACGACATGAACGGATTTTTACGGTTTCATAACGCCTCATTTTCAAGAATCATACTCTACAATATTGCATGATTACTATCAACAAAACCCTTTTCTTTCAAAATTGCCTATAATTTTGTGAAAAGAAAATGATTTTGAAGAAGAAAGGATATTTTCCCCAAGAATTTATTTCAAGTGTTTTATCAAAACTATTTTCCATCTAAAATGACATTATTTAATATGTTTATGTTTTAAGTATAATGTATCCATTATTTACATGGTTTGATTCTTCTTATGATGAAATGATATCCATTTTTTTATATATTGATTGTGTTATGATGGCATGATGTTTAAGAATCCCATTCTATTACATGGGTTATGCTATGATGATTGATTTATGATTTTGTGGAATACGAAAGAATGATTTCATTATGAGATGGGTGGGACATATATCTCCCTCCAATGGATTGGGTAAAGATATATATCTCATGAGATAGACATGGCTGGAATGGTAAGTTAATCCTATTCAGTGAAATTGGACTAGAACGAGGAGTGAACTCGATTCAGAAAGGGACTTTCTCCACTAAGATGGTCTTAGAAGAAATGCCTTGGATACTATTGAAATCATATCATGTGGTTAATGGTTTTCAACAAATACATGTTTTATTCCAACGCTATTTTATCATGATTGATGTCCCTTTATGATATATGCCTTACGTACTTTCAAGATATAGGTCTTTTCTCATGATTTTGATGTTTAGATTTTATGGTCATGTTTTTTCACTCAAATTATTATGGATTGTTTTATGTTATCTAAGTTTACCCTTGTTGAGAATTTTAGCTCACCGTTTTTATGTTTTATTTTCCCTAGGATATAAAGAAAGGTTTTAGGTAAGAAAATCAAAAGGGTAAGATCTTTATGGGAGATGTGGAAGATCTTTCACCATGATTAGAAGATTATATTCCGAGCTTCCAAAGACACTAAACTAATACGGTCCTTGGGTATATGTTTTTGTCATTTATTAATTATTCTGAAAAAGTAATGTAATGTCCATGTACTTCAAGATTTGGGTCTCTATAATCAGTGGGTTTAGTATCCACATCAATGCAGTCTTTCCACATTTTCAAATTATCTAAATAATACAGAGAACACCTATAATTTCTAAAATTATATTTTCATCATCTTGAAAATGGACACTCTATGATACATAATTCAATGTTAATTTTCCTGAATAGTGTGTGCCACATCAATCCCATCCAAATATAATGGGGTTATTCTATTGTACTATACAGTAACACATCCTTACTCATAATCCCATTAGTATCAACCCATAAACATAATATCAAATTCCATAACAAAAGTACACTCTCTAGAAATTTAAGTCTCATATGAATTTGCCATGTACCATAGGCATCATATCAACATTATAGGAATTAACCTAAAAACCAGTCACATTATCAAAATCACGTCTTTAATCAACATGGACATACACTCATCCAATCCTTCCATCTAAAAATATCCTTTATTCTACATTACTCTAAGTGATTATTATCACACATTCCAAGGTAACTCTATTCCTATCAAATATATCAAACAGTTGTTCTAAAGAGTTGATCAATTTTCCCATTTTATCTACCATTGATTCATATTTCATTAGAAATATATATGGTTTGTTATCTCATATTTTGTGTTACCATCACATATCATACCATATCTTTAGCATATTACCCATATTTCCATTACAATAATCCTCATCTAAAGAAGCACTAGGCCCACCCACGTAATTCATTGGTAATATATAAAATATGTTATAACTCATGAGAAACACATCTAAATTCCATTATCATATGTACATGGAATCTCACATACAAAAATAAACATTATACGGATATCATTTAAATATATTGCATCACAAGAAAAATAATCCACTAACAGGGTCCCCAATCCTCACTAAGAATCCACGTACTAGGATACCCCTATTTGAGTCAACTTCTCATCGACATAAATTCTATTGAATTGGATATAATTATCAATGATTTAGATACCATAGTTCTTTGGTTTGGTTATGTATAATTTCACAATGAGACTATCTGGGAAAATACCCATATTCATTATTAATGACACAATAAATTACCAAAACCCTTTACCAGCAAAATACGGTTCACTATACATCACTTATACATGGGACAACATTTACTTCATTGAGGTACATACAACTACAAATACAGTTGACTAGTATTCACATTAAAATATATTTTGATTAATCAATGTATAATACCACAAAAATATTATATTTGAAAACACACCCTATATTATTTCTGACACATTAAGAAATAGATAGGTTTGATTTCTGATGTTATTCATAAGAAATCATACATATTTCACATTAAACATACATTCAAATTAAGATACATATTTATGTACCCCTTTCGTAATATAAAATAAAAATATACCATAATAATTAATAAATATAATGTATCATGGATTTCACTTTAGGTGAAAATAAAAAATCTATAAAATAAGAAACCAAGGGCCCAAATACAAGATCGCTCATAACATGGACATCCAATCGGAGAATGTAACGCCCCGACCCCAGCTACCCAGAGTCAGTGCATTACTTCGTAACATTGGCATGATCACAAAAGATCAAGTCTCGAAAGACCGATTAGTTTAGTAGCCTTGGAAACACTAGATACATTCGTAAACGTTACATTACATCATAAAGTGAAAAACTACAATAACATAGTCTCCATAGTCCACACTTCTATCCTCTTCGGACTATCCCTGCAGGTCATTCATAAAATACTTCTTTACATCCTGGAAAATATTAAAACATTGAAAGGGGTGAGCTCAGATGCTCAGTAAGGATAACAATATTGCGGAAGCTTTCATAAATAAACATTAACATTTAAGGCAATGTATAAATAAAACAAAAGCCTTTTTAAACTTGAACATCAGAATAATATGGAAAAAATAAAATTAAATAATGTCATTTACTTACTCACATGGATATTCTACTAGTCGAATAATCACATGCAATATCAATAACAACATTCATAATGAGGGAATGTATAATGCCAGACATTCTGAAACATTTTGTCAAGGCCTCGGCCAAGACGTCTAAAATGATTGAGGCCTCGGCCAAAACCATATATCAAATTGGGAAAGGGCCTCGGCCAATTCCACGTCTAGTTGTCTCATGAGACCTACCGATGCATCGAGGAGCTATAGCGGGCTCCACCCGTCACTTATTAAGTCCAATAAATTCCTCATATGAATAGGTTTAAACATATCATAAACCATAACATAATCGTATCAAATAAAACATGCATAAAGGAAATATAACATTTCCACATTTCAATCACAAGATATCAATACAACACATAGATATAATAAAAACTCTTTCAAAACCATTTTCAATACCAAAATAAATGAAATTTAAAACTTTGTATATATTATTCATTAAAAAAATGATGGCTTGTAGAGGAAGCCAAAACTCAAATAATGGTCACGGTGGCGGAGAAGTCGTTGTCGCCGCATAAGTACAGAAATAAAAACATTCCCTTTTTTCGTTTAGCAAAACGCTTCGTATAAAAAAGATTCATTTTGAATAAACGTAAAAGTCATAGGGGTTTATACACCGTATAAAAGAAAGTTGTGTATAAAACTAAATATGCCTCAACGAAAGGGGATTGAGACGAAGTCCTTAAAAAGATATTTTTTTTAAATAAAGTACTTCTATAATATGTATTCACTATAATTACACATAAATAATGTAAAAATACAATATAGGACATAATAATATCATGACATAATTTGAAAGTAGGAGATTAACCCAAAGAATAGAAATTGGGTTAAGAAGTTCCCTTACCTCGTGTCTGACTTGACTCAACCGTTCTTTAACCTCCTGAATAATAAACTAGAGTTAATATATAACTTTTTAAGAACCATTTTCAATTTCATTATCCTTTTTATATCACTTATTACAATGATATGAACATTATGTAATTATTTAAGTTAATAACGGTCGTTTTGTCGATCTTTGGTACTTGAGTCGACAATAAACTTCTTATAATTACAAGTTGTTTATGTGGTCGAATATCCATTATCTCCAGAATTATATTCATGATTTAGATGTCATATATATCATATATATCCAGTATATACATTCATTTATAATATTATGTAACATTTAGAGGTAAGAAATGAAATGCACCGTTCATGGAGACGGTAAGCCGTACGTACGCATGAACGCTACTTTCATTTCTATCTCGTATTTAATGGAATGAAATCATAATGATATAAATTTATAATATAATTACAGTATAATATAGTGTATAATACCATTTAATCCATCCTTTATACATCCCACATATGGCATTAACGATTCAAATCACATTGAGGGGGCGATAGTCCGCACTTCCTAAAATGAAATTATCGCATTTTACCCATAATGGAAATCATAAAGTATGCCATAAATGATAAATACAGAAGAATAAGTAAAACATAAACATAGTTGATATCATATATAAATATAGTTACATCTTAATGGCCACCTTTGAATGTGTTATATGAGTGTTGAACAATCATCGTTTCGTGAGGCAGAAATTCGCCATCCACAGAAACCGTATGTTCTTTAACCATTAGATGTAGGTGTGTGTAAGTGTAGCTCGAATCCTTCTTATAACAACATCCTAGTATATTGAAGATACTGTTGTTGTTACAAAAGAAATGAATAAAAAGAGTTTAGGGTGTTGGAGAAGAAAAATAAAACAAAATAACATTAGAGAAGACATTACCTCAAAATCGGGTAACTCTTTTTGATTTGAGCCAAAGGCTTCCTTGGGAAGAGTTCTGCCCAAAGTGAGGCTTCTAGGAGTAATAGGGGGAAGTTTGGAGACTATTTGGGAAGAGTTTGGCCGAGCCAAATGGCTTGAAGGTGTGAATAAGGTGGGAGAGGTGGGGGCCTTTAATAAGTGGAGAGGAGGGGCTCTTTTGGAAAGATTGAAATGTTACATTATTACACAATGCTTTTCGGATTCTAAAGGTCCCACACTTATATAATTCGTGGATAAGGTGATAAGGGTTCTAAATCTACCCATCCAATAGTCTTTGGACAAGTTTAAGCCTTGAATTTTACATTATCTTTTCATTTTATTAAAATCGTTAAATAATGAGGTCATCGCTGCATCATAATGATGTCATAAATAATTTAATTTATTTAATGTTTAAAAATTATAAAAAAAATACTATGATTTAGGAAATCTTTTTATACTTCTAATGAATATTTATAGTCAAAATTTTGACTTGTTTAACCCCACTTAAAAACTGTTTTAGTAAAACAACTCATGTTTGTGTCAATTTAATTTTAACATTAAATAAATATATATTAATGTCATTTTGCAACAAAAGTGGCTCCATGGGGTCTCCAAGTTGACCCAGGGGTTGTCTTGGTCGGCCATGACTCATCCAATAGGAGTAGGACATGTGTCAAGCTCATATCATATTATTAAAACATTGTTTTTACCTTAAACTTCACTAATTACCTCTAATCGCGATTAAGAACTTAAAAGTTACTATTCACCAAAAAATTATTTTAATCTCATTGAACCACATTTTACTTCTTAATGACAACCATGTATGTCGGATTTTTGAAAATCAAATCACAGAAGTGGTAATATTTCATTTGAACGAAAAATCAGTTATTTAACTACCACTTAGTGGTTTCACTATTCATCAAAAATTGAAGTTTTTCAGAACAATGCCAAAATTTCACCCTAAGCTATAATTGATATTCCGAATTCAAAAATGATGTCTATTTTAAAAAATTCCAAACATATAAGTTGCATTAATTAATTTTATAATTAATTCCCGCTGTTACAACAAAGAGCGTGTTTTTAAGAAACAATTTATATCAAAAGATTGGCAATTGTTTATGTCCAATTTCAATGTTAAATTAATTCTAATGACCACCATTGGATAAAATGGTAAAAATATATTCTAATTATAATTTAAAACCACTAAATAGTATAATTTATCACTATTAATTATTTTGATTTAAAAAGTTGTTTTTAAGTATTTTTCACTATTCATAAAAAATTAGAAGTTCTCAGAAAAATACCAAAAATTCAACATAGGCTAATTTCGATATTCCGAATTCAAAAATGAAGTCCATTTTGATAACTAAAATTTCTATAATTTTAAAAAGTGGTTATTACTATTCATAACGGCTACTTTGATTAGTCGCGGTGTTTTAGAACTCGAAGTTGCGTACCATGCAAGCTATTGCATTATTGAATGAGAAGCATATCATGGAAGCTCGGGGTGTTACATTCTCCCCTCCTTCAATAAATTGCGTCCTCGCAATTTGAAAATTTTATTTGAAAATAAAAGGTTGAAAATATAAAATAACTTTGTGGAAAACCCACATCGGAAATAAGGTTAATAAATATATAACATTAAAAGAAAGCAAGATAAGTACAAAGTCACCCGATATAGCCCATTCTAGGATTCTATGAAAATATGGATATGGAGGAGAAACAAACCATCAAGGTCTGATGGAGAGTTATAGAAAACAGGATTAGGAGAAAGTTTAACCACAAGAAAATCACAAACTTGTGATTGGTTAAACGGTCATTGAATCCCCAGTTGGAAAAGTTAACCGACAACATTTTTGTTTTAAGTTACCTTTTATAATGTTGAGGAATTTATTTAGGAGATTTACTAAGAACCTAAGGGAATATACATACTTGTTATGTATACTTTCATTCGTTAATAAATTTTTTACCACAAACCAAACTTTTACTTCAAATGGTAACGGAACTCAAAAATATTCTATTTATCCTAATTTTATAAGGTTCCAAATGTAAACACATACCATTTAGATTAGTAAAATTATTTTGTAATAACCAGGGACTTCCTGTAGGCTAGTGGTAGGAAATAAAGGCCTGTCGTACTATGGTTGTGGGTTCGATTCCTGCAGCTTTGTCCGACGCGACGGGTTATTCCCCACCCTGCAGGTTGTCCTTTTCCTAAAACTATAGTATCATAATATTCCAAAAATAATCTTCATAAATTTTTTAACCTTAAATAATACTATCCAAAGATCAACTTAATCCACTCCAACCTTTATAGTTATCCAAAATACCTCTGTCCAGACTTTCTCTAAAAGGTCTCTTAATTCCAAAATCAATTTATCAGATTCCCCAAACAAAGTAAAGTTTCTCTTATTGTCACATACAAAAATATGATTACCTTAATCATATTAAAACCTTAATGAAATCAACAAGTACTGTAGTAAAATCCTTATATATGTATATATCACATTATTCTAACAGCCAGAATATAATCCATTAGTCCAAAAGCACCAATACATTAATTATTCTGCTTCAACTGTAGTAACAGCATAAGATTGTCCTTGATCCCTTGGCCTTTTCTGAGGTAAGTTTCCCTGACGCTTAGGACATTCATTTGCATAATGACCCATTTCTCTACAATTATAGCATTCAACTTTGATAGCCTCTTTCTTTCCCTTGCAATCACAAGCCTGGTGACCCTTTTCTCCACATTTATAACAAACTCCCATTCCTTTTAGGCAAGTACCAGGGTGATTCTTCCCACAATTATCACATAATGGAAAATCCTTCTTTCCCTTTTTCCCTTTATCTGTCTCTTGTTCAACAGTTCTATTCTTCTCTTGTTTTACTTTGTTGTCATAATATTTAGAGAATTCCTTTTCTGTCTTGATAGCACACGAGACAATATCTTCGTATGATGAGAAGGATTGTGATACTAAAGCTCGACGGAGAAATGGTTTCAACTCATCAAAGAAACGATCAATCTTACTCCTTGGGTTACGTATATAATCGGAAACATGCCTCGCTAACCTTGTAAAGTTAGCCTCATACTTTGCGACATTCTCATCCTCCTTCTACCTCAAATTCAGAAATTGCCTTTCCATATATGCTCGATGGTCACGAGGAATGTATTTTTCTAAGAAAAGCTTTTTGAACTCCCTCCATTCCATATTCGATACGTCATCATCTTCCTTTGTGTTTTGAATCTGCGACCACCACTGATCGGCATCTCCAGTGAGGCGGTAAACTGCCATGACAACCTTTTCCCATTCACTACTCCCCATGGCATGGAATATTTTCTCTAAGGAATTTATCCATTGCTCAGATACTATAGGATTTGTACTCCCATTAAAGGTTGGTGGTTGTTTCCTCATGAAACGTTCTATCATTGATCCTCCATGTTGCGGATCAGGGTGCTCCATACGAGTAAGGTTATTATTCATAACCTGAGTTAGTTTTCCCAGTATGGTAATAAGTTGATCAGCACCAGTTGTATCTCCAGCTCCACAATAATTATCTTGAGCAGGAGGGCAATCCCTACAGGGAGTGCGTGCATTGATACAGTTTCCATTCCTTCTACTATGTGCCATTTCTAAACAATGGAATAAACTATATTAGTTTATAAATCAAAATACATAATTCCATACTTGTAAGATACTTAACATAAATTGAACTATTTATGGATATGATCTATAAAAATGTTTTCTTTGAGGAAGTATATACTCATAACCCTTCATAGTGGTTTGTAAAGAAAATGAGAATTATCCTAAGCATATCCCCCGGGAGTGTCGTAACCAAGAGTGCAGCAAGGCCCGTTGTCGTGCACCAGTTCTCGTTCGAGTCTAGCTCAAAGCGGTGTTTTCGGGTTTTACCCCTAGGTACATCTGTGCCGGAGCCGCCTCTACCTGCTCGTATCCAGACATGGATGTATTGCTCGGAAAACTCACAACATCTCTATAATACCAAAATTCTAGGAAGTTCTTCTATACTAATCCTCAAATTCTATCTTTGGGCTATGTGCTCTAATCAGAGTTTATCTAAATCTAGCTTCCAAGGTTAGTACTAAACTGCCTCTGATACCAACTGTAACGCCCCGACCCCAGCTACCCAGAGTCGGTGCATTACTTCGTAACATTGGCATGATCACAAATGATCAAGTCTCGAAAGACCGATTAGTTTAGTAGCCTTGGAAACACTAGATACATTCGTAAACGTTACATTACATCATAAAGTGAAAAACTACAATAACATAGTCTCCATAGTCCACACTTCTATCCTCTTCGGACTATCCCTGCAGGTCATTCATAAAATACTTCTTCACATCCTGGAAAATATTAAAACATTGAAAGGGGTGAGCTCAGATGCTCAGTAACGATAACAATATTGCGGAATCTTTCATAAATAAACATTAACATTTAAGGCAATGTATAAATAAAACAAAATCCTTTTTAAACTTGAACTTCAGAATAATATGGCAAAAATAAAATTAAATAATGCCATTTACTTACTCACATGGATATTCTACTAGTCGAATAATCACATGCAATATCAATAACCACTTTCATAATGAGAAAATGTATAATGCCAGACATTCTGAAACATTTTTTCAAGGCCTCGGCCAAGACGTCTAAAATGATTAAGGCCTCGGCCAAAACCATATATCAAATTGGGAAAGGGCCTCGGCCAATTCCACGTCTAGTTGTCTCATGTGACCTATCGATGCATCGAGGAGCTATAGCGGGCTCCACCCGTCACTTATTAATTCCAATACATTCCTCATATGAATAGGTTTAAACATATCATAAACCATAACATAATCGTATCAAATAAAACATGCATAAAGGAAACATAAAATTTCCACATTTCAATCACAAGATATCAATACAACACATAGATATAATAAAAACTCTTTCAAAACCATTTTCAATACCAAAATAAAAGAAAGTTAAAACTTTGTATTTATTTTTCATTAAAAAAATGATGGCTTGTAGAGGAGGCCAAAACTCAAATAATGGTCACGGCGGCGGAGAAGTCATTGTCGCCTCATAAGTACGGAAAGAAAAACATTCCCTTTTGTCATTTATCAAAACGCTTCTTATAAAAAAGATTCCTTTTGAATAAACGTAAAAGTCATAGGGGATTATACACCGTATAAAAGAAAGTTGTGTATAAAACTAAATATGCCTCAATGAAAGTGGATTGAGACGAAGTCCTTAAAAAGATCATTTTTTTTAAATAAAGTACATGTATAATATGTATTCACTATAATTACACATAAATAATGTAAAAATACCAGATAGGATATAATAATATCATGACATAATTTGAAAGTAGGAGATTAACCCAAAGAATAGAAATTGGGTTAAGAAGTTCCCTTACCTCGTGTCTGACTTGACTCAACCATTCTTTAACCTCCTGAATAATAAACTAGAGTTAATATATACCTTATTAAGAACCATTTTCAATTTCATTATCCTTTTTATATCACTTATTACAATGAGATGAACATTATGTAATTATTTAAGTTAATAACGGTCGTTTTGTCGATCTTTGGTACTTGAGTCAACAATAAACTTCTTATAATTACAAGTTGTTTATGTGGTTGAATATCCATTATCTCCAGAATTATATTCATGATTTATATGTCATATATATCATATATATCCATTATATACATTCATTTATAATATTACGTAACATTTAGAGGTAAGAAATGAAATGCACCGTTCATGGAGACGGTAAGCCGTACGTACGCATGAACGCTACTTTCATTTCTATTTCGTATTTAATGGAATGAAATCATGATGATATAAATTTATAATATAATTACAGTATAATATAGTGTATAATACCATTTAATCCATCCTTTATACATCCCACATATGGCATTAACGATTCAAATCACTTTGAGGGGGTGGTAGTCCGCTCTTCCTAAAATGAAATTATTGCATTTTACCCATAATGGAAATCATAAAGTATGCCATAAATGAGAAATACAGAAGCATAAGTAAAACATAAACATATTTTATATCATATATAAATATATTGACATCTTAATGTCCACCTTTTAAGGTGTTATATGAGTGTTGAACAATCATCGTTTCGTGAGGCAGAAATTCGCCATCCACAGAAACCGTATGTTCTTTAACCATTATATGTAGGTGTGTGTAATTGTAGCTCGAATACTTCTTATAAAAACATCCTAGTATATTTAGGATACTGTTGTTGTTACAAAAGAAATGAATAAAAAGAGTTTAGGGTGTTGGAGAAGAAAAATAAAACAAAATAACATTAGAGAAGACATTACCTCAAAATCGGGTAACTCTTTTTGATTTGAGCCAAAGGCTTCCTTGGGAAGAGTTCTGCCCAAATTGAGGCTTCTAGGAGTAAGAGGGGGAAGTTGGGAGAGTATTTGGGCAGATTTTGGCCGAGACAAATGGCTTGAACGTGTGAATAAGGTGGGAGAGGTGGGGGCCTTTTATAAGTGGAGAGGAGGGTCTCTTTTGGAAAGATTGAAATGTTACATTATTACACACTGATTTTCGGATTCTAAAGGTCCCACACTTATATAATTCGTGGATAAGGTGATAAGGGTTCGAAATATAACCATCCAATTGTCTTTGGACAAGTTTAAGCCTTGGATGTTACATTATCGTTTCATTTTATTAAAATCGTTAAATAATGAGGTCATCGCTGCATCATAATGATGTCATAAATAATTTAATTTATTTAATGTTTAAAAATTATAAAAAAAATACTATGATGTAGGAAATCTTTTTATATTTCTAATGAATATTTATAGTCAAAATTTGGACGTGTGTAACCCCACTTAAAAACTGTTTTAGTAAAACAACTCATGTTTGTGTCAATTTAATTTTAACATTAAATAAATATATATTAATGTCATTTTCCAACCAAAGTGGCTCCATGGGGTCTCCAAGTTGACCCATGGGTTGTCTTGGTCAGCCATGACTCATCCAATAGGAGTAGGACATGTGTCAAGCTCATATCATATTATTAAAACACTGTTTTTACCTTAAACTTCACTAATTACCTCTAATCGCGATTAAGAACTTAAAAGTTACTATTCACCAAAAAATTATTTTAATCTCATTGAACCACATTTTACTCCTTAATGACAACCATGTATGTCGGATTTTTTAAAATCAAATCACAGAAGTGGTAATATTTCATTTAAACGAAAAATCAGTTATTTATCTACCACTTAGTGGTTTCACTATTCATCAAAAATTGAAGTTTTTCAGAACAATGCCAAAATTTCACCCTAAGCTATAATTGATATTCCGAATTCAAAAATGAGGCCTATTTTAAAAAATTCCAAACATATAAGTTGCATTAATTAATTTTATAATTAATTCCCACTGTTACAATAAATAGCGTGTTTTTAAGAAACAATTTATATCAAAAGATTGGCAATTGTTTATGTCCAATTTCAATGTTAAATTAATTCTAATGACCCCCATTGGATAAAATGGTAAAAATATATTCTAATTATACTTTAAAACCACTAAATAGTATAATTTATCACTATAAATTATTTTGATTTAAAAAGTTGTTTTTAAGTATTTTTCACTATTCATAAAAAATTAGAAGTTCTCAGAATAATACCAAAAATTAAACTTAGGCTAATTTCGATATTCCGAATTCAAAAATGAAGTCCATTTTGATAAATAAAATTTCTATAATTTTAAAAATTGGTTATTACTATTCATAACGGCTACTTTGATTAGTCGCGGTGTTTTAGAACTCGAAGTTGCGTACCATGCAAGCTATTGCATTATTGAATGAGAAGCGTATCATGGAAGCTCTGGGTGTTACAGAGAAGGTGTTCACAACATACTATTTGGATGACTATAACATAGTAAAAATCATTCCTTTGTCACATGTTTTCCATCACAAATTATTTAATGATGACATAATATAATTAGTGACTTTATGTACTTTTTCACATTAAATATCCAAGACAACTTTTTGTTATGTGTGATCATAATGTGATAAAAATTCCACAAATTTTAAATCCACTTATCTGATATTCAATCCAACCGACATTCTTTTGGATAATTTCAAATTGAGGGGTATTTGGGGGTCACTATGGGTGGACTATACCCCACAGAAATTTACATAATAACAAGAAAAGATAATTCATAATCATCCATAAAATAAATTAAATTATATAGTTGTAAATAAATATATCACATTATATTAAATGAAAATATAGAATCCTATTAATATAATGGCCATAATTAATGGTATCATATATATGGATCACCCACAATGTCAATCATGATGTCAAGATATATAAAATAATATACATAATGGGGCTATAATATATACCACGTGGTTACCTCAACAATAGTTTCCATGTTTATATTTGTTATCCCACTTGACTGGTCGATAATGGGCATGTATAACACCGGAACCTATAGAAATTAATTGTCTATATGAGTTAACATATTTTCCGTGGTTACCCAAGTAAGGTGTGAGAATAACTCAGTAGCTGACAAATAATGTTGTTTTTAATATATCTCATATATGTGGGGTGCATGTACAGTCATGATTTTGTTAGATTATAAATAAATAGAGAAGGAGAATGATAATAATTCGCTATAAACCCTCATCATCTATCATGAATCCTGGGATCTATGATAATTTATTTGCATTGTGTAAGAGTGTATTTGAAGATAATACATAACACGAAATGGATAGAATTCATGCCATGGGGTCCCATATTAATGCTTCACTAGGGGCTTCATTAAACCATGCAAAAGACACACTCCAAAAAGTGTTTCTTGAGATAATTCATATGAAATATAGGTTCATGATCAGTGATATCATAATGAGATCCATTCATGAAATATCCACACCATTGATTTTAACTATTCTATATCATATCATTTTGTATGGTGTGGATATTTTGAATGGGTTAGGTGTGTAGAATATAATATTATATAAATATATATATATAAATGTAATAATATATATATATACACACATCATCCATAATTTGTGATGTTTCAAATTTATATATTTATATGAAATGAAGTAATTTTTTGAATAAAAAATTGTTAAATTAATGTAGCTAAATAACACATACAATAATATTATTCTTAATATGAATTTTACTAAAATATTATCTTCTTATTCTCAAAAAAATTAATTTTAAGATAATATTTATATTATATTTAAATGATGATATTTGGGAAAAAATATTAATGATTTGATTAAAAGACTAAAACTAATTAAACTACTTATTTATTATAGATAATAATATGAAGAGTTAATATTTAAAAAAATTATCCATATACTATTTTTATACATGATTCATGTCTTAATTTAAAATAAAATATATGTATTTTTCAAAAAAAATTCTAAATTAAATAGGGACCATATTCCGAGTCATATGACCCAAATTCTATTTTAAGGCGAATTCATTTTTTCTAAAAAATTACCACTGTAATCCTCTAATAATGGATGTATGGTAAAAATGAACTAATATATTATGGAATTTTTTTTATGAAATAAAATTGCCACATAGTTAGTTTGGAAGTATTTTTTAGCTAAATAATTCATACTCATATGTATCACCAATTTTGGTTCACCTAAAACCACTAAGGACCATATAATTCAAACTTTACCCTTTAACTAAATTTAGTTTCCATGTAAATGTATATTTTTTTCACCAATAAAGGTTGGTAACTTCCACCCACAACAAGAAACAATTATCCTCCCATGTTCTATTTATACTCTTCCCATCATACATCCCATATATCCTGCATCAACATTTTTAATCCTAGGGTAACATTAATTTCTCCCAAATCATCAATTATCAAGAGATATTTCAAGTGAAGAATCAATTCCTCAATGTGTGTATTATCAACTCCCTAAACATTCTCATCATTATAATGATAATCAACCCATAAGATAAATATATTATAATTATACTAATATAATTTAATCAAAATAATTAGAAATCATATATTTTATTATTTTCACTACACAACCACTGTCTACCTCTCTCCCATCCATTGGGAAACGAAAATCCCACACATGTTATATGAGGAATACTGCCTACATATAGGATGTAATGAATTTTTCATCAACTCATTACATATATGTGTTTAAGAATTTATTTAATGGATAATAATTGTATTTATTTCATTGTAAATATTTTATAGTTATATACATGGAATTATATTAATATCTAACAAATTATTAATATGTGACCATTTGATAATTAAAATTTACCAGAAAAATCTATTAATAGATTTATTTTTCATTAATGAAAATAAAAAAATACACATGAAAAATTAAATCTATGTAAATAATTTTGGAATATTAATTCCTACAATTTTAATAATTTAGGTATAACGAACATGGTTTCATTGTATAGAGATCAAAATCAACATTACAAAGCTGGTGGAAAATGATAATGTAATGAGTAAAAAATTCTTTAATGAAAATTCATCATGGTCTATTTAAATATCTTCTTATGGTTATGTAAAACAATTTCACATATTTGGTTCAGAGTTTTTTTTTAATACCATTAAGAATTGTGACTGTTGATAATATAATCGTTGAGTAGTGATCAAATGATTAGTATAAATAAAGGGCATTAACAAGTGTAATATACATAGAAAAAGGAAGTGATGGCCTCATCCAGTAGACTTTCCCCATACGAATCACATTTTTCAAAGCTCAAAAAGGAGGGTCATCATTGAGATTCCCTCTTGACCAATCCCAAGCCGATCTTGAACACATTAAGCATGAGCGGAACTAACTATGGGAGAAGTGGAAGTTAATAGAGATTACCACCCAAGAGTTGTTATCCGAGCCACCCAAAGAGTCTATCACCATCACACACCTTACCCTTCTGTCTTATACGAGTGTTATAGGGGGTTATGTAATGATACCCTAGCAATATGACTATGTACTTTATTCTTGTATAGATAATATATATTTTATTTATTGTTACTTTGTAAATAGTTTTTAAACCCCAAATAGTATTTTTAGTTAATATTCAAATAAGAAATATATTTTGAAGAATTATTGGATTCTTTAATTAAATATTATATTAGAAAATTATTACTATTATTTTTAAATTAAATTTTATTAAATATAAATTATCATTTAATTTTATGAATGTAATTGTAATTTTTATTATGGTTTGAAAGCTGTTTTTGTCAAAACCAATGAATTTTTAATAAATGTCAGTCTTTATTTTTTATGTAAAAATTCCCATATATATATATATATATAATTATTTAGATAAAATGAATAATAATTTTTTAATTTGGTCATTGAAATTATCCAACTGTGAATTTTTTTATTAATTTTCTGAAACAGTCAAATTTTTGGGTGAAAATTGGATACTGTTTAAATTAAAAATGATTTTTATGAAATCATAATGACCCAATAATGATTTAATAAAATAAAATAAAAAATATGTTCGGCCAATATAAATTTTTAGAATTATAATAATTCTATTTTTTTGATTTATTTATTAATGCTTTAGTGGACCCTCCAAGACTTATAAAACATTTTGTCTTTTTATATTGTTTTACCATAGAGTGTGACTCACTTCCAAATAAGAAACCCTATTATTTTAAGATGTTAGGCCATTAGCCTCATTAAATATTGATTTCCAATCCCATTTTTCAATAACCATTGGAAACACTATGGTATGTTTTGTAGTTTTGATTTGTATAATGAGTGGTGCCCCACACCTAAATAATAAATAATTCCCTCCCCTTTCCAATATATTCCCACCCATGTTCCCACTTTCTCATCACTCAAGGGCTTTTTAATTATACAAACCCCAGACCTCCTCTCTATAGAATACTCCCATGGTGCCCCAAGATCCCAATAACCATCTCTCAAGCCTCTCCCATTATTTTTGGACCGCACTTCCAAGTAAGGTATTTCTTCATTTCTCATTTTGGTCCAGTTTTTATTAAGTTGTTATACCCTTTTGTTTTCAATTAAAAATGTTGTTGTATCATTTTGAACCTCAACAATTATTTAATCTTTATTTTCAGATGATAGGAGACCCATTCCACTCTCATTAATTCCTCCCAACTACACCTGTTACCATGCAAAAATTCAATGAGTGATTTGTCTCTCCTCATTTACATCAATGTAATTCTTTTTTTATTATGAATATAAATTCCATTACATTTTTTGGAAAATGTATCTATAAAACCCCCTTACTATCCATTTCATTTAAATATAATGACAGACTTCTTTATCTCTCTTAAACCATTTTTATGTGTTCTTATTTCACATCATTATGTAGCCAAAATTGCACTACAATTTTCCAAGCCAAAGTCATTGTGTAGTGAATACCATGCCCATTTCTTTATCAAGGTATATCACCTTTATGAAAATTTATTTATTGATTATAAATCATTATTTATGTATTCCACATCCCATTCTCATTGAATAAATGATGATGATTGATTTCATTTTGTATGATCCATGTGGCACACTTATGAATGAAATAAATTATATAGGAAGGGTGCGCCCTAATAGATCTCCATTGCATTGGGTATAGAATAATATCCGGATAAATAATGTGAAATGAGTGTTGACAGATGATAATTCATGTGAAATGAGTGTTTACTCATGCTTAATGTGCAATGTGGGTTTACTCATGCTCTATGCGTAGTGATCCTTTTCTCTTACTAATTCAATATTAAGTGTTATTGCCACATTCCATTGTTATGATTATCATGATTTATCATGCCGTTATGTTCATTTTTATCTTGAGCTCCATTAATAGGCCTATTATCTATCATTTATTGTATTCCTAATGAAATTCAATTTTTATTTCCTTATAGAGCATAATAGCTCACCTTTCTATTATGCATGTCTTCATGTTATCACATGAAATGAAATGTAAGAGGGTATGTAGTGGTCATGTAAAAGATGTTTTCAATAATGATGTTGCGTTTTTTATGTTTTACGATGTTATGTAATGTTCCTAAGCACCAATGTCACTATACCTCTCAATCTTCTATTTTGTTTCATTTGATGATTTTATGTAAGAAATCAGGTTTAGGTGTGTAATAAATAGTTGGGTTGTTATAGTTTGTGTCAGAAGACCGGTTTAGTTATTTTTGGGATTAGGATTAGAAAACCCTATTGAAATCTTAAAGACTAGACTAAGTATAATAAAAACACTCCTACGTTTTGGTGGGTATTGATTAAGTGGTTTATCAAGAAAATACATCCCTATCTAGATACGAACAAGTAGAGCAGCTTTAGATCATATGTTCATAGGGGTGAAAACCCCAACAAGAGTTTCGGGCCTGACCCGGGGTATACTGGAAAACGACAACGGGCCTTGGTTCCTTCTTGGCTACGACACTACAAGGGGATATGTTTGGGTAAATTCGAAAACATAGTATGAAACACTGTTATTTGATTAAAAAATCCCTATGAATATATATTAGAAATTAGTTCATTAATAACATAGATTGAATCCTATATATTCATATGTTAATGAAATAAAAGCTATTTATAAGTAATCTTTTTTTGCCTTTGGAATCCCCATTATGTGTCTAATAAATTTTTAGAAAATATATATTACATAATTCATTTTGGATATAGTAAATGATTAGTACCAGAATCAAAAAGAGAAAGGTGGGTTATCGTCCATAGTTCTACACAGTCTTTTATTTCCCAAAAGTTTAGTAGAACAGTCCAATCACAACCACAAATCATGGAAGTAAAGATGTCGGTTAGTACAGAAAATTGTTCTATCATTACATCCCATGAATATAACTCTTCCCCTATCATAATTATTGGATTGAACTTCCCAACTAACCTCATAATACTCCCTCTTGTAAATTTTGATGCAATTCAAGTCATGGGTTGTCATTCCTTGTATTGAGAATCATAAATTGATATGAGAGGGAAATGAAATTCAATGTGGTGAATCGACAACTGATTCTGTACTTGTGCAAGGTGGAAGATGAATCTTCTTTAGATTCATAATCTCAAACATGGATATTACTATCCTATGAGCACATGTATCTTTCTTAGATGATTGACTCTAAGGAGGCACCCATCGTTGAAGACATTCCTATTGTTAGGAAATTCACTGAAGTGTCTCCCGAGGAATTGTCTGGTGTTCCTCCAAGAAGAGATGTTGAATTATCAATTGATCTTATACCTGGGGAATTTCCAATATCCAAGAATCCATATTTAATGTTTATTGTGGAGATTGAGGAGCTGACAAAACAACTACATGAGAATTTTGATAAAGGGTTTATACACCGATGAGTTTCACCATGGGGATCATCAGTCCTCTTCGTTAAGATGAAGGATAGGTCAATGCGCCATTGCATCGATTATCATGAGCTTAACAGAATCCCAATAAAGAATAAGTATCCTCCCCCACAAATTGATGAATCGTTCGATCAGCTATGTGGAGCACAATTCTTCTCCAAAGTACATTTGTGGTCGGGATATTATCAAGTAAGGGTGAAGAAGAAATATATCATCCAGATTACTTTTCATACTATGTATGAGAACTATAAATTCATAGTAATGCCTTTCGAACTCACTAATTCTCAAAAAATATTCATGGTCTTAATGAATAGAGTCTTTAGATATTACATCGACAAATTTTTTGTAGTCATTATAGATGATATTCTAATATACTACAAAACCAAGGAGGATCATGAGGAATATCTATAAAATGTACTAGATGACTAGAAAAATGATAAGATATATGCAATGTATAGAAAGTGTGAGTTCTAGTTGATTGAGGTCTCAATATTTAAGAATATCTTCACAAGAAATTGTATATCTATGGATCCCCCCCAAACTGCTGCAATAGAGGAAAGGTTGATTCCATCATCGGTAATGGATATATATAGCTTCTAGGAGTTAGTTTTATATTATCGATGACTTGTGTAAAATTTCTCATGATTGTCCAACCATATTTCCAAGCTAACATAGATGGGAGTAATGTTTTCTTGGAGTGATGAATTAGAAAAAATCTCCATGAAGTTGAAAAGGAGAATTATAACAGCGCTCGTGCTCATATTACCCAGTATTGGAGAACTATTTGTGGTATTCCGTGATGCTTCAAAGAAGGTCCTGGGTTGTTTATGGATAGAAAATGGAAAATTCATTGCCTATGCATCAAGGAAATTGAAAGTTCATGAGAAGAATTATCAAACACATGATTTGGAGTTGGCTATGGTGATCATCGCCTTAATTTTTTTTTTGGCATTATCTCTTTGGGAAGAAGTGTGAAATATATATGGACCACAGAAGCCTCAAATATATATCATCATAGAAAGAGTTGAACAAGTACCAATGTAGATGGTTAGAGTTGATCAAAGACTATGACTACTCAATCCATTACCACCCTTGGAAAGCAAACAAGGATGCAGATGATATGAGTAGAAATGACGTTGTGATTCAATCATTTAAGAGAATTGATAAAAATACAATATTCGTAGATTTGATGATGATGTAAATGGGAATCATAAAGAATGGAACATTATGAATCCATTCACAAATAATTTATCAACCATCTCTTTTGGAATGGTTATAGGATGCTCCAGAGGATGATGTGGGAATTCAAAAGAAAGTTGAAGCTATCAGAAAAGGGAAATCCATGGAGTTCAATGTTAATGAATAAGGAATTGTGAGATTTGGGAAAATACTATGGGTTCCATCATGTCTAGTGCTAATGAAGGAACTATTGGATGATTAACATAGTTCAAATTTCCCTTTTCACCCTGGAAACACAATGTCGTATCGATATATCCAAGAGAATTATTGGTTGGATAATATGATAAAAGTGATCGCTGAGTATACATCAATATTCCTAGTGTGTAAGAAAGTGAAGAAAGAGAAGGATAAGTCTAATGGGATGATGCATACATTTCCCATACCAGTATGGAAATGTGAGAACATCCCCATGGACTTTTTCATCAGGCCTTCAAAGATATCCACTGGAAAAAATGAAATATGGGTTGTTTTGGATCATCTTACAAAGTCTGCAAACTTTTTTTAGTTAGAGAGGATTTATCATGGTATCAACATGAAATAATATATTTCAGGGAAGTCGTAAGGTTGCATGGATTACCAATATCTATTATATCTAATAGAGATCCAAGATTCACCTCTATGTTTTGTAAGAGTCTTCATGATGCTCCGGATACCGAACTAAACTTCTGTACAGACTATCATCTTGAAAATGATGTCCAATCTGAGAAAAATATTTAGACATTGTATGATGTGTTAATATAATGTTCAATGGTCTTTAATGTAGGGAGGGATGAACATCTTACTCTGGTTGAATTCTACTACAATAATCATTTCCACTCGAGCATCTGAATGGAACCTTATGAAGCCCTTTATGGGAAGAGGTTTAGAACACTGGCATGTTGCGATAAAGTGGGTGAGAATAAGTTAGTAAGATCATAAATAGTTGATGAAGTGGTGGATATGGTTAAAACCATTCAACAACATATCAACGCAACCCAGAGTCGATAGAAGAGTTATGTAGATAACCATCGATGAGACCTTGAGTTTAAAGTCGAAGACATGGTATTTATTTGAATATCTCCATGGAAGAAGGTCTTGAGGTTGGGAAGGAAAGGGATGTTATGTCCTAGGTACATAGGCCCCTTCGAGATAGTTGATCATGTAGGTATTGTTGCCAATCGACTAGAACTTCCACCTACCATGGCCAATGTACATGATGTCTTTCATGAATCCCTCTTAACGAAGTACATACCAGACCTTTCACATGTACTATCTTTAGAGGTTGCACAGCTAGAGCATGATCTTTCTAATGACGAGAAACCGGTGAAGAACTAAGATCGTATAGAATAAGTTTTACTAAATAAGACAACACACCTCATCTAGGTGTTTTGGTGAAACCAAAATATTGATGAAGTGACATTGGAATCATAGTAACTAATGAATAAGATTTAACCACATTAGTTTTCGTATGGGAAAAAGAAATTTCTATGCAAAAATTTCAATAGGGGGGAAGATTGTAATGACCCAAAAAAAATCATTAATGAAAAATCCTCTTGGTCTATTTAAATGGATTGTTATGGTTAAGTAAAATGTATGAACTTATTTGGTTATTTGTTTTGGATTTTAAAATACCATTATTGATTGTGACAATTGATAATATTTCCATTGAACATTAATCACATGATTAGTATAAATATACGGCTTTAAAAAATCCAATTTACATAGGACAAATAAGTAATGGACTCATCCAATAAACTTTCCCACTATGAAGTCCATTTATCAGAGCTTGGAAAATAGGTGGTTTCATTGGGCTTTGACCGTGACCAATCCCATGTCATGCTTGAATACTTTATGATCGAGCTGAACTGACTATGGGAGAAGTGGATGTTAATACATATTACAAACTAAATGATGTTATCCGAGCCAGCCAAAGAGTCTGTCACCATCCTACACATTACCCTTCAGTCTTATGCAGGGTTTATAAGGGGTTACGTAATGAGACATAAGCACTTTAACAATGTACATTATTCTGGTATAGAGAATATATATTCTCTTAATTATTACTTTGTAAATAGGTTTTAAAGAAAAAATAGTATTTTTATGTAATATTCTACTAAGAAATATTTTTTGAAGAATTAATGGATTTTTTGATGAAATAATATATTAATAAAATATTATTATTATTATTAAATTACTTTTTATTAAATATAAATTATCATTTAATTTTATGAATGCAATTTTAATTTTTATTAAGGGTTGAATGTTGTTTTTTTCAAAACCCATGAATTTTCAATAAATGTCAGTTTTTATTTTAAATGTAAATATTATTATATTTAGAAAATTATTTAGATAAAATGAACATTATTTTTTGAATCAGAACATCGAAATTATCCAACAGTGCATTTTTTATAATTTTTTGAGAAAGTCGAATTTTTGGGTAAAAATAAAATATAATTTAAATATATAATGTGTTTTATGACATCATAATTAAACAATAATGATGTAATAAAATAAAATATACTTTATTTTCAGCCAATATTTGTTTTTGGATAAAAATAATTTGATTTTAGATTTGTTTGGGTTATTTTACAATTCTTTACTGGACCCTCGAAGACATATAAAACATTTTTTCTTTTTGAATTTTTTTCCTTGAGTGTGTGACTTGCCTCCACATATGAAACTGTAATATTTCAAGATGTTTGGCCATTCGCCTCATAAAATATTTTATTCCACTCATATTTGGAAAAACAATGGACAAAACCATGGGCTGTTTTGGGTTATGATTAGTTTAATGTGTGGTGTCCCAACCATAAATAATAAATAATTCTCTCTCCTCTCCTATATAAAATCACACAATATCCCACTTTCTCTCCACTAAAATCCTTTTGAGTTCAACCAAACCCTTCCATCCTTTCTCTAAAATCCTCCCAAGGTTTCCCAAGATCCCAAGAAGCCTCTCTCCATCCTCTCCAATGATTTTGGATCACACATCCATGTATGGGATCTCTTCCTTTATCATTTTTGTCAAATTTTCCTTAAGGTGTTATACCATTTTGTTTTCAATTAAAAATGTTGGGGTCTGATTTTTCACCTCCCCGTACTTTTATATTTATTTTTGAATGATGGGAGACGCCTTTCACTCTCATTAATGAATCCCATGTACGCACGTTACCATTTTGAAAATTCATTGAGTGATTTATCTCTCCTCATTTACATCTAAGTAATTTTTTTGTATTCTGAATCTAAATTCCATTAAATTTGTTGGGAAAAGGATATATAGGTACCCCTTACTGTTCATATAATGTAAATATGATAAGAGACACCATTATCTCTCATAAACAGTTTTTATGAGTTCCTATTTCAAGTATCTATGTTAAAGAAATTGCACAACGATTTTCCAGGCCAATGTCATTGTGTAGTGAATAACATGCTCATTTCACTATCATGGGTTTTAACCATTATTCACAATTACATATTGATTATAAATCCCCATTTAGGTATTCGAAATCACTTTCTCAGGGAATCAAAGATGATGATTGATTCCGTGTTGTATGATCTCTGTTGCACACTTATGCATGAAATGATGTGTTTAAGAAGGGTGTGCCCTAATAGCACTCCAATGCATTGGGTAAATTATAGTTCCCTAATACATAATGTGCAATGAGTTTTTTATCATTCTAATTCAAGTGCAATGAGGTTTTAAACATGCTTCCTGTTCAATGAGGTTTTACTCATTCTCCATGTACAATGATCCTTGGCTCATGCTAATTCCTTGTTAAGTGTTAGGGACACCTTTCCATGTTATGATTATCATGATTTATCATGAATTTATGTTCACGGTTCTATTGTGATCCATTTATATAACAATTTTCTAACATGTATTTTATTCATCATTTTATTCAATGTTTATTCCCTTACAATGCTTCATATCTCACCCTTTTCTTATGCACGTCCTCTGGTTATCCAATGGGATGCTTAGTACAAGAGAATTTAGTGGTCATGTAAATGAAGTTTTCAATAAAAATGTATTCTGTTATTTGTTCTAAGATGTTATGGAAATCTCCAAATCCAAAATGACTCTAGATCTCTTAATCTTCTATGTTGTATCAAGTGATGGTTTTAGATAATAAATCGTGTTGAAGTGTGTAATAAAGGGAACAGTACTTATAAATGACCTTTAATAACATCATGTGATTTTAAGAAACAATAAACTAGAAAATAAATTTAGAATTAATATAAAAATAAAGTGTATAAAATAAAATATTTTCTAATAACAACCTATAATGTGTAATATATAAGGTAATTTATATCATAATAGATTTTAGAGCATGACCAACCACGAAAGATTCAATAGTAACAGTTTTGATATAGAACCTCCTTCCATTGATTTATTGTTGTTTTATGATGACTATTTTTTTATGATTCCATTATATTTAAATTTTATTATTCAAGGGGGTATTTTTGTTAATTCTAGTAAATTTACATATTTGTATTTAAATTTTATTATATGGGATATTTCATCGTGTATTAAAAAAATATGTGCATAATTATAATTCCATCATCTCAAATATGGAATTTCACTTATGTGTCCATATTTTCAAATTCCATTGATTTTACTTGCCATTATAATTTGGAAAATTGAATATATATTATATATTTTTATCTACATTTTTCTCCATCAGATAATTTAATGAGAAGTTTGATTGTCCTTCATATAATGTGGGTTTCAATATAGTTGTTTTTCAGTATTTAAATGTTTCTTAATTTCACAATGCTATCTTTTATCTTCCACCCCATTGTAAGAAACTGGATCTTCATTTCATGTATGGACCGTGATTTTTGGGGATTTGAGAAAAGGTGAGATTTTGTAAAATTCTATCTACATGACGTGTAATCGATTACCATGGGTAGTCGTGTACTGGTCGTGTAACGGCCATTTACATTCCCATGTGGGGTGACCTGGAGACTGCCTAAAGAGGAGTCCAATTAAGGCATTTAAACGAAACGTACGTTAAATGAACATGCCATGTACTTTTATTTTTATTTGTTAAATCAGACTTGGGTCATTTCAAATAGCCATAAACACCTTCTTTTAGCCTCGTCTCATCTAGGAGTAATGAGAATCACCTAATCATCTCTGAGCCCCTAATCCTTCATCAGTTCTCCAAATCAAACACCCTCAATTTCATTTGAATCTCCTTGGTGAGTGATTCCTTCTTCAAGAGCTACTCCTGCAGTTTTCTCTTTTTTTGTATGATATTCATTGTGTATTGTTTTTGACATTTTTTTAGATCTACAACATTCTAGGTAGAATCAAATGCCAAAATTCAACTATATCTATAAAAAAATGTCAATATAGGTGGTTTTTTCCTTTCCTTAGTTGTATTTGGATTATATGTGAAAAAATTGATTAATTCCCATGTTGAAGGTATTGTGTTTTTAGGAAATTTAACAACGTTGATTTCCTCCTATTCATTTTTTTTCTTGAGAATGGGATTTTGATTATAAATAAGGATTATTAACATTCTATGGTTGTGTTTTTTCATGCTTGTTTGATATTGCTCGTTGGGTCTATAAATGCATGACAGGTTGTTTTGTTTCCCATTTTTAGTGATGTTATGGTAGAGTTTATTATCTTATGACATGGTTTTGATATGTATTATAGCTACATAGCCTTGTAGTTTTTGATATTTACATTGGCTGCTCGATATTGTTTGTGCATGATTGTGTGACTGAGGTCTATGAGAACCAAGTGTAGTTAGACTATCTGGGGAATTGATGTTGAGGGATCCCCCAGTGTGTCTATTATACTTTTCAAATTGCGATATCATAGGGGGGATTGACGATGAGTTACTCCACAAAGTGTCTATAGTATACTTCTATGATATCATAAGGGGAATTGATGTTGAATGATTCCTCAGAGAGTATGCAGTTATCGTTAAAATACCACAAGAGTAATGGATAGTGAGTGCTTGGACATAGAGTTTTTTTCCATGATACCAAAGGGGATAGACATTGTGAGATTTCTTAAAGGGTCACTATATCTTTATTGTATAAATTATAAGTTAAACCAGAGGGTTTAGACTATGAGATCTTCCCCATATGGATTCTTGTGAATGATTGGTCTATCTAGAGGGGTTAGGCTATGAGAACATTCCTAGAGGGTTGCGTGTGAATGATGGGTTTAAAATTTTTGAAATATAAATTAATGTAATTGAAAATGTAGGATATCATACTTTTGGGTACTTCCTTAATTATTACATCATTTTCCATATTGCATGTTGCATTTGTTCACTGACAGTTTGGCATAGATCTTTGGGTGGTTTCATACAGGTATTCGTATCAAATCTTATTTGGGACATTGTTTTGGGCCCAAAAAGATTATGTTGTTGTAAGTATAGATAAGGTCAAGCACCCATCTACTTTTGGTACTTCATTGTTGTGGATCTGGAGAGCAGGGGACCAAGGAAAGGCTTGTGATGCTGCTGGAGTTTTCATGTTTTATTTGTACTTTGGCTCTGTAGTGTATTTTCAGCATTGTGACATTTTGGGTGGCATTCCTAGACTTATGTGATGTGCATTATTTATATATGTGGTGTAGTGGTTTAATTACTTTTATTCTTCTGTTGTTTCCTTAATGTAAGGTATTACTACTTCAAGTATTGTATATTAATTGTTATTATACTATATTACTCTACCAGTGAGGGATGAGTTTCCCCACTATCACTCCCAAGACCATCGTTTCTAGTTGGAAGCCTTTGGGATTCAGGGAAATTCGTTTTAGGCAATGTGGCCATCCGAGAATGGGGCACCATTGGGCATCACACAGAACAAGGTACATGGCCATGTGGGTTGAACCATAGACCTCTTAAAGTAGAGATCTGTTATGGCATGTACTTTGTGTGTACATTTAATAAACATGCCATTTAGTTTTCTTTTTATTTGTTAAATTGGACTGGGGTCTCGTCTAATTTCCAGAAAAACTATCTTTTAGACCGATCTTGTCCAAGAGCTACGAGAATCACTGAATGTTCTCTATGCCCCCGATATATTGTCTTTTCACCAAATAAAACACCATCGATAGCGTTAGAATCACCATAGTGAGGTCTTCCTTTTCTAGAGACTATACTTCTTTTTTCTCTTCTTTTATGAGATGTTCGTGGTTGAGTGTTTTTGACATTTTTTTAGATATATGATGTTCTAGGTAGAATCAATGGTTGGGATTTAAAAATATAAATCATACAATGTCAAGGTAGGTGGGTTGTTCCATTCCGTAGTTGTATTTCGATTATATGTGAAAGAGTGACCAAAAAACTAGTTTAGGGTATGGTGTGTTTTCAAAATTTGACAATGTTGTTTTCCTACTAAGATTAGTTTGCTTTATAAAGTGATTTAGATTATGAATAGGGTTTATTACCTTGTTATGGATGTGTTTTCCCATGTTTGTGTGATATTGGATATTGCGTCTAGAACTTCCTTATAATATGTTTTTTTCCATGGAAAGTGAATTTAGGATGGAGTGGATTATTTTATAACATGGTTGTGATATGCATTTTAGCTTTTTAGGCAAGTAGTATTTGAGATTTACATTGGCTGCTGGATTTGGTTTGTGTAGGATAGTGTTACATAGGGCTATGAGAACCTCTTGTAGTTAGACCATATGGGGAATTGACATTGAGGGCTTCCCCAATGTGTCTGTTATACTTTTCACGTTACAAGACCATATGGGGGATTGATGATGAGTTCCCCCTATATGTGTGGATAGTATACTCTTATGAGATCATAGGGGGAATTGATATCAGTTATTTCTTAGAGATTTTGTAGTTATCATTAAAAGGCCACATTATGAATTGATGGTGAGTGATTCCATAGAGAGTGTTGGTTTTCATAAGAACAAAGGGGTTAGACTTTTTGAGTGTTCCTAGAGGGTCTCTATATCTTTATTGATTAAATTATAAGTTGAACCAGAGGGGTTAGATAGTGAGAACCTTCTGAGTGGGGTTCTTGTAAAAGTTTCATAGAACCAGAGGGGTTATAAACTTAGATCATTCCCAAAGGGTTTCAGGTGAATGATTTTTTGGATAATTAAATAATTTAAATGAATGTACTTGAAACAACAGTATTGTTTAATTTTATGTACTTCCTTGTTTATTATTCTATTTTGCATATTGTCTGGAATATATGTTCACTGATAGATCGGAATAGATCATTTGTTGGTTTGCTACTAGTATCCATATCACACAATATTTGGGTCATCCTTTTGTGCTAAAACAGATTATATTGTAGTAGGTATTGATAAAGGCTAGTGCCCTTCTACTTTAGGTACTTGACTATTGTGGATCTGGATAGCAGGGGACCATGCTAAGGCTAGTGGTGCTGCAGGATTTTGATTGTTTTCTTTGTAAAATGGTTTAGTTTTTTATTTCCATCATTGTGATATGTTTCAATACTTTACTAGACATATGTGACATACATCATTTATATATGTGCTACAATAGTTTATTTACTTTTATAATTCTGTTGTTTTTTTTGAATGGTATTGCTACTTCCATGTTTTTAGGTTATTCCTATTATGATGTATTACTCTAACAATAATGGCATATTTTTCCCACTATCACACCAATGGCCCTCGCTGCTAGTATGTAGCATATTGCGTTCAAGGAAATATTCTTGAATCCATGTGACTAACTAGGTATGGGGCACCTTTAGGTGTCACCTAGAACCGAGATGTTACAAAGTGGAATTAGAGGATTTCTTTTCATCATGACAAACTATATTGAGCCTATATACATAGATATGATGGACTGTGTAGTTGTTATTAATATATTCATGGGAGTAACTAAGCCATGTATTGGGAAAAAAAATATTCCATGAATATATCAATTTTTCTGGTTTTTCAATTGTTATCATTTATTTGATTTATCTGTTTTATGATTCAAATGTTTTGTGCTATTATCATTCATATTATTGTGGTTCTATTTTTATAGAAACATGATGAGATGAGGGTATTCCATCTCCTGAATAATATAGGCACTTTCTAGAGATCACATATCATGCATTCTTGTCATGCCATTTATTGTGAATTTATGATTTGCATGTTGTCATGATAGATGTTGTGCTAGATATGAATGATGTTGTGATAGATTCCTTGATAAAATACCTACAATTTTATATGGTAAAAAATTGTGTAATGTTTCATTCGGATGGGTGCCAATCATTGGTCCATGAGGTGTTTTGGGCCCTAATGGATCGGAATTTGGTGGATCATATTGGACATTAATAGTTATACATTGTGATATGACATGAATATGATGCCAATAATTGATTCATGGGGAGTATGGGAACCCACAGATCGAAATATGGAAATTTAATGTCAGTTTCCATGTTTTTTTGGGATCCAAACAGGTTTCTATGGCTTACTATCATTGTAATCCTAGAATAAATGGTGTGTATTGGTTAATACATTCCATGGATCCTTCTGTTTGGGAATGAAATGTTTTTCATAAATACTCACCATGTAATACATTTACAAGTTGTGTAATCCTAGATAATGTGATTGACTATGGGGAAGAGTGATGGTGTTGGGAACTCATTGGTGGAATACATCATGTACCGATCATAAAACCCATGTTGTAGAGACCATATGACTAGCCATGTGACAAACCACCCAGATGGATGAATCATAGGTAGTACACACCGTGCCAAGCTTGTACAAATCGTGTAGGGTCGACTGTGTATCTATTTGTGTGACCAATGACATGGGTCAGTAAAATCCTTGTAGTACACATCGTGTCTGACATAAACAAGCTTCTTAGTTTTATTCTAAGATAACTGTGAGGATTTTCCATTTAGGGGAACTCAGGAAGTGTAAATGATTCAAGTACAAACTGGGTCCTTGGTAGGAACACACCATGTGTATGGGTTGTTACACGACTTGGGTTGGCAGATCTAAACATCCTTGAGATGGATTAAAGGAACATTCCATGCAGTGGTCTTACACAACATGTATCCATGTTTTGAAAAACATTAATGTCTTCTTTCACATGTTACATTCTTGCACTTCTATGTTTCATTCCTAGATAATATTGAACTGTGTTGTTCGCTTGACCATACAGATATGTTCCACTGAGACATCCTCCAGTAGTGCACCAGATAAATGGAAATTATCAAACATAGGACATGGTAGATCAGGGACTACTAGTGTATCGTCCAATCGTGTCCGTCTTGGAACCATCCATCATTTTGGATATAGGTGCTGATTCATAGTTCCGAGAAGTATTCATGAGGTTTATACAAACCATCGAGGGAGCACAATATCCTGCCCTGAATATGGAAGAGTTGATGTGGGTTTTCCAGTATTAGAATTATCCCACATTTTTCAGGGGATGGAGGACCTCATGATGTAGAGTTATGGTTAGAATCCCAGATGTCTATCTTCAAGCATCTCAAGACGCAACCATTGAGTATGGTGAGGATCACTACATACATGCATTAGGATTCCATAAAGAGATTGCAGTATGTGATATCATAGGTGGAACGCCAGCAGGGTCTGTCATGGGATGAGTTCTAGCTTGCCTTCTATAACAACTTCTATCCAGATAATTTGAGGTTCGATCGAGCCAGAGAGTTTATGAGATGGGAAAAGGGTATTCTTTTAGTGAGGTTGTATTCTTCTCAATTCACAGAGCTATAATGCTTCACACCCATTCTGGGGTGATGATTAATTTCTAGAGAGGAAGTTTGACGATGATCTCTGGAATGACCTCCGATATCAGGTGAACATCTTCATATTGACTAGAATTTCTAAAATCGTCAACCAACTGATGATCAAAAAGCACAACCTGAGGGATTCGGGATAATAGGGCTAGGGTAGTTCAACATACAGAGTTCGTTCCTCTTTTTATTGTAGTAGGAAGCTCCAAAACGAGTCTACACATAGATATCTGAGTAGCCTGGATACTCCTCCAAGTTGCATGGTGGTATAATACCAATGCAGGAAGAGTGGTCATACAAGGTAACATTGCCCGAGAGGCCCCATTGAATTCCAGTATTGATGCAAGATGGATCATCTTCAGCATTTCTTTCAGTTTTTCTCACCAATAGCTGGTGACATTGGTTCTGTTATGACTACACATTAACTTGCAAGACCACCAGTTTCTCATAAATCTATGAACAAGACTTCATCCAGCAATTCTGGTTGAAGTGGAGGTCGCGACCATGGTGCCCAGCTGATAGTCCTTATGTGACAACATGTTGGAATAGCATAGGTTAGCCAAATAGGGTCACAGGGCAGTGGTACATGTTAGAATTTTTCAGTGGAGTAGACATAGTATGATCATGATCCTGGACCCTGTACAGTTAGAGGTACGATTTTTTTTACCTCAATTTTAGCTTCTACACTTTTCAATATAGGGTATTCCCATAGTTTCATATCTTTTGTATTTGAAGAGCCTTGGGCTCTACATTATTACTTCTGTTGATATCCATACTCTAGACACTCCTTTGGAGAATTGAATGGCTAGTGTATGTTAGTGCAAGGAGTTTCATCATGAGGTTGGTGGGTGTCACTTTTTATGGGACCTTTATGTTTTAGATATGAAGGTCTATTTTGTTATTTTCAAAATGTACTGGTTAGTTCCCTTTTAGGTTTTTGTCGATTTTTATCGCCATACGATGAGTTTCATGTCACCCGAGGGAAATTTGTTTATATATAAGTTATAATTGGATGTCCAGGAGAGAAAAGTTGGACCCGAGCAAAATGGGTTCATAGGAGTTACAAATTATATATCTAGTTACTATTTTGATGACTAGGGAACTTCACCGATGGACATTCCTCTAGTGGCAGATCGTTTAAGGGATATATTTCTGGAGGACTTTTCAGGTTTTCCTCCAAAGTGAGAGGTAGAATTTTCTATTGAGATTGTGCCAGGAGCGACACAAGTGTCGATTCCTCTTTATAGGATGGATACACTAATGTTACAGGAGCTCAAGAAGCAGTTAGGGGGGATACAAGAAAAGGGTTTCATCAGTCCCAATTACTCTCCTTGGGATTTTTTTGTCTTGTTTGTAAAGTTGGCGGATGATACCCTCATACTTTGTGAGGATTATTTGAAGTTAAACCCATTGACAGTCAAGAACAGATATCCCATGCAGAGGATTTATGATCTCTATGATCATATTTCAGGATCCTAGGTGTTCTTGAATATTTACTTGAGATTCAGTTATCATTAGTTGTGAATCAGACCATCTTATATAACTCTTATAGCCTTTCAGATGAGGAATTGACAATAGGAGTATGTGGTTATGCCATTCAGTCTCACAAAAGCACCAACAGTTTTTATAGAACAGACGAACTAAGTGCTCCATCTTTACATGAAATCATTTATAGTGGTTTTCATGGACGTTATCTTCATTTAATCTCAAACTTGACATGACCATGCTACCCAACTTGAGATCATTTTGAGAACACTATGAGTATATCATTTTTATGATAAGCTCTCAAAATGCTACTTTTTGAGGACCAATTTCACGTCTTGGTTATTTTTATCGTAGATATTAGAGTATAAATAGACCTAGAGAAAGTGAGACAAGCTTTTTTGTAGGAGAATTTGAAGAATTTCATTGAATTATAGAGTTTCCTAGGGTTGGATGGTTTCGAAAAACATTTTACACAAGAATTTTAACTATTAGAAATTCCACTGATGGTACTGACTATGAAGTGTGTGATGTACCAGTGGATAGATTCCTCCAATATATCCTTTCAGGAGCAGAAATGGAGATTGAATTCAGCATGAATACTTGTTTATTAATATACCGAAAATTCATATACATTTTACTGTGATGCAACAGGTATTAGGATGGGAGCATTGATTATGCTGCGAGAAGGATTCGTTGCATATGAGTCTCAATAATTAGGGCCACATGAGTGGAATTACTCGACACACAATCTTGAGTAGGTAGCAATTTTTCAAACCATGAGTTGTTTGAGACATTATCTTATGGAAGATACTTTTTTGGTGTACACTTTTCGCAATAGACTCAAGTATATCTTTACCCAGTGTGACCTTAATTCGAGATAGTGAATCTATGTTGAGTGCCTTCAATAAATTGACATTCAAAATGCCTACACAAATGGGAATGGAAATTTAGTGGCTGATGAGTTGAGTAGGATGACTCAAATATTGGCAGTTCTAGAGACTAGTAGTGATTGGAAGCTTCTGGGACAGTTCTATGAGATGCATTTGTTGGTCCACGATAGACAGGGGTAGATGATTCTTTCTTATGTAGCTATTACCACTACACTACTTGATCGAGACTGAATAATGCAGTTATTAAATTTAGAAGGCCTAGTACTTTGGGATAATGTGTCAAGAGAGGACCCAATCCCATGATGGGTCGTAAGCGAGGATGAGATGTTTCGTTTTCATGGGAGTGTAAGGGTTTCAGTGGACATATGCATGGATCTATCATGGGATTTTCATTCCTCAGTGTGGGAACTTCATCCTGGTGTCAACAAGATATATCGAGATCTATAATGTCAGTATTGGTGGCTGATAAAGAAGAGTGATGTTGCTAGTTTCGTCAGGAGATGTTCCACCTATCAGTAGGTGAAGGTGGAGCATCAGTGACCAAGAGGGCTTTTGTAGTAGTTACCCATTCCCGAGTGGAAGTGGAATGATGTCAATATAGTCTTCATGACTGGTTTACAGAGGTCGCCTCATTGGAATTATGGGGTTTGGTTTGTGATTGGAAGACTCACGAAAGATGAACACTTCTTATCAATCAATGAGACCTTCAGTTTTGATGATGTTTTAACGTTTTACATCTGAGAGATTGTACATTTACAAGGGGTTCCATGATCCATCATATTAGACAGGGACACCCATTTTACTTCTCATGTTTGGCATGGATTATATAGGGCTTTGGGTACATTGGTGATTCTGAGTATAACATACCATCCCTAGACAAATGGCCGGACCGAGCGTACGATTCAGGTGCTGGAGGACCTAAATTGAGCATGGGTCCCAGATTGTGGAGGTTATTATGAGGATAAAATATCTCTGGAGGAGTTTTCCATCAATATTATTATTTACACAACTATTCAGATGGTACCTTATGAGGCATTTTAAGATAGGTGATGCCGATCAGCCCTATGTTGGCTGTTAGTATAAGAAGTATCTATGTTGATACCTCATCTTGTCTTGGAGACCCCAGAGCGGGTTGAGTTGATTTGGAAGAGGATAGATACTATATAGTCATGGAAAAAGTCTTATGCTGATAAATAGAGATGACCTCTAGACATAGTGGTCAGTAATATGGTTTTCCTACATGTTACTCTGATGACGGGACACTAATGGATTTGGAGACAGGGTAAGCTTTCACCGAGGTACTTTTGGTCGTCTGAGGTTTTGAAGAGAGTTGGTCCAGTTGCCTATCAATTGTAGTTACCTCAGAGGTACCTAGCTTGGCCTGATATCTTCCTTGTTTACCAACTACGGCCTTACATCTCAGACTTGGCTCTTGTTTTTTAACCCATGGATGTTGAGTTGTATGTTGACGTATTATTCGATGATAATCCAATCTAGATTGTTGATCTATGAATTAATGTACTCTGTGGCCCGTTTGTTCCCCTGGTTTGAGTATTGTGGCAGCACAGGCATGTACAAGATGATACATGGGAGATGAAGACTGATGTGCATTCTTTATAGTGAGAGTTGTTCGAGGATTCTTCTTCAGTGAATCCTACATATAGAAATTCATGGATGACTTTCATTAAGAGGGGTTGTTTGTAAGAACCTATATCTTCATTTCATGTATGGATCTTGATTTTGGGTGTTTTTATAATGAGGGGATATTTTGGAAAATTCATAAGTACATGCCGTGTGCTGGCCATGTAACATCCAAGTACACGACCTTGTGGGGTGACCTAGAGACCGCCTAAAAAAGAGGTTAGTTAAGTCATGTACATGGTGAGTACATTAAATGAACAAGTTATATACATTTATTTTTATTTATAAAATTGGATGGAGGTGATGTCTAATTTCTAGAACACATTCTTCTAGTCTTGTCTTATCCTGGAGCGACAGGAATCACAAAATCTTCTCTGAGCCCCCGATCTGTCATCCATTCTCCAAATCAAACACTGCAAATTGTGTTGGAATCACCTCGATGATTTATTATTTCTTCTATAGTCTCTCCTCTTGATTTCACACCATTTATGAGATATTTGTGGTTGAGATTTTTTTTTACATTTTTGTAGATATACGATGTTTTAGGTCAAATAAAAGCCTATGATTCAACAATATCAATTGTATAACATCGAGGTAGGTGGTGTGTGCCTTTTAGTAGTTTTCTTTCGATTATATGTGAAAATTATGACCAATACCCATAATTTTTGCCTTGTGTATTTAGGAAATGTAACCCTTTTTTCCCTGTTATGCTTTTTTTCCTTAGAAATGGACTTAGATTTTGAATAGGTTTTAATACCTTGCTATAGATGTTTTTCCCATGTTTGTTGGATATTTTCTGTTCGGTCTAGTACTGCCTGATATAATGTTTTATTTCCCATGCCTAGTGATGTTAGGATGGAGTTGAATTTTATATAATATTCTTGTGAAATTAATTGTATCATTTTAGCAATGTAGTATTTGAGATTTACAAGGACTATGGTAAGTTATTTTTGTATGATTGTGTTACACAGATTTGTGAGAACTTGGTGTAGTTAGACCATAGGGGGAATTGACGTTGAGTGATTCCATGAGTGCATGTTTGACTTTACATGTTGTGATACCATCGGGTAGATTGACAATGAGTTCTCCCTTAGAGTGTCTATAGTAAACTGTTACAAGACCATAGGTGGAATTGGCATTGAGTTCATTCTTAGAGAGTATGTATTTATAGTCAAAAGATCATATGAGTAATTGATTGTGAGTGATTACATGTAGAGTCTTTGTTTGCATGAGACAAAAGGGGACAAAAATGTTGATATTTCCCTGAGGGACATTATATCATTATTGTCTAAATGATAAGTGGATTCAGAGTGGTCAGACTTTATGAATGTTCCCAGAGGGTTTCTTGTGAATGATTGGTTGAACCAGAGGGGTTAGGCTATAAGAACATTCCCACAGGGTTTCTTGTGAACGATTTGTTGAATAATTAATAAATATAATGAATGTAGTTGAATGTGTAGGATTGTTTACATTTGGGTAATTCCTTGTTTATTACTTTATTTTCATAAGGACTTATATATATGTTCACTGATTGTTAGGCACAAATATTTTGGTGGTTTCCTTGTGGGATTTTTCTCACAACCTATTTGGGTCAGGATATTGGTCCCAATAAAATTATATTTATACATGTATAGATAAGGGAAATCTCTCTTATACTTCTGGTACATGACTACTGTGGAGCTGGAGAGAATGGGACCATATTGAGGCTTGCGATGCTCCCGGTGTTTAATTGTTTTCATTATACAATGTTTTGTACTATATTTCTAGCATTGTGACATGTTTTTCAGCTCTCCAAGTCATATGTGACATCCATCATTTACATATGTGATGAAATTGTTTATTTATTTTCATTCATCTTTTGTTTGCTTATTGTATTTTATTACATCATCCTATATTTTATTTTATTGTTATTCCATTGTGATACTATTAAAATAAGGGCATAGTTTTCCCACTATCATACCCAAGACCATAGATATTCGTTTCTAGCCTTTGGAATTTAGGGAAATGTGCTTGACACTATTTGAATAATTGGGAATGTGGAACCTTTGGGCAGCACCCAGAATAGAGATCTCACAACCATAATGGTGTGAATAATATTTATTTCACCTCAATGTCCAATTTTTAAAGATTATTCCTTCATAATTTTACATATGTTCTAAATATAGAATTCATAGTAAAATAGTGAATGTGACATCTACATATTTTATAAAATAAATAAAATATTGTTTTTTGAATCATCTACTTCTTATTTTTCAAACAATTTACTCCTTATCTAGAAATGATCTATAACATATAATGTTATGTTTCATGAATTTCCCTATAATATTCATTATGAGATGCACTTTCTGTATGATTTTAATGTCATCTAAACTATCTATTGAGAAATTTTATGTGATACCATTTTGAAATGAAATGAAACTCTTTTTCCATCCATGGGGTTTTTATGACATTATATATTAACTAATTTATGTGGTATAAATGCATATAGGTTATCATTAAGTGATGATTCAGGTCCTATATGGCCCTCTAATGCATTTTTTTATTATTTTTATCCCATGAGAATATGATGTTGAGTGTGGACCAGAGTATGGTAAACTATGTCCAGATTGATGAACATGGTCATAATTGTGGTTAAATATGTTTATGAGATTGAGTGTGGACCTAATTATATTCATATATGATCATAAAAGTATGTGTGGAAAGAATTATGGGTCCATATATTTAATTTTTTAATACATTATATATGTATTCTTATTTAACATTCCAATGTTATATGTCAACACTATTCCCCATGGATTTGGATAATTATTATAGGCTTCCGAACCATTATTCCATGGTATATAATTTATTACTCTATATTACATGTATCTTTATCAAATATCATGAACAAATCATATTAATCCACGTTAATTTTTATTCATATACTTATCCCATAAAAATATCTCACAACTTTATATGATCTAACACAATAAAACTAATTGATATATTTTTCCCAAAAAATGAGTTTAATATCACCTTCCTCTTTTGTTAATTATTTTGATGTTTATGAACACTATAATGAAATATGAAATTTTTATGAGTTCTTGTACGGTGTGTTTGTTTTATAAAATTTCATATTTTCTGTTTTATGGATTTAATTTCAAAAGTCAATAATCCTTTATTTTATGAGATTGTTATTTCAATTTTGAGGTTTAATGTTTCAAATATGGAAATATTATATTTTTTATCCTTTTACATCATACATACTATCTTATCTATTATTTATATAATTATTTCTAGAAATATCCATGGGAGCATTGGTCTAGTGTTTCTTTATCGGTATCACAGTGGGTTGTAGTTATTTTTAATGATTAGTACTAGAGAATATTAGTGAAACAGAGAAGGATAAATATAAATATTGGAAATATAATAATGTTTTTGTAAATAATAAATTGATGAGTTTCATAGAAATGGAATCCCTAATTAGATAAAATTATTTTTTTGTAGTCATTATCATTGGTTCCTCTATAGATAATTTCCCTAAAAATGATTGGTTGATTAATAACTCAATCTCTACTCTATGTACACTTAATTTTATAAAAACCACATATAGTTTTAGACAATTTGGTGATTTTCTTTGGCTGATTTTCATCCCAATTTATAGTTTTTTTATGAAATATATTACTTGAATTTGAGGATGTAATATATAACTACAAGATAAATGAACAATAGTGTAAAATGACATTTTATAAGTCAATTTAAATATTAGAAACTCATATTTTAGGGTATACACATCATTTATGATTAATAATTCTATATTTGTAGTTTTTTTTTCAATTATTTATTTTCATATAAATAAAATATTGATTTCTTAATATTATAGATGGTTGTTATTGGAATCAATTTTCTAATGGTTGTGATTGAAAATGTATTTATTTTCCAAATTATCAACCTAACGATATAGGTGTTGTTGTTAAAAATATACCGAAAATACTCACTCATCATTCAAAAAATTTGAATAATATTATGAAGAATAATAATATTACTTAATGGACTTACGAAAGAGTATATTTCAATATATTAATGCATTGGTAAATGTAAACCCTAATTTTTATGTTTTATAATTCCATAATTTTTGGAAAATGGGTCATCATAATATAGAAGATATTTTCCATATTCCCAATCATGAATAATAAGATAATCAAATATGACATTTATCATTTGGCTGATGAGGTTGAAAAAGGGTGTAATCTCATTTAAAATATGGCATAAAAGAAATAACATGACTCAACATAATATGTGGAGTTTAAGAAAATATTCTTCACCATATATTTTCCCTTAAATTTTCACCCAAAATGGATATAGAATTTATATATATATAAAAATAACAATGAATCCATTGGAATATTTGAACAAAACATCATAATAAACACAATACATTCCTCCATTTGTATTTTTGATCAAGAATGAAATATTTATTTATTTTATAGGGGAAGAAATTATATTTTTTTAAATGAATTTGATATTAATTATTTATTATCTATGAATAATTGTTTAATGCGAACTAATGGTGGATGTGGGAAATAGGGAAAATTAATATTATAGGGTCAATAAAAGGAAAATGGATTATTGTCGAAATACAAATGAAAAATATCATGGGGGAATGAAATTATAATTTCATACATGATGATAATTTTGGAGAAATCACCCAAAAAATTTTATAAAATGTACCTATAAATTAATCAACTATGAAAATTTTAGATATAAGACTCATGGGTCTTTAATGGGGATAAATTTTAAAATCAATAAAATTTAGGAGAAAAGGTCCAAACCAATTCATCACCCCCAATTCAACACATCAATTATAAGGAATTTGTGCATTATGTTAATAGATTCCATAACCTTGGGAATACTGTGGTTTAATTAATTTACAACCAACAAGGCTAAGGTAACAAATAAAAGATTATGAAATAATAACCACATTGGTAAATCATTATAATGATGTTTTGAATGATACATTTATTAGTTTCCCTCAATATTATTAAATCAAATTTCATTAGGGTTGTTCTAATTATTTCATATCTCTTATACTTATTAATAATTTTTAGTTATCTTTAAAATTATTGAACATTGAATGATTATTGAAAAAACCTAGTTTCTTGATGATTCTATAAAATATATAAAGATATTATTGGATCTAGGTAAGTGGGAATATAGTTCATGTGGATGTAATTCTCATTATCTTTCTTGAATTTTATATGACACTAGGTAGGGACTGACTATCTCCATGTAGATCAAGAGTATATTTTCGAATAAGTAAAATAATATTTTATAAAATAAGTCATTATAATAATAAGTATCTGTAAAATGATGATTATAAACTCCCATTGGATGTAAACACATAAAATTGGTTATTTATAACAAAAAATAAATGATATATTGCAGAAGAGGATAGGGAATTACCCATCACCGAAAACATCTTAGTTTAATGAAAGGATATTTATATATTTCTAAATAACATACATTTTATTCCTCTAAAATATTAGTTTTCTTTTTCAAAAAAACTCATTAGTTATTCTATGACTATATTAGAGAATCAAGCTATTATACCCATCATTTAATTCGACAACATGATGAATAAACATTAGAATAATCTAAACAATGGTTTTATATTTCATAGTGGTTAACTATTGGAATCACTTATCCTATTTTTCATGAAGAAGAATAGATCAATTAATCATTGAAAAATATTTCATTTATCCAAAAAAATATAATGATCAAGAAAATGTATCCCCTAACCCATATTGGTGATTTTTTGATAATATAGAGGATATCAATGCATTTCATAGTGGGATCATCAATATGAATACCATCAATTAGTGTAATGAATGATGAAACAACTATGAAAACATTAAAACAGGTTATAGTCATTAGGAATTCATTGTTACTCCCATTTGACATTCAAAGTTGCCAAATATATTTACATATTTTAAAACAAAAAAATTAGAGATTAATACAAAAAATTCGGGGAAGTTTTATTCAAAGAAATTATCATCTATTGTAAGAGTATGAATGATTATAATTTTCATTTTCTGATTGTGGTAATGAACATATAAAAGGATAAATTTTATTACAAATTCTGAAATGTGTAATTTTATTGAAAAAAGTACATATCATAGTTCATGATATCATAGGAAATTGTATATCTATGAATTAATTAATGATTAAACTGATTAATGAATATCCACAAATACCCACTGTGAAATAAATTTATAGTTTTCATTGAATTAATGGATACTACCACTGTCTTCTGTGAAATTTATCATTATTATCCAACCCTCTAATCATAGTAACGTGATAGTGAGTGATGTTCCTCTGGATTGAGGATTGTGATGAATAATTAATGGAGGTTATTAAGAGATTGGTCACCACCCTTATAGTTACATTACCCTTTTTTAGATTTGGATTTTTAATATTCAATGTTTTTTCGTTAATTATTTTGAGATGTAACTCTACACAAGATCTTTATTTAATGACTTATTCATGATAGAAATTAATGAATCATTGAATAAATTACTAATCCCATGATTTAGAGATGGACGTAATAATAAATTCATTGAAAATTATGTATCATTATCCATTTAGTGAGAATTTTAAAAACTACACTAAGATATTAGTGTAATTTTTCTTATAGAAGGATATGAACAAGCACTAAAGGATATTGTTTGAATAAATCATTGATTATGATTTCTCAATATAATACAACCCTATTAATGTTACCAATGACATAGAAGATATAATAGTTAATTATTATCCATCCATTTCATTGATGGGGAGTAATGTGGATCACTCATAATTTATATTCAATGAATAGATATGGAGATCATAGTAAAATTGCTGAAATTATACATTTCCCAAATTAGTTTTCAACCATACGTCTATATAATGATCATAGAGGCCCAAAATGAAAATACAAAGCTACAAAAGTTGAAAATATATATTTTCGAGTAAATTTATAATAGATATGGAGTAATAAGAATTGGAAAAATGATATATATCAACTTTGTAAAAGAATTTGATCAATGTTTGGATGGAATAAATAGAACAACCATCTATATTCATCCTAAAATCAAAAATATTTAAAGAAATATTAAGGATCACTATGGGCAAGAAAAAATGAATTTGGATATTGTAGATTACATGTCTAAATTCATGGTATCCTTGGGTGTATTCATTGATAATCAGAGTTGTTAATGGTGGAAAACTCAAAATCTATACTAGTATAGAAAGGGAAGAGTACCACATTGGATTTCATCACCAATCTCTCATTAATTAGTAATTGTTTCATTGAAATTTTTGAAGTGGTGGATATAGATAAAATTTATTTAGACCTAATATTTATAAAGGGGAAAAATTACTTAATCAAATTTCTATATTATGCATAGATAAAGTGGTTAGAATCTATTTAATTCTATATTCAATTATATATTATTGGGATTGAAGGTTCAATTCAAAATTCTATAGGAGTTTTCAACATGAAATGGATATAGATCTATAATTTTCAAAGATTATCACCACCAAATAGATTTTCAACTTCAAAGGTAGATTAAAAATTTAAATATATACATTGATATTTAACAATGGATTTAAATGTTTTGGTTAGTTAAAGATTAAATATCATTTCTCTAGGTTCACATGACATCGTATTAATATCCCATATACTTGGAAGTAGGGTGTCAATTTTTGACCATGTCGTGTCATTGCACAAAAAAACTTCTTCATTCCCACTGCTTGGTATAGATTCGCCTATGAATTATATAAAAGTACATTTTGTACCCCAAATCATTATTAGAATTTTACCACGCAAGGGTTATATCTGAGTGAATAAACATAGGATTGAAATATTATAATAAAATGACTTCCTAATTCATAGAATATTTTGTTTGGAGTACTAATTTTCTATCATAAAAAGTGGTACCAGAGCATGGGAAAGCCATTTATCAATATGGTCAGTCCTAAGGTGGAGATTTTTGGGTCCCAAATAAGTAAAAATATAAATGTACAATCCATATGACTAGGGTTTAACATCTCATCTACTATTAATAGTGGTGTCACATCATGAAAATAAGGTGCCACACTATGACGCTGCCTCCCAAGTCCTACATAATGTCCTTGAGGGGTTTTGAAATTAAATATAAGTCTATTGATTCCCCCTCCCCATAACAAAAACATATCTCGCCACATGTGTTCTATAAGTATATAAACCTAAGAAAACTTTTTCAAATAAATGACAACCTAAAGATGAAAAGATTTTGTTTGAAGGAATTATACTTTTGACCGAAAAAAGGAGTATGGGATTTATATATTCCTATGGTATTATTAACTTATAATAATTGTTTTTTATATAGAATAAAAATTTATATATATAATGTTTTATAAGGGAGGTGATTCTATAATCCATCATATAGGGATTATTTATTAAATGATTTTTTTAGGACCCAATAATTTATAAGAAATCATATGAATTTTTAAAACGATTCAATGATAGTTGAATGATATACATGTTCAACCCAAAAACTATGAATAAAAACATTGACCAGATCTACTATTTGATGTTGAAGAAAAAATATTTTTTCAGATATGTTCTTAAAAGGGTATCATGATATTTATAATTAAATGGATGGTAAGTACTAGATAAATTGGTCTATCCAAAACTCTTGATAATGTTTGCGTTTATCTAATCACTTTGTACTCCATTAACATATCTCATTGGTGCATGATTTTTTCCCTGAACAACATTGGAAGAAGTATAGGATTATTTCATTACATAAACATTTTGTAAAATGTGTTAATTTGGAACCATGTCTCACTCATGATGAATAATCTACGGGGTTTTTAAAATGATGATAAAAGCCCCTTTAAAACAATTACACCAAAATAATCAATGTTCAACCAAAAAACTATTTGTTGTGGAAGCTACATGGGAACATAATAAGTATTAATATAAAAATACCATCATTTATATTCATATAAATAAAAAACCCCAATTGTGAAATTATCATAATGGGGGAGAGTGTGACACCCTAGAAATATTAATAATATAATATTCTGATAACTTTTTTTACACTGAATAGTGATCAAAAATGAAAAATTTTATAATTTAAATATGACTACTAACAATTTTTCATTGATTTATTAGGTTAATTTTGCTTTAATATATTACAATATCTATATATAATGTTGAATAAGTGGAATAATGTAGTCAAAATATTATGTATGAAAATCAATTTTTTCAGATATTGAATGGAAAAATATTCACATGGGTTTTCATTATATGAATATTTATATGAACTCTAAAAAATATAGATTTACAAAAATCATTTTACAGAAAATTATAAGTTCATGGGAATCTCTATGGGAACCCTTTTCATAGAACATCAACAATTACTTTCTGTACTTATCATCTTATCCATATCTTTGATGAATTTATTTTGAAGGGCATTGTCAGTATACATTATAATGATTTAATAATGGATATATTAATATATATATATATATATGAAATTTTATTTTTAATATCTATAATTTCTAATTTCAATTATTGATATATTATATTTTCAAGAAAAATATTATCAATTAATGAATCAAAATTAGAAATAAAATAATATTTGTAGACAAAGAAAATATACTAAAATTAATCTTATACAATATGAATTTTATATTATGATATTAATTATATTATTTCTAAATGATTATTTTTTAAAATATATTTTTTTGATATTAAAAAAAATTTAACCCTCATATGAATAAAAATGATAAGAGATTAGATGTGTAGTAGTAAATATTTAAAATGTCATATTTCTACTAAGACTAATATTTCTATATTTATTATATTTTCATTTAAAATATATATTTATAATATTAATAAATAGAATTAGAAGTAAAATATATTTTGAATTCAGAATTATAATTAATAAATTTTGTATTTGAAGTCAACTTACTTTTAATACAAATATAATTACCTATGTTGACATTTAATCACAGTTAAAGAGTAAAAACGTTTTACTAAATAATATGTTAAATTTAATGAAATATAATTTTAAAATAGTTATTATATAAGGATATTATTTGTAATGTTAATCCTACTCTTCTGACAGAATTTCCTATCCAATTAAACATAACTTCCATCATATTTCATTTCCACCTTTAACATACCAACAGATTCCAAGGGAATTTGTTTCTTTTCACCAATAAGAATATTTCCCCAACAACCAACTTAATGAAAAACATCTCCTTAAAAATTTTCTTTTCTCTTATACCCATTTCAAATCCCTAATATAAATTTTATATGTTCGGAAAACCAAGGATAATTTTTTTCTCAACTACTCTATTTTCAAGACATTTCAAAAATAGATGATTATATTTCTTAACATGATTATTAATCCCTCCCTCACCATTTAGCACTCATTCTATTACAATAATCCTTCCCCTAAAACACATTAAAAAAATATTAATGTAATTAAAATACTATCATTTTTATATTGAAATTTTAATATGTTGATAAATTATCCATTATCAATACCCCTCCAAAATATTGGGAAATAAAAATGTAACATACGTTCTGTGTGATATACATCCTTAAAGAAGGATTCATATCACAATCTATTACCTCTCAACATATGTTGTAATGTGAACTTTTTTAATGAATAAAAATAATATTTTTGACAATATAAACACGATATAATGATAAAATAAGTATTTTTTTGATTTTAAACATATTGTACCCCAAGGTTTTCATATTCCTCAAAAAGTAGGAATCTGTTTGGAAATGAGGTTCCTTTGTTTGGGGTTAGGTGGTTTTTATGTATTAAATGGTATTATAGGGAAGGATTATGGTATATTAGATAGAAAATGAATAATTATTTTCCATGGTAGAGGTCATGGTCTCAATTATGATACTACTATATTTATAGAGTTGGACTGGGATATGTATTGTGGGATGTGGGGTGTGTAATAAATTTTTAGATGGGCATGTAATTGTTAATTTATTATTTTTAGTGTATTTGTGGGAAATATGATCTCTTCCATGGAAATGTTTGTGCCAATGTAATAACATAGACATGTTGGAGTCGAAAAAAGAGAGAGTTGGGTAAATGATATTGAAATTGATAGCATAGCTCCACCCCCCTATGGTAAATGGTGCGCCCTTGTAAAATAGATTGGTTGATGTACATAATACATAGTGGACCAAAATGGGGGTTGTACTGACACATTTTAGACCTTGTATCGGTGGGGCATTTAAAACATCCACAAAAAAGTTACCACATCATAGTGGAAGTAATGATGTTTGTGGTTAGAATTTTTATATTGGTAGAAATAGATATAAAATAATGGGTATGTGTTTCATTATCTTTATTTGAAATATATGTGATATTTTAGGGTGGATCCCCTTGTGATTTCTCACTTAGGTAACATCCTTTAAAATCACAATGTTTATTTCCTCCCTCATTCTTTCATAATATATGATTTATTTGAGGCATCATTTAAAGTTTATTCTCTCTAAAGACTCTTCCTTTTGGTCATCCTGGGAAAGAATAATTTAGGTGGGTGGATTAAATATTACTCTAATTTTATTAATAACATAGAAAATTACCTATTTAATTTATTATATCTTATTTTACCTCTTACAAAATGTTATGGAAAACCATGGGAGGAATTTATCTTGTGGAAAACGTTTTTTTGGCAATAGGTTGTGGGTGGCACTAAGAACATGTTTTATAATAGAACTAATGATAACTTGTTGTTGAAAATATTTATTTATTAATGTGATGAACATTATTTTTTAGGGTTGTCATGAATTACATGCATACATTTTTGGGGACCTTATTTTTTGCACATGGCTATTAATGTGGGAGTTTGGGAACACAAATTTATATAACTATGTGATGACTTGGGATTGGGGGGATGGTTTTTGGTAGTGAGTATAGGAATTCATTGTATTTGGAGTATTTATATTCATTAAATGGGAGATTTCATGGGTGGGTGTGAAATTAATGGATTTGTGCTCCGTAGTGTGTGTGTGTGTGTGTGATTTTTGGTGTGAGTTGCTTCATCGAAAAATGAATTGGATGGAAAATAAGATTTTATTTGTGATATATAAATCAATTGTAATTTTTTATTTATTGTATTCATGTTCTCTCCATCTTGATACAAATTGGTTATTAACTTTTTCTTATTAAAGAGGTGTGTTTGAGAATTCTTACTGGATTATTTTTGTATTGTATATTCAACCCATGAATATTCATATGTGTTCATATGCTAAAACGGTTTGTCATGGTGTAGGAAATGGGAGTCCTATTAAATTTCTATTAGAGATAAATTTCATCTATGGTATTTTTTTACAGAGTAAAGAACATATTTATGGTAGTTAAATGAGGTTTTTTCTTTGATCGACACTATTTTTCTATTTTAGTGTTACTTGTCTTTTATACATTTTAGTTATCAAAAGACTTTTTATTTTGGTTTGTGGTATATGACTATTTTTATATTGATATTAATTATTATATGGATTCTTTAATCACATGTTCTAATTTCTTTTAATAAGTATCTTTTCAGTTGTTGAGTCGGTATAGGAAATTCAACCCAAGTGATTTGGTGTGAAATTGGTATTTATTTTCATCCTTTGATGGTTGGGTGAAGTCACCTTATTCTAGTGAAATATTAATTTTTCCCATAAAGACTGATTTGGTGAGGAAAATATTAATGGTGTCACTTTTGTACAGTCATTGTACTGGGATGGAATATGTGGACATAATATGTGTTTTTTCGTGAAATATATTTCATAAAAAGGCGTAACAAAACACTTTGTATATAATTACAAGTCAATAGGATTTTTTCAAGAAATTTTTTTTAATAACATTTATATTTCATCACCCCATCGTAGTGGGTTTATATAATGAAATTTATGTATTATACCTTACTGAAGAGGCTACCCTATTATATTACATCTTTTGATGTGTGGTTTATTAATAATAATTCAAAATGATAACATAACTAATTTTTTCACTTGAATGGTTTCTTTTATATTGGCATTGAAATTGATATAAGATATGAAATTATTTTCAAAACATTGTTAATATGGTTTTATTTTGTACTTTTTTAATTTATATTATCATTGAGTTATTTATACATTTATTTTTGTTATATATACTACATGAATGTGAAATTTGTATGCCAATTGAAAATTAAATGATAATATAACCAGTAAAAATTAATTGACTAAATAGTAATTGGAGCCAACTTTATTTAAAATAATGTTTACAATTTGAGAATAATAACTACAATAAATAAAATTTTCCTTTTTTATTGTATTGATTAATTAATGATCATTTCTATATATATAGTTTAGAAAATACACATACAAGATTTATGCCATTTTTAATAAATTTTTGTGATCTTTTTTATATTCCAAGGGATGAACTAAATGTAATAAGATAACATTTTCTTTCATATTGAATATAATTAGAAAAATAATTTCAAAATTATATGTATTTAGATTTCGGGTAATTTTAAAACATAATAATGAATTGAATACTGTTAAAGCTTCCTGACATTTCAATAGTTATTTAATAATTCATAGTTTTTGATTGAAATAATAGATAAAATTAGGAATATTCTAAAAAAGACAATACACCTTAATGTTAAATATTTATTTTAATTGCTGTTTTTTTATGTTACACATCCTGATGTAATTCAACAATTATGTAATTATTTTATTTTTCTAGGGACTTGTTAAAAATATTAAACAACCAAATTTTGTTAAAAATGATTTCCACCAGATAAATTTGGAATGAGAATGAATAGAATTAGAACTGCAGTTGTTGTCACCATTTTTGGTATTAATTTTGTTAAAATCATTTAGAATCACATTTTTTTAAAATTAATTTTACAAGTCTCTCTAATAACAATATTTATGGATCATGAGTTGATATTGAAATTATAAATTCTTACACTGAGATGAAATTTTTCCACCACATGGTTGATGTATTTCTTATAATAAACCACACGATTTGATTGGTTTTGGTTATGTAATATCATTTTTGGGAACTTTTTTTAAATATATTTTCATAGAATAATTAATATCATCGAAATATTGTGTTTCTGAATTTATTCCTTTACTTATAAGTTGTTTTAAAAAATAATTTTAAATATTATTTTTTAAAATATTAGGTATTTTGGGGATGGAAAAAAATATCAAATATTTTTTAAAAAGTGTTCAATTAGGAAAGTGTTATTACGATAAATGATTATAATATTTAAAATCCTATAATTTTTTAATTTCAATCATGCTTACTTTTATAATGGGGTAATTACTGGAATAAATGTTTTTAAATTAGTTTTTATAAAATGGGATTTTGGAAGGTTTTATTATTATTCCAAATTGAGAAAATATTTAGTGATATTATTTGATTTTTTAAAAATAATTATAATGAAAATATATTTCATTTTATTGGGATCATGAATGTATTCCCATTGTTTTTAAAATAAATTAGTAATATAGTGAATCAGTTCGTGAAAAAAAAAATAGCTGCCAAGAATAGTACCCAATGGATAATATTCTTAGAGAAGAGATTCCTCATTGTTTTCATTGATTAATTTATGTTTATGTTGTCTGTGTGATATTCTTCTAGGTTAATCAAGAAATTATGTTGGTTCACATATTTTATTTAACATATTATACTTGTTTCAGTAATATATTTTCTTGATGATATTCTTGTTGAACTGGTAAGGATTTGTTTTCAATATCAAGATAGGTTGGATAACTGAAAGGGGTAAATTGAGATTTACAATGGAAAGGACATCTCATGGAATGGTAATTAATGCATTTCATGGGTAGAAAAATATTATTCAATCTATGCGGGTCACTATGCTAAAATTCCTTTTACATGGTAAAAAATTGATGGAATCCATTTAATTAGAAGTGTCATACCCATGGTCTAGAGAATGCAGTGGTTTTTTGAATTCAATGTCATCTTGATTTTTAAAACTAAATGGTCTCACATGTAACAAATAATATAGTTTTTTTAACAATTATTTAGGTCAAATACATGAATTTGGAAGGAGTCGCTGATATAAATTTGATCCCATTATTTTCAATTGAATTAAAACAATTAAAACTAACAGTATATTGGGGTTGGGGAATTTGGAAATATGTTTCACCTTCAATTAAAGAAACCTATCAGGGTTAAATTCTTCAAGTAGGTGTGGTTCTTCAGGATTATTATCTAGGATAGTAACTAATTTTGACATTTTTATGTGTGGGGGTAAGTACATTTTAGTGTTTATGACTTTAGAAATTAAATATTTTTATTCTCTAAATGGTCATGTATAATCTATTATAGTTGCCTTAGTTGGTATTCCCTTATTATTTAATACATTCTATAGAGTTCCTTGTTCCTGAAATCTCATGTCTCATCTCACCAAGAACTATAATTTCTAGGTCTGAAGGTTCAATATTTATTAGTTAATAAAAGTCTTTACTCACAAATCATTAAATATTAGGTTAGTAAAATAGTGGATCATATAAGAATCATGGGATAAAATATTGACCTGAACATAGGTAGTATGGACTAATATGATTTCAGAGTTTTTTATATGGATCTCATAATTCTATTCAGTACCCTAATCATTTGAATAATAATAGTCATTTTTAACAGTATTATATTTATGTTAAACATAAATAGTATAGATTCATTGATTAAATGATAAAGAATAATAATTATCACTTTATTTTTTGGATATTGTTCTTATTCTTCCATATAGGTGAACTATTTTAGGTTATTATCCCTTTCAAATAATAGGATATTTCAAACTAATATGAATTTTTAACATAGAATAGTAGTAATGTTGTAAATATTACATGTAATATTATTTATGTTATAGTAAATTCTATTTATATTATAAATAAACATGTATTTTGGGAATAATTTAATTGACATGGTACTTGAAAATAAAATTATTTTTATGGATAATTTATTTCCTATTTTAGATAATGATTGTGATGATCTAATAATGGAGTATGTTTCGTAAGTGTTAACAATAATTAATGTATTTATTTCCCATATCCATTATTTAGACCGTAGTTTTTAATTTCATTTTAATTTTAATGATATATATTATTCTTGTAGGATCATTTTACATTGTATTGATCCAGCCACACTATTCAGGCAAAGTTTTGAAAAATGTTATTCCATGGTTTGAGTCTACATTGATAAAATTACAAACCTTGATTATATGTAAATGAATTTTTTTTATTATGCCTAGTGTATAGCATAATCATCAACATTATGTTTCACATGGTATTTAATATTTGAAAATCATTAATTCATATGGGTATATCCAAGATTAAAGAGATTTAATTAGAAAAGGAAAGGGTATTCAACTTTTATGTGACTTGATCCATTGGATATTCATGAAAATATGAAATTGATTTTTTTGGGTAGTTTATAATTCTAGATTCAATTTTAGGAATGATGTTCAAATATATCCATATAGTTATAGTGTTTTTATATTTTTGGTATGTAATCAGTGAATATCATTTTTACATTAATAAAATTATCCATTTCGGTTTTCATCAGAGAGTATATCATTGGTAAGACCTTCTATGATATTTCATGGAAAATACATTACATTAATATGTATTTTGTAGTAATATTGTGGATCTATGGGTTTAATTATTGTGACCCAAGCATCTCATGAATGTATATTTAATTGTTTAGATAACTATTCATAACATTACAGAAACACATACCTAATTATAAAAGTAATTTACTTCCATTGAAAAATACAAACATGGTAATTTTAATTCTAGAATTATATTTAATGGATTCCATAAAGATATTCCTATTGAATAATCTTCATAGATATACAGGACCTAAAAATATTCTTAATAACCCAGTTGGAAATGGAACATATGAAAGGGTGTGAACATATCTTCTTTAGGGAATAAAATGGAGATACATAAGTATAACATAGGCATCAGGGTATGATAATATGATAATATGATTTGAAAAAAATACCCTACATATCATGTATGATAATATTTATTCATAGAGAATGATTGTATTCTCATAATAAAATAATCATAAGGATATCAAAAAACAAGATCTATGATGTTATAACATTGTAAATTTAATGTCCTGGAAATTTCTAGGAAATTTTTTTCTTAGTTTTCTTTGGAATTTTATAAGAACGCAGTTTCTGACTGCGCCTGATTCTGAGGCCCGGTGTGCCCGGAATCAATTTCCGATGTTTGGCTCGGGTATGTTCAGTGAATGAACGAGTGGGTTTTCCTATCTTTTGAACCAGTGCCCAGAATCGAATTTTGAGGGCACTGATGAAATTCCAGCACCGGTATTTTCTTAGAAACGCCTCTTCCAGAGTTGCGTTTTCTCGGTGGTGGTTTTTAATTTTCGGGCTTAAAGTTAAGAAATAAAATAATTGTATGACAAACTTTATTTTATTTCACTTAAGCCACTTAAACTGAGTTGAATGGATAGGGTACTATCCAAAAATATCCTACCATCTTGGTAGGATATTTGTGAGGTGGGGCCCACACGTACCCCATCGTTCTTTGCTGCTAAGTAACAAACCCGTGAAAACCCATCATTATGAAAGTCAACTGATGCGTTTTCTTAAATTCTTAACGCACCATTTAATTGGGCGATTTTATTCGTGAATTAAATGGGTAGTTTCTTTAGTTGAATTAATTCTACGAATTAATGGCTCGTTACTTACCTCTTATTCATTTGTTGGAGTAATAATAAAAATAAGACCAACACCGAATTTTGAAGGAATACACGTTGAGAGGTTTTTGACAGAATTCTTGTGCCTTCACCCTTCATTGCGAAGAAAGCGAAGAACGCGAAGAACGCCGGCCTCCGACGAAGAACGCCGACCCCACGGATATCGAAGATGCGATGCCGTGTGCCGCGTTGCCGAAGTATCCTCTCCCGCAACGTTCTTCTGCGACGTTCCTTCCTCCACGACAAAAACCTTCGATCATCCGTTGAGGTGAGAGTTTCAGGTTTCTTTTAAACCTCTTTTGTGGCTTATAACAACACATGGATTTAATTATTTATAATTAAATTTGTTGTTTCTTGGTACTCATAGTTCATCGACGCAACGCCGGATACCGCGACGACGCAACAGTCCCCACCTTCCGCGACGATCAAATCCACGAAGAACCCGTGTGCGACGACTTGGCGAGGTAGGGGTTGTTGTGAATATTTTATATTCCCGTGAACGTTTCTTTAAAATTAATGAACTGGATTCATATGAACAATTTTAATTTATTAAAATTGTTGTTTCATGTGTTGAATAATTCTCCCGTTGTTTTTATCTAATGCGGAGGGTGCGAGCCAAACGAACACAGCCCGACAACCCTCCGTCGTCCTTCGTGGTTGTGGGGATTTTGCGGGCGACGAAAAAATGGTACGCAATGGCAATTTCATGATCCCGCAGTGAAGAACAGAACCCGGGAGGGACAACGGCACAGACGGAATGGAAAACGGACCACCGGAGCAACTCCGGTGGCCCGCGGAAGCTGCCGGCGGTGCAGGTTGCCGGCGCACCACCGAACAGGGCCGCCGCGGCTGAAGCCGCGGTGGCGGCGGCCAGTGGACCCTCGGCCACGCGAGTCCGGGTCGCCCACATGGGATGTGGCGACATGCCGCGTCCGCTTGACTGCGTGGCCCTTCGAGGGACGCGATACCTCCAAACCTCGGGGGCGGCACCCGCGACACCCGAGCTGCTCGGTCGCTCGGTCGAGCCAAGCCAGGCCGGTCCGATCGGCCATGCCGCGCCCAGGCTGGACCGACCGGCCAGGCCGCACCCAGGCCGGACTGGACAGGGTCTTTCCGGTTTGGACCGGGTCGGGTCGACCCGGTTCGGCCGACCCAGGGGTGGTCGGGCCGGGTCGGCCCAGGCCCAGACCCCCCGTCTTCGGACAATTTTCTATCTTTTGCCCGTAACTTGAGCTACGGGCCTTCGAACGATACGCCGTCAGCGGAAACACGATTCTTGGATTGAGACGGTCGTTTCGGTATATGGCACTCAAGGTTTCGGAATACTTTGGGTTCGGTCGGGTTGGTTCGTACACGAAACAAACCGGTCCCTCGGAGCGGAAACGCTCATATCATGAGCTATAGACGTCCGATTGACGTGCCCTCAGCTTTGGTGGATTCCTCTAAGTGAGATGGATCTTTTGGCATTCTCCACCTGAGGTTTGGACGTAGGTGGAGTATGGTAGGGTTGGTTTTGCCTTAAAAACCAACCTGGCCCCTAGGACGAAAAGGTCAATAACTCACAGACCGGGCGTCTGATTGACGCACTATCTGCGATGTTGAGTCCCTGTTGACGATATAGAACTTTTTGATACATCAAACCTGGACCTTGTGTCAGTTGATGTAATAGCCTCTCGACTCGTGGAGTGGACCCTCCCGAACGACCTTGCTGTGTGCGGGAAACCTAGTGCTGGCTGTGACTGCTACTGTGACGACTTCGACTGTACGGAGATCCTCAGTGGATTCGACGGTGACGACTACAGCTCTCAGCGATCCTACGGGGATCAGTGCAACATATCCTATGAGGGTCTGATCCTGTGTGGGCCTTTACGGGGATTAGTACCTATCAATGCTTGTAGATCTGACAGCTGGTTTTGTATCCTATGTGGTTCCCAGATTAGATGATTCAATACTGGTCTTGTATCTTATGTGGGTCCCAGTATAGATGAATCAATGAAGAGATCTGGTTTTGTATCGTATGTGGGTCCTAGTTGTGCTGGTTTTGTATCCTATGTGGGTCCCAGCTTAGATGATTCAATACTGGTCTTGTATCTTTTGTGGGTCCCAGTATAGATGAATCAATGAAGACAGCTGGTCTTGTATCCTATGTGGGTCCTAGCTGTGTTGGTTTTGTATCCTATGTGGATCCCAGCTTAGATGATTCAATACTGGTCTTGTATCCTATGTGGGTCCCAGTATAGATGAATCAATGAAGACAGCTGGTCTTGTATCCTATGTGGGTCCTACCTGTGCTGATCTTGTATCCTATGTGGGTCCCAGCTTAAATGAAACAATGAAGATGGCTGGTCTTGTATCCTATGTGGTTCCTAGCTTAGATGATTCAGTATCTATATCTGATCATCCCATTCACCTTTTCGACGAAGTATACCTGTGTGAGCTGAATCTTGTGTTGAACTATCCTGTGTGGATTTACTGTTTACTCTCCTTGTGGATTGTGTTGAGCTATCCTATGTGGATTACTTTGCCCTCGTTTTTGGATTGCGTTGTGCTATCCTGTGTGGGTATAGGTTTTTCTTTCCTGTGTGGACCGGGTTGTGCTTGGGCTCGGATGTTGGAGCCGAACAGGAATTTATGACCTAGGTATATGTATGGGCATATACCTAAGCAGTGTCGGTCGATACTTCACGGTTGTATTTTTCCTTGTGGTTTATCCATTGTGGATTTCAGAGACCTTCAGGCGTCTCAGGGTCCCTACTGAGTAGCTTATACTCACCATTGCACGGGCTATGCCCGCACTTTGTTGTGTTGGTTGCAGACGACGGACAGCGCAGCAGAATCGTGGTGGAGGCTTGCGGAGCAGGACGGTACCTGGAGGTGGACCACTGGGCGGGACGTACTCGGAGCGAATGGCTGGACCGAGGAGCTGTGGAGGCTATATGTGCTCACCCTTCAGGTGGTTCTTCCAGAGTATGTATCGATGCTACGTCTTTTCTTTTCAGTTACTTTTTTCCCCTTTTCAGTTGTACTTTACAGTTGGGCTTGTATTTTCGGCCCCCCTTTTACTTTCAGCACTGCTTGTTACAGTTTTTACTTAGTGTTTACTCTTTCCGCTTTCTTACTTTGTGGTGGTTTTTTACTTTACAAAGCCAATGCCTTCCCTGTTTTTCGGGATTTATGCCTTGGTGCTAGTCGCCAGCCCCTGGCCTATGGAAGGCGGGCTTGGGGTAGTCACGACACAGGCCCTGAGAATGGGTCATGACAAATTGGTATCAGAGGGTGTTCGGTTCTTCTGTAGACTCTGATGTTTCTTCTATGTGAAGCAATAGTGTTCAATGTATTGGGTGTGGCTATCAGTCCAAGGAGTCCAGTGTTGGTGCGGCAGCCGACGTATCCGTACACCAGTACCCTGACTTCTAATTTCAGACTTAATGCACGAATACATTTATTGCAAGTGTGTTCAAGTTTTCCTTATGATTACTTGTGTCAGCTCACCAGGTATACTGTTCTGACTGTGGCGCACCAGTTTCATTTCAGGATGGCCCCACGACGACAGCAAGATAGGGTTCCGAGAGTGGAGCGTGATGACAGCCCATCAAGCGACAAGGCCTCGGTGCAGGGATCCTTGTCAGTAGAGGCACTGGCGGTACCTTTTCCCGCCGAAACACTGATGCTACCAGCCCCAGCCACTGACGATGCACGTCTCCTTAGCACGCTGCACGAGTTTCAGCATCAGCGACCACCCAGGTTCCGCGGGGAGACGGACCCCCAGGCAGCCGAGGACTGGCTGGAGGCATTAGTGAGAGTTTTTCGGTTAGTGAGGACACCAGCAGACCTCATGGTGATCCTCTCAGCAAGCCTACTGCACGCGACAGTGGGCCGATGGTGGAGCATGATGCTCCAGGTGCACGACGAGGAATCTCTTCTCTGGAAGGACTTCGAGAGCCTCTTCCCCTCAGAGTTCGTCCCGGCCACCCTCCGTGCGGTGCGTATCCAGGAGATCCTTCAGTTGCGGTAGGGAAGCTTGATGGTCTCCCAGTACGCGGCGAGATTTACCGATCTATCACGCTACTCCATAGATATGGTACGGGACCCGTTCTTCCGGGCCCGGACCTTCGAGCAGGGACTGAGGCATTAGATTAGGGCATCGATGATCTCCCTCAACATTCTGACGCAGGAAGAGGTGTTGGAGAGAGCCCTTTTAGTAGAGATTTTCCTCACCGAGCAGGCACCAGCAGCAGGACCCTCCCCAGGACGGCCTGTAGCAGGGTTATCTGCGGCTGCCAGTAGACAGGTGACGCAGAGGTCCAAACGGCCCAGACCATCAGATGGGCAGTCTCAGGATGAAGATTCGGTTGTGCGGGGCACCCGAAGGAGAGCCAGCTACACGAGGGGAAAGCATTGCTACGCATGCAGTGGGCGAGGTCACATGGCTCGAGACTGCCCGATTCGTCTTACAGATGAGCAGCATGTGGTAGAGAGACCTCCCAGACAGAGGTTCAGCCACGGTGGTCTGCAGGGTGCAGCCGGACAAGGCATAGGAGCTGGCCGAGTAGCCGATGGTGGGAGACACTTCGAGGTGTTGCCACCACCACCACCAGGATGTCCACCCTGACCGCAGGGAGTTGGTGGACATGCGAGAGCTCTACTTCAGGCAGTTGAGGCTTTCGATCATGGAGCTCTGAGTGCAGATGGATAGGAACGGAACTATTGGATACGTCCTTTGTACTTCTAGTTCCTTGTTGTTGTTGTGTAGTGTCTTGTTTTATGAGATACAATAGTAAAAGACGCTTACCTTTGTGATGTTGTCATTCTTATCCTCCTGTGTGTTGTTACTAAGAGGTTCTAGTTTAGACTGTTTACTTGACCCTCACTTGTGAGACATCTACTGGAGGAGACCCAGTTACCACACACTGATGCCGACAGTGATACTCAAACCTTGGAGGCGAGAGTAACGGTTGGATCTCTTGGTAGTAACGTCGAGGCCTTACGACGTAATCTTTGGTATGGATTAGTAAAATCCATGTCAGGATTGACTTTATTAGGCAAAAGAATGTGGTTAATCCAAGGGATGATATCGGATTTCTCTTATAGGAAATGAACAAATCATAGCAGCTCTTGTGGGACCAGAGGTGGTCCAGAACACGATATTGAAGGTCCAGGTCATCCAGGAGCGGATGAAGATAGCTTAGAGCCGATAGAAGTCTTTCGCGGACAGGAGGCGGAGGCCACTAGAGTTTGAGGATGGTGACTGCGTCTTCATGCGGGTCTCACCACGACGTGGATTACGGAGATTTGGCCAAGGTGGAAAGTTGTCCCCATGCTTCTTCGGACCCTTCCAGGTCCTCAGTAGGTTTGGAGAGGTGGCTTACCGCCTAGCTCTACCGCCTTTGTATCCCTAGTTTGTGTTGAAGCTTTAAGAGGACGTAAAGCCCTGTGGTGGGAGTAATGTAAAGAGCCGGAAATTTCAAGGAAATTTTTTTCTTAATTTTCTTTGGAATTTTACAAGAACTTAGTTTCTGACGGCACCTGATTCTGAGGCCCAATGTGCACAGAATCAATTTCTGATTTTTGGATCGGGTACGTTCAGTTAACGAACAAGCGGGATTTCCTATCTTTTGAACCGGTTCCCAGAATCGAATTCTGAGGGCACCGATGAAATCACAGCACCGGTATTTTATTAGAAACTCCTATTCTGGAGTTGCGTTTGCTCAGTGGTGGTTTTTAATTTTTGGGCTTAAAGTTAAGAAATAAAATAATTGTACGACAAACTTTATTTTATTTCACTTAAGCCACTTGAAAGCCACTTAAACTGAGTTGAAACGGATAGGGTACTATCCAAAAATATCCTACCCTCTTGGTAGGATATTTGTGAGGTGGGGCCCGCACGAGCCCCACCGTTTCTTTTCTGATAAGTAATGCACCCACAAAAACCCGTCATTATGAAAGTCAACTGACGCATTTTCTTAAATTCTTAACGCACCACTTAATTGGGCGATTTTATTCGTGAATTAGATGGCCAGTTTCTTTCGTTGAATTAATTCTACGAATTAATGGGGCGTTACTTACCTCTTATTCGTTTGTTGGCGTAATAATAAAAATAAGACCAACACCGAATTTTGGAGGATTACACATTGAGAGGTTTTTGACAGAATTCTTGTGCCTTCACCCTTCTTCGTGAAGAACGCGAAGAACGCGAAGAACGCGAAGAACACGAAGAACGCTGGCCTCCGATGAATAATGTCGAACCCGCCGAAATCGACGAAGCGACGCCGTGTGCCGCGACGCTGACGTTTCCTCTCCCGCAACATTCTTCAGCGACGTTCCTTTCTCTGCGGAAAAAACCTTCGATCATCCGTTGAGGTGAGAGTTTTAGGTTTCTTTTAAACCTCCTTTGTGGCTTATAACAACACACGGATTTAGTTAATTATAATTAAATATGTTGTTTCTTGGTCCTCAGAGTTTGTCGACGCAACGCTGGATACAGCGACGACGCGACGGTCCCCACCTTCTGTGACGATCAAATCCGCGAAGAACCCGCGTGCGACGACTTGGCAAGGTAGGGGTTGTTGTGAATATTTTATATTCCCGTGAATGTTTCTTTAAAATTAAAGAACTGGATTCATATGAACAATTTTAATTTATTAAAATTGTTGTTTCATGTGTTTAATAATTCTCCCGTTGTTTTTCTCTAATGTGGAGGGCGAGAGCCAAGCGAACACGGCCCGACAACCCTCCGCCGTCCTTCGTGGTTGTGCGGATTTGTCGGGTGATGAAAAAACGTGACGCAAGGGCAATTTGATGATCCTGCAGTGAATAAAGGAACCTGGGAGGGACAACGTCGTAGACAGAAAGGAAAACAGACCACCGAAGCAACTCTGGGGGCCCGCAGAAGCTGTCGGCGGCGCGGGTCGCCGGCGCCCCGGCGCACCGCCTGACAGGGCTGCCGTGGCTGAAGCCGTGGTGGTGGCGGCCAGCAGACCCGCAGCCACGTGGGTCTGGCTCACCCACACGGGACGCGGTGACATGCCACGTCCTCTTGACAGCACGGCCCTTCGAGGGCCGCGGTACCTCCAAACCGCGGGGGCGAAACCCGCGGCACCCGAGCTGCTCAGCCGCTCGGCCGAGCCGAGCCAGGCCGGTCCGACCGGCCGGGCCATGCCCAGGCCAGACCGGACAGGGTCCGGCCGGGTTGGACAGCCTCGGGTAAACCCGGTTCGGGTCGACTTGGTTCAGCCGACCCATAGGTGGTCGGCCCGGGCCCGGACCCCCCGTCTTCGGACAATTTTCGGTCTTTTGCCTGTAACTTGAGCTACGGGCCTCCGAACGACGTGCCGTCAGCGGCAACTCAATACTTGGATCGAGAAAGTCGTTTTCGTATATCACACTCAATGTTTCGGAATACTTTGGGTTCGGCCGGGTTGGTTCGTACACGAAACCAACCGAGCCCTCGGAGTGGAAACGCTCATATCTTGAGCTACAGACGTCCGATTGACGTGACGTCAGCTTTGGTGGATTCCTATAAGTTAGATGGATCTTTTGGCACTCTCCTTCTAAGATTTGGACACAGGTGGAGTACGCGCGGGTTGTTTTTGTCTTAACAACCAACCGGGCCCCTCGGACGAAAAAGCCAATAACTCACAGACCGGGCGTCCGATTGACGCGCTGTCTGCGACGTTGAGTTCCTGTTGACGATACGAAACTTTTGGATACATCAAACCTAGACCTTGTGTCAGTTGATGTATCAGCATCTCGACTCGTGGAGCGGACCCTCCCGAATGAGCTTATTGTGTGCGGGAACCCTATTACTGGCTGCGACTGCTACTATGATGACGACGACTGTACAGAGATCCTCAGTGGATTCGACGACGATGACTACAACACTCAGTGATCATACGGGGATCAGTGCTACAGATCCTATGAGGGTCCAATCCTGTGTGGGCCTTTGCGGGGATTAGTACCTATCGATCCTTTTGGATCTGACAACTGGTTTTGTATCCTATGTGGGTCCCAGCTTAGATGATTCAATACTGGTCTTGTATCCTATGTGGGTCCCAGTATAAATGAATCAATGAAGACAGCTGGTATTGTATCCTATGTGGGTCCTAGCTGTGCTGGTTTTGTATCTTATGTGGGTCCCAGCTTAGATGATTCAATATTGGTCTTATATCCTATGTGGGTCCCAGTATAGATGAATCAATGAAGACAGCTGGTCTTGTATCCTATGTGGGTCCTATTTGTGCTAGTTTTGTATCCTATGTGGGTCCCAACATAGATGATTCAATACTGGTCTTGTATCCTATGTGGGTCCCAGTATAGATGAATCAATGAAGACAGCTGGTCTTGTATCCTATGTGGGTCCCAGCTTAAATGAAACAATGAAGATGGCTGGTCTTGTATCCTATGTGGGTCCCAGCTTAGATGATTCAGTATCTATATCTGATCATCCATTTCACCTTTTCGACGAAGTATACCTGTGTGAGCTGAATCTTGTGTTGAACTATCCTGTGTGGATTTACTGTTTACTCTCCTTGTGGATTGTTTTGAGCTATCCTATGTGGATTACTTTACCCTCCTTTGTGGATTGCATTGTGCTATCCTGTGAGGGTATACGTTTTTCTTTCCTGTGTGGACTGGGTTGTGCTTGGGCTCGGATGTTGAAGCCGAACGGGAATTGATGACTTAGGTATATGTATGGGCATATACCTAAGCAGTGTCGGTCGATACTTCGCGGTTGTATCTTTCCTTGAGGTTTATCCATTGTGGATTTCAGGAGACCTTCGGGGGTCTCGGGGTCCCTACTGAGTATCTTATACTCACCCCTGCATGGGCTATGCCCGCACTTCGTTGTGTTGGTTGCATATGACGGACAGCGCAGCGGAATCGTGGTGGAGGCTTGCGTAGCAGGACGGTACCTGGAGGTGGACCACTGGGCGGGACGTACTGGGAGAGGACGACTGGACCGAGAAGCTATGGAGGCTATCTGTGCTCACCCATCAGGTGGGACTTCCAGAGGACGGCTCAACGCTGTGGCTTTTCTTTTCAGTTGCTGTTTTCCCCTTTTCAGTTGTACTTTACAGTTGGGCTTGTGTTTCCGGCCCCCCTATTACTTTCAGCACCGCTTGTTACAGTTTTTACTTAGTGTTTACTCTTTCCACTTGCTTACTCTATGGTGGTTGTTTACTTTACAAAGGCAATGCCTTCCCTATTTATCGGGATTTACGCCTTGGTGCTAGTCGCCAGCCGCTGGCCTATGGAAGGCGGGCTTGGGGTAGTCACGACACGGGCCCCGAGGACGGTTCGTGACAGTAAGAAGAAAATTTTTTATGGAATTCAAATTACCTTATAAGATTATTAAAATTTAAAAATTGTAACATGTTCACTCATTATGTTAAGGACATGAAATTAATAACTCCCTTAAACTTATGGACATTTAACTAGGATTGCGCATTACATTATTTAAATAAATGAAAAGTCCATGCATAACATTATGAACTTGTAATTAGGTTTACACATAACACTATGAATGTGTAATCAGTTATACTCCTAACATTATAGATTGGAAATATAGGTCAAAACATTTCATCATTGAATTCACTGATCATTCAGAATAACAACATAACATACAATGTCCCTTAATGATCTTGCTTAACTGACCTTTCTATTTCTTTTTATATCATGAGATATAAATCAATTTCCAGTGGATTAAAGGGAGATATAGGTTCCACACATATTTTATTATAACATATCCACCATTTTTTTTATAATATAACCATTATTCTTAAAATTACATTCATTCGTATGTGTGATATAAAACCATAAAACATTCATTATTTCATAAACCATAAAAAGAACTATGTATCATAAGTATTTATTCATGGTATAACCCATGGTAGAAAAATTGGTTTCATAACCATAATTCAATCTAACATTCAACCATTGAAAAATGAAATAGATAATTATAGTTGGATAATATCCTATTATGTAACAAATTTCATAAAAATATTTTATTTTAGATGAAACATAATTATGAAATATATTAATGATAATTTCTTGCAGAAAATATAATATTTTCATTTTAAAATACTTTTTTAAAATGAAAAAAAAAATTAAAATCATTTTATCCAAAATTAAAATTTAAAAAATATTTTTCATAGTAAAAAATATTGTTTGGATTCAGATGGAAATATTTTTTAAAAGCCATACATGTGGGAAAATTATTCCATTCACATTTTTTGTAATTGATTGACAAAATTTTTTTTGAGAATGACCTGATGTTTCATATTAAAAAAATTATTGAAAAAAATAAAACATGTGTAAAAAATTCATTAATATATCCTTTTATATAAATGGTAAAAAAAATTGAACTCATTTTTAGATGACATCATTTTGGAAGTTTATGTTTGTTTGACCTAAAAAAAATTTCCCGCTAAAATATATTCTCATTATGAACTATTGTCTATATATATTTCGGAAAATTAATGGAAAAATATACACTCCAACAAGTACTATATAATAAAATATATAATAATTAATAAGAGTTATATCATGATATTTTATAATTGGATACTCAATCATAATGAATCCTCATAAATATTGACATTGTAAAAAAATATTTACAATTATATTAACATTAAATAATAATACACATGAAGGAATAAAATAAATTAAACATAAAAATCATGAGGTTGAATAAGTTATAGAATTTATATGTCCAAAAGGTTGTAAATACACTTCTTGAATATATATAGGCACATAAAATAACATATTCTCCAACAAGGTAAATTGAGACAAATATGCCTTGCCACTTTGGTAACAAACGAACTGTAAAATCCATGAATTAGAGATATAAAATTTCTTATATAAATCTAAAAAAAATATAGATAATAAAAATTATATAAATTCTTATTTAGTATATATATAATCCCTCAGCCTTAAACATTACTTATTCTTGATATATTACAGGAATTCACATTGGGGATCGTTTCAAGTTTAGAGTTTTAGAAAATTAGATCATAAATCATGCATTACATTCCACATTTAAACAAGGTGGGTACATACAAGACAGTATTTATTTTTCCCATCAAAGGAGACATATTTAAAAAAACATGGATTCTTTCATGACAGATTCTCTACACTATCATCACATCATGTACTTTTCCATTGACCTATGAAAAACATTTCAAAAACATGGGCTGAGCATAAAAATCTTAGTAAGGGATATAAAAGTACGGAATGAAAAAATTAGTCCATGTATACCTAAGAATTAATGAAATAATACTTTACTCATAAAACATAATCCCTTTACCATACCTCATGAAATCATATGATTTATGAATAACTCATAGAAAACATAAGCCATAAAGGTAACTTGAGGAATTCATAACATTTTTACATAGTGAGTAACCCTCATGGTTACGTTTGGAATACCCATCAAAGTATATTCCCTAAATCACTTCAGGGAAACCATAGAGTTTAACTCTTTCATGTTACCCAATGAATTGGAGAGCTATCACGGGCTCACCCGCCCTTAGTTTATCATGGAACTACCCGTCTTCATAAAAAATTCCCAAGAACCATAACATAATCATATCATATAAAACCTGCATAATGGAAACATAACATTTCCACATTTCAATCACAAGATATCAATACAACACATTTATATAATCAAAACATATTCAAAACCATTTTCAATACCAAAATAAAATAAAATTAAAAACTAGTATTTATTTATCATTTAAAAAAAGTTATGGCTTGTAGAGGATGCCAATACTCAAATAATGGTCACGACGGTAGAGAAGTCACTATCGCCGCATACGTACGACAAAAACATTCCATTTTTTCATTTAGTAAAATGATTCAAATAAAAATATTCCTTTTGAATAAAAGTAAAAGTCAATGTATTATATACACCGTATAAATGAAAGTTGTGTATGAAACAAAATATGCCTCAATGAAAGGAGATTGAGATGATGTCCCTTACCTCGTGTCTAACATGACTCGATCATTCTTTAATCTCCTGAATAATAAACTAGATTTAATTTTTTTACTTTCTTAAGATCCTTTTTCAAGTTCATTATCCCTTTTATATCATTATTTACCATGTTATTAACATTATGTAATTATTTAAGTTAATAATGGTTATTTTGTCGACCCTTGGTACTTGAGTCAAAAAAAACTTCTTATAATTACATGTTGTTCATGTGGTAAAATATCCATTATATCCAGAATTATATTCAAGATGTAGATATAATATATATCTTATATATCCAGTTTAACATGCATTTATAATATTACAAAACATTTAGAGGTAATAAATGAAATGCACTGTTCATGGAGACGGTAAGCCGTACATACGCATGAACACTACATTCATTTCTATTTCATATTTAATGTAATGAAATCATAATTATATAAAGATATATTATAATTCCAATATAATATAATATCATATATAACATCATAAGCTCCATCATTTATACTCCCACATAGGGTATTAACGAATCAAATTACATTGAGGGGGCGGTAGTCTGCACTTCCTAAAATGAAAATATCGTGTTTACCAATAATGGAAACCAGAATGTATGTCATAAATGAAAAATAAAGAATCATAAGTAAAAAATAGAAATAATATATATCATATATAAATAGTGTGACATCTTAATGGCCACCATAAAAGGTGTTAAAAGAAGATTGAACAATCATTGTTTCGTAAGGCAGTAATTCGCCATCCATAGAAACAGTATATAAATTAACCATTACACGGAGCTGTGTGTAAGTTTAGGTCTAAAAATTCTCATAAAAAAACTATTATATTTAATATACGGGTTTTGTTAAAAAATAAAGGATAAAAAAGTGTTTATAGGGTTTTAGAAGCAAAAATAAACCAAAAGAACACAAGTGAAGTCATTACCTTTTAATCGGGTAACTCATCTTTGTTTGAACCAAATGGGTTTTTTGAAGAGCTTTCTGCCTAGGGTAATGCTTCTATGATTAAGAGAAGGATGTGGAGAAATAAAATGAGCAGATTTTGGCCGATCCAATGGCTTTAGAGGTGTTGGTATGGTGGTAGAGGTGGGGGCCTTTTATAAGAGGGAGGAGGGGCACTCTAGGAAATTCAAGAAATTTTACATTATTATATAATGAGTTTCGGATTTTAAAGGACCAAAAATTATATATTTCAAGGATAAGGTGATAAGGGTTCCAAATCCAACCATCCAATAGGTATTTTACAAGTTTATGTCTTATATTTTACATTATCTTTTCATTTTATTTAAATCGTTCTTTAATGAGGTAATTGCTTCATCATCATGGTGTCATAAAAAATTTAATTTATTTATTGTCTAAAAATTTAAAAAAATACTATGATGTTGGAAATATTTTTATCTTTATAATGAATATTTATAGTCTAATATATCATTTATGTAGACAAAATTAAATTATTTTTACTTAGGTGTTACGTACATTGGTTATACTTTCCATTTAAAAAAATAATAAAATGTGACTATCCCCCAAAAGTGATTCCATGGGGTCCCAAAGTTTGGAACAGGGAATCCCATGGTAGGCCATGACACAACCATTAGAATTAGGACACATTTTGAGGTCATTTTTTATTCTTATGATATTATTTTATTACACTTAACTACCTGATTACTAATTAATCACGATAATTAAAGATAATTACCGTTGTTACTATTTGTAATGTCCAAAAACAAAAGTGTCTTAATTAAAAATTTTGGACCTTCTGGTTCCAAATATGGAATCAATATTAACAAATTCCAAACATAGAAAGTGCAGTAAATAATTTAAATATAATTCCCATTGTCAATACAAATAGCGGGTTTTTTAGAAACAATATCTATCAAAAGGTTGACAATTGTGTATATCCAATTTCAAAGTAAAATTAATTTCAATGAACACCATTGGATTAAAGGGTAAAAATATATTCTATTTACAATTTAAAACAAATTATAATGACAATCTATCCATATAATTATATTAAATGAAAAATCAGTTTTGAAGTAAAATGCAGTATTTTTCACTATTCATTAAAAAATGAACGTTGTCCGAAAAACACCAAAAATTTATCCAAAGTAAATTTCAGTGTCCAAATACTAAAGAATAATTTTATTTTGACAAAAAGATTCAAAATATAGAATTAAAAATGGTTTTCCATCAAAAGGTGGTAAATCAATATTTAAAAAATATTAGAGAATTCAATTCTTAAGATTTGATTTATTCTCATTTGAAGCCTCTAAAACACTATCTAATTCATAAATAGACATAGATATTAAAATCCATAATTCATTCCTTACATGGGATGTTACATCCTTCCCCCATTTAGAAAATTTCATCCCACAATTTATTTACTTATCCAATAAGTGGGGGTATATATCCCTCATTGCATTTTCAGATTCACATGTTACCTCTTTAATCATGTGGGTTTTCCACAAAACCTTTACTTGATTAATCACCTTATTCCACAATAAATGCTCCCTGTGGTCAAGAATCTTGACCAGTTGTTCTTCATAAGATATATTCTCTTCTAGCTAAACTATCTCTGGACTCAAAACATGAGATGGATCTGGGATGTACTTCTTTAAAATAGAAACATGAAAAACATTGTGTACATGAGATAAACTCGAAGGTAAAGCCACTTGGTATGCAACTGGTCCAGCTATCTCCAGAATTTCATATGATCCAATGAAACTTGGACTCAGCTTTCCTTTCATACTGAATTGCATCACACTTTTCCATGGTGAAACATTGAGGAAGACATGATCACCTATCTCAAAAGAGAGATCCTTCCTACTATTTTCTGCATAACTTTTCTGCCTACTCTAAGTCATTCTCATGTGTTTCTATATCATCTGAACTTTTTCTACCAACTATTCTACCAATCCTGGTCCCATAAACTTCCTTTCACCCACTTCATCGAAAAAAAGCTAGAGGTCAACACTGCTTCCCAAATAATGCCTCAAATGGTTCCATCTGTATACTAGAATGGAAACTGTTATTATAAGAAAACTCAACCAAAGATAGATGTTGGTCCCAACTTCCTTGATAATCCATCAAACAAGAACGTATCATATCCTCCAATGTCTGAATTGTTCATTCTGACTGCTCATCTGATTAAGTATGAAAAGCTATTCTAAAATTTAATTCAGTACCTAAAGACTTCTGAAGTCCTTTCCAAAAGTTAGAATTAAACATAGTATCACGATCAGATACAATGGAGAGGGGAACTCAATGTAACGTGACTATATCTTTTTTATAAAAACAAGAAAGTTGATCTAGGGATAAAGTATCTCATATAGAAATGAAATGAGCAGATTTAGTCAAGCGACCAACAATAACCCAGATCACATTATTACCTCGAGGTGTCTTCGGTAACCCTAAAATGAAGTCCATAGATATATTCTCCCATTTCCACTATGGAACTGGTAATGTCTAAAGCATCCCTTTCGATAACTACCACTCTACCTTAATCTATTGACAAGTAAAACACTTCACAGTAAAATTAGCAATTTCTCTTTTCATTCCATCCCACATGTAATACTCCCAAAGATCACTATACATCTTAGTACTGCCTTGATGAAATAAAAATAGAGAACTATGAGCTTCACATAACAATTATCTCTTCAACTGTGAATCAAACGAAACACAAAATCTCTTCCAAAATCTCAAAACACAATCATTATCAATGTTGAATTCAGGAATCATGCCCTTCTGAACCAGATCTACCTTTTTCTGCAACTCACTGCCTTGCTTATAAGCTTGCATAATTCTGTCTGATAGAGATGATTTCTCTGATACCAGAATCAAAATAGAAGAACATCCTACACCAACAACTTATATGCCAATGTTCATCAAACCCTTAACCAAAGGATCATGTTCCAAACGTAACATGGTTAATGAAGCATTACATTTTCGACTCAAAGCATCATCCACTTTATTTTCTTTTCCCGGATAGAAATGAATTGTATAATCATAATCCTTGATTAATTCCAGCCATCTCCTCTATCTCATGTTCAATTCATTCTGAGTGAATATATACTTTATAAATTTGTGATTAGTATATATCTCACACTTTACACCATACAAATGATGCCTCAAAATTTTTAAAGTGAAAACAACAGCAGCAAATTCCATTTCATTTGTAGGGTAATTTACCTCATGAGTTTTCAACTTTCATGAACCATAAGCAATTAATTGATCATTCCTCATTAGGATGCAACCAATTCCTTTCAATGAAGCATCACTGTAGATAACAAACTCTCCATTCCTAGATGGTAGTGCCAAAACCTGAGCGTTCACCAATCTTCTTTTCCACTCTTGAAAACTATCATCACATTTTTTATGGAGATAAACATAACACCCTTCTAAGTTATAATAGTCATTGGACTAGATAACTGTGAAATTGTTTTAACAAACCTTCGGTAATAGCCTACCAAACCAAGAAAACAACGAATCTCAGAATCATTTTTGGGTCTTGACCATTCTTCAACATCCTTTGTTTTTGCAGGATCAAAAGTTATTCCATCTTTAGAAACAATGTGACCAAGGAAAGAAACTGGTTGCAACCAAAACACACACTTTCTAAATTTCCCATACAATTTATTTTCATTTAAGGCTTTCAAAATAACCCTTAAATGACTTTCATGCTCTTCTTTACTTTTAGAAAAAACCAAAATATCATCGATGAAAACAACCAAAAACTTATCCAAGAACTCATGGAAAATATTATTCTTAAGGTCTATGAATACAGCAGGTGCATTGTTTAACCCAAAAAGTCATTACTACAAATTCATAATGGTCGTATCTTGTACAAAACACAGTCTTCAGAATATCTGCATCCTTTACCTTCATCTGATGGAACCCCGATCTCAGGTCAATCTTTGAAAAATACTTAGCTCCCTGGAGCTGATCGAACAAATCATCAATATGAGGGAAAGAATGTTTTTTCTTAACATTGATGTTATTCAAGGCTATATAATGAATGCAAAGTCTCATTGAACCATCTTTCTTTTTAACAATTAATATTGGAGCACCCCATGTTGATGTGCTAGGTCGAATGAATCCTTTCTCTAATAAATCTTGCAAATTCTACTTCAACTCTAAAAGTACAATTTGAGCCATTCGATAAGGGGGTTTTGAAATTGTATTAGCATCAGGAAATAAGTCAATAGTAAATTAAACTTCTGGATCTGGTATTATTCCAGAAAACTCATCTGGAAGAATATCAGGATACTCATTTACCACCAGCACATCATTAATCTAAATGGTTCTTTTGTATTCAACAATATGTGCAAGGTAACATTCATTTCTAGCTTTTACAAGTTTCTCATCCTCTTGATATGTTATCTACAGTAAGGGTTCATTCTAGTACACAAACTGAATGTCTTTCTGAAACTAAACTTCATTAGATATACAATCAATCTTATCATGGTAAATAGTGAGCCAATCCATACCCAGGATAACATCAAACTCTACTAGAGGTAAAACAATAAGGTTTTCAAGTAGTTTATTTCCACGGATAAGTATAGGAAGGTTCTTATAAATTATTTTTGCCTCAACATTTCCCCTAGGTTTTTAACCAGAAGTTCATATGAGAATTCTTCAGATGGAATTCTCAATTTATTAGAAAACTTTTTAGAGATGAAAGAATGTGTAGACCCCGGATCAAAAAACATAGTGGCATAATCTGAAAAAACAAACAAAGTGTCTGATACCACTTCATTTGATGTCCCAACATCTGATGAAGTAGTTGCAAAGGATTTCACCACACCTTTCTACTTGTATTATGATGGCTTCCCATCATTTGAGCTCTATGTCAAACACTCGTTTCCATAATGACCAATATCATTGCAATTTAAACAATTCACTAACTGTAAATCAAATTTGGTCTTACCATTACCCTGATCTTTTTCATTGCAATCACGAGCATTATGTCCCATCTTACCACATCAGTAGTGAATTCCATAATTCAGATGACATTCCCCAGCATGCCTTCTTCCACATTTAAATCAAACTGAATACTTAGTTTTCTTACTATCATTCACTTTGAACGATTCTTCCCTTTCTCCTTCCACCTCGGTCTCTTCTTCTGATGGTTGTTATAGAACACTTGATCATCGGAAAACACCATTTCCACCTTCTCAACACATCGAGCAAGATTTTTATTCCTTTTTAACTCACCAGAAGCTAATGAAATTTGATATTTTGGCTTTAATACTGATTAAAAAATATTGATTTTAATATTAAGGTCTCGGATAAAATTTGGAGAATACCTTTCCAACCGAGTGAAACATTCTTCATAAGCAGCCATTGAGTCATCCTCTTGCCTCAATTCCAAGAATTGTTTTTCCATACTATGTCGAGCAAATTTAGAAAAATATTTTCAAGAAACATACCTTTGAATTCATCCTAGTCAAGAGCATCAATCTCATCAATGTCCTTGATATTTTTAACCATCGACCACCACTGATCTGCTTCACCCTCCAAACGGTAAACAACAAGACTAACCTTTTGACTTTCTGAACACCCCATGACATCAAAAATCTTCTCCATTGCATTAATCCAACCTTTAGCTAGCACATGGTCAGATGATCCTCTGAATGATGGGGGATTTTGCCTCATGAAATGTTACACTACTGACATGTTCTTCTACGGTTGATCTGGCTGATCTCGTGCATGGACACCACCACCATTTATCGCTTGAGTCAACTGCACCATTACTACAACAAACTATTCAGTTCCAATTCCGACCATCTCTGGATGCTGATTCATAAGGTCATTTCCTTATCTAAGCCTTCCTGGCACTGCTTCCCTGTTTCCTCTGTGGAAAACCATTATGAATAAACATGTCTTAGATGAAGCAACATGGTAATCATGAAATGCTATATCATTTCAATTTTAAAATAAAATAATATTTTTGGATAATAATTTAATAGAAATCTAACTCCTATTGTTATCTAAACAGACCTTTGATACCAACTATAAGGCCACAACCTTAAAAATTACTTATTCTTAAGTTATTACAATTATTCACATTGTGGATCTTTTCAGGTTTAGAGTTTTAAATAATTATATCCTAAATCATGCATTACATTCCACATTTAAACAAGGTCGTTACATACAAGACAATAGTAATATTTCCCATAAAAGGAGTCATATTGAAAAAAATCATGGATTATTTCATGAAACTTCCTCGACACTATCCTCACATCTTGTAATTTTCCCATCACCTGTGAAAATCATTTCAAAAAAATGGGATGGGCATAAATATCTCAGTAAGGGATATAAAATTAAGGAATGAAAACATTAGTCCATTTATACATAAGAATTAATGAGATCATACTTTACTCATAAAACATAATCACTATATCATACCTCATGAAATCATAATATTTATGAATAACTCATAGAAAAAATAAGACATAAAGGTAACATGAGGCATTCATAACATTTTTACGTAGAGAGTAAACCTCATGGTTACATTTGGAATACTCATCACAGTATATTCCCTAAATCTCTTCACAGATACCTTAGAGTTTAACTCCATCACGTCACCCAATTAATTTGAGAGCTATCATAGGCTGACCCGCACTTAGTTTATAAGGTAGCCACCCATCTTCATAATCAATTCCCAAGAACCATAACATAATCGTATCACATAAAACATGCATAAAGGAAACATAAAATTTCCACATTTCAATCACAAGATATCAATAAAACATATTGATATAATAAATACATTATCAATACCATTTTCATTACCAAAATAAATGTAAATAAAAACATGGTATTTATTTTTCATTTAAAAAAAAGTTATGGCTTGTAGAGGAAGCCGAATCACAAATAATTGTCACGGCGGTGGGGAAGTCATTTTCGCTGCATACGTACGAAAAAAACATTCCCTTTTGTCATTTAGTAAAACGCTTATTATGAAAAGATAAATTTTGAATAAAATTAAATTTCAAATGGGTTTATACACTGTATAAAAGAAATATGTGTATAAAAAAATATGGCTCAATGAAAGGAGATTGAGAGGAAGTCCCTTACCTCGTGTCTGACTTGAAGCGATCGTTCTATAATATCTTGCATGATAAACTAGAGTTAATTTCTACTTTCTTAAGAATATTTTTCATTTTAATTATCCCTTTTATATCACTTATTAACATGTTATAAACATTATGTAATTATTTAAGTTTATAATGGTTGTTTTGTCGACCCTTGGTACTTGAGTCAAATATGAAGATCTTATAATTACAAGTTGTTCATGTGGTAAAATATCCATTATATCCTGAATTATATTCATGATGTACATATCATATATATCATATATATCCAGTATATACATGCATTTATAATATTACATAACATTTAGAGGTACAGAATAAAATGCACCGTTCATGGAGACGGTAAGCCATACGTACGCATGAATGCTACTTTCATTTCTATTTCATATTTAATGGAATGAAATCATAATGATATAAAGGTATATAATAATTCCTGTATAATATCATATATAACATCATAAACTCTATCCTTTATATATCCCACAAATGGCATTAATGAATCAAGTCACTTTGAGGGGGCGATTTTCCGCACTTCCTAAAATGAAGATATCGTGTTTACCCATAATGGAAACCATAAGGTATGCCATAAATGAAAAATAAAGAATCATATAGAAATAATATACATAATATATATCATATATAAATAGATTGACATATTATTGGCCACTATAAAATGTGTTAAAAGATGATTGAACAATCATCGTTTCGTGAGGCAGTAATTCGCCATCCACAGAAACAGTATGTTTTTAAACCATTAGATAGAGGTGTATGTAAGTGTAGTTAGATTAATTTTCACGAAAACAACCTAGTATATTTCATATAATGTATTTGTTATGAAATAAAGGAATAAAAAGAGTTCAGGGGTTTGTAGAAGGAAAATAAAATAAAAGAACACAAATCAAGACCTTACCTTTAAATTGGGTAACTCCTCTTGGTTTGAACCAAAAGGGTTTCTTGAAGAGAATTCTGCCTAAGGTAAGGCTTCTATGATTATGAAAGGGATGTGGAGTGATAAAATGAGCATATTTTGGCCGATCCAATGGCATGAGAGGTGTGGGTAAGGTGGTAGAGGTGGGGACCTTTTATAAGAGGGAGGAGGGGAAGTCCTGGAAATTAAATGAATGTTTCTTTATTATATAATGAGTTTCGGATTTTAAAGGACCCACAATTATATATTTCGAGGATAAGGTGATAAGGGTTCTAAATCCACCCATCCAATAGGTCTTTGACAAGTCTATGTTTTAAATTTTACATATCTTTTCATTTTATTTAAATCTTTCATTAATGAGGTAATCGCTGAATCATCATGGTGTCATTAAAATTTTAATTATTTAATGTATAAAAATTATAGAAAAAATACTATAATGTAGGAAATATTTTTATATTTCAAATTACTATTTATATTCTAATAGATCATTTTTTAGACAAAATAAAAATTGTTTTACTTGGTTGTTACACACTTTGGTAATACTTTCCCTTTAAAAAAATAATAAAATATCACTATCACCCAAAAGTGATTCCATGGGGTCCCAAAGTTTGGCACAAGGAATCCCATGGTCGGCCATGACACAAAAAGTTGCATTAGGACACATTTTGGGGTCATTTTTTATTAAGATATTATTTTTTTACCCTTAAGTACCCGATTACTAGTTAATCATGATAATTAAAGATAATTACCGTCGTTATTATTAATAATGTCTAAAAACAAAAGTTTCATAATTAAATATTTTGGACATTCTGATTAAAAATATGGAATCCATTCTACAAAATTCCAAACACATAAATTTTATTAATTAATTTAAAATAATTATCATTGTCAAACCAAATAGATGGTTTTTTAGAAACAATATCTATCAAAAGATTGACAATTGTCTATGTCCAATTTCAATGTGAAATTAATTCCAATGGAAACCATTGTATTAAATGGTAAAAATATATTCTATTTAAAATTTAAAACCAATTAACAAAATAATATATCCATATAATTAAATTAGATGAAAAAGCAGTTTTGAAGTAAAATGCAGTATAATTCACTATTTATTAAAAAATGAACATTGTCAGAAAAATACAAACAATTTATTCAAAGAAAATTTAAATGTCCCAATAATAAATAATAAGTTTATTTTGACAAAAAAAAGTCAAAATATAGATTTAAAAAAAATTCTATCAAAATGATGTAAAACAGTCTTTTCAAAATATTAGATAATTCTATGATTAAGATAGGATTTATTCTCATTTGAAGCCTCTAAAACACTATATAATTCATAAATAGATGTAGATATTAAAATCCATATTTCTTTAATTACATGGGATGTTACAATATACACAACATAAAATAAGTATGTGGTCAATATAGTTTGTATCTCATAGAAGTAAAAATTGCGCTAAAAAACCCTTAAATTATTTCAGGAATTCATTCCTACTCATGAAATCCTTATCAATAATATATATGTATACAATTATTAAAAAACACTAATAAATCATATGAATATTTATAATAGAATATATGATGTTCTTATGACCTATTATTTCCTATTTATTATGTATTTCATATCAAATTACATCTATGTTAATAACTTATTTGTTTTTCATATATATTTTGATTTGATATATTATTGGTCATCTTACATTATTCATGATATCATCACATATAAAATTATATAAATTATAAAATTAACATATATATATTTAATATATGTATTTATTTTAATCCATAAATTTGGTGATAGAAAATACAATACACCATTCAGAGAGACTATAAGTCATACATAATAAATAATGTTATTTCAATTTTCCTATTTGATTTAATGAAAGATAAATAAGTGATAAATGTTATAATTATATAATAAATTCTATATCATATATATCACATTTTTTCATTAATTCCTTATATGTAAATTGAAATTGAAAAAATTTGTTTCACAAGGAAGTTTTCTTCCATATAAAAAAGTTGAAATTATTGTATTATCCTAAAATGTGAAATATGGAGGTTTGTGTGATTTAAAAATACAAGAATTGCAATATCATAAAATAAATAATATAATTTTCTTTCCAAGGAATTTCCACCTATATAAATGGATACATGATTATTATTTTTTCAATACACCATAGGATGATTGTGGATTATAAAAAGAATGTGATGTTATAATACATAGTGGATACAATGTTGATGGTGGCATCATTTACAACTATTTTCCATATTTTTTTCTCAAAACTATGTGGAAGAAATGAGCATCACAAAATGTGGAAGTATATGATTTAATTTTCTTAAATACTTAAAAAGAATGTGTTTAATGAATAATGTGTTTTTTAATGGTTGATTTTCACGAATATTTGGTGAATCAAAAATAATAATTGTGAAATATAAATGGAAATAGGATAAATCATCATGATTATTAGAAAATTCCGGAATAAGGTAAATTTATTTGGAGAATAATTGATATATTATCTTTTAAAAATGTCGTAATATTTTCACTAAAATAATTCTAGGATAATGGGATCTTCTTGAGGGTATTGTATTTTAAATAGGTTTCAATAACTAATTCATTTAACAGGGATTGAATTGGTGAAAAGGTTTAATCAAATTGATTTCAACAAGGATGGGGGATTTATGAATCAAGATTTATGTAGGAGCTCGAGAATCACAATTATAGTAGTTATGTATTAACAGATGTCATGGATTTGAGTTATGTAAATTTCTTGATGATTTTGAGTTTTGTGAAGACAGAATGTTCCATGATGGAAATGAGCTTTACCTAGGTAGTTTGTTCCACAAAGGATATGGGCATCCCAAAAAAAATCATTCTATAAAGAGGATTTGATATTAAACGAGTTACGAAACATTAAATATTGTAAGGGTTCATGAGAAAATTAATTTCTTTGATATATAACTAGGATTTAATGATGGGTGGGATATTAGTGAATAGTAATGTAGAACATCTACATTGAGTGAATAGTTCTTTCAAGTTCCTTAACAAAAGACATTGATGAATGTAGATTACGATGTAATTTAGGGAAAATGAATTGTGTGAAAATATAATGAAGTTACATTCATGTCAATAAGATAAGTAAGACATCAACAAAGGAAGTGATATGGGTGGCATTGTTGGATGTGTTCTTAGGGAAGAAGTGTGCTTCAAACTGAGTGACTCTGTATAATCTTTTGTATTCAATAATAACATGTGAAGAAGATTGGAATTATCAATGACATACAAATTATCAGTTTATTATCCATTGACTATTTCATTGTGGTTATCAATGTAAACATACTATATTTCCTTTATGTGTATATTTTTTTTCATAATTACATGTTTGCATTAGTGCATTTTTAAAAGAACCTTCAAACATGGGAACATGATAAATTATTTTAAAAGAAAATTTTGTTGATTTAATTTTAATATACACTCTTAGGGTCATTGTATAATCCTAAAAATATATTTTATATAATCATAATATTCATAATTATTGTCATCCTTGATAGGTTATAAGGGAAAAATGAAAAACATCGGTCATGAGGTGGTAGTCCACCATACACATGAATGATGACTTTTTGGAACTTTTGGTCAAAGTGGATATTTCAGTAGGTAATAAAATTAACATAAAAATATCTAATTATATTAATTACTTTGATGTTACTATAAAATACAAATTTAATATTAATTTAAGGGGTTGGAGGAAAGAAATAATGTTTATTGATAAACATTACCACTTCTTTGGGTATCCTCCTTATATTTATACTCAAATCCATTCTTTTTACAAAAACACCAGATTCTAGGTTTAGGAGAGGAATGTTTAAATTTTATTTGATCATGGATTGGAAATAAAAGAGGGTTTTTATGGTGTTTTGATTAGTATAATGCTGTTACTTTTCATATGTATTTGATGGGACATAGGTGTAATTTTTAAAAATAATTAAGTGCTCCCCAGATTTTAATATGTAAAAAAGGGACCAAAATCGACAATTATATTACTGAATAAAATTTAATGTCGAGATATGGATCAACAGTATATTTTAGTGTCGTGTATAGGTTATTTTTTTTCCTTATTGTTTTTAGCCCTCGAAAAACTATTTTTTACCTTGACCATGATAATTAATTTTACTGCATTCATTATTCATTTTGGTTAGGAATTCAGTTGAACAAAACACAAAACATAAATTGTTATAATTTAAAATATAGAATAAAAAATTTCTATTAAATGCTGTCAGAATATTTTATTTCATGTTAATACAATATAGAAGATGAGAATGTTGTAATTTAACGAGAATATGTTCACATTTTTAAAATGTTTTAATAAATAAAATAATCACAAGATTGATTCCAAATAACTATATATTATATATTAATATATATTTGAATTAATATTCCTTTCAAACGAACAAAAAATATTTTTTAGCATACTTTTTTTAAGAAAAGTATTATTTAAATTAAAATTCAATAATTTTTGTATAATTTAAATAATTGAATCTTTTTTAAAAATCAAAAAAATTAACCGCGAGATATTATATATTTAAGTTTTTTTAATTTCTAAAATAAATTTTACAAAAGTGTCAAAAATTATTTTTATTAAAATTGATCCAAAAAAATTAATCAAAAAATACATTATAGAAAAATAATAATTTAGTCTTAAAATGGATTTATTCTTATCACTTATCTAGAAAAAAAAAAGATAAGATGAATGTTTTGTTGTTTTTTAAATTTAATTTATTTTAAATTCATTAATATAGATTATGAAAAAGTGTTTTGTGTAATTAATTGAGTTATAGAACAATTTTTCATAAATAAAATAATTTTTCCTAAAAATATTTTCTTTATTTTCAAAATATTTATCATTTTTAATTATTTTTCCAACATATAATTAATTATATATGCATGTGTTGACCATTTCTTCATATTTGGGTTACTTCTATTTATACATTCCATTATAGCATCTATTTGATAACTATCATAATAAATATTATTTTTTCTATTTCCACATTATTTTAAACTTGATGTATCATGTAACACAAGTTAAACATGAGATTATTTGTAACACTAGAAAAACATAATATAGAATGTAACTCAATATAAATTAAATTTTAGATGTTAAAAAATCCAAAACCATCGATTCATATCCCACAAAATAAAAAAATATCAAATTTATTTGAAAAAAGAATTCCCAAAATCTCAAGGTGAAACATTCTTTACCTCATAAAATGAATTTCACCTTTTAAATTCATTTCTGTAACCAGTTGTTTATCATTTGGAAATTCCATCATAAAGTCCCACCACATAAAAAGGGTTAATAAAACAACCTCATAGAAATGTGAAATGGATCTTAGATTTGATAGAGAATAATAAATAGTTGGATTTCATATTGGATAACATAGGGAGAAGTGAAAACATCAAGGTAGAAGTCAAAACAACACACAAATTTGGATGAGAATTTATAGAGAACATTGATCATAATAAAGTGGGTGATTTAAATAAGTCTGATAACTTCAAATCCTTAAAAAATAGGAATAATAAATTTCATTGACATCATTATAAATAATTATAATAGAAAAAAAATTATTTTAACATCTTTTTTAATATGTTAATGAGTTTTCATGAGAATATATAATTACAAAATTTTATTCCATTTCATATGAACAATATCTTCCACTATTTTTGGCTTGGTAAGTGTTCATTTCATATTTTACTCTACGAAATAAATATTCAATTTTAATTCCTGAAGAACCAATGAATCATTAGATCCATAAATAATGAAAAGTAACTCCTTCTATCTCTAGTTATATCTAAATAAATTTTTTTCATGGTTATCCAATTTAAATGAATACATATATAATGGAATAAAAAATTACTCTCTAAAAAATCATTCAAATATCAATATAAGATATTTCATAAATGGTTCTCCTTATGACCCTTATGAATGATTAAAATCCAAATACAGATAAATCTGCTCAATAAATTTCTCAAAATCAACCATATACCATAATGTTGATCTTTATTTTCACATACCAATCTTTTGAATGCCTTTATAAAATATTCTCCTCAATCATTGTAATAAAAATAATTAATATAAAAACTTAATGAAAACATTTATTATCCCATATTTATTGAATCAATGAATTCATTATTAAAAATTTCCATTGATCTATTAATGTTGTAAAATTATCACTGATAAATTAAAACAATTTTCCAAAAAATAATATTTTTATTTATGAGTTCATAAATACTATACAATTTTCTTCGTGAATATCAATAATATCTATATACAATAAAAAAACATTATCTTATTTTCAGTAACATATTATTGGTTGTCCTCCCCACATCACCAGGCTGTTAATCCACTTATCCAATACAATAGTACTGTTCAACATATTTTTTTCAAACCCTTATTAAAAGTCACATAATAAAACAGCCTTATATATTTTTATATTAAAAAAACATAATCCTTGAATTCCGGTACATAAATTATTCAATCATATCACTTCCTTCTACAAAAATGTACTTGTCTTCACAGTCTTATTCTATGACACTTATTTCTTTCCATATTTCATTCTGAGGCTCTTCATTGTCTGCAATAAAACCATTACTCATACTTATATGTTGGTTTCCCCATTAGAATATCTCATAAGACATCAATTTTTATTATTCACATAGTTTAAACATTTAATGGATTTATTAAATAATAATACCTTAGGTATACCAATATTCCCATTAATGGAATTATCCAAAATCATCATTTTTCTATTGTAGTTACTTTCATTGTTTCTTTATTTTCCATAGAAATAACCTCTATTTATTCCTCTAAGACATTTACTGGTTTGTTTCATCCCAAATTATAAAAAAATGTGAAACTAAAACCTCATTCATCTATGGTCTAAACTATATCAACACATCGTGAAATCGTTACTTCTTCTGTATGTTGATTCTGAGTGTTTTTCCAGGTACAAGTTATGAATTATATTTTGTGAAAACATATTTGGCATAATAAAATATTACATTACTCAATTAATCTTCCCATTTTTATTCTCGTCACCATATTTTCCATCATAAGCATTGTTATCCCAGTATTTTGGGTTCTTTAAATTTATAAAAAACAAAAATCATAGTTTGAGTAATAGTAAACATATTGGAAAACCACAAATTCCTAAAAAATCACTTATAGGATGTCTAAAACATGACACATTATTTTAAATCTTTGACACCTTATAGTTAACATAGTTATCCATATTAATCAACAATATAAATATTTAATTATGGTTCCTAATGAGTTATTAAATTTTCAAATAATATCATATATGAGTTTCGAACCACATGTAAAACTAGGAACATAATCATGCACTGGTTCCCAATTGATTCTATCACAGAATGTTGTTTTATCAATTTTTTCCACCAGGATCATCTATAATATAGAAACATATACATGTAGTATCCATATTATGATGTATTTCTATAGAAAAAATTATCCATATCCTTAAATAAATACCATGAAATTTTCATATAGTTTATCTCAAACATATAATTATTCTTAATTAATACCCAAGAATTATCATTTGAAATATACTTATGGATCTCACTATAATTTTCTCACACCAGAATCCAAATGATAACTAAAAAATTCCACTAATACCAACAATAGTGGATGTATCTTCTCGTACATCAATATTATATTTTTTTTGAAGAATATTCCTTATATTATAGAGAACCTCACATGATGATCATTATATTTTAGTTCCTTTATAAAATTGGAAAACAATATTATTAATTACTAAAATATATTAACTAGATCCAAACAATATCATCCCTCTATTTTTTCATCTATTGATGTATGATATATAAAACATTACATCAATACCTAAGTGTATGGAAAAAAGGTAAAGGGTTATCTTATATGCTAATTAAGGGAAAAATTATAAGATTCATAAGAATAGCATAATCATAAGGGTACGATAATATGATAGTAAATTTTTGAAATCATACCCTTCATATCAAATATCCCAATTTTGAGTCTTGGAATATATATTTTTCGTTCATATGAGATAAATCACAAAGAAATAAAATAACATGATTAGTAAGAGAATACCGTTAGAATAAGATAAGAATTTTATGTTATGTAGTTCAGGTTATCAAATCATAATAATTTATAAATAGAATCATTTTCACACATAATGTTAAGGACATGAAATATGACCCTCACATAAATATATGGAAATGCAACCAAGCCCAAAAATATCATTATATACATGAAAGAATGTTTCATCGATAAAATTATGAATATATAATTTGGTTCATGCATAAAAAGTTTAATTTGATATTAGATTCACACATCACATTATATACATGAAACATTGGACCATGTATAACATCAAAGTTTCCAAGGATTACACTAATGTCCATTATAATAGACTATGTCTCTTAATGAATAGGTTTCAATCTTTTTTTGGCTTGTTAATCACATGAGATATAAATATTTACCCAATTAGTTAGAGGGATATATATTTCTCATCAATATATTTTTATAATGTTATATTTATACCCAGTTATAATGTAACCACCTCCACATAAATAAAATTATATATATGTATTCCAATAATACCATTAACCATTCATCATGTCATCACTCATGTAATGAACTGTGCTTGATAATAATTTCATAATGGTATACATCAGAAAATAGAAAAAAAATTCATAAATACCATTCCATAAATATATAAACCACTAAAAAAAATAAATTAGGTATAATTAGATCATTTCCATATATTCCATAGGTAAATTCAATGGATGTTATCTTATATTGAAATGAATATTTATAAATTTTTTAAATCATTTATTCTTGGAAAAATTATATCATATTTTAAAAAATTAAACATTTAATTAATTTTGAAAAAAATCATTTAAAATGACTATTAAAACAGTTAAACAAATCATCAAATAATGTATGCTTTATGATGAAGGGATGTTTCGCTATTTTCATCGATGTTAAGATAATTATTCCATATACATTTTTGGTAAAACCCAAATGTCATTGTTTGTAAATATATAATGATGACTCTATTAAAAATATATTTCGAAAAGTCAAAATGTGAGAAAAAAAATAAATGAATTTAAAAAAAGATTTGAATCCATTTTTTGAAAACATGATTTTACAAGATTAAGGGTTTTCTAATGAAAATTGGATTTCTCAAAAAAACAATAATTTATGAATTTTTATTACAAAAAGAGTATAAAATTAATTAAAAAAATATATTCCCTAGAATAACTAGAGTATTATTAAATTAATCATAATTATTGAGAGTTTGGTTATGATTTTTAATCATTGGAGACTTAATCAAAATCAATCCCTATAAATGATGAGTTTTTACATAAATGATTTACTGCATTGTAAACATTAAATCATAAGAAGCATGAAAGAATATAATAAAATGAAACTTATATATCATGAATATTAATAAATTAATCATATTACATGTAAAATGGGATGTATTTACACATTTTTAATATTCATAGATGCATATCATAACATAATTCTCATATAATAAAATTAAGATTAAACCCATTATCCGCATTGGTGACTATTGAAACGTAAACACTGTTAAAGTGATATCCTAAAATTGTAATATAAATCAAAAAATATGTAATTATAATAATAATAAAATGCATTCATGGTCATTATAAACACTACATAATATAAATAGGTGGTGAATATGGAATCTATCTCACAGAAGAAAACAATGACATTAAAATCCTTTACATTACAAGTTGACTTCCTTTTTAGTTTTTAAAACGTACTATATAATAAATTTTAATTTTAAATTCACCACTAATGAAAAATATTCATATATATCGTATGATATTTTATTTTCTTATGACCTTTTATTAGATTCTTATTAATTATTTCATGTTAATGTTATGTCTTAGGTAATGACCACTTTTTTTATAATATATGATTTAAATTTTTAAATTTTTGTTCATATTACTTAAATCAGGGTTATATAAGATAACCAATGATATCATTAATATAAATATAATATATATTTTTACTTATTTATTTATATTTACATATTAAACATAGTTATTGAAAATAAATTACACCGTTCATTGAGGCGGTAGGCTATACGTACACAAGAAAGAATTTTTAATTTTCAAACTAAATTTATAGAAATGAAATTATGAGATATATATTATTATTAAATAAAGTTTTTAAGTCATTTATTTCATATATATTCATTAGACTCATCCTTAATTCCTTCCATGTAAATCGTGAAAGAGTCATGTCGCTTTGTGAAGTGGTAGTCTCACACACACATGAATGATGTTATCGTATTCATATAAAATAGATAATATGTAACTATGTTTGATATAATAATAAAATAATCATAAAAAATAATATATATAATATATAAACAATAGATCAATCATTATTTCCATCCATTAAATTTGGTAATAAAAAATTTCATAACATTGGTGCATGAAGTAGTAGTCTACTGTACAAATGAATGTTTATATCATAATCCTTTTAATAGATGTGAAAAGGGTTGTAGGTCATACCATTGAGATAAAAAAAATATTTATATTTTCTATAATGAAATTCTATAATAATTAAATAAAAATAATTTAATGGGGTTTTTAAAGAAATATATGAAAAATGATTATTGATGAACATTACCTCTTTTACAGGTATCCTCCTTAGGTTTTGTCTAATAGACATTCTTGGTGGGTTTTCTATGAAAAATAATGAATATTGGATGAAGTGATAAAATTAATTATGTTAATTGGAAATAGATTTTCCATTAAAAAGTGGAACTTAGTTGAGAATAATGGGGGAGATGGGTCATCCTTTTATAATTGAGGGAGAGGACACACATGAAAATAATTCAGTTCTCCCTCATCATCCATTTTTCACATGGGTAAAAAGGGAATATTATCAAAACATTAGTGGTTTTATAAATGAAATAAAATTGGTAAAATAAATTTTATAAAATGTTCAAATATTAATTTTAAAATAATTACACCATAAAAAGTTTGAAATAATATTTTTTAGAAAAAATATTTTTTAAAGAATAAAATTGAATATCTTCTTATATCATATCTAGAATAAAAAATGAATTTTAAATTCATAAATGAATAAATAATTTATAATTTTCATTAAATTAATTTGGAAAAATTTGGTTTTTTATTTTGTTAATGTATAACACATTGGATTGTATAAAAATAATAGTTTTCATGAAAAATATTTTCCTTATTTTTAAATATTTTTAATTTTCATTTATAGTTTATTGGTCAGGATAGATAGAATTATATGTATATATGTTAACAATATTTTATAAATTTAACTAATATAATTCCTACCAACCATTCCAAAAGATAGTACATAACTATGATAATAAATAATAATAATTTATTTGTGTATCTAGTTTCATTTAAACTTGAAATTGAGGGTATGGAAAGCTAAACATAGGATTATGTGCAACAAAATATAAAAATATTTTAGAATAAAAAATAATCTAAACTCACTTTTATAGGTAACCAAAGAAAATTATAGTGTTCAATGTTACAAAAAAAAATATATAAAAGATCAATATTATTTGAAATAAATTTCACCAAATCTCTATGTATCACATAAGTTGTGACGCAAAAAACATATAGATTTTTTAATATTGTAAACCTAATTGGGGCATGTGGAACACATATTTTTTCAATCCACTGGTTTGAGTGGTAATTAACAATATTAGGTGTCTAATTTTAATTTTGGATATTCTAGTATAAGACCAAGATTCAATAAGGAATTTTTTACTTCTTTTGGATTAACCATGTCGTAGTGTATTCCTTGGTGTTGGTTGTGGACTTTATCATGTAAATATTGTTGGAATCATGTTAGGATTTAGTTACCATTGATAGAAGATGGGTTTTTTTATTTCCTCTTATTTATTGTTTAGTAGAGAAACATGTGATCTGGTTGAGTGATATAGAAACAAGGACCACGAATTCACTGTGTTGTTATTGAAGACATGGTACTTAGAAAAAATATATGTAGATATCTTTATACCATTTTTCCTTCCTTTCGTGTTTGGGTGGAATGAAAATTTACCTTTGGTGATATTTCTATTCAATATTGTTTCAATGATTGTATAAAAATATCATTTATGTAATGATGTTATTCATTTGGATTTTTATAAAATCTGGTATGGATATTTAATTGCGGTGGATTTATGTGATTTTAACGGAAAAGCATAATATTTTCTTATGATTTTAATGTTATTTTTGACCAAGATATCTTCCATGAGATACATATCATTTCTCATAAAAAAATGGATTTCAAAATTAATTTTCTATTGGTGTAATGTTATAAAAAAAATTTCCTTTGGATACTCTTCCTCTATGTTCTACTGTGAATGAATTAATATGGTAAGTGGTTAGATAATTAGTATTTTCATTCTAAGTTCCAATAAAGTTATTTTGTATGTTTAAATATTATTTATCATTAATATATGATTTTTACAATAGAAATAGTTTTTTATTTTTTAAAAAATTATATAAATATTTTTTTTGAGAAATGAAATCAATATATTTCAAAAATAGATTATTGATTATTTTTCCTTGTAAATAAAATGTTTTAAATCTGATGATCCATTTTTAGTATGGGTTTTTCTAATTTTATGATATATATATAGGGGATTTTAGTTGGAATTTGGTTTTTTGCTCTTGAGTTGGGGATTAACAGATTAAAAAAACTTGTGATGTTGTGGTTATGGATTGATGGGTACAAAACAATAGTATGGACTATTAAATGAAACATTAGGATGTGATTTAATTTGTTTTTTGATTCCATGGGCAGGTTTTATATTTAATGTTTTGTGTGTCATTTTGTGTGCATATTTTTTTGTAAAATAGATTTCATGGGAGATTGGATTTTATCATGAGTTATATAAAATTATTGTTTTGGAATCTTTATAATATTTTTTCCTCTGTTTATTTACACAAATCTACTAAAAACTATATCTTCTTTAATTTATGTTTGTTGGTGGTCTTGTGGATTCCCTGTTGATTAATAGAGTCACCCTCGAAATATTCATATTACTGTAAATACAAAAATATTGTTTAATGGTGTGGGTCAGGTTAGGTGTCAAACTTTTTTGGAGTAAAAAAGTGATTCCGTGGGAATTGGTGATTGAGTTAGAAGATGGGTTATTGTGGTAATGTAGATATTTTGGTAAATCCATTGTTGGAATATAGTCCACATTTTAGAGTCATTGTTATTATGCAATTGATGGTATATTTATTAGTTTATGGACTCTGATAGTGGTATATAAATATTATTGGTATTAATGTTTTTTCTTACAATAATTCATGTACCATATGTTTTTTTTCATTAATACACCACATTCAGGTCTTCATGTATATATGAGAAATTAGGCCCCTATGGTTTGGTATACCGTTAGAGTTTTTACTTATACTAAAATAAATGGGACATCACCTATGGTTATAGGAATCTTGAATATTCCCAATTAAAATAATTGGGAATTTGATGTTACAATATAAATAATTCTCATACCATATATTTTTATAATTTTCTAAACATGTATATCATCAATTACATTATAAAAAATCATTAAAACACCACATATGAAATTAATTATGAATTTATAAACAATTATGGAACATATAATAATTTTTATTACAAAATATAATAATGTCGAACCTAGTATCAATGTATAGTGCTTTTCAACCACATTATAATGTATTTCTAAAAAAAATAAAATTCTATACAATCACCAGAAGAAAATAAAAAATAAATAGTAAATAAATAAAGTAAAAGTGATTAAAATTTAATATTAAAAATGATAGTGTATTTTATTTTGATTTATTAGTAATAAATATTTATTTCAATTTCTATCAAACAAGAGTTTATATGATGTTTGGCCCACAATGAATCTATTATAGTGTTTTTTTGACCAAACCTCAATTTTATTGAGTCAATGGTTTTCTCACATGAATATTTTAATATAAAAGATTATCATATTCATCAATTTGACTACCCCGTAATTGAATTTCATTTTCTCTTTATATAATTTACATAATTTATTAATAATAATTTTAATTTCTGAAATTTTTTACTTTATTTTGATAATTTTTTTGTTTATAATAATTCTCATTATATTTAATAATATATTTCTCCCCCATATCATAATTAATAAATTCCATAAATGTTCATCATTTTAATTGTGAAAGTGGAAAATTTAGTATGTCAATTAATATTCATTTCAATCTTTAAATTATTTCAAAAGAATGTTTTATTATTATTTTAAAGTCATGGTTTCAATAAATTCATTTCGAAATATTAAAAAAATTTAATTCAAAATCATATAGTTTATCTTTTATTTCATTATTGTTTACATAACATTATTTTCATCTAATGGTCAATTTTCATGGCTTATTTATGATTTATATTTTAAAAATCATTCATGAAAACCATTCAAAAATAACATTTAATGGCACCCATAACATCATTATTTTACAGTTATGTTGAAAATCTTTATAAAATTTCTATTTTATTAGTTTATTTACATTTTCAACTTTGTAATAAAATTATCTTTATCTAATGATATTTTCATTTTTTTATGACCACAAAATATCCAATATGAGATACTTAATTTTCTTGAACTAATTTTTGGTGTCAACTGATCATATTCTAGAAGACCTTATATGTGATAAAATTTGGAACATTTATTCAAAATATTTCATTTCATGGGTTACTCATGATATGATATATCCCTGATTTTATGTGTCACACATTCATATATATTAACATTTTTTTATATTTTGTGGTGATACAAATCCCTATAATTCATTTTTTATTATTTATATCTTGTGAGAAAATGGCATTGAGTGTTGACTATATTATGGATAACTATGTTCACTAGATTATGCATGGAAAGGAATTCAGTTATCTATGTGCAAAAGATTGAGAGTAGACCAAATGGTGGTTATAAATGTATATATTACAGAGAAATTACATGATTATATATTGTTATGTTTAATTTTTTTAAATTTGTATAGTCATTCTTATACTAGGTTTCTATGTTATTATACAATGTAATACCCTGCAGATCATGATTATTACCTCGTGGTTACTTACCATAATTCCACTCTATATTTTCTCTCATATTAGTTTATATATGAATTCTTTATAAATAATTTATTAATATTATTATTACATGATAAATTTTAATAATTCAATTCTACCATGCTCATGTACCACATAAAATTTTGTGTGTCCCATTGTGACTCATTGATATGTTTTTCCTACACTGGTTTTTTGAAGAGATAGGGTTCCATTTTTATTCAATCTTTATGTTATGAAGAAGAGTATAACATATAATATTTCAATAATACATTTGAGTATTGTTTTATTATATATAAATGTTTATAATAGTATTTTTATAATGATAATATGAAATAAAACTAGATATTTATTTTCTAATGTAGTAACATTTACAATGAGATGTAATGTCTAAAATTGTTGAATTATTTTATGTTTAATAGGGACCAACACACTTGGTAATAGTATAATATGTCAAATATACGTCTTTATCCTGTGAGGAAGAAATTATTTCATGAATAATATCATATAATATATCATAATGATCACAAGGAAGAGTTTCGCATCCAGATATGTCCATGCAAGTAATTATTGAGGGAAGAGAAGCCTTCCCATATTTCACTATTTAAAAATAATAATAAATAGTTTTTGAAACCTATTTCTAATCATATAAAGGGAAAAACAAAAACTCCAATCAAGTCCCATATATCACATAATGGTCAAACCACCGCATATTGGATTTAGTAACTAATTCCAAATTAATGTTTGAAAAATCAATCCTACATAGGTGAGGCATCTCCTAACATAGCTGGGAGGGAATGATGTAACACAATTCCCTATATAGAACATCTTTATGTATGATAACATGTATCATTTATAAACAAGAATTCGTGATTTATTACAGAAAGATAATCATAATATAATGTAGAAATATTAATAGGTTTTTCTGTTTGGATAAATAGATATACATAATAATAATGTGAAATAAGTATACAGTGAGAATAATTATGTCTTGATAATGATCCCTTATAATTACATTGATCTTGTAAAATTCCAAAGGATAACATGGTGTCTTAGATATGATATGGGTGAGATATAAATCCCATAAAGGGAATAGTCAAAAAATAACATGGAGAATATAATATATGTGATTGAAGATGCATATAAGGTGGAATTAACTATTTAAAATAAAAAACATGAAAACTGAAGAATGATACTTGATGATGAAATTAAGACAATATATGAATGCGGTAATAACATAAATCGTGACAATAGAATCATAAGACATTACTATCAACCTTGAAACCATAACAGAGTGTGAATAGACCAACCAATATTTCAACGTAAATTCTACATAATGGTATATAATCATTACCCAATTCAGGGAGGCGTATATAATTTCATGACCAATTGTTACATTCACATTATTTATAAGAATCAATTCTCCATATAGATTATAAATCAAAAGCATTTCTTTAATCACCTTTAATACCAGGATTAATGAGTGTGGATGATATGATTGGATTTTACAAATCAATGAACTATAGGTACCTATATGTTAAAAAATATAAATAGAAATGGTTATGGGTTTTCACAACATAATTTTTTGGAATGGCATATCATAAGAAACTTTTGGCCTCTATGACTAGTTTTAATAATGGGTAATAAAATATAATAATGTGTGTTAAATTTTTTCTCCAATTGAATTTGAATCATAAGGATAGTAAAGGGATGCGTATAAACATATTACAATGTTGAAAATTTGGAATGAAAATGTATTAATAAGAAGAAGGTACTTGAATAAAGAAGAGGAAGAGAATCCCCTACTATAAGAGGTTTCTTCTAATGGATTGGGGGAGCATCTTAATTGACTGATAAAAATTTTGGATGAATTTATATTTGCCTATAGAGTTGAACATCATTATAAAAAAAAATTTAATGAATATTAATGGTTGGATTCAAGGGCATATATGAGAGAATATTTCGAAATTATTTATCAATTTTTACATGTAGATTTTAGTCTCTATATAATAAAATAACTAAAACCCCAAAACATAGGATGTTTTTTCTCATGATTTCTCTTAAAGAGGAGGGTTTTTAAATATTTTATTACGTTATGAACTGAAATCCTTAAAACAATAATATTAATGAAGTGGTTGTTATACAGGTTCAAGAATAAATTATTTTAAAACCATAAAATATATATAGTTTTTAGATGTTCCTTATACGGTTTTAAAAATAATAAAATAACATCAAGAAAAATTATTATTAAGTGATTTTATTTTTTTATTAATTCCCATTATAATATTTTTATATCTCATTTGAGATATTTTATTATCATAATACATACCATATAATTATATTGTAGTTATTTTTTAGTAAAAATTAAAATGTATCAATAAATCATTAAAAATCAAACACTCATTACATTTTATGTGTTGATATGGAAACAAAAATCATTTGACCAATTTTTTTATAGTTATGGTAATTAATAAATTTAAATAAAATATTTTATATACTATAAAATAGTAGTTTTTATGAAACTAATATATTTCTATACAATATAAATTAGTAATTTGATATCATTAAATTGTATTATCATTTATATGTATAAATTTTTATTTAAATAATAATATATTATGAAAATAAAATTAATTTCATAAAATAATAATTATAAAAAATTTATTTCATTCTATATATTTCCCAAATTTTAAATATATTTACCGTCATATCATCCTTTAATTATTATGAAACTCATTATTTTATCCAAAATATATATAGTGATAATGAATATGGTTAAATATAATAAATTTTTTATTTAATAAAAACTTATGAAGTTTTATTAGTATGTTTTACATAAATAACCCCTTATTACACTAGTTTACACTATAATGATATGGTTTTGATAGAGGTAATTTTTGGTGGGTCTTAGTAAATATCGATTGGTTGGTGATCTAAAAAATCATGAATATCAACTGTAATCAATTTCAAATAATATTAAACTATGGAATCTTAACTTAGTTTTAGTTAAAGAAAATACATTACTATACTACATCTTTTAGATTCTTTGATAAATAAGATTAATAGTTTCCAATGATACTATATGAGGCCATTAGAGCATTGATCATATTTAATTGGATATTAATTTACGCATTAAAATATGTTAATCATAATTGTCACTATTAAATGAAAACATTATTAATTTTAATGATGATTAAATATATTCTAAATTAGGGAGGATATATTTTATAATGGTCTAAAATACTTGGTGTGGTGCATGTGTTTTATCTTACTACATTACACAATATTTCATTTATTCACTCAAAAAAGAGTTTAATATATAAAATCCTTCATTTTTATATTTATCCACCATTCCATTATTTCACCCTTGTAATTTCATGTCATGCGGTATTAATGTAGGGGGTACTTTTGTCTTGTCACCTAATCTGATTCCCACATTGCTTACTCAAACATGTGCTTCCACCATACTAAAATGACCAGGTGGGTTTTCTAGTATAGTGGGAAGTTTTTCTATATGACATAATAATTTCAAAAGATGATCCTCATATGGATGATCATTCTCTTAGGGTAACCCCTCTATATTCAGTACATGGTAGGGGTTTGGTATGTTATTCCTTATAAGGGATATAACGAATACATCATTCACTTGAGAAATTTTATATGGGATCGATAATATATTGGCCACATGATCCATTTTGTAATGGTTCTAAAAGGATTTGATATATATAGGACTAATATGTCCCTTTATCCCAAACATCAAGACTTTTCCAACTATGAAATACAAATCGGAACATTATGAAAAAACTCAAAATCTAGGTCTCAACAATGAATTTCCTCCCGTATTTTATTGTAAAATTAGATGGATTTCAGATGATAGTACCAGGTTTGTGACTTTTCAATCATCTTAAATATAATATCATCTCTGATTAACATCTTATCAACAACTTCAACCCAACAAGTTAAAGTCTCAAACCACTTCTTAATGAAAGACTCATATGGTTCCTTTTAAATGTTAGAATAATACATATTGTTATATATGAACTATAATAGTTTGAATTTTCTGATCTAAATATCATTTTAAATCAGTTAAAATAAATCATTGTATATCCTCCAGTGTTTTAATGGTCCCTCCAACAAACCATCTGTGTGTGTGTGACAGTTATTAATGAAACATAACTCTATATCTGGCACTTGATAAAGCATTATACAAATCCTCTATGTAACACATAGGTCTTTATTACATATAATAGATATTGGTACTACATGATGTGTCACCAAACATAGTATTAATATATGGTCATGTTGGTCACAAGTGAAATCTTCATTGTTTATATGGAATTTTAATGAATTTATAATGAGAACAAATACAACCAATATTATGTTATGGAATATTGATTTTTTTGGGTTTTCCTATGATAAAAAACATAATTACAGAATCCTATTTACAAAGATTTATATGAAATGGTTTCATTATTCCCATAGACCTATCTCTCTAATCCTTAACTTGTTAGAAATCAATTTAAAAAGATAAAAATTTGGTATCTTTCAACCTCCTATTATCACAACAGATTAATTGCTTTTGATATATATATATATATATATATGTACGTCATTGTAATTCCATGATGAACATAGAATGATGATCATACCCAATTAATTAAATATAACTCTTATATTTTTGTTTTTATGTGAAACATATTTTGGATTCTAACTTTACAATTCTATCTTTAACAAATCTAAACAAAGTAATATTTTCTCCCCTTTTGTATAACCATACAATATTTTCAGGCCTAGATATTACCCATATGAATTAATGATTAAGAAAATATTTGATAAAGGAATAATGAAGTACCAGTTATGAGTTCCATGTCCATAATTTCCATGACCATGAATATTGGATCCCGTTCAATCCTAATCATGGATAGGGTTGTGTGATCCTTTATTCTCATAACATCTTCCAATTTTTTCTACTTTTATAGATTATAATGGATTGAACAGTCATATTACTTGATAATATCTAAACACTTTTGTTTTTTTTTCAAATTGAGTTCCACTTCTATTATTATATACATGAGATTTTATGATATGTATTTATTTTACATAACATCTTTTATAATAATTACACCAAATAATCAATCAAATCATCTTTATAGGAAAATATAGATAATGTATACGGTATATATTGTTAGGGATTGTTAATTGGTGGGAGGTATAATTTATTTCAATGTAATAATTTATGATTAAAAACCCAATAATGTTTTATATTCATCATAAATGATCAAAAATCATTTCCCACTAGTGATTAATATGAGAAAAATTTCAGTGACTGTCACGACCCATCCCCCAGGGCATGTATCGTGACTACCCTAGGCCTTCCTTCCATAGGCTCGGGGTTGCCGACTAGCACCAAAGGAGTAAGTCCCTAAAAAATGTGAAGACGTTGCATTTATAAAAGTTAAACACACACAAACAGAGAAAAGGCGGAAGCAAACACGATGTAAATATGTATAACAAGTGTGCTGAAAGTACAAAGGGGCTGGAAATACAAGCCCTACAGAATGGTAAAGCTACAACTGAAAGGAAGAACAACTGAAAAGACAAACAACTGGAAGATGGAAGCAGCTCCTAGATCGTCCTCCGGGTTCCTACCTGAAGGGTAGGTATAGATGTCCTCCTCATCACCCCACGTCTGTCCATCTCCTCCGGGTACCAACTCATCATGAGGTCCACCTCCGGGAACTGTACAGTCCTCAAATACTCTGCCTCGATCAGTGATGTCTGTCATCTGCATCAAACACTACGAGTATTATTTTTCTCTTAGAAAAAATCCTCTTTAAAACATAAAAAACTTTTGAAAACATTTTATTGAAAATTAAATTGAAATATTATAAATAAATCATTAAAAGACATTTGTAAAACATTTTCACTAAAAATATAAAAAGAAACCATTAAATTATTTTAGAAACATTTTCCATAAACACTTCTATAAGTATACTGAAATCATTTTAACAAAAATAATTTTAAAAATATATCAAAGGAGCCTAAAAATGTTTTGAAAATCATTTCATTGAAAATAAATTTTAAACATATAAATATGGATATGAATCATTATGAAAATTTTTATTCTAGGAAAATTTTAATTGAATAAGAAAATTGTTTTGGAAAAAAATTTCCTTGAAAACTTACAAATGAATAATGAATAAATATTTCCCATAAATTTCATTTAAAACATATAAAAGATGTTTGAAATCATTTTGAAAAAAAGTCATAGAAAAACTATGATGGTATATTTGAAAAAATATTGAAATATTTTTTTATAATATATAAAATAATCACATAATCCATTTCAAAAAAAATCCTTTGAATGTATTTTTAATATTTATAATGGAATATGGAAAATTATTGGAAAACTATATCATTGAATATTATTCTTTAAAAACACTTCATAAAAAATTAACATTTTAAACATTAAATGGTTGATTTATAGATATTATTATAGATAAATATGAACATGTCAAATAAGGTAAGAAGCGCATTCCTTTTCTATGGTAAAAGGTTAGAAAAAATTCCTGTTCAAATAGAACAAAAATAATCCTTTTATAACATTAGAAAAATTAAAAAAGAGAAATATGACTTCTAAATATTATATGAAAATAGTACAAAAATTTCAATAAATATGGTCTAATTATTAGAAGGAAACGAAATTTTTACAACTGTATATGACATTTTAGATCTTATAAATAAGGCTTAGTACTTAATTAAGCTTAATAATTCATTAATCAATGAGACTAATTTTATTCACATTCAATAATTTTTTTTGTCAAAAATTATGTTCATCATATTTGAAAGAAAATATTATACTGATTAATATATTTTATGTTTTTTTGGTAAAAATTCAAATCATAGATATTTGGAAAATTATTTATAATGCTAATCCCACAAATACTGCAAGAAAGTGCATTTTAAATTTTTAAATTTTTAGGCCTTCAATAAGAGTTTATATATAAATTCAATAAAAAATTATTTCAATGAATGGAATTGAATTAATATATATATATATATATATATATAATTTATTAATTTTGACATTAAAATGTAATTTTAAAAATAATTAAACCCTAATCATTATTTACATAAATTTTTTTTAAACCAAATTATATTAATTTTTACTATTCACCCAAAAATATTTTTCCCATGAAAATTATTAAATATTCACCAAATAATAGTTTAGACATTCTTTAAAAAATTTGGATTTTTTTATCAATATAAAATTCTATTGGTGTCTAAAATTAATTTTACAATGGAACATAAAAGGTTATAAAAATTAGTTTCTTTAAGAAAATATTATTTTAAAAAAATAAAGACATTAGAAAAAGTTAAATATTTCATTGTGAATATTATTTATTAATAAAAACAATTATAAATAAAATTTTAAATTTTGTTATTACTATTGATATTACTACGTTTATTTTCAAGGTTATAATTTTCATCATAGAATAATAATAGAAATAAAATGATGTTTCGTAAAAATATAGTTTTTCATGAAATGCATGCCATGTCTATGTTCTCTCCAGAATATTCCATGTAGGCTCCATGTGACAGAATATTTAACTTTATGAAATTAAATACACATATTATAATTATTTAATTAAAAAATGTTCAGCAAAAACAATTGTATTCACATTGTACCGCCTTAAAATGAATATCTCCATCAAAATTTATTTGTGTTATGAAAGGTTTAATAATTTTTAATTCATTAATTGAAGCACACAACGATAAAATGAAGACTAAAACATCTTATAACAAAAGAATTTAGGAACACAATGGTTTCCTAGAGTGACACATGGCATGCTTCCAATGTGAGATAGCATAGGTGGAATGTGAAAAAATGAATATGGTAGAGAAATCCAATGATCATGTTCTAGAGGAGAGAGATAGAGAACATTGTCATGATGAAGTTAACAATAAAAAATCCATAATGATGTGGGACCTATTTTAAATTCTGATTCATTACAAACAATGGTACTGAGACAACATAATTGGCTTCAAGATCCTTTTCCATGTAGTGTGAAATGATTCTTAAAATGATATAATTGAATGATTTCAAGACAATTTTACATATTTTTATCCATTGATCCACTTAAAAAATTTCTCCAAAATTTAAGGAGACTTTTTACTTAAAAATGTAATATCAAACTATGAGACCCATGATATTTCGTACCATCTATAATCATAATCATAAAATGGTATTAATATGAAATACAACATGCATAAATCCTTATATATAGAGATAGAAATTAATCTTTTAGAGTTTATTTGTTGTTAAAATTAAAAATTCTATAAATGGTTAACATTTTAACTCTTTACAAAGTTGAAAACACTTATATTTTGAATAAAATTAATGAACTATTGTCAACATTGGTTCCTAAAAAGCTAAAGTTACACATGGTTAAAATATTCCAAATATTTGAATACCCAAATCATATATTATCGAAAATAACATAAAACCTTTTGGGAAACATGCATGACTCTTTATTCCAATTATTACTATAAATATTCATTATGTCCATGAATTGGTAAAAATATTCCTTGATAACATACAACATGTTATTAATAATTATATCTAGGGTAATCTATACCGTATAATTTATATAAACATAATTATCTTATCTTCAACCAAACATAATTATCTTAATGTTATGAATTAATTATAGGTTACCTTCCCATAATCAATATGTACACATTATATGAAATCACTTTTATATATCTTCATCACCGTTCAACATGTTATTTTCAATCCATGGTGAAAATGTATAATAAAAAATTTATATATTTCCTGATTCATATAACAAAATCATTGAATTCTGAAACATAAATGCTTCATTAAACCACCATTATTCTTAAACTATTAATTATTCTTTATCGACCAGTTCATTAATATCACATTCCAATAATATTAAATATGAATCATGCATTAATTTTTCTCAAACCCAACTTAATGATTCTTCTTACATTTAACTTAAATAATAATGGAAGAAAGTCACATAACATCCATATGTCATTTGAGGTATCTTTAGCTTTATATGTATAACTAATACTCATACCAGATTCCTAATACACTTTAAAAGATTTCTACATGGTAAGTCAATTCGATTAATTAAAATTAATTATACATCTGAAACATTATATTTTAACAATTTTTTGTATAGTTTTCCCTATTAGATAGAATTTGAAATCAATGTGTGAGAAACATTTATCATATTGGGATAAAAAATAATCAGGAAAACTGCATATAAGGTGTTTAAATCTTGGTTCTAAAAAATTAAATCATTGAAACCATTTGATTATCCATAATTATTAATAGTCATAATCTATTTAAATCATTCATTATGGATTGTAAAGAGTTCTGTAATTGCAAGATCATTTCCCATAGGAGTGTCAAACCATGTGCGCAACAAGGCCTTTTGTTGTGTACCATATTACCCCTTCTCAGGCATAAAACATCTTGTCCATATTGTTACCCCTATGTACCTCTATGAAAAAGGCACAATCACATGTAGTATTATGACATTGAGTAATGATTGGAAACCACTCACTCCCTAATTTTAAAAAAATACATGACATTTTCCTAAATTTTGACACATCCTAATACTTATTCTTAGAGACATCGCATGACATATCCTTATAATTATACATATGGATATCCAAAAAAATTCACATCCTAGTTTTTAAAGGATAAATATTCCTTTTCTCTAATACCAAGTATAGATAGCACAAACAATAATATAAAAATATTACATCACATTTGATAAATACATAATAAATTAAAAAAATGGATTCCCTAGGAATATATTAATTTAGTGGTTCTATAAATATTGATATGTAATGAATGGTACATGAGCGAGATACATTATCTCCCTATAGGCTCTCAATGAATTGCACCCCTATTAAAGATACCATAAAAGAAATATATCTTCATAAAATGGGGAAGTAAGCCTAAAAAGTAGTGATCTTAGAAACTAAATAAGGGTAAAAAAGGGAGACACGAAGGAATAAACATGTTCCTATGGGTATGAAAACATGATCATAACAAATTTAAGATCATACACTACATATCAAAGATCATATAGATGAATCATGGAATAAATCATGGACATTCATAAGACATGATTAAAATGGAAATAACGAACATAATCTATAAAAATATAATATAGGAATAATACATGGAATTTAAGAAGTCACATAATCATATAAAATGATTTCCATAGATGTCAGGGCGTCACATCTTAGGCCATATTAGTGGGAAAATTCCATTACTGAAATGGGTTCACACTCATTGAAGCACTGTATCACAGAAACAGTGTCACTCCTTCTTCTAGCCCTGTAATACTAAAAAAAGTTCACATCTTATACGATCCATTTTGATCTCATGTGATATGAATATTTACTAATTTTATTGTAGGGAGATATTGGTCTTATCGATCTCCTAATTAAATTAGACATATATATGGCATAAATTCGTAAAAAATATTATAAAATCCGATGAAATAAAATTGACTTTGTAAATATGTAATCATATATTAACATACATAAAAACATAATATTCATAATCATTTCATCAAATCATTACTTGAGAATGAATTGGGTTTTAAAAGAATATAACTAATATAGGTGAAACATGTGTCATAATAATCATTACATAAAAAAACTAGTCAAGAAAGAATATTAATTAAACCATTGTTCAATTTCCTAGAAGGTATTGAGTAACATAAATAGTTTTCATCTTATATGGAAAATAAAAATCAATTATTTTTAGAAAAAACTTCGTCAATGTGATTTATTTTTCTCTTAGAAAAAACCCTCTTTAAACGATAAAAACCTTTTGAAAAACTTATCTTGAAAAGTAACTGGAAATATTATAAAAAAAGATTCGAAAATCATTTATAATACATTTTCATTGAAAACATACAAAGACACCATGAAAAAATTTTAAAAAAATCCATAAAAACTTCTAAAAGGTGACTAAAACCATGTTAAAAACCATAATTTAAAAAATTTATCAAAGGAGCCTAAAATTTTTTGAAAATCATTTCATTAAAAATACTTTTTAAAAATATAAATATGGATGTTAATGATTTTTAAAATTTTTATCCTAGAAAAATTTTAATGGAAACCTGAAATTGTTTTGGAAATAATTTTCCTTAAAAACGGACAAATGAATAATGAAAAAATATTGCACACAATTTTCCTATAAAATTTATAAAAGATGTTTGAAAATTTTTTGCCAAAATTTCCTTGAAAACCTATAACGGTATATTTGAAAACATATTGAAATATTTTTTTATAATATATAAAATAATTACATATTCCATTTAAACAAATTCCTTGGAATGTACTATTAAAATTTATAATGGAAGAAAGAATATTATTTGAATACTATTTCATTTAAAATAATTTTTTAAAAAACAATTTATAAAAAATTAACTTTTCAAACTTGAAATGGAAGATTAATAGAAATTATTTCCGATAAATATGTACATTTCATATAAGGTTATAAGAACATTCATTTTTTTTGGTAAAAGGTTAGAAAAAATCCTTTTTCAAATAGAGAAATCATGAATGGTTTTATAACATTAGTAAAAGACAAAAAGAGAAAGATGTCTTCTAAATATTATAGGAAAATAGTACAACAATATCGATAAATAGTATATTAATGATATTATTTAAATAAACTCTTAACACATTGTGACATATGATTATACAAATATTGTTTATGCGAATGGTATATCATTATATTTTAATAAAGTTTGCATAATCATAAAAAAAACTCGATCAATGTTGAGATTTTATTAATAAACTCTTACTACATTGTAACGTGGGATCACACTATCCATGAAACAGAATGAAATTAAATGAAGATTAAAATATCATTAAATTATTTTAAACATGATATAACATATCAAATGTAATTATATACCCCTCAAAAAATTACATATGTTCACAAAAAACCTGTGTCTCAAAGAAGGAAAATCGAGACAATATTTTCATATTGATTTGGTAGCTTTAAAATCATTATCCCAATAAAATAATGATCATATAATAGATATGTAAATATGAATAAATTTAAGTATATTAAGCAGTATATACATTGATGGTTATTATCCACTCCATATGAATGGAATGAATGATGAATAAATCATGTATCTAAATGAAATAAAAAGTGAGAAGAAATCCCCATACCATGGGTCTTACCTCTCAAAGAAATCATTAAATTATAATGTTTAATAAAATTATGATAATTATTAATCTTTTATAGATCCAATTTATTTTATATAATAACACATTTTTTATTATTACTTTATATTACCCTCTTGTTATCAGTTTCATGTTAAGGTTATGCTCCAGGTAATATTTTATTTGATTTTCACTTCTATAATAATTCTTATATCTTTGGTCTTTATAATTATATAATTATTTAAAGAATTAAAACCATGATAAATATTTAATTTATACTCAGAATATTTTAATTATAATATTTTTTATATAGTATCATGTAATGGAAAAACTATTTGTTGATATGGTAGGTTTTAAGTACAAGTGAACACCGATTCGGTTTTATTAGCGTATTGAAAGAAAGTAAAAATGGAAATATTTATATGAATAAATGTATATAATAAAATTAAATTATATATATTATTTAAAATATATCATATAGGAATAATATGAATATACATAATACATTCCATGTAGTGTGTGAACAAATAACATCGCTTTATGGGGGACGTAGTACACACATCCTCAAGAAAAATTATCGTATTTAAACAAGATGGAAAAATGAAGGTATGGTATAAATAAAAATTAAATTAGTATAAATAAATTTTAATTATCTTAAATATGAAATATGAATATATTATCTAGCATAACATCAACCATGATAGGTTGTAAAAGAAAAATAAACCATCATCATTTCTTGAAAGGGTACTTTACCATACACAAAAATTGTATCTTCATTACACATTAGATAGACATGTGTGTAATTGTTTCTCAAACCATTATCATACAAATATACATGTATACTTTGGATACTGTTGTTTTTACACATTCATTGAATAAGAATATTTGAGTGGTTGGTGAATGGAAGTAAGAGAAATGAGATTAATGGAGGGTGTTTCCACTTAATTTGGTATCTCTATTTGGTTATCAACAAAGGGATTCCTTGTAAGTTTATCTACACTTATAGAGGCTTCATGGAGAAGGGAGGGCTTTGGGAGGATATTTTAGATGTTATTGGATGAAACCAAGTTGTTTAACTTATGTGAAGAAGGGGTAGAGTGATTTTCTTTTTATAGTGAAAGGGGAGTGGCACTCTTGTAATACAAAAAGGTATTCACTAATGAGATGTATCCTTTTCATAATCCACCATTAAAATGGAAAAAATATGTTATTAATTTGAATTTATATTCTAAACAAATTTACTCAATAATTATTTCTCATTTTATTAAATCAGTTCCTTAACTTCTATGATTTTGTAATTGTGTTATTTTGGTTTTTATTAAATTATCACGTTTTCCATAACATTTAATTTAGCCAATAAAATTAATATAAAGTGGGATTTATTATAAAATATAGATCCAATGAATTATAAATATCATTCATATTTTTAAAAAAATCACATGTTTTTTAAATTAATTTTTTAAAACATGATCATGTGACGTGAAAAACACAAATTAAACTCTTATCGTGGTCAAAATATTTTTAAAATCTATTGGATAATATGTTATTATTATATATAAATTGGTGAATTAATTGGAAATATTTAATATTTTTTAACCCTTTAAAATCACTAACTAAAATATAGTATTTTAATTAATTATAAATCACTAAATAAAATATCATTTATTGTTGAATAAAAATAATGTAATTTCGAAATTATGTTTTTAATTATAGAATTAAAAATTCCATATAATAGTGGAATTAAAATAAATAAATGTTATAGATGTGTAAAATGATATATTAATCCTAAAAATGTAATTATAGTCAACGTTATATTGATTAACATTACAAATAACATTTATAGTATCATTTATTTTAGATAATTATACATAAAATAATCTCTACGTTTTCATTTCATATGCATTTTTTATAACTAAATCAACTGTAAATTTTATTTATAAATTATTATGATAATAATACCTCATTTAGCTTTCAATATGATATTTATAACCTAAAATATGTCTCTTTTACATATCTTAATGTTTTATTTATGCTAAACGTATGAAAAGTTATCGTTTCAGCTTTTTCTTACATAAACATTTATATAGGGATCCTACAATTTATAATATCCCAATAACGCATAAATTTAGAACCAAGAAGTGATATTGTCGAATAATTGTTACCTAATTTATTTTTTACGAGTTTACGGGACATTTTGGTCCTTCTGATTTGGGTTTTATCCTAAAGTAATATTAATCATTCCATAATCATTTTGATTAATTCTAATGAGATAAAAAAATATTTTTATTGTAAAAAATGAATTTTATTTTTTGTTAATTGAAATATTATAATGATTACAACCTTGAATTTTAATCATTAAAAATTAAAATAACAGAAGTGGGAAATTTGGGTTTAATGTTAAATCGGTAGATAAGGTGAGAAAGATGGTTTTAAAAGTAAAAACATATAAAATATCAATGACTGTTTATACCTAATTTTAATACAAGAATTATTACAATGAAATACATTAGAACTATATATTTATATTTTATCTATTGTGAAGTTAAAATTAAATTTAAAATTTAATATAAATCAAATAATTATTTAATAAAAAATGCTAGTTTTAATTATATTACTGTAATTTTTATTATTCAATGAAAACTAAATTTACATAGAAAAATACCAAATATTCACCCTATGATAATTTAAACATTCTGAATTAAAAAAATGATGTTTTATATTAAAATTAAATTAATATTAATATCTAAAATAATTTTTAATATTGTTAAAAAAAGAATTAAAAAATTTTCATAAGAAAATGTCATCTTAAATCGTATAGAGACTTGATCAAAAATTGAATATTTCATTATAAATATTTATTTATTAATATCAAACCATTTTAAATAATATATCGAAATTATTCATTACTATTAATATTACAATGTTTAAAATCTTGCTTATAATTATATAATTTAAATAATTATATCAATAAAATGATGTTTCATAGAAACATGGTTGTGCGTGTAACGCACACAAAATGACTGTTTTTTGTAGCACAAGACAAGTATATTCTATTTTAAAGGTATATTAAAAATTGTGTAATGAAATACATCATGGAAAATTAATTAATTAAAAAAATTCCCAACAAATTGGGGGTGTTACATAGGGGGAGGTGAACATGATTTTAAATTTATTTATAGTAACAATTAATGAGAGGATTACTGGATTTTTATAAAAATTATAGAATATATATTTATTAATATCTAAAAATATATATGTATGGACTATATGTGATAAAATAATAAAAATATACCTTCCATGTTTTGTTATACAGTTTCATCCAAATTAGAGTGTTTTAAAGTATCTCATTAGTCTACGAACCCACTTACATAAATTTTTACCATTGATAATGTGGAAGTTAGTCATGTTAATAAGGAATTGTTTTTTAATCCATAACATATAATATTATTTTTTATAAATGAATAAAGGTTTAAAAAATTTAGAAAATTAAGTCAAAAATTTTATTCAAAATGTGAAATAATTTTTTTTCATAAATTAATTTGTTACTATGATTACATCACTATTGGGTTATTCTCCTGTCATAATACATAACATATAGTTATGGTATATTTACTTTTCACAAAAAATTAAATGTCTCAAAAAATTATGAAAAATTATTCATTGGATAATTTTTACATGATTATATCAAAACTATTTTTATTATTAAATGTGTAATTTTATTAATATGATAATTTATACTTTTAAATAAAAATAAATAGATACATGAAAATTCTAGTTTTTACTACAATAACAACATTCTAACGCTTATAAATGTTTCCTTTGACATCATTAAATTATTTTATCATTTATATATAAATTTATATTTTTATTATGAATATTTTATGATTATATATTTCCTTTATAAAATAGATGATTTTATCAAAACATGTTTTTAAATTGGAAGTAAATATTTTCCCAATATAAAATTTTAGTTTCATCATATGAAAATCTATTTTTTATCAATTTCATGAGTGACTCACATATATATTAATATAATATAATATTGATAAGGTATTAATATAATAATTATTTTATTTCTATTAAAATATAATAATCCATACCAATTGGGTTTAAATATATAACCACTTATTAAACTAGTTTAACACATATGGAAATGGTTTTTAATGATGGAACTTACATGAAATATTATGATGAATATTTGTTGTGATTTGATCTCAGAAAGCCTAAAAATCTCCCAAATATTATTTTTATAAATATTAAGATTAGGAATCTAATCAAACACTTGGTCAAGAAAGAATTACAATGATATCAACTACATTAGAAGATCATTTAAATGTGCTCCATTGGGTATGACCCTACATATAGAGGAAATAGACTCTAATGAATATTTCAATTAGTCATCATTATAATCCTCAATATATACCAATCATTATGTTCAATATATAAATGATATATTGTAAATATTTATGCATTTACATATGAGGTTTTTTATTTTATAATTCACAAAAATGTAAAAAAATTTCCATGTTTTTTCAAAAACAACTTCATTGTTACCACATTTATTAATTAGTAAAGGAATATCATTTAAAAAAAATTGTCATTAAATTTGACATCCATTATTATTCAATTAGACCACCTTACTCAACTAAATCCTTATGAACATATCATAATGTTTACTATTATCAATCATGGAATATATATATATCAATTGGATCTATGTATTAGATAAAACACCATGTGGTCATGTCAAGGATCATCAGTTTCAAAAATATATATTATTGTATTTGAGGTCCCATCATGTCTCAATTCTATTAAATTATACCTAGGTGGTATTCACGAAATGATATAGTTTAATTTAATGGTTTTCCTCACACACATGTAGAGATACCATATCACATATCTCATAGAAAACCAATTTTCAATATTAGTGGGGTTATGGGACCAGCTACCCCAATAATAGTTATTCCCTTTATAAAAATCATAACACCATAAGAAATGATTATCTAAGACTGATTGGATATAACCCATTAATAATAGTATCTTACTCCATTAAAAATAATAAAAAAATAAATATATCTAATTTGAAATAATTTCTACATTAAACCAATATTTATTCCCAAAATAATTATTTTTAATTAACCAAATACTAACTAAATATGACAACTATAACAACATAATCCTTAGGAATAGGGATGAACATCACTGAAAACATCCACTCAGAGTTTTAGAATACATAATAAAAAATTCATTATTTCAATTCAACCATCTGAATTATCCAATAACTAAAAATTCCTAAATAACATATTCTTGTAAAATACCTTAATGGTTCAATATTTATTATTTTTTTTTCATTCATCCCAATATCCCCTATAAAAAATTATGAAAAATAAAAATGTTATAAGGATAGTTATTTTATAAAATAATTGACTTGTAACTCAAAACTTTTCCTAGAGACCAAAAAATCATTGGACTACTATGATAATTAGACCCATTTTTTGAATAACATAATCACATCCAACCAATTTTGGAAACCACAATAAATTACTATAATAAATAATGATGAAAGGTAGAAGATTAATATAAGAGTTTATGAACCATTCTATGGTATGAAATCCTGAAAATGTATAAAATCTAATTGGGTTTTTAGTTTTATTGGTCGAAAGTCCATCCTTACCCTGATTAAATGAAACAAGATAAGATGATAATTATTTTACGAAACACATGGATCATTATGTAATGCCTTTGACATATTCTCGTATAGGAATTGAACCTTTTTCCATGACATGTAACATCTTCCATGAAAAAAGAATGACCTCACTTACCACATTCACATCATGTCATGTTCCAGATCTTCATGGGTTATTCACCACATATTTCAAAACAAATATTATTTCATTCTGAGGACACACCATGGTGTTTCCTACCAATTGTGGTGAGATAATTCATTATAAATGAACCCTTATGAAATGGGTTTTCACACTAAAGTTTTCATCATTATTAAAAAATCATACATAATAAGTTACAATTATATATTTAGGTCTAACAATTCTAATAAACCATACATTTGAACTTGGAAACCCATACCGGTCGAATACATTATTAATATTTTCAAAACATTATGTATCAAATTGATCAACCCATTTTTAGGTTATTTACAAATTATTCACATCCTAATATATCATCTAACATGTAATACCCTTGTCCAATAGATTATATTATTTGTATCATTAGGCATCACTTGTGTATTAGGTGATTTTCCATTTATCAACCCTTAATTATCAATATAACCTTTACATGCTTGGATAAACAATATTTATCATGAAGTAAACCATTATATATATCATATAAAACATAATGAATATTAGGTTAAACCATTATTTAATTTAGTGACGTTCAACAAATTTCCTATTAAATGAATCTTGACACTAAATGGATGTTATATGTGAGAAAAGGGACAATCACAAATCACTATATAAAGTCATATTATCCCATTAAAATAATTTTTTTTTATTTTATATATTTTCATTTTATTTTATAATTCACCCTAAACACTCCATTAAATATCATAAAAATTACACGTTAAAATAAATATTAATAACACCTATGTATCATAAAACCAATACTAGCACATAAAATCTGTGAGATATTATATATAAGAGTAAAACTTATACTTGGTAAGGATAGAACTACAACATATAACAAAAAATACTATAGAGGACACACAAACCATGATCAAACACTCAACCATGAATTTGATACACCTCTAGGGAATCTTAGGGAAAAAAATAAATGAGAGAAGTTCAAAATATAGAAATCTAATTCAGTGGCCCAATTCTAAAACACTCATTACCATGGATAAAAAATTCATGTTTTGTTGTATTTTCACTAACCCATAAAAATACGGGTCATTATAATCGAGTTGATATATACATATATATATATGTGTGTGTGTGTGTGTGTGTGTGTGTTTGACATTTTTTTTGTATTATAGTAATTATTTTTGAGATGTATTGGTAATGATTTATAAGGAAGAGTTTTAAATTTTCCATTTTGGTAAATATTGAATACATAAAAATTAAATTTTATTAATAAATATGATTGATTATATTTATAATTAATAATTTAAATCATAATATAAATTCACCAATAATACAACATTTTATGAGTATTTATGTTTTAATAATCATCAACAATGAATATTTTATTCCATTGTTAGTGTAGATCGTTAACCCGATACAGAAAAGGATTGTGCAATACAGAATTCTTAAGGATGAAGTTATTGTCTTATTTTTGAAAAATAATTTCTAATGTGGAATAATGAATTCAATTACATGTTTTTGAATTGTTAAATAATAGTAAATAATATATTGAAAATAAATATAAATGATATGATTCAGGAGTTGATAATACATAAATTAAAGAGTGAAATAATTAGATTATTATAATCATTGATATAATGTTTTTAAGACTACTTATTATGCAAAAAATCTCTAAATCATGAAAACTAATTGTTATTAATAAAATTGGGAATGCATTTTATAAAAAATGAATGATTTTTTTATAGAGGTGGTAGATGAGAGGTCATTTTATAGATGTTTTTATGTTATATATTTGAATATAACTAATTCATACGATGTAAGGAATATATATATATATATAAGGAAGGATGATCAAAAAGTGAAAAAAGGGAGGATAAATTTTTAATTATTTCATAAATTTTTATATTTTATAAGGTTTATTTATATTTTATAACACTAAATCAAATTTTATCCATTTTACCAAATTTCACACATTAATATCGTAATAAATTTTTTACTTTAATATCTATTTCTAATCACAAAAATGAAACAAAATAACTTATATATTTTAAAAAATATGGTTTCAAATTAAATTTTATTATATTTATACAATTAAAGAATTTAAATTAAGTTAAAAATAAAAAAATCATATTAAATAAATATTGTATATTGGAATTATTTAAATAACATTTTAGGAATTAACTCATATATATTAATAATTAATAATTATTTTATTAATGATACCTAATTAATTTATTTATTTATATTACATTTGAATAAATAATTCATTAAATAAAATATATATTTAAAATATATAATATATATGAATACATATATTAATGATAATTATTATATTTGTTGAAAAATAAACAAAATTATATTAGTAATTATATATTAATAACATCAAAAATTTTAATAAATAAAATTCAAAATCATTTTATAAAATATATATTTGGTACTTGGGAGTAAAATTACATTAATCCCCCATAGCACACACATAGGCCGGAAAGGCCGGCCATATCCCCCAATGTGATATCCCACCCATCAAGCCTTATTTATTCAATAGATGGCCTAATAAACCAATGGGCATGAATTGCATTATTTGGACCAAAGGACTATAAACTAGCACAGTGATCTGGTTCATCATCATGTCTTCCTCATGATGCCTACATCATCCAGTGAATGTCATGCTTTCTTAATCATTTTCTTATTTCATGCTTTCATCACCGCCCTCCATCATCATGTCTACGTCACCATCGAATTTTTGAAATATAATCCCATGAACATTTGAACCCGGTTCTGATGTAGGGTTACATGAAACCTTTACAACTCATGAAAATCCTGAATTTCTACCTTTATAATCTCCATATAAGTGATGTATGAATGTTTTAGTTATCTTTAGTGATTTATCTAAAATATATATTATATTGATTTTCTCGCCATCCATACTTGTTCACGTTAAACATGGGTTTTGTTAATGTGAAACCATTGTAATGCAAATTTATTTATAGTAGCAGACAAATGATCCTCATACTAAATATTCATTCTAAATGATGACTATCCTTCTCTAATGAAAATGATGATTATTTTTAATTATGATAATTATAAAAAAAATATGTTATAAGGTCTATAAAACATGATTACGTTTTTCAGTATGTATTAAATGTTTTTTAATAAATTTTTTTAATTTTTAATTTTTCCACAAATGATTTTATATATATAATCAAAATATATTAAAAAATATCATAAAATCATGGTCCCGATATTTTACAAATGAAATAATTTTGGAAAAATCAGATAATATTCACACATTCCATTTCCATTCAAAAATAAAACCTTAAATACAACTAAAAATAATAATCCAACCAATTCCCTATATTCCTTCAAAATATATTTATTTTTTTAACTAATTTTGATTGATTATAATGTAATTATTGGTGGTATAATCTTCATGTGTGAATGAATGGATGAATACATAATCATTAGAGTATTTTAATTTACAATTGGTTTTATTCCTATTTTAAAATTATAAATTACATTTTATCTAGATATCATAAATTTTTTCAGTTAATATTATAATGTTCTGTCTTAATAAAATAAGTAATTTAATATTTTTACATGGGATTTAATATATAAAATTCTATCAAACTCATGAGAATTAATTAGTGGAATACAAAACAATTAAAATATTGTGTTTCATATATTTCTACTCTAAATAAATATTACCCTTGAAATTTAAATACTCTTGTAAAAATAGATTGGGGAACATATGACCTGTTACATCTCTAGGTGCCATTATTACATCCTTAATCACTTGATTTCTCTACAAAACATTACCATGGAGAGTTGTATTATTTTATATTATATTATTCTAATGATGAAATATCCATCCATGTTATTTCAAAATTGGGAGATTGTTCTCTAATTAGAGAATAATAATGTTTTAAAATTTTTAATGACAATGTATAAACACTATCAAAAGTGATAAATGGAATACTTCCTAGTACCGTGATGGTTTTAATTCATGATACAATTTATAAGGTGGAGTTCGGAATTAGTTGATAATTTTAATGGGGTAGATTTAAATAGGGATTTACCTTCCCTTTACCATGAATCTCAAGGACAACTTTAGTATTGTTATTTTAATTAATACTTTATAATAAACAAAAATATAAATATTTCTGATGATTATCAAGAAAAATTTTTAGACATCCTTAAGCTCCAAAAAATGAAATTTAAAATTTTTAACCATCACAGATATATATTTTGTAATATATGGCCCTAATAATAATCTATCTCCAAATTCAACCAAGTAATACGTAGCTGTACATATAATCCCAAAATTTTCTTTATGTGGTGGAATATGACACCTTGAGTGGAATCTATTATTGTATAAGAACTATATTTGTGTACAGTATTGACAATGTCGTATTTTGAAATATACCAAGAAATATCATAGTATATACATTGTGTTGTGTTTTTGTCTTCGTATTTCCCAGTACTTTGTGGGTTATAATTGATGCTATTTTTTTGTTCTCTAACAATTTCATGCCAATGAATTCTCCTTAGAAATGATGTGAATGATAGATATTTATTAGTTAAAATTAAAATACATACTCCATTAAACATTCCACATAAAAAATATATATGTATATTATATTATGCAGATAACTATATCAATTCACTCAAACAATAATTAAATTATTGTATGTTTATGTCAATAAATCCCAACACTAATGGAATTTTTTTTATAACTATTTATTGGGCCACTAAAAAATACATATTATAATTTTTACCCATTTGTGTGTTATAATGATTTTTCTTCTATAAACCCCATGTAAATTTGGCGATCAACATCAATGTAATTGAAATCTATGTATTATTATGTATATTATTAAATATAAATCTTCATTTTGACAACTAGATGTTCTTTTTGTGATATATATAGAATATTACTTCTTTCTATGATAGAGAATTATGAAATAAATGCATCATAATAAATATCCTTATATATTTGTATTATGGATGAGATATTTACATGGATTCATAAAAATTTGACATTATTTTTATCTTGGATTAAATCAGTAATATCTCACACTTACTTTTAAACATCAATATCATCCATTTCACCGCTTATATCTTCAGAAAGATGTATTATTAATTAATAATATTTTAATGGAATGATTATTTACTTCCATTAGGATTTCCTTGTCTATCCATTGAATATATATATTTAATAGGATTCATTCAATCTTCATACTGTATGTGGTTTCATGATTCATTCATCTTATAGCTTCAACCAAACTTTTTTACATACTAAGGATGGTAATTTAATTTGAATTATCAATCCTAAATCGACGGTAATAATATATTTTTAAGGGATCTCAAACTTATTCTTTGTGAATATATATGGAATGTTCTTATGATAAATATATATAATAATAATTTTGAATATATATAATTCCTCAAAATATTTCATATAATAATTACCACTACTAAATCCATATCCTGTATTGTGTAATATTTTTCATGAACCCTATGTTAACAAAAGTCATTATATATAACCATTTTAACCCAAATAAAAAAATCATAATCCCATTATTGAAATTTAATTTTGTATCAAAAAAACATTCTCTATAATAGGATTGTCTTTGTACACAGGTAGGAACCAACATCCTCTTAATCATCATGAAACTATAATAAAATTCATCCATAAATAGATACACTACTCCATTTTATGTTACCTAGTTTTTTCTATGATAACATAGAAATATTAATAAAAATGAATAAATAGTGTCAAGAAAAAAACTATAAATCTATTACTGTTGTTAGTTTTGGATTTTCATCAGAAACCATTATATTTTATTGATTCTCATACATCTTATACCTTGGATTATAGAGAATTGTAAGGATGAATTGGGTAGGCCAAATTATATCTTACATAAATCAAAGTATATTTACACATTTCATGTTGGCATTACCATCAGACATCAATTTTTAAAATTATCATCATTGAGCTAAAAATCTAATATAATCTTATCTACATTGTGTATAAAAAATAATCAATGATATCTCCGAAGGCATTTTTAATCATATGTATAAGGGAAAAGAGTTATTTTATTTTTTAATTTATTTTCAAGGAATAAATAGTGCCCCTATATTATATATATATATATATATATATATATATCTATGGTATATACACCCCTTTTACACTTATTTGATGTAAAGATAGTCAATGATCATGAAGTAATAAGAATTTATTTACCAAAAATTAATGAAATATATCATCAATATGTAGTAAAAGATAATTTTTCTTTATCTCTGTCATTTAAATTTCATGATATAATTTAAAAATCATGTTAACCATTATTTATTCTTTCTAAAAGGTAATGGTTCACAAAATAGTGAAGAACATGGAAATATAAAACCAATTTCCAAACAATATTTATAGTTCTTCTATAATTCCCCCAATTCAATGAGGATAATTGTAAAGTAATATTCGATATTGGTATATAATAAGGGTTTAAATTGAAATATAAAAATAATTATTTTCATAATTAAAAGGCAAATCATTGGGTCATATAATAAAAATATTCACAAAATATTGAAAAATCATCAATGTGGAGCTAGTCTCCATCAGTTGAGACAAATAAAACTCATCAGTTGATATCAACAATAAGGGTATCAAAATAGATTCCAATAAAATTTAATAATTTTACATATATCTATATATGATTATATAAATAAATTTTATTAAAATATAAATTAAAAAGTTCCATAAAATGATATTTCTCGACATAAAATGTTTTCATCGTTGACAAATGTTATATAAAAATATACTAATGAAAGAATAACTATATTCTCATGATGTATCATCCAAATACCTAATCCAAATAGTGGTTATATAATTCAGATTCAATCATCACCCAAACAATTGTCTTTATAGATAACTCAATGATAATAAACATATAAAATATGAAATATATTATCGATTAAGAATACCCTAAATCAAATAACATATTCATTGTTCATCAATGGGTAATTTGTGTATATTATAGTATATATTATCATGATTTTTTGTACCAGTATTGATTGTGTATGATATTCATCTCTCCCTTTTAATTTTTAGTATATTGAGTTCAATTTTCATCCTCACAACTTTTATTTATACATTGATTTTCATAATCCACATAATCCTTTTTAGTGAAGAAATGACGTTTAAGTGAAATTTTATGTCGAAAAGTGTTATTAATATTTAATCATGAATATTGATGTATGTGAAACAATTATGTCATTCATTTCCAAATAGTAATAATTTGAAACATTTCTTTAATAATTTATGAAAATTTCCCCAAATAGTTTTTCTACATTATTTTTATTTGGTTTGTCGAATCATTAATCAATAATTATATTCACCATTTGATATCAATTAAAATATATTTTATTTTTTATGGAAGAAAAACTATTAATATAATGGGAGTTTCTACTATCAGTTTTCATCTTAAGAAAACATATAAAATAAACATATCTACTAATTTCTAAATTCAATAAATACTATTGGAGGAATTGTTTGAAGAAAATAATTTTTACCTTTATTGATCATTAGAGATATATTATAAAAATATAGCTTTGAATTGGAAGTAATATAAATTTAATTTATAACAAGAAATATATTCTTCACCATTTTCATTAATCTAGAGAATTATCTAACTCAATTTTGATATTTAGAGTATGTGACAAAAAATTCCATAACAAACAATTACACAAAGGAATTAATTTCACCCTTCTATCAGATGTTCCAAATTGAAACTATTATAAAATTATATAATTATGATTCTTATTTGAAATGAGAGAATAATTATTCATAAATTGTTCCAAAAAGGGAATTATTTGTGATTGAACATTTATTCTTTCATAAAAATCATCATTTATGATGGAAAAAATGTTTTTTCGCAAGTACTGTTCGAGGGAATTCCCACAAACCAGACCAAAAATCCTTTGAGATGGAATATAAAAAAAGATATAGATATACTTTATTAATAGTTATCAAGTTGGACATATTCACAACACACCTTATTATCCATCATGAATAACTTTCAAAAAAAATAGTTTTTTATGGAGTGAATTTAGTCTTAATTAACCCAATTCAATAAATATAATGTTTAATACAATGTCCTCTATTCTTACTCTCTATAAAAATTTTCACCTAATATGGAATGGGCCACGATGCATTATGGATAAACTCCAACCTCTATAAAACTCTTTTTTAGTCAATTGTTTTAATTTCCATGTTTGAATAATCTTGGAATAGTTTCCACTTTTGTCACTGTTTGGTATGCTTTCACTTTTTTCATTTTCTCATGCATGATTTATTTTTATAAAACACTAGGATAATAATATTATTATATTTTAATTTTATAATTTATATTTTGGGATTCTGCATAATTATTATTCCCTATTGGAATGTTTATCATGTCTGCATTATATTTTTCAATTCTTTTTTACGTATTCTATCCATTATTTAATTTGTATATTTAGTAGTAATTTCTATTTTATATTTAAAATTTAGTCATATACATTAATTTTTGTTATTATTTGATATATGATTATTATAAAACATATTTAGGAGTATCTGATATTAAATTAGTTTATATAGATATTTTCAGATCAAAATTGTATTGCATGTTTATGGTTATTTGGTTTTCAAGGAATTATAATATTACATTAATTGTGGGAAAGATGTTAAACAGACCATGATTGTTCTTTTATGATTAGTTTTTTGTTTCTTAAAATTTATGTGAATATAATTTTGTTAACATTTGGATATATGTATGAGTTTTTATATGTGTACTAACATTAGAATATATACATATATAAATTTTTTAAAACATGTTGTATTATATATGTGTGTGTGTGTTTGTTTCTGTGTGTTTGCGTAGATATATTTGATATATATATTTTTCAAAAAACTATAAGAATTTTTTTTGTGTATTTATATTAATTCAAAAATATTAGAGTATATTTATAAATTACCATATGAATATACATATATAAACATTTTGATAGACAAGAAATTTTTTCATATATATATACATATATATTACAAAACATGTCAAGTTTCAAATACATATATATATACATACTTCAATATTAACGTTTTAATATATGTATATGTTTTAAAAAAACACGTGTGGTCATATATATATTTATATATATCTATCATTGTGTGTGTTTATGTTAACATGTGAAAATACATATATAATCTGTTTATAAAAAACCAATAATATTTTAAATAAATATAGATTGATATGTATATATTTGTATGTATATAATAATTATATATGTATATTTATTTAAAAAATAATTAAAAAATATGATTTATTAAGAAATCATGTTATATATTTTTATATTATCTTATTGATATGAATATATATACAGTTTAAAAATATGTACAAGGATATATCTATATATATGTATATGTATATGTCTATATAACATTGATATATATATTTGTTTTAAAAAGTGTAATAATATATTGGATGTGATTATATTACTTATGAAATCATGATATATATATCAGTATATAATTATTAAAAATGTAATTATAATAATTATAATAAATATAATAAATATAAAATAAATAATTAGTAATAAAAATTTAATAATGTATAGTAATTGGTAATTTTTTAGATTATAGATTCAATAAATTATAAATTTTTTTGATTATTATAAAATATTTTTAATAATTTGAAATTTTGAAAAATTTAAAATAATTTGCAACATATTGAAAAAGAAACATAAATATAGTATACTAGTAATTTTAATAAATTAATTATAATGTTTTTAAATTCTGTTTTAAATAATAAATAATTTTTATTACAAAATAAACAATTTTATCACCTATTAAATATTAAAAAATATTATTATTAAATTAAAAAAAATTATATCTTGCAAAAACATATTAAACAAAATAATAACTATAAAAAAAATATAATATTTGTAATAACTATTGTATTAATGAAAATAAGTATTATTAATAAATATTATAAATATTTTAATGTATTTATATAAATATAATATTTTAAAAAATGATAAAAATGTTACCTCTCTTGTGAGATGTTACCTAACATACAATATATAATATTGTTTTGTCTCTCCTAGGGTAACCCCAGAATCCCCTACATAAAGGTGGTCTTTTGTTTTTTATATGATACACTATTATTTTGATTCATTAATTGTTTTTAAAATATTATAGTATGCATATCGGATAATAACAATCGTGTGTGATATAAAAAAATCTAGATGCGCTAAATTTGTTATAACATGCTTGGTGTATAACCATCAGTCAATTATTAATAGTGGTTTTTCATTTTCCTTTGATACGTAGTTTTGGAGATACTAATTTCTTTTAAAAAAATATGATACAAATACTAAATGAATTATCCTCTCGTGAAACATAACTAGACAATTGACACACACACATACACACTTATTATGTCCTGTTTATGAAAATATCAATATCATAGACCTAAAAATTATTTTATATTTCTATATGTGACACTAATCAGAATATATTCCATAATTTTTAGAAAATATCCTCAATGTGAAATAATATATTTAATATTCTTATTCTATCTACGATTGTCCTATATGTGCATAGAAATATTTTCCTAACCTAGTACCTCACATTGATCATATTCAATAGAATATTTATAGGTGTTGAAATATAATAATGACACTCAATTAGTCAATATGTGTAATAGTTATTCATATATATATTTTTCTATATATCTATGGATATAGAAAATAGACACCAGTTTCATTTATTTGATCGTGATTGGATAAATCTTTAAAAACCATAAATGGATTTGTTATAAATCATATCTAAATAGATGATGTTGAAAAATTTATACCATTTTTATCATGAAATTTATGAAAATTATATATGAATAATTAAATTTCAATGCCTGAAATGTGATCATAGTATTTTCGAATCCTTTGAAATTGTAGAACATAATTTAATAAAATTTCAATTTTTGAAAGACTACTATTTTTAGAATAGACATTATAAGAAACATTTAGTCGATAATACAATATTTTTTTCCAAATTCATTATTTTAGAATTTATTACCTATGGAATATAACCCGTCAATTTATGAAACAACAACTAATGATGATGATTCAAATCTTGAATCAAAACATTCTAAATTTTTTACATTTATGAAATATATTGATGAGGCCTTATTGACATGATTCAAAGAATATATGAAAATATTAAAAAATTTATGGATATTAAATCATATTTTTTATTCTAAAATAATTAATTTGACAAGATCATATCTTTGGTAAAATGGTTTTCGCTGATGGAAATACCTTATATTCATGTTTCTATGAATGTAAGAGGCATTTCCACAATTAGGGTCCCATTTTTTAGAAGACTCTACTTTGTATAAATTAATGTATCTTATGTTATAATTATTATGAATCATTTGTTGATTTTACAACATGTCAGGAACTAAGGAATAAAGAGACAAAACATGGAATTTTTATATTTCTTATTAATGAAAAATTGTTTTAAAATTAAACAACATTTACAATATTTATTTATGTCTCGGAAAAAAGATGCATTGATGAAATTCATAAGTAAAAAGTTTCATTTAGTAAAATATTAAATTATTTACGTGATAATTATTCCTAGGAAAATTTTGATTGGATGCATCTTTCTATTCCATCAAAACCTCAGAACTTATATTTGGGTGTTTTTAATGATTCGTTTTGTCCAATTAGGTATTATAGTAGTTTTTATTATTCATTTATAATGTTCATTCATTTTACAACAAAATTCTTTTGATATTGATGAATGAAAGATATATACATTTGGTGGTATTAATTCTAGGACATCTGAAGAATAATATCTATTTTTTTTTAATTTAATAACTGATGATTTATTTTTCAATATGTAAATATAATGTACATATATATAATATAATTTTGGATTACAATTTTACATTGAATTATATATTAATGTGGATGGTCATGGATTTTAGAGCATATGATATTTTATCTAGATAGAGAATCCATAGTCAAAAAACAAGTAGATAATAAATAGATGAGAACATAATGAAAATTCATTGTAATGGGATAAATAAATGTTATTTTCAATAGAATAAGATATTTATTCTTATTGATCAACCTTTTTGAAGCTACATAAACAATTTTACCATTTTTATAATTGGATGTGACAAACTACTAAATGTTCGTATAGATATTCCAGTAAAATATATTATATTAGCATTAAATACTATTTCTTTTAGACCAAACGTAAATGAAGATAAAATAAATGTTTTCTACTAGTGATCTTGAGTAGATAATGAAGAGTATTTTTTGGTACATTACATATTGAACTAATTTTTTTTGTCCATTGTAAGTTAAATTTCAGTCATATTTGGAATATTTTTTTTTGATAACATATTGTATACCATGATGGAAACACCCGATATGACCAAAGATAATGTAAATTCCGGGTTAGATCTTTCCAAAATTTGAAGGTATCCTAAAAATGAATTATTTAATAATGTAAAATCACAAAATTTAATGATGGAAAAAACCATGTACACTCTCTAAATAAATTCATTTATTATTTTTTTCAACAACTTCACAATTTGAGGTTACCATATTGTAATTTCTCTATCACATCTCTCTACATAATAAATTATTATGTTTTCAGTTTGAAAATCCATGACTATTATATCAAAATGGAGACATTGCTACATAGAGGTCTTATAAGTACATTTAATTCAAAAATCTAGGATGTTTTTATTTCAATATTGTATTTTTTTGAAATATTTTTGGGAAAAATATGATTATTATGAGTTAAATTTTCAAAATATAGATGTTTCTTTATTTTTTGGAATTTGGATAAAATGTTCCCCCCAATATTCTTTATCTCATTGAAAAATTTTATATTTATTTTTTTATGAAGATATATTTCCAGGGTCAGTAAAATTATGATGGCGCACCTGTTTATGATTTTATACTAAATTCAATAAAAATTACATAAAGATGAATCTTTTGATGGATTAATTATAGTAGTTTACTTGATAGAGGAATCCTAAAATTTCCACTCATATTATTTTAAATTGTAGTATTATTTGAATCCTGATATAATGGGACACAATGTGACGTATTTTGGTGATGTTAGATAGTATCGGTCATCAATTTTCAGTCAACCTATGCATTGTTTTGGAAATATCATTAATGATGGATTTTAGATGATGAACTGCACAACGATTGTGCATATTTTCTATTTAATTGGGATGAAATTACACGATTTGTACATTAGGTACTACTTCTTATAATCATGTTAATTTTTTACATATTTAATTACATTATTTTTGTGAAACAATATAGTCACCATATCGAAAACCAATTTATAAAAATGTATCTCATTGTATCTTGAAGAAATTCCTCAAAAAAATTACATTTTTTTAATGGAATGGTATATTAAATTACATTTTAATGAATAGCAAATAAATTATATAATAATATTTATTATTCAAAATTTTTATGGTTAATAGGGGAAACCACTAGTTGAAAAAACGTTTACTATGTCGGCATTTTTCACGTCGGTTCTATATAACTGACATGAAATGCTGTAATAATCGATTTATCATGTCACTTATAAAATAACCGATGTGATAAATCGATAAGAATCCATTTATTACGACAGTTATAAATTAATTGACATAAAAATACTAATATTATCTTTATAAAATCTATTATTTTATAACCACCATGAAAATCCAATATGGGTGCTTTATCACATCGGTTAAAAAAATCACCGACGTGATAAAGGAAATCTTGGTAATTTATCACGTCGGTTATCAAAAGAAGCGACGTGATAAATTTCCATTTATCACGTTATCTATAGAATAACCTATGTGATAAATTTTTTTCTATGTCCGCTATTCAATAATCAACCATATAAACATAATAAAATTAGATTATCACATAGGTTATAGAATAACCGACATGATAATCCTTTTATATGATTTATCGTTCCCTGTATTTAGTCATTCTATTTTCTTTGATATGGAGACCTATGACTATTCTCTCCTGCACAGAAAACCTTGAATTAATTCTTCAAATTCATGACCTCGAGCCTTGTTTTTCCCACATCATTCATCGTCTTTATTTTCACCTGATCTATCAGGTCAACTCGCAACACTCTCATAAGATTAAAACATCTCTATTTCAGTTTCTATTTGTCGTGATACCATGAACTAATTTTTTGAGATTTTATTTTTGTATGTTTGTTAATTATATCATGGTAAGTTTCATAGTTATCATTTAAATCATGCTAAATTATTTTCTGGTAAAAGAACCCATGGAATTGATATCATGCAAATTTATTATTTTTGTGTGTTCTATCATGTGTGTGTGCACATACAAGGGGTGTCGAATGGAGTGGGGGTAGTATAGAGGGGTGGGGGCATGTCCATGGGGTGGTTTGTCCATGTGGTGTCATAGGTGGTTGGGGGTGGTGTCTAATGGGTGCAGGGGCTGTCCAAGGGGGTTGGAGTGACCAAGGTGGTAGGGGTGTCCAAGAGGTGAGGGGGTTCTCCACGGGGGTAGGGGTGTCTAGGGGGTGGTGTCCAGGTGGTGAGTGTGATGTACAAGGGGGTATGGGGTGTCTAGGGGGTGGGGTTTCCAGGGGTGGGGGAGATGTTTAGGGGTGAGGGGTTGTCTAAGGTGGTAGGGGTGTCCAATGGGTGGGGGTGGTGTCCAGGGGGGTGATTAGGCTCTCCAATGGGGTATGGGGTGTATTGGGGGTGGGGGTCTTAGGGGTGGAGGCTGTATAGAGGGGTGGGGCTATATAGGGGTTGGGGGAGGTGTCCAGGGGTGAGTAGGCTATCCAAGGGGGTAGGGGTGCCCATGGGGTGGGGATGTCTGGGGGGGGTCAGTCTAGTGGGGTGGGGGCTGTCCAGGGCGTGGGGGCTGTCCAGAGGGCAGTGGGTGTCCAAGGGGTTTCAAATGGGGTGGGGTGTTCAAGGGGTGTTAAAGGGGGTGGGGTGGTGTCAAGAGGGGATGTGGGGCTGTCCAAGGGGACTGGAGTGTCTAATGGTGTGGGGGAGGCGTCCAGGTAGGTGAGGCAGTTGTCCAAGGGGGTAGGTGTGTCCAGGGGTGGGGGTGTTGAGGGGGGGGAGTGGGTTGTCTTGGGGTGGGGTTGTATAGGGGGTGGGGTTTACATAGGGGTGTTGGATGTCTAGAGGGGTGGGGGATGTCCAGGGGGTGGGGGTGGGTTGTCCATAGGGGTGGGGGTGTTCAAGGGGGTGGGTCAGTCCAGGGGTGGCATGGGGTTCTTGGGTTGTTGGAGGGGTGTCTAGGGGTGTATGGGTGGGTGTCCAGGGTGTCCATGGGGTTGGGGGTGTCCATGGGGGTTTGAGGGATGTTCAGGGGGTGGGGGTTGTCCAGGAGGGTGGGGGTGACCAAGGTTGTGGGAAGACTGTTTAGTGGTGGTGGGGGGGGGGGGGGTTCCAGGGGTGTGATAGGGCTATCCAGGGGGTGGGGTAGGGTAGTCCAAAGGGGTGGGGGGTTGTCCAGGATGGTGGGAGGGCTGTCCAGGGGGTGTCTAGGGGTGTGGGGGTGTTTCTAGGGGTGTTGGTGGGATGTCTCGGGGGGGGGGGTGTTGTCCAATTGGGTGGAGGCTTTCTAGGGGTGTGGGAGGGTTGTACAGTGGGTTGGGGTTCCCAGGGTGTTCATGAGGGTAGGGGTATTCTTGTGGGTGTCGAGGGTTGTTGGAGGGTTGCTAGGGGTGTGGGAGGAGTGTCCAGGGGGGTGGGGGTTTCCAGGGTGTTCGTGGGGGTGTGCGGTGTCCAGGAGGGTGGGAGGGCTATCTAGGGGGTGGGGGATATCTAGAATGGTGAGGGTTTCCAGGTTTGTGGGTAGGCTGTTTAGTGGGGGGGTTCCAAGGGTGTGGGAGGGCTTTCCAGGGGGTGGGGGAGGGCTATCCAGTGGGGGGTGTGTATTTGTTCTGCTTCAGGTATTCTTTTGGATGGGTATATTTGTGAGGGTGTACAGTGGTGTGGGGGCTATCTTGGAGTGTGGGGGCAGTCTATGGGTGTGTGTGTGGTGGGGTGGCGGTGTCCAGTGGGGTGGGGGGTTCTAGGGGTGTGTTTCTAGGGGTGTGTGTGGGGGGGGGGGGGGTTGTCCAGGTGGGGTTGGGGGTTTTGGTCTATTTGTTTTTCTATTTATGGGATTCATTTGGATGGGAATAGTTTTGGGGTTTCTAGGGGTGTGGGGAGTCTATCTAGGAGGGTGGGGCAGTCTAGGTGGGTGGAGGGTGTGGAAGGTTGGTGTTTTTTGTTATGCTTCAGGTATTCATTTTGTGGGGAATAGTTGTGGAGGGTGTCAAGGGGTGTGGGGGGATAACTAGGATGGTGGGGGAAGTCCAGGGGTGTCGGGGCATCCATTGGGGTGGGGGGGGGGTTCTGGGGGTGTGCGGGTGGGGGTGTCCAGTTGTGGTGGGGGTGTTTTGGTCTATTATTATTATTTTTCTGGTATTCTTTTGGATGGTAATAATTGTGGTTGAATGGTTTAATAAAAAAATTTGGTTTTTATGTTAGTTATTTTATAACAAATGTAAAAAAATTCAACTTGATTAATTTTAATGTCGGTTACTTCATAACCAACATAATAAATGGCAAGGAATAGTTTTTTACGTCAGTTATTTTATAAAATCCTTAGTAGATAAGTCCTCACATCGGTTATTATTTGACAGACGATGAAAACTGCATGACAGACTGCTTTATCACATTGGTAATTGTAACACCCCAAACTTCCACGGTACGTTTCCATTTGAATAATTCAATGACGTGCATTGTACGCAACTTCGAGATTCTAACACACCTCAACCAATCAAACTAGCCGTTGTGAATAGTAATACCTACTTTTTAAAATTTTATAAATTTTATCTCTCAAAATGTACTTCATTTTTGGATTTGGAATATCGAATTTAGCCTACGTTGAAATTTACGGAACCTTTCGAATAACATTTATATTTTGATGAATAGTTAAAATTACTAAATTTTAATAAAAAACAAAATTTTTAATCAAAATAATTTATATTGATAAATTATGAATTTGAGATGTTTTAAAGTATGTTTAGAATATATTTTTACCATTTAATACAATTTTTGTCATTGTACATAATTTTACAATTAAACCGGAAATAAACAAATGTCAATAATTTGATAGTTATTATCTCTTAAAAACACGCTTTTTGTTTTAACAACGGGAATTAATTTTAAATTAATTTCTGCTACTTCTGTGTTTTGAATTTGTAAAAATGTATTCCATATTTGGAATTATGATTTTCATATTGTGTAAATAGGTAAATTTTATTTTTAGACATTTTGAATAATTATTTCGGTAAATATTTTATTTACAATGGTTAAATGGTAAATCGGGTAAATGAGGGTTAACAAATAATATTATAATAATAGAAAATTATCCTAAATCGTGTCTTAACCTTATTGGATGATACATTACCGACCAAGGTCATTTTTGGGTCGATTTTTGGACCCCATGGAGCCACATGTAAGTGATAGGGACACTTTTTGTTAATTAAGTTAAAATGAATATAAAAATGACACGAGGATATATCTTTTAGAAAAACAATTTTAACATAGGGTTTTATATGTTGGATGTTTTACTATAAATATTCATTAGAAATATAAAAATATTTTCAACATAATGGTATTTTATTTATCATTTTTAGACATTAAATAATTTAATTTATATATGACACAATGGTGATGTAGTAATTACCATAATATTGAAAAATTAAAATAATTGATATTGTAGATACCCAAATAAATATAATTTGAGACTTTTTATGAATTAAACTAATTTTAGAGGTTAATATGTCATGTTATAAATTCTGTAATTTACTTTTTTGAAGTAATAATTCTGTTAGGATTTTTTAAAAAATCAACTATTGAATAGTGTCAAAATTGACCTAAAAGTGTTTTTAAAAACAAATTTATATTATTAATTGATATTAAATTCTTAAAAATATAAGGTTTGTACAAGAGACTTATATCATGATATTTTTATCATTAATGGACCTCTTTGGTGTCGCTTGGATGTATATAGTAGTTTTATTAACCATATAATATTAAAATACAAAGAGACATTGTAAATGTGAAACTAATTAACTAATAGTTAATACTTAATGATAAGGTTAATATAGTAACCCTAACTTATCTAAATTCTATTTGTTGTGTGGTTTTCGACCTATCCCCACCTTAACATTTAAATAATCCAATTTGGAGCCATTATAAATAGAATATGAATTTATTATAAAATAATAGTTCTAGCTTTTCCAAAGGTGCCCCTCACCCCTCTTATAAAAGGGCACTCTCTCTTCTCATTAACTCACACCTTCAAAGCCTTTTGGGTCGGCCAAACTCTGCCCAAATACTCTCTCAACTTCCCTCAATACATCCTAGAGGCCTTAGTTTGATCCGAAATCCAACCTAATATCCCTTTTGATCAAATCAAAAGGATGAACCCGAAGAAGAGATAATGATTTCACCACCCTTTTTCAAGTTCCTTTCTTCTTCGACTTCTTCATTCTTTTTTATTACCATTATAAAATAATAACTCTATTATCTTATATATACTGTAATTTTATTATAAATATGGTACAACCATATTCATTATTCTATCCCTCCATTTAATAACATGTCACCACACGTTCGTACATACGACATACCGTCTCCACGTCGTGGTGTAATTGTTATTCAATAAATTATTATTGGGATGGGTATAATAATTATGTGTAATTAATTTAAATAATAAATATAACATGATAATTATTCTTTCTATATTATATACTATCCAATTATATTTTATTTTAACATCAAAAGAATGATATTGTCGCTCGTGCGTACGTACGGACTACAGTCTCCATGAAAGAGATGAGATTCATTCTCCGTCGTAACTATTAAAGTATAATTATAATTTCATGATTTAAAAATAATATTTAAGGACTTGATATAATTCTGGATATTAATAAGATACATCCTATCCATAAAAAACACAGCTTACGTAACAATGAATATAAAGGAAAACGAGTAAGATAACACCTGAAATGACGATAATACTAAGATATTATTAACAAATCAATGTTAAAAGATCATATATGATATCATATTAATGTAAATGATTCTTTTATAATTCAATAAAAATTATTTCACCACTATACAGGAGGTTAAGCTACCGTCGACCAAGGAAAAATTAAAAAGTAATGGGTTTCTTATCTCACTCTTAATTTTGTGAGAATTCCATTGTTCACCACTTATTTATTGCATGTGGTGTATGTGTACTGCCCATGATTGTATTCGTTGTGTAATATAATTTAATTTATGGGTATTTAAATCATCATTGTATCATCCTTATTTCATGGGTGTATGTTTCATAAGTTAGCTAATCGATAAGGGAAATTTCAATTTCAATTTCCATTTATTCGACTTTACACAAACTTCATTGATTATTTTACTCCAAGATTATGTGTGGAATCACTATTAATTTTCTTATGTCATAATTTCCACTCCCATTTTATGTGGATATACTTTTTATACACATAATCACTCCATTGATAATTTCTCAATTCATAGATATGAATTTGATCAGAGTAATTTTAACTCATTCTCCATTTGTTGAGTTAAACATCCAATTCATTGGTGTTGTTTTTACAAGATTATGTGTTAATGTCCTTTGATTGTTTCACACTGAATATCCAATAATATATAGTGTATTTATATTTTTCACACATAATTATGTCGTTGATTTATCTTTAACCTAAGGATACGACCTTTATGAGAGATTTCATCTAAATTTACATTCCATTGAGACTTCTTTGTTGTCATACACCAAATCACTTTTATGTGGTGTATATAATATACTTTGACATAGTATATCATGAATCCCTTTATTCTCATGATATTTCAATTATTTGATTACCTTAATTATTTGTATTCATGTGTCTCTCTTTTGGTTAGAAACTCTAACTGAAATACCATTTTTAAATGTTTTAAAGACATATCCTTCTAAATATTTCTAGTTAATGTCCACGTTTTAAAAATGGTTTAAAAGATTTATTTATATGGAAATTAAAGTATTAAAATTAAAACTCCATTTATAAGTTTCAAAGTGGTATGGGACACATTGATTCAAAAATCTATTTTAAAATGGATTCTTGACAAATAATGTGACTTTTAAATGATTTCATGAAAAAGGGGGGATATTTCACTCTAATTGTTTTAATGATTATTTTCATCTATGTCAATATCCTTCACCATTCTCGATTGAGGTTAATATGATACAATACAATATTCCATATTGTATCAAATGAGTTATGTTTGACTGTGGATGTTCTATTTTTATATCATTCATGGTTTGTGGATAAACTATTGACATTTCTTATGCTAATTTTAATACGAATGTTTATGTTATGTTTAAAAATTTTCATATGAGGAATGCATTGGACTTAGTAAGTGACGAGTGGAGCTCGCTATAGCTCCTCGATGCATCGGTAGGTCTCATGAGACAAACTAGTGTCTTGGCACAAGGCCTTGGAAAAATCTTATTTATATTATTGGCACGAGGCCTTGGCTATGTGGTTATGATAGTCTGGCATTATGCATTCCATCATTATTAAAGTGGTTATTGATATTTCATGTGATTATTCGACTAGTAGAATATCCATGTGAATAATTAAATGGAATTATTTCATTTTATCTTCTCCATATTATGCTGAAGTTCAAGTTTAAAAGGATTTTGTTTTAGTTATAAATTTCTTTAAGTGTTTATGCTTATCTATGAAAGCTTCTGATATATTGTTATCCTTACTGAGCATCTGAGTTCACCCCTTTCAAAGTTTTATTTTTCCCAGGTTGTGAAGAAGTAATTTATGAATAACCTACATGGATAGTATGAGGGGATATGAAGACAAGATGTTGTTGTAGTTTTTTTTAAATTATGATGCAATGTAAGACTTTTGAATATATCTAGTGTTTCCAATACAACTAAACTAATCGGTCATTCAAGACCTGATCCTTTGTGATCATGCTGATGTTAGGTAATAATGCACTGACTCTAGGTATCTGGGGTCGGGGCATTACAGATGGTATCAGAGGAGGTTTAGTACAAACCTTGGAAGCTAGATTTCGATAAAATCTGATTAGAGCATGTAGACCTAAGATGAACTTTGAGGATTAGTATAGAAGAACTTCCTATAATTTTGGTATTGTAGAGATTTTGTGAGTTTTCCAAGCGATACATACCGATATGGATATGAGCAGGTAAAGGCGGCTCTAGCACAGATGTACCAAGGGGTAAAACCCGAAGACACCGCTTTGAGAAAGACTCGAACTAGAACTGGTGCACGACAATGGGCCTTGCTGCACTCTTTGTTACGACACTCCTGGGGGATATGCTTAGGATAATTTATATTTACTTTACTAACCGATTTGAAATATTAAATATATAATATGAGAATAAATGGCCTTGTTTAATCCTAATGTGTTTCAAATTGAGAATATGGTGACATGTTAATATCTAAATGATTTTATGTCTATTGTTACTCACACAATGCTTTCTGGTTTTAGTCAATGGCTGGATTCCAAGGAAGTCATAGTGACTTTGTGAATGATATACAAGGTGGGAACGGTGGTGGAAATGAGCAACAAAATGGAATGTTGATAGGCGTAAAGGATATCGTCTTTATGCCAAATAAATTTTCCAAAAATATGATCAACAATATATATATTAACCAATTCCTGGACTCAAAAAAGAATATAATGGTGATGAATGATAAGATCTCTAGTAGTGGAGACCATAGAGAAAGGAATCTTCAATTTCCATCATGCTGGAAATGTGGAAGGAGACACCCAGGAAAGTGTTTCAATGGGACAAAGAAATGCTTTACATGCGGGAAGGAAGGACATAATGTGAAGAATTGCTGAAGAAAAATGAAGAGTTCTCTAGAAGAAGATAAAAATGGTCCCAAGAATCCATTTACAGTCATTTGCTGTAGATATAGGGGACCTAGCCATTACCCTAGTGAATTCCCTATTCTATAGGATATTTTCTTGGTCAAAGAAGAACCTATGTTGAAATAAATGGTTGGAGAAATGTTTAAAAAGTATTAGTGCTCTTTGTTGATGGGTTTACATTGGAATAATTTTCTCTTTTTTTTAACCTTGCAGTTTTCTATGTGAGAATGATATTTGAGGAAGAATTATTTTTTTCCTTGTGAATATTATTATAAATGACCATTTAGTTTTATATGATCGTTGGGTTTGAGGAAATTATAAGTTATTATAATTTGGGATGAAAATGAAAGGTATGAGATAAGATTTGTGGTTAAATTATGTTAAGGTTATTTTGAGGAATTTATCTCATTTTGGTAATGTTATAAAATATTGTTTTCGTAAAAGGACAACATACAGACCGTGTGACAACCCGTCGCGTCAGATAAAGCTGTGGGAATGGAACCCACAACCAAAGTGTGATTGGGTTTTATCGCCTACCACTAGACTACGTGAAGTCTCTGGTTAGTGTGAATATTATTTTTAGTTAAATTATTTTATTGGTCATTAATAATTTGATTTGGGATCTTATGTATTATCAAATGAATACCCTTAGTATAAGAAAATAATTTGGTAATTAAGTGATAAATGTTATTTTGGAATTTTTTCTCATTGTTGTATGGAAAATAGAATTGTATGGGATTTCATTTGAGGAGTAATGGTGGATTTTTATCTATGTTTTTTTTGTGTATTTATAGTGATTTGGGTTGTTTATGGAAATGATTAGGTTAATTAATTTTAAGTATGTGACTTTAAGAGTAATTAATGTCAGTTGGAGATATAATTTAAGGTGGAAGACTACATTCTTATATGTTTTGAGTTTCAATATTAGTTTGGATTATATTGAAGGATTTTAAGGAAAATTGATTATTGAATGGTATTTATTTTACTTTGGGGTATTGATGGTTTAATTTTAGAAATTAAGATTAGTGTTTTTTTCTCTAATGAAATATCCATTTGGGGGGTCATCAGATATTATACTAACCATTTTGGTTCTGATTAATCGCTAAAGACATGGTAAATATATAGTTTATCCTACGTGGATCATGTATTTCTATAGAATTTTATTCTAGCTCTTCCATTGTGACCAAGTCTTCTTGAATACTCATTGTTCAAAAAAATGAGTTAGTGGTAAAAAGTAATTAAATAATGAAACTATACTTAAAAAGTAAGTATATCTCTTTATGTTCTTAGTCAATATCATAAATGGATTCCTCATCCTTATGTAATGTAACTGAAAACAAAAAAATGTTTTCTGTTTACTTTTCCAACTGGGAGACTAAGGACTGTTTGTCCCAACACAAGTTTTTGATTTTATTATTTTTAACATTCTCCTTATCATGTTTAATATCCCTCTCCATTAGAACTAATCACTTAATTTATCGTCCATATCTATGTTTTCCTACATGGAATCCTAGTATGGGTTATCTTGGGTGACCTTTATACCTCTCTTCCTTTCATTTAAAGTGATATTTTTATTTACTCTTTATATGATGTGGGACATTCCATTATATTATCAAGCCTCATTTTAAAAAAATTGGAAGGACTCAATTTATTGAAGGAGGGGAGAATGTAACACCCCAAGCTTCCATGGTACATTTCCCTTTGAATAATGCAATGATGTGCATTGTACGCAACTTCGTGATTCTAACACAACTCAACCAATCAAACTAGCCGTTATGAATAGTAATAACTAATTTTTAAAATTTAAGAAATTTTAACTCTCAAAATGGACTTCATTTTTGGATTCGGAATATCGAATATATCCTAGGGTGAAATTTTGGAACCTTTCGAATAACATTTAAATTTTGATGAATAGTGAAAATTAATACATTTTAATAAAAAACTACTTCTTTAATCAAAATAATTTATATTAATAAATTATGTATTTGAATGGTTTAAAAGTATATTTAAAATATATATTTACCCTTTAATACAATTTTTGTCATTTTACATAATTTTACAATTAAACCGGATATAAACAAGTGTCAATATTTTTATAGTTATTATCTCTTAAAAACACGCTTTTTATTTTAACAACGGGAATTAATTTTAAATTAATTTTTACCTCTTATGTGTTTTGAATTTGGATAAATGGATTCCATATTTGTAATCAGGATGTTCAAATCTTGTAATTAGGTAAATTTTTTTTTTAGACATTTTGAATAATTACTTTGGTAAATATTTTATTTACCATGGTTAAAGGAAATATCCGGTAAATACGGGTTAAAAAATAATATTATAATAAAAAAATTACCCTAAAAAGTGTCCTAACATTATTAGTTGATACATGTCCGACCAAGGGCATCTTTGGGTCGATTTTGGGACCCCATGGAGCCACCTGTAAGTTATAGGGACACTTTATTTTAATTAAGTTAAAATGAACACAAAAATGACACAAGCATATATCTTTTAGAAAAACACTTTTTACATAGGGTTATATATGTTGGATGTTCCACTATAAATATTCATTAGAAATATAAAACGATTTAATACATAATGGAATTTTATTTATAATTTTTAGACATTAAATAATATAATTTATATATGACACAATGGTGAGGTAGTAATTACCATAATAGTGGAAAATTAAAATAATTGATATTGTAGATACCCAAATAAATATAATTTGATACTTTTTATCAATTTAAATACTTTACTAGGTTAATACGACATGTTATAAATGATTTAATTAAATTCATTAGAATTAATCATTCTTTTATGATTTTTACAAAAATCAACTAATGAATAGTGTCAAAATTGACCTTATAGAGTTTTTAAAACAAATATTATATTATTAATTGATATTAAATTCATAAAAATCTAAGGTTCGGCCAAGAGACTTATATCATGATAGGTGTATCATTAATGGACCACATGGGTGTCTCTTGGATATATATAGTAGGTTTATTAACCATATAATATAAAAATACAAAGAGACATTGTAAAAGTTAAACTAATTAACTATGAGTTAATACTTAATGATAAGCTTAATATAGTAACCCAAACCTGTCTAAATTCTATTGGTTGAGAGGTTATTGACCTATCCCAACCATAAAATTTATATAATCCACTTTTGATCCATTAAAAACTGAATATGAATTTATTATAAAATAACATTTCTAGCTTTTCCAAAGGTGCCCCTCACCCCTCTTTTAAAAGGGCACTCTCCCTTCTCATTAACTCACACCTTAAAAGCCTTTTGGTTCGGCCAGCCTCTACCCAAATACTCTCTCAACTTCCCTCAATACAACTTCGAGTCCTTAGTTTGATCAGAAATCCAACCTAAGATCACTTTTGATCAAATCAAAAGGAAGAACCCGAGGAAGAGGTAATGATTTCACCACCCTTTTCAAGTTCCTTTCTTCTTCCACATCTTCTTTATTTATTATTACCATTATAATATAATAACTACAGTATCTTATATATACTGTTATGTTATTATAAATATGGTACAACCATATTCATTATTCTATCCATCCTTTGAATAACATGTCACCATACGTGCGTACGTACATCTTACCGTCTCCACGTCGTGGTGTAATTGTTATTCAATAAATTATTATTTGGATGGGTATAATAATGATGTGTAATTCATATAAATAATAAATATAATATGATAATTATTTTGTCTATATGATATACCATCCAATTATATATTATTTTAACATCAAAAGAATGATATAGTCGCTCGTGGGTATGTACGGACTACCGTCTCCACGAAAGCGATGAGATTAATTCTCCATCGTATCCATTCAAGTATAATTATCATTTAATGATTTAAAAATAATGTTTAAGGACTTGATATAATTCTATATATGAATAAGATACAACCTATCCATAACAAACAAGGCTTACGTAACAAAGAATATAAAGGAAAACGAGTAAGTTAACACCTGAAATGACAATAATACTAAGATATTATTAACAAATCAATGTTAAAAAGTCATATATGATATCATATTAATGTAAATGATTCTTGTATAATTAAATAAAAATTAATTCGCCATTATACAAGATGTTAACCTACCTTCGACCAAGGAAAAAGTACAATGTAAAGGGTTTCTTATCTCACTCTTTATTTCGTGAGAATTCCATTATTCACCACTTATTTATTGCATGTGGTGTATGTGTACTTCCCATGATTGTATTCATTGTGTAATATAATTTAATTTATGTGTATTTAAATCATAATTGTATCATCCTACTTTCATGGGTGTATGTTTCATAAGTTAGCTAATCGATAAGGGAATTTGAAATTTCAATTTCCATTTATTCGGGTTTACGAAAACTTTATTGATTATTTTACTCCGAGATTATGTGTGGAATCACTATTCATTTCATTATGTCATAATTTCCACTCCCCTTTTCTATGGATATACTTTTGATACACATAATCACTCCATTGATAATTTATCAAGTCATCGATATGAATTTGATAAGAGTAATTTTAACTCATTCTCCATTTGTTGAGTTAAACATCCAATTCATTGGTTTGTTTTTACAAGATTATGTGTGAATGTCCTTTGATTGTTTTACCCTTAATATACAATAATATTTAGTGTATTTATATTTGTCACACATAATTATGTCATTGATTTATCTTTAACCTAAGGATATGGCCTTTATGAGAGATTTCATCTCAATTTACATTCCATTGAGACTTCTTTGTTGTTATACACCAAATCACTTTTATATGGTGTATATAATGTACTTTTAGATAGTATATCATGAATCCCATTATTCTCATGATATTACAACATTTTGATTACCTCAAGTATTTTTATTCAACTGTCTCTCTTTTGGTTAGAAACTCTAACTAAAATACCATTTTTAAATGTTTTAAAGGCATTTTCTTATAAATATTTCTCATTAATGTCCATGTTTTAAAAATGGTTTTAAGGATTTATTTATATGGACATTAATGATTTAAAATTAAAACTCCTCTTAAAAGTTTCAATGTGGTATGGGACACTTTGATTCAAAAATCTATTTTTAAATGGATTCTTGACAAATAGTGTGACTTTTAAATGATTTCAAGAAAAAGGGGGATATTTCACTCTCATTGTTGTGATGATTATTTTCATCTATGTCAATATCCTTCATCATTCTCAATAGAGGTTAATATGATACAATACAATCTTTCATATTGTATCAAATGAGTAATTTTTGACTGTGGATGTGCTATTTTTATACCATTCGTGGTTTGTGGATAAAGTATTGACATTTTGTATGCTAGTTTTAATTAGAATTTTTATGTTATGTTTAATACATTACATATGAGGAATGTATTAGACTTAGTAAGTGATTGGTGGAGCCCGCTATCGCTCCTCGATGCAACGGTAGGTCTCATGAGACAAACTAGTGTCTTGGCACAAGGCCTTGGAAAAATCTTATTTATATTCTTGGCACAAGGCCTTGGCTATGTGGTTATGATAGTATGGCATTATGAATTCCATCATTATGAAAGTGGTTATTGATATTTCATGTGATTGTTCAACTAGTATAATATCCATGTGAATAAGTAAATGGAATTATTTCATTTTATCTTTTCCATATTATGCTGAAGTTCAAGTTTAAAAGGCTTTTATTTTAGTTATAAATTGCTTTAAGTGTTTATGCTTATCTATGAAAGTTTCTGCTATACTGTTATCCTTACTGAGCATCTGATCTCACCCCTTTCAATGTTTTTTTTTTCAGGATGTGAAGAAGTAATATATGAATGGCCTGTAGGGATAGTATGACGGGATATGAAGACAAGATGTTGTTGTAGTTTTTTTACTTATGATGTAATGTAAGACTTATGAATATATCTAGGGTTTCCAATACTACTAAACTAATTGGTCTTTCAAGACTTGACCCTTTGTGATCATGACAATGTTATGTAATAATGCACTACCTCTGGGTATCTAGGTTCGGGGCATTATATAAATTTTCATAACTGACGTGATAAATGCTTCAGAGGAGGGATTTAGGACGTTAGTTATATAATAACTGACGTAATAAAGAATATAAAACTTCGAATTTTAAATAATCGACATAATACATCATGACTCCGAAGCGTTTTCCACGTATTTGTTTGAGTAACTGATGTGAAAATGGCTCCGGTTTTCGGTTTTTTACGTCTTTTTTAAAATAACCGACATAAAAAAATATTTATAACATCATCTGAAATAACTTCGACTGAAGACTGGCATAAAAACATAAAAATAACTAGATTAAAAAAACATTTTCCTCACTAGTGATAACACGAAAATTAAATAATAATTCATTATTTCTGCTAAAAACAATTCATTAATATTTGTAAAGTAGTACAATTGTTTTGGGGTTAATGGATTATGATTCCATAATTGCATATGTGGTGAATCAAATAAAAATAATAATAGGGTGTCTTGTTTCAAAGGATTTCATCTTTAAAAATGTGATTTTTACTTTTATGGTATGATGGGTGACATAATGGGGTTATGTTATCTACGAAAATATTATCTAGCAATGATTAAATTTCATCATTTTGATATTTTTTGAGGAATTCAAGTTCATCCATGAAATATAGTGGTTGACATTAAGTACATAATCTTCACGCATCAAATGAACCATTTATGTTTTTACATATAGCATAAAAACATGTTATGTAAATTATAGTTATGATTTCATGCATTTGAATGACTATTAGAGTATAATAAAAAAGTAATCATTGGAAAATTAGTTTATCAGAAATAAAAATGGATCTATTAAATTAAAACATGTTGAAATTATTTAAGAAAATAACCAAAATATATCTCTACCCAAAGAGATATTCAAACATCCCAGGTAAATAAAGAATAAATAATTTTCATATTTATTAATATTCATGAATTAAATATTTATTTTAATTAAAAGGGGTTTCTACATTCGATAGCGTACTCGATACACAACGATGAGTTCCATTGAAATCTTACGTTGCACACTAGTAATATAATAATATTATTTTAAATGGTAGTTAACGTGTAGCCGTTGTACTGGCGAGAATAGATAGAAATAACTAAAATATGATTATATATGTTTTAAAATGTTTTTACATTTATCCAATAAACGATAAAGGCTTAAAATACGGAAAGAATTCGATTTTAGGCATTTATACCCTAATTTTTCACTAAAGGTTCATTTATCGCCTTTTGATGGCGAAACCTCTTTAAATATATTTTTGGTCACTCTTATACATTCTTTTGGACCAAATAAAATACTTCTTTATAATTGGGACATCAAAATTTACTTTGTGTATGTTTTTGTTATTTTTCTGATAAAGTTCATTTTTTATGAATAAGTGAAAAATGTTGTATTCTAATTCAAAACCTCTTTTTAATATAATTTATTTATATGATTAGATAATATTTTGAATTGGTTTTAAAGTGAAATTAGAAAATATTTTTACCATTAAATCCAATAGTGGTCGTTGGAATTAATTTCACTTTGAAATCGGACATAAACTAGTGTCAATCTTTTGATACTTATTGTTTCACAAAAACACGCTATTTGTCATGACAGCAGGAATTAATTATTAAATTAACTAATTTGACTTATATGTTTTTAATTTTGTAAAATAGACTTCATTTTTGAATTCGGAATATCAAATATAGCTTAGGGTGAATTTTTGGTATTTTTCTGAAAAACATCAATTTTTGATGAATAGTGAAATCACTAAGTGGTACTTATGAAAACTGATTTTTCGTTTAAATGAAATTTTACCACCTATGTGATTTTAATTTTTAAAATCTGACATACATGGTTGTCATTAGTATGTAAAATTTGGTTCAATGGGATGAAAATAATATTTTGGTGAATAGTAATTGTTTTTCATTAATCGCGATTAGAGGTAATTAGTGTAATTTAAGGTAAAAATGATATTATAAAAATGTGAAAACACCATGAAACTTGTCCTACACCTATTGGGTGAGTCATGGCCGACCAAGAAAACCCATGGGTCGATTTAGGATACCCCATGGAGTCACTTGGGCGAGATAATGACTTCAATGCCTTTTGTTAAAATAAAGGTGAAAATGACACTAACATAAATTGTTTTAATAAAAAAAATTTAGAAGGGGTTATACTAATCATATTTTTGTATATAAATATTCATTAGAAATATAAAAATATTTACTACATCATATTATTTTTTTTATAATTTTTAGACATTAAATAAATTAAATTATTTATGACATAATAATGATGCAGCGATGACATCATTATTTGACGATTTAAATAAAATGGAAAGATAATGTATACTATATGAACTAAACATGTCCAAAACTTATTGGATGGGTGGATTTCGAACCCTTATCACCTTATCCATGAATTATATCAATGTGGGACCTTTTAAAACCGAAACACATTTTCAAATAAAGTAATATTTCTTTACTTTCCAAAAGTGCCCCTCCACTCCTCTTATAAAAGGCCCCCACCTCTACCTCATTTCACACACTCCTCAAGCCTTTGGCTCGGCCAAACCCTGCCCATTTACTCTCTCCACATCCCTCTCCTCATCCTAGAGGATTCCCTTTGGTCATAATCCTTTCAAAGGAAGCCTTTAGGCTCAAATCAAAAGGAGTTACACTTTTAAAGGTAATTCATTCTCTCATGTTCATTTGTTTTATTTTGCTTCTCCAACCCCCTAAACTCTTTTTATTTACTTCTTTTGCAACAAAACCAGTATCTTCAATATACTAGGATGTTTTTATAATATTTATTTGAGCTACACTCTCACACAACTACATAAAATGGTTAAAGAACATACGGTTTCCGTGGATGGCGAAATTCTGCCTCCCGGAACGATGATTGTTCAATACTCATTTAACACCTTCAAAGGTGGCCATTATGATGTAACTATTTTTATATATGATATATAATATGTTTATATCTTCCTTAAGCTTCTGTTTTTCTCATTTTGGGCATACCTTTATGGTTTCCATTATGGGTAAACGCGATATCTTCATTTAAGGAAGTGCGGACTACCGCCCCCTCAAAGTGATTTGATTCGTTAAATACCATATGTGGGACATATAAAGGATGGAACTCAGATATTATATATGATATTATACTGGAATTATAATATACCTTTATATAATTATGATTCCATTCTATAAAATATGAAATTGAAATGAAAGTAGCGTTCATGCGTACGTACGGTCTACCGTCTCCATGAACGGTGCATTTCATTTCTTACCTCTAAATGATTATGTAATATTATAAATAAATTTATATGCTGGATATATATGATATATATGATATCCAAATCAGGATTTTAATTCTGGATATAAAGAACCTTTGACCACACGAACAACATGTAATTGTAAGAAGTCCACTTTCGACTAAAGAACCAAATATCAACAAAACAAACATTATTAACATAAATGGTTACATAATGTTTATAACATGGAAATAAGTGATATAAAAGGAATAATGAACTTGAAAAAGGTTATTAAGCAAGTAGAAATTAACTGAAGTTTATTATTTAGGACGTTATAGAATGATCGAGTCAAGTCGGGCCCAAGGTAAGGGACTTCGTCTCAATCTCCTTTCATTGAGGCATATTTCATTTTATACACAACATTATTTTATACGGTGTATAAACCCCTTTGACTTATACTTTTATACAAAAGGAATCTTTTTATAAGAAGAGTTTTACTAAAAAACAAAAAGGAATGTTTTTTTAAACGTACGTGGTGAAAACGACATTTTCCGCCACCACGAGTATTATTTGGCCTTTGGCTTCCTCAACAAGCCGTAATGTTTTTAAAATAAAATAAATACCATATACTCTTTTATGTATTTTGGTATTGAAAATGGTTTTGATAAAGGATTATATTATGATATATTTTGATTGAAATGTGGAAATGTTATCATTCCTTTATATTGGTTTTTATGTTTTACGATTTCATATTGGTACTTGGACATTTGACGGGTGGTTACGTGATAAAACATATGACGGGTGGTGTCATGAATACCAGGACGGGTGGTTAAGTTATAACCTCCAATGTATTGGGTATGGAAGTCGGCCATATGGCTATTCCATTAAGTATGTATGGAAATTGGTTGTATGGCTATTCCATTAAGTGATATGTGTGGAAGTTGACCGTATGGTTATTCCACTTAGGTATGTTTATGTCCCAAGTTACCTTTATATATGATATGTGTTCTTTATATGGGTTTTATGGTAACCCTTTGGTTACAAAAAGGTAAGTAATGATACTTTATTCAGTGAAGAGTTTTTACTACTTCATGAAGGTGAAGGTATTACTTTGATAGAGTATACATGTTTTAATTGATGTTTAAAAAAGTAACAGTTTTAATTCTTTGTGTATCCCTTACTGAGCTTTTTATGCTCACCCCAAGTTTTTCGAAATGTTTTTTCACAGGACATAAAGTAGAATAAGGTCAAGGATGGGATCAAGGGAATGCCACACTATATAAAACATTTAACTAGACATGTTTCTTTTTAAGAGTTTTTTTTATTATGGAAACTTAGTAGAAGTGTCTACTTTGTAATATTTGGAGATGTAATAGTTATGTCCTAATTCTCTAAAACTCTAAACCTGAAAAGATCCTCAATGTGAATTATTCATTTAATTCAATATTAAGTATGGTTTAAGGCTGGGGCCTTATAGTTGGTATCAAATGTCGGTTTAGACAACTTTAGGAGTTAGAAAATTGTTAAATTATAAGTTAATTTATGATATGATTGAAATGATATAGCATTTACAGATTACCATGTGGCTTCTCCTATGATATTTCTGTGTTCAGAATGGTTTTCATCAGAGGAAACAAAGAAGCTATGTTGGGACTACATCAGGAGGAAGACAACCTTCCAAATTAGCGACCTGAGATGGTCGGAATCAGAACTGAACAGTTTGTTGTAGTGATGGCACAGTTGACTCAGGCTGTAAATGGTGGTGGTATCCATGCATGAGATCAGCCAGATCAACTACAGAGGAACATGTCAGTGTTGGAACACTTCATGAGGCAACATACCCCATCATTCAGAGGATCATCTGACCCTGTGCAAGCTGAAGGGTGGATTAAAGCACTGGAGAAGATTTTTGATGTCATGGGGTGTTCAGAACACCAAAAGGTTAGTCTTGCTATTTACCATTTTGAAAGTGAAGCTGATCAGTGGTGGTCGATGGTGAAAAATATCAGGGATAGTGATGAGATTGAGGATCTTCACTGGGACGAATTCAAAGGTATGTTTCTGGAGAAATATTTTCCTAAGGTGGTTCGTCTTAGGATGAAAAAACAGTTCCTAGAATTGAGGCAGGAGGATGATTCAGTGGCTACTTATGAAGCAAAGTTCACTCGATTGGCAAGGTATGCTCCAAACTTCATATGAGATCTTGATAGTAAAATAAACTGTTTTTACTCAGGGTTAAAGCCAAAGTATCGAAGGGATTTAGCTTCTCGTGAGTTCAGAAGTTATGAAAAACTTGTTCGATGTGCGGAGAAGGTGGAAATGGAGTTTTCCGATGATCATGTTTTCTATGACAAACAACAGAATAAGAGGTCTAGTTGGCAGGCAAAGGGGAAGACTTCATCAAAGAAGCAAGGAGGTAAGAAAACCAAATATCCATCCTATGAGAAGTGTGGTAAAATGCATCCTGGAGAATGTTTATCCAAGTCTGGTAAGTGCTTTCAGTGTGGTAAGTCTGGTCATATTGCTCGTAACTATAAGGAAGATGATAAAGCAGGCAATGAAAAGCCAACGGTAAGATGTTTTAAGTGTAATGAAATGGGTCATTATGCAAATGAGTGTCCAATGAAGAACTCAACTAGGGGAATGTAGCCAGACTACAAGCATAAAGGGGTGGTGAAATCCTTTGCAACAACTTCAACAGATGTTGGGCCATCGAATGAAGTAGTATCAGGTACACTGTTTGTTTGTTCAGATTATGCCAATGTGTTGTTTGATTCAGGGTCTACACACACTTTCATTTCTGAGAAGTTTTCTTGTAAATTGGATATTCCATCTCAAGATGTGAACCCTGAACTTATGGTAAAAACACCCGGAGGGAACGTTGAGACAAAAAAGAATTATAAGAACCTTCTTATCCTTGTGTGTGGAAAGAATCTACCAGCAAACCTTATTGTTTTGCCTCTAGTAGAGTTTGATGTTATTTTGGGCATGGATTGGCTTTCTGTTTATCATGCTAAGATTGACTGCAGAGCTAAAATGGTTTCTTTTCAGAAATATTTTCAGTTTGTGTACAAGAATGAACCCTTGATTTTGATAACATATTAGGAAGTTGAGAAACTAGTAAAATATGGAAATGAATGTTACCTTGCACATATTGTTGAAAATAAAGGAATTGTTCAGATTAATGATGTGCCAGTGGTAAATGAGTATCTTGATGTTTTTCCTGATGAGTTTCCTGGTATTATTCATGATCGGGAAGTTGAATTTACTATTGACAAAGTTCCTAAATCTAAGCCAATTTCAAAACCACTTATCGAATGGCTCAAGTTGAACTTTTAGAGTTAAAGAAACAATTGCAGGAGTTATTAGATAAAGGTTTCATTTGACCTAGCACATCACCATGGGGTGCTCTTGTCTTGTTTGTTAAAAAGAAAGATGGATCAATGAGACTTTGCATTGATTATAGAGCCTTGAATAATATTACTGTTAAGAACAAGTATCATTTTCCTTATATCGATGATTTGTTTGATCAGCTCCAGGGAGCTCAGTATTTTTCGAAGATTGACTTGAGGTCGGGGTACCATCAGTTGAAAGTAAAAGAATCAGATGTTCCGAAGACTGCATTCCTTACTAGATATGGCCATTATGAATTTTTAGCTATTCCTTTTGAATTAAAAAATGCACCTGTTGTATTCATGGACCTTATGAATAGAATTTTCCATGAGTTCTTGGATAAGTTTGTGGTTGTTTTCATTGATGATATTTTGGTGTTTTCTAAAAGTAAAGAGGAGCATGAAAGTCATTTAAGGGTTATCTTGCAAACCTTAAAAGAAAATAAACTATATGGAAAATTCAGAAAGTGTGAGTTTTGGTTACAACAAATTTCTTTCTTGAGTGAAATTATTTCAAAAGATTGCATAACTGTTGATCCTACCAAAACAAAAGTTGTTGAAGAATGGGCGAGACTCACAAATGTAACCGAGATCCATAGTTTTCTTGGTTTGGCAGGTTACTACAGAAGGTTTGTTGAAAAATTTTCACGGTTATCTAGTGCAATGACTAAGCTAACTCGTAAGGGTGTTATATTCATCTGGAAAAAAGAATGTGATGATTGTTTTCAGGAGTTTAAAAGAAGATTGGTGAATGCTCCAATTTTGGCACTTCCTTCCTGGAATGGTGAGTTTGTTATATACATTGATGCTTCGTTGAAGGGACTTGGCTGTGTCCTAATGCAGAATGATCAGGTAATTTCTTATGCTTCACGTCAGTTGAAAACTCATGAGGTAAATTACCCTACACATGATTTGGAATTAGCTGATGTTATATTTGCTTTAAAAATTTGGAGGCATCATTTGTATGGAGTAAAGTGTGAAATATATACTGATCACAAGAGTTTAAAGTATATATTCACTCAAAAAGAGTTAAACATGAGACAGAGGAGATGGCTGAAATTAATCAAGGATTATGATTGTACAATTCATTACCATCCGGGAAAAGCAAATAAAGTGGCTGATGCTTTGAGTCGAAAAAGTAATGCTTCATTAGAAATGTTGTGTTTGGAACGTGATCCTTTGGTTAAGGATTTGATGAAATTTGGCATAGAAGTTGTTGGTGCAGGAAGTCCTTCTGTTTTGTTTCAGATATCAGTGAAATCTTCTCTATCAGACAGAATCAAGAAAGCATAGAAGCAAGACAGTGAGTTGCAGAAAAAGGTAGAGCTGGTTCAGAAAGGTAAGTTGCCTGAATTCAACATTGATAATGATTTTGTTTTGAGGTTTGGGAAGAGATTATGCGTGCCTTGTGATTCACAGTTGAAGAATGAGTTGTTATATGAGGCTCATAGTTCTCCGTTTTCAATTCATCCTGGCAGTACTAAGATGTACAGAGATCTGCGGGAGTATTACTGGTGGGATGGAATGAAAATAGATATTGCTGATTTTACTGTGAAGTGTTTGACTTGTCAGCAGGTTAAAGCAGAGCGGCAGTTACCTAAAGGGATGCTTCAGCCTTTACCAGTGCCTGAGTGGAAATGGGAAAATATATCCATGGACTTTGTTGTGGGATTACCGAGGACATCTCGAGGTAATAATGCAATCTGGGTTATTGTTGATCGCTTGACCAAATCTGCTAATTTCCTTGCTATACGAGATACTTTCTCTCTAGATCAACTTTCCCGTTTGTATCTTAAAGAGATAGTTAGGTTACATGGAGTTCCTCTCTCCATTGTATCTGACCATGATCCCAGGTTCACTTCTATCTTTTGGAAAGGCCTTCAGAAGTCGTTTGGTTCTGAATTAAATTTTATTACAGCTTTTCATCCTCAATCAGATGGGAAATCAGAATGAACAATTCAGACATTGGAGGATATGCTACGAGCTTGTTCGATGGATTATCAGGGAATTTGGGACCAACATCTTTCTTTGGTTGAGTTTTCTTATAATAACAGTTTTCATTCCAGTATACAGATGGCACCATTTGAGGCATTTTATGGGAGGCGATGTCGAACTCCAACATTTTGGGATGAAGTGGGTGAAAGGAAGTTGATGGGACCAGAATTGGTAGAAGATATGGATGAAAAGGTTCAGTTGATTCAGAAACACATGATAACAGCTCAGAGCAGGCAGAAGAGTTATGCGGATAACTGGAGGAAGGATCTATCTTTCGAGGTAGGTGATCATGTATTTCTCAAGGTTTCTCCATGGAAAAGTGTGATGAGATTTGGCATGAAAGGAAATCTGAGTCCAAGGTTCATTGGACCATATGAAATTTTGGAGAAAGTTGGATCAGTTGCTTACCGAGTGGCTTTACCTCCGATTTTATCTCAGGTACACAATTTTTTTCATGTTTTAATGTTAAGGAAGTACATGCCAGATCCATCTCATGTTTTGAGTCCAGAGGTAGTTCAGCTGGAAGAGAACCTATCTTATGAATAACAACCAGTCCAGATTCTTGACCACAGGGATCAGGTGTTACGGAATAAGGTGATTCACCAGGTAAAGGTTTTGTGGAAAAACCATGTGATTGAAGAGGCAATGTGGGAATCTGAAAATGCTATGAGGGATAAATACCCCCACTTATTTTGATAAGTGAATAAAATTGCGAGAACGCAATTCCCAAAAGGGGGGAAGGATGTAACATCCCAGGTAAATAATGAATAAATAACATTGATATTTATTAATATTTACGAATTAAATATTTATTTTAATTAAAAGGGGGTTCTACATTCGATAGCGTACTCGACACGCAACGATTAGTTTAATTGAAATCTTGCGTTGCACACTAGTAATATAATATTATTATTTTAAATGGTAGTTAACATATAGCCGTTGTACTGGCAGGAATGGATAGAAATAACTAAAATATGATTATATATGTTTAAAAATGTTTTTACATTTATCCAATAAACGATAAAGGCTTAAAATACGGAAAGAATTCAATTTTAGACATTTATACCCTAATTTTTCACTAAAGGTTCATTTATCGCCTTTTGATGGAGAACCCTCTTTAAATAAATTTAAGGTCACTCTTATACATTTTATTGGACCAAATAAAATCCTTCTTTATAATTGGGACATCAAAATTTACTTTGTGTATGTTTTTGTTATTTTTCCGATAAAGTTCATTTTTTATGAATAAGTGAAGAATGTTGTATTCTAATTCAAAACCTCTTTTTAATATAATTTATTTATATGATTAGATAATATTTTGAAGTGGTTTTAAAGTGAAATTAGAAAATATTTTTACCATTAAATCCAATAGTGGTCATTGGAAATAATTTCACTTTGAAATCAGACTTAAACTAGTGTCAATCTTTTGATACTTATTGTTTCACAAAAACATGCTATTTGTCATGACAACGAGAATTAATTATTAAATTACTTAATTTGACTTGTATGTTTTTATTTTTTTAAAATAGATTTCATTTTTGAATTCGGAATATCAAATATAGCTTAGGGTGAATTTTTGGTATTTTTCTAAAAAACTTCAATTTTTGATGAATAGTGAAATCACTAAGTGGTACTTATGAAAAATGATTTTTCGTTTAAATGAAATTTTACCACCTCTGTGATTTTAATTTTGAAAATCTGACATACATGGTTGTCATTAGTATGTAAAATGTGGTTCAATGGGATGAAAATAATTTTTTGGTGAATAGTAACTTTTTTTCATTAATCGCGATTAGAGGTAATTAGTGTAATTTAATGTAAAATGATATTATAAAAATGTGAAAACACCATGACACTTGTCCTACACCTATTGGGTGAGTCATGGCCGACCAATACAACCCATGGGTCGATTTAGGGGACCCCATGGAGTCATTTGGGTGAGATAATGACTTTAATGCCTTTTTTTAAATAAAGGTGAAAATGACACTAACATACATTGTTTTACTAAACCAATTTTTATAAGGGGTTATACTAATCATATATTTGTCTATAAATATTCATTAGAAAGCTAAAAAGATTTAATACATCATATTATGTTTTTTTTATAATTTTTAGACATTAAATAAATTAAATTATTTATGACATAATAATGATGCAGCGATGACATCATTATTTGACGATTTAAATAAAATGGAAATATAATGTAAACTCTATGAACTACACATGTCCAAAACTTATTGGATGGGTGGATTTCTAACCCTTATCACCTTATCCACGAATTATATCAATGTGGTACATTTTAAAACCGAAACACATTTTCAAATAAAGTAATATTTCTTTACTTTCCAAAAGTGCCCCTCCTCTCCTCTTATAAAAGGCCCCCACCTCTACCTCATTTCACACACTACTCAAGCCTTTGGCTCGGACAACCCCTGCCCATTTACTCTCTTCACATACCTCTCCTCATCCTAGAGGATTCTCTTTGGGCAGAATCCTTTCAAAGGAAGCCTTTAGGCTCAAATCAAAAGGAGTTACACTTTTAAAGGTAATTCATTCTCTCATGGTCATTTGTTTTATTTTGCTTCTCCAACCCCCTAAACTCTTTTTATTTACTTCCTTTGTAACAAAACCAGTATCTTAAATATACTAGGATGTTTTTATAAGATTTATTCGAGCTACACTCTCACACAACTACATCAAATGGTTAAAGAACATACGGTTTCCGTGGATGGCGAAATTCTGCATCCCGAAATGATGATTGTTCAATACTCATTTAACACCTTCAAATGTGGCCATTATGATGTCACTATTTTTATATATGATATATAATATGTTCTTGTTTTACCTAAGCTTCTGTTTTTTTCATTTTGGGCATACCTTTATGGTTTCCAATATGGGTAAACGTGATATCTTCATTTAAGGAAGTGCGGACTACCGCCCCCTCAAAGTGATTTGATTCGTTAGATACCATATGTGGGACGTATAAAGGATGGAACTATGATATTATATATGATAATATACTGGAATTATAATATACCTTTATATAATTATGATTCCATTCTATAAAATACGAAATAGAAATGAAAGTAGCGTTCATGCATACGTACGGCTTACCGTCTCCATGAACGGTGCATTTCATTTCTTACCTCTAAATGATTATTTAATATTATAAATACATGTATATGCTGGATATATATGATATATATGATATCAAAATCAGGATTTTCATTCTGGATATAAAGAACCTTTGACCACACGAACAACATGTAATTGTAAGAAGTCCACTTTCGACTAAAGAACCAAATATCAACAAAACAAACATTATTAACATAAATGGTTACATAATGTTTATAACATGGCAATAAGTGATATAAAATGAATAATGAACTTGAAAACGGTTATTAAGAAAGTATAAATTAACTCAAGTTTATTATTCAGGACGTTAAAGAACGATCGAGTCAAGTCGGACCCAAGGTAAGGGACTTCGTCTCAATCTCCTTTCGTTGAGGCATATTTCGTTTTATACACAACATTATTTTATACAGTGTATAAACACCTTTGACTTATAATTTTATATAAAAGGAATCTATTTCTACGAAGTGTTTTACTAAACGACAAAAAGGAATGTTTTTTTTAAACGTATGCGGTGACAACGACCTTTTCCGCCACTGCGAGTATTATTTGTTCTTTGGCTTCCTCAAAAAGACGTAATGCTTTTAAAATAAAATAAAAACCATATACTCTTTTATGTATGTTGGTATTGAAAATTGTTTTGATAAAGGATTCTATTATGATATATTGTGATTGAAATGTGGAAATGTTATCATTCCTTTATATTGCTTTTTATGTTTTATGATTTTTATAATGGTACTTGGACATTTGACGGGTGGTTTCGTGATAAACTATATGACGGGTGGTGCTGTGAATACCAGGATGGGTGGTTACGTTATAACCTCCAATGCATTGGGTATGGAAGTTGGCCGTATGGATATTTCATTAAGTATGTATGAAAATTGGCCGTATGGCTATTCCATTAAGTGATATGTGTGGAAGTTGACCGTATGGTTATTCCACTTAGGTATGTTTATGTCCCAAGTTACCTTTATATATGATATGTGTTCCTTATATGGGTTTTATGGTAACCCTTTGGTTACAAAACTGTAAGTAATGATACTTTTTTCAGTGAAGTGTTTTTACTACTTCATGAAGGTGACGGTATTACTTTGATAGAGTATACATGTTTTACTTGATGTTTAAAGAAGTAACAGTTTTAATTCTTTGTGTATCCCTTACTGAGCTTTTTATGCTCACCCCAAGTTTTTCGAAATGTTTTTTCACAGGACTTAAAGTGGAATAAGTTCAAGGATGGGATCAAGGGAAAGCCACACTATATAAAACATGGAACTAGACATGTTTCTTTTTAAGAGTATTTTTTCATTATGGAAACTTAGTAGAAGTGTCTACTTTGTAATATTTTGAGATATAATAGTTATGTCCTAATTCTATAAAACTCTAAACCTGAAAATATCCTCAATGGGAATTATTCATTTAATTCAATATTAAGTATGGTTTAAGGCTGGGGCCTTATAGATATAAATATCATTGATGAACCATCCCATTTGATGGATGATGATATTGATAATATTGATATAGTAATAATTTGTGTGGAAAATTAAATTGGTATTAATGTTGAAGATGATGAAGATGAGGATGAAGTCATTGTCCTTGATGAAAATAATAATGATAATGATGATTGACTTATTATATTATTGTATTTATTATTAATTTATTTTTAATATATTTATTACCATTTAATTATAGGTAAGATTATTATTTTCTGATAGATGTACCATATGATCTATTCTATTCCATTATTGATGTCTGAACTGTTAATTTTTATATTTTATATCCATATCCACAATTATTGACATGTATGAATAATATATTATTCATTTTATTTATTATTTATTATATTTAGAATCAATATTATCAAATATTTAAATGTTAATTTATTATGTTGTTCCATTTATTTATATGTAATTATTATATTCTTATATTTATAATATGTTATTTTTAAAGGGTTTAATAAAGAAATTTTACAAGAATGTCACATATATTCAACTATTAATTAGTGTTTAATATTTACAATTTTCATTGATTTTTTCTTAGTAAGATAATATTTTTTAGTTGATCGGAGATTATCTTTATGATCTATTTCATTCACTTATTGATATTTGAATTCAAAATAATTATCCATATTCATCAAATACAAATGATGCTTTTCTTTTTATGAATGGGTGTGGTCTTAAATGATTGATGATTCTAGTACCGATTCCAAAGAGAAACAAATCTCTTGATTTTGATCCTCGATTATGGATGTATATTTATTTGTTAATGATATTTATTTTTTATATATTTTTTATTACATTTGGTAATAATATATCCATTAACTTTTTTATTTGATTTATTTACATTTAGTTTTCAGGATGGATAGTGTTGTACTATTGAATTATTCATTGGCATGCAATGGGTGTTATCGGATTAGTTTCCCATTGTCATTGATTGGATAATGTTTGACCACTAGATTTTACATTATTGTATAATATATATGATCCAAATTTATTTAATTTCAAAAGAATAATTCTTAATTAACATATAGAAAGTATGGTATCAGATTTCATATTGCCAATGATTTCATATCCAGGTGGAATTGATGATTTGTATACATGAGGGTTTTCATTAGTTCATACAATACCAATCAAAAAGGTATGGATAAATATCAGGCTATTGTTTTTGTCCAGTATTTTGTTTCTGATCAACATGACTATATATTAGCCTTCGTAAGGGATACATTATGCCCTTACTATCTTTGATAGTCTTTTTTAGGTGGTATTTATCTAGATGTATGTGTCGGGGGGTATTGGTGGTCCCACATATGACCATAATTCATATATTAGTGATACTTCAAAGAAATAAATTATTTAAATTTTTTATCAGTGTATTTATTCTTTACTTTTATAATGTTTTTTATATTATACAAGCCTCTAGTAAAACCCATATGACGGATTATGATATTTATAAGACGATGTATACAAACCCTACATGATTAATTTCTAAAGACTAAATGTTACATATGGTCGTAAGAATTTTTTTTAAAATTTCATTAATATTATTTTTATTATTATTATAATTTCTAAAAATATATTAAGGAAATGTACGATGTTGTGACTTCTCATTCCAGGGGGACTTGTGTCAATAGAAAATCATATTCCACATGTGATATAAGATTCAATGAGGGGCCTAGATACATTTGAATTTTCAAGGTGTTGATATGGACATTATTATCATTACAAGTTCCTGACTAACACATATGAGTTGTTGTGGTACTTCTATGATGTCATCGATGATCTAGAAGGGATATCATGGAGATTTGTTTTTCAAACGTTCATCTATTGCTTAGTATGAAGAGAGGTTGAAAACTCTAGATGACATGATACATCAGATGAATATAGATGGTGGTGTGTAATCAACACCATCAGGTAAAAGAAATGATTTTTTGAGTATAGGATACATCCTTCATGTTGTATTGATATAATGATTCCTCTCACCAGTCCTTTGAGTGATCCTCCTCCACCTAATACAGATAGATATTGTGTAATTTTGTATTTAATGTATTTTATTTTGGGGTGATTATGATATTATATCCAATATAATGTTTGAATGTAAGGTTTTTTAATTTTATTAAAATTATTTCTTATATTATGATTTTGTTATAGTATTTAATTATATATTTATTTTTTAAACGATGTTCGTATGTTTGTTGGATAAAGTGATTAGTAACAATTATTTAATTGGGATGGAATTTTATAAATTATTTAATTAATGTATTTTATAATTATATATGATATATATATTTTTATTCTCCTATGACAGTATTTGGGTGATCATGTCGCAAGGAAACTCAATTTCATTAATATTTTTTCAAATTTCTCAATATATATTGACTCCCAATGGAAATGATTTATATGAAGGGAGTTCAATACTAACAGGTCATCCCAGAAAAATAAAACTCCAATAGAAGAAGATTAAATAGGTTTATTTTTAAAATAATGAATAATAAATATAGAATATATATTCCACTTATGCATGACAGAATATATGAAAATAAATTTTCTATTATGTAGATCCATTTCATAACAATTCGTGAATGAAATGTTTATCTAATGAATATATTTTACTATCACATAAAGTATTCGATTTTTTTTATTAAACGTTCTGGGATATCATCATGGATCATTATATTACTCATAATCTACAATATAATAACAAGAAATATTTTCATTGTAGCTATCACACCATTTTTTGTGCTTTCGGAGAGTTATCCCACTATCCAAATCATTCATTTTTTACTAGATTCCACTTACTCCATGAAAACTATTATATATATATATATTTTAAAATTCGTAATACATATTTATATATTCATATTATGAATTATAATAAATATATAAATATGAAAAATCCAAATAATGATTCCTTATCAACTAGAAATTATTTTTCAAGAAAAGTCATTTTCATTTCAAATAAGGTAATTTTTTTTGTTTTCTTCTCATCTAAATCATATAATAATTCAAAAGATTTACTAAATACCACAATAATATGAATAGATATGTAGAAAACAAATCATATATATTATCTACATCATTTGGTAATGTCACACATCAAAAAATGCAATAAAAGATCACTTCGTAGACCCAATGGTTTGGTTTATTTGGAGACAAACTATATAACTATATTATTTTAAATCAAAAATAAATTCTACCATACTAATTAATCAAACCTGATTTCCTTATTGAAATATAAAATATAATTTTCTTCCTCAATAATCAGTGAAATAAAAAATTGTATTAAAATGTTGAGTTTGAACAACCTGTAAGAGGAATAACTAGAGGAGTTAAAGGGGAATTATCATTATAAATTAATAATGTTGTATGAAATAAACATAGAATAAATGTACCATTTAATGAAACTAAATGATAATAAGTGATTGCGATACATGATCGTATAATAATATATTTATGGATAAAAATGTATTACAAAAAATGAAACATCATTGAACACTAACATTTTCAACATAATGTTAATTATATATATAAGAATTTAAAAATATACTTATACAAATAAATTTGGAATTTGGAATTAGAATAAATATAAAAAATTATTTCATTGATTAATTAAAAAATAAATATATCATGAAAAATATATAAACTTGATTCATATCAATGCATATCATTGAGAACATAACTAGCCACACTAGGTCCATGAATAAAATTGTGGACATTGTAACACCCTAAATTTGATCATCATGTTTGATTCAGAAATAATCATTAACACATTGACACCTCCTCAAACCCAAGATTCTATTTAATAACATTGTGGTCTTGAAAGTCATCCTATAGAAAATATTCTATTAATATTGGGTATGTATTTGAGTAAGAACCTATAATAGTATAAATAATAATTAAAGTAAAAAAAATAAACATTTATAAGAACTAATAATAACCACATACCATGGGATATCATTATCGAAAATAATAACTATTAAATTAATATAATCAAATATACAATTATTATATTTCAATATATACACAATGATCAATAGAAAAAAAAAATAAATGATGAATATATCAAAAAGATCCTATATAATTTATTCTTATCACCTAAGTCCCATCTACCAGAATATACTGAGTAGATTTTATTGTTGATATTCCCAGGGATAGAACCCAATCCCGGAAGTCTTCACAGATATTGAGATTCCCATGAAGTATGTGATTACAATCCAAGTAGAATGTCATAAATAGACTACTACCATAGGTGAATTAATGATATAAAATTCTATACATCAAAAAAACTAAATAGTAAATAATGTAATACAATTAGACCATCATCTTCTAACTAGACCATCATAAATTCTAAAACCTTCCTACTCCAACACTATATTGTATGGAAATGTTAACCAGATTATAAATTCTAATATGAGACTTGTAATATTCCTTATCACTCATGGTTGGACCTAATTTCTCTTACGTGTACCATTCATTCTCAACCAAGGGATTTTAACTCATATATCAAGTATGTGTATAGAAATAAAAAAACAACATTCATACCTCTAGATACACCTAAATATGAATAATCACATAGATGTTAAAACAATAAACATGTATAAAAACCTCCATCACGAAAGGGGGATCATCTCTCAAACTCCCTAATAAGTTTTTCAGTACATTATAGTAATAAATAATCCAAAAATAAAACTTTGATTTCAAATTCTCTAAACATAAATATGTAGTTTCAACAAAGTAATGATATGAAATTACACCTCATCAAAACCATTAACTAGTCACACCCAATCTATATTGTGAAGAGCATCTCTACTGACCAACCTGGTCAATTAGGTAATATAAGAAGAGATCTCAAAGTACTACACATAAACCAACAATAAATTTGAGAACTAAAACATTAAATAATATCAATAAAGTGGTAAATACATTAACCCTTATTCCTAACTAACATACTCTCCAAACCATACACATGAAAAGATTTCAGAACAATTGGAAACCCAGAACCCATAAAAATGTCACCATATATAGGCATTAGGTATAAAAAACCAAGAAACAAAATAAGAAAATTTATGCTATGTATAAAAGTGAATTATAGTAAAAAGGGAGCATCTACACTGAATGAAATATATAAAATATATATGATATGGTATATGATTTTAAATTTTCAATGTGAGAACCCCCCCATCTGATAGATTGAGTGATTGTTAGGGCAGATTATATGATATTTTAAATTTGGGGTTCTAAGTAAAATTATTAATTTCTTCCAAATAATACTATATAGTTATATGATTTCATTATAACCATAGATTCACAGTTAAGGAAATTGAAGATGGAGGGATTTCACCTCTGTTAATGACTTTATCTCATGACGTCCCCGAACCACACTATGAGTAACAAGATATTACATAATTTTAGTTGTATTATTAATTTGGTAGTATAAAACATTATACTAGTCCACCATTAATTCCAAAAAAATATAACCCATCACAATATGTAGAATAAAACAAATTAAAATTTAACCTAACATTGTTTTTAAGTGGAATTATAAACACCCATTGTATAGAATTCTTATCCTTGGGATGACTATATATGGATCTTGTTAGAGGTGCTTTGGAAACTGACACAAAAATATGTCTCCCACTCCATTTTCAAATCATAGGTTGATCAATTCTTCTATAGTAATTAGATTTGAGGCATTATCTTCTTTCATATCCCTTTCTGACTCGAGTCATTAATCATTAATTGGTGCCCCTCAAATTATGTTTCAACCACTAATTCGACATCAACATCATTGATCATGTGTGTGGGGTCTTACTCATACATTCATTTATGTGACATAAAAATTGTATCTTGAATACCTCTATGTCATGGTGGAATATATGACCAACAATTAGAGTCCCAGTACACTCTATATTTTTGAAATTACTGGTATACGATGGCATGAATATTTTAAAAAACCATAATAATTATTTCCCCAACCGATACGATACCCGAATAAATAGATATTCATGAATAGTGACCCACACGAGTATCTTCAAATGAATGAAATTAATTTTTTCTTCTCTAAAAGGAAACCATGTTCTTATGAATCAGTTATACCCTCTTGGTTGTTTCCAAAACAAACCTTTAGCTGATTATTATTGACTCACCCACCTCTGTTCAATATATTTTTGAGTACAGAAGAATTTCACAGAAAACCTCAAAAAAGGATACATGAATTCAATCCTGGTATTTATTTTTATAAAACATTTTTCATTGACCAATATACATTCCATGTTCTACCAAAATTAAGTTCTCCTTCCCAGTGCATATCAAATTACATACATATTTTCAACTTTGGCATTCAATTTTTATATTGGTGATATGTTGTATTCATCTTCATTTGTGACAACATAGCAAGATATAAACTCTATTATATTCTATTTATTAATTTTTTATCTTAATCTATCAAAATATGTTCTACAACAGTAGGTAAATGTGAAATTCGGCACACATAGAACAAGCCTAGCTCATCCATAGATTGAGTCTATTTAATTAGAATGAAATGTGATAACTTATTAAAATTATAAAATAACACTAACACATCATTAAAAAAATATTGTTTCGTGGGTAGTTTTATAATGAATTCCATGAATTCCACGTCCTATATCCATAATTGAACTTTAATTGGTTTAGGTATGCCACTAGGTCATCTGATCTCTTCCATTTTCAACTAACATCTAAGGAAGTGGGTGATGAATCATGTAATATCCTTACCTATACTAATGTATGAGAATCAATTCAAGATATATGGATACATATTGGTTGACCATTGATGTACCACCCATCTTGAAGATGATATTCCATCATCAGATCATACAACATAGACATATAGTCTACTACCATATCATGGACTGATACACATCATCTCCTTTCAAAACACTACCTGGGTTCAGATTATCCTCATTAGCAATTCCCACATCACGAATTCATCAAAATGGTACATTTGTGTATCCTTCTGTGAATATAATAATGATTTCATTATTTTCATGACAAAAAATCTACTACCTCCCATGCCACTATTAAATTCCCTTTTTAGTTTATAGGAAGCCTCCTTAGTTTCCACTCATATTTAGAGTTCTAAACAAAAAAAATCATCATCATTCCTATTTATATAATATAAAAATACATTCCCATTTCAAGGATCATATTATATCTCGAGGTTGAATGTGTAATGATTCTCAATGCAGTGTATATGTTTCATATTTTGGCCTCTCAGGATAATATGTACCCCATGTTCATTTGGGCTATTTTGAGAAAAAATATCTCACTAAAGAGATATTGGCACAAAAAATATATAGCATGAATTACATAACATAGATAGATATTTTTTTAGATAGTTGTGGTTAATAGTTTCTATCTTATTACAACCACAAGTAACAATCTAACCCCTATGAACTAGAATAGATCCTAGCAAAACTCCTTGTAAATAGTAATATATAGTAAAATTGATACTAGGGTTATGAATAAATATAATTGGAGTGGATATAAATCTATTATAAAAATTTTAGAATTCCTCCACATAGCTATTAGTCCACTAAAACATGACTCTTTGGTATAAATTATCATATGTGCTTCTAGAAAAGATATGTTATGAAAAAAACCATTAATAACCAATATAAATATGAAAAATATAAATTTTGAATATATATCTTTGTCGAGCCTTAGATATAATTCTTTCTAATTTCTCTAGTTCAATTAATATCACATCCCGATAGAGCACATGGCCATGCAAGTAAACCTATAGAATATATAATTCACACTACATGTACATATTATAATTCCATTGTGATTGAACTATTCTCAGGAAAATCTCAATGTGTTCAATGTGTGACTCTTGGGACCATGATTACACAATGATGTATTTGGTAGACATTATGATAAATGATTCTATATAGTTTTGTGACATTTAGTTAATTAGATAAATTAAAATAACTATTGAATTCATCAAAAGAGTAGCATCACATGATACTCATAAAACTCATACATTCTATTAATTGTTTTATTTCATACATCATCTATCATGAACCAAAAAAATAATATCCTGATTTCTGATTGACCTTTTAAAACCATCAGGATCCCCCCAATAGGTCAAAAAGTCAAAGTTTAGAGTAAACAGATTCCATATTTTCACAATAACCTCTATTAGCATCTGGTATCATATTCATAACATGAGGTAAACATATTATTTATTACCAAATATAACAAGATCACCCCATGTGGTGGTAATCAGATGTATTAATTCATTTTCTTTATGATCTATGTGTTTTTCAATCACCTATCCTATCTCAATTTGGAAAAATAGGATATTAGAGAATTGTTATTGGATCTATCCACAATGAGATTGAACATGAACACGATAAAACTTTAATTAGGATTTATATAGAAATCCTCAATAAATATATCCCAGAGCTGGTTCACCAATATATGAATTGTTTCTTAAAATTAGTCAGGGTCTTCTATAACATCCATACCCCACACTAGAACTATAATGGCTCCAACACAGTTGTAATAACATATAGATCATCAAATATCAACTTACATCCTTCCAACGCTAAAATATTATTATCCCAAAATGGCTGTAAATGATATTATCCTCCAATAGTAGTCAATATGAGATGAAAAGCTAAATATCCAATCCTTATTTAAAACAACCTTGAATCTAATAACATCCATGTCTATATTATCCAACAAATTAATACATCCCCAACCACTATGAAACATGATGGAAAACATTGAACACAATATACCAATTCAAAATATGTTCGCATTGTTCTAATCAACCAAAGGACGACTCTATGGAAATCACCAAAGAATATACCCATAGAGTATGAATTAATACACAATATGTATAATTGTCAAAAAATGAATCATGAAGAATCATGTTTCTAAGACTAATAGCTAAAATAATCATAATAAACACTCCACTATTTACAATATACTTACTCATAAAATAAATCTATCTTTCATAAAACTTATAGCCCCAATCTTGTGATCCCATACAAATTAGCTGGACTGAACCTAGAGAACTATTCTAGTATAGACACTGATACATCCAACACATTCATCAGGTTAACAAACAAGAATAATTCCTACAATAATCCTTAGGTCCATCTAACCATTATCTTTTGGAATTTATCTTCAACGAGTAGATTTCCATTCCTAACTATGAAACCCTTCAACTAAGGAGTTGAATATGTCACCTTCTGCAATATGAATAATTTTTCACTAATTTTATTTCACACATTCACCTATAATTCATAGACATACCCCACATAAATCAAATGGGAGGGTCCTTATCAGATGAATAATAGGAAATACCCTAACTCCCCTAACTATCAATATCCTATAGGGTAAATTTCCTTATACACATTCTACATCGAAATGGAAGAGGCACCAATAAAACTAATCATAAGGAAGAATAATTTAACACTAAAAATGAGATAAAGATTTTCTGTTTTTTCCACTACTAGTACCTCATCAGCAATGGGATTCCTTCATAAAACGTCTATGTATTAGTTCATGTTATAGTACTAGGCCTAGAACTTCACCATAGGAAGATATGTGATCACTAATATTCTTTTTTTCTATGCCCCATTCATTTTTAACATGGGAGTAAAATGTATCAACACCCAAAAATGTTTCACATATAAAACAATAGAATTTTTTCCTCGAGTGAGTTCCATAAACTCTTAATATTTATCTAGTTTAATAATCTCAGGAATTAACTCATTGATAATGAGGTCCTTACAAGAAACACAATATAGAATACAACACCTCCATGCATGGATCAATAAGACCCAACTCCTTCTTTAAGGTTATTATAGAATATTTATATCCTTATTATACCATTGGTTATCATGTGTCTTTAAAATACAAAATATACCTCTAGGAATCAAAATCCTTTACCCATCATCAATTGGAAATCCCATTATCTAGAATGTTAGTGGATATTGTATCAAAATACCATATGAAAAATACACCATTGTATTCCAACCCAGGTGGCCACCTCTCTCTCTCACTGACAGAATGTGTAAAAGATATTTCTGAAAAATCTATTCTACCTAGACTATAGGATATGAATCATATTCTGAAGTAACATGAACCTATGGTACATATCATGGTAGAAAATGAAACATTCATTAAATTAATAGCATCCTCTCCCTAGTCCCACAATGGCATTGTATCACATCAATAAGGAAACATAATCTAAAATTATTGTTAGATACTAAAAATTCCATTTATTTTAGAAACTTTTAAAATAATTAATAAAATCATAGGCACACATGAACATGAATAATATATGAAATATATCATAGATGCATATAAACAAATACTATGTACTACTTTCTATGACTAAATATAGTCAAATAAAATCTCTTCTATACCAATGAAATAATCACAGTATATAGAAAAAAATATAATAATCCCCATGATAAATTAATAAAATTTCCAATAATGATGTATTTGGGATAATATAGAATCTATAATATATGAAATTTAATTAATTATTTACTACATTAATCACAGGAATTCTAGTGAATCACTTATAAATATTATTTTTTACAAAATTATGCATGGAATCCATATATGTTAAAAATTAGGTGACATTATAGTAAACATTAAAGAAAATAAAGTACTATAAGAATAAAATTAAACAATAACATCGAAAAAATAAAAGAAAAAACAACATCCAAATAATTATTATTTTCCACTATAGAAGAACTATCCATTTAGAAACCTAACATATTATGTATGTTCCAAGAATCCTATAACAACCACAATGAGACCCAATAGTTAAATAAATGAAAATGGGTTAGAGATAACATCATTTACTGCATCATATGATATCACTAGAATATTATATGATGGAAACATAGATTCATGTATGCCTCCTCAAATGGAACAGTATTACATCTTATGGGGAGCTGTTAAAAGAAAATTTGTATTGACTATAGATTGAGTATCAGGAAACAATTGGAAATATCATATATAAATAATGAAATACAGAAATGGGTAATAAACAAGTAACTCCTAAAAAAATAAATGGTTACATAATTAAATTCAATTTTTGGAGGCTATTAAATAATCATTACAATAGGATTATGATATGAAAATGCAATAGTTCAATATATAAACAACTAACAAGGTGGAATGTAATAAATGACATGTCCTTGAAAATGACCCCAGCTAAATTCTGTAATAGTGAATGATTTTCATACATGTACATTAAATATTTTTAGAAGATTATTCATGAAAAAAACATAAAAAACCACATAATAACGATAAGAGTTATGTGCCTTTGGAATAAGGGAATCAAATATAGTTGGATCATAAAATTATTATATTGATTTTAGTTTATTTCATCATATATAGAACCATTTTTGTCATATCACACATAATAACTTCATTTATATATATGGGAAATGAAAAAATTGAAAGGGTTATCTAATATACTCATTAAGGTTAAATAATTGCGATAACATTGATTTAATATGAAAATTATGAGTACATGATTATAAGAACATAAAGCCAACATTCTGAAAATATACCCTTCATATAAAATATTTTAATATTGAATGATGGAATAAATCTTGGTTCATCAATAGACATGAACCAAAATGAAATCAAATAACATGATCCAAGAGTATAAAGTATTAATGATACATTGAATTTATGTTATATACAAAATCATAAAAAATAATTTCCATATTGGTAAATGTTCAATGCCAAGACCATCATTGCAGACAAAGTGAATTATAATATAGGTTCACAAACTATTCCATTCTATTATTACTAATCCACATTTACATCCAATTCTAGGTATGAATGACTGAACCATTTTCACTTCATGTTCCATCCCTATATCACTAAACTGAGCTCACACCTCATTCTTTTCATGTCTATCCCATGAAATATAAATCCTTAACCAATGAATTTATGTGATATATAGGTCACACCCAACCCATAACAAAAACCTTACATATGTGTGAAAGAGTAAAAACCCATTTTTCATATAAGAACCCATTTAAAAATGGGTTTCATTAATATTTCATCACATAATACCTAATTGAAATGTAATGTGATTAATAAAGATGATGATATCACAAATATAAACCATCCATATAATGAATAAGGATGGTCTCCTTGAATAATATCTCCATTAATTCATACATAACATTATCTAATGTCTTCTATGTTGTAAAATTATGTTTTAGGATAACATGAAATAATAATTTTGGAAAATATCCTTTCTATTTTGAAAATAATTATTACTAGAAAGCATTGAAATTAAAAAGGAAAATACTATCATTTAATATATTATTGTATCATTGTATAGGAATCTGAAAATCATTATGGTGATATTAAATAAAGAAAATAAACTCATTCCATATAAGGAGAAAACATTTCTTTGTTATTATTTTGGTAATGTCAAAAAATTACATGTTTTGAATATGATAAAATATTCAATTACAAGTATTTTTTAAAATGAATTACATGGGTTAAAATTAATTTAACAAATCATCAGTGAATAGTGAAATCCATTTAAAAAATATTATTAGAATACCTGGAGATGAAAGATAAATATTACCCAAGGGATACTTAATCTTAAACAATGGTCATTAATACTGATTCTATTAAATAATATATTACTTTTTTACTATCATTTAAATCATATGCTGCTTAAAAAATAGAAACATATAAGTATTTGTAAATCATATAAATTTCTGAATAGATTTATTAAAAAATTATTGAGAAATATATACACTACATAAAATAGACATGTAGTGTATATGTAATTTATTCCTTTGAAATATAACTGACATGAAGATGCATCACATTAATTATTTACTTTAATTGTTCACATTCAAACCACCTCATGTAATTTAATTCTTTTCTTATGTTCAAACCACCTATTCATTGAATCAAGTCCTTGGGATATCTACTAAAAGGATATAGGGTTGGACTTTTAGAATGACTGGAAAATCTAGAATGTTCCTAGGGAAGTTGAGAAGATAAATATAAAGTTTTTTATTGATCTATAAGTATTATGGTGGAGTACATTTTTGAGGGAGGAGGCGTGGTTTTATAATTGAGGTGAGTGGAAATTTATTGAATTTATCATATTATGAATTATAATAAAATTATTTTCAATCAATATATCATAGAATGACCATGTATTTAAAGAAAAGATATGATAAGGTTGTAATAAAATCACCCATGATAATTTATAAATTCTTGGAATTATTTTAAACCTTATCATTTTGATTATTCAATTTATAATATTTTATTAATTTAACTACTATAAAACCATTTTTCTAATATTAAAATGTTTTAATTATTTAAATATATAGCATCAAATAGACAATAAATTGGCTATTTATGATGTTTTAGACCATACATTATCCACTTTGTGCTTATTTAATATTTTTATTATTTAAAATAATGTAACAAAATATTATTTTCATAAAATATCATTACTATCAATTTTGATTCTTTTCAAAACTTTTAATTTATGGAAGTCATGAAAACAAATTATCTTCAAAAAAATAATAACCCCCTATTTGTGATAATATTAAATAAATTATATGGATAAAATTAATTGATTTAAAAAAAATAACAATTTTAGTGTCATTTATTGAATTTTTTCATAAATATAATAATTTATACATTATCATTTTATAATTTTTTATGTTATTTATTTCCTGATAAAAAAATAAAACAAATACATGATTTTAATAAATATTATGGATTATTGAAGAATATTTATTGTAAAACATATCTTCTTGATAACCCTATATTAGAAATGTTACAGATTTTTCATATAAGATTGTGTTATTTTATAAATTTTATTAAATAAAATATTATAAACATCATAATGTCATCCATGTTTCAAAAAATTCCATAAATATTTTTTCAATGAAATTAAGTTTATTATATTTTAAATGGACCATTATATCCATTGATAAAAAAAATTTGTCCCCATGTGGACACATAAGAAAAATTTAATATATGGAATGTAACTTTTTGTAGCATTCATTAATTTAAATATTATTTAAGTCATTTTCATGTAAAATATTCCATTAATCCACTCAATTTAGAATCATATTTGTGAATAGTAAAAATAACATCAATTTATATGAAATAGGATTAAATTATTTGTTTTTGTCCCTAACTTTTAATCCATGTTAATTGGTTTTAACCCTTATCGAGGTAATAATGTTAAATTATTTTAATATTCATGTTTATAAAAAATAAAAGTGACATATTTATGAAATTTGGACATACTAATTGCAAATATAGAATCCATTTTTTAAAATTTAAAACACATATGTTTCATAATTTAATTTAAAATATAAATTCCCAAATGCAATTAAAATAATGTTTTGGTAAAATTATATTTTAAAATATATAATTCATTTCTAATAAATTCAAGAATACAATGCACTTAAAAACAAAAATATGTTTATTTTATATCAAAATGAACTATTAAAAATTTTAAAATGATACAACATATATTCTACTTTATAAACAATTTAAAATAAAATACACATTTTAATAGAAATACATATTTTTTTATATTCCTAGGAAAATACATGTTATCAAAAAATTGTAATTAAAATCCTTTTAACATAATTTTTTCATTTTAATTTTTAAAAATGAAATTCATTTATACAATGGAATTTTATAGAAATTTTATAAATTACTATTCACATAATCAAATTTGAACAACACATTTTTGAAGAATTTTTTTTAATTATAATGGGACATTAAAAATTATTGATAGATCATTTTCATAATCACATAAGATTATATTCATAATTTCTTTGATATTTATATTTTTTTAATAAATTATTTTTTAATATTTATTCCCATTAATTTAACTACTATGTTATAATATACATATACTATTTTACTAATATTTCCAGGTTCATATAAACATGCTATTGAATGAAATGCCAAATAAAAAGGAAATTGAACCATTAAAAAATATGTCATGTTAGTTTATTAGGGTGATGCATTCTACAACCCTAAAAATGAATCACCCCCTATAATTTTTTCTCTATCATAAATGTGTTAATATTCTATAAATAATTCCTAAAAACCCATATGGTAAAAACAATAATGAATCATCTCATAACAACATAAAGTTGGAAACATAAAGGTTACCTAATGGAAGCCCAAAAAAATTAAAATTTGGAATTAGAATGAAAAACTAATCCTCAAAAAATATTAGAGAGTGAAAAATAACAAGGTAAAGATTATGTTATATAACCCAAAGACATATAAAAAATAGTTCTAAAATGTTCATTGATATCCTAATAAATGATGATAATAGGATAAAATTTTATCTCAAAATACATTGAGAATTTAAACTTGATTGAATTAATTTAATATGTACAATATCACACTATGGTTGTTCCGTTATCAATTTTTACATAATATCATACTCCATTAATTGAATTTGAAATGGTAATTCCAAAAAAACTAGTGGATCATAAGATCCCAAATGGGAGAAAAATTCACTGCTTTTGTCTCTATATATAAACATAAAAAATTTATTCTTACATGTTATATAATATGTATGAATATTCATATGGGGATGTAATAACTTAATATCTAAACACTTCTCTAAAATTCATCAAATGCAATTTAATAAATGGGTACCCATATGGACTATGAAATTCAATCAATGGAAAAAAATTAGAAAGGTTAAAATATTTCCAAAATCAACAGATCATTTATCCCTAAAAAATCAAGACATAGATATTAAATATCACAAAAAACATGTTAAAAACAATACCATGTATTCTCTTGAAACATGGTTATAAATATAATAAAAAAACCACAATGAAAAATTGAATTATTCAAAAAATTATCTCTTAACATAGAACATGAATCAAAAAGTACTATAAACTTAGTCAATGATATCACAAACAACCTTCTTACAATATTACTGATTAGTTCCAGGGTTATCAATACTATCCAACTAATCTACCATAATAAAAATTTTATTTTTCCTATTATTATCCCAAAATGATTTTTCTTTTAATGGTTATCATTCACTTAATCTTTTTTTATCCCAAAATTTCACCCTAACACCGCAATAAATTTTCATTGTTTCTAGTTCCATTCAAAATATCCTTTTAAATACTTGTGGTAAATTTATAATGGTCTTATTCATATATGTTTCACAAATCCATATTACTATAAAAGTATATCTATAACATTATTCTAGAATTATAATATATAAACACATAATTATATAAAAAATTCATAAACCTTTAATTTAAAATCATCATTTTATTCATTAACAATTCATTCATCTCAAATTTCATTCTTAGTCTCTTCATCATAAAAAATATAACCATTACTCAAACAACCATGACGGTTCTCATTAAAATCATTCCCCTATGTTCATAAATTTTCATAAGTCACATACATTACAATCATATACCATTTAATTGGAGATTATTCCATTAGAATAAAATTATTCTCATCTATATGGTTATTTGAACCATTCAATTAGTCATTTACATTAATATTCTTTGTTTCCCTCATTTTTCACACCCAAAGCATCTTCCAGTTCCATTAAAACAATCTATTTGATGAACCTTCCTACATTATTTACATGATAAAATATTAACATTCATTCCTCTATTTCCACAATAAAACTCAATATTTTCATATTAGATAGGTTTAGAAACACTCAAAATTTTACATTATTGATTATATTAAGAGATTACTGGTTAAGATTTAAAATAAGGTTTCCCATACAAACTCTTGTTTCATTAAGTTTCCTAAGTGGAGTATCATTCAAATATAAATCACATTCACCATTTACATGAATTCTAAAAGTTCAATCCATCGAGTAAAACTGGAAAAATATTGTGAGAAGTACTAATCATATTTAGAAAACCACATAATCATGGGAAATTACTTACAAAATATTAATCTTTTTCCACTAAGGATTAATACTATTTTATTTATATTGATATCCAAAACACTAAGACTATAAATCAAACATAGACATATATTTAGGGATCTCATTAGTGTTCAACCATCATATTATCCAATGTATGACTATTAAATTATTAGATACTAATGAAAATGTTTCAATATTTTAATCCATGTATATTTTATATATACATATATTAATATTAATAAAATTACATAAAAACACTAGAACTATATGATTTTACTTCCATTCGAATATCTAAAGAATAATATAGTTTTTTTCATAATATCTAAATCATCCCTCACTTATTCCCTCACAATAAGAAAAAAATTTAAAAAAACAAACTCAATACATTTCATTATTTACTATGGAAAATGAATATAATAAATTCTCACATTAGAGGATCTGTATGGGTAGAAAATGGATATAAAAATGTTCTAAAGATCATTATATAGGAATAAGTGTATAAGAACATGAACAGAACATTTAAAAAATATTCAATACATATCAAAGGTCATAATCTTGAATGATTGAATAAGTATTTTCAGTTTATAAGACATTATTAATAAAAAATCAATTAATATAATTAATGGGAATAAATTTGATAATAAATTTAATTTTTGTAATGAATATATTCATTTAATATCAATTCCATATTAGTTAACGCAAACTATAATAGCCTCATAGAATACAATGTCTTTTATATAGTATGGTTAACTCCCCATTTCAATGTTTTATTACTAAATATGGTTTAGTTCACATTCAATCCCTTCAATACTCGTCCTGTTTCACGCCATGTTCCATCAATGTATTATTAATTGAGATCACTCCTCATTCTAGATTTGTCTATCTCAAGAGATGCAAATATTTACAAAATAAATTGGAGGTTGATATATGTCCCACCCACCACATATTTTAAAACATACATATGTGTACTAAAAAACATAAATCATTCATCATATTAGATACCATGATAAAAATTGGGTTCCAAAAAAAAATTCGTCAAATAATAACTCGTTGAAAAGTAATGATATTCATATAAATCATTACATCATAAATTTAACCATATATAGAATGATTAAAGATGGTAACCTAAAATCATCTAACAAAAAAAGAATTTATAAAATGGAATAATATTTTCTTAGTTGGAAAATTATTTTAAAATATCACCTGAAATTATTCTTGGTTAAAATATCCTTTCTATTTAAAAAACCATTTTTATTTAAATTACATGAAATTGTATTGGAAAACATTCTATTTTATAAAACATTATAATCATGTAAAGGAATATTGAAAACAGTAAGAAGTCGCATAATATGTAAAATCCTAACATTCCATATATGATAAAAATATTATTTTCGCTAGTTTGGTAATTTACTAAAATACCATATTAGGTAATTGATAAAAAATTTCCTTTCATTCCATTTTGTAAACATGATTACAATGGGTAAAAAATACATCATATCATTAATAGTGGAATAATGAAAAACTTTTATAAAACTTTTATATAATAAATTCACCTTAAAGATAAATATTTCATAGTTCGTATAAAAATATAAACAATCCATAATAATAATTTTATTGTGAAATAAAATAGTACTTCCTTAATATAATTTGAATAGTAAGCCCCATGAAAAATGAAATATAGTGGGATATATAGAACCCAATTTTATCAGAATAAGACTCTTAATATAAATTAATGGCATGTTTTTACACCACACAAATGAATCATGTCATTTATATATAATAATTCAAATATAAATAACAGACAGATGATAATAACATACATCATATCATGGATTTGTTTGATCTCATTCTAACATCCTCCTGTATTTCCTTTCACAGTAGAAGTTCAAACAACCTATTATTTGAAATTCTGCTTTTACATATCCTCTAAAAAGACACTAGGATTATTATTTATAGAATCCAATCACTATATAATGTAAATAGGGATATAGATAAGGTAAATTGGTAGAATATGATCATTCTATAATTCTCAATGTGATGAAAATATGTGTGGGAGGAGTTTCCCTTTAAAATTTAGGTTGAGGGAAATTTTGAAATTTCCCAAAAATTATAAATTATAATAAATTCATATTTAATACATGTAACTCATAATAGTCATAGATTTTATCATAAGATATGATAAGGTTGTAATCTAATCAACTGATACAATTTAGAGAATTTTTTATATTATTTTTTAACATTATATTTTTTATTAACCCTAAGTTGACCTATACTAATTTTAACATTGGTAAAAAATTTCTAAATACTAAAAAGTTTTAATTTATTATATATAAAGTATAAATTCGTCCGTAAAAATCCATTTCATGATAATTTTTACAATACCTTATCTCTTATTCCTTATATAATATTTTAATGATTTTTAAATAATTTAATAAAATTTTACCTTTAAATAGTATCATTAATGTTAGGTTTGAAACTATTCATTAATTTATCTTTCAAATAATCAAGACACCAATATAACATAAAAAAATAATCTAATACACCATTAATATGTTAAACTCTTTTATTTAATAATTTAAGGACCTTCATTAATTAAATAAATATTTCTTTTAATATTTTCAGAATTTTTTATTGGATTCCTTTCAATAATTGAATAATTAATGAAATATGTTGGTATATTTATTTAAGGTTCATATTTCCATAATAAAAATTAAAATCAAAATACCACAATTGAGAAAAAAAAATATATATATATATATATATAATAAGAATTATTGAAGTCAAACATTACATTGGATTACTGTATATTAAAAAATTATAGTATTGAAAACTTGAATGTGAAATATTTCTATTTTTATTAAATAAAATATTATAAACATCATAATATCATTCATGTGGCCCTCAGTGTAACAAATATACTTAAATCCTGAAATTGAATTTAATAATTTAAATATTTACACTTATAATCCACCATAAAATATATTTTCCCCATGATGATAAATATGATAATTGTTTTGCATAAATAATGACATATTATAACTTCTTTTGATTTAAATAATATATAATACATTTTCATTGAAATATTTCAATTAAATTTTTCAATTTATAACCATTGGTGTAAAGGGTCTAATTAACATCATAAAATAATAAATATGATGAATATTTTTATCATTATAACTTATTATTATTCTAATTTAATTTGTCTTACCCTTTACTAATATAGTAAATTTTACCATGGTTGTTATTGATATTAAGAAAAAATTAGAGGGACCTCCTTACTAAACATGGACTCACATATTCCAAAAAAATTAATCCATTTTTCTATATATAATCCACAAATGTTTAAAAATTTAATTTATAATAAAACTGGAAAATGTAACGGAAATCAGTTTTTTCAAAAAATTACCTTTCAAAATATAAAATGAAGGTATACTGAATTCATATATGAAATGAACATAAAAATAATATTTTGGTTATTAAATAAAAATGAAAAAATTAATATTTTAAACTATTCCAAAAAATATTTTTATCATGAAAATACATTAAAAGAAAATATAGATTACAATAAGAGTATGTATTTTTAATTATCCAATGAAAATTAAATGTCTTGAAAAAATTATCATAAAATAATTTCAATATAATGTAAAATTATTATTTCAAATATCAATTTTTTTTTGTCAAAAAAATAATTATAACTTATTTAAATTAATATTCACTAAATAAAGAAAAAACCAAATTTTTGAGGAAAATGTATTTCTAAACAATAAACAAACATTACAAAAAATTATGTTCTCATTTTTATAATAACATAAAAATACATTCACAAAACCTTTTAATTTAATGGATAAGTAATAATGGAAATATTATATTTTAATAATATATCCCTGTTCATATAAACAATTTATTATGTGGAAAAAATTATATCAAAGAGATAAAATTATATAAAAATATATTTCACATAAATCTATGGGTGTTAAAAATTCCATGTCTCATATTTTCCCCACCCACTAGAATCTACTTTGTAATCATTTATAATTTGATTTCCCATGAATTAATTAAGAATAATTAATTCCCATTGTGGATCAAGACAACTATATAGGGTCTGAGTATAATTCTAATAGGATATGAATAAAGGTAACTGAACCGATGTATCAAATTTTCATAGAGGTTTATGATTTAATAGAAATAAATATTAAATAGTGAAATAACCCTCATGAATTCAGGTGAAAAATAGATCACCACATATTAAAATAACTATTATCTTCCGCCAAATGATAGAATGAATCTCTAGTGAAATTTAAAATGCACTCTAGAATGTAGATAATACCTTATCATTCATCATAATGACACATTTCTAATTCATAAATATTTCATTCTCACTAATGTTATGTCACATTTCTCATACCCATCTAATTTCTTCTCACTCATGGAAGGTCACATCACATATCAATAACACCATGTAACTCTATTAATACCCATACATTACTAATTAAATAGAAGTAGAAAATTAATGTCATGAATCCAGTCCAACCACATGAATTGGAAATCCCTATATAAACCCATGCACCGTCATTTCATTCTATTATAAAAATAACTAAGACTGAATATCCCTAAAAGGTCTAATTAATAGGGTGTATAACCCTAGATCCTTTCATAGAACATGATGAAATTAAAAATTATCCAAACAAAAAATAATTTTCTCCCATTACAAAGTGTAAACATCAACTATACTCTCTAACGATTTTGAATGAATAAAATTATAATAGTTTTCATAAGGATACAAATATACATATATGAAATTAATGAAATACTTGTTTATACAAAATACATTAAATGGTAAGTAATACTTACTTGTATCATTATATATCATACTCACCAAACCATAATCTTTATATAAAACCCCATCTTCATGACAGAACATAATCACCCCCCAAATATCCACATATATGTTTTAAAAAGTAAAGTATAATAAATTGAAGAATAATGGTTCACATAAGTCATAGATGTTTTTACCCTAACAATAATTTATATTTTGTGATGAATAACACTTCAATCACCGAGGAGATGATATATTGGGATAAAAAAATAAAAAAGAGAAACCCCCACATTTCATAGGTCGAATGAGGGTAAAGAGAGAGATGTTGATAATTAAATTAGGGTAATCCATGTGAAATTTAATTATGATTAATAAAAATATAAATTACATAATTATTTTACATGAAGATAGTTTTAGGAAAACTTACATCACCTTAATTAATACCATTATAATGTGACTTATAGGTTTAAAATTTCAAACACCTATAGACTACAAAATTGTAGTTAGAGGACCAATCAAGTCCTTTAAAACCCTCTCCCATTCCACATTAGACACCTAAAAATCTATAAAACCAGATAATATAAATCCAATAAATAAAATTTCTATTCTTCGATCCTTGGATTTTGAGGGGAATTAAAAATATAGATGACCACATGAAGTTTACATAATAAATTATGAGTTTATCTTACCACACTACCTCCATGAATAGAATAATTTTATTATCAGATTAATATATTAATCCTATAAATTGGAGATATAAAAAATTCATAGCTCACCCATCAAATAATGATATAACATACATAACTCTAACACATGATATAAATCATAATTAATACTTTTATTAATCTATGGAAGTAAAATTCATCAAAATATATTGTCATAAGTCCTCACATAATAACAAAATACTAATTTTATGGGATGATAGCCAATATTAAAAAAATTAATAAATTTATATAGTAATGGAATTTAGAGGGGTTTTATGAGATATCTAAGTTAAAAATATGTGATGTAACATTATGGGAAATAAGTTAATGTGGAAGATAATTTATAACAAGTTTTCTTGAATAATTAATATTATTTTCATACAACAAATGATATAAGTCACTATAAAAAATATTTTCAAAAGATGTGTAAATGAAATTTTAAAAAATTATTTTTAATTCATCTGAAACAATAGATCATTGTAAATAATATTGTTAAATGTTAGGGACAAATATATTTATGTTTTAATGGTATAAATGATAAATGATATTGTTTTTAATCTTTCTTAAATTTGTTTGGGAAAAACCATATTGTAGGTTTTGGGGTTTGAGGTAAACATTTGATAGTATACCTCTATAAAAGAGGATGGGAATGCTCTATATATTTTTCTTAGTTTATGATACTAGATATATAATTATCAATCATGAATTTAATTATATTATCCCATCATGGTTATAAATTGACAAAAAATCATCCACTACCCTATCATTAATATGATATTGTCTTGTGCCTGGAAGGTAGAGGAGGGAACCAACATCACATTCATGTGCAGAAAATATGATAGAACCTGGACCATCTATTCATGTATGGGTTTTATTTTTTGGTTTTTTAGAGGAAATGATATCTTTTGGAAATTTTTGAATTACACACCATGTACCCAGTTGTTGTGGGTGACTAGGTACTGGCTGACTAACTTTCGAGTACATGGTCGTGTGGGGTGACTTAGAGACTGCATAAATCGGGGCCCACTAAAGGCATGTACACATTGTGTAGTTTTAAAATACATTCCATGTACTTTTCTTTTTAATTGTTAAATTTGACCATGGTCATGTCTTATTGGGTGAAACGTCTTCTTCTAGATTCGTCTCATCTAGGAGTGACAGAAGTAGAAGAATATTCTACGAGCCCCCAACTCACCATCCATTCTATGATTCAACCTCCGTCAATTGCATTGGAATCCCCATGGTAAGATCTTCCTTCTTCTATTGACTTGTTTCTGGGTATCTCCTCTTTCGTGATATATCCTCAATTGAGCATTTTTTTTGTTTTTTGATCTAAGTTTTCTAGTCCAATTCAAAGTATAATGCTAGAGTATATCAATCGTAAGACGTCGAGGTAGGTGGTTTGTGTTTTTCCGTAGTTAATATTTGAATATTATGAGAAAAGGATCCCAATACCCTAGAATGGGGTACTGAGTGTTTAGGGATTTTAACCCTATTAATGCCAACTTTGAGTTATATATTTGAATAGAGTTTTTTTATTGTCAATTCTTTTAATTTCCCTACTATGGATCTATTTTCCCATGATTATTTTGATTTTGACCATTTGGTCTAGCTTTTCCTATTAGGCTATATGTTTTCCATTCATATTGTTGTTATAATTGAGTGATTATTTATATATTATGTTGTGCCATGCCTTGTATCTAATTAGCCAAGTTGTACTTTGAGGAATACTTTGGCTACTGATTATATATTGTGCATGATTTCTTTACACAGGTTTGTGGGAACCTAGTGTAGTGAGACCTTTTAGGAAATTGATTTTGGGGTCTTTCCCAGAGTGTCAATTATATTTATCACATTGGGAGACCATAGAGAGGATTTATGTTGAGTGCTCCCTTAGAGTCTCTATAGTTCTATTACAAGACTGTAGTTGGAATTGATGTTGAGTGATTCTTTAGAGTGTATATAGTTTGTCGTTAAAAACCATTAGGGGGGATTGGCGATTATTGCTTCCTCATAGAGTCATTGCATTCATGAGACCAAAGTGGATATACTGTGTGAGTTATCCCAGAGGTATGTTAGATTCATCTGGTTTGAATTGAACCAGAGGGGTTATGATGTGAGAACTACCCAAAGGGTTACATGAGATTGTTGGATAAACCAGAGGGAATAGGTTGTAAGTACATCCCAGAGGGATACTTTTTTGGATTAGTTAATCATATGATATATGAAAATGAATGTAATTGAAACTATAGGATTATTTACTTTTGAGTACATCCATGATTGCTTCTTCATTTGGTTAATTGCTTGTCATATATGTTTACTGACTGTTAGGAACATATCTATGGGTTGTTTCCAACTGGGATTCGTCTCACACCCAGTTTGGGTCATGTATTTGGGCCCAAAAAAACTATACATCTATAGGTATAGATTAGTTAATGTCCCCTTCTACGTCAAATAATTGGCTGTCATCGAGCTGGATAGAATGGCACCATGCAAAGACTTGCGATGCTACTAGAGTTTATTTGTTTTCATTGCACCTTGGTTTAGTACTGAATTCCATCATTTTGACTTGTTTGGATTCATTCCTGGACATATGTATCATGCCTCATTTACATATGTGCTCTAGTTTCTTTTTACTTTCTGTATTCCTCTGTTTACTTATTTCATGTTATTAATACTTCTGCTATTGTTACATATTTCTTTCACATGCATTACTCTACCAATGAGAGAATATTTACCCCACTATCACACCCAAGGCCCTCGCTACTAGTCAGCAGCCTCTACCCTTTGGATTAATGTGCTTGAGTCCATGTGACCAACAGGGTACGAGGCACCTCTAGGCAGCACCCAGAACCAGGATGTTAAAAAGTGGTGTTAGATGAATTCTTTTCTTCTTGACTTACTGTGTGGAGACTATAGTCAGCGATAGGAAATAATAGGTACTTGGTAATAGGTTGTACCTGAGAGTATCTAAATCGTGTATAGGGATAATCCAATTTACTTTATTTTTTTCAATTTTGTCTATTTTTTCAATTATTACAATTGATTTTAATTCACCATTGTGTGATTCAAAAGTTTTGTGATGTTATCATTGACAATATTGAGGTCCAATTTCTACTGCAACCCAATGAGATGAGGGTATTCCATCTCATGCATCATATAGGAACTTACTAGAAATTTCAATCCCTGAATTCTTGTCTTGCCATTTAGTGGCCTTTACCGATTATATGTTGTATTGAAAGATGTTTTTCTAGTTATGAATGCTTTTTGTGATATATGCCTTGATAGAATACATGTTGTTTGATAGGGTATTGATTTTGTAAGTTTTTGTTTGAATAAACTCCATAAATTGGTTATTATAGTGTTATGGGCCATCAGGGATCGGAATTTTGTGGATCATTGCCTTGTTATTCTATGTATGTAACATGTATAAGATTCCAATCCTTGATTTTCGTGGTGTATAGGCCCCCACAGATCATAATTTGGAACATTAATGTTGTTTTATAGCTTTTCAACGGCTCTTGAGTATTTTTTTGAGGCTTACTCTATAGAAAAACACAGAATACATGGTGTGTAATGATAAATCCATGCCATGTGTCAATATCTTTGGGAAAGAACTATTTTTCTTAAGGAAATGGTGTGTAATTATGTGCACGCCGTGTAATATTTAACTATGTCTCTCTCTCTTTGTGGTAAGAGACAAGGGGTTGGTAAAACGTTGGGGGGACATACCATATACCTAGTGTACACTCCATTTGGTAGACACCATGTTTTCAACAGTTTGACTATTGACACGGTTGGATTATGAGTAGCTAGTGTAGACCTTTTATAGAAAAAACATGCTATGTTGAGTAAGTTGTGTAACCATCCATGTGACTAAAAACATGGGTTAGTGAAATTATTTCTAGTATGCACCGTGTATGGTACAAAAACATAATGTAGTCTTATCCTAGGAGAACTGTGTGGGTTAGTCGTATAGAAGAACCTGGGTAGGAGAATAAGATTCATCTACATGTCGTGTCCTGGGAGAACATGTCGTGTGTATGGGATGTTAAACGACATGAGTTTGCAGGAGTACACACCCATGAAAATACTAAATAGAACATGTCGTCTAGTGGTCATACACTCCTTGTATCCACATTTTTTAAATACTCGAATTCCTTCCTTTTCTTGTGAATTAATTTCACTTCTAGATATCTTTCCATGTTAATATTGAACTAAGGTGTGTGTTTGACCTTGAAATGTTAAGCCACTGAGGTGTCCCCCATTTGTATGTCAGTTACAAGTCAATGATCAGACACTCAAGATAGTATATTAGGGTCTACATGCAGATCCTCTTGTCGTACCAGTCTTGGCACCATTTTTCATCCCGGATATAGGTGACGATGCACAGTTCTGAGAGCGCCTCTTGAGGTTCAGGCAAACCTTCTGAGCAGTACCACATCCTACCATGTCGATGGCAGAATATAGAGGGGTTCTTTAGCTGCAGCATCCTCCAACATTTTCAGGGGATGGAGGACCCCGGGCTATAGAGTCATCATTTGAATCTATGCTATCTATCTTCAAGCATCTGGAAAGGCCACCTGATAGGATGGTTATGTTTGCTACATATATGCTTCAAGACATTTCCAAGATATGGTGTGATGTGATCTCACAGGTGGGACGCTAGCTCAGTATGGCTTGGGATAAGTTTCAGTGTACCTTCTATGATTACATATACTTAAAGAATTTGAAGGCTGACCAAGTGCAAAAGTTCAATAGACTAGAGAAGGGTACTCTCTCAATCTTGGAGTACTCTTATCACTTCACAGAGCTGTAGTGCTTCACACCCTTTCCAGGGTGTGATGGGATATTTCTTTCAAAGAAATTTAAGGATGATCTCAGGCACGATATTGGATATCTGGTGAACATCTTCATGTAGACTTCTATCACCTCTATAGACAACCAAGTGCTGATTACGGAGCGCAAGCTGAGGTATTTTGGAGATGTCGGCCAAGGATGTTCAGTAACTAGAGTTTTTTTCTTCTTCTAATAGTATGAAGTGCAACAGGGAATCTACCTATGGAGATCGAGTATTTGAGATACACCTTCAGGAAGCTAGGTGGTATGCTAGTTGTGTTGGAAGGGAGGGAATATGAGGTTTTATTTCCTGAGAGACCAAGCGGAGTGCCGATCTTGTGAAAAAATGGTCTATATTCGGTTGTTATGTCAGTTTTTCTCACCGAAAGCTGCTGATAGTGGTTCTTCTATGAATCTTTCTTCAAGAGTATACCCACTAGTTTTTCATCCGTCTAAGAACTAGAATTCTAATTTATGTTCAAGAAGTGGTGGAGCTCAAGTCTGTGGTTTCTAGTTGGCAATCTTTCAGCGATAAAAAGTTCAGCTAGCTCGGGGTGGAAAGGCTGGGTCGCTGGGTCATGGTATAGGTCAGACTTTTGCAGTGGACCAGACCCCATTGAAGTAGGATCCTGGAGCCTCTACAGTTTGAGGTATGATTCTATATGCTTTAGTCTTAGATTATGAATTTTCGATATAGGGTATTCTCATAATATCATATCTGTTTCCATTATATATTTCCTTGGGCATTTTATGTTTTCTTCTACTAATGTCTTGACGCAGGACACTCAGTTCGGGACTAGAACCTCTAGTACATGTCAGTGCAAGGATTTCCTTCTTAACATTAGTGGGTGTCACTTATTTTGGGACCTTCAAGTCATTCAATTGGAATGCTATGATGTAATTCTCAGAATGGATGGGTTAGTCTCCTTCTAGGCAGTTGTCATTTTCTATCATCGTATGGTAAATTTCATATCACCATAGGGAGGTTTATTTTTACCCAATGGCGAATGAAATATACATGCAAGAAGAGCGTGACCCTACCATAATGTGTGGGGAGGAGTTATGACCCATATTTCCAATTTGTATCTAGACGACCAACGGACTATATAGTTGGACATTCATCTAGTGGTCAATCATTTTAGGGATGTCATTATATGGGAATTTTTATGATGGCCTCTGGGGATAGAGGTATACTTTTCTATCAATCATGTGTTAAGAGTGGCACATATGTCTATTCCTCCTTCTAGTATGTCTAAACCAAAGTCATAGGAGCTCAAGAAGGAGTTAGAGGAGTTGCAAGCTAAGAGGTTCATCTGACCTAGTACTTCTCCATGTGGTTTTCCTGTCCTGTTTGTGGAGAAGTTGGATGGTACCCTCCAAATTTGTGTGGATTATTGAAAGTTCAACCAGTTGAGGGTAAATAATCGATATCCCTTGCCAAGGATTGATGATCTCTTTGATTATATTTGAGGAACCCAAGTGTTATCGATGATTGACATGAGCTCTGGTTACCACCAGTTACATGTTATACCATTATATATACCTCTTACAGCCTTTCATATTAGGTATAGTCTGAATGAGTAGGAGGTTAAGCCATTTGGTCTCATGAACGCACCTGTAGTTTTCATGGCACTATTGAACCGGTTATTCCACACATACTTGGATTATTTCATCATAGTCTTAGGGGATGATATCTTGGTGTACTCTCACGCTACACATGACCATGCCCCACATCTTGATATTTTTTTTGAGTACACTAAAAGAGCATCAATTATATGATAAGCTCTCAAAAATCCAGTTTTCGATGAACCAGATTCATTTCTTAGGTCATGATTTCTCAGAGACAGGAGAATCAATAGACCTAGAGAAAGTGAGAGAAATAGTTTCCTAGGAGTATCCAAAGAACGTCATTGAATTGTATAATTTTTTAAGGCTAGATAGATACTACATACATTTTATATAGGTCATTCCATGCTTAGCCGCACAACTGATGATCCTGACTGAGATGTGTGAGATGTACTTGTGGTCTACTTCATGTGAGTCTTCATTTCATGATCCAAAAGGAAGGTTGACTTCAACACTGATAGTAGTATTTCAATATTCGGGAAATTGTCTTATATTGTTATGTGATGCATCAAGTATCAGACTAGGAGTAGTGCTTATTCATAGAGAAGGAGCTGTTGCATTCAATTATCAGTTTTTGATGCAACATTAGTAGAATTACCTGATACACGATCTCAAGCTTGATAAGTTTTTCATGCTTTACTCTACTATATAAAATAAATGTTGGGAGATCATTTTGTGGTTTTCACCTAACAAAAATGATTCAAGTATATCTTTACCTAGTGCAATCTGAATTTGAGACAATGGAGGGGGGTTGAGTACCTTCCGTATTTTGATTTTGATCTTGCCACATGCTTGGGAAGAAAAACACAATGGCTAATGCGTTGAGTAGGATAACTCAGTTACATGTAGTTCATGATAAAAAAAGTGAGTGGAAGCTTACTAATATGTTATTTGTGATGCATTTGGAGGTGCATGAAAGAAAGGAACATAGGTTTCATTCTTATATAGTTGTTACATCTACTCTTCTTGATTGTGGGGGAATAAGGCTGCAATCAGATTCAGAAGTCCTAGGTCGATGGGAGACTGTTTTATGAGAGGACTCTATTCTTGATTAGAGGGTGAGGATGAGATCTTGAGATTCCATGGATATGTGTATTTGTTATAATAAAGACATGAGGAGTTGATACAAGATTATTATTCTTCAGTGTGGACAGTTCATCCTAGTGTCACCAAGATGTATAGAGATCTACACTAGTAGTATTGGTGGCCAGGTATGAAGAGAGATGTCACAGTCTTTGTGCTGAGGTGTTAGACCTTTACAAAGGTGAAGGTAGATAATTAGTGACTAGAAGTCCTTTTGCAGTAGTTACTCATTCCCAATTGGATGTGTAATGATGTCACATTGGACTTCATGACAGGTTTATCGAAGTTGCCTCGAGGGAATCATGCAGTTTGGGTTGTCATTGATATACTAATGAAGGATTCTCACTTTTTGGAAATCAAAGAGAAATTTTGTGTTAATGATCATGGAAGGCAATGCATTTGGGAAATTGTGCACATACATGGGGTTCCACACTCCATTATTTCAGACAGGGATGCTCGTTTTACATCTTGGGTGATCCAGGGACAACAAAAGGCTATGGGTATGTAGGTACTTCTGAGTACAACTAACCATCCCAAGATAGATGGTCAGTCCAATTGTATGATACGGGTGATGGAGGACATACTTCAATCATGCATCCTATATTTTAGAGGTCCATTGGAGAAGCACACACCTCTTGTTGTTTTTTCATACAATAATAGATTTCATGCAAATATTTAGATGTAACATTTTGTGGCTTTGTATGGTATTCCATGCAGATCACCCCTATATGGGGTTGAGGTATGAGAGGTAGTTAAGATGGTACCTCGTATTGTCCAAGAGACAACTGAGAAGATATTGTTGATTATGATGAGGATGGGTATCGTATAGTCACTTCAGAAGTCTTATTCTGATCAGAGGAGACAAGCTCTGGAATTTGAGGTCAGAGATCATCTTTTCCTTCATGTCACACCGATATTGGTACACTAAAGGATTAAGAGATAGGGAAAGCTTTTGTTGAGATATGTAGGACCATTTGAGATTTTTTAGAGGATCGGTCTGGTTTCCTATCAGTTTGAGTTACCTTATAGGTACTAGGATATGCACGATGTCTTCCACATTTCTCAACAACATTGTTACTTCTCAAACCCATCTCAGGTTTTTCAACCTGAGGAGGTTGAGTTGGAATTGGACACGTCATTTGAAGAGCATCCCATCAGGATTGTTTATTATAGTGAAAAGGTACTCCATGGTCAGTCTGTTCCAATGGAACAAGTGATATGTAATCATGAAAGAGTACAGGACGAGACTTGAGAGAAAGAGGCCAATGTATGATCATAGTGGCAAGAGCAGTTTCAAGACTCTGCTTCTACACCTTCTTGCTATAGAAATTCAGTGATTAATTTTTTTATGGGGAGATTTTTATAAGAACCCAGAACATCATTTCAGGTATGGGATTTCATTTCATGTTTTTTTGATAAGAAGTGATGTTATTGGAAATTTTATGAGTACACACCATGTAGTTATAAGTAAATGTCGTGTATCTAGTATATGTGGGAGATTGTGTACATGCCATTTAACAGCCGAGTAAATGGTTTAGTAGGGTGACCTGGAGACCTCCTAAAGTAGGTCCTAATAAAGGCCAGTACATTCCATGTACTTTTAAAATACACATTGTGTACTTTTATTTTCAATTTTTTAATGCAACCTGGGTGATGTCTTATTGGCATAAAAGTCATCTTCTAGGTACATCTCATCAAGGAGAGACCAAAGCCGACGATTCTTCACTAAGCCTCGCCCCGCCGTCTGTTCTCTAATTGAATCGTTGTTGATTGCGTTGGAATCACCTTGGTATGCTCTTCCATCATCTGGAGTTGTGTTTCCTAATTTTCCCCTTTCGTGATATATCCTCGGTTCAGCATTTTTTGACGTTATTTAAGATATATGTTGTTATAGTAAAATTCAATGGCCAAAAATGGTGTTTATTAATCATACGATGTCAAGGTAGGTGGTTTGTGCATTTCCTTCAATAGTATTTGAATATTATGTGCAAAATTAACCAATAGACATGAATGAGGTATTGTGTGTTTTGGTATTTTGGCAATGTTAATTCCTGGTATTTTGTGTAGGTTTTAATAGATGTGGTTGATTATGAATAGAGTTAATTTCAATTCTATGTATGTGTTTTATCATGATGCTTTTTACTTTAAATATCTTGTCAAGCTTTTCTTATTAGGGTATTTTTTTCCATTTCTAATGTTTTTATGAAGGAGTTATTATGTATTTGTTATGTTTTCCCAATTGTATATTATAAATTTCACGTTGTGATAACCTATAGGGGATTGAAGTTGAGTGCTACCTTAGAGTGTCTATAGTTCCATTACGAGACCACATGAGGAATTAAAGTTGAGTGATTCTTCATAGAGTCTATAGATTACTCGTAAATGACTATAGGTGGAATTGATAGTGAGTGCTTCCTCAAAGTGTCTTTGTTTTCATAAGACCCATGGGTTTAAACTATGTGAGCTATCCCAAAGGGTCGTTGAATTCTTCTTGTTTGAATTTAACTAGAGTGGATAGGCTCTGAGAACTACACAGAGTGTCACTAGAGATTTTTTTCTGAATACGATGGGATATGCTATGAGTAATTCCCAGAGGATTGCTTTTTTTGATTATCTACATATTTGATATATGAAAATTAATGCGACTAAAACAGTAGGATTGTTTATTTTTATGTACTTTCTTATTTACTGCTTCTTTTTGCTTATTGCATGCCATATATGTTCACTAACTATTATACACAAATATTTTGGTGGTTGCCAACTAGGATTACTGTCACACCCTATTTGGGTCATGTTATTAGGCCAAAACAAATTATATTTTTATAGGTATAGATAATGGTAAGAACCCCTCTACGTCAGGTACATGACTACTATGGAGCTAGAGATCATAGGACCAAGCTGAGTATTGCGATGCCGGTGGAGATTATTTGTTTTCTTTATACCTCGGTTTAGAACTGTATTATATCATTGTGACTTGTATTGAGTCATTCTTAGACATATGTATCAGGCCTCATTTATATATGTCCTCCTATTGCTTATTACTTTCAGACTTATGATGTTTACTTATTGCATGTTATTTCTACTTCTGCTACTGCTACCTATTTCATTCCACTGAATTACTCTATGAATGAGGTCATTGATTCCTCACTATCACACCAAAGACCCTCACTGCTAGTCGAAAGCCTTTGGAATTTTGTGAAATGTGCATGAGGCCATGTAACAAACTAGGTACGGGGTACATCTGGGTGGAAACAAGAACTAGGATGTTACTAAACAGAACAGGTCTACTAATTCCCTTATTATGAAAGGGTGTTCTATATATTATATTTTTATTTTATAATACATGAAGGAACTCCCATTAGTGTGAAAATCTATTTCTATTGCTAATTCACTGGGTATTAAATTTTTTTCATCTAACTTTATTGTGGTTATTCAAAATCTCATGTATGATTGTTTTAATTAAGGTTTTAAACCTAAAGAAAATTATTTTAATTTAAAAATATAATTACTGGTAATTATGGGACTAATATTTAGTGAATAGACATTTTAATTTTATAGTAACTAAAATAATCATTTATTCTTTGGAAAGGTAATAATATTGGAGTGAAAGATCAGAATAATTAATGGAATTTTTTCCATTAAATTAAAATATTTTATTTTCTAAAAATAATTAAAAATAATAATTCTTAACAATAAATGAATTTTTTACAATAAAAATGAAATAAAATAGAATATCCAAATGGGTATAACATGAAAAATATTGCAGACTGATTTTTGTGTGGAGATTTTATTAATCAATTAAAGAATTTATTACTAGGAAAACTCTTACATTAGATTCAAACAGGTCAATTATTTTGTAACATCCTATATTATAAATATGTTTCATATATATATTTGACATGAAAATTTGAATTTATTTTACATAGTGCCATTAATAGTCAGGTACTTATTATTTATTAATAATTCAATGTTAATATTAATCATCAACTATCAATTGTTCCATTTGTTCCACACTTTCTTCATTATAGTGGTTTTATTCCCCAATCCTAAATCATATGTCAATAAATTCAAAAGTGGTAAAAGATATGCCATAGATATTTTTTATAGTTTACTGGAGCCCAATTTTTAATTAATGAATGTTATCTGTAACTGTTGTTAGGGACTATTATATTTGATTTTTACATTAAATTAACTAAAATAACTAATTTTGTTTAAAAAAAATCTTATCAAATTATTATATAGATATTGTAAAATTATATCAAATAACTATTAGCCCCCAAAAACCATTTTAGAGTATATAAGGAAGAGGTAATAAATAATGTTTTTTATAGGTTTTTTATTAGCTACAATGGATCTCATAATAATTTACCAATGCCTGAACATCTCATTTAAATGATTTTAATAAATTAAAATATTTTGAAGATTATATTTTTTCTGATCTAGGGAAAACAAATTTTATGAAAACTCTTTCCCATAACTAAATAATGAGCCTCATATGTAATATTTATTAAATGATTCCATTTTTTCCTCTTTAACATTGTTATTTCATCAATTTATAATAAAGAATAACTACCTATATTATAATGTTCGTAAGACATGATTACATTATACAATAAATGATATATTTTTAATTTAATATATTTATTCAATAGTCAGTATGCATAACCATTATGTTGTATATTTCCTACTACCATATTTGATATGGATTAATTATACTAAATGTGTGTATATTCACAATGTTTATATATTCAAAATATCTATATAACCGACATATTAAAATTTTTATTTCTAATATTTTAGCTTATATATTTCAATAAAATATAATCATCTCATTGTACCAAGAAACTATTAAGTGGTTTATTATATTTTTAATGTTTTTCATTCCCTATATAACTATATTTTTTTGAATGGTCCTTGTAAATTACATTGTGTATGAATACATAAATCCTAGAGTTTTTATTTAGTCATAATTTTATTCATACAACAGATTTAAAAATTATATTTAATTTTCATTTAAAGTCAAATATCATTTTATATTGACATATTTTATTATAATAAAATAATACATTTTTTTAATTTTAACAAGATATTTTGTTTTGAATAAGCTAACACAATATAATAATCAAATATAATTTCACACTAAAAATATATTGTGTTAAATTATATATTTTCTATAAGATGTTATCACCTAAATATTTATCACATGAGGTATACTAATTATATTTTAATCAATGATATTTTTATTCAGTTTAATGAATCTCACATGATAAATTATTTCACATATGTTATAATTAATTTTAACAATTATTTTGGTTGAGTCAGTATCAAAATATATCATTATGTCTAAAATTATTTCAATATCATTGACCTAAAAACATTAAATGGATCCTTTCGTATATTTCAATCTCGTTTATCAAACCAATAATATAATTATTTTTATGTTTTCATTAAAAAAATTAATGAATGTCAACAAAATAATGTTCTTCATAGTAATTAAATATTTTTATAAGAATCCGAGTATTCTATAAAAAATGTTGAGTAAATTTAAAGTCATTATTTATTTAAACACCCTAAACCTTCCCTTTAATGGTGGATGAGATAGTGGTGCCACATATCAGAAAACATTCTTCCCATTATTCATTAGTAATTCAACTAATAAGGGATGTAAAATAAAAATGATTCTTTATAATACTTATGGTATCAAAAATATAAAAAAATTAAAAAATAAATCACTACATTTCATCAATGTATATGAATATAATAACATCAAGTATCCATCCATAAATAATATAAACCCATTAACATGAAATGAAATTATAGTCCCATAATATACATATATATATATATATATATGCTGATGATCATCCACTAGGTTGATCATGTGCACAGTTAAACTAAATAAAAAAATTACAAAAATCTACCCCAAACCAAATCCTTAAAATTGTATTATCTCTCATAATATTTTAGATACTATATCCGACTATATATTATCATTTATGAATATTCATATCTCATTGATTTAATGTATACATGTCCACTTGCTACCACATGCATGGTTTAAGAAATATATATTTATGTGTAATGAAAAATATAATCCATTATATATTCTATGATATCATCTAGTTTTATATTTTTAAAAAAAAATCACTAATATTAATGAAATAAGAAATAATTTAAGGTTTGTATGTTATAACCTGGAAACCATTAATACATGACCACACATACATTTGATTTTTCAAGAAACCAAGAGTTTTATAAAAAATATCAAAAAATTATCTCAAAGAGGTGTAACAAAGGCAAACTATTATCTTCAGAGACCATATTTAAAATTTATAATTTAGATAGTATCAGGTATAGAAAATACACCAAGGAATGGATTTAAATAATCTAACAAACATATAACAATGTTAAAAAAAACAAAATGAATCTGGGAATGGACTAAATGTAGCTTTAAAATTGTATATAAACCCTATATATAAATTCAATAACAATGAACGGTTCAGCAAAAAATGATTCTAAAAATAAATAGATTAATAATGGGGAATGTAGTAAACTATAAAAAAATTCATATCAGCAACCCATTATGTAATAGTGTAAGATGGGCAGACAATGTAACACATGGATTTGGGTAGTGTAGAATTAAACCTCAAAAACTGAGGGTGGGACATCTCCTCATCAATCATGTTGTCCCTCGTGACACTTTTAAATACATTTTCATGAAACACAACACATATTCAAATAAAAAACATATAAAATACCTCATATTGAAATACATATGTTACTATCACATCATAAGAGGATAATTTTAAGATCCACCGACCTAAATCACTTAATAGAACATTAAAATATTTAATCAACATATGACTAATAAAATCACCCTTAATATTATTTTAGCCCATATTCCTAGATTATTCTATGAAAAATGTCTTATGAATCATACATGAATCATCACCATAAACATACATGAACCATAGATGAAACAGACCCTACCATAAAGGGAAAATCTGTAGGATTCACCTAATGGAAAACACTAAATGAAGCCATTCCAAAATTATTCAATTTCTTCCACTATTTACAATCAACCATGTTCCCATAATGTGGGAAACCTATTAAAAAATAACCATTTAACCTACCCAACAATTTTTATTTACCAACACTGTCCACTCAATCAATGTATCTGTGCAAGGGCCCATGCATGCATATATCTAACCATATTTTTCATTATATAATAGAATATAGATTCAGTGGGAAAAAATACTCCTACCATCATGACATAGTATAACATGGGACCCCAATATTAAGTGGTCTCACCTAATGGAACAATATGAAATCTTTTTAACTAGATAACCTAATCTATATAATAAATAAAGGGTTTGTGACGCCCTATTATAGAAATGTATTATATTCTATGAAATTATAATTTAAATATCCAATACCATATCCTTTTTCATTAATATTTATGGTTAGACACTAACTTGATTCCCCAACCTTAGATATAGCCAATAAAACCTCTTCTCAGCATGATATTGAGGCTAATTCTTAGGCACCCCAAAATCATTTAATAAAACAAAAAAACTAAGAGTTATTTTATAATTTCCAATAAATATGATACTTGGTGGTGTAGAAGCCTAAAATATGTCATTCTACTATTCCATACAATAAATACCCATTTTATCCCCTATAACATTAACCTATGATGATATATACAGTGGAAGTCTCTTATTCCCTAACAAATATTATTGGTTTACATTGTGGTGTGTATATATAATGAAGAAGAGAGGGTGTTCAAGGGTGAATTCTATTATCATATATCGATGTAAGAATGGAGGATAGTATATGCATTCAATACATGTATTAGAGTAAATTTTTGTTCATATATTCTTTATTTTCAAAGGATCCGTGGATAAATACCTTCCTATAGAATAGTTTTATTACATTAAAAGCTTCTATAAAAAACAATATTGATCCCTATAAAGTCCTATATTTAATGTTGGGAAATTAATAAATTTTAAAGTTATATATATGAAACACATTAATATTGGGACATCTTATTATATATTAGACTTTAGTTAAAGTATATCTTATTTAGAATCATATCGACAATACATAGTCTACGAATAAATATTATAATGATCTCCATAACCAACCTATTGAATTCAAGGTGGGATAATGAATAATTTTTATTTTTTTCCTAGGTTTTGGAATATATGGATTTTGATATAAGATTAGACATTAGATTGTTATTTCATGATATACATGATTTTTGAGAGATTCGTGCATCTTTCCTCTATGTAGTATTTACATAATGGTTATCATGACTTGATTTATATATTCCATGTTAAAAATAAGATATATTTCAAATTAGATATTTCTCATACAATCCATCCTCATGAGGTTGAGTTGGAGGTATATAGGTCATTCAAGTAGATTCCAATATTTATAATTCATTGAAGCGTGAATGATCTTCGGAGAAGGTTTATTACTTGAGTGTGGGTAAAATGGAAGGAAAATTGGGAACTGGACTAAATCATTAACAGACAGACAAATGTATGTGATGAGTGCTCAGAATATTTATTAGATGATTTTCTACCATTCTCATAAGGGAAACTCATGAATGGTTTTTTTAAGGAAGGTAGGTTTCAATGTATCTTCCATTCCTAGAGGTATGAATACAATAAATTTTAACTCAAAACAGTTGTGTTATACCTGAAATGTGCATAAAAGGATATGGAGATGTTTGGGGTCTTCTGAGGCTCATTCCTAGATCAAAACACTTGTTTTTTGAAATGTAGATTGTGTTTCACTATTAGTGAATAGTTAGTGAAAACTATGCAAATCAACATTGGGTGGTGTTGTGGTCAACTGTAGAGTGGTGAAAATTTTTTATACACTATTACTCACGCCCCATAGTTTTATGGGCTTCTCTATAAAATAAATGGATATTTCCTGGGTTTTTCAAACCATGCACCAATATTTCACAACTAGTGACACATAACCAGTTGTTCCACATGGTATAGGTGCATGGTTTAGAAAATCAGGCATTGACACCATGAGACACATAAAAGAGGGTGAAATTAAAATATCATCCCCACCATCATCATTTTTTTAACCTCATTATTTATTTTTTTCCATGAATTTTATGCTCATCCTATGACAGAGATTTTACAAATCAATTCCAAAAGGGCTTTGAATAATGTTATTCATCAAGTGTCCGAATCACTCATTTATGGTATCATGGAATGTGTGTCAATGGAGAATAAATCCCCTTCCTTCCATGTTTTTTATCTTTCCATAATCACTTTTATTTTTAGTAAAGTTATTATTCCTTATTTTCAATGTATAAATATATAAATTTTATTCCTTTCATTCAATATTGGATTAGTGGTTGATAATGGACGAGGAGTGGCCTACAAAAAATAAGGTAGGTGGTCTTTTATTTTTCCTATGATTTTGTTATTATATGTCATGGTTGTGGACCTGAAACTCCATGATTTCAACACATTGAAATAAAACAATTAATTTACATAATTAAAATTTTTAAACATCCTGGACATGTCTCATAAACTATAATTTCACTGTTGGATGTCACCAATATTAGCAATTGTCTCCCCTTGGGTGTGTTTTATAAATTCCATGATAAAATGGAATCATAAATTTTCAAAAATAATATTTTTCAAATATAAATTCATTACATATATGATGATTTTTTTATTATATATAACCCATGTATGATGGATGTTGAGGAATTTTCCATGATAATGTTTGACATGATGCTCCACTATCTTCTAACATGTGTTGTTGAGAATGACGTCTATCTTCTTTCATCGAATAATGGGTTTTATTTTACACATTTTTCTAGAGGTTGTGGGATATGAATTTTTACATTTCTCATTTGGTTTATGGATATGATGAAATCATTATCACTAATAAATTTCATGGGTTATTGCCATATTTATATCATGATACCATTATAAATAAATAAGCGCATTTTAGTTACAGGTATCATCCTTGAAAGTATCAATATATATATGGATATATATTTCACCATGTATATATTTCATATATATATATATATTAATAATTATAAATTCATTTATATATATATATTTATACATATATATATATATATATGGTGTAGCATATTTAGAGATATTCCAACCTGGGGTAAAGTAATTACAGTCAGGTGGGTTTCTCTTGGATCCAAACTTGGATTAGTTATCATTTATATTTTTGATTCCAATAAATATAATTAAACAATACTTTTTATATAAAATGGATGGATCATTAATAGTTATTGTTTGTGGTTTCCTACTAAGTATATCTAACACAATATTTGGCCACTAATTGGAACCCGAATAGACATCATGATTATAGACATAGAAAAAGGAAAGGATTCAACAATGGAATATTGATTTAATTCCTAGGATGGAGAATGAGGTTATATGGAGAATCTTATGCTCATGAATACATGTATGTTATATTGGTGATTTTTAATATTATTTAAAATCACGTTGTATATGCATGTTTCTTTTTATTCCCTTTATTTCCATTATTGTAGAATATTAGGACGTGGTCAGCATTTTTTAAAAGAAATGTGTTAGTTTTTATGTCTATCATTCTAGTTTGGATATTTTTTTCATTATTAATTAATATAAGATTACATAGTTTACCTATTATTTTATAATTTTGTCTCCACTCTGACTCGAGTGCATAGTCTCCCCACTAACAAACTATAGGCCCACACAACTAGTTGGAAGCCACTGGTGTACAGTGAGGCATGCATCAAGACATGTGTCTAATTGGAATGGGGAACCATTTAGTGGGTACAAGGTCAGGATTCTCAAAAGGTCCATAAAAAAACTATAAATTCTATTTATATTAATATTTTCAAAATTTTATAGGAAACTAAGAACATATCAGAATTTGATAATGACCCTATAAATGGGACTTCGTATACAATATATTTGGAAATTTAAATATTACCATGGTTTGAAATAGTTTTTTTCTGTGCCTATTACTATTTTTTTTCTTCAATATTTTGTGGACAAACTTCATTTGTGGCAACATTGTTGATGTTAGTATTACAGATTTATTACATTTTACCTTATTCTAGTAAGGAATGGGGGTTTCGATCACATATCATTTTAAACACTTGAGGATTCACATGTCATGTCACGAACTAACCCGGGTACCCTTGTATCCCGATAACCAAGCTGGCGATGACATAGCCCGAAGGGCGTTCCCAATCCCCACAAGTCAATGACTAGTACCTGACATCACCCAACATGCAAGTGGGAATGATTTTTCCTCAAGAATGTGGAAGAAAAAAACAATACAGTATACATAACAAAAATAAACACCACTGGGAGTAATGTACCTGAATACAAAGAGGCATAAAAAGGAAAACGTACTACAACCCAAGCACTAAAAAATGGAAAAACATACCCAAGGTCCCAAAGGACACAACTCACCAAGGCCAAAGATCAACAGCTGGATCCCCCTCCAAGAGGTCTCTTCCCATTGCTCGATCCTGGAAGAATAAAGTCTACAAACACTCAAAGGAAAAAGTAAGATGTGAACCTATGCCTAGTAGGATACCACCAAAGATTCCATAATAGATGCCAAATATAGATTACCCAATGGAAAAGCTTTCAATATTAAAATAAGCAGGTTCCACAATTAAAAAGTATATTTTAACAAAACATGATATAAATTTTCAAATGATGGAAAATTTAATTTAAGATAAGGCTTTACAATGATGGAATATTTATAAAACAATGGAATAAGAAAAACATTTATACAAAATAGTTTATATAAATCCAACAGGCATGTAAGGAAGTTCAAAAGCATTGGCATACATTTATATCTCACATATAAATAAACAAGCGAGCAACATGGTCATCTTCCAAAAGGTATGATAGTATTAACCAGTTATAGGATTCCACACTCTCTATGTGAACTCAGAAAAATGTGTATACACATGTTCCTATGACATAGGACAAAGGAGACTTGTCACCACCCCGTCGGTTATGTGACCCACTGCATTTAGGTTGTATAACATTGTCGTAGTGTAGAGTATATCCAAATAACTCCAGAACTACCTAAGGCTTGCATGTACCCTTACATGATGGGAAAACTATTTTAATATTTGTTAAAATACAATCATTTCCATTCTTCCATTTCAAATGATCCAATTTCATTCCATTTAAAACCAAAACAGGTTTTATTCAGAACATTCCTTTTTTACAAGATAAAACCAATGGGTTTCTATCAAATCATCATAAGCCATTTTAACAAGTTTTAAATCCATTAAAAACTATTCCATCATTATAAAATTTTTTCCCACAATTAAATTAATCAGTTTAATTGAAATAATTTCCATAAAAACAACTATTTCAATTCAACAATTTAAATCGGGTGATTTCCAAAAACACAACCAATTCAATAGAATTGTTGTTTTTCAAAATTCTAATTCCGAAACCATCTCAAATATCTCAATTCACTAGAATTGATATTTTATCAATTTAATTGAACGTAAACATGAGAAATTTAATTTAAATCAACCATTTGAATAAATCAATCATATATAATGATAATCAATTTGGGAAGTCGGGATGGAACCACCTACCTCAAAGGTTTTGACCAAAACCACAACGGTCAAGAACGCTCAAGAAAACCAGGTTTCTTCTTCAAGAACCCACCATAGATCTATTCTCTTAGAAATATCAAGACCAAATTTCATCAAATTTGGAACCAATAACATAGATCTACCCAAAAATGGCATAGATCTAAGAAACCAAGAGAAGAGGAGAAGTGGATCTAAGTAGATCTAAGATACCGATCATGAACGATGATGAACGATCACATAGCTCCAGAATCTGGCTTCGGTTCACCATGATGAGTTGTTGAATCGCCTTTGGAATGATGGGAGAACCTCTTTTGACCTCAGGAGAAGACAAATCCCGAGTAAGGGCTGCGTAAGAGGGAAAACATTCCATTTAGAGGCAGAACTGACTGAGATCCACAATTTAAGGATCCCATTGATGTGGTTGCATAGTTAGTTCACATAGTTTAACAAACTGTGCGCTTGCCAAGCGTGAGATTCGGCCTCAAACATCCTTCTTGTGCAATTTGGCCGCATGGTTAGAAAAATTGTGCACTTCCCATGTTGAAGCTACAGCCTCCAAGACCAACTGTGCACGGTTTGGTCGCACGGTTTAGACAACACGTGCGCTGCCGGTGCGACTTCCCCTTTTCCCCAAAACAACATTTAATGTTATCCCGAATCTCCTTGGTCACTACTCTAAAACAGTGGTACTTAGAAAAATCAACATTACCTGAAAACGTAATGTGATGTTACAACATCCCAACCATAAGATCTTTCGGTCCCCAGAAATCCTATGAAGAAACCTCCACATCAAAAAGATAATGCCACTGATCTCTCATTAGTGCCTCCATTTCCCACGTCTCATGAGAATCAGAACCATGCTGCCAAAGTACATGTACCAGAGGTATCATTCTACCACGAAGTACCTCAGTCTCAAAATCAACAACCCTGACTGGTCATTCAGTAATAGATAAATCCACTTCAATCTCAAGATCACTCCACCTCTCAACATGGGATGGATCATAGAGATACATTCCCAACTACGATACATGGAACATGTTATGTATCGACGTCATCTATGGCGGTAGAGCTAGATGGTAAGCAATTTTCCATACTAGACCAACAACCATGAAAGGTCCAAAAAATGAGGAGTAAGCTTTCGTTGCCTCCCAAGATGTCGATGACCTAATCAGGGTGAAAATTTCAAGGATAGGTTGTCACCAACATGTAACTATAAAGGTTTATGGTGATGATCATCATAATACTTGTACCGACTATGCACTATCAACATTCTTTGACGAATCAACCAGATCTTAGCTGTCGTCTGTTGGACCTAATTTGGTCCTACCAAAGAACATTCACCAATCTCCGACCAAAATAATGGAGATTTACAAGGACAACCATTCAATGCCTCTAAAGGATCCATTTTGATCGCAGACTGATAATTATTATTAAAAAAAACTCAACTAGCCTGAGATGATCATCCCAAGACACACCAAATTCAAGAACACATGCGCGGAGCATATCCTCAAGGATCTGAATAGCTCTCTCTGTCTGGACATCTGAATGTGGATGGTAGGTCATGCTCATACGAACATGATATCCCAGTACCTCCTAAAGGCCTCTCCAAAAGCGAGAAGTAAACCAAGGATCCCTATCAGAGGAAATAAATGATAGAAATCCGTGAAAACAAACAACTTCTTTCACATAGATTTTTCCCAACTCCTCAACATTGGTTTCATCTCAAATTGCTATAAAGTGAGCCGACTAGGTCAGTCTATTGATCACAACCCGTATCAAGTTCTTCTTCCCCTTAGTTTGAGGTATCCTAATCACAAAGTCCATAGATATCTCATCCCACTCCCATGTATGGACTAGAAGTGGTTGAAGAAAAACCAAAGGTTTCTGGAGATCATCTTTCACCTGGTCGCATGTATAGAAATGATATACAAACTCAGCAATGTCTCATCTCATACCTGGCCACCATAACTATCACCGAATATCATAGATCATCTTCGTCGTTCCTGGTTTTACAGCTCACTATGAGTTATGGAAACCCCCCATCACATCTATCCTTTCCACTAATGGCACAACATAACAACTTTGATAACATAGAACACCCTCTTTGGAGAACGAACATTGAATTTCTGTCTCCCCACCATAAAGAGAATTCCTAAGGATATGGAATTCATCATCCAGTTTTTGTTCCGGACTAATTAACTCGATGAGAGTTGAAGTCAACTGAACACTGGATAATGAAACTTCATTCCCCTTCCACTGAACTACAATATGCAACTGAGAAAAAAGAGCCATCAAACACTACTCTTATGAATATTCTTTCAAAACCTGTGATGGATTTTTCCTACCTAACGCATCTGCCACTACATTCCCTTTTCCTGGGGTATAGGAAATGTCAATGTTGAATGATTGCAGGTACTCCACCCAACGTCTTTGGTAGAGATTAAAAAAATTTAGAGATAAGATATAACTCAATATATTGTGGTCTGAAAATAAAGTAAACATTTCTCCATAAAGGTAATGTCTCCAACACTTAAGTGCATTCATTACATCTACATTTTCAAGGTCATCGGTAGGATAGTTATACTCAAGAGTCTTAAGATGATGATATCCATAGGCAACAATATTATTACCTTCTATAAGGACACATCCCAAACCCTATCCTGATGCATCACAGAAGACCATGTATCCTATCCCAGCCTCAGGAAGAGTTAACACCGGCGCTGGAGTAAAAAGACTCTTTACCTCAAAAAATAACTCTAAAATTTATCATTCTAGGAAAAAAACAATCCCTTTCGAGTCAGAGCAGTCATTGGAGAATCTAACTTTGAGAAGTCATTAACAAATCGATGATAATATCCTGCAAATCCGAAGAAGCTCTGAAACAAGAAAACATTTTGTGGTTGTTCCCAAGTCATAAAAACATTCACCTTCTCAGCATAAATTGATATTCCTTGTTCTTACATGACATGTCCTAGGAATTTCACTTCCTAAATCCCGAAATCGCACTTTGAAATCATGGAATAAAGTCGGTGATTCCTTAGAAGACTCAGAACTGTTCTCAGATGATGCACATGATCCTCCTCAGACATGGTGTAGATAGGAATATCATCCACAAGGACTACCACGAATGTATCTAGATTCTCACAGAATACACTGTTCATCAAAGCCATGAAAACTGTAAGAGCATTTGTTAGGCCGGAGGGCATAACAAGGTACGCATAATGGCCATACCGACTCTGAAATGTAGTCTTATGAATGTTAGATTCTTTTATCCTCTACTGATGGTAACCAGATCGAAGATCAAATTTTGAAAACCACTTCTCCACATTCAATCGATCAAACAAATCATCAATTCGCGGTAATAGATATTTGTTCATTATCATAACTCGATTGAGCATTCGATAATCAACACATAAGCGAAGAGAACCATCACCCTTCTTAGAGAAGAGAACAGGTGTTGCCCAAGGTGACACACTGGGACGTATAAAACCTTTCACAAGAAGATCATATAACTGAGACTTCTATTCTTTTAGTTCATCTAGATCCATTCAGTAAGAGGGAAAAGATACTAGTTGAGTACGAGTCATTAATTCAATAGGGAAATCAACCTCCCTTACTTGTGTAAAACTAGAGACGTCATAAGGAAACACGTCGGGAAACTCAACGACAACTAATGGAAGATTACTACACATTGAATCTCTCTCTATGTAAAAAGAAAACACTGATATAACTTTCCCCAACTCTGGATAAGAGGGTCCAGCTCTTCATGACCTTGGGTCCCATTCTCCATGAAAAACAAGAGGCACACCACTAGGTATATAAGGTAGAACCGTCAAAGATAACAATCGATCCGGGATTTATTGGCTACGATCCAATCCATACCAAATATAACGTCAAAAGATTTCTTGCTGAGAACCAAAAAACTCAAAGAATTATTATCCTCACATAGAGAGAAGACACAAGAAAAACTACAGACACCCTACTCTTTCATTGTTCCAAGGGGTACAATAATATCCGTCGCACAAGATAAAAGATCCATAGGTAGTTTAATCAGATTAAAAATATTGGTTGAAATAAATGAGTGAGACGTACCAGTATCAAAAACTATTGTCACTAAATATTAATCAATAGTAATGGTACCTCTCACAGTTGCAGGACCTGTATCAGCTACCTCTGGCGACTCTTCCACAGCGTGAAGAAGCCTCATTTCAGATGCCTGTGGGTGGAACCCTTATATATGAGGAGCATTTGATTTCCCCACAGTTACTGGAGGTTCTGATAATCCTGTTAAGAAGTGATGACAGAATATCTATAAGTTCCCTAAACCTCCGCTAGAGCTACATTTCATGGGTGCCTTAGTGCAAAGCCTCTTAGAATTTCCGGACTTCCCACACTGATAACAAGTCAATAAAGCCCCTCCTGGAGCTACCGGAGGTCTAGGATGAATCTGTTATCGAGAACTACCATTATAAAAGTCACTAAAATTTTTTCCTTTAAAGGAAACCACATTGTAACTAGGAGGGAAAAGAACATCCTTCAACCCTGAGTTTCCGGCCAAGTCCATCTCAACCATCATCACCCTATCCAGTACATCAGCATAAGTGGGTAGCATTAGTAAAAAAAACCTTAGAATGGGTATCTGATCAATATCCAAACTCGAATCGTCGAGCCTTCATCCTCTCAATAGATACAATCTCAGGGGAAAAATGTACCAACTCAGAAAAATGATTTGAGTATTCAGTCACAGTTCTGATGGTATGGTCAAGCTTTAAAAACTCCACAGCCTTGGCCAACACCATTGATTCTGGATAGAACTGGTTAATGAAAAGAACCCTTAAGTCATTCCACTCCAAAAACACATGATTCCCAGCCATCACCATCGTTTCCCACGATCTCCTACATGGTACCTCCAATAAGAAGGTGTAAACATTCACCTTGATCCCCTCAAGTGTCTCCAAGAACCCAAACAGATGTTCAATCTTACTAAACCATTCCTCAACATGTTTATGGTCAGTGGAGCAATTGAAAATTGGAGTCTTATGGCAGAGGAACTCTTGAGAACAACTTCTGAGAATATCACAATGAGGATCTATAGCTAGAGCCTGAATAGAAACTAGAGGTGGTGCCTGTCACAGAGCTTGGACGGTGCGAACAATCTCCTCAACGAGACTCAGATCCACAATAGGACTCGCTTGCTGAGGTTCATTAGCAGCCTCTTTTTGGATCTAATCTCCACATCATCTCAGAGGCATGATGCTACACAGCATAAAAAGACATAGATTGACACCCAAACCGAGTAGTAAAAAAACTATTCTTAAAATAAGGTATAATAAGATTTGGATCCCACTCTATCCAAATAAAAGCATAGAAAATTATAGATCTAATCCACAAGTCGTACTCCCCTAACCAACCCTGGTGACTTAAGGTTCATTATGGTTAGAGTTGGCTAGGCACTCAATAACAACTACCTCCTATGTCCCAACAAGAAAACTCAAATGCATATTGTCATCAAGGAAAGATTCTTAATCTACCTCTCATACCACTTTGTCACGAACCAGCCCAGGTACCCCGGTATGCCGATAAACAAGAGGACCCTAACATAGCCTGAAGGGAGTTCCCGATCCCCATGGGTCTGTGAATAGTACCTGACATCACAAAACATTCAAGTGGGAACAATTTTGCCTCAAGAATGTGGAAGCAAAAGAAAGAAGACAATATGAATAACAAAAAGAAACTCCACTCTGAGTAATTAACAAGAATACAAAGAGGCATAAAAATCCAAAAGTACTACTACCCAAGTACTAAAAAAAGGGAAAAATATCCCCATGGTCCCTAAGGACACAACTCACCCAGACCAAATATCAACAGCTCGATCCACCTCCAAGAGGTCTCTTCTATTTTCTTGATCCTGGAAGAAGAAACTATACAAACACCCGAAGGAAAATGTAGGGTGTGAGCATAAGCCTAGTAGGATACCACCAAAAATTTTGTAAAAGAGGCCAAATATAAATTATCTAAAGGAAAAGCATTCAATTTTGAAATAAACAGGTTCGAAAATTCAAAATCATATTTTAACAAAACATGTTATACATTATCAAATGATGGAAAATTTAATTTATGAAAAGGATTTACAATGATAGAATATTTATAAAACAATGTAATAAGAACAATATTTATGTAAACTAGTTTATACAAATCCAGAAGGCATGTATGGTTGTTCAAAAGAATTGGAACACATTTATAACTCAAATATAAATAAACATGCGAGCAACATGGTCATCTGGAAAAAGGTATGATAGTATTAACTAGTTATAAGATTCAACACTCTCTATGGGAAGTAAGGAAAATGTGTATACACACATCCCTATAAGAATGGCCAAAGGAGACTCGTCACCAACCCATTGGGGATGTGACCCACCGCAATTATGTTTTAGAATGTTGTCGTAGTATAGAGTGTATCCAAATAACTCACTAACTACCAAAGGCTTGCATGCGCTCTGATGTGTTGGGAGAACTATTTTAATAATTCATAAAATATGATCAATCCCATTATTCCATTTCAAAAGATCCAATTTCATTACATTTATATGAAAACTAGGTTTTATTCAAAACATTCCTTTTTTCACAAGATAAAACCAATGGGTTTCTATGAAATCATTTTAATCCATTTTCACCAGTTTGAAATCCATTCGAAACCAATTCCATCATTACACAATTTGTTCCGACAATTAAATTCAATAATTTAATTGAAATCATTTCCATCAAATCCAAATTTTAAATTCAACAATTTTAATTTGCAAATTTCCATAAACACACCCAATTCAATGGAATAGGGGTTTTCACAAATTTTCACACCAAAACCATTTCAAATATCTCAATTCACTGGAATCATGTTTTTATCAATTTAATTGAAATAAAACTTGAGAAATTGAATTTAAAACAACCATTGATATAAATCAAGCAAATACAATGATAATCAATTTGGAACGTTGGGATGAAACCACCGACCTCATAGGTTTTGACCAAAACCACAATGGTCAAGAACACTCAAGAAACCTGGTTTATTCATTAAGAACCCACCTTATATCTCTTATCCTATAAATATTATTGCCAAATATCATCAAATTTGGTACCACGCACATAGATCTACCCATAATAGTCATAGATATATGAAAGCTAGAGAATAGGAGAAGTAAATCTATGTAGATCTAAGAAACTCATCACGAATGATGAAGAACGATCACATTCCTCAAGAGTCCAACTTCAATTCAGTAATATAAGCCATTGTATTTCCTCCAGAATGATGGGAGAAACATATATGACCTTAGGAGAAAAAAATACCTAGTTAGGGCCACTTAGGAGGGAAAACGAGGCACTTAGAGGCAGAACCGATTAAGATATAGAATTTAAGGATCTCATTTATGTGGTCGCATGTTTAGTTTGAACAGTTTGACAAACTGAGCACTAGCCATGCGTTAGCTTCTGCCTCAGCCATCCTTCTCTCTTGGTTTTTCCACACGGTGAGACAAACTGTACACATCCCATGTGGAAGCTAATGCCTTCAAGACCAACTGTGCATGGTTTGGCCGCACTGTTTAGACAACATGTGCTCCGCCTGTGTGACTTCCCCTTTGCTCCAAAACAACATATAAAGTTCTCACAACTGTCCCAAGTAACTATTCTAAAATAGAGGTATTGAGAAACATAAAATGTACCTGAAAACGTAACGTGATGTTACATGCCATGAATACTCCATTCCATATCAATTTTAATACATGAAATTCCTATTGTATATTATTGGTTCCTTGATAGTTATATTAAAATTGAAATGGAATTTCTTCAAGTGATATGAATAAATTTTTATTTAAAATTTCATCATCAATATTAAGTGTAATTTTACAGTATAACTTGTTTCTGGAACACTATCATTACCAATTATGGCACATTTAATCCATGTAAAACTAATCATGTGGGATGAAATTTAAGTGGTTGAATTCAAATTTATTGAGTTTATATTCCTATATAATATGGAAATCAAAAACTATTATGTTGATCTATAATGAGGATGGTTGTAGTTAAATAATTTTGCCATTATAATTTAAAATTCATGTGTCTTTAAATTAGGAATGGTGATCCATCTAACTGGGAAATAGAGGATGTATATAAATAAAAAAACATGAACGTGTTGATCCTTGTAAATTAAAAAATGTCATATGTTATAAGGATATATTCATTGTAATGTAAATAGTGTTTCCTATAAACATTAAAATATGCACTCCATATAATAATAAATTATTTATCCTTGACCCTTAACCAAACTAGATAGTGGGAATAATGGAGTGTCTCTTATGACATAAATTTTCATATAATGTTATCTTGAATTGGATTTATGATAATTCATATGAGTGATGAATATTGTCTGTGATGTCATTTTACATGTCCATTTGTTGTTATTTAATCTTTGTCATTGGTAAATTTATTTCTGAGGTGTGTGTTTTGAAACTGAGGAAATATTAAACCAAAATGATGTTGGATTGGAAGATGGAAACATGGAAGTAAAAATTCTATGAAGGTGTTTTACAATATCCTGAAGAAATATAATGTGTGATAGTGCTTGAAGAACCACCATCTATACACAAATATGGGATCAATACTCAATTTTAAGGGATTTTATAATGGTTTATGTAGTCTATGTATAGATATCCTCAATATTCCTCTTCATTGAAATAATTTACACAGATGTGTTAGAAAAAATATATACCTGAATTCTTGGGGGATGGTGGCTCCCAATAAATTTAATCTTAAATAGATTCCATTATTTCTATATTTTACCACATGGAGATACCATCAGAATAGAGTTTCATGATCACAACTATTATTCTATATGAATATAATAACAAATTCCATGGGATTTAGTTTGAGATAGTCTGTAATAATATATGCTCTATAATGATTTTCAAATATACTTCTATGATTACTTCCCTCTACATACCTTAATAGTTGAGTGCACTAGAAAATGTATGAACCATAATTAGGGATTTACGTTTGATGGATTATACATACAATTTAACATATACATAGTATTTTTCACCTTCCATTGCCAAGGATTAGAAAACAAGAGTGATTTGGTTTATGTATCATCATGTATACGCCATTCAATTTCAACATAATGTCATCTGATTTAAAAGTATTTTAAAAAATAATCATCAAATCCCTCATTAATGTAAATATCATAAAGGAAATAGACGGTTTGGTCCTTGGTTGTTATGTAAGGATACATGGTAGAAACCCATAGATATTCTAGAAGTGATTTATTGAGTCAACACATGGGGGAAATTGATATGAGATGTAATATCTGGGAGTAACATGATTTTAAACTACAATGGAATGACAGTCAATACAAAACACTAATGAAAAAGTTATCATATTTATTTCAAAATGATAGAAAGCTATGATGGATACAATGTTTTTTTGAATTAAAATTCCCCTAATACTATGTGATATGTAGTCTATACGGAATCTATTTTGGGGAGGGGGGGCTAGAGGATTATCGTTAGATTGGATGTTGGGACACTATCGGCCGATAAAGATGAGGAGGTGAATGTGGCCCTAGAAGCCAGTTTTATCAGACAAATAACTATTAGGGAAATCCTACATAGGATATCTAGGTCATGAATCAAATCCTTGATAATGGTTTTCATCATTCAGTACATCCTATTATGAAGCAGTACATCATCAGATATTCTATATATGGAGGTACAATTCTAGTAACATTTATATTAGTGTCTTTAGTATTTTTTTAGTATATTAAAATTATTTAATCTTCATTTATTTTATAGAATGTTTGGATCATAAAATTGAGTAATTTAATCAGGTAATCACTCTAGATAAATGTTTGAGAGTGAGAATAGTGTGTATACACTAATGGAAGGAATATCACCATGAGGTTGGTGGTTTTTTTACTTGTGTAACAACTTCCTCCAAGAGATGAGTGGTTTCAAAAATTATAATTCAGATTGATTTGTAAGTAATCTACTATACCGAAGATGATATCTTAAACTAAATTCTATATTTCACATCTATGAAGGTTTTTTCTAATATTCCCAAGGGGGAATGGGATTTCCAATCTTGTTGTGATGGAAATGATCATCCTAGGATGGGTGGATTCATAGCCTATATCGTCCGTTTCTATATTTTATATTTTTTAATTCACCAAAAATATTTGAAACTTTTAGAGGAGGGTTCTAGTAAATTTCTCCCAAATTTTTTATTTTTACATCTCCCTGTGGGAGTACAAGAGTTACCCATTGAACTCATACTAAGAGTAATAGAAGCATCTATTCTAACTTATTGAATGGAAACAAGTTAGTTGGAGAAGCATAATAAGTTGTTAAAAGAAAGAGAATATATGGATTGTATGTACCTAATTACATCTCCTTAGGGTTCTTATGTACTTTTCACCAATAAGAAAAATTTCACTTATGCATTTCAGGGGTTACATCCATTTGAGCTAGTTTATTTTAATGAAATGGTATCCACTACCTCATATAGTCAATGTCTTCGACTAGCTCTGATGAGATCATGCTTACTCAAAGATTGATTTGATGTCTTCCTATCATTAGGTGCATGTAATAAAATCATACATAAAATGCAAATCATTTGATAGTTGATATAAGTTTTAAGAGTTTGTGGTTATGTTTCTCAATATCACGTATTCTCTTGTGGTTTTCTATGATCTAATTAATCAGGTCTTCCCCCATATCTGGATTCTTTTGTGGGGGTATTCATCAATATAATCATGGGTTATTATTATACTAGACAATAAAATTCCATTTATTTTGATGTCACATTAAAAACACTGAAATATCCCAAGATATATTATAATCTCATGAAATTCTACTTTTGACTTGATAAGGTTCACATCCTTAGTCACATCATCTCAAAGAAAGTAGTATTTTTTCACCTAGAGAAGGTGAGAGTCATGGAATCATGGGAGAATGCAAATTAGATATTTGATATAAATGTATTCTATTTGTTTTATGGATATTACAAAAATTATATTTAATAACTTCCATTACTTTTAATACTTCATATATGACTGATTTTAAAGGATGTGATTTATTTAAGGTATGAAGCATGGGAGTCAACATTTGATGAGATGAAAATAGAGGTTGAATCCTGAAAAAAAAAATCTTCTAGATCCTTGTGTAATCAATAATAATTATTATGTTGAATTAGTTATCAGTCTAGGAAAACATCAAATTCTAGGATATCATGTTGTGGTTTGTGGTTCCCAAAAATTGAGGGGTTACGTGAGTAATTAATCCATATATGAACTCATGATAGTATCTATGGTTTAGGCCCTATGATATATGATAAATAATCTTTTGATATGATGGTTCATCATTTACTTAGGAAAAAAAATCATATGTATATATTTACTGAGCATGAATTTAATCTTGGTAAATTCAAATAGGTAAAATGCCTACATTTATTTTTTTTGAACTAGCTTATTATCCATGCAAGGGAAATGTAGTAAAAAAATGATGGAAGATTCAATCATTGGCCATTTAGGACACAAATAGAAACTAGTAGTTGATCGATTTATTTTTATATATGCATTTTGAGGTGAAGGATCATTAGGGAAAAACTATAAACATATAATTATTTGGGACATTATTTCTTCTATAATAGATAATGATGATACAATTTATAGACATTGTCCATGTAATCTTGTGTGAAAGTGTATAACATGATGATGCACCACATGGTTGGGTTTTCAAGAAAGGTGTGGTTATACACATTCAAAGACATGTTTGGGAGTCTTTGGAAAATTAAAAAAAATCGATGGTGGAGAATCATGACTCTATATGGGTAGTACATGCCGGTCCTACCAACATTAACTTTGGTATAATCCACCTTTAGTTGTGGGTGACATAAAGTGACTTATTTCAGGTTTTATAAAATGGTGTTCAACATATCAGAAGGTGAACGTGTAGCCCCATCATCCTGCTAGAAATCAATAGCCTCCCTATATTTAATAATAGAAATTTGATGATGTTAGCATGGATTTTGTAATTGTAATGATCAGATCCCCTTTCGGCAGTGATATATTATGGGTCATCATTAACTGATTGGCTATTGTCTATCAATTTCTACCAATAAAATATATCTTTTTACTGAATGAAATTGGGTGGTATTCCAAATGGTAGTTTTTACCCATTTATGGTCTCTTCATTCTATCATGACTGACAAATACGCACATTTTATAGCACAGTTATCATAGGTGTTAAAGAGGTACATGGTTCCTTGGTTTATTTGAGTATGACATACCACCCTTAGACCCATAGATAGTCATAGTGTACTATAATGGTTTATTAGGACATGATCTGAGTATCTGTACTTTAATATGTAGGTTCATGGTAGGAACATCTAACTCTCATTGAATTTTCCTATGAAAATATCTTTCATACAATTATTCAGTAAGATCCCTTCTTGACCCTATATGGATGGTAGTTACATTCACTGTAACAACCCGAGAGTTTATGAGAATTATTCATTTTAATTTCTTTGATGTCTTTTGTTGTACGATACACCAAGATTATCTTGAACTATACGAAACACGGTATTAGCTTGCATTATACACAACACTATTATTGGATTGTGTTACATACAATTTCAAGTTTGTTTGATAGAAGTTATTCTACCCAACATTGAGTGTGAATATATATATATATATATATTCAATGATTAAATGAAATATGGTTGGACATTGTTATACACTACAAAAAAGGAGTCTTTCACTGCACGCAACCCTGACATGGATTACATTATAGGCAATCATGACCTTTCATGATAGCGTGTGTTGTACGCAATACTGAGTTTCACTAAACAACGATATGTTATTAAAATATTATACAAACTAGCCATTATGAATAGTAATACAGAAATTTTTAAATTTTATTAATTTTATCATTCAAAATGGACTTCATTTTTGGAATCAGAATATCGAAATTTTCCTATGGTGAATTTTTGGTATTTTTCTGAAAACATTCAATTTTTTGTGAATAGTGAAAACACTAGGTTACTATTTAAAAACCGCCTTTTTATTTCATAAATATTTATTTTATGTGAATTTATTTTAGGTAAAAATTCATACATAATACCTATATTAGTTCAATGTAATTCATTGGAGTCATTTTATAATAATTTTAGATATATAAAAATATTATTGAACTTTCCACCGTCTTTTACCCACCTCCTAGGAGAATTTGAAAATTCAAATAAAACATTATTTTACTGCTTCTCTAAGTGGAATATCAAAAATCTGAGAGACACGGTTAATATCAAGTAGTAAAATGTTGTTCAATAAGATAAAAATAATCTTTGGTAAATAGTAACTTTTTTACTTTTCTTTACCACGGTTAAAAGTAAATAGGGTAATTAATGGATAAAATGATATTATTATTACCCTAACACATGTCCTAATTCTATTGGATAAGTGTAATTCGACCATAAACCACTGTAGTAATAAAATATTTCTCTTTAGGTCCACATGGATTAGATTACGACACTTATTATTATTTTATTTAAAAAAGAGTTTAAATAGTTAAAATCAATGTTCAATAAATAAAACATTTTTAATATAGGGATATACATAAGATAAATTCAACTATAAATATTCCTTAAAAAGATAAAACGATTTACTAACAAATTGTATTTTATTTATATTTTTTAGACATTAAATAATTTAATTTATTTATGACACAATGATGATGTAGTAATTAACTTCTTAATAAAACAATAACATAATTGATGTTATAAATACCCAAATAAATGTAATTTTAGAATTTTATTGAATAAAAACAATTTTTTAGGATAATATGACATGTTAGTAGTGATTCAATTACCTTTTTTCTAACTAATCATGCTGATATTATTTTCACATAAATCAAGTACCAAATAGTGAAAAAATTGACAAATTTTTTATTTAAAACAAATATTGTATTTTTAATTGTTATTTTCTTCTAAAAAATATAATGTTAGGCCTAATGACTTAGATAAGGTTATATATTTTAATAATTAAAAACTTGGGGTTAGTTTGGATTGTTATAGTAAGTTTATTATACATATAGTGTAAGAAAACAAGAAGACACAGTAAAAGTTAAATTATTTAACTTAGAGTTAGATCAGAATGATAAGGTATAAATAGTAACATAAACTTTCCTAAAACCTATTGGTTGAAATTATTTGGACCCATAACCACTTTAGCTTCAAAATAAATCAATTTAGAACTATTATAAACTGAATATGACTTTATTATAAAATAATATTTTAAGTTTTTCCAGAGGCGCCCCTCTCTTCCCTTATAAAAAGGGCACCCCTTCCCTCTTCTCTTCACACCCTTTTGAGCATTGAATCTCGGGAAAAACCTTCCAATTTCTCTTATCCACTTCCCTATAAACATTCTGGAGGTTCTGGTCTTCTCAAAAGACCAACTCTACTTCCTTAAGAGGAATCTTAAAAAAGGTGCGTCGAAGAAGAGGTAATCTCTTCTTCCAATTCACTCAAGTTTATTTCTTCTTATACTTCTTCTTCTTTAGTTGTATCATTATAAAGTAATAAAATCAGTATTACTTATAGACTAATATGTTATTATAAATATGAAACTACCCTATTTCCCTATCTATCCATCCTACAGAAAATGAAATCACCGCGGGTGCGTACGTATGGAATACCGTCTCCACGCCTTGGTGTTATATGTTTTTGACGAAAACCTTACTTGGATGGGTATAATGGTGTAAATAAATAACTATATATGATTATTGTAAAGTGATAATGATTCTGAAATTTTATACATACAGTTCAATACAATTCCACGATCATGGGAATGATATCATCGCTCGTGCGTACATACGGACTACAATCTCCACGACGCGATGAGATTCATTCTCCATGTTAACCATTTGTGAATGATTATAAAGTATATATAAGGAAAAATAATGAAATATATGAAATAATAATTGTACTTTATTTATGTATATATATATATATATATTTATTTCATCTACATAATTCAATTCAATTCAATAAGGAAATGAAAACAGCGTTCTTGCGTTTGTACGACCAACCGTCTCCATGAACGGTGTATTTCATTCCATTTTTCAATATATCATATATATATATGTATATTCTGAATATATATTACATATAAATAATGTTTTACATTCTTTAAAAAAGTAAATCAGGATATAAGTAATAATATCAAGAACAACAAGTTGAAACACACACAATAAATGAAACGATTTTACCCAAATCGTTGCGTTTACATCGAATTTACAAAAGAAAGGATAATATAAAGTCATAAGTAAACTATATATGATATCATAACAACGAATATAATTCTGTAATAAGTCAATTACATTATTTAAATCATTATACAGGAGGTTCGGATACGTACGACGCATATCAGACCTAAGGTAAGAGATAACTTTTCCAATATCGATCTTATCCGAGACTGTTTATTCATAAGTATTTACTAGGGTTTTTGTTATCATCCATGTCCCTATTTTATAAAAAGGTTTTCATGTATTTTTAATGTCATTTTTAACCATTTTTTAATTTTACAACATGTTATGAAAGGAATCTTACATTTTTTTACCACACGAGGAACTTTTTGACTTTTCCGACAAAAGTACGAGGACAATGTTATTTTTAACTTATAGGGCATGAACAGATTTTTACGGTTTCATAACGCCTAATTCTCATGAAGATTACTCTACAATATAGCATGATTATTTTCAACAGAACCCCTTTATTTTTAAATTTCATGGAATTTTGTGAAAAAAATATGATTTTGAAGAAGAAAGGATATTTTCCTCATTAATTCATTTCAAGTGTTTAATCAAAAATATTTTCCATCTAAAATGACATTATTTAATATGATTATGTTTTAAGTATAATGTATCCATTATTTACATGGTTTGATTCTTCCTATGATGAAATTATATCCATTTTTTATAAATGGATTATGTTATGATGGCATGATGTTTAATAATCCCATTCTATTACATGGGTTATGCTATGATGGATGATTTATGATTTTGTGGCATAAGAAAGAATGATTTCATTATGAGATGGGTGGGAATTATATCTCCATTCAATTCATTGGGTAAATATTTATATATCATGAGATAGATTTGGCTGGAATAGTAAGTTAATCCGGTTCAGTGATACTGGACTGGAATGAGGAGTGAACTCGATTCACAAAGGGACTTTGTCCACTAAGATGGTCTTGGCAGCAATGCCTTGGCTACTATGGAAATCTTACCATGTGATTAATGGTTTGGCACAATTACATGTTTTATTCGCATGCTATTTTATCATGATTGATGTCCCTTTATGATATATTTCATACGTACTTCTACGATTTATGTCTTTGCTCAAGATTTTGACGTTTAGATTTTATGAACATGTTTTTTCTTTCAAATGTTTCTGGGTTGTTTTATGATCTCTATTATTACACTTACTGATCATTTGAGCTCACCCTTTTTATGTTTTCTTTTCCCCTGGATATAAAGAAATGTTTTAGGTATGAAAACCAAAAGGGGATGATCTTTATGGGAGATGTTGAAGATCTTTCACCATGATTAGATGATTATGTTCCGAGTTTCCAAAGATACTAAACTAATACGGACTTTGGTAGTCTGTTTTTTTCATGTATTTAGTATTCTGAAAAATTAATGTAATTTCCATTTAAGTCAAGCTTTGGGTCTCTAAATTTGGTATCAAAGTGAAGGATTAGTTAACCTTTGGAAACTAGGATGCAAAAACATTAGTGAAATCACTAGAGGTATTTATAAGGTATGTCTAGGGATATCCCTAAGGTTATGTATATGTATAGTTTAGAGTCTTAGAATTATGTTGATGATCATGAATAACCTAGGGTGAACCTATGGTGTAATGTATTGAATAATTTTTGATAATTTAGACATCCCATAAGTGACTTTTTATGATTATATTGTTCCTCTTTATTTTAAATCTTTCTTACACTCTGGTTTATAGTCATAGTCAATGAGGGAACGAGAATGAAATCAGTTAACATTGATTAAAATGGACAAATTGGTGACTATGATAAATGAAACTATGTAACGCCTAGAGAAAAAGATATTTTGATTATGCCAAATCAGTCATATCGATATATGATTAACAAGGTGAACTTTAGTTGTATTCCTAAGTCATCAAATAAGTGGACGATAGAATTTTATGCATGTTCCCATGGTGAGGATCATAGAGAATGGAAGATTGAGATTTATAAATAAGGGAAGAAGATCCTTGAGTAATTCCCCAAATGGAGGGGAAGATGTTATCTATGTGGAGAGAAGGGTCATAGAGTGACAGACTGTTACGGAGTCCAATGTCTGATCTGCGGAGAACATGGGCATTACCCAACTCAATGCCCAGACCTAAGAAGTTACATCTAAATCAGGGAAGGACCTATTCCATTCCAATCATTGAAGAGGATGGAATGAAGGGCTTATGTATTGGAATTCAATAATAATGTATTTGAGGTACACATATAGAATATTGAAATATCTTTGTATTGGTCCATTGTGGTTTCTATAAGAATATGTTATTGGTAACCATGAAAATTAATTCAAATATTTTGGAAAGCAGATGATTTGCCCATAATGAAGGGATAACGAGAAAATAAATTGTTTTATAGTATTCATGAGCTCATGATTGATATAAGGACTAACTGATATCATGGTTTGAGTATATAGAATTATAGGGATTTTGGTATGTGGAAAGAGTTATCTTTTTACAGAACTCATGTTTTCACTAAGGTGCTATTGTAATTCATGTTTCAAAAGAATAAATGATTAATGAATTAACATGTTTTAATGTGACCAAAAAGATATATCTTATGATATATGGGGGATAAACGATGGTCTCCACATTCTTGTTATGTGACCTTTTTAGTAATTGTTTTCTTTATAAAATGAGATTGGACAGATGTATTTTGAATAATCCTAAAGATTGTAATGGATCATGTTAGACATAATATAATATTGTTTAAGTATAGAACTTGTTTTTTGATATTATTTATGGAATGTTATAATAGTATAGTTTTAGAAAAAGGAAAACCCATAGGATGAGCGACAACCAGTCGCGTCGGACAAGGCTGTGTGAATCAAACCCACAACTAAAGTGTGACATGCCTTTATCACATACCACTGGCCTATAGAAAGTCCCTGGTTAGTAAAAACCTATTTTATTTTATTAAGTGGTATGATAGATAATTTATAAGTCCATTGTTGGAATCATATATGATTAATCTCACCATAGATGGACTTATGTATATTTAATATCTTATGCTAACATTTTTGTTATAGAAACGAATGAGATGACTTATCATTCTATCACATGATCTGCTAACACTTCATGAATGAAAAATTCAGATTCATTTATTTAAATAGAGAAGAAGTGGAAATTGTTCACGGAATGGCCATCAATGATATTACACTAAAAATAAGTAATTATTTCTCCTTATGTAAAAGTTCATCAACGTTAGGGAAATGATCTTGGAAACTAAAAATGTTGATCTAGTACTCTCATATCAGATGAACCAAATGGTACCTTAGATCATCACAAATTTATGGCTTCATGATTGTTTGTTTTTTCACAACCATGTTCTTTACCACTCTCTATTAGAATATGATGGTTATATTTCGCTTCCATATCCATATTTTCACCTATGTGGAAACCCAGTGATTAGTTAATTTGGGTAACCGTTATGTTTCGTACTTTTGTTTCTAATTTTATGTTTTGGTATTCCATTTTACAATGTGGGGTTCAATTAAAGAAACATTCAAGTAGAAAACCATTTATAACCCCGCCGAATTTTGAGGGGGAAATTCATTTTAAGGGGGGTAGAATGTAACAACCCTATATTTTATGAGAATTATTCTTTTTAATTTCTTTGATGTCTTTTGTTGTATGCTACACAAAGATTATCTTGCATTATACACAACACTGTATTAACTTGCAGTATACGCAACACTATTCTTGGATCGTGTTACACACAATTTCAAGTTTGTTTGATAGTAGTTATTCCACGAAACATTGAGTGTGTATATATATATATATTCAATGTATAAATGAAATATGGTTGGATTATGTTATACACCACAATAAAGGAGACTTTCACTACACGCAACTGTGACTTGGCTTACATTACACAAAATCATGACCTTTCATGATGGTGTGTGTTGTAGGCAATACCGAGTTTCACTAAACAACAATATGTTATTAAAATATTACACAAACTAGCCATTATGAATAGTATAACCCAATTTTTGAAATTTTATGAATTTTATCTTTCAAAATGGACATAATTTTTGGATTCGAAATTTCGAAATTAGCCTTGGGTGAATTTTTGGTATTTTTTGAATATATTCAATTTTTTATGAATAGTGAAAACACTAGGTTACTATTTAAAAACCGGATTTTTTATTTAATAATTATTTATTTTATTTAAATTTATTTTAGGTAAAAATTGATACATAATACCTATATTAGTTCAATGTAATTCATTGGAGTCATTTTATAATAATTATATATATATATATATATATATATATATATTTTATTGAATTTTCCACCGTCTTTTACCCACCTCCTAGGAGAATTTGAAAATTTACATAAAACATAATTTTACCGCTTCTATGAGTAGAATTTTGAAAATCCACAAGACACGGTTAATATGAAGGAGTAAAATGTGGTTCAATAAGATAAAATTCATTTTTGGTCAATAGTAACTTTTTACTTTTATTTACCATGTTTAAAAGTAAATACGGTAATTAAAGGTAAAACTGATATTATTATTTCCCTAACAGATTTTTTAACTCTATTGGATAAGTTTAATTTGACAAAAAACAACCTTAGGAATAAAATATTTCCCTGTAGGTCCACTAGGATTAGATTAGGACACTTATTATTGTTTTATTTAAAAAAGAGTTAAAATAGTTAAAATCAAAATTTAATAACTAAAATTTTTTTAATATAGGGTAATACATAAGTTAAATTCCACTATAAATATTAATTATAAAGATAAAATGATTTCTTACCTAATGGTATTTTATTTATAATATTTAGATATTATATAATTTAATTTATTAATGACACAATGATGATGATGTAATTACCATATTAATAAAATATTAAAATAATTGATGTTATAAATACCCAAATAATTATAATTTTAGAGTTTTAATTAATTAAAACAATTTTTAGGTTAATATTACATGTTATTATAGATTCAATGAACTTTTTTTGAACTAACCATGTAGTTATGATTTTTACAAAAAATCCAGTACCAAATAGTGTCAAAATTGAAACAAATGTTTTTTAAAACAAATATTATATTATTAACTGTTATTTAATTCCTAAAAATATATGGTTTGGCTAAATTAATTAGATAAGGTTATATATATTAATAATGAAGAACTTTGGGTTACTTTGTCTTGTTATTGTATGTTTATTAACCATATAGTCTTAGAAAACAAGAAGACACGGTAAAAGTTAAATTATTTAAATTAGAGTTAAATCTAAAACATAAGGTTAAAATAGTAACCTAAACTTGTCTAAAACCTATTGGATGAAAGGATTTAGACCCATACCCACTTTTGTTTCGAAATAAATCAATTTGGAACTACTATAAACCAAATATGACTTTATTATAAAATAATATTTTATGTTTTCCAAAGGTGCCCCTCTCCTCCCTTATAAAAAGGGCACCACTTCCCTCTTCTCTTCACACCCTTTTGAGCCATGATGCTCGGTCAGAAACTTCCCATATCACTTCTCCACTTCCCTAGAAACATTATTGAGGTTCTGGTATTCGCAAAAGACCAACTCTACTTCCTAAAGAGGAATCTTAAAAGAGGTGCGTCGAAAAAGAGGTAATCTCTTCTTCCGATTCTCTCAAGTTTATTTCTTCTTCTACTTCTTATTCTTTAGTTTTCTCATTATAAAGTAATAACATAATTATTACATATATACTGATATGTTATTATAAATAAGAAACAACCCTATTTCACCTTCTATCCATCCTTTGGAAAACGAAATCACCGCGTGTGCGTACGTACGGAATACCGTCTCCACGGCATGGTGTTATCTTTTTTCGACCACAACCTTACATGGATGGGTATAATGGTGTAATTAAATAACTATATATGATTATTTTAAAGTTATATTAATTCTGAAATATTATACATACACTTCAATAAAATTACACGGTCATGGGAATGATATCATCGCTCGTGCGTACGTACGGACTACCATCTCCCCGACGCGATGAGATTTATTCTCCATGTTAACCATTCATGAATGATTATAAAGTATATATAATGAATAATAATGAAATATATGACATAATAATAATACTGTATTTATGTATGTATATATATATATATATATATATATGTCATCTACTTAATTCCATTCAATTCAATAAGGACACGAAAACAGCGTTCATGCGTATGTACGACCTACCGTCTCCATGAACGGTATATTTCAATCCAGTTATCGATCTATCATATATATATGTATATTCTGAATATATATTATATATAAATCATATTTTGCATTCTATAATTAATTAAATTAGGATATAAGTAATAATATCAAGAAAAACACATTGAAACATGTACAATAAATGAAACGATTGTACCCAAATCGCTGCTTTTACATCGAATTTAAAAAATAACGGGTAATATAAAGTCATATGTAAACTATATATGATATCATAAAAATTAATATGATTCTGTAATAAGTCAATTACATTATTTAAATCATTATACATGAGGTTTGGATATGTACGAAGCATATCAGACCTAAGGTACGAGATAACTTTTCCAATCTCACTCTTATCCGAGATTGTTTTTCCGTAATTATTTACTGGGGTTTTTGTTATCATCCATGTCCCTATTTTCGAAAAATGTTATCATGTATGTTTAATTTCATTTTTACCCATTTTTTAATTTTACAACTTGTTATGAAAGGAATCTTACTTTTTTTCCACACGGGGAACTTTTTGACTTTTCCTTCAAAAGTATGAGGAGAATGTTATTTTTAACTTATACGACATGAACGGATTTTTACGGTTTTATAATGCCTCATTTTCATGAAGGTTACTCTAAAATATTGCATGATTATTTTCAATAAAACCATTTTATTTTAAAATTTCATGGCATTTTGTGAAAATAAAATTATTTTGAAGAAGAAAGGATATTTTCTTCAAGAATTTATTTCAAGTGTTTTATCAAAACTATTTTCCATCTAAAATGAAATTATTTATTATGTTTATGTTTTAAGTATAATGACTCCATTATTTGCATGGTTTGATTCTTCATATGATGAAATGATATCCATTTTTTATATATGGATTATGTTATGATGGCATGATATTTAAGAATCCCACTCTATTACATGGGTTATGCTATGATGTATGATTTCTAATTTTATTATGAGATGGGTGTGACTTATATCTCTCTCCAATTAACTGGGTAATGATTTATATCACATGATATAGACATGGCTGGAATAGTAAGTAAATCTGGTTCAGTGATACCGGACTATAATGAAGAGTGAACTCGATTCGGAATGGGGCTTTGTCCACTAAGATAGTCTTGGCAGCAATGCCTTCGTTACTATGGAAATCTTATCATGTGCTTAATGGTTGGCCACAATTACATGTTTTATTCCAATGATATTTTTTAATGATTTATGTCCCTTTATGATATATTCCTTACGTACTTCCATGATTTATGTCTTTTCTCAATATTTTTATGTTTAGATTTTATGTTCAAGTTTTTGCATTCAAATGTTTATGGATTTTTTTAGGTTCTCTATGTTTACCCTTACTGAGAATTTTAGCTCACCCTTTTTAGGTTTTCTTTTCCCTCGGATTCAAATAATGGTTTTAGCTAAGAAAACCAATAGGGGAAGTTCTTTATAGGAGATGCTGAAGATCTTTCACCATGATTAGATGATTACGTTCCGAGTTTCCAATGTCACTAAACTAATACGGTCTTTATGCGTCTGTTTTTGTCATGTATTAAGTATTCCACAAAATTAATGTAATTTCCATGTACGTCAAGCTTTCGGTCTCCAAAGTTGGTATCAGAGTGAAGGTTTATTTAACAATTGGAAACTAGGTTGCGAAAACTTTAGTGAATTCCCTGGAGATATTTCTATGGTATGACTAGGTATGTCCCTAAGGTTAAGTATGCGAATAGGTTAGAGTCCTAGAATTGGGTTGACGATCATGAATAACCTAGGGTGATCCTGAGGTGTAATGTATTAAATAATTTTTTATATGTTAGACATCCCATAAGTGACATTTTATGATTATGTGGTTCCTCTTTATTTTAACTGTTTCTTACACTCTAGTTTCTGGACTTAGTCAATGGAGGAACGAGAAGGAATATAGTTAACATTGATTCCAATGAAAAAATTGGTGACTATGATCAACAAAATTATGTAACGCCTAGAGAAAAAGTTTTTTTTGATTATGTCGAATTAGTCATCTCGATATATGATTAACAAGGTGAAGTTTATTTGTATTCTTATGTCCTCAAATAAGTGGAAGATGGAATTTTATGCATGTTTGCATGGAGAGGAGAATAGAGGAAGGAAGATTGAGATTTCTAAAGAAGGGATGAAGAACCTTGAGTAATACCACAAATGGAGGGTAATATGTTATCTATGTAGAGAAAAGGCTCATAGAGTGATAGACTGTTATGAATTCCAATGTCTGATCTGCGGAGAACATGGGAATTACCCAACTTAATGCCCTGACCTAAGAAGTTACTTCTAAATCATGGAACGACCTATTCCATGCCAATCATTGAAGAGGATGGATTGAAGGGATTATGTATTGGAATTCAATAATAATGATGTTAAGGTGCATTTATAGAATATTGAAATATCCGTGTATTGGTCCATTGTGGTTTTCTATAAGAACATGGTACCAGTAACCATGAAAAGTAATTCAAATATTTTGGAAAGCAGATGATATGCGAATAATGACGGGATAAGGAGAAAATAAATTTTTTTATAGTATTCATGAGCTCATGATTGATATAAGTAATAAGTGATATCATGGTTTAAATATATATAAATTTATGGATTTTTTCATGTGGGAAGAGTTAACTTTTGATAGCACTCATGTTTTCACTAAGGTTCTATGGTAATTCATGTTTCAAAAGAATAGATAACTAAGGTATTAACCAGTTTGGAATGTGACCAACAAGATATATCTTATGATATATGGGGGATAAATGATGGAATCCTCGTGCTTGTTATGTGACCTTTTTAGTATTTGTATTATTTATACTATGAGATTGGAAAGATGTATTTTGGATAAGCCTAAAGATTATAATGGATTATGTTATAAATAATATAGTATTGTTTTAGGTTAGAACATGTTTTTTGATATTCTTTCTGGGATGTTATAATAGTATAGTTTTAAAAAAAGGGAAACCCATAGGACGAACGACAACCCGTCGTGTCAGACAAGGCTGTGGGAATCGATACCACAATTGAAGTGATCCAAGACTTTATCGCATACCACTGGCCTATAGAAAGTCCCTGATTAGTAGAAACTAGTTTTATTTTATTAAGCAGTATGATAGATAAATCATAAGTCCATTGTTGGAATCATATATTATTAATCTCACCATAGATGGACATATGTATAATTAATAACTTATGTTATCCTTTATGAGATAGAAACAGATGGGATGACCTATCATTCTATCGTATGATCTGCTAACACTTCATGAATGAAAACATAAGCTTCATTTCTTTAAATATAGATGATGCGGAAAATGTTCATTGAATGACCAACAATGATATTACACAAAAATTAAGTAAGTATTTCTCCTTATGTAGCAGTTCATCAGCGTTAGGGAAATGATATTGGAAACTAAAAATTTTGTTCTATTACCCTCATATATGATGAACCAGATGGTACTTTAGATCATCAAAAATTTATGGCTTTTTGATTGTTGGATTTTTCATTTCCATGTTCTCTACCACCCTCCATTAGAACATGATGGTTATATTTCTCTATCATATCGATATTTTTACCTATGTGAAAACCCAGTGATTAGTTAATTTCGGTAACCATTAGTTTTCATACTTTTGTTTTTAAAGTTATGTTTTGGTATTCCATTTTATAATGTGCATTTCAAATAAAGAAAATTTCAAGTAGAATGCCATTTATAACCTAGACAAATTTCGAGGGCGAAATTCATTTTAAGGGGGGTAGAATGTAACAACCCGATATTTTTTGAGAATTATATTTTTTAATTTCTTTAATGTCTTTTGTTGTACGCTACACCAAGATTATCATTCACTATACGCAACACCATATTAGCTTGCAGTATACGCAACACTATTACTCGATCATGTTACACAAAATTTCATGTTTATTTGATAGAAGTTATTCTACTTAACATTGGGTGTATATATATATATATATTCAATGTATAAATGAAATATGGTTGGATTCTTTTATATGAAACAACAAAGTAGTATTGCACTACATGCAACCCTGACATGGCATATATTACACGCAATCATGACCTTTCATGATAGTGTGTGTTGTAGGAAATACCGAGATTCACTAAACAACGATATGTTATTAAAATATGATGCAAACTTTCCGTTATGAATAGTAATACCCAATTTTTGAAATATTATGAATTATATTTTCCAAAATGGACTACATTTTTTGATTCAGAATATCGAAATTAGCCTAGGGTGAATTTTTGTTATTTTTCTGAAAACTTTCAATTTATGGTGAATAGTGAAAACACTAGGTTACTATTCAAAAACCGTCTTTTTATTTAATAATTATTTATTTTTTTAAAATTTATTTATGGTAAAAATTGATACATAATACCTATATTAGTTCAATTTAAATCATTGGAGTCATTTTATAATAATTTTATATATATAAATTTTTTTTTGAACTTTCTACTGTCTTTTACCCACCTCCTAGGAGAATTTGAAAATTTACATAAAACATAATTTTACTGCTTCTGTGAGTAGAATTTCGAAAACACAAGAGACACTGTTAATATAAAGGAGTAAAATGTGGTTAAATAGGATAAATATATTATTTGGTAAATAGTAACTTTTTACTTTTATTTACCACGGTTAAAAGTAAAGTGGGTAATTAACGGTAAAAATTATATTATTATTACATTAACACATGTCATAATTATATTGGATAAGTTTAATTCGACAAGAAACAACATTAGGAATAAAATATTTCCCTTTAGGTCCACTTGGATTAGATTAGGACAATTATTATTATTTTATTTAAAAAAGAGTTAAAATAGTTAAAATCAAAGTTTATTAACTAAACATTTTTTAATATAGGGTTATACATAACATAAATTAGGATATAAATATTCATTAAAAAGATAAATAGATTTTATACCTAATGGTATTTTATTTATAATTTTTATACATTATATAATTTATTTTATTTATGGCACAATAATGATGCAGTAATTACCTTATTAATAAAATATTAACATAATTGATGTTATAAATACCCAAATAAATGTAATTTTAGACCTTTAATGAATTCCAATAATTTTTTAGGTTAATATGAAATGTTATAATAGATTAAATTAAATTTTTTTAGAAATAATCATGCTTTTATTATTATCACAAAAATAAAGTACCAAATAGTGTCAAAATTGACAAAAAATAGTTTTCAAAACAAATATTATATTATTAATTGTTATTTTATTACTAAAAATATAAGGATAGAGCAAATGACTTATATATGGTTATATATATTAATAATGAACAACTTTGGGTTGGTTTTGCTTGTTATAGAATGTTTATTAACCATATAGTGTTAGAAAACAAGAAGACACGGTAAAAGTTAAATTATTTAACTTAGAGTTAAATCTAACATATATGGATTAACTAGTAACCTAAACTTGTCTAAAACCTATTGGTTGAATGTATTTATACCCCTACCCAATTTATCTTCGAACTAAATCAATTTTAATCTATTATAAACCGAATATGTATTTATTATAAAATAATATTTTATGTTTTTCCAAAGGTGCCCCTCTCCTCCCATATAAAAAAGCGCACCCCTTCCCTCTTCTCTTCACACCCTTTTGAGCCTTGACGCTCAGCCAAACAATGCCCATTTATCATCTCCACTTCCATAGAAATAGTCTAGAGGTTATGTTCTTCTTAGAAGACCAACTCTACTTCCTTAAGAGGAATCATAAAAGAGGTGTGTTGAAGAAGAGGTAATCTCTTCTTCCGATTCTCTAAAGTTTATTTCTTCTTCTACATATTCTTCTTTAGTTGTCTCATTATAATGTAATAACATCAGTATTAATTATATAATGATATGTTATTATAAATTTGAAACAACCCTATTTCACCTTCTATCCATCCTACGGAAAACGAAATCACCGCGCGTGCGTACGTACGGAATATCGTCTCCACGCCGTGGTGTTATCTGTTTTCAACCACAACCTTACTTGGTTGGGTATAATGGTGTAAATAAATAACTATATATGATTATTGTAAAGTGACATTGATTATGAAATATTATACATACACTTAAATACAATTCCATGATCATGGTAATGATATCATCGCTCGTGCCTACGTATGGACAACCTTCTCCACGACGCGATGAGATTAATTCTCCATGTTAACCATTCATGAATGATTATAAAGTACATATAATGAATAATAATGAAATATATGATATAATAATGATACTGTATTTATGTATATATATATATGTATGTCATCTAATTAATTCCATTCAATTCAATAAGGAAACGAAAACAACGTTCATGCGTACGTACGACCTACAGTCTCCAGGAACGGTGTATTTCATTCCATTTATCAATCTATCATATATATATATATATATATATTCTGAATATATATTATATATAAATCATGGTTTAAATTCTATAATTAATTAAATTAGTATATAATTAATAATACCAAGAACAACATGTCGAGACATGTACAATAAATGAAACGATTTTACCCAAATCACTACTTTTACATCGAATTTACAAAAGAACGGGTAATATAAAGTTAGTAATAAACTATATATGATAAAATAACAATTAATATGATTCATTAATAAGTCAATGACAATATTTAAATCATTATACAGGAGGTTTGGATACGTACGAAACATATCAGACCTATGGTAAGGGATAACTTTTCCAATCTCGCTCTTATCCGAGATTGTTTATTCTTAAGTATTTACTAGGGTTTTTTTATCATCCATGTACATGTTTTCAAAAAATGATTTCATGTATGTTTAATGTCCTTTTTTACCCATTTTTTATTTTTTCAACATGTCATGAAAGTAATCTTACTTTTTTTACCACACGAGGAACTTTTTGACTTTTCCGACAAAAGTAAGAGGAGAATGTTATTTTTAACTTATACGACATGAATGGATTTTTACGTTTTCTAATAACTCATTTTTAGGAAGATTCCTCGACAAGATTTCATGATTATTTTCAAAAAACCCCTTTCTTTTAAAATTTCAAGGCATTTTGTGAAAAGAAAATTATTTTGAAGAAGAAATGATATGTTCCACAAGAATTCTTTTCATGTTCTTTATCAAAACTCTTTTACATCTTAAATTACATTATTTAATATGTTTTTGTTTTAAGTATAATGTCTCCATTATTTACATGGTTTGATTATTAATATGATGAAATGATATCCAATTTTTTTATATATGGATTATGTTATGATGGCATTATGTTTAAGAATCTCATTCTATAACATGGTTTATGCAATGATGTATGATTTATGACTTTGTGGCATACAAAAGAATGATTTTATTATGAGATGGGTGGGACATATATCTCTCTCCAATGAATTGGGTAAAGATTTAAATCTCATGAGATAGACATGGCTAGAATTGTATGTTAATCCGGTTCAGTGATATAGGACTGGAACGAGGAGTGAACTCGATTCAGAAAGGGACTTTGTCCACTAAGATGGTCTTGGCTACAATGCCTTGGCTACTATGGAAATCTTATCATGTTATTAATGGTTTTACACAATTACATGTTTTATTCCCATGCTATTTTATCATGATTGATGTTCTTTTATGATATATGCCTTATGTACTTCCATGATTTATGTCTTTGCTCAAGATTTTGATGTTTAGATTTTATGATCAAGTTTTTGCATTCAAATGTTTATGGATTGTTTTATGATCTATATGTGTACCCTTACTGAGCATTTTAGCCCACCATTTATATTTTTTTATTTTACCCAGGATATAAAGAAAGGTTTTATATAAGAAAAAAAGTTGAATATCTTTTTGGGAGATGTTGAAGATCTTTCACCATGATTAGAAGATTATGTTCCGTGTTTCTAAAGAAACTAAACTAATACAGTCTTTGGGTGTCTGTTTTTGTCATGTATTAAGTATTCCTCAAAATTAATTTAATGTCAATGTACGTCAAGTTTTGGGTATATACAGTTGGTATCAGAGTGAAGGTTTAGATAACCTTTGGAAACTATGATGCGAAAACTTTAGTGAAATTCCTAGAGATATTTCTATGGTATGTCTAGGGATGTCACTAAGCTTATGTATACGTATAGTTAGGGTCCAGAATTATGTTGAATATCATGAATAACCTAGGGTGAACCGAAGGTATAATGTATTAACGAATTTTTGATATGTTAGACATCCCATAAGTGACTTTTTATGATTATGTGGTTCCTCTTTATTTTAACTGTTTCTTACACTCTGGTTTCTTGTCATAGTCAATGGAGGGAACGAGAAGGAATTCAGTTAACATTGATTCTAATGGAAAAATTGGTGACTATGATCAATTAAATTATGTAATGCCAGGAGAAAAAGATATTGTGATTATGCTAAATCAGTCACCTCGATAAATGACAAACTAGTTGAAATTTTGTGGTATTCTTAAGTCATCAAATAAGTGGAAGATGTAAATTTATGCATGTTCTCATGGTGAGGAGCATAGAGAAAGGAAGATTATGATTTCTAAAGAATGGAAGAATAACTTTGAGTAATTCCACAAATGGAGAGGAAGATGTTATCTATGTGGAGAAAAGGATCATAGAGTGACAGACAGTTATGGAGTCCAATGTCTGATCTGCGGAGAACATGGGCATTACCCTACTCAATGCCCTGAACTAAGAAGTTACTTCTAAATCATGGAAGGACCTATTCCTTTCCAATCATTGAAGAGGATGAATTGAAGGGATTATGTATTGGAATTAAATAATAATGTTGTTGAGGCACATTTATAGAATATTGAAATTTCAGTGTATTGGTCCATTGTGGTTTTCTATAAAAATATGGTACCCATAATCATGAAAATTAATTCAAATATTTTGGAAAGTAGATGATATGCACATAATGAAGGGTTAAAGAGAAAATAAATTGTTTGATATTATTCATGAGCTCATGATTGATAGAAGGACATTGTGATATCATGGTTTGAGTATATAGAATTTTAGGGATTTTGGTATGTGGAAAGAGTTAACTTTTGACAGCACTCATGTTTTCCCTAAGGTTCTATGTTAATTTATGTTTCAAAAGAATACATGATTAAGGTATTCACATGTTTGTAATGTGACCAACAAGGTATATCTTATGATATATGGGGGACAAATGATGGTATCCACATGCTTGTTATGTGACCTTTTCAGTAATTGTTTTCCTTATACAATGAGATTGGACAGATGTATTTTGGATAAGCCTAATGATTGTAATGGACTCTATTAGACATCATATAGTATTTTTTATGGATATAAATTCTTTTTTGATATTATTTCTATATTTTTATAACAGTGTAGTTTTAGAAAAATGACAACACATAGGACAAGCAAAAACCTGTCTCGTCGGACAAGGCTATGGGAATCGAACCCACAACTGAAGTACGACGGGCCTTTATCACATACCACTAGCCTACATGAAGTCCCTGGTTAGTAGAACCTAGTTTTATTTTATTAATCGGTATGATAGATAAAGTATAAGTCCATTGTTGGAATCATATATGATTAATCTCACCATAGATGGACTAATGTATATTTATTAACTTATGATAACCTTTTTGTGATAGAAACAGATGGGATGACTTATCATTCTATCGCATGATCTGCTAACACTTCAAGAATGAAAAATTCAGCATCATTTCTTTAAATAGAGATAAAGTGGAAATTGATCATGGAATGACCAACAATGATATTACACTAAATTTAAGTATGTATTTCTCCTTTTGTAAAAGTTCATCTACATTAGGGAAATGATCTTGGAAACTAAAAATGTTGTTCTAGTACTCTCATATTTGATGAACCAGATGGTACAATAGATCATCATAATTTAATGGCTTCGTGATTGTTGGATTTTTCATAGCCATATTCTCTACCACTCTCCATCAGAACATGATGGTTATATTTCTCTTCCATATCCTTATTTTCAACTATGTGGAAACCCAATGATTAGTTAATTTGGGTAACCATTACGTTTCATACATTTTATTATAATGTTTTGTTTTGGTATTTCATTTTACAATTTGGGTTTCAATTAAAGAAACTTTCAAGTATAAAACCATTTATAACCCTGACAAATTTCGAGGGAGAAATTTATTTTTTGGGGGGTAGAATGTAACAACCCGATATTTTATGAAAATTATTCTTTTTAATTTTTTTGATATCTTTTGTTGTATGCTACACCATGATTATCGTGTGCTATACGCAACACTGTATTAGCTTGCAGTATACACAACACTATTATTGGATCGTGCTACACACAACTTCAAGTTCATTTGATAGTATTTATTCTATGAAACATTGTGTGTGTCTATATATATATATATATTCAATGTATAAATAAAATTTGGTTGGATTTTGTTATACACAACAACAAATGAGTCTTTCACTACATGCAACCCTGACTTGGCTTACATTACGTGCAATCATGACCATTCACAATAGTGTGTGTTATAGGAAATACCGAGTTTCACTAAACAACAATATGTTATTTAAATATTATAAAAACTAGCCGTTATGAATAGTAATACCCAATTTTTGAAATTTTATGAATTTTATCATTCAAAATGGAATACATTTCTGGATTTGAAATAATGAAATTATCCTAGGGTGAATTTTTGGTATTTTTTTGAAAACATTCAATTTTTGATGAATAGTTATAACACTAGGTTACTATTTAAAAACAAACTTTTTATTTAGTAATTATTTATTTTATTTAAATTTATTTTAGGTAAAACATGATACGTAATCCCTATATTAGTTCAATGTAATTCATTAGAGTCATTTTATAATAATTTTAGATATATAAAAATTTTATTGAACATTCCACCGTCTTTTACCCACCTCCTAGGAGAATTTGAAAATTTACATAAAACATAATTTTAATGCTTCTATGAGTAGAATATCGAAAATCTGAGAGACACAGTTAATATCAAGTAGTAAAATGTGGATCAATAAGAAAAAAATAATTTTTGGTAAATAGTATCTTTTTACTTTTATTTACCACGGTTAAAAGTAAATAGGGTAATTAAGGGTAAAAATGATATTATTATTACCCTAAAACATGTCATAATTCTATTGGATAAATTTAATTCATCTATTAACAATTATAGGAATAAAATAATTCTGTTTAGGTCCACTGGGATTAGATTAGGACACTTATACTTATTTTATTTAAAAAAGAGTTAAAATAGTTAAAATCAATTTTTAATAACTAAAAAATTTTTAATATTGGGTTATACATAAGTTAAATTAGACTATAAATATTCATTAGAAATTTAAGAAGATTTCATACCTAATGGTATTTTGTTTATAATTTTTAGACATTATATAATTTAATTTATTTATGATACAATGATGATGCAGTAATTACCTTATTAATAAAATATTAACATAATTGATGTTATAAATACACAAATAAATATAATTTTAGACTTTTAAGGAATTAAAATTATTTTTTAGGTTAATATGACATGTTATTGTAGATTAAATTAACTTTTTTTGAACTAAAAATTCTGTTATGATTTTCACAAAAATCATGTACCAAATAGTGTAAAAATTGACAAAAATTAGTTTTTTAAAAAAATATTATATTATTAATAGTTATTTTATTTCTAAAAATTTACGGTTCTTCCAAATGACTTATATAAGGTTATATATATTTAAAAGGAACAACTTGGGGTTCTTTTTTCTTGTTATAGTAAGTTTATTAACCATATAGTGTTATAAAACAAGAAGACACGGTAAAAGTTAAATTATTTAACTTATAGTTAAATCTAAAAGATATAGTTAAAATAGTAACCTAAACTTGTCTAAAACCTATTGGTTGAAAGGATTTAGACCCATCCCTAATTTAACTTAGAAATAAATCAATTTTGAACTATTATAAACTGAAATTGACTTTATTATAAAATAATATTTTATGTTTTTCAAAGGTCCCCCTCTCCTCCCTTATAAAAAGGGCACCCATTCCCTCCTCTCTTCACACCATTTTGACCCTTGAAGCTCGGAAATACCATGTCCATTTATCATCTCCCCTTCCCTAGAAACATTCTGGAGGTTTTTTGGTTCTCAAAAGACCAACTTTACTTCTTTAAGATGATGCTTAATGGAGGTGCGGTGAAGAAGAGGTAATCTCTTCATCCGATTATCTCAAGTTTATTTCTTCTTCTACTACTTATTCTTTAGTTGTATCATTATAAAGTAATAACAACAGTATTACATATATACTGATATTTTATTATAATTATGAAACAACCCTATTTCACCTTCTATCCATCCTACGGAAAACAAAATCACCGTGGGTGCGTACTTTCAGAATACCGTCTCCTTGCTGTGGTGTAATCTATTTTCGACCACCACCTTACTTGGATGGTTATAATGGTGTAAATAAATAACTATATATGATTATTGTAAATTGATATTGATTATTAAATTTTATACATACACTTCAATACAATTCCATGATCATTGGAATGATATCATCGCTCGTGCGTACGTACGGACTACCGTCTCCACGACGCGATGAGATTGATTCTCCATGTTAACCATTCATGAATGATTATAAAGTATATATAATGAATAATAATGAAATATATGACGTAATAATGATAATGGATTTATGTATATATATTTATGTATGTCATCAACTTAATTACATTCAATTCAATAAGGAAACGAAAACAACGTTCATGCGTACGTACGGACTACCGTCTCCATGAATGGTGTATTTCATTCCATTCATCGATCTATAATATATATATATGTATATGATGAATATATATTATATATAAATCATATTTTAAATTATAGAATTATTTAAATCAGGTTATAAGTAATAATATCAAGAACAACAGGTCGAAACACGTACAATAACTGAAACGATTTTACCCAAATCGCAGCTTTTTCATCAAATTTAAAAAAGAACGGGTAATATAAAGTCATAAGTAAACTTCATATGATATAATTACAATGAATATGATTCTTTAATAAGTCAATGACATTATTTAAATCATTATACAGGAGGTTCCGATACGTATGAAGCATATCGGACCTAAGGCAAGTGATAACTTTTCTAATCTCACTCTTATCTGAGATTGTTTATTCGTAAGTATTTACTGGGCTTTTTGTTATCATCAATGTCCCTGTTTTATTAAAATGTTTTCATATATGTTTAATGACCATTTTTATGACTTTTTAATTTTAAAACATTTTATGAATGAAATCTTACTTTTGTTTACCATACGAGGAACTTTTTGACTTTTTCGACTAAAGTACGATGAGAATGTTATTTTTAACTTATATGGCATGAACGGATTTTTACGGTTACATAATGCCTCATTTTAATGATTCATCCTCTACAATATTGCATGATTATTTCCCAAAAAACACTTTTCTTTTAAAATTACATGGCATTTTTTGAAAAGAAAATGATTTTGAATAAGAAAGGATATTTTCCTCAAGAATTCATTTCAAGTGTTTTATCAAAACTATTTTCCAACTAAAATGACATTATTTAATATGATTATGTTTTAAGTATACTATCTCCATTATTTACATGGTTTTATTCTTATTTTGATGAAATTATATCCATTTTTTATATATGGATAATGTTATGATGGCATAATGTTTAAGAATCTCATTCTATTACATGGGTTTTGTAATGATGTATGATTTATGATTTTATGGCATACGAAAGAATGATTTCATTATGATATGGGTGGGACCTATATCTCCCACCAATTCATTGGTTAATGATTTATATCTCATGATATAGAAATTTCTGGAATTGTAAGTTAATCCGGTTCAGTGATATAGGACTTGAGCGAGGATTGAACTCGATTTAGAAAGGGACTTTGTCTACTAAGATGTTCTTGGCAGCAATGCCTTGGCTACTATGGAAATCATATAATGTGCTTAATGGTTTTCCACAATCACATGTTTTATTCCCATGATATTTTATCATGATTGATGCCCCTTTATGATATATTCCTTATGTACATCCAAGATTTATGTCTTTGATCATGATTTTGATGTTTAGATTTTATGTTCAAGTTTTTGCATTCAAATGTTTATGGATTGTTTTATGTTCTCTATGTTTATACTTAATGAGAATTTGAGGTCACCGTTTTTATGTTTTATTTTCCCCAGGATATAAATAATGGTTTTTGGTAAGAAAACCAAAAGGTTAAGATCTTTATGTGAGATGTTGAAGATCTTTCAACATGATTAGAAGATTATTTTCCAAGATTCCAAATACCCTAAACTAATACTGTATTTGGGCATCTATTTTTGTCATGTATTAAGTATTCCATTAAAGTAATTTAATGTCCATGTACGTCAAGATTTGGGTCTCTACATTCACCCACCATGTTTTATAGAGGAAGGGGAGGCAGAATTGTTGATACCTCTACTTGTTATAGATAATTCTGACAAAGTACCCAATATCTAGAAGAGTATGAATATATCTAAGAATTGGCAGAAATGTTATTTAAATTGTGGTCGGAATCCATTATATCATGAAGTGGGAAATAACGAATTCATTCAAATTTCTCTGGGGCTATGGCATATAAGATTTAGTGAAAATCTCCTATTTCACCCCATTGTGTCGTCTTATTCAAAATTATGGATCAAGTTGAGATGATAAACAATTATTTTTATTTAATTTAGAGGTGTTTATCGATACATTTTTTCTTCCATATTTCCTAGGTCTACTGTTACCACTCAACCCCATCTCATATTCTTCATCATTGTGAGGATGAGTTTTAGGAAAATGAAACCATAAATGATAATATTATATGTATCATTGATCAAAGATTTATTTATCTATAAATTTGGTCAAATAATCTATTGTGGGTTCTATGAAAGCACGATCCTGTATAGGATGAGACCTTAGAGTGGGAGGAAGATGAATATTCATAGTGCTAGATTATTTCATTGATGATGTTATACCATCATCATAGGGACAACTTGAGGATGATTTGTTTCATGGATGGTAAATTGTAACATCCAGTCATTCACAAGAGGTATATATACCATTAATTTACATTAAATATTCTTATTCTTACTTAAACATCACATAAGTATCTATAGAGAGGATCAAGACCATCTAGTTATTGTTCAGAGAACAAATATCAATAATTTGTACACTTCACCAATGACTCTGAATAGTTATGGATTATCATTTGGAAAAATACCATTCCAAACTGTGTCCCTCTTAATATATGGTGAAATTACCATTCCAACAATCCGTTCGTTAATGTTTTAATCTGCTTTTTAATTCCTTTCCATGATAAGTTGGATACCTCTTATTTGATATCACTCCCTAGTATTCCATCTAGGACTTGATAATGGCATTTTATCTGGTTTCTAAATAATTAATTATTGGTATCATTGGAATAATATTGACGGGAGATTCAATCGCTATCCTTCCATTGATTATGTCTCCATATTCGGGGCTATTTTTTTAATATCAAATATGACCTAATTTTTGGGTAAATATTTTTACTGATTTCTCTTGTTCTACCTCATATTAGTGGTTGAAAATGGATGATGATTCTCTATAACCATATTTTAGGTGGTATAGTAATTTTCATATGGTTTTTTGGAAATTTTTCAAGTGTCGTTGTATCTTATATTTGAAATTTTCATACCATTAAATAAAACTACAATTTTACATAATATAAATTGTTAATCATGCTATACATTTACTGTAAACATTTATTTAAATATTGAATGTATCCAAACATGATAATTTCTTATGTATCGCTATTCTTATTAAATGATTTCAAAAAATGAAATATTGAATGTGTGAAAAATGAATCTGGATTATATTAGTGAATTATAAAAATAATGATTATTGTCTTTCTATGTCAACCATTTATAATAGATGTTGATACATGGTTGAGGATATTGATGGACATGATGCTTAATAATCTCTTGATGTGTGATGTTGGGCCTAACATCTCATATTTTATTATTGAATGGTAGTAATTTTCATTAACATTCATTTGTTGGTTGTTTCAAATGATGTTTCACTTATCACATTTGGCTGAAGAATATAGGGAAAATATATACGTGATCGAATGTTTAGTTTAGATTGGTAAAATCTCATGATTTTGGACTTAGTGGAAGTCCATGGGAATATAATGTTTTGTATATTGGATGGGTCAATTTACATAAGTAGATATTGAAAAAAGTTATGAGATTTGGAAAACTACAATAATTTTTTGGTCCTAGGCGAATTCTGTATATATCCCTTTATCTTTTTGTCAAGTTTTAATAGTGCTATAGATAAAAGTCACATGTTTTGAGGGTAAATTAAGGTGCACTATTTGCCTGAAACCATGTGGATTTATGGAGGTTAGTATAGGCTATATTTACAATCTACACATTGTTTGGAAAACTATGTACCTATCCCACATGGTTAGTGGCATTGGGATGTTCCTAAACACTATTCACTACACCGTTGGCACATAGAATCAAAACCATGTGGCCATCTATTGTGGGGGGGGCTCAGGTTCCTAGTAAAGGGAACATGGTTTGGGAATATTTTTCTAAACCATATGAACTAAAACATGCTAGATACCATTTTTTTAATTTAATTTAAAATAAAAATGAAAATAATTAACACCTAATCAACTCTCTCCTCCCTCTCACTAGCCTGGAGCAGCTCCCCCCATCTCCTATGGCGGGTGACCCCCTCTCCTAACCTCCTTTTTATTGACTCTATCATCTTTGACCTCTCCCTGATTTTCACTAAATACTTCGACATAAGGTCTTTATTCCCTCGTCCATCCCATTTTTGCCTAATGTTCCCTCTACTCATTTCCCATTGAGGTCCATTCAAACCCAAGGTTTTGAATGTAATCTAGATTTTGGATTCCCTTCAAGTTTAGTGTATGAGATTAGTCTGTCAAGACCCATTCATGGGTATTTCAACATCCACTACAATAAACAAAGAAGATTCGTTCGTCTTGGATTTCAGTTTCTATATGTGGAATGAATTTTCATTTAATATTTGGTTTTGAAAATTTTATTTATGTTCGTTATGTTTTTTGAGTCCCAAGTAATTTTTTTGGTGCTTTTGGTTACACATTGAAAGCATCAAATCATATAAAGATGTACATGTATATATTTATATCATCTACGTATATATTCACTTATGGTGAGAAGAATACGTATATTGGAATATGTAGTATATAAATAGTAATGTATGTGCATGCCAGAGTTGGGAAACATTGAGTTAATATTGTCAAGTGACAAGTGTTCCGCGTGGCTTTTTCTGCTTCTTGATGTATGTTCCCATTCCTTTTTCTACATTAAATTTCGATAATGTATTATGTTCATATTTTATAAATTGGGTTTTGATTATTTAATTAAATTCATAATTATGAAAAATTATTTCTTTAAGAATAATGTTTCTGATTTTATAATATAACCCCCAATGGATGTCTTCTATCTTTTGAGACAAAAAAATATTGATTAGATGGTTAATGCATGATTGAATTAATGATTTTAGTTTTCCTATGAATTGATAAAATATTTTGACATAAGTAATCATTAATACATGATATCTATTGTAATTAGGGAATTGGGTTTTCCTTTATAACCATTTATAGAATAATTGGACATTCTAAGTGACATATTTCCCCTTTTTCTTTTTACATTTATCTATCCTGAACCACCCATGGGGTGTGTCCTATGGCTTCAAGGATAGTGAATGATTATTTATATCTAAAGGGTGTTGGATTACTTAGTTATTTATCCTATAGTAAATAAAATTATGTGAATTGTATTGATTAGGGAAGGATCTTCTCTATTATATTTTTATAACATGTTGACATTTAATTGGTAAATTATTGAAATGTCCAAATGAGTTGTATTGTTGATGTCATTGTTAATTTTTTTAGTGGAAATTTCAAACAAATATAGTTGAGCTAATGGGTAATGATTATATGTTCATTTTGAATAATAAGTGGGTAAACTAATTTGATATTTTTAATATGAATTTTTATTCATGAGTGGGTATACCCCGGATATTTAATTGGATATGAAATGTGATTATTGATTTGGTAGATCCATTATGTGAATTGAATATAATTGTTTATATTATACTAGATAGACTCATATGGTGTGGAACATTAAATTATATTAATTTTATGAATGATTTCATATATTCAATTGACGGTACACCATGGATATTGAATGTGGTAGTGGATTCCATTGAATGAGGTTTCCCCTTAGGTCATAATTTTATGTGATTACTTATGAAATTCTACCCCTTGAATCCATATTTATTGGACTTATGTAGGATATGTTCTGTATAAATTCTCTTAGGACTCCAACTAGTGCATTTACTGTGTTTCCATCAAGATAATAATGGGACTCACAGGGGATTCCATTGTCTTAGTCACCTTGGATCTAGGCCTTCGTGGTCTGAATTTTTGATATATTGCAAAACCATGGGGTATATGATATATTTTTATATATGGATTAGGCATGGTATATTATGAAATTTGTTACTATGCATCTTGTTCACGAATGTTTTGTTTCTTCTATTTGAACAGAAATGTCGTGTTGTTTATTGGATTAAAATTATAGCGTCCTTGTTTTATGTTCATGACGTTCACGTTTAGGGATCCTTGAGGGGCTATATTCATATTTCTAGTTTAGCAGTTTACATTCCAAGGGTATCTTTAATTTTATTTACCACTTAATTTTTTTCCTTCACACACCCTTATCTCTATTTTGAATTAAATATAATAGGCTAGACACCATGGGGGATGGCTTACTGTGATTATATCTCAAACCATGTACCATTAGAAAATGCATAGTGCTTCATGATTTAAGGGATATAGAATTTTTCTTATGTTGTTTTCTTTTACATAAGGAGATAGGAGAACACATATGAGCTGGAGGTTTGGATGATCATTGAGATCACAATTCAGATTTTTAGTTCTATTATTCAAATAATTTTGGTATTTTGCCTACTTTTAATTCACATTTTATGTTAATCATTCTTCTTATGTATCATCATTTGTAATTAATTCTTTTAATAAACTATAATTTAAAATTTTTTTATATTATGTTGATATTGTACTTCCCATTCGCTACCTCATCATTGCATTTTACGACATCTGTTATTTCTTATTATTAACATTATTATATGGTAATTTAATACTCTTAAATTAGGTTAGTCTCCGTATTATCAAGTATTTTGAATCTAGATGATATTAGAAATAATCCAACATATGGGATTATGTGGTTGAGGCCATTGGTGATAGGTTCGACGACTAGTTTAGTGGTCAGTTGGTCAAAGATGTTACAATGACTTTTTTTCATGTTGTCCAGTATTATAGATGATTATTATTTCACCTTGCGTTACTGGTGCATTTTCTCATGATTAATATTTATATGGTTATGTAAATATTCTACTGTCTACGTATGGTGGGGATGAAATATTTATTGTATCATTATATTAACAAATAAATTAACATTTCTTGAATATACAATGCAACGTATTTTCATTACAAGAGAATCTTGTGGATTTGACCCTGTGCCTAGAGTGATATCCTGTGTTTTGTTTTTTTACCAACATAGGTAATACTTTACATAATTGTGTTGATAACTTGCTTTTGTGTTTAAATTTAGCATGTTTTTAATGATTCTATCATTATATAGCATGCGTTTCTTGATTATTGGTCACTCTTCATTGCTTATTTCATGGTTCTCTATGATATCTTCATGGGACAACATGCCTAGTTTTGTTATAGATACATTATTTATTGGATGGATTAAATTTGGTGGTTGGTATTTCGATGAGATCATGTTTCATGTTGTATAGTGTTAATATTAAAATTTAACCCATGTATTCGAACCACTATAAATGATTCTAATATTAAAATGTTTAATTGGATTAGTTGTGATCAACAGAAGATAATTTTTTTATGATGTGTATAGGTGCGTCATGAATTGTGAAATTTACATCAATATAAATGTAATTGAATGATGGGTTTTGGAATGGTGTAAAGTGAATGGTTTTAAATTTGGATCTCTGTAAATTGAAATCTATTTAATTTTGATTTAAAATCAATTGGGTAACAACTATATGCAAAATTGGATCTGAGTAGGTGGGTTGTGGAATGTTTTTATGGGATGACCCTCTGAGAGTGTATTATATATTTTTAGGATTATAAAATTATCACATAAATAACTTATTTTAAAGTTATTGTTAATTTATTTTCCATTCATGCTTTGTTTTTTTGGTTTTCTAAGCTTTTTTGGATGATGTGTGAGTTTTCATTAATTTGGCCAAACCGTGAGCCAAATTCCAGATTTAAAATAAATTTTGTTTATTTTATAACTCATTCATTTTTCAACATTTTTTATCCATTCAAATTCCTACTTGGCATCCCTTGACCTATTAAAACCAATATTTAAATTTGGATCCTTTATAGATCCATAATCAGAGAGTATTTGGGTTTTTATTTAAGAATTGGGCAAACCCGAAAGCCCATTTTCCAATTTTAAATTGTTTTTTAATGTTTTTTTTATATTATTAATTATAATGTATTTTTCGGTGATTCCACCTCCCTCTCTACCCTAAGAAGCCCAGGCGTACTCCCATTTCCTTTACCCCCTCCTTGGAGCTCTTTGATATCCCGACATAGGGAAGAAATTCATAGGGTGTCTCAAATTGTCCATAATTGAAGAGGTAACTTTATCCCTACTTAAATATCTCAAGTCTTACTATTTTCCCCCCACTCTAGTTCCTAAATGACCTCCTAAATCTGTTTCAAACAACCCCTGATTTTTGGATGTTTTCAATTTCATCTACTATTGTTTTTGGAGTGATTAATTCAACAAATGTCAAGTAAGGGAGTCCATTTCTTTCCTCTTTCAAATTGAACAGGGTTTCATTTGTTTTTATTTGGGTTTATTCCTTTTCCTTGAATTCCCAAATGACCAGGGGTAGGATTTAGAACCTAAGGTTTAACCTTGGTTTTTATTTTCCAAATTGTGTGGTTTTAGGTTTCATCTAGGTCCCTCTTGGTGCGGCGGTGGTGCAATTTGATTTTTGCACAAAGGATTCAAGGTGTTAACTAATTTGGTTGGTGATTTCATATGTATTCAATATATGTGAATTTAATTTCTGTTCTTATGACAATTTTATATTCATTTAATTTTATAGTTTCTGAAAAAATATAGTTTTATTGGTTTTTGTAAGGAAAATGAATTTTTAATACCAATTTAAGGGGAAATTGGGTCTTTTTTGTTGAAGTCTCTTGTTAGTTCTTTGGGGATGCCCTATCACTAATTATTTTATTTTATTGAGATATAATAGGGCTGGAAATACTGTTTTGAATGTTTATCACTTTTTTTTGCTTTGAAAGTTAATTTTAATGGTGTTGTGGAACTTGTGAACTTTAAGTGTCATGTTTGTTTAAAAATGGATGTTTTACAAAGATTAGATTTCTTGGTTCACATGGGGCAGCCCGAAAAATTTATTTTTTGGTTTAATTGAAATGTAAAAGGCTTATGTTTCTGTTTTGTTAACTTATATGTGTGTATATTGTGTGAAATGTGGGGTTTTTTGGGACTGTTGGGTGCAAAATAATGCGGTTTTTTGAGAAATTTTTTTTTTGGAAAATCAATATGTTTTGTTGTGTTTTAAAATGGTATAAAGTTTGTATAGATACTGTACTTTTTCTAAGTTACCAGTATTGGTGTTTTTATATTATAATGGATGCATGCGGAATTCTTAATTTGTTTGATCACAAAGGGGGAAGCTCGGGTACCTAGGTGGGACAGATGTGTACTAGTACGGCTAGTGGACTGGATGAGTATTGTCTCTGTTTCACCTAGAATTTATATAATGACACCTCTAACAAAACTATGTGGATAATGATTTGGGACCACTATTTTATTGGTATGTTCCCTACTAGTGGCTAATGCACGAGAACAGATTTTACTACGGTTACTTTACACCGAGGTATGAGGTACATGGGGCCAGAGACTATCTAGTGCCAAGGGGTGTTACTGATTTTTTTTCTCACTGTGATTATTATATTTTCCATTGTATTTGGGTGTTTTTGGAAGTACATTATATTAGCTAACATGTCTATTTAAATGTGTGAAAATTCTGAAATTTTTAGCTTGAAAACTATTTTCAATTGAATGTTGCATTTCTTTGATTTTATCACTGTCTTTCTATGCGTACTAAAACTACTTGCTTTTTCACATTGTATTGCATCCTCCTTGAGAATAATTTGGTGGTATACTATTGGAATTAGTCTCACACCATACATATACCCCATGGGTGTAAGTAGACATGGTTATGTTTGAATCAGGTAAATGAAATGCCAAGGGTGATGGCAGTTCAAGGTGTTTGTCCCCATCGCTAGGGCAGAGTTGTGGAGACGACTTGCGGGTGATGACCCCCTTTTGGGTGGAGTCCTTGGGGATGCCTTGATGTTGTCATTATTTTTATTTTTACCTCTTTTATTGTCTTTAATCCATTGTATTCAGTTCTGGTTTTTGGTTACGACTTCTTTGGCTTGAAAATTTCAGATTTATATTATGGATTGTTTTAATGTGTTTTGCTTTTATAGCCAGGTAAATCATTCCCGTACCTAAATTAATGATACACGGGAACTTGTGCCAGCCTGTGGGGATAGGTAATGACCATTGGGCCTTGGAACATGCTGGGTTTGGTGCCGGTTTAATGGCGGCCATATCTGGCTCGTGACAAAATGTTATCAGAAGAGGTACTGGTTAACTCTTTGGGTCACTTTATTTAGGGAACAGTCGGGATAGTCTAGTGTTAGGATTGTTGGGAATTGGTAGTTTGGTTATGGGTAGTTAGGTTATGGGTAGTGTGCCTGATCACCAAACCTCATTATGGGATTCGAGTAGCTAGGGGAAGTCGAGATTTATTTGAGTACTTTGATTTTCATGGTTTGATGATGATTAGGGGAAATGAAAAGAGAGTAGGGTTAACAGTCTCAGTGATCACGCAGGGCCTTACAAGCCATGTGAAGTTGGGGATATTCTATAGAACACTCTCTGTGATGGTGAATTGAGTGTAATATGTCCTCCAACCATATTTCCAAGTCACCTATTGAAACTAGTTTCCTCTCGCATTGTTTTGTGCATTAGTTTTGAAATCTTGGAACTTTGGTTTGAAGGTGACTTGGTTTTAAGAAGCGTAATGTTTTTGGGAAATGATTCTAAAATAAAGAGGGAATGATTTGGTTTATGAAATTATTGAACTGAATTTTCAGAATTGTTTTGAAATGGAAAATGGTGTGCTTACACCTCTTTTGAAAGCAAGAACTATATTGAAGTTGGTTATGAAAAGTGTTTCCAATAGTGTTTTTTAAATAATCAAAGAGTGTTTTAATGGGATGATATTTTTTGAAATTGATGTAATTATCTTGAAAGTGAGTTATTTTCTAAATGTTTTTGTCATTTAGAAATGTTTCGTAATTTGTGAATTGGTAATTTGATCTCGTGGTTAGAAGTTTTTGATAAAAAGGATGTGTTAGTTGACCGTTTTGGTTTTGAAAAGTGGAAAGAATTTTTGTTTTAACCGTTGGTATTTTCTTGAGAAGACACATGCATGGGGTTATATGTGAAGATGGATGATCGATGACATGACTGGATGAGTTTTAGGATGGATATGAGGAGGCTTCCCGATGTGGCATAGAAATGTGCATGTGTAAGGCCCCTGGGGTACCATTGGTGGATGCGCTAACCACTGAACCATTTGTTTTCAAATAAATTATTTTAAAGAAAAACATGATGTCTTGATGAATTTTTTGGGATGGTTTATATTATGTGTTTTTGGAAAATGTTGATGTTGTGGGATATTTTGAGTCCAAGAACCCCTCATGTTCGAACTATGTTTTGGGTTTGTGTTTGGTTGGTATGGTGGGTAGAAGGACTGGTTAGTAGTCTCCTCTGAGATATGTTTCGGGACACCTTTATGGTGGATCACTTCATTTGTTTGGATCTGGTTTGTGGCACTTTTGACCAATGGACCAGCTTGGTTGGGTCTTTAGGTTCTCTTGTTGGATAAGGTATGCCCCTATTAAGCGTTAATGCATAACTGTGGTGCAACCTAGATTGTTTCTCCATTGAAAAAATGCTCCATGTGATCAATATAAGGAATATTTTCTTTCTCAAGATATATAGATTGAGTCTACACCTATTCCTTTATGTGATTTTTAGATCCTCTTGTAATGGTAGAGTTCTCGTGGAAGGTTGAAAGAGACCTTAGTTTCTTAAGATTCCTGATTCATCGAAGGTGGTAGTGGTCTAGGGTTGTTCGGGTGGATGAGTGTCTCGATGGTGTCTAAGAGGGACTTTGGGTTCTTTAAAGTGTCTTTGAAGCATGAGTTCATGTTAAACCACATGTGTGAGAAATATGTTCACAATAAGATATAGTGGCCATTTTATAAAATTATTTTTTGTTTGGGGATGTTGTATAAGGTCCCTCTCCATGCACTGTTTATATCAATCGCAATGGTTTTGATCAGTGATGCCTTATGATGTCATGTGATCAATTGAACAAATAGGTGAATGTCTTGAAATCATCGGAGAGTCCTTATTATGTTGGGAGAATGTCTCCCTTGGAAGAACTTCATAATAATCCATTTTAGAATAAGGTGAGTGTTGGTTTTCTTTACTTCTATTGTTTCTCACTTGAATAAACAATGTGTGATGTGTGTGCATCTTCTTATCCCTTGCTATAGTGAAATATCGAGATAGGGTAAAGTGAGTTCGAAATGTGTTATGTTTTGAAAACATATCTGGGATTGTGGTGTAGTTTTTGGTGGCACTGAAAGAAGAATTCTCATTCAGTGGGTTTCCAAAGACTAACTACGAGGCCCATGATGCTTCAATCCTTTGAGCTCTAGCCATAGGTCTCGGAGAGAAGATGTCTCATAGTTAGGGGAAATCATAGGGTCATTTAAACCCTTGTAAAAATTCATATCCTAAATATCAATGAAAGGAAGAGTTTAATCCTCTGGTATCATTATTTTTTTCTGTTGTTCACGTTGGTGGAAATAGTTAGAGGGCCTTGTACCCATGTCATCGCCCAATTTCATTCCCTCCCCCTTTGGATTTCATTGAGTCTTTGGAGAATGGTTGGAAATTTGGCTAGACAGGCTGAGCACATGGTTTGTGAATGATTAAGAGTTACTGTGTGTCTAGAAGAAATGTAGAAAGATTGATCAGCATATTTAGTTCACATTTTCACAAACTGTGGGGACTAACCGTGCAACCATCCCAAATCATGAAATTTGTGGGTTTTTCTGTGTCGTCCCATGATGGTCGGTTAAGATGGTTGGTTCTTATGGTGGGGAGAACCACTATTATTATCATGTATGTTCCTTCAGAAATATTTAATGGATGTCTACCCTATGTATCATGGTGTCCGTTTAGGCCTCCCCTATTAGTGTCCTGATTCTGTCACGAGAAATAAAATTATTGGTTGTCTCTTATGGTCGACAGTGTATTTGTGTCCCCCCGTACAGGTAACTTAGATTTATCCATGGTCTTTTCATGGTGTAGATAGTCTCGTACAAAGAAATCTAGCAACCAAAATCTTCCATGAATAATTTTTGGGACTGGAGAGTGCCCAATGGTTTAGATAATGTAAGGTAAGTGTAACCTTAATCAAATTTGTTATTCGTTTGGGTGAATTCCTTGAGTCTTGTTCAGATATTGTTTGAGGATTTTTATTTTGGGATAATGTATTAATGTGATTGATCATTTCAGGAATGTGTTTTACATTTAGGTTGTGAGAGTAATCCTTCCTTAATTGAGCATTGGACGTGTTTGGGCCTTTGGGGGAAAAACCCGGCACGGGTGTACCTATTGGTTTCTCAGTTGGGTTTGGTTGTTGCTTTGATATTTTTGTGACTTTCAGGGGTAGAAAGTTTTCATGATGGGGATAATTGTCGCATACATAACTTATTTTAATGTCATTTTTAATTTATTTTCAATTCATTCTTTGTCTTGGGGGTTTCCAATGCTTTTATGGAGGAATGAGTGAGTTATCATGAATTGGGACAAACCGTGTGCCCAATTCCAGATTTAAAATAAAATTTTTTCTTTTATAACTCATTCATTTTTCAACATTTTTTATCCATTGAAATATATACTTGGCCAACCTTCACCTATTAAAACTAAAATTTAAATTTGGAGCATTTATAAATCCATAATAATGGGGGATTTGGGTTTTTATTTAAGAATTGGGCCAACCCAAAAGCCCATTTTATAGTTTTAAATTGTTTCTTTAATTTTTTAATATATTATACAATATTACAAATTTTTCAGTGATTCAAACTCCCTCTCGACCCTAAGAATACCAGGTGTGCTCCCACTGCCTTTTCCCCCCTCCTAGGAGCTCTTTGAAATCGTGATGTAGGGCAGAACTTCATAGGGTGTCTCAAATTGGATAGAATTTAATATGTAACTTCATCCCTTATTAACACTCTCAATTATTACTCGTTTCCCACCATTCTAGTTCCTAAATGACCTCCTAAATCTTTTTAGAACAACCCCTGAATTTTGGTTGTTTTAAATTTCATCTACTATTGTTTTTTGACTCATTAATTCAATATACATCAAGTAAGTGAGTCCATTTCTTTTCTCATTCAAATTTCATAGAGTTTCATTTTTTATTAGTGTTTATTATTTATTACATGAAGCCCCAAATGAACAGGGGGTAGGGTTTTGAATCTATGTTTTAACCTTTGGTTTTCATTTCCAATTCTTGTGGTTTTCGGTTTTGATCTAGGTCCCTCTTGGTGCGGCGGTGGTGCGATTTGATTTTCACACAAAGGATTCAAGGTTTTAAGTAATTTTTTGGGTTATTCCATATGTATGCAGTATATGTGAATTAAATTTCTGTTTTTATGAAATTTTCATGTTCATTTATTTTTATGGTTTCTGCAAAAAAATAGTTTTAATGGTTTTTGTAATGCATATGAATTTTTAATGCCAATTTTATGTTAAATTGGGGGTTTTTCATGGATGTCTCTTGTTGGTTCTTTTGGGGATACCCTATCACTACTTATTTTATTTCATTGGGATTTTATAGGGTTGAAAATAATTTTTTTAATGTTTATCCCTTCTGTTTGTTTATTTAAAAGTTGGTTTTAGTGGTGTTGTGGAACTTGTGAGCATTAAGTGTCATGTTTATTTTAAAATGGAAGTTTTACAAAGATTACATTTCATGGTTCACATGGGGCTGCCATAAAAATTGATTTTTTTGATTTATTTGAAATTTATAAGTCTTCATTTTCTGTTTTGGTAACTTATAGGTGTACATATAGTGTGAAAAGTGGGGTTTTCAGGGATTGTTGGGTGCAAAACAATGCAGTTTTTTGAGAAATTGTTTTATGGAAAATCAAAGTGTTTTGTTGAGTGTTTCAAATTTTATAAAGTGTGTATAGATAATTTATTGTTTTTATGTGACAATTATTGGTGTTTTTATATGAAAATGGATGCATTTGGCTTGATGAATTTGTTTGAGCACAAAATAGGAAGCCCGGGTACCTAGGTGGGGTGGATGTGTACTAGTAAGGCTAGTGGAAAAGATGGGTTTTGTCCCTGTTTCACCTAGAATTTGGATGAAGAAAACTATAAATAAAAAATTTGGATGATTATTGGGGACCACTAGGTTCTGGGTATGTTCCCTACTAGTGTCTTGTGCAAGAGAACTTATTTTACTATGGTTACTTTACACCGAGTATGAGGTACATGGGGCCTGAGACTATCTAGTGCGTAGGGGTCTTTCCGATTTTATTGCTCACTGTGTTTGTGATATTTTCCATTGTATTTTGGTGGTTTTTTCAGTAAATTATAGTAGATAACATGTCTATTTAAATTTTTGCACATTCCGAAAATTTGATCTTGAAAACAGTTTTCAATTGAAAGTATCATTTCTTGAATTTTAGCACTATCTTTCTTTTCGAACTAAAACTACCTTCTTTTTCACATTGTATTGCATCCTATATGGAATCATTGGGTGGTATAATATTGGGATTAGGATCAAACCCTACATATGCCACATGGGTGTAAGTAGACTTGGTTATGTTTTATTTAGGTAATGAAAAGGCCAAGGGTGATGGTTGTTCATGGTGTTAGTCCCCATCGCTGGTGCGGAGTTGTGGAGACGACTTGCAGGTGATGAACCCCTTGTTGTGTGGAGTCCATGGGGATGACTTTATATTATAATTATTTGTACTTGGAAATATTTTATTGTCTTTAATCCAATGTATTCAGTTCTTGTTTTTGGTTAAGAGTTTTTTGGTTGAAAATTTCAAATATATATTATGGATTTTTTTAATGGGTTATGCTTTCATACTCAGGTAAATCATTCCCATAAATAAATATTGATACCCATGAACTTTTTCCAGCCCATTGGGATAGGGAAAGCCCTTTGAGCCTTGGCACGGGCTGGGTTTGGTGTCGTTTTGATGGTGACCAGATCCGGTTCGTGCCACATATTCTATGGGGTTTATTTCCGAAGAACCAATGATGATATAATTGGACCCTCATAGTTCTCCATATCAATTAAAATGAATTTATATGGTGTTTTTCAAAATTATGATAGATTTTAATTGAAGGTAAAATTTTTAAAATAGCAGTTTGATAAGACTTTACCATTTTTCCTTGAACATTTTTTAAAATTTGATACCAAGTGACTTGTTTTTTAAAATGTTAATTGCGGATTTGTATAAAAGTAATTCAAATGTTTAATGTATGAAGTGAATTATTGAAATGGATTTAAATTTGAACATGAAGATGTGTCTTTTTTTAATCCCTCATTTTTTGGTACTTAAAATGTTTCTCGTGGTATGCCTTGGAATGGAGACAAGTACATTTAACCATAGTCTAATTTATTTAAGCCATTGATTAAGGGAAATGGGATCTCAATCAAAGTGATATATATTTTCTATGACCAAGTGATATTGCCGATGCTAATTCTTTGTAATGGGCTAGCCTATGGATGGTATCACCCTTAGATAATAACATAATTATTTTTACTGTGAGATTTTTGATTATTGGTGTTCTCTTGATGTCATTGTCCCAAGTATGAATTTTAGTTTTTGAAAATGATACTTTTTTTTGGATGGGTGGTCATTGCTTGTGTGACCCTTTTTATTAACATCATTATTGAGTGACTCTTAGTTTTATCATGTTATAAATGTCTCAGGCATGGTAAACTTCATTAGAGGTCATTTTAACCTCTATTTTCATTATTATTGGACAACTCTGTAAGTTTTCATCAAAATTAATGGTTTTATGGGAAATTAAAGTCAATGTTTAATCTATTGTATTATATATCTAATACATTATTAGATAGGGAATAAAACTTATGGATAGTATTAAGGATGTTTTTTTATTTGTAATCACTGGGTAGTATGTGTTGATACACACAGTACCCATCAAGTTGTTGAATGTTTTAATGAACTGGTTGAGTTTGGTTTGATCATTTATCCTTGTGTAGTTGTGTATGTTATCGAGTAATCTCTGATGTAGATTGACCTATTTATTTATGTTTTAAATTTCATCCCAATTCTCAGGAGTAATTTCATTAGACATAGGTGTTTTGAAAAACAGTGGTTTTTTTTTTCTTATTTTTATGATTTGATGTTGTGACTGTGGCTTGGATGAGTGGTACCCCAATACTGGTAATTGATTCCTTCCATATAGAAGGATCATTATTGAATAAGATCATACAGAAATGACCATTTATATTAACAAATACATGTGGGGCTGATGAATATTTCAAGATTTAAATTGAGTTAGTTATTTCTTGGTATCACGATGTGGAAATGGTTGGAAATACATTAAACCCTTGGGAAAATCATCATTATTCAAGGTGATATTTCAGAATTTAAGATAAAAAAATCATATATTTGCCTCATGTATAAATGGTATTGTGATCATTTGACTGATGATGCATCATCAAGTGATTTTGATATTATTCTAAAGAAGTAGACCAGTAGTGGTTTTAATTTTTTTTGTATCCTCTTAGTGTACTGTTTCAAAATAGTTGATTACATACCCTATCATGACATCATCATTGATGCATAAAGAGAGTATCAGTTTTACACCGCACTAATGCATTAATAGTTTTAGGGTTGTTTTGTGATCTCAATCTTTATTGTACACTAGATGCATGGTTCTTTGAGGATCAGTTAGTTTAGAGTGATATATAGGTTCCTGCACAGGAACACCTTTGATAGAATCTTGGACACCCATAAACCCATTAATGTGATGTACATGGGGATGCCACTCTGGGCTCAGTAAATGTTCTTATGTGGATGCATTGGCATTTCAAAAACATCTCATGTATATCATGTATTATGGACTACCTTGTGTATGTTCCATGAAATCTAGTTCGATGAATCCGAAGTTACCCCAGGATTATAGTCTAGCTCAGAGGTGTGTTTAAAAGGGGGACGAATTCCACTAGTCTAGATTTGGGTTACTCTATTATTCATGATGAGGCAAGTTTTTTTTAAATAGACAATTTATCGTTTGATCTGGGAACATAACTGGATTTAAAGTGTGTAATTGTTTTTTATGTTTTTGTGTTAACATCCAAATTTATTGTGGGAATAAAATTTGGTGTAGTTTTATAAGAAAAAACCCTTTAAGTCGAGCATCAATGAAATTAGTAAAATGGGGTTCCTCGACATTTTATCATTTTTGTTTAGTGTATAGGTTTTTTTATGAAGCTATTTTAAAATCATGTGGCATTTTAAGTTTATTTTAGTATGTTGATTGAATATTTCATTCAATTCATTCATGTGGATTCAGTTATGTTTTTCAAATGAGTTTAAACTATTCCCTTTTAGTTATTTCATTGTTATGATCTCTAATGTAATTGAGTTCACCCAGTTAAAGAAATCATTTGAGGGTTATGCTAATTCATGGGAAGTTTCATATAATTAAATTCCAATAGTGGAGGTTTCATGGTTTGGAATTGGCTATTTAATTATATGTCCCTTGGTGGAGAGAATGAAATATCTCTTTTTTAAATAGATTTTGTTGATATTATATCTCTAGTTAGGTGGGCTCGGTTACATGCCTATTGGATTTTTCAATTGGAAAGTGTGCATTGGATTATGTTTTGATTCCTTAAGTGTTTTATGATTAATAATTGCTCATAGGTGAATATGGTATTTGGAAACACATAAAGACTATTTGAATAGGACATCACCACACTTTTTGGTTAGGTAATGTTTTGGTTGTTCCCACATGCTTCATGGGGAAAAGAAGTTCAAAGCTTGAGATATTGTAGAATCCCATTATTTTTGACCAAATAGATTTCCAAGGGAGTTTTAAATTTTTCATTTACTTGATGGATAATTTTACTAAATGGTATTTGGAAAGAAATTATGAGAGTTGGAACCCATCAATATTTATTTGGTCCTTAGTGAAGGCTTGAATTTTCTAATGGGTGTCTCATTGAGTTTCGTGAGTTCCAGGGTTAGATATCAATTTTTTTGATGCCCTATAGAAGGAATATGGTTTGTGTGAAACCATGGGGTCATAGTAAGATATTATATAGCCTTATGTAGTTGGAAAAGGGTGGTGATCACAAGTTGTCCATTGTTTGTAAAATTATGAGCCTTTACCATATTGTTAATGATATTGGGTAATAACTATAAACTTTTCAATGCATGGTTGGCACTGTATTTCAAAACCATGCAGCCACATCGTGTGGGTTGTCTAAACTTCTTAGTGAAGTGTGCATGCTTGGTACCTAGTTTTATATACTATGTATTATAAACCGTGAATGATACAATGTTTTAAAAATTAAAAAAAATAAAAATAAAAATAAAAATAGTAAAACCCAAACAACCGTATCCTCCCTCTCCCTTGTTCGACGTAGCGCCTGCTCCCTCTAACATGGTGGACAACCCCCTATACTGGAATTCACTCTGTATGTAATTATAAACTAGTTCTCTTACTGAAATCAACTCAGTACATCATAGTATGGTCTTCAGTCCCACTTCATTTCATTTTGGCCCATTTACCCTCCCCATTTCCTAGCGAGTTGTAGATGCACCTCATGGTTTGTGTCAAATCCATATTTCATGTTACCTTTGATTTTAGGGTGTGTGAAGTAGTCTAAGGACCCCTACATACATATTATGGAATCCTTCACTATAGTCAATGAAAACAGTTTCATTTTTTCTTGTCACCTCCATCATCAGCGGTATGGATTTCCATCCCTTATTTGGTTTCAATTTTATTATTTAGGGTCATTTTTTTTTGAGTTTGTTAAAATTTATTTATAGTTTACTGTGAATCCATGAAGGCATTCACTCAGGTACATAGGTATGTTTTTGTATATATATATATATCATCAATTATCATATTCCCTCATGCATAGATGAATATGTACAATGGATTGTGTGGTATATATATATTAATGTTTTTGTGTGTATGTGTAGAGAAACATCGTTTTAAAATTGTCTTGTGTGGAGTGTAAATATTGGATTGGAATAAATCATGTGGTAAAATACCATTTCATTTTGTGATTTAAGTAAAAATAAATCATCATGAACTTCATTGAAAATTTTAATTCTAATTATTTAATGAAATTGATAATTGTGATAAATTAATTATTTAGGAAACACAGTCATTTTTATAGTAAGACCCCTCCAACTGAGGTCGAGTGCCTTTTATGAAGAAAACATCTTTATTAGTTATATAAGGAATGATTTTCATAATGATTTTAATTTCCCTATTTTATATGTAATTTTGTGACATAAATAATGTTTAGGGCATGTCCGCTAATGAAATTAGGGAATTTAGTTTTCGTTTATGAACATTTAGTGAAAAATCATCTTCTAAGTTCCATACTGACTCTTTTATTTTTAATTTCTCTTTCATGACCAACCCAAGGGTCTTGTTCCTATACTCCCCTATATATAGGCCTATTTTTTTAACAAAATGGAATTGATTTAATTATTTAGAAAGACTATAGTAAATTAAATAAGATGAATAGAATGGTTAGAAGAAGGAATGTATTATTTACCCTGTTATAACACGTTGAATATGAATTAGTCAAATATTGAATTGATCAAATGGGTTGTCTTGTACTTTTCATTAAATTTTTTGTTCACATACAATATGTGAATAATGAGTGGGTAAAATCATATGTTATGCTTAAAAGTTAATTATGAATAATTACTAGGTATAATAATAATATAGTTTTAATATGAATTAGAATAAAAGTGTGTGTAAACTCGTGATATGTAATTTGTAATGAAATGTGATTATTGAGAGGGGATAAGCATTGTATTAATTAAATGTAAATTTTTTAATATGACTTTGTAGACTAATATAGTGATGAAAGTGAAATGATATGAAATAGATAAATGATTTTATAGATTACATGTATTTTTCTTAATGGATATTGAATGCGGCAGTGGATGGCTTGGGTTGTGTATGACCCATTTGTATAGATTACTTGGTATTTCATGTGGCATTCTTCTGCTTAGATCAATATATCTTGGACTCATGTAGGTCTTGATGAGTATAAATTCTTATAGTACTCTAACTAGTGACATTACTATGATTTCATTGAGATGCTAATGGGACTCGATAAGGATTCATTGGTCGTCGATAACTTAGGTAGAGCTGTTCTTGGTACGACATTTGGATATTTTGAATGAACAGGAGGTATAAGGTACATCACTATATATGTCTTAGCTATGGTAAATTGTTACATGTGTGACTATACAACTTGACCATGAATGTTTGAACTCTTCTAGTTTCATCGAATCACCATGTTTTTTATTTGTACAATATTTTTGTTTTCGTGTTATATGATCTTGAATATCTTGTGTACGAATCCTTGAGGGGTTATTTTTATATCACTAGATTAAAATGTTACATTCCATAGGCATCATTACATTAATTTAAGGATCATTTATTTTTATATACACTACCTTATGTTTATATTGAATTAAATATATTGGTCTAGAAACTGTGGGTCCCGGCCTACTGAGATTTTATCTCACACCCTCCAAGGGTACAATTGGTATTAAAGTATACCATATTTTTTGTAGGGTTTTGGTCCACTGGATGAGTTTAATTTCTTGTACTTAAATAGTTAGGAGAATAAGACTGAGCTGGATCACTAGATACTCATGGAAATCACCTTTAAGATTTTTATTTCATTTCTTCACTTATGTATGATAATTTACATAATTGTAAAGAATGTTGCATATTAGTACTTTATATTATTTAATAACATCTATTATACATGATTTTTATAAAATTGTTATGTCCATCTTCTATATATATTTTATTTTATTGTTTTCTTCTATTGGTTTATCATTACATTATACATTTTCTGATTTTTCTTGTATATACATTAGGATAAGTGGATGTGTTACTCTAAAATGAATGTTTATTCTCAAAAAATTCATCTCATTATGAAATTTATACTAGTAGGTATTCTCAATAGTACATGGTGATGTTCTTAAGGCCATGCAGAGACAGGTCTGACAAACAGTTTAGGGTTCTGTGTGGTAGGGATGTTACTAGTACATAGTTTATCGTCAGAGACCATTGTGACTATAGATAAATTCTTGATAAATTCCTATGATCCTATCTAGTATTCGTATATATACAAATTTGTATATATGACACTAAATATATAGTTTATATGTATATATAATTAATTATTCATATATAGACTTATTCATATATAAATTATTGGACTTGTTCTGAGATATTTCCAACAAGGCTGAATAATGTATTCCCAAGTTGGTGTCCTCTAAGAACCATACCTGACATGGTTATGATTAAATTTTTTTCATTACATTATTATAACATCACACTAAATTTTATATGTGTTGTACAAAATATTACTCAATGGTTTTGGGGGTTTTATATATATTACATATCACAATATGTTTTGTTCACTGATTCTTACATGAAAAGAATTCTTATTTTCATGTTGGGAGAAAAATGAAAGGATCAGTCTATAGATTCTTCATTTTCTACCTAATATGGTGTATAGGGGAAGAGGAAAAATATTATTCTCATGATTATAGTGAGGTTATCATGTCCCATTTGATACTTATTTTTATATCTTGATGTATCTAGGTGTTTCTCGGTATTTTGTTCATTACCTGTTTTCCAGTATATCTTTACATGATCATCATTGTGTATATGAATATTGTTTTTTATTATGTAGTTTATTATCATTTATAGGATTTTATTTAAATACTAGTACAATTATAATTCCAATATTTTCCTATTATTTTTGGATGTAGGGTCATATCTTCTTAAATGTCATAGTCTCCCCACTCAGACACCCAAATCCCCAACTGCATGTTAGAAGCCTCTTCTATATGGGTTGGAACACATGAGGTTATGTGGATTACCTTCCTGGGAAAACATTTAAATACTCTTGTACTGAGATTCTACAAATACATTCCTTGGGTATTTATATAAGAAAACACCTAAAAAATAAAATACCAATAAAAAAATAATTTTAGAAAAATATCAATGATAGATTCAGAAAACTCACTGAGAAATTTAACTATATCTAAATAATAAGGATATATATGTGAAAAATCCCCTTTAATAATATATGATTCAACCATTTTCTAGTGGAATAATTTTTAAATCGCATTATGATGCTATCATAATTTGGAGGAGGATGAAAAAGGGGGAGGTAAGTGGATAAGCAGGACAAATTACCTTGATCGAGAGTGATGAGAGGGCCTCCTCTCAACTAACATCCAATAGGGAATCAAGGGGGATCCCATAGGGGAACCAAATTGGAGATGGAAATCCAAATGAATCATCACATGTTCCATGTTGGTATCATAATTAATAAGGATCATTATATAAAATTTTATCATATCTGTTTATCTAATTGGTAACATAAAATAATTTTTCATTACACTATTTACATGTAACTGAAAAACATAATGTTATAGAACCCAATTAAATTATTTATTATCATGTAACCATATAGTTTATGAGACAAAACGTATCTCTAGAGTTGTACCAATAAACCATTTCTTAAAATTATGGTGTGATTTGGCAGTTTATTCAATATCTCACATGATGTAGAAATAAAACTACCATATGGCCTAGACTTTAATCATCCTCATCATTTCATGGTCTTTTCCCTAAACATAAAACTTAATTCCATTCAATCCTGGTGAATATACTCATATTATTTTCTAATATTCCACAAGTACCAAAAAATATTTTCTCTTTTATTTCCACTTCTATATAAACTGACTATCGAGCTCCACTAATATGTCTAACCATTTCATAATACCACAAAATTCCAATAAAATTTTTTAACATGATTGGAAACAACTCTAGTTAAATTTTCATGGATTAATAATACTCAATATTAACTTTAAATATCAGATTATCAAGAGAAAAAATTATTTTTTTCCTAAATCCAACATCTTTTAATGATGATGTTCATTAAAAATACCACATAGAAGAATGTATCCTCCCCAAGAGGCATCCATGGAGAAATTCTAATTATTGAATCATATTTAGTAAATGGATTCTATTGTTAAATCTATATTTTAAACATAACGAGTAACTATTATGTATTCACCATGCCTATTTAAATAGTATTTTACTATAATTCCTACTCCAATTGTCAAAACAATTTAATATATCATTTACACAACTAACACTAATAAATATTTCCATAATCTCTTACACATGAAGACAAATACCACATCCATAACTAGTAAAATTTTCCTATATTTGATTGGGTTCATCCACCATGAAATTTTTAATGAAATTAAATTTATGGTGTCTTATTGCACTATCTTAACCCCAAACAAGAATCCACACAAAACCCCAAATAAAGACGAAATTTGTGCCATTAAAAAAATATAAATACAAATTTTTTTGTCATGTACTCTACTAAGCACCAACAAACCAATTGATCGGGCTACACTAGAAGCAATCCCAAGATCTAACTCCTCTTCAGTTATCCAAAACACTAAATAATTAAAAATAATAAATGAATTATAAAATATGTTTTGGTCTCAATACCACATATATCTCAACATGCGTCCTCCTTTGTAATATTAAATACCTAAAAAACTCCACTTTGGTTACATCAACGAAATAAACTTTAAAATTTTATCTTGGTTTCGATTTATTAACACACAAATAATTGGTTATTACATAGAACACTTATTAATGTATTATGGATGTTTAAATATATTAAAAACTATTTGACAAAACTATTTCTCAAATGAATTTAATTATTTTATTTTACTATTTTTAAAATTATTTATTATTCACAAGCTATCATTCACATGGTAAAATGTACAAAAAATCCATTTATGGTTCATGAAATCACTCACTAATTCATCCTTGGGACAACATTAAAAAAATGAATTGAAATATCAGACAAACATGTTTTATTTTTTTTAAGAGTGACAACTACTAGAGTCGATATAAATAATAGTAACCCCACACCCCAGGTGTGGCTATACTCTATTACCACAATGTGGGGAGACTATACTCTTTATATCAAAATAAAAAATACAAATTAAATAATTAACTGTCATAAAATTTCATAGGAAAAATAAATATAGACTAGTTCATAACACCAATAATAAACACACATAAAAATTTTATAACACTATGAATGTATTCTAGTCATACACAATTAGAAACACCAAGGATCATTCACTAGGATTATCTAGTATAAGGAAAAATCTAACAATAAATTTTAAAAACGATATTAATTACTAAAAACTAAAATCAAATCAACACATCCTCATAAAATAATCAAGACAAAAAATCACCAATTATGGTATGTACAAAAAATCACTAATTACTAAAGATATGTGTTTGGAATAGTTACCATGTTGTACAATAATTTTGTAAGAATTCAATATCATGATGGTTCCACCAACAAGGTCAATTAAAAATACAATTATATCTACTGTATTTATATGATGAAAATAAATTTGATATATAAATACATCACCAAAACAACAAAATTATATCATTGGGTGCCAAACATGCATCCAAAAAACATGAAATTAACATATTCATCCAAGGTTATTAAAAATCACTCTCCAAATTATTTCATATTGAAAACCCATCATGAATAGAAATAATATTTCCCAACCCTAAGGTACCCATCAAGGGAATGGATACAATATCAATAACTATGTATGTGAAATGAATCTATGAAAGTCGTAACATATCCAAAATCACATACTACACCATCAAAACATTTAAAAACATACGCTAATGTCCAAAAATAAAGAGTCTCATGTCTAGGAATCCTGAGCCAACCCAACGAATAGAAATAATAATTAAAATTGTAATAACACCTTCAAAATAAATAGAATAACAAAATGAATTTAATTTAAATCCACCCAAAAATGGAATATAACAATTTGACATTGTCAAAGAGTCCTCTGTGTGGTTTACTATGCAATCCTCAAATTTTAATCACACACGAAACCACTTTATAGGTTATACTATTTCCAGACTTGTTGTGTCACCATATTAATGGATAATTACAAAAATAGGAACACATCATATATCTAAAATCTCATATTACTATATATCATTAAATATCACCACTCTTGAGGATAATTATAGGAACCACCACCCCTTACTTGCCTAATGTAAACATTCCATCTTAATAAAGCCCAGATCTAAAAATATCTCTCTTTATATTCTGGATTACAAATTCCAAACAAATCTATCTAATATGATTCATCATTCACACTCAAAACCATCCCCTACATTCATGGGAACATGGGGAGGAATTATCTCATGTTTCTACAGTCAAAGAAACTATTCCTTTAGATTTCCATCCATTTTGTATTAAATATTATTGTAATTCATCCTCATGTTCAAATGAATGTAGGGGTTGCATTTGAGTATTTCTGAGGAGTCATTGTTAGTAGAATGTTCATGGAATTGGGATTTAGTATTATCAAGAGATATTCTATTTTTATAGGATTTGTTGAAATAGAATTTTATATTTGTGGTGAGTTAGGGTAGTTTTTCATATAATTACCCTCATGTGTGGTGATATTTATTGATGGATAATTATATGAGTTCTAGGATATATGATGTGTTGGATGTAGTTTTTAATCATCATTATTATAATACAACCTATATGGGAATATTATAATCTATTAAATGGTTTATTATAGGATAGAAATTTTATGGTGTCATACTTTCCCAAATTGTTTTATTTTCCACTATTTCTAACAATTATACACCTTTTGGTGGATTTTAGATATGTTTATCTAGTTTTTTTATGCATTTTTAAAATAGAATTATGAATTTTTTTATGTCTCTATTCACAGTTCTTGATATCTTAGGAAATTAAGAAATTATTCATTTTCATTGGTCTCTTAATGTTAATAAATTCCCACAAGGTTTTATGATGTTTTGTAATGACGGAATTTGCAGTCTTGTCTACGCTACACCATTCACAAATATATTTAATTTACCTAGTTATTTATGTATTATTCTGTACCCATATGATTGGGAATGGGTTGGGAAATATTAATTTTCATATATATTTGTTTTCTATATGATATAATTTATATAGTAATAGTTACTAACATAGGTTTAATAAGGCATGTTCATGGGTTCTGGGGTCATCCTTTGCACACAACTACAAAATGTTATTTTTTTGATTCATTTCTTAGATTTTCTTTCTACAATATATAAATATACTAGATATCATGGAATATTTCAATAACTCCACTTATAGAACACTAATTATATTTAATTATTACATAGATTTAGTAAAACATAGTGACTTTTTTCACCATTAATATTCTATGTTATAGTATTCATTATATGTAAATTAAATCATATTGTTGAATCCCAATGATATTTGAAGGATGTATCAGGTAGAGGTTATAAATTACTATTTTACTTCATTTTTAACATTTATTGAAAAATATTGCCATATAATAGAACCCCCAATGGACGATTATTGGTATTTCTATGTGTGTATGATCATCATTCCATCGTTGTGTTGTTATATATTCATGGATATTTGTTATCTATGAACACTCTTTGATATAGTTATTCTACATTACATTGAAATTATATGATGATCCAATATTGAGTTCTTGTTTCTAAATATGATATAGTGAGTATAGTCTCCACACATTTTTTAAATTCATTTTTATGGTTTTCATCTTTCTTAATTTGTGGTCGGAGTTTTGAGGTGAACGGGAAATAAAAATTTGATACCGATTCGATCGGACAAGTGACATGTCATGATAAAATTTTCTTAGAAATGTGATTTTGCTATCATAAAATATAGGGAAATTATAGATTAAGATATGATATGTATATTCCTTAAACATACATAGGATTTATTCAAAGAGACAAATGTATGGTAAAATACCATGCAACAAGGGGTGTGGAATTACTATTTTTTAAATATTTTAGTTGTCATTATTATTGTAATATAAATGATAGGTTTGATATTGCTCTTTAATATTTTATTATTTGTGTAATTTAGAATGTGTGAATGAGTTCAAGAAACATTCTTGGATTTTGGGTACATTTAACTTATGAATGATTACTTGTGATTTAGAAATGTTTTTCAGAATTCAAAATAAATTAATAAAATGGATTTTCAGAAATAAATTCTGAATTATTTTAATAAATTGAATCATGAATAATAATTTAATTAGTTTTTTGATGAACAATTGGATTGGTATTATTCAACAATTAAATAAATATTATCCTCTTCATCAATGATTTTAATTTCAGGATATCTATTTATTTTATTTTATTTTTTCAATATCAAATTTATTTTTTTATCTTTTCTTGTATTGACACCAAATTTGTTTAAATAAAATAGTGTTCTATCAATAAATTTACTAGATCCTACATCCTGTTATATTTAATTTCATTTATTTATGTATAATTATATTGAACATATTATTTATAATCATTTAAAATTCTTGTTATTCAATTTTCCACGTACATGATTACTAAATAATTTTCTCAGGATTTCCCAATAGTTACATTTTCCAATGTATTTCCTTATTACAATTGATATTAGATGCATTAATTTCATATACTATTATTTTATTGATAGTAAAATAATTACATAGATTGACTTTGAATTTTTCTATTGATAATTAATCAATGACTTACTCAAGATGTGTACATTAAGGCACAAATGAATTTCATTCATGATAGAGACCATTATTATCTATTTTCATAAAATTAAACTCTTTAGATGTGTAAAATATCATTCATTTTTTCTAAATAAAATTATATATTCCACAATGACACAATTTATATTTTCCAAAATTCATTAATTATGATTGATTGTGTATTGATACTGTTACATTATAAATTTCATTAAGTCACCTAAAAAGTGGTTTCATAATATCCAAAACACTAATATCTGTCCTATCATTTGAATGAAAAACATTATAATTCGGATGATGAGACCATACATTATTTCACTAGGATATAAATTTAAAACATTTTATATTTTATGTATAAACTGATGATCAAAATTCTTACATTATTTTACTAATCATACATTTTTTATAATCGGAATTGAAATGTGATGGATAATATAAGACTTATCACTTTCATATATACTTGATTTAATATATCACTAGAAAATTAATGAAGGGCCTATCAAAAAACATTCATTTTCTTCAATTTATATTCCATCATTCATATATTCATCATATTAATAATCAAAATATCATAAATTTTAGTAACGACTACATCCATCCTGATATATCATATATGAGAACTTATATTGTTCTACAAAATTTGTTAACTATTCTCATGAGATATCTAAAATATTGTTATGTTAACATCAATCAAGAGTGATGAAATCAAATATATATATTTAGTTGTATTAAATTATATCTTTAATGCCACTTGCACAAAACACAAAATTCACAATTATTCTATGAGGGTGGATGGGTGAATTTGGGTGAGTTAACTTATTTTCAATGAATGTATTATAATCTCAAATTAATAAGAACTATAATTCTATCCCATATAACCAAATAATTCATAATATCCATGTATTGATATAAAATTTTGATTACACCTAAATCCAACATATTTGATTAATATTTTAATATGTTTAAAGGGGATTTAATAATGATATTCTAAATATTAAAAAACCATTATTGCATTATAATGATAAAATAAAAATGTTATATGTTCAATACTGAGTCCATGGTTTACTATCCCTTATTTTTTCATTGCACGTTACTTTACTATGTGGTCAATATAAGACTATATCATACATAATTATTACGATTAATCAATGAAAATATACATAAGAAACCAACAAGCATGTTTTTGTTATAAGTTTTCTCCTTATAGCACTACATATAATAATATAATATTTGATTAAATGGTCTTACTATAAAATCAAAATCACATTCACATGAATTTAGTATTTTTAAGTGATTTTAATTACATATTCTTCTTTTATTAATTTCAAACACTTACATTTATCTTCCCCTTCACCCTTTAAATCAAATTTAAATATACTAGAAAGGACTAATATTCAAAAAATATTCTATATTTTTTTTGAATTTTTACAATAAAACCTATAAATTTTCATATTTATAATATATTTTAGAAATATTCAGGTCATGATGTATTTATTAGACGAATTGTCCAATAATATTAAACATTATGTGGTTTTATAGATGATATTCAGAATCTAAAAATAAATTTTACCAAATTCACATTCATTTCATATTCATTAATTTATTTTATATGAATTATAGATTGGTTTTATTCGATGATGTTTTATTATAATTTTTTGGTGTTTTCATAATAATTCAAAAATGTTCAACATAAAAACCATCATAAAAAATATTATTCAATTTTTTTTATGAATATTATTCCACTCTATTTATAACCATGATTTGGTAAAATTATTTATCCCAAAACATCTATTTTTTAATAAAAGCCCATTAATTAAGAACATCAATTCATGAAATTAATTAACTTCACCGTGATATTTTAAAATGAATCAAGATATGTTTTAGACCTAATTATAAAAATTATATTTGATAAGACTCATCTATAAAATTACTAACATTAAATAGTAATTGAAACATAAAAAATTTCGTAAATTTTCACAAAATCATATATTAAAATCTTCCAATAATTGATATATAATTACTCAACTAAATATCATATGAAAAATAAATCAATTTCACCACATAAGTGAATTATTTATTCTTTTCCACAATATAGTTCCAAAAAACATATAATTTCTAAATTGTAAAAACTTATTTTTCCTTCTAGAATGATTCTTACAAAAACTCCTTGAATATGTTATATATAATGATAATGTAATATGAAATTGAATATTGTAACATATTTTTTTATATACTAGTTATATAATAGGTATCTCATAAAAAAATGTGGAGTCGCTATACTCAGTATAAATTAGAATGTCGGTATTTTTATATCCAAATTGTGTACCTAGGAAAAATTTTAGTGGATCAAGATACTAGATTTTCTATTTCTGTATACCATATTTTTTAATAAATGAATTGGTGGCCTTTTTTATAGTGGAGGCTTCATCACCTTCATTTTATGATATAGTTATTTCTAGAGTCATTATCCCAATTCATGAAACATTAATTATACATAATTGAGTCAATATTGTTTCTAGAAATAGTATTCCACCTATGGTCCCTAAAAATATCAATATTCAACGAATTATTTCAATATAACAATATGAATTATGAAATGAACTCTTTTTTTATCATTAGATGACATTTCTATTTTCCATTAATGTGTTTTCAGGTTTTTAATATAATTAAATAATTGGTGTTAAAAACAACTTATTGTTAGTTCTTTACCTTATCAATAAATAATCACTTGATTCTCCATGGATATGGACCTAGGGTATTTCTTAATGGTATTCAACATTGATTTATGGATCCCAATTCCATCTTTTAGATTGTACATTTGATTTAAACATGTATTAAGACATATATACAAAAATAATATTGGTATCATATTCCTGGTATGAAACATCCATTTGAATATATGGATAATTATTATATATAATTTAACACTTTTTTCATTGTTATATGTGGGAATAAATGTAATATCATCAAAAAACAATTGATTGGGGCATGAATTTTTATGAATGTTGATCTCACAAGACCTCCATTATATATAAATTTTGTTATGGTAGAAGTTATTTAATGATTTCCCAATTCCATTTTTAATAATTCATTAATATGATATTTTCAATATACTACATCAAGGAGTTTCAATTTTTTAGTTGTCACTAAAATTAAAAAATTAAAAAATTCAAAGGGAAGCCTTGATGTGAGTGAAGCCATTATACATAATATATGAAATTAAAATAGATATAATGATTATGGTTTCTGGATTATGTTATCGATGATTTAGTATGTGCAAGAATAATTTAAAGGCCCTACAACAAAATGTTAAGGATATGTGTGGAATGATTGTATATTTATACGAATAAAGACAAATATAGAGGTTTTTTTATCTAGGAAGATCATTCAACTTATAGAGTGTTTTTTATTAGTAGAAAACTAAATGGAGGAAAGCCTCATGAAAATAATTATATTATAATTTATTCTATGGAATTATTGGGAGAGATCATTAATTTCCCTCAGAATTTTTGATCTAAAATCATTAAAAGAGTTCCTTTAGACCCACCCATGATTATCGCTAATTCTTGGTATCCCTTAAGGGAAACTATATCGTGTAAGAAGATACAGAATATTATATTTTTCGAACCTGGTTCAATATGAGAAAAAGTACGACTTTAGGAATTTCTGGATATGAATAAAGAATATTCTAGTGATTGTAATACTATTTAATGATAAAAAATTTTCTATTTTCTACCAACTAGATTGAAAATTCAATTTTACATAAAGTGTTGTAGTTAGATTGGAACAAAAAACCCCATTTCATGTTAGATTTATTAAAAATAGATAAATATATTATATTTATTGAATATAAATACCTCAAATTTTTTACTAGTGTAGTATATCTAATTTCCTTCACATTGTGAGGAGATCATTCAAAAAAATTAATCTTTTATTTCATTCATTCATTTAATAGGGGAAACATAGAAGAAATCATTTCTATGGAATTTACAACTCCAATGGAATTTTTTCAAAATAAAGGAACTTATAAAAATAAAATCCCCAATCTAATGACATTGTTTGATGATTTTTAGATTATTATTTCACATATATATAACATAGACTGAGGAAGAATGATTTATTTTAAATTTAAAATTGAGGTGTGTGTATGTCAAACATATCCACTGGGATATGTTTATTATGAGATAACACCACTCTATTTTTTATAGGTAATTTGGTTCACTTGGTGAAAATGCATCTGATCTCAAATTTCAGTATTTCATTAATTGTTTAGGTGTATAAATTTTTTGTGATTATTTTATCATGGTCCTTTTGTGGTGGGTTTTGTTATTCTTTGGGATCATTATTATATCTTATAGAACCTCAGTCATAACATTATAAAAAAATTATAATTTAAATATTAGTAAGGGATAATTGTGTCAATATTCTACGATAGAGGTGAAAAAATAAATGGTTTCATCCTTTTCAAGTTTACACATTTTACAGTGGAAGAACTAGGTGGGTTTTATTGGTTTTTCTATAATGGTGAGAGACTAAACAATTTATTGTTAGATTTTTCAATACCATGTTTTTATTATTTTCTTATGTGGTATATTTCATTATTATGCTATGATTAACATATTAGGTTTTTAGTGGATTTAACTTTATCCATAAGTATCATAGTGTTCCGACTTAAAATTTTGTAGTCATTAATTTACATATTTTGTTAATTACTAACATGTTTTATTGTCCTATAATTATTTTTACTTATATTTGTAATAAAAAATATCATTACTAATGATTATATTAAATATCTTATAATTCTTATGATATTTATAAATTAATACATATTTTTTCGATGTTGAATATTTCCATACATATCATTGAAAATAAAATTTATTATTATATTATACAAAATAATAATAACATTAAAAATAATGTTAAAAAATATTTCTCATTCATATATATTTATTCATAATATATTTTTAACATATTTTCATTTTTAAATTATTTGATATAAAAATAAATAATCGATAATAATACATGACATAAACTCACTTTTAATATTTAATAGATAAATGAATTTAATTTTTAGTTGAATAATACATAAAAACATGAATGAATTCATCTCACTAAGAATTAGATTCTAATGTTTCAACCTCAGGTGATAAAAAAATGATGATTTTTTCATTTACATATAAAAATAAATATTTACCATTATACACAATTTAATTATTATTTTAAATTAGTTTCATTGATCAATATGTACTTATTTAAATTAATTTCTTAAATTAAATGTATATTTAAAAGAAATCCCTCATTTAAAGTCAATATTTTGGGTCCTATTAGATCCCATAAAGATCATCACTCCCCATTAATTAAAATTTCATTTCATTATGACATATAAAACCTTTGGGTTTCTCAAAATATACTTCTTCATCAATATATCTAATTTGAAATATTATGTTTCAAATCTATATGATAATATTATTCCCATTTAAGTTGGAAATTATGTTAAATATTTTTATATCTCTATTATGAAATCAAGGGGGGATTGATTATAAACAATTCTTAAAACATGATAATAATCATTATAGAAAGTAGAATCTTTATTTAATTCATATACACTTTTCTAATTTAATTTTATATAAAAAAATAATTTATATTGTTAATTGTAATCTTGAAAAGATTTTTAAGAAGATCCCATCACAAACTTGGGAAAAAATATAACCTCATTGTTAATTATTTTGAAACATTAAATGTGATTAATAATTTATTTTTGAATATTTGACATTTTCTAGAAAAAATTTATTGGTATAACATATTTTTGTTATTTTTCAATTATTTTCACACTGTTATAAAAATATATCTTATTTCTTTAGTATTTTAAGGTATAACAAAACCCTAATATTTATAGTAATTTCAATAATTATTATTATAAATGGGATTTGTTGAATGTTTATAACAATTATGAACATATACATGTTCATAAATTTCTCAAAAAAAATATGGAATTAATTTTTCATCTGTAATCAATATAAATATTTTTAATCACGAGAATCATCTCAATCAATATTCACTTCAAAACATTTAATCACCAGACTAAAATTTTGTTATATTCGTGGTAATAAACTCCTAAAATTGTGTATCTATAAATTATGAATTATTTTTTATACTCATAAATAATTATAACTTTAATTATGTTAAAAAAATCATATATGGAATTCAAAACACTAATTATTACATAATTATAGGATTATTTTGAAATGATATTTCATATCGATACAAGTTTGAAATGGCTATGTAATTAAATTATTTTCATCAAACCCCACATTTAGAGTTTATTTTCATTAAAATATCTAAATTTTTTATAATAATTCATCATAGATAATTCAATACTAGTATTACATTGATAAATTTAATTTATAAAACTTTTTTTAATAGTTTTAATAATGAAAAAAACTCTCTATTGATTCCATGATTTTAACAATATTATAAAAATTGTTGATGGTATAATCTAGACTATAGTTATTCTTTAAAACTTGATATCATCAAATTTTCGTTATCTTCAATATTTATTTAAATATAGAAAATATTAAATCATTATATTTAGTTGATATTAGAAGAAGACGTTTATGTCCTGAAAATTATTAAATAAATATAATGAAATATTATCTTCATTTTTTATTCTCATACTCACTATGCCATAAAAATCAGAATGAATGTAAATATTTGTCCAGTAAGTCTGAATTTATTATCTATTGTATATTCCTCAAAATATTGAATTGTTTACAACTCCCAAAAGTATTTTTTTTATTAAAAATTTAAATTGTTGAATATTTGGATAATATCTTCCTTTACCAATATTCGATAATTTATCCATGATTTCAAATAATTTTAATCAAAAAATAATTCACATCATTCCTAAAGAAATTACACAGGTTAGTTTATCTTCAAAATTGAATAAAATGTCTAGGTATTTGATTAAATATATTTAATATGTCACAATCTATATAAATTTATTAAATACATATATTAATTACAAAAATCTCTTCCTTTAAATTTTAATATAATTATGAAATACATAAATGAATGTATTTAATCCCATTAATAAAATATATATTATTGGACCTCATATTATCTTTGTTTATAACATTTATTCTATTTTCATAAATATTAAATGATATTTTATATCTATATATAAAATATCATCAATCATAATTTTAAACCCTATTGAGAATATTTTTAACAAATTTTATTTCTTATGAGATATAAATGTCAATAGTCCAGGATCACTTACTCAGGGGTGGTAATTTAGGTTTAGTGGCCAAATATTCCTAAACACCAATAATATCCCATAAATTTTAGAATAATTGTTTTATTTGGATTCATGTAGCTACTATTTTTCCAATATCAATGCCCATATATATCATTTTTCTAACTAATATTGAACGGGTTGATCAAATATTATGCTTTTCATGTGATAATCTATATTATGTTTCTATATTTAAATATTTGAACATATTGTGAATTTTAATCATAAATATTATTAAAATAAATGTCAAATAATTTCATTTATGTCAAATGTCAATGAAATTTTTTTGTTGGATAACACTTATTATTTATAAAATTTATTAAAATATGTTTAATGATTTTTTATTTCTTACTTAATAAGTAATATACGAAGTATAAAAAATTTAAGAACTTAATTTACAATCACATGGTTTAAAATTCACATAAATTTTAATAAAAACTTTTTAAAAAATAAATAATAATTTTTTAAATTTCTTTTGGAGTAACATAATATTTAGAAAATTGTAAAATTCTTACCATATAAGGAAAACATGTGGAAGGGGTTCAATAAATCTCATTTTCCAATAAAGAAATAAGAATTTTGAAATTTTCAGTCACATTCACAAAATCATCATTTCATTAATACATCTCTTATATGTTTTACTTAAACTAAATTCTTCTTTTACTAAAAGCATATTCCAATAAAAATATCTACTATAATTAAAAATGCTTTTTTATGAATTTGAAAAAAAAATTATCCTTTTTTCATTCACCGACATCATTTAAAAAACATGTTACTCTCTTTATAATATTATTCCTCAATATCATTATAGTAAATATAATCTCTATTCTCTCAAGAATTTTTTTTAAAAAAATTACTGATTAGAATTTTCATAATCATATTTGATGTCATTGATGGGATTCTAAAAATATAAAAACACATGATCAACAAATCAGATGATATTATAAACCTAAAACTATGATAAATCATTCTATGACAATAGAGATAATATATAAATTAAATTGTTGGAAACTATGAAACATTTATTGTTCGTGCATACTTATTTTTTTCCATAATAGATAGGTTTTAATTTAAAACATTAAAATCTCTAATATTATTCCATCCATGTTGTATCCATGGGATAAATTGAATTTCAAAAATCATTTTCAAGGAACACTTTCACATTGATTGAGTTCTTGTACCTTTTAGTGGATGGGTATAGCGCCAGAAGTATTCACTTGGAATGAAATAATTATAATTTACTTATGAAGGAAGGAATGAAAAAAATATCATGGTGTATATTCCTTATCCAAAATAGTATATATTCTATAGTCAATGAAATTTAATCAAACATTATAATATTTTTTATTAATTTATTTTATTATAACACTTATATATTTCTATTTTTTCATTTTCCAAAATAATTTATGAAATGAATTGTAACCAAATAATAATATCCATGAAGATAAATTTCATAAATTATATAACATCTTGACTCCTCCTTTATCATAAAATCATTGATATAAAATGTATCAATATTCCTTGAAATATAATCATTACATTCATAATAAAATTATCAGGATGGATCATGGTGTCATATATCATTATGTACAATTTTCATAATCATAAAATTAAGATTGTAATCGGTTTTTTCTATATCATTCAATATGGAATTTATATATTTTACATTAATATATTATATAAAATAAATCATATATATATAATTAAAAAGGGAATATATCCATCAATATTTTACTTGAAAAAAATCATTACATTCATTGTTTCATTATACCATATATAATATCATATATGTTAATTTTGAAACTGTATGAACAACCCCCTTCATGTATTTTCCATAATGTTATTGAATTTATCATAAATTTTTTTATTTATTATATCATAAGAAATACCAACTGAATATCCTTCCTATTTTGTAAAAAATATATATAACTCATTAAGTTGAAAATGTAATACTCATTTTATACCCACCATGTGTCACCCAATGGTCCTTTATACCATTGATGAGAAATATGAATTCACAGATAAATTTTTACAAGTAAATAGTGGCCTTTAGAAAATAATATATAATCATAAAAAATAAAAATTATTGGAATAATGTTCCTTAAAAACTCCTATATATATATAAATTTAAATCTACTATTTTTACAACATATATGTATGAATTATACTAAGGTCCCATTTTAGATTAAATTGGGTTACCAAAAGACATGAAAAAAGGCATGAAGAGTAGGATTCTCTTATAGCTACTTATATGATCTCAATTGATTTAGTATAGAATATTTTCTTTGATGAAAATTTTACATGACATTTACCTCTTTGAATAAGAACATCACATGCCCAACATTTAATAGATAAGAAAATAAAATTTATTATCAAGTATTAATCATGCACTCCATTATTCAATCTATATTGAGAAATTATATCTACAACATACCAACCAATACTAATTATCTAATTCCAATGGATTGGATAATAAATATATGAATATATGATGTCTCTAATTTAGTTTTACTTCCAAAATATGGGATTGGGAAATCCAATATTAACATTCCCATGCATTGTTTCTTTAAAACCATGAATATGAGAAAATTTTATACAAATAATTCATCATAATTATAATATTGAAATAGTTTATGACAATTCAGGTGGTATACCCGATGGGTTATCCATAGAGAAAAAATACCATTTAAACTATATGAGAATATTCTATATATCTATATTGAATCCAAACCACACTAACCATCCCATTTCATATCGATATATATAATAAATCACATAAAAATAGTGAGGAATAACTCAATATTTTACTTTGAGAGGTGAAATAGCATTTCTCTACATGCGTATATACAAAAAACATTAAGGGGTGATAAATAAGGAATTTATATTACATATAAAATAATAAATTTTATATAATTAATGATTATTTTTAATACCATGAAAATGAATCATATATTCACATATCGTTACATACCATATGACATACCACTAAATCGACAATATTCTTTAGAAACGTTAAGGAAATTTTATACATGTTAATTTATGTGGCAATCCTTGAAAATAACAATTTTACCTATATGACCAAATCCTCCCAATAAAATATTTTACCATGTAACATATATGATTTAATCTAATTTGAATAATAGTGAGACATAGGGATCATATTAATAATGTTATAAATATTGAAATAAAAACACAAAATCATTTAATAAGACTCAATCAATGTTACAATGTTACTAATTTAGGATATATACTTGGTAATATTTTTATATTCATCATCATAAGATTTTTTAGTAATATATTAGGATAATTTTTTCTCTATATAATTTTGAAAACAATAGTAAACTATTATGAAATATACATTACCATCACATCCTAAACATTTCCAGATATAATGTAATGTTTACAATGTTATGGTAATGGAAAATGGGTCTTTAAATTTATATTTAATGGAATACAATAATCTATTTTAGAAAAATATGTTATACTCAAAATTAATTTTAAAAATTATAATCCATTATTTCTTAATTTTGATACCTCAATGTCAGAAACATGCTCACACAATCCATTTAAACACTATATTCACTTGATAATATCATATTGAGATAAAATGATTTATTATTTATCGATATCAATTTTAAATCCTCTTAGTATAAATATTTAACTATAAAATTATTATTTCTATATCTTTTTTTAGGTTATATGTTTCTAGAACAAATTTATTGAATAAATACATAAATATTCAACATATAAAATTTATAGGTGTTTGGATCTAATCCATCTTGTTTAAAAAAATTGGATAAAATATAATATACTTGATAAAACATTTTTTTAGTAATTTTATATAATCTAATGAATAAATATACATTTTTAATAAAATATCATTAAACATTATTTATAATAACTCCTTATTTTAAAACACCATCAATTATATTATAAGTCTGATAATGTTAAATCACATATCCATTATACATATCAATTTGATCTTCGTATGTTTTATTTTATTTTACTATATCAATTTGGATGCATTTGAAATATCACTTGATTGAAAACATTAGGATTCATTAATTTTTTCCATTCCTCATACATTTTTATATTTCAATTATATGTAAAAAATATATATTGGTTTCTATCACATTCAATATCATAATATTGAATTATACAACACAAATATCTTATATAGAATTTCAATGGTTTTTACCAAACTTCATCAATTATCTTAAATAATACAATCACATGTATACCTCTACCTTATTTTCCTGATAATTCTATTTTTCACTATCCAATGCCATATTTTACAAAATCCCAAAATTCAATTTATGTATAACCAATTACACATCAATATTGACTAGACAACACCAAAGCACTGAAATTATATTTCATTGTCATCTATCCTATATTCATTGAAAAAATATTGAAAATTTTACTATTATTTCAAATAATTATAAAAAAATTACAAATATAAAAATATAATTCATTCCATATCATGATTAATCCTTAGCGAACATCATGAATCACTCAATGTCAATGAAAAAATCTGTGATATTTAATAAATCTCCATAAATTGAAATTATAGTTTTTTTGTTTTTCATCAATATCATTTAAATATTTATATATATTCATTTACACATCTCAAAAGACTATTTATTAATTTGTGGAAATACTTTGATAATAGTTTTCGCAAAATATTGTTTCTCTAATGTTTATAATTTTCAATCATATTATAAATTATTAAGATTATAATGTGAATTTTTACATTACTTCGATTGTGTGTTTTATTGATAATTATTTCCTCAATGTTAATATCAATGATGATGATGTAATTTTTTTATAGTATAAATATGTATCTTCTGTGTATCATGATTTAAAATCACTAAACATAGAATTTTTATAAATATTTTCCCACTAAAAAATAAATAGACTTTTAATTAATCCATAAAAATTAAGAGAAAATATATATATATTTCAAAGGAAAATGAGTTTCATTTTGTGTTACACATAGCACATATATATTTTATTAATTCATTGAGCCAATAATAGTAAAAGAGAAATTTTGTTCATTTATTGAACAACCCTTTGAGCGAACCACCATTTGTATAAAGGTAACAGCATTCTTCTAATATCATTATTAAGATACTCATAGATTTGTTAATGTTAAATAATATTTTGAGATTTGGTCACCTAACTCTTAGGGATAGCCTTTTACACTATTTCATAGACAAGAAATCCATTGGAAATCTACTCTAGAAAACCTTACCTAGTGAATGATTGGGGTATTGACTTCTTTTTTTGTAGAGGGAATCGCAGACCATATATTCATAGTATGAATTTTATCTCACCATCAAGTATCACATATTCCATTTACATTTAAATATTTTTATAAATATTTGTATTTTAAAATTATTCCTTCCACTAAAATATAATTTTAAAACCATATTTATGTGTAACTCATTACATAGATCAAACATGGTTTTATACACACAAATTTAAATCAAACAGTGTTTATACACATTTATATAAAACAAATGCATTAGGTATTATAAACCCTTTAATTTAAAGCATTATAATAATATAAAATCATTAATAACTATAATATAATTCTTTGAGTGATAAATAATCCAATTCCATATTTGTAGAAAAGTGAAAATTCTCTAAGATAATCAGTATCATTATTTAATGGATCCATACCCAAGGATACATTTGTTAATATAGATATAAATTACATATAAACTCGAAAAAAAAATTGAGTGAACTATAATCATCATTTTAATACCAAATTATTTCATAGTGAAATAAAATGGTCATGTATAAGAAAACTAAATTTATAATTATTACAAATATGTAGCTCATACAATTCTTATATGATGGTTTGTTAATACAATTTATCTCTTTAAACTAAATATGATATCAAAATTAAGAACATAAATATTATATTCCAGAATATTTTATATAATAAAATAAATTATTAATTCATATATATAATCTTGATATAAATAAATTCTAGAAAAATTATTATTAAAAAAATTATAAGCATTGTAATTTCTATGAGCTATAATAATTCAATAAATAAAGAAATAAATAAAAGCTCATTATATTTAAAACTAATATGAACTATGAAATAATATTTATTACATGGAACTCAACAAAAACATAGTTTACTAAATTATAAATATATATTTTACATTCCAATAATATTTTTTAAAAAATATAGATAATATAAATATCACATATATAATATTATTTAATCCTTTATCAGTTCAATTTCCAAAAATCCTTTCGATATAATAGAAATAATTTCCCAAAAAAGGATATTAATTTTATTTTCTCTTGTTATAAATTATGGAGACTAAATAATATTAAATAAAAACACAATAAAAATTTTCTATATTTTTTAATTTAGATAAAAATTATAAATTTCACTTATAATTTATATAAAATTATATTTTATGAAAATTATATGAAATTATATATAAATTAACAATGTATATTACATTAAAATTTAATTTTAAGTATTTTTATATTTGTAATGTTTCATAAAAATTAAAAAATTTATTTACATGATTGTTAAATTATAATATTGTAAATTAATAATAAATAATAAAGTATCAAAATGTCCAATTTTCTTTAATTTTTAATAATTTATAAATTCTAAAATTCAATCCATTTTTAAAATTCATAAAAACAAAATTTTCACCTATATAACATTTAACAATATATGTAAAACATAATGAAAATTGTATATGTAATAACAAATCTAACCCATTTTCTATAATCAATCATAATTTAGGAATGACAATTATTGACAATGACTCCAAAAATATAAATGAGATTATCTCTACATCCAATCTGATACTACATAACACTAACCTATAATAGGTTGTGGAATGTATAAGAACATATATGAATAATACAAAATTAATAAATAATGTATCATAAGAACTATTTTTCACAAGTTATGGTTGCTTATATAACAGTAACTCTAGTAATTGATATCCAATATATGATTTACCAAAAACATATTCATCTATAATAATCCTATGTATCAACCTTATCTATATGATAGTATTATTTTTGCATATAATTTATTTCAAATTATTCATTCAATGATCTATTTTATAGGTATATAAACATATCAAAATGGTTCTATCATATTCTATTACTCCTTTATCATAAATAAAGTTAATTAAAAACTAGAGAATTGAAGCATTGGCATCACCCATAATATCCCATTAGATATTTTTGGGATATATAATCTCTTTTCACAGCAAATGTCTTATATCTATCCATAAAAAATATTATAATAATTTTTTATAATATGTAATATTAAAATAATAAACATTATTTTCTTCATGTTCATCATGAAGGCAGTTATATAATGTATAATACTTTCCTGATGGGACTAATTTCTTTATAAGGGTTGAATAAAAAAATTATGTTTGAACATGAATTTATTTGATTCCTAAAACCCTGATCCATCAACCTATGAAAAATAATACCATGAATAAACAAAAATGTTCAAAAGAAGAACAATTAACGATGATGGATCATAGTACTAAATACAATCTCATTTTTTAAGAAGATTACATGTAATATTTATATTCAATACTATATCCATTCAATATTAAGAATCACATGATGCTCGAAGAGTATTCTTCTTCAATAAATATATATTTTAGTTTCACTTGGATTGATAAGGGGGAGGTGAAATTGATATTTTTTATTGATTAAATTAATACTGGATTGGCAGGGATCAAACAAAAAATATCTCGTGGTGTATAAATTATTATATATTCCAAAATATATTCTTTTTTTCTGTATGGAATTTACATAAATGTAATGAAAAATTTTAGTAAATTATTTGTTTACATCACTATTAATATTCAACCAATTTGGTTTATATCCATCATTTCATGAAATAAGACAACACGGAGTAAATATATCCATGTATGGGAGATTCAAAAATGATATATCATTTTCATTCCACATCAATTATTATATCAAGTATATTTTTTCAATCCAAATTTCTTATGATATAAAATATTCCTACACTATGAATCACTGATGTGGTACCATAATATCATATAAAAATATTTACAATATACTGAAAAAAAGAAATATTATGTTCCTTGATTTCTTTTTATCTATACAAAACAACATATTTAAATCATGAATTAAGTTATACCCATAAATAAATCATGACTGTCAATTATTTCAGTAATATCTATATTGACCCTACCCTTTCATACAATAACAATAAAACATTATGAAGATAAACTACATATTATCATTACTTCATGATGATCCATAGGATTATTGTCTTGGGAAAACTATGACCATCCAAAACATTTACATTGTCATGCATAAACATTTATTAAATTTCTTCTTCTCTATACGTTTATTGGTTCTTGACCTCTCCTTAGTACATGTAGTTACCTGAGGATATGCATCAAAAAGATGTGAGATAAAATCACAGTAAGAGGATAGATATGAAAAATATTACAATGGGTTAGCACAATCAAAACATAGGGAAAGGGACATGATCAAGAGATGAAACATTAATAAAAGACCAAAAATGTGGAAATACATAAAAATGAAACATCATATTTTATTAGTAAAATACCACACATAGTTGGGGAAAATGATAGCATTATGTTCACACATTATTTCCCTTTTATTCATGAGATTCAACACTTTCCATAATTCATTGGAGTACTTTATAGTTCTGGGCACACCTGTCACATTCAATCATTCATATTGCACTATATAAATTCGGGCGCACACGTCACATCATAATATTTACATTACCATTCTTGACACATTACAAATATATAAAAATAAAATATAACATAACCATGGAATGTAATTTGTTTCCAATTTTAAATCATATTTTCATAAAAAATTTGTCCCCAAAATAAATAGGTAATATTATTCTTGACATAGAACAGTTAACCATGAGTGAAGTGTGAAACAATATTGAAGAAGTAGCATGGGTGTGTTTATTTGAAAGAAGATTTATTTTGTAAATCATTGGGTTTTTATTACATCATGTTGGAGTATTTAATTCCCAGAAAAGGTAATATAATGACGGATAAATTTTATTAGTACAACCCATACCGAACGCAGAGTGAAAGAGGGAGAACCCGAAGAAAGAAGACTGGGTTCGATAATTTCCCCATACCTTGTATCCGAATGATTTCCTCACATTAATATTCTATATAATTACATTATATTAAATAATTAACAAAACTAAATGATTTTATAAATTAATAAATTTCATTATGGTTTTATTATGTTCATTTATGGGATTTTGGATGAGTTTTAAAGTTTAAATTTATTGTTTGGGAATGTTCATCTATATAGTTTTCTTGAAAGGTTCACTTGTACTCATGAATGGGAGTTCATTTAAAATGTTTTTAAAAATCAAAAATGTTAATTATACAATATTTATCTTTTTATATGACTTTAAATTATCTTATAAATAATTTTTTATATACCATAAGGATGAATCATTAGATAAGAATCTAATTATGATCATTTGGTTTAATTAGGACAATTTTTGAACCACAACAATCTTGTTTTGTTTAATAATTTAGTAATATGTATATAAGTTGGTTATAGAACATTAAATAGGATATTATACATAAAAAATAATTTTTTTCAACCATAAAAATGGTTTCATGACTAGATATGAAGGCATTAAATTAAAAAAATAAAACATATCTTTCTTGAAGCTGATAAATTAACACCTCCTGAACAACATTTTATTTTCTAAAATAGAAAAAAATATGAGAAGGGGGTTGGAAGATATATTTTCCCATTAGTATCTGAAAATTAAATTATATGTGGGATACTAGAGTTACCACAGCATGTGGAAGAGGATAGTTGGGGATAGATTAATAAAATAACATGAAATTTAATCGAAATTAATGGAAAAGAGCGAGAGGGGAATTACCTCTTGAGTCCGCCTTTTGAAATAATCCTTAAAGAACCAAGGAATGGAATTTTGATGAAACCAGAAGATCTTGGGTGTTGTAAAGGGATTATGTAAGATGACTAGGTAGAGTTTAAAAAGTATTGAATCTTGAGAGGTGTGGGGAAATGAGGGTGTGAAGGGTGGTATTTAGAGTGGATGAGAGAGGGGTTTTTTCTTAATATTATAAACATTAGATTTCTAATTTCCACCAATATAATAAATAGTAATGATTTAATGAACAAGAATAGTAAAGAGGGAAATTGAATTTGAGATTTGGTTTCTTACATCACTTGTGATGTTAAGAATAGTGAATTTAAATTATAATGTATTTATGTGGTAAATTAATGTATTTTACTATTCACCAAAAATTCCAGTATTTCAGAAAAATACCTAAAATTCTCCTTAACCATTTATCAACATTTAGAATAAAAAAACAATGTCCTTATTTTAAAAATATTTTTTTATATATGATAAATTTAATTTTTAATTATAATCATTATTTACTTGAAATATATCATTTTTAAAATTTAATCTGATTTAATAATACATTCTGAAATTACATAACATCTTATAAAATTATCATAAAACTAGAAGACATAGAATTGTTAATATGTTAACACATTCATGGGGAATAAAATTTCTTTTAAATTAATTAATTAATTATAATTATTTATTTATGACTTAAAAAAATACTAATAATTTTACTATGTTCTAATTGTCACTTCTATGATGCCTAAATTTTATTAAACCATTCAAGGGTAAGTTTAATATTATTTTGGAGGATTTACTAATAATAATGTTTTTATTAATATTAATAAGGTTATGTTGGTATTTATAATGGTAGAATACTATTCTTCAAAAATTATGTTCATCCTACTAGACGATAAATGTCTTACTGATCACAACCGTGTAAGTTGAATTTTTTAAATTCCAAACATAGAAGTAGAAAAATTATGTGGAATTATCACATATTATTTATTATCATGATATGTCATTGTTCTTACTAATGTTATTATACAATAAGTAATAATTATAATAATGAAATTCCATTGATAAAACATTGGGTCATTACATTCTTCCCCCATTACGAAATTTCACCCTAGAAATTTAATTTTACACCAGAATGTGGGGGTTCTTCTCCTTAATCACCTTCTTTGATACCCAAGATTCATCATCAAACATATATATCCTCAATGTTTTTTTGAAAATATTGGTTTTATTGTTGCGTTGTATCTTATCTCTCTGATCCAGAATCATCATGTGCTGCTCCTCACATGAGAGATCTTCATCCACGTGTACCACCTCTGATTTCAGAAAATTTGAGGGGACTGGTATGTACTTCTTCAGGTGTGATATGTGAAACAAATCATTAACATGATCCATATTCAGTTTATGTGAAAGAAGATAGGCCACTACTCCTATGTGTTTAAGGATCTCAAAGGGGACAATGTACTATAGGATTATATTCCCTTTCATTCCAAAACACAAGAATCTATCTGATGGTGATATTTGAAGGAAGAATTTTTCTCCAATGTCGAACTCCAAGACCCTTTGATGGTTGACAGCAAAGATATTTTTTGAAACTGGTCATCTTTTAAGTGTTTCTGGATGACTTCAACCTTCACTTCCATCTCTTTCGCAATATCATGTCGAACTAGCTTTATTTCTTTAACTTAATCCCAACATGAAGGAGTTCTACATCGATTTCCATATAGAGCTTCATATGGAGCCATACGAATCCTCGAGTGGAAGATATTATTGTATGAGAACTCAACCAAAGGTAGGTGCTGATCCCAAACACCATTGAATTATAGAGATCAGACTACTAGCATATATTCAAGTGTCCAAATAATTATTTCATATTGGTCATTAGTTTGTGGTTGATAGGCCCTGCTAAAATTCAATTCAGTACTCAAATCATAATTAGAATTATATTGAATTTAGATGTGAACCTTGGATTAGGATCACATATAATCAAGAGTGTAAAACCATGAAGTCTCCCAACTACCATCACATATATCGTTGCATGTTGTTCAAGAGAGATATCTTCCTAAATATAATAAAATGGTCATTCTTGGTGTTTCAGTCAACCACAACAAATATCTCATTATATTCTTTGGATTTCTTCAGAAGACCCGTGACAATGTCCCTAGTTCCATTCTCACATTTCCACATGGGAGTTGGGAATGATTGCATCATCCCATTGGAATTTTTTCTCTCTTCATTAACATGATGATATACAAAGAATGTTGAGCAATATTTGGCAATCTCCTTCTGCATGTTATCCCACTAGAGGTGTTCTTAGAAATCTCGGTACATCATGGTGCTACAAGGATGGATAAAGAATATTGATCTATGTACAATATCTAGTGGACCCTTCTTTATCATAGGGGTTGAAGGCACACTGAGCCGTGTTCCAAACCAACCATACAATCAAAGTAGATATGAAACTCTTGCAGAACCCATTACCTTACTACATTCACATTATTTTTTAACTCCAGATCATCCCTTTGTGCCTCCTTATTAATCTCTTGGATTTATGGTTTTGTAATAATTTTGGAAAGGTGGGATGTTATCCTGGCACATATGATTTCCAAATCCTTCCTTTTAATATACATGAATATAGTGTCTTTCTCAATCTGTAACATGTATAGAGTAGCAGGTTGTTATATTCATAGAGAATCATCTAGCTTGTTTGCCTTACCCGGATGATAGTGAATTTAGAATTTTTAGTCCTCAATTAGATCTAATAATCAAATTTGTATCAGGTTATGCTCATTTTATATATATATATATATATATATATATATATTAGGATCATTTTTTTAGTGTATATGTCACACTTCTCACCATAAAGTTAGTGCCCGAATATTTTCATTGAAAAAATCTCAAATTATAGCTCTAGATCATTTGTCGAGTAGTTATTCTAATGGATCTTTATCTGAAACAAGGCGTAGGATACCACATTATCATTTTCCATTACTACATAACCCATTAATTGTTTTTGAAAAAATAATGTATATCAAAAAAACATTATCCACTTCTTAGTATTGTGAGTATAGGTGTAGTGATCATCCATCTCTTTAACTCCTTGAAGCTATCTTTGCATTCTTTTGTCCATTCATACATTATCCCATTCCTTTTTAACATAGTTAGCGGGCATGAAAATCTTGATAAATTTCTCACAAAATGTCACTAGTACCCAGCTAATCCACCAAAACATTAGATTTATTAGACACTAGAGGGATTTTTCCATTCCTCAATATCCATTGTTTTTATGCTTCTATAGAAATTCCCTCTCTTCTGATCACATGTCCTAAAAACATTACTTGCTTCATTCAAATTTTAAACATGCAGAACGTGGACTACAACATATCCTTTCTCAATGTCTCCAAAACATGTTTTAGATATTCATTACGTTCATCCTTACACTTGGAGTAGATGAGAATATCATCGATAAACAATACCACAAATCTGACATGGTAATGTTTAAACACTCTTTTCATCAAATCCATGAATTTTCAAAGGGATGTAGTAAGTCCAAATGGTACCAATATAAACTCATAATGACCATACCTTTTATGGATGAATTTTGTTTTGAAAATTGTCATTCTTCACATATAGCTGATGATATCCATAATGAATATCCATCTCTAAATAGTTTTTAGATCTACAAAACTGATCAAGAAAATCATCAATGAATGGAAGAGGATACTTTTTCTTTATGGTGATCTTGTAATGTTCATGATAATCAATAAAAAACCACATTGTTCCATCCTTCTTCTTCACATAGATCTCTGGAGCACCCCATAGTGATTCACAAGGGCATATGAACCATTTGTCCAAATGCCCTTGCAGCTACTTCTTATACTCATCCAGTTCGATAGGATCCTTCATCTAGGGAAAAATTGAAATAGGAGTAGCTTCAGGTATGATTTCTATTAATAACTCTACCTCTTGATTCATGGGATGTTTGGGTAAATCATTCGTTAATACATCCCTTTATTTCCTTATGATGGGTATTTTCGAAATGCTGGCACTTTCCTGTGACTCTACTATTTGGGAAAGGTATGTCATTTCATATGGAATCAACATACACATCATTGAAGTATTTTTCAAAGGAGATTCATGATCTTCCCTGAAATTGCATAGGAGCATGGGATGGTTTGAAATATGAAATGATATTTATTTTTCCAGAGAGTTGATATGTGACCTATATAATGATATCCAATCTATTCCCATTATAGAATTGAATTCTACCAAAGTAAGTATTATAAGATTTTATGGAATAATCATCCCACTTGCTCCAATAGGAGAAGAGTCAAAATCTTGTGTTTCAATGATTTCCCCACATGGTGGTTTTATAGATATCTCTACTTTATGGTTTTGGGGTTATGATTCTATAGTTCTATCAAACCTGCAGTATATAAATGAGTTCATAGAACCAGAATCCAATAAGACTTTTTCTATTCTTGATTTAATAGGAAGCGTACCTTGTAAGACATCATTATCTTTCTCCACTTCTGTAGTTGTTATGTCATAAGCCTTCCCTTTTTCCTTAGGGTTTTGTGGATGTTGATTCTGACTACCCTCAATGACTCGAGGTATATTTTACTATCTTGTATAGCTCCCTTGATCCTTATATTTATAGAATTGTACCATGGGAGGTTCTCCACTTTCTTCCACAACATTCTCCTTCCATCGTATGTCTATTCGTCACTCTTGAGAATGGTGTCCTTATTTCCCACATTTGACTCATTTCCTCATCCCTTTGAGGCAGTTTCCATTATAAAACATCCCAAATTTTTGGCATGTGGGTTGTTGTGTTTTCATCCAACCTCAATCATTAGATCATCGAGTATGAAACTCCACCTTTCGTTTCATGTCACCATAGCCATGGGACCATTCTACAAACTCCATATCCACTTTTAAGTCACACCAAAAAACATCTTCATAACACCAAAATACTAGAATTTCAAGAGCCTTTCATATGTTTGGTTTTAAACCACTAAATAATATAACAATTTTTCTATCATTATTGATAACCAAACCCGAATCATACTTTTAAATACTTTTTAATTTCACTTAATTGGTAATAATAGATTCTCTTTCCATTTTATTGAGATATATTAAATCACACTGCATCTTCGTACAAAGAGTAAATGGGAAATATATGATATGAAACACGATCTTAATGTCTTTGCATTCCATATCATCAATTTTGTCTCTTGGATTGGTGTTATTAATCAAATCCCACAATTGATAATCCTATCTATAAAGGAGATAAATTGATAAGGAATATTCTCTATCTCGAAACATTGCAGCATAGAAATGATCTTCTCCATGGAGTTGACCCTGAATTCAACAACTAGGCGTTCAGAAGTTCCACTAAATGTTGGTGTTCATTGCCGTATAAAGCACTCAATATCCAGTTGCACCGCCATTGGTGAAGGACGATGTTCCCCATTATTCTAATTTTTTTCATCACCTGAGATTATTGGGTAATAATTTCCATGTGGTTTTAAACTCCACCTCCAAAACCATTGGGGATGTCACTTGGGAAATTGCTGCATTGGCCCTCCCACAGTCTGTTTTCCTAGTTTCTCCTAGTTCCCAACATTTTCCAAAATATAAGTGGTTTGAAAAAAACATATGTCAATGAGTCTTGAATAACATATTCATTTGTGTAATTGCACTAAATGATTATCTTATAAGATCCCTATGTTTATAAAATTTTCTCGTGTGCAAATTTGTTCTTAGTTTCATACTAGAGGTCTTATCTATGGTTCAGTATTCCTAATTCCTATATTAACTAATCCTTGAATATGAAACAAACTATAGAAACCAAGCCTTTTCTTACATTACTATTACATAATTATAAAGGAAATCAAATTAATAGCATTACACCATGAAGTTCCAAAGCATCATTTTAAATGAAAAACTAGGGCCAAACATTATATTTACAATATCAAGCATAATCATTTATTAAATTCACTCTTCTCTTGCTTCTTATTGGCTCTTGACCTCTCCTTAGTATATGTAGTCACTTGAGAATATACATCATAAGAGGGGTGATCTAAAATCCTAGTATGAAAATAGATATTAAAAATATAAAAATGGGTGAGCGTAAACACAATATTGGGAACGGCTCATGAACAAGACAAGAAACATTAATAAAAGGCTTGAAATGTGGTAATTCCTTAAAATGAAACATCATGTCTTGGTAGTCAACTACCAAAAATAGTTTTGAACAATTCTAGAATCATGTTCACTCATAATTTCTCATTATATAGGGGGATTATTCACATTAAACAATTCATTAGAGCACTGTATAATTCTGGTTGCACTCGTCAAATTCAACTATTCATATTGTGATAAATAATTTTAGGAGCACACATCAAATCATAATTTTTTCATTATTGGGAACGCCACATTAGAAATATGTCAAATGTGGACATAACATTACCCATGGAATGAAATGGGTTTCATATAATAAATCAAACATTTATATCAATTTGGACCCTAAAATAAATAGGTAAAATCTTTCTTGACATAGAACCATTAACCATGAGTGAAGAGTGAAACAATATTAAAAAAGTAAAAAGGGGGTGTTTATTTGAAAGAAGAGTTATTTTGGAAAACATTATGGTTTTCATTACATCAACTAGAGAGCATTTATATCCCATAAAATGGAATATAATGAAGAATGAATGAATTTTAAGTATAACCCCTACCAAATATAGAGTGAATGGGGAAGAAACCGAAGAAGGAAATATGGGTTCGAGAATTTCAACTTACATTGTATCAGAACGATTTATTCAATTTAATATCCTATATAATGACATTATATTTATTAATTAACAAGTTTATAACCTTTTAAAACTTAATAAGATTCTTTAAGGTTTTATTCAGTTTGTATATGTAATTTTTGATGAGTTATATAGTTGAAATTTATTATTTGGGAATGTTTATTTTTATAGTTTTCTTGAACGGTTCACTTATATTCATGAATGGGAGTCTATTTAAAACGTGAATAAACACGCCGAATTATTATTATATTTTATTTATGATGTTTTATAACATTATATGATATTATTAAAAAATTTATACCAAGTGAAAGAATCATTAGGTATGAATTTAATGGTGATCGTTTGGGTTAATTCGGGTGGTTTTTCAAACACAACAACATGTATTGTTTAATCATTTATTAATATGTACATAATCTGGTTCATGAACATTATATAATATATAATACATAAAATATAATATTTTTCAACCCTGAAAATTTTTTCATCAACATATCTAAAAGCAGTAAATGAAAAAATAAAACATGTCATTCTTGAAGGTATTAATTAACACCTCAGGAACATCTTTTTCCATTCTTAAATAAAAAATATGTGGATAAGGGGGTTGGAAGATTTATTTAGTAACACCCCAAGATTCTAGGGTACCCTTCTCTTTGAATAATACAATAGTGTGTGTTGTACGCAACATTGAGTTCTAACACACCAGAAACAATCAAACCAGCCATTTTGAAGAGTAATAATAATTTTTTTAAAATTTTAAAAAAAAAATTCATTAAAAATGAACATCATTTTTGGATTAGGAGTTTTGAAATTATCTTAGGGTGAATTTTTTGTATTTTTTAGAAAACATTCAATTTTTGATGAATAATGAAAAACACTTAATTATAGTATAAAACATTATTTTAATTTAAAAAATTATTTATTTTATTTAAATTTTATTAGGTTATAATAGATACATAATACATATACATGTTAAATTTAATTCATTTGTGTTATTTTATAATAATTTTAGATATATAAGAATTTTATTGAACTTTTTTTCGTCTTTTACACGCCTCCCAGAGCATTTTCTAATTTCCATAAAACATAATTTTACCTCTTTTGTGTGTTGAATTTAAAAAAAAAATCATAGAGACACAGTTGATATCTGTATGTAAAATGTGGTTCAATAAGATTAAAATAATTTTTGGTGAATAATTACATTTTATTTTTTTTTACCACGCTTAAAAGTAAATAGGGTAATTAAGGGTAAACATGATATTATTATTACCATAACACATGTCCTAATTCTATTGGATAAGTTTAATTTGACCAAAAACAACCTTAGTAATAAAATATTATCCTTTATGTCCACTTAGATAAGATTAGGTCAATTATTAATATTTAATTCAAAGACGAGTTAAAAGTGTTAAATTCAACATTAAATAATTGAACCATTTCAAATAAAGGGTTACACATAAGATAAATTAGACTATAAATAATCATTAGAAATATAAAAATATTTCCTACATAATGGTATTTTATGTATTTTTTTACACATTAAATAATTAAATTTATTAATGAAACAATGATGATACAGTAATTACCGTATTAATGAAATCATAAAATAATTAATATTATAAATATCAAAATAAATGTAATTTGAGACTTTTTATGAATTCCTATAACATTATAGGTTAATATTAAATATTAGGGTTTTTTGGATGAATTTTTTATGAACTAATAATGCTGTTAGGAATTTTGAAAAAAATACCAAATTCTGTCAAAATTGACATAAAAGAGTTTTTAAAATAAATATTAAATTATTAATTGATATTCTATTCCCAAAAATCTATGTTTTGGCCAAAAGACATATATAATGATATTTTTATCATTAATGAACATCTTTTAGTTCTCTAGGAAGTATATTGTATGATTATTAACCATATATTATAAAAATACAAAGAGACATGGTAAATGTCGAACAATTTTAGTAAGAGTTAATTCTAAAATATATGGTTAATATAGTGACCCAAACCAGTCTAAAAACTATTGGTTGAGTGGTTTTAGAACCATCCCTACCATAGCCTTTAAATATTTTATTTTGGAGCCCTTTTAAATCGAAAATTATTTTATTATAAAATAATATTTCTAGCTTTTCCTAAGGTCCCCTCACCCCACTTATAAATGGGAACTCCCCATTCACTCCAATGCACAATATAAAAGCCTTTTGGCTCGGCCAAACCCTGCCCAAATACCCTCTCAACAGTCCTCCTTTCATCCTAGAGGCCTTATATTAGTCAGAAGGCCAACCTATGGAGCCCTTTTGATCAAATAAAAATGAAGAACTAGAAGACGAGGTAAATATTTCATCACCTCTTTCAAATTCCATTCTTCTTCCACTTCCTCTTTCTTTTTTGTTTCCATTATAAAAGAATAACTCCAGTATCTTCTATATACTATTATGTTATTATAAATATTTTACAACCATATTCATTATTTTATCCATCATTTGAATGACATTTCACCATACGAGCGTACGTACGACTTACCTTCTCCAAGTCGTGGTGTAATTGTTTTTAAATACAATATTACTTCGATGGGTATAACAATGATGTTTAATTGATGTAAATGATAAATATAACATGATAATGATTCTGTATATATGAAATACCATCCAATTATATATTATTTTTATTTCAATAAAATAATATTGTCGCTCGTGCATTTGTACGGATTATCGTCTTCACGAACGTGATGAGATTCATTCCCCATCATATCCATTCAAGAATAATTTTCATATGATGATTAAAACTAATTTATAAAAACTTTATATCGTTCTGAATATTAATAAGATACATCCTATCCATAAAAAACATTACTTAGGTAACAAATAATATAAATGAAAATGAATCAGTTAACACCCGAAACGACGATAATAATTAGATATTATTAACAAAGAAATGTCAATAGATAGTATATGATATCATATTACTGTATATGATTATTATATAATTTAATAAAAATAAACTCACCATTATAAAGGAGGTTAACCTACCCTCGACCAAGGAAAAGTACAAGGTAAGGGTTAATTTCACAATCTCTTCATTATATGAGGTTTTTTATATATAATTATCTACTGGGACATCTTTATTATCCACATCTATGTTTCTAAAAAATATAATTCAAAACATTATTAGTATTTTATATACTATGGTTTAATGTCATTTATACCCTTTTTTGACTTTTATAAGATATTTTTAAATGAATATTATCTTCGTTTTCCAAACAAGGTACTTTTTGACCTTTTCGACCAATTTAAGGAACGATTGTTTTTTTAAAACATATATGGCAGGTGCTGCTATTTTATACCATTATAACATTTTAGAAGCTTCCCTTTCAAGCTTATAAGAATATTTTCAAAATTAATTTTTCATTAAATTATTTTAAAATAGAAAGAGTTATTTATCTAAAAAAAGGTTTTTATTTCATCTATGTCAACATCCTTTGAGTGATTTTATGCTTGTTTGAAGTTGATTTAATATGATACAAAACTTCCATATTGTATTGATGGTTTTGTGATATGTTTTATTGTGGATGTGTTATTTATACACCATTCATTGTTTATGGATAAAGTATTGACATTTCATATGCTAGTTTTAATACGAATGTTTATGATATCTTTAAAACTTTTCATATGAGGAATTCATTGGACTTAGTATGTGATGGGTGGAGCAAACTATAACTCCTATATGCATCAGTTTGTCTCATGAGAAAAACTAGTGTCTGAGCACAAGTCCATGAAAAAATCTTATTTGTAGTCTTTGCATAAGGCCTTCACTATGTGGTTATGAAAGTCTGGCATTATTCATTCCATCATTATGAAAGTGGCTATTGATATTTCATGTTATTATTCGACTAGTAGAGTAGCCATTAGTGTATGTAAATGGAATTATTTTGATTTATATTTTCCATATTATGATTAATTTATGTTGAGAATGATTTTGTTTTAGTTTTATAAAATTCCTTAAATGTTTATACTTATTTATGAATGCTTCCTCTATATTGTTATCCTTACTGAGCATTTTAGATAACCCCTTTCTATGTTTTAATTTTCCTAGGATGTGAGTAAGTATATTATGATTAGAATATATGGATAGTCTATAGGGTCTTAGTGTTGTCCAGGGAAACAATGTTGTTGTATTTTTCCATTTTATGATGTAATGTAAACCTTATGAATGTATCTATTACTTCCAAGGCTACTAAACTAATCGGTCTTTTAAGACTTGATCTTTTGTGATCATGCCAATGATATGTAATAATGCACCGACTTTGGTTAACTAGGGTCAAGGAATTACAGATGATATAAGAGGAAGTTTAGTACAAACCTTGGAAACTCGATTTAGATAATATCTGATTAGAGAACATTACCATAAGATAGACATTGAGGACTAGTATATAAGAACTTCATAGAATTTTGTTATTATAGAGATTTTGTGAGTGTGCCAAGAAATAAATCCCTATCTATATACGAGCAGGCAGAGGCATCTCTGGCACAGATGTACCTAGGGGTAAAAGCCGAAAACACCGCTTTATTCTAGACTCGAACGAGAACTGGTGGATGACAATGGGCCTTGCTGCACTCTTGGTTGCGACACTCCCGAGGGATATTCTTAGAATAATTCTCATTTTCTTTACAATCCATTATGAACGGTTTATGAGTATATACATCGCCAAAGAATAAATTTGTTATAATTATGGATTATATCCATAAACTGTTCAATATATGATAAGTGTTTTAAAAGTTTGGATTTATGTATTTCGACTCATAAAAAAATATAGTTTATACCATTGTTTAGATATAGTTCCTAGTGGAAGAAATGTAAATTGTATCAATCCACATAGGTTATGAGTAATAACCATACCCATATTGAACTGGTGATACAACTAGTACTGATCAGCTTATCACTATATTGGTACAACTCACTCTGGTTATGAATAATAACCTTACCCATATGGAGAACCCTGATCCACTACATGGATGATCAATGTTTGATAAATTCATGAGGAAACAACCAGCAACATTAAAAGGGGGTACAAATCAACTAGTAGCTGAGCAATGGATAAATTCTTTACAGAAAATATTCCATGCATTGGGGGGTAGCGGAAGGGAAAATTTTGTCATGTAAGTTTACCACCTCCCTGGAGATGCTGACCAATGGTGGTCATTGATTCAAAACACAAAGGAAGATGAGGAACTATAAAATATGGAATGGTGGGAGTTTAAAGATAATTTCTTAGAAATATACTTTCCTAATCACCATCGAGCAGATAAGGAAAGACAATTTAAGAGTCTGAGGAAAAAGGAGGATGAGAATTTCGTAATGTATGAAGATAACTTTACAATGATAGTGTGGCATGCTGTAGATTATATACGTAAACCATGAAGTAAGATTTATTGTTTTTTTGATTGGTTAAAACCATTTCTCTATAGATCATTAGTCTCACAATCCTTCTTGTCGTATGAAGATATTGTATCATCTACTATAAAGACTGAAAAATATTTCTCTATGTCATACAACTTTAATGAAAAGCAAGAGAATAAGAAATCTGTTGAACACTCTAGATATATAAATAAGGGGAAGATGGAAAATTTTGAATATCCATCCTACAGTAAATGTGGGAAGAAACACCGTGGTAATTTCCTGATGTGAATGGGATTCTGATTTAAGTGTGGTGAAAAAGGCCACCAAGATCATTATTGTAAAGGGAGAAAGAGGCTGTCAATGTTGAATGCTACAATTGTAGAGAAAGGGGGAATTATAAAAATTAATGTCCTAAGCGTCAAGGGAACTTACCTCAGAAAATTCCAAGGGATAAAGGCCATGATTTTTCTATCACTACTGCATAGTTTGAAGCCTCAAAATATGTCGTTGCAGGTCATTTAATGGTCTCCTCAAGATTAAAAAATGATTTATTTGATTCTGGATCATCACATTGTTTATTATCTACTTATTTTTCTAGGAAAATTAGATATTTCCAATTTGATTTTACAAGAGATTTGTTAGTCAAAAATCCTAAGGGATGTATCATTGCAACAATATTTTGTGAATCAATCCCCATTAGGTAATATAAATGTTATTTATCTTCTGAACTCATCGACATACCCATGATGGAATTTTAGATAATCCTTGGTATGGATTGGCATTCAGACCATGATACAAAATTTTATTGTAAGAAGAAAGCGGTTACAATTTTTGATGAATATGATAAAGAATGCCTTATCTTTTGAGCAGAATCATCACCACCAAATTTTTATCAAGATCCACCCCCTCTAGATCAACTAAATTCAATTATTGGGGAGGATGAGATTGAAATAAAAATGGGTGAGGAAAAGAATTTTCAAATACAGGATGTACCTATTGTTAAAAAATATGATGATGTGTTTCTAGAAGATTTACCTCGACATCATCCAGAATAAGAAATTGAGTTTTCCATTGATTTAATTCCATGATCAAGGCCCATATCGAAGACCCTTTATAAAATCACCACTGTGGAATTAGTGGATCTAAATAAACAACTATAGTAATAGAGTAATAAGGGATTTATTCGCCCTCATGTTTCTCGATGGGGAACCCCTCTCCTTTTGCTAAGAAGAGTGATGGATATAGGAGGTTGTGCATCGACTACAGGGTGATCAATACTATAACAAAAAAGAACAAGTATCCCATACCTTGCATTGATGATTTATTTGACCAACTTCATGGAGCTCAATAATTTTTAAAGATTGACCTGTGATTTGTATATCATTATTTGTGTGTGAAGAATGAAGACATTCCAAAAACAACATTTTGAACCATGTACAGGCATTACATGTTTATAGTAATTCCTTTTGGATTGACTAATGAACCCTCCATCTTAATGGATCTAATGAATAGTGTTTTCAAGGAATATCTTGATGAAATTATCATGGTATTTATTGATGATATATTTTTATACTTCAAAATCTACAATGATCATGAGAATCACTTGTACATTATCATGAAGACTCTTATAGGACATGTATTATATGGGAAGATTAGCATGTATGAATTTTGGCTTTAGGATATCTCTTTTCTTGGCCATATCATCTCTAATGATGGAATCTTTGTTGATACTTCTTATACCAAGGAAATCCATTAATGGCCAAGACCGATGAGGATAATTGAGTTACATAGTTTTATTTGTTTATTAGGTTATTATGGACCTATCTTCCAGAATTTTTCCCATTTAGCTAACCCATTAACAAAGCTCACATGAAATGGTGTTAAATATGTTTGTACAAAATAGTGTGAAGAATGTTTTGAAGAAATGAAGATAAGATTAGTCAAAGATCAAATATTGACTCTACCATCGGGGAATGACGGGTTTGTTATTTATAGTGATGCATTAAAGTAAGGACTTGGTTGTGTCCTTATGTAGAATGATAGGGTTATTGCATACGCGTCACGAAATCTAAAAATTCATGTTCAAAACAATACCACTATTGATCTTGAGATAGCAGTTGTAATCTTTTATTTGAAGATATAGATACATTATCTCTATAGTGAAAAATGTGAGATATATACCGATTACAAGAGTATGATGTATATTTTCTCTCAGACAAAACTCAACATGAGGAAAATGGTATGGCTTGAACTACTCATGTATTATGATTGAAGGATACACAACCACTTGGGGAAGGTAAATAAGGTGGTAGATGCATTGAGTAGAATAGTTCATGGAGTTTTTTCACAAGATAAGAGTTGAAAAGGATCCTATTTTCATGGATCTAGTCAAGATGGATATGGGAATAACCATGGAAGGTGAATCATAAATGCTTTTTCAAATGGATTCGAGACTATCATTACTAGAAAGGATAAAAATTTATCACATTGATGATGACTATTTTCAAAAGATGATTAAACCTGTGAATAATGGGATATTTAGTGACTTCGTATATAAAGATGAAATATTGAAATTTGGGAAGAGACATTGTGTTCCTGATATACTTGATCTAAAAAGATAATTGTTGGATAAATCTCATAGCTACAACTTCTCTATACACCCTGGGAGAAGCAAAATTTATAGAGATTTGAATGAACATTTTCAATGGGACAACAATAAGAGTGAGATTGATGATTTTGTGTCATGATGAATGGTTTTTCAACAAGTGAAAGCTGTAAGGAAACGGCCTGGAGGAGTCATGAATCCTCTTCCCATACCTGAGTGGAAATGGGATGATATCACAATTTACTTTTTCATGGGGTTACCAAAGACTCCAAGAAGGAACCATGTAATATGGGTCATTGTTGATCGTCCTACTATGTCAGCACATTTTCTTGTTATAAGGGAAGATTTGCCACTTGAAGGTTATGCAAGACTATATATTAATAAATTTGTAAGACTTCATGGATTACCACTATCAATTATTTCTGATCGTGATCAATGTTTCGCATCATGATTCTGGAAAAGTTTTCAGAAATACCTAGATACTGAAAATTGTTTAAGCACTACCTTCCACCACCAAACTGATGGACAATTTGAATGGACTATTAAAACCTATGAAGACATGTTTTGATCATATTCACATGACTTTCAAGGTATGTGGGATCAATATTTACCTCTGGCTGAATTTTCCTATAACAATAGCTTCTATTCAAGTATTCAGATGGCTCCAAATGAAGCGTTATACGGAAGGAGATGTATCACACCAACCTGTTGAGATGATGTTAGTGAAAGAAAACTCATAGGCCCAGAGCTTGGGGAGAAAACAATGTCAAAGGTGAAGGTAATCCAAAACAACATCAAGGTAGATCAAAGTAGACAGAAGAGCTATGCTGATAACTGAAGGAAAGAATTGGAATTTCAGGTAGGGGATCATATTTTCTTAATGGTATCTCCATTGACAGGTGATTTACGTTTTGGTAAGAAGGTTAAATTGATTCCCATGTACATCAGAACACGATAAATTCTAGAAAAAATTGGGGTTGTAGCTTACCGTTTGACAATGCCGCCAAGTCATTCCAAAGATCACGATGCATTCCACGTATCACTGTTGAGAAAACACATGCCTGACCCAACACATGTACTCAGCTATGAGGAATTAGAACTAGAACATGATCTATCTTATTGCGATTATCCTATCAAGGTTCTTGATACAAGAGATCAAATGTTGAGAAACTAGATGACTGGTCTGGTAAAAGTTATAGGGAGAAACCATAAGATGGAAGCGTCAATGTGGGAACCCAAGGAACATATGATAAAGAACCACCCAAATCATTTTATGTATTAATATTCTAGAAATTTCGATGACAAAATTATTTGAAACAGGGGAGAATGTAACACCCCAAGTTTCCATGAAACTCTTCTCTTTGAATAATACAATAGTGTGTGTTGTACGCAACTTTGAGTTCTAACACACCACAACCAATCAAACTAGCTATTATGAATGGTAATACCCACATTTTGAAATTTTTTAAATTTATTCTTTCAAAATAGACTTCATTTTTGGATTCAGAGTATCAATAGTAGTATAGGGTGAAGTATTGTAATTTTTCTGAAAACAATCTATTTTTGATGAATAGTGAAAAACACTGAGTTATCATTTAAAACAGAATTTTTATTTAAATTAAAATTTATTTTATTTAAATTTTTTGGTCCAAAAAGATACATAATACCTATATAAGTTCAATGAAATTCATTGGAGTCTGTTTATAATAATTTTAGATATATTAAAATTTTATTGAACTATTTCCCGTCTTTTACCCACTTGCACGAAGCATTTTAAAATTTAGATAAAACTTAATTTTACCGCTTATATGAGTTGAATTTCAATAATCCTGGGGACACGGTTTATATTATTCTGTAAATTTTGGTTCAATAAGATGAAAATAATTTTTTGGTGAATAGAAACCTTTTTCTTTTATTTACCACGGTTAAATGTAAATAGGGTAATTAAGGGTAAAAATTATTTTATTATTATTCTAACACATGTCCTAATTCTATTGGGTAATTTTAATTTGACCCAAAACAACCATAGGAATAAAATATGTTCCTTTAGGTCCAGGTGGATTAGATTAGGACATTTATTATTATTTAATTTATTGAAGAGTTAAAAGTGTTAAATTCAATGTTTAATAACTAAAACATTTTTAATATAGGGATAAGCATAATATAAATTGGACTATAAATATTCATTAGAATGATATAAATATTACCTAAAAATGGAATTTTGTTAATATTTTTTTGACATTAAATAATAAATTTTTCATGACACAATGATGATGTAGAAATTACAATATTAGTGAATGTTTAAAATAATAGATATTATAAATATCAAAAAAAATGAAATTTGAGACTTTTAATGGATTCCACAAATTTTATAGGTTAATATGACATATTAGGGTTGGGTAGATAAATTGTGTTCGAATTAATAATGATGTTATGTATTTTGAAAAAACAAAATACCAAATAGTGAAAAAAATTTACATAAAAGAGTTTTAAAAACAATTAGTATATTATTAATGGATATTTATATCATAATAACCTGTGGTTCAGCCAAAATTATTATATAATAATATGTTTATAATGAATGAACCCCATGTGGTTCGATTAAATGTATATAGTAATTTTATTAACCATATAATACAAAAGTACAAAGAGACATGGTAAATGTAAAACTATTTAACTATGAGTTAAATCTAAAAGAAAAAGTTAATATAGTGACCAAACCAGTCTAAAACATATTGGTTGAGTTGTTTCTGACCCATCCCAACCTTATACTTTAAATAATCATTTTTGGAGCCATTAGAAACCGAAAATGATTTTTTTATAAAATAATATTTATATCTTTTCCTAAGGGGTCCTTCACCCCTCTTATAAAAGGGCACTCCCCCTTCTCTCTAATTCACACCATCAAAACCATTTGGCTCAGCCGAACCCTTCACAAATACCCTTTAAACTGTAATCCCTTAATCATATAGGCCTTCCTTTATTCATAATGCCATCTTATGGAGCTCTTTTGATCAAATCCAATGGAAGAACCCGAAGAAAAAGTAAATATTTCATCACCTCTTTCAAGTTCATTTATTATTCCACTTCCTTTTTATTTGTTGGTTAAAATCTAAAATAATATCTCTAGTATCTTCTATATACTATGATTTTATTATAAATATGGTACACCCATATTCATTATTCTATCCATCCTTTGAATTGCATTTCACCATATGTGCATATGTACAACTTACCATCTCCACGTCGTGGTGTAATTTTCATTCCGTAAATTATTATTTGGATGGGTATTACAATGATGTGTAATTGATGTAAATGATAAATATAAAATTAAAATGATGTTATATATATGTTATAACATCCAATTATATATTATTTTAATTTCAAAATAATTATATTATCGCTTGTGCCTTTATACGGATTACCGTCTCCATGAACACAATGAGATTCATTCTCCATTGTATCCATTCAAGACTAACTTTCATTAGAGGATTAAAACTAATGATTAAAGACTTAATATAATTCTAAATATGAATAAGATACATCCTATCCAAAACATACAATACTTACATACCAAATCTTATAAAGGAAATTGAATCATTTAAAACCTGAAATGTCGATAATACAAAGATATTATTAACAAAGCAATGTTAAAAGATCATATATGATATCATATTAATGTATATGATTTATGTATAACTTAATAAAAATTATTTCAACATTATACAAAAGGCTAACCTACCCTTTACCAAGGAAAAGTTCATGTTAAGGGTTAATTTCTCAATCTCTTCATTATCTGAGGTTGTTTATATGTAATTATCTACTAGGACCTCTTTAACATCCGCTTCCATTTTTCTTAAAAATGCATTTAAAAAACTTATTACTATTTTATAGAATATTGGTTAATGTCATGTATAACCTTGTTTTACTTTTATGTGATGTTTATAATGGAATATTTTCATCGTTTTCCAAAATAGGGTACATTATGGCCTTCTCAATAAATTTAAGGTATGAATGTTTTTTGAACTTATACTATGGGTGTGCCTATTTTCCATCATTATAAGATCATCAAAGCTTCCCGTACATTCTTATAATAATATTTTGAAAATAAATTTTTTCATAAATTATTTCATAATATAATGAGATTTTTCTCTATAAAATATTTTCATTTCATCTATGTTAACATCTTTTGATGGATTTTATGCTTATTTGAAGTTTATTTGTTATAATACAAAATTTTTATATTGTATTTGAAGGTTTTTTGATATGTTTGACTATGGATGTAGTATTTTTACACTATTCATGGTTTATGGATAAAGTATTGACATTTTTTATTATAGTTTTAATACTAATGTCTATGTTATGTTTAAAACTTTTTACATGATGAATGCATTGGACCTAGTAAGTGACAGGTGGAGCCCACTATATCTTCTCAATGAATCGTTAGGTTTAACAAGACAAACTAGTGTCCTAGCATAAGGCTTTGAGAAAATATTATTTGATTTCTTGGAAAAGGCTATTGACTGTGTGGTTATGAATGTCTAGAATTTGGCATTCTATCACTATGAAAGTGGATAAAGATATTGAATGTGATTATTTAACTTGTAGAATATCCATGTAAGTAAGTAAATGGAATTATTTGATTTATATTTTCCATATTATGATGAAGTTTATGTTGAAAAGGCTTTTATTTTAATTTTAAACATTTCCTTAAATGTTTATGCTTAATTGTGAATGTTTCCACTATTTATTATACTTACAGAGAATTTGAGATCACCCCTTTCTATGTTTTATTTTTCCCAGGATATGAAGAAGAATATTATGACTGACCTGCATGGATATTCTATGGGATCATAGTGTTTTCCATGGAAACATTGTTGTTTTAGTTATCCGTTTAATGATGTAATGTAAACCTTGTGAATGTATCTAGTACATCCAAGGCTTCTAAACTAATATGTGTTCCAAGACTTGATCTTTTGTGATAATTCCAATGATACGTAATATTAAACCGAATATGGGTAGCTTGGGCCAGGGTGTTACATATTTTTCCATTAGTATCATAAAATTATAATATATTTGTGTTACTGGAGTAACCATACAATGTGGATGACGATATGTGGGTAGAGATTAAAAATAGAACATGAAATTGAAAGGAAGTTAAAGGAAAAGAGAGGGAGCAATTACCTCCTGAATCCTCCTATTGAGTTCCTCCTAAATAAACCTAGGCTTTGTCTTTTTATGAGATCACAATATTTTGGACCTGGGGGAGGGTCTAGGGATGATATTTAGGCAGAGATTAGGTAAGGCTTGAAGCTGGAGAGGTGTAAGGAAATGATGTTGTGAAGGGTGTTATTTATAATGGAGGGGAGAGGGGTTTTCAAAATATTTTAAACAATATTTTATTAATTTCCACCAGGATAAGAAATAGTGATTATTCAATGACCAATAATAGTATATATGTAATTTTAAATTGGTATTTGAGTAGATAAATCCATTGTGATTTCAGGAATACTGGTTTTAAATTATAAGGAATTTATAATGTAAATTATTGTATTTTACAATACAACAAAAAATCACATATTTTAGAAAAATCCCAAAAACTCACCCTAACCATTCTTCAATATCTATAATACAAAAATTAATTCCATTTATCAAATATAATTCTCTAAATAGGATTAATTTAATTTCTAATTAAAATAATTATTAACTTGAAATATTATTTATTAAAAAATATAACTGATAATATAATGCTTTCAAAAATTACATATCATCTTATAAAATTCTCTTAGAACCAGAAGAGATAGAATTGTTTATTTATTATCACATTAATGGAAAATAAATTATCTTTTAAATAAAATAATAAAATATAATAACTTATTTATGAAATATAATAATATAAATACGTTAACTATGGTAAAATTATCACTACTAAGATGCCTAATTTTTACATAATCATCATGTGTATATTTGCTATTATTTTAAACAATTTACTAATAATATTGGTCATAAAACTATAATGACCCGAAATTCCCATGGGTTTATTTTAAAAAAAATAAATGGTAATTTTAAGAGTCCGCAGTTTCTGATGGCGTTTGATTCTGAGGCCCGGTGTTCCAGGAATGAATATATGAAATTCTATTTGGGTACGTTGAGTAAACATATGAGCGAGGTTTTATATATTTTGAATCAGTACTCAGAATTGAAATCTGAGGGTGCTGTTGAACTCACAACGTCGATTATTTCATAGTGAGACCCTCACCGCAGTTTCTTTTTAACAAGAATAGATGTTAGTTAATGGTTTTTTATTTAAATTATATAAAAATAAAGGTGTTACTTTATTTTTATTTGCATTGGTTTAACCCTCCAAGGGGAGGTTGGGGGTGGGTCCAACTCGCACATAACCTCCCTTTAGATGATATTATGCCGTGGGTCACACACGAGCTTAAACCCCCATGTAACTCTCTTTAATTAGGGGAAGGATTTTGAAAACCCCCCATTAAACGTGCCAACCCACATAGAATTAATTTAACCCCATTGTTTAATTAATTCAACTTTTGAATCATTTTGAATTGTAGAGAATGATTAAATAATAGAAAAAATCTATTATTTCATTTGTATTGCAATTAATTTGGGTGGGACTTGAAAGAGACTTCATCCTATCAAGGAAGAACGCGAAGACCACTCCTTATCTCCGAAGAACGACAAACATTGTCTTCAATCTTAGACCAAGAAAAAAGAGAAGGATCCACCCACGAAGAACACCGATGAAGCTTCTTCCTCAGATGCTTCACGACGTCAATGAATTGATGCCACCTTTTCCCGAGACATCGTCAACGTTATTTGAACTCAAAGTAGGGGTTTGTTTTGATTAAATTAAATCCTTGTTCCCCATCATTCATTATGGTTCGATGTTGGACAATTGTTATCACCTACGGAGGAGGGAACAGGATGAAAAAACACAGCCCCCCATCCCTTCGTTGGTTCTTGTTTGGTGGACGACGGAGCCAAACCGCGGTAGATGCCGGCGGTGCAAGGGCCACCGGACCGCTGGAAGGGCGCGGCACCATTGCACCACGCAATGAAAAGCTGCGGAAAGGCGATTCGTGGCAGAGTTGGAAGGGAGCAGTGTTGTCGCACAGCACCGGTGAAGAACCGCAGCCAGGAGGGCTGTGGCAGATGAAAGAGGAACGGCGCAGTCGCGCCGCGCCGCGACGGAGGTGCAGAACCGTGGCCAGGGCGTGCCGTGGCGAAGGGGTAAGGCTCCGTCCCGCCGCACCGGAGAGGGACCACCGCTAATGGCCTCGTCGATCAATGGAGGGCGGCCGGCTAAGCCGGCTACCGGTGATGCTCCAAATGGTAGGACCCGAAGTGTCCCAGAGTTTATTTAGAAGCTGGGGGGCGCGACCCCCCCCCCCCCTCGCGGCGCGGCTTGTCAGGCCATGCGGCCGGTCAGCCATGCCCTGCGTCTCGCCGCCGGTAGGGCCGCCACAAGGCCTGGATGCCACCGAGCTGGGCTTCCATTGGGCCGGGCCACCATCGGACCAGGTTGGACCCACAAATCGTTTGGGACCAATGTCCGGACCCGTTTAACCCTAAATAAACTTTTCATCCGTGTTTTGGGCTACATGTGTCTGAACGACGAACCGTCTGCGGTGACGGAAGGCTTAGAGAAGAATGGAATTTTTTTGCATACCCCACTTGCGGTTGAGACACAGTTGGGGTACTGTTAGGTTGGTTTGAACCTAAAAACCAACTGGTCCCCTGGAATGGAAATGCCAATAACTCACAGAATGGGTGTCTGATTGATGCACAGTCTGTCGTGTTGGGTTCTTTATGATGATAACAAACTATGGGATAATTCTACTCGATACTTTGTGATAGTTGTTGTATTAAAACTTGGCTCATGGAGCAGACGCTCCCATAATCGAGCTTGTTGTGTGCGAAAACCCTATGGTTGGATGCGATAGAGATGATAGGATCCTCTGTCGGTTCGATAGCAACAATACATTACCAGGATCCTCCATGGTTTCATCAGTGATGACTTCTGTATAGGGATCCTATGTGTGTTCGATAGTGATTACATCTGTACATGGATCCTCCATGGGATCGACAGTGATGACTTCTGTACTGGGATCATCCATGGGTTCGACAGTGCTGATACAATTCCATGATCCTATATGGGTTTGACGGAGGAGATGATTCAGTGGAAACAACTAATCATCTCCATCCCTCTACATGAGTTGTATAACTGTGTGAGCAGAGTCTTTCCTTTCATTTTTTATCATCAAGATGATTTACATTACTTTATTTATGGACGTGGTTGTACTTGGGCTCAAGATTTGGAGCCGGACTATGATTGGTATCCTAAGTATATGAATGGACATATACCTAAGTTAGGTTGGTTGATACTTTGTGAGAGTATCTTACTATTTTGGATTATCCTTAGTGGATTCTGGGAGACCCTCGGGGGTCTCGGGGTCCCCTACTGAGTAATGTTATACTCACCCCACCACGGGCTTCACCTGTCCCTTGTTGTGATCTATGCAGACGATAGCCAGCAGTGTTCAAGGCTGGGGGTGATGGACGGGAAGCTGCTCGGAGCTGGCCTAGATGGGACATACCTCAGGGATGAGTTGTTCTAGTTCTGTTCCTACCCTTCAGGTAGGATTCCCCGGTGTATGATCCAGGAGCTGGGTTCCTTTTTTCATGTTCTTGTACTTGTTGTTCAGTTGGGTTTGTATACAGGCCCACATAATTTCAGCACACTTTTCTTTTCTATTTTATTACTTTTTGCTTCTACTTCTTGCGTTTAGTCTATGTGAGTTACAGTTTTAAAGGAAATTATTTCCTTTTTTAACAAGGATTCTCCTTTGGTGCTAGTTGCCAGCCCCTGTCCTATGGAAGGCGGGCTTTGGGTAGTCATGACACAGGCCCCGAGGATGGGTCATGACAAATTGGTATCAGAGGAGTCGGTTCTACTGCATAACATGGACTCTTATTCTTTTAATGGAAATTGAGTTATGATTTTTGGGTGTGGTCATCGTTTAGGGAAACCGGTGTTGGTGAAGCGGCCGATGTATCCATACTATTGGATTGTGACTTCCGATTTCAAACTCAGTGCACGAAAACACTGATTGTGTGCATGTTTCCTTTGAAAAGTTTTCTTCTTGATTACTTTGTGTTAGATCACCGGGAATATTACTTTGACCATGGTTCGCCTATTTTTTTTAGGATGGCCCCACATAGGCAGCAAATTAGGGTTATGTGTTTGGTATGATATGGAAGCCCACCGAGCGACGAGGCCTCGGTGCAGGGCCCCATCACAGTGGAGGTAATAGCGGTACCAAAACCCATAGGTCCACTGATACCACCATCTCCAATAGTAGAGAGTGCACGCCATCTGAGTGCGTTGCATGAGTTCCAATGCCAAAGTCCACCCAAGTTTCAGGGAGAGATGGACCCTTAGGCATTTGAGGATTGGCTGGAGGATGTTGTGAGAGTTTTCAGTTTTTTAGGGACACCATCCGACCTCATGGTGATCCTTGTCACGAGTCTCCTGCATGTAGAAGCAGGAAGATGGTGGAGCCTGATGCTCTAGGTTCATGACGAGGCATCACTAATCTGGGAAGAATTCGAGGGTGTCTTCCGGTCAGAGTTTGTTCCGCACACCCTTTGTGCAGTGCAAATTCAGGAGTTAATTCATCTAAAGTAGGGTAACATGATAGTAACTCAGTACTCAGCGAGGTTCACTGAACTATCATGCTACTCCATGGATATGGTATTTGACTCATTCTTTAGGGCCCAGACCTTCGAGCTGGGACTGAGGTATGAGATCAGGGCTTCGATGATCTCCCTATACATCACGAGGTAGGTGGGGGTCTGGAGCGATCCCTTATTATGGAGACTTTTCTAGCTGAGCAGTCACCAGTAGTGAGACCCACTATAGGGATACACGTAGTGGAGTCTTCTGCAGCCGCTAGTAGATAGATGTTGCAGTGGTCAACTGGACTAGGCCGTCAGGTGGGTGACCCCAGGATACAGGTTCGGTTGTTCTTGGAACACGAGGAAGAGACATCAATATGTGGAGCATGCAGTTCTATGCATGTGGTGGCCATGGTCACATGGCTCGAGACTACCCAACCCACCATGCAGATGAGAAGCAGATAGCAAAGGGACCTCCAAGGCAGAAGCATAGGTTCAACCGTGGTGGTCTTCCGGGAGCAGGCAGACGTGATAGAGGAGCAGGCTGAGTAGCAGGTGGTGGATGACGATTAGAGGCCCTACCACCACCACCACCACAAGGAGGTCCACCTCAACTATAGGGAGCTTGTAGACAGAGGTGGGCTAATCTCCAAGCAGTCGAGGACTAAGAACACGGCGTACATGAGATGATTCGGGGTACTATATGTGTCTACTACACCCTTGTTGTAGTACTTATCAACACAGCTGCGAGTCATTCTTTTATATCCGCTGCCCTCCATCGGAGCACAGAGATTCCGATGGAGCTATAGGATCGATCCTTACAACTAGAGACTCCTATGGGAGAAGACTCTTCGATTATGCACTGGTTCTGGCATTGTGAACTTACTTTAGGAAGCGAGATCTTTGGCTGGGATCTCCTTGTAGCGGTGTCAAGGCCTTACGACGTCATCATGGGTATGGACTAGTTATCTAGAATTCATTCTCAGATTGACTTTATTAGGTGGAATGTGCGACGTGTTCGTGGGGATGGGAAGATGTTTACCTTCACTTTCAAGAAGGGAGCCTTTGCAGCGCAGGATGGACTTCCACTGAGGAGGGGGTAGTCAATCACACATCAGTTGGCAAGTCTCATCCTTGGAGTGGTTGATGTGTGGTGTCCAAGTTTTCCTGTTGTGGTGGATCAGTAAGTGGATGTTTTTCCAGATGATTTTCTAGGGCTACCTCCTCGTACAGAGGTGGACATCTACATTTTCATGTACCCCGAGATAGCCCAGATATCTACTCCAGCATATTATATGGCCACTGCTGAGATTTGTGAGCTACAGGCACAACTTTAAGACTTGTAGGGGAAGGGATTTATCCTACCTAGTGTTTCACCCTGGGCATCCCCAATTTTGTTCTCCAAGAAAGCAGATGGGAGCTTGTGAATATGTGTTGATTATCGGTGCCTGAATCAGGTGCCCATGAAGAACCAGTACCCACTCCTAAGGATTGACGAACTCTTTGATCAGCTCAAGGTAGCTCGATGGTTCTTGAAGATAGGCCTCAGATTAGGTTATGACCAGCACAGAGTTCAAGACGAGGATGTGCAGAATACGGCCTTCAGATGTCGGTATGGCCCCTACGAGATCTTGGTTATGCCCTTCGGCATAACCAACACACCCGTAGTGTTCACGAGTATCATGAACAGGATCTTCTATACATACCTTGATCACTTGTCTTTGTATTCATTGATGACATTTTGATCAACTAGACTACTGATAAGGATCATACCATCCATTTCCAGGTAGTACTGGACACACTCTGATAGCACCAGCTTTTTGTTAAGCTCTTGAAGTGCCAGTTTTTTATTCGAGAGGTTCACGTCTTGGGTCACATCATCTCAGAGGCTGGATTTGTAGTGGATCTAGTGATGATTGAGGTAGTGCTTCCTTGGGATCCACCCATGAGTGTGACAGAGGTACAGTGTTTTCTGGGATTGGATGGGTACTATCGAAGATTTGTGCCAGAATTCTCCAGAGTTACAGCAATACTATGAGCTTTGACTAATAAGGGGAAACCATTCATGTGGTCAGAGAGATGCCAGCATCACATTTAGGATCTGAGAAATAGGTTGTCTAACGTGCCCATCTTGAGGCTACTGAAGGAGGGCGTTGGGTACATAGTTTACTACGACGAAACAGGGACAAGACTCAGGTGTGTCCTGATGTAGGACCAAGCAGTGATCACGTATGGTTTTCGGTAGTTAAGGCAACATTATCAGACGTACTCTACCCATGACATGGAGTTAGCAGCAATGTTTTTTGCCTTGAAGATGTGGTGGCACTATCTTATTGGAGAATGCTTTACAGTCTACTCTGACCACCAGATTCTTAGGTATATCTTATCATAGAAGGATATGAACCTGAGACAGTGGCATTGGCTTGAGTTCTTCTAGGACTATGACTTTGAGATAGTCTATACTCCGGTTAAGGGGAAAGTTTTTGAAAATTCTCTCATCAAGATATCAGGAATTTAGCTACTAGGAGAGGTGAAGGAGTAGCTGGCCGAGTTGCAGATTTCCTTTATGGATCGGGACGGTGTATCCATTCTGTAGTCTCTTAAAGTCACACCTCCAATTCATCATATAGTCATGGAGGTGCAGCATGGGGATGTTGACTGTGAGGATCAGCGTGCATAGATATCCATAGGGTGGGCACCGGATGGATTTTCTAAAGGTGTGGATCATGCCATTCTATTTAGATTATGTACCATGGTACTAGTTGCACTTCAGGAGGAAGTGTGGAGGGAGTTCCACACATCTCATTTAGTAGTACATCCAGGAGAGGTGAATATGTATCAAAACCTTTGATAACAGCACTGGTGGCCTGGTATAAAGAAGGAAGTAGCAGAGTTTGTCCCACGATACCTCACTTGTCAGCAAGTGAAGGCGGAGCACCAGGTTCCAGCAGGCTTGGTTCAGCCCTTAGAGGTCCTATAGTGGATGTGGGATTGGATATCCATGGATTCCATGATGGGACTTCCATTTACATCCAGGGGATACGACTCTATCTGGGTGATTGTCGACCGACTCACCATGTAGTCCCAATTCCTTCCAATCCAAGAGAAGGGCTCAGTAGAGATCTTGGGACGCCACTATGTGCAGGATATTATATGGCTTCATGGTGTACCATCAACGATCTTCTCCGATCGAGATACTCATTTAACATCCCGGCTATGGAAGGGGTTATAGGAGGCTTTTGGGACACAGCTTCGCTTGAGCACCACCTTCCATCCTCAGACGGATGGTCAGATAGAGAGGACCATTCAAACTGTCGAGGACATGCTCTGTGCATGCCTCCTTGACTTTGGTCACATCTGGGAGGATCACTTACCCTTTGTGGAGTTTTCATATAAAAAAATATACCACTCCACCATCGAGATAGCATTTTTTGAGGCACTTTATGGAAGACCATACAGATCACATTTGTGCCGGACTGACCCAGGGGAGTCATCACTTATGGGACCAGAGATGGTGCAGGCTATGATAGAGAAGGTGTAGAACATCTAGGGGCGAATGAAAACTCCACAGACCAGGCAGAAGACATGTGCTGATAGGAGAGGGAGATCACTGGAGTTCGAGGATGGCAACCACGTTTTTCTACGGGTCTCAACTCAAAGAGGTCTAAATAGATTTGGCCGAGGAGAAATGTTATCTTCGCGATTCATCAGACCACTCTAGGTCCTCAGCAGAGTAGGTGAGGTTGATTACCGCCTGACTCTTCCACCTCAGTTGCACCAGGTGCATGACGTCTTCCACGTATCTCAGCTGGGGAGATACGTGCATGACATGTCCCACATCATCGACCATGGGGAGCTAGACATTGATAATGGGATGACATTCATGGAGGTTCAAGTAGAGATTGAGGATCAACATGAGTAGGGACTGCGTGGGCGGTCGATATCTCTAGTGCGTGTTCGCTGGAAGCATGAGAACCTCCAGGAGAGAACATGGGAGCAGGAGGCTCAGATGCATGCTCAGTACCCCCATTTGTTTCCATAGTGTGAGTTATAGCTTATGGGGACTTAAAGCCTTGAGCTAGGGAGAATGTAAAGACCCGGAATTCCCATGGATTTTTTTTTTAAAAATAAATGTAAATTTTGTGAGTCCCCAGTTCCTAACAGCGCTTGATTCTGAGGCCCGGTGTGCCCGGAATCAATTTAAGATGTTTTTTTCTGGTACATCCAGTAAACGTACGAGCGGGATTTACATCATTTGATCCGATGTTCAGAATAGAATTCTGAGGACACCGTTGACCTCACAGTGTCGGTGATGGATTAGTTAGACCCTCACCGTAGTTGCGTTTTAACGAGAATGGAAGTTAGTTTATGGTTTTTTATTTAAATTAAATAAAAAAAAGGTGTTGCTTTATTTTTATTTGTGGCGGTTTAATCCTACAAGTGGAGGATGTAGGTGGGTCCCACCCACAAATAACCTCCCTTGGGAGGATATTATGTAGTGGGTCCCATAAGAGTTTAAAACAAATGTAACTCTCTTTATGTAGGGGAAGGCTTTTGAACATCCATTATTAAATGTGACAACCCACTTAGAATTAATTGAGCCCCTCATTTAATTAATTCATCTTTTTAATCCTTTTGAATTATAGCAAAATATTAAATAAAAGAAAAAAGTTATTATTTTATTTGGTTGGAAATTAATTTGGGTGGGATTGAGAGATAACTTCATCCACTCAAGAAATAACGCGAAGAACTCTCTGGATCTCCAAAGAATGACAAACACCATCTTTGATCATTGACCCAGCCAAAAGAGAAGGAGACGCCCACGAAGAACGCCGACGACGCTTCTTCCTCTGATGCTTGACAACGTCAATGAATTGCTGCCACCTTTTCCCGCGAGTTCTTCAATGTTCATTGAACTCGAGGTATCGTTTTTTATGAAATTAAATCCTTCTTCCTCGTTATTAATTATGGTTCCATGTTGGACAATTATTATCACCTAAAGCACCGGGTGCGGGCCGAAAAAATATGGCCCTACATCCCGTTGTTGGTTCTATTTTGGTTGATGACGGAGGCGGACTGCGGGAGAAGATTTCTATCCAAGGGCCGCCAGAGCACCGGAAGGGTGAAACGTCGTCACGCCACGCAAAGAAAAGCTGTATCCAGGCAGGCAGCGATGGAGCTAGAAGGGTGTGGTGTCGTCGCACCACACCGGAGAAGAACTGCAGCCCATAGGTAGGTGATGAACAAATAGGCGTGGCGTTGTCACGCTGTGACATGCCAGAGGTGCGGAACCGCGACCATGGTGGGCTATTAAAAATTGGGGTGGCACCGTCACACCGTACCGGGGAGGGACCGCGGCCAAAAGTCACGGCAGTAGATGGATGGCGGCAGGCTGAGCCGGCTGCCGGCGGCGCTCTATAAGGCAAGACCCGAAGGGTCCCGCTGATTCTTCAGAAGCTGGGGGGCGTGAACCTCCCCCCCCCCCCCCACCGTTGTGTGCTAAACAGGCCACGCGGCATGGCCGACCCAGCCATGCGGCCCGCCAGCCGGCCAGTCCCCACAGCCCACTGCTGGGCCACGCGGCCCGCCAGCCGCGGCCAGTCGGCCAGGCCCCGCGGCAAGCCAGGCAAGGTCATGCGGCAAGCCAGGCCACCACCGGGCTGGGCTGCATCAGGCTGGGCCACCATCAGACCGATCCAGACATGAGGATCGGTTCGGACCCCTATCCGGACCCTTTTAACCTGAAATCACCTTTTCACCCGTGTTTTGGGATATGGGTGTCCGAATAACAAACCGTCTGTGGTGACATAAGGGTTAGAGCTAGACGGAACATTCATAATACCCCTATTTAGGTTTGGACACATTCGGGGTATGGTCGGGTTGGTTTGTACCTAAAACCCAACCGGACCCCTAGAACAGAAATGCCAAAAACTCACAGACCGGTTGTCTGATTGATCCACCATCTGTCACATTGGGTTCTTTATGATGATTCAAAACTATGTCATACATAAACTAGAGACTTAATGGTAGTTTATGTATCGAAACATGTCTCGAGGAGCGGACCCTCCCTGAATCTAACGTGTTGTGTGCGGAAACCCTATGGCTGGCTGGGGCAGAGATGACAGGATCCTCCGTGTGATCTACAACCACGATACAGTACCAGGATCCTCAGTGGGTTCGACAACAATGACTTCTGTACCAAGATCCACCTTAGGTTCGACAGCGATGACATCTATACTGGGATCCTTCATGGTTTTGACAGAGATGAATTCTGTACTGGGATCCTCAATGGGTTCGACAGCGCTGATACTGTTCCATGATCCTAAAAGGGTTTGACAGAGGAGAAGATTGAGTGGCTACAACTAATCATCTCTACCCCTTTAAATTAGTTGTATACCTGTGTGAGTTGAGTCTTGTCATTCATTTTCTATCGTCTAGATTATTGACATTACTTCCTTTGTGGACTGGGTTATACTTGGGCTCGAGAGTTGGAGCCGTACTATGATTGGTAACTTAGGTTTATGGATGGGCATATGCCTAAGTTAGGTTGGTTGATACTTTGTGATTGTATCTTACTACATTGGTTTATCCTTAGTGGATTTTGGGATACTTTCAGGGGTCTCAGGGTCCCCGAATGAGTATTGTTATACTCATCTCGGAATGATCTTCGCCCACACCTTGTTGTGTTCTATGTAGATGACGACCAGTAGTGATCGAGGCTGAGGGTGACGGACGGGAGGCTGCCCGGAGTTGGACTAGATGGGAAATACCTCAGGAATGAGTTGTTTGAGTTCTGTACCTAACATTCAGGTAGGATTACCTAGTGGATGATCTAGGATCTGTTTTCCTTTTTTACTTGTACTTGTACATGTTGTTCAGTTGGGTTTGTATACGGGCCCAACTTACTTTCAGCACAAATTTCGTTTCTATATTATTACATGTTGCTTCTACTGCTTGCGATCAGTCTATGTGTGTTATAGTTTTAAAGGAAATGCCTTCATTTATTAACAGGGATTCTCCTTTTGTTCCTGTTTCTATCCCCTGGCCTATGGAAGGCGGGTTTCGGGTCATCACGACATGGGCCCCGAGGACGGGTCGTGACAAAAACAATTCATAATGGTGTGATGCTATTCATAAGGGTAGGATACTATTAACCAAAAATTATGATTTTCCTATCGGACTCCAATCATCCTATAGATCACAATAGTGTAAGTAAAATGTTTAAAATTTTAAAAATAGAAGTGGCAATATTGTGTTTAATTATCATATAGTATTTAATATCATGATATTTCATTGTTCTTCCTAATGTAATTATACTATAATGGATAAGTATATGAAGGGAATTTTGTTGACAGAAATATGGTTATTACAATATCTCCATTATTCATCACTATCAAAAACTCTTTCAACCCATTATAAAAAATTTCATTTTTTAATATTTTATTTGAAGATATCATTTATATTTTTCAAGGACAACCCATTTTTTTAAATATCGCCATTTTTCCTTTTTTATATCTTGGGAATTATTCAATCATGCTCCACTTATCATTTTATTTCCATAATGATAACAAATATCCAATCTCAATATAATTAATGAAATTAACACAAGGTTACTATTTTTCTTATAATATACACTATATATTTTGCATTTATATCGATGAATGAAATAGCTCCTATGGATTGAATAGTTTTTTAAATTATTATACATAATTAATAAAACCATCATGTTTATTAGTTATTATTCATTTAAGATCCTTAAATGGAAAACCTTATTAATTTATATTAATCATCAACAAAAATTCATTTATTTTCCCATATAAATTTAATATTAATTTAATTTCATAAATAGAAAGATTATCGATACCATGATATACTAAGGAAAAAAATTATAATCATTTTTATTTGATGTAATATACAAATATTTATTTTAAAAGGGATTTATATTTAATCTTATTTTAAGATAAATCATTGGTACTCATTACCATATTTATACTAGGAAGAAAATCATCAATGGATTCCACTTAATTTATACACAAATACTTTAACTGACATCAGAATAGTATAAATTCTAATTTTATTCCTTCATAAATATTTCTTTAATATTATAATATTAATTACATATTTAAATAGATTTTTACATCCCGTGAATTCCATAAATTATTTTCCCCCAATCCAAATGAAATCAAAAACCATTTGTAGCTACGGAATCAATATATTTCATATAATGTTGAGATATGGACACATTAATTCCCAAAAAAATTACTTTTTTCTATAAAATTTAAAAAATATCAAGGCCAAGATACATGAGAGAATTTATCATATTATCTTTCCTTATGTCATTTTCAAGTAATAAATTTTATGTATGGCTTTTTTGAATATTTTTGGGAAACTATATCATAATAATATCTAGAATTTGGGATAATGTAGAGAGAAACCAAATTTTCATTATTCACATTAAATATAGAATATATCATTTAAAAATAACCATGGATCCTATAGTAATTATATTTTTTCATCGATAACCATTGTACATGAGGATATTGTTAAATTTGGTGTCATATAATTCATTGAAATATACATAATCATGATGACTATATAAATGAATTGTTCTTTCTAACCAGTATTAACAGATGAAGGATAAAAATTTCTTAATTAATTATTATAATGATTACAAGGTTCAAAAATGAATTTTATTATCCATTCCATATTTAGTTTTGGGATTTAAAAAACATCAAATGGTTTTTATTATATTTTTGTGTTCATAATAAAGTTTAAATAGTGAATCAATTAATCCATTTTAATATTTATATAATAATAATTTAAAATATACATTTTAAATTTCACTTGAAAAGAAATCGAATGTGGAAAAAATTGACAAACTGTGGATTATGATTATAAATTATAGATAGATAATAAACGCTTCATTGTTGTGAATAATTTATGATTAATAAAATGATTCTTCTATACAAATGAATCAGAAACTTATTAATAAATTTTCATAGTTTATACATCCTAGGTTTATCACAACTAACATTCTCAGAAAATTATGCCTCTTCCTCATAGGATCATTTTCAAAGACATTCTATTTTCACTCTATTATCAGTTTTATAGAATAATTATGCCATAGATCAAATCATATTATTCCTAATCTTTTCTATCACGAATTATTCGATATGGAATATCATTATTAGTTATTTAAAAAATCAAGAAAAATAACTCTATGATAATGTTTATAAAATATTCCTCTTCTTCAATCTCTATAACTTTATATATTATTCTATTTATAATTATTATAAATAAATTAACAAAATTATATTAAATTTCATGGTGTATAAAGATGAATTTTTATTTAAAATATAGATGCCAAAAAATACAAAACATTTAAGAGAAAATTAAAATTATACAAACATTGTAAAATTCCTTTTATTATTAATAAAATTATTTTAAATATCGTATTCTTATAAATGATTATTCCTTGACTAAATAAAACTATTGGATCCTCAATAAATGATATCATAATTGGAGTACCACCATTAAACTTTATTTTAATATTTTATTATGTTTTAATAATTAATGATTTCTTATATATTTATGAAATTCATATATTTTCCCTATAACATCAATAATAAAATTATTTTAATGGTTTTACTTGTAGTTGGAGAAAATAAACATTTTTAATATTCATTAAAATGTCGGTGATTAATTATTCATTTGATTTTATTTATTCATTTTTATTTTTCATTATTCAAAAAAATTCATTCAATATTTATATTATAACATCATGTCACTTGGTTTTAGTAATTTGATGACCTTTGTTTGACCACAATTATGTTGGGCATTTTTTTCAAGTTTCATTTTAACTTTTTAGAAATTTACGGATTCTTTTTGGGTTATACACCATTGGATGATGTTTTTCTCTAACTACCCCCTGTGAAAATTCGATGCCCCTGGATTGTGGGTAATGCATAGTTACCATTTCTCGAACTATGTGCCCACCAAGGGGGAATGGTGTTCCACATATAATTACAGAACAAGGCTAGTGCATGGTTTCCCCAATCAATGTTACCCCTCAATATGGCCAAAACTATGGGATGAAAATGTTCCAGTGATACATTGAAAATTCCATCACACCCCACCCACATTTTATGATTCCAAACAACATCATTTTACTAGAAATCAAATTAACCAATTCTGAAGGCTCTCAAGATATTTTTTTCACCCCTCAAAAACCTTTTCTAAACAAATGATAGAGTTGTTGATCTTGATCATTATACTCTATATATGTGGATCTCCACTCATATAATTTCTCCATTTCTAAATTTTTCTCCAATATAGTGTTTGATGGATTATCACCAAATGGATGGATCTAAAATTCATTTGATTGGATCTTGATTCCTAGTCATGTTATATGATATTTAATACCTTCATTAAACATTGGTGATTCACACTACATGTGTTTATTTGTGAATCATTTATTAAAATGTATTTGGTTCCATAATTGTATTTCATATATATATTCCTTTAATTTTTTGATTAAATTTTAATGAGTTTGTAAGGTTTCAAAAACAACTAAAAATAATGATGTGATATTTTATTTGTAAGGTGTATTGAAATTGGTAAAACAAACAATTTCAATAACTTGAAATTGTGGGGTCGATTTATGATTAATGATTTCCTAATTTGGAAATTCATTTGATGAAATAATTTGATGTATGATATTATTAAAATATATTAAAATGAAATGTGATATGAAAATGAATGAAATAATGAAATCCTATTATTTGGATTTGAAATTGTAAAGGAATGATGTAAATTGATATTAGGAAGTTTTATTTTAAAATTTATCATTATGATTTTTTATAGTTTAATAGATTGGATGTTGAAGAACATGTTATCTAGAGTAGTTAGTGGTTGGTGGGAAATGAATTCCAGGACCCTGACACCCTGACAATTGTTTGTAGATTACAATTATTTCTGAAACTATTGTAACATTAATTCATGTTATTGGTTCCCCTATTTAAGTGTATACTAACCTTGATGGGTTCCCATTTTGGGATGTATTTTTTTGTGCATAGCAGACAAGAATTATGATCACTATGAGATGCATAAGGATCTATTACTAGATATACTATCATACCACAAGGATTTGGTCATGGTGTTGAGATTTGATATGATATGTCTGATTTGATATACATGACATTTTGTATTGAATAGTTTCAATCTTGATATCTGATTTATATAGATATTTTTATATTAAATACACATTTAATCATATTTGATTTTTTTATATATATTCCATCTTTTGAATTTGATCAACTATTATTTTTATTATATGATATTTAATCCCATGCCGAATTCTATTTAAATTTTTAGAATACCTTTATCACTATTTTTTGATTTGATTACTAAATTTTTGGTAAGACACATTTGGGATTAATAAATCACACCTTATAATTGTAATTAGTCAATTGTAATCATTATTATGTTATTTTTGATAAATAAGAAACATCCACATTGAGGTAGTGGATGTTATAGATCTTTTGGGCTATAGAGAGGGGATAGAGGAAATGGGTGGATATGTTATTCAAATGAGTCATGGGATGTTTGAGTATTGATGTTATTAGATATATAGTTCATTCTTGATGTAATAAAATGTTTTTTCCTAAATGTTTTAGGTATATTCTCCCTTTTGAGTGTTGATCATACTGACTTGAATCATTTATCATAAAATATATTTTGTATAAACCATTACAAATTTCTTCTAATTTGATGTGTGGTTGTAGACAGTAACCCATGGGGATCTAGAATACACATCAAGCCATGTTAGTGTTAGATCGGGTGTCAAGGTACAAGATTATCAAGGATAGTTCATGATGAAGGGGGTATAAATGTCATATATTTAAGAATATTACCTAAATTTTATTTTGTAGTTCTCTTTTCATTGTAGACAGTATGTTTTTTCAAGAATGTTATAGAATAAATATCTTTATATTGATCTTTATGACAACATGGGTGTTTGGGGAAAGAAGTCTTGGGGAATATTCGAGTCATTTTCTAGTATTTTCTTATATTCTGATTTGGATTTGGTTAAATACAAATATTTAAATCTCATATATTGGGATTGATGTTTCAAATTCTCTTGGGTGATTAGTTAATATGATTGTTATTTTGATTTCATGACTGTTGATTATTGATATTTTGTAGCATCACAGCTCCAGGAATACATGTGAATAGGATCCAAGAAAAAGAAGTTGGTGAACCCCAATGAGTGGATCCTACCATGGACTATAATCGTGTTGATATTATTCTATATTTTGTTCAATAACTCATATAAGAACCTACACCCATTCCCATACAGACTCAAACTATGGATCTCCAATGGAAAGAATCTCAGAATATTACCCAATATTTTCTCTTCCATAATCCAAATGTTTTCAAGGAACCAATGATCCTTAAGAGGATGAGTATTGGATGAATGAGAGAATGAAATTTATTTTAGGGAAATGAATGAGTATACTAAGGTGAAACATGATACCATTAAGAAAGAATGTTATATCAAGAGATGGTGGTATTTTATAGTAACATTAATAATGCATGAGGTGTTGGAGTGGATGGAAATAAATTTTATTTTCACTAACAACATATATCTAGAATCTATGTTATTATATATGGAAATGGGGTTTTCATCATTCTATAGGATGATAGGATAGTAACATAGTATGAAAACTAATTTTCCTATATTATATGGTTTTCAAAAATGATTTTATCATATGATAAAATAAATGTTAAACATCTTTATATGGTTGTTTTATACAATATTTTATCAATGTATTTTTTACATATGCTCAAATTATATTCTATTGAACTAGATATGATTTTGATGGTTTATATTGATTTGGTATGTATGTTAGGGTTGAGAGGAGATTATTTTTCTCTCAATGGTTGTTATATGAGATCCTATAATTGATTGAGGAATCATGATGAGTCCCCTAGTAGTTCAAAAAATAATTCTTCATCTAGAACTCATGTAGTACCTAGAATATTCCCTTCAAATTCCTTACAATTTTTAAATATTGGTCATTCGAGCTATGTTTTTACATAGGCACAAAATAATTATATTTCATATGGTCACTTAGGAAACCTACAAATATTCATTCATTTACTTGTATGTTATCAATAGTGGATTTGGATCATCAGTAGCTAAGGGATCCATGTTACAATCATATAAAATAAAAACAAAATGGTTCCACCCTCAAAGATAAATTGTGAATCATCTGAACACACTATAAGAGTCTCTATATGAAGTTAGCATTGGCCTAGAAACTATGACATGTACCATCACTATAGTTTTATCATTATTTACTACTTTATTTGATATTAGTGAATCCCACTAATTAATAAGTACTCATATTGTGTACCACTTAAATCCTTCAATGGATATATTTTCTTATGTGATGGATATTACTAAAACCCTAAAAATAAAGAGGGATAAGAGTCATCATTGTCCAGCTTGTGTTTCCTCTTTATAATATATTTATCTTTCCAGATATTTTCTAGTTCTCGACATGAATCTTATTCTTTCATTATTAGGATGGATTGGATCAATTATAATAAAGAACATATTGAATTCTATCATAGATGTATTATCTTTACTATAGAGGATGGGTTGTGTTGTATCTTTTAGGGATAATTGGACCTCATGCTGAGTATAGTTTTACATTATAAAATATAGATGGAGAAAGAAATAATAGTGATTTATTTTGATCGGAAATGGGAATATTTGAGTTATGATATCCTCTAGTCTCTTCCAGGTTTCCATTTTTTCCATTCTGATAGCCTTGGTTTTTCACTCGTGATAGTGGTAAAGTTTTCAAGTGACTTAGTAGTTGGTTCTCAACCAGTTTCTGCACCATCATAAAATATTGAATTAGTTGAACTAAAATATTTGAACCCTTAGTTTTATAATACATTAGATAATGTATTTATACACATTATTTTTTCACCATGAACATTAGATACTCTCTTTGCGAAGAAAGATTATGGAACACTTCATGTCCATATTTTTTTCTTAGAGATCGCTTGGGTTTATGAAGTGAAAGAATTTATCATACCTAAACTTTCTAATCTATAATACTTATTTAAGAAATAAAAATGATAATAAAATATTATACATAGATATGGTTATCACTAATTGATAATTAACAAATCTGAAAATTATAAGACTACCTTCTGAAGTATGTATAGACATTATTAATACCATTTCCTGCCATTTGGTCAAAACAATTCAACGAATGTCTTTATGAATTTGATAAATTGATTCTTCCATGAGTATATTGATGCATTCATGGTGGTATTTGTTGATGAAATCATGGTTTACACTTAGTCCAAGGAGGATTACTTGAGTCTTCTGAGAGGAATTTTGGAAATTTAGCGAAATCTCTAAAATTATTCCAAGATGTCGAAATTTGCTTTTTTGGTTTAGGATGTGATTTTCATGGGAATTGAGGAGTAATAAACTTGTTTATTATTGGATCTTATGAAGGTGAATGATGTTATTTCAGGGGATAAAACCCATAATGTTTTTGAGTTTTTTAGATTCATGGGATCAATAGGGTATTACCACATGTTTGTAAATAATTTGTCAATGTTGGCTTATTCAATGATCAAAACTCACTCAAAATGGGTAATTTTTTCATGGAAGGATAAATTTTAGAAATAATTTTTCAACCTATAATATCTTTTGGATTTTTTGGATGTTTTTTATATTCCAAAGGCCATGTACGGATATGTGGTCTTTTGTATTTCGTCACTATTAGATTTGGGATGTTTTTTTGTAGAGGGTTCATGTTGTCACCTATTCTTCTCGACATCATAGGAAACACACGAATAATTACCTGAAAAATGACCATGAGGTTGTAGACATGATGAATGAACATAAAATATAGTGGTGATTCATTTATATATAAATGATTACTATGTTTTCTGACCACAACAACACGACTTATATCTTCTCTCAAAAATATTGGAAAACTCGAAATAAGAATTGGGTGGAGTTCCAAATGTACATTAATATTAATATTACATAAACCATATTAAATGTATATTTCATTGTGGATTATTTGATCAAGAATCTTCTTACCCATTCCATGAATGAATCATCAAAAAAAGGTAACATTATGAAAAAATTATCGTAGTTTCATTTTAGATTCCATGAGGAAGAGGAAAACATTTTTCTAGAAAGTGTTTAGTTTACCTATTCCCTTCTCAAGATGATTATTATAGAGCATCATCTTATAAATGAATTATAATGAATTATATATACTATATATAATAGGGAAACCATTGGTATCTTTTCATTCGGTTTAAATGAAATTCAATGTTTTTTGAATTATTTAGTTATCCATGATAAATAATATAATTTGGAATTTATATAATTCATAGTGGGATATGATCCTTGGATTCATGAAGATGTTTTAGGATTTGTGGAGATTATTATAGTGTCTAAGTATAATATGGTACAACATGGAACTTGTTTTACATTATTATTCTTTTTAGGGGGTCAAGGAAGTGGCCCTGATACCTTCATTTGTTCTTTATGCAATTCTTCTAGGAACATTAATATTCTACGATATCTCTAAAGACATTGTAGTGGGGTAGAAATACACCAGTTGTGGAAATAATGTTAAATGGGTTTCAATTGTTCTACTAGCCATATCATCTCACAATATATCCATTTCGTAAAAAACCAAATCTAGGGAGTTTGTGGATCACTAATTCATTGAGTCTGTACATTTTAATGGATCTCCATGTACATTAGTCTCTGATAGACACCCTAGTTTTACCTATAATTTTGGGTGATTCTATCTAGAGGTGATGGGATATTAAATTTTTGTGAGTATTTCATAACATCCATAATTATATTTCTATATATATAGGGATATACAAATTCTATAGGATATTCTTTATTCATGATTCCTTGATTTTGGTGCGCCTTGGGATGCCCATTTGTGACTGGTTGAGTTTCCATATAATAATTCTTATGAGTCTATAAGTTTGATTGAATATGTTGAGTCTATCAATTACTAGACATGAAAATCTCTATTCTCTTAGTCAGAGATTGTATAAAATTTATTTATTGTACCCTTCATGGTTTACGATATAGTGAAAATGATTATTTTGATTCCTCATATAAATATTATGGGATAGTGACGGTATAAATCATATGATGACTATCATAGAAACAATATAGAGTTTTCAGATGGTATATAGGTGTTTTTTAGTTTTTCACCATGTTTGGGTCATCAACTACTTTGGAGGCATGTATGAAATACTCAATATTTGATAAGACCACATGTGGTTTTTGAGAAGTTGGGGAATGTGCTTTATCAATTATAGAATCCACCATAGATGACATCAATTAATAAAGTGTTTAATGTATTGTATATTCCAAGGTATCTTTCTAACAGGTATGATTTTATGAGTTGGGAGGATCTTGATATTGAGAATGATTTATTTATGAATGATCATCAAATTAAGATAGTTGATTCTAAGACAAATCAACATCATGTGAGTATTATACCTTTGGTATGTGGGTTGTGGGATCATGGTTCTTATTTTAAAGAGAAATGTGAGTATGAGGCACCGAGAGGAGAGAAGTGGCCTCATCTCTTCGATATAGAAACATCTTGATTGAGATTTCTTGGGGGAAATAGTTTCTAATGTGGGGAGGTTGTAACATACCATTACATGTTTTTAGGTATTCCACTACATTTTTTTACCTCATTTATTTTTTCATTTTTTGGGGGTTTCAAGTTATATTCAGGAAATTATAGAGTGTTTTTTCATGTTAAAAGTTAGTGCACTCTTTTCAAAAACCATATCCCCACATGTTCAAACTGTGCATGACATGAATAGCGTGGATTGCATGGTTCAAACGTGGATTCTAAAACAATGCTCCAAATAATAGTACTATCACACAATTTGAACATGGATTCCCCTTATAATGCTCCCCACTCCATCTGGCCATCAACATGGGATTAAAAATATCTGAAAAAGTAATATTAAAATCTTGAACCCATCATTTAAAATGAAAAAAACCTATTTGACCCTACACTTATTTCTATTTAAATGATTTCTCATATAATGTTTTTCCTCCTCAAGCCCACTTTTTGGGAGGATCATAAAGCCATTGATCTTGATCAATATTGTCATGGAATATTGATCTCATCTCATAGTTTTTGTTCTCATCTTACTTTACCTCTTCCTTAGAGTTTTATGTATAATCATATAATGTATGGATCAAAATAGTATATAGATTTATCTAGATTATATATTGAATTTCAATATCTTTTACACTTGTGTTCATCATTGGAAACTCCCAAAGATGGAGTGTATATCTATATCATTGATCTAAATATAGGTGTTTCTATAATTAGTTACATATAATTGAAACCATGAAATTCCTGATTATATTTAAATGTGTTTTTTGTTTTTTAATACATGGAAACCTAATTATTTTTTCATTGATTGGGAAAGGGGTTAGAAATTAAAAAAACCAAATTTCAATGGAATTTAAATTATTTTGTGGAATTATGGGAAAAAATTCCTGATTTGAAAATAATTTATATAAAATGAATTTTGATTCCTAATGAGATTATGGAATAAATTTAAAAGATATTTGAAATGGAATTAAATCAAGAAATATTATTATTTGGTTTTATATAGAAAAGGAATGTTGAAAATGAAAATTAGAAATTATATTTCCAAATATTTTAAAATCATTTATTTCAATATTAATTTATTCAATGTTGAAGCATGTGTTAGCTTCGTTGTTTAGTGGTAACTGGGACAAGAATTCTAGGATATTGTTTCCCTATAAATTGATTTATGATGATATATATAACTAAAAAACAATGGAATGACTTCCTATTATCGATTCCCTAATTAGGTAGTAGACATCAATTGATGTGTTCCCCTATTGATGTTTATTTTCATGTGCACACATGACTACATTCAACATCATTATGAGATGTGTGAGGATTCTATTACATGATAAATTAACATTCCAAGGTGTTTTATATATTTTGATGTTATTTCCATTGAGTTTTTTTATTTTTTATGAATTCTAATAATTATTGAACTATTTTATTCATGATAATTTATTTATATAATAATAAATATAAATTTTTTAATTAAATTTATTTAAATGTTGTTTTATATATCATACATATTATTTATTAAATTATTTTTTTGTTTAAAATATGAAAAATGTAAATATTTTTGACACTCTATTTAAATTTAATGAATATCTTCTCCACTATTTTTTTCATTGATTTTGGAACACATGGTGAGTACATATGTGTATTTATAGCTCAAACCCAATATTTTACATTGGGATTTTGTAACCATACATATGACAAGTTGATAAAAATAGAATGTTCCACTTGTAGATGTTAGATGATCTTGTTCCTCTTCACCATGCAGTGGTGATAGAGGTGATCAGTGGAGATTTAATCAACATTTTTCATGTAATGGTTGAATTTATTTATTATTTTATACCAAGAATGTTGATGATGTTCTTTGGGTTTTAATACAATTTGTTTCTCATACCTAATATCTTTAGAGAATTAAGAATGATGACTTTTATATTTTAACTTAAACTATTTTGAGGAAATATCATTCCCTCTCTATTCTTTTATGATGTTAGGTTCTATTATTCACCCCATGGGAATTGAAATTTCCCTATAAATCACGTCATTTTCTTCTTCAGAATTAGGGTACAAGAGTATTTTGGCTAGTTCATGATAAATTGAATATATTGATGACTAATAACATTCATACATATTGCCATATGTTAGTCATCATAAATAACCAGTAAAATTTTTATTTATTAAACTAACCATATAATGTATGAATTAAACTTATTAAATATTTTTATAAATTAAATATATTCTAATCTCACACAAACACACAGATATATATATATATATAAATCCTTTATCCTATATATAGAATTATCATCACACATAACATATTATTGAATTTATTAATTTAATTATCTAATTTTATATCTTTTATATTTTTCTTATTGTATAATATTCCTTTGAGTGAAGTATATTTTTTTACATTTGATGTTGAATATTTATATATATTAATTCATTATTCATATAAATAAATTAAATCATATTTTTTATTGTTTTAAAATATCTCATATATTCTAGTGAATGCATTATGTATGAATACCCTATCTCATTTATCTTATATATCATATATTTTATTATATATTATGTTTATCAATAAATTTACATAAAATCCTCACATTGTTCATTATTATTTGGAAATGATTTTTGAGATAAATTTATATGAATATGAGTTTTGTTAAAAGTCATATAATTGTATTTAATTTTTGGATAAATATAATTTCTCAAAACGTTATTTAATTAAAACAAAATTATCATTCTTGTGTTTTTTCAAATTCATTAATATAGATGTATTTAAGAACTATTTATTTTGAAAATTTCTATCTATTCTATGAACCTTATAATGATTGATTTTATCCTGTTTAATCCATGATTTTTTATATATAGATTATCTATATATCCAGAATCATTATAAATTATATTTTTAATGTTAGGTTATTTAATATATAACTAATACCCATGTTTTAGAAAGTTTATACAATTTTATAAAAAAAGTTGTTGCATTGTGAGTTTGGTGGGATGGTTTAAATTTTTTGGAATTGATATTCAAAATATGATTTCTATTGAATTGGATGATATTTTTTTAAAATGTACTGGGAAACTATAATATGATTAATCATTTCCTAACTAATATTTTAAAAATAATTATTTTTTATTATTGTCACATTGTAATTTATTATGATAATTGATGGAAATATTCGAGTATCATTAGTATAATTATAATGAAATGTTAAATGATTTTTTTCTGATGTATAGAAATAAAAATTTCAATTTAAAGATATCATAAAATCGTGGTGTAGGTACTAGTGAAATAATATATAAAAACAATAGATATTAACATATATCTGTCAATTTTTATAAGGGATATTTTAAAAAAAATCAAACAACTAGAAGAAATTAAAGGATGAACTCGATCTATATAATCATTATTCACAATAAGAGATTGAAAATTTAATATCTTTAGAAGAAGATTCTTTTATTTTACTATTGTATATTTTAGATTCCTATAAAGAAATTATTTTTCTATATTCTAAATTCATACTATTCCTTAACCATGCAAAAAAAAAATTGGTCTAAAATTTTTAGTTTAAAAGATTTATTATTTTTGGATTGTTATTCCTAAGTTAATGATTCAGTGTTTGGTTATATTACCATGATATCGATGTATTATTTTTTTTATTTGTGTAAAAAATCGTTATTGTAATCTGGTTGTAATTCACCATCAAAATTTAGGTTTATTATGTCTGATGTGCCATAAAATAATATCTTTCATGAAATATTTTTTTGACTCCTATTAAAAAATTACTGTCATTTAGTGAATTACATACCTCTAAATGAGATTAGTATTACGATGACTAGATATAGGATCACTTCGACATGAACTACTAAAAATAATTTCTTTCACATTCTCTTTAAATTTCAACGTATTATTTTTTCTTCTATGTGAACGATTACATTTATTTTAAAAGCTCAAAATAATAACTATATAATTATCTACGCCATTGGAATATATTGTAATACATTGGTTCCGGGATCCACCCAAAGGTTCCTCATACCTGGTTGGTCGTATGGCTTCAAGTTGATTTCCCCGAATAGTAGAAGCTGCGGACTAGCAGTGAGGGACATGGGCATGATAGTGGATATACTATGCCCTCATTGTCCGATTATGCATAGAATAATGAAAAATAATAAACAGTAGTGGAAGAAATAATACCATCTAACATGTAAATAGCAGATGATTGAAAGTAAATAAACAACTGGATAACATATATAATTGATGAATGTCACATATGTCTAGGAAAGTAGCCAAATGAGTCATAATGTTGGAAATATAGTACTAAACCATTGTACATATGAAAACAAATAAACTCCCATAGTATCACAAGCTTCAGCATGTTCCCATGCTCTACTTCTCCGCAATAATCATGTACCAAATGTAGAAGGGAATTTCCCCTTTCTACACATGCAACCATATAATCTGTTGGGGTCCTAAAGCATGTCCCAAACATAGTGTGAGATGAATCCCAGTAGGCAATCAGCACTAGATATATGGCTGACTATTAGGGAGTATATATAAAAGGTATTAATGGAAATGTATCAAAAAATCTCGAAGTACCCAAAAGTAACAAAATCTTATAGTTTCCATTTACATTTATTAGCATTTAATGTTAAATATTTAATCAAGTATCACAAATAGGTATCTCATAATACTAACTAATAGGAATCAGTCCAATCTTGTGATTTCTCTTGGTAGGTGTGTTAAAAACATTCAATATTTATATTAACCCTTTGGGTAGCTCACAAATTCTATCCCCTCTGGGAAGGAAATGCAATAAATGAAAAGTCACTTTGAAGAAGCATTCACTGTCAATTCCCCCTATAGACTTTCCATAATAACTGCATTCTCTCTGGGGAAGCACTCAATGTTTGTTACCTCTGTGGTCTTGTAGAGTAAACTTTAGAATCTCTGAGGGAGATCTCACCATCAATACCCACAATGGTCTCGTAGCGTGAAATATAACATACACTAAGAGGAAGGAGTCAAAGTCAATTCCACATGTGGTTTAACTACCCCTGGTTATCATAGCCTAATGAAATTCAATAATGAGTATATGATATCATGAATCCAAAATAAATACCATCTAATAGATGGAAAAATAATTCCAATTCATATCATAAGCATTTAACAGGAAGAAAAATTCAATAGTTCCATCCTATCAAGCATGGAAAAGAAAACATGTTCTACCTCATGGAAACCTAAACTAAATGGCCCTCAAAATTTAAAGGATTAATCACACCTATATGAATATCCATAAAAATAAATATCACCTAAAATTACTATAACAATACCTAAATTCAATAATCAATCTATGGTAGATAAAACAAGTTTCAATTTCCTTAACCTGAAATCCCCGAAATATGGGTAATCAGCACATTGTCATATGAAACTCAAAGGAAAATGATGAAAGGTAACAAACCACCAACCATGACTATGTGCAATATATAGATGAACATGTTCCATTGAATAAACGTATAATTCCATAGATCTAAAAAAATGTAAAAAACGTTCAACCATAAATAACTCGAGGGATATAAGGGATCAGGAGGAGGGGCTCTAAAAGAAGCTAGAACTCATTGAGGAAGTACAACGCACCCGTCGAAGTTTGATTTTGGGAAGGGATGATAGATCGGTGGTTCGGTGAAGAATCCTTACTCTCAATAGCTCTAGGATGAAACAAGGTTAGTAGAAAATGTTTCTGGAAATTAGTAATGACCTCGGTCTTATTTATCAAAAAAAGTACATGACGTGTTCATTTAATGTACACGCCCTGTACTTGACTCAACCAGCCCCAGCATTAGGTGGTCTCTAGGTCACCCACAAATCCATGTAATCGACCGTTACATGGCCAGTACATAGCTACATGTGGCATCCAGGTACACGGAATGTACTCTCATGTACATGACATATACATCATAAATTTCCAAAAAATACAATTTTAATCAAAATCACCCGAAATCAATAACCATAACTGAAATAAAGATCTAGGTTCCTAAAAAAATCCACCCTTAATTAAATTCATCCATGAATTTACCTATAATGGTGGTGAAGAAGAAACCTTGAAAAGCTCTGGCCACTCTCATCGCACGTCAGCCTCCCTCTCCCAAGTCTCATCCTGTACTCGCCCTTGCTTCCACAGAACTCATACTAAAAGAACATAACAACCATGGAGAAAATTCATAGTATGATAACAAATCGGGATAGGATTCTCCTCGAAAGTTGTTTCCACATTTAACTCAACCTCCTCATTTTGAAAAACAAGAGACATGTCTGAGAAGTGATATTGTTGTTGCGAAATGTGGAAGACATTTTGCATAACCCAGTACCTCTGTGGTAACAATAACTAATAGGTAACCAGCATGACTCTTTCTAAAACAAAAAATATCCGATGTATCTCAGTGAAAGATTTCCCTTTATCTGAATACTCTTGCATCCCATCCTCAGTGTGACACATAGGAAAACATGATATCTAACCTTGAACTCTAGGGGTCATCTCCATCGATTAACATAGGATTTTTTCCAAGACATGGCAGTAGCTGTCCCGTAAAAAATCAACACCAATTTCTCATTGGTCTCCTAGACATGATGAGTTATCGGCATATCTTCCTCTCCTGCCTCCAGTGAACATAGGGGTGATCGGAAAGGCTAACTATACAAATCCTTATAAAGTGACATTTAATTATTTCCTAAAAACTACTATTATTGGAAAACTCAAATAAGGTTTTTGTTTATCCCAGGAAACTCCAAAATCAATGACGCATGCTTGATGCATGTCCTTCAGCACCTGATTCATGTTATTGGACTAGCCATCTATCTGAGGAGGGAATGTTGTACTAAGATATACTTGTGTACCCAAAGACCATTTTAGTCCCTTCTAGACATGATATGAAAAACATGAGTTTATGTATGAAATGATAGATCATGAAAACCCTTGAAACTGAACAATCTCTCTGATGTACAACCTTCCAAGCACATCAACACTGATGGTCTCCTTGATCCAATAAGAAGTGTGAAACCATTGTGAGTCTATCAATGAAAAACCATACAGCATCATTCCCTTAAGGTGATCTCGGTAAACCAGTCACAAAATACATCCTGACAACATTCCACATCCACTCGGAAATGGGAAACTATTGTCGAATCATGGTGGGTCTTTGATGCACCACCTTCAGATGCTGACAAGTGGAACATCTCATAACAAAACCTGCAATATCCCTCTTTATACATGGCCACCAATACTAACAGTTTATATCACGAAACATCATGGTGAATCCTTAAAATAGAATTGTCATCATGTGTGAAATATAAAGTTATAATCAAACTATATATCACATAAGATGTAATAATAAATTTTTTTGTCTATGTACAATAAATTAATATTTATTCTATAGTGTGATTGAATAATTACAATGAGAGTCAATATGCGAGTTAATGGAATTCATCTAACTCTTTATTTCAATGGGAAACATGCATTATTCACCACTCACTATTTTTATATGGTGAATATACTTCCCATTAAGTTTTATCATCATGTAATACTTTAATATATATTAATTTACATAATAATTTTATGATATTTCTATCATCGTGTTTATGTTTCAAAAGCTACCAAATCGGTAATGTTTTTTCCATCTAAATTTTCCTTATTTGAGAAACAAGTTATATTATGCACAAATATTATTATATGATGTTTATATAATGAAATTGAAATGTTGTATCATGAATATCATTAAATTTATGATATTTTAGTATTCATACAGTTTATTTTCTTAAACGGAGAGTATGGTTCAACGTTACCATGTTATAGGAGTCTATTTAAATAATCTCATCAATTTTTGAGACTGTTTGTCATTATGCTTTCATTGATGAACAATTATGATAAATATCACAATAATGCTCATGAATTTTACTATCCACTACATATTCATGATATATTAATATATTGAAACCATTTCCACTCAATGGTACATAAGATAGGCATGAATGTATTTTTTTATTTGAAGTATGACTTTACCTCTCACTTCGATCAGAAATATGTGATCATTCGAAATCATGACATCAAAAATGTTTCTAAAAATATTTTAGTATTATCTAATGTGCCATAAAATACATTTTCACCCTTATAATACCTTTTATAAAAAAGGATTTAATAATTAATATACTTTTGTTTTTCTGGTCTGGGAACCTTTCTAAACGTTTGATGATGTAAATGAAATGTTCAGTGTTTTCATATTTATCCACCCTTATAAAAGAAATTAAAATGAATACTAAATGACTAGAATAAAAATATTTTTATTATCAATGAGTAATTTATTTCCTAATATTCTAGAAATTCATAGATTCAATGTATTTTCAAATATATATGTTTTCAAAACTCATTGATGCTATTTTAAACATTTTCAAAGAAAATAGTTTTCAAAATATTTTAATGAACATTGAATAAGTAAAATAGTTTTAAAAAAATTCAATATATATTTATATTTTTACTTCATGATAATTTTTTTTTCAAAAGGTTTTATTTTTTTTCAAATCCTTTTTAAAAAAATTATATTTACCTCAATAATTATTTTTACAATGTTATTTAAAAATAATTAACTTCTAAGATTACATTCGTTGATGTTAATAATTAATTTGATCGATATAGTCTAATGGTTCCATTAATAATATTTCATTTTATGGTTTATGCGTTATGTACTGGAATTTAAGAATCCTACTTCTTTATTACAGCTTATATGTCTATAAAATATGGTTTTCATTCAAGGGTAAGACTTTTGATAAAATGGTTATTAATCTTCTATATTTTTTCACATATTATGATATGATTACATGTTTATTGTAGCGACCCCGATACCCAGGGTGCCTCATGAGACATGATATGCTTAGCATCTCATTACATCATTTACAAAAATTATATCATATCCCATGACTACAGAAGATCGCGAGGTTCACGGTTTTGGGAAACCAGCTGCTCTGATAAACATCAACAGTACGTTCAATGCCTGAAAAATTTTAAACAAAACGTAGGGTGAGCAAAAATGCCCAGTAAGGGGTTTTAAAAGCATTTTAAGAAAATCCTTTCTCAGGTAAGACCTTTTTGAAGAAAATAAAACACTTTGATAAAACTAAAACATTATCTTTTCTTAAAACATGAGATCCATTTTTTTTCTTTGAAAACCACTTGCACAAAGAAGCACGTACTTCAAATGAGCTTAAATATAAACATGATCAGAGTGCGCAATATAAGAAGAATAAATAATGCATAATGTTAAAACAAAGTTACTTTACTTCTAAAAGAATTATATGACTAAACAGGGAAGACATGCATATCATGGATCAAAAATGCAGGTCATCTAATAGTTTACCATATGAAAACAGTTCTTGTTGCATAAAGTACATTTTCATGATCTTGGGAACTTTCAACTAGGGGTTGTCCTGTTAGTTGAACTAACCCCTGGTTAAACATTATCATTACATGCAGAGGGGATGCATAATACCGGACTTTGTCAAGACCTCATGTCATGACCATAATTTTGGTATGGGTCAAGGCCAAATGCCAATCCCGTTTCCCATGGTAGCATGAGCCAAGGCCATTTTCCAAGACCGTTGCACATGATAGCACGAGCCAAGGCTATTCTCCAAGACCGTTGCACTTGATAGCACGAGCCAAGGATATTCTCCAAGACCGTTTCACTTGATGTCTCATGAGACTCTTTCTTTACCCAATGCATTTGTAACACCCCAAGATTTCATAGTATGTTATTTCTTCAAAATAATTCAATAAATTGTACTACATGCAACACCGAGTTCAATCACACCTTGACTTACAAAAAAAAAGTCCATTAAAAGAGGTCATGAATAGTATTAACTAAATTTTAAACCTTATATAATCCTTATAATTTTAGAATCCATATTATGAGTTTCTTAGTCATAATGCAAGAACAGATTCATTTTCAGTATTGCACTTTTATCAACTTTTAATAGTAAAACCTTTTTAAATACAATATTTTAAACTTTTTGACTAAATGGGGACATCAAAAAAAAAATTTAAAATGAAACATCCCAAGCTTCCATGGTACGCTTTCCTTTGAATAAAACAGTAGCGTGTGTTGTACGCAACTTCGTGTTTTAACACACACCACAACCGATCAAACTAGCCGTTATGAATAGTAATACCTAATTTTTGAAATTATATATATTTTATTTTTAAAAATGGACTTCATTTTTGGATTCGGAATATCAAATTTAGCCTAAGGTAAAATTTTGGTACTTTTCGGATAACTTTAATATTTTGATGAATAGTGAAAATTACTAAATTTTAATTAAAAACAACTTTTTTAATCAAAATAATTAATAGTGATAAATTATGAATTTGAGTGGTTTTAAAGTATATTTAGAATATATTTTTACCACTTAATATAATGTTGGTCCTTGGACATAATTTTACAATTAAACCAAACATAAACTAGTGTCAATCTTTTGATAGTTATTATCTCTTAAAAACACGCTTTTTGTTTTGACAGCGGGAATTAATTTTAAATTAATTTCTGCCACTTCTGTGTTTTGAATTTAGAAAAATGGATTCCATATTTGGAATCAGGATGTTCAAATTGTGTAAATAGGTAACTTTTATTTTTAGACATTTTGAATAATTACTGCGGTAAATATTTTATTTACCATGGTTAAGGGTAAATCCGGTAAATAAGGGTTAAAAAATAATATTATAATAATACTAAATTACCCTAAAACGTGTCTTAACCCTATTGGTTGATACATGGTCGACCATGGGAATCTTTGGGTCTATTTTGGGACCCCATGGATCCACTTGTAAGTGATAATGACACATTATATTAATAAAGCTAAAATAAAAATAAAAATGGCATAAGCTTACATCTTTTAGAAGAACAATTTTTACATAGGGTTATACATGTTGGATTTTCGATTATAAATATTAATTAGAAAGATAAAAAGATTTCATACATAATGATATTTTATTTATAATTTTTAGACATTAAATAATTTATTTTATTTATGACACAATGATGATGCAGTAATTACTATAATAGTGAAAAATTAAAATAAGTGATATTATAAATACCCAAATAAATATAATATGAAACTTTTAATGAATTAAACTAATTTTCTAGGATAATATGATATATTAGGATTGATTTAATTGACTTTGTTCGAAGTAATCAATCTGTTATGAGTTTCACAAAAATCAACTATTGAATAGTGTCAAAATTGACATAAAAGAGTTCTTAAAACAAATATTATATTATTAATTGATATTAAATTCCTAAAAATCTAAGGTTCGGCCAAGAGACTTATATTATGATAGGTTAATAATTAGTGGACCACTTGGGGGTCGCTTGGATGTATATAGTAAGTTTATTAACCATATTATATAAAAATACAAAGAGACATTGTAAAAGTGAAACTAATTAACTTAGAGTTAATACTTAAAGATAAGGTTAATATAAGTACCCAAACCTGTCTAAATTCTATTGGATGAGTTGTTTTCGACCTATCCCCACCTCATCCTTTTAATAGTCAACTTTGGAGCCTTTGGAAACCGAATATGAATTTATTATAAATTAATATTTCTAGCTTTTCCAAAGGTGCCCCTCACCCCTCTTATAAAAGGGCACTCCTCCTTCTCATTTACTCACACCTCTCAAGCCACTTGGCTCGTCCAAACTCTGCCCAAATAAGCTCCCCACATCCCTCTCCTCCTCCTTGAAGCTTCCCCTTAGGCAGAAAGCATTTCAATAAGTCCTTTGGTTCCAACCAAAGTGAGTTACCTAAATTAAAGGTAACGATTTCTCTTAAATTATTTTCATTTATTTTGCTTCTCCAACCCCCAAACTCTTTTTATTTCTTTTCTTTTGTAACAACACCAGTATCCTCAATATACTAGGATGTTGTTATAAGAATTATTCAAACTACACATACACACAACTCCATCTAATGGATGATGAACATAATGTTTCTGTGGATGGCAAACTAACGCCTCACGAAACGATGATTGTTCAAATACATCTTACCGCCTCTCATGGTGGCCATTATGATGGCACTGTAATTAAATATGATATTGATGATATATATTTTATATATAAGCTTCTGTAATTCCATTTTATTTCATACCATTATTCGTTTCATGTTGTATATACATACGATAATTTCATTTGAGGAAGTGCGGACTATCGCCCCCTTAAAATGATATGACTCGTTCATACCACACATGGAACGTATAAAGGATGGTGTTAATGAACTTGAGTAACATATATAAAATATTATATTATACTAGAATAGTAATATACCTATGTATCATTTGGATTTGATTCTTTTAAAATAAAAATTAAATGGAAGTAGCGTTCGTGCGTACGTACGGACTACCGTCTCCACGAACGCGATAAGATTCATTCTCCATCATATCCATCCAAGTCTTATTCTCATTTTGGGGTTAAAAATAATGTTAATATCATTCTGATTATGAATAAGATATAATCTATCCATTACAAACATGTCTTACGTAACCAAACATTTAAGAAGAACGAATCGATTATCACCCTAAACGACGATAACACTAAGATAAAATTAATAAAACAATGTTAAAAGATCATATATGATATCATATTAATGTATATGATTCTTGTATAATTTAATAACAATTATTTCACCATTATACAGGAGGTTAACCTACCCCAACAAAGGAAAAGTACAAGGTAAGGGTTATTTCACAATCTCTTCATTATTCGAGGTTGTATTATACGTAATAATCTACTGGGATCTCTTTATCATCCACATCCATGTTTCTTCGAAATGTATTTCAAAACATTTTTACTATTTACAAGAATATGGGTTAAAGTCATTTATACCCTTGTTTGACTTTTTATAAGAGGTTTATAAAGGAATCTTTCCGTCGTTTTCAAAACAAGGTCCTTTTTAACCTTTTCGACAGAATTGAGGTAAGAATGTTTTTTTTAAATTATACGGCGGGTGCGGTTATTTTCCGCCGTTATAAAATCGTCGAAGCTTTCCTTACAAGCTTATAAGAATATTTTCAAAGAAAATGTTTTATTTTATATGGATCTTAAATGATTTCAAAATAAAAGGAGATACTTCTTTTAAAAGAATTTTGATTTCATCTATGTCAACATCCTTTGATGGATTTTAAGATTATTTGAAGTTGATTTATTATAATACAAAACTTCTACATTGTATTGAAGGTTTTGTGATATGTTTGAATGTGGATGTGCTATTTTATACCATTCATAGTTTATGGTGAAACTATTGACATTTCGTATGCTATTTTTAACCCGAATGTTTATGTTATATTTCAAACTTTTCTTCAGATGAATGTGCTAAACAAGTATGTTCCGGGTTGGGGACCGGTAAAAGTAAGCCCTCCAGGTTGGGGACTGGTTAAAGTAAGCCCTCCAGGTTAGGGACTGGTAAAAGTAAGCCCTCCGGTTTGGTGTCCGGTTATTAGAGGCACTCCGGGTTGGTGTCCGGTTATTAGAGGCACTCTGGGTTGGTGTCCGGTTATTAGAGGCACTCCGGGTTGGGTTCCGGTTAGAAGTAACCCCTAGGTCTTGGGATGAGGCCTAGACAATGAAATTAACGTTTGATATTATGCATTCCATAATTATGAAAGTGGTTATTGATTTTTTCATGAGATTATTCTATTAGTATAATATCCATGTGAATAAGTAAATGGCATTATTTCATTTTACTTTTGCCATACTTTGTTGAAGTTCAAGTTTAAATGGCTTTTGTTTTAGTAATGCATTGCCTTAAATGTCTATGCTTATTTTGAATGTTCCGCTATATTGTTATCCTTACTGGGCATTTGAGCTCACCCCTTTTCTATGTTTTATTTTTCCCAGGATGTGAAGAAGTATGTTATGAATGACCTACAGGGATATTATGAGGGGATATAGTGTGGACTGTGAAAACATTATGTTGTTGTAGTAGTTTTTCATTTTATGATTTAATGTAAAACTTATGAATATATCTAGTGTTTCCAAGGCTACTAAACCAATCGGTCTTTCGATATTTGATCTTTCTTGTGATCATGCCAATGTTACGAAGTAATGCACCGACTCTGGGTAGCTGGGGTCGGGGCGTTACAGTTGGTATCAGAGGAAGTTTAGTACAAACCTTGGAAGCTAGATTTAGATAAACTCTGATTAGAGCACGTAGACCTAAGATGAACTTTGAGGATTAGTATAGAAGAACTTCCTAGAATTTGGGTATTGTAGAGATTTTGTGAGTTTTCCGAGCAATACATCCCTGTCTGGATACGAGCAGGTAGAGGCGGCTCTGGCACAGATGTACCTAGGGGTAAAACCCGAAAACACCGCTTTGAGCTAGACTCGAACGGGAACTGGTGCACGACAACGGGCCTTGCTGCACTCTTGGTTACGACACTCCCGGGGGATATGCTTAGGATAACTCTCATTTTCTTTACAAATCATTATGAAGGGTTTAGGAGTATATACTTCCTCAAAGAAAACATTTTTATGATTATGGATTATATCCATAAATAGTTCAATTTATGTTAAGTGTTTTATAAGTATGGGATTATGTGTTTTGATTCATAAACCGATCTAGTTTATGCCATGGTATAGAAATGGCGCCCAGTAGAAGGAATGAGAACTCCAGAAATACACATGATTCAAAGAGAAGGAAGGATCATATCTTTCATGGTCTTAAGATAGAATTTATAAGAGAAATAGTCTCCCATTTATTATCATCATATGAAGAAATAATATCATGTGTTGATATGATAAGTAAAGAGTTTACTGAGTCCTATGGCTTTGAAGGGAATCAAGAGAAGAAAAGGATGGAAGAGAGAAAAATGGATAAAGGGAAGAGGGAAAAGAAGAATTTTCCCATATGTAGTAACTGTGGGAAGAAACACCCTGGAACTTGCCTGAAAGGAATGGGAGTTTGTTATAAGTGTGGAGGAAAAGGGCACAAAGTACGTGACTGCAAGGGTGAGAAAATGGTTTCAAATGTACAATGCTTCATTTGCAAGGAGTTTGGACACTACGCGAACCTATGTCCCAGTCATCAGAATATGCCACAAATGATGTTATTGGATAATAATCAAGTTATGATACTACAACAGATGAAGAGGAATGATTAGAGTTCTTATGTTGATTATGTCAATTGAGTGTTGTATCAACAATGTACTTGTTATAATAATTATGGAGTATATAAGGATTGTACTGCAATACTATTTCATTAAGGACTTGAGATTGTGTGGAACAAAGAAAAGTGACTCAATAGAAGGATAAATTTTTGGAAAATATATGGTTGGGAGAATGATAAATCATAATATAGTTCTGATACTGAGGTAGTGATTTTGGAATAATATGTGATTGTTTTGGATAAATTATATTGGATATTCTTGACTACCTTGGAACTGATTAATGATTTGTATATTCCATCATTGTTGGGGTTTAAAACATTTTTGGATTAATGAAGTATATCCAGCATTCTATATGGAATAAGGGAGCATGAATGTAATCAATAAGGAATATGGTATACATGATGAAGGTATTCATATGATATTACGGGGTAAAAAGGATCTATATTATGTTTACCTTCCTTATAAATGTTATACTGTGAGTTTGGACAGAAGTATTTTGGATAGTTCTAGTTTGGATTATTTTGGATTGCCATAAAAGGACAACCCAGAGGTCGGGCGGCAACCCGTCGCGTCCGGCAAGGTTGCGAGACTTGAACCCGCAACCGAAGGGCGACAAGGGTGTATCACCTACCACTGGACCATGAGATGTCCTGGATTAAATAATGTAGTTTTTATTAAAAGATCATGTAGATGAATTATAAATTCGTTTATTTTGGAACCCTATACGAATAGTGTAAATAGAATTTTTTTTACATTCTATTATCTTTTAGAGTGAAAGATGAGTTTGTGGTAGAAATTTAATTATAAAGTAAGTATATCTCCTTATGATCTTAGCCAATATCATAAATAAATTCCTCAATATTAAGAAAAGAAACTTTGAACAAAAATGTTTTCCTAGATGGTACCTTAAATCATCACTAATTTATGGCTTTGGGATTGTTGGCCTTTTTATAGCCAGGTTCTCTACCACTCTCCATCAGATAATTGATGGTAAGATTTTTCTTCCATATCCATATTTTCCTACATGGAACCCTAGTATGTGTTATTTTCGGTAATCTTCATACTTTCGACTCTTTATTTTAAATAGAGGCCTCATTAATTCATTTTTCGATGTGGGATTTCAACTAGGATATTTTGAAACGTCAAAAATGTGTTATCCTAATACCCTATGTTTTGTTGAACCGATGGTATTTCAATTCATCATAGATTGATGAATTTAAGGACCTAAATTTTATACTTGTTTGTGATTGATGACCTCAATCACTACCTATAAATATTTACGTTTTTCCTCCGATTATATGTCTCCAATTTCCACCAATGTTCTCCTAATCGAGATCATAATTTGGTGGTGACCCTTTGATTTCTCTTTTCCTCATATTAAGACTAAATTTTAGTAACCCTATTTCCGATGTGGGTTTTCCCACAAATATATTTTCTATTTTCAACCTTTTATTTTCGAAGAATAATTTCAAATTGTGAGGACGCAATTTATTGAAGGAGGGGAGAATGTAACACCCCAAGATTTCATAGTATGTTATTTCTTCAAAATAATTCAATAAATTGTACTACATGCAACACCGAGTTCAATCACACCTTGACTTACAAAAAAAAAGTCCATTAAAAGAGGTCATGAATAGTATTAACTAAATTTTAAACCTTATATAATCCTTATAATTTTAGAATCCATATTATGAGTTTCTTAGTCATAATGCAAGAACAGATTCATTTTCAGTATTGCACTTTTATCAACTTTAAATAGTAAAAACTTTTTAAATACAATATTTTAAACTTTTTGACTAAATGGGGACATCAAAAAAAAAATTAAAATGAAACATCCCAAGCTTCCATGGTACGCTTTCCTTTGAATAAAACAGTAGCGTGTGTTGTACGCAACTTCGTGTTTTAACACACACCACAACCGATCAAACTAGCCGTTATGAATAGTAATACCTAATTTTTGAAATTATATATATTTTATTTTTAAAAATGGACTTCATTTTTGGATTTGGAATATCAAATTTAGCCTAAGGTGAAATTTTGGTACTTTTCGGATAACTTTAATATTTTGATGAATAGTGAAAATTACTAAATTTTAATTAAAAACAACTTTTTTAATCAAAATAATTAATAGTGATAAATTATGAATTTGAGTGGTTTTAAAGTATATTTAGAATATATTTTTACCACTTAATATAATGTTGGTCCTTGGACATAATTTTACAATTAAACCAAACATAAACTAGTGTCAATCTTTTGATAGTTATTATCTCTTAAAAACACGCTTTTTGTTTTGACAGCGGGAATTAATTTTAAATTAATTTCTGCCACTTCTGTGTTTTGAATTTAGAAAAATGGATTCCATATTTGGAATCAGGATGTTCAAATTGTGTAAATAGGTAACTTTTATTTTTAGACATTTTGAATAATTACTGCGGTAAATATTTTATTTACCATGGTTAAGGGTAAATCCGGTAAATAAGGGTTAAAAAATAATATTATAATAATACTAAATTGCCCTAAAACGTGTATTAACCCTATTGGTTGATACATGGTCGACCATGGGCATCTTTGGGTCTATTTTGGGACCCCATGGATCCACTTGTAAGTGATAATGACACATTATATTAATAAAGCTAAAATAAAAATAAAAATGGCATAAGCTTACATCTTTTAGAAGAAAAATTTTTACATAGGGTTATACATGTTGGATTTTCGATTATAAATATTAATTAGAAAGATAAAAAGATTTCATACATAATGATATTTTATTTATAATTTTTAGACATTAAATAATTTATTTTATTTATGACACAATGATGATGCAGTAATTACTATAATAGTGAAAAATTAAAATAAGTGATATTATAAATACCCAAATAAATATAATATGAAACTTTTAATGAATTAAACTAATTTTCTAGGATAATATGATATATTAGGATTGATTTAATTGACTTTGTTCGAAGTAATCAATCTGTTATGAGTTTCACAAAAATCAACTATTGAATAGTGTCAAAATTGACATAAAAGAGTTCTTAAAACAAATATTATATTATTAATTGATATTAAATTCCTAAAAATCTAAGGTTCGGCCAAGAGACTTATATTATGATAGGTTAATAATTAGTGGACCACTTGGGGGTCGCTTGGATGTATATAGTAAGTTTATTAACCATATTATATAAAAATACAAAGAGACATTGTAAAAGTGAAACTAATTAACTTAGAGTTAATACTTAAAGATAAGGTTAATATAAGTACCCAAACCTGTCTAAATTCTATTGGATGAGTTGTTTTCGACCTATCCCCACCTCATCCTTTGAATAGTCAACTTTGGAGCCTTTGGAAACCTAATATGAATTTATTATAAATTAATATTTCTAGCTTTTCCAAAGGTGCCCCTCACCCCTCTTATAAAAGGGCACTCCTCCTTCTCATTTACTCACACCTCTCAAGCCACTTGGCTCGTCCAAACTCTGCCCAAATAAGCTCCCCACATCCCTCTCCTCCTCCTTGAAGCTTCCCCTTAGGCAGAAAGCATTTCAATAAGTCCTTTGGTTCCAACCAAAGTGAGTTACCTAAATTAAAGGTAACGATTTCTCTTAAATTATTTTCATTTATTTTGCTTCTCCAACCCCCAAACTCTTTTTATTTCTTTTCTTTTGTAACAACACCAGTATCCTCAATATACTAGGATGTTGTTATAAGAAGTATTCAAACTACACATACACACAACTCCATCTAATGGATGATGAACATAATGTTTCTGTGGATGGCAAACTAACGCCTCACGAAACGATGATTGTTCAAATACATCTTACCGCCTCTCATGGTGGCCATTATGATGGCACTGTAATTAAATATGATATTGATGATATATATTTTATATATAAGCTTCTGTAATTCCATTTTATTTCATACCATTATTCGTTTCATGTTGTATATACATACGATAATTTCATTTGAGGAAGTGCGGACTACCGCCCCCTTAAAATGATATGACTCGTTCATACCACACATGGAACGTATAAAGGATGGTGTTAATGAACTTGAGTAACATATATAAAATATTATATTATACTAGAATAGTAATATACCTATGTATCATTTGGATTTGATTCTTTTAAAATAAAAATTAAATGGAAGTAGCGTTCGTGCGTACGTACGGACTACCGTCTCCACGAACGCGATAAGATTCATTCTCCATCATATCCATCCAAGTCTTATTCTCATTTTGGGGTTAAAAATAATGTTAATATCATTCTGATTATGAATAAGATATAATCTATCCATTACAAACATGTCTTACGTAACCAAACATTTAAGAAGAACGAATCGATTATCACCCTAAACGACGATAACACTAAGATATTATTAATAAAACAATGTTAAAAGATCATATATGATATCATATTAATGTATATGATTCTTGTATAATTTAATAACAATTATTTCACCATTATACAGGAGTTTAACCTACCCCAACAAAGGAAAAGTACAAGGTAAGGGTTATTTCACAATCTCTTCATTATCCGAGGTTGTATTATACGTAATAATCTACTGGGATCTCTTTATCATCCACATCCATGTTTCTTAGAAATGTATTTCAAAACATTTTTACTATTTACAAGAATATGGGTTAAAGTCATTTATACCCTTGTTTGACTTTTTATAAGAGGTTTATAAAGGAATCTTTCCGTCATTTTCAAAACAAGGTCCTTTTTAACCTTTTCGACAGAATTGAGGTAAGAATGTTTTTTTTAAATTATACGGCGGGTGCGGTTATTTTCCGCCGTTATAAAATCGTCGAAGCTTTCCTTACAAGCTTATAAGAATATTTTCAAAGAAAATGTTTTATTTTATATGGATCTTAAATGATTTCAAAATAAAAGGAGATACTTCTTTTAAAAGAATTTTGATTTCATCTATGTCAACATCCTTTGATGGATTTTAAGATTATTTGAAGTTGATTTATTATAATACAAAACTTCTACATTGTATTGAAGGTTTTGTGATATGTTTGAATGTGGATGTGCTATTTTATACCATTCATAGTTTATGGTGAAACTATTGACATTTCGTATGCTAGTTTTAACCCGAATGTTTATGTTATATTTCAAACTTTTCTTCAGATGAATGTGCTAAACAAGTATGTTCCGGGTTGGGGACCGGTAAAAGTAAGCCCTCCAGGTTGGGGACTGGTTAAAGTAAGCCCTCCAGGTTTGGGACTGGTAAAAGTAAGCCCTCCGGTTTGGTGTCCGGTTATTAGAGGTACTCCGGGTTGGTGTCCGGTTATTAGAGGCACTCCGGGTTGGTGTCCGGTTATTAGAGGCACTCCGGGTTGGGTTCCGGTTAGAAGTAACCCCTAGGTCTTGGGATGAGGCCTAGACAATGAAATTAACGTTTGATATTATGCATTCCATAATTATGAAAGTGGTTATTGATTTTTGCATGAGATTATTCGATTAGTATAATATCCATGTGAATAAGTAAATGGCATTATTTCATTTTACTTTTGCCATACTTTGTTGAAGTTCAAGTTTAAAAGGCTTTTGTTTTAGTAATGCATTGCCTTAAATGTCTATGCTTATTTTGAATGTTCTGCTATATTGTTATCCTTACTGGGCATTTGAGCTCACCCCTTTTCTATGTTTTATTTTTCCCAGGATGTGAAGAAGTATGTTATGAATGACCTGCAGGGATATTATGAGGGGATATAGTGTGGACTGTGAAAACATTATGTTGTTGTAGTAGTTTTTCATTTTATGATTTAATGTAAAACTTATGAATATATCTAGTGTTTCCAAGGCTACTAAACCAATCGGTCTTTCGATATTTGATCTTTCTTGTGATCATGCCAATGTTACGAAGTAATGCACCGACTCTGGGTAGCTGGGGTCGGGGCGTTACAGTTGGTATCAGAGGAAGTTTAGTACAAACCTTGGAAGCTAGATTTAGATAAACTCTGATTAGAGCACGTAGACCTAAGATGAACTTTGAGGATTAGTATAGAAGAACTTCCTAGAATTTGGGTATTGTAGAGATTTTGTGAGTTTTCCGAGCAATACATCCCTGTCTGGATACGAGCAGGTAGAGGCGGCTCTGGCACAGATGTACCTAGGGGTAAAACCCGAAAACACCGCTTTGAGCTAGACTCGAACGGGAACTGGTGCACGACAACGGGCCTTGCTGCACTCTTGGTTACGAAACTCCCGGGGGATATGCTTAGGATAACTCTCATTTTCTTTACAAATCATTATGAAGGGTTTATGAGTATATACTTCCTCAAAGAAAACATTTTTATGATTATGGATTATATCCATAAATAGTTCAATTTATGTTAAGTGTTTTATAAGTATGGGATTATGTGTTTTGATTCATAAACCGATCTAGTTTATGCCATGGTATAGAAATGGCGCCCAGTAGAAGGAATGAGAACTCCAGAAATACACATGATTCAAAGAGAAGGAAGGATCATATCTTTCATGGTCTTAAGATAGAATTTATAAGAGAAATAGTCTCCCATTTATTATCATCATATGAAGAAATAATATCATGTGTTGATATGATAAGTAAAGAGTTTACTGAGTCCTATGGCTTTGAAGGGAATCAAGAGAAGAAAAGGATGGAAGAGAGAAAAATGGATAAAGGGAAGAGGGAAAAGAAGAATTTTCCCATATGTAGTAACTGTGGGAAGAAACACCCTGGAACTTGCCTGAAAGGAATGGGAGTTTGTTATAAGTGTGGAGGAAAAGGGCACAAAGTACGTGACTGCAAGGGTGAGAAAATGGTTTCAAATGTACAATGCTTCATTTGCAAGGAGTTTGGACACTACGCGAACCTATGTCCCAGTCATCAGAATATGCCACAAATGATGTTATTGGATAATAATCAAGTTATGATACTACAACAGATGAAGAGGAATGATTAGTGTTCTTATGTTGATTATGTCAATTGAGTGTTGTATCAACAATGTACTTGTTATAATAATTATGGAGTATATAAGGATTTTACTGCAGTACTATTTCATTAAAGACTTGAGATTGTGTGGAACAAAGAAAAGTGACTCAATAGAAGGATAAATTTTTGGAAAATATATGGTTGGGAGAATGATAAATCATAATATAGTTCTGATACTGAGGTAGTGATTTTGGAATAATATGTGATTGTTTTGGATAAATTATATTGGATATTCTTGACTACCGTGGAACTGATTAATGATTTGTATATTCCATCATTGTTGGGGTTTAAAACATTTTTGGATTAATGAAGTATATCCAGCATTCTATATGGAATAAGGGAGCATGAATGTAATCAATAAGGAATATGGTATACATGATGAAGGTATTCATATGATATTACGGGGTAAAAAGGATCTATATTATGTTTACCTTCCTTATAAATGTTATACTGTGAGTTTGGACAGAAGTATTTTGGATAGTTCTAGTTTGGATTATTTTGGATTGCCATAAAAGGACAACCCAGAGGTCGGGCGGCAACCCGTCGCGTCCGGCAAGGTTGCGAGACTTGAACCCGCAACCGAAGGGCGACAAGGGTGTATCACCTACCACTGGACCATGAGATGTCCTGGATTAAATAATGTAGTTTTTATTAAAAGATCATGTAGATGAATTATAAATTCGTTTATTTTGGAACCCTATACGAATAGTGTAAATAGAATTTTTTTTACATTCTATTATCTTTTAGAGTGAAAGATGAGTTTGTGGTAGAAATTTAATTATAAAGTAAGTATATCTCCTTATGATCTTAGCCAATATCATAAATAAATTCCTCAATATTAAGAAAAGCAACTTTGAACAAAAATGTTTTCCTAGATGGTACCTTAAATCATCACTAATTTATGGCTTTGGGATTGTTGGCCTTTTTATAGCCATGTTCTCTACCACTCTCCATCAGATAATTGATGGTAAGATTTTTCTTCCATATCCATATTTTCCTACATGGAACCCTAGTATGTGTTATTTTCGGTAATCTTCATACTTTCGACTCTTTATTTTAAATAGAGGCCTCATTAATTCATTTTTCGATGTGGGATTTCAACTAGGATATTTTGAAACGTCAAAAATGTGTTATCCTAATACCCTATGTTTTGTTGAACCGATGGTATTTCAATTCATCATAGATTGATGAATTTAAGGACCTAAATTTTATACTTGTTTGTGATTGATGACCTCAATCACTACCTATAAATATTTACGTTTTTCCTCCGATTATATGTCTCCAATTTCCACCAATGTTCTCCTAATCGAGATCATAATTTGGTGGTGACCCTTTGATTTCTCTTTTCCTCATATTAAGACTAAATTTTAGTAACCCTATTTCCGATGTGGGTTTTCCCACAAATATATTTTCTATTTTCAACCTTTTATTTTCGAAGAATAATTTCAAATTGCGAGGACGCAATTTATTGAAGGAGGGGAGAATGTAACACCCCAAGATTTCATAGTATGTTATTTCTTCAAAATAATTCAATAAATTGTACTACATGAAACACCGAGTTCAATCACACCTTGACTTACAAAAAAAAAAGTCCATTAAAAGAGGTCATGAATAGTATTAACTAAATTTTAAACCTTATATAATCCTTATAATTTTAGAATTCATATTATGAGTTTCTTAGTCATAATGCAAGAACAGATTCATTTTCAGTATTGCACTTTTATCAACTTTAAATAGTAAAACCTTTTTAAATACAATATTTTAAACTTTTTTACTAAATGGGGGCATCAAAAAAAAAATTTAAAATGAAACATCCCAAGCTTCCATGGTACGCTTTCCTTTGAATAAAACAGTAGCGTGTGTTGTACGCAACTTCGTGTTTTAACACACACCACAACCGATCAAACTAGCCGTTATGAATAGTAATACCTAATTTTTGAAATTATATATATTTTATTTTTAAAAATGGACTTCATTTTTGGATTCGGAATATCAAATTTAGCCTAAGGTGAAATTTTGGTACTTTTCGGATAACTTTAATATTTTGATGAATAGTGAAAATTACTAAATTTTAATTAAAAACAACTTTTTTAATCAAAATAATTAATAGTGATAAATTATGAATTTGAGTGGTTTTAAAGTATATTTAGAATATATTTTTACCACTTAATATAATGTTGGTCCTTGGAAATAATTTTACAATTAAACCAAACATAAACTAGTGTCAATCTTTTGATAGTTATTATCTCTTAAAAACACGCTTTTTGTTTTGACAGCGGGAATTAATTTTAATTTAATTTCTGCCACTTCTGTGTTTTGAATTTAGAAAAATGGATTCCATATTTGGAATCAGGATGTTCAAATTGTGTAAATAGGTAACTTTTATTTTTAGACATTTTGAATAATTACTACGGTAAATATTTTATTTACCATGGTTAAGGGTAAATCCGGTAAATAAGGGTTAAAAAATAATATTATAATAATACTAAATTGCCCTAAAACGTGTCTTAACCCTATTGGTTGATACATGGTCGACCATGGGCATCTTTGGGTCTATTTTGGGACCCCATGGATCCACTTGTAAGTGATAATGACACATTATATTAATAAAGCTAAAATAAAAATAAAAATGGCATAAGCTTACATCTTTTAGAAGAACAATTTTTACATAGGGTTATACATGTTGGATTTTCGATTATAAATATTAATTAGAAAGATAAAAAGATTTCATACATAATGATATTTTATTTATAATTTTTAGACATTAAATAATTTATTTTATTTATGACACAATGATGATGCAGTAATTACTATAATAGTGAAAAATTAAAATAAGTGATATTATAAATACCCAAATAAATATAATATGAAACTTTTAATGAATTAAACTAATTTTCTAGGATAATATGATATATTAGGATTGATTTAATTGACTTTGTTCGAAGTAATCAATCTGTTATGAGTTTCACAAAAATCAACTATTGAATAGTGTCAAAATTTACATAAAAGAGTTCTTAAAACAAATATTATATTATTAATTGATATTAAATTCCTAAAAATATAAGGTTCGGCCAAGAGACTTATATTATGATAGGTTAATAATTAGTGGACCACTTGGGGGTCTCTTGGATGTATATAGTAAGTTTATTAACCATATTATATAAAAATACAAAGAGACATTGTAAAAGTGAAACTAATTAACTTAGAGTTAATACTTAAAGATAAGGTTAATATAAGTACCCAAACCTGTCTAAATTCTATTGGATGAGTTGTTTTAGACCTATCCCCACCTCATCCTTTTAATAGTCAACTTTGGAGCCTTTGGAAACCGAATATGAATTTATTATAAATTAATATTTCTAGCTTTTCCAAAGGTGCCCCTCACCCCTCTTATAAAAGGGCACTCCTCCTTCTCATTTACTCACACCTCTCAAGCCACTTGGCTCGTCCAAACTCTGCCCAAATAAGCTCCCCACATCCCTCTCCTCCTCCTTGAAGCTTCCCCTTAGGCAGAAAGCATTTCAATAAGTCCTTTGGTTCCAACCAAAGTGAGTTACCTAAATTAAAGGTAACGATTTCTCTTAAATTATTTTCATTTATTTTGCTTCTCCAACCCCCAAACTCTTTTTATTTCTTTTCTTTTGTAACAACACCAGTATCCTAAATATACTAGGATGTTGTTATAAGAAGTATTCAAACTACACATACACACAACTCCATCTAATGGATGATGAACATAATGTTTCTGTGGATGGCAAACTAACGCCTCACGAAACGATGATTGTTCAAATACATCTTACCGCCTCTCATGGTGGCCATTATGATGGCACTGTAATTAAATATGATATTGATGATATATATTTTATATATAAGCTTCTGTAATTCCATTTTATTTCATACCATTATTCGTTTCATGTTGTATATACATACGATAATTTCATTTGAGGAAGTGCGGACTACCGCCCCCTTAAAATGATATGACTCGTTCATACCACACATGGAACGTATAAAGGATGGTGTTAATGAACTTGAGTAACATATATAAAATATTATATTATACTAGAATAGTAATATACCTATGTATCATTTGGATTTGATTCTTTTAAAATAAAAATTAAATGGAAGTAGCGTTCGTGCGTACGTACGGACTACCGTCTCCACGAACGCGATAAGATTCATTCTCCATCATATCCATCCAAGTCTTATTCTCATTTTGGGGTTAAAAATAATGTTAATATCATTCTTATTATGAATAAGATATAATCTATCCATTACAAACATGTCTTACGTAACCAAACATTTAAGAAGAACGAATCGATTATCACCCTAAACGACGATAACACTAAGATATTATTAATAAAACAATGTTAAAAGATCATATATGATATCATATTAATGTATATGATTCTTGTATAATTTAATAACAATTATTTCACCATTATACAGGAGGTTAACCTACCCCAACAAAGGAAAAGTACAAGGTAAGGGTTATTTCACAATCTCTTCATTATCCGAGGTTGTATTATACGTAATAATCTACTGGGATCTCTTTATCATCCACATCCATGTTTCTTCAAAATGTATTTCAAAACATTTTTACTATTTACAAGAATATGGGTTAAAGTCATTTATACCCTTTTTTGACTTTTTATAAGAGGTTTATAAAGGAATCTTTCCGTCGTTTTCAAAATAAGGTCCTTTTTAACCTTTTCGACAGAATTGAGGTAAGAATGTTTTTTTTAAATTATACGGCGGGTGCGGTTATTTTCCGCCGTTATAAAATCGTCGAATCTTTCCTTACAAGCTTATAAGAATATTTTCAAAGAAAATGTTTTATTTTATATGGATCTTAAATGATTTCAAAATAAAAGGAGATACTTCTTTTAAAAGAATTTTGATTTCATCTATGTCAACATCCTTTGATGGATTTTAAGATTATTTGAAGTTGATTTATTATAATACAAAACTTCTACATTGTATTGAAGGTTTTGTGATATGTTTGAATGTGGATGTGCTATTTTATACCATTCATAGTTTATGGTGAAACTATTGACATTTCGTATGCTAGTTTTAACCCGAATGTTTATGTTATATTTCAAACTTTTCTTCAGATGAATGTGCTAAACAAGTATGTTCCGGGTTGGGGACCGGTAAAAGTAAGCCCTCCAGGTTGGAGACTGGTTAAAGTAAGCCCTCCAGGTTAGGTACTGGTAAAAGTAAGCCCTCCGGTTTGGTGTCCGGTTATTAGAGGCACTCCGGGTTGGTGTCCGGTTATTAGAGGCACTCCGGGTTGGGTTCCGGTTAGAAGTAACCCCTAGGTCTTGGGATGAGGCCTAGACAATGAAATTAACGTTTGATATTATGCATTCCATAATTATGAAAGTGGTTATTGATTTTTGCATGAGATTATTCGATTAGTATAATATCCATGTGAATAAGTAAATGGCATTATTTCATTTTACTTTTGCCATACTTTGTTGAAGTTCAAGTTTAAAAGGCTTTTGTTTTAGTAATGCATTGCCTTAAATGTCTATGCTTATTTTGAATGTTCCGCTATATTGTTATCCTTACTGGGCATTTGAGCTCACCCCTTTTCTATGTTTTATTTTTCCCAGGATGTGAAGAAGTATGTTATGAATGACCTGCAGGGATATTATGAGGGGATATAGTGTGGACTGTGAAAACATTATGTTGTTGTAGTAGTTTTTCATTTTATGATTTAATGTAAAACTTATGAATATATCTAGTGTTTCCAAGGCTACTAAACCAATCGGTCTTTCGAGATTTGATCTTTCTTGTGATCATGCCAATGTTACGAAGTAATGCACCGACTCTGGGTAGCTGGGGTCGGGGCGTTACAGCATTGGAGCGCTGTATAATTCCGGGCGCACCCGTCCATAAACATTTAAGTCCTATACATCCCTCACATATCTTGACATGGTCATTCAATTAGGGTTTCATACATTCTTAATCAAAACTCCTTTTTACATACATATTCATGACTTGAAGGGGGTCATATCGTAGATGTAAAGAGAACTAGGCTATTGGCTTCCGATTAAACATTGATGCAAATAAACTAAATCAACTTAATCTTGCACATGCAAAAATAACTGGAATACTAAACATAGCGGATTGTCATGTAAAATTTCATCATGTTCATTAAATAAAACCATAAATTCATAGTTCATATCTTTAAACATGCAAAACACAATCTTTACAAGTATAAGTTTCATTGAGGGTATTTAAATTTTCAGGTTAAGCCGGTCCACCGGTGCATTACACATGTTGTCTTAGCATCCATTAAAATTATTAGAAACTTATGTGTTTATAATTATATATATATACAACCAAGTCCTGATAATAATTAATTGAAAAGAAAAAGGTTTTGGAAACTGAAATTTTGAAAACACATTCACTTGGAAACATATAAATGCTTAAGGGAGGTTCTCGCCACACATGTTTACAAAAAGTGCATGAATTGCCCAAAACGCTGATAAATGGGATTTTTAGTTGGAAAAACAATTTTTAAATAAAACTTATCCTTAAACTATACACACATATATGTACATAATTTCTTTGTGTCATTCTTGAAATAATAATCATTAGGGAACAAAAAAAATAATAATAATAATAATTCTAATAAATCTATAAATTTTAAAACAAGTAATCAAGATCATCCCTTCTACTCGCACATAGATGTACATATACATTTATATATTCACATGTACATATATGTCCATATGCTCCATATACTTGAAAAATCTTACAGGTTTATATAAAAAAAAGAAAAATAAAATACCCGAACTCTCCATTTCTCATACAGCAAGGTAAAGCTAGGGTTATTAACATGTACCAGAAATGTGTACATGTGTATGTAACGTCTTATATATGCATGAATACATAGATATTTATACATAAAGATTATATGGGAAAAAAATGCAACCATTAATAACAATATAAAACAAACCCCATAAACATCCTTTATCCCGAGTTGAAATCCTGGAAAAAGGGGGACACAAAAAAAAAGGAACGGGTTCTTGAGGCCTTATATGGATTTAAACACACTCACATGAAATATATATAACCGAAACAGATGAAACATTAAACACCAAGTGGAGATCTCCCTTCCTCGGTTCGATTATAGGAAGGGGAAAGGGGTTTGAAACGGTTCAAGAGGTCTTGAATATATATATATATGTATTTATATAACATATACATATATAAACCGTAAATAAAAGGATGCGTCGAACTGAAGAAGATCAGAAAAAAAGCGGTTTTCCCTCACCTTAGCTCGACGAGGAAGAGGAGAGAGAGAGATGCAGCAACGAGATGAGGGGAAAACGAGGGTGTTTACACAGTATATATATATAACCTGTATATGTTTTATACGCATGAAAACGGAAGATTAAAACAAACTTTAAAAACAGACTTCGACCCTTACCTGATTGACGAGGAGGAGGAGAGAACGCGGTGGCGACGAGGTCTCGGAGGTCGGAGAGATCGTGAGAGCTCGGGTCCAACCTCCAGCTTTGGTGCAACTTAGAGTTTAAAGAAAAAAAAGACTCACCAACTGGGGAGACGTCGAGGGAACCGAGGCTGGTAGTTAAGAGGGCGGCACCGACTTTGTGGAAGAAGAAGAGAGGGGATGACCGTTGACGATTCGGGCGGAGGAAACGAGGGCCGAACCTGACTGGTTCAGCGGCGCGACGAGGAAGAAGAAGAAGACGGCGTGAGGGAGATGCGAAAAAAAACGAACGGCCTAGATTAGATGCGGCTGGATCGGACGGCTAAGACGCGACGCGGTGATAAAAAGAACGGACGGCCGCGATTGGAGGGGTGAGATCGGACGGCTCTAGATCCGCCCCGACATAAAAAAAAACACGGCCCCCGATTCTCTCATTTTTTTTAAGTTATTATCTTATAAAATAAAATCTGTTATTTTATTATTTTATTAAACCTATTATAAAACCATTAATATAACCTTATAAATAAACTATTATTATCCTAAGTCAAGGGTTATTAATACCCCTATATATTAGACTATTAAACCCTAATTTTAAACATAATTTGTATTTTCATTTTTCTCTATTTATTTTTATCAAAACATATAAATACACATATATAAGTTTTATACATAAAATAAAAAGTGAACTCAAGTATAATAACATATATACTTATGATTTCATAAATAAACTAAAAAAAATAACATTCGGATTATTTTGAAACAAAAAGAAAGTGTTTAATATTAATAAGTTTATCTCTAAATAGGTAGAATGTCAAAATTAAAGCAACAAAATTATTAGGTTTTAGTAAGAACATAATTGTGTAGTTTTATTTATTTATCATTATTATATAAAGAAATTCATAAATTAATTTTGTAAATGGGTAAATATACATCATTAACACTTTTATGGGAAGTTAACCGTAAATATAATTTATAAAAAAAATAAATTAGTTTTATTGATAATTTTATAATAATTTAAATTTAATCAAATTTTAGGCTAACAAACCAAAACCATATATATATATATATAAATTACAACTATATATATATAAAATAAAATACATGTCACTTATCAATTATTTCAAAACTATACTTAATAAGTTTTAACACGTCGACAAAAACTGAATTTAAACATTACCTGGGTAATGGTTAAAAACAAAACATTGGATACTTTGGGAAAACAACGGTCGAAAATATAGTCGTTTGAGGTCCAACGGTCAACATAGAGGATAAGGAGACCCAACGGTCAAAAATATAGCCGTTTGGGGTGCAACGGCCATAATAGGGTGTTTATAAAAAGAAAGGTTTTGTCTCGGGTGTCCCTTACCCCAAGTGACTGAAGGACAAGCAAGGATGGTTCGTGTGATCCCCTTGGTGTTGAGCACGGTCGCGGTGGCTTCAGCAATCCTTACGTTTCTTATGATGGATGCTCGAAATCCCTACCGCATTTTTGGGCTCTTAGTAGTTTTAAGCACTCTTCCCATTATTGTAATCGGGTTCTTGGTTGGAATATTTGGTTAGTGAGTTTTTCTTGTAACCCGAAAAATGTAAGACCCTTCAGTGTTGAGTTCATAAATAAAAGTTACGTGTTTTTATATTTTACATTCTGATTGTTTTAGAGAGAGAACTTTAAAAGCACAAAATGCCCAATTTTCATTTAAGAGGTTTGAAAACTTCAGGGTGTTACATTATCTCCCCCTTCAAAGAATTGCGTCCCCGCAATTCTATCATAAAAAAAAGAAACTGAAACTCCAAACGTAAAACTCTACCGAAATAGTGGATCTGGCTCGGTAAACGGGACACCAAAGTTGGCACACAGCTCTTCAGTTTCCCTAGTCCAGATGCACCTCGAACAGTGCTCCTTGAACTCATGGTCGTGTATACTGCACACGGGCTTCCAAAGGGAGGCTCGTGCGATGCAAAGCTCAGATATGTCCGAGTAGATGAACTCCTTGACGACTCTTCTGGCCACATCCTGCTCGAGGTAGTCGAGAGGGACGGTGCGATCGAGGAGACTGATGTTCAAGACTTGGAACATATAAGCTGCACTGAGATGGCCATCCTGGGCGGCCACGAGGAAACACGCTCTGGCAGAAAAGTTTTGTGCCAGAGTGAAACATTGGAACAGGCCCTCAAAGTACATTCCCTTTCGCCTATAGTAGGGGAGTTGAGCAGCAGCGATGAGCTGAAAGACGCGATTATTCTCTCGACATAGCCGAAGAATCTCTGGACCATTTGCTAATTTGAGCAAACGCTGGCAGGACCCTCGTAGGTGGAGGAATGATGGCTAATCCACCATGCATTCCTTGATCAAGATGACTTCTACTAGCTCATCGGGTAGGGATGAGAAGTTCGTTTGTCCAGCCATCTGAAAACAAACATCGAGGGGAAACTCTTAACAACAAAGATATGGTGAAGACATGAAAAGAAACTAGAAACTTCCATTTATGAAAAAGTTTACACGGTAAAGTCTGAGTTCACAAGACGTACGCCACAAAGAGTGGCAAAACTTCCTAACTCTTCAAACCACACACATGATGAACATACAGGACTAAACTCATGGGAACATTTATAAGGCCTCCTGAGTTTAGCGTGAGGGGTGTGGAGTTGGGAAACATCGGTGTACACTTCTTGCCTTAGAGACACACGGGTGGACTCATTTTCCAACGCTCCGAAGTCCATTAACTGGCCCTAGAAGCCGTAGTGCAGGACTGGGCACAGATAAGCCGCTCGGAGGTCTCCAGCAGCAGCAGCTTCTTGAAAAGGGTTATCTAGCATTGTGACAAATTCCTCGCCAGCTGTGAACACTCGAAAGAGTCCTTCGTGATACCTTCCCCGACGTGCGTACGAGGGAAACTGGGTCATCATCATTAGGAGATAATCCATCCCCATTCCCCGGTGGAGACTAAGCACCCTAGATGAGTTTGACACATCGTACAAGTGTTTACACATCATGTGAATTTGGGCATAATTTAGGAAGTTTTCACGGCTGGCTAGAGATATAATGTTCTCTAGAGCCTCAGTGGGGAGTGACAAAAGGTCGGTAGGTACCTCAGCCATCTGAAAGTTATAACATTCTTACATAGTTAGTCTTAGCAATATATCTATATCACCTGGTTTTCCAGAGTTGCCTGAACCTATCCTCTGATACCAACTGTAGCGACCCTGATACCCAGGGTGCCTCATGAGACATGATATGCTTAGCATCTCATTACAACATTTAAAAAAATTATATCATGTCCCATGACTACAGAAGATCGCGAGGTTCACGGTTCTGGGAAACCAGCTGCTCTGATAAACATCAACAGTACGTTCAATGCCTGAAAAATTTTAAACAAAACGTAGGGTGAGCAAAAATGCCCAGTAAGGGGTTTTAAAATCATTTTAAGAAAATCCTTTCTCAGGTAAGACCTTTTTGAAGAAAATAAAACACTTTGATAAAACTAAAACATTATCTTTTCTTAAAACATGAGATCCATTTTTTTTCTTTGAAAACCACTTGCACAAAGAAGCACGTACTTGAAATGAGCTTAAATATAAACATGATCAGAGTGCGCAATATAAGAAGAATAAATAATGCATAATGTTAAAACAAAGTTACTTTACTTCTAAAAGAATTATATGACTAAACAGGGAAGACATGCATATCATGGATCAAAAATGCAGGTCATCTAATAGTTTACCATATGAAAACAATTCTTGTTGCATAAAGTACATTTTCATGATCTTGGGAACTTTCAACTAGGGGTTGTCCTGTTAGTTGAACTAACCCCTGGTTAAACATTATCATTACATGCAGAGGGGATGCATAATACCGGACTTTGTCAAGACCTCACGTCATGACCATAATTTTGGTACGGGTGAAGGCCAAATGCCAATCCTGTTTCCCATGGTAGCACGAGCCAAGGCCATTTGCCAAGACCGTTGCACATGATAGCACGAGCCAAGGCTATTCGCCAAGACCGTTGCACTTGATAGCACGAGCCAAGGATATTCTCCAAGACCGTTGCACTTGACGTCTCATGAGACTCTTGCTTTACCCAATGCATTGGAGCGCTGTATAATTCCGGGCGCACCCGTCCATAAACATTTAAGTCCTATACATCCCTCACATATCTTGACATGGTCATTCAATTAGGGTTTCATACATTCTTAATCAAAACTCCTTTTTATATACATATTCATGACTTGAAGGGGGTCATATCGTAGATGTAAAGAGAACTAGGCTATTGGCTTCCGATTAAACATTGATGCAAATAAACTAAATCAACTTAATCTTGCACATGCAAAAATAACTGGAATACTGAACATAGCGGATTGTCATGTAAAATTTCATCATGTTCATTAAATAAAACCATAAATTCATAGTTCATATCTTTAAACATGCAAAACACAATCTTTACAAGTATAAGTTTCATTGAGGGTATTTAAATTTTCAGGTTAAGCCGGTCCACCGGTGCATTACACATGTTGGCTTAGCATCCATTAAAATTATTACAAACTTATGTGTTTATAATTATATATATACAACCAAGTCTTGATAATAATTAATTGAAAAGAAAAAGGTTTTGGAAACTAAAATTTTGAAAACACATTCACTTGGAAACATATAAATGCTTAAGGGAGGTTCTCGCCACACATGTTTACAAAAAGTGCATGAATTGCCCAAAACACTGATAAATGGGATTTTTAGTTGGAAAAACAATTTTTAAATAAAAATTATCCTTAAACTATACACACATATATGTACATAATTTCTTTGTGTCATTCTTGAAATAATAATCATTAGGGAACAAAAAATAATAATAATAATAATAATTCTAATAAATCAATAAATTTTAAAACAAGTAATCAAGATCATCCCTTCTACTTGCACATAGATGTACATATACATTTATATATTCACATGTACATATATGTCCATATGCTCCATATACTTGTAAAATCTTACAGGTTTATATAAAAAAAAGAAAAAGAAAATACCCGAACTCTCCATTTCTCATACGGCAAGGTAAAGCTAGGGTTATTAACATGTACCAGAAATGTGTACATGTGTATGTAACGTCTTATATATGCATGAATACATAGATATTTATACATAAAGATTATATGGGAAAAAATGCAACCATTAATAACAATATAAAACAAACCCCATAAACATCCTTTATCCCGAGTTGAAATCCTGGAAAAAGGGGGACACAAAAAAAAAAGGAACGGGTTCTTGAGGCCTTATATGGATTTAAACACACTCACATGAAATATATATAACCGAAACAGATGAAACATTAAACACCAAGTGGAGATCTCCCTTCCTCGGTTCGATTATAGGAAGGGGAAAGGGGTTTGAAACGGTTCAAGAGGTCTTTCATATATATATATATATGTATTTATATAACATATACATATATAAACTGTAAATAAAAGGATGCGTCGAACTGAAGCAGATCAGAATAAAAGCGGTTTTCCCTCACCTTAGCTCGACGAGGAAGAGGAGATAGAGAGATGCAGCAACAAGATGAGGGGAAAACGAGGGTGTTTACACAGTATATATATATAACCCGTATATGTTTTATACGCATGAAAACGGAAGATTAAAACAAACTTTAAAAACAGACTTTGACCCTTACCTGATCGACGAGGAGGAGGAGAGAACGCGGTGGCGACGAGGTCTCGGAGGTCGGAGAGATCGTGAGAGCTCGGGTCCAACCTCCAGCTTCGGTGCAACTTAGAGTTTAAAAAAAAGACTCACCAACTGGGGAGACGTTGAGGAAACCGAGGCCGGTAGTTAAGAGGGCAGCACCGACTTTGTGGAAGAAGAAGAGAGGGGATGAATGTTGACGATTCGGGCGGAGGAAACGAGGGCCGAACCTGACTGGTTCAGCGGCGCGACGAGGAAGAAGAAGACGATGGCGCGAGGGAGATGCGAAAAAAAAACGAACGGCCTGGATTAGATGCGGCTGGATCGGACGGCTAAGACGCGACGCGGTGATAAAAAGAACGGACGGCCGCGATTGGAGGGGTGAGATCGGACGGCTCTAGATCCGCCCCGACATAAAAAAAACACGGCCCCCGATTCTCTCATTTTTTTTAAGTTATTATCTTATAAAATAAAATCTGTTATTTTATTATTTTATTAAACCTATTATAAAACCATTAATATAACCTTATAAATAAACTATTATTATCCTAAGTCAAGGGTTATTAATACCACTATATATTAGACTATTAAACCCTTATTTTAAACATAATTTGTATTTTCATTTTTCTCTATTTCTTTTTATCAAAACATATAAATACACATATATAAGTTTTATACATAAAATAAAAAGTGAACTCAAGTATAATAACATATATACTTATGATTTCATAAATAAACTAAAAAAAATTACATTCGGATTATTTTGAAACAAAAAGAAAGTGTTTAATATTAATAAGTTTATCTTTAAATAGGTAGAATGTCAAAATTAAAGCAACAAAATTATTAGGTTTTAGTAAGAACATAATTGTGTAGTTTTATTTATTTACCATTATTATATAAAAAATTCATAAATTAATTTTGTAAATGGGTAAATATACATCATTAACACTTTTATGGGAAGTTAACCGTAAATATAATTTATAAAAAAAATAAATTAGTTTTATTGATAATTTTATAATAATTTAAATTTAATCAAATTTTAGGCTAACAAACCAAAACCATATATATATATATATAAATTACAACTATATATATATAAAAGAAAATACATATCACTTATCAATTATTTCAAAACTATACTTAATAAGTTTTAACACGTCGACAAAAACTGAATTTAAACATTACCTGGGTAACGGTTAAAAACAAAACATTGGATACTTTGGGAAAACAACGGTCGAAAATATAGTCGTTTGAGGTCCAACGGTCAACGTAGAGGATAAGGAGACCCAACGGTCAAAAATATAGCCGTTTGGGGTGCAACGGCCATAATAGGGTGTTTATAAAAAGAAAGGTTTTGTCTCGGGTGTCCCTTACCCCAAGTGACTGAAGGACAAGCAAGGATGGTTCGTGTGATCCCCTTGGTGTTGAGCACGGTCGCGGTGGCTTCAGCAATCCTTACGTTTCTTATGATGGATGCTCGAAATCCCTACCGCATTTTCGGGCTCTTAGTAGTTTTAAGCAGTCTTCCCATTATTGTAATCGGGTTCTTGGTTGGAATATTTGGTTAGTGAGTTTTTCTTGTAACCCGAAAAATGTAAGACCCTTCAGTGTTGAGTTCATAAATAAAAGTTATGTGTTTTTATATTTTACATTCTGATTGTTTTAGAGAGGGAACTTTAAAAGCACAAAATGCCCAATTTTCATTTAAGAGGTTTGAAAACTTCGGGGTGTTACATTTATGTTCCCCATTTCATTTAATGTGTTATGATACGACTATTTATAATTTTTTCGAACATGTATGTATGATTTCATTATGAGGTGGGTGGGCCCTATATCTACCTACATTGCATTGGTTAATGATTTATATCTCATGAGATAGACTAAAATGGTCTTCGGAGTGAACCTGGACTACTAAGATAGCCATGGGAGTGAACCGTGACTACCAAGATGTTATGATGAGTCAACTCCATCTAATAATATGTCCATGAGTGTGAACTATTACTTGTATGTGAAGTGAAATGGTACTAATATGATGGTCTTGAAAGAGATTCCTTGGCTACTATGGAAATCATAATATGTGGTAATGTGTTTTTCAATGTCCCATGCTATATTATTATATTATAATTCCATGTCTCATGTTATTTATTTTCATTATGATTCATTCCATATGAACGATCAAGAGTTATTCCATCATACATTTTTAGGAAGTTTTTTCTATGGAGGGTATCATCTTCAAATCTTATTATCAAATTCTCATACCCTTATGGTAATGTTTATCAATACATATCCACCTTATTTTCCCTTACAGATAATGTGAGATGAGCCAATTTTTTGTTTCCTTCCCTAGGATATGTAGATATTTATTATTTTTGATGAGGCTAAAAAGGGTTCTAATCATGAATTACCTAATTGGAAATAATTTGGTTCCATTAAGTACCAGATTTTATAATTCCATTTTTCCAAAGACACTAAAATGATATAGTTATTGGCTATATATTTGTATAATGTTGAATATATTGTAAAAAAAATTCATGTCTATGTATATCAAGACTGGCTCATTATATTATTTGAATAATCTAATAGATCTTTCATTTTCGCTAGTAATTATTCCACATATATTCATACTTAAAACCAATTGATTCCTTTTTCTGATAATGTATTCGTGATTCTTAACATAATTATTTTTCTCCATCTTTTTCATCTCTAAATCATTAATTCATTACTCTTTGATCTTTTCTTCAATTTTTATTTAGAATATTATTGTATGATGTCCTTATATTTTTCACTCATTTATGATTTTAGTTTCCATTAATTTAATATCTATAATGATTTTATCATTATCAATCCTAATAGTATATGCAGTAACATATTATTTTATACTAAGGGAACTATCTATGTTATTTTCCATTATGGGATGATAGCCTATTTAGAAATCAAATTTGACAAATTACTCTAACAATCATCATTAATCAGTGTCCAAACTATTATATTTGAATATATGCATTAAAATATAGTGATCATTATTGATTTGAAAAATTATTCAATGTTGTTTATTTCTAAAGATAATCAATGAAAATATATAATATTATAACTTCAGATGATTCATAATTAAGTTATTCATATAGAACATTCATTTTTGAGTGGAATTGTTTATCACATACAAATTTTTTAGGATTATGAAACACGTGACTCTTTTGTGAATCAAGTTATATCATAAGATATTTTCAACTGGTGGGGTGTGTTAGTATAGTTGAAGTGTTTATCCTTTCATGATCTATATAAATATTTCATCACATTCATCTATCTTAAGATACATTATGCATATCAATTTTAACATATTTAGTGGTATAGTATTTCATTATATGATTCTTATAATTCAGATGGAGTAACTAATTAACCATAAAAATATTGCAATCATGTTGTAACATTTTGGTCTAGGATCTTCTTCATCTAACATTTACTTTTGTGGATCCCCACAAATTTCAACTCATATGATAATATTGTGTTTTAATAGGATTCACTACATATAAATTTCACAAATTTTTGGATTATCATTCAAATTATCTATCCATAAAATCATTTAAACAATTCCTATATGATCTATGTTATCATATAATCTCAGGGAATCTATGAAAATATAATCAACAAATAAAACCAAAAAACATATTTATGTTTCATCTAAATACTCTTAATCCTTAAATTGAATATTAATGTGTTTTTTAAGAACAAATAGACCCACCAAGAAATGATTGTGATGAAACCATATAAATTTTATTTACTTTGAACAAATTTTATCCAAAATTTTATTTAATTATAACTAGAAAAATGTTGAGATGTACTATTATCTTTAATATTGATCAATCTATTTAATAACTTTTTTATGTGTATAAAATATATTTATCATGATCTATTCATGCACTTGGTAGTTAATTAAAATATTCATTAACCTAACATTCATCTTGAAAAATTTAATGGGTTTCACCCACGGTGATGAAGTAGGTCTTATCAACTATTTCCCCAAATTATATAGTATTGTCTTCCCCATTTCTTCCACATTTTCTAGGGCCATACTATACGGTATCTTGTATATCAATGTGGATGTGGGTTTGAAAATTAATGATGGTTATAAATAATTATCTAAATAATATAATATAACTTCATTGAGTAATAAAAACAATATTTTTCATTATAATGTGTGTGCCATAAAGGTTAATATTATACCGTGTCTCAATAATTTATAAATAATATGTTTCTTTATTACATATGAACTCCCACACCAATGATGGAATTTATATAGTTGATTCATAATCATCTAATAAATTATAAAATTTTCAAATAATTGTTCTATATGTGGAAAGAGTGTAATTTTAAATATATTTTTTTATGGTCTATCTATAATGAGACCATATTCATTCCTAGTATAGCATAAAGTAATCCCCCATGAAAAAATTATAAAATAAATATGAATAATTATTCCATATTCATTAGATATTGATTATACTAATATCTTGGCTTCAAGGATTTGAAAAATATAAGTTTTCCTAGATACATATAATTCATGGTATTTGGGTAGTGGCAAAATATTTCAAAAAATATAATGGATATAAAATAATAAATTAATTGAATATAATAAAACGTCATTATTATGTGAATATTATGTATAAATTATACTACATCATTTTATTGACCCATCATAGTGGGAGGGATGGGAAATTCAATCCATTTCTCCCTAATCATAGGTTGTTGTTGATTTTGATTACCTATGAAGATCTAGGGGTTGGTTACTTGGATATAATAATTCACATGAACTTATTGTAGATTAATTGAACTAGAGGGAACACAATTTGAAATTCATTCCTTTATTCCATCACATTTGATAGGTTCTTCATGTCACTTTGTTAGTGTTGATATTTATGACCATCTTTTGCACAATGGATTATTTATTTATATATTTGATGCAATTTCCTTTTTTTTCTTTAACATTTTCCATATTTGGATGATTGGATCATTTTTACACCATTGAAATTTGATACTCATGTTTTAATATTCATCTTTCATTTGTTTTCTCCATTACTATGAGTCCAATCTACATACTCTTTATCCACTTTTATCGATGAAAAAACACTTTATCATTACTTAAAATGTCTATAAAACATCAAAATTGTAAGATATGTGGTTTTAAACCATTAAATAATCTACTTCTATTTTTATAATTAATGATTTAAAATATAGAGGTATTCCTTATGGCCTTGTGATTTTTCTAAAAATATTTCCATATATTTAATCTGTATATACAAAATCCAAATAAATAATCCCTATATTATGGTAATAATACTCTCAGTGAATATTAATCTTGAAGTAAATTCATAAAGTCATCCCACACCATTTCTTCCACTTTATCCTTTGGCTTCATATTATGGATCCATTTCCCGCATTTTATATGTTTATCATTCAATGAAATAGATTAAAAGAGAAAAATTATGGTTTTATTAGTAATAAATAATGTAAAAGATCATCACCTTGGTGTAAATTAAGTATTTCCTAATATATAGGCTTGATTAACCCCTTTATGTTTATTTTAATTATCACATGAAGGACACGGTGGAAAATTTTACAAAATATTATAAAATTGGATGTTATTCGTGGTTTATGTTATTATTTAAAAACATATAATGTGTTTATGTACATCATTGAGTTTTTTATCATCACCTAAAATTTTGGTGTTAATGTAAAAAATTGTTTATATTAATAAATATGTTTTAATTTTTTTCAATGTGTTAATGATCTTAGAAGTCAATGTTATTTTGATTGAAGTATATAGTTCTTCCATTAAAATATTCTTCATAATTGTTCATTAAATATTATTTTAGGAATTAATATGAATAGTTGATTCATGTAAAGAAACATATTTTTTAAAATTTGGTATTTGTTCTTAATGTCCTGAATGTTTTTTTTTCATTAGTAAAATACACACTATTTTCAAAATTTGATGAATATATTATTATTTTGATTATCAATCTTATGGTGTTGATGAAATGAAGAAAAAAATTGTAAATGTTTTTTTGATTATCATTGATTTTTATCATTAAAATGATGATTAATTTGGAGAGACCCTGAAAAATATGTCTGTATATTTTCCTTGTACCTTATTTAAAGAATAATATTTTTTTCTTGGAATTTTATGTTATGAATATTTTTGGTATACCATTGAATAATATTTGATCCAACCAAACTTGTTTACTAAGGGACATGTAACAACTGTTGAGGTTGGAATTTTCATCCCGGCCATGAATGTTAGGTGAATGAAGAAATTAAAGGTGCATGCTTACATAGAGGCACGTAAGAAATAAAATTCACCCTGAGGGGTGGACCTGTGGTAGAGGTGGATTCTAGCATTGGGAAGTTCTAGAGGGAGTTCAATGTGTCTAGAGAACTAGTAACACTTTCTTTATTATCGAATAAGTAATTTTTATTTTAAGGAGGAAAGCATTTGGGTGGAGTTTCAATGTGTGATTTAGATTTTGGATTTACTATAACTCTATATTGAAACTCATACATAACCATCACAATTGATTTGACCAGTCGGTGTCACACCCCTTCCTCATATACTCTTTATTTATACATAGAATTGTCTTTTATCTTTTAATTTATGTTTGGATTTGGTTCTTAGTCCAAATTTGGAGTTTTCGTAGATTATAGGATATTTTTAGGGAGAACAGTTACCGCATGGTTAATTGTAACCTTGTGGTAAGGCCATGCTTCTCATGCTGGATGGACAGAACCGACTGCATGGCTAGTGCACATTTCTATGGTATGTCCCAGATTACTATGCACCTTTTCATTAGTGTAAAGTGAGTCCTCTGTGGTTACCACATGGTCTAGGAAATAGTGAAGCCAAACCATGTAGATGTTCCAAATCATTAATATTTGGATATCCTCTTTCCTCTCTCCTACATTTCACCCTAAATTTGTATCCCCCTCCTCCCTCCCATTTTGGCGCACCAGGGGGTCCTCTATAACCTTCATCATTTTCTTCCATTCATCATGGGTTTCTCCTCCTTCATATTCATGGTATTTTCTTAGGGTTTATGTGTTGTTTTCCCTTCCCTTTCTCTTCCCATATTCCTTTTATGGATTCCTATTTGGGTTTTCTTCTTTTTGTTGAATCTTAAAGCTAGGTTTTGTGGTTGGGTGGTGGTTTCTTGTGGGTAGGCTCTATGGATCATTCATGGGGCCTTGATCTCCCTCTCCTTGTTGTAATCCTCTATATGCATATGATTTGAGCTAGTCGTTTCCAACATTTCCTTTCTAGAATGATCAATTATCAGATGTATTATTTGAAATTGATTATTTGATGATATTAAAACCTTTATTATTTCTATGGATTGATGATAATAGTGATTTTTTTGGTATAAGTTGATTAAAAATCGTTTTTCCATTGATATGGGTGAAAATCCAATGTTTCAGGTAATTGGGATTTTTATTTGTAAATCCATTTTTATTTTAAAGTGGAATTGGTGACATTACTGAAAATTTTATCCCAAATGATGTTGTGATGGTATTTCTGGTCAATGATCATGGTTTGTTGGGTGTGGTATGGTAATTTTATATTTTGATAAATGTGTTGAAATGATTTAGAATTTTTTTATAGGTCTTAGTGGGTTGTTTTATGTTCCCTACAACTAGCTGTTTTCACATCCATGGGTGAAGTACATGTACACATGTATGTTTCATCTAATGAAGGAGGTGTCCTAATTTGGTGTTTCATTGAGAATCTGGTTTCATAAATAATTCTTTTTTTATAAATGAGTTTTTTTCATTGTGTGGTTTCTAAAGATGGGTTTCAATGTGTTTCCCACATGTTGGCCAATTTTTCCTTAAAGAAAAGTTTGATGTGAGTTTGGAAAGGATAAAGGTATTTTTTTGTAATTTTGAAGTATTTGGGGGTGTGTTTAGAACATACGAACATGTTTGGTATTGTAAATGTTTTTGGGGGGTTTTATGTTTTCTTGGAAAGTGTATTTGGTTATATCTAGATATTGGACCATTTTAACCTTCAACCTCAAAAGTGATGTTTTTGTTTATTTTTTATAAAAGGGTTGTGTTTTTTAAATGTGTTATCTTAGTTGACTAACTAAAATGGATTATGAAATGATTTTAACATCTATAGGGTATAGTGGCCTAGTTGGCACCTTTGACTGAAATGAAATGTATATTTATGTATGGGGAACCACTATAGGAGGGATTTTCCTTTGGGGTTTATCATATATTGTTGTCCATGTTTGGGGTAGGTAAGTATAGTGATGATAGTCGAGTTGAGTCATGTGTGTTTTTGCCTTCTATATACAGAGTATTATTACTACCACAATGGGTTCCTCGGAATCTGATAGTTGATTGAGTGATGATTGATTGCTAGCCCTGACTATATGGATTTGTACCCTCCTAGTGTATTAGATAAGTTAATACATATTTGCCACTAGTGTGGCCAGGAAAGGCATCTACTTTGTTATGTGGTGTGGGGATTCACCCTACGCTGATAGGTGGATCCGAATTGAGTACATACAAGGGTCTTCTATGGATTTTTAGGATCACCAATTCTTATTATTGTATTACTTGATTACATTCAGTTAAAATTGTTTCCCTCTGGTTCTATTTATCAATTTTTTCACACATCCTTCATACCAATTGTCTAGGATTTTATTTTTGAATTGGAAATTGTTATTGTAAAAGATATATAGCTTATTTTGGATTTTCAAAATGGTAAAAGGACTTTGTTTTTTTTACAATATGAAAACCCTAATTTCAAAAAATTATTTCAATTTTGTGTAAATGATTTTTTTTGGGTATGGATATTAATGGAATATGTCTCTAATCTATGGAATCCATTCTAAGTATCTCGTAGCTCAAACATATCCTATCATTTCGGTTTTTGATTTCTATTCTTAGTTGTTTGTTATAGGGTGGGATTGATCTTGTGGTGGGAGGTGACAAGGATATTACATGATGATCATGGTAGTGTGGTTTTGTTTATATTTTTTTATTTTTTAACACATATTTTCTTGTATCTTCTAACTTATTCAATTACATATTTATTTTTAAATTCAGTTGTTGGGTTTTCTGCACTCTCAGTTTGTTCTATTTATTTATTTGGTCTAGGTTATTCTTGATGGGATTTAATCGTTCCCTCTTGGGTTTTATATAATGATCGGAACTAGTTACCAGCACATTGGTATTGATAACAGCCTTTGGTCCAGGTCGTAGACTAGATCGGGTGATCGGTTTATAGTCAACCCCGGATTGTTCAAGAAAAATATAAATCAAAGTAGGCCCTTGTAATTTTGGGTGTCTAGTATAAGGATATTAGTACTTTCGAGGCTCAGTAGGTAGGATACAGGTAAGTTCCTGATCACCACTCCTCATGAAGAAACCTTAGTTACAAATGGTAGTTCGGGTTATGAGTCATTGTCTTGGATTATTTGGAATTGAGTGATAAAGATAGAGTTGAACCAATGTCACATTATAACCTCGCATTGTGTAGTGACCCTTGTGGGGTCTGGGTGAATATTTCATGGTCCTCTTATTGTCATGTCTTATCCAATGTGTGGTCCTCTACCTTATAATTGGGTTTTGTATAAGAACTAGTCGTTCCTTTTGGGTTTTTGTGGTGTATATTGTGCATTTTACTAGTTTTGGTTTTGTAACTAGTAATGAGAATTTAAAGGATTTCTTTCAATTTGGTTTGAAACTAACGTGCTTCCTCTGAAATGGTATTAAATTGATAAATTTTTTTTTTAGAATTGGATGTTCATATGATTAATATGATGGGAAATATTATGATTTGATGAGGAAGAACTAAGGTGACCCTAAGTACCTCTAATGTAGGATCACATGTGTATTGGAATGTATGGAGATTTGGTGGGGCACTTTTTCGTGGGTGATATGGATGGTAATGGATTTATGTACTTGTGATGATTCATGGGATTTCATGGGAGTGGTTTTGAAATATAATGGATTTGGCTATTGGTTTTTTCTTGGGGAGTGGATTTTTATCCAATGATAATTTTAATTGTATATGAAAAATGGAATTGGGATATGTTAGTTTTTTGAAATTGAATGAAAAATGGTGATTTTAAAAATGAGGAATTTTGTAGGGTTTAAGTTGGGTTTTTTCGGTCTAGTTGTCTTGACTAGGGGTGTTTATTTTGAAATTTTTTTTCTTGATGAAAATTTTTGCTTATGTTCTTCATGTTGTTCGGAGTATGCCACCAATACAGGCCCCTAATGTTCCTAATGGGGCATTCAATTTTTCTGAGTCATTTCATGTATTTCCATTTCCTCAAAGTAATAGACCACCATTAGAGGCAACAAAGTTGTTCAATGGATGTACAGTTTTCTTTGGGATGTTGGGATCTCTCGGGGTTTTTAATGTTCATTAAATGATGGGATAATTTAAGGGTCCACATCAAGGCTAGGGGAGGTTGAACATCTCATCATCGTTGGAATTTGTGGTGTAGTTTTTTAGTGTCGGCTTTCACTATGGTTCCCTCTCTAGTAGTAAGGGCATGATAGAGGAACCAATTTTGAAGAAGTTTTCATTTTTCCTGGCAACCAGTTTGCTAAACAACTTTCTGGCGTACCAGTGGTGTGGCCAATTCAGGTATTCTAATCCATCTTGTCACACCACCCCCAAGACTTTTCATCATTGGGGTCATTCGGGCCATCGGGGGTGGTCCTCTAGGAAGCTTTTTTTGAGGAAGGAGTTAAGATCAGGGATTCTAGTTCCTAACTGTGAGGCATAAGATTCTTCAGCCATCAGATCCCCAGCCTTAGGTCTCGGGGAGAATCTTGCGCATATTAAGTAGTCAATCAGGGTGTTTTGAACAATATATTAGCTCTCATTTATATAATGGGTTTGAAATGTGTGTGTTTTATTAATTTCATCTTTCATCCATCATAGTTCCTTAAATCTTCTGTTTCTCTTTAATTATGTTTGCCTCTTCTGTGAGCTGTTTTAGTTTTCATGTATTCAGATGTTTGGGTTCTATGAGGAGGTGGATGGATTATTAGTTAAACAATACAAAATGAGTTAATCATTGGGGTTTCCCCTATTTTTGTGGGTTTCAGCATGCGTGGATGATTTTGAATTCCAGCATGTAGGTTTCCTCACTTGTGGGTTGGGTTGTTAGTTCGCCTAGGACGTTTTCCCAACCTATACTCTTGGTATGTAATATTGATTTGTAGTGGGATTTCTATATGAATTTTTTTGGTATAATAGTTTTTATGGGATAAATATGTTTGGAATGTTTATGTTAGGAGTTACCACGTTTCCCCCCTGGGGGTGGTGTTGGGGGTTTTGAGGTTTTCAAACTAGTTGAGTTCTTATGGTGGGTAAAACCCTTTACTATTCTATATTAGTAATTTGATTCAGTTTCGTTATGAATCGTTTTGGTTTAACCTATAGTGTGTATGGTAATCCTTGGATACTAGTTTTTTTAGGGTTTTGGTTGTTAACAGATTCGAGTCTTTGTTACCATTTGATAGGGTGACTTTCTAGGGAACGAATGTATATGTTCTGGTAGAATTGTCACAACAAGTCCTTATATACTCTTTTATATTATCCTTTTCATTATAATGGATCTTTTTGAAAGGATTGGGTTAGGTCCAAGTCAACAATTTGTGGTTTTTAATTTTTTGGGATGTCTTCCAAGGGGGATTAAAGTTACCACCCTATTAGTTATAACCATGTGGAAGAGCCATGTGGCTCATTCTAGATGGATACAACTGACCAAACTGATATTTCACGGCCATGTGGTAAGTCCTTGGTAATTGTGTCCCTTTTATTATGTGGGTAGAGAGCTCCTCACGGCTAACTCATGGTTTTTCCAACCGTGCAATCATGTCAAGTCACTAAAATTTTGATTTCCCCTTTACTCTCCCCCCATTTTTCACTCTAACTCTAGATCCACCTCCTCCCCCTCATTTTTTCATACCATGGGGTCCTACATAACCCTCCTCCTTAGCAAGCAATAATCTGAGGGTGCTCCTCTATTAGATTCCATGTATGTTCTCAGGGGTTTTGAGTGTGTTTTCCCCTTTTCCATTATTGGATTTATTTGTAGGTTTTTTCTTTTCTGTTGAACCATAATATTTGGGTTTATGTATGGGGGTGATTTTTTGTGGCTAGGTTGTATAGATAATTCATGGGGATTGTATCTCCCTCTCCTTGATGTTTTAATCCATCTACATTTGATTTTGGGTTCGTATTTCTATCTTTTCCATTGCGTAATAATTCATAGCCACATGTATACTTAAAAATCAATTCATAAATATTATTCTCACCACGAATATATATATGGAATGATGTGAATAGTTTTTTTTTGATGTTTTTATAAGTTTTCTAAAAAAAATTCATGTTATTTTAGTGAAACTCCTTGGTTTAATGTACCTAGGATGTTTAATTGTAATATCTTTGTTCTTTTAGAGTGGAATTAAGGTGTTTTATGAAATGTATTCCCATAAGACATTGTGAAAGTATAGGTGGTTTTTGAAATTGATTTTGTGTGTGTGGTTTGGTAATGACATATTTTTCTAAATGTGATCAAATGATTTGGCACAGTTTTTTGGATTTAATTTTGAAATGTTATGTTCCCAAAATATTGTAGATGGTTGGTTTGGTCTTTTATGTAATTGGTGATTTCATGGAATTTGTTTTTTGGCTTCTTTATGGTGGTTTGGTGAGCACATGGATGTGTTATCAAATGAAAGAGGTGTCTTAAATTGGAATTTCATTGAAAATATATTTTCTTAAATAGTACTTGTTTTCTAAATGAGTATGGAATATTTATGTAGTTTCTAAAAATGATTTTTAATGTGTTTTGATGCATTGGCCTATTTGGCCCTAAATAATGATTTGTGTGATTATGGTAAGGATAATTTCCCATTTGGAAAATTTGATGTGTTTTGGAGTGTTCATGGAACATAGAGTGCTATTTGGCATTTTAAATGTGTTTTTGGGGTTTGTATGATGTTTTGTTAAGTGTAATTCGTTATATCAATTTAAGGTCATGTTTGGAACTTCCATCTAAAATGTGATGTTTTTATTGTCTTTTAAAAAAAATATGTTTTGGAAAAAGTGTGCGCCTTGTTTGATAACTGAAACCGCTTATGAAATGATTTGAACATATATTTGTTATAGTGGCCTTGTTTTCACCTTTGAATGATATGAAATTTATATGTATGTATTAGGAACCTTTATAGGAGCTGTTTCCCTTTATTTTTTATCTCATATTGTTTTTTTATTACGGTAGGAAAGTGCATTGATGACAGCCTAGGTGAGACTCGTGTGCATTTCCTCATACATAAATTATATTATTATTATCCCCAATTAGATGGGTTAGTACACTACTTGAGTTATAGAGTGTCTAGGAGGGATGTCTGACTTGTGGGGATGGGTTACGGAAGATATTTGTTTATTTACTTAGGGGCTTCACCAAACGCTGATAGGTGGTTTGAAACCGAGTACGTCTTGGGGTCTTCTAGAGATGTTTTGGATCAACACTAGTTATTATTGTTTTTCTTGTTTATTTTCTATTAAACTTGTTTTCATCCCAATTTTTTATCTTTTTTTATCACAAACATGGTACCACATGACTTTGATTTCATTTATATGTTTCCAATTTCTTTTGGAAATGATAAGTTGAATGATCTGGATTTTTAAAATGGTTAAAAGAATTTTTTATTTAAGATGTGAAAATCATACTTTCAGAGATGTATTTCAAAATTGGTTTTTTAAAGGAGATTCGTAGATTTAGTTTTTTATCTTGTGCATCACTACTTCTAATCTTTATTGCCACACTTATCCTATCATTTTAGTTTCATGTTTCTAGGATAAGGTTCTCGTTGTAGAGCATGGTTGGTCTTGTTGTTGGAGTTGACTAGGAGGTCACATAGAGACTATGGTAGTATGTTTCTATTTCCAATTTTGTATTTTTTATGTTGATTTAACTATGTATTTTAACTAAATCAATTGAATATTTATTTGATATTCTTTTATTTTTTTTGTTGTGTTCCCTATTTGTTCAATTTATTTATCAGGTCCAAGATATTCTTATATAGATTAAATAATTCCCTCTTGTGTTGTATCTAAATGTTGGAACTAGTTTCCAGATCAGGGTGATCCAAAACACACTTCGAGACATGACACAGATAGGCTCAGGAGACCAGTTTAGGGTTGACCTGGGGTGGTTCATGACAATCAGGGTCATCAAATAAAAGACCATGGGTTATCATCTACCATGTTTGAGAGTTTCTTCTCTTCATCGAGAGTTCATTGCATATTGTTCTTATAAATATTGATCAGAAGCATTCCATTAATTTTTTCATTATATTTTAGATATAAACAAGATCTAAATGAAATGAAAAATCATTTCCAGGTTTAAATGATGATTAAATTGAATAAAAACCAAAATTCTAGAAAACAAATTTGTTAATAATGACAGTCAATACCATATGCATTATGCAGATGAAATATGTCATTGTACACATTCTATGTGGGTGGAACTATATCAATAAATACCAATTATATATCTTATTTCTATATGAGATTAATGATATCTTTTTTGTGATCTAATGGAAAAACAGTGATTAAAAAAATCAAGGGCCAACAATGAGAAGATTCATATATTCTATGTTTTTGCGATGGAGAAGGGAAGTCATGAGTTAGTCAAAATGCACATAAAAAACTAATACAATTTTATAAATTTCTCATTCTAGAACCAATTTATGATAGAATGATGAAAATTTCCTTATCTTTCATGAAAATCACAAACCCACACTTAGCCATTCATGCATAAAGATAGGGCAATACCTAGTTTTGCAAAGATCATTTTAAGCATAGTTTGTTTGTGAGACCTATATGAGAAGGTTTCATAATCACCCATGGGGAAGTGAGTTTCACATGTAATAAGTGGGAATTTTTAGTTGTTCCCATTATAGAATAGAGAAACATCTCATTTTCTTGAAAAAATATTCAGGTATTCTTTGTTGATCATGTATGATACATATAATGATATGCATTTATGGGAATAGTAATGTCTGAAACTAAGAGAGGTTATATGTGCGATGTAATTGTGTTAAATAATATAAAATAATTTCTCTCAAACACATTTTTTTTTCCATGGTAGAACAATGATTCCCACAACGAATTTACTTAAATATTTTTTTTATAAAGTTGATGCATTGTGTACTATAATTATTAAGATAAAAATAATACAAAGTGTTTTTTATTTTTTATTTCACGAAGAAGACACAATAATAGTGTGGTGAAATACCTGAAATAATAATTTTTATGTGATAATAATAACTATATGCATCACAAAAACATGACGTTTTTGTGTGTAATAATTGAGTTGATCAGACATAATATTTTTTAATAATTTGAGGGAGAAGACAACATGCAATTTATTAACGCACATTCAGTTGTTCAATTTATTATTTCTATGATATGTTGGTGAATTGATAAATTCCACACATTCATAATAGTATAATGATCTCATATTCCTGATATATTTTTAATTACATTTATTGAATTTCTACGAGTATTAGTTTAAATTATAATGGGAAAAATAAGTTTATATTAAGGGATTTCATATAAAGATTATTTATGTGATGTAGTCACAGATTGAAGTTACAACGAACTTTCTCATTGTGTTAAATTTTATGTTCAAAAACACTCGTGGGATTATAGTATATATAACACTGGTGGAATTCAATTATAATGAACACTGGGGGTATTCGAGTATAATTTAACAAATAGTTCAAACGTATTGCCCTATTTTCAGGGTTATACTTGACTAAACGACATGTAATTATTGATTAATTTCATGTGGGGAATATATGACCCCAATCATCCCAAAAACTAAAAGGACATTGTCAACCACATAAAGGGATAACCATGTAAAAATACTATGTGTCTTTATTCATTTATATTATATCTTAAATTTTGGTGAGACAATTATTGTAAAAAACGAGGATCCATTCACACAAACAAGTGAATCGGTTCAAAAAATATTGGGTTAAAATGAATAAAATAAAATTTGTAAAACTTTTGTACACTAATTATCCCCCACCTCATTAAATAGGAATGATCCAAAAGTCAAATAAATTATGAAATTCATTGAAATAATCATCACACAGTCTATCAGATGTGTTATTGGATTGTATCATGAACCAACCAGGGTCGACACTGAACCGGTCACCAAATCCGGTCCACGATATGGCCCAAAGGGAGTTCCCAATCCCCACGGGCAGGAAACCAGTGTCGGTCATCAAAAATTTAATCATTGAGAAAGATTTTTCCCATGAAAAAAAATTAATAAACAAGAAAATAGATATATTTAAACAGTTGATTAGAATAATTCTAGCAGAAAAAAGAAAATAAAACTAAACCTACCTCCACGTGATATTTTAGGTCACCATCCGACCAAATGCCGACTTTGCTCCATTAACGAGCAACTCAGCCAAGAAAACCTGATCAAGGAAACCTAAACATGAAAATATAATGATAGGTGTGAGCATTAAATATGCTAAGTAGGGTTTCCAATATAAACAATAAAATCCAACGTCTCTTTTCCTGAAATAATCCATCAACACAAGTTTGAAATACTATTATAAAAGTAGGGTTTTCACATTGGAAAATAAGAAACATGATTTTCCAATTTAAAAACCCAACACACACTACATACAATTTTCCAAAATCATTTGTCATTTCATAAATAAAATCCAAAACAAAATATACCAATCCATTTCTAGAGTAAAACGAGTAAGAGTGAAAGGTGAAAATAAACTAGTGGATGGAAATTAAACATGATTAATGCGTGGAAAGTAAACAAGAAATGAAAATAATACAGCAACCATGGGTGATCCTAAACAACCTGAGAATACCACTGGATGTACTCGGTATCAGAACCACCTACTGAAATGTGGTGAAGATATTACGTCTACAACCAACTGGCCGCACTAACTAACTAATCTAGTGGCATAGCCCGCCTGGCCTAACAAAAAATCCAAGGGGTACCAACCCGCCTAATCAGGGTTAGTCAGCAACCATCACTCGATCTCTAATAGATTCCCAGGAAACCATGGTGGTTACAATAATACTGTTTATGTTGGATTCCCTCGTACACATGACTCATCTCACCACACTTTCCAATCCCAAACATGGACACTCCATATGATAACCCATAAGGGATATCACCCCTATAGAGGTGCCACAGTACACACACAAACACACACACACAAAATATCATCAATGGTGTCAACTTGGACTTCATTCCTTGAAATCATTATAACCATTTGAAACTTTTTTCCAAATACTAAAGTTGTCATAAGGGCATACAGTAATCAAAATGTCGTCACATTAACGAGTCAACGGAAAAATTACATTAAATATGAAAGTGCCAAATGGGCCATCATGACACAACCATGTTGAAATCATTATTCTAAAAACATGTAAAGTTCTAACCAGGCACACATAATTTCCAAACACAATCCATTATAAAAGTTAACACAACTCCACCCATGAATTGGAAGATCCAATCGGGACTTTAAGTTGCCATGTCCAAAAACATTACCCAAAACATTACACAAAAACCACTTTTATATTTTCAAAGACAAACTAGCACACCCATGAGACTACACTTCAATCCTTTTAAAAAAGCCACATAATGGACTGAATCTTACATAGGAAACAAAAACCATTTAGAAAACCAAGGATTTAAGGAAACTCTAGTTTATAGGTGTCATTGTCACTTGAAGGCATGTCCATGGGTGCACCGAGTGCACCCATGGATGCGCCAAAATCCAATGGAACTCATGCATTTCAAGAAAACAACCAACACTATTACCACAAATCATCCACATTTAAATTAAAACCATCCACTAACTTTATTTGAAAAGAACTCACACCACCACATTAAAAAACAAGGAGCCCCCATTTTATTTTAACACCTTAACATTATTACCAAGTTATACCTGTACCAAAATTATAATCCAATCCTTTTTTAAAAATAACCAATTGAAACACCCAACAAAATCAAGGATAAATATTTCATAAAAACCCTCAATTCCACTGGAACACTATATTATTTTATCAAATGTTCCATGTTCACATTAACATTACCATAACCAAGTATTTACCTTCAATGTGTTGTTTTTTATCAAACTTTAATACAATAAAAACATACTCCCCAGCAAAATATTCATAAAAAATATCAAAATAGGTTATGGCGCATAATCAAATAACTTCAGACCACTAGTGCAGAAAACGTTTTTTACGTCACCATTTTTTACGTCGGTTATATAAAACCGACGTCATAATATGTAAAACGAGGTTTTTTACGTCGGTTATTTCTTAACCGACGTAAAAACCTGTGTTCGGTACACATTTAACGTCGGTTATTTTTATAACCGACGTTATTAATCGCACGGCTTCGTTTTTTACGTCGGTTATTTTTATAACCGACGTAACAAACGCGGTTTTCGAAGGCCCTTTGACGTCGGTTATTGAATAACCGACGTAACAAACGCGGTTTTTGAAGGCTTTTTTACGTCGGTTATAAAATAACCGACGTAACAAAAGAATCCGCAGATGTTTTTGACGTCGGTTATTACATAACCGACGTAAAAAAACGCGGATTTTGAGCCATTTGTTACGTCGGTTATATAATAACCGACGTAAAAAATGAATCAGAGGAAGGTTTTTACGTCGGTTATTGAAATAACCGACGTTATAAATGTTTTTAAAACAATTATCACGTCGGTTATTGAATAACCGACGTGATAACTCATTTAAAAATTTACCCAGACCCGTGGATTGTCATTCGCGAGTTTACCTTCGACAGTCGCGACTCGTCTCTCTCGCGCGTAAACCCGAATCGGCTCGTCCATTTCGTTGGTTTAGATTCGTTTTGCGATCATCGTTTCTCATATTTAATCTCCTCGGATCAATCATCTAAACTCGCAGCACTCAGGTAATCCTCCCACTCGTTCGTTTTTTTTCGCGGATAGTAAATATATATGTGTTGTGATTTTTTTGTTGAAACTAGCTAAGATTCTTCGATTGCGAACCCTTTTAACTCGTTTTGGCACCATAATCTTATTTATCATCCCTAGATCTATTTGTTCGACTTGCAATATTGAGTAATTTTATGATTTCACTAATTTTTCATCGTTTTCTATAAATCCCCGAGAGGGTTGGGGCGTGTCCATTTGGATGGGTTGCCCTTTTACAGTTGTTACTACTTTATTCACACACAACCATGGCATAGGTGCATGGATTTGGGGTCGGGGGTGTCCAGGGGGGTTTACAAGGGGGTGGGTGGGTGTGGGGGGCTGTCCAAGGGTGTGGGTGGGTGTTGGGGGGTGTCCAGGGGGGTGTCCAAGGGGGTGGGGGGTGGGGGGTGGTGTCCAGGAGGGGTGGGGGGCTGTCCAGAGGGTTGGGGGGTGTCCAGGGGGGTGTCCAAGCAGGTCGGGGTGGGGGGTTGTGTCCAGGAGGGGTGGGGGTGCTTTCTAGAGGGGTCGGGGGCTGTCCAGAGGGGTCGGGGGGTGTCCAGGGTGGTGTCCAAGGGGATGGGTGGGTGTGGGGGGCTGTCCAAGGGGGTGGCGGCCTGTCCAGAGGGGTCGGTGGGGTGTCCAGGGGGGTGTCCAAGGGGGTGGATGGGTGTGGGGGGCTGTCCACGTGGGTGGCGGCCTCTCCAGAGGGTATTTGGGGTTGTCCGGGTGGGTGGGGGGGCTGTCCAGAGGGTTGGGGGATGTCCAGGGGGGTGTCCAAGGGGGTAGGGGGTGGGGGGTGGTGTCCAGGAGGGGCGGGGGGCTGTCCAGAGGGGTCGGGGGTGTCCAGAGGGGTTTACAAGGGGGTGGGTGGGTGTGGGGGGCTGTCCAAGGGCGTGGGTGGGTGTTGGGGGGGTGTCCAGGGGGTGTCCAAGGGGGTAGGGGGTGGGTGGTGGTGTTTAGGAGGGGTGGGGGGCTGTCCAGAGGGTTGGGGGGTGTCCAGGGGGGTGTCCAAGCAGGTCGGGGGTGGGGGGTTGTGTCCAGGAGGGGTGGGGGGCTGTCCAGAGGGGTCGGGGGGTGTCTAGGGGGGTTTACACATCGATTTGTTTTATATTTCAAAATTGTTATATTCAAATTATGATTTTTTTCATATAAACATATATTTGTCTTATCTAAAAAATATATATATTTTTTCTATTTGTTATAGGTAATAATGAGTCGAAGTTGGATTACGGCACATCGAATGAGAAATGAATATGAGGAAGGTGTTGATGCCTTTTTGGAATTTGCTAAACGAAATGTTCCAAGTAGTGACATTTTTTTCTGTCCATGCCTGAAATGTCTGAATATGAAGAAGTTGAAAAGTAGAGAGATAAAAGATCATCTGATTTGTCATGGTTTCAATCCGAGTTACAACCCTTGGATTTGGCATGGCGAAACTGGACAGAATGTCACTGATGATAATGAATCGCAAGATGGTAACTCCGATGGAATTGAAGAAATGATTCGCGATATTGTAGCAGAACAAATTGAGATAGAACCGAGAGTTGCACGTCTATATGGTGATGCCGAAAAACTATTATATCCTGGTTGTACAGATTTTACGGTTTTGTCGGCGGTGTTAAGATTGATTAACCTGAAGGCGAAACATGGATGGAGTGACAGAAGTTTTACAGAGCTGCTACAATTGATGAAAGACATTCTTCCAAAAGATAACGATCTTCCAGATTCACATTATAAGGCCAAAAAAATATTATGCCCGATGGGATTGGGATACAGGAAAATACATGCATGTCCGAATGACTGCATTATATATAGGAAGGAATATGAATTTCTGAAAGAGTGTCCCAAATGTGGGACATCACGGTATAAGGTGAAAGAAAAATCACAAGCTGATGTAGAGATTACAAAGCTCCCTTCAAAGGTATTTTGGTATCTTTCTATAATTCCTCGTTTCAAACGTTTATTTGCTAATTCACATGATGCAAAAAGGTTAAGATGGCATGCTGATGAGCGGGTATGTGATGGAAAAATACGTCATCCAGCTGATTGTCCACAATGGAAGAAAATTGATGCCCAGTACCCTACATTTGGAAATGAAATTAGAAATCTGAGACTAGGCTTGTGCACAGATGGAATGAATCCATACCGAACCCTTAGTAGCACACATAGTTCATGGCCTGTTTTATTGGTAATTTACAACCTCTCTCCTGAAGTTTGTATGAAGCGCAAATATGTCATGTTGAGTATCATGATCTCTGGTCCAAAGCAACCCGACAATGATATTGATGTATACTTGTCACCGCTGATTGATGATTTGAAACTTTTATGGGCTGATGGTATTAGGGTGTATGATTCTTATAAAATGGAATATTTTCAACTGCATGCAGTGCTTCTATTCACTATAAATGACTTCCCAGCATATGGAAAATTTGTCTGGATACAGTGTTAAAGGGCATAAAGCATGTCCAATTTGCGAACAACAGACGTCATATTGTCAATTGCATCATGGGAGGAAAACAGTGTACATGGGTCATCGAAAGTTTTTGCCTATGGATCACCCTTATAGAAGACTAAAAAAGGAATTCAATGGCTCACAAGAATTTGATACTGCTCCTCAACCTTTATCCCCAGAATTGTATTTTGAGAGGGTGAAAAACCTTGATGTGACATTGGGAAAGACACAGAAATCTGGTAATGATAGACATATTTGGAAGAAAAGGTCAATATTTTTTTGAGCTACCATATTGGAGGTATCATGAAGGTCAACATAATATTGATGTCATGCACGTGGAGAAGAATATCTGTGATTCTTTGATCGGAACATTGCTAGATATTAAAGGAAAGAAAAAAAGATGGGTTGAATGCAAGGTTAGACCTACTGTCAATGGGAATACGTTTGGAGTTAGCTCCCCACTCCTAAAGGAAGACGAACATTTCTTCCCCCCGGCTTGTCATACATTATCGAAGAGGGAGAAAAGTAGCTTCTGTCAGTGTCTTCATGATATCAAAGTGCCTCAAGGTTATTCCTTCAAATGTAAAAAATTTTGTCTCATTGAAAGACTTGAAGTTGATAGGTATGAAATCACATGATTGTCATGTCATGATGCAACAAATTCTACCAGTTGCACTGCGTGGAATATTGCCCATCCGTGTCAGAAAGACTATAATGAGGTTGTGTTATTTTTTCAATTCAATTTGCAACAAGGCGATTGATGTGAATGCTTTGAACATTTTGGAAAAGGATGCAATTATTATACTTTGTCATTTGGGAAATGTATTTTCCTCCAACTTTTTTTGATATGATGGTGCATTTACTGATTCATCTGGTTCGAGAAATAAGGCTTTGTGGACCTGTATATCTTCGTTGGATGTATCCTTTTGAAAGGTATATGAAAATATTAAAGGGATATGTTAAAAATCCATATCGACCTGAAGCCTCCATTATTGAAAAGTATATTTCTGAGGAGGTAGCAGAGGTTTTGTACGAGTTACTTGGCTACGGCGCAACATATAGGTTTGCCTCCATCTCGCCATGAACGGGTTAAAGTTCCCGTTTTTTAACTGTAAATGGTTTATCGGTAACAACAGTGTCAGACACGATGAATTTTGGAATGACACTTGTTAATCTGAATAGATTGGAAGACACAGCTGATTCTTTTATAATGGCAACACATGCCAAACAAATTTTCTATGTAGTAGATCAATCAGATATGCAGTGGGCTGTTGTTTTACAAGGGAAAAACCAATATGTTGGTGAGGATGAATTTGATGAAGATGCTGATTTATGTGAGATCCCTACTTCCATGGAAAGATTAACAGAACATAATGATGAGTATGTTGAAGACATGGTTTGTGCCATAAGGAACGATCACGACGAAGGAATTTGGGAAAACAATCCAACTGTACATTCCTAAAATTACAGGTAACACAAGTTTATTTCTTGTTTACATTTAGTTTTTTCATATAATGTTAGATACTGTAAATTTTTTACTTATTAAAATATGTATCAAACCAAAACGATAAAACAATAAAAACCGTAAAGAAGAGAAGTCCTGGGCGCACCGGCAACCGGTCCTCTCTGTCTGAACCACCGGCCGGCCGCTGGCTCACCACCGGCCGGCCGGTGGACCAGACAGAGCCTTCCTCTCTGTCTGGATCACCAGCGGCCGGCCGGTGTTGAGCCAGCGGCCGGCCGGTGGTTCAGACAGAGAGGAAGGCTCTCTGTCTGGTCCACCGGCCGGCCGGTGCTGAGCCAGCGGCCGGCCGGTGGTCCAGACAGAGACCGAGCCTCTCTGTCTGGATCACCAGCGGCCGGCCGGTGTTGAGCCAGCGGCCGGCCGGTGGTTCAGACAGAGAGGAAGGCTCTCTGTCTGGTCCACCGGCCGGCCGCTGGATCACCACCGGCCGCCCGGTGGACAGACAGAGAGCCTTCCTCTCTGTCTGGATCACCAGCGGCCGGCCGGTGAGGAGCCAGCGGCTGACCGGTGGTTTAGACAGAGAGGAAGGCTCTCTGTCTGGTCCACCGGCCGGCCGGTGGTGAGCCAGCGGCCGGCCGGTGGCATCAGTGATTCCACTTTTCAGCTTTCTTATGCCAACTCCTTGGCAACATTTTGCCTGTGTTTACCATGTTTATCATTGTTTAACAAGCTTACCATATTACCCGATGTTTACTATTATGTAATTTAGTACACTTTTCTATTTGTGAACTAATGTTTGTTTTTTTGATTTGAAGGAAAATGACAGATCAATCAGTTGATCAGCACATGATTCTGGAGATGAGCATATTGGTCATACATCTGGGGAGGAACATTCACATGCTCCTATTACGAAAAAGAGTTCAAAGGGTTGGTAAGCGTGGGTGCACACGTTTACCAAAATTATCACTTGCCCGTACGAAGGAGGAGAGGATAGTCGTGGAGTTTGATGAGGATGATCTTCCTAGAGGTCCAAATGCTAAAGATTTTAAGGGTTTTGTAGCAACTCAGGCTAAGAGCAAAGTAAGCATTCTCTATGATGATTGGAGAAGTGTGGATAAGGCAATAATTTCTCAGCTGTGGGAGACCATCTTGGTAAGATCTTTTGCTATTGTTTGACTGTTCTTTAAATGTTTCTAGTATATATAATATTTTTAACCTCTTTTTTATCAGATGACATTTGATATTCCTGACACTGGAGGAGTCAGGAAGAAATGCTTATCGTTGGCTGCTAGGAGATGGAGGGATTTCAAATCTACCCTCTCATCTGATTTCATTTATGGTCATAGGAGTCGTGAGAATCCATGTCGTATATATCCTTTTATAGATGAAGACACATGGAGAAAATTTTTTGAAAGTAGAAGAAAAGAATCATTTTTGGTAAGGGCAATGTAAACTTTTATAAGCTTTCTTATATAAATGATCTTATTATTGTTTTGTTAATGATTACTTATTCTTAATTTACAGCAAACAAGGAAAGCTCATCAAGAGATCCAATCTAAAAATGTATACCCCTCATAGTTTATCTCGGGGAGGGTATGCATTATTGGAAGAACAAATGATGGCAGAAAAATTTCAACAACTAAGAGCTGAGTCTTCAAGCTCTGGAGAGGTGGCCCCTCCATCCCCTCCATCTAGACATGAGAAATGGAAAAGAGCTCGGAAGGGCAAAAAAGGACAATATCTTTCGGAAGAATCGAGACTCGTAGTTGAGAGGATTGTAAGATATCTATTTTATTTATTTAAGTTTACTATTTTCGTCATATATTTCCAATCATTATAGAAAAGTTCAATTACTTATTACAGGACTCTCTTGAGGAGCAGAGTTCACAGGGGACATTTACCACCATCTGGGAGGGAAGATATTTTATCTGTGGCATTGGAAAGCCCTCGAACATCCTGGCCGTGTAAGAGGATATCCGGCAGGTGTATCGGTAAGAAAAGTGTTGCCACGTTCCTCAACTTCTAACGTTGAAGGAGTTTATAAAAAAAATAGAATCGTTGGAGGCTGAAGTCCATAATATTAATGCGACAATGGAGGACAAGATTAGAGCATCGATTGCAGTTAATGTTTGCAGACTTGCAAAGACAATTTCAGGGTGCAGCTCCCACTCCACCTCTCCCAGTAGCTCCCACTCCCCCACCTCAGCCTGCGGACCCCATTTTTGATCCTCCTCCTCCGCCGCAGCTACCTACTTATTGTGAGTTGTATGTTGATGATCCTCAACATCATATAGTTGCATATGGGATGGTATATTGTATAGGAGATACAGTTCATCATCAACAGTTAGAGGTAGAGAATCAGAGGGTCACTGTACAGGATATTATAGATAGATCAGCTCGGATACCATTACCTACAGATGAGGTGACGACAGTTGGACATAGTATCGGCCATTTTTTACTTTGGCCCATCCAGACTTCTTCGACTCATTACCATAGAGGTATGGATGTTATATCTTTTATTTTATATTTTTATAATGTTTTATCATTTGAAAACTAATATATTTTTCAATTATTTTTACAGGAATACTTCAAAGGTAAAGAAATACTGTATAGACAACAACAAAGAGAGATAGCTATGACATTAGATGCAGATACTAGCAGTCTTGACAAATTGTCAAGATATTCAAATTTGTTGGCGGATCATTATGACTTTACAATGGAAGCTCATGTCTGTGGACGTGAACTATGTGTGGGGATTATGAAAACTGATATCATGGAGTTTGTCACTGGAGATAAGTTGGGCATCAACGTGGTGCAAATTTTTATCATGTAAGTCTTAACTCCTTTTCCTTGCGTTATATTTATTAAAAATGTATACTTATGTCTGCTTTGTATTAGGTATATGTATAAAATTTGTGAGAGGAATGAGCTGACAGATGTATATGGATTCGTGGACCCCACAATTGATTTCCCCTGAAGCATGTGCATTGGATGAGGAACAAAGAATGCTTTATATTGCTGATAGATTTGAAAAGAATGTAATCACACAGTGTTGATGATGCCTTTTTGTGAGAGGTATGAAACACATCCCTCTCAAAGAGTTAATTATCTTTTAACATAAAAAACCACTAACGTTAAATTTCCTTTTCTCAGGGATCATTGGATGTTAGGGGTTTTTTGCCCTAGGGAGAAAACACTTTATTGGATATGCTCTCTCCATGATGATGTGCGAGAAAGTTTTAAGAATATATTGGAAACGTAAGTTTCAATTTCACAATAGTTTTATATATTATAATGAATTTTAAATTTACCCCATTCGTATTATTTTCTAACAGGGCATGGGTCCACTTTCGAAAAAGTGCAAAGAAAAGGAATTACAAGATCAAATATGTACATGCGAAGGTAAATATCCATTTATAATTTGTACATTTTGATTTATTACATAAAAATAATATATTGAATTTACACTCATTCAAACAGAAATGTCATGAGCAACAAGGCATCATCGAATGCGGATATTACATGTTAAGATTTATGTATGAAATAATAACAACTGGGACAGTTCTGAGTTTTGACCTGGTAAGATTTCCTTTTTCTAATAATATTTCAATTTGATTTATTCATTATACACGTTGACTACTATCCTTTTCCTTTGTAGCTTTTTGATGACCCTCAACCCTTTACTGCTGAAGATATCAAACACTTACAAGTGGAGTGGTCAAATTATTTTACAGGTTTGATTGACTTTTAGTTGTTTGTAATGTAAAATGTAATTTTGAATATTGTCAATGTAATTGTGTATTTCGTAGTCGTTTAGGTTGGATTTAGTTTTTTTTGAAGTTGACATTGTAAGTTTTGAATGTTATATAAGTGAATGTTTAATTTTTCTCTACTTCTTGTTTTGGTCTACTGTTGATGGTTTTTCTGGTCTGGATTTTGGTATGGGGGGAGAGGTTCCAAGGGGGTGGGTGGGTGTTTGGGGGGTGTCCAAGGGATATGGGAGGGGTGTCCAAGGTGTGTTTGGGGCTGTCCTAGGGGTCGGGGGGGTGTAAATGAGGGTGGGGGGTGTCCAAGGGGCGGGGGGTGTCCAAGGGATATGGGAGGGGTGTCCAAGGTGTGTTTGGGGCTGTCCAAGGAGTCGGTTGGGTGTAAATGAGGGTGGGGGGGGGGCTGTCCAAGGGGTGGGGGGGTGTCCAAGTGGTGGGGGGGTGTCCAAGGGATATAGGAGGGGTGTCCAAGGGGTGTTTGGGGCTGTCCAAGGGGATGGGGGGGTTTCCAAGGGGTAGGGGGGTTTCCAAGGGGTCGGGGGGTGTCCAGGGGGTGGGGGGCTGTCCAAGGGGTGGGGGGGTGTCCAAGGGGTGGGGGGGGGTGTCCAAGCGATATGGGAGGGGTGTCCAAGGGGTGTTTGGGGTTGTCCTAGTGTTCGGGGGGTGTAAATGAGGGTGGGGGGCTGTCGAAGGGGTGGGGGGTGTCCAAGGGGCAGGTTGGGTGTAAATGAGGGGGGGTGTCCAAGGGGTCTGGGAGGGCTGTCAAGGTGTGGGGGGGTGTCCAATGGGTGTTTGAGGCTGTACTAGGGGTCTTGGGGGTGTAAATGAGGGTGGGGGGTGTCCAAGGGGTGGAGGTTGTCCAAGGGATATGGGAGGGGTGTCCAAGGGTTGTGGTGGGGGAGGGCTGGCCAGGTTGTTAGGTGGGTATAGATGAGGGTGGGGTTCAGTTGGGGCTTGGGGGAGGGCAGGCATGGCTATTTTTGTTTGGTTTCTGGTTGCTTTTTGGTGAGAGCAGTGCAATTATTTAAAAAAATAATAATTTCTTTCACGTCGGTTATTTTATAACCGACGTGGTAAATAAATCGGTAGGGGTTTATCACGTCGGTTTTTTCTAGAACCGACGTGATAAACCGTTCCCGGGGATTTTATCACGTCGGTTCTTAATATAACCGACGTGATAAAAGGCCTGGGAATCGATTTACCACGTCGGTTATTGAATAACCGACGTGCTAAAACGTTTCCCAGGCCTTTTTATCACGTCGGTTTCCGAAATAACCGACGTTATAATAGGCCAGGGGAAGGGTTTATCACGTCGGTTATGACATAACCGACGTGATAAACGATATCCCAGGCGTTTTATCACGTCGGTTTAGGTAATAACCGACGTGATAAAGCCCCCCGCGCATATTTATCACGTCGGTTATTATATGAACCGACGTGATAACCACCGTGATGTTAGGGATATTACGTCGGTTTTAAATAACTGACGTAAAAAACGTTATTTATAACGTCGTCCGTATTAACGTCGCCTAAAAACCGACGTAAATAATAAAAAATAACCGACGTAAAAAACGTTTTCTGCACTAGTGGACTCAAAAGAGGAATAGACTCAAAACACGCTTTTGACTAATACTAAAAATCTAAAAGCACTATATCAGGAATATTTATTGATATAACAAAGCTATGAATCACATAAAATAAAATTATAGAAACACCCAGGGTTTAATTAGACTTCGGAAAGGAAAACAATGGAATTACCTACCTCAAATTAAGAGCAGACATGACAGAACCTCAACGGCAGGTTGAAAACACCTTGCACATCAAATGTGCATGCTTAATAGTGATAAAAGACACAAGGAACAAAATTAATTTGGTAGTAGGATCTAGTAAAAATAAATAAAAAATTATAATGTGAAATAAAGAGAAATAAATAAATAAATAAATAAATAAATAGTTGGATAATTGTATCGGAGTAGGGGGTTTGGCCGATCAGGGAAAGGGCGGTCAGACATGTAATATTAAGTGCGTTCATGGCCGTAAAAAAATGGCGAACGAGGGGGAGTGCTCTACTTGTTTGACGAGCCGGCCCAATGGTGTTGCAATGTTGCTGGGGGATGGGTACGGTTGGATCGTGATGGCGAAGAGAGGGGGAGATTGGATCTGCAGGAGCTAGTGCGAAGGGGCAGCTCTGGGTGCAGAGGGGTCGTGTTGCAGGCTAGAACGGTGGAGGTTCCGAGATAGGATGGAGACGCGAGATGAGGGTGGAGAGCAGGAGTTGCGGGAGAAAGTCCGTTGCTGGAAAGGGGTCCTGGAGGTGATGGTCATGGGGAGCGGGGTGGCTGGGATTCACGTCGAGGCTGGCTACGAGATGGGAAAGGGAGCAAGGTGGTGGACCTGGCGAGGGAGAGGCTGGTATGAGGGTGAGGTTGGTGAGGTGAGGGAGGGTCGCGTGGGGGAACCGGTGCTGGGGAGTGCAGTTGGGAAAGGTGAGGCAGCCAGATGGGGGAGGCGGCGTGGAGCAGAGGACCTGGTAGCGGGGGCCTGGTGCGCTAGGACAGGGAAGGGGAAGGAGGGGGGCGCAGGTAGAATAGGGTTTGTCTTTTTTTCCATTCCATTCTATTATATTAAAAATAATAATATTAGTAATAATAATAATAATAATAATACCAGAATGATAATAATAATAATAATAATAATAATAATAATAATAATAATAATAATAATAATAATAATAATAATAATAATAATAAAACCAAAATAATACTAATTAAATTAACATAATGCTCATATTAATAAAATTTACTAATAATACAAATAATATTTTTAAAAATAATAATAATGTGAAGAATATTAATGAATAGAATAATAATATATAATGAATAATAATATCATTAATAATTATAATTTTCTTAATAATAATAATAATAATAATAATGTCATAATATTATTATTATTATCAAACATTCTTTTATTTTAAAATTTAATCCTTTTATTTTTCTTATTTTGAAAACTGGGTCACTGCGTGATCGTTGCACGTCATGATAAACCACGCGCAAGTTGCGAGCCTCAACTAGTACCACCTGGGTATCCACACAAATAGTTGGGGTGATCATACGACTACCACTCACTTTGCGGTGACTGCAAACAGTTCTGAATCCTGCTAAAAATATCAAACAAAAAAAATTAAAATGTGACCCAGCCCAGACCTTTTCACAAGAACCTGAATCCAAGAATTAATAAAATAATTAATTTAAAAAGAAGGATGTGACAATTCTCCCCACTGCAGACAGTTTATTCCCCCAGAAGGTCACCTAGCCGAACAATGTACAAAACAAGAATCCATGCCCGACTGAAATTGAAAGGAACCACACCACAAGAGAACGGGGGAACATGAGAGTGTTCTCCACACCAAAAGAATTCAACTAGCACAGAAATTTAACACATAAAAATACCACACTTGGAGGGGGCTGAGGTGGGAACTCCCAACTGATCCATAAAATCATATATGTCACTAGTGAAACATCACCTCCGCTGAAACATGGAACTCCTGACCCAAACCAATAACCCCAAGCACTAGTGAAAACCCACTGAGAAGAACATGATCCCAATAGTGAACCCGAGTATAACTACAAGACATAACTTCTTCTCCAGCACATACATCTCCAAACGAACACCGCTAAACCATGATCATCCCAGACAAGGGTCAGACAACATTTTGGAAAAACAAAAGATTCAGAAAACTATAATCAGACAAAAATAACTGTTCAATTAAAACATAGCATGTCTACTATTACTCCACGATGAAGCAATGAACTTAAAACAACGTCAAAACATTAACAGTACAAAAAATAAAATGAAATGACTTAAAATGTTCTACTACCAACACGGAACTCGGGACCCGAACCAAGGATTCACACCCATGGGAACTCTTGACTGAGCATGAGCATTACCCTAAGGCCTGTGGCTAGGGCTCTGATGGTTGAAGCATCTTCTACCTTATAGTCAGGAATTGAAATTCCTCTAGTCACAACGTCTTTTTGAGGTGATTTTTCTTGCATAACTTATCTAGATGACCCAGGCACCCGCAACGATGACACATATTTGGAGGGATGGAACATGACAGCTTCACATACCCGAACCGGCCACACTGGTGGCACACCACTGAACGTTCTGAAGAACTAGAATCCAAAATCATTATAGAGGACTCTTTTGAAACATGTTCCTCTGGATCATCCTGCTCGCTAGATAGGGAACCGTCATGAGTAACTGGATATGCAGGATTGCCAAGCACCAACGCTTCGAAGACCAGTTCATCTAAGATCGCCTCATCCACCAACTTCTAAAAATGATGGTCATTGGAAAGGAGTACATTCTCCTTGTTCTATGGGCGAAGACCCCCAATGAAGAGAGATGTCTTCATCAAATCATGTGATGCTACCTATGGAGAAAATGACACAAGCTCCTTAAAATAGTAAACATTTTCCTTCACCATATGTTGGCCTTATTGAATTCGCATGAGCTCTTCCATTTTCTTCATCTTTACCTCTTCAGGTATAAACCATCAGATGAATACGGATTTAAAGACATCCTATGTCATCCCAAATAACATTGATGGTGGGGAAACCAGCTCCCATTCGTCCAGAGCTAGACCTTCGAACAAACCCAAAATGGCATGCAATCAAATATCATTGGGTGTTTCCTATATCCAGAAGACATGTTCGACATCTTCAAGCTATTATATTGCATTTAATGGACCCTGATCACTGTGAAGAATAGGCAATGACCAAGAATGACCAAAAACTGGGCATGACTTATCAAAATCTTTGGGGAACTTTCTCGACGGAATTTTCTGAACAACATATAAGACACAGAACCAAAACCAATATAAAGCCTATGCAACATCAATGAAAGTGCTTTCATTTGAAATAAACAAGCTCAAAAACAAATCAAATACAAATATTACCCAAAAATCCCATTTAAATTTTAAATTTCAAAACCACCTTTATTAAATCCCACTTTCCAAATACCAACCCACTTTCCAAACCAAATTCAATTTTCCAAAAATAATTTTCAGTCTTTAAAATTGTTTTAGGAAAACAACGACAAGCCGTTAATTCCAAGTGAACACCCTAGTAATCCCATGAACCGTTTCCGAAATATTCATATGCTTCCATCCATTCTCACCAACACATACTTCCTATGAATTCCCTCATATGTGGAAATGTTCATAATGAATACTGAAGGTTGCACCCAAACCATATCTCTTCCACTTCCAAGCAACCACCAGATTTTTAGACCAAGAAAATTCAGTTTTAAAAGTCCATTTGACCAATTTATAGCCATTTTAAGGAAATGATTATCATTTTAAAAACACTTTTTCATTTTCAAGAATGCTCATACACCTATCATAACCACGATGAAACTCAACTTGTATCAAACTACCAGGCTGAAGGAAAAGTAGATACACTTAACCGGGCGACGCTGTAGTGGATGATGCCACATGTAAGCATGAACAACTTGATGGGACATAAAGCTTGTAATCAGACTACATACATTTCACTACTCCATGTGAAACAATTATTTAACATCGGCTTGACACAATTGTCATCCATCAATCTAAAATGAACCATAATTAAACAAGATATCAATTCCTAGTCTACCCCTGGCCACTCGAGGATCGGAACAGGTAAGGGTTCATGACGTCCTTCTCATACCATTTTCTTGAGCCCCGACAGTCCAAATATCTTTCTACAAGACACCCCAAATAAGAAGGGCTCCTCTGATAAAATTTTGTCATGAACCAACCTAGGTCGACCATGTACTGGTCAACACTGCCGATCCACAACATGGCCCGAAGGGTGATCCATATCCCAACGGGCTGGAAACCAGTGCCATACATCAAAATTTTAATCACTGTGAATGATTTGGCCCATGAACAAAAACAAATAAACAAGTAAACAGATAAATATAAATAGTCGATAAATATAAAAATAGCAGTAGAAAGAATATAAAACCTATCATACCTCAACGTGACCTTTTAGGTTACCTCTTGACCAAAGGACACCTTTTCTCCAGTAACGAGTATCTCAGCCAAGAAAACCTGAGTAGGAAACCTACCACTGAAATGATAAATATAGGCATGTTCATTAATGATTCTCATTAGGATTTCCTAGATAAACCAAAGAATCCAATGTCTCCATTCTTGAAAAAAATCCATTAACGCATGTTTGAAATACAATTATAAAAGCAGGGTTTCAAATTTTTAAATAAGAAAATTGTATTTCCCATTTAAAAACCCAACACATGGTACATACCATTTTCCTAAATCATTTGTCGTTTTATAATTAAAATCCAAAAAATATACCATTGTTATGCTAGAGTAAAACAAGTAAGAGTCGAAGCAGAAAATAAACATCTAACATAGAAAGTAAACAGGATTAGTGCATGGAAAGTAAACGAGCAATGAAAATAATCCAGTAACCATGGGCAATCCTAAACATCCCTAGAAGACCCCTTGATGTACTCGATTTCAGAACCACCTTCTAGTGTGTTTTGATGCTCCTAAGTCAATAACCAACTGGCCGCCCTATCTAACCAATCTAGTATCAAAGCCCACCAAGCATAAAAACAAATCCAGGGGGTACCAACCCGTCTAATCAGGGTTGGTGAGAAACCATCACTCAATCTCTAAAAATCACCCAGGAATCCATGGTGGTTATAATAATAGTATCCAATTGGGAGGCCCTTGCATGAAGGACTCATCTCACAGCACTTTCCTACCCCAAACAGGGACACTCTATATGATAACTCATAAGGGATACCCCCCCTGTAGAGGTTACCCAGTATATATATTCACATATATATGTATATCTTTTCATAAAAGGTTCCAATCATGACTTCATTCCATGAAATCATTAAAACCATTTGATAATTTTTTTCAAAATAATATACATTTTATATGGGTATACAGTAATCAAAATGTCATCATTTCAATGAGTCAATGAAAACATTACATTAAAACTAAATGTGCCGAATGGGCCATCATGACACTCCGGTGATGAAATCATTATTCTAAAAAAATTTAAAGTTCCAACGAGGCAAAAAACAATTTCTATACACAACCATTCAAAATGTTAACTCAAATCCATCCATTAATTGGATGAACCAAATGTGCCATTAAGATTTCATATCCAAAAAAAAATAACCCAAAACATTATTCAAATACAACTTTTATATTTTTAATGCCAAACTGGAACACTTCTGAGATCACACTTCAATCCTCTCACAACGACCACACAAGGGACCAAATCTTACATAAAAACAAAAACCATTTAGAAAACCAAGGTTTTAAGGAAACAGTAGTTTAATGTTTTCATTGTCACTAGAAGGCACTTCCATGGGTGCACTGAGTGCACCAATGGATGTACAAACATCAAATGGAATTCCTAGTTTCAAGAAAACAACCGACACTATTCCCACCATACGACCACTTTGAAACTATAACCAACCAAAAAAATTGATTGAAAATAACTCACATTGCCACATTAACAACCAAAGATCCCCCTTTTTATTTTAACACCTTAACACTATTACAAAGATATACCAATACTGAAATTATAAACCAAACCAATTTTACAAATAACCAATGCTGGCAGACAACATAATCAATGCTAATCATTTCATAAAAACAATCAATTCCACTTGAACACTATAGTATTTTATCAAATGTGACGGGGGAACATAAACATTATCATAACCAAGTATTTACCTTCAAAGTATTGTATTTTAACCAACTATATTAACATAAAAAAAAATTCCCCAATAAAATAGCCATAGTCAATATTAAAATAGGATTTGGAACATAATCAAATAACTACAGACTCGAACCAGGAATTGACTCAAAACATTCTTTTGAGTAATTCTAAAAATATATAAGCACTATAGCAGGAACATTTATTGATATAACAAAATTTGTGAATCACATAAAATAAAATTATCTAAACACCCAAGAATAAATTAGACTGTGGAAAGTGAAACCATATAATTACCTACCTCAAACCAAGAGCGGATGTGATGAAACATCAACAAAATGTTAACAAATTCCTTCCAGATCAACCGTGCATGATTTACAATGAGAAAAAGAACACGACAAACACTTTTGGCTGTAAAAGGATCTAGTAAAAATAAATAAAAATCCCAAATGGGAAATGATGAAAAATAAATTAATAAATGTATAATTGTACCGGAGTTGGGGGGGGGGGGGGTTGGCCATTGTGGAAAAGGGTGATAAGACCACTAATCTTCCGGTACGGTACTAGAGATATGAGAATGTCGAGCGGGGGGGGGGGGGGGGGGTGCTCTACTGGTGCGGCGATCCGGCCCAAGGGTGTGATGAGGCTGCTGGGGTCTAGGTGCGGTTGGATCGTAGTGGGGAAGAGAAGGGGTGACAGGATCTGCAGGATTGGGGCAAGGGGGCATCTCGGGGTGCTGAGGGGTCATGCTGCAAGATGGAATGATGTAGCTGCTAGGACGGGCTGGATGTGCAAGTTGAGGGTGGAGGGTAGGAGCTGTGGGAGGGAGGCCAGTGCTGAAGAGGGGTCCTGGTGGCGATGGCCGAGGGGAGTGAGGCAACCGAGATTCACATCAAGGTTGGGTGCGAGAAGCGCAAGGGATCATAGCAGAGGGCCTGGCAAGGGCGAGGTCAGCGCGATGTGGGAGGATCGCAAGGTGGAACCGTCACTGGGGAGATTGGTTGGGCAAGGGGAGGATGCCTGATAGGGGAGGCGGCGCGGAGGAGAGGACCGGGTAGCCGGGCCAGGTGTGCGCGGATAGGTAAGAGGAAAGAGGGGGGGGTAGATTATGGTTTGTCTTTTGTTCGGTTTCATTATATTATATTAACAACAACAACAATAATAATAATAATAATAATAATAATACCAGAATGATAATAATAATAATTATTACTATAAAACAAAAATAATAATAATTAAATTTACATAATGGTAATATTAATAAAATTTATTAACAATAAAATAATAATTATTAAAATAATTATAATGAGAATACTGATAATGAAAGCAATAATAATATATAATGAATAATAATATCATTAATAATATTAATTTTTTTTAATAATAATCATAATAACAATAAAAATAACCACATAATATTATTATTTTTATCATACATTCTTTTCGATTAAAATTTAATCGGTGTATTTATCTTGTTCTGAAAATAGAATCACTATGTGCTTATCGCATGGCTTGATAAACTGTGTGCATGGTGTGTGCCTCAACCCAGACCACCTGGGCATCCACTCAAACAACCTGAGCAATCGTCCGGCTACCACTCATCGTGTGATGACCACATATGGGTCTGAAACCCATTAAAAAAATGAAATGACAAAATAAATTAATTTGCGACCCAGCCCGGATGTTGGCACCAGAACCCGAAGCCAATAATTAATAAAAAAAAATTATTTTAAAAAGACATATGTGATAGTTTGGGTTCACCTGGTTCTTACCAATTTATTATATATTGAATTTTGGAGAAAATAGAATACACTAATTCATGGGTATGTTAATTTCACATGTGTAAAGAGTTTATAAAATATCATGTATTAGATAAAAATTTTATCCAATGATATATTTTTCTTATATAATTTAAAAATAAATTTATTTTTTCTGTATTACCAACTATTATGACATGTGTCATTCATTGATTATTTTTATATAATTTTTATTATAAGTCATATACGAAAAGAATAATGTTGTCTGTTGAGAAGGGTGGTGAATCATGTGTGTATGATATTTACCAAATTTCATTTTACCAATATTAAAATCCCCTATCAAAATATGATACCTGGTTAATGATTAAAGTAAAACCGGATCTATTTGTATACTACTGAACATTCCAAAACCACATAAATTTATGAATTTATGAAAATGATAATTACATTATAATTTATCTACCTAGGAGCCACTATAGTGTACCCCGGTTTATTGCTTCCCATAAACTTAATAGTGCATCCCTATACACTAGAGGCAACAGAGTAGAAATTAGTGTCTAGGGTGGTAATGTAGGGATAATATACATTCATAATTAGTGTATATCACAATGGTGTAATCAAATCTCTTAGTAGATTAAACAATGAAAATATTGACCTAATGTAGATTGAATCAATAAGAGAGAAGTAATAATGAAATAATTCCCAAGGCAATATCATATACGAAATGATGTATTTCATTTCACTATAAAAAAGGGAAGTACCAGGAAATAGGCAACAAACATAATAAATGTATCAAACTAAAAAAAATTAAAAAAATTAAAAATATCTGGATTGAATCACAATACTAGATTAGTCTTCTATTACAATACATTGAAATAATGATCCAATAGAGATTCATGAAGTGGTTTATTTCCCAAATCTTTTCATATATCGATGATGTCTGTTCGGGTACTCAACGGTGGCTTGAATAGGGTGTGAGATAACACTCAGTAGATAACCACCAATGGTTTCTATAACATGTCCACTATATGTATATAACTAGAAGGAGTGTTCTGTATAGATAAAAATATCATTAAATGAATGAATAATTGATACTAACTAGTATATAAACTATAATCAGACACCCCTAACAATGTCCCACTATAATAAAGCCAATGTAATCAAGGTATAATTGTAAAAAATGATAAAACATCCATATCAACCCATGTCATGTAACCCACTGTCAGACCTGAAATCCTAGACCCAAGGTTTAGACTTTCCATGGAATCATCGTTGACTACATGGAACAACTCTATATAAAACTCATTAAAGAATTAGTTGGAGCACATTTTGAATGTCCATAGAGCTTGTCCATGGTGTTCCATGAAACCCAAATCTTGAATATAGAAATGTCCCATGTTTCTTATTTGATCATGATCCATTGAGTCAAAATGTCTGTGGAATCAGAGGGAATCATGATTCAAAGAGTATAAATTTACAAAGAATCCTCTATCATAAGAAATTGATCATTTCATAATCAAGTCACAAAAAATGTGTTCATCCAAAAAAATTTATATTTTGAATATAAACGCGTATAAAAAATTCATACTACCATTAATCATTTAACAACTTGTAATCACATGGAAAAGTAGGCATAATCCTTCCCTTTTCCAATCAATTAATTCTCACATAATTCAGTAAGTCTCCCACAATAAGTGTGTTCCAATGTACTACCAACATAGTCAAATAATAACGGTATATACAATAAATGACCACATGGGTTTTTTCGGGTTGGTTCTAATAATCTTGGACCATAAAATTGATCTATGAGGGATAAATAATGTAGTTATAGAAATTTATTCAGTTGATTAAATATATTTTAGGATAATTGTTTGAAGGATCAATGTGTGGAACAATGTAATCATGGTATATAAACACTAAACTATATTTGAAAGGTATAAACAGCCTATCATATATCTATGGTAGAACACTCATCTATTACTATCTCCTAACTCGACCACTATCGAAAAAATAGAGTAATGATCGAATAACCAGGAAATAAGGAATATAATCTTTCACAAAAATAAATCCTTCAATACGAGGACAAAAAAAGAAAGGAATATTTTCAATAAATTACTTATTTTTGTAGATATAACATAATGAATAACTCTTGATTTAGATTATGTGGGACAAAATGGAACCAAATCCTACCTCAAAGACTTGAATTACCATGAAAGGGACAAATAAACTGCTCCCTTATCTTTTATAATATATTAAAAGAGAATATGTTTTGAAAATATAATATTTTATGGATGTTTTTTAATATTATATAAAATGATTGAGTCCCTTGGATTGGCTAGATGATTGCGAAAACCATGCCCCAGTTACATTCCCTTCAATACCTCAATAGGGGATCCCTATGGTTTTTATAATTTGTTTATGTAAAATTGTCTACAATATATTCCTCCTTTGACTTTCTAAAACTCCCCTCACAGTGTCATGGAACATGTTCAGAAAAACTATGTGTTGATAGTATGTTTCACCATTACTAAAAATTTCTGGTGCTCTCATATTTTCATGCATCCCTAGGTGCATCGTTAGGAAGATCCGTGTTGGGGAACCCTAAAAAACTATAGTAAGAACCTTGTATCACATAACACGTATGACATGTGATTGAATGCTCATAAGGTTTTATAATAACTTGATTCATTATAATATATTTACTATTCAAAATAGATTATAAATATTTACATGAATGTGACATTGAGTTGGAATGCATTACATGAAATAATGACCTTCTTCGATATCTAGAGTTACATGCATGAGCAACCTTCCTCGATAGAGTGAGTTACATACAAGACCGAGTTTCACCAAATAAAAATGTATTATTAAAATATTATTATCTTATATAATATCATATAACATAGATTCATTGTTAATGGTTGTTAATAGTATTAACTAACATAGGAAAATATATGGTTGATAATAATATATGATTAATTCATAGTTTAAAAATGATTGTTGGATCAAATTTAATATAAACAGATTTTTTCTATAAAAAACATTTAATTTTCTCACGAATCTATTTTATTCTAATAAATAAATTTAATTTAAATTACATAATTATATAAAATAAAAATATATGTTATATATTCAACCAATTTTTTTGATATTAAACAATTAGGTTTTATATGCATAAGATTAGAACAAACCCAATTTTGCAAATAAAAACCTATATTTTTGTAAAGGTAATTTTACCTCCTTTTAATGGAGAACCTATATTAAATGTAAATTTTAAAACTTTAATTGATATAATATGTCAATATAAACATAAAAATTATTACTGGATTATGTTTGGATTTTTTAATGTATAGATTCAATTTTTTATGAATGACTATAAATAGAATATTTTAGTTCAAAACAACAATTTCATCTAATTTAATTATACGGTTATGTTATATTATATATTGGTTTTAAAGTTTAATTAGATTATATTTTTATAAATTAATAAAAAAATATCATTTTAATAAATTTCACTTTTAAATTAATTATAAAAATAATGTGAGCATTATGACATTATTTCTCATAATATACGCTTTGTTGTCCCATCTACGAGATTAATTTTAATTTAATTTATGCCAATTTTGAGATTTTAGTTTGGAAAAATGAATTCTTTATTTGAAATAAGAATAATATATATTGTCCAATAAGGTAAACATTGTTTTTTATAAAAAATATTAGTGAATTTAAATAAAATTAATTACAAAGATTATGGTTATAGTAAGCCTAATTAGTTACTAAACCATACTTTTAAAACCAAAATAGAACATTAAACATTTCTAAGACCCATTTTATCAATATATTTAGACCCTATAATAAATTTCATCTTCCTTACACTATTATTTTATTCTTGTGAAATACGAATAACATGTGTGAAATTATCTATTCAAATATTTATCGGAGTTCCCCTCCTCCTCCACTATAAATGGCCACTACCTCTCCCCAATCATTACACCTCAAAAACCACATAATGTATTCCAATATATTTATAAATAGAATCCTAAAAATCCTACCATTATCCTTGAATCCTCCCTTTGTTCATAAAGACGCCCAGCGAAGCCCTTCTATATAAAACAAATGAAATTACCCGATTAAGAGGTAATGCCTTCTCTCATGTTTTTTAGTTTATTTTCCATTATCCATTCCCTAAACAATTATAAATGTAGTATTACAAAACAACTGGTTTAATAAATATTATAGGATGTTTTTATTACATTTTTGGACCTAAAATTACACTCACCTCCATCTAATGGGGAACAAATACACTATTTCTATGTATGAAGAATGACATGATCATGAAACAATGATTGTTTAATTTTACACTACCACCTCTCATGTTGGATAGTATGATGGGAACTATGTTAATATATGTTATATAGATATTTAATATATATTTATTATTCTTTAATATTATAATAAATAAATTTAATACTTTCTATCTAACGATTGCATCATTTGAGTAATTGTGGACTACTACCCCCTCAATGTGATGTTATTCTTTCACACGATACATGGAATGTCCAAATTAATGGTTATAATTAATCATATGTGACATAAAAATCATCAATAAGATATTAATTACATAATTATATATCTAGAAATAATATATATATATATATATATTATCTTCTTTATTACACTTTCACACACTTTAATGGAGATAACAATATTCATGGACATGTGGACTACCATCTCCTCAACATTATTTGATTCCTTTTTACATCACATAATTCAATATAAAAGTATATATAATTATATAATATTTTATCTATCATATTAGTATCATTAATTAAGGATTTGAGTTAGTTACTTACTTTCCACAACAATCATTCAAACACAGGAATGTTACTCATGCGTACGTACGACCGACTGTCTCCATGATTGTAACGTTGGATCATTTTCATACTCATATGTATAGATTTAATTTAAAAGTATATTTATTGTAAAAATATGATAATTATTTTATGTTTATTATTATGAAGATGTTATATATGACCGCTTCAACCATAGTTGACCAATAGAAGTTGTTTTCACACACATATATAATTTTGTCAAAAACACCCAACATAAACATAATTGTTTTAGTAGTATACGAAACACATATATAATTGAGATAAATGTAATTATAAAAATTAAAATGGTTTGGAATCAATTATAAAATTAACGTAAATTATTACACATGATTTTAAAGGACCTTCACCTAGAATGAAACACATGGTAAGGTGATTTCATCTCACTTTTAATATATGTGTGATACATGTTATATTCACCAATATTTCTTTTGTGTCATTTATTTAATGACATGATTTTATTCTATGTATATTATAATTATATTTAATTTTATTAATCTTTCCTTTTTATATTCCTTCATTTATGGGGTTTAAGATTTAAAAGTTTCCAAAATGGTAAAATGTTTTGCCTCATTTTTCCTTCTTTTAACTCATGTTTTATTATCAAACTAAACACAAATTATGAGGATAATATATTTCCATTATACCCAATATATAATGAATATAAATATTTTCATTATATTATATTATTAATATAATTTCCCGTTATTTTATGGACATTATGATCTTAGTATCGAGTTATATGAGTTTATTGAGACAATCTCTTTGGTTTCCTGAGATTTTTTATGTTTATTAATCTTATGACGAAATTTGATGATCCATATCTCAAGAACACTCAATACTTTCCTTATGATATATTTTTTCATGATATAGTCATTATGTTGTACCATTTTCAATTCGCTCTTACATTAGATAGTAAAAAAAGATTTCCAATAAAGTCTATCTTTACCCTCTCTTCTGTCGAAAATATATTCAAAACTGTGTTTCCCAAAATGGGTTTATAATAATTTTATTCCATTATCCTATAATATTTAAATGTAAATTTTACCCTCTTTTAATATTAACTATTTCTTTGAAAGGAATCTTCAATTTTATTTCCAAATGAGTCATTTTCTTCCCCTCTTCTGTACAAATGGAATATTCATTATACCTCTTATGACATATATGGACTCATCCGCCATCATTTTGTTGAAGCTTACTTATCAAGATTAAAATGAATATTTTAAAATATTTTTAGTGGGATATTCAATAAAAAAATTTTGAAGGGATTTTTTAATGAAAAGGATATTTCCCTAAAGAATATTTTTATTGTATTATTTTATTTCATATACGACAGTAACCATCTATTTTACCGCACATGGAATATTTTGTGTTGATACCAACCTTATTATTCCTATCGATGATTTATTATTGATTTGGACAAGGATAATATTCATATTCACATCCATTATTTTTTTAGTCACCTTGATGTTTTCAATTCTATATGATCATTGTGAAGTGAATTTATCCTATTTATCGATATAATTGATTATTTATATTAATTTTTCCAAACCATATACCATTTTACATAAAAATTTAACTTAAAAAAGTATTTTATTAAATAGGAATTATTGATAAATCCTTGTATCTCATTCAGTATGGTTATTTGATAAGGAATATTATCATTCAGTATAAGAAAAACTTTGAACTGGTATGAAACGAGTTGTGGAAAGGTTAATGAAAACCCCTCAATGGATGGGTAATATTGTGAGAAAAAATAGTTAACAGGCTACCAAAGATGGGGTTTTACCTAATATATAAAACTTCATTTGAATGGTCTTCACAATACCATTTCCTTGTAAATAGGAATCATGGAATCAAATAATTAATTATATCATTCATATTTGTTTTTGTTATTATTCATCCAAGATATTTTGAATTGACATATATATGGATACATTACATTTTAGGTCATTTATTAATTTCAATTGTTCTAGTTTCATACATTTCAATATTTATTTTTCCATATCAAGTTACATGAATGGAATATATTTGAAGTTATTTACCTTTCCATATTGTCCATTGTCATTGATTCATTATTTCTTATTTTATATTTTCCCCTTACATAGCATTTGAGCTCACCCATTTTATGTTTCATCCCCTAGGAATCCAAGAAGAATACTATGAAATATATGTAGGAATATAGAAGATGTATTTGAGTTATCCCTGGGGTTTTTTATTTTTTTAAGAGGAGAAAAAGTTTAAATTTTTGTATCTATTTGTAATATATTTGTCATTTATGTATCTGGTTTTCACTGACTAGTAATATTATCTATCCTTCATGGATTGATTCCTTTTTATCCTACCAATTAAATTGATATCAGACATAGACTCTGGGATTTCTAGTGTTGGGGTGATATATCGACATCAAATAGAGTTTAGTCGAATCCTTGGAAACTAGATTTAATAAAAATTATGTTTAAAAACCTAACACAATGATATAATTTTCGGATAAGTATACATGAAAACCCTAGTATTTTTGGGAAGTATTTATTATATGCGGATTCTTAACAATACATCGCTATATAGATACTAAAAGTGGATTTGATTCTATAAAATATATACCTAAGAATAAAAAACACCATATGGTGTTTCTTGCCAAACTCTGGGAAACCTGGTAAAAGGAAACAAGCCTTACTGCACACATCATTTTACAATCATGTGGGATATTATTATGACAATCCATGTTTTAATTACAATAAAATATGAAAAAATTGTATGTATTGGGATAATGAATAATCAAGGATAAGATTATGGTGTTTTATATTTAAAAATAATGTGTCATTATTTTGATGACTTATAAATATTTATACACATTTCTCATTCTAAATATTATTTCTCATACTATTCATTCTGGGTTTATTAAATTTATGGAAGCCAAAGAATACATATTAACATCAAACATGAAGGAATAGGTAGTGAAAATAAGAAACCAAATGATGTGTTGGTAGGACAGAAGTATATCATGATAATGACATGTCAGTTTTAATAACATATGATTAATAGTACATAACATTACCAAGTCCCAAGAACACAATAGATAAGAGGGGAGGAGAATGATAAGAGATTGAGTGGTAGAGACCATGTAGAAAGAAAGGTTAAAATTTGGAGATGTGAGAAGTATGGAAGGATAAACCCCTGAATGTATCTCAATCAAACATGTAAATGAATTATATATGCGAAAGAAGGACCTAATGTAATGTATTTCCAAGGAAAATGGAAGATTATGATGGAAAGAAATGAAGCTCATCCTAAAAACTATTATAGTTATTCTTTATAAATATGGGTAACCTAGACATTACCTAGGTTAATTTTCTATCCCAGAGGTTAAACACTAGACCATGGTATTATCTATGTAGAAATAATTGGATGATGTAATTATGCATTGAGGTTTTATTGAAAACCATAGTTAAAATTCTATTTAGTGATTATCCTGATTTCAAGGATATCCATCATATGTATTTTTGAAATTATATTAATAATGTTTTAGAATAGGATAACCAATATGCCAGGTAAAAACTAGTCAAATCCAGCAAGGCACCCAGTCTTCAACCCATGACTTAAAGATGATAAGGGTTTCCCTCCAACCACTAACATATATAATGTCCTATTTATTTTTCCTTGTTTTTAGATAAATAGCTTAATGAATAATTATTAATAACAAAACAGTAGTAACACTTTTTTGGATTAGAAATTAAAAAACTAACCATATATATTTTGGGAGATAGTTAAAGACAAATATAATGACCCATCACAATTTTATAGGACTTATGATCCATTAAATGTTTTTTAGTGCATCAGGTATGAAAATAATTCATGGATCATAATTAGTTTTTTAGGTGCAAAGTGATGAATTAGAATTTGATCAAACAAAAAAAGATAAAATTTTTTATATGGGATTTAAACCTATCATGTTGGAATATTTCATTATATTCTTGGTCAGTAAAATAATTACTCAACATTAGTAAAATGTGTCAGAAATAATTTTTTTTCCTAATACAACAATTTATATTGAATTGATGGCATTCTAAATCATAAACTATTTATGGATTTGGGGCCTCGAACACTCTATTGATCATTCAATTTTTCTTATTAATGACCTCATTAAATACCTATAAATATTAAAATTTTCCTCCAATCGCATATCTCTAAATTCCAGACATGTTCTCTTACATAGATAGATAGTTATATGGTATTCCATGTTACCATAGAACTATATATTCTACCTTTTTTAAAGGATTATATTTGAAACCTTGTTAGAATGTGGAAGTTCAACATTGGATGTATTAAAAATATATCACCATGATTAATTTTAAATTATGAGGAATCAAATTTGAAAATCGATGGAGAATGTGACACCACAAAAAACAAAAGTAAGAACACTGTATTTTTATCGTGTATGACATGAAACCATAAGGGAATAAGGTAATATAATATCTAGATACATTTTAGTATATTTAATAATTATAATATATTATACATTTTGAAAATAAAGGGACACTTAGTTATCATGTGTTAAACGCAAGAGATACCTTCCATGGTATCTTGAGTAACAGACAAAAGAAACCTTCCTAGATAGCTTATGTTATACACAAGACTGAGTTTCACCAAAAAACAATGTATTATTAAAATATTATTATTTAATATAATATGATATAACCTAGCTTTTTTGTAATAAATTATGAACATTATTAACTAACTTATAAAAATATATGGTTTATAATAATATAATATTAAATTATATGTAAAATTGAATGAAGGAAGAAATTGAATAAGAACCGATTATTTTTATATAAAATCATATTTTTCTCATAAAGCTATTTTTTCTTAGTATATTTATTTAATTAAAGTTAAATATTTATTATAATCAAAAATATATTTCATATATTTAGGAAAATATTTTTCATATTCATCCATTAGGTCACAAATGCATAAGATAAGAAAAAACTATATTTTACAGATCTAAAACCTATATTTTTGTAATGATAATTTTAACACCATTTAATAGAGAACCTATTTTACATATTTATTTTAAAGTATTGATTGATCTAATATGTCAAAAATAAATATTATAATTAGAATTGAAAAATAAAATGTATCGTAGGATGTAGTTTTTGTAATTTTCTATAATGATCCATTTTTTAATGAATAACTAAAAATACGGAATTATTGTTCAATTTTTTTTAATATTATATAATTATCATGTAAAATTATATTTTATAATTATTTATAAGAATAATTAGATAATATTTTTATCAATTAATACAATGTATGTATTTATAATTTATTTAAATTTGAAATTTATTATAATAACCTAGCAAGCTTTTTGACAGTTTTACTCTAAAACCACAGATTGCGATCCCCACAACAAGATTAATTTTAATTTAATTTATTCAACTTATGTGATAGGAATGTGGAAAATTGGATTCGATATTTGTAAAAAGAATAATTTATAATGTCTAATAAGGTCAAAAATAAATTATAAAAAAATATTAGAGATGGTAATTACCATTTTCGAAAATGATTAAGGTTGAATTATGCTTAATAAGATACTAAACCAAAACATTAAGGGCTAAATAGTCCTATAAACATGTAAAAAATCCATCGGATGGACACATTTTGGCCCTATAATAAATAGGATTGACCTTGGTACATTATAGGATTCAATTGAAACAATAAATATGTAGAGACCACAAACATGACGTACATGAACATTACATTACTTTTGCAGAATACTTCATATATAAAAAAAACCAACACTCAAGGACCATTATAGTTTAGTGTCTTTGGAAACTCAGAACATAATTTTCTAATCATTGTGAAAGATCTTCAACATCTCCCATAACGATCTTTGCCTTTTTGTTTTCTTACATAAAACCTTTCAATATATCCTGGGAAAAAGAAAACTTATAAAGGGTGAGATAAAATGCTCAATAAGGGTAAACATGGAGAAAATAATACAAACTATATAAATTTGAACATAAAAACATGAACATAATGTTTAAACATAAAAATATTGGGCAATGACATAAAACATGGATGTACATATGGTATAAATCATAATGGGACATCAATCATGATAAAATAGAATGGACACATGTAACTATGGAAAACCATTAATCACTTGATATGATTTCCATAGTAGCCAAGGCATTGCTTCCAAGACAATCTTAGTGGACAAAGTCCCTTACTGAATGGAGTTCACTCCTCGTTCTAGTCTGGTATCACTAAACCAGATTAACTTGTCGTTTCAGCCATGTCTATCTCATGAGATATAAATCATTACCCAATGAAATGGAGTGAGATATAGGTCCCAACAATCTCATATTGAAATCATTGTCACTTGTAACACAAAATAAACATAAATCATTCATCATAACCCAAAGAATAAAATGGGTTTTTTAAACATCATCCCATCTAAACGTAATCAATATAAAACCAAGGGATATCATTTCATCATAAGAAGAATCAAACCATATAAATAATAGATACATTATACTTGAAACATAATCATACTAAATAGTATCATCTTAGATGGGAAATGGTTTTGACAAAACACTTGAAATGAAATCTTGAGGAAAATATTATTTCATCATCAAAATCAGTTTCTTTTCACAAAATTCCATGAAATTTTAATGGAAAAGTATTTTTTTGAAAATATTCATGAAATATTGTGGTGTAAGCGTCATGAAAATAAGTCGTTATGAAACTGTAAAAATCCGTTCATGCCATATATGTAATGGCCCGGACCTCTTCGGCCCATTCCTTTGTCAAAAAGAAGGTCAATAAGTGTTCTGGAGGGTAAAATGGACTTTTCCCACACTTTCCAGAATTTTGAAACTACACGCCGAGTAGTTTGAGTACGCGCTGTGTACCCCCTTCCCGGGCATACCCCGTGTTGCAGACCGTGTCCTTGTTGTGTGGAATAATGGGGGCACGTCGTGTGTCCAGTTCTACACGTCGTGTAGTCCTTCCCCGCATATGCGTTTCCAGACAACAGCTGTGTACCGTGTTGGAGCTGTTTCCTTTCCGTGTGCTATAAATGAGTACATTCGGTGTGTCCAAACTACATGTCGTGTAGTCCTTCCCCGTGTATGCGTTACCCCCAAACTGTGTGTTGACCAGTCAACGGCCATAGAGCCATGTTGGAAGCCGTGTGGAGACCGTGTGAAAGAACCGAGTACAAGCCGTGTACCATAAAGTACACGCCGTGTAATTTTGCTTTTCACACCTATAAAAGGAGGGGTCCCCTCCTCCATTTAACTCACATCTCTCTTCTCCTCTCCTTTGAGCTGAGCTCTCTCAAGAGACTCAAAGGCTCTTTTCAACCATAACATCTTCGTCTGAGCTCCGATTTACGATCCATCGGCGGCCATGGGATCGTAACGACGAGGCGGAACTTCTGAGCTTGGACAGTTGTCTTTCCTTATGCATTTACTTTCCGACTTCCACATGAGGAGGTTTTTCTGGGACCTGACAGAAGTGACGGATGCCGATAGACGTCTTCTAAGGTTGATTCGGAGGAGCGTTGCAATCAGAACCTGTTGAGGTAGGGATCTTACCTTCGTCTCTCTAATTTTTGCATCATGCGGGGTGGGTGTTTTATTATTTACATGAAACACTTCTGAACCGGTTTAATAAAGATAATAACTGGTTAATGAATAGGGATGGGAAGTTGTGATTGCTATTACTTTATATCCTGTGATATTATGTTGTGAATTAAATGAGCTTCTACCTATGGAAAATCACGGTTATTGGGGCCCATTGCTTACGCAATTAAATGTTTCCCTCTCCTTCTAGATTATTCTTATGGGTGGAAACCTTATGGAATGTGGAGATTGGTTAATCACGTAAGGTGGCTGTTTGAAATCTGGATCCCTTGTGTGATCACCGTGGTTAAACAAAATGGAATAATGAACATGTGGCTGTTGGCTTGGTTACGTGGCATGTGTTGGGGGTGTTTTTGTGGGTTGTTGTGGATCAGGTGAGTAGTGGGGCTGGAGTTGACTTGGTTGTGGGTTGGTGTGAATGTTTTATTGGTAATGGGCAGCGGGGCTGCAATAAATGGTATTAATGGTATGGGGATGTGTGGATTCCGTGTGGTTGTGGTTATGGTGGTTGGTAGTGGGGCTGCAGGTATGGGCTTGTTGTGAATGATTAGTGGGTTGTGAATAATAAATTAATGTGGAAGAGTTAATGAATGGTGGGGCGTGGAAATAAAACGGAAATAATAATCAATGGGGTTGGTTGGTTGATAAGAAGGGCTTGGTTGTGTTGCTTGTGTTTTCCTAACTTGAATTGTGGATGGTAGGGATATATTTTACGAACGATTGATGTGGTTTGTTGTGGATATTTTCCCAGTAGTTAAGTAACTAAATAATCTATTTCCACTGAAACGTGAAAACCTAAATGTGGTTGGGGTTGTTTGTTGTATTCATACTTCGTGGTAGCACTTCCGATGCACGTGCTTTGTTTTTCTATTTAGAAGCCATATGTTGGGTTGTGTGTTTGGTATATATGTATATAACTGTATCTTTTTTGTTTTATCACACCCCACCCATGTTGAGCACTTAGTGTCGAACACTCCCATTTCATGGGAGAGGGTGTTTTTCCCTTAGATACTAGCTCCTTCCTGCTCCTTATCCCCTAGGCGGTGATGGCTTGAGGCGACCTTACACCTAAGACTCTTCGGGTAGGTTTCGATTGGGGTGGCTTAATCCCAAGACTCTTCGGGCAGGTTCTACATTTTTCCATGAATCTTTGGGATGAGGCCCAGGTGTGTGCTGGCGGGATACGTGGTTGTGAGGCCCAATTGTGTGCGTGCGGGATACGTGGTTGTGAGACCCAGGTGTGTGTGGGCGGGATACGTGGTTGTGTGGCCCATGTGTGTGTGGGTGGGATACGTGGTTGTGAGGCTCAGGTGTGTGCGGGCGGGGAGAGTGTGGTAGCGTCAGGACGTTCGTCGTTAGGAAGAGTGGCTAACTAAAGGGAAATGGTGTAGGGTACCTAATACTCTTTTTTCTTATATACTACTACCTATTGTGCTTGTGTTTTCGTGAGTTTGGCTGGTGAGGTTGGGTGGATAGAATTCCTTTCTAGGTTTCTTATGTTGTTCTCACGGGACATTAGAATTTATTCCCAATTGTGCACGAGAGATTTAGGTTTCCCAACTGAGTATACTTGTATGCTCACCCTACGTTTACTTTCAGGTTTCCAGGAGGACTACCATGGTCGTGCGGGACCCTACTAGTCGGACAGTTGGAGTTGTTTCTATTGTTGTTCCTTTTTTTCTTTTGGTATTGTACTTTGAGTTTCCTTGTACTTGTACCTTGTTATAAAATTGTTTAAACATGCATGTGGGAATGGTTTCAGTTTATTTCTATACACTTTCCCTTTTTTCCTTTTTGGTGGTTGACTTGTTCTATTTCCTGATCTTTAAAAATAAAAAGGGTAATGCCTCCCATATTTGTGAAAAACTCATACCCTTGGTGCTAGTTGCCACCCTAGGGCCTACTGGAGGCAGGACTCAGGGTTCATTATCTCCCGTTTGCCATTTCCAGCTCAGGAGGGGCATCGTTGGTGGGAGGGTGTCAGGACAGAATGGTATCAGAGCTGATGGTTGAGAGATAGGATGAAGTCTGGAGTTAGGCACAATGAGGATTTCATGGGATGGTAGAGAAACAATGTTAGTTAATCTTGGTGCGTGACATAGGCCAGGGAAGACCGGCTAGGACAAATTATTTTAGGGCCCCCCTTGATTCGATGCAAGGAATATGAGCCTACCGAACGACCAAGTGAGACTACATTGATTGCAGGGTAGAGACCCTAGGAAAGGTACATGCATCATCATGATCGTGTTTTACTTGATTTGGGTGTTCTGGGAAAGAAATTGAAATAATATGATAAAATAAAACCTTGAGTTTTCCTTACTACTTGGGCTTAGGCGATCCTTGTTTACCGTACAACTATGCCACCAGGACGTCGTCCCCGGGTGGCTCAGACGGCCGTGGCCCAATAGATCCAGGTGGTCGATCAGTTGAGGATTGACCGAGAGGAGGAAGATTGCCAGTGGAAGAAGACTCTCCATTCTTTTCAGTGGCATACCCTCAAGAAGTACGAGGGGAGTACTTCAGATATGGAGACGGAGGGGTGGATTGAAGAGCTAGGGATCACTTTTACCTTGATCCGTGCTCTGAGGGAGTACTGGTTTCCCCTAGCAGTCAGTTAGCTAAGAGGTGCAGCACGACAGTGGTGGATGCTCTACCTCAGAGAGAGGATAGAGGCAGAGGTTCCATGGGCTGACTTTGAGAAGGAATTCCTAGAGGAATTCCTTTCTTCCATGATCAAGGAGGAAAAGAGGCAGGAGTTACTCTCCCTTCAGCAAGGGAGCATGTCAGTTCGAGAGTTGGGGATCATGTTCAAGGATCTCCTGCGCTTTGCTCTGGATCTCTTTCCGGATGAGGAGTCTCGGGCAAGACGTTTGGAGGAGGCACATAGTCCTTTGCTCTAGTATGTTGTCACCCCTTCACCCGTCCGATGTACTTGGCTGTACAGAAGAAGGCATAGGTTGTAGAGAGGATGCACTCGCAGGGAGGTGCACCTCGTGAGGGGATCCAGCCAGGCTCGTCGAAGGGGAAGGTAGTCAGCAGCAGGTCTCCTGCGACGGGACCCTCCAGTTTCAGGCCAATTGGGAGCAGGCCCCAGCAGTTCCAGTTCAGATCTTTGGGTCCTCGTCCCTTTTTCACGAGGCCGGGACCGAGGTGTTTTTCTTGTGGAGTTTTCGGGCACGTTCAGAGTCGGTGCCTGACCCGAGCATAGTACGGTGGAGATGGACAGGTTCAGCGCCCGCCTCAGTATCACCAGTCACCTACAAGACCATTCCAGCAGCAACAGGCTCCAGTCCCTCTGAGGGGAGATGGAGCAGGTGGTGACTAGCCACAAGGAGTTCCTCAAGGATCCCAATCGGGATGTGGTCAAGGAGGCGGATGTCAACAGAGATGCAGAGGAGCTGGGTGCGGATAGTTTCATGCATTAGAGGTAGCATCTCTAGAAGGACCAGGGATCGATAGAGATGTGTTTGGGTTCTCTTGAATGATCTCCATTATGTTTTTTTGGGAGCATTACACTCCATTGTTGGAACTCATTTTCTCATTCATTGGGCCTGGAAATTTTTTTGTGAGTTTTAATGCTATGTAGTTTCCCAATTTTCTTTAAATGTACGTCAAGAGCCCTATCATGTGGGGAGGGGAAGACCTAATCCCTAATCGAGATGCATTAATATGGATGCGATTAAACCCGTGCAGTAGAGTCAGTGCCGCCTAAAGCGGATAATATCTCGACATGGGAGAAGGAATTCCCCAAGCCATGTGTCCGGGAAGTGTGTGGGTTGTACGGTGTTCGGGGCAGTGTAAGTTGGAAAGTCCTAATATATAGAAGTGGGAAGGCCTAGTCTTTAATCTAGACGCATTAATGCGGATTCAATTAAACCCATGCAGGCAAGTCAGTGCCGCCAAAAGCGGATAATATCTCGACATAGGAGAAGGAATTCCTAACTCATATAATTAGGGTTGTTTTTTGATAATGAGAACCCTAAGAGGTATCTTTTTGGGTTTCCTCTGGGTTGGTTTTTGAATTCTCGGGGATGAGAATGTTTTAAGAGGGATCTAATGTAATGGCCCGAACCTCTCCGGCCCAATCCTTCGTCAAAAAGAAGTTCAAGAAGTGTTCTAGAGGGTAAAATGGACTTTTCCCCCACTTTCCAGAATTTTGAAACTACACGCCGTGTAGTTTGAGTACACACCGTGTACCCCATACCCGAGTATACCCCGTGTTGCAGACCGTGTCCTTGCTGTGTGTAATAATGGGTGCACGCTGTCTGTCCAGTTCTACATGCCGTGTAGTCTTTCACCGCGTACGCGTTACCAGTCAACGACCGTGTACCATGTTGGAGCCGTGTCCTTGTCGTGTGCAATAAATGAGTACACCTTGTGTGTCTAAACTACATGCCATGCAGTCCTTCCCCTCATATGCGTTACCCTCAAACCGTGTGTTGACCATTCAATGGCCGCAGAGCCATTTTGGAAGCCGCGTGGAGACCGTGTTTAATAACCGAGTACAAGCCGTGTACCATAAAGTACACACCGTGTACTTTTTCTTTTCACTCCTATAAAAGGAGGGGTCCCCTACTCCTTTCAACTCACATCTCTCCTCTCCTCTCCTCTGAGAAGAGCTCTCTCAAGAGACACAAAGGCTCTTTCCTACCGTAACTTCTTCGTTTGAGCTCCGATTTACGATCCGTCAGTGGCCACGGGATCGTAACGACGAGGCAGAACTTTCGAGATTGGATCCGTTGTCTTTCCTTCGGCCTTTCCTTTCTAATTTCCACCCAATGAGGTTTTTCCGGGACCCGACAGAAGTGACGGACACCGAAGAACATCTTCTATGGTTGATCCAGAGGAGCGTTGCAACCAGAACATGTTGAGGTAGGGATCCTACCTTCGTCTCTATAATTTGTGCATCATGCGGGGTGGGTGTTCTATTGTTTACGTGAAACACTTCTGAACCAGTTTAATAAAGATAACAACTGGTTAAAGAATAGGGATGGGAAGTTGTGATTGTTGTTACTTTATATCCTGTGATATTATGTTGTGAATTTAATGAGCTTCTACCAATGGAAAATCATGATCGTTGGGGGCCTTTACTTACGCATTTAAATGTTGCCCTCTCCTTCTGGATTATTTTTATGGGTGGAAACCTTGTGGAATGTGTAAATTGGTTAATCACGTAATGTTGGCTGTTGAAATTCTGGAACCCTTGTGTGATCACCCCGATTACACAAAATGGAATAATGAACATGTGGGTGTTGGCTTGGTTACGTGGCATGTGTTGGGGGTGTTTTTGTGGGTTGTTGTCGATCGGGTGTGCAGTGGGGTTGCGGTTGACTTGGTTGTGGGTTGGTGTGAATGTTGTACTGGTGATGGGCAGTGGGGCTGCAATAAATGGTATTAAAGGGATGGGGATGTGTGGCTTCGGTGTGGTTGTAGTTATGGTGGTCGGCAGCGGGGCTGCAGGGATGGGCATGCTGTGAATGATTAGTGGGTTGAGAATAATAAATTAATGTGGAAGAGTTAATTAATGGTGGGGAATGGAAATGAAACAGAAATAATAATCAATGGGGCTAGTTGGTTGATAAGAAGGGCTTGGTTGTGTTGCTTGTGTTTTCCTAACTTCATTTATGGATGAAAGGGATATGTTTTACGAACGATTGATGTGGTTGGTTGTGGATAGTTTCCCAGTAGTTAAGTAACTAAGTAATCTATTTCTGTTGAAACATGAAAACCTAAATGGGGTTGGTGTTGTTTGTTGTACTTGTACTTCGTGGTAGCAGTGCTGAGGCACGTGCTCAGTTTTTCTGTTTAGAAGCCATAGGTTGTGCTGTGTGTTTCGTATATATGTATATAACTATATATTTTGTGTTTTATCGCACCCCACCCATGTTGAGAACTTAGTGCCGAACACTCCCATTTCATGGGAGAGGGTGTTTTTCCCTTAGTTACTAGCTCCTTCTTGCTCCTTATCCCCTAGGATGTGATGGCTTGAGGTGACCTTACACCTAAGACACTTTGGGTAGGGTTCGATTGGGGTGGAATAGGCCCAAGACTCTTCGGGCAGGTTGTACATTTTCCCAAGAATCTTCGGGATGAGGCCCAAGTGTGTGCGGGGGGATGCAGGGTTGTGAGGCCCAAGTGTGTGTGGGCGGGATACGTGGTTGTGAGGCCCAGGTGTGTGCGGGCGGGATACATGGTTGTGAGGCCCAGGTGTGTGCGGGCGGGATACGTGGTTGTGAGGCCTAGGTGTGTGCGGGTGGGGAGATTGTGGTAGCTTCAAGTAGTTCATCATTAGGAAGAGCAGCTAACTAAAGGGAAATGGTGCGGGGTACCCAATACTCTTGTTTATTATATACTACTACTTGTTGTGCTTGTTTTTTGGTGAGTCTGGCTGGTGAGGTTGGGTGGATAGAATTCCTTGCTAGGTTTCTTCTGTTGTTCTCACGAGACATTAGGATGTCTCACCACTTGTGCACGAGAGCTTTAGGTTTCCCTACTGACTATACTTGTATTCTCACCCTACATTTACTTTCAGGTTTCTCGGAGGACTACCAGGGTCGTGCGGGACCCTACTAGTCAGACAGCTGGAGTTTTTGCTGTTGTTGTACCGTTATTTTCTTTTGGTACTGTACATAGAGTTTTCTTGTACTCGTAACTTGTTATAAAATTTTTTAAACATGCATGTGTGAATGGTTTGGGTTTATTTCTATACACTTTCCCTTTTTTCCTTTTTGGTGGTTGACTTTTCCTATTTCCTGATCTTTAAAAAAAGGGTAATGCCTCCCATATTTGTGAAAAACTCATACCCTTGGTCCTAGTCGCCACCCTGGGGCCTACTGGAGGCGGGAATCGGGGGTCATTATCTCCCTTTATCCATTTCCAGCTCAGGAGGGGCGTCTTTGGTTGGAGGGGGTCGTGACAGTATAAGTTAAAAAAACATTCTCCTCGTACTTTTAACGGAAAAGTCAAAAAGTACCACATGTGGTTAACAAAAGAAATATTCCGTCCATAACACAAAGTAAAAGTCAAAGATGGGTAAAAATGACATTAAACATACATGGAATAATATTAAACACTTTATGAAAAATATTTTTATGGACATGGATGCAAAATATTACCCCAGTAAATAATTACGTATAAACAACCTCTGATAAAAACGATATTGGAAAAGTTATCACATACCTTATGTCCAATACGCTTCGTATGTTTCTGAAACACCTTTATAATGATTGAAATAATGTCATTTAATTGTTATAGAATCATTTTAATTGTTATGATATCATATATGGTTCACTTATGACTTTATATTACATGTTCTTTTGTAAATTCCAGGTTAAAGAAGCGTTTTGGGTAAAATCGTTTTATTTATCGTACATGTTTCGACTTGTTGTTCTTGATATTATTACATATATCCTTATTTAATAAATTCCATAATGTATGAAATTATTTATATATAATATATATTCAGCATATAAATATATATGATAGATTTATAAATGGAATTAAATACACCGTTCATGGAGACGTCATGTTGTATAAATGCATGAATGCTATTTTCATTTCCTTATTGAATTAAATGGATTTAAGTAAATGAAAAATATATGTAAATAAATCCATTATCATTATTATGTAATATATTTCATGAATATTTATTATATATACTTTATAGTCATACTTGAATGGTTAATAATGCAAAATGAAATCTCATCGTCTTCGTGGAGACGGTAGTCTGTACGTACGCACGGATGATGATATCATCCCATAATTATTTAAAAGAATTGGAGTGGATGATATAACATCTAAGAATCAGTATGATGTTAAAATAAGCATATATAGTTATTCTTTACACCATTATATCATCCATGTAAGGTGGTGTTGGGAAAACTGATTACACCACGGCGTGGAGAATATATTTCGTACATAAACACGCACGGTGATTTGGTTTTCTAAAAGATGTATTGAAGGTGGAATGAGGTTGTTTAATATTTATAATAACATATAATTATATTAGTGATTATAATGTTATTACTTTATAATGAAACAACTAATGAAGAATAAGTTTAATAAGAATTAAACTTTAAATAATCGGAAGAAGAGATTACCTCTTCTTCGATGCACCTCCTTTAACATTCCTCTTAAGGAACTAGAGTTTTTTTTTGGAGAAGACCAGAACCTCCATAATGTTTCTAAGGAAGTGTTGAAGATAAATAGTCAGATTTTGGATGATCTTTAAAGCTCAAATTGTTTTGAAGTGAAGAGGAAGGAGGTGCCCTTTTTTAAGGGGGGAGAGGGGCACCTTTGGAAACCTCAAAAATATTAATTTATAATAAATCAAACCCCACATAAAAACCTCAATAAATGACTTATTTTTTATTATTATATGAGATAGGGTTGTTATATCATCAACCAATAAAATTTAGACATTTTGGAAATTTATTTAATCCTTATCTACTTTATTTGTCCTTATTTAATTTATTTAATTTTATTTGTGGTAATAAGATTATAAATTTTAAATTGTTATAAATAATTATTTATGTGTTCTGAATTGTCCATAATAGGATAATTTATGACATTTTAGACCATATAAATTTTAATTTATAATCTTTAAATATTTTTGTGATTTTTTAAAAATTTTATATTATGATATTTTTATAAAATAACAATAGTTTCAATTTTGACACTATTCATTTATTCGAATTTAAATAAAATCCACACAGAATTTATGTTCGAACTAAAATATTTAATAGATTAATAACATGTCATATATATCTATAAAATTCGTGGAGAATATTAAATAGTTCTTATAATAATTATTTTAATATTTTTAAAACCATTTATTTGATATTACAATCAATAAAATAATTTCAACATCACTATTGTGTCACCATTAATGATAAATATTTAACAACTAAAAATTCAAAATAAATTCACATGATTTAGATAATTTTATTAGATTTTTGGATAATATTCATGTTTGAAGCTTCATTATGTTTATCACTAAATTAATATTATTATACTTATAAGATTTAAGAGAGTGACATGTTGTCACTTTCATTGGTTTTAATAATAATTAAATTATTTTCATTTTCAAAAATCCATAAAATGAATATATATCAACCCTTAGGTGATATGGGTCTACTTTTAGTCATCCAATAGAATTTTAGCAGGTGTTAAGGTAATTTTATAATAATATTTTTACCCTTAATTACCTAATTTACCTTTCTCTGCAGTAAATAAATATTACCGTAGTTGCTATTCAGAATATAAAAAAATTAAAAGTAACCTATTAACATAATTTGGACACACTAAATTAAAAAATTGAATCCATTTTTCAAAATTCAAAACACAGGAGTTTATGTAATTGATTTAAAATTAATCTCTTTGTTAAGAAAATGGGTTTTAAAAGTTAAAATATTGCCAAAGATTTAAATTGTTTTACCTCTGACTTCAATGTAAAATTAATGGTAATGACATAAATTATATAAAATCGTAAAAATATATTCTATTTATACTTTTAAACCATTAAATATTATAATTTTTCCATAAAAATTATTGCGATGAAAAAATTTGTTTTTAATTTAAATATATCGTGTTTTTTCTATTCATTAAAATATGAAAGTTATCAGATTAATATGTAAATTTTATCGAGAGTAAATTTTTATATTATTATTCCAAAAAAGAATATTATTTTGTAAAATTTAACTTATAAACATGTCAAAACTAAATTTAATGTGGTTTTTCCATCAAAAGTTGGCAAAACTACATTTTTAAAAAAATACTTATTTAAACCAGAAATTTTATTTTGTTCTCATAACATGTTCTATAAAATGTGTAAGATAAATTATAATATCAAAAAAATCAAAATATAGATATTAATATTCACAACGGCTAGTTCAAAATAATATTATAACAAAAATATCATCATTTAGTGAAACCTGATATTTCGTACAACACACACTATCGAGAAAGGTCGCGATTGCATTTAATGCAATCCAAGTCAGGGTTGCATGTAGAGCAAGACTTTTTTTTGTTGCGTACAACAAAATCCAACAATATTTCATCGATACATTGAATATATATATATATACACTAAATGTTGTGTAGAATAATTACTATCAAAAAAACATGAAATTGTGTGTAACACGATCCAAGATTAGTGTTGCGTATACTACAACCTAATACGGTGTTTCGTATAGTGAAAGATAATCTTGGTGTTGCATAAAATAGAAGATGTATAATAAATTTAAAATAATATATCATAAAAAATCTTGGGGTGTTACATTCTACCCCCCTTAAAATGAAAATTTCCCATGAAATTCGTCGAGGTTATAAATGGTTTAATACATGATAGTTTTTTTTCATAGAAACCCACATCGTAAAAAGGAATACCAAAAAATATCTTTAAAAACTAATGTATGAAATGTAACGGTTACTAAAATTAACTAATCACTTGGTTTCCAAATAGGAGAAGATAGGTGAAAATATTTATATGAAAGAGAAATCTAACCATCAAATTCTGATGGAGAGTGGTAGAGAAAATGGCTATGAAGAATCCAACAACCACAAATCCATAAACTTGTGATGATGTAAGTTACCATCTGATTCATCAGATATGAAGACAATATGACAACATTTTTGGTTTTCAATATCATTTCCTTAATGTTGCATAATAATTAAAAGAAATACTTAATTAATTTTGGTATAATATCACTGTTGTTTCTGCCTCTAACAATTTCCACATCATCTATTAAAGAATTGAAGTTGAATTTGTCTTCCATGAAGTGTTATCAGATCATGCGATAGAATGATGGGTCATTCCATCTGTCTCAAAAAAAGAGTTATCAGAAGTTATCAATTATACATAAGTCCATATATGGTGAGGTTAATCATATATGATTCCAAAAATGTACTTATACTACATCTATCATACCGCTTAATAAAATAAAACTAGTTTTTACTAACCAGGGACTTCTTGTAGGCCAATGGTAGGCGATAAAGGCCTACCGAACTTCAATTGTGGGTTCAATTCCCACAGCCTTGTCTGACGTGACGGGTTGTCGCCGATCCTACAGGTTATCCTTTTTCTAAAACTACATTATTATAACATTCCATCAATAATATCAAAAAATGTTCTAGCCTTAAACAATACTAACTTATGCCCAACATAATCCACTTTAATCTTTAGGCTTATCCAAAATACTTCTTTCAAGCTCATAGTATAAAGAAAATAATTAGAGGAAATTTTATCTGTCGAGCATGTGAATACCATCATTTATCCCTCATATATCATACGATATATCCTGTTGGTCACATTGCAGTCATGTGAATACTGTAATCATGTATTCTCTTGAAAAATGAATACCCCTAGAACCTTAGTGAAAACATGAATGCTATCAAAATTTAACTCTGTCCACATACCAAAATCTCAAAATTTCTATATACTCAAACCATGATATAAACTTGTCCATATATGAGCTCATTTCATTTTTTCTTTATCCCATCATTATGTGCATATCATCTTCTTTCCAAAAATGTTTCTATCACTTTTTTTTGTTACCGAAACAATATAATTATTGAAAACCAATACATAGATATTCCAAAATTCTATGATGCCATAAATGATATTCCATGATACTATTTTGAAATCCCTTTAAAAAAACAGTTAATCATTACACAACATCATTGTCATAATAAACATCACAAATAGTGATCACATGTGACATCCCATTATCCCTTTACTTAAGAGGATTCTCACGTTGATCATCATTAACCCTTGGATTAGGGAATTTATTAGCTTAATGCCCCATTTCCTTTTACTTGACGCATTGAAGTGTTGGTGGTGTGTTCTCTGTAGACCGTTCATTATACACATAATTAGCAACCCTTTTTCCTTTACATTGACACTTAGATGCTCGATGAGCTTCTTTTACACACATAAAACATTTTCTAGTCCCTTTAATACAATCTACACCGTGCTTTTTTCCACACTTTGAGCATACAGAATCATTCATTTTCTTTTCACCATTATTCTGAGATTTCTCCTTGAACTCCATCTTTCATTTCTTGTCAAACCCATTAGATGAATAAGTAACACCAACTTCCATTTTTACCTTGATAGCACAAAGCACAATTTCTTCATAGATTATGAAGTGTCTTATAGCTAATTCCCTTCTAGGACTTGGTTTTAGGCCAATGAAGAATCGATCAACTTTATTATCAGGTTGTATGATAAAGCCATAATCATATCTTGTATGCCTTGTAAAATTCTCTTCCTATATACCAACAGATTCATCATCCTTTTGATTACGGTCAAGGAAATACTTTTTTATCTTTTTTCGAAGAATACGAGAGAAGTACTTATTGAAAAATAATTTCTTGAACTAATCACATTCCATGGATTTAATTTCATCTCAGGGCCTCATATTCTTAATTAGAGTCCACCATTGATATTCTTCACCTTATAAATGGTAAATAGCTAGAATGAATTTTTCATGTTACAAAAATCAAAGTATGGAAAATATATTTTCAATGGTACAGATCCATTGTTCAGCAACAAGTGGATCAGAAGACCCACTGAAAGAAGGTGGTTGTTGCCTCATAAAGGACTCTATAGAATATTGTTCACTTCTCTGCTCATTTGTAAGTCCAAAAGGATTCATATCTTGTGTAAGTATAGCAATAAGATTTTTCACTCCATCTCCCATAAAATTGGTTTTTTAGGAGGGCAATCATTACATTGTCCATTACATTGCTCAACACGGTTCCTTCGGGTTCTAGCCATCATCTAAAACCCAAAAAAATAGTGTGAGAGGCAAAAAACATGCTATGGAAAACAATATAATAAAGGGGGAGTACCTTGAAAATATAACATCTTAGGGTTAATTCTATGATTGTTACAATAATTAAAAGACTGTAATCTATACTAATACTTAACCTTAGGGACATCCATAGACATACCTTATAAATATATATAAGGATATCACTAAAGTATTCGCATCCTAGTTTCCAAAGGATAACTAAACATTTCCTCTGATACCAACTATATATACCCCAAACATGATGTACATGGACATTACATTACTTTTGTGGAATAAATAATAAATAACAAAAACCAAAACTCAATGACTGTAATAGTTTAGTGTCTTTTGAAACTAAGAACTTAATATTCTTATCATGGTGAAATATCTTCAACATCTACCATAATGATCTTCCCCTTTTTGTATTCTTACCTAAAACCATTCATTATATCCTAGGGAAGAGAAAAAATTAAAAGGGTGAGATCAAATTCACAGTAAGGGTAAGCATGGATAAAATAAAACAAACCATATACACTTGAACTTAAAAACAAGAACATAATGTTTAAACATCAAAATCTTGAGCAATGAAATAAAACATGGTAGTACATATGGCATATATCATAATGGAACATAAATCATGATAAATTACCATGTAAACATGTAATTATGGAAAACCATTAAGCACTTGATAATATTTCCATAGTATCCAAGGAATTTATGCCATGACCATCTTAGTGGACAAATTCCCTTACTAAATCGAGTTCACTCTTTGTTCCAGTCCTGTTTAACTGAACCAGATTAAATTGTCATTCCCGCAATGTCTATATCATGAGATATAAATATTTACACAATGAATTAGATATAGATATATATTCCACCCATCTCATATTTAAATCATTCTTAATCGTGCCACAAAATAAACATAAATCATTCATCATAACCCTAAGAATAAAATGGGTTTTATAAACATCATCCCATCTTAACGTAATCCATATAAAACAAATGTATGTCATTTCATCATAAGAATAATAAAATCATGTAAATAATAGAAAAATTATACTTGAAACTTAATCATACTAAATAATGTCATCTTAGATGGAAAATAGTTTTGACAAAACACATGAAATGAATTCTTGAGGAAAATATCCATTCTTCTTCAAAATCATTTTCTTTTCACAAAATTCAAAGAAAATTTAAAAGAAAATAATTTTTTGTAAAATATTCATGAAATATTATCGATAAATATTCATTAAAATAAGGTGTTATGAAACCGTAAAAATCCATTCATTCCGTATAATTTAAATAAAACATTCTCCTCGTACTTTTAACGGAAAAGTCAAAAAGTGCCAGGTATGGTAAACAAAAAAAGCATCCTTCCATAACACAAAGTAAAAGTCAAAGAGGGGTAAAAATGACTTTAAATATACATGGAAAAATATTAAACACTTTATGAAAACATTTTAATGGATGTTGATGAAAAACATAACCCCCGTAAATAGTTACGTATAAACAATCTCGGATAAAAATGAGATTGGAAAAGTTATCCCTTACCTTATGACTCATACGCTTTGTATGTATCTGAAACTCTTGTATAATGATTTAAACACTATAATTGACTTTTTAATGAATTGTAGTCATTATTATGATATCATATATGGTTCACGTATTACTTTATATTACCCATTCTTTTGTAAATTCCATGTTAAAGTAGCGTTTTGGGTAAAATCGTTTCATTTATCGTATGTGTTTCAACTTTTTATCCATGATATTATTACTTATATCCTGATTTACATAATTACATAATGTAAAAAATTATTTATATTTAATATATATTCATCATATAAATATATATGTTTGATCGATAAATGGAATGAAATACACCGTTCAGGGAGATGGTAGGCTGTACGTACGCATGAACACTGTTTTCGTTTCCTTATTGAATTAAATGGAATTAATTAAATGAAACATATATGTAAATAAATCCAGTATCATTATTATGTAAAATATTTCATTATTATTTATTATATATAAATTATAATCATACTTTAATGGTTAATCATGGAAAATAAATCTTATCGCGTTCGTGGAGAGGGTAGTCCGTACGTACGCACGAGCGATGATATCATTCCCATAATTATATAATAGAATTGGAGTGGATGATATAATATATCATAATCATTATGATGTTATAATAACCATATATAGTTATTCTTTACACCATTATACCCATCCATGTAATGTGGTGGTGGGAACACTGATTACACCACGGCGTGGAGACGGTATTCCGTACGTACGCACGCGCGGTGATTTAGTTTTCCGTAGGATGGATAGAAGGTGAAATGTGGTTGTTTCATATTTATAATAACATATCAGTATATTAGTGATACTAATGAGATTACGTTATATTGAAACAAATAATGTGGACGATGTTAAAGAAGAAAGAAACATGAAAGAAAAAGGTAGAAGAGATTACCTCATCTCTGACACACCTCCTTTAAGATTCCTCTTAAAGAACTAGAGTTGGTCTTTTGAGAAGACCAGAACCTCCAAAATGTTTCTAGGGAAGTGGAGAAGAGAAATGTTTAGGGGTTGGCTGGGATTTATGGTTCAATGTGTTGTGAAGAGGAGAGGGAGGAGGTGCCCTTTTATTAGGGAGGAGAGGGGAACCTTTGGAAACGTCAAAAATTTTAATTTATAATAAATCAAACCCCACATAAAAACCTCAAAAATGACTAATATTCGAATATTAGATGAGATAGGGTTTTACTCTCATCAGCCAATTAAATTTAGACATGTTGGAAATTTATTTTAAACCTTATCAACTTGATTTCTCCTTATTTAATATATTTAATTTTATTTGAGGTAATAAATTTCTAAATTTTAAATTGTTATAAATAATTACTTATGTGTTGTGAATTTTCTATAATTGGATAATTTATAAAATTTTAGACCATATTAATTTTAATTTTTAATTTTTAAATATTTTTGTGATTTTTTAACAATTTTATAATTTTTTTTCTAAAATAAAAATTGGGTCAATTTTGACACTATTTATTTATTAGAATTTAAATAAAATCCACCCAGAAGATATATTAAATATAAAATATTTAATAGATTCATAATATTTCATATTTATCTGTAAAATTCGTGGATCATATTAAATAGTTCATATAATATTTATTTTAGTATTTTTAAAACCATTTATATGTTATTTCAATCAATAAAATAATTTCAACATCACTATTGTGTCACCATTAATGATAATTATTTAATCCCTAAAAATTAAAAATAAATTGACATGATGTAGATAATTTTATTATATTTCTATAGACTATTAATTTTTCTCTGTTTCATGATGTTTATTACTAAATTAAAATTATTATGCTTATATGATTTTAGAGAGTGACATGTTGTCACTTTCATTGGTTTTAATAATAATTAAATTATTTTCATGGTCAAAAGTCTAAAAATTAATCTATTCTGACCATAATGTGATATGAGTCAACTTTTAGTCATCCAATAAAATTTTGGAAGATGCTAGGATAATTTTATAATCATATTTTTACCCTTAATTACATGATTTTACTTTAATTGTAGTAAATTAAAATTACCAAAGTTAATATTCATAATATCAAAAAAGGTAACCTAATAACATAATTTTTACCCAAATAATTAAAATATGGAATCAATTATTAAAAATTCAAAACAAATAAGTTGTGTTAATTAATTTAAAATTAATCCCGTTGTTAAGATAACATGTTTTAAATGTTAAAACATTGCCAAAGATTGAAATGTTTTTACCTATGAATTCAATGTAAAATTAATGGTAATGACATAAATTATGTTAAATGGAAAAAATATATTCTATTTATACTTTAAAACCATTAAATATTATAATTTATCCATATAAATTATTGCAATGAAAAAAGTTGTTTTTAATTAAAATATAGCGTGTTTTTACTATTCATTAAAATATGAAAGTTATCAGAATAAAATGAAAAATTTATATAGAGTAAATTATTATACTCTGATTCCAAAGAAGAATTCTATTTTTTCAAATTAAACTTATAAACATTTCAAAACTAAATCTAATGTGGGTGTGCCATCAAAAGGCTATAAAATTGCTTTTTTTTAAAAATACTTATTTTACTCGAAAAATTTATTTTGTTTTCTTACAATGTTCTATAAAATGTGTAAGATGAATTATAATTTCATAAAATTAAAATTTTAGATACTAATATTCATAACATCTAGTTCATAATAATATTATAACAATATATTGTATTTTAGTGAAATCGGTTATTACGTACAACACATGCTATCGAGGATGGTCGCGATTATGTGTAATGCAAGCCAAGTCAGGGATGCATGTTTTGCAAGACTCCTTTATTATTTTGTATAAAAAAATCCAACCATATTTCATTTATACATTGAATATATATATACACACACTTAATTTTTCATAGAATAACTACTATCAAACCAACTTGAAATTGTGTGTTACACAATCCAATATTAGTGTTGCGTATACTACAAGCTAATACGGTGTTTAGTATAGCACAAGATAATCTTCTGTAGCATACAACAGAAGATATAAAATAAATTAAAATGAATATGTCATAAAAAATCTCTGCGTGTTAAAAAAATTTGGTATGGAATTCTCTCATGAAATATTTACAACAATGCTACTCCTCCTCCACTATAAAATCCCACCACCACTCCTAATTCATCAAACCAATAAAAACACCTCATTTTTTCCATGATCATCCCATATAGCTTCCAAAAAATTTTAAACTAGTATTTTAATCATCCCTTTGGGCATAAATCATATCATAAAAGGCCTTTGGTGTAAACCAAAATAAATTACCCGATTTAGAGGTAACGCCGGCTATCGTGCTTTTTAGTTTCATTTTGATTATCCACTCCCAATACTCTTCTTTTTATATGATTATATAAGAAAACAAGTATAATAAATATACTAGTATGTTTTTATTCTAATTTTTATTCCTACACATACACACACCTCAATCTAATGGGTTATGAATAGTCTATTTCTATGTATAGTGAACTACAACCTCACAAATCGATGATTGTTCAATTTTGTCCTACCTCCTCTCATGGTTGAAATTATGATGGAAAGTAAATTTATATATTTTATATATGATTTTTTTTTTCTATTCTTATTTCATTTTATGATACATACTTTTAATACATTCCATTTTACTATAATAGCGTTTGAGGAATTGTGGACTACCCCCCCCCCCTCAAAGGGATGTGATTCATTCACACAATACATGGAATGTATAAATGAATGGTTATAATTACAATTAAGTGACATACACAACCTTAATAAGATATTAATGAAAAAATTACACTTATATATATATATATTCATATATATATATACATTCTTTGTTATTTCTATTTACAATACATTAACAGGGAAAATGTCGTTCGTAGACGTGTGGACAACTGATTTTTTGAAAATAAATCCTCAACATAGAGAAGCATATTACATATACACAAAATATTATTTCAATCATAAGATTTCAATGTTTATCATTATAAACCTCTAAAATTTTCTTATGTTTACTCCTATAAAACATCATATGTAACAAATAAATCATAAATATATGAAAATCAATGTTTACAGAATTCATCAAATAAACTCAAAACATACTCCAATCATCATATTTAATTTTAAATGGATTAATGAAACCATAAAATACATAGGAACATTTTTTAATATATTTAAAATTGTATGAAAATAAATTTACAGCATTTAATTAATCTATAATAAGTATTTAAAAATCCCAAATATATTAAAATTTATACTTCCAATCACATTTACTATAATCAATAATCTTAGATATATTTAAGCGTAAATATAGAAAAAACCATTCTAAATAAATTATTGAAAATATTCACTATACTTTTACATGGTTTTATTTCATTTATTTATGGATTGGAATGATTTAAAGAAAAAACAAACTTCAGATCACTAAAACAATTAGAATATTGAAAATATTATCATAATAATAAATTTTAATATTCCCATAAAATCCATATCAACAATAAACTTATTTATATAGATACTACATATAATTTCATCATCCAATTAACCCTTGGAAACAACACCACTATTATTAAAACATCCATGTATGGGAACCCTCTATGTCAATATCTTTGTTTGGATTGTTTCTACATAACCCAAAATAGAAATAAATAAACATTAACATTCCTAATAAACTAAATTAAGACCAATATAAAATATTGGGTACATTAATCTACCAATATTTCATTGAAAAAAATACTATAAAATGTGAAATAGAAACTAATTCCAATATGGTTGTTTCTCCATCATATGTTTCTTATCACACTTATTCAAAATAAATGATGTGTTGAATATGTAGGAAATATTCCTCTCCCATTATTTAATATTAATTTATTCAAAACGTTTTTCATCAAATTTTTAATAGAATAGGTCAATCTGAAATAATAGATGTGTGGAACCATATTTTTCAATGTAATGTTCTATAAATTAATTGATTAAATGTATATTTGATCCATGATTTGTGTAGAAAATAATAGTGGTCAATATAGAAAAAAAGGTTATCCATATACTATACAAAACATTTTACCAATTCTCAATTCACTTTATAATGGTTTTATAAGATGATTCTAGGGAAATATTTGGAACAATAATATTTCATTAATAAACACAGAAAAAACATTTTTGAAGATATCCCCCCAGTCCTTCTTAAATAAAAAAAATTAAATTAAAAAATATTACAAAAAACAGAAACATTTAATTAAATGTGATGAATATACCTAATACATGAGTTTTAAAATTATTTCTAGATTTACCAATTTTAGAAAGAGATATTGATGAATGTTAATCTCTTATTTGTTTCCACCTACTCAAGGTCTTATCATCAATTGACATATTCATGGATAATGTTTATCAAAATAATATCTAAGTATCTATTAAATTAGTTGCATCATAATACGAGTTAACCTATTTGAAATTTTGTTGTATAAGGAGAACACATAATATTAGGTGTTGTATTCCACAATGAATTGATTTTTAATACATAATAGATATGAACATAATATACCAATTCTCTCATTTCATATATAATATTTTATTCTAGATATTTGTAGTACTAAAACACAAGTATGGGAATAATGTGATTCTATAATAGCTCCATAGTTAGAGAAAAATGGGTGATAAATTGATATCCAACCAAAGAATGTTTTATTTGATGTTCTAAATTATCAATAATTAATCATTATTTTATCACTCTTTATTTTCCTAAAATATTATATGAATATATTATTTTTTTGGTGTGAGGTTCCTTTTAACTCTCTTAATTGACTAGTTTGGAGTATTATACTCCTCTCTTTTGATAAAAACCCAGAGCCATCACTCCAAAATTTGGTACCAATACATAATAATTACATTTATTAGTTAAACCACCATAATAATTTAACAATTTTAGTCACCCATAATATAAAACATCATCATATAATTTTGGACCTCATAAATTCCAATTATCCTTTTAGGTTAGGGATTATATAATTAGGAAAATCTCTTAGATAACATTACCAAGATCATTTATTGAAAATTTTCAAAAATATAACATGATTTTCTTAGTCCATTATATGTATTCATCATCCAAAAAAGATATAATTATATATGTATGTTACATGAAATAAATAAAAATAACCAAAGGAAAAAATATTCATATAAAATGGGTGAGCTCAATAGCTCGGTATTAGAAAACATAGTCACTACAAATTAAATATATTTAGTTAGAATGAGATGATTATATGGTATGTAGTCTATTAAAGTAACATATGTGAATTCATATTAATCATTACCAAGATCCTAAATTAAATGGCATGAAATATATATTTAGGATATATAATAATCACAAGTGATATTAATTATGTGCCATGTGAAATAAATCTTGATCAAATGAATCATTTTAAACTCAGGCATTGTGAAAACCCTTGGTATCATGTAATATTATCTTCATCACCCATGATCACCCATGTTATAAATAACTACATCATAGTTAAATTGTTAAGATAAACAACCATAGTTAACTCTATCCATTCACATAAAGATAAGTAACAACACCAAATATGTTAGAGAGGTATATTAGGAGCACCCATTATAAAATATATATACATCTAATAGGTAATGATGTTCTAAAAAGGGATCACTCATCATCATAAATAATTACCATGTATCATACATGATTATAAAAATGGAATCATTAATTTTCAAAATAAATTTTTTATGAAAATATTCATTCCTTTTTATTATGATTAACCTATAAAAATGAAATGTATTTCTTGATAATCAATTTTTATAAATATTTATATGTTTTCCACTTAAAAATAGTTATGCTGTTATAAGATAATTTTCCCAATGATGTTGACAAGTATTTAAAGGCCGTTGACATAGATATAAATTATTTTAAAAGTTCATTTTAAAAATTTCTTTGAAAATTTGGGAATATTTAATTTTATTTTAATACCATTAAATTATAAAAATTCCTAAAATACATAAATATTGAATTTGATTAAAAATAACTATGAATTTTTCTAGTGAATCTTCAAATAATAAAATACTTTTGAAGGATGGAAAATTAATTCAAGTCATATGTGTCAAAATGGAATCCCCTTAAAATATTGGTAAATATTATAAAAATGTCTCAAAAAAGAAATGTATCAAAGTTTGTATTTAAACACAATTATAAGGAATATAAATATAGTTAAAAATGATATTTAAACAATCATTGGATTTTAGTAAAATCATTCAAGAAATAATTTTTTTCTAAATGTATATCGGAGAGAAACAATTCTTGAAAATAGAAAAAAAAGCTTGGTTTCTCTTAGAAATAATTTTAATCATATTGGTTTCCAATGATTGGATGGTAAAATGAAATTCAGTAACACCGATAAATTAACATAAGCTAAAAATATATTTGTTCCATGAATATTGGATCATAAAGATACCTCAAATAAACTACGAACATAATAAATTCCATAATATAATTTGATTATAAAATAATACATTTGCTGCTTCAGAAAATACTTTTAAAAAATAAATATTAAGAAATTATTATTTTTGAATATTTATATCAAATTAATTTCGTGAATTAATATATCAAAGTTAATTTAATAGTAATTAATTAATAAAATAAATCATGGTTAGTGAAATAGAACATCTCCCAAGAAAATTATATTTAGAAAAACAAAACCATTATAATTATCTTAACATATGATTAGATAAATAATTAATGAAGTTATTACATTAACATATTTAGGCACACAGTAATTTTTTTTAAAAATGAATAAGAAATTTTTAATATTCATTACACATATTTTTTTTCATACCAATTTCAATGAAGATGTGTTAAAACATAGGGAAATGAAATTTAGTTAGGACACCTATTACCTCATATATATCATTTATACATAAATTAAATAAATAAAATAAAATATAATTATTTTAATTAAATACCTATTTAAATACCTTTTATTTGTTTTCCCTCCTATAGTTAAAAAAATTATTTTATTTCCATATTTAATTATGTGTTCAGTTAAGTCTACATCTAGTGTTTTAAGGAAGTTCGATTCACTATTTCAAAATGAGTTTGGAAGGTTGACTGTGGTTAGTGGGGTAATTACATAATCATCTTCAGAACATATTAATAAAAAATTTTAATTTGTATGTGTAAAATATAATGTCATTTTAATCTAGCAATGGTGACTAAGAAAAATACAATACATCAGCTTGTGAGGAGGTAGTTGTGACATCCCAGGTAGTGATAGAATGATTTTTTTCATGTTTATTAGTATTTACAATTTATATATTAATTTTAAATTATAATTCATGATATATCTATTGGATCATAGGATAAATAAGGCCTTATGATTAAAAACTGTATTTTTTAAAAAAGTTGTTTAATCACCTTTTAATGAAAATTATGTTTTAAAAGTAAATTTTGAAACATAAATAATTTTTTTTGAAAAGATAATATTAATTTTTTAAATTTTATTATAATAATGTACTTATTTTGAATTTTTGGTTTTTTTATGATAACATTAAATTTGTTTTAAAAGTGAAAAATACTTCATTTTTATTGAAAATAACATTTTAATCTAATTATTTAATATAGATAAATTCTATTTTAAATTATTTTTATTGAATAATTAGTTATATTTTAGATAAATAATTTAATTTTTTGTAATTTTAATCAATTTAACATTAAAATTGGATATAATCACATTTCAAACATTTTATTAATTTAACTTATAAAACAATATATTTTATCCTATTTGTGGGATTAATTTTAAATTAATTTAAACCACTTATGTTTTTTGATTTTTATTTTATCCTATTTGTGGGATTAATTTTAAATTAATTTTAACCACTTATGTTTTTTGATTTTTTCAAAATTGATAAAATTTTTAACATATGTTTTCACATTATAAAAAAATGAACATAGTTATTATATTTTATTAATCATAACTTTAGTAATATTTATTAACATGGTTAATGATAAATAGGGCAATTAAGGATATAAATAGTATTATATATATAAAAAAATTACGTTAAAATGTGTCTTAATTAACTTTTATGAGTAATTTTTGACCATAATAATCATTGTTAAGGAATTATAAAATTTAGAATCCACTTCGATGATAATATTACATTTATAGTATTTTACAAAAATAAAAGTCAATGATGTAACCGTCATGTTTTTAATAAGAAATGTATCTTTAATATGTGGTTATTAAAAATATATCTACATCAATAAATATTATTTTGAAATATTAATTTTTTATCATAATCCTTGAATTTTATTTTTAATTTTTAGAAAACAAATACTTTCCTTAAAGGATTACCCATTTATGATGAAGTAATTTTTTATGTAATTGAAATGTCAAATAAAACCTATTAAAAATATTAAAATAAATATATTTTTGGATAATTATTGAAATAAAAAATTTGATTTATAATATTTACATGTTAGTTATGTTTTAGATGTCACTGTTTGAATTTATCATTATGTTTTTATTTTTTAAATGAAAAAATAATGAATAGAATTAAAATTGAAAATAATTATATTATATAATCAATAATATTTAAATAATTGATTTAAAATTTATCAAAAATATAAAATTATCAATAATATTTTTTATTATTTTTAAAATCTACGAAATGTTTCATTTTTGGATCTTTTTGAATTTTATAGTTCTTATAATAACCCATAATGGGTAAATTACTTGTTAATATAGTAAGAATTAATGTTGTTAAAAAAGTTTTATATCCCAAATGATAAGGATAAACAAATATTTAAATCATTTTTAGTTTTTATTTTATGATTTATTTAGACCCTAATTTTTAATATAAGACAAATAAATCAAATTGGATTTATTTTTATAGAAAATTAATTTATATTAATTGAATATATTGAAAAATACCAACAGTGCCACTCCCCTCTCTTATAAAAGGTGACCACTTATGATTATTTAATCAAACATAAAATCCTATTTATTTTGAAAATATATTCCAATAATCTATATCCACATTTTATATCACTTATTTTAGGCATAAGATGATCCATAACGGTCCTGAGGTGTTATGAAATGGAGATCATTTGAAGATGGGGTATTGTTTTAATCAATTATTTCTGTTTTATTTTTTATTACACTTCCGTTATATATTCTTCAACAAGTATTAAACAATAAATATAGTATACTAAATATAAATATATGTTATAAAGTTAATATTATCATCAAAATCCATCCCACTATCCATCCAATGGATAATTATGTTATCATTCATGTATATGGGAGACTACATATGCGAAAACTGATGAAAATAATTTTTCGTCATCATCTATCATGACTGGTAATATTAATTAGAATAAAATTTATATATTATATTCATAAAATATTTTTCATTATAAAAATATAATCTATCAATTTCCTTCTAAACATTCCTTGCACTTAATAATTATAACAACGTTCAGGCGTATGTGGGAACTGTAACCTCTATAAGGTGATGCGATTCGTTATTAATCATAACATCACATGGATATCAGAAATAATTATATCTAAATAATTAATATTAAATTAATTATACCAGTATCATTTTGGATAGTTAAAATGATACTTACAATCTTTACATAATTTTCGTTGAAAAATTAAAATGATACTCTTCCATACAACCGGCCTGTAGGTTCCATGATTATAACGTAGTTCATTTTTCATAAATAGATATAATTTTTGCAATCAATAGAAAAATTTACATATTAAAATAATAATATATTCATTAATATTTTTCTATAGATTATGTACTCATAACATTTTTCACTATAGTCATCATACAAAATTCATTTTTTACTCTTGTATAGAATGTCGTCAAAATGTTTTACGTTAACCTTAAAAATAAAGAAACAATTATAAATTTATAGTAACATATAAAAAAGGATTAATAAAAATGAATAAATATTAAATAATGAAATTAATTAATTAGTATTTATTATTCCAGAAGATTAATATTATACATGATAAATTAGACTCAAGGTAAGGGACAATATTTTAAATCACTCTTTTTGTGTTACTTTCTAATCTATTTTTAAAAAAGTCAAAATGAAGTCATTTTTATCATATAATGAATGAGTGGTCTCCCTTAATTTTATGATTCTTTATCACATTATATTTTTCTATATATTTTTTTAAAAATCATTTCAAAAAAAATATCAGTTTTTTATGTGTGGTTTTTTTATTATACCATAAATGGTTATTATGATATCCGAAATCATTTTGATAATGGTTTTAATAAAAATTCAAGGCTTTTATTCAAGATATAATCCTTGAAATTTTTTTATTATGGTATTATCGGATTATATGTAAATATATTATATGTTGAGTCATATTATAGATTATTATATGATGTTTTAATCCTCATTATATCTCATGATATGATGGACGAGCCACATTATAACTCTCCAATGCATATGATAAACCTGAGATAGAATTAAACAATATTTTATACCATAGGTTAAGGTTTCATAAGGGTTTTATGATGGTGATTTCCCATATCACATGAATAATTTTTCTTTTCATGCTTATGAATATTTACGAAAATGGGTTTTAATGGGTTTTCTTGTTTTCATTAGTTTAATGATTTTATTTCATTTTGTCCCTTAAGTAACTTATTATGATCATCCCAATTTGTCATCAAAAAATTCAATGTGTATAAATATTGGTAATGTAGAAGATTATGTCATGTTGAATGTTATTAATATTTTTTGGGGAAAAATAAATCTTGTTTTATTTTAAACGTTCTATATTATTGAAACAATGGTAATCTTTTACTACTATTCAATTTGTATAAATGTAAGATGTTATTTATGAATTATGACCTAATTATTTAAAACTATAAACCTGAAAATATCTTCATTGTGAAAGAAAGTAAATTATTGAAAAAAGTCTAGATTATGTAATGTTTATGGTTATGTCCTTGTAGTTGGTTTCAAAGTATATTTAGATTACATTAGGGGTTATAATATTGTTAATATAATATCAATAAATGATTTTTACTTCATGTATAAATTTAAATGATATAGAATTATTTATTGTAATGTTTCCTTTCCTATGAATTTTATGTACACGATGGATCCAATAGAGGAAACATGTTATCTATAGTGGGGTGGATTTGAGGAGAAAATGTACTTCCAAATTAGTATCGTGAGATTGTTATAATTAGAACAAAATTGTCAATTGTTATGATAGATCATTTCACCCATGCTATAAATGGTGGTGTAATCCATGCATGACATAGTCTAGATATACCATAGTGGAATGTTATAGTAGTATAGAAATTTATAAAGAACCATCCTCCAGGATTCAGTGGGACCTCAGATCTAGTTATAGTTGAAGGATATGTCAATTTTTTAGAAATGATATTCAATGTAATGTAATTTTTATAATTATAAAATTTAACCCAATTCATATATTTTTTTGATAGTGAAGTTGATCAATGGTGGACTCTGGGGAAGAATACTTGATAAAATTTGATTTTGATACTCTAGAGTGGGTTGAATTTAGCATAATTTTTCTTGAAAAAAAAATTCATAAAACTATTCAACTCAAACTGGAGAAACAATTATGTAAACTAATGTATAAGTATGCTAATTAAATAGTTGTGTATCAAAATTATTTTATAATACTATCCAAGAATGTACCAGATATTATTTTTGACATTAATTGTAAAATTAATATATTTTTCTCTAGTTTGAAATCAATTTATAAAATGTCATTAGATTTATCAAAATTTAAGAACCATGAGGAACCTTTTTGTTTTGATGAAAAAAGATGAGATGTAATTTTTGGACATGTATGTGCCTCCTAAGGACAAGACAAAAAAGCTATCAGGTCGGCAGGATTTGTGGAAGAATTGATCCATAAATTTTTTTAGTTAACCAAATACAATTCCCTTCATGTGAAAAGTGTGGTAAAACAAATCTTGGAGAATTCCCTATAAATTCAGGGATGTTATACTAGTGTGGAATGTTTATAAACATGGTTCTTGACTACCAAAAAAGTGATCAAATAAATAATGACAAGTTGATGGTGAGATTATTGACTTATAATGAGATGGTTCATTTTAAAAATGATGTCCATGGTTAGTCACTCAAGAGGGTATCAATAAGATTAGAAACATAGGGGTGGGAGAAAATCATTTCTATCATCTTCAATTAATGTTAGGATATATAAAAAAGTGGTTTCATGTATAAATCTTTTTCTTATAGATTATATTGATCTGTTGTTTGATTTGAGGCCTTCAAATTCATTCCTTTCTGAGAATGTTCCTTTTCAATTTGATATTCCACCTCAATAAATTAATCTATAACCTAATGTAAAAACACATAGGGTAAATATTAGGGAACAAAATTAAAATAACATTCTTATAATTTAGTATGTGAATAATTTACCTCCAAACACTGTTATTTTTTCTCTAGTAGGGGATAATGTTATTCTAGGTATGTATATGATTTATTTTTTTTCTAGGGTATGACAGATTATACTGATAATGAATTTTCATTTTTGAATCATATTTAGTTTTTTTAAATTAAATGAACTAATAAAGATGATAACCTATCTAGAGGTTGAGAAACTATTAAAATATGTAAATTATTATTTTTTATTTTATGTACTGTTGAAAATAATGGAAATTTTTAGATTATGGGCGTTCCTATTATAAATGAGTACCTGTAAATTTTTCATCATGATTTTCCTATTTTTATTAATGATTAAGATGTTGATTTTACTATTGAATTTGTATCTAATGAAAATAAAATTTTTAAACTCCCATTCCGAATGGCTCAAGTGGATCGTTTTGAATTGAAAAATAAATTACTTGAATTAATTGATAAATGTTTCATCGAACATAGAAATTCACCATGGGGTGATCCTATCTTGTTGGTCAAAAATAATTATTAGTCAGTGGGGCTTGAATAGATTATAGGGGATTGAATAAAATCACCATTAAGAAAAAGTATCCATTTCATTATATTGATAATTTCTTGAAAATTATATAGAGAGACAATTAATTTTTTAAGGATGAACTATGTTCGGGGTTCCATAAAAAGAATTTGAAGTATGTAAAATATTGAATACACTTTTAATGACTTTATATTGAAATTATGATTATATAGTTATAAAATGTGTATTATCAAATGCACCGATGTATTCATGGATCTTTTGGATAAATTTCATTCATGATTTCTAGTATATTTTTTAGATGTGTTTATTGATGTCAATTTTGTTTAATCTAAAAGTAAATAGTATAATGACAAATATATAAGGGTTATATATCAAACCTCAAGAGAAATTGAAACTCAATGTGATGTTTAAATTGTTTTATTTTTTGTTTCAAAATATTTTACTCCTTGGTCAAATTATTTCAAAATTGAGAATAACCATTTATTCATAGTTTTTTTAATTAATCAAGTTATTACTAGATGTTTGTTGATAAAATGAAATGCTTATCTTTCCAACTGACTCAATTAACATGAAAAGGATTTAACTTCATATGTACAAAATAATGTGATAATTTGTTTAGGAATTGAAATTATGATTGGAAAATGATCATGTTTTTCCCATGCCTTCCCGAAATGTGGAATTTTTCGTCAATGGTAATTCTTCATTGAATGGTCATCATTGTGTCCTAATTCCTAATGATCAGGTAATTTCGTATGATTTACATTAGTTGAAACCTAGTGAGTTGAATTTTCCAACACCAGATTTCAAAAAATAGTTTGTTATTTTTTTCATTTAAATTATCGAGGTATCATTGGAATGGAGACATATGTGAGATATATAATGAATAAAAAATGTTGAAATATATATTCACTAAGAATTAATTAAAGATTATATAGGGAATTTGGATAAAAATAGATAAGGATTTTTATGTAATGATTCATTTCCGTCTTGTAAATTAAAATAAAGTGGGTAGTTAATTTATTTGGAAATGTAATAATTCATTAACTACGTTTCTCTTAGAATATCGTCCATTGGATAATGATTAAATAAATTTTGGCATGGAATTTATCAGTAGAATAAATTATTTTATTTTATTTTCATTTTCAGTGTAATCACCTCAATAAGAATGAATTAAAAACATGCATATGGAAGTCTGTGACTTATAGAAAATGTTATAATATGTTAAAATGGATAAGTTTAAAAATTTTTATCATTGATTATGATTGTGTTTTTAGAAATTGGATGTGATTATCTGTGAATTATTATTCAATGTTATAAAAAAGAGTTGTTAAGTGAGGTTCATAGTTATATACTTTTATTCCATCCTAGGAGCACTAATATTTATAGATACCTTTGGGTGTATTATTTATGGGATTGATAGAAAATATATATTTCTAAATTTAAATTGTGATTATTGACTATTAAGAATTTTAATGTTGAATAATAGTTTCTTAATGGGATTCTCCATCCATTTCTAGTGCCGGCATGTAAAGGGGATTTTATTTCCCTTGATTTTTAGTTGTATTACGAAAGTCAACTATAGATAACACTAAAATTTTGGTAATTGTTGATCGAATGACTAAATTTAAACAATTTATTCCAATATGAGACATGCTATTCCTAGACCAGATTTTCAGCTTTATATTAATGAGATTTTAATTTATTTTGGAGTTCTTATCTATATTGTATTTGATCATGATACAATGATCACTTATAGATTTTAAAAAGGCCTTTAAAATTCATTGTGAACTAAATTAAATTTCTACATAGCCATTCATGAAACGACCCAAACATTCATTAATTAAAATTATTATTTGCCTTTTTAAATGTGTTATTATGAAAATGGTAAGGTAAAATATATGCACTTATTTGGGTTTATACTATTAATAATTGTGATCATTGAAAATATAGTCAGTGAATATAGATCACATGACTAGTATAAATATAGGACTTTAACAAATCTAATTCACCCAGAAAATGAAGTGATTGCATTTTATAATATACTTGCCCCATATGAAGCCCATTTGTTAGATCATGGAAAGGAGGTGGTGTCCTGGGGAATCACTCTTGACCAAGCCCATTCTGAGCATGATTTATTTAAGCTCGAGTGAAACCGCCTATGGGAGAAAATGATGTTGATAGAGATTACCACTCGAGAAATTTTATCCGAGCCACCACAAGACTATGTCACAATCACGCACCATACCCTAAAATTTTATGCTAGATATTTAAGGAGTTATGTAAAAATACCATAGAACTATGACTATATAAATTATTTTTGTATAAAAATAAATATTAATTTTATTATTGTTACTTTGTAAATATAATTTAAAACAAAAATAGTATTATTAGTTAATATTCAACTAATAAATATATTTTATTTGAAATAATGGATTTTAAAGTAAATACTATTTTATTAAAATAATTTTATTATTAAATTAATTTCACTTAAAATGACTGAATAATTTTAATGAATACATTTTTAATTTTTATTATGGTTTGAAAGAAACTTTGGTCAAAACCTATGAATATTCGATAAATGTCTATTTTTATTAGAAAAGTGAAAATTCACATATTTATAATATTATTTTGATAAAATGAATATTATTTTTGGAATTAGGATGCCGAGATTATCAAAAGGTTAATTTTTCATAATTTTCTGAGACAATCGAATTTTTGGGTAAAAACTAAATACTGTTTAAATATATAATGTGTTTTATGACATCATAACGACAAAATAGTGATATATTAAAATAAAATAAACATTATTTTCGGCCAATATATGTTTGATAATTAAAATAATTTAATTTTAGGTTTATTTAATTTATATTACAAAGCCTTAGTGGACCTTCCATGGCTTATAAATCATTTTTTTTTGTTTTAAATCATTTTCCTTAAGAGTGGGACTGGCCTCCACATAAGTAACCGTATTATTTTATTAATATCAGACATTGGACATATAAATTATTGTTTTTCAATAAACTTTGAAAAAAACCATGGTAAAAAATCGTGGTCTGGTATGTGGTTTTGATTAGTTTAATGTGTGTTGTCCCAAACTTAAATAATAAAGAATTCCATCTCATTTCTTATAAAATCCCACACAAGATCCCACTTCCTATTCATTAAAACCATTGGAGTTGATCCAACCTCTTCTCTCCCATCTATAGAATCATCTGAAGGAACCCCAATCTCCCAATAAGCATCTCTAAAGCCGATCCCAAGCCTTTGGTATCACACATCCATGTAAGGGACTTCTTTTTTTCTCATTTTTTCCATTAATAATTAAGTTTTTATTCCATTTTATTTTTAATTACAGATGTTGGGGTATGATTTCACACCTCCCCCATACTACCCTATTTATTTTTTGATTACGGGAGACCCCTTTCTCTCTCATTAATTCCTCCCATTTACACATGTTACCATGCTGAAATTCAATGAGGTAGTTTTGTCTCCTAATTTTACATCCAAGAAATTCTTTTGTATTATGCATCTAAATTCCATTACCTTTGTTGGTACAAGTATCTATATGATCCCTTACTATCGATGTCATGAAAATATTATGATACACCCCTTTCCCTCTAATCAATCATTTTTATGTGTTCTTATGTCATGTTGTTATGCTGCTGAAATTGCACCACGATTTTCCATGAAAAAGACATTTTGTAGTGAATTCAATGCCCATTTCCCTATAATGGTTATTCACCTTTATAGAAATTTACTTGTTGTTTAACTAGTTTCATATATGTATTCCTCATTCCTTTATCTAGTAATTAATTATTATATTGAATGATTCAATGTTGTATTATCCATGTGGCACCATTATTCATGAAAAGAAACGATTAAGAAAGGTTCTCCCTGATAGTGCTCCAATGATTTGGGTAAATATTAGTATCATGATACATCAAGATAAATGAGGGTTTACTCATGATAAATCATGTTCAATGTGTTTTTACTCATGCTTTAAGTGAATGGAGTCTTGGATCATGAAAATACTTTGTTATGTGTTGTTCCACATTTTCATGTTATGATAATCATTCTATATCATGCCTTTCTGTTAATGTTTCTCTTGTGCTCCATTGATATGCATATTTACTAACCTATATTTTAATCTTCATGCTATTCCATGTTTACTACCTTAATGGGATTTATAGGTCTCCCTTTTTTATTCATGTCCTTAGGTTACCCATTCAATGCTATGTATGTGGGAATGTAGTTGTCATATAAAGGGAGTTTTCAATTAAGATGTTGTGTTTTATGTTAAATGTTATTAGGTAATGTTCTGAATCCCCAATGACACTTGACCTCTTGATCTTCTATGTTGTACCAAGTGAACTTTTTTATGTAATAAATCGTGTTTATGTGTGTAATAAAACTCAGGGTTGTTATTGTTGTTATCAGAGGATGGGTTTAGTTATTTTTGGGATTATGATTAGAAAAACCTATTGGAGCTTTAAGGAAAAGACTAAGTATAAAAAAACATCCCTAAATTTTGGTGAGTATTGTTTAATTGGTTAATCAAGAAAATACATCCATGTCTGGATACGAGCAGGTAGAGGTGGCTCTGGCATAGATATACATAGGAGTGAAAAGTATGACAAGGAGTTTCAAGCATGACTCAGGGTATCCAAGTTCATGACTTTGGACCTTGTTTCACTCTTGGTTATGACTCTACCGATTTATATTATTTGGTAAATTCACAAGCTTATTATGAACCATTATTAAGGGGATCAAAAAATTTCCCAAATAATATATGTTAAAAAGTAGATCACGGATAACATAGATTGTAGGCTATAGATTTCAAAGTTAAGGAATGAAAGTAATATATAATCATCCATTTTTGACTATGGATTAGCCTTTATGTACTTCCCATATCATTAATTGTATTCCAGCCAATGGCTGGTAATAGTAGGACCGCAGCTAACAACTGATGTGAAGATCAATGTGATGATTGTTTAAATGAGATGCACAATTCAATTAGAGCAGGAATCACAATCTTTTTCAAGATAATCTCTAAGTTTACTCATGCTTTGAATAGAAACATGGGTCAAGATGAATGTTCAGCCCCACCCATACCCCCTAAACGAAAAAGTTTTTATTGATAGATTCATGAGACAATGGCCTCCAACTCTTAATGGATCATCTGATCCCTCAATCATTGAATAATAGATAAACTCCATTGAAAAGATCTTGTCAATCCTTCAATGTTCCAAATAAGATATGTTTCTCATGTCTTATTATCATATGGAGGGTGAAGCTGATCAATGGTGGACATTGATCAAAAATACGAATCTATAGTAGGAGGTTGTGGTGTTATAATTGAAGGATTTCCAAAATATCAATTTCGATAAAAAAATTTCACACACCCTATTATTTAAGATGGAAAGGGACATTCCTTCCCTCATGAAAAAAGAAAAATAATCCATTAGTGAGTAAGGGTAAAACTTCACAAGTCTTGAAATATAAGCCTCTGGCTTTTCAATTATCCCCAAATTCAAGGATTACCAGTTATTTTGTAGGATGAAACCTTGCCTCTGGAAATCCCTAGCAATCTGTGACTTATATTGATATGAAGAAATTGTCTATTGCCCTCTCAAGGTCAGAATGGATATCAGTGAATCTCAAGGGTATCATGGGGATAAGTATCAAAAGGTGGAGTTATTATATGGTGGTCTAAGGGATTAATTCAGCAACACTAAGAAGGTTTAGTACCCCACTTTCCAATGGTGAGAAAAGAATCACCGTAGAAATTGTCTGAAGTGGACGTGGAAATGATTTAGGTGTGGAAGAAATGGGAACCTTCCTGTTAAATAATGACAATATAAACCCACAACACTGATAGAGGATAAGAACACATCGTTCATCCCTCAATTCATTTATCATTGCTTCAACATCAATAAACTAGGGAACCTTGCAAATCAGTGCCCTATGATAAGGGTTTTTAAAGGCAACCAACAACTTCTATGGTAATAAGGGAGAGATTTTTTCATCACTACCACTGAAGTGAACCCCGACAATGAAGTGGTGATAGGTACACTAGTTTTTCATTCATTTATAGTGAAAATACTTTTTGAACATCCATGGGAATATCATCATACTCCCTATGAATATAACTACTCCCTATGAATATAACTCCTCCCCTTATGGGGAGATCATTGCATCCAATGAATATAACTCCTCCCCTATCATAATTTGTTTATTGAACATCCATGAGAATATCATCATACTCCCTATGGTAGAATTTTATGCAATTCTCAGCATGGATTGATTTCCTTATATATAACCAACATAAATTTCCATGAGTGGGAAATCACTCTCCACGTGGATAATCGACCCCCCGATTCTGTACAAGTGAAAGGAGGAAGCCAAATATTCTTTTGCTAGACCATCTCAAACATGGATATTACTACGCTACGAGCACAGGTATCAAGCTCAGATGATTGAGTCTAAGGATGAAACTATACTTAAAGACATGCCTATTGTGAGGCAATTTTCTGATGTATTTCCCGATGGATTACCTAGTGTTCCTCCTAGAAGAGATGTTGAATTATCAATTGAACTTATACATGGGGAATTTCCAATATCCAAGACTTCAAATAGAATGGTTATTGTGGAGCTTGAGGTGATGAAGAAAAAAATGCATGAGAATCTAGATAAAGGGTTTATATGCCCACATGTAACACCATGGGGTTCACCAGTCTTCTTCATCAAGAATATGGATTGCTCAATGCACCTTTGCATTGATTATTGTGAGCTCAAAAAAATCCCAATATAGAACAATTATCCTCTTCCCTGAATTTTAGACTTGTTCAATCATTTTCGTAGAGAACAATACTTCCCTATTGCAGATTTGTAGTCGGGATAATACTAAGGTTGAAGAAGGAAGATATCCCCATGACAACTTTCTGTACAAGATATGAGCACTATGAATTCATAAAAATGCCTTTAAGACTCACTAATGCTCCAAAAATCTTCATGGACATGATTAATAGACTCTTTAAATGTTTGCTCGATAAATTTTTGGTAGACATTATAGATGATATTCTAATATACTACATAACCAAGGAGGTGTATATGGAACATGTAAGAACAATATTAGAGTCCTTGCAAAAGGAGAAGCTCTATGAAAAGTATAGGAAGTGTGAGTTTTGGTTTAAAGAGGTCTCATTATTAGGTCATTCATCACAAGAAATGGGATATATGTAGATCCCTCTAAGACAACTATAATTGAGGGATGGATGATGCCAACATAGGTAACGATTATCCATAAATTCTTGGGGTAAGATTGATATTATCGCTGATTTTTTATAAATTTCTCTAGATTTACCAACCCTCTTACCAAGCTAACATGTAAGGTAGAAAAGTTTTCTTGGAGCGATGAATGCGAATAGAGCTTCAAGGAGTTAAAAAGGAGTCTTATCACTACGCATGTGCAAAAATTACCCAATAGTGGAGAACTTTTTCTGGTATTTAGTGATGCTTCGAAGAAGTTCATGAGTTGTGAGTTGATACGGAAAGATAAAGTAATAGCCTATGCCTTATGGCTGCTGAAAATCCATGAGAAAAACTATCCCATGCATGATCTGGAGCAGCTGACTATGATCTTTGCGTTGAATATCTGGCAGCATTATCTCTATGGGGAGATGTGTAACATCACGGATAAATAAAAAATAAAACAATTTTCATGCCTGCTAATATTTTTTAAATTTACAGTAATGGGGACGCTATGTTCAATGGCGTACCCGATACGAAACAACTGGTTTTTTTAAATCTTACGTTGCACACTAATAAAATAATAATATTATTTTAAATGGTAGATAATGCCAAGACTTTTTATTGTTGGGAATGAATAGAACTAACTAAAATATGAATATATATGTTTTTTTAATGTTTTTAAAATTATCCAATAAATGTTAGGGGCTAAAAATATGAATGAATCTAATTTTAAGCATTAATACTCTAATATTCAGTAAAAGGTCGATTTACTGCCTTTTGATAGAGAACCATATTTAAATCTAGTTTTGGTCAGTTTTATATGTTATATTTGAAAAAAATCAAATTCTTCTTTATATTCGGGAAATCAAAATTTACTTTGGGTAAATATTTGGAATTTTTCGGATAATGTTCATTTTTGATGAATAATGAAAATATTGTATTTTAATTAAAAACTTTGTTCTAATATAATTTATTTATATGGTTAGATTTTATTTTTAATTGGATTTATAGTTTAATTATAATATATTTTTACCATTTAATCCAATTTTGGTCATTGTAATTAAATTCACATTCAAATTGGACAAAAACAAGAATCAATCTTTTGATAGTTATAGTTTTTAAAAACACACTATTAGTTATAACAATGGGAATTAATTTTAAATTAATTAACTTCATTATATGTTTTCAATTTGGAAATATAGACATTATTTTTTAATTCATAATATCAAATTAAGCTTAGGATGAATTTTGGGTATTTTTCTGAAAAACAAAATTTTTTATTTATAGTGAATCCACTTAGTAGTAGTTAATAAATAGACTTTTACATTTAAATGGAATTTTACCATTCTGTGAATTAAATTACTAAAATTTTACATACATGGTTTTTATTAGTATGTAAAATTTTGTTCATTAAGATGAAAATAATTTTTGGTGAATAGTAAATTTTGACTTTTTTACCGCGATTAAATGTAAATAGGGTAATTTAAGGTAAAAATAGTATTATAATAAATCCAAATTACATTAAAACTTGTCAAAAACTTATTGGATGAGACATTTACGACCATGGGAATATTTTATTTGATTTTGGGGCCCCATTGAGCCACTTGGGAGTGATAATGACACTTTAGATTATTTAACATAAAGTACAGGAAAAAATAACAAAAAACAAATCTTTTAGTAAATTAATTTTTACAAGGGGTTATATAATTTATCTTTTGGAATATAAATATTCATTTTAAATATAAAAATACTTCCTAAATCATGGTTTTTTTATAATTTTTTAAACATCCAATAAGTTAAATTATTTATGAGACAATAATGATGCAGTATTTACCACATTAATAAAAGATTTAAATATATAATACAATAAATATGAAAAAATATATAAAACCTATACAATTCTTATTGGATGATTTTATTTATACCATGAGTCATGATATCTTCAACTTTAGATAGTTTTTGACCTTTATAAACTGAATATCATTTATAATAAAATTATGTATGACACTTCCATAAAAGTCCCTCCGCCCCCTTATAAAAATCCCTCACTTCTCACCAATTACTCACACCCCTCAATCCTTTTTGGTCATCCAAACTCTGAAATATGAAGCTCCCTACATCCCTCTACTACTTATATAAGCCTTGCCTTTGGTATAAGTCACTTCAATAAGTCCTTTTGGTTAAAATCAAAGGAAGTTACCTAAATTAAAGGTAACTGTTTCTCTTAACTTATTTTCTATTATTTTACATCTGAAACCCCTAAACTCTTTTTATTCCTTTATTTTATAAAAAAATGTTTCCTCAATATAATAGGATTTTGTTATATGATGTATTTTAACTACACATACACACACCTACATCTAATGGGTGATAATCATTCCTTTTCTTTGGATGGAAAACTAACGCTTCACGAGATGATGATTGTTCGATTATCTCCTACCGCCTCTCATGGTGGCCATTAAGATGAAACTATATTTATATATGATATATATTATGCTTAATTTTTTTATTATTATGAATTTTTATTTTATATCATACCATTATGGTTTCCATTATGGATAAACGTGATAATTTCATTTGAGGAAGTGCGGACTACCGCCCCCTCAAAGTGATATGACTCATTAATGACATATGTGGGACATCTAAAGGTGGAGTTAATGATATTCTATATGATATTATACAGGAATTATAATATAACTCTGTATAATTATTTTTTAATTCCATTAAAATATGAAATAGAAATGAAAGTAGTGTTCATGCGTGCGTACGACTTACCGTCTCCATGAACAGTGCATTTCATTTATTACCTCCAAATGATATGAATTGTTATACATATATATATATATATACTGGATATAAATGATATATATTATATATATTATATCTAAATAATTAATATCATTCTGGATATAATGGCCTATTGACCACATGGACAACTTATAAATATAAGGTGTTAATTTTTGACACAAGTACCAAATATTGACAAAACAAACGTTATTAACTTAAATGATTAAATAATGTTTATAACATGGTAATAAGTGATATAAAATGATTATATATATTTGAAAAAGGTTCTAATTCATGTATAAATTATGTTTAGTTTATTATTCATGAGATTAAAGAGTGATCGAGTCAAGTCGGACACGAGGTAAGGGATTAACTTATCTCACTTTTAATTCCATGAGATTTACATTGCTTTCCACTTATTCATTGAATGTGGTCTATTTTTTACTACCATTTGATATATATATTATAATTATTCATGTTATTATTTTATTCATTTGGTGGTTATTAACTTTTGGTTATACAACTCGATTGATTACAACGAAGTAAGGGTTTTTTCAGCTCACATTTTATTCACGTGAGATTTATGCTATATTGGCCACTATTTACTATTGTGTAGCATTTTTACTATTAATGATTTTACTCATTGTGCAATATAATATAATTTTTTGGTTATTTACATCTTCATTTAATGATATTTCTTTGATGTGGAGTATCTTTTTTATGTTACCCAATCTGTAAAGGAACCTTTCACCCTCCTCTTTTGAAAAGACTTTTTTTGTTATGTCTTTTAACATACATCTTATTATGTTGGGATATGTTCTTATATATCATTATTGATGTCAAATATATTTCCAAGTGATGATATACCATTTTTATTTCATCAACTCATTTTCTGATTTTTAATGTGACGTTGTTAGGGTGACAAATTTTTACCAGGGAACTTCTAATCCCAATTTTATTTTTTTTGGGTTCAACCTTTACATTTGAATATGTCATCCTATGAATATGGGTTAAATACCCATGATTGTTTTAAACATAATATCCACTTATTTTTTGTGTATTTATATTTTTCACACATAATTATCTAATTGATTTATCCTTAATTTAATGATACAATCTTTATAAAGGATTTCATCGGAATTTACATTATCACTGATATTTCATTGTTGTTATGCACCAATTCACTCTTATATGGTGTATATAATTTTATTTTGACATATTATTTAATGAATTATTTTTTTATACTTAAATTTTAAGGTTTTTAGTAAATTTTATTCCTCAATTATTTGTATTCAAGGGTCACTCTTTGTGTTACCAAAATTCTTTAACAAAAATATCATTTTAAAAGTTTTAAATTTTTCATCTTAAAAATATTTCTCTTTAATTTCCATGTTTTAAAAATGGGTTTTAGTATTTATTTATATGTACATTAATTCCTTCAAATGATAATTTATTTAAAAATTCTATGTGGTATGAGACACATTGATTCAAAAATGTCTATTTAAATGGTTTGGAAATGATTTGATAACACATTGTTTATTTCAATATCTTGATTTGATATTGTAACATACGAAGTTATTAATGAATAATAGATATTCTTACCTATGTATATTTATGAACTAGATAGTGTTTTAGAGGCTTAAAATGAGAATAAATCCAATCTTAAGCATGTAATACACTAATAATTTTAAAAGATTGTTTTACTGCCTTTTGCAAGAAAACCATTTTCAAATCAAACTTTTGACAATTTTATAATCTATATTTGTAAAAATGAACATATTCTTTATGATTTTGGAATTGAAAATTACATTTGATAATTTTTTGGTATTTTTCTGACAATGTTCATTTTTTAATGAATAGTGAAAAATACTGCATTTTAAATCAAAAATGACATTTCATCTAATTTAATTATATGGTTGGATTATCATTTTATTTGGTTTTAAAGTTTAAATAGAATATATTTTTACAATTTATTCCAATGGTGGTAATTGGTAATAATTTCACATTGAAATTGGACATACACAATTGTCAATATTTTGATAGAAATTGTTTAAAAACACCCGCTATTTGTTTTGACAATGGAAATCATTTTTAAATTAATTATTTCAATTTCTGTGTTTTGAATTTGGTAAAATGGACTCCATATTTGTAATCATAAGGTACAAATTATGTAATTATGACTCTTTTGTTTTTGGACTTTGTGAATAGTAACGACGGTAATTATCGTTAATTTTCTTGATCAATTAGTAATCAGGTAGTTAAGGATAATAAAATAATATCATAATAATAAAAAATGACACCAAAATGTGTCCTAATACTACTGGTTGTTTCAGGGATGACAATGGGATTCCTTGTTCCTAACTTGGGGATGCCATGGAATCACTTTTGTATGATAATGACTTTTTATCTTTTTATTTTCTTAAAGAAAGTAAATATTACGAAGAATGTATCACTTGAGTAAAACATTTTTAATTTTGTCTACATAAATAATCTCTATGAATATAAATAGTAATTGGAAATCTAAAAATATTTCCTACATCATAGTACTTTTTTATAATTTTTAGACATTAAATAAATTAAATTATATATGAGACCATGATGATGCAGCAATTACCTCATATTTTACGATTTAAATAAAATGAAAAGGTAATGTAAAATCTAAGACCTAAATATGTCAAAAACCTATTGGATGGGTGGATTTAGAATCCTTATCACCTTATCCTCGATATTCCTCAATTTGGGACCTTTAAAATCCAAAACTCATTTGATAATAAAGTAACATTTTATACCTTTCCAAGAGTGCTCCTCCTCTCCTCTTATAAAAGGCCCCCACCTCTACCTCCTTACACAAACCTCTCAAGACTTTGGATTGGAAAATATCTAATTATTTTTTCTCTCCACATCCCTCTCCTCATCCTCGAAGCCTTACCTTAGGTAGGAAGCTCTTCAAGAAACCCTTTTGGTTCAAACCAAATGGAGTTACCCGATTTTAAAGGCAATGTCTTCACTTGTGTTCTTTAGTTTTATTTTGCTTCTCCAACCCCCTAAAATCTTTTTATTAATTTCTTTTGTAAAAACACCAGTATCTCCCATATACTAGGATGTGGTTATAATAAGGATTCTAACTACACTTTCACACACCTACATCTAATGGTTAAAGAGCATGCTGTTTCTGTGGATGGTGAATTTCTGCCTCACGAAACGATGATTGTTCAATATTCTTATAACAACTTCAAAGGTGGCCATTAAGATGTCACTATATTTATATATGATATATAATATGTATTTGTTTCCCTTAAGCTTCTATATTTTTCATTTATGGAATACCTTTGTGGTTTCCATTATGGGTAAACGCGATATCTTCATTTTTAGGAAGTGCGGACTACCGCCCCCTTAAATTTATTTGATTCGTTAATGCCATATTTGGGACGTATAAAGGATGGAGTTAATTATATTATATGTGATATTATACTGGAATAATAACATACCTTTATATCATTATGATTCCATTCCATAAAATATGAAATAGAAATAAAAGTATCGTTCATGCCTACGTACGGCTTACCGTCTCCATGAACGGTGCATTTCATTTCTTACCTCTAAATGTTATGTAATATTATAAATTCATTAATATAATGGATATATATGATAAATATTGTTGACCTCGCCTGTTTTGATAATCTCAATCATGTATTCATATGTGTTGAAAATCCCAATTATGCTTTCATTCTATATGATATTGTTAAGTATCATTGATCTATACTTTAATTCCTTCAAATATGTGATCAATCTAATAATAATTTGTAAAATAGTCTTTGGAAAATGTTAATCCTCATTTATCCATGTTCATACAAGTTATAAATGAATTCTAACACAATCGGATGTGTTCTGCATAAAACAGATAAGTAATCTGCCTATAGCTACTGATAATGAGCTACCGGTAACCAGTCTACCGATAGACTTAGTCTACCGACAGACAGCTACCGATAGACTTAACACAGAGCAACCGATGTGCTTATAAATGTAAGCTACTGACTTACAGACAGCTACCGATACAATTATAGAGCTACCGGTGTAAGTATAAATAGCTACCGATGGAATAAGAGTCACCGATGGACGAAGCAACTGACAGACTCACAACTACCGATGCATGGAGCTACCGATGCATGGAGCTACCGATGCATGGAGCTACCGACGCATGGAGCTACCGATAAACAAAGTCACCGATACAAGCATGTACCAACCGACGCATAGAGCCACCGATAGAGTCAAAGCAACTAATGACATTGAGCTACCGATGTTCAAGCTACCGATGTCCAAGCTACCGATGTCCAAGCTACCGATGCTGATTACCTACCGATCACTCGACTCACTGTTTGAATTTCTTTATTTAACTTTATTTAAACTATCTAACGGTCATATCATACATTTTAATGATTTTTCAAATATCTGATAAAGATTGTCAGATGTCAGGAACCCGTACCTCGTACCTGCAGAAAGGAAATCTTTTCTGTCTCCTGTTGCACGTGACATAAATACAAGAAGACTCTGCTGAAGATATGCGAGACAACACACACAGAGACAAGGAAGCCATACGACATACTCAAGAAAAAGCTCTGTGCATACAAGAAGAACCAAGCAAGATAGAATCAAATATACAATCAAGCATACTCGAGAAGTGTTCTGTGCATTCAAAAGAATATCAAAGAGCTTCATCGACTACATCTCACTACCTACGAACCTGGAGCATACGACACTCTGTTTCTCAAAAAGAAACGAGAAGAGGACTCAAACTCACTTCTGATCGAATCCAAAGAAGTCCAGAGCTACACTTCAATCACCAGAACCACTTCTATACTCTACAACTCTTGTTCTGTGATTTATTATCATTCATTTCGAGCAATGTGTGTTATCTGTTGTATCTAACACATACACTATCTCCTGTACTCAAACTGAAGGTTTTTTAAATCCTTACCAAACTCTTTCATTCTTTCTTTCCCACGAATAACAGTGGTAGAGGTCGTGTGTGACCTGGACAGCTGGTTGCTGTTGTACTGTTTCCCACGAAGAACAGTGGTAGAGGTCTTGGACCTGGACAGTTGTAAACTGTTGAACCCCGATCCAGGGTGTGGATCATTTTTATATAAACTTTTGAGAGGATTAAGTCTCGGCTTGAGACTGAACCTCTTGGTTACATTTGTTGTGCCATCTCTTTCAAAGTTTTATTCCGCTGCTAATCACTTTAAAACCAATACTGTTTTTAAAGTTACTTTGATAATTAAATTAGCAAGTGTTTATGTTAAGTGTAGATTAGTAAGTTAGTTTAAAAAGATAATCACACTCTCCTGTGTTGATTAACTGGGAATTAATCAATCCCTTGAGAATCTAACAGAACCTCTACTTTAATATAAATTCACTACAGTTTAATTTATTATTTTATTTGGGGGTCTTTAAGACATTGTTTTTAAATACAGAAATTTTAATTGGTACTCAATTCACCCCCCCCCTCTTGAGTAAACCACTCCGACCAACACTTGGTATCAAAGGTTGAAAATACTTTCTAAAAGTACTCTGCTTTTGAACTGTGATTTTAGTTGTATTTTAAAGTTCTTAAAATTTCTGTTATATCTAAATTTTTATCTCTTTAAAATTTTCTTATCATGGACAATAGACTTGAGGGTGCTGCTACTAACTGGCCACATTTCTTCAATGGAACTAATTATGCTCAGTGGAAACTGAAAATGAAAATTCATCTAGAAAGCATAGGTTTTGATATTTGGACTGCTATTGAATCAGAATAAAAAATTCCCACTACTGCTAGATCTACTTGGGATGAACCTACAAAGACTGCTTACAATAACAATTGTAAAGCTATGAATGCCTTGTACTGTGCTCTAGGAGATGAAGAATTTAATAGAATTTCTGCTTGTAAAACTGCTTATGAAATTTGGGATACCTTAGCTGTTTCTCATGAAGGAACAACTAATGTTAAAGAAATGAGATTGAATACTTATACTATCAAGTATGAAAATTTTAAAATGAAGCCTGACGAACCCATTTCTGACTTGTATCTCAGGTTCAATGAAATTGTAAATACAATGATCTCACTGGGAAAGGATGTCTCATCGAAGGAACAAATTATGAGAATTTTGAGGTGTCTACCTGATAGATGGAGAGGCACATCTGTATCAATCAGAGAATCATGTGACATTGCTGCTCTACCTGTCAAGGAACTAATTGGTAAGCTGATGATGTATGAAGAAGAGCTTAAAGTGAACAAAGAGGAAGAAAATGAACCTGCAAGAAAGTCTGTCACTTTCAAATCCTCAACTTCAAAGAATAAGGACAAAGAAAAGCTTCAAGCTGTAGTTGAAAGTTCAAGTTGTGAAGACAGTGGAAGTGATTCTGACAGTGATGCTGAGATGGCTCACATTTCTAGAAGATTTAAGAAATTTTATAGGAAAAATAAGTTCTTCAGAAAAACAAATTATAAGGGTAAGTATGATCACCAAGGCAAATGGAAAAAGGATTGGAAGAAGAATGACAAATCAGATGATGTTGTCTGCTATGAGTGCAAGAGAAAAGGACACATTAAAGCCGACTGTCCAAAGCTGAAGTATAAAAAGAAATATGAATATAAGGACAATAAGTTTAAGAAAGCCATGAAGGCTACTTGGAGTGCTTCAGAAGACATCACAAGTGAAGCTGAATCTTGAGACTCTGAAAGGAATCGAGCCAACATGTGCTTTATGACAAACACTTCTCAGGTAACTGCTGAAACTCCTGCTTCAAATTCATATTATTCTGGAGATGATTCTGAAGGTGATAACATGTCTAAATCTGATCTGTTTGAATATTGTGACATGTTAGAAGAGACATGTAATGAACTTAAGGATAAATACAAGTCATTAAAGAAACAACATGCTCTCACCACTACAGTTAAAACCGAACTCACTATTGAAAAAGAGAAAAATGCTCAACTGTTAAAGGAGAACACTGAACTGAAACTATCTAATGAACAACTCAGAAAAGACTTAGAGAAGTTCACAAATGGAAATAATACTCTAACACAGATTCTAGGAAATCAAGTAGCACCTAAATATACTACTGGTATAGGATACCAACCTGGACAAAGGAAAATTGCCAAAACTAGATTCATTTCTAAATCTGGACAGAATGAAGGTAATTCTGGAACTTCATATGCTTCAACCAGTTATATACATAGCTATGGATATAATAAATTTTATCTTTCAAAGAATGTCAATTCTAAAAATTATATGAGACCCATTAGACAAATATGGGTACCTAAAGTGTTATTGGCTAACCTGTCTGGACCCAAGAAAATCTGGGTACCAAAATCATCTCCCATCTAAATCTGTTTTGTAGGGAACTTGCTTGAAGAGCTCCTATAAAGAGACCTGGTATTTGGACAGTGGATGTTCAAGACATATGTCAGGAGACTTTTCTTGTTTCAAGAGTTTAATAAAAGTTGATGGAGGCTTTGTCACCTTTGGTGACAACTCTAAAGGAAAAATCATCGGCCTAGGCCAGATTGGTAACACTGATTCAATTTTGATCTCTAAAGTTTTATTTGTTGATGGCCTTAAATACAATTTATTAAGTATTTCTCAGTTATGTGATGATGGTTTTCATGTTAAATTTGAAAATGATTCTTGCAAAGTTTTTAATTCTAAGAATGTTTTGGTATTTTCTGCCTTAAGAAATGAGAATGTTTATGCTGTTAATCTGAATTCTTTAGCTAAGAAAAATATTACTTGTTTGAATGCTTTTCATAAAGAATCTTGGCTATGGCACAGAAGATTAGGACATTGCAACATTCACTCACTTAGAAAACTTTCTAGGAAAAACCTAGTTAGAGACCTACCTAAATTAGAATTCCCAAATGATAGAGTGTGTAACCCCTGTCAAAAGGGAAAACAACACAAAGTTTCTTTTAAATCAAAGAAAGAAGTTTCGACTTCTCAACTACTTGAATTGGTTCACATGGACTTGTTTGGACCATCAAGAGTTTCTAGTTTAAATGGGAAGCACTATGTTTATGTTCTTATAGATGACTTTTCTAGATATACTTGGGTATATTTTCTAGCTCACAAAAGTGAAGCTTGTTCTTACTTTGTCAAATACTCCAAGTCTGTAGAGAACCTTAGTGGACCTAAGATTAAAACTTTGAGGAGTGATCATGGTCGTGAGTTTGAAAATCAAGATTTTGAATCTTATTGCTCACACAATGGCTATACTCATAACTTTTCTGCTCCTAGAACACCCCAACAGAATGGTGTAGTAGAAAGAAGAAACAGAACCCTGCAAGAAATTGCTAGAACCATGCTCAATGAATATGACCTACCTATTTATTTTTGGGCTGAAGCTGTAAATATATCTTGTTATGTTATTAATAGAGTCTTAAATAGACTTGTTCTTAAGAAAACCCCTTATGAATTGTGGAACAATAGAAAGACTAAGGTTAATTACTTTAAAGTTTTTGGTTGCAAAGTATTTATTCTGAATACTAAAGATAATCTGGATAAGTTTTCTTCCAAAAGTGATGAAGGAATTTTTCTGGGTTACTCTATTTCAAGTAAAGCCTATAGAGTATTCAATAAGAAAACCAAATGTGTTGAAGAATCTGTTCACATCAAGTTTGATGAAACTGATCCACATGAGCCTAAAACCTCTCTTGAGAATCTTGAAGAAGATTTGTCTATTCTGGACCTTAATGATAAATCTAAAGAACCTGTTATAAAAGTATCCAGTTCTGGACTTTCTCCAGAATCTGCTTCTGTTGAACCCGAACCTATAGATGAACCTGAAATTTCTATTCCAACCTTTACCAGATCAACAAGGATTCTAAAGAATCATCCTTTAGAAGCTGTTGTTGGTAATCTTGATAGAGGAACACAAACTAGAGCTTCTCTAAGAAACCAGGTTGAACATCAAGCTTTTCTTGCACAGCTAGAACCCAAAAATATCAACGATGCTATCAATGATGAATTCTGGGTAATAGCTATGCAGGAAGAATTAAATCAGTTTGAAAGAAACAAAGTCTGGGAATTAGTTGACAGACCCAAGGACACTTTAACAATAGGCACAAAATGGGTTTTTAGAAATAAAGTAGATGAATCCGGGAATATAGTTAGAAACAAAGCTAGACTAGTTTCACAAGGATATAGTCAAGAAGAAGGTATAGACTATGAGGAAACTTTTGCACCTGTAGCTAGACTAGAAGCCATTAGGATCTTACTTGCATATGCTGCACATCTAGATTTCAAGTTATATCAAATGGATGTGAAAAGTGCATTTCTAAATGGTTTTATAATTGAAGATGTTTTTGTAGAACAACCACCTGGATTTACTAACCCCCATTTTCCAAATCAAGTTTTTAAACTTTCTAAAGCATTGTATGGTTTGAAACAAGCTCCAAGAGCTTGGTATGATAGACTTAGCAATTTCCGTATTTCAAAAGGTTTTACTAAAGGGATTGATGATCCAACTCTTTTCATTAAAAGAATTTCTAAAGATGTTTTAGTTGTACAAATATATGTTGATGATATTATTTTTGGATCTTCTAAACACTCTTTATGTACTGATTTTTCAAAAAGTATGAAAAATGAATTTGAAATGAGCTTAATGGGAGAGCTTAAGTACTTTCTTGGATTTCAAGTATTTCAAAATGAAAATGGTATTATTTTGAATCAAAGTAAATATACAAAGGATCTTTTAAAACGTTTTGGTCTGGATAGTATCAAGGGAAGTGAAACTCCTATGAGTACTACCTGTAAATTGGATGCAGATGAAACTGGGAAACCAGTTGATCAAACAAATTACAGAGGTATGATTGGTAGTTTACTTTATCTTACTGCTAGTCGACCTGATATTATGTTTAGTGTGTGTATGTGTGCCAGATTCCAAGCTAATCCAAAAGAATCTCATTTGCTTGCTGTTAAAAGAATTTTTAAATATCTCAAACACACGGTTAACTTAGGTTTGTTTTACCCAAAAGGACAATCCTTTGAGTTAATGAGTTATTCAGATGATGACTTTGCTGGTTGTAAGTTAGATAGAAAAATCACATTAGGAACATGTCATTTGCTTGGGAAATCCTTAGTTTCTTGGTGTAGTAAGAAACAGAACTCAGTTGCATTATCTACTGCCGAAGCAGAATATATAGCTACTGGTAGTTGCTGTGCACAAATTCTGTGGATGAAACACACTCTTTTGGACTATGGATATGTTTTTAAACATGTTTCAATCAACTGTGATAACACCAGTGCAATAAACATCTCTAAGAATCCTGTATCTCACTCTAGAACCAAACACATAGATGTAAGACACCATTTCCTAAGAGATCACTATCAAAAAGGTGATATTTCTCTTGAATTTATTGGCACTGAACATCAATTGGCTGATATTTTCACTAAACCTCTAAGTTCGGATAGGCTAAGTTACATAAGACACGAATTGGGAATGTTTAATTACAACCGGTGTGAAAATCCTCACTAATGTGAAAATTCTCACCGATATGAAAATTCTCACCGACATGAAAATTCTTACCGATATGAAAATTCTCACCGACGTGAAAATTCTCACAGACGTGAAAATTCTCACCGATGTGAAAATTCTTACCGATGTACAATTCTCACCGATTTGTTTTTCTCACCGATGATTAACTCACACCGATGCAATGTTTTTAAAACATCTGTCTGCCGCCAAGAATACGAATCGTTTTATTTTATTTTATAACTCTATTTTAGTCGTTTATTTGGAATTCCTAAATGATAAAACTAAGTCTAAGCCACTTCTTACCTCACCGAGATCAAAATCTCTCACCTTCGAACCTTAGCTCCCAAATCGACCAAGAACCCTAAACCCGCGATGGAAAAAACCATGCTTCCTATCGTCAGAGATGAAAGAGTAGAACCAAACGCTAAGAAGTAGAAGACACAGCATAAAGCCAGTGTTAGTGAAGTCAGAACTAGATCGGGAAGGCGACCAGTGAATCCTCACTTGCAGAATAGAGACATAGTGATCGAGAAGGAACTGTGCGTGGAATGGCTACTGCCTAGCAAATCGTTAGTACTCGAGATTCTGGAGGACCAAAAATGGGTGGATTGTTTCTCGAATAACAATGGCCCATACTACCCGAAGTTGGTAAAACAGTTCTATGAGTTTGTAACCTTTGAGAAGTCTGAGAATGAGAATCGAGTAAGCTCTTTTGTAAATGGAAAAGAGATGTCTTTTTCTTCAGTAGAGTGGGCTGAGAGTTTGAAAGTACCACATGAAGGTGTCTCTGGGTATGTATCAAGAGCAATGCCACCTAGCAGTGACATCTCTGATTATGAAACCGCTTTAAAAGAGCTGACTGGTAATGGAAATCAAAGGAAAGTGGTTGCTGCTGAAATGGATGGAGAAAATCGACTGCTTTTCAAGTTTGTTCAACATGTGTTGATACCAAGGCGAGGAGATTTTTCAAATCTGAGATATCAAGATATCTATCTTCTTCATTTTCTAAGACATGGTGTGAAGATCAATCTGTGCAGATTGCTAATGCTTCAAATGGAAGACATGATTAGACCAAAGTCAAAAACTAATGCTTTGTTCTTTGCCAAGCTGATTTCAGTGATGATAAAAGTGAAAGGAATATCTGAGTCTCAGGATGAGACAGTTGTAGTCAAGAACAATTTCCGCATCACCTCGACTGTTTGCAAGTACATGAAAATTAACTGGAACCCATGGAAGGGTGAATGGGTCAGTGATGATCAGAAGATTTATGATAGGTTTAATCCTGTGGATCATCCCTCAAGACCAAAGGATGAGAGAGATCCGAGTCTGAGACCTGATGAAGAGGAACCTGTTTATAGTGATGAAACAGAAGAAGAAGAAGAAGAAACTCCTATGGATGTTGGAGGAGATCTAGACTTGCCCCCAAGTCCTGTTGCAGAATTGGTTTATTCTAGGAAAGGAAAGGTAGAGGAAATTGTGTCTACTCATGAGGAAGACCAGTCTGTACCTCACCAAGAAGAAGAGGAAAAGGAAAATGTATCTGAATTGTCTGCTTCTGGTAGTTTAAGTATGAGCCCTTTGATTGGGAACTCAGCTATGCCTGCTGCTGAAGTAGAAAGAGTTACAGAAGAAGCTGTACCTGTATCATAAAATCTTCAAGATGCTGCACCTGTGGAACTTGTAGTAGAAGATTCTGATGAAGAGAATCCAACACCAAATGCTGTTGTGATACATGAGAATGCACCCATTGAGGGGGAGCATCAATCTATTCTTGGAAATGTTACAGTAGCTGTTGAGCTTGGAGACTGGGTAGAAGACCCAGGGTTTATAGTCTGTGGATTGGATTATCCGGATTCAGATAATGAGATGACTGTGAATAGACCGAAGACCAATTATGATATTGCTTCTAAGATGTTTCCAGATGATGTGGTCAGATTTCATGATCTGAATAAGCTGAAAGAGGACCTCAAATCCAGTTTTGTTGAAGAAGTGAAGTTGATGGAAACCTCTCTTGCTTCCTCAATTAATTCAATAATGACTGATTCTGTGGTTAGATTGGCCTCAGCAAGAGGATCTGCTGCTTCAAATGATTTTTTCTCTAAATCTGATCTTGAATCCATGAAGAATGAGCTGAAAGAATCGTTCAGTGTATCAGTTGCTGAGATGAAGCAAAGCTTTTATGAAGAAATGAAAATGTTAGATAGATCTTTCGAGCTATCTCTGGCTTGTAATTTATCTTCTTTTATGTTTGAGCTTATGGAAGAAGTGAAAGAGTGCCAGACTCAGTCTTCAAGAATCGAATCAGATCTGGAAGCTCTCAAGACATCAGTTGCTGCTTTGGATTCTTATATGAGCTCCAAGTCTCAAGCTGACAAGGACCTAGCTTATGTGAAGAGTGTAGTAAGCCAGTTTGTCTCGGTGTTTGAAAGTTTCAAAACCTCAGTGAAGGATCATGTTCAATTTCAAGACTCTCAAGTTCAAAGCCTAATCAGTGGTTTGTCTAAGAGTTTTAAAGAAACTATTTCCTTCTCTCTTGGCCCTCTCACATCCAAACTATCAGTTGATCTGAATCAAGTTCGCGCAATGTTGAAGGAGGAGATCAGCTCTATTTCAACCAGTGGATCTGTGGACTCATCAGAGCTGAGCCGAGTAGTGCTTTCTACAAGAGATTCTGCCAGAGAAATAATGAAGATTGTTCAAGATTATATGAGAGAAGCCTCTGCCTCTCAAGAAGCCATAAAGAGCAAAGTGGACCACTACTTCACCAAAATTTTCACCAAGCATCAACTCGAACACCACTTCAAGATGATGTTGGAAAACATGAAGCTACCTCCAGTCACTCAAGCTTTTAGAGAACAAGTGAGCAAGCTAAGAGAATTGACTCCTGCCTTAGAGAAATTTATGGAGAACAAAGATGATTTCATCTTTGCTATGGAGAGAGGAGGAGGAATTATTATGGATTTTAGAAATCTGCTGCTGCCCTTCTTGTATGTTGATGCCAGACCAGTCATCATCCCTCCTGCTTTGCTTGCTTCTGCCTCAGCTACTTCCACAGTCCAGCTGACTCCTGCTCAAGCTATTCGCAGCCTCACACCAATGATCACCCAAAGATCTTCAACCTACATGCCCGACTCTGTGTCAGTGGCCCATCCTCCTTTGATCTTTTCTGGGATTCCAAAACCTTCACCTGAATCCTCACCACCCAAGCCTTCTTCTGATCCCAAAGGAAAATCTCACGTGGAAGAGGTGGAATGATCCAGTGGCTAGGATTTTTGATAGGAATTCCTTTGTAATCTGTTTTTGTACTTTTTGACTACTCTAATACAGAACTCCTTTTACTTCTCATGTTTTATTTGTCTCCTATATATATGCTTTCCCACTTTTTGATTATCACAAAGGGGGAGAATAATAAGGAGAATAAGGGTGAGAATAATAAGGAGAATAAGGGGGAGAACAAAATGAGAGAATAAGGGGGAGAACAAAATGAGAGAATAAGGGGGAGAACAAAGAGAATGAAAAATATTTTCAATGGAGAAAAATAAGGAATAAGGGGAGACACTTTACCCTTCTTTTCATTTTTTCCCTCTGATACTTTATGTCTATTCAGTACCTTATGATTGTTACCTCTGATAATTTATGTCTATATCATACTATTTCTATTATCTCTGATGCTATTTTCAATAAGAAAATTGAATTCAATATTATACTCTTTACTATTATATTTTCACTATGTTAAATGCCCATATCATAAATTGTGATTATAAAAAAGGGGGAGATTGTTGACCTCACCTGTTTTGATAATCTCAATCATGTATTCATATGTGTTGAAAATCCCAATTATGCTTTCATTCTATATGATATTGTTAAGTATCATTGATCTATACTTTAATTCCTTCAAATATGTGATCAATCCAATAATAATTTGTAAAATAGTCTTTGGAAAATGTTAATCCTCATTTATCCATGTTCATACAAGTTATAAATGAATTCTAACACAATCGGATGTGTTCTGCATAAAACAGATAAGTAATCTGCCTATAGCTACTGATAATGAGCTACCGGTAACTAGTCTACCGATAGACTTAGTCTACCGACAGACAGCTACCGATAGACTTAACACAGAGCTACCGATGTGCTTATAAATGTAAGCTACTGACTTACAGACAGCTACCAATACAATTATAGAGCTACCGGTGTAAGTATAAATAGCTACCGATGGAATAAGAGTCACCGATGGACGAAGCAACTGACAGACTCACAACTACCGATGCATGGAGCTACCGATGCATGGAGCTACCGATGCATGGAGCTACCGACGCATGGAGCTACCGATAAACAAAGTCACCGATACAAGCATGTACCAACCGACGCATAGAGCCACCGATAGAGTCAAAGCAACTAATGACATTGAGCTACCGATGTTCAAGCTACCGATGTCCAAGCTACCGATGTCCAAGCTACCGATGCTGATTACCTACCGATCACTCGACTCACTGTTTGAATTTCTTTATTTAACTTTATTTAAACTATCTAACGGTCATATCATACATTTTAATGATTTGTCAAATATCTGATAAAGATTGTCGGATGTGAGGAACCCGTACCTCGTACCTGCAGAAAGGAAATCTTTTCTGTCTCCTATTGCACGTGACATAAATACAAGAAGACTCTGCTGAAGATATGCGAGACAACACACACAGAGACAAGGAAGCCATACGACATACTCAAGAAAAAGCTCTGTGCATACAAGAAGAACCAAGAAAGACAGAATCAAATATACAATCAAGCATACTCGAGAAGTGTTCTATGCATTCAAAAGAATATCAAAGAGCTTCATCGACTACATCTCACTACCTACGAACCTGGAGCATACGACACTCTGTTTCTCAAACAGAAACGAGAAGAGGACTCAAACTCACTTCTGATCGAATCCAAAGAAGTCCAGATCTACACTGCAATCACCAGAACCACTTCTATACTCTACAACTCTTGTTCTGTGATTTATTATCATTCATTTCGAGCAGTGTGTGTTATCTGCTGTATCTAACACATACACTGTCTCCTGTACTCAAACTGAAGGATTTGTAAATCCTTACCAAACTCTTTCATTCTTTCTTTCCCACGAATAACAGTGGTAGAGGTCGTGTGTGACCTGGACAGCTGGTTGCTGTTGTACTGTTTCCCACGAAGAACAGTGGTAGAGGTCTTGGACCTGGACAGTTGTAAACTGTTGAACCCCGATCCAGGGTGTGGATCATTTTTATATAAAATTTTGAGAGGATTAAGTCTCGGCTTGAGACTGAACCTCTTGGTTACATTTGTTGTGCCATCTATTTCAAAGTTTTATTCCGCTGCTAATCACTTTAAAACCAATACTGTTTTTAAAGTTACTTTGATAATTAAATTAGCAAGTGTTTATGTTAATTGTAGATTAGTAAGTTAGTTTCAAAAGATAATCACACTCTCCTGTGTTGATTAACTGTGAATTAATCAATCCCTTGAGAATCTAACAGAACCTCTACTTTAATATAAATTCACTACAGTTTAATTTATTATTTTATTTGGGGGTCTTTAAGACATTGTTTTTAAATACAGAAATTTTAATTGGTACTCAATTCACCCCCCCTCTTGAGTAAACCACTCCGACCAACAAATATTATACCTACATCATGAATATAATTCTAGATATGATGAATACATAAACAAATTTTAATTATAAAGAGTTTATTTTGGGACTCAAGTACCAATGATCGACAAAACGACCATTATTAACATAAATAATTATATAGTGTTCACAACATGGTAATAAGTGATATAAAAAGAATAATGAACTTGAAAAAGTTTCTTAAGAAAGTATAAATTAACTCATGTTTATTATTCATGACATTAAAGAACGATCGTCAAGTCGGACCTGAGGTATGGGACTTCGTCTCAATTTTATTTCATTGAGGCAGATTTTGTTTTATACACAACTTTCTTATATACAGTGTATAAACACCTTTGACTTTTACGTTTATTCAAATGAAATATTTTTTATACGAAGCATCAAATAAATGAAAAAAGGGAATGTTTTTATTGTCGTACGTATGCAGCGCCAATGACTTCTCCGCCGCCGTGACCATTATTTGAGTTTCAGATTCCTCTACAAGCCATAACTTTTAAAAAAAAAAATGAAAAAAAAATACCATGTTTTAATTTTCTTTTATTTTAGTAATGAAAATGGTTTTCATAATGTTTTTATATCAATGTGTTGTATTGATATCTTGTGATTGAAATGTGGAAATGTTATGTATTATTTTATGCATGTTTTATGTGATAGGATTATGTTAATGTTCTTGGGAATTATTATGAAGACGGGTGGTTCCATGATAAACTTCGGGCGGGTGAGCCCAACATAGCTATCCAATGCATTGGGTAACACGAAGGAGTTAATCATTAATGTTTCTCCAAAGAGATTTAGGGAATATACTATGATGGATATTCCAAACGTAACCATGAGGGTTACTCCCTACGTAAGAATGTTATGAATGCCTCAAGTTACCTTTATGTCTTATGATTTCTATGACTTATTCATGATTTGATGATGCATGTTAAAATTCTTATGTTTTATGAGTAAAGTATGATGTCATACATGGACTAATGTTTTCTTTTCGTACTTTTATATCCCTTACTGAGATTTTTTATGCTCATCCCACATTTTTGAAATGTTTTTCACAGGTCAAGGGAAGGGTACATGATGTGATGATAGTGTCAAGGAAGTGTCAAGAAAGAATCCATGTTTTATTTTAAATATGTTTCTGTTGATGGGAAAAATTAGTACTATCTTTTATGTAACCACTTTTTTTAAATGTGGAATGTAATGAATGTTTTGTGATCTAATTCTCTAAAACTCTAAACCTAAAAAGACCCTCAACGTGTATTCTTGAAGTAACTCAAGATTTAGTAATGTTTAAGGTTGGGTCCTTATAGATATATTGATATTGGAATGTGGAAATGTTATCATTCATTTATGCTTGTATTATGTGTTATGAATATGTTATGGTTATTGGTCTTTGTTTACGTATATGGGTGGTTCCATGATAAACCTTGGGCAGGTGAGCCCAAGATAGCTTTCCAATGCTTTGGGTAATGTGACGGAGGTAAAAAGTATGTTTCCTGTAAAAAATATAGGGAATATACTATGATGGATATTCCAAGTGTAACTCCCTACGTAGCTGTGATAGCTACAATGTATGTTTGATATTGATTCCATATGTAACCTTTATGATTTATTATTTCTGTGTCTTAATCATAAATCATATGATTTCTTAAGGTACATTGTGATTGAAAAGTATGGTTTCATTTATTTTTATTTTTTAATAGGCTAATATTTTCCTTCCTTATTTTATAACCCTTACTGATCTTTTTAAGCTCATACCATGTTTTTGAAATGTTTTTCAGAGGACTTAATGATGAAAAGGGTCAAGGATGGGATCAGGGAAAATTCATGTTGTCTATAACATGGATATAGACAAGTTTCTTTTTAAGAGTTTTTATTTTATGAAAAAATATGGATACTAAGTTGTAGTGTATACATGTAATATTCAAATTGTTATGTAATAGTTATGGCCTCATTCTCTAAAACTCTATTCCATAAAAGATCGTCAATGTGAATTATTCATTTAATTCAATAATATGTAATTTTTTAAGTTCATGTCCTTATAGTTGGTTTTAAAGGTCGGTTTAGATAACATTAGAGGTTAGGGTTTTCATTAATCAGATGTGACATTACCATAATGGTTAGGATTTTAGAAAGAGTCATTTTTATTTTCTAAGGGATAAATGGTTACTACATTTGTGGGTGGAAAATGAAAGGTATTAGATAACCTTGGAAGATAAATTATGTTATGCTTATTTTTGAGGAATTTTTCACTTTTTTTTGGAATATTTTGAAATTTTATAGTTTTTGAAAAATGAAAAAACACAGACCCAGTGACAACCCTTCGTGTCGGTCAAAGCTGTGTGAACCAAACCCACAACCAAAGTGTGATTGGGATTTATCGCCTACCACTGAACTAGGTGAAGTCCCTCGTAATTATGACTAATTATATTAAGTTTAATTTTTTTATTGATCAATAATATGTTTATATGAGATTATATGCTTTATCAAAAGGACATTATTAGTATAGTAAAATGATTTTGTGATTAAGTGATAAAGGTTATTTTGGAAGACATTCTCTCTTTTGGGAACATTAAATTGTTAAGAAAAATAGAATATCTTTGGATTTAATTTTTAGAGTAGTGGTTGAAATATTATTTTGGAATAATATATATTTTTATTGTAGATATAAGGTGATTTGGGTTATTTATGGAAATGATTAACCTATCAAAGAGTATATGTGATTAGGTTAATTACACTTCAGAATGAGACATTAAGAGTAGTCGATGTTTTTGGGGATAAATATTATGAATGAAAGTGGAAGTCTATGTGATATTAGACCTTGTGAGTTTTGGGTTCCAATATTAGTTTTTATTATTTTGATGATTTTTATGGACAACTATGTATTGAATGGTCATTATTGAACATTGGGTACTTTTTTTTGAATTTTTGATATTAATAGTAGTATTCCTTTTTGTAAAGTATTATCCTTTTGAGGGATTATATTATCTCAAACTATCCATTTTAGTTTTAGTTAATATATAAAGACTAGGGTAATGTATAATTAATCTTTTTTGGATTATGTGATTCCCTCTAATTTAATTATAGCACATTTAATATGAACAAGTCATCATGAATACTCATCATTTAGAGGAAATATGAGTTGGTGTTAGAAATATTGTAAAGGATGAAAGTCTACATGGGAAGTAAGTATGTTTCCTTATTTTTTAGTTAATCTCATAAATAGATTCCTAAATGAAAATAAACTTAAAAAAACATTGTCTGTTAACTTTTCATTCTGGGGAATCAAATACTGTTTAACCCATCACTAGTTTGTTATTTTTTGGTGGTTAACATTCACCAAATTATGTTTTCTATCACTCTCCATCATAACATGATGGTTTTTTTATCTTCAATATCCATGTATTCATTTAATCCTTGTATCATTTATCTTGGTTGACATTTTTACTTCTCTTTCTTTCATTTAAAGTTACCATTTTTTCTGACTCTTTTCCTATGTGGGACTTTTAATGATGCTTCAAAGCCCAATTTTAAAATTTCGAGGACTCAATTCCCAAAAGGAGGGAAGGATTTAACATACCTGATAAATAAGTAATAAGAAACATTCCATATTTATCAATATTTTTTAATTTTACATTAACGGGGATTCTATGTTTAATGGCATACCCGATACGCGACAACAGGTTTCATTTAAATCTTAAGTTGCACTCTAATAATAGAATATTATTATTTTAAATGGTAGTTAATGACTAGCCATTGTATTGTTGGGAATGAATAGAACAAACTAAAATATGATTATATATGTTTGCTAAATGTTTTTACAGTTATCCAACAAATGTCAGGGGCTTAAAATATGAATGAATGTAATTTTAAGCATGAAAACACTAATATTCAGTGAAAGGTCGATTTACAGCCTTTTAATGGAGAAGCCTCATTAAATCTAGTTTTGTTCATTTTTATATATTCTATTTGACAAAATATAATTCTTCTTTAGATTAGGGTAATCAATATTTAACTTGGGAAAATTATTGGAATCTTTCTGATAAAGTTCATTTTAATGAATAGTGATAAAAATTGTATTTTAATTAAAACTTGTGTTTTAATATAATTTATTTTAATGGTCATATTATCTTTTTAATTTTATTTAAAGTTAAATTAGAATTTATTTTTACTATTTACTAAATTTTTTTTCATTCTAATTTATTTCACTTTGAGTTTCGACATAAACAAGTGTCTACCTTTTGAAAGTTATTGATTCTTAAAAACACACTATTAGTTTTAACAATGGGAATTAATTTTAAATTAATTAATTACACTTAATTGTTTTAAATTTTTAAAAATAGACCTCATTTTTTAATTCCTAATATCAAAAAATGATTAGGGTGAATTTTTTGTATTTTTCTAAAAAATTTCACTTTTTGATGAATAGTGAAACCACATAGTATTATTTAAAAAACATTCTTCTTCATTTAAATTAAAATTTACAACTACTATGAATTGAATTTATAAAATTATAAATATATGGTAGTTATTATTATGTAAAATTTGGTTTAATACGATGAAAATAATTTTTGGTGAATAGTAATTGTTGACTTTTTTACCGCAGTTAAAGGTAAATTGGGTAATTCATGGTAAATATAATATTATAATAATTTCAAATTACATGAACACTTGTTAAAACCTTATTGGTTGAGTCATTTATGACCATGGTAATATTTGGGTCGATTTTGGGACCCATTTGAGCCACATGTGAGTGATAATGACACTTTAGATTAATTTACTTAAAGGAAAAAATGAAAAAAAATATCTTTTAGTAAATTAATTTTTACAAAGGGTTATGTAATTTATATTTTAGACTACAAATATTAATTTTATAGATATAAAAATTTCCTACATCATTGTAATTTTTTTATAATTCTAGAGACATCAAATAAATTAAATTATTTATGACACAACAATGATGCAGTATTTACCTCAGTAATAGAAGATTTAAATAAATAAGATTATAAATATTAAATAGATATCCAAAACCTGTCCAATTCTAATTGGATGATTTTATTTCGACCCTGAGTCATCCTATATTCTATTTTAATTAGTTGTGTACCCTTAGAAACGGAATATCAATATATAATAAAATAATATTATCACACTTTCTTAAAGAGACCATCCCCCCTTATAAAAATCCCTCACTTATATCCAATTCCTAAAACATCTAAAGCCATTTTTCTCATCCATAATATACCCAATTAAGCTCCCTACATCCCCCTCCTCCTCCTAGAAGCCTTACCTTATGCAGAAGGCACTTCAAAATGTCCTTTTGGTTTAAACCATACGAAGTTTCCCAAATTAAAGGTAATGGTTTCACCTAACTTCTTTTCTTTTATTTTACTTCTCCAACTTCTAAACTCTATTTATTCAATTATTTTATAACAACAATAGTATCCTATATATACTATAATTTTTTTATGATAAGGATTCGAACTAAACCTACACACACCTCCATCAAATGGGTTAAGGACAAACTTTTTATGTGGATGGAAATCTAACGCCTCACGAGACGATGATTGTTTGATTATCTCTTACCGCCTATTATGGTGGCCATTAAGATGAAACTATAGTTATATATGATATATATTATTTTTATGTTTTATTTATGATTCTTTATTTTTTATATAATACTATTAGGTTTCCATTACAGATAAACACGATAATTTCATTTGAGAAGTGCGGACTACCGCCCCCTAAAAGTGAAATGACTCGTTAATGCCATATGTGTGACATATAAAGGATGAAGTTAATGATATTATATATGATATTATATTGTAATTATAATATACCTATGTATCATTATTTTTTAATTCATTAAAATAATAAAAATAAATGAAAGTATCATTCATGCGTATGTAGGACTTGCCGTCTCCATGAAGGGTGCATTTCATTTCTTAATTCCAAATGATATGAACTGTTATAAATATATATATATATATATATACTGGATATATATAATATATATTATATATATTATATCTAAATAATAAATATCATTTTGGATATAATGTACTATTGGCCACATGGAATACTTGTAAATATAAGGTGTTCATTTTTTACTCAAGTACCAAATATTGACCAAACAAACTTTATTAAATTAGATGATTACATAATGTTTATAACATTGTAATAAGAGATATAAAAGGAATAATAAACTTGAAAGATGATCTTAATCAAGTATAAATTAACTGTAGTTTTTTATTCATGAGATTAAAGAGCTATTTAGTCAATTCGGAGATGATGTAAGGGATTTTCTTATCTCAGTTTTAATTTCGGGAGATTTCCATTGCTCGCCACATATTCATTACATGTGGTGTATTTCGTACATCCATTTGATATATATTATCACTATTCTATTTATATTCCTTGTATTATTGGATTAATTTGGGGGTTATTAACTTTTGGTTGTACGACTCAGTTGATTACAATGAAGTAAGGGTTTTTCATCTCACTTTTCATTCACGTGTGATTCCTGCTATATTGGTTACTATTTTATTTTGTGTGGTGTATGTATTGTCCATGATTGTATTTATTGTGTAATATACTCTAATGTTTTTTGTTATTTACATATTCATTAAATGATCCTTCTTTGATGTGGTGTATCTTTCGTATGCTACCCAATTTGTTTGGGAACCTTTCACCCTCCTTTTTTTGAAAGACTTATTTTTGTTATGTCTTTTAATTTACATCTTATTATGATGGGATATGTTCTTATATATCCTTATTTATGTAAAAATTATTTCCAAGTGATGAGATACTTTTTTATCTCATCAACTCATTTTCTGAATTTTAGAGTGACGCCGTTAGTCTGTTGAATATTTACAAGGTAACTTCTTAACCCAAATTCAATTCATTGGGTTCAACTTGTACTTCTTGAATATGTCATCCTATGAATATGTTTTAATGACCTATGATTTATTTATACATAATATTCCCTTATATTTGCGGTATTTATATTTTTGACACATAATTATGTGATTGATTTATCTTTAATTTAAGCATACCATCTTTATAAGGGATTTCATCCCAATTTAAATATTCAGTGGGAATTCATTGTTGTTATGCACCAATTCACTCTTATATGGTGTATATACTATACTTTGACATATTATATCATGAATCCTTTTATTCTCATTATATTATAACGTTCTGATTAAATGTTATTCCCCAATTATTTGTATTCAAGCTTCGCTATTTTTTTTAAAAAAACACTTTAACTAAATTATCATTTACAATGTTTTAAAGATTTATTCTTAAAAATATATCTCATACATGTCCATGTTTTAAAAATGGGTTTTATTATTTATTTATATTTCCTTTGATGTCTTTAAATGATAATTCATTTAAAATCATCAATGTGGTATGGGACACTTTTATTAAAAAATCTCTTTTTATATGGTTTTGAAAATGATTTGATAAAGCATTGTTTATTTCAGTATCTTGATTTGATATATTGTGATTGGAATGTGGAAATGATTTCTTTCATTTATGATTTTATTATTTTTTATGAATATGTTATGTTTATTGGGCTTTGATTACATATAAGGGTGGTTCCATGATAAACCTAGGGTGGGTGAGCCCGAGATATCTCTCTAATGCATTAGGGAACATGACAGAGGTAAATGTGATGTTTCTCCTAAGAGATTTAGGGAATATACTGTGATGGGTATTTAATGTTTAAATCCCTACGTAGATATGATAGCTACCATGTATGTTTGATATGGATTCCATATGTAACCATTATGATTTATGATATGTGTGTGTTATTCATAAATCTGATGATTTCGTAAGGTACGTTATGATTGAAAAGTATGTTCTCATTGATTTGTATTTATTTATGTGTAATGTTTTCCGTCCTTATTTTATAACCCTTACTAAGTTTTTTATGATCATTCCATGTTTTTAAAATGTTTTCCACAGGACCTAAATTTGAATAGGGTCAAGGATGGGATCAAGAAAAAATCATGATGTTTAAAACATGGAATAAGTCATGTTTCTTTTTATGAGTTTTTATTTTATGAAAAAATGGACATTGAGTAGTAGTTTCTACATGTAGTTTTCAAATTTTTATGTAATAGTTATGGCCTAATTCTATAAAACTCTAAACCTGAAAAGATCCTCAATGTGAATTATTCATTTAATTCAATATTATGTAATGTTTTAAGGCTGAGTCCTTATATGAAGTGTGAGATATATACTAATAATAAGATCCTTAAATGTATATTCACCCAAAAATTGATTAAAATGTCCCAATGAAGATATATAGAAATAATTGAGGATTATGACTTCTCAATCCACTACCATCTCATCATGGAAAACAAGGTGGTGGATGCTCTATGTAGATAGGATAATGCATCTTTATCAATGATGATAATAGAAAAGGATCCAATATTATTATATATTCATAGGATGGACATGAGAATAATTAAGGGAAGAACATAATCAATCCTTTCTCAAATGATTTCTCAATAATCCCTCCTAGAGAAAATAAAGGATGCTCAAATAAAGGATGTATAAATTCTGAAAAGGGTGGAAGCTCAATAAATCGGAAATCCTCAAGGTTCATGGTTGAATGGTAGGGAATTGTGATATATGAGTCATGATTATGTGTACCATCCAATCTATATATGAAGATGGAGTTTCTTAATGATGCACAAAGATGAACCTTCTCTATTCACCTGAGGATCACAAAGATTTATTGAGATCTCTGAGAAACAATTTGGTGGGAAAATATGAAAAGTGAGATTGTTGAATATACATCAAAGTGTCTGGTATTTATGAAAGTGAAGGCTGAGAGGAATAAGTATAAGGGGGTGATACATGTACTACCCATACCAACATTGAAGTGGGACAACATTACCACATACATTTTTACTGGACAAACAATGACATCTAGAGGATACAATGCTATATGGGCAGTTATGGATCGTCTTACAAAGACAGCTCACATTATCATGATTCATGATGACTTCTCATTGGATAAACATGCACATATTTATATCAAAGAAGTGGTAAGGCTGCATGTAGTACCACTATCTATTGTATCCAATCATGGTCCTATATTTACATCGATGCTCTGGAAAAGTCTCCAATATGCTCAATGTATTGAAATGAACTTCATTACGGCCTATAATTATCAAAATAATTTCCAATCTGAGTAAACTATTTAGACTATTAAATATATGTTATGATCAAGTTCTAATGCCTTCAGAGGATGATGGGACAAAAATCTTCCACTGGTTGAATTCTACTACAATAATAGCGTTCACTCAAGCTTCTGAATGGCATCGTTTGAAGCCCATTATGGGAAAAGTTGCAGAACACCAGCATGTTGGGATGAAGTCGTTGAGTGTAAGCTGCTAGGACCTAAAATTGTCAATGAAATGGTGGAGAAGGAGAAAACCATTCAGCATCATATCATGGCATCCCAATGTCGACAAAAGAGTTATGTGTATAACCGTCTATGAGACCATGAGTTCAATGTTGGAGACATGGTGTTTCTACATGTATATCAACTAAACTGTCCCATAGATGAGACATTGAGTTCATTGTTGGAGACATGGTGTTCAAAGTTAGGGATCCCACTTCCACTTCACTAAAATGCAATGGAGTTTGTCCAATCCCTCCCATACACTCTCTAAAATCATCCCAAGGTGCCCCAGTCACCCAAGAAGCAACTCTCAAGCCTCTCCCAAGACATTGGTATCACAATTCTAAATAAGGGATTTCTTCCTTTCTCATTTTATCCATTTATCAACACTACTGGAAATGCTGTTTTTCCCAACGGGTGTTTACCAACGGTTTTCTAAAACCGTTGGGCTTAAAGGATTAAGAATGCCTTCCCAACGGTTCATTGAAACTGTTGGGAAAAGCCACCCCTTTGCCAACGGTTTGAAGAAACCGTTGGTAAAGGGGTGTGTTAATCACCTTTTTCCAACGGTTCAAAAGAACCATTGGGAAAGGATCACCCCTTTGCCCACGGTTTCCTCAAACCGTTGGCGAAGGGGTCCTTAGCATCTCTTTCCCAACGGTTCTTTAAAACCGTTGGGAATTATTTCCCCCAAATCCAGCCGCGAGGCTTCTCTCCCCCATTTGCACAGAACCTAATTTCATCCGCTCCACCACTCTCCTCTCGCGAAATCCCCTATCCGAAGAGGTGAAAACCATCTGAAATCAGGTATCTTTTCATTTATACACATATACTTCCTTATTTTTATTGTTATTGCTTTAGTATTTTAGTTTTAAGTTATCAATCCACCTCCACCTCTCTGCTGCTCTCCAAATCCCCCATCCGAATAGGTGAAAACCCATTTGAATCACATCAAATCAAGTAATTTTTTCTTTATACACATATGGTACCTTGTTTTTATTGTTATTGATCTAATATTTTAGTTTTAAGTTTGGATTTTGATTTGATTTCACCATGTAAAATAGGGAAATGAATAAATATTTTGTTAATTAATTAGTTTCCCCTAGAATATCAGTTGTGTTATAATGTCCATGCTAAATAAAGGGGTAATGTAATAAAAGACCTTGAATAAATAAATTGTGGATGTTGGGGTATATTGCCTCTATGAGAGGTTTTTTGTTGTGTTTCATTGTATGTTGTAGGCTGTTTTATGGGGATTGAGGTGACCAGTTGGGCTTTGTGATATGTGGGGTTGTAATGTGATGGTTAGTGGGCATGGATGTGTCATGTGAAGTTGTATGATAGTGATGATGTGTGGTGGTGTTGTGTCGTGTGGAGGTGTTGTGTGATGAAGTTGTGGTGTATAATGTGGTGAGGTGGTTTTGGTTGTGCGGTGGTTTGTGATGTGCAATATTTTTATTGTGATATGTGGTTGTTTTGGTGAGATGGTTGGTCGATGTAACATGGTGTAAATGGTTATTGTGAGATGGTGAGTTGTTGTGTGGTGGTTTTATTAGTTTCCTGGTTATCTATGCAATAAATTATGCTGTTAAAACAAAAAAACAAGATATTAAATAAATGAGATGGAATAGAAATGGATGTGTGGTAAATGGATTTAATTAATTTAACATTAAATGAATTGACAATGTAAGTGTGAATGAAGTGGATTATAAATGAATGTGAGAAATGCTATGTGTCTTGTGTGGTGGTGGTGTGATTTATGTGTTTTATGGTAGCAGTGAAGTGTGTGATTATGTAGTTAATGTGAACCCATAGGTTGAGTATTTTGTACTATCTATATATCATGTATTTTTATGTTATTTCTACACATTCCAGGGGGGTGGTATGTCTAGGTGGTGGTGGTGGGGTTGTAGGGGAGGGGGGTGTGGGCTGTTTGGGAGGGTGGGCGGGGCTATCCAGGGGGGGTACGGGGTGTCCAGGGGGGTACGGGGGTGGGCGGGATGTCCACAAGGGTGGACGGGCTGTCCACGGGGGTGGTCGGGCTGTCAAGGACGGGTGGGCGGGCTGTCCAGGGGGGGTGGGTGGGCTGGCCACAGGGGGTAGGGGTGTCCAGGGGGGTGAGCGGGCTATCCAAGGGGGTGGGGGGCTGTCCATAGGGAGAAGGGGTGTCGAGGGGGGTGGGTGGGCTGTCCACGGGGGTGGTTGGGCTGTCTAGGGGGTAGGGGGTGTCCACGAGGGTGGGCGGGGCTGTCCAGGGGGTGTGGGCTGTCCTGGGGGTCTGGGTGGGGTGTCCTGGTGGGGGAGGGGTGTGTGGGGTGTCCAGGTGGGGTGGTATGTCTAGGTGGTGGTGGTGGGGTTGCAGGGAAGGGGGGTGTGGGCTGTTTGGGAGGGTGGGCGGGGCTATCCAGGGGGGTACGGGGTGTCCAGGGGGGTACGGGGGTGGGCGGGCTGTCCACAAGGGTGGACGGGCTGTCCACGGGGGTGGCCGGGCTATCAAGGAGGGGTGGGCGGGCTGTCCAGGGGGGGTGGGTGGGCTGGCCATGGGAGGAAGGGGTGTCCAGGGGGGTGGGCGGGCTATCCAAGGGGGTGGGGGGCTTTCCATAGGGAGAAGGGGTGTCGAGGGGGGTGGGTGGGCTGTCCACGGGGGTGGTTGGGCTGTCTAGGGTGTAGGGGGCGTCCACGGGGGTGGGTGGGTTGTCCAAGGGGGTGGGCGGGGCTATCCACGGGGGTGGGAAAGGCTGTCCACGGGGGAGGGCGGGGCTGTCCAGGGGGTGTGGGCTCTTCTGGGGGACTGGGTGGGGGTGTCCTAGTGGGGGAGGGGGGTGTGGGCTGTTTGGGAGGGTGGGCGGGGCTATCCTGGGGGGGGGGGGGGTACGGGGTGTCCAGGGGGGTACGGGGGTGGGCGGGCTGTCTACAAGGGTGGACGGGCTGTCCACGGGGGTGGCCGGGCTGTCAAGGAGGGGTGGGCGGGCTGTCCAGGGGGGTGGGTGGGCTGGCCACAGGGGGTAGGGGTGTCCAGGGTTGTGGGTGTGCTATCCAAGGGGGTGGGGGGCTGTCCATAGGGAGAATGGGTGTCGAGGGGGGTGGGTGGGCTATCCACGGGGGTGGTTGGGTTGTCTAGGGGGTAGGGGGTGTCCATGGGGGTGGGTGGGTTGTCCACGGGGGTGGGCGGGGCTGTCCACGAGGGTACCCTACTAATATGGTTATGGGATGAGGCATGCTCTGATGTGATAACACATTAAGTTCTTGTTGGTTTTACATTTTTTCAATATCACATTAGTATGTTTTTTTCACATGTCTAGTTGATACCATGATTATTTTCTTCCTTTATCATTTACTTAAATGTATTTTCTATTAATGTTCAATCCTATTGAATTGTTTGTGACAAAATGACTTATATGAATTTTTTTACAGAATAGACAGAAGTTGGATGTATGAAACCAATCGTATCTCAAGAGATTTTCAAAACAATTTGGAGAGCTTTATAGATTTTGCATTTCATAATGCTTCAGATAGTGGTCACACACACTGCCCATGTTCCAATTGTGTTGGTAGACCTTGGTTGAGTCGTGAAGAAGTCAGCTACCACATAACCAAAAATGGTTTTCAAGCAAAATACTTTGTGTGGTATCACAATGGGGATAAAATGAAATCTCAAATTGTTGATGATCGAAATGAAAGGACTGGAATGGAGAATTTGTTAGATGATCGGTTTCCGTTTATTCTTCATCATGAAAAAGAAAGGATTTCCACTCAAGAAGATGTCGATATGAGGAAAACTGATGCATCTAGTGAAAATGATGATATTGATAGGGTGAAAAAATTGAATGATGCTGCCACGACTCCAGTATATCGACAATGCGATAAAATGAAAAAGCTGGAATTTTTAATCCGATCGTTTCATGGAAAAACTATGTATGGGATTTCTAATACAACAATTGATTACATTCTTACCCTCTTGAAGGATTTACTTCCAGATGATGCAGATATTCCCTCAAACCACTATATGGCATGTAAGTTAGTTGAAGAACTTGGATTTTCCAGAAACAAAATTCATGCTTGCCCGAAAGATTGCTGTTTATTCTAGGAAGAAACCGCTGAACGAAATTAATGTATAAAATGTGGCACATCCCGCTGGAAGTCAAAATCTGATGGAACACCATCCCGCGTTCCACAGAAAGTAATGTGGCACTTTCTATTGATCCCCAGACTCCAGAATCTTTTTATTTCTGATGACATATCAATAAAAATGAGATGGCATGATACCCAGAGAAAGAATACTAATGATGAGTTGGTTCATCCTACAGATGGATTTGCATGGCAGAGATTTGATGCTCGAACATCCTGATTTTGCAGCTGACGTGCGTAATGTGAGGGCTAGGTCTTTCATGCGACAGTTTTAATCCGTTTGGGCAGATGCCTTACTTCGCACAGCACATGGCCGGTTTTTATACACATTTTATAATCTTCCCCATGGTTGTGTATGAAAAAATCTTTCACTTTCATGAGTATACTCATATCTGGTCCTTTCTGATCCCGGCATTGATATTGATGTATACATGCAACCTTTAATAAAAGAGTTGAAACTTCTTTGGGATGTGGGTGTGCGCACATACGATGCATGTTCGAAAGATATATTTCAGATGCGTGCTGCGCTTATGTGGACGATCAATGATTTTCCAGCTTATGCAATGATGTATGGATGGAGCACGAAGGGAAAACTGTCATGTCCAGTTTGTATGAAGAATACATGATCTAGAAGACTGAAACATCGTTGTAGTTTTAGTTTTATGGGACATCGATGATTTTTTTCTAAAGGATCATCCATATAGAATGAATCGTCGAAGATTTGATAATACTATAGAGACCGATGATCCACCTCAGCGTATGTCTGGAACTGATGTGCTTAATGAATTGAAAGATTTCAGTTTTTCATTTGGGAAGGGTCAAATGAAATCTGGAAAGAGAAAGAATGTTTCCACAGAAACCTGTTACAATTGGAGGAAGAGGAGTATCTTCTTTGATTTGCCTTATTGGTCAACCAATTTGCTACGTCATTGCTTAGACGTAATGTATATTGAAAATAATATATGTGAAATGTTGCTTTCAGTTCTTCTAAATGTCAAGGGGAATACAAAAAGATGATTTATGATCTCGACGTGACTTGGTGGATTGGGGCATCAGACCAGAATTGCATCCTGTGCGTATCAGTGAAAATAAATGGAAACTTCCATGAGCTTCTTATGTGATGACACCTACTGAAAAAAAAACAATTTTTGGAAGTATTAGAGACTATTACAGTTCCTGATGGATATTCAAGCAATATATCTAAACGGTTCAACAGAAGAGAGTTGAAGCTAAAATCTTTGAAGACTCATGATTATCACGTTCTACTGCATGAGTTGCTTCCAATAGCAATCCGTCATCTTTTGTCCAATAATGTAAGGGTGGGTGTTATTCGGTTGTGCCATTTGTTTAGAGATCTTTGTGCTAAGAAGTTGTCCAATTCTTTCTTGCAAAAAATGTTGACAGATGCCCCATTAATTTTGTGTGAGTTGGAGAAAATATTTCCCCCATCATTTTTCACATGCATGCTGCATCTGACTGTCCATATTCCAACTGAAATACTTCTCGGAGGACCTGTTTCTTTTCATTGGATGTATCCAACTGAAAGAAATATGTTCACATTAAAGTCTTATGTTCGAAACAAAAATCATCCCGAAGGTTCTATCGTGAACGGTTACTTAGCTCAAGAATGTATGGATTTCTGTTCAATGTATTTGTCTGATCTTACTACAAGAATGAACAGACCAATGAGAAATGAAGAAGAACAATATGAGAAAATTGAACCCAGTTTTCCATCACTTCCTCAAACAGGAGTAATTCCTGGATCATATACATTGAAGACATTAATCCATGAAGAGCGGGAGATGGCACATCGCACAGTTTTGTTCAACTGTGATTTGTTCGATGACTATATCAGGTAACAAAATTGAATATGTATATCTTACATATATATCTGTTAAACTATTCATATTTTTTTATCTACAGGGAACATAAAACAATGATAAATAGGAAGCATCATTATTTATCTTTGAAAAGGAGAGAGACTTTGCATAGCAAAGAGTTTTCTGCTAGGTTAAAATTGAAGGAAAAAATATTACTGTTTAAATTAATTATTTCAATATTTACTTAAGTTTAACTGTAATTTATATTGCAGGTATTGAGTTTGTCTGCTGACTCTGTCTCTGAGGAAGTAAGAGCTTTGGGTTTTGGTCCTAATACCGTGGTTCGTGACTGTAAATCAATTGTTATCAATGGGTACAGATTTATTATCACTGAACGAGCCAAAAACATGAGAACACAACATGATGGTATTATGGTTACTGCCACAACAGATTGTTATGCCAGTGCATCAGATAGTAGACCATGACTTGAAAATGTGGGTTATTATGGAGTCATTGAGAAAATAATAATATTGGATTATTACTCTCATGGATGAGTCACAATGATGAAATGCCATTGGTTTGATTCGATGACGATACATGGCACATTTATTGATGATTGTGGATTTCGAGTAATTAATATGACCCACACTCTTGCAACTGAAGAACCATATGTGTTGGCATCAATGGCTAAACAAGTTTTTTATGTCAAAGATCAACTTCAACCTGAATTTGGTGTCATAGTTGAAGTAATTCCAAGACATATTTTTGATGATGCTGATGATGGAATTGACACTGTCCCTATTGCCATTAGAACCAATCCATTTATTTCTTTTGATGACTCCAATAGCTCAATTGTCAGAGTTGATTGTGAACCTGAAGTTGTGGTTGGAAATATATAGAATCATTCATCCATGTTCTCAATTATTTTGGTTTACCTCGAGTTGGGTTGTTAAGTTTGGTAATATTCATAGTTATTTAGTATTGATCACAAATATGTTTTAGCTGACTTGACCGTTATGTGAATTTTCAATGTTTATTGGTTGCTGTTTTATTTGAATTGCATTTTCTAATTTGGAATTGAACTGTATTCAAACCAAATCAAACAATATTTCTAACTTGGTGAACATTACAACTTGTATGTTTTATTAAATTCATTCAAGCTCTTCTAAAACAATTGATAGCTAAATTACCAATGAATCCCTTCATTCCCTCATATATTTAGTTTTTTGGTTTAGACATTAATTTTCTTTTTCTAATTAATTACATATTTGTTTTCCAATGCAGGAAATGCAGCCAATTGAAGAGAGACGAAGAAAAAAATGGCGGAGAACAATCGTCGGATGGAGGAGATGGGCATTCCACCATTAGTGCCTACAGTGAGTACTTTATTTCAAATATATATATATATATATATATATATATTTACAGAATATATAATGTCATGTGATTAATTTTTTTTGTAAACTTTTTTGTAGGATCCACCATTACGTCGACAGTTATTCGACGAGGAGCCTAGTACTGGTCCTAGTACTCAGGCCGGTGGTACGAGGAGGGTTCGTACCAGAGGTGGACGTAGAGCTGCGTGTGCCCGACTAGACCCTGCCCCTCCCACTGACATTTCAGCCTTCCCACATTCTGATCCCGGTGTGTCGTTAGGGACACACGGGATATTTAGACCTCCCATGTTTTCGCTACCTTCTGCATCTTCTGCCCCATTATTTTCACATCCCATGATGATTCCCACTCCCCAGTCAACATCAGGTCATACAACTATTCCATCTTCTTTTCCTTCTACTTCTGTCTCTCTGAGCTTTTATATTCCATCGTCTTCGACTCCTGTTCCACCAGAGGGTGTTCAATCAGGTTCTGTGGATCCGGCGCCACTCATTGATCAGACTAGCGCAGGTATATTTATAAAACCCTAAAAAATTTTTATAGCAATATTTATTTTCATTATAACATGTTTTGATAAAATATTTGTTTTTATTTCATGACATATACATCTACTGACAGGAGGTGGGGGCGGGGCCGTACACGCATGCGTTCGGTGTGGAACCGTCGCACACAGGTTATGGAGGAATATAATGAAGACAATCAGATGGTTGAGAAAACAGGGCAACAATGTCGGAGTTTTATGGCGACGCTTGCCAAATACTCCGACATCATTCCCGTCAGCCCGCTGTCGTGGAGACATTTGCCACATGAGGTCAAAGATAGAGCTTGGGCAGAGATATGGGTAAAAAAATCTGTTGTATTTAATGCCATGATTTTTTTTTGTATTTATATGAATTGATATTTTGATTTCAGCTTCGATTTAATTTTCCTGATGGTGAGGGTGCACGACTGGAACGTCTAAAGGATTTAGGCGAGCTTTGGAGAGCCTACAAGCATGAGCTGTATATTGGCTGGCGTGCTAGAGTTGGCACTGAGTTAGAGGCGGTACCAGTCGTGGATGATTGTCTTATAGAGCCGTATCGTCAGATGATTACTCATTGGACGAGTACCCAGTTTAAGGTATGAATTACATTTGAGGTATTTAAATAATAACTTTCAAGTTTTGAATTAATATTATTCTTTGCATTATCGAATTTTATTTAGGAATCATCTGGAAAAAATAAAAAAACATTGATGCAAAAAATACCTACATACACTAGGACGCACGACGATGCCGGATCATGAGAGGCAGCAGGTATGAAAATTGTTTATAAGTTTTCTTTACGACTTAAATTTTCTTTTGTTTCCTCAATTATTTAATTATTTGCTAAAGTTTTTATATAACTTTTGTTTTCAATGTCATTGTAGAGGCAAGTAAAAAATATTGAAGGACGTGTGCCTCGAGCAAAACTGTTTTGCTCGAGTAGACGAAAAAAGGATGGAAGTGCTGTCAACGAAGCGACTCAGCAGCAGATTGTAAGTTTTAATATGTTGATTTTATATTTTAATATCTATTTCGTAACTTAATAATATATTTATATTTGTAACAGGATGATTTAGAGGCCCTCGATGCCCAAGAAGCAGACAATTTTGGGCCATCTGATCACTTACATCAGGTGTTGGGAGAGGATCATTCTGGCAGAGTACGCTGCCGACCTAGGATAGCCCCGACGAGGTATTGGCCTGCCTCAGGTATGAGTTGTAGTGCCACGGAGCTGCAACAAGTTAGGGCATATGCAGAACAGGCTGAGAAAAGGTCCACAGAGACGGAAGAACAGTCTCCTAGGGCAAACAGTGCATTTATGAAATTTATTGAAGTTCTACGTCCAACACTTCCAGCAGAGGCCAGCCCAGCAATTGATGAATACATGTCGTCGATACATTCTATATATGGTGCACCGGGTGGCAGTTCTAGTGGTGGTCAGGCCGATGTCCAGCTTGAAGATGATGATGGCGAGCAGTCTGATGCGGAAGAGGAGGGAGATGAGGAGGGCGAGGAGGAGGGCGAAGGCGAGGAGGAAGGCACTGTGGAGGGTGAGGACGATGAGGAGGACGATGACGAGGGCGATGATGATGATGATGATGGTGATGGTGATGCTGATGTGGGAAATATTGATCCGTTACATTTTTGACTTATATTACTGAGATTTGATGTTTAATCTATTCTAGTTGTTGGTTTTATCTAGACTCGTATTATAGTATTGGAGTTGAGTTATTTTTATATATTGTCTGTTTTTATGGATGTTGCTGTCTTTTAGTGGTTGTGTGTTTGTGAACTCCCTGGACAACCCCCATCATTCTTGTACCTTGGACAACCCCCCTCCCCCTTGGACCCCGAACACCCCCCAAACACCCCCCAGATAGCCCCGCGGACAGCCCCGCGGACAGCCCCGCGGACAACCCCCCCACCCCCCCCTTGGACCCCGGACAACCCCCCAAACACCCCCTGGACAGCCCCCTGAACAACCCCGGACAACCCCCTAAACAACCCCTGAACAACCCCTGAACAACCCCCTGAACAACCCCTGGACAACCCCCTGAACAACCCCGAACAACCCCCTGAACAACCCCCAAACACCCCCCGGACAGACCCCGCACAACCCCCCCACCCTCCTCCTTGGTCCCCAGACAGCCCCCCAGACACCCACAGGACAGCCCCCCCGGACAGCCCCCACGGACATCCCCCTGGACAGCCCCCCGTACAGCCCCCAACCCTCCACCCTGGACCCCGGATAGCCCCCGGACAGCCCCCCAGACAGCCCCTCGGACAACCCCCCGGACAACCCCCCACCCTCCCCTTTGGACCCCGGACAACCCGCCAAACACCCCTCGGACAGCCCCCTGAACAACCCCGGACAACCCCCCTGAACAACCCCTGAACAACCCCTGAACAACCCCTGAACAACCCCTGAACAACCCCTGAACAACCCCCTGTACAACCCCCGGACAGCCCCCTGAACAACCCGAGACAACCCCCTGAACAACCCCCAAACACCCCCCGGACAGACCCCGCACAGCCCCCCCACCCTCCTCCTTGGTCCCCGGACAGCCCCCCAGACACCCACCGGACAGCCCCCCCGAACAGCCCCCCGGACAGCCCCTCCACCTTCCTTAATTTCATTAGCTCTGAAATGTTTCATAGCACGATCATCTAAAATCTAATCCATACTAAATATGATATAAAAATATTCTATATGAATTTCCATAAGATTTTAAGTGAAAACAAAAAGTGACATACGAAAAACTGACCAAACGCATTCAAAATGTGTTGATGCTTTAGGAAAACGATCCATGGGTCATATGTGACGTGTACGAATCAACCCCTCCTCAATCCGAGGCGTGGTGCGGTCAGAACAACTCAAAGTGTATGTCTTTTGTTTTAAAAAGGACATCATTTTAAGTGAAAAACATCAACTGGCATACGGAAAACCAGCCAAACACATTCGGATTGTGTTGATACTTTAAGACAATGATCCATGGGTCATTTGAGAAGTGTATGAGTCAACCCCGCCTAAATCCGAGATGCGGTGTGGTCGGGACCACTCTATGTGACTTTCTTTTGTTTAAAATGGACAGTATTTTAAGTACATACGGAAAACCGACCAAATGCATTCGGTTTCTGTTGAAACTTTAGTAGAACGATCCATGGGTCATATGTGACGTGTACGAGTCAACGCCACCTCAATCCGAGGCGAGGTCGTCCGCTATGAATTTGACCGTTTGACGCCCGTTTTGGCCGTTTATGACACCACAACTGCGTGGTCGGTCACCGCGGGCACATGGCACGTTAAATTGACGTGTCGTCTGCTCGACCACTTCAGAAATCACTCACCCGTATTTGTCGTCTGATTTCAGGTCATTCCGAATTCGTTCGGCCCGTTTGGACCCCCCTCACGCGCGTTTACGAAGCGCGTGCATCACTTAAAATACGAATATTGAGCCGTACCACGCAAAATGCATGTCCGATTGCCATGCTGTCTACGCGTACACGTCACGAATAATAATTAGAATGTTTCACGGTGGTTTCAGATCAATCTGAGGTCGTCCTCTATGAATTTGACTGTTGGACGCCCGTTTTGGCCGTTTATGACACTAGAACTGCGTTGTCGGTCACCGCGGGCACATGGCATGTCCAATTGACGTGCCGTCTACTCGAACACTTCATAAATCACTCAACCGTATTTGTCGCCTGATTTCAGGCCATTCCGAAATCGTTCGGCCCATTTGGACCCCCCTCACGTGCGTTTACGAAGCGCGTGCATCACTTAAAACACGAATATTGAGCCGTACCGCGCACACCGCACGTCCGATTGGCGTGCCGTCTGCGCGTACACATCACGAATAATAATTAGAATGTTTCACGGTGTTTTCAGGTCAATCCGAGGTCGTCCTCTATGAATTTGACCGTTTGACGCCCGTTTTGGCCGTTTATGACACCAGGACTGCATTATCGGTCACCGCGGGCACACGACACGTCCGATTGACGTGCCTTCTGCTCAACCACTTCATAAATCACTCACCCGTATTTGTAGTCTGATTTCAGGCCATTCCGAAATCGTTCGGCCCATTTGGACCACCCTCACGCGCGTTTACGAAGCGCGCGCATCACTTAAAACAAGAATATTGAGCCGTACCGCGCAAACCGCACGTCCGATTGACGTTCCGTCTACGCGTACACGTCACGAATAATAATTAGAATGTTGCACGGTGGTTTCAGCTCAATCCGAGGTCGTCCACTATGAATTAGACTGTTGGACGCCCGTTTTGGCCGTTTATGACACCAGAACTGCGTTGTTGGTCACTGCGGGCACATGGCACATCCAATTGACGTGTCGTCTGCTCGACCACTTCATAAATCACTCACCAGTATTTGTCGCCTGATTTCAGGCCATTCTGAAATCGTTCGGCCCATTTGGACCCCCCTCACGCGCGTTTACGAAGCGCGTACATCACTTAAAATATGAATATTGAGCCGTACCGTGCAAACCGCACATCCGATTGACGTTCCGTCTGTGCTTACACATCACGAATAATAATTAGAATGTTGCACGGTGGTTTCAGCTCAATCTGAGGTTGTCCGCTATGAATTTGACCGTTGGACGCCCGTTTTGTCCGTTTATGACACCAGAACTGCGTTGTCGGTCACTGCGGGCACACAGCACGTCCGATTGACGTGCTGTCTGCTCGAACACTTCAGAAATCACTCACCCGTATTTTTTGTCTGATTTCATGCCATTCCGACATCGTTCGGCCCGTTTGGACCCCCCTCACTTGCGTTTACGAAGCGCGCGCATCACTTAAAACACGAATATTGAGCCGTACCGCGCAAACCGCACGTCCGATTGGCGTGACGTCTACGCATACACGTCACGAATAATAATTAGAATGTTTCACGGTGTTTTCAGGTCAATCCGAGGTCGTTCGCTATGAATTTGACCGTTTGACGCCCGTTTTGGCCGTTTATGACACCAGAACTGCGTTGTCGGTCACCGCGGGCACACGGCACGCCCGATTGACGTGCCGTCTGCTCGACCACTTCATAAATCACTCACCCGTATTTTTCGTCTGATTTCAGGTCATTCCGACTTCGTTCGGTCCATTTGGACCACCCTCAATCGCATTTACGAAGTGCGGGCATCACTTAAAATACGAATATTGAGCCGTACCGTGCAAACCGCACATCCGATTGATGTGTCGTCTACGCGTACACCTCACAAATAATAATTAGAATGTTGCACGGTGGTTTCAAGTCAATATGAGGTCGTCCGCTATGAATTTGACCGTTTGAAGCCCGTTTTGGCCGTTTATGACACCAGAACTGCGTTGTCGGTCACCGCGGGCACATGGCACGTCCAATTGACGTGCCGTCTGCTCGACCACTTCAGAAATCACTCAAACGTATTTTTCGTCTGATTTCAGGTCATTCCGACTTCGTTCAGCCCGTTTGGACCCCCCTCACGTGAGTTTATGAAGCGCGCGTATCACTTAAAATACGAATATTGAGCCGTACCGCGCAAACCGCATGTCCGATTGACGTGCCGTCTGCGCATACACATCACGAATAATAATTAGAATGTTTCAAGGTGGTTTCAGCTCAATATGAGGTCTTCCGCTATGAATTTGACCGTTGGACGCCCGTTTTGGCCGTTTATGACACCAGGACTACGTTGTCGGTCACCGCGGGCACACGGCACGTCCGATTGACGTGCCATCTGCTCAACCACTTCAGAAATCACTCACCCGTATTTTTCGTCTGATTTCAGGCCATTCCGACTTCGTTCGGCCCGTTTGGACCCCCCTCACGCGCGTTTACGAAGCGTGCACATCACTTAAAACACGAATATTGAGCTGTACCGCGCAAACCGCACGTCCGATTGGCGTGCCGTCTTCACTTAAACATCACGAATAATAATTAGAATGTTGCACGGTGTTTTCAGGTCAATCCGAGGTCGTCCGCTATGAATTTGACCGTTTGACGCCCGTTTTGGCCGTTTATGACACCAGAACTGCGTTGTCGGGCACCGCGGGCACACGGCACGTCCGATTGACGTGCTGTCTGCTCTACCACTTCATAAATCACTCACCCATATTTGTCGTCTGATTTCAGGCCATTCCGAAATCGTTCGGCCCATTTGGACCACCCTCACGCGCATTTACGAAGCGCGCGCATCACTTAAAACACGAATATTGAGTCGTACCGCGCAAACCGCATGTCCGATTGACGTGCCGTCTGCGCGTACACGTCACGAATAATAATTAGAATGTTGAATGGTGGTTTCAGCTCAATCCGAGGTCATCCGCTATGAATGTGACTGTTGGACGCCCGTTTTGGCCGTTTATGACACCAGAACTGCGTTGTCGGTCACCGCGGGCACACGGCACATCCGATTGACGTACCGTCTGCTCGACCACTTCAGAAATCACTCACCCATATTTGTCGTCAAATTTCAGGCCATTCCGACTTCGTTCGTCCCATTTGGACCCCCCTCACGCGCGTTTACGAAGCGCGCACATCACTTAAAATACGAATATTGAGCCGTACCGCGCAAACCGCACGTCCTATTGACGTGCCGTCTGAGAGTACATGCCAAGAATAATAATTAGAATGTTGTACGGTGGTTTCAGCTCAATCTGAGGTCGTCTGCTATGAATTTGACCGTTGGACGTCCGTTTTGGCCATTTCTGACACCAGAACTACGTTGTCGGTCACCGCGGGCACACGACACATCCGATTGACGTGCCGTCTACTCGACCACTTCATAAATCACTCTCCCATATTTGTCGTCTGATTTCAGGCCATTCTGACTTCGTTCGGCCTGTTTGGACCCCCCTCACGCGCGTTTACGAAGCGCACACATCACTTAAAACACGAATATTGAGTCGTACCTCGCAAACCGCACGTCCGATTGACGTACCGTCTGCATGTACACGTCACGAATAATAATTAGAATGTTGCACGGTGGTTTCAGCTCAATCCGGAGACGTGGTGTGGCCGGCACCACTCAAAGTGTCCGTCTTTTGTTTCAAAAGGATGTCATTTTAAGTGAAAAGCATCAACTGACATACGGAAAACCGACCAAACGCATTCCGAATCTGTTGATAATTTATCCCAACAATCCATGGGTCATATGCGACGTGTACGAGCCAACCCGAGATGAATCTGAGTCGCGGTGTGGCCAGGATAAGTCTAAGTGACTCTCTTTTGTTTAAAATGGACACCATTTTAAGTATATACGGAAAAACGACCAAACGGATTCGGTTTCTGTTGAAACTTTAAGAGAACGATCCATGGGTCATATGTGACGTGTACGAATCATCCCCGCTTCAATCCGACATGCGGTGCGGCTGAAACCACTCAAAGTGTCCGTCTTTTGTTTCAAAAGGACTTCATTTTAAGTGAAAGGCATCAACTGACATACGGAAGAACGACCAAACGCATTCGGATTCTATCGATACTTTAGAACAACGATCCATGAGTCATATGTGATGTGTAAAAGTCATCCCTGTCTTAATCCGAGAGGCGGTGTGGCCTACACCGCTCTAACTCTGTCTCTTTTGTTTAAAATGGACATGATTATAAATGAAAAGAACAACTGACATACGCAAAACCGACCAAACGCATTCGTAATCTTTTGATAATTTATCACAATTATCCATGTGTCATATGTGACATGTATGAGCCAACCCGGGATGAATCTGAGTCGTGGTGTGGTCCAGATTAGTCTAAATGTCACTCTTTTGTTTAAAATGGACAACATTTTAAGCACATATGGAAAACCGACCAAACACATTCGGTTTCCATTTAAACTTTAGGAGAACGATCCATGGGTCATATGTGATGTGTACGAATCAACCCCGCCTCAATTGGAGACGCGTTGTGGTCGGCACCACTCATAGTGTCCATCTTTTGTTTCAAAAGGACGTCATTTTAAGTGAAAAAAATCAACTGGCATAGGGAAAACCAACCAAACGTATTCGGATTGTGTCGATACGTTAGGAAAATGATCCATGGGTCATTTGAGACGTGTAAGAGTCAACCCCGTCTAAATCCGAGACGCGGTGTGGCCGGTACCACTCTGACTGTGTCTCTTTTGTTTAAAATGGACAAGATTATAAGTGAAATAAACAACTGACATATGAAAAACTAACCAAACACATTCGGAATCTGTAGAAAATTTAGGACAACGATTCATGGGTCATATGTTACGTGTACGAGTCAACCACGCCTCAATCCAAGTCTTGGTTTGGCCGAGACCACTCTAAGTGTATCTCTTTTCTTTAAAATGGACTACATTTTAAATTCATACGGAAAACCAACCAAACGCATTCTGATTGTGTTTATATTTTAGCACAACAATCCATGGGTCATTTGTGATGTGTACGAGTTAACCCCGCCTCAATACCAGACGCGGTGTGGCTGACACCATTCAAAGTGTCTCTCTTTTATTTAAAAAACACTTCATTTTAAGTGAAAACAATAACTGACATATGGAAAACCGACCAAACGATTTCGGAATATGTTGATACTTTAGGAAAACGATCAATGATTCATTTGTGACGTGTACGAGTTAACCTCACCTCAATATGAGGCACGGTGTGACCGGTATCATTCCAGATGTATGTATTTTGTTTAAAATGGATATCATTTCTATTAAAAATATATGGTATATGAAAAACCAATCAAATTATGAATTGAATTCCGGATTCCACATATGATTGTCATCTAAATTTTAAAATTAATTCTAAATGAATTATGTATGTTTATAATTATGTTATGAATTCTACTTTAATTATGGATGAGTATGTTTTCAGGATGCATTATATGTGTTGGTTGGTTGGTTTTCATTTTTTGTATGTGTTGGTTTTTTCTCTATATGTATGCATTATATGTGTTACAGGTACAATAATTGGATTGAAAAGTGAATTGAATACAAGGGAATAATTGGATTGAAAATTGAATTGAAACCTATGGTGAATGCCCAAAAATCTGCTGTGCAAATTGCAGAGCAGGCTGCTCTGCAATTTGCACAGCAAAGCCTATGCCAACGGTTTGAAAACCATTGGCATAGGCTCTATGCAGGTGTTTTTACCAATGGTTACTTGAACCGTTGGTAAAAACACCCTATCCCAACGGTTTGAAACCATTGGGATACTTTGTTGAATGTTGTTTTTACCAACAGTTCATGGAACCGTTGGTAAAAACCATTCCCAATGGTTTGTTAACCGTTGGGAAAGAAAATGCTCTGTTGATTTCCCAATGGGCCAAACCATTGGGAAAGGCCTTTCCCAACGGTTTGGAAGAACCGTTGGGATAGGTTGATTTTTTATAACCTATCCTAACGGTTCTGTGTAAACCGTTGGGAAAAGCCTTTCCCAAAGGCTTACTTCCCCACGGTTTATAGAACCGTTGGTATAACATATACCAACGGTTCTAAATCGTTGGGAAATGCTGGATTTCCAGTAGTGCAAGGAGTTATTATAACATTTATTTTTTAATTAAAAATATTGGTGTATGATTTCTCACCATCCCTATACAACACTCTTTATTATTGATGATGGGAGACCCATTTCTCTCTCATTAATGCCTCCCAAGTACACCCATTACATTGCCCAATTTCGTGATAGATTTCTCACTCCCCATTTTACATCCAAGAAATTATTTTGTATTATGCATTTAAATTCCATTAAATATGTTGGGATATATATCTATATGACCCCCTTATTGTCCATTTCATTTAAATATGATGATACACCCCTTATTCTCTCCTCAACCATTTTTATGAGTTCTTATGTCTTGTCGTTACGCTGCCAAAATTGCACCGCAATTCTCAAATCCTAATTCATTGTATAGTGAATACCATGCCCATTCCTCTATTAAGGGATTTCACCTTTATGATCATTTAATTATTATTTAAATAGTTTCATGTATTTATTCTACATTCCATTATGGTGGAATAAATTATGTTGTTGAATGATTCAGTGTCGTATACATTAAGTGAAATGAGGGTTTACTCATGCTAAATAATGTTCAATTACAGTTTACTCATTCTCCATGTGCAATGATATTTTGCTCATTCTAATACAATTTGATGTTTTGTTTCCCCGTATCCATGTTATGATAATGATGTTATATCACGCCGTTATGTTTATGTTTCTCTTTTTCTCTATTGATATGCCTATTTCCTTACCTGTATTGAAATATTCATGCTACAAATTGTTTACTACCTTATTGGGCTTTATTTCTCACCCCCTTCTTTTTCACATCCTCAATTTTTCCAATGCAATGCTATGTACGAGAGAATGTAGTGGTCATATAAAGGATGTTATCAATAAAAAGGTTGTGTTTTGTTTTCTAAGTTTTTATGTAATGTTACGAATCCCTAAATACACTAGACCTATCGATATTTTATGTTGTACCATTTTAAGGTATTTATATAATAAATCTCGTTAATGTGTGTAATAATAATTAGGCTTGTTATAATTCATCCTCAGTCTAATGTATATTCAAGAATCAACAATTCATAAATTTGAGGATACGATATATTATTGACCAATGGATCACCTGGGAATTTGGGATCACTATATTTTTAGTTGATTTTTCATATAATATTTTTTTTATTAAAGTATATATATATGGAACCATTTGAGGAATTATATGTAAATCTATGTCAAACTCCGGAATTTGAGGATGATGTAGGTGAAATGATGTTAATGGGACAAGAATTTATATAATAACTTCATGATAAAGTTCATCTGATTTAGCATCACATGAGGAGAACATTGAGTAGGATGAAAACTTATTTGGATAACAGAATGAAATATATCTTTTTTGAGTTAGGAAATTCTATATTACTCAATGTTTCTACTTGAAGATGTGTGATTATGTTTTGTAAAAATGGGATAGTAAGTCCACAGTTCATTAGAACTTATTAAATACTAGAGAATGTAGGATCTAATTTCATCTAAGAATATTTTACTATGATTATATCGCATGTACAAAACTTATTTCTTGATTCAATTTTATGTATGTTTGTGTTGGATCCGTCTCCAATAATAAAGCTTGAAGTTGTTTAGTTGGAAAATAATCATTTTTATGAGGAACAACTAGTTCAAGTTATTTACCACAGAGTGAATGTGTTGAAAATAAGATGATTCGTAAGGTTATATTTTTTTGAAATAAAAAATATATAGTTGAAGAGGCTATAGGGGAATCATAAGATACTATAATGCACATATATCCCCACTTATTAATAAGTGAATAAAATTACGAGGATAAAATTTACAAAAGTGGGGAAGAATGTTACTACTAATGTAAATTGGGAATAATTATTTTTCTTGATTATTAATAATTTAAATTAGTTATATATTTTAAATTAAATGGATTCTATGTTCAATGTTGTATTCAAAAAATAAACTATTTTTCTTAAAAACTGTATTTTCCTAAAAAGAAATTTTATCTACATTTAATGGAAATTGTATTTTAAAACATAATTTTAAAAAATTTATAAATATTATTTGAAAATATAAATATATTTTATTAATGTAGAATAAAAAAATTTACATTGGTATTATTTTTTATTATTTTTTAGATATGTTTAATTTTTTGATAAAAAGTTAAAAAAATATATTTTAATTAAAATCTGCATTTTTAGTCCAATTTTTTTATATTTTAATATTGTAATATAAATTTGTTATAATCTTTAATTTATTTAATTAGATATTAATAAACCCAATTTAGTTAACTGGAATCAATTTTACATTAATATAATATATAAAAACATTTGAAACATTTTAACATGCTTATATTTAAAATCAATTGTTCTATCTGGTGTTTGGGATTAATTTCCATTAATTATTTTAATTCATGAATTTTGTAGAAAAAATTGACATGATATAGATGTTTTATAATTTTGGGTTCTAATTGATCTAGGTTTTCTATTCTTGTGAAATAATATGAAATGAATGGTATTAAAATTGACATTAATTATATTCTAAAATAAATAATATTTTATTTAATGATATATGTTTTTAAAAAATATAATATTAGAAGAAAATGATATTAATATTGTGTAAAATTTCATAAATTATTCATTTATGGGTTTTTTTCCTTTCATATTCATTATATTAACCCTAAAAATTAAAATTAAATATTATCACAAAAAGACATAAATGTGATAAATAAGGGTAAAAACAAAATGATAAGGATTAATTAATTATAAAAATTTGTCTAACATTCATTACATTTAATCATATCCACCAATATTCATGTTATATTTAAAATATCCCACTTTGGATAAATTTTGTAAATGAAATTAATTTTTATTGATGTAATATTTTTATGAATTCCCAGAGTGCTTCTAAAACATCCCAAGTAAATAATGAACAATGCAATTTCATAATTATTAATATATGTGAAATAAATAATAATTTTACTTTAATTTGGTAGGTATGTTTGATGGCATTGCTGATACGCAAAAATGGGATACTTTGAAAACATATTTTGCACAGAAGGCTGAGTCATACTAAAAAAATAATAATAAAATATTGACATTTTAAATTGTAGTTAATGCCTTGACATTGTAATGGTATGAATTAACATAAACAACTAAAATATAAATATACATGATTGTTAAATGTTTTTACATTTATCTAATAAAAGTTGGTGGCTTAAGATGTGACTTAATATAATTTGAAGCTTCTAAACTCTAATATTCTTTAAAAAGTCGATTTAATACCATTTAATAGTGAACCCTATTTAAATCAATTTCTGGTCACTTTTATAGTTCTACATGAAAAAACTAAATTATTCTTTAGAATCAGGACATCAAAATTTAAATTGGGTAATTTTTTTATTTTTTTGGATACAATTAATTTTTTAGTGAATAGTGAAAATAATGTATTTTAATTCAAAAATTACTTTTAATCTAATTAATTTATATGGTTAGGTATTAATTTAAATGGTTTTAAAGTTTAATTATATTTTATTCTTACCATTAAATGTAATGTTGGTCATTGGAAGTAATTTTACTTTCAAATTTGACATAAACAATTGTCAATCTTTCGATACTTATTATTTCTTAAAAACAAGGTTGTTGTTTGGACAACGAGAATTAATATAAAATTTATTAATTAAGCGTCTATGTATTTAATTTGGTAAAATAGACATAGTTTTTGAATTCATACAATCAAATATATCTTAGGTTTAATTTTTGTTATTTTTCAGAAAAAAATCAATTATTTATGAATAGTGAAAACATAGTGTAGTAGTTAAAAGACTGTCTTATTCCTTTAAATGAAATTTTAACACTTATGTGAATTGAATTTCAAAAATCTGACATACATGGTTGTTATTAGTATGTAAAATGTGGTTCAATAAAATTAAAATATTTTTCTGGTGAATAATAAATTTTACATTTATTTACAGCCGTTAAAGGTAAATAGGGTAATCAATGTAGAAACAATAATATAATAATTTAAAATCACCTTTAAACTTGTCCAAAACTTTTCGGATGAGTAGTGGCCGACCAAGACAATCCTTGGGTGAGTCTTTTGGCCTTTGAAATATAGTTGGGTATGATAATTATATTAAGAAATATTTATTTAATGTAAAAATAAAAATATCATAAAATGTATTGTTCTGCTAAAAAAATAATGTGGTGTTACATAATTGATATATTTGACTATAAATAATCATTAAAAAGATAAAATAATTTCCTAAATTATTGTATTTTTTTTATAATTTTTATAAATCAAATAAATTAAATTATTTATGACACAATAATGAAGTAGTGTTTACCTCATTAATAAATGGATTAAATAAATAAGATTATAAAGATTTAAATAATATCCAAAACCTATATAATTATTATTGGATGATTTTATTTTGACCAAGAGTAATCTTATCATCGATTATAATAAGATTTAGACATTTAGAAATAAAATATCGTTATATAATCAAATAATATTTTCACACTTTCTTAAAAAACCCATCCTCATATTTATAAAAATAACTCACCTATAACCCATTACTCATGTATATAAAACCCCTTTTTTGGTCTAACCTCTACCCAAATAAGTTCTCAAGATCCCTCTCTTCCCTCTAGAATCCTTATCTTAGGCAGAATACCCTTCATGAAACAATTTTGGTTCAAACCAAATGGAGTTAACCGATTTAAAGGTTATGTCTTCTCTTAAGTTCTTTTGTTTTAGTTTACTTATTCAACCCCCAAAACACTTTTTATTTATTTCATTTATAAAAACTCTAGTATCCTCAATATAGTAGATATGTCCATTAGGAATTTTTAGTTATTCATTTTGGGCTATCCAATTCACCGGTTGTATTCATGGATCTTATGAATACAATTTTCCGTGACTTATTGGATAAGTTTGTGGTTGTGTTCATTGAATATTTTTTTTAATATTCCGAATGTAAAGATGAACAAAAAAGTTATTTAAGGGTTTTCATAAAAACCATAAAAGAAAATAAAATGTATGGGAAATTCATAAAGTGTGAGTTTTGGTTACAATAAATTTCTTTCCTTGGTCACATTGTTTCAAAAAATGGCATAAAAGTTGATCCTTATAAAACAAAAGTTGGGGTAGAATATCAATGACCCAAAAATATAACATAGATTCATAGTTATCATGGTTTGGCTAGTTATTACCAAATGTTAGTTGAAATTGTAGCACGATTATCTAGTCTAAGGTCTATATTAACTTGAAAATGTGTTATGTTCAGCTAGAAAAAAGAATGTGATGATTGATTTCAGGAATTGAAAACAATATTGATGAACTCTCCATTTTTGGCACTACCTTCCAGAAATGGTATGTTTGTTATCTACAATGATGATTTATAGAAAGGACTTGGTTGTGTCCATATGCAGAATGATCATGTAATTTCTTATTCTTCACGTCAGTTGAATCCTCGTGAGTTAACTTATGGTTCACATGATTTGGAATTAGCAGAAGTTGTTATTGCTTTAAAATTTTGGTGGCATCATTTGATTGGATTAAAATTCGAAATATATATTGACCAAAAAAGATGGAAATATATTTTCACCCAAAAATAATTGAACACGAGACAAGTGAGTTGGTTTGAATTAATAAAAGATAATGATTGCATGATCCATTACCATCCAGGAAAAAAAAATTAAGTGGATTATGCTTTGATTAAAAAAAGTAATGCATCATTAACCATGCTACATTTGGAACAGTATCCTTTGGTTTTTTATTTGATGAACTTTTTCATAGAAGTTTTTGGTGCAGGAAATTCCTCTATTTTGTTTTAGGTGCATGTGAGATCATCTCTATCAGATAGAATTATGTAGGCACAGAAGGAATACAATGAGTTGTAGAAAAAGGTTGACCAGGTTCAGAAGGGTATGTTTACTAATTATAACATTAATAATGATTGTATTTTGAGATTTGGGAAGAGATTATGCATGCCTTGTAATTCAAAATAGATGAACGAGTTGTTTTGTAAAGCTAAAAGTTCTTAGTTTTCTATTCATCCTTTCCATATTAAAATATACAAAGATATTTGAGAGTATTACTCATGGGATGGAATGAAAAGTGGTATTGCTGACTTTATTGTGAGGTGTTTGACTTGTCAGCAGGTTAAAGAAGAGTGATAGTTACCAAAATAGATCCTTCAAAAATTAATAGTTCCAGAGTGGAAATGGGAAAATATATCCTTGGACTTTATTGTGGGATTACCAAAGACATCTCGAGGAAATAATACAATCTGGTTTATTTACGGTTGATTGAATAAAATTGTTCATTCCCATCCAATTCAAGATACTTTTTCTCTAGATCAACTTCCTTGGTTGTATGTTAAATAGATAGTCAAGTTGCATGGAGTTCCTCTATCCATTGTATCTTATAATGATCCCAGGTTTACTTATATCATTTGGAAAGACCTTTGGAATTTGTTGGGTACTGAATTGAATTTTATTACAATAGTTCACCCTCAATCATATGAGAATTAAGAATGAACAATTCAGAATTTGAAAGATTTGCTATGTGATTATTTAAGGGATTGGCAGGGAATTTGGGACCAACATCATTCTTTGTTTTAATTTTCTTATAAAAACAGTTTTCATTTCAGTATATATATGGCTCTTTTTGTGGCATTATTTGGAAATCAGTGTAGAACTCTACCTTTTTAGGAAGATGTAGGTGAAAGGAACCTTGTTGGACCAGAATTGGTAGAAGAGATTTCCGAAAAATCTAAATTGATTCAGAAGCACATTTTGAAAAGGTCAATGTTGGTAGAAAAGTTAGGCATATTACCAAAGGAAGTTGGGACCAACATCTTTATTTGGATGAATTTTCATATAATAACAGTTTTCATTCCAGTATACATATGGATCCATTTTAGGAATTATATGGGATGTTTGGTTGAACTTTTGATTTTTGGGATGAACTTGGTGAAAAGAAGTTGATGGGACCAAAATTGGTATAAGAGATGGAAAAAAAGTTCAGTTTATTCAGATGCACATCAGAATAGATCAGAGTAGGAAGAAAGGTTATAGGTATAACCAGAGGAAGGACGTTTATTTTGATGTAGGTTATCATGTCATTCTCAAAGTTTCTCTCTAGAAAAGTGTGATGCATTTTGGTAAGAAGGGAATGTTGATTCTGGGGTTCATTGGACCTAATGAAATGCTTGAAAAAGTAGATTCTGTTGAATACAGATTGGATTTACCTCCATGTTTATCCTAGGTACACAATGTTTTTCATGTTACAATTTTGAGAAAGTATACGCTATATTTTTATCAGGTTTTGATCCTAGAGGTAGTTCAGTTGGGAGATAATCTCTCCTATGAGGAACTGCCATTCCAGATTCTTGACCAAAGATAGCATGTGTTGCAGAATAAGGTAATTCACCAGGAAATGTTTTTGTGGAAAACCCATGTAGTTAAAAAGGTATCGTAGGAATCTGAAAATGATTTGGGAGATTAATACTCTAATTTTTTTGATAAGTGAATAAAAATTGCAGGGACACAATTTTCTAATGGGGGAAGGATGCAACATCCCAAGTAAATAAAAAATAATGAATTTTTATAATTATTAATATTTTTGAATTAAATATCACTATTACATTAAATAGGCTGCTATGTTCGATGTCTTACCTGATATTTAACAATGGGTTTCTTTGAAATCTTACATTGCACACAAGGCTGAATCATGCTAAAAAAATTATAATATAATATTATTATTTTTAATTGTAGTTAATTCCTTGCCATTGTAATGGTAAGAATTAATAGAACTAAATACAATATTATTATACATTTTTGTTAAATGTTTTTACATTTTTCCAATACAATTTGGAGTCTTAAAATGTTTATTAATCTAACTTTATGCATAAATAATATAATACTCTTTAAAAGGTCGATTTACTTCCTTTTAATGGAGAAACCTATTTTAATATTTTTTGGTCACATTAATATGTTATATATAACAAAATAAAATATTCTTTTATAATTGGGTCATCAAAATTTAATTTGGGTAAATTTTTGGTATATTTATGATAAAATACATTTTTTTAATGAATAGTGAAAAATAATGTATTTTAATTCAAAACTGCCTTTTAATTTTATTTATTTATATGGTTTTATTATATTTTCAATTGGGTTTAAAGTTTAATTAGATTATATTTTTAATATTTAAACAATTTTTATTCAGTGAAAGTAATTTCACATTGAAACTGGACATAAAAAAGTGTCAATGTTTTGATATTTCTTATTTCTATAAAACAAACTTCTTATTTGGACAATCAGAATTTATTTTTAATTAATTAATGAAACTTATATGTATTGATTTAGGTAAAATATAAATTGTATTGGAATTTGGAATATGAAAATATATCATAGGATTAATATTTTGTAATTTTCTTAAAAAACACCAATTTTGATTAATAGTGAACACACATAGTAGTAGTTAAAAAGATATATTTTTCATTTAAATGAAATTTTACCACATTTGTGAATTGAATTTTGAAAATATGACATGCATGGTTTTTATTACTATGTAAAATTTGGTTCAATAAGATTAAAAGATTTTTTTGGTGAATAGTAACTTTGGACTTTTATTTACCATGTTTAAATGTAAATAGAGTAATTCAAGGTAAAAACAATACTATAATAACATAAAATTACTTAAATAGTTGTCCTAAACATATTTTAAGAGCAATTTCAGATCTAGAAAATCCTTGGGAAGACATTTGGCCTTTTAATGCCACTTTGGTAAGATAATGATATTAATAACTTTTTATTTAATATAAAAATAAAAATATCATAAACATGCATTATTATGCTAAATCAATTTTAATGTGCTGTTATCTCATTATGTCAACTACTATAAATAGTAATTGGAAAGCTAAAAATATTTCCTACATCATAGTATTTTTTTATAATTTTTAGACATTAAATAAATTAAATTATATATGAGACAACGATGATGCAGCGATTACCTAATTTTTTACGATTTAAATAAAATGAAAAGATAATGTAAAATCTAAGACCTAAACATGTCAAAAACCTATTTTATGGGCGGATTTAGAACCCTTATCACCTTATCCTCAATATACATCAATTTGGGACCTTTAAAATCCGAAAATCATTTGAAAATAAAGTAACATTTTATATCTTTCCAAGAGTGCTCCTCCTCTCCTCTTATAAAAGGCCCCCACATCTACCTCCATACACACACCTCTCAAGACTTTGGCTCGGCCAATATCTACTCATTTTGTCTATCCACATCCCTCTCCTCATCCTCAAAGCCTTACCTTAGGCAGGAAGCTCTTCAAGAAACCCTTTTGGTTCAAACCAAAGGGGGTTACCTGATTTTAAAGGTAATGTCTTCACTTGTGTTCTTTTGTTTTATTTTTCTTCTCCAACCCCCTAAACACTTTCTATTCATTTATTTTGTAACAACACAAGTATCTTACATATACTAGTATGTTGTTATATGAAGGATTCGAGCTACACTTTCACACACGTATATCTAATGGTTGAATAGCATACTGTTTCTATGGATGGTGAATTTCTACCTCACAAAACGATGATTGTTCAATATTCTTGTAACACCTTCAAAGGTGGAAATTAAGATGTCACTATATTTATATATGATATATAATATGTTTTTTTTTTCCATACGCTTCTGTATTTTTCATTTATGGAATACTTTTATGGTTTCCATTATGGGTAAACGCGATATCTTAATTTTTAGGAAGTGCGGACTACCGCCCACTTAAAGAGATTTGATTCGTTAATGCCATATGTGGGACATAGAAAGGATAGAGTTAATGATATTATATGTTATATTATACTGGAATATAACATAACTTTATATCATGATGATTCCATTCCATAAAATATGAAATAGAAATGAAAGTAGCGTTCATGACTACGTACGGCTTACCGTCTCCATGAATGGTGCGTTTCATTTCTTAAATCTAAATTTTATGTAATATTATAAATGCATGCATATAATGGATATATATGAAATATATGATACCTAAATCATGAATATAATTCTTCATATGATGGATACATGAACAACTTGTAATTATAAAGAGTTTATTTTTGGACTCAAATACCAATGATCGACAAAACGACCATTATTAACCTAAATAATTACATAGTGTTCATATCATGGTAATAAGTGATATAACAGGAATAATGAACTTGAAAAAGGTTCTTATGAAATTATAAATTAACTCAAGTTTATTATTCAGGGCATTACAGAATGATCAAATCAAGTCGGACCCGAGGTATGGGACTTTGTCTAATTCTCCTTTCATTGAGGCATATTTTTTTATACACAACTTTATTATATACGGTGTATAAACCACTTTTAATTTTATGTTTATTCAAAAGGAATATTTTTTATATGAAGCGTTTACTAAACAAAAAAAGGGAATGTTTTTTTGTCGTATGTATGCGGTGACAACGACTTCTCCGCCGCCATGACCATTATTTGAGTTTCGACTTCCTCTACAAGCCATAAATTTTTTTTAAATGAAAAATAAATACCATGTTTTACTTTTATTTTATTTTCGTATTGAAAATGGTTTTCATAATGTTTTTATATCAATGTGTTGTATTGATATCTTGAGATTGAAAAGTGGAAATGTTATGTTTCTTTTATGCAAGTTTTATATGATAGGATTATGTTAATGTTCTTGGGAATTATTATGAAGACTCTTGGTTAAGTGATAAACTAAGGGTGGGTTAGCCCAATATATCTCTCCAATGCATTGGGTAATGCAAAGGAGTTAAACATTAAGGTTTCTCCGAAGAGATTTAGGGAATATAATATGATGTGTATTCCAAATGTAATCATGAGGGTTACTCCCTACGTAAGAATGTTATGAATGCCTCAAGTTACCTTTATGTCTAATGATTTCTATGAATTATTCATGATTTGATGAGGGATGTTAAAATGGTTATGTTTTATGAGTAAATATGATTTCATACATGGACTAATGTTTTCTTTTCTTACTTTTATATCCCGTACTGAGCTTTTTTATACTCATCCCATGTTTTTGAAATGTTTTTCACTGGTCAAGGGAAAGGTAAATGATGTGATGATAGTGTCAAGGAAGTGTCAAGAAAGAATCCATGTTTTATTTTAAATATGTTTCCGTTGATGGGATAAATGAGTACTATCTTTTATGTAACCACTTTGTTTAAATGTGGAATGTAATGCATGTTTTATGATCTAATTATGTAAAAATATAAACCTGAAAAGATCCTCATTGTGTATTCTTGAAGTAACTCAAGATTAAGTAATGTTTAAGGCTGCGGCCTTATAGATATACAGTGATTGGAATGTGGAAATGTTATCATTCATTTATGCTTGTATTATGTGCTATAAAATGTTATGGTTATTGGTCTTTGTTTACGTATATGGGTGGTTCTTTGATAAACCTTGGGAGGGTGAGCCCAAGATAGATTTCCAATGCATTGGTTAATGTGATAGAGGTAAACTGGATGTTTCTTGTAAAAAATATAGGTAATATACTATGATGGATATTCCAAGTGTAACTCTCTACGTAGCTGTGATAACTACAATGTATATTTGATATTGATTCCATATGTAAACATTATGATTTAGGATTTTTGTGTCTTATTCATAAATCATATCATTTCGTAAGGTACATTGTGATTGAAAAGTATGGTTTCATTTATTTTTATTTATTCATAGGATAGTGTTTTCCTTCCTTATTCTATAACCCTCACTGATCTTTTTAAGCTCATCCCATGTTTTTGAAATGCCTTCCACAGGACTTGATGATGAAAAGGGTCAAGGATGGGATCAAGGAAAAGTCATGCTGTCTATAACATGGATGTAGAAAAGTTTCTTTTTAAGAGTTTTTATTTTATGAAAAAATGGATACTAAGTTGTAGTGTCTACATGTAATATTCAAATTGTTATGTAATATTTATGGCCAAATTCTCTATAACTCTATAAAAAAAAAGATCGTCATTGTGAATTATTCATTTAATTCAATATTATGTAATGTTTTAAGGTTAGGTACTTATAGTTGGTTTCAAAGGTCCGTTTAGATAACATTAGAGATTAGGGTGTTCATTAATCAAAATTGAAATTAGCATAATGGATAGGATTCTAGAAAGATTCATTGTTATTTTCGAAGGGTTAAATGGTTATTACATTTGCATGTGGAAAATGAAAGGTATTAGAGAACCTTGGAGGATAAATTATATTATGCTTATTTGTGAAGAATTTTTCCCTTTATTGTTGGAATTTTTTGAAATTTTATAGTTTTTGAAAAATGAAAAAACACAGACCGTGTGACAACCCTTCGTGTTTGAAAAAGCTGTGGGAATCGAACGCACAACCAAAGTGTGATTGGGATTTATCTCTTACCAATGAACTACGTGATGTACCTGGTAATTATGTCTAATTATATATAGTTAAATATTATTATTGATCAAAAATAAGTTTATATTTGATTATATGTTTTATCAAAAGGACATTATTAGTATAGTGAAATGATATTGTGATTAACTAATAAAGGTTATTTTGGAAGACATTCTCTCTTTTGGGAACATTATATTCTTAAGAAAAATAGAATATCTTTGGATTTATTAGTTTTTATTATTTTGATAATTTGAAAGGACAATTGTGTATTGAATGGTCTTTATTGAACATTGGGTACTTTTTGTTGAATTTTTGAGATTAATAATAGTATTCCTTTTTGTAAAGTATTATCCTTTTGAGGGATTATATGATCTCATACTATCCATTTTGGTTTTAGTTAATATATAAAGACTAGGGAAATGTATAGTTAATCTTTTGGATTATGTGATTCTCTTGAATTTAATTATAGCACATTTAATGTGAACAAGTCATCATGAATACTCATCGTTTAGAGGAAATATGAGTTTGTGTTAAAAATAATATAAAGGATGAAAGTCTACCAGGGATATAAGTATGTTTACTTATTTTTTTAGTTAATCTAATAAATATATTCCTCAATGAAAATATACTTAAAAAAAATTATCTGTTAACTTTTCATACTGGGGAATCAAAGACTGTTTAACCCATCACTAGTTTGTAAATTTTTGGTGGTTAAAATTCTCCAAATTATGTTTTCTATCACTCTCCCTCAGAACATGATTGTTTTTTTCTCTTAAATATCCATGTCTTCATTTAATCCTTGTATATGTTATCTTGGTTGAAATTTGTACTTCTCTTTCTTTCATTTAAAGTGACTGTTTTTTCTGACTCTTTTCTGATGTGGGACTTTTAATGATGCTTCAATGCCCAGTTTTAAAATTTCGAGGACTCAATTCTCAAAAAGAGGGAAGGATTTAACATACCTGATAAATAAGGAATAAGAAACTTTTCATATTTATTAATATTTGTTAATTTTACATTAATGGGCATGCTATTTTTAATGGCATACCTGATACGCAACAACGGGTTTCATTGAAATCTTATGTTGCACTCTAATAATAGAATATTATTATTTTAAATGGTAGTTAATGCCTAGACATTTTATTTTTGGGAATGAATAGAACTAAATAAAATATGATTATATATGTTTGTTAAATGTTTTCACAATTATCCAATAAATTTTAGGGACTTAAAATATGAATGAATGTAATTTTAAGCATGAACACACTTATATTCACTAAAAGGTCGATTTACCCCATTTTGATGGAGAACCATCATTAAATCTAGTTTTGGACATTTTTATATGTTATATTTGACAAAATATAATTCTTTTTTAGATTAGGGTAATAAAAATTTAATTTGGTAAAATAATTGGAATTTTTTTGATAAAGTTCATTTTAATGAATAGTGATAAAAATTGTATTTTAATTAAAACTTGTGTTTTAATATAATTTATTTTTATGGTTATATTATCTTTTTAATTTTATTTAAAGACTAATTAGAAATTATTTTTTCCATTTAATCAAATTATTGTAATTATAATTAATTTCACTTTGAAATTCGAGATAAACAAGTGTCAATCTTTTGAAAGTTATTGATTATTAAAAATACACTATTTGTTTTAACAATGGTAATTAATTTTAAATTAACTAATGCCACTTCATTGTGTTAAATTTTTAAAAATATACATAATTTTTTAATTCTTAATATAAAAAAATGCTTAGGCTGAATTTTTGGTATTTTTCTAAAACATTTCTCTTTTTGATGAATACTGAAACCACATTGTAGTAGTTAAAAAAACTTACTTTTTCTTTTAAATTAAAATTTACAACTATTATGAATTGAATTTTTAAAATTCTAAATATATGGTAGTTATTATTATGTAAAATGTGGTTTAATAAGATGAAAACAGTTTTTGGTGAATAGTAATTGTTGACTTTTTTACCGCGGTTAAAGGTACATAGGGTAATTCATGGTAAATATAAAACTATAATAATTTTAAATTACATGAAAACATGTTAAAAACTTATTTTTTGAGTCATTTATGACCCTGGTAATATTTGTGTCGATTTTGGGACCCATTTGAGCCACATGTCAGTGATAATGAAACTTTAGATTAATTCACTTAAAAGAAAATATGACCAAAAAATTATCTTTTAGTAAATTAATTTTTACAAAGGGTTATGTAATTTATCTTTTAGACAATAAATATTAATTATAATGATATAAAAATTTCCTAAATCATTTTATTTTTTTTTATAATTTTTGAGACATCAAATAAATTAAATTATTTATGAAACAACAATGATGCAGTATTTACCTCATTAATAGAATATTTAAATAAATAAGATTATAAATATTAAATAAATATCCAAAACCTATCCAATTCTAATTGGATGATTTTATTTCGACCCTGAGTCATCCTATATTCTATTTTAATTTGTTGTGTACCCTTAGCAACTGAATATCGATATATAATAAAATAATATTATCACACTTTCTTAAAGAGACCATCCCCCCTTATAAAAAGCCCTCACTTATATCCAATTCCTCAAACCTCTCAAGCCCTTTGGATCATCCATACTCTTCCCAATTAAGCTCCCTAAATCCCACTCCTCCTCCTAGAAGCCTTACCTTAGGCAGAAGGCACTTAAAAATGTCCCTTTTTTAAACCATATGATGTATCCCAAATTAAAGATAACAATTTCTCTTAACTTATTTTATTTTATTTTACTTATCCAATATCTAAAATCTTTTTATTACATTATTTAATAACAACTCTAGTATCCTATATATACAATAATTTTGTTATGATAAGGATTCAAACGAAACTTACACACACCTCCATCAAATGGGTTAAGAACAAACTGTTTCTGTGGATGGAAAACTAACACCTCACGAGATGATGATTGTTTGATTATCTCTTACCGCCTATTATGGTGGCCATTAAGATGACACTATAGTTATATATGATATATATTATTTTTATGTTTTCTTTATGATTCGGTATTTTTTTATATCATACTATAAGGTTTCCATTATAGATAAACGCGATAATTTCATTTGAGAAGTGCGGACTACAACCCCCTCAAAGTGAAATGACTTGTTAATGCCATATGTGGGATGTATAAATGATTAATTTATTGATATTATATATGATATTATATTGTAATAATAATATACCTTTGTATCATTATTTTTTAATTCATTAAAATAAGAAATTTAAATGAAAGTAGCGTTCATGCGTATGTATGATTTGCCGTCTCAACGAAGGGTGCATTTCATTTATTAATTCCGAATGATACGAACTGTTATAAATATATATATATATATATATACTGGATATATATAATATATATGATATATATTATATCTAAATAATAAATATCATTTTGGATATAATGTACTATTGTTTGCATGGAATACTTGTAAATATAAGGTGTTCTTTTTTTACTCAAGTACCAAATATTGACGAAACGGACTTTATTAAATTAAATGATTACATAATGTTTATAACATTGTAATAAGAGATATAAAAAAATAATAAAAATTAAAAATGATCTTAATCAAGAGGAAATTAACTGTATTTTATTATTCAGGAGATTAAAGAGCTATCGAGTCAATTCAGACACGTGGTAAGGGATTTTCTTATCTCACTTTTAATTCCGTGAGATTTCCATTGCTCGCCACATATTCATTACATGTGGTTTATTTAGTAATTATATTTGATATATATTATCACTATTCTCTTTATATTACTAGTATTATGGGATTCATTTTGGGGTTATTAACTTTTGGTTGTACGACTCAGTTGATTACAATGAAGTAATGGTTTTTCATCTCACTTTTCAATCCTGTGAGATTCCTGCTATATTGGTTACTATTTCCTTTTGTGTGGTGTATGTACTATCCATTATTGTATTTATTGTGTTATATAATATAATGTTTTTGGGTATTTAGTTATTCATTGAATGATCCTTCTTTGATGTGGGGTATCTTTCGTATGTTACCCAATTTGTATGGGAACCTTTCACCCTCCAATTTTTAAAAGACTTTTTTGGTATTGTCTTTTAATTTAAATATTATTATGTTGGGATATGTTATTATATATCCTTAATTATGTAAACATTATTTCCAAGTGATGAGATACTTTTTTATCTCATCAAATCATTTTTTGAATTTCAGAGTGACGCCGTTAGGCTGTCGAATTTTTACAAGGTAACTTCTTAACTCAAATTCAATTCATTGGTTTGAACTTGTACTTCTTGAATATGTCGTCCTATGTATATGTTCAAATGAACTATGATTGTTTTAAACTTAATATTCCCTTATATTTGGGGTATTTATATTTTTGACACATAATTATGTGATTGATTTATCATTAATTTAAGCATACCATCTTTATATGGAATTTCATCCCAATTTAAATTTTCACTAAGAATTCATTGTTGTTATGCACCAATTCACTCTTATATGGTGTATATACCATGATTTGACATATTATATCATGAATCATTTTATTCTCATTAAATTATAATGTTCTGATTAAATTTTATTCTTCAATTATTTTAATTCAAGCTTATCTGTTTTTGTTAAAAAAACACTTTAACTAAATTATTGTTTAAAATGTTTTAAAGATTTATTATTCAAAATATATCTCATAAATGTCCATTTTTTCAAAATGGGGTTTATTATTTATTTATATTTTCATTAATGTCTTCAAATGAAAATTCATTTAAAATCATCAAAGTGGTATGGGACACTTTTATTAAACGATCTCTTTTTAAATGGTATTTAAAATGATTTGTTAAAGAATTGTTTATTTCAGTATCTTGATTTGATATATTGTGATTGGAATGTGGAAATTTTATCTTTTATTTATGATTTTATAATTTTTTATGAATATGTTATGTTTATTGGGCTCTGATTACATATAAGGGTGGTTCTATGATAAACCAAGGGCAGGTGAGCCCGAGATATCTCTCCAATGCATTGTGTAACATGACAGAGGTAAATGTGATGTTTCTCCTAAGAGATTTAGGGAATATACTGTGATGGGTATTTAAAGTTTAACTCCATACATAGATATGATAGCTACTATGTATGTTTGATATGGATGCCATAAGTAACCATTTTGATTTATGATTTGTGTGTGTTATTCATAAATCTAATGATTTCGTAAGGTACGTTATGATTGAAAAGTATGGCCTCATTGATTTGTATTTATTTATGAGGTAATGTTTTCCTTCCTTATTTTATAACCCTTACTGAGTTTTTTATGATCATACCAAGTTTTTAAAATGTTTCCCATAGGACCTAAATTTGTATAGGGTCAAGGGTGGGATCACGAAAAAATCATGATGTCTTAAACATGGAACAAGTCATGTTTCTTTTTAAGAGTTTTTATTTTATGAATAAATGGATACTGAGTTGTAGTTTCTACTTGTAGTCTTCAAATTATTATTTAATAGTTATGGAATAATTATATAAAACTCTAAACTTTAAAAGATCCTCAATGTGAATTATTCATTTAATTCAATATTATGTAATGTTTTAAGGCTGAGTCCTTATAAGAAGTGTGAGATATATACTAATCACAAGATCCTTATATGTATATTCACACAACAACGGCTTAAAATGTGCCAATGAAGATGTATAGAAATCATTGAGGATTATGACTGCTCAATCCACTATCATCTCATCAAGGCAAACAAGGTGGTGGATGCTCTAAGTAGATAAGATAACGCATCTTTTTCAATGATGATAATTGAAAAGGATCCAATATTAGTATATTTTTAGAGGATGGACATGAGAATAATTTAGGGAAGAACATCATCAATCCTTTCTCAAATGATTTCTCAATCATCCCTCCTGGAGAAAATAAAGTATGCTCAAATAAAGGATGTATAAATTTTGAAAAGGGTGGAAGCTACATAAATCCGAAATCCTCAGATTTCATGGTTGAATTGTAGGGAATTGTGATATATGAGTCACGATTATGTGTACCATCCAAGATATAGATTAAGATGGAGTTTCTTAATGATGCACAAAGATGAACCTTCTCTATTCACCTAGGGATCACAAAGATTTATTGAGATCTCTGAGAAAAAATTTGGTGGGAAAATATGCTATGTGAGATTGTTGAATATACATCAAAGTGTCTGGTATTTAAGAAAGTGAAGGATGAGAGGAATAAGTATAATGGGATCATAAAAGAACTACCCATATCAACATTGAAGTGGGACAACATTAACACAAACATTTTTACTGGTCATACAATGACATCTCGAGAATACAATGCTATATGGGCCGTTATGGATCGTCTTACAAAGACATCTCACATTATCATGATTCATATGTACTTCTCATTAGATAAACATGCACATATTAATATCAAAGAAGTGGTAAGGCTACATTGAGTACCACTATCTATTGTATCCGATCATGATCCTATATTTACATCGATGTTCTTGAAAAGTCTCCAATAAGCTCTATGTATTGAAATGAACTTCATTATGACCTATCATTATAAAACTAATTCCCAATATGAGTAAACTATTTAGACACATAAATATATGTTATGATCATGTTTTATGGACTTCAAAGGATGATGGGACCAAAATATTCCACTGGTTGAATTCTACTAGAATAACAGCTTTCACTCGAGCTTCTGAATGGAACCGTTTGAAGCCCATTATGGGAAAAGTTTCAGAACACTAGCGTGTTGGGATGAAGTTGTTGAGTGTAAGCTGATAGGACCTCAAATTGACAATGAAATTGTGGAGAAAGAGAAAACCATTCTGCATCATATCATGGCATCCCAATGTTGACAAAAGAGTTATGCGTATAACCATCGATGAGACCATGAGTTCAATGTTGGAGACATGGTGTTTCTACGTGTATATCAATGAAACTGTCCCATTGATGAGACATTGAGTTCAATGTTGGAGACATGGTGTTCAAAGTTAGGGATCCCACTTCCACTTCCCTAAAATGCAGTGGAGTTTGTCCGACCCCTCCCATACTCTCTCTAAAATCATCCCACGGTGCCCCAGTCACCCAATAAGCAACTCTCAAGCCTCTCCAAAGACTTTGGGATCACACTTCTAAATAAGGGATTTCTTCCTTTCTCATTTTATCCATTTCTCAATAAGTTGTTATAACATTTAATTTTAACTAAAAATTTTGCGGTATGATTTATCCCCATCCCTATACAACCCTCTTTATGTTTGATGATGGGAGACCCATTTCTCTCTCATTAATGCCTCCCAGTACACCCATTACATTGCCCAATTTCGTGAGAGATTTCTCACTCCCCATTTTACATACAAGCAATTCATTTGTAGTATGCATCTAAATTCCATTAAATATGTTTGGATAGATATCTATATGACCCACTTATTGTCCATTTAATTTAAATATGACGATACACCCTTTATTCTCTCCTCAACCATTTTTATTAGTTCTTATGTCATGTCGTTATGCTGCCAAAATTGCACCATAATTCTCAAAGCCTAATTCATTGTATAGTGAATACCATTCCCATTCTTCTATCAAGTGATTTCACCTTTATGATAATTTAAATATTATTTAAATAGTTTCATGTAATTATTCTACATTACATTATGGTGGAATAAATGATTTTGTTGAATGATTCAGTGTCGTATGGTCCATGTGGCACAATTATGCAGGAAATGAAATGTTTAAGAAGGGTTCGCCCAGATTGTGCTCCAATGCATTAGGTATAGAATAGTATCATGATAAATTAAGTGAAATGAGGGTTTATTCATGATAAATAATGTTCAATTAGATTTTACACATTATTCATGGGCAACGAGCTTTGGCTCATGCTAATACAATTTTATGTTTTGTTTCCTCATATCCATGTTATGATAATGATGTTATATGACGCCGTTATGTTTGTTTTTCTCTTTTTTAGTATTGATATTCCTATTTCCTTACCTGTATTGAAATATTCATGATAAATATTGTTTACTACCTTATTGGGATTTATTTCTCACTCCCTTCTTTTACACATCCTCAATTTGTCCCATGTAATGCTATGTACGAGAGAATGTAGTGGTCATGTAAATGATGTTTTCAATAAAAAGGTTGTGTTTTGTTTTCTATGTTTTTATGTAATGTTACTAATCCCAAAATACACTAGACCTATCAATCTTCTATGTTGTACCATTTTAATGTATTTATTTAATAAATCTCATTTATGTGTGTAATAAAAATTAGGCTTGTTATAATTCATCCTCAGTCTAAGGTATATTCAAAATGAGCAATTCATAAATTTGAGGATACTATATATTATTGACCAATGGATCACCTGGTAATTTGGGATCACTATATTTTTAGTTGAGTTTTCTTATAATAATAGTTTTCATTACAGTATATATATATATATGGAATCATTTGAGTAATTATATGTAAATCTATGTCAAACTCCTGCATTTGAGGATGATGTAGGTGAAAGGAGGTTAATGGGAAAAGAATTTGTATAATAACTTCATGATAAAGTTCATCTGATTTAGCATCACATGAGGTGAACATTGAGTAGGAAGAAAACTTATTTGGATAACCGAATGAAATATATCTCTTTTGAGTTAGGAAATTCTATATTTCTCAATGTTTCTCCTTGGAGATGTGTGATTTTGTTTTCTAAAAATGGGATAGTAAGTCCACAGTTCATTAGACCCTATTAAATACTAGAGAATGTAGGATCTGATTTCATCAAATAATATTTTACTATGATTATATCGCATGTAAAAACCCTATTTCTTGATTCAATTTTATGTATGTTTGTGTTGGATCCATCTCCAATAATAAACATTGAAGTAGTTTACTTGGAAAATAATAATTTTTATGAGGAACACTAGTTCAAGTTATATACCACAGAGTGAATGTGTTGAAAATAAGATAATTCATAAGGTTATATTTTTTTGAATAAAAAACTCTATAGTTGAAGAGGCTATAGGGGAATCATAAGATACTATAATGGATATATATCCCGACTTATTAATATGTGAATAAAATTATGAGGATGCAATTTCCAATAAAGGGGAAGAATGTTACTACTAATGTAAATAGAGAATAATTGTTTTTCTTAATTATTATTAATTTAAATTAGTTATAAACTTTAAATTAAATGGATTCTAGGTTCAATTTTTTATTCAAAAAATAAACTATTTTTCTTAAAAACTGTATTTTCCTAATAAGAAATTTTATCTACATTTAATAGAAATCATAATTGAAAACTAAATTTTAAAAAATTAATAAATATTATTTGAAAATTTAATTATATTTTATGAGTTTAGATTATCAAAATTTACATTGGTATTATTTTTTATTATTTTATAGATATGTTTAATTTTTTGATAAAAAGTTAAAAAATATATTTTAATAAAAAACTGCATTTTTGGTCTATTTTTTTTATATTTTCATATTGTAATATAAATTTGTTATAATATATAATTAATTTAATAAGATATAAATAAACCCAATTTAGTTAACTAAAATCAATTTTACATTAATATAATATATAAAAACATTTCAAATATTTTAACATGCTTATATTTAAAATCAATTGGTCTATCTGGTGTTTAAGATTAATTTAAAATAATTTTTAGCCACATATGTATTTTGTTTTTTTAAATTTGATTAAATATTTGGAATAATTTTTTTCATGTTATATAAATAGTATCCTTTATTTCGGACAATATGAATAGTAACCTTAATAATTTTCATTAATGTGGTTAAGGGTGCATTGTATTATTTATGGTAAAAATAATATTACGTATATTTTAAATTTTGACTTACTCTTTTCCAAATTATATTTTAGGTCTGTGTGTAAATAAATTCATCTTTTGGAAAAAAAATTTAATTATTTTAAGCGAATTAAATTAGAGTACCTTATTTATTATATTAAATTTAATTAAAGTCATAGATGACATAGTCATGTATTTTGTATCAATAATATTTTAATATGGGGTTATTCTAGAGATATATTAGAATATAAATATTATATTGAGATGAATAAAATATATATTTTTAAATAAATAATTTTTTTTAAATTTTATGAAATATATTATTACCTTAATGGATTATATAATGATGGTGATGTAATTTTTTTAGTGGAAATATAAATAAAATTATATTAAAAATACAAAATTAAATGTAATTTGAATTAATTATTTTCATTGATGAATTTTGTAGAAAAAATTGACATGATATAGATGTTTTATAATTTAGGGTTCTAATTGATCTAGGTTTTCTATTTTTGTGAATGAATATGTAATGAATGGTATTAAAATTGACATTAATTATATTATAAAAGAAATAATATTTTATATAATGATATAATTTTTTTAAAAATATAATATTAGAAGAAAATGATATTAATAATGTGTAAAATGTCATAAATTATTCTTTTATGGGTTTTTTTTCCATTTTATTAATTATATTAACCCTAAAAATGAAAATTAAATGTTATGACGACAAGACATAAATGTGATAAATAAGGGTAAAAACAAAATGATAAGGATTAATTAATTATCAAAATTTTTCAAACATTCATTAAATTTAATCATTTCCACCAATATTTATGTTATATTTTAAATATCCCACATTGTTTAAATTTTGTAAATAAAATTAATTTTTATTGATGTAATATTTTTATAAATTCCAAGAGTGCTTCTATAACATCCCAAACAAATAATGAACAATACATTTTCATAATTATTAATATATGTGAAATAAATATTAATTTTACTTTAAGTTAGTTGGTATGTTCGATGGAATTACTGATACGAAAAAATGGGATTCTTTGAAAACATATTTTTTATAGAAGGCTGAGTCATACTAAAAAAATAAAAATAAAGTATTTTCATTTTAAATTGTAGTTAATGCCTGGCCATTGTAATGGTAGTAATTAACATAAATAACTAAAATATAATTATACATGATTGTTAAAATGTTTTTACATTTATCCTATAAAAGGTGGAGGCTTAAGATGGGACTTAATATAATTTTATTCTTAAATACTCTAATATTCTTTAAAAGTTCGATTTAATAACATTTAATGGTGAACCCTCTTTAAATCAATTTGGGTAATTTTTTTAATTTTTTGAATACAATTATTTTTTTAATGAATAGTGAAAATACTGTATTTTAATTCAAAAATTCCTTTTAATCTAATTTATTTATATGGTTAGGTATTAATTTAAATGGTTTTAAATTGTAATTATATTATATTCTTACCATTTAATCTAATGTTGGTCATTGGAAGCAATTTCACTTTCAAATGGGACATAAACAATTTTCAATCTTTCGATACTTATTATTTCATAAAAACAAGGTTGTTGTTTGGACAACAGGAATTAATATAAAATTAATTAATGAAACTTCTATGTATTTAATTTGGTAAAATAGACATAGTTTTTGAATTAATACTATCAAATATATCTTAGGCTGAATTTTTGTGGTTTATCAGAAAATAATATATTATTTATGAATAATAAAAATATAGAGTAGTAGTTAAAAGACTACCTTATTCCTTTAAATGAAATTTTACCACTTATGTGAATTGAATTTCAAAAATCTGACAAACATGGTTGTTATTAGTTTGTAAAATGTGGTTCAATAAAATGAAAATATTTTTTTGGAGAATAATAAAATTTGACATTTATTTACAGCCGTTAAAGGTAAATAGGGTAATCAATGTAAAAAAATAATATAATAATTTAAAATTACCTTTACACTTGTCCTAACCATACTGGATGAGTAGTGGCCGACCAAGAAAATCTATGGGTGAGACTTTTGGCCTTTGAAATGTAGTTGGGTAGGATAATTATATTAATAACTATTTATTTAATGTAAAAAGAATAATATCATAAAATGTATTGTTCTGCTAAAAAAATAATGTGGTGTTACATAATTGATATATTTGACTATAAATATTCATTAAAAAGATAAAATCATTTCCTAAATTATTGTATTTTTTATAAATTCTAGAAATCAAATCAAATAAAATTATTTATTACAAAATAATGAAGTAGTGTTTACCTCATTAATGAATTGATTAAATAAATAAGATTATAAAGATTTAAATAATATCCAAAACCTATCTAATTATCATTGGATGATTTTATTTTGACCATGAGTAATATTATCATCGATTTTAATAAGATTTTGACATCTAGAAATCAGAAATAATTATATAATAAAATAATATTTTCACACTTTCTTAAAAAACCCATCCTTATCCTTATAAAAATACCTCACCTATAACCCATTACTCATACATTTCAAACCCCTTTTTTGGTCGATCCTCTACCCAAATAAGTTCTCAAGATTCCTCTCTTCCCACTAGAAGCCTTATCTTAGACAGAATACCCTTCATGAATACATTTTGGTTCAAACCAAAGGGAGTTAACCGATTTAAAGGATATGTCTTCTCTTAAGTTATTTTGTTTTACTTTACTTATCCAACCCCCAAAACCATTTTTATTTATTTCATTTATAAAAAATCAGTATCCTCAATATAATAGATATGTCCATTAGAAATTTGTAGTTATGCCTTTTGGGATAACCAATGCACAGACTGTATTCATGGATCTTATGAATACAATTTTCCGTGAGTTATTGGATAAGTTTGTGGTTGTATTAATTGAATATATTTTTGTCTATTCTAAATGTAAATATGAAAAAAAAGTTATTTAAGGGGTGTCTTTAAAACAATAAAAGAAAAGAAAATGTATGGAAAATTCATTAAGTGTGAGTTTTGGTTACAATAAATTTCTTTCCTTGTTCAAATTGTTTCAAAAAATGGCATTACGGTTGATCCTTATAAAGAAAAAGTTGTTGTAGATTATCAATGACCCAAAAATGTAACAAAGATCATTAGTTATCATGGTTTGGCTAGTTATTAACGAAGTTTAGTTGAAATTGTAGCACAGTTATCTAGTCTAAGGTATATATTAACTTGAAAATGTGTTATGTTCATCTAGAAAAAAGAATGTGATGATTGGTTTCAGGAATTGAAAAGAAAATTGATGAAATCTACTTTTTTGGAAATACCTTCCTGAAATTGTATGTTTTTTATCTACAATGATGATTCATTGAAAGTATTTGGTTGTGTCCATATGCAGAATGATCATGTAATTGCTTATTCTTTACGTTAGTTGAATCCTCATGAGTTAAATTATGGTTTACATGATTTGGAATTAGCAGAAGTTTTTTTTTCTTTAAATTTTTGGTGGCATCATTTTATTGGATTAAAATTCGAAATATATATTGACCACAAAAGATTTAAGTATATTTTTTCTCAAAAATAATTGAACACGAGACATATGAGTTGGACTGAATTAATAAATGATTATGATTGCATGATCCATTACCGTCTGGGAAAAAAAATTAAGTGGATGATGGTTTGAGTAAAAAAAGTAATGAATCATTAAGCATGCTACATTTGGAACAAGATCATTTGGTTTTTGATTTGATGAAATTTTTCATAGAAGTTGTTGGTGCTGGAAATTCCTCTATTTTGTTTCAGGTGCATGTGAGATCATATCTATCAGATAGAATTATACAGGCAGAGATGGAAGACAATGAGTTGTAGAAAAAGGTTGACCAGGTTCAGAAGGGTATGTTTACTAATTATAACATTGATAATGATTGTATTTTGAGATTTGGGAAGAGATTATGCATGCCTTTTAATTCAAAATAGATGAATGAGTTGTTTTGTAAAGCTCAATGTTCTCAATTTTCTTTTCATCCTTTCCATATTAAAATATACAAAGATCTTTGAGAGTTTTACTGATGGGATGGAATGAAAATTGGTATTGCTGAATTTATTGTGAGGTGTTTGAATTGTTAACAGGTTAAAGAAGAGCCAGAGTTACCAAAATGGAGGCTTAAGACATTACTAGTTCCAGATTGAAAATGGGAAAATATATCCTTGCACTTTATTGTGGGATTACCAAAGACATCTCGAAGAAATAATACAATCTGGGTTATTTATGGTTTATTGAATAAATCTGTTCATTCCCCTCCAATTCGAGATACGTTTTCTCTAGATCAACTTTATCGGTTGTATTTTAAAGAGATAGTCATGTTACATGGAGTTTTTTAATCCATTGAATATGATCATGACCCTAGGTTTACTTATATCATTTGGAAAGGCCTTCAAAAGTTGTTGGGTATTGAATTGAATTTTATTACAGCAGTTCACCCTCAATCATATGGGAATTAATAATGAACAATTCATAATTTGAAAGACATGCTATGTGCTTATTTAAGGGATTAGCAGGGAAGTTGGGACAAACATAATTCTTTGGTTTAATTTTTTTATAATAAAAGTTTTCATTCCAGTATACATAAGGCTCTTTTTGTGGAATTATTTGGAAAGCGGTGTAGAACTCTATCTTTTTAGGATGATGTAGGTGAAATGAAGCTTATTGGACCAGAATTGGTAGAAGCGATTTCCGAGAAATATCAATTGATTCAGAAGCGCATTTTGAAAAGGTCAATGTTGGTAGAAAAGTTATGCAGATTACCAAAGGAAGTTGGGACCAAAATATTTCTTTAGATTAATTTTCATATAATAACAGTTTTCATTCCAGTATACATATGTCTCCATTTGAGGAATTATATGGGAAGTTTGGTTGAACATCAGATTTTTTGGATGAACATGGTGAAAAGAAGTTTATGGGACCAAAATTGGTTGAAGATATGGAAAAAAAGATTAGTTGATTAAGATGCACATGAGAACAGATCAGAGTAGGCAGAAATGTTATGCGTATAACCAAAGGAAGGACGTTTATTTTGATGTAGGTGATCATTTCATTCTCAATGTTTCTCTCTAGAAAAGTGTGATGAATTTTGGTAATAAGGGAATGTTGAGTATGAGGTTCATTGGACCTAATGAAATGATGGAAAAAGTAGATTCAGTTTCATACCGATTGGATTTACCTCCAAGTTTAACCGAGGTACACAATTTTTTTCATGTTAAAACTTTGAGAAATTATACGCTTGATCCATCTCATGTTTTGATCCTAGAGGTAGTTCAGTTGGAAGATAATCTCTCCTATGAGGAATTGATAGTCTAGATTATTGACCAAAGATATAATATGTTGTAGAATAAGTTAATTCAACAGGAAATGGTTTTGATGAAAACCCATGTGGTTAAAAAGGTATCGTAGGAATCTGAAAATGCTATTGGATATTAATACTCTAAATTTTTGGATAAGTGAATAAAAATTTCAAGGACACAATTTCCTAATGGGGGAAGGATGTAACATCCCAAGTAAATAAAGAATATTTCATTTTTATGATTATTAATATCTATGAATTAAATATCAATTTTACATAAAATAGGATGCTATGTTCGATGTCGTACCCGATATGCAACAATGGGATTCTTTGAAATCTTACATTTCACACAAGGATGAGTCATAGTAAAAAAATTATAATATAATATTATTATTTTTAATTATAGTTAATGCCTAGACATTGTAATGGTGAGAATTAATAGAACTAAATACAATATTATTATACATTTTTGTTAAATGTTTTTACATTTTTCCAATAAAATATGGAGGCTTAAAATGTTAATTAATCTAACTTTAAGTATAAATACTATAATATTCTTTAAAAGGTCGATTTACTACCTTTTACTGGAGAAACCTATTTAAATATTTTATTGTTCACATTAATATGTTATATTTAACAAAATAAAATATTTCTTTAGAATTGGGTCATCAAAATTTAATATGGGGAAATTTTTGGTATATTTCTGATAAAATTCATTTTTTAGTGAGTAGTGAAAAATAATGTATTTTAATTCAAAACTGCCTTTTAATTTAATATATTTATATGGTTTTATTATATTTTCAATTTTTCTTAATGTTTAATTAGATTATATTTTAACAATTTAACCCAATGTTGATTAGTGAAAGTAATTTCACATTGAAACTGGACATAAAAAAGTGTCAATCTTTTGATATTTATTATTTCTATCAACCAAACTTCTTTTTTAGACAATCAGAATTTATTTTTAATTAATTAATGAAACCTATATGTATTAAATTAGGTAAAATAGAAATTTTATTAGAATTTGGAATATGAAAATATATCTTAGGCTGAATATTTGGAAATTTTCTTAAAAAACACCAATTTTTGATTAACAGTGAACACACATAGTAGTAGTTAAAAAGATATCTTTTTCATTTAAATGAAATTTTACCACATTTGTGAATTTAATTTTGAAAATATGAGATATATGGTTTTTATTACTATGTAAAATGTGGTTCAATTAGATGAAAATATTTTTTGGTGAATAGTAAATTTGGACTTTTATTTACCATGTTTAAATGTAAATAGGGTAATTCAAGGTAAAAACAATATTATAATAATATAAAATTACTTCAACAGTTGTCCTAAAATTTTTTTTAGAGTAATTTCCGATCTAGAAAATCCATGGGAAGACTTTTGGACTTTTAATGCCACTTTTGTAAGATAATGATATCAATAACTTTTTATTTAATGTAAAAATGAAAATATCATAAACATGCATTATTATGCTAAAACAATTTTAATGTGGGGTTATCTAATTGATATATTTGACTATAAATATAAATTATAATGATAAAAAGACTTCCTACATTATGGTAAATTTTTAAAATTTTTAGAAATAAAATAAAATAAATTATTTATGACACAACAATGATGCAGTGTTTACCTCATTAATAAATGATTTAAATAAATAATATTATAAATATTAAAATAATATTAAAAAACTATCCAATTCTTTTTGGATGATTTTATTATGTCCATGAGTAATATTATAATTGATTTTAATATGTTTTTTAATATTTGAAACCGAAAATAATTATATAATAAAATAATATTTTCACACTTTCCTAATGAGCCCTTCCTCCACCTTATAAAAAGCCTTCACCTCTAACCCGTTACTCACAACTATAAATCCCATTGACTCAACCAAACTCTGCACAAATAATCTCTCAATATACCTATTTTCCTACTAGAATCCTTACATTATGTAGAAGGATCTTCAAGAAACCATTTTGGTTGAAACCAAATGGAGTTACCGGATTTGAAGGTAACATCTTCCCTTAAGTTCGTTTGGTTTATTTTACTTCTCTAACCCCCTAAACACATATTATTTCATTCCTTTAAAACAACACCAGTATCTTCAATAATCTATGTTTTTTTATTATAAGTATTTACACTACAATTACACAGACTTCAATCTAATTGGTAAATAACATACTGTTTATGTGGACGACAAAGTAACGCCTCATGAAACGATGGTTGCTAAATATTCTTATACCACCTCTAATGGTGGACATTATGATGACATTTTTTTATATGAGATATATATTACATGTATATTTTCTCTATGCTTATTTATTTTTCATTAATTTAATACCTTTTTGGATTCCATATTAAGTAAATACGATAATCTCATTTGAGGTAGTATAGACAACCGGCCACTCAAAGTGATATGACTAATTCATGCCTTATATGGGACGTGTAAAGGATGGAGTTAATAAAATTATATATGATATTATACTATAATTATAATATACCTATGTATCATTATGTTTTCATTCCACTAAATATGAAATATATGTTTATGTAGCGTTCATGCATACGTATGGCTTACCGTATTCGTTTACGATGCATTACATTTCTTACATCAAAATGTTATGTACTATTATAAATACATGTATATACTGGATATTTGTGATATATATGATATCAAAATCATGAATATCATTTTAGATATAATGAATGTTTGACCACATGAACAACTTCTAATTATTTGATATCTTTGTTTGACTCAAGTTCCAAATATCAACAAAACAACCACTATTAACTTAAATGATTACATATTGTTTATAAAATAGTAATAAGTTATTTAAAAATAAATGATAAAATTGAAGAAGTTTTATAGGAAAGTATAAAGAAACATTATTTTATTACTCCAGATAATAAAGAAAAAATGAGTCATGTTGGGCACGAGGTAATAGATTTCGTCTCAATCTCCTTTCATTGTGGCATATTTTGATTTATATATAACATTATTTTATAAATCTTATAAACCCCTTTTACATTAACATTTATTCAAAATGAATAGTTTCTCTACTAAGAGTTTTACTAAACTAAAGGAGGTAATGTTTCTTTTGACATACATGATAACAATGACCTTTCCACCAACGTGAGTATTGATTGATCTTTTGGCTTCCTTAACAAGTCGTAATGTTTTTATGGTGAAAATAAATACCACATACTATTTTATGTATTTTGGTATTGAAAATTGTTTTGAAAATGGGTTTTTTATATAAATATATTTTAATTATATAATTTGATTTATATTTGGAAAATTTATCTTTCATTTGTGTTTATTTTTTATGAATATTTTATGGTTCTTGGGCATCTTTTACGAATATGGGTGGTTCTATGATAAAAATAGGGCGGGTGAGCATGAGATAGCTCTCCAATGCATTGGTTAACATAAAGGAAGTAAACGTGAAAGTTTCTCCAAATAGATTTATGGAATATATTGAGATGGTTATTCCAAATATAACTCCCTACATAGTTGTGGAAGCTACAATGAAACTATGTTATGTATTACAAAAGTTACCTTTATGATATGTGTTTACTATGTAAATCATATGATTTCCTGAGGTATGATATAAAGCTAATGATATGTATGTATTGATGAGATAATGTTTTATTTCTTTGTTTTATAACCCTTTCTGAGATTTTTATTCCCTTCCATGTTTTGAATTACTTTTCATAGGACTTAAAGATGAAAATGGTCAAGGATGGGATCCAGGAAAAGTCATGTTATCTAAAACATAGAACTAGACATGACCCTTTTTTTCATGAATTTTTATTTAATGAAATTTTTTTGGAAACATAGTAAAAGTGAATACCTTGTACTTTTAGAGATTTAATGTAATTTTTATGGCCTAATTCTATAAAACTCTACACATGAAAAGATCATCATTGTGACTTATTGGTTTAATTATAGATTATGTAATTTTTATTATCTGGTCCTTATAGCCCCTCCACTATCTTATAAAAGAGAAAAACTTCTTATCATTTATTCCCATATAAATTTATATTTTTTTTAATACAATATACTCCAAAATAACCTCATATATTCACTCTTCATGTTATATAGTACCTATTTTTATCATAAAACCAGGCTTAGTGGTATTAAAAAGTTAATAGAAGGAGATCATCCGAAGAAAAGGTGTTGGTGTAAAAAAGTATTTCTCATCAATTTTCTCTTCCTACTCAGTAAAATATAACTCCACAATAATGGAATAGTAACTACACAATACCCTATAAAATGAAATTAGATTACAAAAAAATATATCATTAATCCATCAGTAATCCCATAAAATGGTAAATGATGTTATCATTTGTGTGAATGGTAGATTACTGCCTCAAGAACTGATGAAATTCATTTTCCATCCCCATGAACAAAGTCATGTTATAATGATATAATTTGTGTTTATATATGTTATTCATTACTTATTTATAATTAGGTAATGATAAAATATAATTTTTTCCTTACCTTCCCATGCATAGAAAACTGATAATGTCACTTATGCCTACTTGTGTACCATCACATCCAAGAAGTTATGAGATTTGTTTTTCATCACCACATCACAAGAATAATATATCTAAGCATATTAAAATAAAAATAATATATTACTAAAATTATTATCATTATGTAATGATAAAATTATACTCACCCTCTTTCAATATTTATCATTTATAAATGAAAATGTTTCTCATGCGTGCTGAAAAATTGTAGTCTCCATGATTATATCATAGCTCATTATTTATAACCATACATGATGGTCTGATTTATAAGTATGCTTGATTATTAAAAATGACCGCCATATTTTCAATATTATCCTTTTGATAATGGTCTAGTGACCAAATTTACTATATATATCATAAAAATGGCATTTTGGACTCAATTATCAAATATCATTCAAACAAATAACTTGTACATAATAAAAAAGTGATTTGATAACATACTAATAAGTGATACAAAAGGAAAAAACAAAACAAATACCATAATAAAAAAATATTTGACTTCTGTTTTTTATTTCTGAAGTTAAATATTGTATATGAAGAGTTAGACTTTTGTTCAGGGACATTATTTTAAAACCCCTCTTTTAAAGTTCAATTTAAAGTGTTTTTAGAAAAGTTAAAAAAAAATTTTTTAAAATTCACTTGGAATAAAAAATTTATCCCATGATCAGGATGAATTATTAATTATTTTTTTATGTATTTTTATAGTTCCTTCAATGAAAATTGTATTATTTTTATGTTAACAATTTATTTTACTTTAAAAGTTACTTTTATTAGAAAAAAATATGTTGAAATATGAAAGGGTTTTTCTCATTGGTATAAAAGAGTTTTCCTATTTTTATTTAATGATTTGTTCTTCAAAAATTGTTTTTTATTGGTTATGGCAATTATATATCATAATACAATGGGTTGATCCCCATTATAGATCAAGACATGATGGGTTGATCCCCTTTAAATATCACGGAATAACGCGTGAGACACATTATAGATCTCCATAGAATTCTTTACTATAATGATGGAATTTTACCACATTATTATTCCAATGGTTATTTATTTTTTATTGTTTTTATAAAGGTGATCAGTGAGGAAACCATCATTATTTTCTATGATTTTAATTATATTTTGAGAAAGGGGTTTTTAATTTTTTTCAAGCTTTCACAAGGCTAATGGTTTTCTATAACTATGTTCAATACCATGATTTTTGTGATCATACCAAGTTTTGGAATGTTTTACACAGGGTATAATGATGGGTAAGAGAAAGGGGGTTGTCATGTTGAATGTTATGATGATTTTTGATAAAATAGAAACCATGGATTTTTTTAAATGTTTTATATTATGGAAAAAATAGAATATGTTCTAGTACAATCCACATTATATGAATATGGGATGTTATATATGAGATATGGTCCAATTATCTAATAATATAGACTTGAAATGTTGTTAAATATGAAATAAAATAAATTATTCACTAAAAATGAAGATTATTTATCGATTAAGGTCAGGTCCTTTTAGAAGGGCACATATACACATAATTTTTTTTATAAATTTGAATTGGATATCAAATAAATATATAAAATAAAATATTATACTTGAAAAATAATTATCCTTTTATATAAACATTATATCATTAAATCCATCATTATAACCATCCATGGTATGTGGGACTGAGGAATGATATCCAAAACTGATTGTAGACTGAATTCATATGTATGAGGGCCTGATGATTCAATTTTCAAGAATAGAAATTTTTTTAAGAGATTATTTATATATTTAAATAATCATAATTATTTCTTAAATATTATATATATATATACATTAAATTTATCATAACAACAATCTATTAATGGAGGATTTTTGAAACAAAATAGATTATTTCTCAAGGTAGTTGTCGTCATGTACACATGAATGATGGTGATGCATTACATTTGGTGGAAAATTGGTTGGAAGAGGGTTATCCCATTAATATAATAAAATATGATTCTATTAGATATATTTAGGAAATTTTATTAGAAATTCTACAATAAAATTCTAACTGGGATAAAAAGAAATAAAATTAAATAACATGATATAGAGTTATAACTATTCTTTATAAGACTTATTTTAGCTTACTCCTTAAGACGTATAGGTTAGATTTTTGGTTGTAAAAGGACCTCTATAACGTGGTTAGGGATTTGGGATATATTTTTAGTATATCATGGATAATTAAAATATTTCACGCTGTGTGAGTAAGTGAGGATGGGTGATGACCTTAAATAAGAGTAAAGGAGGGGACTCTTTAAATTACATAATGTATAAAATTTGTCAAACTTAATTTTCATATTCATGTAGAAATAATTTATATTTACCAAATTATGAATCAATATAATTGAAATCATATCATCTAAAAATAGATATATTTAGAAGATGTTTAACCCCTTATCACTTTATTCTAACCACTCGATAACATTTTTACCCAATACATTGATTACAATGATTTTAACTCCATATGGTTCATGAAAATTAGTATGAAATAAAAAATTTCCCATAAAGTTATTTTTTTTGTAATTAGAATCCATTTCCCAACCAACCAAACATTGATATGGGTTTTTTATTAATAAATAATTTTTTTAAAAAATATTTAACAAAAAATACCATTAAAGTCATTTTTGAAGACTTTTAAAAGATTTTTAGAAAAAAAATTCCAATATATTAATTGACTTACAGTATAAACATTAAACAAATAACTACAACAACATATTTATATAATAACAATTCATGTGATAGTATGACTATATATAAGAGTACTACATTATATGTATTTAAAATGATTTTCATGGTTTATCTATAGCTTGAACAAGGATAATGTTAGAAATTCAGAAGCATTAGTAGTAATGGTGTCATTATTAAAAATTATAATTAAAATAATATAAAAAATCATTCATATTTCAGACAACCAAATATTAATAAACACAACCTCTTTTTATTATTCCAAAAATATATAGATATTAAAATATAGAGAGTGTGATTTTTATATATTCCTCCCTTAAAAAAATAGTAATGAAAATATCTAATTAAATTGAAATTAATTTTCAATATTTATACATTTTGTATTATTAGGATCCAAAATATATTTTTTACTGAATTAATGGAATGTTTTTTGGCTGCTTTGAAATTATATTTCCATAGATTTTGTCTTGTTTTACCCATATTATAGTGAATTGTTTTATATGGTTTAAATTAATAATGAATTAAACTAAAGGGAAACTACATAAAAAAATTTAACCTCATTATAGAATATATAGAATTATTTTTTTCAAAATTAAAGTCATTTAGGTAGAAGAAACTACATAAAATCTAACCCGGTAAAATTTAATGAAAATCCATTTTCCAGAAAAATTCATTTTTAGGTAGTTAAATGTTTTTATACAAATATATAGAATAAAATCTACTGCATTGAAATTTATTAATTAATTTTTATTAAAAATAAATAATTATATTTTATAGTTAATTAAACATAATTAAATTATAAATAAAATAAATCAAAGGTTTTCTATAAAATCTGTATTTTCCACTATTTAATAAAAAAAATTAATATTTTTAGGAAACAAATTCACGGATGATCACCCTAATATTACATTGATATAAGTATTTAAAAATATATATTCATTATTCAAATAAATTTTATTTAATTTGTAGAAATTAGTTTATAATATTTGAATAAAAATGATATTAAAAATATTATTTTAAAAAATATTTTTTTGAAGACCAAAATTAATTTAATGAAATCTCTGGACTAATTTTAAAATTATTAAGAAACAAATTTTTATTATGTTAGACCATTATATATTTACTAAAAATGTTTTAACTCTTATTCATACACTTTAATTGATTTACTATATTATTTAAGTCATATGAAATGTAGTATTATTTCATTGTTCATTTTACCATGCTGTTTGTTAACTCTATACTATCAAGTAGTGCATTACATTAAAATATTGGATTATTACAGTATCAACTAAATTTATTAATTTTATTTTTAAATTATATCATGATCAGAGTAATATAATTTTTTTTCAAATTGATAACCCATTAATGTTTACCAAAAAATAAAAAGTTTTCATATAACATCCCTGAAAAAGGGGGTGTGGGAAAATAATGGATACATTAAATAAATCATAATTTGTTCAATATTAGAGGATACAACTGGTGGGATGTAAAAATGTATATTGGGAGGAAAAATAATAATCGCTATGGAATAATAAAATGTGGTTGAGAACATGATAATAAAATTTTTAATAAAAAAAAACCAAAATTAAATATGTTATTTAGTTGAAAAAAAATTCCTCTTAAATGATGATAATAGCATAACAATTTTATTTTAATATATTTTTCATAGAGTTAAATAATTTTGTGACCATATTAACTAATAATATATACAAATATAATTTCATTATTTTCATCAAATACATAATCCATGTTTCATCCATTTGTTGTGTGTTTCAATCAGTTTCCTCCTTTATCTCATCATTTACTAAGAAATATGAGTATGAATATTTAATTCTAGAAGCACTATAATCAATATATAATTGACTATATGGTTTATTAAATAGAGAATAAATAATTTTGAAATATTTAAAAATAATTTTTAGCACCTTATATAATAATCCACCAATATACCATTACATGATGTTATAAAACAATTATCTCCAATAAATAAATAAATAAACCTAAGTATTAACAATATTAACCCATTACTATCTAAATCAAAACAATAAAATTATATTTTTCTTCAAAATACATGAATCCCTAAAAAGTCAAATAATTTGGTTAAATTCACCAAAATAAAAAGATTCATCTTTAGTTACTATCATGATATATAATCCTTATAATGATAATAAATATATTTTAAATATTAACTTATAACAAAATAAAACATTACAAAACTATGTTATCCCAATATAAAATAGAACATAATGACCACAATATAATTCCCTTTTAAAAACCACATAAATGATTAAAATCTACTTAAGGTAAAATATCTTATGACATTAAAAGATAATTTTCTCACTTGATAATCTGATCAATATTAATATTATTAACCAATATTTCTATACTATCATAATGAAATATTAATATCTAATTTCATATAAAACCTTATATTATATTGATTATAATATCTTTGAATGTACACACTCTAATCTGGTTCTCAAAACATAATATTTTCCTTTCTATATTTGATATCAAAAATCATGAATGCATTTTGTATAAATAATTTCCACATCACTCGAAACATTTTGATCACTCATGTAACTAGGAAAATTTTTTGTTTTGAGTTTAATATAATTTGTGAAATGACCTTCATAACATTACCCATGTCCTCAAGTGGGAATAGTTCCTAGTATAACTATCACTTTTATTCCAAATTAATATAAATTTATCTCCTAAATAAAACCCTTTTAGAAATATATTACCGATAATATTTCAATATAACATAGGGAAAATGATATATAATAATGTGGAGAACTAAAATGGGTTTTAATGTCAAAAATTGGGATTAAAATTCATTATATTTAGCAAGAATTATATAATAATAAGTGTATGAAGAGGGAGAGAACAACATTAATGAATTTATAACCAAAAATACCAAGACCATAAAACATATGACATGTTATAAAGATTAATAAAAGAAAATAGTAATAAAAGTTATTAATAGAAAGAATTTTTAAGTAAATATTGATCAAAGGAATCACTATATTTTCTTTCATTATGAAAACATGTGGGTATCATTGAACATTATCTTCATTAATCATGTTCACTCTTGTAAAATATAATTGGACCTCAGTTAAATACAAAGGATAAACCTCCTTGTTTTTTTACATTGTTCACGAATATAATGGCAAGGAATATTATTTAGTGCATCAGAGTGCTACATCTAGAAAACAAGTCTTATAAGCTATATATAGTTCACACATAATCATGTGATATATTAGCACAACTCAAACTCATTAAAAATTTAAATTCACCAAAAAAATTATTTTACCGAGAATCATTCATTTTCATCCAAAAATTTATAGACACAACTTTCAATCCATTATATATTATTTCACCCATAGAAATGTAATTAAATTAATGATAATAACTTAAAAATATTATTCATAATGCATCTAAATAATTAATATGTATGTAATCGTAAGAACATATTCCCACTAAATTATAGGAATCATTAAAGTATATCAATAATGATAAAAAACAATTAGATTCATATTTGGATTTTTTATTTAAAATAGTGGAAAAAACTTTTCTTTTAATACCATTAAAAAAATCCCAAAATATTGCTGAAAAATATTTCCCATGAAATTAACCATTGATATAACAAAAGGAAACAACATAGAAAATAATAGTTTTCATATAATTAAAATGTTTATAAGATATATATATTAAAATAATTTCCAAACATTTTAATAAAAAATTTAAAATGATGTGTATGGAAAATTTTTAAATCAATATATTTTGATCTTTTTTATAAAATGTCAAATATTGTTAAAAATTATTTCTAAACCTAAATTGTGCTCATTTAAAAACATCTATGAACAAATATTTACAAATATTGGTATGGGAGATATAAGGTCCATTTTTTAATAAAACAATGGGGTAATGTTCCTAAGTCCTAAAGGGACATAAATAGAAGGTAATCATGTAAACTATTGAAAAAATTAGAGGAAAATAATATAGATGTTGTTCAGAAAAACTACATTCATACAATCTCCAACAATAGATCTTTAAACATAAAAAACCCTCAAATTAAATGTTAATGTTACATAAAGAATTTATAGATTTCGTATCTATTTAATAAAAAACTTGGAGAATGAATTTCTTAAAACTCTATAAATTGAATAAAATTTATGATATAATATTTGATAATTAATTCACTATTTATTAGGTACCCCATATAAATAATTAATGGTGCACACATTTAATATGTCTTACGAAAATGTTTTTTACATGAAGAAAACCATTGAAAATATTTGAACAAAGGGAGTGATAATTCTTCCACAACAGTATTATATTAAAATTAGTAAATCCATATACAGAAATATTAAATAATGTGTAAAATAATATAGGTGTTAATTTACACATATTCATAGAATCACCATGTAAATGAAATTGTATTATAATCCAATTAAGGTAAATTGTGTTCTGGAACCCCTTACCATGAAAATTGACTCAAAATGTATGTTATCTAACTCATTTTTAATAAACATGTGCTACTTATTTAACAGTTTAAGGTCTATTTTCAAATTTTTCCATTATCATCAATTCATTTATTTCAATGTAATATTTTATAACATAATAAATTATGTCCACACTGGGGGTTGTGACGTTTTCCATGTCATAAATGAATAATGACTTTATTAATTTCACTATTGTATAAGGGGAAAATGTTCCATTATATAAAGAATAATATTCCTAAGATAATTTCCATTTTAATATATCAAATATTTTTTTACTGTCATCCATGGACAGAATTCCTATAAAAAGGAATACATCGACTCACAAGGCAGTAGTTTACAAATACACATGAGGGACTGTTTTACCATTAATATGATGGAAAATAATGAAAAAATAAAATATTTAATTTAAGAAATCATTATCATGTTATAAACATGAATTAAATTTACAAATTCCAACCCAATTTCAATCCATTATAGAAGTTATTGAAAACAAATGTACAACTGTATGTGTAGGCGGTAGTTTATGTATATACACTTATGTTGATTTCATTATTTTAATAACTCTAGTAGTATGAAAATTGATTTTTTTTTATTTATAGAATCATGAATTTCTATTTTATAAAATTTATATCCATTGAATCAATAATATAAAATATTTATGAAATTTGGAGATTAAAATGAAATACATCGATTCATGAAGCGACAGTCTACATGTACAGATGAATGATGGTTCCATATCAAATTTGATATAAATAGAGATGGATAACTTTTAATATATCATTATAATAAATTATTATCATATGTAAGGTAATAATGTTATTTTATTGGATTGGATAGGAAACAAATCAATGATGTAGTTATAAATATAAAATTATTGAACTTGATTTTGATTAAGCATTCCACTTTTTAATATGAAATTTAACTAATAAAATTAGACTTATTGGAAGGTATTTTGGTGTGAACATGACCTCTTAGACTTATGGAGGGATTTTTTGAAATTTTATTTAATGATATTAGTTGATAAATATAGCTCAAAATGATTGATGAGAAGTGGAGGTATTGTTAACTTATATAAGAGAGGATAATGGATTTCTTGAAATTACAAAAAAATTGTTGTAAACTAACTTTAATTCACATGTGGATGAAATATAAAAATATAGATTATTTAATATGGATGTCTCTAAATCCACTATTATATGAAAGTTTTGAGAAGTTACAATAATGTTTTAACCCTTATCAAATATATTTAATCACTCATTAAACCACGTTAGAATTACCATGATAATTTTTTTATTGATAGGGAAATAGTTATTGTAAAAGAAAATTGTCCCCAAAATTTACATTCATGCTATTTTGGACCAGATAATATTTATATTTCAAAATTTAATATTATTATGAATTTTATATCAATTAATAAAAAATATATATATCATAAAATTCCATTTAAGTCACTTTTTTGATTATTCAAATAATTTCAAATTAAAAGAAAAATAATGTAATATATTTCATATAAAAACATTTATAATACCCTTAGGAAATTATATTTTAGTAAAACATTTATGGAACTATAACCCACCAAAAAATATTACTTTGTAAGAATTTTTAATCATTTACATTATTTTTATCTTATTTTAAAAGGCACATTCTCGATGTTGTGTAAGTGTTTTATGTAATTAATACATCCATGAAAATTAAAATTATATTACTGAGATAAAATAAATTCATTCATATTTATAAAAAAACCATTAAAATCAAATAAATAATTTTTTCATTCCCATGAAAAAATATTATAGATATAAAAACAAAACCTTTGAATATTTTTAGTTATTCTTTAAAATAAATATTATTAAGGTAATTGGGAAATGTAAGTGGTTATAGATTGATTTTCTTTACATTTTTGAATGACTAAGGTATAATTAATCTTATAAAATTAAATAAATTTATATTCTATGTGATTTTAAAGACTTAACAAATTGACTTAATCTTGTTTTAATGGTTGTGGACATACTATGGTGAGTAAACTTTTACCAGTTATACAATTAATAATGAAAAAAAATAAAAGGGATAATTTTTTACAAAATTTATGATCGTGGGTAACACCCCAAGATTTCAGAGTACGTTATCTCATTAAAGTAATTCAATAACATGCTGTACACACAACACCAAATTCGAGTAAACCACAACTTACCAAACTAGCTGTTCAAAAAGAGATTATGAATAGTATAAAATTCATTTTGAATATTATATATTATATATAATATTTACACCCATAGTATGTGTATCATATACATAATATGATAAAAAATTCATTTGTCAGATAAAATAAGTATTTTTCAAAAAAATCCAATTTTACCACCTTTTAATGGAGAACCCTTCTTAAAACCAATATTTAAAACTTATATATATTCAATTTAATGAAATTAAATTCTTCTTTAGATTCGGGACCTAAAAATTTACTTTGGATAATTTTTTGGTACTTATCTGATAATATTAATATTTAGATGAATAGTTAAAATTACAAAATTTTAATTGAAAAAAACTTTTTTAATCAAAACAATTATAGTGTTAAATTATGAATTTGAATGTTATGGATGTATAATTACATTATATTTTATTATTGAATATTATGTAGGTCGTTATAAGTAATTTCACATTTTAATTTGACATAAACGCATGTCAATCATTTGATTGTTTTTATTTTCTAAAAACCCATTTGAAAATGGAAATTAATTTTAAATTAATAAATTAAACTTCTATGTTTTTAATTTGGTAAAATATAATTAATTTTTTAATTCAAAATTTCAAAATTATCTTAGAGTGAATTTTTGTATTTTTAAAAAACATTCAATTTTTGTTGAATAGTGAAAAACACTTCATTATTATTTAAAACTAATTTTTTTTAAATAATTATTTATTTCATTTAAATTTATTTTAAATAACAATAGATAAATAATTCATATATAAGTTCAATGTAAATAATTGGATACATTTTATAATAAAATTAAATGTATAAAATTTTATTGAACTTTTTACCGTCTTTTACAACCCTTTTTGGGGCATTTGTAAATTTCTGTATAACTTAATTTTATACTTTCTGTGAGTTGAATTTCAAAAGTACGATAGACACAGTTGACATCAGTAAGTAAAATGTTGATCAATAAGATGAAAATAATTTTTTTGTGAATAGTAACTTTTGACTTTTATTTACCACGATTAAAAGTAAATAGGTTAATTAAGGGTAAAAATAATATTATAATTACCTAACACATGTGAAAATACTATTGGATAAGTTAAATTTGACCAAAAATAACCTTAAGAATAAAATATTATCCTGTTTGGTCCACTTGGATTTGATTTGGTCATTTATTATTGTTTTATTTAAATAATAGATAAAAGTGTTCAATTCATTGGTTAATCACTAAACCATTTTTAATACTGGGATATACACAATATAAATTTGACTATAAGTATTCCTTAGAAAGATAAAAATATTTTCCAAAAATTGTATTTTATTTATAATTTATATAAATTAAAAAATTTAATTTATTTATGACACAATAATGATGTAGTAATTACCTTTTTAATGAAATATTAAAATAATTGATATTATAAATATTTATTAAATGTAAATTTAGACTTCTGATAAATTCCACTAATTATCTAGGTTACTATGACATGTTAGGGTTGATTAGATAAATTTGTTTCTATGTGATATTGTATTTATGACTTTCACAAAAACAAAATACTTAATAGAGTCAAAATTTATAGAAAATAATTGTGAAAACAAATACTATATTATTGGTTGATATAATATTCTTAAAAATATAATGTTCAGCCATAGGGTTTGAATAATATTATATTTTTCATTAATTAACCACTTTAGGTTCTCATGGATGTTTATAGTATGTTTATTAACCATATAGTTTAAGAATACAAGAAGACACGGTAAAAGATAAAATATTAAACTAAGAGCTAAATCTAACAAATAAGGCTAAAATATTAACCTAAACATAGCTAAAACCTAGTAGTTGTGAGGATTTAGAACCATAACGAACAAATTCTCTAAATAAATTCACTTGGTGCCATTAATAAACTGAATAAGATTGTATAATAAATTAATATTTTAATCTTTTCCAAAACAGACCCTCACCCTTCTTATTAAAGTGCACTTACCCTTCCCTGAACATCATACCTACAAAGCCATTTGGATCATCTAACCCCTACCAAAATATCCTAAAAACTCCCCGCAAATCAACTTAGACTATTTAATTTGATCATAAATCCATCCTATGGAGTCTTTTTGATCAAATCAACAGGAAACACCCAATGAATAAGTAATAATTTCACCACCCTCTTTCATGTTCTTTTCTTCTTCCACTTCCTCTTACATTGTTGTTTCCATACAAAAAAATAAATACGGCACCTCCAACAGAAAATGATGTTACTATAAATATGGTACAACCGTATTCATTATTCTATCCATCCTATAAATGACAAAGTCACCATACGTGCGTACGTACGAGTTACCATATCCACGTCGTGGTGTAGTTTTTTATTCAAACACTTAATTATTTGGATGGGTATAATAATGAGTATAACTGAGGTAAATAATAAGTTTAACATATTAATGTTTCTGTATATATAATATTCCATCCAATTACATAAAATTTCACCATCAATATAATAATGTTGTCGCTCTTATGTATGTACGGATTACCGTCTCCACGAACATGATGAGATTCATTCCCCACCATAATCATTGATGAATAATTTTCATTTTATGATTACAATAAATGTTTAAAAACTCAATATCATTTTGTATATGAATCAAATATATTCTATACATAACAAATATTTGTTATGTAACTGATCATATAATGGAAAACAAACCAGTTAACACCCGAAATGAAGATACTACTAAAATATTATTAACAAAGAAATACTGGAATATCATATATGATATCATATATATGTATATTATTGTTGAATAATTTAATAACAGTGATTCAACTATTATACTAGAAGATAATGTACCCTCGACCAAAGAAAAGTACTAGGTAAGGGTTAATTATACAATCTCATCATTATCCGAAGTTGTTTTTACATGAGTATCAACTTGTAACTCTTTATCATCCACATCCATGTTTTATAAAAATATTTTACAAAGGAAAACTTTATGGTTTAATAGAAGGGACTCTTTAACTAGATCACTATTTTAAATTTTTTAAATATTTATTCTAATAAAATATTATCCTTAATTTCTATGTTTTCAAAATGGTTTTTGAGGATTTATTTATATTGACATGATTTCTTTCATTATGTTAATTGGTTTCAAAAGTTTCAAAGTAGTCTAGGAAACTTTGATTCAAAAATGACTTTAAATATATTCCTTTTTAAATTGTGTGAGTTTTAAATGTTTTCATGTAAAAGGTATATTTCTCTCAAAGAGTTTTTCAAATAATTTTTATATATGTCAATATCCTTTGATGAATTTTAATCTTGTTTGAAGTTGATTTATTATTATTCAAATATTCTATAACGTATTGATGGTTTATTGATTTGTTTGACTATAGATGTGTTATTTTCCTACCATTTATGGTTTATGGATGAATTATTGAAATTTTGTATGCTAGTTTTAATATGATTGTTAATGTTATGTGTAAACCATTTCATATAAGTAATGCATTGGACTTTGTATGTGACGGGTGGAGCCCGCTATAGCTCCTTGATGAATAGGTAGGTCTCATGAGACAGACTGGTGTCTTGGCACAAGGAATTGACAAAATCTTATTTTTAGTCATGACACGAGGCCTTGATTATGTGGCTATAAAGTCTAGCATTATGCATTCCATCATTATGAAATTGGAATATTGATATTACATGTGATTATTCGACTAGTGGAATATCCATGTGAATATGTAAATTGAATTATTTCATTTATCATTTCCATATTATTCTGATGTTTATGTTAAATAGTCATTTTTTTAATCTTATACATTGACTTAAATGTTTAAGCTTATTAATGAATGTTTCTTCTATATTGTTATCATTACTGATCATCTGAGCTAACCCATTTCATATGTTTTATTTTTCCAGGATTCTATAAAAGTGTATAATGATTGATAAGTAGGGTTTAGATAGTGGATTAATGGCGTTCTCAAAGGATCAATTATGTTGTGTTTTATTTTCTATTTTGTAATGTAATGTTTAGGTATGTAATCTATTTTCCATGAATGCTAAACTGGTCAGTCATTTGGGACTTTATTCGCTGTAATAATGACATTTTATTAAAATAATGTACCTACTATGGGCTACTAGGGTCGAGGAATTATAATTGGAATCATAGAAAGTTTAGCAACAAAATTTGAAGTAAATTTATAAAAACGCTGATGAGAAAATATTACCGTAAGATAGTATTTGAGGATTAGTATATATGATATTTCTACAATTTTGGTAATGTTGAGATTTTGTGTATTTTCCAAGAAATTTATCCTTTTCTAGATATAGTAGGTAAAGGAGGCTCTAGAACATTTGTACCTAGGAGTTACTAACAAGGAATTTCGGCTAGACTTGGTGAATCCTGGTACACGTCAATAGGCCTTGCTACACTCTAGATTATGACACTCTGGGAGATATGTTTAGGATAATTCACTTTTTCATTACAAACCATTATGAATTATTTTTGAGTATATAACTCATTAAAGAAAATATTTTTATGATTATTGATTATATCCATAAACTGTTCAATTAATGTTAAGTATTTTACAAGTTTGGAATTATGTATTTGTGATTCATAAACTAATATGGTGTATTCCAATATTTATAAATGGCTTCTAGTAGAAGGAATGAGAATTCTAGCAATACCCATGATCGAATGATTAAGAAGGATCAAATATATCATGGTATTAAGACAAAATTTATTAGTGAAATATCCTCCCACATATTCTCATCATATAACAGTAAGGTGTCATGTGTTAATAAGATACGTCATGAATTCTGTGAGTCCTATGGCTTTGAAGAGATGTAAGAGAAGAAAAGTTTGGTAAAGAGAAAGATAGATAAAGGGAAGAGGGGAAAGAATGATTTTCCCATATATGATAATAGTGGAAAGAATAAACTTGGTAAATGCTTGAAGGGAATGTAGTTTGTTATAAGTGTGGAGAAAAAGGACACCACGTACGTGATTGGAAGGGTAAAAAAACGTTTCAAATTTAGTGTGCTTCATCTGCAATGAGTTGGGACACTACGCGAATCAATGTCCAAATCATCAGAGTATGACCCAAATGATGCTATTGGATATAATCATGTTTTTATTCTACCACAGATGAAGAGGAATGACTAGTGTTTATATGTTGTTATTAATGAGTTATTTCATTTGAGTGATGTATCAACAATGTACCAGTTATATGCATTATAGAAAAAAATACGGATTTTACATTAGTACTATTTTATTAAGGATTTGAGATTGCATGTTTCCAAGTAAAGTGACATAGTTTCAGGATAATATTTTTGGAAAATACATGGTTGATGGAAAGGTAAACCACAATATGGCACTGATACTAATGTAGTGATTTCGTAATAAGAGATTGTTGATTTAGATAAATTATATTGGATATTCATGACTACATTAGAACTGATTAATGGTTTGTTTATTCCATCATTGTTGTAATATTCAATATTTTCAGTTATAAGGAATATATATAGTATTCTATGAAGAATAATGGGGCATGAATTTAATCGAAAAGTTTTTATGGTAATTCAGGTTGTTGCCTTGTTTTAAAATAATACATGATAAAGGTATTCATATATTATTACGGGGCAAAAGAGATCTTCATTTGTATTACCTTCCTTATAAATTTTAGACTATGAGTTTGGACGAAAGTATTTTGGATAATTCAAAAGGATGTAATAGATTAAGTTGGATGTTGGATACTATTATTAAGGATAAAGAATTTCTTACGATTATTTCTATATTGTTATAAAAATGGACGACTCTGAGGTTGGGTGACAACACGTCGTGTCCGACAAGCGCATGAGACTTGAACCCGCAACTAAATGGAGACAAGGGTGCATCACCGACCACTAGCCTACGTGATGTCCTAGTTTGTGTAATTTAGTTTTTTAAATACTATGACAAATTAATTATAAATTAATTATTTCTGTAGCACTATAAAATTATGATAAATATAATATTTTATAATTCTATTATTTCATGGAGTGAAAGATGTGTTTGTGGTAGGAATTTTTTGAAGGATGAAACTATACTTATCATGTATATTTTTTCCTCTAATTCTATGAAAAAATTTATTCTAATACAATAAATAAGGGATATTAAAACCTAAAATGTGTTGTCCAAATACATTATGTTTTTTCAAACCAATGATATTTTTAATCCTTATAGAATAATGGCTTTGAGGCCCTTAATTTTACACATATTTGTTATTGTTGTCCTCAATCACTCCCTGTAAATATTTGTGTTTTCCCTTCAATTATGTGTCTCAAATTTCCCCCAATGTTCTATTAATCGAGATCATAATTTGGTGATGACTTTTTCATTTCACCTTCCCTTTTATTAAGACTAAATTTTATTAACCCAATTTCTAATGTGGGTCATCCGAAAATAAATTTTTCAATTTCTAACTATTTACATTCAGAGAACAATTTCAAATTATGAGGAAACAATTTATTGAATAGAGTTATAATGTAACACCGAAATATTTTATAGTACGTTATCTCATTAAAGTAATTCAATAACTTGCGATACACGCAACACAGAGTTCTAGAGACCCACAACTTGACAAACATTTTATTCAAAAAGCGGTTATGAATAGTATTAACTTTATATTGAATCTTATATACTATATATAATTTTAACACTAATATTATGGTTTTTTAGACATAATATAAGAACCAATTAATTTTTTCAGATAAAAGATGTATTTTTTAAAAAAATAGAAATTTTACCACCATTAAATGGAGGACCCTTTTTAAAACTAATATTTGACACTTTTATAAATTTAATTTAATGAAATTTAATTCTCCATTAGAAGAGGGACATAAATTTTTTTTCTAGTTACATTTTTGGTACATTTCTGATAACATTAATATTTTGACAAATAGTGAAAAATACTAAATTTTAATTGAAAACAACTTATTTAATAGAAATAATTTATATTCTTAAATTATCCATTTGAATCATTTTTAAGTATTATTAAATTATATTTTTATCATTTAATACAATATTGGTTAATATAAGTTATTTCTCATTTAAATTTGATATAAACATGGGTCAATATTTTGGTAGTTTATACTTTTTAAAAACCCGCCTTTTGGATTTGACAATAGAAATCAGTTTTAAATAACTAATGAAAATTATTATGTTTTGAATTTGGTAAAATAGAATTAATTTTTGAATTCAGAATATCAAAATTATCTTAAGGTGAATTTTTGGTATTAGTCTAAAAACATTCAATTTTTTATGAATAGTGAAAAGCACTGCGTTATTATTTAAAAATGACTTTTATTTAAATTACTATTTATTTTATTTAAATTTAATTTAAGACAATATATATATATAATACCTATATAAGTTCAATGTATTTAATTTGAGATTTTTATAATAAATTTAGATGTATAAAATTTTATTGAACTTTTTACTGTCTTTTACCCACCTTTTAGGAGTATTTGTAAATTTGCATAAAACATAATTTTATCATTTCTATGATTTCAATCTCAAAAATCCAAGAGATATGGTTGTCATCATTATATAAAAGGTGGTTCAATAAGATGAAAATAATTTTGGTGAATAGTAATTTTTGACTTTTATTTAACTCGGTTAAAAGTAAACATGGTAATTAAAGTTAAAAATGATATTATAATTATGTTAACACATGTCATAATTCTATTGGATATGTTAAATTAGTCCTAAAAACCATAGGAATAAGATATGATCTTCTTTGGTCTACATGGATTAGATTAGAACATTTATTATTATTTTATTTAAAGAAGAGTTAAAAGTGTTAAATACCAAGAATAATAAATAAATAATTGTTAATATAGGGTTACAGACAACATAAATTATACAATAAATATTCATTATAAATCTAAAATAATTTCATAAAAAATGGTATTTTATTTATAATTTTTATACATTACATAATTTATTTTATTTATGACACAATGATGATGTAGTAATTACCATATTAATGAAATATTAAAAGAATTGATATTATAAATATCTAAATAAATGTAAATTGTAATTTATAATTAATTTAACTCATTTTAAAGGTTAATATAACATGATAGGGTTGATTTGATAAATTTTTTCGAAGTGATAAAGTTGTTATGACTTTGGAAAAAAATATCAAATAGTGTCAGAATTGACATAAATTAATTTTTAAATCAAATAATATATTATTGGTTGATATAATATTCATAAAAATCGTAGGTTCGTCAAATGGGATTAAATAATATTATATATTTCATTAATGAACCACTTGATGTTCTCTTTGATGTTCAGATTATTTTTATAAACCATATATTGTATGAATAAAGGAAGACACAGTAAAATATAAACTATTAAACTAATAGTTAAATCTAAAATATAAAGTTATAATGGTTACATAAACATTTTTAACATCTATTGGATGAGAGGATTTGTAACCCCAACAACATAAGGATCAAAATAAATTCATTTGGGGACATTAATAACTGAATATTATTGTATAATAAATTAATATTTTAATCATTTCCTATACTGACCTTCACCCATATTTTAAAAGGGAACTTACCTTTCTCTCAAAATCACACCTAAAAATCCAGTTGGATCTGCCAACCCCTACCCAAATATCCCCACAACTCCCCTCACATCATCCAAGAGTCCATACATTGATCAGAATGCCAACCTATGGATTCCTTTGGATCAACTCAAAATGAAACACTCGAAGAATTGGTAATAATCTCACCACCTTCTTACAAGTTCTTTTCTTCTTCCACCCTCTCTTTCTTTATTGTTTCCATAGAAAAATAATAAATCCAGTACCTCCTGCATACTGTGATATAAATATAAATATGTTACACCCATATTCGATATTCCATCAATCCTATTATTGACAAAGTCACCATACATACGTACGTACGGCTTACCGTCTGCACGCCATGGTGTAGTTTTTTTATTCAAAAACATCATTGTTTGGATGGGTATAATAATTAGTATAACTGATTTAAATAATAATTATAACATATTAATGATTTTTTATATATTATATACCATCCCATTACAAAAAATTTCACCATCAATATAATAACATTTTTGCTCATGTGTACGTAAGGATTACCGTCTCCACGAACAAGATGAGATTCATTCCCCACGGTAATAATTGAAGAATAATATTCATATTATGATGAAAAATAATGTTTAATAACTCAATATAATTCTTCATATGAGTCAAATACATCTAATCCATAAAAAATGGCTTATGTAACTATGCGTATAAAGGAAAATAGATCAGTTATCACCCGAAATGGTGATACTACTAAAATATTATTAATAAAGAAATATTGGAATATCATATATGATATCATATTTATATATATGATTCTATTATAACATAATAAAATGATTTAACTGTTATAAAATAGGTTAATGTACTTGCGACCGAAGAAAATTCCTTGATAAGGGATTATTATGCAATATCCTCATTATCTGAGGTTTTTTTATGTGATTATCTACATGGACCTCTTTATCATCAAGATTCTTGTTTCAAAAAAATATTTTAAAAAGGAATATTTTATGGTTTTATGGAAGGTACTCTTTAACTAGATCATCATTTTTAAAAGTTTAAATATTTATTCTTCTAAATCATTTTCATTAATGTCCATGTTTTTAAAATTGTATTTTGGATTTTTTTATATGAACATGAATGTTTTTAAAATGTCAATTCCTTTTAAATTTTTAAAATTTGTATTGGACACATTGTTTAAATAAAGTCTTTAAATTTATTCCTTTTTAAAATGTGAAAATTTAAAATATTTTCATGATAAAGGAATATTTCTCTCAAAGAGTTTTTTAAAACATTTTCATCTATGTCAACGTCGTTTAATGGATTTCAAACATGTTTGAAGTTGATATATTATGATACAAATAATCTATATTATATTTAAGGTTTTGTGATATTTTTGAATGTGGATGTGTTATTTTCATACCATTCATGGTTTATATATAAATTATTGACATTTCGTAAACTAGTATTAATAAGAATGTTTATGTTATGTTTAAACCTTTTCGTATGAGGAATGAATTGGACTTAGTATGTAACTGTTGGAGCCCGCTATATCTCATCGATGCATAGGTAGGATTCATGAGACAAACTAGTGTCTTGGAACAAGGCCTTGAAAAAGTCTTATTTTTAGTCTTGGCACAAGACCTTGACTATGTGGTTATAAAGTTTGGAATTGTGCATTCAATCATTATAAAATTGGATATTTATATTACATGTGATTATAGGACATGTAGAATATCCATGTGAATATGTAAATGTAATTATTTGATTTATCTTTCCCATATTATGTCTAAGTTTAACTACAAAGTACTTTAGTTTAAATCTTATACATTGCCTTAAATTATTATGCTTATTTATGAAGGTTTTTGTTAAATTGTTTTCCTTACTAAGCATCTGAGATCACCCCTTTTTTATGTTTTATTTTTCTGGGATTCCAAGAAGTGTATAATGATTGATAAGAAGGTATAATCTAGTGGATTAATGGAATTCTTGATGTATCATTTATGGTGTGTTTTAAATTCTATTGTGTAATGCAATGTTCATGAATGTAATATATTTTCCAAGGCAGATAAACTGACCAGTCTTCCAGGGCATGATTCGTTGTAATCATGACAATGTTTTTAATAAGGCACCAACTCTAGGATTCTTAGGTTGGGGCATTATAATTTCTATCTGATGATTTTTAGAAAAAAATATATAAATATTTTTAGATAAACATTGATTAGAAAAAATTACGCTAAGATAGACTTTAAGGATTAGTATATTAGAAATTACTATATTTTTGGTAAGGTTGAGATTATGTGTATTTTACAAACAATACATTCCTATCTGAAATGAGTAGGTATATGAGGATCTGGCACAATTGTACCTAGGAGTGAAAACTCCGACCAGGATTTTTGGGCTTGACCCGGGGTATCCTGGTACACGACAAGAGGCCGAGCTGCACTTTTGATTATGACACTCTCAGGGGATATGCTTAGGATTATTCAAATTTTCATTAAAAACCATTATGAATGTTTTATGAGTACATACCTCCTCAAAGAAAACATTTTTATGATTATGTATTATATCCATAAACTGTTCACATTATGATAAGTATTTTAAAAATTTGGAATTATTTATTTCAATTCATAAACTAACCTGGTGTATTCCATTGTTTAGAAATGGTGCCTGGTAGATGGAATGAAAATTCCAACAATACCAATGATCGAATGATTAAGAAGGGTCATTGATTTTATTAGAATTAAGAAAACATTTAAAAGGTAAATAGTCTCCCATGTATTCTCATCATATGAAGAAATAGTATCATATGTTAACAAGATAAGTAAAGAATTCTCTAAGTTCTATGGATTTTAAGGGTAGAAAGAGAATAAAATGATGGTAGAGAGAAATATGGATTATGGGAAGAGGGAAAATGATTTTCCCTTATGTGATAATAGTGGAAAGAATCACCTTGGTAAATTCCTGAAGGGAATGTGAATTTGTTAAATGTGTGGAGAAAAAGGACACCAAGTATGTGATTGCAAGGGTATGAAATTTTTTTCAAATGTACTATGCTTCATCTGAAATGAGTTGGGACACTCGAGGATCAATTTCCAAATCATCAGAGTATTCCCCAAATGATGCAATTGGATAACATTAATGTTATGATAGTACCGCAGATGAAGAGGAATAAATAGTGTCTTTATGTTGTTATTATAGCATTATTTCATTTGAGTGGTGTATCAACATTGTAGTAGTTATATGAAATTTGGAAATAAATAAGGATTATACTATAGTACTATTTCATTAAGGATTTAAGATTGTATGGTACCAAGTAATGTTAAACAGTTTAATGATAAACTTTTTTGAAATTACTTGGTTGAAGGAACGGTATACCGTAACATGGTCCTGATACTGAGGTTTTGAATTTGAATTACCATATGGTTGATTTGGATAAATTATATTGGATATTCTTGGATACCTTGGAACTGATTAATGTTTTGTTAATTCCATCATTGCGGGAATATTCAAAATTTTCAGATATAAGGAATATATCTAGAGTTTTATAAAGAATAAGGGTCAATGAATGTAATCAATAAGTTTTTCGGGTAATTAATGTTGTTAACATGTTTTAAAAGAAAACATGATGAAGGTATTCATATGTTTCTACGAGGAAAAAGAGATCTTCATTTTGTTTACCTTCCTTATAAATTTTGGACAATGAATTTGGACAAATGAGTTTTGGATAAGTCTAACAGATTGAATGGATTAACTATGACGTTGGATACTATTATTAAGGTTAATTAATTTCATAATATTATTTTTGTATTTTTATAAAATAAACATCCTAGAGGTAGGGAGACAACCCATTGCGTCTGGCAAGGGTGCGAGAATTGAACCCGCAACCGAAGTGCGACCTGGGTGCATCACCTACCACTGGCTTACATGATGTCCTGGTTTGTGTAATGTAGTTTTTTAAATAGTATGAAAAATGAATTATAAATTCATTTTTTTGGAACCCTATACAATTACAATAAATAGATTATTTTTTAATTCTATTATATTTTGGAGTGAAATATGAGTTTTTGGAAGGAATTTTTTGATGGATGAAACTATACATATCAAGTATTTTTTTCCCTCTTATTATATGAATAAATTAATTCTAAATCATTTGGGAAGGGATCTTAAAATTAAAATTTGTTGTCCTAATACCTTATGTTTTGTTGAACTAACGATATTATAAATCACCATATATTGATGATTTTGAGGCCCTAAATTTTACACATATTTGTGATTGATGACCTCAATCACTCCCTATAAATATTTATGTTTTCCCTTCAATTATGTGTCTCTAATTTCCACCACTATTATTCAAATCGATATAATAATTGGGTGGTGACTTTTTCATTTCTATTTTTCTCTTATTAAGACTAAATTTTATTAACCCAATTTCTGATCTAGGTTTTCCACAAAGGTATTTATCTATTTTTAAAAATTTAATTTTAAAGAACAAATTCAAATTGAGAGGACACAATTTATTGAATGAATGTAAAATGTTACACCCCAATATGTTATAGTACGTTCTCTAATTAAAGTAATTCAATAACTTGAGTCACACACAATATTGAGTTCGAGTGCACCGCATCTTACCAAACTAGCCGTTCAAAAAGTGGATATAAATAGTATTAACTACATGTTGAATCTTATATACTCTATATAATTTTGACACCTATATTATGTGTTTTTTAGACATAATATGAGAAACAATTCATTATTTAGATAAAAGAAGTATTTTTCAAAAAATGAAATTTTACCACCTTTAAATAGAGAATGCTTTTTAAAACAAATATTTGACACTTTTATATATTCAATTAAATGAAATTAAATTCATCATTAGAATCAAGACATAAAAATCTAGTTTGGATAACGTTTTGGTACTTTTCTGGTATCTTTTATATTTTGATGAATATTGGAAAATATTGTATTTTAATTAAAAACATCTTTTTTAATAGAAATAATTTAGAGAGATAAATTATGCATTTGAATGGATTGGAATTATAATTATAATATATTTTTATCATTCAATAAAATTTTGTTCAATTTATGTAATTTCACATTTACATTTTACATAAACACTTGTCAATCTTTTGATAGTTTTTACTTTTTAACCACCATGTTTTTGGGTTTGAAAACAGAAATTAATTTTAAATTAATATATGAAACATCTATTTTTTTAAATTTCATAAAATTTACTTCATTATTAGATTTAGAATACCAAAATTATCTTAGGGGGAATTTTTCGTATTATTTGGAAAACATTCAATTTTGGATGAATAGTGAAATGAACTGCGTTATTATTTAAAACAATATTTTTATTTAAATAATTTTTATTTAATTTATATTTATTTTAAGTAAATATTGATATATATTTCCAATATAAGTTGAATGAAATTTATTGGAGTCATTTTAAAATAAAATTAGATGTATAAAATTTTATTGAACTTTTTACTGTCATTTACCCACATTCTAGGAGCATTTGCCAATTTGCAGAAAATATTTTACCACTTCTCTGAGATGAATTTCAAAAATCAATGAGACAAAGTTGAAATTAGTATGTAAAATTTGGTTCAATTATACGATAATATTTATTGATGAATAGTAACTTTTGACTTTTATTTACCACGGATTAAAGTAAACATCGAAATTAAAGGTAAAAATGATTTTATAATTATCCTAACACATGACCTAATTCAATTGTATAAGTTAAATTCTACCAAAAAACATTAGGAATAAAATATGTTCTTATTGGGTCCACTTGGATTAGATTAGAACATTTATTATTATTTTATTTAAAGAAGGGTTGAAAGTGTTTAATTCAATGTTTAATAAGAAAATAATTTTTAATATAGAGTTACATACAATATAAACTCAACTATAAATATTAATTAAAAATTTAATATAATTTCCTATATAATTTTATTTTATTTATAATTTGTAGACATTAACTAATTTTATTTATTTATGACTCAATGAAGATGAAATAATTACCTTAATAATGAAATATTAAAATAATTGTTGTTATAAATGTCTAAATAAATGTAAATTGAGACTTATAATGAATTAAAATAATTTTATAGGTTAATATTACATGTTATGGTTGATTAGAAATTTTATTTAGAATTTATAAGGTTGTTATGATTTTTGCAAAAACAAAATACCCAATAGTGGAAAAATTGACATAAATTAATTTTTAAAACAAATACTATATTATTGGTTGAAATATTATTCCAAAAAATATATGTTTCTTCAAAATGGCATAAATAAAAATTATAAATTTCATTAATTAACCCCTTGATAATGTCTTGGAAGTTTAGAGTATGTTTATTAACCATATAGCGTAAGAATACATGTAGAAAAAGTCAAAGTTAAACTATTAAAGTAAGAGTTAATCTTAAAGATAAGGTTATAATGGTATCATAAAAATGTATAGAACAAATTGGTTGAGAGTATTTAGACCCTAACAACCTATTTCTATAAATAAATTCATTATTGGATAATATAAACAGAATATTGTTGTATAATAATTTAATATGTTAATCATTTCCTAAAGTGACCCTCACCCATCTTATAAAAAATGCACTTCTTCTTCCCTAAAAATTAAACTCCAAAGCCATTTGGATCATTCTATCCCTTCCCAAATATACTCCCAACTTCCCTTATATCATCCAAGGGTCCTTAAATTTATCATAAAGTCATCCTAAATAGCCCATTTTATCAACTAAAAATGAAACACCCGAAGAAAAAGAAATAATTTCACCACCCTCTTTCATGTTCTTTTCTTCTTCCACTTACTCTATCATTGTTGTTTCTATACCATAATTATAACTCAAGTACCTCCTACATACTGTGATGTTATTATATATATGGTACTTCCATATTCATTATTCTATCATCCTATAAATGAATAAGTCACCATTCTTACGAACGTGTGACTTACCATCTCCACGTCATGGTTTAGTATAATATTAAAACACTTCATTATTAGGATGGGTACGATAATGATTATAACTAATGTAAATAATAAGTTTAACATGTTAATTATTCTATATATATGATATACCATACAATTACATAGGATTTCACCATCAATATAATGATATTGTCACTTGTGTGTACGTACGGATTATCGTCTCCACGAACGTGATGAGATTCATTCCACATCCTAATTATCCAAAAATAATTTTATCAACTTAATATAATTATAGATATGAATCAAATAAATCTTATCCATAACAGATATGACTTACTTAACTAATAATATAAAGGAAAACTGATCAGTTAACACCCAAAACGATGATACTACTAAAATATTATTAACAAAGCAATATTGGAAGATCATATATGATATCATATTTATGTGTATGATTACTGTATAATATAATAACAATAATTTAACTATTATATAGGATTTTAATGTACCCTTGACCTTATAAAAGTACTATTTAAGGTTAAAATCTACAATCTCTTCATTATTCAAAGTTTGTTTTTTTTGTGAGTATCTACTTGGACATATATATAATTCACATCCGTGTTTTTAAAAAATATTTTAAAAAGGAATAATTTAATGATTTATAAAAAGGATTCTTTAAATAGATAATTATTTTAAATTATTTAAATATTTATGCTTCTAAATAATTCTCATTAGTGTAAATGTTTTCAAAATGGTTTTTTAGGATTTATTTATATGGACATGAATGTTTTTAAAATGTTAATTATTATCAAAAGTTTCAAAGTGGTATTTGACACATTGATTCAAATTTTTTTAAATGTATTCCTTTCTAAATTGTGCGACTTTTAAATGTTTTCATTAAAAGGGATATTTCTATAATATGGTTTTACAAACCATTTTCATCTATGTCAACATAATTTGATGGATTTTAAATTTTTTGAAGTTGATTTATTATGATACAAATCTTCTATATTGTATTGAAGGTTTTTGTGAATTTTTTTTCTGTAGATGTGTTATTTTTATACAATTCATGGTTTATAGATAATGTATTGACATTTTTAATTCTAGTTTTAATACGAATGTTTATGTTGTGATTAAACCTTTTCATATGTGGAATGAATTGGACATAGTAAGTGATGGGTAGAGCCCGCTATATCTCTTCGATGTATCGGTGGGTCTAATGATACAAACTACTATCTTGGAAAAAGGCCTTGGGAAAATCTCAATTGTAGTCCGGGCATGAGGCCTTGACTATGTGGTTATGATGTCTGGAAATATGCATTCCATCATTACAAAATTGAATATTTATATTACATGTGATTATTCGACTAGTTGAATATCCATGTGACTAGGTAAATGGCATAATTTGATTTTCTTTTCCATATTATGATGATGTTTAAGTTCAAAAGGATTTTGTTATAATCTTATTCATTGACTTAAATGTTTATGATTATTTATGAAATTTCCTAATATATTGTTACCCTTACTGTGCATATGTGCTCACAAATTTGTTATTTTTTATTTTCCTAGGCTTCCAAGAATTGTATTATAATTGATAAGCAGGGTTAAGCTAGGTGATTAACGACATTCTGAAAGGTTCATTTATGATGATTTATATATTCTAATTTGTAATGTTATGTTCCAGTATGTAATTTATTTTCCAAAACAACTAAGTCCATCTGTCTTTTTGAACTTCATTTCTTGTAATCATGCCAATGTATTTAAATAATGTACAGACTCTCTACTTTTAGGGTAGGGGTGTTACATCATGATTAAAAATATGGATCAAATTTTGTCAATATAAATTTTTATAAATATTAATTATTACTTTTATAATAATCATATGAGGGAATATATATTTTTTTTCATAAAAAAATTGTTTTGAACACAAATAATTTTTTATAATAATTAGAAACGTTTTCAATTCAAAGGATACTTATTATATTATATTTATTTTACTGTTAATAATCATGTTTTAAAAAAATTAAAAATAATATTTTACTTCTAATATACATTATAAGGAATTTTTAAATTAAATATGTATTTTTCACTATTAAAAAAAATCAATCGTCTCATTAATATCCCAAAAATGTAACATATATGAGAGTTTTTTTATATTTAATTGAAAATTATTTACTATTTTGAAATTACAATTCATAATGTGGATATAATTTATTTGTAATATATGTAAAATAAATGAAATATAAAACATTTGTTACGAAAATATATATTTTTTCCTAGAAAGGATACCAAAAAAATTAGAGCTTATTTGATAAGAATTTATCGACAAATTTTTATTGAGTATGACCATTATAATTTTTTTTGTTTTTATAAATCATTACTTACTATTCAATGGATATGATTGAATTTAAAATAATATTATTTCATGTCTGGATTTAGCTTACTGTTACATATCTTTTATGAAATCAAACATTGTCATCTTCCATTATATTTGGGTAATACATGCTCCCCCCTAAATAAATTTAATCCTTGAAAATCAATATGAAACATGGTAACTGAAGGGTTTTAGATTTTAAAATCATTTTCCTGAAATCCCATAATTAAAAAAAGGATCAATAAACTTCACATGAACATGTTTATTAAGAAACATAACATCTAACTAAAATAACACAAAATTACGCTCCCAAATGTGGATAACATTACAATGATGTTAAAAATTGTATATTGAGGAGTAATAATACTATATATGGAATAATAGATAGTAATAATGAACATGATCATGAGAATGTTAAGATTAAAAAATAAATAAATATATAAAGGGATTAAGAATATCATAAATTAATGTGAAACGAAGGTGATATATTAAAATTTTATTTTCAAAAAGCTTATCCTAGAGTTTATTAATCCTAATATCATATAGAAAAATTAAATAATATAATATAATTACTTTTTATCATCCACTAAATAAATTAAATTTAATACTTTCAGTGCTTGTTTCAATCAGTTTCCACCATTATATCATCTTTTACACCAAAATCAAGAGTGTAAATATTTATGTCTAAATCACTTCCTAAATCTTCTGATTAACCATGAGTTGTATGAATGGATTAATATACATTCTTAATTTCACTTATAAAACCAAATTTGTTAATTGATTAACTAACACCTAACTAAACATTTTTATATCGAAAAAAATGATTAATATCCAATAAATAAAAAATATTAGATATGGATTAAAATAAATTATTCCATAAATATCTAATCCATAAAAAATTCAAGAATGTATTTACCCAATGTAAATCTAATATCTATAGAATCATAAATATTTTGGTCTTCACAAATATATCTTTAATAAATATTAAAAACTAACATAAATAGTTATCCTTTCAATGATACCAAGTGTCTCTTGAAAATAATACCTTTTAAAAAAGGACTTCTCTACCATCAAGGATTACCCAATATTCAATATGACATAATTTCATCAATGGAGTATCCTAAATAAATTTAAGTGAAGGGTTCAAATCATATTTTGATTTAATCACAAATGACCATAAGTGGATAATTTAATCTATTGAGAATATTGTTAAACATAAACTTATATAACCATTATTGTATCATCACATGAAAATATTTTAACTACAAATAATCAATAAAACTATATATAATATCTATTATAAAAAACCATCCCCCTCAGATTTTCTGATAAAAAGGTAATCTTTATATTGTTTAATTTGATACTAATAATCCGGAGGAAATTATGTTTCTCCAAGACATAAAACATCATATGAAAATACTGGTTCACTTATAAACATGAGGAAGATTTTGGTTTAGATCATTATAGTAATTGGAAAAACTCTTACATGAAATTACCCATTTCTTTATGTGATCAACATTACAGAATCCAAACATTAATCATTCCACCTAAATACTTCAACACATCCCACATTTTTCACTTCTAGATATATCTTATATAACATATTAATTTATAATATTTTTGAAAGGAAACATAAGTAGGGGATGATATCTAATGCTATTTGAGGGTAGAAATAAGGATTATAGATTGAATATGATTAGTGGGCCTGATATAATTGTATGGTAATGATGACAGTAATAATAACATAGGATAATTACTACCCATCCAACCCTTGATCATAAAACACTTGAATTGAAATGAAACATTATTCAATAAAATATTAATAACATTCATTATTCATGATCCATATGAAATAAATATTAATCAATAATATAATTATAATCATACCTCGGATCTTTTAAAACTCACGTTGGTGGCTTGATTTCGACATCAACGTCCTTCAGTTGATGAGTTCAACCGGTTTGTTTTCCACTCCTGGGATCATAAGGATCATGTGGTAGTCGGCATAATTGACATATTACATCGGATGATTCAGTTTGAGATGAAGGATGATCTGATTATGGCCTGGTCTAGAGCCTCTCGACATTGCAATGGAGACTCATTTTTTCTTGTCTCGATGGAGTCTCGATTTCTACATGCGGAGTGATCCTTCTATGATAGCGACATGGGTGAGTCTTCCTGGTATTCATCTGTCACTACAAAATCCAGCCATTCTGTGTTCGATTTGGTACATGATAGGTATGTACATGTGTTCTGACCGTCAAACGGAGGTTATATTTCATCCCATCTATCCACATATTTTTGTTGAGATCAATGATGCATGGCCGCCAGTGATGTGGGTTTGGATCACTGATGGGAAGGAATTTCGGTGGATGCAAGAGGTAGGATTTGAATCCTGGATGACTCATTGTTCAGTTTGTGGTCGGTTTAGACATGTGGACACCATCTGTCATAGTAGTATATTGGATGGGGTTTTTCAAAGGGCAATGAGGAAGAGTAATAGTGGTAGTGAAGCGGCTGCTTTGGTTGTGCCATTGTTGAAGGTTCCATTGGAAAGAATGCCTTCCAGACATTATTCTGTTGAAGGCTCTCTGAAGCAGGGGTCTTGTCTGGAAGGGACATCCATAGAGCATATTGTGGCTAGGATTCAACCTGTGGTGAAGGAATTTGAGGTAGTGGGGTAGCCTGGTCTTTCAGTGATCAATGGTGGTGTTGTTCGGAAGGAGGAGTAGCAGAGGCAGCAAAATATGATGGTGAGGTAGGTTTTCAATACTTTACGTAGTTACCTTGTTATTGAAAAGGATATCTCAGTTGAAGGCTTTGGCTATTATTTGCAGAAAGAATCTATTAAGCAGCCAGAATTGCACCCTGATACTTCTGGAGATAGCGCAGCTCTAGGTGTTTTAGATACCACTGTTGAGGAGTTGAAAGGGAATGAAGATGGTGTTGGAGGTGTGTTTTTCAATGTTCCCACTAGTAATTTCATTCAAGAATTATCACATGGGGAGGCCCATAATTTTGAGGGAAGTAGTTCTCTAAATGAAAGTGGCAGTAAGGATGCATTTTCTGGTGAAACTGCAATAGAGAAGGGGACCCATGAAACTTTTGAACTTGCAGACCATCCACTTTTTCTGGATATGATTGATGCTAACAATCATTCTCAACATGAGTGAGGAGTTAATGAGGGATATCAAGAGGTTTTCATTACATGAAAATGGGGAGACATCTCTGATAGTGGTAAGGACAATGTTGGATGCTTGATCTGACCCTCCTATAGTGACATTGTGAAGGGTGGGAAGAAGAAGTTATCTGGGAGTGAGGGATCCAATTCTGTCCCAACATGAAGATGGTCAAGGAAAGATTATTCCTATCTGCCCAATTTGGTGTCTACCAGGTCTACTGTTGGGAAGGAATGTGGGGTAGCTTCGGGAGTGAGAAAAAATAAGCAGCCTGCTAAGGATTTCAATTTTTGGAGATGTTGAATCATAGAAGGAAATATGCAAAGATCTTGAGGCATTACGAATGTTCCGAGTGGGAATCAGCTACTGTGGAAGAATCATTCTATCCTGGATGTGGTGACGAGTATGAATTTTATGATCTGTAGTTGCATCTATGTCTTGCTTTGTTTTCTTTATTACCTTTTCAATCTTTTAATAAATGGTCAGTGGCTTAGCCCTCTGACTGAGATTTCATGGTATTAGAGGAAACTTGTCGGGAGTGTGGAGGAATTTCCTTGGTTGAGATGTAGGGTTCACTTTGAAAATTATTTTCTCTAAATGGGTTGGGGTGAATGTAACATTATAAAGTAATAATATGTTAAAATAATAAAGGATACTACCCATTAAGACAAAATGAAACATTTTATTTTATATCCTACTTAATAATTTTCCCACAGTTAAATAGTTCGGCTTGGAACTTTGATTCAGATGGTTGACCCCTGGTATGTTTTCTATGAAATATGTGATTGAATAAAGGGCATAATAGAATGAATATTTATTAATCTATGGGGATATTAATTAGTCTAACGATCCTTTCAAAAATATTTTTGGACCCTACGAAAGGGACAACATGTATCTATGGGGAACAACATTTTCTATATGGCCTAGTTGTTACAATCATTACAACCCATGTTATATTATATTTGATATAACTAGATCGCAATTAAATACATTGAAGAAAAATAACATTTTTAACTCCCTATATCTCTCTCTAAAATATATGTAACATTATCCACTACATTGTTGTGCTATATTAAGCTTTCCTTTCATTGACGATATATTGAGATCACACGTCATCATGAGATATATCAGGCTCACCCATCATCAAAAAATATTTTACAACTAAAATTTATGAATATAAACAATAAAATAATTCAATTTATTGAATAAAATTTTTTAAAAAAATTATACATTTATAGATTGATTTACCTAGGGAGAAGAAATATGTTTTATCATAACATCATTAAAAAAATAGTTGATTTCGAATTTAAAAACGAATATGTATTTAATAAAAAGACGATATTCCAAGTGAATGATATGAATAATTAATGATTTTGACATCAATGAAAATAAATTGAAATTAAAAATTAAATCAGTTCATTTTAATAAGTGGAAATATAATTTTTTGGTGATTTATTAAAAAAATCCAAAACATAAAAAAATAGAGAATTAATTTCATTGAAAAAAACAATTGAAATATTTAGAGGAATAATAAGTGATATAAATAGATACAATGGAAGGAAATAGATTTAAATATTTATATGGTAAAAAAATCCTTTCACACTTTGGTAGGGAAATTTTAAATAGTGTTTTTAGATATGATTACAATATTATTTTTAAACTTTTTCATAAAAATCTAATTTTATTTAATAAATACTTTTATTCAATCATTGGAGTAATGAAAAATTACGTAATTTTTTTTGAAAACATGTATGATAAGGGATATAAAATATCACTAACCAAAAGAAAAAATAATTTTTTTTCATAGAAACAGAAATTTGATGATCATATATAACAAATAGTAGAAAAAGAATAAAATTTACTTAATTCTTAAAAATAATAAGTGGAAAAGAAAAGATACGTGTTTAATGAAAATAACATCATATAAATTTATCCATTGGAAGAATGGACATAAAAAATATATAAAAAAAGTGTAACATAAAACATTACCTATGTTAATAGTATTCAAATCAGAAGAAAGTATAACCGTGTGATATTATGGAGACCTATAGTTTCCATACACTTATATAAGAGATAATTAATTTCATATTTATTAATTATTATTAATATATATGAGTTAATTAATGTGTCTTTGTTTCTATTAAAACGTGTATACATAAACAACTTGTTTAAAAAAAATTTACATCCACATCCACTTATTTCTTGATAAATAGTCTCATTTTTAGACACTTTATATATTAAAATTTTATAAAATCCTTATGGAATATTTAATTTAATAATGGATGACCTAGTATTATAGGTAAATGTTTATAAGGTAGATAACCATGATCATTCAAACATAATATTAGTACAATTGGAACAAGATTGTGACTATAAATAATGAAAATAGTATCGAGAATTTCCTACATTAGAAACATGATTTATGTTGTAAACCATTGTATTTCATAATAAATTAATCAAAATGTGGTCAAATAACATGATACATCTGAAAATAACATTATCCTATAATTATATCAAAATATTGTGGAATAATGTTAGGGATAATCATTATCATAATAATAATTTATCTACACTAACCACAAAGATAGTCCCAACAATTTGGGTTGGGGATTAGTACCCCAATATAAACATTGGTCTTGTGATAACCTCATTTTTTCCCAATGATTATTCATGGGTTAACCTCTAATGCTCCCTTTATTAGGCTTGGGATAACATATTGTATACCATATCAACTCATTGAACCTTAATATTTACCCATTTCAATTGAGGGAAATATTATTCTAGTCCTACTAATAATTTATTAATAAATTTACTCATATTTATGCCACAAGATCATAAAATGATTCATCATAACATCATTAGTGGAAAATAAAATAGGTTTCTTGAATATTATTTCATCATAACAAAAAAATCATAAAGAGAATGAATAATGATTGTATCACTAGATAAAATCCCCTATAAATTATTAGTAATAACAAATTATGTTATCCAAGATGAATTTTTTAAAGTTTCCCTAGAATATATCATTAGAAAAATACACATTTCACTTTTAAATCACAAATTAATATATAAAAATATACCAAATTTAGTTAAGAATCAATTTAAGTCAAGTACAAACTCACTACATATATTCATTAAGTCCTATATAGAAAAATTATATTAATTATTTAGAAAATATATTAAAATTTTATAGTTTTCACCCTTATCAATATTCCATTATTTCCCTGAAATGTATAACTATATACTAGGTTATTTCAAAAATGGGTTTTTTGAGGAATTTAGTTCATAATTTCCAAATTATTTTCATAGGTTGGACCTGGTTAGAGGGGTAATTATTACATCATCTACCTAAAATTTTCATGATATAATTATACTTTTTATATATAAAATTTAATTCTATAGACATATTTGAATAGAGACCATTAAAAATTAAATACATTTTCTACTGAGATGATAGTCTATACGTACACGTATGCAATGTTTTTAGATTTCAATGGAATTTAAATAATGATGGTAAATAATATATTTTATTTAAAAAATAATTATAATAAAATAAAAATAATAAAAACATATATTCTATCACCTTGACCCTCCATGATAGGAAATAGTAAAAAATGGTCTACATCATGATGTTGAGATGATTGTAATTATGTACACACACTAGATGTTTCCATTTTTAAAAAATTATTATGGTGTGACGATAGATGATTTATCAAATTTATTGAATCATAAATAAGTCATAAATATCATATATATATATATACATTAAACCAATCATAATAACCATCCACAAAGGGTGGTGATGAGGATCAAAATACATCCATTCATGATGTGGTAGTCCACACATACACAAAAAAGAAGGATTCATTTCTAATGATGGAAATGGATATGGATAATGGTCATTACAACAACATAATAAAATATATGTATATAAATGAATATGATTTTGTGATATTGATATGGTTTTCATAGAATATATGTTATTAGAATAATAAATAAAAATAATTAACATTATATAGTGTTATACCTCATAATTAGATAACAACCCTTAGTTTTCACCTTTAGACCTTTAGGTTTGTCTTTTGGGGAGACAATGACTTCTAGGATATGGTTATGGATTATATAATGTATTTTATTTTTACAAAAATAATTATAAATTCAAGGAAATTTTTGAGGTTGATTGAAGGTGTGGTAACATTTTAAAAGAGAGGAGAAGGGAACTATTTGAATTTCATAAAGTATTAAATTAATATAAATAAATTTTCATGTAAAATTCAAAAAATTGATAAATTTTGAATAAAGGATAGCAACATGTTTAAATATTATATTTAAATAAAATTTTTACATATTTGTATGATTTTTTAAAACTTATATATTAGCTCTAGCCTTCTATTAACAATATTAATTATTAAAAATATTCATTATTCTCTACGGGTCAAAAAAGATAGTATAAACAGAAATGTTACCAACACATTGATGATTTTTGATATTTGCAACAATATCCCATTCAATTTTCAATGAATTTTTTTTTATTAATTATAAATACTTCAAAATGATTAATATGGATTATATAACATTAATTTTTATTCTGAAAATATTTATATAATTTGAGTTCAAAAAATATGAAGACAAAAATGTAGTTAAAATATTATATTTTTAAACATCACTAAAATAGTATATTTTTATTTGAAAAAATTATTTCCATTAAAGACACACAAAAAACTAAATTTTCTATTTTTAAAATAATTCACGTAGTCATTATACTACTATTACAAGAATTATGTCGGCATTGCACAAACATTTACGGTAAATATTCTATAAATAATAATTACATTCACAAAAATATAATTATTATTTAAAATCACACTTGAATATAATAAATATAAACACTTTATAATGTTCAAAAAATATCAGAAAAGAGGATAGTGACATTCTGTATGTATTATTTACATTAAATATTATTTTTTACACAGTTAATTGAATCTTTAAAAAATTTAAATTATTGAATTACGGATGAATTTAACCTTAAATACTAATATAATTATTTAATTGAATGTTTTTCAGCGATTATAATGTCTTAAATTATAGTTCAAATGTTGTTTTACATGATTTACTCTTACCATTGTCAGAGAATTTTTTGAAAGGTTACTTTTCATAATGAATCAAAGGGGACTATTTAAAAACTTTTAATATCATGATTCAAAGTATAAAATCGATGATAAAAATTCAAATATAATAAATAATTTAAATAATTATAATATAAAATCTGGAAATTACATTAAAATTAGTTTTCCATAAAATGAATTTTTCTGTATAATTATGTTTTTATATAAAAAATTAAAATAATATGGACTATAATAATATTAAAGGGACTGTGTTTATTTAAAAGCTACTTGATACCCACCGACTCAACAATAGGAATATAATGCTTCTATTTATGATAATATTATTTTATGTTTCCATAAAGTGTGTTTCATGTTTTTTATGATATCAAAAATGGTTTTATTTTAAAATCATTAAGTATTACACTTTTCCTTTGATTACTCAATAAGGATAAAATTTCACATTTTCTGAACAACCTCTTTTTCTATAACTGTATTCTTTTCTTATTAACATAAGAGTTAAATTTTTTTATACACATTAGTATTATTCTCCCCTATCACCTCCACTACATAAAATATCTTACATATTATCATAATTATAAATAAATTATAAATAGGACAATTTCTCCCCTTCAATAAGATATGATCCTGTGTGGAACTCCTTTTATTAAATTCCACTATAAATCTAATAAATTTTGGTTATCTAATATCATATTTAGTTGAAATATATTGATAAAACTCTATAATAATATATAAAACCCTCTAATTGAACAATATTTATCCAACAAATAATCATTTATTTTCATTAAATGTAGTTTTGAATTATTTTATAAAAGGATATTATTAGGTAAAACCACTATTATTTTGATCGCTCATTGGGTATTTTCTATTATTGTATAACCAAACATCCACTATATTCTTAATGGTGGGTTTTATAGGAATTTTCATTGAAAATATATTCCAATATTTTAATATAACCCCTTTACTAAGAGTTAATATTGAATAGTATAAATTGATTTATTTTGGTTGTGGTAAACCTTTCTCTATGAGATTATAGATGATTATTATCTATAGTATTAAATGTTTTTTACTAGTTTAAGGATTCTTTTTATTAGAAATAATCTTTTAATAATAATTTGTAAAATCAGTAATAATTTTTCAACATTAATATATTTTAGTTTTATCCTCTAAGAAATTTTTCATTTTCATATCAGGTTCAGGATACATCATATTGAAATAATATTATCCATCCCAAATAAAAATTAAACAGTTTTATCAATCTTTCATCTACATCAAAATCTCATCATCATGCATATGACATGAATTATTTAATGAATAGTCAACTTTTTTTACTTTATTTTCATCATCACTTACTTTAGCATACATATAATTCATAATGACATAGTGTTTTTTCCAATGCATGGATAACTTCTTCTACAAAATAATTAAAAAAAAATCATCAAAAATATTACTACAGAATTCATCATCCAACAAATAACATATTACATAGAAATTTAAGATATATTATTACATCTATTCTTTAGATTAGGTGAATAATTAATAATATAAAATGGAATTTTATTACTTTTCACTATCATGTTTGATGATAGTATTGATGGTTTCCACCTTCTAATATATTCAATCATCAGTTAAATAAGCATCAAAATCCATTTGTGTCTTTACATAATGCTTCCCATTTATAAATGAAATTGTGTGTGTCAAAACATATATATGAAAATACATAATATGTCCTTTAAATAAGATAAAAATGGAGTGATAAATTAAATACAGTAAAAATCTAGAATTGAATTTATTCCTCTAAGTAATAATTATCTAAAGATTTATCATTATCACTTATCTCTATTATTAACATAATATTTTAGTTTAACCACATTATCCTTTGATAGTTTTATAAGATTTACTCCATCTATATTATTAATTATTTTCAATGAAATTGGTGAAACACAATCTCATTTGGAGAAATAATTGAATATTAATTTTCTATGTGAGGTTGTACCAAAAACACAAAAATTATTATTTTTAAATTTATAAGATAAAATAAAATATTTCAAAAAAAATGATCCAACAAGAAGAAAGTAGGTACTTTGAAAATAGGTTTGAGTATGTGGTCACAGACTTGGGAGGTATGAATATAGGATTACTAAATTCAGTGAATTTATTTTTCTACCAATACAAAACATAACTCACAATATCTAATCCAATTTAACACTAATGATATAAACATATATGTCAATATTATACCTAATAAAAAATAGACAAGATGCACCACACAATGTTTTTATTAATATCAAACTTGATGTGTGAAACCTACTCCCTATAATAATTTTCACGTTTAATTAATTAATTATAAAATAAAAATATTTTTATAAATTGTATGTTTGGTGGGATGTTATTATACTAATCCCATAACTCATCCTAAACATACACAACATCCCTTAGTTTTATCAACTGTAATAATGTATTTTTAGAATCCAAATAATATATAACATCCATCAATCCTCTTTTAGTATATATTTAGTCCACTATATATTTCACTTCACCAATATGAACAATTCTCCTTCCATACAGTGATATTCATCTACACATAGTAATTCTGATAAACTACACGCATGATTTTCTCTATAAATAACTAGAAATTATGTCATTTTCATAAATTGATCATATGTTCTAAACAAATCATGATCCAAATATTATCTTCAAACCCTATTTCTCTTTAATCATCATGAGGTTCATTAATAAATACATCACGAATCGTGTGGGAATATATAAAAAGCTAGTTTTGAATTAAGCTTAAATATCTTATTTTTATAGTTAATTTCATATTGATTTTATTCATAATAGTCATTAAGATCTCTATTATCCATCATTTATCATGAATTAAAACATAATATTATATATTAAGTCATATAGGAAGAGATTAAACACAATTAATTTTTTTTCTAAAAATTCATTATTCATTATTCAATATTATTAATTTTTGTTTTACCATTCATCCCAATAATATATTAATTGTCCATTGATAATCATCTTCATATCCCAATTAATAATAAAAAACAATGTATTAAATCAAATAATAATTAAGAATCTTGATATGTTGATATTAAATAATATATTTAGAATAATATAATATATATTTGATTCATTATAATGATCATTATATAAAAACAATATATTATTTATCTCAATTATCATAACATTTTTAATCATAGTTTTGATTATAGAAATGATTTATTTCATAGTGGTTTACTAATAAGGAATATCTCACATAAAAATAGAAAAAACATCAATTGTAATTCCCTTCCATTTCATTATTTTTGCAACATCTATAAAATATATTACACATTCTCAAAAAATATATATTCATTTTCCAAATCATCCTGATATGATGAGGAAAATTATTTTACATTTGAATCAAGCTTCATATGTATTCCTATAATTTGTTAAATTTTAGTCTCAACTCAAAATATAATCATACTTATTAATAAATCATAATACATATCAACTAAATTTGTGATAATTAATCTACAAAACATAGGCTATGAAAATATATGCACTAAAAATCCTAAATATAATATTCCTTTTCCAATATTTCATATCTATCCCACGTAAATATTCTATCTAAATCTCATAATGAAAATCATATAAATAATCAAAATCACAATTATATTAATAAACTAGTTTTAGTACTTATCAAATAAGATAATTAATTACTCCAATCATCTTACTGCAATTTAAACTAGATTAATATAATACAAAAAAAATGGTACAATGACAAATATAATTATACTAATTACTAATTAAACATATGAAATTTAATTAATAAATTATAAGTAGTTTAATAAACCTCGCAACATTAGAAATCATGGTTTCAAATTTATCAACATAAAAAACTCAAACTACAAGGTATTATTAAGAAACACACTATCCATATTCTATAATACATTTTTAATTATACTAAGTCATTGATCTCACTATAATAGTAGTTTCAAGAAATTATTTTTGGTTTATATGATAATTAAAATTTTTAAAAGGAGAATGTGTAGTGCTGATAATTGAGAGATACATATTAATTGAAAGTGGAGTAAAAATCTTCATGTAAATATTCCAAAAGTACAAATACAACTATGTTGAGTAAAATGTGATGACATAAAATATCTTAAAATATATAATTATATTAATAATGAAAAGATAACTTGATAGATGAGGAATTAAAATTCATGGAATAGATATCTATATTATTTTTAAAAATAATATGTTGTATTTTGAAATTTATATAGGATACCAATAACGGATAGAATGATTTTTTTGTAACAAGGAAGTGGTATATTGTATAGAAAAGTATATCACACATTGTGTCAATAAAAAAAATTAAATTATGGTGAGTTGGTGATGTTTTGTTTCATTTATTTATGAATCCATTAAATAAATAAGGATATATACTTATATAGAATTGATTGGAAATATAACTATTCATTTTAAAAAATTTCAAATCATTGATGGACCCCTAATTTGAGGATGTGAAATTGTGACTTCAAGGGGTAAGAGATAATTCTATGATGATGGGAGAGAGAAATTATATATACATGCCTTTTATAAATGGGAGAGAATTTGATATCCCATATAATATAATTATCATGGAAATATATAATATCATTAGAAAATGTGGTACTTGATAAGGGTTATTTTTTATGGGACGGTTCCCCGATAGAATACTACGAGAATTAGTGGTAGAGTGAAGAAAGAAAAAATTGTGGATCATAATTATTGATGAATTTTTATATAATTGGGAGAAAAAATCAAAGGATTATTTATCCATAACAATGGATGTAATAAATGAATGATTCATTTTTTATTGTCTTGAAAAAAATAGACCATCAGTGATGAATGTTTTAACTAATTCTTTGTTTGGTGGTGAAATTATTTTAAATCCATGCAATCATAAAATGTGATGTGAGGTTTCTGAAATAATAAGCTAGATTTATTGTGATGTTCATGATGTCTAGAATGATAATAAATTTTTTTTTGATTAATAAATAGGGTGAAAGATGGTTTTTATAAACATATAAGACACATAAAAACAATATAAATGATTAATGACATCAAAATACATGATGTGGAAGATGGAATAAAATCATGCCATGTTTGGACATGATATTAGAGTGTTTAGGGATGAAAATAAGTATAAGAAATAGTTTTTATGTAGTTCTTGATTCTAGGATTATAGGAGAAGTTTTATTTTAAACAATGTGATTTTGGAAAGTGTTATTGTTATCTATGTTGTAAGATTATTTTCTATGTATAGGATTTATGTGTTCTTATGTGTCATCTATTCAGAGTTCACTTAGAATTGTAAATGATCAAATTCCACTAGTATGCATAACAATCTCACATTTCTGGGTAGACTAGATACATTTAAAAGGAATAAGCTTCTATATGTGAGAATATATAGATTATAAAAAATGTAGTGATATTTGAAATATTACATGAGTATTCTCTTGTATGTTTAAGACAAAACATTTAACAGTTGAAAAAAATGTGAAATGGAATGAAGGATTCAATGAGGTGTGTATGTGTCACTAGTTATGAGAAGGATTGAAAAAATAAAAAGCACAAATACACATAATATTATATTCTTGTGTAACAAAATTGTCATTTCCTTAAAAGTGTAATATATAAGTGTCATTCCTATAGTTTAAAATTGTAATTTTAATGAAACATAAATCATATGTTTTAGTGGAATTCATAGTTGAGTAAATATATATGAGACATTTTTATGAATAGTAGTGAAAGGAAAGGATCATACCTTTAATCATTATAGATGAATATTTTCATCCAAAAAATGATACACAAATTGTTTTTTATAAATTTTTTGAGAAATGGATTATCCACTGGTGTTGATGGAATTTTTTTGAGACTGATCCACTATATGATTCCATGGTACTATAGATAAAATTAATATCATTGTGTATTTTGTGGGTTTTTAAGAGATATAATATGCATTATTTTGGAGGAGTAAATAATTGAATAGAAGATAAAATTACCTAAGAATTATATAATGGATAAATTATGATAAAGAAATGCAGTGGTAACACCCCCAGATTTTACAGTACATTTTTTTAAATAAATTTAATAACTTGTGATACACACAAATGTAAGTTCAAATGCAATAAATATAGTGAATGTTATTACCTACCCCTTAAAATTGAGGTAAATAATAGTAATAACAACACTATAAAACATTTTTTTTAACTTTAATCAAAAATATATTAAAGGAATAAGATAATAATGTATTCAATTTTAATCATTATAATGTCAAATTTCACAAAAGGAAATTTCACCACCTTTTGATGCAACCCATGTTTTAAATATACTTTTTGAAACAATTATAAATTCTGTTTAAAAAAAATATCTTATTTGAAATCATAATATCAATATTTAATTTTGTTCAATTTTTTTATTCTTTAATTTATTTTCTATTTTTATTAATGGTGATAAATTATCACAATTTTATTGAAAACAACATTTCTAACTAAATAATTTATATTAGGAAAGTATGTTTTTAATTTATATGAAATTTTAATTATATTTTTCTATAATGTAATAAAATTTCTTTCATTGGAATGAAATTTTCACTGAATTCATATATAAAAACATTTCAATATTTTGAAGATTTTCATTTAAAATACAAGTTTTCCTATTCCAAAAATGGGATGAATATTAAAATAATAAATAGTTTTTTTGGATTATGAATTTAAAAAAATGGATTAGAAATATTTAGTCATTAGGTTCCCTTTATTAAAATAGGTTCCATTTTTTTGTGGACTTCATGAATAGTAATTTTTATAAATTTTTTTTAATATTGAAAAAGGTAAATTGAGTAATTAAGGGTAAAAATAATATTATAAATATTAATAAATAACACTTGATCTTTTACTAATCTTTTTTATGTATTATATTTGACAAAAATCACACTTAAAATTATATTTTGGCATTTTTAAGCCAATTGGATGACTTTAACTATTTTATAATATTTTATATTAAGAGAAGCCAAATATTTCATACACATGTTCATAATAAGTATTACATTTAAAATATATGGTAATTCAAATAATATATTCATATGTTAATATTAATTTAAAATATAATGTGATTTTACTCTACATGGTAATTTTTTATTTATTTTATATAGTAAATAATTGACTTAAAGGCTTTCACAATGAAGATGTAAATATTATTTATTAATATTAATAATGAATAAATAATTATAAAAATACTATAATAAATATAATTTCATATAATTAATTTCATACACTAATTTAATAGGTAACCATTACATTTTATAGATACATTAAATGTTATGGTTTGAAGATATCGTGTACTATTTTTTTTTAAAATTAAATGTAATGAATAGAATCTAAATTGTTGTTAATGTCTTGCTAAAATAAATAATATTTTTTAAATTGATATAAGACTATTAATAAGAAAAATTATTTTAAAAATTATTAATATAATGTTTAAATATTTCATCCTTGACTCATTTAATATTTTTTTTATTTTATGGTAACAATATTAACTTTCAATATGTAAAAAACATGTTGTCACAATAAGAGTTAAATGGATTAATTATGTGTAAAAACCAAAATATAAGGATAATAATGTGACATTAATATGTCTAAAACTTATTTATTAGTTTATTATGACCCTTAATCATATATGATTAAAAATAACTCACTTTCGAGAGATGTTAACAATAAATTAATTTATTTTTATTTAATATTTTGAGAGTTCCAAATATGACCTTCACCTCAATTATAAAATTCCACATCCCCCATCGCCTCTCCACAGCATGTTGAGCCTTCTCGCTTGACCAAAACGTGGTCGTTTCCCCTCCTAACATCCTTATTAATGTTCTTGAGGTATTGGACATCCAGAAAACAAAATCTAAATCACATGAGATTAGATTTAAAGTAAGTCTGTAGAAGATGCTATAATTTATTTACCAACTCATTCAAATTTAGTTCATCTTATACATCATATTCATATATTGTTCAAATAATTAAGTTACCACTACAATATAATCTATATTATAATATCCTATTATTATAAATGTACAAAAATATTCAACCTTTTATTGTAACTACGATAAAGAAAAAGCACATTGTGTGAACATGTACGAATTACCATCTCCACGTTGTGGTGCAATTTGTTTATCATTAATTTTTTTATATTCATATAATGATTGATATAATTGATATAAATAATATATATAATTAGATTTATTAATTTAAAAAAAACAAAAAAAATATATTTAACCATTCACCATTAAGGAAATTATACCATCCCTCATGTGTTTGTGAGGCCAATCATCTCCACGACATGACGTTATTCAATTTCCATGTTAAACAATATTGAATGATTATAAAAATTTATATAATGAGTAAATATAATATTGATAAACATAATATCAATATTTAGTTGATTATAATATATATTATTTATAAGAAACATGACATACATGAAAAAATAAAATATAAATGAATTATATGTCACATGAAATAAGTGTAATAATGAAATAATATTCAAAATAGAATAAAAAGATCATGTAATATATCAGAAATTGGAATATGGTATTGTTTTCAATTATTAATATTATTTAAACAATTATACATGAGTTTAGATAAACTTAAACTAAATTAAATAACACTATAAGTGTTAATGTCACAATGTCATTATTATACGTGTTTTTTTATACATATCTTATGGGGAATATTTACCATCCATTTCCATGATTCCTAAAAATATTTTTCTAAATATTTTTTTTATTATCTAAAAAATGTTTAAATTATTATTTCCCATGTTGGAATTTTTATTAATTATTTTGAAATGAATCTATTAATAATTTTCCAAATGAGGTACATTATGAATATTATTTCATAAATATAGAAAGAATATTTTTTTGACACATACAATAGTAGTGGATTTTTTAACCATCATCAGACCTTAACATATTGAAGAATCCATTAAATCGTTACAATATTTATTTGAATGACGTTGTTTATTTTTAAATTTCCTCTCCTCTTAAATAAATGATTTCATTTCAGAAAAGTTTGATTTATCAAAAGATTGTTTAAATAATTTTATTAGAGTATATTCTTCAATGGAAAACATTGGTTTCGAATCTATCACTTGATTAATGTTGATATATTATGATACTATATACCTTAGTTTATTCAGTGATTTTTATCATTTTGATTGTGTATGTGTTTTTTATACCATTCTTGGTTTATGGATATATTATTCAAATTTCATAAGCTAGTTTTTTCATTATGATTGTTTATTTTGTTTTTCTTTTCATATGAGGAATGCAATGGACTTAGTATGTGATTGTTAAGTCTCTATATAGCCCGTTTATATATTTCTATATCACTTGAGAAAAAATATTTAAGTTATTGGATGAGGTTTTAACCATTTATGTATGATGCCTTGGACAAATCATAGAAATAATATTTATGATATCTAGACTTATGAATTCCCTCATTGTGAAATTAGATACTGATATTCTATGTTATTATTATATTATTAGAATATCACTATGAATATATATAGAATTATTTAATTATCATTTATTTTTTTCATATTATGGTAAAAATTAGTAGTATGGAGCTTGTGTTTCATAAATAGTCCATTCCATAATAATGATGATTATTTATTCATATTTTCATCTGATGTACGATTACCCTTTCTGTGAATCTGAGATCACCCCTTTCATTTGTATTATTTTTCCCATGATTACCAAATTTATATTATGATAGTTTTATAGGGTTATGAATAATGAAATTTGGGGCCTGTAATGGATTTAAATTGTTTTATTTTATAGCATCAATTGCAATGTATTTAATTTGGATTCTAGAATATCTAAACTGATTGGTCCTTTGGGATTAAAGTCTTGTGTCTATGCCAATGTAATAAAATAAGAAACTAGAACTACATTATCGGGGTCAAGGTCATTACAGTATGTATTAGTTTATTATTAGTAGAAACTTTTGAAACTATATTTGGAAAATATAAATTATGGACAGGTAACCTAATAACATACATTGAGAATAAATCCAATGTGACCAAGAATATGATTCTATGATTATATATACATTAATCTTCTTTTTATGTAATGTTTCTTGGTAGTTATAAATAATTAATTATGATTCATAACCAAAACTAGTGTATTCTATTATTTATAAATAGAACCTTACTTGATGAATGGAAATTTTACCAATGCATATAATCCATATAGTGATTTCCATCCTATGAAATATTGTGATATAGGAGCTGGTGATTCAACTATTGCTGGAAATTTTATATCTATAATGGGAAATTTGAATCACGTTCAAAAAAATATCATTACCCATATGATATATCATGATACATATATATTAGGATAAATGATTAATACTTCATGAGAAAACAACCTTTTTCATTCAGTGGTACTAAAAATCCATTTTCATCAGAGAAATGGATAAGTTCCTAAGAGAATATTTTTCATTCATTGTCATCCAATATATGGGGGAATGTCTTCATTAAAAATTATAATCTATTAGGATATTTTGATCCATAGTGGCAGTTGATTCAAAAAATATTAAAGGTGGGAGAAATAAAAACCATTTAATTAATAGAATTTAATGAACTTTTCATAGTAAAATATTTTCCTTGTGAGTATTAAGAAGATTTGGAAAGAAAATTTCTCAGCATGAGGAAAAAGGATGATGATAATGTTACTAAGTATAAAGCTAACTTAACATGGTTATTAAGTAATGTTTTTTATTATATAATAGATATATAAAGAATGATTGATCAATTATTTAATGGTATCAAACCATTCCTCAGAATATAATTGGTCTCCCAATTTTTCTCAACAGATGAATATATTGTCTTTTGTGATGTAAATATATTTAAATAATTCTTTATGTATTATGAAATTAATGGAAATTATGACAATAAGAGCACTGCCAAATATTATGGAAAATGGAATAAGGAAAATGGGGAGAAGGGAAGAGTTTAATTTCAATCCAGTAATAGATGTGGAATGAATGTCAATGGAACCTTCTTATGGGGGATGGATGTTTGATAAAAAGGAATTAGAAAAGCACACCAAGCACATGGATTGAAAAAAATGAAATATTTATGTAATGTAAATTTTATTTACAATAAGGTGATGGAAAAATTAGAAAATTATATTCTAATCTGACAAGGAAACTATCCCCAAAAATGCCAAGGGGTACATGTCACGATTATGTTATCACTACTGCTAAGGTTGACGCTCCAAATGATGTGGTAGAAGGTAAATTATTAATCTCCTAAATCATATATAGTGATTTATTTGAGTATGGATCATCAGTTTATTTTATATATTTCTTTTTTTCTAAGAAAATTACACATTTCCCTTTTGATTTTAAAAAGTATATTTCAATGATAACTCCAAAGAGAAGTCTAATAACGTGAATGGTGTGTTGTGTATTCAATTTTATGAAACATATACATGAATTACAAACAAACATGATCATTATTCTAATTTTTTATATTGATATAATCCTTAGGAAGGATGGAATTCACAATATGATGTAATAAAATTGCATGAAGAAAGAAATTTTGAATTGTAAGGAAGAAGAATAAATAATTATATTTAGGGGAAAACTCGATCATTTGATTTGTATCAAGATCCACCCCATGTACCTCTAATAATTTACTTTGTTTGGAGAAAGTTGAAACAGAATCCATTGATTATGAAAATTATGATCAAACTGAGGATTTGCCTATTGTAACCAAATACATTGATGTATTTCCTATATAATTACTTGGACAACCCCCAGATAATGATGTTGAATTTTCAATTGATTTAATAACTGATGTAAAACTGATTTTAATGAATCCAAATAAAAATACCATTGTGGTATTAGAGTAGATAAAGAAATTATTATAGAGGTAGTGTAAAATGTATTTATTTGCCCCAGTTTTTCTCTAATAGGATATCATATTCTCTTTATTAATATGAAATATGGATCCATGAGTCTTTGATTTGATTGTAGTGAAATATATGATATAATAACAAAGAAAGAGTATCCCCTCCATCAGAATGATGATTTATTCATTCAACATAATCGTGTCCTATTTTTCAAATATTGACCTTCATTTTGGATATCATTAATCACGAGTAAAAATGTATAAAATTTGATGATATCTTTTTAGAGGATATATGAACATTATGAGTTTACAATAATTTAATTTTTATTTAATAATTAACCCTTATTTTTTATTGATATAATGAATATAATATTCAATGAATTCCTTCATGATTATATTTTGAATTAATTTATGATATTATGCAGTATTCAAAAATATATGTAGATCCAGAGAATTACATATAGATCATTCATAACACTCTCAGAAAGAAAGAGTAATATGGTAACATTACAAAGAGTTAATTCAGGATTTAGGAAATTTATTTTTGTGGATATATTGTCTCTATGGACATAATATCTATTTATCCAATAAAGAGAATGGTAATCTAAGAATGTCCAATAATAACATTCATAACCATGTTATGTATTTTCATTTGATTAGTAGGTTTTTATTGGGGTTTTATTAAAAAAATTCTCAGTTTGCTTATTAGTTTTCCAAGATCACTTATAAAGTGGTTACATTAATATGGAAAAAACAAATGTGAAGACTATTTTTTAGAATTTATCAAAATATTGGACATTTCTACAATGTTGAAATTTCCAATGTGAAATGTTGGATTTCAGATTTATTGTGATGCATTGAGAAAAGGACTCAATTTTGAAATTATACAAAACAATGATGTTTTTCCATATGAATCATAGAAGTTATAATCTCATCAATAGAATTATATTACTCATGATATTGATTTAATAGTATTCATCTCTTCTATAATGATATAGAAAAAATATTTGTATGTTGAAGGATGTGAGATATATACATATTATAAGAGTTTAAAATATATCTTCTTTGAAATTTTAATTAATATGATGAAAATTGGATGGATTTAGGTACCATGTATATTGGTTTATCAATACATTATCAACCAGGGGAGGATAATAAGGTTGCAGTTTCATTGAGCAGAACATATGTTAGATTTCTGAACATAAAGAGAATTAAAAGGGATCATGTGTTCATGGATCTGGTAAATATGGACAAGGGAATTATCAATGAAGATGAAAAATTAATATTTTTTCTAATGGTTTAAAATCAACCTCTATTGTAAAATATAACTATTTTTTTCAGATTCATAGAGTTTCCAAAACAAAATTAACACAATGAATGATGGAAAATTGCCATACATTGTATATAAAGAAGGTGCTTCGATATTTGGATAGAATATTTGTATTCCATCAATACCCAATCTAAAAATATAATTATTTGATGATTATTATAAATTATATTTCCTTATACACCGGGATATCCCTACCATGAATAGATATTTGATGGAAAATTTTTTGTGGGATAATATGAAGAGGGAAATTGATTACTACATGTCAAAATGTCTGGTTTTTCAAAAATTGAATGATAAGAGACAATATACTATAAGATTCATGCATCATTTCCATAGGAATATATAGAAATTTGTTTAATAACTACTATGTATGGTTTATTTTTTCACCTTACTAAATCAAAACATTTTCATTATATAAGTGAAGATTTACCCATTGAACTCCCATAAATACTTTCTATTAATGGAGATTTAATTCTTCATATTGCACCTATATGGATTGTTTTTTATTGAGATCCTAGTTTTATTTAAAAATTATGAAAATGAATACCTAAGACTCTAGATACTAAGAATTATTTATGAACCTCCTTCCATCATCAAAGTAAAGGAATGTATAAAAGTACTATTCAAAATTTATAATACAAATTGAAATCATTATTAGTTTAATTTCAAGGTTTGTAGATCATTATTTTGATTTGATATAACTTCCATAAAATAATCTCTTTCATTTAAGTATTCAAATGGAATGTTATGAAGGGTTATATGGAATGATATTTTTTACACCAACTTATTATGATGAAGTTAGTGAAAAGAAGATTGTAGGCTCAATACATGTGGAGGACACACTAGAAAATGTTATGATTATTAAAAGAAATATCTTAAAAGATGAATATTAGAAAAATAACTATAATGATAACTAAAGGATGGATTTAGAATTTCATATGGGGGATCATGTGTTATGGAAGGTATCTCCAGGGAAGAGTGTAATATTATTTGGTATGAAAGGTATAATGATCACCAGGTACATAATACATTTTGAAAATCTAAAATGAATTGGAATTACGTTTTATCATTGTGGATTTCCACCATGTCTATCCAATGTTCATGATGTTTTCAATATATTTATGTTGTGTATGTACATTCCCGACCAAATTCACATTCTCACCTATGATGAAATATGACTGGAACCTGATATTTCTAACTATGAAGATCATGTCGAAGTTCTGGATAGTAGAGAATAATGTGGAGGAATTGGATGACTCGACTTGTAAACTAACTATGGAAATATAATAAATTAGAAGAGTTGACATGGGATCCTAAAAATATTATTGGGAGTAAACACCCAAATCATTTTATGAGGTGATATTATGGAAATTTTGGGGACAAAATTCTGATGGTGTGATGAATGTAACGACCCAATATTTTGTTGTTCATTTTCAAAAATATATTTAATAGCTAGTGTTTCAAACAACACCGAGTTCAAATGAACCATGATCTATTAACTGTTATAACTAATCCATTAAATTAGAGGGGATAAATAATATTAATATAATTATGAATCAAATGTTTTTAGTATTCATCAAAAATATTTTATCAGCAAAATATAATAATGAATTCAATTTTAATAATTAAAAGGATATATTTATCTCATTGACGATTGTTCACCTTTTCATGGACCAATTTTTTTAAATATAGTTTTTAAGAAATTTATATATTTTATTTAAAATATTAACCATGTTATTTGAAATTTAAAATAAAAATTTATATTCGTTCACTTTTTAGGTTTTTTTTCATCATTATTTTAATGTTTTGATTATTAATGAAAAAATATTTCATTTTAAAATAAAATATATTTTCATCTAAATACTCAATAGAAGTAAATTATATTTAAATTTTTTTAAATTATATCTAGATTATTTTAACATTCATTTAATCTAATTTAGGTCATTGTAATCAATTTATAAATAAATTTGGATATAAAACCATTTCAATATTCAGAATTTTTACTAATTAAAAACATGTTTTCTCATTCAGAAAATGGTATTAATTTCAAAATAATTAATGAAATTTAATGTTATGAATTTTAAAAAATGTATTAATTATTTTTAATTAGTGGGTAAAAATTATGTATCTACGGCTGTTTTTTGGAAACAATGAATATAAATTTTACTAATTTTTATTAACATCGTTAAAGGAAAAATAAAGTGATTGAGGGTGAAAATAATAATATAACTAATATAAAATTATTCTAAAAACTATCCTAATATTGTTAGATGACTTATTTACAACCAAAATCACCATTGTGAAATTTTTATGGCCTATTTGAGCCACGTGGATGACCATAAACCATTTATAGTGTTCTGTTTTAGGAAAATATATATGTCTTCTACACTTGTTTTTTATATGTATTACACTTTTAATATATAGTTATTCATTACATATCTTCAAATATATATATGAATTTAACAGGTAATGTTTTTTTCATCACCATGGTACATTATTTTAAATTTTCAAGAAATAAATAGTTATCTTAAAGGCTTACAAAATGATGATGCAATAACAATTAAAATAATGGGAATATTAAATAAATGAATAAAAATTAATAAAATAAATATACTTTATATGATTAATATAATACAAAAATTTTATTTTTATATATTAACTTTTATGGATATTTTTGAAATTTTTGGTTCTATGCTATCGTATAAAATTGATTTTTTATAAATTCCAAGTAAATTGTTTTATTAAAATTTTCGTTATAGTTATATTAAAATAAATAATATTTTTTAAAATTCAATAAAATTCAAAAAAAATAGAATTTGGCCCAAAGGTTTTGTTAATGTTTAACATTTTATCAATCACTCATTTATGATTCCTTTGGAGTTTTATAGTATATATATTAACCTATAAAGTGTAAAAATAAATAATGCCACTCTAAGAGTAAAAGGGTCTAATTAAGGGTTTAAATGGATTATTAATCATGTGGCCGAAAAAAGTATAAATTTTTTTATCTCATATTATTTCACCTTATTCATATTGTTGATTTAAAATACTCAAATTTTATCCATTTGTAGTTGGAAATTAATTTATATCAATATAATATTTTTATAATTTTAAATAGTGACTCTCACATAAATTATATAATATCACCTTGACTCCAACAACCTCAGACTACAATGAGCCTTCAATATTATGAAAACTGTACCAATATATCCTCCCAAAATCTATATAAATGTTTTAAAATTCAAGGAATTCCAAAAATACCAACTCTAAATCACTTGAGAGGAGATATAAAGGTACTCAATCTAAGAAGAGATAATTTTTCTTCCCAGTCATTTCACTTCATTTTTTCTTCTACGTGATCACCATTTTTTGTATACCAAATAAAGTAATAATTGTAGTATAATCTATATACTGAGATGTTTATATAATTATGGTACAACCACATTCTTTCTTTTTATGATTCCTACAAAAAATGGAATGTACTACGTCTATGTACATATGACTTACCATCTCCATGATGTGGTCTAATTATTTATTTATCACCAGTTTTTTTAATGGGTATAACAATGATTATATGGATTTAAATGGTTAATTTGATATGATTTTTATTCTATATAATTTATATAACTTCCAATCATTACACAATTATAATTAATGGAATGATACCATCACTCCAACCTACATATGGACCACCGTCTTCACAGTGTGATATAATTCATTTTCCTTATTAATCATTCAAGAGTCATAATTAAAAAATATATATTAATTTAATATAAAATATATGAAATATATATAATTTTAAATATGATATAAATATATCCTATAAAGAAAAATTAGGATTTACATGATAAAACATTGATAGTAAATTTAAGTGTTTAACACCCAAAATGAGGGTAATAATGAAATATTTATAAATATTGATATAAGAAGATAATATATGATATCATAAATTTTTAGGTGGTTCTATTTAAAATTTGTATCAATATATAATCCATTATACTATAGGAGAAATCAACATCAACTAAATTAATGTTCATGGTAATGGTTAATTTCACAATTTCATTATTATCTGGTATTATATATACATAAGTGTCTAATCGGGAATATTTATCATCCCTATACTTGTTTATTAATAAAAATTATCTGATATATTTTAACTATTATCCAATAATTGTTTAAAGTCTTTTTACACATTTTATAATTATTATTAAATGGTATTAAATGAATCTTTTTTTTCATTTTCCAAATGTGGTACTTTATGAATTTTTGGAAAATAATATAGAAGGCATGTTCTTTTTAACTTATACTGCATGAGATGATTTTTTCACTCGACATGATAGCTTAATGTCATGAATCATCCTTTACATGTTTATAATATAATATTAATTGAAATTTATTTCTCTTAAACTTTTTTTTCCTTCAAATAAATTATCTCAGAGTAAAAAGGAGTATTTCTCTGAATAAATTTTTAATGAATTTATTAGAGTAATTTCATCATTGCAATAATGATTTATTAGATATTATCCATGATTAAGTTTGATCTCTTATGATACTATCTTCTTCAATATATTAAACATCTTATGATCGGTTTGATTGTGGATGTTCTATATTAATTCAATTCATGGTTTGTGGTTAGTGTTTAAAATTTTATATGTTGGGTTTTCAATGAGAATATTTTTTTATGTTATTATTTGAGTATTTCATTGGAGCTGGTAATAGAATGGTGGGGCATGTTATAGATCATTAATTTTTTAGTAGGTATCTTGAGACAAACTAGTTTTGGTATTAACTATGGTCTTACCCTTTTATGTATGGTTTCATGGAAAAATCCTTGGTGGTATATTTAGGATGTTCGTAATTATACATTCCCTCATTATGAGATTAGTTAGTGATATCACATGTTATTATTATATTAGTATAATTTCATTGTGATTATTTATATAGAAATATTTTCTTTTCATTTATTCTTTCCATATTTTGGTAAATATTATATTTAAATTTTTTTTGTTTTAGTTGTTGACCTTTTCATTATTTTTATGATTATTTATTCATAATACTTCTTATATACGCTTAACCTTAAAGGGAATCTAACACACTCTTTTAGAATGTTTTTATATTATTCCATTGATTCCAAGACGTATATTATTACTGATATGTTGGGTTAATCTTGGAGAGTACGTGTTCTCTAAATGGTTTAATTAGGTTATATTTTATAGTTTCATTTTTAATATATATTTCATGTATGTAATCTGGTTTCCAAAAACAACTAAGATGTTTGTTACATTGGGACACATGTATATTTACTATTCCAATATAATAATGAATAGAACTGCCTCTTGTATATTGTGGTCATGGTCAATACAAAATAACCCAATACTCATACTTATTATTCTCTAATAGGAAATAATAGTTTTAAATGAGTTGTATTAATTTTGGTTTAATGATGGTTGTACAATTTTAATTTTCATAAAATATCTATTTTAAAAATGGGTTAAATAAATCATATGTTAGTATTAATGGATATTATAATAATTAAATAGTAATAATAAGGAAATAGGTATGATACAATTATTATTTTGAAATATATTTGAATCCAAAAATTAGCTAATAATTGAATTATATTGGGAAAGTGGATTTATTAAAGTAGTAGTTCAGTTCCTATATAGTTGTTAATATGTTCTATGTATAAAAATTGAGAATTATTGAACTCATCGATCAATTGGGGTATTAAGGAAGATGATTGTAAGGGAGATTTAGAGTATTGACACTAACCATATTTATGTTTAGTAGCAACATGGATCAAAAGAATGAAAGGGATACACAACCATATCTAGATTTAGGAGAATGATCATAATATAATAATAATAATAATAAATTTTCTATAATATGAATTGTTTTTATGATATTTTTTTGGATGAAATCGTGTGAATTCAATTATAGGATAATACAATATTTTAATTTTTTATAAAAATGTTATATGAATCAACAATCTATAAAGATTTGATCTCATATGGATAGAATAAATTGAGGAAAAACATTTAAGACAATGGATAATCTATTTGTATTTTTTTATTAATATAAAAAATCATTATATTTTAAAAATTGAAATACCCATAAGATTCTAAATAATTATAGCCATCAATAAATCAGTATATAGAGGATAAGAAGAGGGAATTCACATAATTTGATGATTCAAATCACACTAATACATGTTTATGAATTGATCCTTATTAAGAAATATGAATGAAAATACATTCCTCTATTTAAATATAGTATTTGTGGGTTCCTATACATTACAAAATCACTAAGTATATTCCCTTTTTGTTATCCATTTGTACTGATCCATTTAAAATACTTATGTGGGTTTAGGATTTATATTTATGCTTTCATGAATGTGAAATGAAACTATTATATGTCAGTGTAATTAAAAAATTTGATTGAACAATATTCTTACTAAAAATGTTGAAAAACCCCAATGAGTGAAAACCATTGTAACGATAAGTTGTATTAATAAAATAATACCTTGATTCCCCCCTCACAAATAAAGGGATTCATATATTGAAAGAACAAGTATATTAGAATGTAGTTTCTATTGTGGGTTTAACATGATATGTCGACATTTTTTGATTTTAAGGATTTGAGAGATATGAATTATATAGTTAACATTCATTTATTTTGTTAAAATCACTTTTTCAATTGATAATGGATTTCATGTCAAATATAATATAACATATTTGGATCCCTTATGATATTCTATAGACTGTATTTGTAATTCAAGGTCATCATGGGATTATGTATGTACTGTATCAAAGATATTTACATTTTTATATTATTATAAGATATCCTTAATGTATTATTTACAATTAGTATTGTCCAATAATTCATATCACTACATGACATTCTTGATTATATATATGGTGTTTCTGATTAATTTTGAAAAATATAACTTCCTGAATAAATAAAACATGAATTAATCTATAACTATATAATATTTATCATTATAGTACATGGTATTAGTCCATTAAAAAGTAAACTAAAACATCCATAATTAATACATATAAGAATAAGGTATGGAATACTGATAATAAGACATAATTTCTAAATATGGTGATCAATTCTAAACATACTTTTAAAAAAATATCAAATAATTTTTTGGAATATTTATAAATATTTAAAAACACAAAGTCACCACCAATTGAGTAATAAAAGTCCATATTCTTATAATGGAATTATAAATATATTAATTATTTCTGCTTTTGTTTATTTGTTCAGTTACCAAGAAAATATCTAAATGCTATATTAGAATATGGATAAGCAATAAATTAAGCATGGACTGAAAAATTACTTAATACAATATCTATCCTTGGAGACAAATAGTTTGACAAGAGTTGAGGAGGTCATTTATGTGGAGATATCTAATATGGGAATATAATGGAATGAAAAAATTGTTATCCATAATGATCATTCAAAAGAATATAGAAAATATATTTCTCATGAAAAGGATTTATAAAAAATAATTATCCCTCTGAAAAGACTTCGAGAATTGAGGTTAAAATATATCTGAGAATATATTATTATGAAAAAACATACATATTCACCAGTGAAGGAGAGTACTAACATATGAATAAACATGAATCCAATATTTTGTTCTCAATGGTAAGTGAAAAACCTAGATATCTCTTTAACGAAGCGTCGACTAGTTCATAATGTTCAATTATAAATCTTGAATATATGAACAAGGTGCAATGATCAAATATTTTGGAAATGATAACAATGAAAAGATGGAAAAATAAAATTCTATTTCAATTGAATAATGGGTTACACTCCAATTGTGTGTCTATAATTAAAAGTGCTCAAATGATAATGATTTTATAATATTCCAACTTCTCAACCAAGAGATGATGCCATGTTGTTTGATTATACTGGAAAATTATTTATTGTCACGACCCAATTACATTTGGAATATAATTACAACAAGAGATATTTTTATGGTTACATGAGGATAATTCATCTTCCCATGATTAGTGTTGGGCTGAATAAATCAATTAAGTAGCTTTTAAAAACACAAAAATATTTATTGTTTGGGATGAATTTGAAGTAGGTTAAAATGGTTTATGCCTCATGTATAATTAATGGTTGATTCAAAGTGATTATAATTGAAATAAAATAGAAGTGAAAAACACATACTAATGGTATCCTACTCACCACAGCCTTCCTGGAATGTTAAAATTCATTTATATATTTGATAGTGGAAGTAATTAACATTACTTTCTTTAATGAAGGAGATTATCCCTATCAAATTGAATTTTGATTGATGACCAAATATAATTCCATCAATGATAAACACAACTAAAATTTTATTTATTACAATTAATTATGATAAATGTAATAATATCAAATGTGTTTCATCATAAACACTAAAAATCATTAGAGTATGATTGGTGGAGTTGTTCATCCATAGATAAAGATGTTTGTGAAATATGTAAAAATTAATAAATTAAAATTGGAAGGAATATAAAAATATGTGATTAGTCTCACAACAGATACGAATCATGATAATAGAAAATACAATAAACAAAAAGAAAACATTCATGGTGAATCTTTTATGAGCTGTATCATTAATAAGAGTATGACAACCATAGTTTAGAATAAAATTATATACAAAGGGTAGTTTTACAATGTCCAACCACATTACTCAACAAAATGAGGCTCACTATACGCTTCTTCCAATATATTTATTGGATTGTATTAATTTTTTGGTTTTTATAGTATGAAAGGGTGTGTATGAACTAATGTGTAGATTTTTATGAAAATTAAATGACAAAGAGCTTGATGAGAGAAATGAAATATGAATATTTAGACTACTTAAAGTCTCTAATTTATATTAGCCCTATAATAATAATGAAATATCATCAAAATAATTACCCGACCCCATATGTGGTGTTAATAAAAAACATTGGATATTAAAATCAAATTTTATGTTCTATATTATTTTAAATCTAACAAATAATTTAATGATTGATCATGAGATAAGGTGGTGTCAATATATATATATATATATAAATGTCATAGAATTTCCAATCCATCTATTAATATTGATATGTGATGTCATGGAATATTTCATAGTGTATATTATCACCAAGGATGATAAGATACAATATTGGATGAGATAGCTAAAATTGTTTCATACAGTTTTATTTTATTTAAAAAATATCATCAGATCAGATTACTAAATTTTTAGGACAATAAAAGCTTCTATAAAGTAGGTTACAAAACCAACATGTGGTTCTTTGTGATAAAAATTAACTCACCAATTGTGTTTAGAACATAAATCACTCAGGTGGAGTTGTTGGTGTGAATTTAAAATCAATCATGGCTTACATAAAAATGAAAAATACATTTGATTATAGTATATACATAGATATCAGGTAGTACCATCAGTTTATCACAAACAAGTTTCATTGCATGGTTTAATTTGTGGAATGATTCACACAACTGATTTATATTGATTGTTTTTTACTGAATTGAATTAGTGTTATTGCGATTATATAATGGGTTGAGGATATTGATTTTAGAAATATTCACTTTTTAATGAAGTAAATGAGTGAAATGTTTATATTTGAGTATAAAGACATCTTATAATCATTGATTAGTACGAAAAAGTGGATTAGAAAATATTTTATGAATTAATTAGTAGAGGTAAATTCACTTTCTAAAAGTAATTAAATTGTATTTAAAAACAATGTGACGCTCCTATATTGATAAAATTTTAAACAATAAATTTTGTCCAATCAAAAAGATGTATCATCACATTGAATCAATGTTGTAGTCTAACGATATTGTTTCAATCAAGTTTATCTATTTATTCCCCATTTGATATTTTGAAAGAGTTTTAATATTCAATAAATGTGGAAACTCACAGGTGATTATTCTAAGGATTTATAAAAGGATATGAATATGTGAAAGGAAATTGATATTACCCAGTTATCATCATAAAATATTAATATATCGACCAAAAGGAGAATATAAGAAAAACAATTAATGATACGACCTTATTTAAGTCATAGAGATAATGTGAGATACATAATATTTGGTTTGAATAAAAAGGAAGAATTGTTACACTCATGGATATACATTTATACTTTTAAAGAATCATATAAGGTTTCCAAATATGTTTACCATAAATAGATTTTTGTTTCTATGGTATGTGGCTCAAGGGAATGAAATAGTTACACTAATATATTTGGAAATAGTAGAATGCATATGACCATATAATTAAAGTTAATAATTTGACTCATCTATAATAATGTAGTTATTTTTATTTTCAAGTGTAAGAATTAAACATAATCCTCTATTAAGTATAATAGTCTCCTCTAAATTTAGTTAAATATTGAACAACACCCAACTCTCAACAATGATTGTATCACATTTTACTTCCTGAAATATAGGAAAAAACACAAATAAAAATATACAAACTATCATGACTTCATAATATATAAAAATATATCTTATTTTGTTAAAAGTGGTGAGACCCTCAAATAGATGGACTAATGTATCCCTCACTGATGTATTTCAATATGGAAAAGCAGAGGTACTAACCCTTTAATAATTACTGATAGAAACATAAATCTTATAATGCAAGTGATATTTTATATGGAATAAAAGTGAACTATCATGTATCCAAAAAATAAATTTAGTAGTTGACTCACGTACATAGATACTTCACAAATTTTAATATCCATTAATTATACCTTAGAGGTGAGCCAAGTAATGTAATTATTTTTTATTATTATTTATATTTATGATTTTTTTCCAATGACATAGTTAGGTTGGGAGAGTTAGAAATTAAACAACAGGATAATCATTACTATTAATAACTAAGGTATATAATCTAGTAAAGAAAAAAACAAAGTAGTAATAAAGATTTATAGTTTTGTAACACCTTATTTTACTACTATGGTGTCTCATGTTTCAAAAATTTCCCATTCTAATGTCAATATTTATATTCATTAATTTTATTATAGGTATCCATAGTGGTTTCATTATTCCATATAATGTTTTCTATTATAAATTATGTTATTGAGACACCAATAAATTCGATGTAATTCAACATATCTCTATATTTACATTATCCTACTAGAATTTATCTCAGAGATCTCTATACAACTTTTTTCTCCTGACTGTATTGTGAATGTTGAGCTATTAGAATCATTTAATAACTCATTATTTTAATCAACCTCGAAAGGGATACATAATTTTATCCCATATCATACAAATATATATTTATTGATGTCTAACTCTAATATTTTTCCAATTATTATTTCTTCCTCATTTTGTATCTCCACATCCACCCTCTACACCTTATTACACTTCTCTTGGATAAATTATTAAGAAATCATCTCAAATTTTAATGATCTCTTATAATTTTTTACAATTCCTATATCTATCCTTTATAAGTCTAAATTTTTTTGTTCCCATTAAATAATCATTAGGAATTACACTGTAGTATCATTTATACATTATATATCTTCCATGCTAATTTTTTTGGATTGTAATGGATTGAATAATTATATAATTTTACAACTCTTAAAATCATAGATGGAATATATTAATCTCCTTCTAGAAAAATATATGCGTAATAATTTAAGAATGAGTATAAATGTTATTTTTTTCTCTATATAGATAGGGATAAACTATTTTCAAGAAGAATATTACTTCTAGAAACTCTAGATCATAAATCGGTAATTTTAAAAAATTTAGCTTATACCATCCGGACTATTATAATATCACTATGTCAATATTCATTTGCAAATAAAAATATTCATTGAAGCATTATTGCACCACAAAAATCCTTCCCCATGTAATGGTATTGTGAGTAACACTGTTTTGGTGGACCTCAACTTTAAAAACATGAATAAAATCTAAAATTATTTTATCCCAACAAATATTACTAATATTTTGAGTCATCTTGATATCATGGTTTGAAAATATAGAGACTTTTCTCACAAGCCATTGATATTACAGACTTAATATAAGAAAACCATATATATGTGTACCTTTTATTGGTATATTCCACTCATCAATTAAATATTTCTTTTGTGGATACATATATATATCTTTTATTTTGATAAACAACCCTAAAATAATATATATTCTAATTATTGTACACTGACTTCATGATACCCTTTCCATATATATTTAACCTAATTATCAATTGTTTATTATCCTCTTCCATTCCATTGGAATATATCATAATATAATCTATATGACCCAAAAAAATAATTGAGGTAAACTATAAGGAATTTTTTAGTCATACCGCTGAATACTATTAAATAATCCTTGAGTCCAAAAAGATTCACTATGAACTCACTATGTTCATATCTTATCGTAAATGTATTTATTGGAAATATACTTCTTTTCCACCCTCAATTGTGGTATCATCATTCTATATAATTCTAAAAAAATAATTATCCACATATTTTTGGTTGATCAAGTAATCAATATATGGTTGATGTTACTTGTTTCATACCGTAATCTTGTTCTGATCAAGGAATCAATGAATAAACCCAATTCAACATTTAACTTTTACATAAAATGGACCAAGGTACCCTATAGAGTATCATAAGGGAATATAAATAATGTACACTAGATTTATGTAATATTATTATTCAACTTATCAATTTCAATAACTGTCACAATATATAGAGTTTCTTATATGGTAGAATTTCTAGGAAAGATTCCAATAGATAACTCATCCTCTTTATCAAGTTGACAATTTAGAAACTATCTACTAAATAAATTATCATATTTCTTTAATATATTCATTAATTAATTGAAAATCATCTCTATTTCTTAAATAATATGTTTAATATATTATTAAATATATGGAAATTGTTTTTATTCATTTTTTGGGATGTAAAAATTCCCCTAAAATTGATAATAATTTTTTTCGTAATTTTTGGGATATGTATAGTAATTTCTTTTCTCTAGGGTATTGATATTATCTCAATATAACCATAATAAGTTCATTCCCAAGATACATTAAAATTTATCCAATGGTAGAATAACATTTTTTGTTGAAAAATTATTACCATATATGTTGATTGGGGAAAATTAATGTAAATAAAATGAAAAGTTTTCATAATTTATTGTTTTCTTTGATAGAATATTTTTTTATGTCTCAAGGCAGTGTTTAAATATTTCTAGATATCATTTATCGTATAAATTTGTACATTTATCCTGAATCACAGAGTTAATTCCTTATTCTTTAATGAATATCCAGTGTACCTAACACCATTTTATTTTCTTGTTCGTCCTCATTAGTAATCATATCCTCATATATCTCTTTATCTCGTATCATTGGGGTATTTGGCCTCCAATAATCCTCTAGGACCCTTGTATTTGAGTAATTATTTACATAAGTTCTATGTTTCATATAGTTGTAACATGTTATATTATGTGGAGGGTTGCATGAAAAATTGTTTTCATTGGTCAAACCGATTATATTCTTCATGTTCCATTGTAAATGTTAAGCTTGTATTCATATTTCCATAGTTGAAGTGTTTCCATATTCCATTCATGGAATATTCAGGATTCTTCATCCCACACATCTTAAAACTGTGAAGTTTAATCTTATCCCCTCTATAATGTTGATAATATGTACTCCTATAGTTCAACTATATTCATATCTTTATATATCATGTCCTGTGGGACCATTGAGACTAATTATTCTGCATCTCCATTTTAACCTAAAAAGATACTATACGATTTCCAAATATAAATCAAAGCCTCAAAATTATTATTTTTCTAGAATAACTATTTTTAAACAACTAAAATATTTAACAACCATGATATTATAGCTAATAAAAACTAAAGGAGTATGCTTATATATTTATGATATTTTACTCACTTAAAATAATTTACTCAAACCCCCATTCCATGGGTATACAAAATTCCTTTCCCATTTTACTGCATACTGTTAAAAAGAAAAAATTATTGATAATCATTTAATAAATATCTTATCATTACATTTCATAGACATCTTCTTTCGACTTCTTATTATTTATCTATATCCACCGCTAATATAATTTTTTTCGGAAAGATTTAATTTACATGATCATAATATATTGGCCATGTAATTTTAATATAAATAACATTTTATTGATTTATCTTATTAATATATTGATTATTAAAAGATTGAAAACCCAATTAAATAGGGTTTTCATTATCACACGAAAGACTCAACTATAACCTAATCATTACTTAGAGGATTTGTTACGGTCATATTTTTTATATTGTTATTCATAAAATGTGTCAATTGTGTTGGATTATTCATGATTTTTGTGACACTCACTTCCATTTTATTAGGCATATTAATTTGAAAATATTCATATTTCCAAACAATTTGTATACTAAAATGAATTATCCTTTAAACAAAAATTTTCTAACAAAATGAGATTTAAGGATAATAAAATATTAATTTATTAGTATATTAATGGAACACTATGAAATTTAGAATAATAAGACACTTGTATTTTTGAACACATAACATATTAAGGTTCACTATTAGTTAAATATGACTAATTTCCTATCATATTATCTGACCTGATCCCCAAAAATTACTAGATAATTCTATGATATCAATTATAACAATACATATCTCTTATACATATTATTATATCATTTATAACATAAACAAAAAATCATACATATAAATATTCATATATACTCTATCCAAAAAATTTGGTAATTTCTATAACCTTAATGAGACAATAATGTAATATTTTGTTTCTGCAATAATTTTTTCACATATAGAACCACATAGTTGGGTCAAATTATAGGATAAGAATGGGAAATATACAAAATAATGTGTGAGACAAAATCCTTATGATTTTGTAAAAATAAGGAAAAAATGTTCTTTGTTATAACATGAGTTAATAAATAATTAAATAGAATCAAACATGAATGGGATCAAATAATTTAATATAGAAAGTTTAAAAAAGGGATAATATATCATTGAATCAATGAAATAATGGGAAATTTTTTTGGCCAAACATAAGTTATGTCATTATAATCATTGATATGTTCTCAAAAAATGATTTTATAAGCATTGGTCATGTTTCACTACACAGTTGTTGAAAACATTAGTCAAAGATTATCACTAAGACATCATAAGAAAGGGTCAATGATCACTAAAATAGAGTCATATAAATTTATCGTGAGATATAATCCATTTATGAATAAGTTTGGGGGGTTTATAACCAATTTCCATACCAGTATTAAAATAATTCATGAATATATCAACTACATATAATAGATATATACATATAACATAACAAATAAAAAACCATGATACATAAATGAGTGATCTTATATGTTAATAAATAATTATCCAATGAGTAATCATGTGGGATAAAAAAAATATGTTATAGGGAAATCATGTATAATCATTAAAAAATTATCATTCACTATAGAAATATATTTCAATTTTATGGAGAAATAAAAAAAATGATGATGTATATTCTATTGATTAATCTCTTTTAACAAAATTTTAATTAAAGTGAAATGGTGCTCAAAGTATTTTATAACATAAATATATAATAAAACTATGAAAAAAGAACACATTTTTTATTAAAATAATGTGGTTATAAATGAAAATAATATATAAAAAATAATATTTATAAGAGAATAACAAAATAGGAATAATCTAGGATAATGAGAGATAATATTTAAAGGAATCCATTAAATGTAATGTATTATAGTATTTAAATAAAAGATATAAAACAAAACATATTTGAATGGATATGTGAAAAAAAATATTGAAATATGGACTTTAAAACACATTAGATAAGAATATTATAAATTTATATTGATAATTAAGGGGATATAGAGTGTGATATATAAAATATCTCTTAAAAAGGGAAATATTATGAAAGGAACCCATAACTCAGGTAATTAATTTCTTTTTAATATATTCTTAAATTCAACGTATTCTTGATAAGTTCATTTTTACTGGATTCAAAATAGTTTTCATATTAATCATATAACTGAAATGCTTTTTTAAATTTTTTCATTCATTTAATTTGTATTTTGGTGAAATCTATTTCAACAATGTACTCTTTAAGGATCCAAAAGATATTTATTGAAGAAATAAAATATAAATGACACTATGAAATTGTTCTATAATCTCAGAGTGTGTTTTATTAAATATTTCATATCATTTATGAAGTGATGGACTTCAATTTACAAGTATATATTTACCATTCATTGGATTTTCCTCGGTATGATTGTTTTGTCCAATTCAGATTTATTGTGGTCAGTTACACATAATTTTCAAAATTATAATCACTAATTAATCATAGTATAATAATAAAAATTATATTCAATAATAATTTTATAATATTAATTCATGATATAATTTTTTTAATATCCCTAATATTAATATTGAAAATAAAATTTTCATCATTCATTATGGTTATATAAAACTAACTCATGTGAAACAATATTTGTTACTGTTTCTTAAAAATAAGGGGTAGAATATTTGATATTATAAATTTATAAAAATATATAATTTAGTTTAGAAATATATTTTAATATTACATTTAGTGTTAATTTAATGTAAACAATTTTTTAATTAGAGGACTTTAATGAAAAAAGTGTATTTTAAACAATATTCAAAGAGAGTATTAACATATTAAAATTTTATTATTAATATGTAATGTGTGAAATGTCGTAATTATTTAACAAAATAATTTCTCACCATATTAGTGGAATCATTGAAGAAAAATAATATATTATTTAAATGTGTTTTTATTAAAAAATCTTACAATGATGTTGAAAGAGGTTTGGAAACATTTCGTTACATTTTGACAGAGCTCCATCAAATTAGTAAAAAACATTATGATGAGTAAATTATTATCAAACTAGGGGATTAAGGGAGTGATAAGGTTACATTAGAGGGTATTTGTCAATATATTGTTTAATAAAATTAATTTTTATGTCTGTATAATTGAGTGTAAGATATCTGTTTATATATCCAAGGGTGTGGGGTAATTTAGAAAAATGTATTCATTATTTTACTAGATTCCCTGAAGCCTTAGAATATAATAGATTTCTATAAATTTTTATTTGTTTCATATTTAAATAATATTATTTAATTTTTATTAAAATAAAAAAAATAAATGGTATCTTAGATACCCAAAATAAAATTTAATGAATGAAAGGTTGTTATAATTAATTAAATATATAATTTATGCTACCAAATTTAACATATAGGAATATAAATTCAACATATTATATTAAAAATACTATTATAGTCCATCAAACAATATATGGAAATGATTATTTTTCCTAAATTAAGAGTTCATATGTATATCATCATAATGATAACAAAATCAACAATATTCATAAAAGATTTATTTTTTATTAATGAAATATAAATTTTAATTTTCATAAAATCTTAAAATAATGCATATAAGATAATTTTTTTATTTTTAAAATAATGGTTTCAAATTTATAAAATTAAAATTTTATATACTATATATTTAATGTTCAATTAAAAACATATAATAAATGGGAAATGTTATTTGTAATAAAATCTATTTTTTTCTATTTTTGTACAAATTACAATTTTTTTATTATATCATATTTATTTATTTAATATATTTTGATCTAATTACATTTTTATATTGGATAATTATATTTTATCATAAAATATAATATATTTATATGTATGTTTAAACATATATTTTTCAAATTTATACTTATTATCATTTTAATTTTATATGATTTTCAAATTATTTATATTAAATAATCATATTTGTATTGACATATTCATAAAATATTTAAATACTAAATTTACATAATTTTACAATTCACACTGATCTAGTTACATTTAATGTTTTTTATTATCCCTTATAGTTATATACTAATCTAACAGTCAATTTAACATGAATAAATAATTTTTATTTCCATCATTGTTCATACAATAATATTTTTATCAGGTTTTTTTTATTTTTTATTCTCAATTTCATCCCATAATTATATTTTTCATTGTTATTTGTCGAATTAGTATGGGATAATATTATGGGGCCAAGATATACCAAAATTTAATGTTCTAGTTTTATTATTTAAATGTATTTGATTCCTTATTTAAAATTTTTTAATAAAAAATAGAATATTTATTATATTTCTATATATTGTTTTATATTGCGGTAGTAAACTAATATCATTCATTTATAGGATTTACACTAATCATTATACCACAAAAATATAAATGTGGGAATAAATTAATTGAAAATTCTAGGTTGTTATAGTCATTTAGATTCATTTTGAAGAATAATATATCTGAAATATCCCTCTTGAAAGATATTAGTTTTTTAAGTAAATATTTTATGAATATAATCAATAGAATATTCAATTTACATCTATTTAGATCGAAAAACATAATGTTTTATGAATAGTTTAAATTTAATAAAATTTTCCTACTATTTGTACCTCAATCTTATCAACCAAAGGACACATTACAAATATCTCAACAAAAATTTAATATTATATTAACTCATCTATAGAATATTTGTTTCTTTAGTTATTTTATTTCCTATTAAACATGTAATAGATCTATCCCATATAAGTACTGTAAAGATAATACTATATATAATTACTTTATTTTTCATAAATAACATTGAAATAATTATATACATTATGGTTCTTGGTGAAATATTCTTCTTTAAATGTAACCAAGACTATAATTTTCATGATGAAATTTTTAAAACAAATATGTCCTAAATTAATTTTGACAATAGAATTGATATTTATTAATATATAAATTAATATATGATAAAAATAATTTCCAAGAAAATCATCCCATGATTTAGTACATCAATGAAATTATTTGTCAATTCTATATTTATGAGATTAAATATTCAATATAATTTTTATATAGATATCTTACATAGACCTATTAAATCTATTTATTTATTGGTCTTCATTGAGGATATAATAAATCATAAAATGTATCAATATTTTAAACATTTGATTATTTATTATTAAAACTACATTTGTTATTCCTACTGTTTTGTGGATGGAATAATGTCAGGTGATTTGAAAATAGTATTAAAATAGTATACTAATAATGTATATTGATGATCCTAAGTTTTCTCTCATTGTTTCATTACGACAATATATAATATTTTAAGATTCAAAAATATATAATTTGTATATATTGATAATCAATAAAATATTAATTTTTTTGATGAAAAACATAATCAGTGTAATAGACCATAAAAATATATGTTAATGAAATATTGGTTATTTATTAATGTGTTTATTATAATCCATTAACTCACAGACTATAATCTGATTTGTTATTACTATTATTCTTTTTCTATGATGGAAATCCATGATCATAATTTCATCACCATTCACTAATTCAATTTTCAAATACCAATTCCCTATGTTGTTATTACGATGATCCTATTTCCTTGAACTAAATGGTAAAATCCCATAGAAATCATGAAATGATGAAATTATTCCTTGGATCTTACTTAACAAAACAATTTAAATTTTTTAGAATTGTTATTCATAATTTGGAAATTCACGAGTATGTGCCAACCACATAACTAACATTTATTATAACCAACTCTATGAATGAATGAATTATATAATATATGAATAAAGAGAGATTGGAAAAATTAAATATATATGTTATTTTTGAAATAATATTAAATGAATAATGATAAATAAGCAAGTAAATATTCAAAGTCATTTCCATTATCTTCTACAAGTCATAGATCCTAAATATACAAATGATGCAGAATACACAATATGGAATGTATGTTGAATTATGATATAGACCATCAAGATAATCTAGTTTTTTGTTAAATTACTTTACGAATAGAGTTAATGGATATATATTTATATATAAAATCAAGGTTGTATAACTAAATTTTTATTTTGAAACAAAATCCACAACACTTTCTTAGTTTAAATATGGCCCTTATATTTTTTATCTATCTCTCCCAAAATTCTATGATTGGTTCATTATGAATGGAATGAAGGGTAATTCGTTCACATTGCATATGAACATTTAAGGCCTTTTAATTTTTCAATTAATCACCTCTACCCACAAATTGTGTTGAATTATTTGCAAAAAAACTGCAACATTATCATTCTCTAATTAAGGGGTACATGTCAATGTTATTTTTATTAATTCCAAATTTAGTTATATATTTTTATTTGAAGAATTTATATACATTTCATTTTACCTATATTTATAAATTTTTTCATCCAAGAATGGATTCATATAAATAAATATATATATATTTTAATATTTTTCAAATATTAAATAGTATTTTCAATGAATTAATTTTAAGATTCACTCAAAACATTGATTTGAAAATATTAAACCATTATTTTTTTAGGTAAAACAATTTTTTCATATGATTCATTATATGAACAAATATTCAATTCACCAGTTCACGTGAAGTGTAATCCATCCAAGCCAGATTTTTATTAAATAAAAAAATATAGTAATGAAACCCCAAGATTAGTGAGGTCTATAGTAGTACAGGCTGAGGGAATCTCCTCTGATCACATTAACACCAACTAGTTTCATGAAATTATTAGATAGGAGAAATGTGTTTTTTGAGCTTGTGTCTTCTATAGAATCCATTTAATACATGACTTTATTCCCCTCCCGCCATGTGTAGTTGATAATAATGTTGTTGCAAAGAAGGGCTCGATGTTTCTTTACGGTATAAGATATGGGCCAAGGATTAGTACCTTTACTGTGAAAATAATCATGAAGCACCAAAGAGTCAGTCCCCAATTGACTATGATCCTGGTTTTCCTTAGTGAAAAATAGGAGTTGGGTGAGCCTGGATTTGGCCATCACCAAACTGGAGATTCTATTTCATGAAAATGATTTGAATTCCATCAACACATTCCCCCCAGTTGTCATGAACCCCTCGACCTCCCCTCATCACGCACATGATGAAGCACCCATCAGTGTTCATTTTGTATTCTAAGCAAGAAGGATTCCAATAGATCCATTTACCCTACAAATTGTAAGTGAATGGTTGAGGAAAGGATGACATGGCCTGATGGAAACACGAATGAAGGAGCCTATCACCAATCATTGAGGAGCCAAACAATATCGATCAGTATGAATTGAACCCAAAAAATGGACCTCACCATGGAGATATAGATTTTGAACCTCACCTGGTTTCTTGCTTTCCAAAGGCACTAACACACAACACTGAAAATCACATCATGACCCTACCCGTCATTATCAACCCCATCGTTCTATGGAACCATCTCTCCAATAAAGGTTCTCCATTTTAATCTCTATAGGAAAATTCAAGGATTCTTACAAAAAATGAATACATTACATGAGCCCTTTCCCCCCTTGAAAAATAACTGCTCAGTGCCTCCATGATAGTAGTTTTAATGATAATATATCCTATTAAAAGAATACGATAAGTTGAATCACTACAATTAGAGTCACCGGGATTTATCATGTCATTTTAATAATTCATTAATCATAATAAATGACTTTTATTAATTCCAAAAAATAAAAAAGTCATATATTCTACGATACAGTCATACTATTTATTTTTTCATTTATTACACTTATCATAATCAATAATAGTTTCATGTGTCCTACGCATGAAAAATAGTGTACAATGATACGTTCCAATACCCCTATATCAACAACATCACTGATAACATTACTACAATATCAAAAAACACAATCAATAATATCTCACATTATTTTAGATTTAAATTTTCACTATCATGTAGTTTCCTAGGTCATATAATGTGATCTAATTACAAGATACATAGCCATGTAATAATGAATGATGGGAATATGTGTTGTGACTATCCTAAGACAATACTCGTGATATTCAATGTCCCATGGAAATATATTTTCTTCAGTAATGACATTGAATACCATTTTTTTTGATAAATGTTCATGGCATACAACACTATATGAAATAAATAATCCTTATCAGTTGTGTCTCTAATAGTATTTATGGATTCAGTAATTAAATTTTGTCTCTATCTATAAAAAAAGAATTTATTTTTTCATTGTCTTGAAACAAAATTTTCCTCCATCAATGAAATTTTAATTACTCAATAATTTTATTTTTAACATAATCTATCTTCATTTCTATATAATTAAAATTCAAAAAACTACTATATATCCCCTATGACTATTTATAACTCCTATTGTCATCATTAACATTTATTAGAGAATAAATTTTATCTGAATGAATTTAATTACTTTTCATTATATTTTCATCTATATGAAATTTTAAATAGTTAGTGATAATGATTAAATTTGAAAATAATTATTTCATGAAATAATATTATATTAAAAATTACTATTATTTCTATTAATATTATATGAAAACATAGAAATTTTATGAATAAAAGAACTTCCATATTGATAAGTTGTTTAATGTATTCTATTCATATAAAATATATGAACATATTTATATTAAATACAAATATAAATTATTGAGTAATATATATTAACCAATTAAACCAATTTTTTATTATTATAAATCTTATGAATATATCCCACCAGGATTTCATGAGTTTCTATACAGAATTAAAATATTATAAATATTCATTATTTGTAGACATAAATTTATTTTTACTACTATATGAATCTAATTCCTAATTTTATTTAACTAAAATGTTAATTAAATTATCTTATTATTTGTACCCTAAACAAATTGATATTATACATTTACATATTCATTTCCCCAATTAATATAAAGTATAATATTTATATTATTTTTGAAATTATTATATTCTTTTTGGAATTCCATATCCATTTGGGGACTGCCATAATATTCTGCTTCTAGAGATGATTTTCAAGAAATATTTTATTTTTTATACTTTTTTATTATTATTTTCTTAAATACATGACGGTTAATTGAAATATAATTTTACTACTTGTGAATTCAATCGATTTTATTAATCAAAAGGTAAAGGACTGGTAGTTTTGAGGATTATGGTAAATGTGTTCTTTTTAGAAAATAAAATGAATGAAAAATGTGGATTTTATTATTTAAATTAGTAATCCCTCATAAATTCCAGCGTAGAACTAATTTAACAATCCCAATTTTCAACTCATCATTCATTTCCACAGAGAATATTTAAATTTATTATAAATATAAATGAATTTCTCACCTTATTTTTTATTTATTTTGTTTTTAATATTTTATACATAATTATTTTTTTCAACAATAATAATGAATAATTTGAATAATAATTTTTGAATTAAAAACATATTTTTAAACCTTCCTTCCCTATAAAAACTAAAACACCATGGATTCCAATGTTAAATGTGTATTGCCTCTAAATAAATTTCAACTCTAATGGGGTATTTTGAATAAGAATATTTATCACATCTTACAATGATCGACAGTGTAAACAATAAGATCATAGATTACTTTTCTGTTATTATAGAATTGACGAGGGGATTATTTTTTAATTTCACCTTGCAATCGTCCTCAAATATTTTCTAGTGTCTAAGTAATATCGTTTATTCCACATAAATTTTTCATGTACTCAGTCTACCTCTATTTTTTGGTATCCTAATATATTATTTCTTCATGATATGTGATAACACCCTAACATTTTAGTTTATATTCAACTAAATTAATGCTAGATTTTATAGTACATACATTCACAATTATGATCCCAAAATGTGACATAAAAAATATTATTATTTAATAATGGTCATTATAAAATAGTTAGTAGATTTATGGGTATGAATATGAGTCACCATGTTATTAAATATATTTAAAATAACTTTATAATAAAAAATTATTAATTAAAAACAATTAATAAAGAAATCAATTTTAAATAATAATAATTAAATCACATTTGTTTATCAACTTTAACTATTAAAAAAATTCATTTTACTAAAAAAATGTTATATATATATATATTATATCACAGATATAAAAAATTAATTTCCCATTTTATAATATAACATTTGTTATGATCATTAATTTTTATACATTTAAAAAAATAGATACTCATTTCAAGAGAGTTTATCAATTTAATAGAAATGATGATTAAATAATTTTTTTGTAAAAAATAAATTTTCAAAAAACTATTTTGTAGTAAAATTTTATTTTTATCATAAAAAATATAATTAATAACTTTTTTTTAATTATAATGATTAATTTTTTTATCAATATTCAATAATATATTTTAAAAAATATTTAATTATTTTTACCAATTTATTGAATTTCAATAATATCCTTGAATTCATCAAAAAAATTCTCTAAAAATGGTTTTCATGCATTTTGTTTGTGTATATATAAGAATTATTTTAATCAACTATTTTAATCATTATCAGGTGAAAGTAAAATATTTTTTATATATAAATTTTAAAATTGTCTTTGGTGGGTTTTCAGGTTTCTTTTAAAAAAGGATAATTCTTGAATGCATTTATGAAATAATATTTCCCAAATACCATAACATTAATGAATTAATTATGATATTAGTATGATTTATTGATTCAAAAATCAATAATCATGAAAAAATTATTTGTCTAATTATTAAAATAAATCTTTTAAAATCCATATTTTTAATTCGTAAACTTATTTACGTCTTTTTCGACCCTATGTTATACTTTAATCTTATAAGAAAACACTTTTTTGTTTTTATTTAATAGTGTCATTAGAGGGATCCATTTTGAATTGAAAAGGTTATAATTAAAAATAACATTAATTTTTTTTAATAATATGAAAATAAATTCTTGGGAACATCTTAAATTCCAGAGTCATTTCCCAAAATAATTTTAGATTCATTTTTTAATATAAATTAACCTTCTTTGTAAAAATGATTTTTAAATATTTTTTTATAAAACATAAATTTATAACAACTATAGAAATTGAATATTAATAAATATATTCTATTTTTGGAATCATCATATTCAAATTTAGTTATATGGTTAGTTAAAAGTTTATCCTGAAAAATAATTTCCCAATGTAAAAATTAGTCATTGATATAATGGTTAAATTGAGGAAATAGTGTTTAATAAAAAAGAAATCCATGAAATATAATAAATACCAATTTATATATAAATATTTTATGGATTTCAATAATAGACCAACTAATTCCTCTATTAATAATCAACTAAGGTAATATATTCTTTAACATTGATATCCCTTTTAAGATTAACAAATTGTATTTACAAGAGTGTTAACCCTCTCATATATAAAATCACCCATTCACCACCTTCACTTGTAAAATAACATTGAGGGTGAAATATCATCCAATTACATTCCAAATCCATCATAAAGAATCATCCATATTTCCTGGAGGCACAAGTCTCACCAAATTACTAGTCCTAAAATCTTTAATGAGTAAAAAAAATGATGATTTCTGAGTATGTGGTATATATCTCATATAAATTAATTAAATTTTATCTCTACTATACATCGTTCAAATATATTCTAAACTGTATAACATAATTTCATAAACATAATTAAAATATATAAATTTAATTAATATTTGATTATATCCTTTTTCTTCTTCCATTCCATTATATGGGAAATGAAAACATTGCACATGCATACATGTTGAATTCTAAATCCAGGATACGATAACATTAATTTTTCATCCCCACCTCACAATGATAAATGGAAATCAAATTTAATTTATATTTTTTTAATAAAAATTTATTATTATGTAATTATAAAATATTGTGTACCTTCTTACCATCCCATCCATTAATAAATAGAAACTCTTATAATATATGAATTTGGGCTACCACCTCCACACAACAATATAATTAATTATCCATTACATCATGTAAATATAGATATAATTAGGGATTTGATGTGTAAATATAGTCATTATAACATTTATATTATTCATATCTAACTATTGTATTATTTATATCCTTTTCAATTTTCAAAAAAAATGAAAACGCCGATCACACATGCATACCAACTACCTAATGAATTACCAACACGATTAATTTTTAATTACAATATTTTAGTGATGGAGAAAAGTTTACATAAAATGAAAAATCATGATATTTATAATACATTATTTATGTATATTATAGAACCCTGACCCAATTGAACTCAATCATTGAATTAGTGTTATTTTGATGGTATTAGTTATGTGACTCACAAACAACCGAAAAAATCAAAAAAAAAAACATTATGAAATAAATAGATCATGATAATATATGAAATATAAAGAATGATTATAATGTAATTATATTAGAAAATTTTATAAATTATTAAATTGGATCATATAATTTCATTCTTCACATGTTGTATGATGTTTGAAATGAGTCAAGACTTGTGGTAAGGTATTTCTAGTATTAATTTCTATCCTTTGAGAGTTATTTCTTTTTTCCATATTTTTTTCTTTTTTGTAGTCTATAAACATCCTTATTGATATCTCTTATCATTTATTATTAAATTTCCATTATTTGAAGACAATTTTCATGTTCTTCACTTCATTTTTAATTTTATTCAAAATTTACAAATGTCTTAAAGATGTTATCATTAAATAGTTGTATTAAATGTTTTAAAATAATTCCATTCCTTTCCTAATATCTATATAATATTTCAATAATTTTCATCTTTATAATATAAATGAATTATAAATAACATTTTCCAAATATTTGACAATCATTTCCATTTTCTTAAAAGTAATCATTTCACTGTATTCAATATTGAAATACATGACTCTACATTAAAAGTATAAAAATTTTCTTTATAATGTTTGTAAATTGGTAGTATTTTACCAATATCTATTCCATTATTCATTATCATTATTCAACTAAATATTTCATTGGTTTTTTATAGAATTTCATATTTCCCATTATTCTATTAATTTTTATTTTATAATTTTTTCTGATTAAATAGATATTTATTTTCATTATATAAATTAACTTAACACATATTTTCTTATGGGTTGAAATTATATTTTTATGTGATTTCTAATGCAAGTATATGAAACTATTTTTTTCTTATTATGGATCATGGATACAATTTATTATATTTGGATGGTCTGATATAACAGTTGAATGCATTAGGTTATGAAGTATTCTCTAAGAGATAATTTGTAGAAATTAACTACTATAGTATTTCAATTTTGTGTTTATCTTGGAAATAATATATATTTATATTCCATAATGATTTTTGGTTGAAATTAACAAGTTATTTTATTACATTATAATATTTGTTTTCAATTAAAAATTTACCTTATTCTGTTAATAGTATTATTACTAATTTTTTACAAGCGAGCTTCAATAGTTTTTTTAATGATATTTTAAGTGAAATTATTTCAATTTTTTTTCATTTTTAATTTTATGTTTTTTACATTGTCAATACTCTATGATTACTGGAATGTATTTAATAATGTTTTTATTTAAATTAAATGGACAATCTTGTTATCATTTTAATTTATAACCCTTACATATATTTTTTCACATCCCAAATTTTTATATCACATTCATAGTGGTTTAGGATTTATAAGAACTCTAAAAATGTAATTCATTAAGAAATGATGAAATTTATTTAAAGGATCAATGGGTTTAAGAATGAAATATGAGTGTAAATAAAATAAACTATTTCATTATAAAAATGTAAATTTTGGGAACGTATCCACATTATTATATAATGGATTTCATAATTCCTTAAGACCTTATACAAAAAATATCTAAGAAATGTATTTAAGTGATACTCAAGTTATGGATGTTTTAATTATGGGTAGATTAGTTATAATAACCCGGATTTTTCCTAGGCCCTTCCTTTGAGAAAATAAAGTGTTAGAGTGTCCAGGGGCTCTCGATGGCTTTTTTTTTTCTGTTTTCCAAAATTTCAATTTCTCCGACAGCATTTTAGTGCATTGACATGTTAATGTGTCAGTATGTCAGTGTGATGGTGAGTCAAGGGGCCTCATCATAGGTATGTCCACGGGCATCTTCATCGGTGAGTCAAGGGTGTTATCATTGGTATGTTGAGTGAATCAGCATCGGTGAGTCATGGAATTTCAACATCGATGAGTCAATGGTTTCGGAATAAGTAATTCAATAGGTGTCAGTATTAGTGAGTCGTGGGTGTCAGAATCTATAAGTCGGTGGGTGTCGGCATTAGTGAGTTTAGGGCATCTGCATCGATGACTCGGGGGTGTCTGCATCAGTGAGTCAAGGGACTTCTAACCGTATAGTTGAAGGTGTCAGTGTCGATAGGTCATGGTGTCTGTAGATTAGCGACGATGGCTCAAAAATTGTAGATTTGGGCTTTAGTAAGTTCCGGCATCAGTAGGTCATTGGGTCTTTAGGTTTTGGCATCAGTTGCTCTATGTCGGTGACTCACCTATCAGTGACACATTTCTAGTTAATCATAGATCTTCAAATTTCACCCATGATAAATGTTTCTCTTCATTCAATCATAATATATCAACACATAGTCATCCTCTTGTGTATCTCCCCCATTTCCAAATTAAATTATTAGATCTCAATTAATTACAACTTTAGTATCCACCGAGCCACATAGTCAAACCTAGATTCAACATTAAAGTACTCTAAAATGATCAATGAAATTTTATTATATGGCCTCTTATTAATCAAATATCCCCACATCGATATTCCTTTTAGTTTATCTGGGGGCACATAGAGACTTACTCTTAAGATGAGTTTTGCGCCCATGTTGGATTCCTTCCCACTCAGCCTTAGTGTTATTCCTGCGAATCACATCATCCACTTCTCTTGGTGCGAGAGGGATCTTTGATCCTTGATCATCCAAGTATGGATTTCCTTTTTCTTCCAATAATTTTTTCATCATGTGGGGTGGGTATATTATTGGTTATTTAAATTTAATAGATGAATAATATTCATAAATTAATAATTACACTCATTTTTAATTTGATCGAATGATATCTCATGAAAATAACAAAATGTGCGGGGTGTGTTTTGATGTTGGTAACATTTTTTATTTTATTATATTTGATTATTTTATGGTTGTTGTGGATGTATGCTTTCAAAAATCATGGACATTGATAGTCTTCTAATTTTCCACGTGTGGTGATTTGTTTCATTTCGAGGCTTTGATGTAGAGATATAACATAAAAACTGATTAATCATGTACACTTAGCTAAATAAATAGACAATACAGGATAAAACATATGTTTTGATCATCTCGGTAATAATAAATTGGAAGATAAATAATCTATAATGGTTCAATTTGAATATTATTGGTTTATTTTTTGTTGTTATGTAATGTGTGTTTTGGTCTGGGATCTGCAGTCTTGGTATGCAAGGTGGTATGGGGGGTGTTGGTGTCTCAGTAAAATATATTGATTAATTACAGAATGGATAATATTTTAGGTCAAGGGAATGTACTTTTTGTGTTGGTTCCCCAGTTTGAGAGATTGAATGATTATGGAATGTAGGAACTTTTATGCAGATGAACTGCCTTTATGTTGTGTTGTGGTCACAAAGCGACATCAAGGAGTGCAACTGTGGTGTGATTGATGACTCGTTATGCATTGGTACTGCATTGGGGGTTTGTTTTTGTAGCACGGCTGTAGGGTTGGTTTGTGAGATAAGGAATCGGCAGTATCACTATAAAGAATGACAGGGTCATGAGTTGAATAGGGATCTGAGGTGGTACTTCATGTCTAGTTTTGTGTTTTTTGTGTCGTGGGACTAGAGTTTGGTTTTTTCATTATTTGGTATGTTTTTAGTGGATAGTTTCTAGGTAGTGACATACTAATTTAAAGTGAATCTTATTAAAATAAATAAATGGAAATTGAACAAAAAAGGGGATGGATTTATGTTTGGCAGTGGTTGTGGTATGGTTGTGCATATAGGAGTAGTAGAAAAAGTGGAGACAGTGTGGGTTTGTTGTGTATTCCTATGAAACCTATTGGTTGGGGCTGACTGAATTTTTACTTATAAATGTATATTGTAGTTATTGGTGATTTCTAAAAGCACCACACCCTTTTTGATCACTTTGTGCTGAACTACTTCAGTTCATGGGGGAGGGTATCTTTCCCGACATCCTGGTGGGAGGATGGATTGTTGGTTACTAATTTTCTTCCTCATTACCACTTCTTAATTGTGCCTATTGGGCATATCTGAGAAGTATGTAATTCCTTGAGGCTTACCATAGTCCATGATTTCTCAAGAAGGGGTTTTCTTTGGATGAAGGGCCTAGGGATTTGTGGTCCAGGATTATTTTCCAATGTAACTTCAGGATGATGCTCATGTGTCTTCTTTCATGGTAGTGGTTCTTCTAGATTAGGTATCTCTGGGCGTGGTGGTGTATATGGTGCCCCAGGTGTCTATGGGCATGGTTGTGTGTGGCATGTGTCTCTAGTGCGTGCTAGTAGGTAATGATATTTGGACTACGTGTCGGAAGAGTGGCAGTGTTAATACTTCGTATCATAAGGAATGAGCTGTTAACCAGCGAGAATGTGTTTTCCTTGGTACACAAATGTCGATGCGGTTATATTACTACTTTACATGTCTTTTGTTACTTGGGTGAGTGTTCCTTAATGTGGTTGGGATGATTAATATTCCTTCGATGGTGCATGAGGATCTACTTTTTTCTCATAGGTGGCATAAGTATATTCCCACACTTGTGAACGAGTAGCTTTGGTTTTCCATAGTGAGTATAATTGTTTGATCACCATACCTATGTAATTTTTTTTTTCACAATTCCATTAGTACATCTAAGACTCGGATAGACCTTATAAGATTAGGCATTGTGACTATCGTTATTGCTGCATAGATTCTTATCCTTTGTACTTTATTTATGCGTTTTTTCTTACATTATACAATCATTGATTTTGAACATGCATGTGTGAATGGATTCTTGGATTTACATCTAATTTAGTCATTGGTTTTGATGGGATTTACCATATTATATCTGATCATTTTCTTTAAAAATAGAAATTCCTTCTATTTTTGTGAGATTTCATACCCTTGGAGCTAGTCGCCACTCTAGGGCCCACTGAAGGTGGGACTCAAGGTCATTATCTCTCCTTCTTCTTAGGGAAGGAAGGCAATAAAACCTTGTCATCCCTCCCCTCATCTTGTCGAAGGTAGGATGTGACAGAATGATATCATATGAGATGGTAGTGAGATAGTATGGAGTTCGAGGTTAGGAACAATGAGGATTGAATGTGATTGAAGGGAAAAAAATTTATCCAATCATGGTGCATGAAATAGGGCATAAAATACTGTCTAGGACACATGATTTTAGTGCCCCTATGATCTGTTGCAAGGACACTAGACCAGTTGAACGACCATGTGAGGCTGGACTGATTGTTGTGTAGACTCCCAAGGGAATGGTACATGTATAATAATGACTTGTATTCATGTGTGTCGTGTGAGTTTTGGGGAATTAAAATAAAGAATGAGTAAAAAAACATAAATTTCACTACTCAGGAATAAATTTTTTCCTGTTTTCATCTATGTCTCCCAAACGTCATCTATGTGTGGTATGAGTAGTCAAGGCCCAGTAGGTTTCTTTGGTTGACCAGTGGAGGGTCAATCGAAAGGATGACAATGACATGTGGCAGAAGACACTTTATGCCATCCAGTGGTAGAATCTGAGAAGGTATGAGGGTTGCATCTCAGACATGGAGATGGAGTGATGGATCAATGAGCTGGTGATCACTTTCAGCTTGATCTAGGCTCTGAAAGAATACTGGGATCCTACAGAAGTGATACAGATGTGATTATTGATGCTTCATTGTGGGATGCTTTACCTCGAGGAGAAGAAGGAAACTATGGTTTCATGGATTTACTTTGAGAAGAATTCAATGTATAATTCCATTGATCAACAGTAAATCTAAGAAGAGGCAGGAAGTACATTCCACTCATCACGTAATTATGTTGTTAGGGAGTTGGGGATCAAGTTCAAGGATCTCTTTAGATTTTCTCTAGACCCATTTCCGAATGAGGAATGATGGGAACAACATGTGGAAGAGGCACTCTAACCTTCTCTTAAGTATGCTGTTACTCCCTTTACTAAGTTTGTGTTCCTAAAAGTTCAGAAGAAGGTCGATGTAGTGGAGAGGATGTACAAGCTAGGTGGTATTAAATGAGAGGGGAGCCAAATGAGTTCACCAAAGGTAAAGGCCATTATTAGAAGGTCTCTTTCATCAAGGGATTCTAGTTTTTGATCAGCATGGAGTAGGCCTCAACTATTCCAGTTAAAATCTCATAGTCCTCACCCTTTCCCCAAGGGCCTAGCCCTGAGGTTCATTATATGTGGTAGATATGGGCATCATTGGAATAATTACACTGTTAGAGTGTGTACAGTCATGGTGGGAAGGTTTAGTTCCCACCTTAGTAGTAGCGACTACCCGCTATCCCCTTCTAGTAGTATTCGCTGAAAGATCCCACTCCACCAAGGGTGGATGGTGATGTAGGATCTTACCATAGGGAGCTCCTTTGGTACATCGACTAGGGCATGGTCGGGGAGGTGGTTCACATCCAAATGGCATATGAGTTGGTCATGGGCATTTTCACACCACAAAGGTAGTAGTTCTAGTGATTCTATAAGTTTTTCGAGGTACAATTAGTCTATTTAATACTCTTTCATGTTCCTTGTTTGATTTAATAGCTTCAAAATCCTATGTTTCACCCAGCCTAGACCATTCCATGGGTCTAGACATTGATAAAAATTCAATTCCTATGGTGTTGATTACGCTATATCGATGTCAAACTGGCCTATTTGATGTTTTTAAAAAATGTAGAATGATTTTGGGGTCACATTATTCTTGGGGATACATTCTTATACTATATATGCGGCAATATGATGTCATCCTAGTCATCGAATGGCGATTTAACAGGCACACTAATGTCAAAATATTCTAGAGAAGGGTCGTGTTGTCTGATATGGGGGCCAATGTGTAGCATTCACTGGTGAGAAGATTTTATTTTAGGGAAGTAAGGGTGTGAAGCCCTTATTTCATTTTTATCCATGATTTCTGTGGAATCAGCTGACTCAAAGATGGTGGAAGTTCTGGGGAATGATAGTGAGTTTCTTGAATGTCTTCCCTGAATAGAATGTCAGGCTAACCCCTCAACCTGATTTTGTGTTCGAGATAGACTTACAACATGGTTCCCTTCTAATTTAAATGGATACCAATCAGATAATTCCTTGTATGTTGTCTGAGTTGCAGATTCAGGTTGATGACCTGATGAAGATTGATTTAATTGGACCATGTTTGTCACCATTGGGTGCTCTAGTATTGTTTACAAACAATGGAGATGGTGGTATCAGGCTATGCATAATCTACTGGATACAGAATCAGGTGAATGTAAATAACCATTACCCCTTCTCAATGGTCATTGACCTTTTTGACTAGTTTAAAAGAGAATGTAGGTTATCTAAGATCAACCAATGGTCTGGATATCACCAATTGAGGGTGAAGGAGGGATACATCTTGAAGAATTATTTCAGGTGCATGTATGGGCACATTGAGTTAATTGTCATGTCATCTGGTGTTACGAACACACAGGTTATGTTCATGGATCTCACAAACTCTTATTTCCAGGACTATATGGACCATTTCGTGGTCTTGTTCATTGATGATATTCGGATCTACTCCAGATCCTTTGAGGAACACACAAATCCTCTAAGGGCAGTATTGGAGGTACTATGACACCACCAAATCTATGAGAAGTTTTCCAAGTGCACATTCTAGACATGAGAGGTGCACATACTAAGACACGTTGTTCCTAGTAAGGCTTAGAATTGGACTAGTCTAAGGATGAAGTAGTTGTTTCTTGGTAAACACCCATGAATGTGGGAGAGGGTCGTAGTTTCCAGGTTCTGGTAGGCTACTATCAGATGTTCGTACCTGAATTCTCTAGAGTTATGGCTCAGTTGAGAGATTTTACCAGAAAGGACCAAGCTTTCATATGTAGTGATTAGTGTCAGACATCATTCAGTTATCTGAAAGTGAATCTAGATCATTCTCTAATGTTGAGGTTTCCCAAAGAGGTGGTGAAATTCGAAGTGCCCAGTGATGCTTCTAGTCTAGTATTTGGTTGTGTTCTGATGAAGTAGTATGGAGTGATATCTAATGGGACTAGGAAGTTACACCCTCATGAATTTAACTATTCCACCCATGACCTAGAACTTGCAGTGGTTGTGTTTTTGCTGATGTTTTAGTGGCATTACCTCAACGGGTAACGCTTGGTGGTTTTTACAGATCACAAAATCTTGAGGTGTGTCTTCTCCTAGGGAGACATGAACCTTCGGTAGTAAAGGGGGATGGAGTTTCTTGAGGACTACGACTTTGAGATCTCCTACAACTCATGAATTGGATAAAATATGGTGGATTCCTTGATCATGAATTAACATAAGGATATAGTTTGGGTGTCCACTTATACATGGAAGGTGATGGGGGAGTTGGATGCTTTGTATAAGGCATTTTGAATGGGAGATGGTTGAGGATATCTATTTCAGATGGAAGTGTAGTCTTCCTTAGTATGGAATGTGTGGAGTCCTATTGGAGAGACTCAGAGGCTTAATTGATGTGTGATCTCATTATCCAGGGTGATTCTCCTAAGGGACTGTTAGAGGATAGTTAGGATCGGATGTTGTTATGTGGGATGTTGCTTGTCACGGTGGTGATGCGTGAGTGATTTCTCATTGAGTTCCATAACTCACCCATATAGGTACATCCACGAGTCTCCATGTTGTACTGGGGCTACAGACATCATTTTTGGTGGACCAGAGTGAAGCTGGTAGTGGCGGAATTTTTGGTAAGGTGCCTCGTGTGTTAGAAGGCGAAGGTTGAACATTGTTTTCCTAATGGTCTGTTATAGCCCTTAGATGTGCACGAGTATAAGTGGGATGCTGTCTTGAGGGATTTAATCCCATTAAAACATAATGATGAGGTAGGATTTGATTTCATTCAGCTAGTGGTGGAACGATTGACGAAATCATCTCACTACATAGCGGGTAAGGAGACCAGTGTACTGGGACATAGAAAAAAGGTATGTCAGTGAAGTGGTATGACTGCATGGAGTTCCAGGATCCATCATTTCAGATCAGGATAGACACTATACAACACATGTCTGGAAGGTGTTACATTGTGGTTTTGGTACCCATCTATGCCTTATCACTGATTTCCACCATCAGAGAGATAGGCAGACAGAGAGGACCATCTTGATGTTGGAGGATATATTGCGAGCGTGTGTTCTGTACATCATAGGATATTGGGTATGACACTTTCCCCTAGTGGAGATTTCCTAAAATAATAGCTATCAAAATATCATTATCATGGAACCATTCAAAATATAGTATGGAAGACCATTTTGTTCATCCATGTGTTGGAAAGAGGATGGGGTGGCAGGTGTTCTTTGCCTATAGCTGGTTCAATGCACAATGAATAAGGTTCCTCTGGTGTGTAAAAGGGTGAAAGGATCTAAGGACATTAAAAATCATATGACGATTATAGGAGGATACCATTATAATTAGTTGTAGGAAACCATTTGTTCTTGAAGCTCTCCCCCAATGTGGATAGTGGAGGTTTGGTAGGGTGTGTATTCTTTCTCCCATGTTCATCAAATATTTCGAGGTGTTTGGATAAGTTGGTGAGGTGGATTATCAGCTGTAATCAAAACAGTGGTTGTAGAGGTTCCACAAAAAAATTTCCTAAATCTCAGCCCCGTTGGTATGTAAATGATGACTCCCATGTCCTAGATTGGGGAGAGTTGGATATTGAGGACAATGTCACAATCGTGGATTGACTGATGAGAATCAAGAATCGTAAGTTGAAGGTGCCTCATGGATGGACCATTCCCTTGGTTCGTGTGTTATGAGGTCATGGAGGCCTTTAGGAGAGTACCAGTGAACATGAGGTGCAAATGAGTGCCCCGTTACCAAATATTTTATTAATTTTGATATTCAATTTTTTTGTGCCTTGCTTATGTTATAAATTTGACCCTACGTGATCTAGGGTACGTTGTTCCCTTGTTCTCTATTTTTTGTGAGAATTCCTCACAATGATGAGGGGATACCCTGATCCAAAATCAATAAGAATTAATATTAATGAGATTAAACCCATGAGATCGAGTTAGTGCCCTCCAAAGAGGATAGTACCATGAAAAGGGGAAGGAGCTCCCTAATCCATGTATCAGGATAGTGTGACCCATGGAGTCTGTATGAATTTTTTGGGACAATGGATCCCTAGTGTGTCCCTAATTGTGTAGGAGATAGATGAACGAGGTGATCCTAGATTTTATGGTTTCCCACCCACTTTTCAACACATGGTGGTTGACTCCTAAGAGATATCATAATGGATGGTTGTTCAAACCTCTTTTATATGGGGTTAGTTTTAGATTATAGAGGATGAGAATAGTTTAAGGGGTATCTGATGTAATGACCCATATTTTATCCTAGGCCCTTCCTTTTTGAAAATCCAATATTGAAGTGTTCTAGGGGCTCTTGGAGGCTTATTTCAAGATTTTCCTAAAATTCTAGTCTTTCCATCCGTATGTTAGTGTGTTGGCATGTTAGTGTGGGGGCATTTTAGTGTGTCGGTGAATCAGGGGGAATTGACATTGGTATGTTATGGGGAATCAACATTGTTGTGTTGCGGAAATTAGGATTGGTGAATCGATTGCCTCAGAATCGTTGAGTCCAGGGGCATCGACATAAGTGAGTTAAGGGTGTTGAAATAGGTGAGTAGAAGGTATTGTCATCAGTAAGTGAAGGGGTGTTGGAATCAGTGAGTTGAGGGCGTCAGCATTAATGAGTCAAGGGCATTAGAATTGGTGATTCCAGGGGTGTCGGTATCCATGATTCAAGGATGTTCATGTGGGCAGGTTATGGAATCAGTAGATCAGTATTGATGGCTTAGTGATGGTAGGTTAGGGAGTCTGTTGGTTGAGGCCTTGGTAGGTCGTTGGGTCGGTAGGTTGTGGAATTGGTGGCTCAGTTTTGATGAATCACCAATCAATGACTCATTTATAGATTTTTCCAGTTCATCCAGTTACTCCAATGATACATGTTTTACTCCATTTAATGTTAATCTATCAACTCATAGCTATCTGTTTTTCTATCACCACCATTTCTGAATGGAATTATTAATTCTCAATTACTTCCAACGTGTGAATCCACGATTCTATGTGGCCAAACCATGATCTGTCTTTAATGTACATCAAAATGGTTTCCCTGATTTTAGGATTTGGTCGCTTCCTAAGGTGAGATCATCTCTTCTGTCTTCCATTTCATTTCTTTTGGTGCACCTAGAGACTTCCTCCAAAGATGAGTCATGAACCTATGTTGGAGCCCTTCCCACATAGCCTTATAGTTCTTCCTATGAATTGTGCCATCACCTGCTCTTGGCGCAATAACAAACATCGATCCATGATCCTCTATGTATGGATTTTTTTTATTATATATAATTTTTCACAATGAGGGGTGGGTATATTAATGGTTCCTTGTCTGGAATGGCTAGACCCTCTTTATAGAATGGGAATTAAACAAGGATTAAATATGATCAAATGAAAACTCACAGAAAGAAAATAATGCGTATGTTGTGGTTTGATGTTGTTCACTTGTTTTATTTTATTATCATGGATTCATTTATGTATACTGTGGCTGTATGAATTCCGAAATCGTTGGTATTGGTGTAATTTTCTTGTGCACTAGGGGTGATCTGTTTCAAAGTGATTATTTGATGTATAGATGTAACATGAAATCTGATGAATCATGTATACTCGACTAAATAAAGATATTAAAAATTATCAAACCTGGTCTATGATCACCCTATTTATATTAAAGTAGATATTAAATAACCCGCAATAAGTTTACTATCCATAATCATGGTTTAATGGTTTTGGTTTTATATTGTGTGTTCTATTCCGGGTTCTCTGGGCATGGTATTTTGGTGTTACATGTGTTGTTGGTGTCTCTTTCTGAGATATTGATTGATTGAGTAATGGATATACAGGTAGGAAGTGGGGTTGTCCATTGTGATTTGGTGTCTCGGTAAGAGAGTCTGATTGATTGTTGAATGGATGACCATTTAGGCAGCTAAACATTATTTATATTGTGTTGTGGTAAAAAATCGAGGTCAAGCAGTGGTACTACGATTTGGTTGTGGACTCATTATGTAATGGCATATCATTAGGGTTTTTTTGGGAACTATGGATGCAGTGCTAGGTTGTGAGAAAAGGAATTGGTGGTATCACTTTGAATAATGATAGTGGTAGGATATGAATGAGGATCTGCAGTGGGACAACGATTCTAATATTGTGTTCTTGTGTAGTGGGACTGCTATTTGGTTTTGTTTGTTTGTTGGTGTGGTTATAGTTTTTTGTTTTATGATTGTGATGGAATAATTTAATGTGAATCTTCTTAAAAAACAAATGGAAATTGGACAAAATGGGAGTTGTTTTTAGGCATTCTGGTGTTTTATGTATGGTTGTGCATTTAGGACTAGCATCAAATGCATTGTTGGTGTGGGCTTGTTGTCTATTCGTGTGAAAATCTTAGGTTGGTGTTGATTGTTTGTTTACCTATATATATATATTATAGTTACTTGTGATTTCTATATGCACACACCCATGTTGAGAAGTTATTTATTAAATCTTATATTTCATGGGGGAGGGTGTATTTCCCAAAATTCCAATGGGAGGATGGATGGCTTGTTACTGATTTTCTTCTCTACACCCTCTTCCGGATCATTCCACTTTGGCATATCCATGAGGTGTGTAATGGCTTGAGTTTTAAAATAGTCCTAGATTCTTATTTCATTGGTTTGTTTTGGAAAAGGGCCTCGGTGTTTACAAACCACGTTTGTTTTCCCAAGTATCTAGACGATGAGACCTAGGTGACATGAAGCATGGCAGCGGTTGTTCTATCCCAGATTTCACCATGCGTGGAGGTGGGTGTTTTGGCATTGGTGTCTATGGGTGCCGTTTTGTGTGGCATGAGGTCCTAGGTGTGTGTAGGTAAGTTGCGTCAGTGGGGATATGTGTGTGAAGAGTGTCAGCATAAATACGTAAAATCGTTAGTATGGAATAGTAAACCAGTGGGACAGTGGTGTGCAGGGTACCAAAATGTCAGTGTGCTTATATTATTACATTACTTGTATAGTGTTACATAGGTGAGTGTGGCTTGGTGAGGTTGGTATGGTTAGTATTCCTTGTATGGTGATTGAGGTTATATGTTTTCTCACATGTGAATTATTATGTTCCCTCACTTCTGCACGAGTAGCATTAGTTTTTCCTACTGATTATACTTGTATTCTCAACTTAAATATTTAAACCTATTTTATCAGGTTTTAAGGAGTACATTGAGGACCCTTATATATCATACTAGTTCAGGATTTGGGATAGTCTTTGTTGATTATTACATTCTTTTCCATGGTACTTCATTTAAGAGTTTTGTTTTTTTTGTACCATCTTAACTTTTGATCATGCTTGTGGGAATGGATTTGTGGATTTACGTTTATGTTACACCATGGTGTTGCTATGATTTACCATATTATCTACCAATCATGTTCTATAAAAAGGGTAATGCCTTCTAATTGTGTGAGATTACATACACTTGGTTCTAGTCATCCCTCTGAGGCCAACTAATGGTAGGACTGATGGGACATTATCTCTCACCATCTTGGCGAAGGAAGGGAAAGGCACCTTGTCGTCTGGTAGGTCATATTGACCAAGGTGGGTAGTGACATAATGATATATGGTTACATATATTGTATTAAAGATAGTTTTTTATGACTAAATTTTTATCAATCGGTCCAGGAGTGCAGTTCTTGGGAATCATTTAAAAAAATAAGGAAAATATTAGCGGTTAATTTGATTATTTGGTACCACAACATAATATTATTATATGATGAAAAATGTTAGTTATTTATATAATGATTTTTGTTTAACATTTTGTGATATTTTCGATGATTTTGTTATTAATATTGTATTGAATCATAATAATTTTTAATGATATTGTATATTACATTAATATGTTATAACCATTTCTGGTTAGTTATGATTGAGAGAATTTTTAAAAATTATATTTCTTCCATTATGAATTTTTTTATATATTGGAAATTAATTTTAATGATTTATGACTGATAAATCCACACGTTTATTTATCATTTAAATTTTTAAATCATGTAGACATTGAAGTCTTCTCAAAAAACAAGAGAAAGATAAATTTTTTCTTATGGTATGGAATGATGTAGTATTTTTATATTTTCCCTTACTCTCTCTCTTAGTGTTAAAACAATTCTTCAACTCAATTAAAATGAAAATAAACCCCTAAAGTCTTATATGGAAAATTTTTCATAGCTATGAATTTATTATTTACTAAAATCATTCACAATTATATTTATTATAATAATAATTAAGAAATTTAAAAAATAAGTAGGAAATTATATCTTCCCTCATCTTACATGAACAAAAGTATGTTATAAAAACATTATTATTTTAATATGACTGTTATATCATATTAATTCGATTGGTGTATATGAATAGAAGTAATCAAATTATGAAATATATAGAGAAATTTTATCCTAAACAAAATATTTATTAATAACTTGTAAATAATTACTCAATCTAGAATCATAACAGTTAAATCACAAAATGATAAGTTGAGTTATCAATTAAAAGGTCAAATTTTCGATAAAAATGTATTAAATTATATATTATATGTTTCATTTAAATCAAATATTTCTCTTTTTATAATATTTAATTTTCTAAAATTGTATTTTTTATACATATTAATTAATTCATAATAATTCGTTCAATGATTAAAAATTTATTATAAATAAGGATACATTATTATTGTGGTCAAAAGGTATATTTTGTAGAAGAAAGTTTTTATGTGAGTAATTTATTATTTTCTAAATAAAATAAATTATACTCTATTGATTAATAATTTGGTTTAAATTTTTTTAAAATAAAAAAAATCATATAAATTAAAAATATTATTATATTTTAAATAGGTATGTAATGAGATAAATAATTTATACCTCAAAATACGTTATTCCTGAAAATGGTTTCTATGGTTTTTTGGTGTGATTATAGAACTATTTTCAGCCCTTATTAGAACATTTATTTAGTAAAAAGGAATATATGTTTTGATTAAATCAAATTAAAATTACATTAGGGTTATTTTTTCATATTTTTCTAAGTTAGATTATTTTTGAGTGATTTATTAGAAATGACATTTTGAAAAATATTGTTTGTTTAGTGAGATAATAATTATATAAGATATATATATAATTATTAATAAAACCTTTTCATTAAAAAAATATGATTATATTTCTAAAATAAATAATTTGAAAATTATATTTTGTATTTGGAAAAATATACAAGATTTTTCATAAACTACGTTATATTTTAATAAAAAACATTCATTCAATTTAATTGATATGTTGGAATGTTTTTTTGAATTTTTAAGGGTTATATGTAAAAAAAATTAATTTATGTAAAAGTAATCTAAAAACCACCCGTGATCACACACAAACTTTTTTTTTTCACAAAGAAATAGAAATTTGTTTTTACACATTAAAATTATATTTTCTGAAAAAACGATTTATTCATTTTGGGGGATTATAATAGAATTAATTTATTCAACTTCATGAAATTTAATAATTAAAAATGGATTCAATATATTGAATCGGAATTCAAAAATTCTATTATATTTTTAATTACATATTTGTTTTAAAAAATATTTTATACTGGAAAATTTTATTTTTCTCAATAAAGGTTAAATTAATGAAAAAATGACAAAAAAAGATGTTGGTAAATATATATCTGAAAACCTCATCATTATATCAGTTTATAAGTTCCATCACGACCATTTCAAATATTTTCCACATTATTTACAAATATATGATCCCCATTCTTTAAATAATGGAATACAATTTATATAGATAAATTATATTTATCTAAGTTCCTCTCTGGTATGTTATATAAAGAGTCCATTGACCCCCTCCCCCACCACATCTATCCACACACATTGTGAATTATATATGAACCAATATCTATAAAAATCCAACCCAAAATATTATAACCACTTCTCAGAGACCATTTTACCACAAATCCATTCTAATAAGGAATATGTTGTAATACATTGGAATATTTCTAATGATGAGGTATATGTACAAACCATATTATTTCATGTTTATTTCTTCTTATATGTTATTATATTTGTTCTATCCATAATTATAAAATTAATTAATATATTTATATAATTAAATATTTTTATAGAATAACAATTTTCATCTTTCTTTATATCCTCTGGGAAAAGTTAACAACACACATATATGTAAGTGATGTACCGCCTCCACAGAACATTATATTTCATTTTTCATCACTACATAAAAAGACAATTTATGAACATCGATTTACTTTATATATATGATTTCAGTAAAAAAATAATGATTATTTAATGATAACATATTACCAACATTATTACCCTCTATAACATTCAGAAATGGAAATATTTCCTGACTGTATGTGTAGACTACTATAACAATAAATGTTGTGATTAATTTTTCATTCATTCCTCACATGGTATTTCATAATTCTATATATAATGAGTGAATATTTTTTTAACAATGTAATTATGAATCTATAAATTTAAAATTCTTCTTATTTTATTCATTTTAATGTACTGGAAAATTGAAAATGTGTCTTATGCATACATGTAATCTATAACCACCATGAATGTCATATAACATTTTTCATTAACAAAAAATCATGGATGTTGGTATTGGTATATTAAATTTACTAAAATTAAAATTGAATAATTTTTATGCTTTTGTAGATGATTTAACCATGATCAATGAACATATGTAATTTTTTGGTTATTAACTAAATAACCCAAAAACATCCCACATAAACATAACCCATTTTGTAACTAAATAAAAAATGATAATTAAAAAAATAATATTATTTGATAATTAAATTTGGTTGAAAATGGTTAATAATGGAGTATTTTATTAATATAATTTTATTTTTAATGTTTTAGGTATTATATTAAATTAATTGAGACTCAGGGTATTATATTTCTCCAATCAATTTCATTTCATTGAGAATTATTCCATTTTCACAAAATATTTTCTACATTATGGTATATAACAGAATATTTGATTTATTTAAAAATTAATTTAATATAATTAATTTCAGTTTAAAACCATTTCATTTTATCTCCATCAATTTTATTTTGATTTTGATGATAACCAACTCATTAGATATTTTCATTAAAATATGATTTTATTTATTTTTAACTCATTCTCAACAATGTCTAAGAACATTTAATTTTTTAACCATAATATTATTTTATACATAATGTGAATGATTATGTTAATTATTAACTATCTTGATTCTCATTACCATTTATAAATATGAAATAATTTCAATTTATACAAACGTTTATTTTTTATTTTCATTTCCAAAGTGGAAAAAAGAATTTTTTATGATAAAGACATGACCTCCTTTTACTATTATTATATCAATTATTCATTGTAATCATTTCTATTATATTTTCTATAGTTTTTCCAAGAATATCTCATTTTCCCATTTTTTTACTATGATTTCTTTATAGTTTAAAAAAATGCTAATTATCATATTTTGAGATAAATGGATTTAGATTTTCTTGTCATTTGAGTAGCCAATTTTATAAGTATTATAATGATTATTAAACCACAGATGTGTTGATTTATGTTATGGTTACTGGATCTTATTTATGATGATTTTTGTTTCTGATATATCCCACCAATGCATTATATATTTCTCTATGGACCTAGTGATGTGATGTTAGAAATAAAAAGGTTTGTTATTATATTAAGAGATGAGGTTTGAATTATTAGGATAAATAATATTATTTTTAAATTTTTAATATGGTTTTTCTATATAACCATAATTATTTATTAGTTTATATGAGATTAATTTATAAAACATTTTCATCAATGATTTTAATTTTAATTTTAATGATATGTTTTATTCAATCTCAATCTTCTATGAGTAATTGGAACAATTTTTCAAAGTTATTAAATATTTCAATGTATTAATGAATTTTTGAAACTATAATATTTTTTATGCATTATAATTTGGAGATGATATATTAGAATAATTTAGTTCATCAATGAAATAGTTGTTTCAAAATAGTAACCCATTTCATGAAAAAAACACAGTAAATAAAATTGTAGAAATTATTATCTAAGGGTGTTCCTAATTATCTAATCCACTAATGATTATATAACATGGAATTATAAGGATGTGTAGCAATTGTTTTAAATCATGTAAATATGGTTTGGTAATGTTATGGGGATCCATATTCATTTTCAATGGCTGTTTTAGAATAGTTTGATTTTAGAAAAATATTAGTGTGTATGCATTCAAGGAATTATAGTTGGTATATGGGAATGGTTTCAAATTACCATAGTTGATAGGATGTTAATTATTTTTTTGAAAACATCTGGTATTAATATGATTGTTTTTTATTATAGGGTAATAAAATAATGTATCCACAATGGTATGTTTTTTATATAAGTATTTAATTTTAGAAATGGTTTTTATTTTTACATATTTTTATATTGATGTGTTAATTTGTCATATGATTTATTATTCATAATTTATATTTTTTTAACCTGGGATTTATATATTTTATTTTTCAAAATGTAGATAATTTTGAAAAATAATATACCATCATTTTATGGATCATGTGATCCATTAAAAGATATAATTACAGCTTCACACATTATAAAATCGTCATGGTTATTTATAATTTAGAATATCATATGTAGAATATGCATAAAAATTCTAGAAACCCATCAAATTGATGGATTTATTCTTATGGTATAGAATAAATCAAAGTAGTTATATTTTTCTCTTATAATATGTATTGATGGTAAATGATTTCCTTAACTCAAGTGAGATTAATATAAATATATAAAGTCTTATTTAGAAACATTATCACAGGTATTATGGTATTATATATGAAACCTATTCACAATTATTACTCTCACAATGGTAATTTAATGGTTTATAATATTTTATAAAATGACATCTTTCACAGTCTTAGAATAAACATTAATGCTACATTCAAATGAAAATTTTATGACAATGTATTAAATTAATTCTCATCCCAATTATGTAGATTTTCCTTCAAATCCATTTAATGCATTATTAAATATTTTTAAAACTTTTCTATATGACACAATATAAAATTTTGAGGATGTAATTTCTTTAATTGTGGTGGGAACGTAACAACATGAGATTTTATTATTGATTCATAAGTGTATTATAAAAGATAATTATCCAATTTTATATTTTTAAATATATTAAAAAATATTTTTTTATATTTAAAATAATTTATAATAATTCATATATTTATAATCATATTTTTATTATTATAAAATTATAAATTATTTGAGACAATCATTCATTAGTGATGAATAAATTTTTATATTAGTAAATTAATTAAATAAATAATTATTATTTATTTTAATGAATTATTTTGATAATATATAATGTAATATAAATTAACAGTCATCAGATTGTTTCCAATGTATATAAAAATTTAAAAATATTCATTATATAAATTGACAGTACATTTTTCATGAAAATATTTTAACACATTATATATTTAGTATTTATAATAACTTTATTCAACTATAATAAATTTAATTTAAAAAATTTAATTCATTTTTAATACATTAATATTAAAATTATCTTAGTGTGATTTTATTGGGTATTCTAAAATAATTTATTGTTTAGTGAATAATGCAAAATATTATTTTCCAAATATATTATCTTTTATGACATCATCATGATATAAAATTGATATAAATTTTAGAAAACCATTGAATAAATAAATTGTATGGAAAAATAAATTATATAAAAAAATAATTATGAATTTTGGAAACCCATGCATGACATTTTTAGAGAAATTGTTCTGCTTAAGTCAAATGGAAAACTATTTTTGGATATTTTAATTTATGAGTGAGGATTGAAGTATACATTTTGGTCATTAATTTTTATAATGTAAAGGAAAAATATATTTTTTATATTAATTCTATCAATATTTTGGAGTCACCATAGATTAGGAGTCGTTGACATAAATAATTATAAATTCATTTTAGTATATAACAATACATTTTGTAAAAAATGATTTTTATGAATGTTCATTTATTATATTAGATATAATTTCTTCCACAACTATAAAATGAATAAAAGAAAATGGATTCTCTATTAGGAATTATAATTTCCCAATTTCTTTATAAGGATATTTTTTGTATTATAAAATTATGTTATCTAGGTAAAAATGAGTCACCATAGTAATGGATAAATTGAGGTAAAAATATTTAATCTATAGCTATGTCATGAAATATCACTATAAAATAATGATAAATGGTTCTATAATCTCTTGAACTTCCTAAAATAATTTTTCCAACATTAAATATAAAATAGTGTTCCAATTTTCATTAAAATGACATCCATCCTAAATTAAGAAATTATATTTACAATAGTTACACACCTCCCACTTATAAATGGTCTCCATAACCCCAAATATGTTCCACACACATTGATCACTCTAGATATACCAATATCTTCAAAATACCATCCCTACATCTTATGGATCTTATCATAAAAAAATATCAATACTATATGGCTAAAGGTGTGATCAAATATATGATTTAGTGGGATATGGTATTCAAATTAACTTCCAATATAATTGAATGTTTTTATTTTATATATAAATTTTTTGGAAAAAATTGGGAAACCAACAACGATAAAAAAATAGATAACATCCAGTCTCAAATGAAATTATCATACTATTCGAGAACAAATTAAATTGGTTATAATTGTTTACAATGAATATTCCTATTTTATATAGGTGACAACCAAATGAAAATTGAGAAAAATGAAATCTTATAAGTGGAATTTGATATTATCCTAAGTCTACACATGATCCACCTCTCTTATTATCCCCTCTCTGAATCCAAAAATCAAAATCCTACTATTTTATTAATCCAAGGGGATTTTTCTTCATCTAAATCAATGTGAAACATTCATTACAACATCTTGTGTGCATCATCCTATAATAAATTGATTAGAAAAGACTGCTATATTATTTATTCAGTATAATTAATGATAATATTAATAATGTGATCATATTCAATTTCTCCCTTATTCTTTAGAATTTTATAAACAACACTGAGAATGTTTTGATGGATTTATCCTTTACTTGAAGACATTGTAAAATGAGGACATGTTATGTTTGAGTAGTTCATTAATCAGTGTGCCTCCAATGGTGATGTATAATCCCATGTGATTCCATAATATTGTACATTATATTCATTGAAGTGGATCGAATGTTATCTTCATCAATTACAGCTTCATTATGTTCTGATGAGTAGGATTATAAGGTGTAATAATTTTATACTCCTTCAAAATCATACCATCCTTGTACAATATGGGACAATTTATGTCCTTCATCCATGATAATCCATTATTCTAAAGGGGGAGGATCATCATCACCCAACACTACAAAATGGTTCTGAGAAGAAACAATGTAATCTCCACTGTTACATATAATAATACGCCATGGTTGCTTCCTACCCTCACCTAGGAGTAACTATTTCCAGTATGGGACCCTAGCTAGGAATGGGCTCTTCACAGAACTCCAAACATCAACCTAAAAATCATAAACCCCCATCATTAAAAACTAGTTAAAAAAAGAAGAGCCATCCTCACTAGTTTATAGGGTCATATCCTCTAGGGGAGACTTTTATTCGGATATCACTACAAATCCATGTGAGTTAGGGAACCGTGGTCCCCATCATGAGGCCAAAATAACCACCAAACCACTAATAATTGGGAATGAAAAAGGATTGCTGAAGGATTGACACCTAAATCCCATGTAAAACAAATAATTTATTCCACAATCCTGTGATCTATTATCCTCAGTCTCACCTCCTTCTGATAGGAAATTGGAAGCCTCAGATCCCCAATATTAAGATTATCCAGATAAAGAGATATAAATGCTATACTAGTGTCTATGGTATTGAGACCTACCCTTAGTTGATCATATATAGTCTATCCTCTCCAAAAGATAGGGGGACCACTCGAGATTTAAAAAACAACGCATGCTGATATTTTCAAGATCTATGACCGAGATACCTACTGGACAAAAAGAATAGAACTTAGTATTCATAGCATACCTTTATAGTACATTAACATTAATTTAATCATATTATGTTTTTACATAATCTTTTTTCAAAATATTTCCCATCATATGGTAAATGAAAACTATGCCTGTGCATAAGTGATATATATGGCCTCCATGAAGCGATGTGGATTTTTTAATAATAACCTAAAAAAATGTTAGAAATATTAATTTAGTTCATACATATGATTTTCATCATAGAATTGCTTTTTTAATAAAAAATAAACCTCCTGATCATCCATTTAATTGGAAATTAGAGACATCTGTCATGCATATTTGTGGACTGCCATCCATATGAAGTGATGTAATTCATTTTTAATTCCCAGTTCACATGGATTGCAATGAAGTATTTAATTAATATATATAAAATAATTATTATAATATTATGTAATGGTAAAACTTCATATTTTCTATTTCATTTTCATCCATTACAAAATTTATAAATCTGCACAAGTGTACATGTAAACTACTACATCAATGAACTATGTATCTAAATAATCATTAAAAAAATTTAATGATGGTTTCAAAATATTATTGTATTCATTACCATGATATTATAATATTAGTAATATTTTTTATGTGAGGTAATAATAAATCCATTACCATGGTCCTTGCAATGATATCATTTCGATGTCATAATCCTAGTGACCCCAAAATGTCCAACATATACTTACCTACTTTATAAATAAATAGTCCAATATAACAAATGATATAAAATAAATTATAAAAACACATTTAATATGACAGTAATTGTTGATAAATTGAAATTTTAAATTAATCATATTATATAGTATTTAGAGAACATACCAAATGTGTGGGGGCTCTATCTATGATATTTTTCCTCTGAATTTATTTTCATTGAGACATATGACATTTTCATGACATGTTCTATTTTATATGTAATTTGAACTTCAATATTGATGTATTATGTAATTAATTTCCTATGACTAATCGTTTCCACAATCATTTTCATGTTATATCCTTCCTTTTTTTCTAGATCCATATTTTACTAATATAGGAAGAGGTTTTTCATTAAAAAAATTAAAGGTTTTAGACTCATTATAATCCTTTAATAAGTTATTTTAAACAAATTAATATTTAAATTATTTTTTATTCTAAATAATATTTGTTATATTATTATCTATATTTAATTTTACATTATGAGACACAATAAATGACATTATGTTAGACTACAAATACGATACACAATACCATGGTACAATGAACTTTGAAATATTATTACTTTAATATAAGAGTTATGACCTAGAAATTGAATTTTTGGGTATAAGTAGGAAGTAATAGTTTTAAATATATTAAATTTTCAGGCTCAGTGTAATTTTTTTTATTATAACATAGAAAATAAGAATTCAATCTCTTATTAAATTCAAATTATGCTTCAAAAATATGTTTCCTTCAAACCCGATTTTTTTTATTTTTGTAAAAAAATATTATATTATATTATTTTAAATGTCGAAAAAAAATTATTATAAAAATGAAATTTATTTTCATAATCAACAAGTGAAAATTATGTTATTGTAATTTTTTTTATTTTTCTGAAATGATTGATTTTGAATGAAGTGTAAATAGACATATTTTTTATTGTCAATTGTATTCTTATTTCATGTGTTATAAAATATATATTTTGTTAAAAATTGTTCTAAATTTATAATTATTGATATTATAAAATTAATAATTTAAATAAGTTCACTGAAATATATTTTATGGTTTAATTGGGTATAAAATTATTTTTTTACTTAAAAATTCATTTTTATGAAAAATTATTTTGTATTCCCATATGTGTTTCTATATTGAAATAATTTACGAATCAAAATGATTATGATTTATTAAAAATAGATTCCATATTTTGAATATGGAGATGAAAAATTTGAAAATATTTCACTTTTATTTTTTGGCATTATGATTGGTGATCGTGGTAAAATTTTTTACCTCAATAAAGGGTAAATCGAGTTAACATATGTTAAATAGATGTTTTAATGTCACCATTTTTTGTAATTATTCTTATTGGATTTATACAAATAACTTCTTATCACATTATTGCGGACATTTAACAATTTAAGGTAATATTTCCCTTAAAGATGAACAATATAATATATAAAATGAGGATAAACTCAAAAAAGTCACTCTATCACTTTTAAATATATATTCCTGAATGGCCAAAAGGACTTCTTTTTTTATTTTTTATTGATAATACCACTTTTAAGGGTTGAAGGGGATCTCGTACATGACCGGTAGGCCCAAGGCAAAAGGGCCGACATGACTCGTAATACATGACCTGAAGGCCTAGAGGCATACCATGCCCAAAACATTACCCGTAGGCCCAACCCACTAGAACTGCCCCTCCCCAGCTTCTGCATCACTGGTTTCCTTTAGCTCCACTCAAGCATTGCTGATCAGCTAGCATTGCCCCGTACAAATATGCAAGGTTCCGGGTCCCGATGGAGGTTTCCAAACACTCTCATTCTTCCAATCCGGTTAGCTCTGCTTCTAGTGACTGCTACTAGAGCTCTGATCCTCATCTGGGGCCTGCTCTGTGTGAACTGGGCTACTTCATGGTCTTAAATGGCCTAAAGGCTCTTTGGATCGATGTCCTTTTATGGGCCGATGGCTCTGAGAACCGTAGGCCCAAATCGATTGCCCGAAAGCCCAAATCAGGTGAACAGTCCAGCTACTACAGTACCGAACAGTGCCTACTACAGTGCCTATTACAGTACCTTCTGCAGTACCTACTATAATGCCTACTACAATACCACTATAGTACTTATACAGTAACCCGGAAATTCACCTCCACCCGGTTTTGAACCCGGGTCTCTTGGATACCAAGCAAGATCCCTTACCACTCTGGTACGAACTCGTTGGATTTTAATATATATTATGTGTTCGGAAAACAAAAAATTAATATTTGAATTAATAATAATAGTTATTTTGATAATTGTGAAATTACATTCATTATGGTAGTTTATTTATAATTCGTACACATTATTTAATTACATGAAATGTATAAAAAACATTGATACATTATTTCAATAAATAATTAAATAATAAAATATTGATTTCAATAATATCACTAGTTACAGAATATGAAGGATTTATACTATTCAATGTTTTTTTAGATGAACATAGCATATTTTGGAGAGTAAATTGATTATATTTTAATTCCATATTTTTCTTGACACCTATAAAGTCAAAATAAACAAATAGTGTCAATAATTTACATTAATGGCATTTTATTAAAATAATAATTTTTAATTTTTTTTTAAAAATATATAATTTTTAAAATATGAAAAGAGGGATTTAATATGGTTAAAGTAATTTTCTCATATCCATTTATATAAAAACATTACATTTTAGTAAATTTATATACCCATAAAAGTGTAAAACATGTATAAGTGGTTAATGATTAAATATGTTAACTATGTGGTTAGTCCAAAAGATAATTTTTAAATAAACACATATTAGAATAAAAATTTTATGGTTTGAGGATATTTAGGCTATATACATAATTATTTTATAATATCATTGACTTTAATGATTTTTTTGATGTATTACTTTGTTATATTTTAATCGTTTATGAATACCAAGAGTTCCACACCCTTCACCTATAAGTGGGAAACACTCCATTCACTTCTCTATGCTAATTTGTGTCCACTATCCCAATAAAATTCTTTAAAATTATCTGATAATTTTTTATAACAATAAATTTTAATATTTTTTTCCTTTTTTTCCATTATAATGTTCCTTAAGAAGGAATCTAAAGGTGGCCTATTAAAGAAGAGGTACTCATCATACACAACCACTTTCAAATTAATGATCCTATAATTAAACTAAATATTATATATTATTCAAAAAAATAATATAAGTATCTTAAATCTAGATAAATTTTACCATTATATTTAAATCACTTTATTCACCCTCTTTTCCATCAACTATGAACTGAAAGTATCGACCGTGTTTATGTATAGAGTTCCGTCTCCACGTAGTTAATCAATTCATTTTCTCTCACCAATTTTCATTGATGGTCATCATGATGGATTTATTGATTATATATGATATTTATAATGTATATATACTTATATATTTATAATATCACATCTATAGTTTTAACATAGAATTCATTTAAAAAAAATGTCCCTCATGAGTATGTGTAGATTACCAACTACATGAAGTGATGTGATTTTTTTTGTATACAGGGATGTTAATAGAAGTATATTTAGTTAAAATATTATACATATATATATATACATATATGATATAATAATGAATATGGATGGTTATAGTATTATTTACCTCTCTTTCATTGAATTTTTTGAAATGTGGAAACACTATTCATGCATATGTATGACATATTGAGTCCTTGAATGATGTAATTTTTTTTCAATCCATATATTTTATATGAATTTATATAGATATATATAAATATTGAATATATATTATATTCATAACATTATTGGCATTTTAGATGTTATTTAAACATGATAAATGTAAAAATATGGGTATTTTCAATCCAAAACACCCATGAAAAAAATATTCATTACCTATGACTTTTATTTTAATAACCAACGGTTAATAAAAAATGTTAAGATGTCATAAGTAAAAAATAAATTTTTTGATCTATATTAGTACATGTTAAAATAAAATTTATAGTAAATCATTGTTAATTATATAAGATTTTTGAATGTTTATAATTAATTATGAGACTTGAGGCAGGGGGTTTCATAAGATAATTTCCATTCATTGGGTTATCCTTCTTCTTTGTAGACTATGATATTCCATGATTATTTTTGAAATGTATAATGATTTTTTATATTGTATTATTTAGTTTTTTAGTTACATTTGTTTCACATAATTGATGAATTGATTCATTTTCGCATTAATGGAATTATCAATGTAAGGGATTTTCATCTCACTATTATTTATTTGAGATAAATGTCATATTCACCACTTATTTCCTATATGTATTGTATATAAATCACACACATATTTTTTTTTATTTTCCTAAAAATTATATAGTAATTCATATCCATATAAGGTTATATCTTTTATGAGGTTTCTATTCTAAATATATTAATATGGTAATGGATTTATATTTTAATCAATTATTAATGAGGATTGTTTATGGTAGAATTTCAAATGTGGAAATTAGATGTTAATAACCATATAAATCCAATTTATTCTTCATATCCTACTATTATTAATAATACATGCCTTCCAATCATTTTTTTCTTCTTAAATGCTCATTTGATGAAAATAATATAGTTATGGAAGACCTATATTGTTTTTATCTTTTTACGTAAATCATGTACATTCAAAAAAACTTTTGTAAGAACGTTTTTAATATCATTTCATAATTGTTTAAAATATTCTTTCAAATTATTTTCATTTCACAAATATTGTTTAAAAATATTATTTTACTCATTTTCTTTATGAGGAAATTATTGAATTTTTTTCAAAGGTATAAAATGAATGATTTCTTTTATCATAAAAAGAAATGAACATAATTACCCACAATCAAAACCACATAATGATTTCATGAATCCTTTATCTGTTTCTAGATTTACAATAAATTAAATTTTTCTCGATAACATTTAAGAAATTATGTATATTTTAAATAAGTGATCTCAATGTGAAAAAGGTTATTTCATCCAGAAATATTCTAAAAAATATTTTAATTGAATTTTCTGCTATATTAACATTCATTGATGTTAATTTTATTCTTTTTGGGATTTTCCCAATGATATCATATTTCTTTATTCACTGAATGGTTAATGACTACAATGATGAGATTTTTACAAAACCAGCTTATTTTTTATAGGGTTTTCTATGACTAAATAAAGAGATTTTATAAAACTATTTTCTTATTTTGGGTTAATTTGTAATGACAAGAATAATTTTTTATGCCTATGTAGAAACAATTATCATGGTTTCACTTATGTGAAGGGTTTCCCTAGAATTATATTACCATACAACATATTGGGAATATTTTTACACGGGAAACAATTTTATGTGTCTGATCTGCTTTGGGGAAATGATCATTGTGTTAGATACAATATGGGAAACTAGTTATTATTCCTAGTCTATTTTGATATAAAAACCAGTGTTCATTCCTTATCCATAATGAGTTGAAGATATGGGTAGTTATATACAAAGTGGGAAATGGTTTCAACAAATTTGACAGTTGCAAAATTTTATGAAATAATCTTATGTTTCATGTCTGATTTAGGATGATTTCTCACTCAAATTATTTATGAATTTTTTAATGCTAATGTTTTATTACATGAATACTTTTTAAAATCAACTATATATTGGGTATCATCTTTGGATGTTATTTTAATAACCCCACACAACCATATTATAATAAGATTCTTTTATTTGTTCATTGATCGATATATCCTGTGATAATAATTTTTGAACATCTGATATCACCCTTTCTTATGTTTCCCTTACCTATATAATGAAGAAGGATTTTAAATAGGGTATGTATAAAATGATTAATATGTGGATGATAATTATTGAGGATATTAATAATCATTCGCGAATTAAGAAAATTTTGTATTCTGTAAACAATATACACTAAACCATTATGGTTTAGACATGGATTTTATTTATATATATTTAATATTCATATAAAATAATGCCTTATATCTTAATGAAATATATGTTTCAAATTTTTTGAAACATAGATGATAAAACATTACTGTGGAAAGCGGGGATAATTATATTTTTAGGATATCATAATAATTTTTTTCAAAGGAATATATTATCTGGTGATCCTAAAAAAATATTTCTCAAAATAAAACTACTGGATATTGTTTTGGAATAGATGAAACAAGGGGTAATAACCTTTAAAATAGATTGTAGAGTATATATCATACATCATTTTTTTCATCGTGAGTGTGGAATTACAGTGAACGTAGAATGGCACTCCTGATTGATATTATTAGTTTAATTCAATCATTCATTATGATCCATCATATAGAATTTGGTTTTATAATGAAAATGGATGTCCAAAGTTAAAACAAATTTTTTATACAGTTAAATGAATATGTTAGTATTTTTAATTCCTAAAAATAATTTCTCTTAATTATTTTTATTCCAAAAATTAGGTATTTTGAATATTTTATTATTTTTTATTTTATTAAATAGCTTGATAGGGATGTAATTATATTAAGAGTAAATATTATGGATATTATACTGATTTCACTTATGATCAAACTATTGAATCCAGAGTATGAATTGGAAAAAATTAAGATCACTCAAATTTAAATATCTTGTTATATGAATAAAAATCTCATTATTGGTGAGTTTCATGACAAAAGAAATATAAAAATTAAGATTCAAGAACACTTGGGAGGGAAAATTATTTATTTTAATACATGTCATATTTGTTGAAAAATCACCCAATGAGATGTCCCAATTGAGTTGGAAGAGGTTTTCTCACAGGAATATAATGGAATATAGAATTATTTTTGAAAATTGAAATGTTTTCATAGTGAAATGGATTTGATTAATAGGTTTATTAAGAAATCATAAAGGATTTTATGTTTTATATTTGTAAAATTGGCTATTATTAATATTATTATCTTGAAGTTAAATCTAGATATGAGGATCAAAAATGATGTTTGTGTAATTTTTTCAATTAATGATCATGATACAATAAATATGATTTGAAATGAAATAGATTTTAAGTAATATGATGATGAATAAAACCTACTAGTTTAAGAATGAAGTGGAATTACTGAATTGATTATGTATTGCAATGTAATTACTATATTGTGGAAGTATTTTTATCTAGTTTTGATTTCATAATAATCCAAAAACAACGATGGGTTTTCTTGTTGTAGTTTTTGTTTATGGATTTGGAAGAATATTGTGTCAGCTATCGATGACCTAGAATATTTTTATAATGATAAGGTGGTATTTATAAAAAAACATTATTGATGAAAACTTATCCCTTAATATATGCTCAATGATTAAATAGTAATATTTAGTTGATGTAAATATATTATGGATATAGTAAATTTCATATCTATGATGAACATTGAACGGATTACTAATTTGATGAAAAAATTATTTAATTTATATTTGATAGAGAATAATTTGTTTTATTAATGGAATATATTTTATAATTTGTGATTTTAATTAAGGAATTGAGGTAGAGTTATTTTTTTGAAGAATCAATGTTTTTAATTAGGTTAGATGGTAATTTGGGTTAATACCATGTTTTAGGAGAATATATAATATAAGTGTTCATATATTTGGTTTGTGACATTTAGATATACATTATATTAATGTAGGGATTAATTTAATTCTATTTTCAAAATTTAGTGACATTTTTTGAAATATTATTTATATTTGGTCAATAATCTCATGGAATATTAATATGGAAAACTACATATAGAATGGATTAAGTTGAAAATTGGGATTTTTCTATTTGAGGTTATATAAGATATATTATATTTGATTACATGTGCCTATAATTTTTGTAAATATTAATTCAAAAGGTATTACATTCCTTTATTTTAATGATTTTATTTTATGGATCTTATGATCTATAAAATTACATGTTTAGTGCCTTATGTATAAAAAATTAATCATCATTTTTTGGATTTAAATTAAGTGTAAATTAAAATATTCATAAACAAATGATGAATCTACTATTAAGAAATGTTATTAAATTAAATATTTATATTTTATTGAGTTCTCTAGAATAATAGTAAAATAATCTGTCAACATTATATATATTTTCTAGAAATAAAACTTTATACTTTTACCTTCATTTAGATTAGATCAGGTGTCTATTCACCCATCAATTATTTATGGTCTTGTGATCGTTAACAATGCCCTAAAATGTTCTCTATCACGTTTTATTAGTCTATGGATGTTAGCTTTTCCCTCTATGTGCATATTCATACCATAATTAATGTTCTCTTATTTGGAATCCTTTATTTTTATTTTTCCAAATGACCTTTATATTACCATTACCATATTTTTATGTGGATGTATTATTAAAACTTTTTACATAATGGGTTTTGAAAAATTGTATTTTATAAATCCATACAATTTATATCTAAGATTAATTTCAAACTGAGAAGAAACAATTATTAAATATGGGATAATTGAACACAATTATTTAAAAAGCATATCATTATTTTCAATAGTGTATAAAACTCAAAGCACTATGGTTATAATAAGCACCCAATAATATTATTTAAATATGTCCATTATAATCATTACATTGAATTAGATAGTATGTAGAGGAATAACAACATTTTGATATATAAATATATAAAGAGTTCCCACTATATAATTATTTTTTTTAATGATTATAAGCATAGAATTCAATTAGTTCTGTAATGTCGTATTATGTATCAAAAATATGTTTCTTTAAAAAACGATTTGAAATATTTTTTTTCATAAAATATTATATTTAATCTTATAAAATTTATAATATATATGAAATATATTTAAATTTCTTTCTGAAAGAAATGGAATATTACTATTGAGTTAATTTTTTATTTTTCTAAGAAGATATTTTATATGGGTAATAAAAATAAGATAATTTTTATAGAAAACAATATTATTTCGTCAATAATTTAAATATATCCATTTTAATTTAAAATGGATTTATTGATATGTTATATCTTTTATATTATGAATAATTCAAATATTTATTGGAATCAATTATCTAGTAAAATATTTTACTTGAATATTTTTATACATAAAATCAATTATTCTAAAAAAATGGTTTTCATTTTTTTGAGTTTTTATCATAAATTAAGTTATTCTGGTTAATGAAAGTTCATTTTTAATAATGGATATAGTTTTTTGAATCATGATTTCAAAATTTTGTAATCAGTTCCCTATTATATTTAGGAATTATAAATATTAAATATTGATAAATTTATTATAATGCTAATTGGTAAATTAAGATAATTGATGGTAAAACAGTGTTTTTTGGTCACAGTTTTTCAGCTTTATTTTAATTTTATTTTTGTAATTTTATCCATATATCCACATTGTAGAAATTCAATTGATTAAGGGATATTTTTTCATGATCCAACTTATATACCATAGTACACTAATACCTGAGCCGACTATGACATTCTACAAAGTTTATTCCTATTCCCAACGGTTTGGGAATTAGAACCTCGAATTATAAAACATCAAAAGGGGAATTATTTTTTAAAACTAATTAGTAGAATATAAAAGATACAAATTTGTATTCTAAACATTGTATATGGAGAATGTACCTGAAATAAATAGTTATGATTGTCGATTGACATAAAGATAAACACCACAAATAAAATGATATACTGACAATATAATAGTCATAATCTCTCTTATGTAATAATAGGAAAATAACTCCACTGGTTAGCATCAAAACTCCATGTTCCAATTGATTAATATCATCCCCACCCATATTTATTTATTTACATTATCTTAGAAATAGAATATGAACACCTAAAAAACAGCATGCAAATGTAGTGAGTCAGTGAAAAAGCCTAGTGGGATCTCACAATGTGATCCATAATCAGTGTCATAGATATAACCCCAATATAATATCTTTTAAAAATTAAAAAATTGGATAAATAAAATTCACATATTTTTAACCAATCACCAGTTTCAGTTAAAAAATGATAGAAGATATATCAATAATTTCTTAAAATCACAAATTATAAAAACACTTATATAATGTAGTTGGAATTAATGAAATAGTTCAATTACCTTGGTCATGTATATTCAATTCAAATGTCATGGAATGATGTAAAAAACTTCTATGATATGTTATATTAGGTAATTGGATCCTCACACATCTCAATAATGATCTTGTCTCAAGAGAGGTGGTCACACATAAATCAACCTACCCCCAAAATTGGTATATGTCATGGACAATATACACCCCCAAATGGGAAACCAATCATGTAGTCATCATAAAAATTTTGATTTATAGTTTCCATCATAAATCAATTTTTATAGACTGAAGGTACTAGAATGCTTGTCCTAATTTCCAATAAATATCCAGTCTAACATGTGATTTGAATATTCAGTAAATCCAGCATTGGAAAATACATCATTGTAAATTAATTCAAACTATTATTACCAAGTTTTTAGTTTTTATCTTTCCATTCTAATTTAAAAACGAAAATAGAGGTTTTCAACAATTTATTATTTTTCTATTCGCATTCACATTAAATTATTTTTTCCCAAGTCTCAACAACAAATCAATTTAGCAAAACAACATCAAAGGGAAGCCATCGTTTTCCCAAAATCCCCATAATTTTAATTTCTTTAAAATTGTGGTTTTTCATAATTTTGATTTCATTTTAAACCAAACATGAAATAATAAAAAAATGAGTTTTAAAGAAAAGAAAAACTCATTTCAATTCGATTATGTTATTTTTTCAATTAAAGGGAAACCCATCAGGGATCATCCTACCATTAAATTAAGATATCACAGTTCACATCACACGTAATAGGGAACACAAATAAAAAATTAAGTTTATACAGATCCTATAATACATCATAGAAATAAGATCCACTAAAATTTTTTTTCTATCAATATCATGACGATCCATCACTCTCTGAGGTTTACAGAAATAGAGATTTGAAGAAACCACACATAGGGATAAACACAAACCTATATGAGAACAAACACAATCAATGTATATTCTATCCTCTATGAAAAGGGTTCAAAGGACTCAAATAAACTCTAGGGGGCCTTCTAGTAGAAAGGATTCAATTTAGGGTTGAAATATTTAGATTAAGGGTTATACTTTATGGTTCTGGTTTTTTAATAATATTTTCTAGGTAACTAAATCCAACATACTATTTTTGCTGGGTATAGTCACATAGTTTCCCAAATATTGGGTCCTAACCTAGCACCCCTAATAAATAGGTTTAATGGTTTATTCATGGTGGTATAATGGGTTTTCAATCCATGTTATAACCATGAAAACACTAAGAATATTATAGGTAAATGTATAGAGTGGTTGTCCTCATAGTTTTTACCAAACTATTCACCCCCTTTCAAAGGCCCAAACTATTCATAGACCCATGGGATTCTATTATTTTCTAAAATTCATATTTAATGAACCAGAATGCATGATGTAATGGATTCAAAAACCAGAGTCAATGGATACCTAAAAGGAGGTAATGGTGTTTTACAAACTCACAACCATAAATAGTTTCTATGAATAAAAATAATATCCAAAATATAATATATGATAGAGATTAGACCATTTTCCTCATAAATTTCTTATAACCCCATGTCTCGTGATATTTAGAATAATATTTCCATATCACTCAGACTAAAGGTATCATCCTTCTAAAAAAACCAGTGTCTTAGAATCATCATTCTTGATTGCATGCTCAGTAAAAAAAGAAATCCACATCATGTTCTTAATTGATCAATGCAGGATATGGCTAAGAAATGTAATTATGAATATGTGATACAAGGGACACACTATGTATCAATGTAATATATTATGGGATTCTAAATGGTGAGACATATTCCCCACAATTTCAATAACTTCAAATAGTCACAAAAATCATTGTTAACATTTCCCCTCTTTAACCTGTTGATAATGAAACAAATTAGATACAATATTCAAAAACACATTGTCACCAAAAAAACTCCAATTGAATCCTTTGATTGTCTAAGAAATATTTTTACTACTCTTATTCCATTAACATTCTCTAAAAAACTATCTGATTGATTATCATCTTCACTTAGACAAAACCTGATCAAATAGATTAACATTCACAAATGTCAAATTAACACTGTAGTTATTTATAAGGCTGACCATACAAGGCATCAAAAGGATCTATTCTTGTAGAAGACTGGTAACTATTGTTTTAGGAAAACATGAAATTCCCCAAATGAATGTCTCAAGATCCCCCAATATCAGGAATGCAATTGTGGAGCATTTTCTCATGAATCTATGTATATATCACTATTTTTTGACCTATTGGTGGATGATATGTACGAATCATGCTCAATGAAAATATTATTTCATCTATGAGGCCTCTCCTGAATCGAAAAGTGAACCAATGTTTTCTATCAGAGGATATAACAGAGGAAATCCCATGAAATCTAACAATATCTAACACATACATACATCCCATATCCTTAACTATGGATGTATCATTAATGTGTAGGAAGTGAGATGATTTTGTAAGAAGATCAAACCAAACCCATATCGTATTCGTTCCAGAATGGGTATGTGGAATCCTAACCATGCTCTCTATAAATATCTCATACCACATCGAATTCAAAATTCGATGTGATTAATGCAATTTCAAAGGTTTCTAGTGCTCATCATAAAATTGATGACTAGTATAACAACTAGAAACTAATTCCGCAATATCTCAAAAATGGAATCCACAATCATTACTGCATATCATTAAAAATATTCATAATTCTAGGATGCACCACACATGGTGATTTTTTGAAAACCCCCATTATGGACTCTCTTAAAATATAATGAACAAAACTCCAATTTTTAAAACACATGATGTCCTAAAAAGATAACATCACTTCTCCGAAATTTTCCCCACTATAAATAGAGTACCTAATACTATGGAATTCATCATCAAGAAGCTTCTATTTTTGAATCACCTAGAGATGTTCATATGTCAACTTCACACATTCCATGAAAACCTTAACCTCATCTTAAGTGAATCCTAAATGAATATAAGAAATACAATCCATTAATGTCAACTATTTGGATCATTATTTCATTGTCTACATTGGAGATTCAAACTCAATTCATCAATAATGATATTTTCATTCCCTGAGTTGTATGAAATATATAAATCATGAGATTGTAGGTGCTCCACTGAATGTGTGTTTTAGAGATTAGTATATTTTTTATAAAAGATATAAATTAATAATATTATTTTTCATATTTAACTATAAACTCTTCACCAAAAAGGTAATGAATCAAACTCTTAATAGAATTCATTTTAGTTTTTATTTTGGGATCAGGGGTGTAATAATTATTCTCATGTGGACTAAGTCGTATTGATCCATAGGCTTACACGTGATCACCCATTATGATATCATTTCATAAACCCGATACTAATGCATCAATGCATACCACATACCCTACCCATCCTTTGGATGATTAAATAGTGTTGAAAAATTCAAAATTATTTTTATCTCAATAAAGTTACTATAACACTTATTTATCCAATCAAACTTCACTCTATTAGGAGTGGGAGCAATCATTAGAAAATAAAAAATTTAGAAATATTGTGTAAATATGATTTAATTTGCTTATAAACAAAATAATATATATATATATATATATATTGAAAACATTACATGGTTACTCTTACAATATAACATATCTGACAATCTTAGGATCAACCGATAATTCTTGTTTTGACATTGTGTGTCATAATAATTTCACTTCCTAACTCTAGAAATTTCATTTTGAAATAATTTTGTAAATTTTGTGATTTCACAATTTTCCATAGACTACTCTTAAATAATATCATTTCCCTCATCAATATTATAATGAAACCAAATATCACCTAAAAATACCTCTATGAGATAATAAAGTTACTCCATGAATATATAGTTCCTCTATTCCATAAAATAAATCGGATCATTGGTCAGGAGAAAAGGAAATTCAATGATACTTAGAGTGACTATACATGCTTCTAAAGTTTGTCATTGGAATGTCAGATTATTTTATTCTAAACTAGTAAAAACTACCCCAAATATTGGTATTTTAGAACCACTTTTCCATGTTCATTGGATTAAATAAAATCATTAATCCAGAGTAAGAAATACATTTTTTTGTAACCTTCTTGAGTTACAGAGAACCTACACAAAGGAAAAGTATATCATTGGATTTTTATTTAATAAGAACATGGGCCTCCCAAGGTGACACACTTGGGTGAATGAATCCATTCCCTAAAATATCATCCGACTGAGTGTCTAAATGTTTCTACTATACTAGTTTCATATTGTGATAATTAATAGATACTATCGGAGTTCCAGGAACTAAATCAGTAGAGGAATATAACGTTATTTCTTATGGAAGGGAAGATAAAATAAAAGGAATCATGTTAGTAATCTCAATGATGACATAGGGATATCATCACACAAATATTCATACTCCAATTAAAATATTTATAATAAATATTACCCTCCCAAACACTGGAAAATATTGATTAACTCTACTCATCCTCTAGTCTCATTCACCATGAATGACATGGAAGACCGCCTTATATGTCATAAATGAGGCACACTGAATTCAATAGTCATCCTAGGACTAAAGATCGATCACAAAATCCATTCAAAAAATGACTTCAAGAGGTTCCATTAGGATAACAAAAATATTCAAGGTATGTCTAATAATAAAAAATGAGAAAACTCAAGAATGAAAATGGATACCATATTCTCAATTTATACAAATTGGTGTAGTAATATCAATTACATAAGATAATATTTTTTTAAGATGATTTTGTAGGTTCACAACAAAAGTGGATATAAATTTCTAAGATGCACCAATACAAAATTTAGTAGGAACTAAAGATACAGAAATAATAACAGTACCTCTCATAGTCATTGGAATTGTATAATCTTCCTTAGGAGACACTTCTACTCCCTAATGTAGGATCATTATACCAGACTATGTATAGAAACTCATTGATATTGAAATATATGAGATACCAGTATAAATTTATAGAGTTGATAATCTGGGTCCATTGTGTGGAGTGGAAAATTTGTCGAAGAACTTATTTCAATGTCTTTCGTGACCATAATAATTTCATATCATTGGAACCATAGTACAAAAACACTATGAATACCTATACTTTTCAAAATGAAATATTATCAATTTTACATTTTCATGAACATTACGAGGTAAATAATACATTTTATAACTTTATCCACCCTGAGACTCGTCATGCCTCATTATTCTATTAGTATATCACAAAGAATTTACCCTAGGAGAAAATGGAACTCTTATCCACCTTGACAGACCAACCATTACAAGATCAACCATCAATTTCCATTCTAGTAAATTTGGAAAATAATCTGACTTCATCAAGAAAACTAGATGTATGATGTTATATAAGAAGACACATCTAAAATATTCATGCCTTTTGATTCTCATTGGTCTCCACTTTAGGAGAAAATATAACTAGCCAGGAAAAGTAGTTTGTGTACTGTTTCATATTTATGTCATACTTCTAGGGTTTGAGAAAATCCATGTATATTTACATGAACAATGATTCTGGATATCTGTAATAATTAAAATGGACGTAAATATATTTCCATTCCAAAACCATATGATATTACACCATCACTATCGAATCCCACCATCTCCTACTAAGACCTTCCAGCTTAGAGTTTGTAGATTTCACCTTAATATATTTGAATATCTCGTATAATTGAGCAATAAGATATAACTATTTCAAATAGTAATCAGAATTGTGAGATTCATTAGATGCAAGGAAAGTATGTGGATTCTCATGACGAAACTCTTACTAATGATAATGAGATTCATCCATTTGAGGATGCACTATCAGAGCCTAAATGGGAATGAGAGAATGTACTTTTCATTGATTGTATAATACATTCATCCTTATCTCAACATGATTCTAGTACACTACATGATTTACTCACTATTTTTAAAAAATAACTTTCTCAAAGAGTAAATTAATACATCTTCTAAGAGGAATGATTCTATGAAAAATCAATATACCACACTGAATACATAAAAAAGGTAAGGAAATCAATAATATAGGAATATCAATTCCAGCAAGTAGAAATTTAAGGTTTATATTTAATCATAATCCATTAAATAGAATGGAATATAGTATAATAAAATAAAAATAATCCTTAAAGAAACTATTACCAAAAAACCATTGTGAATTAAGGCTTATTTTAGTGAGAGGTGGTCAAGAACTCGCTTGAAACTACTTCTTAAGTATCATCATGACATCCCAAACTATATACTGACATCAAAGAATGATTTTTATCTTGCACCTTAGATACCATTTAGTCACTAACTATAGCAGAAACCCTGGTAATCTGATAACTAAACCCTCTCTTACAAGGACTAATGGGCATTCCTGATCACCCCTAATTTTCAACTAGCACCTTGCATCATATAAGAACAAAAAGGTGATGATTTTTCCATAAAATAATGGAATATATAATATTTCAATTATTTTTTTAAGAAACTAAAAAGATATCTTACAAGAAAACTAAAATTATTAAACCAAAATAATTACAAACATCCAAAATTGAATTAAAATATCAATAACATGAATTTCTAAAAATATCATGTGTAATAAGACAACAATTTATCCACCATTCACCATTCATTCTCGATGATCTGAAAATCAAGACCATATGTTCCTCCTAGTGGAACATTCTATTTCATTGAACACTGAATAAAAAACACTAAAAATTCAAAAATAAAAAGGTCATGTATGAGTTATAATCCTAATGGGGTCTCAGTGTGTGTTTCATAATCAATCCTACAATAATTAAACCCACTATTCATTCCATTAATAAATAACAGTGATAGGTTATAACCTTCACATATTTTAAAGGAAACAATGATTTCATATCAAAAGTGTCGAAAGCTAGATCAAAACTGTCTTATAATTAAATTTATCAGAAATTACTTATATTAAGTAGTTTTCATGAATAAAATAGTTCAATGATCAATGGAATTTTTATTCAAGTCAATAAATCAAATATCCATATAAAAAAGCCCTATGGTAATACTTCAGATAATTTGATCCTAACACATCTCAATATTGATCTCTAAAATCAATAATTGTTCACCAACAAATCAATCTAAACCCCAAATTCCGAAAAAACATGGTCTATCTACACCCCTAAAGCAGATCCCTCTCAAGAGTTCATTCCACAATTGTTTAGATAAAATTGTAATCATAAATCAATTTCCTGGTAGTCATGTACCTAACATTCATATCCAAATTATAACTAACTATCCATGATAACCTGTGTCTTTAAAAATCAATCAATACAACATTGTAAAATTCATGATCCAAAATTAATGAAAATAATACATTCCCAGTTTTTTATTTTCAATAAGTGTTTCTTATTAAGAAAACAAAACCTATGTTTTTAAAAATTAATTTATTTTTGAAATAATATTTCATTATATGTAATGTTTATCGTGTTTCCAAAATAAATATATTGATAAAATAAATTTTAAAATTTATCCATCATTTTTTTTTGAAATCCGACCAACATTTCAATTTGATTAAAATTGGGATTTTTTATAATTTCTATTCCATTTCAAATCACAAATAAAATTAATTAATATATATATATTTTGTAAATAAATTAAATTATATTTTATGTTTAATTAAACTATTTAAGTATTTATTAATAGTGGAAAACATATTCAAAAACCAACCATTAAATCAATATATCACAACACACAATGTCCACAATATATAATTCCAATAGAGTTTGAATATAATAGTGACCAAGAGTTGCAACATGGAATAAAAATAAATCAAAATTTTTTTTGGTTAAATAAATTACATAATTATCCATCACACTCTATGTGTAAGGGAATGAGTGGTTATATAAATCCAAATTAAAAGTGGTCAACTTTCGAGGAGGAGGATGAAAAAAATCACAAAAGCATTTATCATCATAGAAAAGGGTTTGGAGGATGAAAAGTCACTTATTTGGAGCCTTCAGTGACCATGGATTGGAGTTAGATTTGAAAAATAGGTATTAGGGGATAGAAAAGAGAGTTTTAATTTTTTAATTAAAATTTTATGGGAGTTAAAACCCACATTAATGGATTTACAGGTAGAGTCGTGTGGTTAAACAAATCATACACATTAACTGTCATATGTAGTGAATATGGTGAATAAATTCACCAAATTGGGTGCAAAAATTGTTAGATCATGTTTCATCCATAATAACTGTAATCATTCTAGGGTAGATGGATTGGAGGGTATAGATACATGGTTTAGATAATTAATGCCCCAACATCTAAAATGTCAACCTACGGTTTACAGTTTCCTATGCCACACCATATAGTTTTTCGTAACAATTCTCCAACCATGCACATTCACATGGGATTATTAATATTCCAAAATAACCTAGAAATTCCCCAAAGGAACTCACGATTTAATGGAAATTAGAATAGGGGTTATGGGGTACCTAATATTAGGTAATTAAATGTTACACATTTCTTTGAAAATAACGTATATATAATTAAATATAAATAAAAATAAAAAATGTCACCCCATTACTTTTGTATATATACTATTTCTCCATATAGGAAAAAATGTATGTTGGGAAAAAATATTAGTATATATATCTATAATATATAAATTATTTTCATTATTATAATTTATTTCAAATTTCTTCAAATGTATACTTCCTTAAATGATTATGAAATGTTAACACAATATTTCATATATAATTGAAGAATATAATAAATCTAATAAAAATTAATTGATTTATTGTGTTCCATTAATTTTTAATATGAATATAACTTATTTGTGATGATTTATAATGTCATATTTGAATTCAATATTTTTCTCAATTTGATTACAAATATTCTAAATGAATACTGTCAAAAATTACATTAATGATGTTTTTAAAAAATAATATTTTCTTAAATTATTTTGAAATAATTAAAAAAATAAATTAAGTCATTGGTGATAATAAATTGTCTATTTTATCATCCCATATACATTTAATAACTAATTGTTAACTGTAATAAACACATAATCCTTTCATAGTGAAAAAGGAATTATTACGTTTATGGTTAAAATATGTTAACCAATGGTCCAAGACAAAGGTTAAGGTTTAAAACCCCTTACACATATCCAAATTTTATTTTTAGTAATTTATATCACATAAATATAACCTTATAAAAAACTATTTATCAATTTTGATTTATTTTATAATGAATATAAAAATTATAATTTTATTTTTGTGAAATTCCAAGAGTAAACCACTCATAACATATAAATGGGAACATCTAAGATATCTTGTGTACACCACAATTCTAAGGACACTTGTATGGGGATCTAAAGGATGCACGTTGAAGAATATGTAGCCGTCATTCTTTTCATATTTCAAGATTTTCTTCATCCAATTACTATAAATATTTTTCTCATAAACTCATAAATTATGTAAATTAAATATTCAAAAATTATTCATTTTTTAATCCCAACTTTATTCTCCCTTTATTCCTACAGATGAGAAGTGATATTATTTGACATACATACATACAAATTGCTATATTTATATAGTCATGTAATTCATTTCCCATCACCATATATAATTTAATATCATTGTGATACATTTAATTATTATATATGATGTTTATAATATAATTATTATCATATAATTATAATATCAAATCTCCCTTCTGCCACTTTAATTAGTTACAAAATTACAATATCACTCATTCATATGTGTTGACAACCACTTCCTAAGAGGAATGTGTTTCATTTCCCATATTCTATATTCAGGTATACTAAAAATGATACTATTAGTAAAAATATATTTTATATAATATGTGATAATGTTTCAATACAATTTAATTATTATGTAACATTTTTATTTCTTCATCCATTGAAAAATGGAAACATCATTCATATAAATGTATGACCTATTATCTTCATGATCAATGATATTAATTATTCTTTTTATATATTTTATATATGAAAGTGATTATATTTATATATATATTGACCGTATATATATAATAATATATTTGGTATTTTAATCATTATAAAATTAATATATATTATGGGACCTTGATAAATGTATGAGGAAAATGATTTCTGTATAGTAAATGATTGATAAAATAATGATTAAACTCCTATAATAGGGATGTTAATAAACAATGTCTTATAAATAGGTGATAACATGTCCTATATAAATCATAAATGATATTATAGATATGAATTTTTATAAGGAATATATATAAAATAAATAACATTTTATTATAAAGATTGATCATTTGATTATTAAGGACTATGAGGCACTATGTATGGGGTTTCTAAACTCAATTTCCATTCATTAAGCAATACAAGTACTTCAATAACATAGTTATGAAATGATTATGGGGAATGTTTTATATTAATTTATAATTATTTTCACTTTTTTCTATGGATTTAAATATGTTTCACATTATATCATTGTTGAACTATTCTCATATTCAGATTATGATATTTGTAGGAGTTTTTCATCTCAATTTTTTTCTTTGAGACATATACCATATTCACCACTTTTTTATTGTGTTGTACATACTATCCATGAATTAATTTTATGATAATTCACATTAAAATAATTTTAATATATATATATATATATCATCCCCTATTTCATGTGGTTTTGATTCAAAAGATATCAAAGTGTTAAGGGATTAATGTTTGAATCCTACTTTAATAATGATTTTCAAGCATGAATTTACATTGAGGAAATTATATGATCATTACCAAATAAATATATTTCATTCCTACACTGTAATGCTTTAAATTGAAGAATACATGAATTACATTCATTTTCCTATCATTAATTACAATGAAGATCAAATTAATGTTTTAAGGAAAACCTATATTATTTCTCTCAATGACTAAAAATTATTTTTCTTCAAAAACCCCGATTTATTGAATGTAATAAAAAAATTTAAACATTATTCTATTTTTTATACTATAATTTTCAAACATCATTATGTTTATAATTAACTAATTTTATGTTACCACCTTTTCCCCATTGAGAATCTTTTTGAATTAATATAGTGGTGTGAAATGAGTTTTTTCTTTTAACTTATATATCATGAACAACATTTACCAAGGTCATAAATGCTCATTTAATTGAATACTCCATCACAATATTTTATTATTTCATTAAAATAAAATTTTATCAATAATATTTGGGATCATTATGATAATAAAAACGTAATTTCAAATTGAAAATGGTATTTTTCTTAAGAAATATTTTTGAGGAATCTTCTTAAATAATTCTCATCTAGGATAAAATCCTTTGATTTCTATTATGTTTTTCAATGGATATGATATAATGATAAAATGCGAATTATTTATTTTGGTGGATTATTATTATGATTATGATATGTTTTTGAAACCTATTTATTATATAGGGGTTAAACTATAAATAAATTATGAATGGTTTATGAAATACATTTTCCTTAAATGGATTATGATATGACAATATGATGACATTTTTAGGATATTATAGAAAAAATATTTCTGTATTTCATTATATAATTTCTTTTCCAAGAATTATATGGGCCTACAATGGATTGTGAAATATTTTTTATGGGAAACAACTTGATTTTCGGGATCCATGATTAACAATAAGTCAATGTGCTTGATCAACTACAAAAAATAAGTGATGATGCATAAAACATTATTATATAGTAAACTGGTGTTGATGCCGAATCTACTGTGATTTTATAGTCTTCATAGTTACCCATGAAATAAGTAATATATTTTAAATTAATTTTGTTTCTATACTTTTTTGACTTGATATTAGGGTTCATGAATTATATATGGTGATTTCTCTCTCTAATGATTTGTGTATTTTGAAATGATAATGTTTTATTACACGAATCGAGTTTGAGATACATGATAGATTGGGTATAAATATTTAATATTATCATCATGATATTATATCTTATACTTATATAATAATTAATATGATCACAAATTGATATATCACTAGAATACCAATTATAAGAAAACTGATCTCAATATTTATTGTGGTTAATTTCCACTCGATATAATGTAATAACCCATAATGATAAAAGGTTAAATGACTAATTTATATTACTCATTTCAACATGTTTTACGTTTATATTAAATAGATTTCCTAATTATAAATCCATATTTAAGCATGCATGTACTATATTAGTGGTTAGTATGGGTGACCTTTTTGCATGTTTCAATGGATGGGTGATAGTGAAAATGAAGGAAAAAGGAAATAACATTTGTTGGTCTATTGGGAAATTCAATTGTATGATGACTAGTTATGCTATGTGGTTGTTCCCTAGGGAGAGGACTACATGTTTGTGGGGAAACTAGTCAAACCTAGAGGCCCAAGACCTAAGGGAAATGTTTAGGCGGGGTGTTTATGCTTTCAACGGGATCCAGTTGTTACATTGGTATTAGAGGACGAGCACAACCGTATGTTTGGTGAACTTCCTTGGTTGATATGGAGGGTCCAAATGAGGTCGATGTCCTCTAAATGTGGAGAAGGTGAATTTAACACCCTATAATAATAAAGGGTTAAATGACTATGTGATATTACAAATGTCAACATGGTGAACCTTTCATTTTAGGAGCTGAACTGATCAGAATCCCATAGTTAATAGTTATTTTAATAGAGTACGGATTAGGATGGGTGACCTTGTATGAATACATTCTTGATGGGTGTGATTGCGGAAAAAGAACACTATAAAGAACATTTTTTTGTCTCTGGGAAAGTCCATAGTTTGATGACCTATTCTGGCATGTGGGTAGGACCCAGGGAGGAGACCAAATGTTTGTGGGGAAACTAGTGGTGTCTAGAGGGCTAGGACATAAAAAAACCTGTTATGGAGGGGTTTATATGCTATCAACAGGGCCCAATTGTCACATTGGTATTAGAGTGGGAATAATGTCTTAAGTGTGGGGCACTGCCTAGGTAGAGTTTTAGGGCCCACAAAAAGGATGTTGTGATGTAATTGGGGGTGAATGTAACCCCCCATAAAGATAAACAGTTAAATTACTACATGATATTACTCATGTGAACAAAGTGCACCATTATTTTCAGGATCCTATCTAAACTAAAGTCCATATTTATGTGTTAATTTTGTGATTTAGTTATCACGATGGGTGGACTTCAGGAAAATTACCTAGATGGGTGTCAGTGAGGAAAATCATAGTGGAATGAACATGTGTTGTTCTATGGAGACATTCTTTAGTCTAATGACCCATTCAGACATGTGCATATGACCCATGGAGGGGAACATATATTTGTGGGGAAATCGGTGGTACCTAATATGCCAGGTCCTAAATACCATGTTAATTCAGGGTTTGTGTGTGATCAATGGGCCCCAGTTATTACAAATAGAGAAAACATATTAAATTGGTTATGTTAAATATGAATCCAATTTTCAAAATAATTTTGGGAGATGTTATTGATAGGCCATGAAATAAAATGATTTTATATCTAGTCTCTAAGGAAACTGATCATTTAGTGTTCTTACATGGATTTCAATTTCAGGTGTTGAATCTTCATCTAAAATATATAATATTTATGTATTAAAAGTATAGGACACTATATTAAAATTTTATACCATTTTTTAAAATGGAATCATTTCAAAAAATTTTATATATGATTTTTTACTTTCTTTACCAAAGCAAGAAAATTATTTTGTGACATTTACTACAGGAAATTTTTTTTATAATATCATTGAATTTATTTGTTTCTAGGCTTCCTCAACAATTTCAATGGTTTTCAAAGGAATATTATATTACCCATTTTTCAAGGAATTGTATGATATTTAATGGTTTCAAAAGAAAAGGATATATATTCCCAATTTTTGAGATAGTTGAATGCGACTATTCATAAAGGTGGAAAAACAAATATTATGAGTATTTTGATTATAGTGGAATCTCATTTGTGTTATATTAATGTTATAGTTCTCATAAGTTATATATGATGAAATGAGGGTTCAATATATCCATATAATTCATCGTGTACTGATTTATTATCATGGTGATATGGAATTAAAAGTAAGTGGGAATGTTATTCCATTATGATTTTATGTAGTAATTAATTGGTATTGATATACCATTATGAGTTAATGTTAGAATTAACAAGATATTTTATTTTATGATAAGTCTTTATTTAATATATCTATTTACTTTAACATTTTATGAGTTTATTAAATAACATTATTCCATGTAACATAAATTTTTTAGGCCTTCTAATAATATTAGTTTAAAAAGACATTTTGATAGAAGATGTTTCTTTTGTTAATTGATGCTATGTTTTATAATAGCAAAAACGCCTAACATGTTTAACCTTTTTTAGATATATTAATAATAATTAATATGACCATCACATGTTTTCATTTATTATTCAATGTGATTATGTTAGTTTAATAACTATAATTATCATAAACAATTAATAATGACAAATTTCCATAAATAAGAATTTTTTTTCATGAATGAAATTGGAGTGTAAAAATTAAAACCTATTTTTTGGGAAAAAATATACCCTTTGTGGAAGTGTCCACATTTATTTGAAATTATTTTCCTACTTAAATAAAACATTAAACCTAAAATATTTTTAAAATATAAGGATGTGATACCCTTGATATAAATCAAGAAACTATATGTTCTTTAATTTAAAAGGGATCAAAGTCGGTATTAGTGCTGCATTATAATGAGTACATTTTTAAAATCAGATATGTGTGTGTGGTTCCTGGTAAATATATATACTTTCATTTTAAAGTATATTTCAAGAGACAAAAATCACTAGAATATTAAAACAATACTCATTAGTGGTATCAATGGGAGTTTCATATAGATTTAAACATGTTCCAATATTTTTTTAAGAACTATATAAACATAAAACAATTAAATTGTTAATATCATTCGGTGAGCTACCTAATGGTATTTTGTGATTTACAATTAAAATGTGTTGACATAATCATAACATTAGAAATAACTTAACATTAAGAGTTCATAGAAACAGATGGTGATCATTACATTTGGGTACATGGTTTATGCTATGGTAATTCGAAATTTTTAATTCTTAAAATGATTTGACATTAAGGTTAATGAGATATACCTTTACACAATTTTCAATGTGAAAAGGTCACACGATTCAATATTTACTTTGATAGACTGAATGATGGAAGTGGGAGTATAAACCTATAAAGAAAAAGTATTTTATGCAAGGTAAAATAAAAAATAAATAAATATTATTTTTAAACATTTTAAATATTCTTTATGATGTAAAAAATGATTATAAATCATATAAAATTGAGGCTTCGGAATTTATAACAATATAATGAATTTTGATTTTAATAACTAATTATAAATTCTATATAATTATTTAAATAAATATTTATGATTTTCTTTCTAAAATAATATATTTTAATTTTAAAATTAATTTTTACTTAAATTATATGACATTCTTCGTTGTCTAGAAAAAATTGGTTTTATTAAAAGATATAAGGGATATTTTAGAAAGGGTTTTGAAAAAAAAATTTATTCAACGAAAAAAATTTCTTGTGATAAATATTATTAAATGTCCATAATTAATTAAATATGATGTGTTTATATTATTGTAGGATTATTTGGATATAACTCTGACCACATAAAAAATCATAAATTTTTTAAACATTGATAATATATGTGATTTTTAGATTACATTATGATTTTCAATAATATAAATTAAATTGAAAATTATTTATAAATTATAAAAAATGACATAAATTGCTTTCAGTACAAAATATGTGTGTTCTTATTAAACTCAATTTAAAATTATTATATTCATCATTATTGAATGTGCATAATGTTTTTATATTCTCTAAAATGTTTATAGTTTGGTTTTATTTATAATTTAATCATAAATGGTTGCCACATGTTTTAATATTTGATTATATAATATGTTTAATTATTATTATATTATTTATATATGTTCAATATTTTTCAATGAATATGAATATTGTGTATGCTATTCTGATCTACTTAAATAATTTTACTTTTTGGAACCACACATTACAAGCTAGGTATGACTATAAAATTTAGTTTATATCTACCAGCATTTTTTTTTCAGTTATTAAGTTCAATGTAGTTATTGCACATACTAAATTCAAATTAGGTTGTTGATATATCTTGAATTGAATTATCTCCTGAGTAATTACTCTATAAGTAGAGAGATGTGGAGTTAGAACATCCACCATTCTATGTTTTAGAGACCATCAAATATTGCACTTTTGAAAACCTCAATCATTCAATATCGTATTATCGAGATTAGAAAGAGTGCACTAAGATTATCATATGTTGGAATTAATAATATAAATATATATACCTTAACATGTTTTGTAGGTTGAGTATATAATTATTAGTAACATATTATCTTTTACTAAATTATTCTTTATTTTTTTATTTGGTTTATTCTATCTGAAAAAAGGTATTCATTGGATACCATAGGAATTTAATAGATTTTATCAATATGATGGATTAGATAGTGTGTTATCCCTTAAATTATCCTATTTTCAAAATTATTGTGATTGGGATGATTTCCCACATAAATAGACATTTCTTATTAAATTTAATAAACCGATGTATGTCTAGTATAATTATGGGTCTTGTCCCTCTATAAAATATGATGTTTTGTAAAGGGGTCATCATTAAGGAGGTAAAAAATTTATGAAAAGAACATATTAAATAGTTATAAAATATTATTCTCATATAACAAAAAAATGGATATAGAATCATCATCCTCTAGAAAAAAATACGAATTAATAATTTTATGGGGAATATTAATATAAATAACTCTCAAGACATGTGGTTTTGAGAAATATATTTTCAAAATGATACATGTCAAAGAAATATATTTATATGTAATACAATATTTATGTTTTTGATAAATAAAATTTATATTTTTATAGATGAATGGAATTATTCAATTAATGATTCATAATGAATTATATATAAATTGACATAAATAATTTCTAACTCTACCTATATATTTAATTGGGTCTAATATAATAGTGACATAGCGAACATCATGTTTACATGTGGACTAAGGTTTTTAATGAATTATATCTAATTTAATAAATGGAAATGTGATAAAAATATAAATTCATTATATAATTTTTAAACTTATATTATCAAATTGTTTAGAATATATATACTAAGAATATGATTTTTGCAGTTTGTGTGTTATTGAAAACAAAAATGGGTAAAAGATAAATCCATAAGGTGAAAATATTGATAAAGTGTCCAAAAAATTTTCATCATGATTTTCTCCAATGAAATTAATAAATAGTGTTAAAATTAGGAATAATAAAGGATTATTTGTTCCATTTGATATAATTTTACTAATTACTTGATGAGTTATAAGAATCATAGTAGAAAGTCATGTAATATATTATAAAATTAAATTAAATTTCTAAGAAAAATAATTTAAATTAAATGTATGAATTACAGAAGTCATAAATATATAGGATGTCAGAAGATATTAAAAAAATAAATACGTGATATTTTCAATCATGTTATGTAAAAAATGATATGATACACTGGAAATATGGAATGACCGATCATATATAAAATTTCTATAATATATATAGTTGAACTTACTGTATCTTCACAAGACCATGTTTAATATATTTTATAGAATGAAATGATATTGTTATATATGATTAAATTATTATAATTTGTTCAATTTTGTATCAAGGATTAAGGTAGAATAAAAAAAAAATATTTCTAGGTAGATAATTCATCCATTATCATTTATAGAGATATTAAGATAATATGATATAATGTAAATGGTTTTTATGATATTAAAAATGTGTTGATAATGGATTAACTAGGAAAAAATGTCAAAATTATAGTGTTGTATAAACAAACAAATAGGAAGAAGTTTAAACATATATATGCAAATTCAGTAGAAGTGTTTGAAATAAGTCATCAAGAGTCCATAAAAGGTGATTTAAAGCTAAGTTGTTATGAAAGGGAGTTAATAATTTAACTTGATTGGGTTATAATTTTTACCTAAAGGATTCTAAAAAATCAATTTAAAATCATTTAAGGTGTTAGTGTTATAAAATTGAATACCTCTTTTTTCATAGGTTAATTATAACAAATATATATTTTATAAATTATTTAAATATACTAGAGATAAAAATAAAAATTTCAATTGACAAGACTGTAGTTTACATTAATGTTACAAACTATATTTTTTTCACATAAAAGATACAAATGCATATGTACATGTAACTAATTGATGAATTGAATTAAATAATTTGTAACTTAAACCACATTTCTCATAAGTGATAAGATAGGTAATTGGAAAAAAATAAATTTTATGAATAGAATGAGAAGTTTGATTTAGTAATCAATTTATTTTTCATCTATATTAGATAACAAATTTTTAGGAGAGTATATGTATTAAAAGGTTCAATGTAGGAATTTTTTTTAGGAATTTTTTTAAAAAAATATAATATGTTTATTCCACCCATTAGAAGTATATTTTAATAAATTCAACTTTTTTGAATAAAAATGTTCTAATAACAAAGAATATCATATTTAATATAGAAGAAGATCCATTTATTAAGTTCTATTACTAAATAATAAATAAATATTATTTATTATACACAATGTAGTTTTTGAATCATAATAAGATATATTAAAAGTGTTATAGTAATTAACTTTCTAGAAGGAGTATAGTTGGATATAAACAAATTCAGATTTAAAAATCAATATATAATTTTATTTAAAGATAAAATGGATTATTAACATAATATTCAAAATTAAATTTATATTTCTACTAGTAAATAAAAATATATTGAGTAATATTTAGTTACCATCATATGTTAATGTCATTATTTATAGAGTAACACAATCAATCTAAAATCACAAACATCTTTAAACATTTTCACTTAATTAAGAGTTAATTTAATATATAGAGGCATAATAGGTGTTTTTAGAAAAATAATTCGATCGAGGATAGTAATTACCTACAGGATTTGTACACACCATGAACATTGAATTCTAATGTGAATGGCCTTTGGTTATATTTTGTGATGCTACATTCAAGACATGAAATATAATTATAATGTTACATGTAAATTCATTTTGTGAATAGTATTTGGGAGTTTCTGTTAAGTTGATGAGTTTTATTGGCAAATTATCCTATCAAAATGTTCATGATTTGAAGCCTAAATTCACTATGTGAACATAGATGATACCAATATATATAATTACTTGAGATCTCAATTTTTTTATTCCCATTTCCTTGATCCTTGAATGGTAGGATCCATCCAGACTATTTTGGTCTCTCCACCCCATATAAATCCTCTATTTGACAAATGAATTTTCATTTTATCCTATTCATCCAATATTGATGTTTCATATTTGATGATTATAAATTTCATTCTCATACCATTGATCTAAATAAATTATATATTCTATGACATGGTCGGATCAATATATTAAGGTATGATCAAATATGGATTTTTATTATCAATGATAGAATTATATTATGTCTTCATGGATTTAGATTTTTTCATTGATTTCACCATGAACATTGTAGTTGATATATATTATTTTGATCATGGTGTGATTTAGGTCATGGATGGTGTATTTTTCCTGCATTATTATTATTTCACCTCATGTTTTAATCCAATAACATTCATCTATATCATAATCTTATTCATGGAATGATTTCTGGCTTGCATATGTAGCCTTGAAAAAAAATTTACTTCTCAGTCACTTGATTTTTTGTGTCTATCCATTCACTATGTGTTTGACCCTCTTGTATAGATCCTTTGGATGACAAAACAGATTGACTTGATGTGATGTTTGATCTTTCATTTGAATCTTATATCATTTGGGTTTTTCTTTTACATTATTCAGCTTAACATGTAGGTATATAATACTGTAATATCCATCCAGAGGGATATACTAGTCATGATGTTGACATGCATTCATAAATCCCTTAATGAAGGTATATATCATCCCTAATTATGACTATCTATACTCAACTGGTAGGTGTGTGTCAGAAGGAGGACCAATGTTCCTTTTGAAATGGAGATGAAGCATGTATAATTATACTTTGATGACAATATATGTATATCGTGTTATGTGATATTCTTGTTGTTCTTACACTGTATTTACATTAATATAATTCACATTTATTTTTATGAACATATGATAAGGATCAATAGAGTAATCATACAGGGTCTCATACTCACAAAATAATTCAGTATTTTGGTTCTCCTATAGGTTTAATTATTATGGATTTGGTGAGCTAGTATGTCCAATGGTAGATGGGTGAGCTATTTTTAAAGAGGATGTGGATGTTTCTAGATGGATTTAGGACATGATATTTATTGTGTCATATTTTTTTTCTTGGTTACCACACATTAGTTCCCTTTTTTATTTATTAAGTTTATAAATGTTATGAAATACTTCTAAAATATTGGTTGTAATTGTATATTCTTTTACATTGATGGTTATTTATTTATTGATAAATTTTTTATTATTTTCATCTATCTATTTAGATGTTATGATATTCACCTACTAATAAATCTATAGTCTCAACAAGCCATTCCTTAAGCCCCTGATGCTTGTGGGAAAAAACTATCATAAGGGGTGGTATGAAAGAGTTAAGTTGTTATCCATATTTTGAGAATATTGGTTCAAGTCAATGAGTTAGTAAAGGGAAAAATATTTCCAGATTTTGTAAATTTTGTAATCTATTTTACTTAATTTGGAATAGCATTTATTAGAGATAGGATTGTTGGGACACAGTCTCTAGAATTATGTCAGGGCATGTCCAAATATTTGTAGTGGACCATCAATGATATAGTATAACTTATATTTTTTTGGTTGTTATCATTTATTAAATTAACCTCAATTGATTCACATGATGGTGATATATAGATTTCTAGGATATGGTGTGTGCCCATGAATCATTCTAGGTATGTATGTCCCATTATATATATATAACATAAATTATATTGAGCACATATAATAAAATTAATGATTAATTTAGGATATGTTCTTGGGATTACTAATTCTTTAATTCCTTATTTGACCTTTTTGTATTTTATTCTTGAGTGTATATATTTGTGGTTTTGACTAACATCAAGACATTGGAGTGTTGACTTGTTTTTTTGGTAGTGACTTGGGGGTTTATTCATTATTTTTATGGGTAATGTCGTTAGTTGAATTTTATTGTGATCCCTTGTGTGAAAATATGTTTTTTGTGGTATTCATGTATAACAAATAGATATAATATTATTGTTTTTAGAAATCTTAGTAAATTCTACCTTGTAGAAATCTAGTGTAGCAAATTACTCAACATGTTATACAGGAGGGTGTGATTGTGATGGATCTCTAGGTCACTCCAGTATGTAAAAAAATGGAATTGGTCCAACCAAGACTCTTTTGGATGGATCCTATTTGAAAAAGTGTATCTCATAGGGACATACCAATGATTTTCAAATCTGCATGGGTATTTCAAAACTAGCACCCCCAGTCCTTCAAGGAATTAGTGGACAAATTGTTTTGTATCTTTATAGTTGATTTATATAATTAAATTTTGACTTCAATAGGTCGTCATATTATCCGATGTATAATCTTGTAGATTTTTTATTCAAGATGTAGTTTGGAAATTTAGGGTTTCCATGATATAAGATGGTATAATAGAAAACATTGCATGGTTGATCCTCGAAATAGTATTCTTTGGGGTTTTATACCCTCATTAAATGATATTATACCCTGAATAATTGTTTGTGGAGCTCTAAAAACGATCAATTATAATATCTACTTATTCATCAGGATTGCTTGAATTAATCCACATAACACCACTTTTGATTTGGAATGTGGTGTGGAAATCAAGAATGATCATGAATATAATTATTCTAGGTCTGAAGTATTGGTTTTTTTGTGAATTTGATCTAATTTGTTTTCATATAATTCATAGAAAATCACTCGTGATTTTGAAGGGAGTCAATGGGGATAGTTTTGCTTGTATTTTTTCCACCATCATCATACCTATAGGATTATTCTCCATCATAGTCTATGTTTCTCATTTTGTGAGACATAAGTAGAATTATAAATATTTTTGAGATAGTGGTTCCAATTATTCAGAGTATAGAAAATACTCTTTGACTCCTATGGGGAGAGGCTATAGTAGGTTTCAAAATAATGGGATGATGGTAAAATTTCTCTAAGTTATCACCTTTACTATGAAATCATTCGTAAAATGTAAAATGTAGTGAATATAAACTATTTATACTATAGATTTTTTAGTATGAACATATCTAAGATTGGAAGAACACCATTTTAGAAGGTGAAAACCAAAAAATAGTCATTGAACCTGATGATGATGCACCTATAGGGAATCATGGAGTCTTCGATAGTATAGTATATGCTATGGATTTTTCATTAGCTGATGGTGCAAAGGAAATATCCATTGTAAGATGTATTTTCATATATCATTTCATTACTCCAATATGGTATTCCTTTTCCTTTTTTAGGTTTTGTGTTTTTTGGCACACACTATGCAATTTTCAATCTACTAGGTAATTACACTCAATGTAAAGGTATTATAGTATGTATAATTTTCACCAAGAATATGTCATGAAACATTTCCACATTATAATATTATTACACATATTATATAATTTACATGTCATGAAAAAGTCAAAAATGATATTTTTTCAATGTGATGATCTTTTTTTGGTGTATGCACCCTTCAAGATTTACAAAATATAATCCATGGTTACAGGCCATGTAATTTATAATTCATGTGGGTTTTATTAGGTCACATAGATGATTTTTCATTCCATTCGACCTGTATCCCTCCCTCTCATCACATAAATCCTTCCGTATATTGTTTATGTTCCTCCAAACCCATTCCATAATAGAGCAAAATAGAGTTGACCTCTTTTGACCACCTTGCGGTATGTGGATCTCCTTCCATGTTTTTTCTTTTGGTAAAACAATAGTTTTGTTTCTAAAATAAACCAGTTTTATAATCCAAAAATGATCCTCTAGATGACAATTATTGTTTTGGAATGATATAAATCTTTTTAATTTCAGAGAAATACCAACCTCTATAAAGGTTAAATGAGACACCATTTAAGTAGAGGGACCTTAGTGGAGTGGGTGGTATTTTATGGTAATGGAGATGAATCATGGGGGTTTAGAGGGGAATGAATTTTAAGATTCACATATATATATATTTTATATAATGAATAAATGTTTCTAGATAAGGCTATATAGTTTTTCAATCTCTGTTAGGCAAACTAGACCGTGATAGAGAATACAGACCTCTTTTCGAAGCCTATATAGTTTGAAACTATTATTATATTAAATGGTAATATAAAGGATAGATTAATATAAATGAGTATTAAAATTAAAATTTTTTATTTTATCTTCTTAATAAAGTTCACATCATATTCCACCACATTGGATAAGGCTTTGATGCTTGAGCATGATTGGGCATGCTTGTTAGGGTGGTCATGAGTTCCATTTTTTCATATTGGATGTAATATGAGTTCCATTAATGGACAGATGATGTGTGAGGAGTCTCATAGTCAATATTCATAGAAGTTTCCTTACATACCTCCTTCAGTAAAATATGGAGGAAATTTTACATGCATCATGTATGGCATGGTTCGACATTCGAAATGGGTTTGTGCTAATGCACCCAATATCTATGGTTTATATGGATGCTCAGGTCACATGCGGAAATTTTGTTATATCATTTCATCTCTATATAGTGGAATAAGATCATCATTACCTAATAGTGTTGCAATGTAAAAATATTCCTCATGATAAAATGAATTCCATCAATAGGATTCAATAATGATGATTCTTCACATACTGGAAGAGTCTCCAATGGAAGCTGATACAGGTCTAGAGAATTGGAGAGGAACGATCTCTGTAGCTTAATCTTTATTGACTACATTATCTAATAAATGAGCATCTCACGCATTAATATCAACTTATATTATGAAGATACTATGTATTCCTAGAATTATTTTGTATTGTGCTATGTATATTGTGATTCCTCCTCATAATGAAGTGATTTGATGGTCTCTATTGTCCTGTATATTATTTCTATATATCGGCGATCAATTTTACCTTAGATTTTTTGGTTCTTAAAACATAACCAAAAATTTCTTTTTCCAGATGGATTAATTCATTTGCAATAAGTACGGGATTTATTTTTATCATCAATGGGTCTCTTTTACTACTCCCTGTTATATTTTACATATCATTAATGGAGAATGGGATTTGAGTTTCAGTAGATTCATGCCTTTTTATATAGATTTTAAGAATGTATTATAAGTGTTCTATTTTGATGGGGATTATGATCCTTTGAGAGATTTTATTCCTCCATATTTAATTGATTTTTTTAATGTTTTCTCTTTCTATTTATCGAACGTTACATCATTAAGAGAGATATACATCTTTATTGATTTAGTGCTTCATATTCGGCATGTATATATTTTTTTATACAATATATAACCAGCTTAAATGAATGTTGAATAATTATTTGGATTATTTATTTGAGAAAATCAATAATTGATATATTGTGCGACCATGGGTGGTTAATATTTCATTTTCTATGAATGTTTATAGAACACTTCACATTGGTGATTATTAATTTAAACACAACTATGTTACATTTATGAAAAAGTATCATTTCCTCTAATATATAATTTTCATGGCTATTTAAAATGGGAACTATTTTTCATGAAGATTGATCTTTAGTTTGGATATCACTAAGTGAGAATAAATAGTATCACACAAGTTTACCTTGACACTATAATGGTTTTATTTATAGATCATATTATTTTTTACTCTCTGTAGAAGGAGGATCATCTGTGTCATTTGAGAATATTTCTAGAAATATTGTGAAATCACTAACTATATGACAAACATTCGAAATGTGAATTATGGATTCATGAAGTGATGTTCAAGGGACAAGGGGGTTGGAACATAGTATTTATGTTTATCCTATGAAGGTGAAGTCAATTATGATAAGGGATAAAACTTGAATGGTTTTTGAGATTATGATTTTTTGGGTCCAATCGGATATCACCATCTGTTTATAAAGAATTTTTAAAGAATGTTTCTCTGATGACATCTATCACTTCGAGGTGAGTGATTTTATCATGGGATGATAAATTTCAGAGTTATTTGGACTATCATAAATTTATTTATAGTTTTTCACTTCTTTTTAATAGTCTCTATAATGATTATGGCTATGTGGTCTTCTGTGATACCTCAGGTTCTTGTTTATATTGTTTTATTATATAAGGTGATCATGTGGTAATATGTTTCAATCAAAATATTAGAACATTATAGAATAACTATCTTATTAATGATATCAATCTCACATCTATGATTAATTATTTTAAGAGTTATCATAATAAATTTTTTGAAAAAGGATTACAACATTTTATTCTAATAAAATAATTTTTTATATCCACTTTAAAAAAATATAACAATCTCTTCTAAAGATGTTTGTTTGAGTTCATATTGTATTTTGACATTGACATTTCCAAAACCCTAGATAATGTTAATGTTAATAGTGATTATTTTAGTAGTAAATCTCATAAAAATTTCGTTAAAGAATCATCTAAAGAGTCAAATTTAGTGGGTCTTTTGCAAAATTGACATTAGTATTCTAGGAATATGACGTTGAGGTTGTATGGGATAGTGTTCATTTGAAATCCTCTATTTATGAGTTGATTTTTTTATCAGTAGTGTGAAAATGAAGTCCATGTATTTATGTAATCTAATTATAGTGGGGATGCCTTTTCATAATTGGTCATTCTCCATGGAGGGTAATATATTACTTCAAATTCAGCTTATTATGATTTTATCCATGTGGAATTTGCTATTTGGGAATTTCCATAATTTCCAATGGGGTTTTCACCTATGAACCAAAAATATATTTTCTAAAATGCAATGATTATTATTATGGCCAGGTATGAGGTTTAATTTCTTCAACATTTATTTGTGTTTTTACACATGTCAGTTGGTCAAGGATGAGCACTAAATACCTTCGGGTTTTCTTCATCCACTTCCAATGCTAACGTGGAAGTGGGATGAAATTAATAAAAACATTGTGGTTTCAATTCCGCATAACCCTCCAATGAATATTTATATATGGTTTTTGAACAATGGTTAAACTAAATAAGATATATTTATAACCATTCATTATATAACCAAAGTTGATGAGTTAGGAAAATTGTATTATAAAAATATTTCTAATTCACATGGAACTATATTTTCTATATTAACTAAAAGAAAATCATGTTTTACCTCTCATTTTTAGAATGGCCTTTAGGAGGTGATGGGATCTGATGTTTGATTAGATTTTCCCGACCTAATATAGATGGATTTCCACACACTTGGAGCTATACAAATTCATGAGTATATACATCATTATTTAGTTCTCATCATTAGTGGATATTTGGATGACTATTTGGGATTGGCATAGTTTTCATATTAAAAAGTTTTACAATCCCTGATATGAAGGTATAATTTTTAGGTATTGTATGGAAAAAAATTTAAATATTCAATGTTTTGGTTGGGGATTGTTGAAAATTATTTAGTGGGACGATGCTTTGTCCATGATATATTATAAAATATTTAGATGATTCATCATAGATTGTTGAGAGAATAGAGATGGTATTAATCTTATGTTGATTTTCATCAATGACCTTTGTTGTTTTACATTGGATAGCATGTGTTATTTAAGGAATCACTACAGTTGGGCCATTGGCCGCATGGGAGGACATGGATTCTTGCTCCTCATTTTTTGGGGCCTTTTTAGGTCATTGATAATGTGGGTAAAGTGGATTATGACTTATAACATCTAATGAAATTTATATAAATACATAATTTGTTCTATGTATAATAGGCTATGTAGTGTATTTTTAACCCATCTCATTTTATGATCTAGGAGGATCTTGATTATGAGACTAATTTATTTGGGAAAAAGCATCTAGTATGGGTAGTTGTTTTTTAGACAATGGTAGTTAATGGGAGGATGAGAACTTTAGTCTGTGTGCTATGGAATCATGGTTTTGATTCACACGAGATGAAGGAGTGTGTGACCTTGATGAGTGACTAGTGACCTAATCTCATTAATATGAAATTTTCTTGAAATTGTTTTAGGGGTAGAAAAATTTTATTATAGAAATTATGTGACATTATATTATTCCTTTCACATATTACATGTCCTTTTTCATGGTTTTTGGATTTTTTTATCAGAACATTATTGCTTTTTATATACTAGGAAAATAAAAACTCTCTAAAGGAATAACACACCATTTCATGTTCCCAAGGAAAATGTCATCAAATATGTTCACGATGTGGAATAATTAATTTTCATGCACAGTAAATGCACTATGAAATGGTTGGAAATTAGATTTTAAAAAAGTTGGTTCCTTTTTTATTTTATTTGGACATTTTGAGGTAAACAGTGTGAAACAATGTTACATGCCATGTAATTCAAAATATATGTGGTTTTTAAAATGTAAGACAACTTATTTTGTATTTCATTCTTCATACATCCCTCCCAGTCATGGTATACATCCAACCCTAGGATATTTTGTCTCCTCTAAACACCTTTCGTGGCTGATCGAAGTGGTATTGAACTCATTTGATCTCCTATGGTGTAGTGGATCTCAAATTGGGTGCTTTATTATGGTTTCTCATCCTATCCTACTTTGAGTGTGAATAGATCCTCATAAAATGGATGATTCTAAACAATTTTTGGTTTGATCATGATTATAGGTTCTGTTCGTATATCATACACACCTTGATTCATCACATGCAAGTCCCATTACAGGTGCCTATTTCAAGATATTTCATTAAAGGTCGGTGTATCCATGATTCCTTTCTACAGAATTTAATACATGAATTGTTTTATCACATTTCATTGAGTATATAATTGATTTTAAAACCTGGAATTTCGGTAATTTGATATTTGATTTGAAACGGATATAAAAATTTAGAGAACCCATGATTACAATGTAATTGAAATTATGGGGTGTATTTATGGTAATTAATAATTAAATTTCGAAATAATTTTAATCAAATGATTTGATTATTGACATTGATTAAATTTATTAAATGGAAAATTGGTTTCAAATGGAATGAAATTATGGAAAACTTGTCTGTTAGTTATAAAATAGAATCCGAATGTTGAAAAAAAATTGGGAATTTTATTAGAGTGTATTAAAATGAATGATTTCTAGTTTTGTTTATTTAGTATTCCATTTAGTGTTAGTTGATGTGTGATTCCATTAATAGGGAGTGGATTTAGTTTTCCCTTTTATGTGGTTTTAGTTATTTGATATGATATTAATACATATTTTATTTGTGGAGCACTTTTATTCATCCAAGATAATTTTTTTTAAAATATTTTATATATAATGTTATTTATGAATATATGATCGTTCTTTGATACACCTTCTATATATTTTAATAAACCATGTTTTTTAATATTCCAATGAATTTCCATTCCTAGTTTTATTTTAATTTATAGAAATATTGGTTCATTGTTTTGTAAATAGTTGTGCAATGATTTATGAAATGAAACATTGATTTATATATCACACACAACTGTTTCAATTAGGTGTTTGTATATTTTCTTAAGCTAAGACCCAGTAGAAGGAAAGATCCTCTAAGTGGAGGTGGATATTCTTGATTCATTTGGATCAAATGTGATGAAGGTGACTATAATAGATTCTATCACTTATTATGTGGGATTTTTTGAGTTTTTTTTCATATGATGAGTAATTTAATTATATGATTCTTTAGTATTTTACAAAACTATTTTTTTTTCGAAAATTTTCCCTTTGGATTGTAATGAATACTAAAATCCATCTTTATCTTCTTCTCTTCTTGTGGAAACTTTAATCTCTCTTTTTTCATGTATGATACTATGTGATAATAAACAACCCATGGGGATGGGGAACATCCTTCGAGACATGTTGATGGTAGCTTGGGTATCAGGGTACCAAGGTATTCAATCGTGTTTTTGATATTTCCTAATTTATTATATATTATATGTTACATTGATTGACACTGGAGAATCACATGAATTTATATTTACTCATGTTGTTTTATTAAAATATTTACATGTAAAATTATATTCGGATATTATTCGTAAATATAACACTAGGAAAGATTTTGTATAATATTCATTTGTATCTAGAATTTATAATGGTGTTTTATAGAATTGGGAATGATTATAGCTTAAGAATTCTTAATATGGAATGTTTTGTACATGATCTTTGGTATGGACTGATTGACCAGTTTCCATGCACATATAGATTTTTATCTCTTCTGGGTGACCATATTTTCTCATAAGGGGAAAAAAATTTCTATATTATTAATAGAACCTTTAGGAATTACAGTGGAACCAAACCATCCTTTGAGAGATTAATTTTCAATATATGTGGTAGGTATGATCCTTTTAATGGATAACATAGTGACTACCATGACATTCCCTCTAGATGTGAACATTTATTGATATATCATTCTAGATGATTTATTTGTGTTCCCGCCACATAGTGGAGTTTAATATGATACCGATAAGGAAGCATGAGATATTTTAATATTGATTCCACTATATCACATTAAACTATTCATGTTTTAAGAGTTAAAGGTAACACTTAATGATCTAATGAAAAAAGACTCCTCACACCAAGAACATCTCATTGGGGTTCTGTAGTGTTATTCTCCAAGAAGGTTAATCATAATAATTGTTATTTTTCAGACTCCCAAAATCTAAATTAGATCATACTGACATATTTTTATATGTTTCCCTAAATTTTTGATTTATTTTATCCGTTTAGGGTATCCTAGTAGTTCTCTAATATTTATCTACATTTTTGATACCCTTTTCATTGAGATAGAGAGGATGAAATCATAAATACATCCCTTAAGTATCATTTTAGGTTATATGATTATCTCTTTATACATTTCTATCTAATTAACCATATTGAAGGGTTCATGGCCTCATTAAAATATCATTATGTAATCTTGTATTACTTTTTTTTATTCTCATTAATGACATAATAATATATTCCAAAATTTCAAAATCACAATAGAAAAACATGGATAAAATATTTATTATTCATTACACACATCGCCATTATTCCATGTTCTCAAATGGTATCTTTTGGATACATGAGGTGTACATTCATACACTTCTGATTTCACATGTCGGTAAATTGGTTGGTTCAATGTTGGTTGATGTACTTATTTACTAGGAATGAACAAGGAATATGTTCAAGAATCCGAGTCTTTTAATACTGGTTTTGTACTAGGGGAGATTCATTATGATATTCCGTCACATGAATGTACACATGGATACACATAACATAAAAGGAGTATGTTTTGAAATTTTGAGTCAGTGTGAAGAAGGATTCTAAGGGACACTAAGTTTTTTAAATTCAACTATGATCATAAACCATTAAACGATGTTATATTGATATGTTGACTATTAGGATTTGTATTCAATTTCATTAATATCTATTCTGATGTAGGGTTATAATGTATTTACTTACCGGCCTCTTCAGTAGTGACCAAATGATTAGAATAACAGTAATCATGAAATTGAGATATTTATAGTTCTCGTTATACTAAAATATTGTTCACAATATATATCCAATGAGATATATATAATATATAGAGGCCATAATATTATATGTTAAATTTTATCCTACTATTATCAGAATCATTTTCAGATACAATGGGTTGAGTATTTGCAAAAATTTGACATCATGGTGGAATATGATCCTGGTAAATACAATGATGATGAAGATTAGATGCGTTGAAAAATGTATTATTTGGGTGAATGGACAACAAAATAAGGATGTAGATTCATATCAAAATTGGGATAATAGAATTTATTAATATTTGTGTATTAAGTGCCTATAGTTTTTAAACCCTTAGTGATCATTCCATCATAAAAAAATAGTTATGTCTAGTCAGGAGTATTATTCTATGTGTTGGGAGATTCACGAGATGTTGTCTATATGTTGTTCTATTTTAGTTTTGGATTTGAATAAACATAAATTTTTTCCAGGTTGTGGTACGTTGGTGCTTCCATCATCCATAGGAGATGATCTGATGAGACCCTCTAAATTATCATAGTCATTTGTGGACCAATGGTTGACCCATTTGTATCATGTTGTGAAGTAGCAGTTCTGGTGGCCAATCATGAAGAGAGACATATAATACATTTTTCCTTTTTTTCTAACATGTTTGAAAAACAACGTAGAGGATTATAGACATATATTTTTCTAAAAAAAATTACAGTTCCTACGTGGATGTTGGATGTGGTAACCACATACATCCTAACAGAGTTTCCTAAGACCCCAATAGGCTAAAAAAATGTTTCGGTGGTTGAAGAATAATTTCCTAATGTGTCTCACATAAACAAATCCTAGAGATGAAATAATTCAATGAATTAAGAATACACTATGTTCAAAGGATTGTAAATCATCGTAGACTTCCTAATATAATGGTAATAGAATGAGATTCCCAATTTAAATCATTGTATGGGAATGGTTTAGTAAATGAATTTGGTGCCTAGTTAAAGATAAGTACGAAATTTAATCCTTATACTAATGGGAAATTAGAATGGATGATCCTAATTATAAAGGATATTCATACAAAAAATTATTCTCAATTTTGAATGGTATTTTAATTATTAATTTTCATTTCTAGTGATTTCCCATAATAACAGGTATCGATTTTTGATTTATATAGATATATTTGAGGTTTTTATGGGAGGAATTGTTGTTCACATCTCTGCTACAATGATCACGGTGGGTTATCAGTTTTTTGGAGATATATGTTAAAAGAGAACATAAAGTGGGATCGATTAATGGATAACTAGTTGTTTACATAGAAACACTGTAAGGGGTCATACGAAGGTTGACTTAGATGACACATTGATTTTATTATAGGAGATATGATTTTTTATTAGTGTCCCCGTGGTGGGGGAATAATATATTAAGATGAATGTTACATTGGAACCATAGTATGTTAATCTATTTGGGATTTTCAAACACATCTGAATGGTGGCTTATCTATTGGATCATCCTCCAGGGTATGATGGTATGCACAAGGATTTCTATGTGTCATAGCATCTAAATCATAAGGATTATCTTCAGTAAGTGGTCAACAATGGGGATGTTGCCTTGGAGAAGGATGAATCCTCTGTTTAATGAACTATACCGAGAGTATAATTAGCTGAAAGGGTTATGTGATGAATTATTATTCATATCATTTAGTTTATGTGGGAGTATGTTCATTATTTCAGATGATTCATGGTAATAAGATAGAATAACTTTTTTTATATCCTAATTTTTATGTCATGTGGGAGTAGGTTCATTATTATTTGGCTTGAAATTCATTACCCATTTTCCTCTTTCCTTCCTCCCAATATCCTAGGATCTCTCTATGGTATTCTGGGCTCTACTCTCTTCTTACAACTAATAAATATAGCACAAAAATTATTTTTTGATCCTATATATTGAACATATAATTATCTTAATTGATCATAATCAATTATCTCATCTTTCCATTGATAGAAACCAAATGTTTTATTAATTTCGTGGTAGGATCCATGGGTTTTGTAATAATATAAGATGTGTTCTGATTAATATAGATATTATTGAAATCCATATTCAAGGATATCTCTTATATTAAATTCATTGCACAAGATGTTTTTTGGAAAATTTCCATAATTGGTTCTAGGGGTGATATTGAACTTGGACGATGAAGATTTTCTTGATCGTTTTTGCTTAACCAATGGTACGACTTTCTTAACAATCATTCACGTATTATATCGGTCAATTACACAAATATTTGTGTGCTTGTGTAGTCCTGAAAAAACTATTAATAGTTCTTATCACATGTGGGGTACCTGTGTAGCATTGATATCTGATTATGTTTCTTTCATTTTTATTTTTATAATGATGATACATCTTGAATGGAAACAATGTTTGATTTATCATTTGGATCTTGTATCATATGTTTTGTTCTTATTTCATATATAGCTGATCAAATAAGCCTATACTAGAGAACTATACCCTGAGATGGATGTGTTATGTACGAGGTAAGAATGAATTTGGATATCCCTTTATGAATGGAAGTGTTATCCATATTTTGGGATATCCATACTTGAGGGGGGATGTTTTAGGAGGAAGACTATTCTACTTTCATTAGTGGAGATAAAATAGGTAGATCCTCTTTTTAAGAACCAGCAATATATAAATTTTATGGGATACACATTGTTCATGGAATCTATTTACTTTCATGTCTTGCACTTGTATATGTTGGGTACTTATTTTAAGGTTCATTGGTGATGTCATGCCATGTATCCTACTCTCACTCTACTCAGTCATTTTAGTTCATCTCAAGATTTCATGTTATGGGATGTTATGAAGGAAAATAAACCCATGGTGGAGGGTTGACCATGTAGGTAGGAGGATGTGGATGTTACTTTTTGTAGTTTTTAAATGAGGTATATAAAAACTACAATTTCATGGATTACCAAACTACGGATCCTTTTTGTTATTTTTGGTTTTACAAACAATCATGTAATACTACTACTCCATTGGTTCTATTGGAATATAATTCTAATATAATATTTATTTCATAATTCAAAATTTATTAAATATTTTTATCACTCTATTTCTATACATTGACGTTCACCGATTACTATGGGAATAGTCTCTCCATTCCATTATTTTGGCCAATGTCACTAGTTAGAAAACTCCATCATACATGAAGTCATGCATGTGGACATGTAGCATCCCTATCTCATACACGTGATTATGGTCAGGGTGTTATATAATAAATGATTTTACTTGTCAAATTCACAAATTCCATTACACTTAATCTCTTAATAGTAATTAGTTTATGGAGGTAAATAAAAATGAAAAGATTAACATTAGTTTCTATGATGATTTCCATGTTTCATTATCCTAAAATAGTTAAGGATGTACTACTAAATAATAAAGAAAGTAGTAAATCATATTCATTTAAAAAAGTTTTATAGAAAGGGTTTTAAGGAAAATGATGTACTAATAATGAGTTCTTTGTATAATTTAGTTGTCAAAATCATAACATTTGTTCTATTAAGGGGTTTTAATATATTACAACAAATGATCAATTAGAATATTATTCATAATTCTAACCATTAATAAATTTATGTTTCTCTATATATTTTACTCAATTAAGATTTATTTAGAGTGTTTTATTCAATGGTAACATTGATATGTGATAATAATGACATATTATGTAATGAGTAGCTGTTTTTAGATATACATCAAATATATGAATGATCTAACCATTTATCAGGTATGACATTATAGATTGGTACAAATTTTTTATTTTTTAAAAATTCAAACAATTTTAGCATGGAGATAAAATGTTTCAACTAATTATAATAAATGACATGTCCACTTATTATTCATTCATCGGAGTTTATGTTTATTATATATAAAAAGTTAGATGATAATATCTTCTCAATATGAAATCATTAGTTATCCCTAATTGATGTTTATCACAAAGTATTGTGGGTTGTTAAGATGTGTTAAGATTATAATGAATAAAATCCTATTCTTGTTTAAAAGTGTTATACATGAGGTACAATGTGTATATTAATGAGTTAATAAGTACAGACTTATAACTTCGAATGACCTTCCAATGTATATCTCATGGAAAATAACATATTCATTGATATAAATATGGACGAATTCATATTATAAGTATTTCATACCTACTATATTTGAGATATCAATAATAATAACCAGTAATGTTTGATACTATATTTATGAAGGAGAAAATATAACATAGAAAATATGGGGTTATTTTGGTTTGTTTTTTACATTGTAGTCATTTATAGAAAAACCCTGAAGGGAATATTCCACTAATTTGAATGGAAGAAATATATGAACTATGATTGAATGAGACTCGGGAAGTTAATGGAAGTTCATAGTTGTGTGACATATAATTTGTTCAACTATTAATATAACTGTAATGTGATGTGCTCGTCAATGAGATGAATGCTGTTTCATATATTCTTCGAACAAGATTGTCTTTTTATAGAAATAATTAAATGGTGAGTTTACTATAATAGATAGATTTTTCCCGTGTCTATTTATCACTATATCTCAAGGAAAATTAAATTTTATTGGTATAAATTTGATTTAAATGATTCATATTTTGGTGAACTTTTTCATATAGATAAATGAGTATGTTTGAAAAAATTACACTAGACCCCTTCATTAAATGAGTACCACTAATTAATTTCTAGAATCATCTCTTTTCATTCACCTAAAAAATGGAGAATTTGTATTTATTTTTGACACTAATATATCCAAAAGAATAACACAATTGGGACCCTTGATAAGGATAAAATTTTGAACAATTATTTTGTTTATAATGATGTTATTTTGATTAATATATATTAAATTTTTGTCGAAGGATTTAAAATAAGATATAATTTTTTTGAATAGTATTTATAAGAATTTATTTAATTTCATATCATTATTGGAAATTCAATAAAATTTACATGTTTCAGTTGAATTTACGCATGAATATGATGCATGATGTTTGTGTATAATATTTCATATTGTATCTTTATAGTGTATATTTAATACATACATTTGATGCATGTTTATTTTCATGCATGTTATGAATATATATATATATATATATAATATATATATATACATATATATTAAATTTTCTAGTGATGGCTATATAGAATGATTAAAATGATGTAATAGAAAGTGAACTCCCAAATGGTTTCGTCGGTCTTGAACTAATGGTTGGTTCCTATAATCATTGAATGTATTAATTAAAACATTTTCAGTTAGTAAGACTTAATATTAGAAACACATGAGATGTGTGAAAAAGGAAGTAGAATTAGAATCACCTATATAATGAAAATATTTCACTTCCATTACTCTTTATGATTGTGTTTCTGTTTATTTTTTTTTCAAATTTGTATGTGGTCATTAGTTTCATGAAATGGTTTCATTAGATTATCCAATTCATATCAGGATCTATTTACCTCTCCTGATAAATATATATCACCCCTAACTATGTTCGAGAATCTTAATAATAATATATTTGATACTTTAAATAGTGTATTTCCATATAGGTATATATCTTTTGATTACATCTCTATATAATCATCCTAAAATATTCTCCCATGATATATGGAATGTTGATTCTGTAACATTCTTTTTTAGAAACACTTTTCAAATATATTTTCTTATTAGTCATATATGATAATCATTTTAATATAGATTCATATGTGTTTTGGTTTTTTAAAATACTAATAATCTTTATATGAATAATTGAAACCCATCACGAAATGGGAATTGGGGTTGGTATTTATAAGTATGGTGAGTGTAATTTCGAGGAATAATCAATTGGTTAATATACTATTCCAATATCTTAAATAACTAACTACACCAATTTTTCTCCATTAAATCCATTATTGCTCAACAATCACAATTATAACCATCCTTATAATTGTAGAACAATATAGGTTGATATTAGTTATTATTACATAAACAAGATCCCACATCTGTTGTATATTACCACATTTCTATATTTTTTAATGTATTTTTCTATTTAATAAAAAATTCCATATTCAATCCCTCATTTAATGTTGAAATATTAATTCAAAAATTTTAATACATTTTAAAAATTGAATATTCTATATATGGGTACTATAATTATAATTAAATACTCTCTGAAAATATTTTTTGTGTCTGAGGAATTATTCAAACAAGTACATTCAAATTTAAACAAAAACATTATTATTATATTTAATTTTATTAAATAATTGATATATATTATATATAAATGAGCCTGAGAATACCGAAAGAATTTATCAAAATAAGAATAATTAAATTAATTTTAAAATAGTTTTAGTGAAAAATAAGACCCATAAACAATAATATTTTTAAATTTATTGAAATATTCCCATAAAATGTTTAAATAGTTAAAAAATATGGTAAATAACATTTAATAATAAAATAAATAATAATTTAAATTTATAATTTCCATATAGATTATAATTTAACAATATCAATATTATTTAGCCACATACACTATAATATAATGGACATGAAAATAAATATTATATTAATAAAGTATATAAAACATATTATATTATTTATAAAGGTTACATTTTACAATTTAATTATTATTATTATCATTATTAAATTTATAATAGAAATAGATTCACCAAATTAATTTCATATTAACATTATTATTGGAAAATAAAACTAAAAATATATATAATTTAAATAAAAAGTTATCTTGAATTATTTCATGGATATTTTATAAATACATATTATGAAATTATTATTATTATTATACGTATATAAAAATAATTAATTATTATTCAATTATTAATGAATCTTATTTGAAAATATACATAGACCAATTTATACATTATAACAATATAAAAATGATATGCAGAATGCATAATGTATTATATTGTGATCATTTTTCTATATATGATATATTTATAAATTTAAAAGAATTTCATTGTATAATCTATTTATAAATAACTAATATTATATTTATAATGGTGAAAATATATATACAAAATTTTTAAGATTAATATTACATAATGTAGGCATTTATTTCTGAACAACCATGTAGTATAAAAAAGAACACATAAACTGTCATATTATAATTATAATATAATGGGTTTCATCGATACATTTTATTTATTATTAAACATTCATTATAAACCATGAATCATTTACTTACAATAATTTTTTGTGACACTGAATTATAATATATTATTTATCTTCTTTTACATTTAGTATTCAATAATAATGTTTAATTCTTGATTTACTAAATATATGAAAATTTATATTCTATGGGAAATATTGTTCATTATTCTTATATAATTGAATTATATTTATATCATTTATACTATAAATTAATTTTTATTAATAAATTTTTAATAATAAATTTTTTATATTATATATATTTTATATGTATTTTACTTTTAATATGTTGTGAAAATATGTATTTCCATTCATATTAAATTATTTATCATTGTAATTATTATATATGTCCCCCTAAAAATAAATAATTCCATATTAATTATTATATTATAAATAATATGAGTGATTATAACATGATTAATTCATTTTAATATTCATTGTTAATCATTCCATTGTTTTTTAATAGACAAAATTTTATCTTTATTGAATATGATATAATGTCATTATATACCTTAATATAAATAGTATCATACTGTTATGCCATTATATTAATACAAGTTTTAAATGAACTAGATATCTAAAATTATTTGTTCTTTCTTAATATATTATATACAAATTCAAAAAATAGTATCTAATTTTTCTAATATAATAGAATTTCTCTCTACTACTAACATCTACTAAATTAATTTTATTTTAAGATTTTCCCTTTTATTTTTCATATTCATTGACGTTTTCCTATTTCATAGCATCTTTGTGATTATTTAGTAAATAAAATATTATAATTTTTCATTATGAAACACTAATAGTTTTATATACTATATACATTTGTAATCCGTGAGTTTAATTTATTATGTAATTCATATAAGAAACATATTAATTAGTAAACTTCTAATAAATACCTTTCTTAAATTTTATTTGGATTCACATTAAATTATATGTTCAATTCCTTTGATTAACATAATATAGTTCATTGGGTGTCTAATAAACATTGCTCAAATACCGATAGTAATTCTATGGACCCAAGCCACCTAGAGCTGGTGGGGTTCTTATTATGCGAAAATTAGAATAAAATTGATGTATTACAAAATGTCAATGATTAATAATCCATAATAGAATAGATACTTAAGTGAACATTAAATTAACATATTTTAACAACTAAAAAATATATTATTAAAATATTTAAATTTGTCGTAACTACACAATCATTGGAACCCTTATAATTTCAATCATATTACACTTCATTATTACCTATGGAAATTGTGAAACATAATAAAATTGTTATCTCAAAATCTACATACGACGTCGAATGTAGTGGAAGTTAACAAGGAATAATTACAAAATATAGAGAAGTTCTAGTAGCACCTTAGTGGAAACATATCCCATAAATCAACCTCATGTCAGGGATCAATCCCTGATGGAATCTAGTTTGATGTTATTTTCAATTTTTAACATGCAAAATGAGTGCAAGGTCCATGGATGCTCGATTGTGTAGTTGAATGATGGGACGGTCCACATGGTTTTGTTGGTGATTGTGCTGAGATAATACATCGACATGTAAGGGAGGCTAGCCATGATGGAAAGTGGGTAATATGGTTGTTGGGATGGTAGTTAAGGTGTGTGAATTTTACAATGATATGTAAAAGGGGGTTGGATGGAACAGACGCCGGTACTCTAGGATCGACTGGCATGTGGATTGGAGTGGTGGGGACGCTACTCAGGCATTCAGGTTGGATGTACGATGGTTGAATAGGTAATAATTTTTGGGAGAAGTGATCAATGGAAGGAGATCCATCAATATAGTGGTGGGGCATCAATGTCGTACAACACTGTGAGCCTTGATGGAGTTGCTATGGGGAAGGAATATGCAATGAGGACATTAAGATAACACTATGGAAGGGGATACTCAAATGGGAGGATTTGATTACAACAAAAATTTCTAGGTTAGATGCCATAGGTGCAGTCTTAGATGTTGTTAGATCATTAAAAGTAACAACCAACTATTTTCTCAAATTTTGGAGAATGAGAGGATATTGATTTTAAATTGCTACTAGGCCCATTCAGTCATAGATGGGTATTTCTAGCTGAGTAGACTTCCTGTTTATTGAGAAAAATTTAGCATCAGGTGGGTAGGGATTATAATTCAGTGTCTGATCCATGGGCCTAAAAATGGGCACGTATTCACTGCATAGTGCCTCTAGTTCTTTAGACTATGTAAATGACACCCCTATACTATTAAAATGGCATTCTCGTATATCAATTAAAAGTTAAGCCTCATGCATTCAGTTTAAAACATCATAAATAATAGAAAAGGAATAGATATGAAATTTTTGTAATAATATTACTTATGAATAAAATAGTCAATGTATTTATAAAAAAAAATCAAAAAGATAATAATAATCGATTTCATAATAATTTAATGAATAATGTAAAACATATTTAAAATAAAATCAATGCCTTATTTCAATAAATTATACATAAATGTTTTCACATTCATGGGTTAATGCTTCTAGGTCTATGAACTATGAAATTATGACCCCACAACCATTAGAATGGGAAAATCATAAATCAATAGAAAGATGAATCCTCTGGGAAATCCGTTCATAATTTCATAAACAATATAAAAGAAATATATATGAAATAATTTTACACAATTACTTAAGAATAAAATAATCCATGTTTTTCTGGACAACGAAAAAAATAATCAAATAGAAAATAAAAATTGTTTTTATAATAAGGGAATGAATAATGAAAAACATATTAAAAATACCATCAATTCCAAATTTTAAGACATCATACATAAATTGGTCGGAAAAAACTAACTACCCTTTCTATTTTGTATCATTAGACCGAACAATTCAACCAAGGGCTATATAATTAAGAGCCTACCCAGGAAATAATAATTCTACTGAATTTGTCAAATGAATGGAAATGAAAAAAAATATATGGAAGAATATTAAACAATTACACTTTTTCATAAATATGGATCATTAATCAATACATAGAAAAATTTAAATGTTTTTTCTATATATTCTCAAGAATTTCTCATCTAAATGAATGGTAAGGATGTAAAGGGAAATACCGTTCAATAAGAAAAATTATGTTTGTATTACTCAACCCATATAAGATAAATGGATTTATTTTCAAGTATATAGATTATTTCAGTAAATTAAATTATATTTCTATCTTGGTGAATATACATCCAATAGAATAATTAATTATATGATTCTCATGCAATATATGAGAGATGGATATATAGTCAGAATAATTAAATTTTTATTTGACGTAATTTTTAATGATGTCTTTGGGATTTTAATCGAATCATATAAGATATTTTTTGGAGTTAACAGTGTTCAAATAAAGACCAATATCATGTGAAGAATTTATAATTTTAGTTAATGATATGTATAAATATTACAATGACAAATGATTTAGATAGTTAAATCGATTTTTTATAAATGTATGAGGCCAAATAATTTATCGTATAATCCCCACCAAATTTACTGTTATGTAATTAAACATATATAATACACATTATGGAAATAGAATTTTCTAAAATAAGGTCTTCCAATTTAGTATGAAATGATGAAAATGGTTAACTTATGTAAAAGTAATGGTTAATCCATCTTCACTCGATAGTGGAACCATTAGCTATATATCAATCACATTCCTTATAAAAAGGCCAATTTTTTTAAATAATTAATAATAATTATAATATATTATGAAAAATGAAACACTTCAATTAAGAAAAACATGAAATATTAATATTTTAATTTTATATTACTAAACTATCCATTAAATTACTGATTATAAATAGGATTAACCACATTGTGAAATATATTAAAGTTCAAAAATCAATTCAAATTAATTTATTAATTCTTATGAAATAAACACTCAATTTTTTATTTTATTCGTTTTATGAATCCGAAAAAAATTTTCTATAAAAATATATCTATTAATATTTATGAATGAAAATTATAAATAAATAATCCAACTTTTAGAAATATTTTTTAATAAAATTGACATCATTAATTAATTTAAAATTTAAAAATTATATTTAAATGAATTTTAAATAATTTCATGAAAATTAATATTTTTCAATTAAAAGTGGAATTAAAATTTTTAAATGGAAAATGAATTTTTTTTACAATATATACAATGTAACATCATATTTTATAATATTTATAAAATTATAGTTGTTTTTTTAAAAAATGCAATAAATTTTATTGTACTGATAAATATAACAAAATTTTGAATAAAAACAATATTATAGTTAAAACCACAGTTTATGGGTGTTTCTATTAATAATGTAATTTAGGATTTAGTTTGAATTAAATTATTAATTTCACAGAATTCAACTTATTATAATCAATTCTTTAATTTAAATAGGATTAATTAATATTTGGTAATAAGTTCAACATATTTTCATTCAATATGAATAAAAACAACATTAAATTTTTATTACCGCTGTAACTATAGAGTGGGTTAATTATTATTAAAAATAATATGATAATGACTAAAGATGAAAAAATAATCTATAATTTCAATATTTTATTTTCAATCAGCATTATTCAAAAAAATTATAAAACATCACCTTTTATCACTTTATAATTCATTTTGTCATTTATGATATTTTATGTAAAAGATAATGTCAAAAATAATAACTCTCATGATTTTAATATTTTTAATACTTTTTGAAATGAATAATAAAATATATTGGTTAGTTAAAAATTATTATTTTAATTATGAAATATTTTTTAATAATGTTAAATTATTTTTAATTTTTAATCATGAAATAATTACCTACATTGCTTTTGCAACACCGACATAGTGTGTGTAAAAGTATTATGAAAATAAATTTAATGATTTAAAGAAATGATAAATCTACTATTTTTAGTTGAGTAATACTTTCTAAAGAATTTTATTTTTTTTAAATATTGGGTATTTATGAAGGGTATTTAATCTAATTCCATTACTATATTAATGAAATTAATGTCATGGTAAATTTTTAATGTAAACATTACACTATAGTTATATTATGGTATATAATATTCAATTAAAATTTTTAATTGTCCTAAAAATATTGAAATAAAAAAAGTGGATGATAAATGGTCTAAAATATTGACAAATACAAATATATGAGTAAATTTCATCCTTATATGTGTGACTATAATCATTTAATTTTGAAACATACATTAACATACTTAAGGATAAATTTTGTGAACAAATGGTTTAAACAAAAATATGAGGATTAAAATGATATCAAAATATAAAAAAAATTTATTGGGAACTTATATTAATACCTTATCAAACATATCATCTAATCTGGGTCATTTTGGAAAAAATTTTCATGAGTTAGACACATATTATATTATAATATTCTCGATATTTCAAAAAGATACATTAAAGCTATTTTATAATATGCAATATCATATTATGTGATTTCAAATTAATAATAATAAATAATTTCATTTATTGAATGATATATGGTTTTACATATCATTGATGTTCTATTTATTGGTCATTTTTCCAATTTTGGTTATATTTTTTACCACTAAAGAGTGAAAAACATTGATTTTATCATAATTCTATAATTTTTTAATTAATGTTTCCAAAATGAATTAAAATGAATAAATATTCAATTAAAATTAACAATACATTATTGGACTATATTATTTCAAATCATCCTCATTTTTATTATAATTATATAAATTCTCAACCTTTTTTCATGTAAAATAGCTTATATTAATTTCATACAATATGTAATTGCAAAATATTCCCTCTCATAATTTATCAAATAGAACACAATCTTCTCTTCTATTCACACATGAAGAGAAATTTGGTTAATCACATACCTACACAAATCCATTACATTGATTCCTTACCACATTATAGTGGTACTATATTTTTCATAATACCATCCAAATATGAATTTAAGTCCTACTACAAAAGAGAATTTTTTAAGAAGAGGTACAACTTTTAACTAACAATTTTAATAATATTTATTCTTCTAAAACGTGAAAATATCATTCAAAAAATTGAAATACTATCAAAATTATAATATACTTTCTAATATTTTTATGTTAAAGGAATAACCTATATTATTATCCTCCCCTACAAAATGGTAAACCATACTGATATTTGTGTTAACGGTGGTCCATCTTATAATAAATCGATGTAATTCATTTTCCATCACCACATCCAACAGATAGTTATAATTATTAGTTTAATATATATTTATATATATGATACTTAGAAAAAATATTAAATCATGAAATATATTCAATGTTTCACTTTTTCATATTTCTATCCATCAAAAAAATGATAACTTGGTGCATGTGTACTTGTGGAAATCCACCTCCATGAAGCGATACAATTAGTTATTCATACACACATTACATGAAATTAATGACATAATCATAATTATATAGTAATAAAATAATACTTACCTTCATTCTTTCATGTTCATGGAAAAAATGAAGCGTCACTCATGACTACATATCACCATCATTCTCCATGAGTTTAACATAGTTCATTTTTCCTAGTCATGTTTTACTTTTGTAATTATAAGTATAATTTATTTATAAAAAAATTAATTATTTCATTATTAATATTATGGATATAATGTATAAATTAAAACATTTACAATGATCAACACACCAAATTCATTTTGAAATTATGAACTAAATGTCCCCAGAATACAAGATGTGGAATTAACATATTACGAAATTAAATATGTCGTCGAAATAAATGATAAAATTGGTATAATGATGTATTTTTAAGCAATTTCAAAGTATATAGTGATGTGAATAATATATATTTGTGTATTATACAATAGTTAACACACATATAGGGAAATTATGGATTCATGTTAAGTAATTTTATATAAATTTCATTTCATTGAGTCATGGTTCAATGTTTTTCAATATATTGTAACTGTATGTGTATATAATACCATATTTTATTATATACCACTAATCCATTAAAAAAATTATTTTTTAATCTACAATTCAGAATATTTTAACCAATGGGATTTATTGTTAATATTACATTATGTTAACATATTTCGTAACTCAATTTCATTTCATAGGGTTATATCATGTTTTCATTGATTAAATGTTTTCATTATTATATAAAAAATGATCAATTTATGATATATGGTTCACTTCAACATTTTTTCTAGGGATTTAAATTATTAAACATTATAAATCCATTTATTTATTCTCAATTAAATAATAAGTGCTTTGTAATGGTTATTTATCTCAAATATGCATTCTTTAGAATATACCTTAATTTTTTGAACATATTTCCTTTTATGATCTGTATCTACTACCAATTTGACAGTTCATATCAGAAATATCCATATTTTAGTTATACTTAATGTTTCATTTGATATAAATCTAGTATGTGGCTTACATCAAAAAGATATAAAAGTGGCTGTGAGTTTATATTTCAATCGCATTTTAGATGGGATAGTTTGTACTTGAAATTTCAATGAGGAAGTAATATGATCATATTTAATATACCCATTTAATTTTACTTCCTCTATGTATATTTCTTGAATATTTATTTTTACGTACCATTTTTCTCTCATTGATATGCTATATGGTTTGTAATTTTATTTTAATAAAATATGGACTTGTTTCTCCTCTTCCGGTCATAAAATCTTATTCTACACATTCAATGATTCATAAATAGTTTTAATTTTTTAAAATAATTATAATCTAATGACTTGAATAATTATATATATTACTTCATAATATTATATGGATTATTTTTGGATCAATGAATAGAGATAGAGTCGGATTATAAGGCACAGTGAGCCATGAAATGACATTTGAAAAATGATAAAAAAATAATATCACACACTTGTAGTTTTCATGAAATAGTGAAATTGCACCAGAATAGATAATCTAATTGGAAATATAAGGTCATCATTGAGTTTATATATTTTCATTTACTCTATTCACGTCCTAATAATTATAGACATTGAGAGTTTATATAAAATCAACTATAAATGTTTATAATAAATTTATTGAATTAGATGTATTTATTTTATTATGCTAACATGAGAACCAATTTTAGAATATAAATATATGGTTTTGATGTCAAATTTTGGTTATCATATTATCCTTTGATATCTTGATGACTATTGGTGGAGGGCATTCTTGGTGGAAGACATCGGATCAGATCATGATCAAGCATCATTGTGCCATTGGAGTTTGTGGATCCCTTCAACGATGGAAACATGAGAGAGTTCATCATCTATGATCAATCCAATATCATTGTAAAATATTTTATTTATGTGATTCCATCTTGTAATTTATACAATTTCAAACATAGATCAATTCAAAAAACAATAATTGATTCACACATTATTGGTTGATATATTTACATTTTGTTCATTGATTATTACCTCTTATATCATCCAATTTCTCAACAATGTATTGATGCCAAAATGAACTAAGGAAAAAGACTATTCCTCGTGTTTGTGTTGTATGGATTTTGACCCCATTTATTCACACTCTCATCTTAGGAATTTTATTTAGATGATGGTTTTTTGAATACTATGTATATTATAATTGAACGACCATTATTTGGAGAAAAAAATCAATACCACCAGTGTGTAATTTGGGATCACATGTCACCTAGATACCTAGAGCCAGAAGTTGGGTTTCTATAGAGAAGAAAATATCATACATAAGTGACACCTTTCACACTCTTTGTGAAACATTTAAATTGTTCAGAATGTATCTCATATGATAGATAATCATGGATTGGTCATGTTACATTGAAACTATCAGAAAACATGGGAATATTTGAGTACTCGAACAAGGCCATGTGTATCGGGGTGCGGAAAGTTGTACCTAGGTTGGTACATAATCATGATTAGATATACATGGGCAGAGACATACATTTTGTGCAATTTACTGTAGCAATGACGAGCACTGTAGCGGCAGCAGGGCACTGTAGCGGCGACAGAGTACAGTAGCAGTGGCGGGTACTGTGCATTACTGCAGCAGTGCAGGTACTGTAGCAATACTATTCACAAAATGGGATCCAGGCCAAAAAAATGGGTCTACGGGCCATGTAATGGGCTAAATGCCCACTGGCCCTTCGGGTTATGTAATGGGTCTCCCTCTACATAGTTAAAAGAGTTATTTTATTTCCTTTAATAATAAATGAGGCTTCGGCCCCAACCTTTAAAAAAAATTAATGCGGAGTTGATTATTCATAAATAAGTTTATTTCATTATGTTTGAGGGTATTATATTCATATGTTCCCCTAAATATTGGGTTTCTATTGAATTGGTTTTTGGTGTTCCCTAGTAGTCCTAGATGTAATCACATCTCTCAGTGTCATTATATTTAGAGACTAGTGATTTTTCATTGATGGTTTGAATGGTCATGACCACTTGGTTGAGTGTATCCATGGATATGATGTCTAATTTAGTTCATTATTCTATATTATGCAGTGACTGGAATCATTGTGAGGAATATTGTTTCAGACAGTTTAATTGATAACGCATGGAGGATTTGATTCCTTTATAATTATACTAGGGTTTTTTTTTCAAAATTCATTTAATAATTAAGGTTATGAGATAACTACTCCTAAAGAATTATCTTATTTGGTCATGGTGTTTCCTACGAGGTAATTTTATACTCACAGCTAGATAGGCTCTTCTGGCATGTATCATGTATTATTCATATGAAAAAACTATTAACGGTGTCCTAGAGAGTCCAAGAATATGAGAATATTTGTGAGACCAATAGATCGAGGTGTGTACTAGTGGATTCAATCAAAATATTTCCCCTTCCACGTTACAGATGGGATTTTATTTTTGTTTAATTTTTTAGATTTTTTTGGAATTTTTATTCTAATTACTTTTTTCATACTATGATTGTGGGATTATAGATGTATGCATGCTTTGGCATTATGTGATTTATATTTCAAAATTGATTGGGATTGATGATGTATGAGTGTGTGTGTGTCCATACATTTGGATTATTCCTCCCTTGTGTGTGATATTTATACGCAGTGCTGGTCTCTAACCCCACTCATATTAAAGGTAGTCTTTGGGTAGATTCGGATTGGACGATGTGAAGAAGGGCAATGATAGAGGAATATCTAAGTTTTTGGTTATACCATTGAACCATTGAATATGAGATTTGTTTTTTTAAAACACATATAGATTTTTTAGAATGATTTTGAGGATAGGGAATCCAGTTTTAGTGGGGTGGATTATATATCCATTCATTATTACCTAGGAAGCACACTCATTAACTGAATACATATAGAAACTAGTTTATGGGGAATAATAGGTACATTCATCATACATGAATGGAATTTGGTTTCCACGTCCTTCAAAATTAATCACCATATATATAATCATTTTTTGTGGTATGTCTTGATTATTTTATGATTCTATTATGAAGATAGGCAGCATGTATTCAACCACATGATCATAAAGATGATCTGCAAAGGAAAAAAGATTTGGTACATGGTATTTATGGGATATAGTACCAATGGGTGGTATTTCATCTATACTATTACATGGTCATTATAATTTAGTGTTGGATGTACCAGTAGAGGATTCGTGAATGTTCAGTACACTAAATGTGCTTTAGATATAGTGACCTCATTAGCACTAGGGAGAGGCAGACCCCCATGTGGAAACGTACTAACTACTGGTAGTCACCTAATTTTTTTGATAGGTTTGGATTACTATATGTTATATGGAAGTAACTAGAGAAAATATTATTCAATTATCCATAGGCTTATGGTATGGTACAGAGACTCAGTAACACAACATGAAATCTCTTTCCCAGTCAGACATTGAGTATCTCTTCTGGGGGTGGGTTTTTATAAGTCCACATTGTGATCAATGAAAATCCATGAAAATTATCATTTATAGAAAATTATTATGACTATGGTGGAGTATTCATAATCTTTTACTAATCTCTCTCATTACTCAGTGCAAATGGTTCATCATCTTTTCATCATAGAGTTTCCTATGAGAAGGGCATAGGCCGAGATATGAGGGCTTCCATGATAACTCCTTTTGTTACCATCTATGATAGATTACTTTAGTGGGACTTGTGAATGGAGAGATTCCAAGAGGAGAATACACTAGATGTGGGTACTAGTAGTGGGTACCAAAGAACTAGGACCTCAAAAAAAGGTAATTGACAATAGGCATAGGGATCTAGGATTGTTACACGATTTACAAGATTAACCTATGATATTGGATCATAAATGAAGGGCTCTCAAGATGGTGGAAATTAATAGATTGAGAGGTGTTGTTTCCCCTAAGATGACTATGGAAATCTCGCACATGAATTTATATCATGTAATATAGTTGAAAGGGAGAATCATGATGGACTATATAGGAAGAGATATAGGTTAAATCATGGAGTTCCATATGGACAAAGTCATAGATGAGGGGAAGATAGAGTAGAATTAGTTGGTTAGAGGATTGACATACTTACCCCACCACCGCAAGGGAGTAATCACATGGCTTAGAGAGCTAGATGTCAGGGGCATGAAAAACTGAAGTCTATAGAAGAAAATGACCCTGAGACTCTATATAGTTACAAGGTAATATATTAGTGTTTTATATATTTTCAAAGGTATTAATAAACATTGTTTCGAGTGGCTCTTTCCTTCAACATTAACTTTTTTGGAATTTGAGATTTGGTTTGAGCACTTAGCTCTACCCTTGGGCTTCAATACTATAAAAGGAGGTGTCTCAGTGATTTTTCACTTAGACAAACAATTAGATCTAATTCATCGAGGTGATATCTTCATATGGGTAATCCTTTTATCATTGACAAGTCTTTATGACCAAACAATATTTATTGAATGGATATACATATTTTATTACCATATTTATATTTATTGGTGGAGTATGTGGTGTATCTATGGTGATGTGATGAGGTATTCGTGTGATGGTGAATTGGAAACCTTAGGAGAAAGTTGGTATTTTCATAGGAGATTGTATTTGAGTAGTCACAAGATTCAAATCATGACTCAGGGTGTTCGGGATGGTGTGGGAAAATAGATCCCAGCAATTGTGGAAGAAAATGAGTTCTTCTTCCATAAATACATTCCAGGCATACAACCCCACTAAAATGTAGACATCTCCATTAAAATACACCCTAATATGTCTTAAATATCTACAATAGAATATCAAATTTATTTTATAGAGATTCATGAGAATAGGTTTCCCATAGAGGAAATGCAGATGAAGGGGTTTTTGATACTTATTATTTCCCACTATAAATCCCTAGAATTTTTTTAAAAAAATTGAGCATGATATTCGAGTTGTGTTTAGATAACGAACACTTGATCCACTGGACCATAAATAATTAATATCCACTAATTTGGATCATTTTACTCTTTGATCTGTTGATAAGGGTGTGATGGTACTCGAATATAAACCATACATCATGCTATCACCAGATGTGATTATCGGATGAAGGTATACTGAAGATGGAATTTATATGTAATGGTTGTCACTCTGAGAAAATGGGGATGCCTTTTAGCATCAATAACTAATTATTAAGGTTTATGGGACACATTAACTAGATATTACAGCCTTTAATATACTAATTTAGGGTTTTATTCATTAATGATATCCAACTATACTCATTTCTTGAGTAGGAGTACATGAGACACTTGACATTGTTCCTTGCTACACTCTTTGAGAACAATATTTATTGGATGCTCTTATTGTTTAGATTTTGGATTTGGGAGGTCTATATCCAATGACACATAAACTCAGTAGTAGAAGAGGTAGTGCATCTTACAATGGTTAAGGTAGTTCCTTCATGGGATCCACCCAAGTGTCTCACTAATGTGATAATGTAATGACCTGAAATTTTGAAAAAATTTTGTTTCATAATTTTGGGTGTTATTTTATTTTTATACTCAACAAAACCATTTCATTTGATAACATGAGTATAATTAAAATAAGACCGATGGGTTTTGACTATTATATGACCATTGTTCAATATGACCTCTAGAAACTAAACGTTTCTATTATTGTCTCTAAATACAAGTGATCATGTTTAATTAATATAGAAATAAGATTTGATAGCCTCATCCGGTAGTCTCGGGCCAATCAAAGCCCATCTAATAGAACTTGAGGAGGAGGTAGCACCATTAGGCTTTTCTCTAGACCAATCCCAAGCCGAACATCATCGTGTGAAGCTAGAACGGAATCGACTTCGCGAGAAGCTCAAACTGATTAAAATTAATACTCGTGCAATGTTGGCTGAGCCACCCTTAGATTCTCTCACCTTAGCACACCTTACACTTAGGTCCTATGTTAGGGTTATAAGGGGCTATGTAAGGATACCGTAACTGCCTTGTGTAATCCTTTGTTTTAAATAAAAAAATTTATTTCTTCGTATGATGAAGTTTATGAATTTTCAAATGTCCGGATAAATATAGTATTCATATTTTTGATGAATTTTAGAGAATTGATATTTTAGAAATGTTTATGTAAACCTTAAATAATTAAAAAGGTGTAATGATTTTTGAAAAATGGTCTTCTACAATTATGTTAAGTAATAAATTTAGATTATAATAATAACAACATTATTTTTGATGAATAGAAAATTATGAATAGTGATTTTATGCTTAGGATTAGTAATGTGACCAAATGGATTAATAATCTCACTTAAAAAATCATTAATATAATCTAGGCACCATGATTAAGTAATTCGAATAAATAAAATGGTTAAATAACAGTTTCATAAATTATTAGTCAAGTATTAGTTTTTTCTGGTGAATACTGTCTTTTAATTAAAAATTATATTAAAAATATATAGAAAATTATTTTTATAAAATTGACTTCATTTTATAATTCATAACAACGATATTATACTAAGGTAATTTTGGGGGAATTTTCTGAAAAAATGAATTTTTGGTGAATAGTGTATTTATTTAAAAACTAAATTAAAAATATTTAGAAAATTATTTTAATAAAATGGAGTTCATTTTTGAAATCAGAGCATCGATATTTGGTTAAGTTGAAATTTTGGTATTTTTCTGAAAAAGTTGAATTTTCGATGAATAGTGAAAATACAGTTTTTAAGTTGCGGGTGTTTAATGACATCCTTAAATGATGTTTTAAGTACGAAATCTATATGGTCAACTTATGAATTGTAAAATAAGGTATGAGGTGTCCCAAGTGTCCAATACCATGGGAAAGTCCATGGTTTTCCCAAAACCACCAATGAGGTGTCCCTTGGCCATTAATGCCTTGTCCCCTCACTTTCCCTATAAATACCCACCCTTATGTCCTTTATTTTTCACTCCCAACTCTCCCCAAAACAATATATGGTCTTATTACCTCCCAAGGAGTCCTCCCAAGGTGCCCCTATCCCTCAAGGTCCCAGGCATCGAGTCTAAGAATTACGTTTAAGGTAAGGGATCCTACCACTCTCTTTTTTTTTCATGTAATCTCTTTTATGTCATTTCTTTTATGCTCCATGATCTTATTTTAGAGGGTGATATTTTATATTCCTCTTAATTCACTTTTTATTTTCATATGATGAGAGACCCACTCTTTATCTCATTTATTCGTTTTAATATTGTCTAAGTGACATCGTTAGGCTACCGAATTTTTAAGGGATTCTTTCACCTTTCTCATTTTTTTAAAGTAATACTTTCATGTCAAGTCTTTCAAGTTCATTTTTATCATATTTGGGTATGATCTATATACTTATCATTCTGATCCATTATGTAATATGATGATATACACTATTTAATCTCTTCAATTCAGTATTTTGATGTTTTAATTGGCGTCGTTAGGCTGCCGAATTTTTAAAGGATTCTTTCAGCCTTCTCGTTTTCAAGATCTATTTTCATGTCAAATATTTCATGTTCCTTTTTATTATTTTGGGGTATTATCTCTATATATATCATAACTATATTTTATGTTCATATGATTAGATACACTATTTTATCACTTCAATTCAATATTTTGATGTTTTAAGTGGCGCCGTTAGGCTGCCGAATTTTTAAGGGATTTTTTCACCCTTCTCGTTTTCAAGATCTATTTTCATGTCAAGTAATTAATGTTCCTTTTTATTATTTCGGGTTATTATATCTATATATATCACACTTATATTTTATGTTCATATTATGAGAGACCCTATTTGACCTCATCAATTCATTTTTTGATGTTTTAAGTGATGCCGTTAAGCTGCCGAATTTTCATAAGAGAAATCTTATTTTTGTCCTCCTTCCATGTTTTTCAATTCATATGGTATATCTTTAAAACATCATTGAAATGTTATTATATCCATTATATTATGTCCCTACACTGTTTTATTAATCATTTATTATTTGATGACTCATGTCCCCTCTCTTTTCAATGTTTTCTAAAACCCTGTAACATAGCCATTATGCTGCAGAATTTTCGTCTCAAAATGTCTCTCTCTTTTTCTCAAATTCTTTTAATTTATTAAATGAATAATCAAAGCTATTTTTCTAAAGTGGTATTCACATATATTTCATAATGATCTATTTTAATTCTGGGATTTACATACACAAAACCCTCTTTCAATTTTCGTGGGTTTAAAGTGACATAAAGATCATGTCTTTAAAGCAGTTTTAAAAACGTTATGATTATGAAAGGAAGCCCATTTCATAATGATCTATTTTAATTCTGGGATTTATATCTCATGTTCACATGTTAAATGTTTCCTCTTGTTTCCCTTACTGGGACTTCTTATCACCCTTTATTTTGATGTAATAACCAGGTTATGAGATGTTGTAATGAACCTAGGATGAACATAAGGGCAAGCCTTTCATGTGTTTAAGAATAATTTTTTATGTTTTCATGTTTTAAGTTCTTGGTTTCCAAGACACTAAACCTTAAATATCCTTAGTTTTGTAAAATGTTATGAAAAGTTATGTTATAAAAAGGCGGGTTTCCATAGTTGGTATCAAAATATGGTTTAGTTATTTTTGGAAATTAGGATATGAATACTCTAGGAAGAACCCTATAGAAAATTTTAAAATTAGGAAATCATCCTGGTATTTTGGTGAGTATTGAGTAAGGGGTTTCCAAGAAAATGCATCCCTGTCTAGATAAGAGCAGGTAGAGGTGGCTCTGGCACAGATGTACATAGGGGTAAACCCTGAAAACACCACTTTGAGTGAGACTAGAACAAAAACTGGTACACAACAATAGGCCTTTATACACTCTTGGTTATGACACTCCTGGGGGATATGCTTCGGTAAATTCATAAGCTTAGTATGAACCATTATTAATGGAACAAAGATAAAACAAAATAAAGATTCACAAAAGAGCATATGATCATGGATGAACTAGATTGGAACCTAGGGGATCAAAAGATAAGATATACTTTTCATCTATAAGTTTATACTTCCATTCATAAAGTTTCCGTTTCATGAATATTGGATAAGTATTTAATCCCCCAAATTATACGTTCTTTTATTAATTAATGGAGGGAAATGGAAGAGCATGTCCCAACATACAATGTGATAGGAAATGTGACCATTGCCCTATTAATGTGACATAGATGATGAAAGATCAGCTTTAACATATTGTGATTATACCAAACCAGCTATCAAAAATCACAATTAATAATTGGTACCTACTTGAATGACCAAATTCATTAAAGAAGAAGAAGACATAGTCTCAAAGATGTTCATCTGATAAAGTTGATAAGGGAAAGAAGACCCAATTTTTTTTTTGCAAAAAGTGTATGAAGAGGCACCAAGGAGAATGTCACAAGGGAACCGTGAGATGTTTCAAGTGTGTTAATATAGGGCATAGAGTAGCCAATTGCTTTAAAAAAGTGTATAATGTGATGAATGGAGATAAGGATTGATCTAATGTACCATATACTTTTTGATGTCGTAAATGTGGAGAAGTTAGACAGATCCAAGGAAATGATCTCTTAGAAGGGGTGAGAAGAATGATGAGCTTCAACAATCTTTAAGGACAAGGGAAAAATGCAAGTCATATGTTGAGATGGATCATGAGGACTGAAGTACATGTAACTTCTTCACAATAATTGTCTATGTCATGTTGTATTTTATTTTGTTCTCTATGAGCATATCTTTTATGTTTTCTATGATCATCAAGTCACTACCTAAGATTATTTTATATCATTAAGGAAAAAATCTATTTTAAGTACCACATGTAGATGTAGTGAAGCTGTACTTCTTAAAAAAGGTGATTAGGGGATTAAAAGATGATTATTATTTTGGAATACATTCACTATTTTTGGAACCCTATTTGATTGAGGTAAATATATTACTACGGTATTTTCTTTAAGGAGTAAAGGTTGACTTATATTTTGAATAATTGATTAATTTAAGGAGAACTTATAGTAATTTAGGTTACATATGGAAATGATTAACCTATCTTGGGGAAAATGTGATTAGTTTAGTTACTTTTTTTCTACGATGATAAGGTTTGTTGGTGTTGTTTGGTGATGAATGATAAAGTCTATCTTTGAAGACTATGTTATGAGGTCATTCTTATAAATGGGTTTCAATCTTAGTTTGGTTTATTTTGAGGAATTTTAAGGACAGTTATTTATGGAATGGTCTATGATTAACATTGGGTAGTACCATGGAACTTTAAATATTTAAAAGTAGTTTCCCTATCTATGGGATTCTTTCTTTTTGAAGATTTGTTTTATCTTACCATTTTTGTTTTTGGGATAATGTTTAAAGATAGAAGAAATTGATAGTTATTCTTTTGTGGATTATATGACTCTCAAGAAGATTATTCTTGTGTTTTGATGAGACCATGTGTTTTTGAATGCTCATCGTTTGGAGAAAAGATTAGTTTTTGTAGAAACTTATTAAAGGATGAAACTCTACTTGAAGGTAAATATACTTCCTTGTGTTTTTATTCTATATAGTAAATGAATTCCTCATAATTATGAAAAGAAACATAAAACAAAAATGTTATTGGTTTACGTTTCTTACTAGGTAATCAATGACCATTTACAAACATCATAAGTTTGTGATTTTCTTGTGGTTAACTTTATCCGAATCATGTTTTCTATAAATCTCCCTCAAAACTTGACCCTTTGTTTTCTCCTCCAAGTACACGTTTTCCTACATTGAATCCTAGTGTGTGTTAACTCGGGTGACCTTTGTACTTCCCTTTCTTTCTTTTAAAGTAATTGTTTTACTGACTCCTTTTCTGATTTGGGACTTTCAATGAAATTTAAAAAAAAAATTAAAAATTGTGAGGATGCAATTTCTTAAGGGGGGAAGATTGTAACGACCCAAAATTTTGAATAAATATTGTTTCCTAATTTTGGTTGTTATTTTATTTTTATACTCAAAAAAACTGTTTCATTTGATAACATGATTATAATTAAAATAAGACCGTTGGGTTTTTACTATTGTATGACCATTGGTCAATATGACCGTTGGAAACTAAACATTTCGATTATTGTCTCTAAATACAAGTGAGCTTGGTTAATTAATATAGAATGAAGATTGGATGGCCTCATCCAGTAGTCTCAGGCCAATCTAAGCCTATCTAACGGAACTTGGGAAGGAGGTAGCACTACTGGGCTTTGCTTTGGACCAAACCCAAGCCGAAATTCATCGTGTGAAGCTAGAACAGAATCTCCTTCGTGAGAAGTTCAAACTGATAGAAATTACTACTCGTTCAACGTTGACTGAGCCACCCTCAGATTCTATCACCTTAGAACACCGTACACTTAAGTCCTATGCTGGGGTTATAAAGGGATATGTAAGGAGATCGTAACTGCCTTGTGTAATCCATTGTTTTAAATAAATTTTTTTATTTCATCTTATGATGAAGTTTATGAATTTTTAAATGTCCGGATAAATATAGTATGCATGTTTTTTATGAATTTTAGAGAATGGATATTTTAGAAATGTCTGTGTAAACCTTTAATAATTAAAAATGAGTAACGATTATCAAAAAATGGTCTTCTATAATTATGTTCATTATGAAATTAAGAGACTAATAAGATCAAATTATGTTTTTAGGAATAGTAAGTTATGAATAGTGATTTTATTCTTAGGATTTGTAATGTGACCAAATGGATTAGTAATATCAATTAAAGAAATTATTAATATAATCTTGGCACCTTGATTAAGTAATGTGATTCAATAAAATGGTTAAATAAAGGTTTCAGAAATTATTAGTCAAGAATTAGTTTTTCGGGTGAATAGTGTTTTTTAATTAAAAATTAAATAAAAAATATTTAGAAAATTATTTTTATAAAATGGAATTTATTTTTGAATTTAGAACATCGATATTATGCTAAGTTATTTTTTGGGGAATTATCTGAAAAAATGAATTTTCCTTAAATAGTGTATTTATTTAAAATTTAAATTAAAAATATATTGAAAATTATTTTTTAAAAATGTAGTTAATTTTTGAAATCCGAGCATTGATATTTGGTTAAGGTAAAATTTTGGGATTTTTCTGAGAAAGTTGAATTTTCAATGAATAGTGAAAATAATGTTTTTAAGTTACGAGTGTTTAATGAAATCATTAAATGATGTTTTAAGTATGTAATAAATATGGCCAAATTATGAATAGTATGATAATGTTTGAGGTGTCCCAAGTGGCCAATACCATGGGCAAGCCCATGGTTTTTCCAAAACCACAAATGAGGTGTCCCTTGGCCATTAATGCCTTGTCCCCTCACATTCCCTATAAATACCCACACTTCCCTCCTTTAGTTTTCACTCCCAACTCTCCCCCAACGATGCTCTGGTCTCATTAACTCCCAAATAGTCCTCTCAAGGTGCCCCCAAGCCCTCATGTTCCCAACAATTGAGTTTTAAGAGTTACGTTTTAGGTAAGGGATCCTACCTCTCTCTTTCTATTCAAGTAATCTCTTTTATGTTATTTCTTTTATAATCCATGATCTTATGATGGAGGATGATCTTTTATATTACTCTTACTTCCCTTTTCATTTTCATATGATGATATACCCCCTATTTCTCTCATCAATTCGTTTTAAGAAAGTCTAAGTGACGCTGTTAGGTTGCCAAATGTGTAAGGGATTCTTTCACCTTTCTCATTTTTTAATGTTCTACTTTCATGTCAAGTCTTTCATGTTCCTTTATATTATGTTGGGTTATGATATCTATATCTATCATACTAATATTTTATGTTCATATGATGAGAGACCCTATTTTATCTCTTCAATTCAGTATTTTGATGTTTTACGTTGCGTCGTTAGGCTGCTTAATTTTTAAGGGATTGTTTCACCCTTCTCATTTTCAAGATCTATTTTCATGTCAAGTCTTTCATGTTCATTTTTATTATGTTGGGGTATGATCTATATATATAATGTAATGATATTATATTTTCATATGATTATAGACCCTATTTTATCTCTTCAATTCAGTATTTTGATGTTTTAAGTGGCGCTGTTAGGCTACCAAATTTTTAAGGGATTCTTTCACCCTTCTCGTTTTCAAGATCTATTTTCATGTCAAGTCTTTAATGTTCATTTTTATTATGTTTTTGTGTGATATCTATATCTATCATACTGATATTTTATGTTCATATGATAAGAGACCCTATTTGACCTCATCAATTCATTTTTTGAAGTTTCAAGTGACGCCATTAGGCTGCCGAATTTTCATAAGAGAAATCTTATTTTTGTTCTCCTACCATGTTTTTCAATTCATATGGTATGTATTTAAAAATTCATTACAATGTTCTTATATCCATTATATTCTGTCCCTATATTGTATTATGAATCATTTATTATTGGGTGACTCATGTCCCCTCTTTTTTCAATGTTTTCTAAAACCCTTTAACATAGCCGTTATGCTGCAGAATTTTCATCTCAAAAATTTCTCTCTCTTTTTCTCAAATTATTTTAATTTATTAAGTGAATACTCAATTATATTTTTCTATAGGGGTATTAAAATATATATCACAATGTTCTAATTTAATTCTGGGATTTACATACACGAAACCCGCTTTCCTTTTTCATGGGTTTAGAGTGACATAAAGATCATGTCTTTAAAGCAGTTTTTAAAATGTTATGATTATGAAAGGAAGCCCATTTCTTTTATGTTGTATGGGTTGTTTATTAAATTTTTGATGATGATATATGTGTCTCACATGATAATAAAAAAAATTAAGGGTGCGCCCCGATAGCGCTCCAATGCATTGGGTAAAGACTTAATCTCTAAAGATGACCATTTTCAACGACGCCTTGGTGAATAAACTTGGTAAATTTTAATGACACTTTGGGGATAGACCTTGGTGAAATGAAAATGATTGTCTATGATAAATGTTATAGCCACATATTTACATTATTAATTATGTTATTTTTATTATGATATTCCTCATGATTTATTTCTCATTCCTTAAATTTCGTTTTCCTAACATTGTTGATGTATCTCAAGTTCACATGTTAAATGTTTCCCCTTGTTTCCCTTACTAGTCCTTCTGCTCACCCTTTATTTTGATGTATCTCCCTAGGATATCAGATGTTTTAATGAACCTAGGATGAAAATAAGGTGAATCCTTTCATGTTTTTATGAATAATGTTTAATCATTTTATTTTTTAAGTTCCTGGTTTCCAAGACACTAAACCTTAAAGATCCTCAGTTTTGGAAATTATAATAAAAAGTTATGTTATTAAAAGGCGGGTTTCCATAGATAAAATTCTTTGGGTTAGCAGGATAAAAATGGAGGTTTTTAATCTATTACTCTATAGTTTCAGAAAAATTTAATTCCTTTACCAAAAATAGGAGTAGTTTTTTGTGGATGTAAATGTGCGAGTGATGTTTTTATATGTGGATGAAGAAGTTTATGAGTTCTACCATATTGAGATTTTTAGAGGATGGTGTTGATTATGTAGTGTTTTTTTTATTACTCATGGACTTGAAATGGTTGTGTTACAATTAACAGCAATGAATTTATTTCCCATGAATCATGTAAGTTCTCCCTATATGATTTGAATTATGAAACACACAATCTTGTGAAATTAAAGGTATTCTTCTCCCAAAAAATGTGTGGATACTTTCTTATGGTAGAGTTGATTATCATCTAATAATACCACAATAATCTCATGAATATTGTCTCTGATATGGTTATTATCATTAGATAAGAATGATAGATTTAGTTCCTCAAGGACTATTACTTTGAGATTTTCTGTAATCTGTCGGAGGGAAATGTCGTGATAGGGACTCTCAATAAGAGATTATGTTCTTAGTTATTGGTCAAGGTGTTAGAATAGATAGAAACATTACAGGTATCAATTGTGTAAAAGTATTCCCTTAATATATTCAGTTGATGATTTCTTCCCCACAAATTTTATAGTTTGTTACATAATCTAATTATGGAGATACCGACTCTAAGACCATATATATGATGATACCCACTTGAATTGTTCATACCGGTTTTTATAACGGTGGGGAGAATGTTTTCCATTTTGAGAATGGAAAATGGTACCAGTGAAATTATGGGAGGAGGTGATGACTAAGATTCATGCATCCCATTGGAGTTACATCTTGGTGTAGATAGGATAAAACATTAACTTTGATATTAGTTTTGGCAGGTAGGTTTGAAGAGTTGTGTTGCACAATTTGTCTCTCGTTGTTTCATTTTTCAGTAGGTGAATGCTATAAACAAGTTTCCAATAGATTTATCTAAATACATTGAGGTTATAAAGTAGATGTGGAATGGTATATAAATGGATATTTTTTAAGGATTACCTCAAATATCCAGAGTACATGATTCCATCTATGAGATCATAGACAGAGTCACACTGTTCTTCTGATTCATATCAATTCATGTGAAGTGTTTACATGTGTTATGTGGATGATTATACATGTATGTGGTATTCTATATAGAAGTATTTCCATATGTGATCATTTAATACCCTGATGGTTTCTTCATCATTTAATTATAATGATGATTCAAGTCATTCTTTAGGACCTATTTGTGATTGATCATGGAATTTTACCACTGGACTTATGGCCATACTGAGAAGACAATTCATGACATGGATGATATGTAATGGAATTTCATATTGTAATTTTTACTATATTTGTGAAGATCACATACCCTAGGAGTATTTTCTATGAATAATAGCAATCATCTAGGGGAAAAGGAGGAATTGACATAGGTATCAGACATCTTATAACACCAATAATAGAGTACATTGGAAATCATGGAGGGAGACAATGTCTTCTGGACGACCTCAAATTGATGTGGATTATGGATATCTGTTCCGGATGAAGAGATATCTCCATAATCAATTAGTTATTTCCATATAATTCTCATATTTTGTGAGTTAGAGTACCACAAAGCATTATCACTATTTTTCAACTAGGTACATGAAGTCTGTAACATGTCATAGTTGAGGAGGCACCTGAAGAAATAATCATTAGATATATACTAGGGATGTCACAATAATGAGGATGGGGATGTGTGTGTTTAGTACCCATAGGAGATTTTAGATAATTTGGAGAGGATTCTTAAGGGTTCATCGATTCACATAGTTTTTTCTTCTTATACCATGAAAGCATTATGAGAGAATCATGGATAGAGGACCCAATATGTGGGATCAATATACTAATATTTTTTACAAGGTTTCTTTCATTTTTTGGGAAAGTCAATAAGTTTGGTAAAATTTAATGAATTTTATTTTCCCATGTATTACTTTAGAATATTACTTGTTAATTTTCTTTCAGAGCCAAGAAGTAAGGGAACATGAGATTCACATCCACAATGACCCCAAAATTTACATTTGAAAAATATAAAAATATTAATATCATGTTCCTTAATTTCACCTAAAAAGATGAATAAATTCTGAATGAATGATCATATTATAAATAGAATATATCCAATAATATTAGAGTATATTATTTCCCTAGGTGTGATATAATAGTTTTCATCATTGGGTGTTATGTTAAATGTCCTCATGGGAATTAATTATAAAATAAATTAAGTATACATATAAATATTATTATGTTGACAAAGTGTCTTATTATAACCTATAATTATATGTTTATAATGAGATATTAAGTATGTCCCCATAACCATGAAGACCTAGTAAATCATTAGAGGTTAGAATTCTTGGTAGAAGATATCACATTGGATTGAGAATGTAGATCATTGGGAAATCATGGATCATGGATCATTAAAATGATAGAAAAATAGTACAATTCTTATTTAGTAATCAATGAAAACTCTACATAAGATGTTTTATTTATTTGACTCTATCCCATTCATTATTCAATGTAGAATTTGGATCGAATCCCAACAGAATAATTTATTCACACACTGATGATTGATATATTAATAATTGATTTACTATTGACTGATTACTACCTATTTACTAATCAAATTCTATGAAAATGAATCAACACCAAAACGAAAAAAGGTAGGGGATCATTCCATATATTTTTGGTTTATGAAGTTCTACAAATTTTATTCAAATTTTCATCACAGAGAATTTCATTTACCCATAGTTGATGAATAGTGGGTATATGATCACATCACAACTATTCTATGACTCACCGGATTAATATCATGTGTGGAATTAATTATCCAAGGTGTGATCAAGGACAATAAATGAATAAAGATGATCATAGGTATATCTTAATAGTCTAATAGTTCCAATTCATCCCATTTTGATGTGATGTAGTGATAGTTTGACTCAACAGAGTAGTTTTCTAGGAGGTTTCAATGACCGGAATCAAATCTATAGTAACATGATGATATTGTGACCTTAGATATGTGACTCTCGAATAGAATCATAGTGAAAATAGATTGAATGGTGTGGTGGATAAGAATATTAGGGTTATGGGAATTTATGGGTTACGCAACACGTAATCTGGGATCATACGTTGACAAGGGACCTTGTGGTGGTTTTAGGGTTTCCATGGAGAAGAAAATATCCCACACTGTATCACCCATGTCACACACCCTGTGAACCATTCTGGCATCACAACATGTATCTAAGAGGATAAATTTGTATATTTAGTCTAGGGTAAAAAAATAGTTATAGTACAAGGTAAAATCAGTATACACAAACAAATACGGGTGTACATGGGCACTGCCAGATGTACAAAGGATTGTACATGGGCAAGACCACATGTACACAATAATTTATAAAAGGAATGGTTTGTGTTCTAAAAAACCGATACATGCCATTTTTTCCTACATAAAACATGTGTATAATGAAATATATATTCCTTAGTTGAAGGAACAACATAAAAAAATAGGGGTTGACAAGATATGTCGTGTTCATCCAGTACATATCATGTACCACCAATAAACATCATGTTCCCCCCCAATAAATGCCTTGCAGCCATAATAAATTCTACATACCACCATTGAGGGTGTTTACCAACATTTCATTCTTTAGTCTAGACTTATATCAGTTGATTTTTTCCACTGATCCATCCCCTTGTAGGTGTATTGTTCAATAATGTACAAAAATGTAGACTTTGATACCCTATGTAGGATGATTCTTATATTTTGTATTTGTTATCCCACAATGAGACCATAGTGGAATCCTCTATCAATATTTCTTATTCAATTGGGGGGGTTCATGTAATCAAATTGACCTCCTTGTGTGAGGTCTATATCCTCCATCTTGTAGAATGTTTTTTCATGGTATGTGATATCATTGGAATACAATCCCCTATATAGTGGGTCGATCAATATCATAATTTTTCTGTCTTGTAGTGGTCTTCGGTGTGATTCCGTGTCAATGTATTGAGATTATTAATGACTACGGAGTTTTCTTGGGTTTGGACCAATGATCATGACAACTTGTATGAGTCTCTCCAGTGATAGCATTGATCAAGGAATGGGTTCCCAAAGAATGGTCATTTCAATGAGTCTTGTAGAATCATCATGTGGTGGGAAATTTGGTTGGGACCATAGAGAGGCATTGTGTCCTTTTAGAGTATATCCGGTATTATATTCCACATTAATTTTAGTGTTACTGTTATGACATGACTACCCTTATTGAATTATGCTTACTGATTTTGGGGTGTTCTGTTAGCTATTGTTATTCTCCCGCCTCCATGAGTTCTAGCAACATTATTCATGTCTTATGATAATGAAAAACCTTTTAATGGAGTCTTAATGGGACTAGGACTAGGTAAAACATAGTGATATGTATAGACCAACATCTGTGATAATGGATTCATTTGATTGTAGTTCCCAACTACTATGAATGTTGGTCTATTTTTCCGTTAGTTTTGGTGGCCTTCTATTTGGCCTTTTCGTTCCATTACCTTTTTGTAATAAACTGATTATGGTATCCATGATGTATTCATGCATTATTATTAGTTTTCTTTAATGGTATATATTATTGGAATGTTGATGTGTTCATGTGTATAGGTATGTAAGATAATTCCTCCCATGTGTATTATATGGCTGCTCTATGTTGGTCTCCAAACCCCAGAATATTAGTGGTAGGAATATGGTAGTAATGGATCATGCCTCATTGGGGTAGCTCATGTTTATTGACATATTGATTGAATTCCATAATCAATTTACTTATTTATTTTTATTTTACTGAAATCCCCCTTTCAGGGTATGTGGTAACCTATAGAACCTTTCCATCACATCAATTCATACACTCACGAAACAGAAATTATTGAATTCAAATATCAAAATAATAAAATAGAACCAAGTCAATGCACCATCTATCGTCACACACCCAATTTTTAAAATTCAATCCATCAGTACCAAAAATCACACAAATCCCATGAGCCGGCCATGGTGCATTGACTGCATCAAAAAAGTACATGTCTGGCCGACACCTGATATCCATCACCACATCACATCACACTACTCACTAGTTTCCACCACCACAACATACAACAAACTACCCCAAAACCTCCCATCACGATGAAGAAATCATCAATTTCTTAGACAACTGATCACTACAAACCATCATCCCCGCCAAGAAAACCAATAACAGATCACCTAGGAATCATAAAATTAAAATATAAGCCCACAAGTCAAATCCGAAAAAATGGAAGTGCATTGAATCCATTCAAATTCTTAACTAGAAATTCCAAAACCATGTAGTTACAATTGCATAAAATCCTACTAGTAGAGTCGAATAGAAACATAGGGTTAGAGCAGGTGGGGAATCCAAGGAGTATCTACACATAATCATTATCACACCAAAATAATCTTCTTGAAATAATTAGTCATCAATAAATGGAACCCAATCTAAATCACCATAGAAACAAAAACTAAAAATCCCAAAAACCATAGAAACAGAGAAACATAGAAATAGAACCATATATAGAAAAATTAAAAGGACTCCAAATCCTATAGCATGTTGAATCCCTTCAAACTCTGAACCAAAAATCCCAAAACTAGGTACTTACCTCTGTACTAGATCGAATTGGGAGAGGTTCAAATAATCCTGAGGTTAGAGTAGGCTAAGGGTCCAGGTATCTCATTAGAATAAAACCATCGTTTGGACCAAGAAACCATCATGAAAATAGATATTATCATCCTAAAATATAATTGATGTTCCATGGAAGCATTAAATACAAACAATGAAAACGAGGTAGAAGGAGAATGACTTTACAGGGGTTAAAGGGAGGATATGGCAGGGAGGAAAAGGGGGAATCATGATGGACGCCTCTATGCAAGGGGAGGATATGAGATGAAATATGGGGAGGAAAACTTGAGGAAACTCACCACGAGAAGGTGATGAGAGGGAGTTTCATGGATTCATTTTTACAATTGATAACTTTAAAAAAAAAATTAAAAAGAACATTCTTTTGGTTTTTTGAACAATATACTTCTTACTATTAGTATGAAAATTATATTTTCAAAAACTACTACATGAATATAATTTTCCACATTCATGATAACTCACCACATTAATGATTAGTTTATAGGTTTCTATATTTCTTTTCAGAGAAAATGTTTTTAATAATAATATTTATTTTTTAAAATTTATTTTCCTGGTGTAAATTGTATATGCATCCCAATTATTTTTAAATATATTTTCATTGTGTTTCTACTCACATAAAATAAATAAAATAATTATACATATGCCCCAATAGGGGTATTTAGTAATGTTGTGATTCTAACTCTTTCTCTGGATGGATGACGACTTGATGAAATTTATTTTCATGGAACCTATTTATTTTCGTATTGTTAATCATGTTATGAAACAAATATATTTTTTCACGGAGTTTTGAAATTAAAAAAAGGATCTATATATAGTATTCATGTTATGGTTCATGGATATTGTTTATTATTATATGTGGTTATATTATAAAAAACGGAATGGTTGTTATGTTATAAACTAAGTACAAGTGGTTTCATTATAAACCATGGATGGGTGGGTATAAAATATCCCTCCAATTTATTGGGTAATGATTATTTTCTCTATATAGTTTTTTAGAAATATCAAAAAAATTCTATATTCCTCTTGTATGATTTCTCGTATGTTTTTCAAAGAAAACATTCTATGATACAAACATGTTTTTTTTAAAAATATATAGGATTTTTTATTTTATTTATATAAAAAAGATAAAATTACATGGCTCCTACTTATGAATTTATATAACTCTTTAATTGGATAAATATATATTCCAATTGTCATTTTATCTGATCTAGATTATGATTTTTATGAATTATTCTATGTTATTATTAATAACATTGATTAAGTCCTCATAAATTTATTCTCACATTATGCCCACTAGTGGCATTAAATTAATAAGGTTTTTGTACCCTTATAGAGCATTTAAGCTATTATTTATTTTTTATTTTTCAGGACGCTATTAAGATAATTTTTATGTATTTTATGTTAATATAGGTTACTAAATGTGAGGAAAATTATAGGGTTAATATAAATTTTGAAATCAGATTAGGGTTTAGATAAATTTTGATACTTGGATGTGTCGGTGTGATGATATGGGTTAGGGATACAACCATGTGTTTTTTCAGTGTTGTTCATATGTTCATATGAATTTAAATCCATTTGGATATTTTATGTGATGGTATTTTAAGGATATTATTATATTTGGGACACAATACATTAAGAGAGAGTATATGTGACCAATTTGAATAATGTGATGAATAACTTGAGAAGAATGATATTATAATTTTTGGAATGTAATATAAAGGAAATGATATGACATTTTAGGGTCAAATATTATTTAATATTATGGATAATAAAGAATCCTATGTAAAGGAGTATTTATATTTTGGGGAAATAATTATCATGTTTGTAACTATTTGATTTATTGACTATGTGATGAAAGTTATTTTTTAATTTTTTCAATATTTTTGAAACATTTCCATATCATGTTTAATGGAAATTGTTTTTTACTAATATGGGTTTTTTAGTTAAGGAATAAAAATTGAAATTTATCTTAGAAGTATATATAGTCTTCTAAATTATGTTTATTTAATTAAAATATTAATATATATTGAAAATTAATTAATTTTTTCTCAACATTATATTTTTTAAATTTAGGTTTGTATATTATATGGTAACATTCTTTTCACTTCTGATTAATTTCTAATAATTAGAGGAATTTATTTTTTTCCTTTTATGGATTAGGTGACCTATTAGAAGATGATTTTAGTGTTTCAAGGAATATAAATCCATCTTGAATAACCTTAATTTGGAGATACTCTTGTGATTTTTATAGAAATTTATTAATTAGGGAAACTATGCATATCAAATATGTATACTTTCTTATTATAATAAACTAGACTAAAAAGGAATTAGATAACTCTAGTAATAAAATATTTATTAAAACATTAATTTTATTAACATAAATTTGTTATATCTAATTGTATTTTTTAAACATCAGTGATTTATGATTGGGTGGCTATTAAATTTATCATGATTATTCATATTGTTTTACATAATGTTCTTTGTCACTCATCATCATTATTTAGAAATTATGTTTACCATGATTTCTATATATTCAAATCACATAATGTTTTTAATTTTTCAAGACATATTATCTATTATTCATGTTGACTATAATATTCCCATTTCCCTCTATTCAAAACAATTTTTTATTATCACTTTTACCAACATGAATTTTAAAAAAATAATTCCAACTTTAAAATCATTCTTTCCATAAATGAGATAAATATTTGGGGTTGGTATTCATTTAATGGGTAGAATGTAACACCTTGATATTTTCAGATAACACTATGTTTGATATCATATTCCACACATAGCACTGATGCAAAATGAACAATAAATTTTAATATATAAATTTTATAGTTATAACCTAGTTGTTAAATTGGTGTGTATGAATTGGATAAACTACATTAAGAAATATATATTTATATTTCTTACTAAATATAAATGTATTTATTAATTCATAAAAAATAACAAATCAGTTTTTCTGAGAAGACAATACATTCATCAGAAATATCTTTTGTTTATAAATGGTTATTATTTTATTATGTGATTGACTATTAAAACAATATTTCTGAAATATTTTGAAATTTTATTTTTCTTAAAGGATATATTTTCTAATTCATTATCTCCATTTTTACTTTGAAAAATTTTCAATATTTTTTTTAGAAATTTTATTTTTCAGTGAATGGTGAAATGTAAATTTTTTTATTTGAATAAGAAATGTTCATTACATGTACTTACAATGTTTCATTATATATTATTATTAAATTTATTACATAATAAGTTCCTTTATATTAAAATCTATAAAATAAATTTTATTAGAATCAATACTAGACATGAATTTGGTATAATAAAATTTATATATAGAAAAATGGATTATTCTGACAATCGGTATTGGTCACATTTTTTGGGTTCAATTTTAAAAAGAATTATGCCTCCACATTCGTTTGAAATTGAAAAAAATGATTCCATATTTTATATAGTAATAATTAATATTACTCAATTAGGTCAGATTTGTTTTTTAGTCAATATGTTTAGTAACCATAGTAAATATTTTTTAACATTGAAATTGTAAATTGAGTTATTTATGGTTAAAAATAATATGATAAATACTAAAAATTTCGCAAACACATAAATCATTTTAAATATATGAGTCTATCTCTTCTAGAATCATCCTAAAATTAAATATATGTCCATTTGATTCCATTATTCATTGAGTTTTACCTCAATAAAATTTTAAGAACAATAGAAAGACAAAAATGTCACTCTCTTGATTTATAGATTTCTAATATTATGTGAAATGTATAAAACCCATTTGTCAAGTGATAATTTAAAATTTAAATGGTAAAATATATTTATCATGGTAATTTTTTCCAATTTATAGTGATCAAATAATTTCCATAAATTATCTTGCAATGGTGGTGTAGTGCTTCTATAAGCATTATAAAATCAAGTAGCTGATTTTAGAAACACTAAAAGTAATATTTATTGGGTGATTTGTAGTGTCCAAGAAGTTTTTAACTCTATATAATATATTAGTTTTTTATATATTTTATATTCTATTTCATTTACTACCATGATGACTTTAAATTCAACTTAAGTTAATAATTTCAAAAATGACATGAATGGTATTCTATGATAAATGATATTCTATTAAATTTTATAAAATCCATAAAAATATTACAATATGGAAATTTTGATGAAAAATATTTTAAATTATCATAATATAAAAATTTATGATCCAACATTCATCATAAAATTAAAATTAAATTAATTTAATATTGAAAAAGTCATTTCCATGGTAAAGGTAAATTTTGATGAACCACGAGGTTGAACCAAACAATATTAATTAAATTAAGAAATAAAATACTAAAAATTTTATTGGTAAGTTATTTTGAGACTATAAAATTATTATATTTATGGTAATTTTATTTTTTTATCATATTACATCTCTTATAAACATAATATTTTATACTATTTCATGTATTTCATAGAATGACATTAATGGTATTTTAGAATATACAATATAATATTAGATGTTATAAAAATTTAAAAAAATTATGAATCTCACCAATTTCTTTATATATGGTTTATCAAATAATATATGGTATATTTATGGATCATGTTTCCTTTTATAGTGACATTAATAAACATTAAATTTTCAAAAACATTGATATCATCAGAATTGTCAAAAAGTGTCAATAAAGTGTATTTCCAAAAATATATGGGCAAATGAATCCCCTATAAATGTAGAAATGTTATTTTAATGTAGTATGTATTCAATTCCACATATTATATTGTAATTATGTCAATTTTGTTTATATTTCATAAGAAAATAAAGTTATATTATCTTGATTTTTTAAGAAATTCCAAATGTTTTTCCCCTTATTTATAAAAATGAATATCATGTAATAACTTTAACATAATTAGTGAGGAATTACATTCCAATTCCAAATATTATGAATTCAAACAATTACTCACTAAATTCAACCGGGCTTTGATTATACATAATATAATATATAGATGGTTAAATTTGTTTGTAAAGGAGGTTGTTAAAAAAATAGGAATATCTTTTAAATGAATGATTTTGTTTTATATATTCATCTATATCCATAAAGAATTTATAAAAAAGGTGAAATAAAAAATTTATCTTAAATTTTTACATTTTTTATTTTAATTTAATAATTATGATTCCTCTATGCATCCATAAAATGGGAAACAGAGTCATTATTCGTGTGTATGATAAACTACCACCTCACGAACCGATGTAATTCGATTTCCATCACCGCCTATCAGGGTAGGTATAAAGGATTATTGAATGGATATATATTAAAATAAATTCCTAATATTTATTATTAAATTATAATATATCATATTTTCTTGCAGATACATCAATTGAATAATGAGAACACCATTTGTGTGTTTGTAAGGACTACCAAATACACGTAGCGATAAGATTCATTTTTTATATCCACTTTACATGGAATCTATATATAGTTTAAATTAATTACATTATAAGATATTTGTGATAAAATATTAATTATATAATGTTATAAAATACTTCTCATCATTTTATCATGTTCATTGAAATAATGGAAATATCACTCATTCACATGCATGGCCCACAATCTCCATGATCGTATCATAGTTCAATTTGCATAGAATTCATTCATAGTGGGAATAAAATTAATAAATCATTTATAAAAATTATAATTATTTAGTTATTATTATACTAGGGATGATGAAATCATTTCCTCTCCAACAATAATCAATACAGAGATATCATTTTGAAATTATGCAAAGAATATCCTCAAAATACCAAACATGGTCTGAACTGATAAAGAATTACAATATGTCATTGAAATGAATAAAAAAATTATTAAAAATATAAACCAATAAAATTTAATGATATAATGAAATAATTTATATTATTTTATTGTATAGGATATAAAAGAGAGATATTAAATTTATATAGATGATTTAAGGTATTTTTTTTATTCAGTTTCACTTCCTTCAGGCATTTTTTAATTTTCTTTTCCTAATTTTATTTATACGGTTTATATCATACACATGGAAATTTTATATCATGAATCCATCATAATTCATGTTATTTTATGTTTTAATTAATATTATTTCATCCAAGATGATTTTAAATGAATGTTACCATGTATTAAGAGATTTCTAAAGTCAATTTCCATTCACTGGATTGTGTCACATCATCATTTACCATTTATGTTATTATAATATATAAAATGTAAAATATTTTATTTATGATTTATTACCACTATTTTAGTTTGGATTTATGTTTTTTATTCATAATCTCACAATTTATCATTTTTTAATAAAATTATATGGTCATTGTAAGTGTTATTTATCTTTAATTTGCATTCATTGTGGCTTACATATAAGTTATACATCTAAATTCCATTATGATTTGTATATAATTCCTCTTGGACAAGTTAAGACATTAATTTTCTCATTTTCATGATCATTAATGAACAAAAAAGATAATTATTGAATGAATATTTTTCACATTTATTTATATTTTTGAATAAGATAGTAATATAGATAATAATAATATTAAGTATTTTTGAAACCAAAAAAGAAATATTATTAATAAAAATATTTTCATATAACGTTTTTTTTTAATTTTACATTATAAATTATAAAATTTGAATTTTATAAAATAAATTACATTTTTTATCTCAATATATAAAAAATAATAATGTGTGAATTTTTTGGATTTTTTAGAAAATATTAATTTTTATAGAATTGTTAAAAAAAGTGTTTTATAAAAATATCAATTATTTTTTGTAAATTAAGTAATTTTAAAGACCCATTTTGTTTTGAATATTATTTCAACAAGTAAAAATATTATTTATTCATTATTAATTCAACAAATAAATTTTTAATCATCTTTCTATTGGATTTTACTGTGATTATATTTATTTGGATTAAAAATTTATTTTCATGAAATTATTTTAAAGTGTGCAATCATGTTTATTATAATTTAATAAAAAAACAAATTACAATGAATAATTTAAATTATATTTTTTATAAAATATATAAATTAATATTATTATATATTCACAAAATATTAATTTCTACTCATAGAGTTTTTAAAAAATCATATTATTCTTGAAAAATGTATTTCCTAACAAAGAGCTTTTTAGTCATGTCTATGGGTTATATATTATTTTTAATTATATCACATATGTGAATTAAATTTGGTAAAATAAATTAAATATTTGTAAAAAAATATTTTTTATAATAAAATATTTTAAACTTAAATTTTAAACCAAATGAAAACTTAATAGATTGATAATATTTTTTGTGGTTATGGTGAAAGCATGTTTACTTGGGGTAAAACTATAATGATATGTGTTAAAATGATCTAATAATGTGAATAAAATATATTTAACTTCCATATATTTACCTTATCTCATATATGTATCGCTTGTGATCCCTTTTGGATCTATTTGGTATGTAAAAAACACGTGTTGACTAATTTTCATTTCAAAAATTACTAGTGTGCCTCTCCGAACTCCAATAAAGGGCCACCACCTTGAAATTCATATTCATGACATTTAATTATTTCTATCAGTGAATGATAACTCATATCACTTCATTATTTCCCAACCAAAATCCTAGAAGATATTGTTTTCCAACGTACCCATCCTTTGGTGGGTTTTGGTGTAAAGCAAATATGGGTTTCCAAAGAAGAGTAATCATCATTAACTGAAAAATTTTATTTTGTTTAATATTCAACATCCCATAAATACTAATCAATTATGATAAAATAATAACACCAATATATCTCATATAATTATATTTTTTTATATTAATTTTAAATCATAAATCCAGCTCTTCTTCCATCAAATAGTAATTGAAACTATCGTCCACGTGTTTGGAAGACTACTTGCTCATGAGTTTATGTAATTTTATTTATATACCCTCTAACTTCATGTTATGGTGATGTATTTAAATTATAAATATTTTATTTTTAACCAAATTAGACACCTATATTTGTTATATAAGATATACCTTCTCACATTCCATTCACTAAAAAATACAATAATATAACTTCTATGAATGGTGCGTTAATGCCTCGTAAAGCGATGTGATTTTATTTTCAAAAATATATTACATTTATGGTAATAAGGGTCTATTGAGTTAATTTTTTTATATATAAAATTATGATATTAATTTAATATTTATCATTTTGAAAATATAATGTTATTTTCATTCATGCACTAAAAATGATAATGTAGTTTGTGTGTACGTGTGGACTATCACCTCCAAAAATATATATGATGATTTATTTGATAGCCACATGCCATGTATTATTAATATAATTATATTTAAAGAAATAAAATATTATTTATTATATGATTATCATTATTTTAGGATAAAATAATATCTACATTATATCAATAATAATCATTGAAAATTTGAATTATTATTCATTCCTATGTATGGCCTTCCATGTCAATGATTGTAACCTATTTAATTTTACATTACAATCATTAATTAGATGTTAATAATAAATTATTTCAATGAATTATAATACTTTTAGGATAATTAATTATTATTTGACAGAATAATAATCTTTATGACCATAGTCGGCTGATCCATGTCATTTTTTGACACATATATGATATACAGTAAAAACATTCAATGTGAACTGAAATAACTAACTAGTTGTGAATAGTATAGTCAGAGTTAAATTAAAAGGATAAATAAATATTAAATATTTCCTTAAAAATGTAAATAATTAGTATAATATTATTTTTTAGGATTATATAAAATATAAATTATTAGTGGGTGTTGAGGTAAACGACACATTAACTTCAAACTTCTTTTTAAATGTCTTAATGATTTACCTTTAAAAAGCATTTATTACATATCCATGTTTTTAAAAATGATATTTTGAAAGTACTTTTTTTGAAATGAATTACTAATCATGATAATTTTGTACTTTTTATAAATTTATTAAATATATATATTATAATTTAATTTTTGTAAATCATTATTGAAAAAAAAGAAGTTACATATTTTTATTAATATGGGGAAAATGATACTTTCCTCCACTCTAACCGTTATATGATATTTATGTTCCTTTAGAATATTTATTTTCTTTTGCAAAGATAATAACTCTTCTCCTTTTTTGGGAATTTCGGTTTCGAATATATATTTTTAAATTTATATTACATTTTACGGACCAGAATTTTTTTTATGGGTAAAAAAAATATTTTATGATTTTAATATTGAAATTTTAAATGTATTTTAGTTTTAATTATGTTATTGTTATTTGAAATTACATAGGGAGATATGTGGTTCTGATATAATCAAAATATATATGGTTCCTTTAGAAAACATAGATGTTTGGATACATTATAATCCAAGGAAGGGTGGTTAAATTATAAGCCATGGATGGGTGGGTCCATGATAGTCCTCCAATGCATTGGTTGTGGAAGTTGACCATATAGTTAATCAATTTGTAAGTGTAACATGGGAAATTATTCACAATGATACCATTTTGTTTTATTTATTATCTACATGGATTTTTATTATAATTTTATGATATCTATAAAGGTAAGAAATGATATTATTTTTAATAAAATGTAATTTATATATCTCATGGTTGTGAAGATAAACATTGGGGGGAAAATTCATTAGTATATCAAGATTTCAAATAAAAATATACATTTTTTATTTCATCCATTATATTTTCTTATGAGAAATTTTATGAAAATATTTAAGATGTGAAGGTGAATATTTAGGAATGAAATTGATTATTCAATCAAAAAGCATACTTTGAAATGGAAATTTCATATAAATTTTCATGTTCTAATGGGTTTCATTCATTATTCTTTTTATAACACTTCATATGGTTTTTTTATAAACCCATATTTTCGAAAAACAATTATGGTTTAATGTTGTTTAATAACATTAATTAAGTTATCATGCCTATTATAATAATTTTTTAGGAAATGAAAACATTCATATTTTTATATGATTAATATTTTGGAAAAAAAGGATACTGATTAGAATTTTACACATTGTAAATTATTGTATTTTATATATGAGTTATGAACTAAATCTCTAAAACTCTAAACCATAAATAAATAAAAAAATTAAATAAATTGATTTTTAAACTAAAAAAATATAATGTAACATCTAGGGCTAGTTTCATACAGTTTTTATTGGAGGATATTTTCAATAATTTTAGAAGTTAAGATAATGTTAATATCATGCCTGGGAAGAACATTAATTTGTGGTTAAGTTCAACGGTTTTATAATTTTACAATTACCTTGTGGATTGATTTAAAAAATCATAATGTGTTTCTATAATGTAAAAATGTAATCTATAGTACTATGGAACCATGTTGATTATTTCATGCTAAATGAACAGCCATGAATTTTTATAATTGGAATTATATAATTTGATATGGTGATGGATTAGTTGATGAAAGCTAAAATGGAAGTGGAATCCATTCTTGAGATCAACCAGATCGATCCCTAAATAAAATAATGATATTAGAGCACTTTAGGAGACAAAATCCTCTAGTATACAGGGTATCTTTTAACCGAGTGGTAATTAATAGATTGATCATTGCCCTGGAGGAGATATTTGAATTCTTAGGGAGATTAGAAACCCAAAATGTAATCCATTAAATTTATTATTTCTATATTTATGATGATGGTTTTTAGAATTTTCTAAAGAATCATAAAGAGATATTTGATCATGATTCCATGGAATGGGGAAATGTTTATGAAAATCTACCTTGGTAAAAATTTCAATGAAGAATTTTGACATGGGATGAAGAATAATTTTGTTTATTTGATGATAATGGATGAAGATATAGTGTCTATATATAAGAAAAACATCACCAAACTAGAATAGTACATCCCAAATTTTATCATGGATAATGATATTTAAAATTATAATATTTATTCTTGATTGAAACCCTGATATTGAGTAGAAATGGATTCCTATGAATTAAAAAGATATTAGAATCTATTTGGATGTTTTATGAAATTGTAAATTTAGAATGATGATTTTAATTTATTATACGAAAAAAACTATATAATATACATATATAGTAGGATTAGATCAAATAAATGTAGATTTAAGAATATCATTTTCTAGTAATGTGATATGTGTGGCAAAAACGAACCTTGGTGAATTTCTAACAAAGTATTGTAAGTTATTCCAATGTGGTAGGTTTTACAACGTGGCTTGTACTGTAATTAAAATGATAGCACAAGAAATAAAAATAAATTTTTAATATTTTATAATGTCAATTATATATGTAATTATACCAATGTGTTTAAAAATTCATTTTTATAGGCATGAAATTTCCATTATTGAAAGTAAAAGGTACTGGGAAAATAATTTTTATACTAGTATGATTTATATTTGTCCATGATATAATGATTTAACAGATATGTAACTTGTTTTTTCAAATTATTAAAATACATATTTTTACTATAGATCATCACATTTCTTAATTTCAGGGATATATTCTTGGAAAAGGGAAATATAATTTCATGAAAGGAAAAAATAACTTTTGGAGAAAATTGTGTTTGGAAATATCGAATAAATTTATATTTATATGTACCTTCATATTTTTACTAGTGGGTTGGTATTATCTAGAAATATAGTTAAACTTTATATAAAATTGTTCGGAATTATTCATGGTATTAATTATGTTTCAATTTATCATGGTGCGATTTATTTCTTGTCCTAGAAATTTATATTCAATTATTTCATATCTTTTATAACATGTCAGGAATATGATAAATTTATTAAAAATGGTAGTTAAAGATAAATATAATATGTTGATGAAATGAAAAAAATTGATCATATTTTTTATTTACCAATATTAAGTGAATATATGTATATCTTTCTGGAGGATTTGTGAGGTTTTATTTCAAATCCACAAGTTGAATTTACTACTAACATAGTGTCTAATGATATTTCTTTTTTATATAACCCCTTATCAAGTGGATCAAGTGGAACTTTTATAATTTAATAAGGTATTACATGAGTTGATAGATAATTTTTTCAATAATCCAAGAACATCACCATCAGGTGATCTTAATTTTTTTGTTGAAAATATTGGTGGTTTCATGAGGATGTTTACTGATTAAATATCATTGAATAACCTCAATGATAATATAATTTAACGTTTTCCACATATCAATGATTTATTTTATTATATCTAGGGAGTATATTATTTTTAATGGTTTATTTGAGGTCTGGGTACCATAATTTGAATTTGAAGGAGTATTATATTCTGAAGACAACATTTTAATCAAGATTTGGGAATTTTTTGTTTTATATATTCCTCATGGGTTGTCTAATGTACCATATTTATTTTATGTATTTTGACTATATTTTTAAATAATAATTTAGTTATGTGAATATTAGTTTTATCATATATCTTTCTAGACAACAATTTTTTATAATGATCTGATAAATTTTTCCTTATTAAAACATATTTTTGTGATGAATGGCCCAACCAAAGAAATTTCACATGAATTTATAGTATTCATAGATAATTATGTTACTTAATATTGTTTTTTGAAAACATTTATCCATTATAAAGCCTACTGACAACAAAAACATAAAAAGGAGTTAAATTTATCTGCTCAAATGAATGAGATGATTGGTTTTCAGAATTGAGAGATGATTAATTAATCATATAGTGTTTTATTTACCCTATCAAAATATAAAAAAAATACCCATAGTTTTGCTTCTTTAAAATGACTTGGTCAGGTCCTGATGTAGAGTGATCATGTATTTTATTATTCTATAAGGACTAGGAATCCTTCAATGTTAGATTACCCATACAAATGATCTAAAATTAGATATTGTGGTTCTTTATTTACAAATTTAGATACATAATTTTTATGATGTAATTTTTGAAATATATAGTCATCATAAAAGTTACAAGTATATATTCACACATAAATAATTGACTATGAGATAAACTAGATTTACGGTATTAATTATGTACTATGATTACAAATTCCATTACTATACAGTAAAATAATACAAAGTGTCTAATGATTTTAGATGGATCAATAATCCTAAAATACAATTTTAAAATTGGAACATGACCCTTTCAGTAATGATTTTATTAATTTTTTGATACAGGTTATGGATGTGCGGATATCTTCTATATTGTTTTAGTTTACACTGTTGTCGCTATTCTCAGAAAAAAAATTAAGAGAGATCAAAATGTGGATCATTCATTGTCGATAAGTGGAGAATCTTTTATGAGTAGTAAGTTTCCTAATATTAATTTTAATAAAAAATTGTTTTATCAGATTTCAAAAACTATAATGGTAGGATTTTTATTTCTAGTTGAAGAGCGATTTTTATAGTAATGTATATTGTTTTCTATTTTTCAGTCCTCCAATAATCACTAATATGTACCAAGACCTGAGAGAGAATTGTTATTGGGATGTTATAGAATGAGGTATTTATGAATTTACCTCGAATTTATTATCATTTCAATTGGTTAAGGAATATTTAAAATTACTTAATGGGATTTGTCGGCCATTTCCAAAGACAGAGTGGAAATGGGAAACAAACCTATAGAGACCCAGGCATCTCATACATGGATAATAAATCAATTTATATTATTTTCGATACATCATATGAAAACATGCCTGAGGACCATATTAGTTTATATTCTTTAGATACTAGGTACATAAACAACTAACATGGTGAAATATCTTCAACTTCACCCAGAATGTTCTTCCACTTTATTATTCATTAAAACAATTCCCTACATAAAACCATTATTCATAACCTAGTGAAAGAAAAAATAAATTTTTCAAGTTCACATGATCAATAAGAGTAATAAATTAACATATCATTTATCATGAAAGTAAAAAATGAATATAATGTTATGGGAATATGAGCATACAAATTCAAAATCATACCCTAAAATTAAAATAACAAAATATAAAGGAATGGTAGAAAACATTATTGTTTATAGGACATGAATCATAATGACATCAAATAACATGAACCTCGCATGTATAAAATAATAACAAGACAAATATTTATGATATAAAAATTTGATTATCACATTATTAACATGTATAAAGACAAACATGTTCACTTATAAGTTAAGGACTTGAAATTCTTCCCCTAAAAAAACATATGGACATGAAACCTGGTAGAGGAATAAAATTATATACAATAAATACATGTCCATTAATAATATTGTGAAAATGTAATACGTTTCATACATAATATTTTGAACATGTAATCAAGTTCACACATAACATCATAGTAGTCATGGTTCACTCCCAAGACCATCAAAGTAGAAAAAGTCCCATATTGAATCGGGTTCACTATATTTTCCAATAATGTCTATCTTATAAGAAATAAATATCTACCCAATTCATTAAACAGAGATATAGATCCCACCAATCATATAATTAAAATCATAGATATTTTTTACACTATTTTAAAACAATCACCATATCATAACTCATGAAATAAAATGGTTTTAAAAATTAATTTTTTATAGTATTGCCTGTGGTTGTGAAATGCTTTTCATAAAAAACAAGTCATCCTAAACCATCGAGAGAATGGTTTAGAAAAGAATATATTGAACATATAATTAGTAAATCATATGTAACATGAATGTATGTAATCATTTATTGAATTTTAAATTGATATACAAGCCGTAAAAAAATTTATTAATGAATATAACTTTTAATTAAAAATTACTTTTTAGATCGTAAAACATTTTGGAAATAATTGTTTTTGGATGTAAAATATGAAAACATATAATGAATTATTTTAAAAATACTTTAAACAATTTATTGAAGAAAATATACTTTACCTTAGGGTAAAATAAATTGCCTTCAATATTTTCCTAAAATATTTGTATAAAAAATTCTTTTTGAGAAAAAAATAGTTTTGGACAGAAAATATGATTTTTCATAAAACATGTATTTTGAACTACTAAATACATAGGGTTATAAAAATGATGAGTAAAAAATAAACTCATGAAATAATGAGAGTATAATAAAATATAAGATTTTATTGGGGGAAATATCCATATATTTCATCATTTGAAGCATAATCCTAAAAATCCCAATAAACGAGGAGATTGTGACAAAAAACTGTTACCACTAAAGAAACATCAACTAATAATCCCCATGAAAGAATTAAATATATTGATTCATAAAATATTTGGAAAATATGAATATTTATGATATTCGCAGTCAAAGGGGATGTATATACACCTTATAGTTTAGATTGGAGAATAACATAACTTTTTTCCAAATGAAATAAAATTGAGAGAAAAATCCATTATTGATTTGATAACATTGGAAACGTAAAACACCAGAAAGATAAATTCGAAAATGAATATTAAAATTTTCATAATTATAATTATAATAATACCAAAATAAATTTATGGTCTGTATATACCCCACTTAAAATCAATATTTGGTGAATATGGCATGCAGCTCACCGAAGTAAAATCTAAGGTGTAAATCCCTTACAATAAGTATTGAATTACATCATACATATTTAAAACTCATGTTTAATAAATATAGGATTATTATAAATAAATAATATAAACATATATATATATATATATATATCATTCCAAATATGGGTTTTTATGACCTTTTATTACCTGTTTACTAACACATCCATGATAGAGTCGTGTTTCGTGCAATAAATACATAGTTTTTCTTGTTTGTTTTGTCATTTTATATTTCTTCCTATTAATTGAATTATTGTTTCATCATCTATATGATTTTTATCTTGATATAAATAATATATAAATTCTTGATATAGGATTTTGGAGTAATCAATATTGTTTAGTGATAGACAAACGAGCTTCATTGTTCGTGGAGATGGTAGGTCATACCTATGCATTGATATTGTTTCCATTTTCTTATTAAATTGGTATAAATAATGTTTAATGATATATTATTATTATATATTTTTTAATATCATATATATAACATATTTTTGATAAACGTGTCCTCAAATAGTCAATATAATGTGTGAATGAACCAAGTCAATTTATAGGGTGGTAATCCATCATACACACGTGTGACGTTATCGTAATCTTACAAAGTCGAGTTTATGAAAGTATGTGTGAAATAATAATTATATTATCATAGAAAATTTATAAATATCTAATAAAAATAATAAATGTAACATTATAACTTTCTTTTAGAGATGAAAATTCATTAATGAATGACATCGGTTTGCAAGAGTGTAGTTGGCAGAATACATGGATGCCTATTTCTTTAACAATTTCATGGATGTAGAGATGGATAATAATTACTACACAAAGATAATAGCATATATATATATATTTAGGATATTATTTTCATTTTTTATTTTATTACACATAATTTGATGTTTAAAAATAAGAATTAAACTGAAATATCATGTTAATATAATTACCTTCTCTCAAACAAACTTACTTTGGATCTCCACACAAGAACCCCAGGGTTTGTATTTTGGGAGGAAAATAATCACTTTAATATATATATGGATATTTGGTAGATAATTTTCAGGTTTTGGTCCTTAAATATTTTATTAGAGGTGTGAATAAGTTAAGAGTTTTGGTGTCTAATTGTAAGTGGTTGAAAGGAACCTACTTGAAAACTACTTGGAAATTTTAAACAATAATCCATCATAACAATGTAATTACCAAAAAATAAGCATCTAGATGACCCTGGGATTGAAATTTTGAGGGTTAATGTCTATATATTCCTATAACATAATAGTTTTTTCGAGTTCAAAATAGATTTTAACCATTATATTCATATTTTAACCCATTTTAAACAAATTTTAACTTAAGTGCGGAAATTTATTTTTACTAAATTCTTGATTCATTTAAGTCATAAATTAAGTTGAACATATTATTTTTTGTAAATTATAATGTTTCCAAATATGGAATAAATTTTTCCAAATTCAATTTATATAATTGGAATTATTTAATTTAACATTTATCATTTATATACGATTATAAAGTGGTTTTAAATAACAAATGTTCAAAAGTTTAAAATATTTGTTAATAAAATTACCTATAAAATTTATTACAATGATATAAATTGGATTAATTGAAGTATAGATAAAATAATTATAATTTAAAAACAATTTTAAATATAATATATCATTATATTGAAATTAAAAAAATATTGTTTTCAATTAATATTTAATATTTTTAACTATTCATAAAAATATAAACCTTATTTTAAAATACCCAAAACCCACCATTCGTTAATTTTTATATTATGAGTTAATAAATTTTGTTTATTTAATTTATTTTATCTTTTAATTGTGTCAAATTTTAATATTACTATTTTAAAAAATAATTTTTTTTTAAAAAACTGTATTTTAGTAGCATATAATGACTTTTCTAAATATTCAACTACCTTATAATCAAAATGGTTCCATTAAATAAATCTTTTATAATCAATGTTTAAAATTTTTTATTAGTATTCATATATCTATTATTAATGATTAGGTTATAGATTACATTTTTAAATAATAATCTATTATTTCAATGTTTTGTTAATACTCAATGTCGTAAGCTAACCTGGTATGGCCTGTAACACAAGCTATAAATAGGGTTGTATATAACACAATATTAAATAATTATCATGTAATAAAAGATAATAATTGTATTTGTTTTACCAAAAAACCTAAAATGATGAAATTTATTTGAAAAATATATTTCAAAAAATATTTGGGTGTATATTTTACCCCACATAAAATTAATTTCCAGATTAAATTTCGTCACATTGTTACAAAAAAAACATAACATTAATTGACCACATTAGATCATATGGTTCCCACGTAGATTCCTAAAGCTGTTAGATTCACCATGACACACTGACCCGGTGAGTGGTCTTATTTCATAAATATTTCTCAATTTTACCCAGAATATCTACTGATTGTTGTACTTATGAAATATCATTTTCTAGTGGTACTAGCTTTGAATTTTTAAAATGTTATTATTTAAGTATATAATTACGCAATAGGGGCTCATGAAATACATCCTGAACCTAAGAGAGGTTAGCTGGAAGTACCATAAAAAATTTCTACTTTCTTATATTATCATGCATTTCAAACTGTCTGATATATCAAGGCCTTAATTTTCCCTATATTCTTATATAGTGAATTTAAGTTGAATATCTTATCACTAACGTAGAATTATAGGGTATGTTGTCGATTATCAGCATAATAGTTTTTTCAAATTATTTCTACCCTGACATGATTTTTAATGGATTTTAACATTCTCTTCCATATTTTTATCTCACTCATCTTATAATACAACTATTTTTTCTACTTCATTCTCATATATTTTATTAATACACATATATATTTAAGTAGATTTATAAGGATCCACCTTAATTCTCAAGTAAATGATATTGTTTCATGAAAACTCAACAAGAGAAAGATTTTGATCCTAACCACATTTTAAATCCATAGAACAAGATCTTGAAATCTTCTCTAGTGTTTGAATTGATTACACAAACTGAAAATATATAAGAGAATGATATAAAGTACTAATACTCAATTAATTATCTAGATCATTCAGAATAATTCACCAAATCATCAACATAAATTTTGGGTCCTAAGATATTACAATTTAATTTGGTACACCATGAAACCATTACCTATTATTTAATGTATATTTTATAAAGATGAACTGGATAGAAATATTCAGTTGTAGCAATGATTTTTTCTATCTTCATAAGGTGATCAACTAAAACACATTATTACATCACCCTTAAAGATAATATATACCATAAATATTTATAATACATTTATTTATATTTATATAAAACTACATTACTATCTAAATAACTTTTTCACTAAAACATATATGAAAAAGTGTTATATGACTATTAATGGCTCCTAAAATATCATTAATATTGATAAACTCCCAACACATTAACCAAAAAAGGGGGCTTATATGAAATTATAATTATTATCAATAAAAAACTCATAATCCCATGATGGTATTCATATCTTTTATGATATAATTACAAGGATTCATATACAAATCTAAAAATTAATTCACCATTTATTCCTTATATATGCTCTTATCTTAAAAAGACAAATTTTCATTTTATTCATGGGTTCATTTTTATACTAATATAATATATAATGTGCATAAATTATTCAAGAATACATTTATTGGGAGAAAATTACATGAAATTTCATAAAAGGAAGACTAATAAAATTATCATAAGGATTATGCATACAAAATCAAGCATGAAATTCCAAAAACATGAGGGGATTAAAAGGGTTCCTTAATTATCATAATTCACATCCTCTATTATGATTGAATAAGTTTTCCATTATTCATTATCTTTAGAAGAGGTGGTGTATTACCATTCATATTGTCAATTGGAATGGGTGGTTGATTTTCATAATTACCAAAATCCATACATAATAAACTATTATGTATAAATGGTGGATTCTAAAGAGATATCTCTCCATAAACTAATTGATTTTCCTCTTCACCACACTTTTATATTTTTTCACTTAATGTCTAGTGTTTCCACACATGAAAGACCACTTTGATTATTTCTGTAGCTAACCTATGTGATCCATCGCACTTATTTGGAATGTATGATTTTGAAACATTTACATCACTCTAGGCGGAATATCATTAGATTTTCAAGGGAACCCAATATTCCTTTTCATATCACCAAAACCATGGTATTTTTAAGAATCAATTTCCAATTTTAGTTTACATAAAATGTTTTATTTTTAAATAACCCAATGTCTCTTATAGATACCAAACTTCAAATATATGGTTTCAACAAGCAGAATAATACGTCAACTATACTTTTAGTGTGGATTATAATACCTAAAGAGTACCTCTAATGTTTTTTAATGAATTCTTCATGTGTTACAATAGCTTCATAATACATATTCTTAAGCTCAAGTAATTATTCCTCTATTTTTTGATTGAATATTATGGAAAATATAATTTTTGAAAAATATTTTTTTAAACTCATCCCCTAATATACAGTCAATTTCTTCTCTTTTCCTCATATTCTTAGAAAATTTCCATAATTGATCTTCCTAACCTTCCAAATGTTTGACATAGAAAAGGACATATACATTAATTGAAGATGGGAAAATAGATTATATATTTCTTGTGGAATTGATCCTTTTCTCAATATTTATAGATTCAGTAGAATCATTTAATTAATTTGGGTTTTTTATCATAAAGTGATGAAAAAACAATATTCACTCCTTTCTTTTTTAGCATGTCTATCATGAGTCATATATAATGAAATTATTATGAGAATTTCATTGAGTTTTTTCATTATATCTCCTATAAAATTTAGTTTCTCGTGAAGAAAATAATTTCATTTTCGATTTTCTAAATTTTAACATAATCCCTTCACCATACAACCATTGACTAAAGACAAAAAGAATAATTAAATAAAAAATAATCATAATCGGGAACCTTAAAATCATGATGAATCACATATATATTGTTCTAATAATTACACCTTTCTCATAAACTATGAAACCTTTTGGTTATTCCTGGTCATTCATAGTCACTATCTATTTAAATCCTTCATGATGTTTTATAAAGATTTTGTGAATTTCCACAGAATATCCCTTAGGAGTATCAAACAAGGTGTAGTGGAAGGCCCACTATTAGAGATCAAGTGACTATTGTGTCAAGATCAATAAATCATTTTGGGTGTAATTACACTATGGTACCTCTATTTTAGAGACACATACACTTTTAGAATTGTTATCAGGATGTAATTTCTATGAAACCACTCAATCAATCATTTTCCATAATTAGAGGATATATTCCTACAGTTTGGATAATACATTAACTTATCCTTAGTCTTATACATCTAAATATATATAGAAATACCCCTAGGTATCCCCCTAAGAATCACTCATCCTATTTTCTAATGATTAATTAAACTATTACTCTCATACCAACTACCACGACCCTAGCTCCTCATAAAATTAAATTTCATTGATTTATATGAATATTCAATAAATCACCCAAACACATGCTTGATGGCCATAATAGTTTATTTTCCTAGGAATATAGGTCCACAATCATCTAAATAAGTTAAATATATCCGAAAATCACATAAATATCATCTAATTTATTATTATTTATTGACATACCTTCGTAAAATCATTCTTCATAACCATGGGACGGGAAACATAAGAAATGGTGAGTTTGGATTCTTATTTAGGGGAAGAAATTGTGAACTCAATGATCCCAGGACTACGAAATGAGAATAAAGTTATGTTAACAAGAGATACACATTTTAAACTAGACCGTTTACACCCATTATCATGATCTAGTGGAATGGAATAAATCTCTATGATTTACAAGATAAAAAAATATAATTAAATCAAAAAACCGGATCCATGATAGTATAAAATTTGAATAAAACCACGATTTTGTTGCATACACATAAAATTTGTAACATGTATAAATATAAATATGTTTTCATATTACATTTATTACATGAAATCAATCCCTTTATAAACTAATAGACATGAAACCATGTCCAAACAGAACATTATGGACATAAAGGACAGGTCTATGCATAACATTGTAAGAATGTAATTTTTTCCATGCATAACACTGTGAACATATAATAGGATTCACACATAACATTATATAAATTAAATTTATATTGAAACATAAAATTATATTTGTGAAGTTTCAATCACAATACCATTGTAGTAGTCAAATTCCCTTATTGAACTGGGTTCACTCTCCTTTCAAGTCATGTCTATCTCGTGAGATAAAAATAATTACACAATGAAATGGAGTAAGATGTAGTCCACAAACATATCACAATGAAAATAATATATATGTTTTCCAAAAGATGTTAATATATTGTTTAAATCATAACCAATAAAATGAAATGGGTTTCATAATCAATTTTTCATGGAAAAACATGTGGGTGAGAATCTAGTTTCATACACATCTTATCATTAAAAAAATTTAGAATTAAAAAGAATCATATACATGGTTTATATAACTAGTAAATAAAAAGTTAAATTAGAAGGCATCATCATGGATTGAAAATTATTTTGAATGATAAATCATTTTGAATATTTATTTAGGAAAATTACATTTTATTTCAAAACCAAAAAAATGGGAATCCTTTTCAATGAAAATAAAATTTGACCACCTATAAAAGAAGATTTTGAAAATTATATAAAACATTTATTAAGGGAAAATTAATTCTTATTTTAAAAAATAATTTTTTTTATCATTTTTTAAGACATTTCAAGAAAACATGATTTTGTAAGAGAATTATTTTACAACCAAAAAATGATATTTTATAAAAGAATTTTTTTTAATGTTATATAAATAAAAGAAAACTGATGGGAGAAAATTTATTCTTATTAAATTAACATAGTTGAATAAAAATAATTACTTTATTATGATATATATAATATTATTTCATTATTATAAGCATAATAAAAAACAATCCTGATAAAAAATGATATTTTAACATAAAACTCTTACCACTTTAGTAACATGGAATCACAATCCCCCTTAAATAATTTCAAAAAATCAAACATAAAATTTAATAAAAATAAGGACATTCATGATATAACAAGTAAAATGGGAATTTTATATTCCTCATAGAAGAAGATAGGGTCAAAACAGAAATTATGTCCCAAAGAAGTCAAATTGGGACAACAATCTCTTATAGTTTTGTTAAATTCTAATCAGTAATGCCCACTAAAGAGATACCCTAAAATTCCTATATAAATTACCATTATTTTAAGTATTAAATTTATAGAATAAATAAATGTAAGTTATAAACAGAACATTAAATTGATAGTTGTGGAAGATGACATGTGTCTCATAGGAGTTAAAATTGCGATGGAGATCCCTTATATTAAGGTTTGGATTCTTTAGTAGATATTAATACATAATTTATAATAAATATATGTCTATTATAAATTTATTAAAAACCCATATTCATATATATAATTCCATATATGATTTTCTTATGACCATTTATTTCGTGTTTATTTACATTTCCATGTTACTTTCACGGTTCGAGCAACAACTACTTTGTTTTACTTTTAAATTTTATATTCTTATTCCATTACTCTTATATAAATCAAGGTTTCATCATATCCATAATTTCAAGAATCATATTAATATATTAAATATTATAGATATTTCATTATTAATTCCTAATATTTATAGATAAGAAATGAAATGCATCATTCATAGAGACGGTGGGCCATACGTACCCAATAAAGTATTTTCAAATTTCCTGTTAATTGTTTTCAAAAGGTATTGCCTCAGACAAAAGCTGATACACAATTTATTAAATTAAAATTAAGGAAAAACTACATGAGTCTGAATTAAGGAATCAAATTATAATCATTATCGTAAAAATGGAGAAGATCAATCGAAAAGTTATCCATCGATGCTTTTCCATGGTTGATTCCCTTATGGGCAAGATTGTATGAAACCATGTTCGCTTCACGAAATGCATGAGTGATAATGTAGTTGGTCTCTAGAAGCAAATAATGTAATCTCATCCAACTGTTAGTTAGTGTCCAGGTGAGATGCCCCAACCCCTCCCAAATAACATGGACGATAGTGGTTGAATCACTTTCAATCCAAATATAGTTCCAAACCTTTTTTTGGAATAATTATTGGTATGGATCATACCCATCATTTTTTCCACTAGAGACAAGGATATACCAATGCATCCAAAGAATCATCCATGAAACTGACCATGTTATTCTATGTAAATAGCTCCACAACATGCGGGACCTTTATTTCCTTTAAATGCACCATCAACATTCACATTGATCCATACTAGGAGTGGGGCCTGTCAGAACACCTACCAAGCGTGTCTCGATTTTTGGTAGATCCCATCAATCTGAAGTTGATGAAGGATATCATAGTATCAAACAGATTTATCACTTAAGGATTTTTGAGTTGAAGAAACATCCCTAATAGAAATGAGAATTCGAGTCATATTTTCATTAATATTGAAATTAAAATTATTCTGGATAATACAATTTTTATCAAACCAGATCATATGGGGGAGTTCAGCAACATCAGTTATGACGAGGTTCTTGATCCATTTAGTGGTATCAATATCCACGAAATGTTTTAATTGAGAGCTGATATAATCAAGTAGTAAACGACTATAGTAAAAAATGTTAGATATATAATTCCATTGTGCAGAAGCTTTAACACAAGAGAAAAACATATTGTTATATCTTCTCTATGTTGATGTGTTTGATGTTATGTATGATATAATAATTACATAATAATATGAACATAATAAATATAAAATATAAATAATAAATACATTTTTACAACTATTCTGGATATGTTTAAATTGGAAAAATTATTATCATCAGTTTGTGAGGCAGTTCTCCATTGTACATATGAATGGTGATTTCATAGAACAATTGATGGTATGAGAGACAAATATTTATTTTTCGATAAAAATTTACCTCCCATTTTATTAGATACGGATTTTATTATATTTTATGTTTTAATACATAATTAAATGCATAGAAATTAAATTAAATGAAATATATTGTAAATATAATTTCCTTCTTGAGGAGAAACCACCTTGATATCACCTCTCAAAAAGATTAGAGAGGCTATATTTGGAGAAAAAACATATATGTAATGTGACTAATTATGATGGGGAGAGAGTTGGTTATGGTATGTTCTATTTAAAGTGGTTTTAGGTGTTAATAAGTAATATTTGGTGGTCAGCTATTATATGTGGTAGAAAGGAACCCATTGGGAAAGCACCTCGAAATATCACAAAATGCTCTAGTATAATAACGTCACTATAGAGAAGAAAGATTTCCATTGACCATTGGTTAGAAATTATGAAGGATAATATGGATATATGTCCATATAATGTTTTTAAATGTTTTTAGTCATTATAAAAATGATCTATTTTTTTAAACCCCTTTGTAGAACCATTTTCACATTAACTTTAGTAATGAATTTTTTCTGAAATTACTAATCATTTTGGTCTGAAAATTAAGTTAAAATTATTATATAGTATAATTCATGTGGATCAAAAACAATGAATCCTTTTTTCCAACTTTCGTTCACAAAATTTTCATAATTTAATTTATAATTAATCAAATATTTTTGAAGAGAAATTATTTTTTAGAATATAAAATCTTCAAATGCTTATAGATTTTTTTAAATAAAATAGTAATATTATGTTGATTCCAATTTTATAAATATGAGTAAATAATCTATAAATGAAATTATTTAAATTTATAATAAATTTAAAATATAATTTATCGTTGTACATAAACAAAAAGAAAATATTGATTTCAATTTAAAGTCATTTTTTTCATTTTTCATCCACATAATAAAAATTTTTGAGAAAAAAAACTCAAAAACTATCCCATAGATACTTTTGAAATTTTGATTTAAAATATGAATATTTTTATCAAATTCATTTTATATAAGCTTCAATAGTTAATTATATTATTTTGTAAATTGATAAGTCATTTTTTGAGAAAAGTTTATTTTCAAAGTGTATAAAGACTCTTCTGAAAACATTAAAACTGTTTTATCAGTATGTATTATTTATATAAGACAATAATATTTATCAATTAAAAATTGGTTATTACTATTAATATATATATATATATTTTATTTCAAAATTATAAATTTCATAGTAAAATAAATAAAGAATATATCATTGTTTTTGAAAACTCTTTGTCAGAAGATAACCTAGTATGTCAGGTATCAAAATACAAAAGGGCTTTGAATTTATTTCATGATTATGATGGTTTTTTATAAAAGAAAAGATAAATTATTTATTTCATGTAAAAAAAATGAATATATAAAATTAATTTGAAATGGTTTATATTAAAAAATCTCATGTTCTTACAATATCTATAGATTCCATGTTGAAATTAATAACTAAATATTGAGGTAACAATGTAATTTGCGTTATAATATATTAACTGAATAATTCATCACAATTTATCTACATTCAAGATATTTTGTATTTTTATCTTATTTGTCGAATGTAAATCAATATTAAAGTCACATTACATGATTTCCACTCTCTTGTGTATTTTTTTTGTGATTTTAGGATCATTGTAAAAATTAGGAATGTTCCTCAGAAATATGTTGCTACTAAATTAACTTTTTTTACTTCCATTCATCCTAAATATGAATTACGGTATTAGTGTATGATTTATAAATTAAGATAAAAATTTATGTTATATTCACTGGATTAAAATGGAATTCATGATCATCATCATTCATTATATTAGTTTTCTAAAATAATAGATTCTATTCCAGTATACACATTGAAACTTTTACAAAATTATAAGGAATTTGTTCTGAGACACAGACTTATTAGGATGATGTGGGAGAATGGAAATTTATATTAATAGATCATTAATGGAAATTTTATGATAAGAGGAACTGGATTCAAAAGAACAAGATGGATGAAAAAATATGGAAGAAATATTATGTGGATAACCAGAGAAAGTATCTTTTTCTAGGGTAAGTGGTCATGTATTTCTAAAAGTATATCCATGTAAAAGATTTATTCATAATTTTAAAAAATGAAATCTTATTACATGTTTCATTATACCGTATGAAATATTGGATAAAGATATATTATTTTCCAACTGAGTTTCTTGACTGCAGGTTAACATAATGTACACAACGCATTTTATGTATTAATGTTATGGATATATATACCAGATTCATTTCATGTTTTAATACATGAGGTAGTTATATTAGAAGATAGACTTGAATAAACTGAATAAAAATAACATATTCTTGAATTTATAGAGAATTTAGTTCCAAATAATGTGATTCACTATGTTAATTTTTTGTGGAAAACCAAATGATTGAAGAGGAAATATAGTAATATAAAAATTCACTAAGGGAATGATGTCCCCAATTTTGTTTTGCTGAAAAAAATATATTAGGGTGTGATTTAAAAAAGGGAAAGAATGAAAAAACAATAGTAAATATTGAATATATCATTTACATTTTTAATAATATTAATGAGATAGATAAATATGTTAGATATAAATATATTACGTAATTTTTTAATCAAAAAAAATATTTTATGTAAACATTATTTATATAATGTTTTATACAAATGATTATTTTTTAAATTATAGAATTTAAATTTTACAAATTTAATTTTTTTTCTAATTCATCATAGAAAAATTATATTAGTGTAAAATTCTCATATTTTTTATAAAATATTTATTTTTCACAGAATTTTAAAAATGACAAATTCTTTTAAAAAATTTATTTCATTTCAATAAAAAAAGTATTTTAAATTTACCATAATAATTTTAATATGATTTAAGGTAAAATATTTATTATTTAGTTACATTTAATCAGAAAAATTAATTGACATTATTCATTATATTGGATTAAAATATAATTAAACATTGGGGTTTAAAAATGGGTTTTACATATGAATGTTTTTTAAAGTTCATAATGATTCTATATTTAAATTAATTAAAATAAAACATAAAGGAAAATAATTTAAATTCAGTTTATAAATTATATATAAATAAATGTTAATTTAGACTCAAAAAAATATAATTATTAAATATATTATTAATATATAATCATATTATGCCTAATAAATAGTTTTATTGAAAAGACATTTTCTCACTATGCCTTTATGTTAAATTTTATTTAAATTAATCGACATATTTTAGTTAAATTTTAAAAAAAGTTATTCCATTTTTTTAATTGACATAATTTTTATTATCTTATAAAATCAATTTACTCTTTTCTCAAATGTAATATTAAAAAATGTAGTAACTGATTATTGTAGTTAAAGTGAAAATAGGTTTACCAGGGGTTTTAAAATAAAATGATAATTTATTAAAAGAACTAAAACTATTATAAATACTATTTTATATCCATATATTGATTGTATATCCTAAAATACTCTATACGTTTCAATATTTTTATTCTTTTTTCATGTGAAATATGTGGTTTTACCTTAATTAATTTCAGAAATTACAAGTGTTCCACACACAACAATTATAAAATTTCACACATTGTCATCACATATTCCCACATTAATAGTTTTTTTAGTAAATCCCTCAAAAAAATTATTCCCCAAATACCAAAACAAATATTAGAAGCCTTTTATTGATAATTAAACTAAATTATGGATGCTTCTGATGCTTACCAAATGAGGTTGTCCAAAGGAGGCGAACTCTACTTAACCGAGCATTTTTTATTTTATAATATCTTCTACGTTTAAAAAATATTTTAAAATTATAATAATATTAAAACAAAATCATTTAATATATAGGGATACACTATTATTTTAATTTAATAACTTAAATCAATATCCTATTTCCTAAAATGGTAATTACAATTGGCATTGGTGTGTCTGGGGAACTACTGTATCTTTAACCGATGTAATTCATTTTCCATCACCTCCTATTATGGACGGCTGTGATGAGTTATTTAAAATATATTAATGAAATTTTTATATTAATTATAATTATGATTTTATTATATCATATATATTTTCTTACATTCCATTCTTTGCAGGACCTGTTAACAACGCTCATGTGTTTGGCAGATTACCACCTCGTGAACAGATTTGATTCAGTTTTCACTAATTCATTACATAAAAGTTAATATGGAAAAAATAGGTTATATATGTGATATAAATGAAATATATATGATATTAATGAATTAATTATCATTATATAAGTATATTATATCTTAATATTTCATCCATTAAAAAAAAGTTAAAGTCATTTGTCAGTATGTGGGAACTACCACATCCATGAAGTGATGCAATATTTTTTAATAATCTTATCATCTTGATGATATATATAATTATACTTAAATAAATAAAATCATATTTATTATATGATGAAAATTATGGAATTATAAAATATCACATAAATTTTTTTCAAATGATCTTATAAAACTGGAAACATTACTCAAGTGCATATACGACCTACCATATCCATGAAACTAAAATATATCATTTCTCATAACCATCAATCATGGATGATTTCAAAAGTATAAATGGTTAATAAAAATTATAATTTTTTCGAGATTATTATTTGGGAGATGATTGAGTATTGAACTATTTTACTAAATTAAACCCACCTTAGTCATTTTAATGCATATGTCGAATACAATCAAAATATATGAAGTGAAAATAAATTATTAATAATTTTTTTAACATGGTAAAATTTAAAATAAAAAAAATTATAAACATGAATAAAGTTATTTATAAATTATATAATAATCATAATATTATTATTCTAGATTTTAAAAAAATATGTTCCATGACAGATTCAAGATAATGGAAACATTAACTAAAAACCTATTTTTGAAATGTTTAATGATTATTGTTCAAAATAATTTTATTCCATGCTTATTTTGTAAAAAAGATTTAATGAATAAATTATTTATAATATAATTGTTCAAAATGGAAATTTTTTCCTTCCATAAATTGTGCTCAAAAAAGAATCTCCTTAATTTATTTTTGTCTATCTTTCAATATCCAAAATAGATGATCTATTGTAACATATACAATTACAATGACTTTATATGCCACAATAAACTTAAATTAAAGTTTTTATTCCATTATTATCACTCATGTTCTCTTTAATGAAGAAGCAACTTTACCTTTTTAGGAGTGTTTTGGTATAGAAATTGAATTTTTAAATATAGTAGAAATTTGGATATCTTCAATTCTTTAGTTATGGGTGACTATAATATTATATATTTGTAATGATAAAAATTTAATGATTTTATATGTTCTGATTATGATATATTCATAAATATTATTTACAATGATTGATGGTTTCTTATATACTATACGGGTTTTTCGATGAGTAAATAAATATGGGTTGTAATGTAACAGACCAAGGATAATTGTTATGTTATAATTGAAGAGTGGATGGGTTTTTTATATCCCTCTAATGAATTGGGTATTGAATTAGACTATATGGTTATACAATTTTTAGGGTTATTTGGAAAAATATTTCAAATGATGGATACATGCTTTTTTATACATTCAATGGGTTTTTATGGTAATTCTATTACTTATAAAAATATGATCAATAAGATTATTTTAGAAATAAAATATTTTATACATATTAATGGAGAAATCTTTAACATTAGGAAAATGACTTCTTTGTTTAATCATGTTTCAAAATAACCCTTTATGTGTTTTATTTTTCTTATATGTATTCATATATTTTTTTTTTATGAAAATCATTATGCATATAAGGTGATTTCTTGTGTAATAAATTATTTTTATAATCTTAATTCTTAATTTGAAAATTACAATTCTTATATGATCTCTTTGACTACCAGGTTTCTTTCGTTCTTCTTTTCATGCATATTATAGAGAATTTCGTGCTCAAACAAGGTTTCAAAAAAAATTTAATAGAGTTCAAAGATGGGAAATAGAAAATATGAAGTCACGTTGAATGTTTTAGGGTTTTTCATGAAAATAAAATGTGTTTATTTTTAAAGATTTTATATTTTGTGAAACTAGATATTGACTAGAAGTGTACACATTGTAAAGTAATGTTATTTTATATATGATTAATGAACAAATTCCCTAATAATCTAATCCTACATAGATCCTAAAATTGAAATAAATTAAATTATATATTAAAACTCAATATTATATAATGTTAAGAGTTGGTACATTACATTTATTCTTTCAGGTTTTGTTATTGTTTTATGGCGATTAAAACACAAAATTTACAAAATATGAATGGGGTTTTTATTCGCATTTTAATCAGGATTACTTATTCTTGAATTTCCATTTATTGAATTACATGATGCTTATTTGAAAATACAATTTAAATTTTTATTATCTTATGTATATTTATGAGGTTTTTATGTTTTCAAAATATTTTTTCTATTTAGTTCTCAAAATCATTCAAAAATATTTTTGAATAAAATATATAATTATATCTCCTCTTTCAGTTAGAAAAATTTTTCATTCTATTTACATGTTTTCAGAAGTGATTCTAATAATTTCATTAAAAATTATTAAATGTATTTGAAAATTAATTTTCACCATGAATGAAATTTTACACAAAGGACTAAAAATAATTTCTCTAACTATTTTTGAAGATGGTACATTTACCAAAGCAATAAAAACTCATTATTTTAAAAAGTATATAATTATTTGAATTTCCTGCTTCCATGATGGCTGAATGGTTTGAATGATTCTTCATAAGTTTCCATGTTAATTTTCAATGAAATATTCATACTAGTATTCTAGTATTTTATATAATTTAATGGATATTTAAATATTGGAAAAATTATATTATTTAAGAATGTTTTTAATGTTTTTTTAGTTATATTTATATCCACCAATTATGAAAACCATATAAATTAATAATGGTTGTTTCTTTTAATTATTTAATGAAATGAAATCATTATGTATATAATTCATCTGATAGTTCATATAAAATTATTATTTTGAATTTTGGTTCCATTTTAAACTAATTATGGTTGATTATGTTATAATTCAATGATGATTTGTATTTTCATAATCCAAGGATCTGTATGTTTATCACAACCTTCCAATGTATTAGGAAATTATTATGTTATTAATTTATCTATGTTATTTGTTGACCGTATTGGTGATTCCACTTGTATGGGTTATTGTAAGAGTTCCACCGAGATACTGTTCCAAGATACTAGAATTTTATATCTATAATGTCAATTAGTTTTTAATTAATCCTTTCATAAATATTGATACCATGTGTCTTATGATTATTGAATCCTTTGCGTATTTACATTTTTTAATATTTAAATCATATCTCATATTTTATTACTTTCATTTCGATTGGTATGAATTATCTTATTTTTAAGTCATTCAATTTTATTATGTCTTAGTAACTATATGATAATCATATCCTCAATAATGAAATTTAATTTTTGATGTTATGTTTTCCCTTACTTGGCATTTGAGCTCACACTTCCTATATTTCTGTGATACGAGTTCCCTATATTACATATTAATTCATGTTTTATTACATAATATTAGACATACAAAAACCCAAATTATTATGAATTATAGTACCTTTGGTTATAGTTACATTACATAAAAACATAAAATATAGAATATATCACCATTACTATAAATATTTTAAAAATGATCATAATATTCCTTCATACATAATGTTGCATGGGATAATATAGTGACATACATAAGAAATGTGTGATATATTAATCCCTCTAAGGGAATAATAATTGGATAACTTGAATAAAGTAAAAACAATTAGATAATTGGAATATAATTGTGGAATAGAGGAAGTGATAATCACAAAATATAATAACGATGACTGGTATACCATTATAAAATATGGAAACATTGAAATGTGGGAGAAACATTAAACACTGCTTCACAAACATACGTAGAGGATACCATGCTAAAAATAATTCATTAAAATTTCCAATGATGTATTATTTTCACTTATTATTCCATTCACTAACATCTCATAAGAATAAAGCATTACCCACTGAATTTGGCACTATCTAATTTAGGGAGCACCGGTCACGTTCATTTTATTCTCATTCTTATTTGTTCCATGAAAATCATAAACACATGATATAATATATCATCATGTTTTATTAAATATTCAAGGAACATGAAACACATATATATAATTACGATGTCCAAAAAGTTTAAAATAATTAAGATGCACAATTTTGATAGGAAATGGTTATGGGTATTCACAGAACAATTGTATTTTATGGTAAATCGTGGTGAAGTTTTGGCAACATAACTATGGTGTATGAATTTTTAATGAGCGGGTATAATGAGATTGAAAGGGATATATCATATTTAATAAACAAAATTTATATTAATTTGGATATGTATGAACATATGAAAACATTATTAAATGGAGATAAAATAGATAAAAAAATGAAGATACTTGAATAATAACGAGAATGAGATGATTCCTTACCTTGAGGGGGTATATGATTATGCTTTCAAGGAGCTTCATGAGATCTTGGGAGAACTCTGGGTGGAATCTTGATAAAAGATGTAAGACTAAGGATACTATAAAATATTTTCATGTGAGGATAAAGAGTATCAACAAAGTTTTTATATATGAAATGAGTGGGGAATTCATTATCAATTATCAAATATTGGTTTTGGACTCTATATAATAAAATAACTATTAATAGAAAATTACCATTAAATATTTCCCAGAATATCAACCAATGATATATGGATTTAATTATCTTATTTTTACATGGGATTAAAATATTAAATTAATACCCTTGTTGATGATTAAGTGAGTCATTTTTATAAATAAATGGTTTTAAAACCAAAAAATATATTATTGGTTTTGGAGGACACATAAAGGCTTTGTAAAATTAATAAAATACATTTAAAATGACCTTATATTAAATGGGGACATATATTTGATTGTGGATACCTTTTATAGTATTTACTAAATAATTTTTGGTCATCCTGATGTTATTATAAAAAACCTATATTTATAACGGATTTAATTTTTACAAAATTTTTTTTAGTCTCATAAAATTATGAAAAAAACATCATTGGATAATTTCAAAAGTCAGAATCAAAAAGTAAAATTAATTTTATCTAAATAATTTTCTACATATGTTATTTTTCATTTTTAAAATAAGAATCTACATTTATGGAGAAATACATTTATTTTTGACAATAATAGTTTTCTAACCCTTATAAAAATTACATTTAATATCATAAAAATCATTTGATCATTTATTTTTAATAAAAAACAATTATTTATAACATTAAAAAAATTTCATTTAAAAAAATCATTTAATTCATGAAAATAAATTCTATAATGGAACTCTATATTACCCATAAATACACTTTGAATTTTATTATATCAAAATAAAAATCATTTATAATATGAAAATAATAAAAACTAAATAAAAAAATTATTCTATTTAATAAATATACATACTAATATTTCTACATTCTTCATACATATTCTTTAACACAATTGAAAACTCTCTATTCATATGGTTTGTGATTGTGATACATTCATTTGTTGGTGTGGCATACATGGTTTCAATCGAGTTCCAAATGAGCATGAACACCTACCCAAAATGGGTTTTCTCAAGAACATGTAATTGGATCCCCTTTTTTATTCATCCAGTGAAAAATTGGTCGTGTTATCTCCCATGGAGGCCTTAAAAAATGTTCTTCATTTGGTGAAATCCTATTAGTTGAGACCATCTCCTAATTTTTCACTATCAACAAAATTTTCTAAAAGACTATGTTTTCACTTATCATAAAAGTAATTTTAAATGGCTATATTATCACCTTAATGATGCATAACGTTATTTTATGTTTTTTATAATATAATAAAACTAAAAATTTAATGTGTTTTATATATCTATATAATATAAATATGAATTTAATAAATTTGAATTTGAAATTTTATTTTTTAAATTTGGAGTCATTACAATCATCCCCCCTTTATAAATTTCACCTTCATAATTTCCTTTTCACAAACTAAAATATATGAGGGTATATCTATTTCATTACCTACTCTTGTTACAAAGTCTCTTCATCAAACATTTGGATTCTCCACAACACTTTGACTGGGTGAACTGACTTATTTCATAGAACATTATCTCTATAATCTAATATCTTCACTTGTTTCTCTTCATAGGAATGATCATTATACAATGGTACAACATATTAATTGAGTAAATGTGAGGGGTTTATTATTAAATTACTCATGAGTGATACATTGAACTCCTTAATTACTTGAGATAGGTCATGTGTGAATTCTATCTGATAGTTCACTACACATATGTGATCATGGATCTCAAAAGGACTGATTTATCTTGAGCTATTATTTCCCATCTTCCAAAACCACATGAATTTCTTATATATAGATATTCATAGTAATACCATGTCTCAAATGTCAAACTCTATGAATCATCAATGGTTATAAGAATGTATTTGTTTGACTATGTGTAACCTTAATTAGATGATGAATTGTAATTCCCTATTCGCTTATTCCCTTGACCATTTTTGGACCTAAAATATTGTATTCCACAACCCTATCCCAATAGGTAGGCGTCATTAACCTTTTCCCATAAAGTTATTCATTGGTATCCATTGGGACGATTGATTAAAAACATTTATTGTATGAGAATTTTATTAGAGGAAAATTTTGATCCCATCCTCCTTTGATGTCACATGAGGATACCCATAAAATGTCATTGAGTGTAAGGATATCAAAATTTTATTTTCCATAATTTTGAGGGTGATAATTCATAATATATTTTGAAGAAGTATTTATATTAAATTGGAGACTCTTCCAAAACATGAAGATAAATCTTAGGTCTCATTTATAAATAATTTATATTGATGTTCTATTCATCATAGCCACTTGTTTAATGTATATCATCAAATATTTGTCAAGTGGGAAGTACTATAAAAATGAAATAATGTGAGATTTATTTGTAATATGATCCACTATAACCAATATTTAATTAATTTTTATCGATGTCATAAGAAGCCTAGCTAAAAATCCTATGGAGATGTTTTCACATTTCCCTATAGGCATGGTTAACTGTTGCATCATCGCATTGGATTTTTTATATTTCACCATAATTTTTGACATAAAATACATATTTATTTATATTTTGTGTAATCCTTATTCATATTTCCAAACAAATGGTGAACTCAACGATCTCAAAAAAACATTGTGGTTCCTAGATATACAGAGAATGGTGAACTATGTGCATCATCCAAAGCTCCTTCTTTAAGTCATGATTTGATTCTACATATTATTGTGACCCAAATCATACAACTCCATATTCATTTACATTGAACTCCATGCATTTACTTTTCAAATAGCTTCAAAAATCATCAAAATTCACACATCATTTCTCTAGAAAACATTTATCCTCTATAGAAGAGACTATTGAGGAATAATTTTTGAAATAAATGATTGTGTTTATTCTATTATGAATCCAATGTGAATCCATTTTTGGTCTAGGATGATATGATCTTTCTTAATCTTCATAAGTGGAAAAAATTATGGATCCATTATACATAGAGAATCTTACAATTTTTTTCATTCCTAGGATTTTAGTATATGTAGATGTAAAATTCATTGATAATCTCTATCCATCATTATTATAACATATTTATCCCTTTTTCTGTGAATATATACATGAGGTTTTGTCTTCTGTATATATTTTACACTATTCATGAATATCATAATGAATCTAGATTTCCAATGAATATATCACAATAGAAAACGTCAAATCTTTTGTTTGTTATTTTTCTCTTGAACTTTAAATAGCCTTAAAACATTGGCTATTACTATGTAATTCTACATTAATGCACATCCCATGATCTTCTTTGATGTACCCCTGAATACCATGAAACATTCTCAAATTTTGGGTTGTTTGAGTAATAGTTTAGTGATAAGACTCTTTTTAACTCCTTTATGATATTTTCAAATTCATTATACCAAGAAAAAATGACTACCTTATTATTTTTCATGGTTATAGGTTTTGACAATCATGAAAAATTTATATCAAATCGATGACTATAATCATTTAATCCAAGTAAACAACATTTATATGTCACATATGATGGCATCAACCATCCTTGACATTCATTTTTTCGTTGAAGGTTCCACATATATTCTATTTCATGTGATAATAATCAGAAATAATGAGACTTAATTCAACTTAAACTCACATTTTCTATACATTTCATAAATATTCTCGTTTTATATGGTCATTATTATAGTTCTTAAATTCAAATCATGATCCTCCTTGGTTTTAGATTATATTTTAATATCATCTATAAATACTACCACAAATATATCATGGTAACCTATAAACCATTATTCATAAATTCCATTATGATTGTTATAGAATTATGGAGTTTAAATGGAATTACTATGAAAAAATAGTGTCAGTACCTTGTTCAGAAAACAATCATGGGTATATCAACCTTCTACACCTTTAATTTACAAAATCTTGATCAAATATCCACCATGGATAACTATTGTGCTACACAATGATTATCAAACAAGTCATCATTCATTAGAAGGGGATACTTATTATTTATTATGACATTTTTAAGCTCACAAAAATCAATGCAAAGGCTTATTGACCAATCCTCTTTCATGATTAAGAGTACTATTTCACCCCATAGTGAAGCAAAAAGTTATGTGTACCTATTATCTAGATTCTACTACAGTTGTTACTTCAGATCCTTTAGTTCCATAAAATCCATTTTATATGGGGTGATCGATAATAGTAACACCCATGGAATAATCTTGATAGAGAATTCAACCTATATGTATAATGTAAGGCCACGAAATTCGTCAAGAAACTCCTCAGAGTCTTCCCTCAAAGTGGGAATGACTTCAAAGATGATCCTTCCCTTAGACTCAGTAATTTAAGCTATATATTTTTTCCAATAAGGTTATAATAATCTTTCATTAGATTATGTTTCTAAAGAATATTCATCCTCCTCCTTGAACTTGTACTGAATCAGGGGTTGATTCGTAAAACATGGAAATATTTTCGTCTTAGGGAGGGATATTTCATCTCTAACAAGGGAAAGCCAAATAATTCCCATAATTGTGTAAGATTAATCTAAATGGAGCATTGAAATGTTTTTTAAGAAGTAAAATTGTTAAATTATGATAGGGACATAGTTTTATACTTAGGATACAATAATTTCCACATTTATTATTTTCACCAATTTCTTTACATCCTTGAATTGTGGTGGTGTTTGAGTAGTTTTACTAAATATATATGATTTGAAAGAATGTGTATAACCAGAATAAAAAATTATGTTCTCTATTATTTATGGAATATATGTTCTACTTGTATGAAATTTGTTTTTAGGATCCACCTCAGTGGTTGTGAAGGTAAAAGGTCTCCCTTACAACCTTATAAATTATTGGATGTCTCTAAAAAACTATATCATAATGCATCAATTTTCAAGTGTCCTTATTCCATAAAGTTGAGGGAATGAAAAATTCACTAACTATATATTAGATCATTAAATTTCTATATTGCATTAGTGGGGTTCTCTCATAAGAAATGTCTAGCTATTTCTCCTTCCTTCCCATGCATAAAGAATTTCCCAATCCCTTGTAGGAAAATTATGGGGTAACTATTTTCACACATTTGATTTGTGGGATGGTTTAATTTTATATCACCATTAGATTCCTCCATCATATTGTAAGAATTAACGTCAAAATTCCACATTGTATCCCCATTTTACCCTTGATATTTTCCTATATCCATGTTGACATTGATGGAACGTCATAAAATTATTTCATAACAATCTGTCTCATATTGCACAATATTTTTGAAGATTGAGACTTTCTCACCAATTAAGTGGGAATGCATTCAGTTTCATTTAACAAAAAATTCATAGGAGCGTAGTGAATTTATTGTGATGTTTTCCTCAAACACACTACTACATTTTTCATATATTTTATTTTATCGAAAAGAAAATTGTCTCTGTTTTATTTTAGAGAGTTTGAGGAAAATATTTTTTTAAAAAAACATTTTCTAGAATTACATCATCCTCATCACCTCAATACATTCTTCACGATTAATATTCTTAAAAAATGTCCACTAATTATAATATTCTACCTCCATATGATAAAAATAATGTATATAATTATCCTACTCAAAAAATTAATGTATGTAGAATATTATATCAATGGAGTTGATCCATTACTCCACGATTAATGAATCACATGATCCATTGAATTTCAAAGTCATTTCTAGAATAAAGTTATCAATAGTATATTGTTATTTCTTAAGGGTATTTGGTCAGCCCTCTTGATCCATGTTTTTATTCAAAACCTAATCTAGTTAAGAGTATATCTTTAAAAGTGTTTTTTATTCCTTGTCCCATCAGGATGGGCATCTCATTTATGAAATTGTCACATTTTCCTTACCCTTGTTTCTTTACTTGATTCCTCTTATTTTCAACCATTATAAATAATAAAGTGTAGATTAGAGAATATTAGTTAAACTTTAATCTATGATATCCATGATGTATTTCATAAAATATATTCTAATGGGAAGTTTTTTTCATTATAAATGATTTTTAATAATATTGTAAATTTCATATATAATATCTCCTAGGAGTGTAAAAACATGTCTGTATAATGAATTGTTTTCATGTACCATTTCGAAGTCAAGTCTAGCACAAAATTGAGTTTTCATGTGTTACCCAAATGTGCATCAATGAAAGAACCACATCCAAATGTAGTATCCACACATGGATTTATTTTCATCATAAAACACTTACTCTATACATAAAAAAAAATTTTATGGTTACTTTTACATATTCTAATCCATAATTCATTCTCTTGAGGTTTCTAATCCTAGTTACAAAATAACTATACTTTTCTTTTGAGACAAATAATGAAAACCCATCTCTTTATTAAATATTAATTTAGAACATGTTACCTAATATTACACCTTATAACACCAAAAATATCAATTTTCCTTATGTATTTAGAATTTATGTATAATATATCAAAACATAAAACTGAAAATACATCACCATTGTTGAAAACATAATTCATATGATAGTAATATTTCTTCCTACATAAAACTCATATGATAACATGGGGACAATTGTAAACAAGGTTAATCTATAAAGCCTAGTAAGGGAATAAAAATGGAAAAACATGATGAATTTAATAAATTTTATACAAAATTATTACAAATGGGTATAAAATGAGTGAAAATCATAAACATGAATAGTCATATGTGGTATAAAATGACAACATAAGGCCACATGTAAATATGTCTATAACTAAAAACATTGCATTATAAATATAGGTTAGGGATAAATGGAAATAAATAATGATTGTAAATTTTCCCATGATATAAAAGGTTCACTCTCTAATCCCTTACATTATGTATCATGGGACTAAAAAGTCAATGGATTGTAGTTCTATATAATTTCAGGCACACCCATAACTTTCATTTCATTCTCATGCTTAAGTGTTCCACACAGATCATAAAATGTAGAATAATTTACCATCATGTTTTATACATAAATAATGGATTGTGTAATAAATATATTTATGTCCCGGATCAAATAATATTATTTTTATAATTTCGAACACCATTGATATGAATTGGGTATGGGTATTCGCCACACAATTGTTTGGCATGGAAAATTGCTGTGAAATTTCGGTAGAATAAAAGTGGAGTTTGAATGTTCAATAGATGGATTGTGATAGTGAAAGTGGTATATAATAATTTATACATAAATATTTTAGTATATGGGATATTTAGGAACATATCCAAAAATTATTAAATGATGATAAAAAACATAATATAATGAATATACCCGAATAAAGAGAGTATTGAGAGGATCTCTTACCTTGAGAGAGTGTTTCCAAATTCTTGGGCGTAGTTTCATGATATATTGGGGTCACCCTGGGAGGAATCTAGAGAATGGAGGTCAAAGTGAGGACGTTCTACCAGGTTTTTTATTTAAGATAAATGGGATATTGGGTGGGGTTATATAGGAAAAGACTGATGAATACTTTATCATTTCCCAAGCCTAGCTTTTGGATTCTATATTACAAAATAAAAAAAATCCACAAACCTTATAATTAGATTTTCCTATGTTTTCTTCAAATGTGCGATGTATTTTATTTTTTTTAATTTAATGTGGCAGATAATAAAAAAATAACCTAGATGACATGGATTTGTGGCATTACATAAAATAAATGGTTTTGAAACTTTAAAATATATTATTGAATTTGTAGGATTTGTAAAGGCTTTATAAAATTAAAAAAAAAAATATAAAAAAATTTTAAAGGGGAATCATATATTTGGGAGTGGAAATCATTTATAATATATATTTTCTCATTTTTTAGGTCATTAGGTTGTCATAATACGCAATGTATATTTATATAATATTACAATTTTACACGAAAATTCGATTGTCTTGGAAAATTATAAAAAAACTCTCGATTGATGATTTTTGAGGTTATGATTCCAAAAACACTATTAATTTTATCTAAATAATTTTATCAATATTTGAATTTTCATTTTTAAAATAAGAATCAACATTTATCATGAATTGAATTTTTTTTGTGACAATATGATTTTTCAAAACCATATAAAAAATTACAATTGACATTAAAAAATTATATAATAATTTATTTTTAAAAATATATTGTTAATAATAATATTTCTATAAAATATTATTTATTTCAAAAAATACATTAATTCATCAATATTATGTCTATAATTGAATTTGAATATTACTGGAGAATACAAGTAATTTTTTTGAATCAAAATCTAAATAATATATATATTAATAATAATTAGAAATACATATAAAAACTATTCAATTGAAAATAATATACAAAAAAATATTTCTATTGTATTCATACAAATTCTTTTAATAAACATGAAAACTACCTTAGAATATGGTGTGCGATAGTGAGACTTCAATGGGGTGGTTGAAGGTTCATTTTTTGGGCCACAATCTCGATGAGCCTGAACTGCTACCTAATATTTTTTTACTCTTGCTTAAGTTTTTATAATTTAACATATGTTTTTTTAATGAAAAATTATAGTCATCCTATATACTTTATAAGAACCAATAAATAGGCTTCATAGGGAATGATTATACTATTTGAGACTATCACTTATTTTGTGTATGTCAATTGTGATTTGTTAAAACCCTATATTTATACAAATCTTATGATCAGTATTCAACATCTATATTATCGACAGTAAATATTCTTAATATCCTTTTAAATCAAATTTTATAAAATAAAACAAAATAATAACATGTGTTTTTTATATACATAATATATAATAATTCATGTAATTAAATTTCAAGGGGAATTTTATTTATAAATGTTAATGTCATTACAGTTTCCTTGTCTCCGGGTTGTGAAGAAGTGTCTTAAGTTTTTCATCCCTATAAATTTTAATAAATTTAGTGATCATAGTGAGAAATTACATGAATTTTATTCATCAATTTTTTATGTATCAAATATTTTGTGTAAGATATTTTCCAAATTCTCTAAAAATATATACTAAACAGATCCTTGGGTATGTAAGTGATCTAATACATTAGTATTATATATATTTAGATTGTTTTAAATTGGTAATGTATATTTCTATCAATCCGAAAATGAATTTTTTATATTTTTATCATTGAATCCATGAGTTTATGTTTGGATTTGAATTAATATTTCTACAAATACTAGTAATATTTAGGTTTTTTATCATCAGTCAATATAGAGTTTTATTTTCCTTTGTAGAGTTTTTTTATTATAATGTCTTACGAATGGAGTTTAAGGATAGTGAAATGGGGTCTCATTTGTATAGTAAATAATAAAAATGATAAGAACATGATAATACAATATTTTTTTCACATGTAAATGGATGTTGAAACAGATTATATAAGGTATATTTATAAAGAAATTCCATAAAGTTAGAAACATAACCCTTACATTTTCTTTTTAACGAAAAATGATTTGGGTAAAATTATTATGGATGAATTATAACAGTTTAGAGATACATAAAATGGATGTTATTACAATGTATAATATTGTTATAATCATATTAAATTGAAATTTAATAATGATGATAAAAAATAAATTATATTAAAAAATAGACTGGATATGTATATGAACCCTTACTTCACTGTGGTAATGAATTCCGGAAAATGTACTAGGAGAGGTAATAGATAATTTATTATGTCACAAACCAAGATAGAGTGTAATCCGATTTTTTACACTATACCTTATCTATGTAATTTCTCAAAGAGAATTATAGATCCCCATTAGCTCGAAACTAGTTCTTGGGTGTCAACATTTTTCATTGTGAAGGATTTCAGACATTTTGACAAGCGTAAAATATGTGCACAACATAAAACGAGAAACCATGACTAATAAGAAAATAAAAAAAATCAACATTTTTTTATATTCATTATTTACATTATTAATGAAAACCTAACGATTTATCCACTCGAAAAGGAAAATAACAAAATAACCAATGGACCCTCATATGATGAGAGGGATGTAACCATTAGGACACCACCTCCAAATCCTACATGAGGGGAACTCTAGAGACATGAAATGCAATCTCTGAAAATCACTCTATTGCATGTCTCAAAAATAACCATGACTAATTACACAAAAAAATTTTAAGAATGAAATGATTAAATTCCCATTAGAATTCCACCAATAATAAGGATATAATTCCATAATATTAAAATATAAATAATCATGGACTTTCATATTGAGGTGTTGAGACATTTTTTTTAATCATTTAAGGTAAACTAGTTTTCAATGAAATATTTTTAAAAATGAAAACATTGAGGAAAACCATCAAGGAAAACCATTTATACAAAGAAAATATTCTTAAAATAATATAAACATAAGGTCCACCATATACTGATGGATGGAACCACATGACATAAGTATCATATCACATTAGATAACCATGGGTAAATTCATATCGCTAATCAAGCCCAAGGGAGACACTAGAACCTCATACCTAGGTGAAAGGTGGTATATTAACCACAAATATTATATTTCAAATGCCTGAGACACTTATAGGGTACACCACAATGGCCAAGTGGTCTATAATCATCATCATAGTTTATTTAGTGATTTAATCATCAATCCACCTAAGTGAATTTGAGACATTCCCCATCCAAATCACTAGAGCACAAGAACTAGATATCCATCCAAGATACCCACTATTATATTTTCTAAATCCCACATTTATTATGTTTAACAAAACACCCTTTCACATACACATACCATTTGATATTAATATAAAGATAAACAACAATTTTCCATAAACAAATCACATTCAATTTTACAGAAACCAAAAAAAAAATTAGGAACCCTTCACTCAGAATGAACAATCCATTAAAATCATTAGAAAAAATACACAAAAATAAAACATTTGGCATGAACCCATTCTATGGGTCAATCCCACTTCAATTTCACATGTAATCCTAGATCACTTTAAAATAAGATTTATAACACCCTGAGATTTTAAGAAAAATATTCTTTTTAATTTCATTAATGTCTTCTGTTGTACGCTACACCAAAATGAGATTTCACAACATGCATCCTTGACTTTCATTACATAACACACAATCACGACCTTCTTCGATAGCGTGTGTAGTACGCAATACTGAGTTTCACTAAACAACGATATGGTATTAAAATATTATTAAAACTATCAATTATGAATAGTAATAACCAGTTTTTGAAATTTTTTAAATTTTATTTTTAAAAATGGACTACATTTTTGGATTTGGAATATCAAAATTAGCATAGGGTGAAATTTTGGTAATTTTCAGATAACTTTCATTTTCTGATGAATAGTGAAAATTACTAAATTTTAATTAAAAACAACCTTTTTAATCGAAATAATTAATAGTGATAAATTATTAATTTGAGTGGTTTTAAAGTATATTTAGAATATATATTTACAATTTAATACAATGTAGTTCATTTGATGTAATTTCACATTTAAACCAGACATAAACAATTGTCAATCTTTTGATAATTATTATCTCTTAAGAACACGCTATTTGTTTTGACGACGGGAATTAATTTTTAAATGAATTAATGCAACTGATATGTTTTTAATTTGGTAAAATAGACATCATTTTTCAGTTCATAATATCAAATATATCTTAGGCCTAATTTTTGTTAGTTTACTGGAAACATTCATTTTTTGATGAATAGTGAAACTACTAAGTGGTAGTTAAGAAAAATGAATTTTTCATAAAACATAATATTACTGTTTCTGTGAGTGGAATTTCAAAAATCCGAGGGACACAGTTGATGTCAGTAAGTAAAATGTGATTCAATGAGATGAAAATAATTTTTGGTGAATAGTAACTTTTTACTTTTTTTAACCACGGTTAAAAGTAAATAGGGTAATTAAGGGTAAAAATGATATTATTACCATAAAATAGGTCCTAATTCTATTGGATAAGTGTAATTCGACCAAAAAACAACCTTAGGAATAAAATATGACAATTTAGGCCCACATGGATTACATTAGGACATTTATTATTAATTTATTTAAAGAAGGGTTAAAATAGTTAAAATCAATGTTTAATACTAAATATTTTTTAATATAGGGTTATACATAATATAAATTCAACTATAAATGTTCATTAGAAAGCTAAAAATATTTCCTACATAATGGTATTTTATTTGTAATTTTTAGACTTTAAATAAGATAATTTATTTATGACACAATGATGATGCATTAATTATCTTATTAATGAAATATTGACATAATTGATGTTATAAATACCCAAATAAATGTAATTTGAGACCTTTAATGAATTAAACTAATTTTATTAGTTAATATGACATGTTAGTATTGATATATTTAACTTTTTTCGAACTAATAATTCTATTATGAATTTCACAAAAAATCAATTACTAAATAGTGTCAAAATTGACATAAAATAGTTTTTAAAACAAATATTATATTATTAATTGTTATTTTATTCCTAAAAATCTAATTTTCGGAAAATTTACATAGATAAGGTTATATATATTAATAATAAATAACTTGGGATTAGTTTGGCTGATTATAGTAAGTTTATTAACCTTATAGTATAAGAACACAAGAAGACACGGTAAAAGTAAAATTATTTAACTTAATGTAAAATCTAAATGATAAGGATAAAATATGAAACTAAACTTGTCCAAATTCTATTGGATGAGAGGATTTATACCCATACCCACCTTAGCTTCGAAATATATCAATTTTGAACTATTAAGAACCGAATTTTACTTTATAATAAAATAATATTTTTTGTTATTCCAAAGGTGCCCCTCTCCTCCCTTATAAAATGGAACCTCCTCCCTCTCTTACTCACACCACTTTGAGCCTTAAAGCTCGGCCAAACCCTGCCCAATTCTCTTCTCCACTTCCCTAGAAACATACTAGTGGTTCTGTTATTCCTAAAAGTCATATTTTAGTGCCCTAAAAGGAGATCTCAAAGAGGCGCTTCAAAGAAAAGGTAATGTCTGTTACCGATTCTTTTAACTTTATTTCTTCTTCCACTTCTTCTTCTTAGGTTTTTTCATTATGAAGTAATAACATCAGTATCAATCATATACTGATATGTTATTATAAGTATGAAACAACCCTATTTCACCATCTATCCATCCTACGAAAAATGAAATCACCACGCGTGCGTACGTACGGAATACCGTCTCCACGCCGTGGTGTAATCTATTTTCCACCACCACATTACTTGGATGGGTATAATGGTGTACATAATAACTATATATGATTATTGTAAAGTGATATTGATTCTAAAATAGTATACATACATTCCAATAAAATTCCACGATCATTAGAACGATATCATCGCTCGTGCGTACGTACGGACTACCGTCTCCACGACGCGATGAGATTCATTCTCCACGTTAACCATTCATGAATGATTATAAAGTATATATAATAAGTAATCATGAAATATATGACATAATAATGATACTGGATTTATATGTATATATATGTATGTCATCTACTTAATTCCATTCAACTCAATAAGGAAACGAAAACAGCGTTCATGCGTACGTACGGCCTACCATCTCCATGAATGATGTATTTCGTTCCATTTACTAATCTATTATATATATGTATATTCTCAATATATATTATATATAAATCATGTTTTATATTCTTTAATTAAGTAATCATGATCTATGTAATCATATGAATAATCACAAGTCAAAACACGGACAACGAATAAAACAGTTTTACCCAAAACACTCTTTAACATGATATTTATAGAAGAACGGGTAAAATAAAGTCATAAGTGAACCATATATGATATCATAACAATGCGTATGATTCTGGAATAAGTCAATAACATTATTTAAATCATTATACAGGAGTTTAGGACCCTCACGATGCAAATCGGACCTAAGGTAAGGGAAAATATCACAATCTCATTTTTATCCGAGATAGTTTATACTTTGGCATTTACTGGGTGTATTTTATCATCCACATCCATGTTTCCTCAATATGTAATATTATTTACATCCACCTATAATTTTTTGAATCCAATTTTACCCTTTGGTGAGTTTTTAGTAAAGGATATGAAAGGAATCTTTTGTCATTTTTCGTATGAGGTACTTTTTTACTTTTCCGACAAAAGTACGAAGAATGTTTTTTTAAACATATACGGCACGAATGGATTTTTAAAACATTAATTCCAAGAATATTCCTTTACATGTTTTCAAGTTTTTTTTAATCAACTTCTTTTAGTTTATAATTGTACGACATGTTAAGAAAGGAAAAGTGTTTTTGAAGCAGAAAGGATATTTTCCTTAAGAATAGAGTTCAAGTGTTTTATCAAAATTATTTTCCATCTAAGATAATAAAGGGCTATATTTTTATCCCTATTATTACATTTATTTGATTATGTTGTGATGGAATTATATTTTTATGAATTCCTTTATCATATATGAATTGTTTTATGATGTCACGATGTTTAAGATTCCCATTTTTAATACATGGGATATGCTATGATGTATGGTTTATGATTTTGTGGCACACATAAGAATGGTATCATTATGAGATGGGTGGGACCAATATCTCCCTCCAATGAATTGGGTATAGATTTTATATCTCATGAGATAGTCATGTCTAGAACGGTAGGTTAAACCGGTTCAGTGAAACAGGACTGAAATGAGGAGTGAACTCGGTTCAGAAATGGACTTTGTCCACTAAGATAGTCTTGGAAATGAGTCTTGACTAATAAGAAATGATTCTCTATGATTATGTGTGTATGCCACAAATTTTCATGTTTTAAGTTATGATTATTGGGATTACATTTCACTCCTTTGATTTATCCCATGTTATGAAATTATGATATCTTTTGCAGGTTAAGATTTCCAAAAGTTATGTTCTTATGTATATGATGTGATTTATATTTCTTTTGTTTACCCTTACTGAGCATTTGAGCTCACCATTTTATGTTTTCTTTTCCCCAGGATATAAAGAAATGTTTTAGGTAAAAAAAGAAGATCTTTATGGGAGATGTTTAAGATCATTCACCACAATTAGAATATTACATTCCAAGTTTCCAAAGACATTAAACTATTACGGTCCTTGTGTGTGTGTGTTTTTGTTATGTACTAAGTACTCCACAAAATTAATGTAATATCCATGTACGTTATGCTCAGGGTCTCTACAGTTGGTATTAGATGGAGGTTTAGTCAACCTTTGGAAACAAGGATGCGAGAACTTTATTGAGATTCCTAGAGATATTTCTAAGGTATGTCTAGGGATGTCCCTAAGGTTAAGTATAAGTATAGGTTATAATACTAGAATTATGGTTACCTAAGATGTTAGATATTGATGGTACTCCCCCATTATTATGGTGTTTTCCCTAGAATTATTTTTTCCACTCACACTATTCTTTTTGGGTCTTAGATGATGGCTGGATCCTGAAAGAACCATATTGATCAATGTAATGGGAAATGCAATGATTTTCCTCCTGAACAAACAAATGTTATGGGAGATGGAGTGAAATATTTTATTTCTATACTTACACAAGCTATGAGTCATTCTGGACTTCCAAATGAGCAGAGAAGGGAACAATATTCTATTGAGTCCTTCATGAGGCAATGTCCACCTTATTTCAGTGGGTCTTCTGATCCACTTGTTGCTGAACGATGGATCATTACCACTGAAAAGATATTTTCAATTATTCAATGTTCTGAACATGATAAAGTCATCTTAGCAGTATATCCTTTGGAAGGTGAAGCTGATCAATGGTGGAATCTTATCAAGAATATGAGGCCAAGAGATGAAATTTAGTTCATGGAATGGGACGATTTCAAGAACTTATTTTTCAATAAGTACTTCCCTCGTATTCTTCGAACAAATATGGAGAAGATGTTTCTTGATCTAAATCAAAAGGATGATGAATCTGTTGGTACATACGAAGCGAATTTTACAAGGCTTGCAAGGTATGCATCTGGCTTTATCATCCAACCTGAAAGTAAAGTTGATCGATTCTTCAGTGGCTTAAAAACAAACCTTCAAAGGGCATTAGATATAAGAGACATTAGTAGCTATGAAGAAATTGTGCGTTGTGCTAACAAGGTAGAAATGGAAGTTGGTGTTACATATCCATCTCATAGTTTTGAAAAGAAACAAAAGATGGAGTTCAAGGAGAAATCTCAGAATAATGGTGAAAAGAAGATGAATGTTTCCTTATACTCAATGTGTGGAAAGAAGCATGGTGGAGATTGTCTTAAAGGGACTAGAAAATGTTTTAAGTGTAGAAAATAAGGTCATTGATTAGCTGAGTGTTGAAGTAATGGAAAAAATGTTGCTAATGGGGTGAATAAAGAAAAGAATTCAGAGAACGCTCCAACAACACCTCAATGCTTCAAGTGCAATTAAATGGGGCATTATGCTAATCAATACCCTAATCCAAGGGTTAATGATGATCGACATGAGTAACCACTTAAGGCAAAGGAAAAGGGAAGTCACATGCGATCACTATTGGTGATGTTGAATATGACAACAATGTGGTGGAATGATTAAGTGTTTATGTAATGGGATTCTAAAATAATGTTGTATATAGTATCGTGGAATATTGGAATATTTATGTATTGTTATATTGTGGTTTTCAATAATTTTATGGTACCAGAAACCATGGAAAGTGATTGAGATATTTTTGGTAAGCAGATGATATGCGCATAAAGAAGGGATAAGAAGATAATGAGATGTTTGATTGTATTCATGAGCTCATGATTGATATAAGGACTAAGTGATATCATGGTTTGAGTATAAATAATTTTGAGGATTTTGGTTTGTGGAAAGTGTTAAATTTTAACTGCTTTCATGTTTTCACTAAGGTTCAATGGGTATACAGGATTAAGGTATTCACATGTTTGTAATTTGACCAACAATATATATCGTATTATATATGGGGGATAAATGATGGCATTCACGTGATGGTTATGTGACATTTCAAGTAATCATTTTTATACTACGAGCTTGGACCGAAGTATTTTGGATAAGCCTAAAGATTGGGATGGATTATGTTGGACATAAGTTATTACTATTTAAGGATAGAAGTTTTTTTCGATATTATTTATGGGATGTTATAGTAATTTAGTTTTAGAAAAAGGACAACCTGCAGGACGGGCGACAGCCCATCCCGTCGGACAAGTGTGTGGGAATCGAACCCACAACCGAAGTGCGACTGGCCTTTATTGCCTACCACTGGCCTACAAGAAGTCCCTCTTTAGTAGAAACTATTTTTATTATGATATAATAAGTTTAAGTCCATTTTAGGAACCATATATGATTAATCTCGCTATAGATCGACTTATGTATATTTAATAACTTTTCTTAACCTTTTGTTTGAGACAGATGGAATGACCCATCATTCTATCACATGATCTGCTAACACTTCATGAATAACAAATTCAACTTCATTTCTTTAAGAGATGAAGTGTAAATTGTTCAAGGCACGAACAACAGTGAGATTGTACTAAAATAAAGTAAGTATTTTTTCCAATTCAAATTCTACAACGTTAGGGAAATGATCTTGAAAACCAAAAATGTTGTCCTAGTGCTCTTATATCTGATGAATCAGATGGTACCTTAGATCGTCACAAATTTATGGCTTTGTGATTGCTGGCTTTTCCATAGCCATGTTCTCTACCACTCTCCATCAGAACATGATGGGTAGATTTCTCTTCCATATCTATATTTTCACCTATGTGGAAACCCAGTGATTAGTTTATTTGGGTAACCATTACGTTTCATAATTTTGTTTTTAAAGATTGGTTTTGGTATTTCATTTTAAGATACGGGTTTCTATTAAAGAAAATTTCGAGTAGTAAACCATTTATAACCCCGAAAAATTTCGAGGGCGAAATTCATTTTAAGGGGGTTAGAATGTAACACCCCGAGATTTTATGAAAAAATATTCTTTTTAATTTCATTAATGTCTTGTGTTGTACGCTACACCAAAAGGAGCTTGCACAACACGCATCCTTTACTTGCCTTACATTACACACAATCGCAATCTTCCTCGATAGCGTGTGTAGTACGCAATACCGAGTTTCACTAAACAACGATATGATATTAAAATATTATTAAAACTAGCCATTATGAATAATAATAACCACTTTTTGAAATTTTTTAAATTTTATTTTTAAAAATGGACTTCATTTTTGGATTTGGAATATCGAAATTAGCTTAGGGTGAAATTTTGGTACTTTTCGGATAACTTTCATTTTCTGATGAATAGTGAAAATTACTAAATTTTAATTAAAAAAACCTTTTTTAATCGAAATAATTAACAGTGATAAATTATTAATTTGAGTGGTTTTAAAGTATATTTAGAATATATTTTTACAATTTAATACAATGTTGTTCATTGGATGTAATTTCACATTTAAACCAGACATAAACAAGTGTCAATCTTTTGATAGTTATTATCTCTTAAGAACACGCTATTTGTTTTGACGACGGGAATTAATTTTTAAATTAATTAATGCAACTGAAATGTTTTTAATTTGGTAAAATAGACATCATTTTTGAGTTCATAATATCAAATATAGCTTAGGACTAATTTTTTGAATTTTTCTAGAAACTTCCATTTTTTGATGAATAGTGAAACCACTAAGTGGTAGTTAAGAAAAATGATTTTTTCATAAAACATAATTTTACCGCTTCTGTGTGTGGAATTTCAAAAATCCGAGAGACACGATTGATGTCAGTATGTAAAATTTGATTCAATGAGATGAAAATAATTTTTGGTGAATAGTAACGTTTTACTTTTTTTAACCAGAGTTAAAAGTAAATAGGGTAATTAAGGGTAAAAATGATATTATTACCCTAACACATGTCCTAATTCAATTGGATAAGTGTAATTCGACCAAAAAAAACCTTAGTAATAAAATATGACCATTTAGGCCCACTAGGATTAGATTAGGACATTTATAATTAATTTATTTAAAGAAGGGTTAAAATAGTTAAAATCAATGTTTAATAACTAAATCATTTTTAATATAGGGTTATAAATAAGATAAATTAGACTATAAATATTCATTAGAAATAAAAACATATTTCCTACATAATGTTATTTTATCTGTAATTTTTAGACTTTATATAAGTTAATTTATTTATGACACAATGATGATGCAGTAATTATCTTATTAATGAAATATTGACATAATTGATGTTATAAATACCCAAATAAATGTAATTTGAGACTTTTTATGAATTCCACTAATTTTATTGGTTAATATGACATGTTATTATTGATCAAATTTACATTTTTTGAACTAATCATTCTGTTATGATTTTCACAAAAAATCAATTACTAAATAGTGTCAAAATTGACATAAAATAGTTTTTAAAACAAATATTATATTATTAATTGTAATTTTATTCCTAAAAATCTAATGTTCGGCCAAATGACTTAGATAAGGTTATATATATTAATAATAAATAACTTGGGGTTCTATTGGCTGATTATAGTATGTTTATAAACCTTATAGTATAAGAACACAAGAAGACACGGTAAAAGTAAAATTATTTAACTTAATGTTAAATCTAAAGGATAAGGTTAAAATAGGAACCTAAACTTGTATAAATTCTATTGGATGAGAGGATTTCGACCCATCCCCACATTAGCTTCTAAATATATCAATTTGGAACTATTAAAAACCGAATTTGACTTTATAATAAAATAATATTTTTAGTTATTCCAAAGGTGCCCCTCTCCTCCCTTATAAAAGGGCACTTCCTCCCTCTCTTCCTCACACCACTTTGAGCCTTCGATTTCGGCCAACCCCTGCCCAATTATCATATCCAATTCCATAGAAACATCCTAGAGGTTCTGGTCTTCCTAAAAGTTCAATTTTAGTGCCCTAAAAGGAGATTTCAAAGAGGCGCTTCAAAGAAAAGGTAATGTCCGTTACAGATTCTTTCAACTTTATTTCTTCTTCCACTTCCTCTTCTTAGGTTGTTTCATTATGAAGTAATAACATCAGTATCACTAATATACTAATATGTTATTATAATAATGAAACAAACCTATTTCACCATCTATCCATCATACGGAAAACGAAATCACCGCACGTGCGTACGTGCGGAATACCGTCTCCACGCCGTGGTGTAATCTATTTTCATCCACCACCTTACATGGATGGGTATAATGGTGTAAATAATAACTATATATTATTATTGTAAAATGATATTGATTCTGAAATAGTATACATACACTCCAATACAATTCCACAATCATGGGAACGATATCATCGCTCGTGCGTACGTACGGACTACCGTCTCGACGACGCGATGAGATTCATTCTCCACGTTAACCATTCGTGAATGATTATAAAGTATATATAATAAGTAATCATGAAATATATGAAATAATAATGATATTGGATTTATTTGTATATATATCTATGTCATCTACTTAATTCCATTCAACTCAATAAGGAAACAAAAGCAGCGTTCATTCTTACGTACGACCTACCATATCCATGAACGATGTATTTCTTTCCATTTACTGATCTATTATATATATGTATATTCTGAATATATATTATATATAAATCATGTTTTATATTCTGGAATTATGTAATCATGATCTAAGTAATCATATTAATAATCACAAGTCAAAACAGGGACGACAAATAAAACAGTTTTACCCAAAACACTCTTTAACATGGAATTTACAAAAGAACGGGTAAAATAAAGTCATAAGTTAACCATATATGATATCATAACAATTAGTATGATTCTGGAATAAGTAAATAACATTATTTAAATCATTATACATGAGGTTCAGACACTTACGAAGCAAATCAGACCTAAGGTAAGGGAAAATATCACAATCTCATTTTTTTCCGAGATTGTTTATACTTTGGCATTTACTAGGGTGTATTTTATCATCAACATCCACATTTCCTCAATATTTAATATTTTTTACATCCAACTACAATTGATTAAATCCAATTTTTCCCTTCGGTGAGTTTTTAGTAAAGGATATGAAAGGAATCTTTTCTCGTTTTTCATACGAGGTACTTTTTGACTTTTCCGACAAAAGTACGAAGAATGTGTTTTTTAACTTATACGGCATGAATGGATTTTTAAAACATTATTTTCAAGAATCTTCCTTTACAAGTTTTGATGTTTATTTTTAATCAACATCTTTTAATTTATAATTGTATGATATGTTAAGAAAGGAAAAGTGTTTTTGAAGCAGAAATGATATTTTTCTCAAGAATGGAGTTCAAGTGTTTTATCAAAATTATTTTCCATCTAAGATAATAAAGGGTTCTGTTTTTATACCTATTATTAAATTGATTTGATTATGTTGTTATGGAATTATATTTTTATGAATTCCTTTATCTTATAGGAATTGTTTTATGATGTCACGATGTTTAAGATTCCCATTTTTATTACATGGGTTAGGCTATGATGTATGGTTTATGATTTTGTGGCACACATAAGAATAGTATCATTATGGGATGAGTAGGACATATATCTCCCTCCAATGCACTGGGTAACGATTTTATATCTCATGAGATAGACATGGCTGGAACAGTAGGTTAAACCGGTTCAGTGAAACTGGACTGAAACGAGGAGTGAACTCGGTTCAGAAATGGACTTTTTCCACTAAGATAGTCTTGGCAATGAGTCTTGACTAATAAGAAACGATTCTCTATGATTATGTGTGTATGCCATAAATTTTCATGTTTTATGTTATGATTATTGGGATTACATTTCACTACTATGATTTATCCCATGTTATGAAATTATGATATCTTTTTCAGGTTCAGATTACCAAAAGTTATGTTCTTATGTATATAATGTGATTGATATTTCTTTTGTTTACCCTTACTGAGCATTTTAGCTCACCCTTTTATGTTTTATTTTACCTAGGATATAAAGAAATGTTTTAGGTAAAAAAATAAGATCTTTATAGGATATGTTGAAGATCTTTCACCGTGATTAGAATATTACATTCTGAGTTTCCAAAGACACTAAACTATTATGGTCCTTGTGTGTGTGTGTTCTTATTATGTACAAAGTATTCCGAAAAATTAATGTAATTTCCATGTATGTTATGCTTAGGGTCTTTACATGATTTACATCATTAAGAAGATTAATAATTCATATTTAATGGTGAAAAACAAAAGACCCATGGAAAAATTATGATTATTCAATTGATAACCCACATTAAAACATCTTTTCACCAGTGGTTCTTTTCAAAACCAATTTTTATCCTTCCATATGTGGCACAATACATTTTCATGAAACAATATTGCAATTGTTAACCAATATATAACAACATTACTTTATAAAGTTAATATTTTTATCACATTCTCATGTCAAAAAACATCATAAATATATTTCACCCCACAATATCAAACCATGTAACATTTTTAATCATGAAAACAAAAATATTAATATTATCTATCCATGAATGGGAATTGAATAACTTACCTCATGTGTAGAACATTCCATAAATTGTTGAGAGACCAAAACCATGCCATTACGAGATCCTGCAAAGGAAATACCAAATACTAAACATCAATATTGTTCTCTAATAAATGATATTTAACACTAAAAACTCCACCCAACCCACTAGAGAGATGGGTACGCAATGAGGGATGGTAAAACCCTAGAATAGAGGTGATATCAAAGAGGAATACAACATACATGAATATATAATGTGGTTTCCATACCAAACCCACCAAGATAAGGGAGCCCAAGGGATCCAAGAGGGATAGAGGGAGGTTCCTTGGGATGAGAAGCACAAACAAGGGATAAAGGGGTTAATTTCGGGTAAAACTGAAAGGGGGAACAAAGAATGTTTTAGAATTTTTTATGACTCGGAAATCCCACATAGTTAACATCTACAGTTTATCAAACCGTGTAGTGACCTTATTCCTCTGTTTGTTTAAGATTCATGAATTTCATAGTTATCCGACACGGTTTATCAAAACATTGTTGTGAGATTATTACACACTCTATTTAATTGTCACCTACTGCATAGTCTTCCGGCACGGCCTGACTAACCCTGCGCACGTTATATAGTACCTTCTGTCGGAAAAACCAACATTCTGTACAATTTCCTAGGTAGGGGCACAAGATTTCTACTAAACATGCACTATCCGTGTGCCTCAAAATATATGATTTTTTAAAATATTTCCTCTAATATATAAAAGAGAACCCATGGGGAAATGTGATACCGAGAATAAATGATATTATCGCTTCAAATAATTGGACCCATTATAACTCCTTCTGGAGAGAAAAACCGAGACACTCAAATGAACCCCAACCAAGAATAATTTTAAAAAACTGGGTGTGACAATTCCCCCCACCATAATTTTTTCCACCACCAAAAACACACATGAAGTCTTGATTTGAAAATAAAAAAGGATACTCCTCCACAAATCACAGAATTCCCTAATGAATTTAAAACAAAATAAAACAAGAACACTTGTAATAGAAAATGTTTTTTATAAGTTTGAACACAGGAGACAAGAATGGACTCCCCATCATATTGAATCTACCCCCAAAAGCTGAATCACCTTTAGTTGATAGATAAAAAGAATAGTAATTATCACTACCAAATAATCCAACCTTTCTAAAAAATAGAACTGTAGTAATTTCAAACAAAACTCTCACCATTTACCTAAAACAACAAGCAAAAAAACCATCTCTCAAGAAAAACTTCAACAACCATGATTTAACAAAATGATTGGTTCACTCTAATGCGAACATTTACTCAATAGAGGAACATCAAATTACATATCCCAAAACAAGGCTATCAATTTTCCAGACTGTAGTAGAAAATAAACTGCCTTATCAAGACAAAGGATGTGACAACCATGTCCCGGTGACAGCACAGCCACCCTGCCTTAACATGGGCGTCGGGTCTGGGCCCACCAAGTACCACTAGTTGCCCCGCAGACACGTGGGGCCCACCCGAGGGTCCACCCACATGCCCGAACGGGTCATCTGACAAATGACAGAGGCCAACACATGTCCTTTCCAGTGTCCTTTGTCCTCACTCACACACACCCTGGGAAACTTCCCATGAGGTCACCCATCCTGATCACTACTCCAGGCCAAGCACGCTTAAATGTGGAGTTCTAATCAAACAGACTCCTGAAAAAGAAGGTGCACCTTGTTGACATGAGTCATATCAATTAGTCATTTAACCCTTTATCATTTTGGGATGTTATAATCACCCCCCCTTTAGAGCACAACGCCCTCGTTGTGGGCCCTACATCTCAACCCAAGTAGTGCACAACACACTTATGGCTGGGTTCCTCCTCGGATACCAATTGTGACAACTGGGTCCCGGTGACAGCACAACCACCCCGCCTTAACATGGTCGTCGGGTCTGGGCCCACTAGGTACCACTAGTTGCCCCGCAAACACGTGGGGCCCACCGGAGGGTCCCCCCACATGCCCGAACGGGTCATCTGACTAATGACAGTCCCCACAGTGCACAACACACTTAAGGCTGGGTTCCTCCTCTGATACCAATTGTGACAACCGGGTCCCGGTGACAGCACAACCACCCCGCCTTAACATGGTCATCGGGCCAGGGCCCACTAGGTACCACTAGTTTCCCGCAAACACGTGGGGCCCACCGGAGGGTCCACCCACATGCCCGAACGAGTCATCTGACTAATGACATTCCCCACAGGCCAACACATGTCCTTTCTAGTGTGCTTTCTCCTCACTCACACACACCCTGGGAAACTTCCCAAGAGGTCACTCATCCCGATCACAAATCCAGGACAAGCACGCTTAACTGTGGAGTTCTAATCAAACAGGCTCTCGAAAAGGAAGGTGGACCTTGTTGACATGAGTCATATCAATTAGTCATTTAACCCTTTATCATTTGGGGATATTACAAGGGAGGCGCGAATGGCCTCCACACAATTAGAAACAAAATACCACTTTATTAATCCAGGATAAATTACAACAAGAACTGCAGTTGTTATCCAAACCATAAAAACCAAAAATCTCAAAAAACAAAAACAGACCAATATTGGAACCAAACATGGGACAACGTAGGAACTTCTCACATGGACCAACAAATCATGATCCAACAAACCTCACTACCATGTGATTTAAACAGTATGATGGAAGCACCCTCGCATTACATAGGATATAACCAAGACCATTTCAAAAGTCCAATTTCACAAGAGAAACCCACCAATTATTTACATAAAAAAACTAGACCATTGGAATCCTAAATAAAATATGACCCGACATCCTTATGACTAATGAGTAATTATTAGACCATAACATTCGCTAAAAAATAAATAGGCCACAACTCCCCTTCCAAAAGGGAAACATCCCACGATGATGAAACTACAACTAGGAAAATAAATATTCCCTATTCATGCATCAATGAAAAAATCCATGACAAGGTCCCTCACTCATCCATGATTCCTTACTATATGCAGTATTCACTCTGCGGCCTATGGCTATAGCTCTAATGTTTGAATAATCTCTTACATTGAAACCAAAATATGAAAATTCCATAATTGAAATACTCCCTTTCGTCACATTAGTGATAAATAAGCATTCTAGTACGTACTAATGGAACACAACACCCTATGAGTTTCAAATTTATCCAACATGAATTTTTTAAAAAGACAATGACTTAGAAAATTCACATGAATCATCCCTTGTTCACAAAAAATTAGAATCATTGGAAATAGAATGCTCATGGAACACTCCAACTTGTTGACATATAAATTTTGGATTCTAGAAAGCTAAACATGTTTTTGTTAAAACAAAGTTTCTCAATGGAGTTAGAATCCAACTATCACATTTTGATCAAAAAAACTCACAACTCCAAACATAAATAGACATGACCATTATAAACAATGAAGAATTACAAGGGAAGGGACTTTAAACCAACACATAAACAGTAAACTATTTCAACAAACCTATAATATTTCTTCTTAAGACTATATTTTCAACTCTAATAGAATACAATGATCCCTCACATATAAGAAACTAAAAAAATATCCAAATACATTTTTAAGACTATGACTATCACTAATATCCTCAGGGTGTTTTTTAGTTTTCTCACTAGAATTCCCTCCGTCGCTTATTGATAGGGACATCAAGCATGAAGTTCAAAAACATCCCCTTCAATGACACATACAACCTAGGAAACTAAATCACCATTCCAAATTCTACATACATCCTTACAAATCCATTGGATTCTTGTTTTTATAAAATATTTGAGAATTCAAATTCAAATACATGAGACAAAAGTCCTTAAATTGATCCACTAAAGGGTTTTTCAATGGCGAATCACATGTTTCCATAATTCAGATATACACCAATTCATTAAGGGGGTGTGAAATATATTTCAATGAAAAATGAGGTCCCGATCAAACTAGTACATCATCCAATGCATAAAAAAACATCAAACACACAAAGGGATCTAAATCAAAGGCTTCTAAAAAATTTCTCAAAAGAACCGACTAAAAATTATTTCAAAACCAACACATCAAAATTGACTGAAACATAATACACCATGTAAACCAAAAGTGATTTCAAACATAAATCACATCAAAAGAGACATGACCAAATCACTAGGGGCACACCACACAACTATAGGCTATCAAAACATCACATTTTCTCATAAAACGTTTTTTAAAGTGAAACAATATTGTAAGGATACACACTCGACAAGGGTGTCCTATGGAGTATCATGCATTCATGTTTATTGGCCCAATAGGGAACCCATCACCTCGTGGTATTAACAATAAATATTTTCACATATTTCCATGCATGTGGTCAATCATGGGGATACCAAAGATAAAACATATTCCACTTTACAACACAAAACATGAATCCCACAAATTTGACATCTCAATTTAATTCCAATTTCAATAATTCATAATACATTACAAAATATTACCAAACACAAAATAAAAAAACCTATTTAAACTCCATACATAATTATAAGACATATCATCCCAATCAAAACCAATTTAAAATACTAATCGATCACATTCAAAACATTTTCACAACAATAAAATTTACATTCAAAAAAAGAAAATGATTTAAACCCATTTCCTCTTATTTCCTATGGATTTCCAACACAATCATAAAAATAATAAATATTTATCTAAAAAAAATTTCAATAAACCACATGTCTTGGTTACATGAACATAAATTCCAATAAACTCATTCATTTTTACCCAAAAATCATTTTACAAAAAGGAACATTTCAAAAGTGCTCTTCTAAGTGATTCCAAAAAAAACATTTCCCATCATTACACAACCAATCCATTTTCATTTTAGAATATTGGTTTCAAAATTTCCTTAATAAGACATAAAAAACGTTAATTTTATAAATAAGGGGGACTTAAAACAATCGTAAAGAAAAAACTAGTGTTGATGGGCCACACAACCATATGGTTAGAAACTATACGCCAATCACACCACCATCACTGTGAGTTTTCGTGGACCATGTTACCTACTCAACATGGTTTAATAGGACCTTAGAGATAAGTGATACCATTTACCCATCTTTATTTTCATTTACAAACACAAACATATCACAATGATGAAGTGAAACCTAACTTTCCGTGGAATCTTGAGTCCTGTCACGAGGTCTTCTGGCCAACAACACTACTCAAATCAAGAACATCATGTCATGAAAATCCAATCTATGGTCTACCAATAGTCTTCCACACATAATATGACCAAAAAGGTTTTGGACCATCTACTTATACCATTTTTTCATAAACACATCCAGTGTATCGTCCAACCTGAAACCCAACACAGTCTTTGGCAAGGCCCGAAGGGTGTTCTCAATCCCCACAGGCTAGAAACTAGTGTCGGATTATTAATAATTTTCATTGGGAATTCATTTTAACCATTTATACAAGCATAAAACAAGGACCAAATTTAAAATAAAAAATAATTAATTATCAAACAACCAAACTAGATGGAGCAATTTTTTAGATTAATTGTCTACAACATTAATGAAAATATCATGATACATCCAAAGAATGAAAAATTAAAAAATCACCAAAATAACTGCACGTGAATAGTTAGATTTCACTCTCATGCCACCACCACCAAAACCTAAATTATGATAACTCAAGAAACCAAAAAATTCTTCTCCGAAAACTGTTCCCTTACCTGTTTCAAAAAAAAAATATCAACTTATACCCAAAGTTTTATATAGGATGAGAGCCAAATCCCATTAGAAATCTACCCAATAGAATGATTCCATGGCATGAAATTAATAGAAAAATTAACATTCTATAATATTAAATGATTTTGAATCATTTTTGAGAAATCATTTTCAGGAAACCCATTTTAAAATATACACAATTAGAAGAAAGACTTCAAGGGAAACCATTTCTAAAAACGAAATCATGATTAAAAATAAAATATAATTAATTTCCACAGTATATAGATGGATGGATAATATTACATAAGTCTTTTTTCCAATTAGAGTTCCTTATGTAAATCCCTAGTGTTAATCTAACTCGAGTGAGATGCTAGGATATCATACCTCAGTGAAAGGTTGTATAGTAACCACGAATAAAATATTTCTCTTATAACATCCCCTAGAAAGGGACACCCCCACGGCCTAGTTTTCTACAATAATCGTCATTGTTTTTTTAGTGTTGTAATTTATAATCAATATATGAGAAACCGAGACAATCCACTTCCTAGTCAATAGCGTACTAGAAATAGAAAACTAACCTTGATACAAATGATTACCTTTTTCTTAATACCTAATTTATTATTTTATAGAAATCACACATTCATATACACATTACATGAATTTTACATATACTAGGAAATCTCCATTTTCAATGAGTAAAAAACTTTCCATTTAAACACACGAAAACAATTTAAAATAACTTCAAACTACATTATAAATACATGAAACTCATTTGGAAAATTACAATAAACCCAACAAATTTACTCCAACTATATCCATGGGACAATCACTCTTCCACTTTGCACATAAAACATGTTTACAAAAAAAATTATTTCACATCATTCACAAAATTCCCAATTTTCATTTATTGGTGTGCAATAAAAGACCCATGAAGAAATAAAACTTATTCCATTGAAATCCCACATTTAAACATGTTTCCACCACTGGTTCTATTAAATACCCATTCTACACTATCCAAACAAGGAAGAAAACACTTTCAAGAATCACTAACAAAAATTTTACACAAAACATAACACCGTTACTTTGTAGAAACACATTTCTATAACATCATCTCATCAAATCACTTTCAAAATATATTTTCCACCAGAAATAAAAACCATATAAAATATTTAAACATGAATTAAATAATATCAAAAAAATTATACATTGTTAGGGCATGGTACCACCTAACATTGTGTAGAACATTTCAAAAATGTGTATGAGAATGAAACTGCATCCCTATGAAACCCTAGAAATGGATGATCGAAAACTAAAAGTCAATATATAACCCTATTAAACAATATTTAACCCAAAAAAAACACAACTACACCCATTGGATTTATTGTGCCCCAATGTATAAGGTGGGAAATCCCCTAATGTGTGGAAGCTGAATATAAAAAACCACTTACATAAAGATCCCATGACATTTCCATGACAAATCCACCAAGTGAAGGATGCCCAAGGGATACATGATAAAGGTAGGGTTCCCCATATATATTAGAAACTAGTATTTGGGATAGTGATGAATTTAGGTTAAAAACCGGTGGGAAATAAAGGTCATTTTATTATACAAAATGATCTGGACATCACGCATAGTCAGCCCACACAGTTTGTCAAACCGTGTGGGTACCATGCACCCCACTCTATTTAAGAGGTGCCTTCTGCATGGTTAGCACACATAGTATTTCAAACTGTGTGGATACCATGTATCCCATTCATTTTAAGATCCACCTACAACCTGGTTAGCCCACAAGGCCTGACTAGTCATACTCAAGTCGTGTAGTAGCTACAATCTGAAACCCCAAATGCATGATTAGAATGGTAGGGGATAACAGTTTCAACTAACTATGCACCAATAGTGTGTCTTAGGCTGGTTATCCCCAATTTCCAATGTTTCTATAAAATCTAATAGAGATCCCAATGGGAAAATATATACCAAGAATTAATGGAAATATTTGAACAAAAATTCAGACACGTCACACCTGGTTCACAAGAGAAAAACTGAGACCCTTAAAAGAACTACATAGAGGAACGAAATCAAAAAACTCATATAAGATATATCATTGTAAACAATCAATTTTTTGAAATTATATTAAAAAATAATGTATATGATTAGTATAATTGATGTTCAAATTATTTTATTACAAAATCATTCAATGAGATTGTAAAATTTTGGGAATAAAATTCCAAACATTACAAAATCTTCTTAGAACCAAACTGACACTTATATTCTCAAAAACAGTACAGTTTGGATGATATATATATTTGACATACTCTTTGAGATATAGGTGAAGAGGAAAAATAAAACATGCTTATGGATAAATAAAAAGGGAGGTAAGTATTTAGAGGTTTTGGTTGCGGAATTTCATGTAACAAAATATTTATTATTTTGTTTTTTCAATATTGTTGGTGCTCTACTACACTTATAGTTTCTCATCATTTCCCATGTTTATCTAATATCATTCCTGGGGAAAATATTAGTCCATGAGAACTATATTGATAGATAATTGCCATTATTATGTATATATGTGCTCACATTTGCGTTATATTACTATATTTTAATATTTAATTACCATATATAACTATTTTAACGAAAAAATGACAAATAATATTTTAATATTTATTAAAAATAATTAATTATTTTTACTAATGTCATATTATTAATGTTTTTATTTTATCATTTAATTAAATATTACTAAAAAAATTAATGCATAATGTATGTTACTCAAAACAAATACATTATAATTCCAATTGTAACATAATTAATGTATTGAATTTCATAATGAGATATAGTATCAGTTATATAAAAATAAACCTCTATATAAAATACTCCTGTATAAAACTAAAGAATAATAAATTATGCTATAAAATAGTTTTAGTGAAAATTAGATTACATAGCCTTTAAATACATAATTTTATTAAAATATGATTGTGTATTGTTTCAATAGATTCAAAATATTAAAATAATTATTTATAAATTTATTAAATTATTATCTAATTTTTTAAATTCCTCATGAAATATAATCTTACTATGAAAATATTATATAGCCACTATTGTTTTCTTATGATAAACATGAAATTAAGATGTATATAAAAATTTCATACATTATATTCAAAAGGTACATGTAACTATTTAATTAAAAATTAGATTTTTTTGAAAAATTATATTTCTATTTAGTAAATTGGAAAAAAATATTTTAAAATAAAAATATAACAAAAAATATTAGAAATGTAGTTTTCACATGATAAGGAATTTTCTAATATTTATTATAGAAATAATTATTGTGAAATAATTATCTTTCAGATATGTAAAAATGATCACTTATTATGAATAAAGGACTAATGAGCCTTATTTGTATAAATACCTTTAACAATGGAAATATTACAATATTAAACAAATTATATATAGAATCTATATTACATTAAAATGTAATGAATTATTGCAGAATGATATTTTAAAACAATAAATTTAACATTATGGAATCATGTAATTATATATAACTACATTATAATCTATAGTGGTATGAATATATTTAATAAATATTTTTGTTCAATGCATGTATAATGATAATTTAATTCCACATAGTAGTCCTCAAATAAATAGATAACCAAAAAACCTTCATATAGTTTTTCTAAAATAATTCATTATATATATTTATTTCATGTCATTATATATTTTTCATATGATCCATGATTCTAATATGTGTAATGATTATTTAAGAATATGAATTAAAATATATTATTTATATCCAATTACATACATTAATAAAAAAAATCATTTCATGACATTATTAAAAAACAAAATGTATATCCCATGGATAATATATATCATTATTTTAATTTTTAAAATATATGTAAATTTTATAGACATGAAATTTACATTTATCTAGTTTTTATTACAATTATATATTGTTAGTGTATATTATTAATTCATATTTTACAGTAACCATGTAAGGGAAAAAAATTTATCGTTTCATTTTATATTCTTTATCAACGATGTTATTCTATATATTTTATTCTATAAAATGAAAATTAATATTAAAATAAACATAAATCAAATATATGAGTATATATATATATATATATATGAAATTTTGGGTGTTACCTCTATGATAAAATAATTCTATGAACTGGATTCCATCAATATCTATGTGTGTAAAAAATATGCATAGCTTCTTAAACCTATCCAAGTTCTCCTATGAAGTTTCTATAGGGTCTTGTAGAATCATAGAGATTTAATTAATGGTGGGATTTATACAACATGTCAAAAATAATCATTGATGTAATTTTAACAATATTTTATCCAATATTTTGATATCTACATTTTATTATATATATAAATATAAATATATATATATATTCCTCTGAATTTTCATCAAGTATGATGGGGGACATCACTACATTCCTTGTGATCCTGAATAATTCCTCAAACATATAGTGCATAAAACCTAATGGTAATCTCTTTGAAATGAATAATGTCTTCGTCACCTGAAAGACTATGAAACATAGAAAAATATAGAATAAATTAATATTTGAGTTCAAAATCAATAAGAAATATATGATACATAGATTAATTGTTTTAATAAATGTGTTTTTATTCATAATATAACCATAATTGTGTTACTAAATAGTTAATATTTCTTGAATTTCTTTCTATGTTTTCTATCAAATGGATTTATTAGTGGTTTCACATTTTTTAGTAATGTGAAATTTTATAAAAATATTTTTTATATTCTCAATAAGTACTTAAGAAATACATATTTATATATAAAAACATTTTCAATATATTTATTTTAAAAGGCCAACAATTAGTGATATCATCACATATTTAAGTCATTCAATTGGTAATGAAAAAATAACTATTTAAAAAACATATATAATTAAATAAAGTAAAATATTAGAATATATCAACCATAAAAATATTGATTTTTTTCCTAATATAGTTTTTATATATATATATAATATTTAAAAATTAGAAAATATATATTAATGGGGGAAAAATATTACGCCTCAGCAGATATATGATACACTAAATAGTTTAATTTGTTACTTTTTTTATTAATTTCAATATTATCTAAAAAATGTTGGAATGGTTAATTGAGTATAATTTTCACTATAAATTAAAAATAAATGAAACAAATATTTCACCAATATTGAGAAAAATAATGTTTATTCATTCATGATGTTTTCCATAATCTGTTATATCATAATCCTTAAAAAAAAATTATTTTTAGTTCTAGTTTCATAATGAAGGGTGTAACACCCTGAGATTTTATGAGAATTATTCTTTTTAATTTCTTTGATGTCTTTTGGTGTACGCTTCACCAAGATTAGCATGTACTATACAGACACCGTATTAGCTTGTAGTATATGCAACACTATTCTTGGCCTTTGATGCACACAATTTTGAGTTCTTTCGAATAAAATTAATTTTACACAACACCAAGTATAGATTGTGATCAATGTATTACTGCACTATATTTTGAGTATGTTATATGCAAAACCAAAGGAATCTTTCCTTACACGCAACCCTGACTTGGCTTGCATTACACGTAATCACGACCTTCCTCGATAGCATGTATTGTATGCAATACCGAGTTTCACTAAACAACGATATGATATTAAAATATTATATAAACTAGCCGTTATGAATAGTAATACACACTTTTTATATATTATAAATTTTATCTTTCAAAGTGGACATTGTTTTTCGATTCGGAATAACGAAATTAGCCTAGGGTAAATTTTTGGTATTTTTCTGAAAACATTCAATTTTTGATAAATAGTGAAAACCCTAGGATAATATTTAGAAACTGAATTTTTATATAAATAGTTATTTATTTTACTTAAATTTATTTTAGGTAATAATTGATACATAATAATTAAATAAGTTCAATATAATTAATTGGAGTCATTTTATAATAATTTTAGATATATAAAAATTTTATTGAACTTTCCACCGCCTTTTACCCACCTCCTATTAGAATTTGAATTTTTACATAAAACATAATTTCACCGCTTCTGTGAGTTGAATATCGAAAATCTGAGAGACAGGGTTAATATCAAGTAGAAATATTTGGTTCAATAAGATAAAAATAATTTTTGGGGAATAGTAACTTTTTACTTTTATTTACCACGGTTAAAAGTAAATAGGGTAATTAAGAGTAAAAATGATATTATTATCACCCTAAAACATGCCTTAATTGTATTGGATAAGTTTTATTCAACCAAAAACAACCTTAGGAATAAAATATGACCATTTAGGTCCACTTGGATTAGATTTGGAGATTTATTATTATTTAATTTAAAGAAGAGTTAAAAGAGGTAAAATCAATGTTTAATAACTAAAATATTTGTAATATAGGGTTACACATAAGATAAATTCTACTATTAATTTTCATTAGAAGGATAAAAAGATTTCCTACATTATGGTATTTTATTTATAAGTTTTAGACATTAAAAAATTTAATTTATTTACGACACATTGATGATGGAGTAATTACCTTATTGATGAAATATTAACAGAATTGATATTATAAATAACCAAATAAATGTAATTTGAGACTTTTTATGAATTAAAATTTTTTTATGGTTAACATGACATGTTATAATTTATTTAATTAATATTTTTAGAAATAATCATGCTGTTATGATTTTTAAAAAAAATCAATTACCAAATAATGTCAAAAATTGACATAAAATTGTTTTTAAAATAAATATTACATCATTAATTATTATTCTATTCCTACAAAAATATGGCTCTGCCAAATGACTTAGACACAGTTATATATATAAATAATTAACCACTTGGGGATCTCTTGGCTTGTTATAGTAAGTTTATTAATCATATAGTGTAAGAAAACAAGAAGACACGGTAAAAGTTAAATTATTTAACTTAGAGTTAAATCTAAATGATAAGGATAAAATAGAAACATAAACTTGTCTAAAACCTATTGGTTGAGCAGATCTAGACCCATACACAACTTATCTTCGATATAAATTAATTTTGACCTATTATAAACCAAATATGAATTTATTATAAAGTAATATTTTTTTCCTTATGTTCCCCTCTCCTCATTAATAAAAGGGAACCTCCTCCATCTTCTATTGACACAATTTCGAGCCATCTCGCTTGGACAAACCTCACCACGCGTGCATACGTGTGGAATACCATCTCCATGCTATGGTTTAATCTATTTTCCACCACCCTTTACTTGGATTGGAATTATGGTGTTCAGAATAACTATATATAGTTATTATAACATCATACTGATTCAGAGATATTATATCATCCACTCCAATTCAATTCAATAATTATGGGAACTATATCATCGCTCGTGCGTACATACAGATTACCGTCTCCATGATGCGGTGAGATTCATTCTCCATGTTAACCATTCAAGAATGATTATAAATTATATATAAATAATACTAATCAAATATATGACTTGATAAAGCTACTAGATTTATGTATATATATATATGACATATAATTACTTTCAGTCCTGTCAATAAGGAAAGGAAAAGAGTGTTCATGCGTACGTACGGCCTACCGTCTCCATGAACGGTGTATTTCATTCATTTATATATCTATTATATATATATACTGAATATATATGTCATATAAATCAATATTTACATTCAATAAGTAATTAAATGATGATATAAGTAAAAATAATATCACGAACAACAGGTCCAAACATGTACGATAAATAAAATTATTTTTCCCAAAACGCTGCTTTAACATGGAATTTAGAAAAGAATGGGTAATATAATGTCATAAGTGAACTATATATGATATCATAACAGTGAATAAGATCTTGTAATAAGTCAATGACATTATTTATATCATTATACATGAGGTTGAGATACGTACGAAGTATATCAGACCTGAGGTAAGGGATAACTATTTCAATCTCGTTCTTATCTGAGATTGTTTATTCGTAAGTATTTACTGGGGTTATATTTTTCATCCATATCCATAAAAATGTTTTTCATAAATTGTTTAATATTCTTCCATGTATGTTTAAAGTCATTATTACCCTTCATTGATTTTTACTTTGTGTTATGGATGGAATCTTTCTATTGTTTACCATATGTGGTACTTTTTGACTTTTCTGACAAAAGTATGAGGAGAATGTTTTTAAATGTATATGGAATGAATGGTTTTTTGAATTTTTCATAACGCATTATTTTCATGAAGATTACTCTACAAGATTTCATGACTATTTTCAAAAAAAATCCTTTTTTTTGAAAATTTCTTGCCATTTTGTGAAAAGAAAATGATTTTGGAAAAGGAAGGATATTTTTCTCAAGAATTCATTTCAACTGTATTATCAAAACCATTTTCCATCTATGATGACATTATTCTATATGTGTATGTTTCAAGTATAATATCTCTATGATTTACAAGGTTTCAATTTTCTTATGATGAAATGATATCCATTTGTTTTATATGGATTATGATATGATGAGATTATGTTTTTGAAACACATTTTATTCTTTGGGTTATGATGAATGATTTATGTTTATGTTGTGGAACACATAAGAGTGATTTCATTATGAGATGGGTGTGACCTATATCTCCCTCCAATGCAATGGGAGAAGATTTATATCTCATGAGAAAGAAATGGCTAGAATGGTACGTTAATCTGGTTCAGTGATACAGGACTGGAACGAGGAGTGAACTCGATTCAAAAAAGGACATTGTCCACTAAGATAGTATTGGAAGAAATTCCATGGCTACTATGAAAATCATATCATGTGATTAATGGTTATCCACAACTAAATGTTTTATTTTCATGCTATTTTATTATAATTGATGTTCCTTTATGATCTATGCCTTACTTACTGCTAAGATTTATTTCACAACTCATGTTTTTGATGTTTAAACATTATGTTCATGTTTTAATGTTCAAATGTATATGGTTTGTTTTGTTTTCTTCATGCATTCTCTCACTGAGCATTTGAGGCCACCCTTTATATGTTTTCTTTTCCCGAGGATATAAATAATGGTTTTAGGTTATAAGAAAAGGAAGATATTTATGGGATATTTTGAAGATCTTTCACCAAAATTAGAAGATTATGTTCCATGTTTCCAAAGTCACTAAACTATTATGGTCCGTTGGTGTCTGTTTTTGTTATGTGTTATGTATTCCCTAAAAGTAATGTAATGTCTATGTACGTCTGGATTTTGATCTCTATAGTTGGTATTAGTTGAAAGGATTAGTTAACCTTTGGAAACTAGGATGCAAAAACTTTAGTGAGATCTCTAGAAATATTTCTAAGGTATGACTAGGGTTGTCCTTATGGTTTAGTATAACTATAGTTTACAGTCCTAGAGTTATGTTGATGATCATGAATAACCTAGGGTGAACCGAAGATATCATGGATTAAATAAAGTGTGATAAGTTAGACATCCCAGAAGTGAATTTTAATGATTATGTGGTTCTTCTTTATTTTAAATGTTTCATACACTATGGTTTCTGGTTTTACTTAATAGAGGAAATGACAAAGAATTCAGTTAATGTTGATTATGATGAAAAAATTAGTGGCTGTGATTAACAAAATCATGTAATGTGAAGAGTGAAAGATATTATGATTATGCCGAATCAGTCATCACGATATATGATTAACAAGGTAAAATTTGGTGGTATTCCTATGTCATAAAATAAGAGGAAGGTGAACTTTTATACATGTTCTCATGGGGAGGAACATAGAGGAAAGAAGATGAAGCTTTCTACATATCAAAAAGAAGGGAAGAAGAACCTTGAGGAATACCTCAAATGGAGGGGAAGATGTTATCTGTGTGGAGAAAAGGGTCATAGAGTGACAGACTCTTATGGAGTTCAGTGTATTATTTGTGGAGAACATGGGAATTAACCAACTTAATGACCTAACCTAAGAGTTTACTTCAAAATCAAGGAAGGACTCATTCCATGACAATAATTGAAGAGGTTGGATTGAAGTATTTATGTATTGGTATTCGAGAATAATGTTGTTTATGAACTTTTATGGTATATTGGAATATTTATGTATTAGTCTATTGTGGTTTTCAATAATTTTATGGTTCCGGTAACCATGACAAGTGATTTAGATATTTTTGGAAAGCGTATGATATGCACGTAATGAAGGGATAAGGAGAAAATGAAATTTTTTATAGTATTCATGAGCTCATGACTGATATAAGGACAAAGTGATATCATGGTTTGAGTATATAGAAATTTTTGGATTTTCGTAAGTGGAAAGAGTTAACTTTTGACAGCATCTATGTTTTCACTAAGGTTCAGTGGGTATTCATTTTTCAACAGAATACATGATTAAGGTATTTAAATGATTCGAATGTGACCAACAAGATATATTGTATGATATATGAGGGATAAATTATGGCATTCATGTTCTTTTTATGTGACCTTTTAGGTAATCATTTTCTTTATACTATGAGATTGGACATATGTATGTTGGATAATCCTAAAGATTGGAATGGACTATGTTGGACATCAGATTGTTTTGTTTAAGGATAGAACTTTTTTTTGATATTATTTCTGGAATGTTATAATAGTTTAGTTTTAGAAAAAGGGACAACCTGTAGGACGGGCGACAACCCATCGCGTCGGACAAGGATTCAGGAATAGAACAGACAATTGAAGTGCGACATGCCTTTATCGCATTCCACTGTCCTATAAGAAGTCCCTGGTTAGTAGAAACTAGTTTTATTATATTAGGCGATAAGAAGTATAAGTCCATTTTGGAACCATATACGATTAATCTCACCATAGACAGACCTATGTATATAACTTTTTCTAACATTATGTTTGAGACAGATGGAATGACCTATCATTCTATAGCATGATCTGCTAACACTTCATAGAAGAAAAATTAAACTTCATTTCTTTAAGAGTTGAGGTGGTAATTGTTAACGACACAAACAATAGTGGGATTGTACCAAAATTATGAAAGAATTTCATATAATTCCAATTTTTTCAACATTAGGGAACATATCTTGAAAACCAAAAATGTTGTCCTATTTCCCTCATTTCTGATGAATCATATTGTATCATAGATCATCAAAAATTTATGGCTTTGTGATTATTGGATTTCTCGTAGCCATGTTCTCTACTAATCTCTATTAGAACATGAAGGTTATATATCTCCTCTATATTAATATTTACTCCTATATTATCTTATGTGGAAAACAAGTGATGAGTTACTTTGGGTATTTGTTATTTCTCTAATGTTCCTTTTTAAACTGATGATTTAGTACTCCTTTTTACGATGCGGGTTTCTATGAATGAAACATTAAATTAGAAAACCATTTATAACCTCGACGATTTTTGTGGGAGAAATTCTTTTTATTGGGGGTAGAATATAACACACTGAGATTTTATGAGAATTATTATTTTTAATTTCTTTGATTTCTTTTGTTGTAATATTCACCAAGATTAGCTTTCTCTATATGCAACACTGTATTATCTTGTAGTATACGCAATACTATTCTTGGCTTGTGATGCACACAATTTCATGTTCATTGAGGAAAATTAATTTTACACAACAAAAAGAATAGATTTTGATCAATGTATAACTGAACTATATTTTGAGTATGTTATACACAACACCAAATGAATCTTTCCCTACACGCAACGATAACTTGGATTTTATTACTTCCAAACATGACCTTCCTCGACAGCGTGTGTTGTACGCAATACCGAGTTTCAGCAAACAACGATATGTTATTAAAATATTATATAAACTAGCCATTATGAATAGTAATACAAACCTTTTTGAAATTTTTATTAATTTTATCATTCAAAATGGAATTCATTTCTGGATTCAGAATATTGAAATTACCCTAGGGTGAATTTGTTGTATTATTCTGTAAACATTCAATTTATGATGAATAGTTAAAACACTAGGTTACTATTTAAAAACCAAATTTTTATTTAAATTATTATTTATTTTTTTAAAATTTATTTTAAATAAAAATTGATACATAATACTGATATAAGTTCAATATAATTTATTGGAGTCATTTTATAATAATTTTAGATGTATAAATATTTTATTAAACATTTCACCGTCTTTTAAGTCCTAGGAGAATTTATAAATTTACATAAAACATAATTTGACCACATCTGTGAGTTGAATTATGAAAATGTGAGTGAAACAGTTAATAACAAGGAGGAAAACGTGGTTCAATAAGATAAAAATAATTTTTTTGTGAATAGTAACTTTTATACTTTTATTTACCACGGTTAAAAGAAAATTTGGTAATTAAGTGTAAAAATGATATTATTATCACCCTAACACATGTCATATTTCTATTGGATAAGTTTAATTCTACCAAAAACAACATTAGGAATAAAATATCACCATTTAGGTCCACATGGATTAGATTAGAACATTTATTATTATTTTATTTATAAAAGAGTTAAAAGAGTTAAAATCAAAGTTTAATAACTACAAAATTTTTAATATATGGTTATAGATAAGATAAATTCGACTATAAATATTCATTAGAAATATAAAAATATTTCCTACATAATTGTGTTTTTTTATAATTTTTAGACATTAAAAAATATAATTTATTTATGACACATTGATGATGGAGTAATTACCTTATCAATGAAATATTAACATAATTTACATTATAAATTACCAAATATATGTAATATGAGACTTTTTATGAATTAATATAATTTTATACATTAAAATTACATGTTATTATTTATTTAATAAATTGTTTTAGAACTAATCATGCTGTTATGATTTTCCTAAAAATCAATTACCAAATAGTGTCAAAATTGACATAAAATAGTTCTTAAAAGAAATATTATATTATTAATTGTTATTCTATTCCTAAAAATAAATGGCTATGCCAAATGAATTATATAAATTTATATATATTAATAATGAACAACATGGTGTTCGTTTGGATTTCTATAGTAATTTTACTAACTATATATTGTAAGAAAACAGGAAGACACGGTAAAAGTTAAATTATATAAATTAGAGTTAAATCTAAATGATAAGGTTAAAATAGTAAACTAAACATGTATAAAACCTATTTTTTGAGAGGATTGATACCCATACCCACATTAACTTCTAAATAAATCAATTTGGAGCTATTATATACCGAATATGACTTTATTGTAAAATAATATTTTATGTTTTTCCTAAAGTCCCCTCTCCTCCCTTATAAAAGGGAACCTCCTCCCTATTCTCTTTACACAATTTTGAGCCATCAAGTTCGGCCAACCCCGGAACATTTACCTTCTCAACTTCCCTAGAAACATTATAGAGGTTCTTGTTTCCTCAAATGACCAACTCTAGTGTCTTAATAGGAAGCTTAAAAGAGGTGCGTTGAAGAAGAGGTAATCTCTTCTACCGATTCTTTCAAGTTTTTATTCTTATTCAACTTCTTCTTCTTTATTTGTTTCATTATAAAGTAATAACATCAGTATCACTAATATAATGAAAAGTTATTTTAAATATGAAACATCACCATTTCACCTTCTGTCCAACCTATGGGAAATGAAACCATCGCGCTGGCGTAAGTACGGAATATTGTCTCCACACCGTTATGTAATCTGTTTTTCCACCACCACCATACTTGGATGGGTATAATGGTTTAATGAAAAACTATATATAGTTATTATAACATCATACTGATTCTGAGATGTTATATCATCCACTCCAATTCAATTCAATAATTGTTGGAATGATATAATCGCTCGTGCGTACGTACGTATTACCGTCACCACGATGCGATGAGATTCATTCTCCATGATAACCATTCAAGAATTATTATAAAGTATATATAATGAATAATAAGGAAATATGTGACATAATAAATCTACTGGATATATATATATATATATTACATCTACTTACTTTCATTCAAGTCAATCAGGAACGGAAAACAACGTTCATGCGTACGTACAGCCTACCGTCTCCATGAACGGTGTATTTCATTTCATTTATCTATCTTATATATATATATACTGAATATATATGATATATAAATTATTATTTACATTCTGGAATAAAATAAATCATGATATAAGTAATAACAATATCAAGAACAACAAGTCCAAACATGTACGATAAATAAAATGATTTTACCCAAAATGCTGCTTTAAAATGGAATTTACAAAAGAACGGGTATTATAAAGTCATCAGTTAACTATTTATTATATCATAACAATTAATATGATTCTTTAATAAGTCAATGAATTTATTTAAATCATTATTCAGGAGGTTCAGAAATGTATGAATCATATTGGACCTAAGGTAAGGGATAACTATTCCAATCTCGTTCTTATCAGAGATTGTTTATCCGTATGTATTTATTGGGGTTATATTTTTCATCCATATACATAAAAATGTTTTTCATAATGTGTTTAATATTGTTTCATGTATTTTTAAAGTCATTATTACCCCTCTTTGACTTTTACTTTGTGTTATGAAAGAAATCTCTCTTTTGTTTACCATACATGGTACTTTTTGACTTTTCCGACCAAAGTATGAGGAGAATGTTTTTTTAACATATATGTCATGAACGGATTTTTACGGTTTTCATAATTCCTTATTTTCATGAAGCTTACTCTACAAGAATTCATGAATATTTTCAACAAAATCCCTTTATTTTAAAATTGCATGGATTTTGTGAAAAGAAAATGATATTGAAAAAGAAAAGATATTTTCCTCAAGAATACATTTCAAGTGTCTTATCAAAACCTTTTTCCATCTAAGATGTCATTGTATCATATGTGTATGTTTCAAGTATAATTTCTCAATGATTTACATGGTTTGAATTTTCTTATGATGAAATGCTCTCCATTTCTTATATGGATTATGTTATGATGGGATGATGTTTATGAAACCCATTTTATTCTTTGGGTTATGATGAATGATTTATGTTAATGCTATGGCACACATTAGAATGAATTCATTATGAGATTGGTGGGACCTATATCTCCCTCCAATGCATTGGGTAATGATTTTTATCTCATGATACAGACATGTTTGGACTGGTACGTTAATCTGGTTCAATGATACAGGACTAGAATGAGGAGTGAACTTGATTCATAAAGGGTCTTTGTCCACTAATATGGTCTTGGAAGAAATTCCTTGGCTACTATGGAAATCATATCATGTGCTTAGTGGTTTTACAAAACTAAATATTTTATTCCGATGCAATTTTATCATGATTGATTTTCATTTATGATCTTTGCCTCACGTACTAACATGATTTACTTCACAACTCAATATTTTGATGTTTAAACATTATTTTCATGTTTTGAAGGTCAAATGTATATGGTTTGTTTTATCTTCTCCATGCTTACCCTCACTCATCATTTGATCTCACCCTTTATATGATTTCATTTCCCCATGATATAAGGAACCGTTTTAGGTAAGAAAAAGAGGAAGATCTTTATGGGAGATGTTGAAGATCTTTCACCAAGATTAGAAGATTATGTTCCATGTTTCCAAAGTCACTAAACTATTATGGTCCTTTGGTGTCTGTTTTTGTTACATATTAAGTATTCTGCAATAGTAAGGTAATGTCTATGTAAGTCAAGCTTTGGGTCTCTACAAAGGGACTCCATGAAAACATATTTACTACCTTTAATTCACTTGATATTTTAATATCTATACGCTATTATTACCATAGAGTGACAATAATTACCTATGTGAATGTCTAGAACTACATAGAAATTGAAAATTTGTTCAATGATTCGAAATATGGATTTATATCTATAAATTAAGGTTTTATTGTAAACATATATACTCTAATATAAAACATTAATTTATAATAAACTCCAAAAATCTAAAATATGGTGTCTTTTAGAATTAGGTAAAATATATCGACATCATCCTATACCTGTATAATAAATTTTCCATTTCCATCAATGATGGCCACATATAAATTGATCAAAATCTCTTTAACAAAGTTGATCAAATGGGTAATACGGGGAAAATAATAATGGAGTGATCTAAAATGATAATTTTGGGGTAAACCATTATTATTTATACACTTAATAGTAAAAAATAAATCACAAAGAAGTGATACCCACAATATTTGTACAAAATGAAGGACTAATGTAGTGATGTTATGAAAAAATAAAAAGGGATCATCAAAAAAATATTCAGATATCTTGGTATAAAATCAATAAAAATATTATCTTAAAAAATAACATAAAAATTTATCAAATGATATAAAATACTAAGAAATTATTAAAAAACCATGGTGATATAAAATTGGAATCTGGTTAAACTTTATAATCTAGATTATAAATATATAACAATATGAAATAATAACATTTATGAATTCTCTCAACCATGACCATAATAATATATCATATTGGGTTTTATCCCCCACCCCCATAAATATAGTTGATTTGGTTTACACCCTAGTCACACTTTCATAGTGGAATATGCGTAGTCCAATGTAAAACAAACATTGTTGTGTCACTTTATAAATTTTCTTCCAAATTCACGGGAGTGATATATAATGAATGACTACATTTAACATAATGATATATCAATACCTTTGTATGAATATTGAATATGAAATAAATGTTGATCTTTTAATCTATTAATTTCTCTTATTTGATATATATATATAGTACAATGTGGCATGGACTACTGAGTGTTGATAGGAAGTGATATTTCTTGTTGTATGGTATTGTGTCCAATGATTTTATCTTGTATTCGAGGTCATGGAATTTCAAGTTTAACTATTGATGAATGGTTTTGTTAGAGAGTGTGGATGTGTGTGAATGACCGAGCTAGAAAATATAATAGCTATTTATAATTTTTTTTCTTTTAATTCCTATTACATTATGTTGTTCTTCTTTAGTTGATGACTATTTATAATATTGATTTTATTGTATTGTTATTACATAGTATTAAATATGTTTTTAAAATTCAAAAAAATGATGAAGAAGAATGATGAAAAAAATATATACCCATGGAAATACAATTATCATCCAATTAAATTAAGGGGTCATATATATAAATACACCTCAATGAAAAATATAGAGAATTAAAATGTAGACACATTTTGAAATAAAATTTTATATAGTAATGTTTATAGTTTTTTATAGTCAATGGAATGGTATGTGTATCTTGTTAAAAAAACATTCAACATGATGAATGAAGTGTAGTTTATTTATTTATAAAATCTAATAGTAAAATTTTTATGTTTTATTATATTAAAATATAAGGAGTTCCAAAATTAATGTAATATCAAGGCACCTACAGATATTTATGTTTCATAATACCATTACATCATAAAAATTAGGATAAAGAATAAATGAGTTATTTCATTTTGATGAATTTTATAGTAATATATAATGAGATGGTAAATAAAATTATTAATTTAAAAAAATAGATTATGAATGGATTTTTGTATATGTGAGAGGAATTATATTTTGAAATGAAAACTTATATGAATGATGCAAACATTTTATTTTTCTACAAAATTATAAAAATAAGTATTGTCTCATGATTAAGGAAGTAAACAATTGTACGACGTCAAAAATATATTTTAATTATAAATATGGATTATAAAATTTAATACAAACCATTATTTATATAATGAATATTAATAATAATAGAACGAAATTTTGTAAAGAAATTATGAAAAAGTGTTTTCATAACTAATGTTAACATTGTCACAAAAACATTACAATAAGTAAATTATAGAAATACCATTAAAGGGGAGATAATATAGATTCTATGAAATTATTATTTTGAAACAAAAATTACATAATAAGGTGAAAATTTAGATTAAAAGAATTAAAATTCATGAAACATTGAATGGTAGATGATTAAAATACTTTTAAACTATTATATAGTTTGAATAAATTATTGAATATTAGGGGAACCATAAAGACATAAATATACTACGAAAAGGGAAAATGAATTAAAAATAAAGAGCATAAATTATTATTAATATGAAAAGGAAAATTGGAAGAGATTGTGATATAGATTTTTAGAGAACTTGATAGTTTTATCCTAGGATTTCCAATGTGGTATGACTCTTTCTGTTTTCTATTTAACTAAACTGTTGTTATCTAGTATGAGGGTATAGTGAGATAATATGAGATTTGGTGGTGTACGGGGCTTGATCAGAGATTAGAGCCAGAATTTTGGTGAAACCTAGCTAGTCTACATGATTTGTAGAAATTGTGAAACCTAAGCTACACAATTTATAGTAAATACACATACCATTTTAGAGGGAATTTGGACACCTATGGTTTGAGGAAACATTGTTACTAGGCCTGCACACTCATGAAAATACACATACATCAAACATAGGATGAAATAATGATTTTTGAATGGATTTTCAAACAATATTCATGAACCATATGTGTTCCTCCATGAGGAAGAGAAAGGTACTTGGTTAGGGCTCTGTTTGGCCAATCGTGTGACCAAACCATGTGGGCCAGTATTAATGTGGGAATTACCACATTTCACATATTATTTCATAAAATCTAAAACAACTCTCTATCATCTATCCATTGTATAGACCCTTGGTTTTGGAGCTGCATTGGAAGCTAAATACCTGTATTTTTTCCCTACTCGTCAATTGGACACAGATTTGGAAAACATTCATCCCACTGGATATATTTCAATATACTATTCATTGATCTTATGTTATTATTCAATTATATCCATATCAACCAAGTTATTTTGGTGAATGATAATATACAATATTTCTAGGTTATTCATCCATTTCTCAAATTTCATCTCTTCTGTTTTGAGTTGGGAGTTGATAATATATGAGTGTTCTACCAAATGTATATTGTTGGGAATCAATACATTTTCCATTACAATTAGTTTTGTTTTATATATTCTATTAGTTGTGTGGCGTACTGAATTATTTATTTTTACAGCTACAAAAAAATAAGAATCATTTATTAAATTGTTTGGGACATTTTTTGGATTCCCACCAGAACCAGTATATGGTTGGAGGACATTCACCTCAATCCAAGACCCCATTGATTGGTATTTATGTATATTTCTCTTATTGTAACACCTCTTTTGGTGTGTGTGAGGTCTACAATTTTAGTTTTAAAATTTATTAGAATTTGTGGAATTTTTAAAGGTTGTGAGAACCTTGTTTTACTTATTCATCTGTAAATAAATGGAGTAAATTTAATAGAATTTATATTTTAATATTGTGGCCCTGTTTTAATGATATATAATATTAATAAAATGGATAAATGGTGTATATAAAAAATAGTTAATGGGTTAAAAGAACTCATTTTTTTTATAATGAGATATTAATTGATTGATGAATTGACAATTGTATGAGATTCCATGGACAAGAGTCATGGTTCCAGGATTTATTGGATTTCATAGATATTTACACCCACGGATCCATATTAATTATATTAGTCGATACATTGGTATTTAATAACATGGATCATAATTATAGTGTACAATAATGTTATTGTTACACATTGATCAAGATTGATTGGACTCACGTTGGACATGCATTGCTAGAATGCACCATGGAATCCAAAAAAGGATTTACAATGTTTACATTAGGATACTCCTTATAATAGATGAGGATTCTTTGGAATTATATACCTTGGATGTATACCTTTAGTGCCTTATACTAGATTACAATGTAGAGGCCACTATGGATGTTGACACATGATGAAATGGTTTGGACATTTTGGATCTTAACGATATTCATACAGATAGACTTGGTATGTGTATTAACATATAAATGATAGAATATAAATTGTTATACATACTTCATAATTCATTATAGTAGCCCATGATTATGATTGTTTGGTTATTGTTCATAGGGATCCGTTATTGGATAGACAGAATCATATCTACTGTGAAAATCAACGTTTCAAACTGTTGTACCTATGATATAATAAACACTATATGTATTTATATCACACAGACTATAATTTCCATAAATAAAACTTATAGTGTACTGTTGAGTGTTATCTCACTCCCTATTTTGGCCACTATTGGGTTCTTGAACAGAAATCATTGATTCAAGTAAGGATATTGAAAATCATTATTAAAATATAAGACCAAGCTATAATCATAATACTGGAAGTAGATGATTTCTTTTGGGTAATTTTTTTAAATTTAATCATGTATTGAATTGTATTCATGTTACCCTGTATTGTATTCCATTTTTTATCGAGACATGACATGATTATCATATTTTAAATGACCCATATTTTTCTATTATTATTAATATAGTTTTACCAGGGATATCTTAAACATGATTTGAATTATTCTTCTTCTTGTTTATTCATTAGTGATAGGATGAATTATTCTGATCATGTTGTTATAGTCTCCCCACTATACCACATCATATCCTCATTTTTATTCAATAGCCTATGACATATGGGAAGGTGTGCTAGAGGGAATTGGACCTACCGACATTAGGAGCCCTTTAGTTTCTCCTAGGTAGGGTCTTTTCACAATGGTATTAGAGATTTCATTTATAGTATTTACAAATTTAGGAAAAATAAAAGGAGATTAGGAATGTATATGAATTTGGTATTGAGATGTTCAGGGTAGTAGCTAACCCATACACCTGAAGAACATTAATTCCCTTGAATATGACATGTAAAAAAGATATCTCCATTTACATTTGTTTTGATTCCATCATTGAGTGACTCAGTTGAGGAATGAAGATAATTGTTTTTGCATATTTTTTATACATGTCCCAATGAAATGAGGTAATACCATCATATACATAATTTTAAGAACCAATTAATATTCATATTTCATTCATATTCCGTGCCATCTTGGAATCATTTCTTTACTGCATGACATTAGTATGTGTTCCTTGAGTTATATAACTATAGTATTATAGATGTTTTGTGTAATGAATTGAGAAACATGGCTGGTACATAGATTTCCAATGGTAACATAAAAAATTATTTTCCTACAAATTCAATAGTAGACACCATAAGCATCCAATCAAGGAAAATTGACTCATGGACCATAAGTCTCAGGGACTAAAATTCATTATTGTATAGTTTAAGTGGATGAAAAACATTGATTTACAAGATTAATGAGATCATATAGGTAGAAAGTGGTTATGCATCTAGTTCACATATATAAAGTAAACCCAAAAACATGAATGAATTTAAATGAAATTGATGTTTTGAAATTATGGAAATTGATATAGACTTGGCTTTAGACTAGGTAGTGGGAAGTGTCTCTATTGTTTCTTATGGTTGTTCATATTACCCATTTGTAGATATGGGAGTTAGAAGAGTGGTTTTTATTGTAATTAAGAAGGGTTTTACATGTAATGTTATTTAATATATGATATTCCGAGTATTTATCATTATGGAGGAGTATGTTTGTAATTTTATAGGAATACCACCAAGAGGACCTCCAGTCAAGCATGAGGAGTGCAGTGATGACCATACTATAGCGGTGGTTGGACCATAGCTACCAGTAGAAACTCTCAATGTGAAACATATGGAACCAATCCTCATTAAAAATATAGGTGTTGATGTCTAGTTTTCAAAGTGTTTTATATGTTTTATAAAAATAGATCAAATATTCCCATAGCCTACCTTATATATGTAATAGATTATATATGTGGTCAATCAGAAGAATCATCCCTAGTATTGAAGATATTGTCTTCCATAGACTAAAGATATATGGATATAGACTACCATTTCTATCATTGAGATTCTTATTACACCTCCTCTGTGAACAGTGAAGGAAACAATAGCTTTTCATTGGGGAGAAGCTAAGAAATTGTGTGTTGTTTTTGAACTAGGATGATATGAATTGAGATATGGTTTGGAGGGATTTATAATCATTGATTTATGACTAAATTTTTAAAGATACACAAATAGATGCATGAGATAGTGAGTTTATGAATCTATAGTATAGATTAATGAACATTATGGAGTATTCGACATGCTTTACATAGTTTCAACACTTTATGATGTTTTATCACGATGATGAGCCATTATGGGAGTGGCAATTTGAGGAATGCCTCCAGAATGATGTTAGATCATTATTCAATATGTTTTAGTAGACTAGTATAACATAGATAGTTAATATATAACTTATTAATGATTAGATATTAAGGGAATGTGGTGGAATAGAGTAGGGAAATTCATTTTCTCGACCTATTGAGTCATTTAAATTTATTAGGAAGTATCGTTTTGATATTATAATGAGGTGGATATGATCCAAGAACAATGTTATGGAAATTATGTCTTATTTCACTAGAGTGGGAGATGGGTAATTATGTGGAACCCATGTGATAGAGACCTATTCATGAACATGTCAATTAGAATAATGGTCCATGTATAGTAATTATATAAGTCCTTCCCTCTAGTAGTCTATGGTGGGGGAACCACACTGAATCGATGTTTATGAACGAGATTCACGGATCTGTATCGGGCTAGGTGCTAGAGTAGTTTTGATCATTTAGGATGAAGTTTTTATAATCTAAAAGGAATCTAGGAACTAGTTGTACCCCAAAAATAGAGTGTTCTTACAGTGGATAGTGAGGTTATTTCATAAGGTTGTGGTTTTTTAAATATATATTTTTCATAGCATGCACTTGAGAAGATGAGCATTAGGCTATCTATGTTTGGAGGTATGATCTTAGTAGCGTATACTCAATTATATTATTTTTTCACAAATAGATACTTATCATATTTTCATATATATAGGTGTTATGGAAATCATTTGGCCCATTTTTCAGTTTCCAAATGGATTCATTAAACTAGACTCTCTATTGGGAATCATATCAGAAAATCATCACTAGTTAAGGGATATCCCCTTTCCGATTGGTGGGTGGAACATTATGTTTAATATTTTTATCCTCGATAAAACCAGATTTTCTATATTACTTGGGATGGAATCGGTAGTATCTTATCAATCCCATATCAAAATCTATTACTGAATGGTGGCCTTCATATCACCGTAGGGTATAATTTTTATTCACATGGGTGAATAAAATTTCCTCGAAAGTAGTGCTTGACCCAAGCATAATAAGCTAGGATGACTGCCCAAATTTGTATTTTATATCTAGAAAATTATAGAATGATTCAGATAGACTTTCTTCCATTGTTATATAGTTTTATTGATGATTTTCTAGAAGACTTTTTAGGTTTTCATCTTCAAATCGAGGTTCAGTTCTCTATTGAGCTATTATAGGTGGTTCACCCGTATCCATTACTCCTTATAGGTTGGATACTACTAAGTTACTATATATCAACATGTTGCTAGAGGATTTGGAAGCATATGAGTTTATATAACCCAATACCTCCTCATTGGTTTATCATATCATTTTTTTTCAAAAAAATATAAACTGAAGCCTTAGGCTATATCTAGATTACCAAAAATTTATCTTCATGATAGTTAAGAATACATATCCATTTCAATGGATATCTGATCTCTTCAAATAGCTCTAATGAACTCATGTCTGCTCAATGATTGATTTCATGTCAGGTTATCACCAGGTATGTTATTTTATTAAAGACATACGACATACAACATTTCATATATGGTATTGTTTATATGAGTGTTGGGTTATGTCGTTCAATCTTATGAATATGCCAGTAGTTTTCATGGACATGAAGAACTAATTCTTCTATAAATATCTATATTCATTTGGGGTGGTATTCATAGATTATATCTTGGTGTATTGTCACTATAAAAATAGAAACTCCAAACATTTTAAGATCATTTTGGATACACTGAGACATATTTATTTATATGATATACTCAAAAACATCCACTTCTGGATGCATAAAACTCCCTTACTAGGTCATATTATCATATAGACAGGAGTATCGGTTGACACAGAGATGGTGGGAGCTGTAGTTTCTAGAGATAATGCCAAGAATTCATTTGATATATAGAGTTTTATGGGGATTTCAGCATATTATTGGTGGTTCATATAAAACATATAATTCTTATTATCACCTATCACATGATATAATAAGAATTGTGTAATGTTATTAGGGTTTGATATCTACTATATAGACATTCAAGAGGTGAAATGGAGACTAACATTAGTTGGTGTCCCGATTCTTCTGAAGTTGGAAAGAATCAGTACATTATATTATAATTAATTAGGTTTTAGAAATGGAGAATTTTTTATGTTGGAGGATTGATTCATGGCTGATGAGAGTCATCCATTGAGACCCAATGAGATGATCTTCCATACTCATGATCTCAAGTTATCCATTATGGAAAATTCCTTTCACTGTATGAAATATTATTTACGAGGAGAGAATTTTATGGTTTACATAGAACCCAAAAGCCTCATGTTCATATTTAAATTCTATGATATAAATCTTCTGGAACTAAGGTGGTTAGAATACCTATGTTCTTTTAATATTGATCATTCCCATATGCCTTGATATATAAATGAAGTTGGCGATGAACTCAGTTCGGGAATCAGATATAAGTAGATCATGAATCTAGTAGGGAGTCGAATCGTATGGATTTATTCTAAAAAAATGTACTTGGTGGTGAATGATGGCCATGTCTAACCTTATATATCATCTTTAGTGGTGACTTCCACTCATTTCGGTAGAGTGAGGTATAGGAAGCTTCCCTATTCAAATTTACTAGTCCTGTGAGTGGGTGTGGCTATTAAGGACCCAATTCCATGTTAGATTTTGGGAAAAGATGAAATTCTACACCGTAATGGTCATTTTTGGGTTCCAATAGACTTATATAGTGATCTGATGTGGGAGTTTCATACCTCGTATTGTGGAGTAATTCTCAGATTCACCAAGATGTATCAGGAATTTTTCCATTAATACAAGACAAAAGTGATTAAAAGTAAGGTAGCTAGTTTTTTTACATGTTCTTCTACATATCAGTAGGCGAAGGAAGAACAGAAGTGTCCAGATGGACTTTTATAGTAGTTACATATTTTTGGGCGGAAATGGGAAGATGGTGTGATAGATTTCATGTCATAGTTGTCGAGGGAACCTTGATATAAGGATGTTATCTAGATTTTTGTGGACGTGTTCATAGTGTTCGCCCATTTCCTATTGAATAGTGGTACCTTATCATTAAATTATTTTTGAAAAAAATTAAATATTTAATATTGTACTCCTCCATGTTGTTATTAAGAATATTGTATTGGATAAGGATGCCATGTTTATTTATAAATTATAGAAAAAATTATAAATGGTATTGGGTTCAAAAAAGAATAGGAGCATGAAATACCCCCCTCAAACCAATGTACAGTCATAGAGAATTAGATAGGTTATTGCAGACCTGATTATAGCAGGTGTACTTGATTTCTGAGAATCTTATTGGGGACATATCTGACAGGTTGAGTTTTACCAGAACAATAGCTATTAAGTGGCTATATATATATATGGAACATTTTTATTATTTTTACAATAGGCCATGAGGATCACCTACGTACTAGTTAGAGGTAGGATAGGTAGTGATTCTCAAAGCATGTTTCATTAGGATCCTTTGGAAGATGTCCAGTTGATCATGTAGCTGATGGATGCTGCTTATTCAAGATAGAAATATTTAATTGATCACCAATGATGACCTCTAGAGTTTGAGTTTTGGGATCATGACATAATAAAAATCTCACCAATTATATGATGTAAAATTATTTAAATATAGGGTATGCATTGAAAACTATATGTCAAGGAATTTGTGATTTTCAAGGGATTTGGGTACTACACTATCTATTTTCATTATCATAGACTTACTGATATGTGCACAATGTCTTCTGTGTATCTTAGTAGTTCTATTACCTCTTAGAACAATCAAATAATCTTTATCTGTATGAGATTCAGATATGGGTAGATTTGTCATTCTAGGAGGATCCTCTACATTTTGTTAATAAGAGAAAAAAGGATATCCAAAGTTGTTCAGTTCCTCTACTACCTATTCATTGGAATATTTTTTTCTTATAGAATGATTCTTTGGAGAGGGATGCTAATGTACATTCCCAGTGAAGGTTTTTATTATCATGTTATTAATTACCACCCATGGATGGGGAATTTGGGAATGAGTTTATATATGGGGGGATTGTAATATCGGTGGTTTTCCATTGAGGTGTGAATATTTTAATTTACTTTTTTACTCATTAGTTTTGATCAAAAGAGAGTTTCCATTGAGATTCGCTAAGATTAGGATTTTTTTGGGGATTTTGTGGATATGAGAGCCAGAATTACTGAATAATTTTTTTTTGTAGCATACTTAGATGAAACCATGCATCCCAAGCCATGTAGTTACTACTAAACTAATAGGTCATTTGAGAGTGCAGTAGGAGGTAGAAAAGTTTTAAGGAACTATGAATCTTGTGCCAGAAGAAGGTAAAAAAATGATAGAGTATTATCATATGCTGAAATTGTAATTTTCACTTGATTTCTCACATTGTGCACAATAAATGTTCCTAATAACCAATATGGTATTGGTAGGTGCACAATTGGTGTAATGAATGGAAAATTTTTATTCCACACCGTGAAACACATCTAAAATGTTAGAAATTATCTTTTAGCCTATATTTTATATTAATAACTAAATCAGAGCATCCTCATCCATTAATTGGGAATCCTCTTACTTTTTTATATCCTTTGAAATCCAAATCCTTGGATTTTCTCATAATTCATTGTCCAGACTCAAATTTGATGGTTTTTAATCTTGATAAATCTAAACTGATAAGTTCATCATTCCCTTTTTTCATTATTAATTAGTCCATTTATTGATGTAGTAATTTTAGTGTATGATAATATGACCAACTTCGAGGTAATTCATTTATTTCTCCAATTTCATCCAATCCAGCTTGAGTATAGAGTTCATAATGGACAAGTGATCTATACCATGATTATAATATGTGGTGTATAACATTTCATTATGTGTTGGCTGTTTTATATGTTATTTTAGTTGTACCAGATTCCATACATTCCATTATTGCCCCTAAAATTAATTTAAAACCTTTATTAAGTCATTTGTGACCTTTTTATATTCCCTCTATAACAACTATATTATAAGAGTTTGATCACCTCAACACATTACACATTTGGGGATTATTTATTTATACTTCACTTTATGTACTACCCAATTGGATGCCTATGAGGTCACCAATTTTAGTGGGGTCCTTAATTATAATTAATAGAATTTTTATGGTTTTGAGCACCCTATTTTTCATGTTTGTTTATAAATGAATGGAATGCATAATGGTGAATTTATAAGACAAATGTGTTTCCTCTTCTTCATGATATATCATAAAACTAAAATTGGTAAATGGTTTATATGGGAAAGGTTTAAGGCCTCAGAATATATCATTTGCTGAAAATTTTTAATGAAATGATTGATGAATTGATAATGGTAGTGTATTCCTTGGACGAGCTCTGTGGATCCAAATTCAATTGGATAACATGGAAATTTCTACCAATTGATCTACATCAATTATGAAAGCATATTCAATGGTTTTTTATACCATTTATCATGAATGTTTATGTTTATAAGAGAATTTATTCCCCTTGGATCCAGATCTCTTAGACTCTCATCTGATATACTCTGCTGGAATTATCCTTGGGCTTCTCCTATGACATTGTCGACTTTCTATCATGATTCTACTATGACACGAAAATAACTCATTTGTATAATATAACATTGATATCTCTCTTCATGGCCCGAAACTAGATTATGGTGCATTGGATATTGTGGATTTTGGTATTTTATTTGATAGTGTAGCCATTGTGCCAATTTTTCTATGCATAGAAATATCCATTGTATGGTTATCCGATTATAGATGTTATAATGGAAATTGTTATACCATATTTTTTTATAATTTATAGAATCACATAATTATAGTTTCTTAGTAATTTTTTATATAGATACATGTATGGATAAATGGGATCATTACTTCATTCACACATTACTATTATTACTGTTATAGTTGTGATATACTAAATCGTTCTTATGCTTATACCACAATGAATGGATCTGTTAGAGGCACTGTTGGTGGTGGCCTAATCAGGGTTGTCTCACCACATTTTAGGAACATTTTTGGGTACCTATACAGAATTCATGGAAGAATATAGGGATTATGAAAGACATCTACATTTTGAATCTTTACATTTGCATTATATAGGAGTATGGGACCACATGATCGATTTATTATCATGATGATTAATGGATATAGTTACATTTTTTTCCAACATTTGGTACAATTAATTTAATGGTTATATGTTTCCATCTATTTCAAGACATTTTTTATAAAGACAAAACATGATCATCATATTATACATGAAACTATTTTTGGATTTTTTTTATTTCGTTCTTTTGGATGTTATATTATGTATTTTTTATATTATGCATCCAATTGTATTTTGGTCATGGAAATTTTGTGTTAGTCTGATCATTTGGGTTTAGTAATCCCATCATACTACCATAGACCCTGACTACATTATGGAAGCCATGGGCCAATGGGAAGCTGTTCTTTTGTTCATGTGACATGGCCGCATGAGGAAAAACTTATTTGGCTCCTGGTTTGGTATGTTATAGTGATCATAAGGATGAACAATTGTGTGAAATACCCTTACATATAATTTAACACATAAACCATATATCTATATGTGAGAAATAGAGACCAAAAATATATAAAATATGAATGAAATGTTGCAAGGTATTCTTTCAAAACATTGGACATGATATAAATAAATGAATATTTGAAACACAGAAACAATACTTGAAACAGATAGAGATTTAAAAAGTAACAAATTACTCAAGAATTATCACACATTGTATATTCTATAAAATCATTAATAGTGGAGATAATTTTTTTATTTATTTAATTAAAGACAACAATATTTTTTTAAAATTATTATCATTCAAAAAATTAATTAGTTATGATATATTATTCATTAATTAAATCAATTTTTCTTGAATTAGTCATTTTAAGTTAGTTTGGTTCGTTAGTGAAAAACTATATTGGGGAAAGGGTATGAACCATATCCACATTTTAAAAATTAAATATTATCTTGATTTGTGAATGAATATATTTAACGTCATTCTATAAGTCAGTTAGTTAAATGGTTTGCGAGGTTGTTATAATTGATAAAATATGACTTGGAAAACTTCTTTTAAGTATTAAAAATGACAAATATTTTTTACGTATAATATAATTATTATCATGACAATATTTGAATTAAAATTTTATATAATGGATGTTAGTTTATTTTTATAGTCATATTAATTCATGGTATTAATTTTTAGGAATATATCTCAAAGGCATTAGTGAAAATGAAAGAAATACATTCCCATTAGTTGGGTAAACAACCAATGGGTGAAATATTCTTTATATGATGTATAAAATAAGTGAAAAATAAACAAATTCATAAGTATTATAACATTAATAACTTAAAACTAGGCCATTATTTTATGTTTACTATTATTAATTACATATATTATAAAAGGATTAAGAATACACGTGAAATTAAAAGTCATGGATTTTAAAACTAGTATTTTTTCATCGAAATGGAATATGAAAAGGTATTAAATGATATTGAAGGTGAAATATAAAATTGATAATTATTTAATGGGAAGATAATAAAATTGAAATATAATAATGGTTTCAAAATAATTTGTGGTTTATAAGAGTTAAAAAATAATAATCTCCAATTGGAAATTAAAGTGAAACATGATCAGCCTTACCTTTATCTTTGAGTATCTTCCTTTATAGGTATGGTTTTATACATATTTTCATCATTCCTCACATGTGAAACTTTTTTTGTTATAATATCGCAGTTATAACATTCACAATAATAATCATGTATCATTTTCTTCACCACTTTCAAGTGTTTTGGCACTATAATAACGAATTACTTATGTAAATTAAGTGATTTATTAGTTTTCCCACATTTTTTTCAATATTACATAAGTGAAATACTTTTGAAAACACTTTTGAATTTTTCATTCTTCTTCAAAGATTTATTCATTAAAACAATTATTTTTTCTTAGATTAACTGTAATCATTCTTCTATATTTATTCTATTAATGGTAAGTTTCAATGAATTCATAAAACTCTCCATGAAAAAAATCATAAATAATAAAATAATATATTATTTGGGATAGAATCTTTCATCACATTGTTATTGGGTTTGTTTTTTTGGATAAATTCATTTCTAATACACCCTATAGTAGTCCATCCATTTTTGTTCCTTTTAATTTTCATTATCCTCTTTGGAATTCTTCCTTTAGTAATAAATAAAACATGATTAGTAGGTATAAATCTACCCTCAATTTCATAATTAAACCTTTTATTATATGTTAAATAAATTTCATGAAGATATTTAAATCTATTATCGATAAATAACAGTAAATTGCTCTATTTAAATTGGAAAAACATAATAGGATTTTTTTTAAATTATCTTTTAACCCCATAATTTATACAATCCTTATATTTTAATATAATTACATGTTTCACCAGTAGAAAATGTAAAAAAATTTAATCATTACACAATATAAAAAAGGTTATAACTTGATTCTAATTCTTCAGGATATCATTTTTCAACAATGAGTACCTCACTCCTTTTCAATTAATACACCTTCCTTTTAATATCCATTTAGGGGACTATTTTTTTGTCTCTTAATTAAATTTTCCATTTTTATGTGGTGATTTTTTCACAATATTTTCCCCACATACCACCAAAATTTATGTTTTTTCGTCAATTTATATAGAATTGTTATTTATTATAAAACATTAAATATTAAAAGTTGTCATTTCATATGAAATTTCATTATATTTTTCTTTTGAAATTTCATCCTAATATTTCCCTTACAATGAGTTTATTTATAATTAAATAACATTAAATAAAAATTCATATTAATAAAAATTCATTGAACTACATGTCTTGATTCAACTAGAGTATGTTCTATATTCCTCTAACTTACATTCTACTAAAGTCACATTAAATATTGAATTATTTTGAACTTCAACATATTTCAATATTTCTTCATATTACATTCCAATATTAATAACATTATTTACATATAACTAAAAATTTTCATTCATGTAATTTTCATTATCTTTCGTCTTATTGGAATTATTATCTAATTGAAAATCATTACACTCAATATCAAAATTTAGTGAATGAATCTATTTATGGAAATTTTTTTATCTCAACACTCTCATCAAAAAAATATTGAAATGTATATTCCATTTGGATTTATCTTTCATTTTACTAGGAGTTGTTTTATTCATTATCATAAAAAGGATTGTTACCCTTTTGAAACATCTTAGCTAATTATTTCACCATATCAACTACATGTAAATTCAAATCTATTTTTTCATAATTTAGTTCTTTAATACACTAATATATATATTTATATGTGTTTCATTAAAATGTATTTCTCGTAAAATAATCCTTTACCTCATTTTTTAGATCCTTAACAATTTTCATAAACTCATACAATTTCTTTCCTTCACATGATTCATCCTTAGGATGGTTTTCAATATATTGAAAGATAACATAAAAATTTTATTTCATTAAATTTTTTTGTTTCATATTTCATGGTCTTCGTAAAATTTAACGTCATTATCTTTTTGGCTTCCTTTTTCTCTTTGTTCATTATAGTTTCACTAGAAATAATATCCCTACTGGTATTAAAAAGGATATCATCTTTATTATCCATGATAGGCCTAACAACAACATCATCAAATATATAAATAATGTATAGTAGTTAAAATAACTAAAAGAAAAAAATTATGTTCTAGACAAAGGGTTAGATTATTCTCTTGTCACAATTTAAGATCTTATTGGGTTATGCAACCACACTAAGACAGGGTGAATAAATTTCAATTGGTTTTAAATAATATTATAAATTAACCATTAACAAATTTATTATTTAAACCTTTATAACTTTTTGGATGAAAATATATGAAATGTACAATACTTTATTCAAAAAACATAAAATACAGATATTAAATAGATCATAAACCATGGTATTTAAACAAGAATTTGTATTATTATTAGTATCCTCTCAATTTTATAATATGGTTTAGTCAGAGTTATAGAATTTACCACTAGTGATGATAAGTGATTAAAAAGGGCGAGAAGGTTTCATTCATAACCAAACTCAAACACTTAATATGATGGTTTCATCATCAACCTATAATAATATTCCGATAATGTGGGATTTAGTTCCATAGAAAAAACTATCACCATACATTCGATTAAATGTATATGAAATCACTTTAATATTAATAATATAACTTAATAAGTGATTAGTTTTCTTCTATGTAACATTAATATATCATATCGTAATTACGACATCTTATGATACTAATTTAATGTTGTTTAGACCATCAGGTGATGGATGGTTATAAAAAGATAACTCTTCAATCCATTATATCTCCCACATTTCAATCTCTATGATTAGAGATTATGGTAAAACCCAATCACAACAAAATTCCATATGATATATATGTCATTCGATAATTATATTTCTGAAAATTTCTATAGGTACGTAGACGTCAAATCCTTGTTAATGTAAATCATGAAACAAGTATATTATTATATTTTTAGAAACTGTGATGTAATATTATCATGGAGATTTAGTATATGTTGGGGGTTCTATAACAGTTATGAAATTTATATATATATCATAAAATGACATATCCCTTCATAGAACAAAAGAAAAAAAATCCCAAAACCTATAATTAGAATATAATATTTTGATTAATCCCTAGCCATCGTAGTTTATTTAAGGAATAATTTTTGAGATTCCAAAAATTATATTCTAGAAATCAGGTTTATGTTAAATTTATGAAACCAGGTTAATGGGACATCATGATAAAATGTTTATATTGCAGAGTACATATTTATATGATGTTTTATTCATTTTTATATTTACATCTTTATATCTTGAAAACCTAATGTATTAATGAATTCTTAACTTGCATGTTATTTTGTCATTAATAATCTAATTTAGAATAAATATAAGAGGTCCACATACTACATACATTAGGAATCTTATAAAAAGTTAATTTTAAATGAATATTAACATAAAAACTATTCTCAGAACTATGAAATAATTATTAATCGTGTTATGTTGATTGAAGAAATTAAATTTATATCTTTTTTATGAAATATATGGGATTTGAATATTAAATTTATATTAATTCACTAGTTAGTGAACTAAATGTTCATATATTTATTTATTCATTCTTTTATTAAACTTGAAATATTAAGATATTTATTTCAAGTAATTATTGACTATCCAATGCCTGAAAAATATTCAACAGGATTGATGGGATGAGTTTCTCACATAGATGTAAATGATATATTTTTATATAATATCATTTAAATAAATAAATATTTATTTATTTTAAAAACTATATTTAAATAATCATTCAGTTAGAAGATTACATGAAAAATATACTTTTGTTATTATTAGATGTGGGTTTTATTGAGAATAAAGATATTATATTAGGAAAATGTGAAATAAATAATTTTCTATACATAGGTAAAAAATCCATTTTTATCACCTATAATGTTATGTTTTTTTTAAAAACATTACTCTCAATAAAATTCTCTATAGACACACGAAACTTCCAACAGAAACTATAACAACCCTGATTTTTATAACACACTTAAACAAGATTTATTACATAAAAACATCACTTTGTACAACATAGGTGATCAAGAGGCCTAGTGTATTTGGGTATTAGGAACATTACATAACAACATAGAACATAAAACACAACATCTTTTTTGAAATCTTCCTTTACGTGACCATTATATTCCTTCATACATAGCATTGTATTGGATAACCTGAGGACATGCATAAGGAAAGGGTGATGTATAAATCCAAGTAATGGAGTAAACAAGGCATAAAATTAATATTAAAATACATGTTAGGTAATATGAATATCAATGTAGTGTAATAGAAACTTGAACATAAAGGCAAGATATAGCATGATTATCATAACATGGAAATGTGGCAACAACACATAACTTGGTATTAGCATGATCCAATGCTAATTGCACATGGATCATGAGTAAACCATCATTTTACTTGATTTATCATTAGTAAACTCTCATTGAACTTGATTTATCATGATAATACTCTATACCCAATTCATTGGAGTTTAATTAGGGAGCACCCTTTTTAAACATTTCATTTCATGCATAAGTGTGCCACGTTGATCATAAAAAATTTAATCATTCAACATAATCATTCATTCCAAGATAAATGAATAGGTAATAAATATATTAAACTATCTATACAATATTTAAATGTTCATTAATGAAAATAACCTTTATAAAGAAATTGGATTGGTATTCACTACACAATGACTTTGGATTGGAAAATCTTACTGCAATTTTGGTAGCATAATGGCATGACATAAGAAATCAAAAAATGGTTGATTAGAGAGAAAGGGTTGTTTCATAGTATTTAAATTAAATTGAAACTATGTGGGTTATATAGATACACACCCCAACTAACATAATGAAATATATATATATATATATATATATAATACCAAAGAATTGATTGGATGTAAAATTAGGAGAGAGAAATCTCTCACAGAATTTCATCATGGTACAAGTGTATTTGGGAGCCATAAATGAGAGATAAATGGGTCTCCAATCATCCAAAAATAAATATCAAAGTATGGTAGAGGTTAGAAAACCTAACCAAACATTTTTATTTCAAAATTAATGGTCATAACAACATAATGAAAAATGGGGGAAATAAGAAATGAAGAAATACCTTACATTGAAGTGTTATCTCAAATGCATGGGAGAGTTTTGACAGAGGCTTATTTTGATCATGGGGAACCATGGGACGAATCTATAGAGTGGATGGAAGATGTTTTACTATCTCCAAATGCTTTGAGTGAAGAGGATGTGGGATATTGGGTGGGTTTATATAGGAAATGAGAGGGAATTCTTTAATATCTAGGTTTGGGACAACACACATTAAACTAATCAATACCACAAACCAGCCTACAGATTTTCCCCATGTTTTTTGGAAAATGAGAGAGGAAAACAATATTTTATAAGGAAAATTTCCGAACATCTTAAAAGAATAGGGTTTCTTTTGTGTATTTGGGTCACACTCATATGTAAATCTATTTAAAAAGAAAAAAAAGTTGTATAAGTCTTGGAGGGTTCACTAAGGCTTTGAAAAATAAATCAAAAAAATAAAATAAAATTTAATTATATTAATTGTAAAAAAATATATTGGCTGATTATAAAATGTATTTCATTTAATTACATCACTATTGGGTCATTATTATGTCATAAAACACATTATATATTTATACGGTATTTAATTTTTACCCAAAAATTCTACTGTCTCTGAAAATTATGAAAAATACAACATTGGATAATTTTTAATACATGATTCCAATAATAATATTCATTTTATCCGTGTAATATTCTAAATATTTGATTTATCACTTTTAAAATAATAACTGGCATTTATCAAAAATTCATTGGTTTTGACAAAAATAGCTTTCAACCCAAAATAAAAATTACAATTTTATTTATAAAAATTCCAAGATAATTTTAATAAATATTATTCAAAAAATAATAATATTTTATAAAAACATTATTTAATTCCAAATTTAATTAATTTATCGAAATTGATTTTTTATTTAATATAAACTAAAAATGTTATTCGTGCTTAAAAAATATTTACAAAGTAACAATAACAATTGAATGTATATTATTTTTACAAATATTATGTACATATTCATAGTGCTAGGGTCATTTTACATAACCATTTAAAACACCCACATAAGTCCTTAGGATATGTTGCGTGATGGTGACAGACACTTGAGGTGGCTCGGATACCATCACTCGAGGGGTAATCTCTATCAACATTCACTTTTCACATAGGCAGTTCAGCTCAAGCATAACATAGTAATGCTCGCCTTTGGTTTGGTCAAGAGAGAATCCCAAAGATGTCATCTCATTTCCGAGCTCTAACTAATGGACTTTATATGGGGAAAGTCTACTAAATGAGGCCATCACTTCCGCTGACTATGTATATTGGATTTGATGAAGCCTTATATTTATAATAATCTTATGATCACTATTTAATGACTATATTAGAAACATTCACAATACATAATGGTATTTTAAAATCTAGAAACATAAAACCAATGAAGTGCATATGTTTTACAAAACCATTTTACATAACAAGACATTTAAATAGACTAAGAGGAATTTTCATTAATGAAATTTTCTGTCATTACAATCTAACCCCCTTAAGAAATTCCACCATTGAAATTTCATTTTCCCACACTAAAAAAGATATGGGTATCCTTTCTTCATCACTTCCTCGAATTCCCTCTTCACTTCTTCAAACTTGTGGTTTCGCCACAAAACCATGAAGAGGGGCATTGTCTTATTTAGTTAAACTTTCTCTCTATGACCTAAGATCTTCACTTGTAGCTCCTTATAAGAAAGATCATCCCCTAACTATACTACATCTGATGATGGTAAATTTAATGGTATGGTATTTACTTCCATATTTGGGATAAATGAAAGACATCATGTACTTTGGCCATGGTAGGTGGAAGTGTTAGTCGACTATCCACAACCCCGACAAGATCAAGAATCTCGAAGGGGAAAATGTACCTACAACTTACACTACCTTTATTTCAAAACCACAAGACCTTATTCCATAGAGATATGCCTAGAAACACCATGTCTCTAACTATGTTCCCAATGTCTCATCAACGGTTATCCGCATAACTCTTCTTTCAACTTTGGGCTACCATGATATGCTGCAAAATGGTTTTTACATTCTCTTCAATTTCATTGACCATTTCAGGTCCTAGATACTTATTCTCAATAACTTCACCACAACACGTTGGTGTTCTACACCATTTCCCATAAAGGGCTTCAAAATCTATCATTCAGATGCTCAAGTGGAAACTATTATTGTAGAAGAATTCAACCTTTAAAATATGTTGGTCCAATCATCGTTTTAAGACCATAGAACATGATCTTAAAATATCATCCAGTGTCAGAATAGTTCTCTTAGATTGGCCATTAGTTTGAGGATGATTGGCCGTACTGATGTCCAGTTTAGTGCTTAGAGCATGTTGGAGACATTTCCAGAACATCATGGTATTTCTAGGATAACGGTCGAATACAATAGATATTGGTACTCTAAGCATCCTTACCACTTCTTTTATGTAAATCCGTACAAGTTGATCCAATGAGAAGTCCTCCAGAATCATGATAAAATTTGTTGTCTTCATAAGATGATCCACAACGACACATATATAATTGTATCCTCATGATGTACATGGAAGTCTGGTGAAATAGTACATGGTAATGTTTTCCCACTTCCATGTTGATTAGGGTAGTGGTTTCATCTACCCAATAGACTTTTTCCACTCTTCCATCACATGCTGAAATTTCTTCCAAAATGATTTATATTCAAGAATCACCCATTTCATACTTCCCCAGTAAATTTTTTCTTAGAGATCTCTATACATCGTTGTGCTCCCTCAGTGAATAGGGAATTGTTAGCTATGTATGTAATTCATTAAATCCATTTTTTTATTGATTATATGGTACACGTAATTGTGACCCAAATCACACATTTAAATCCTTGTCAACCACAAACATTGAGGATTTCCCATTTTTTATTGCATCGACCCATTTTAAAACTTGTAAATATTTTTTTTGAGAATCATGTGTTTTTTTCTTGAGGGATTGTTGAGAAATTATTTTTGAAAGGATTGATTATGTGCATCCCTTAATGATTATCATGTCTACACACTGAATGTATTATAATATTGGATCCTTTTAAATTCTCATCACTGATAAAGATGCAGGATCCATTTTACAAAGAGCATCTTCCTCCTTTTTGAACTTACTGGGATGGTAGTGGCTTGAGTAGTAATAATCCTTTATGTGTAATATCAATCTTCATTAGCACATATTAACCTCTTTTTTTGTGAATATATGTTTGAGGCTCTTTTGATTAGTATATATCTCACATTTCTCCCCATAGATATAAAGCCGCCAGATTTTCAATGCAAAGATCACAGCCGCCAAATCTAGATCATGCTTGGGATAGTTTGGTTCATTGATTTTCGAAATACTTAAGGCTTAGGCTATCACATTATCATTCTGCATCAACACACAACTCATTCCCTTCTTCTATGAATCACTAAATACCACCAAATGTACTCGACTCATGGGTAATGTTCGCATTAGCACAATGATAATCCTCCTTTTAACATCCATCAAGATCTCTACGCATTCATCACTCTGAGAAATATTTACTCACTTGTGTGTTAGCTTGGTAAGAGTGTTGGAAAATCATGAGAAATTTGTCACAAATCAGCAATAATATCTAGTTAACCCCAAGAAGTTACGAATATCTATTACCAATGTTGGCCTTGGCCATACCTTAATTCTATCTGCCATGGATGGATCCAAATATATCTCATTTCTTGTGATGATATGTCCCCTGAATGAGACCTCCTTAAACCAGAACTCACACATGTTGTACTTTTCATATAGATTATTTTTTTTGTAAGGCCTTTAAAATAGTACGTAGATTCTCCTCATCCTCCTCCTTGGGTTTAGAGTATATTTGAATATCATCTATAAAGACTACCACAAATTTGTCGAGGTAATATCTAAAGACTCTAATCATCGTGCCCATGAAAAGTTCTAGAGAATTAGTGAGTATGAAAGGAATTCCTATGAATTCTAGAGACTTTATCTTGTACAAAAAGTAGTCTCGGGGAAATCTTCCGTCTTCACACTCACATGGTAATATCCTGACTGAAAATACACCATGGAGAAATATTGTGCTCCATATAGTTGATCAAACAAGTCATCAATTGGGGGAAGTGGATACTTATTATTTATCATGACTTTTTTTGTTTACAAAAATCAATGCAATGGTTCATTAACCCATCCTTCTTCTTGACTAAGAGGACTGCTTCACCCAACGGTGAAGTACATGGGCGTATAATCCCTTTATCCTGATTGTCTTGAAGTTGTTTCTTCACCTCCTCAAGCTCCACAATAGAAATTCTATATGGAGTCTTGGATATTTTAAATACCCCAGGTATAAGGTCAATTGAGAAATCAAGATATCTAATTAGAGGAAGACCAGATAATTCCTCGGAAAAAACATCAGTGAAATCCCTAACAATAGGTATTCCATCAAGGAATGTTGCTTCCATGAACTCTATAATATGAGATAGATATACGTGTTCATAGGGAATTAATATCCATGATTGATATGGTGGTGATAAATAAGATTCATCATCTTCCTTGCACTCGTATAGAATCATGGGTCTACTCTCCACATGGAGAGTTATTTCCCTCTCACAGCAGTTTATGTTGCCTCGATATAAGGAAATACAATCCAAGATGATAATTGCATCAAATTAAACCATAGGGAGTATGAAAAGGTTAACCAGGAAGTTCAATAAAAAAATTATGAAAGGGGATGAGTTATATTTGTGGGATACAATGACTCCTAGGTTTATCATACTCACCACCATCTTTACATCCATGATTTTAGGTGGTGTTGAGATTGTTTTACTAAACTTTCGGAATATAAAAGAAGGCGTAAACCCATAATCAAAACGTATATTCTCTATTCATGAATGAATAACTAGCACAACATTCACAGCATCATTTTAGAGGATCACTTCAGAGGTAGTGATGGCAATGATCACCCTTGCTGCCTTGGAGTTTTTTGTTTGCCTCCGAAAACACATGGGATAGGGAATTGATTTTCATGGTTCCCTGGCTCATTACAGTTGATGTAATGAATAATGCATTGAGGGTCCAATGAAGAATTCCTCTCCTCTGTTGAAGCCGCAGGTTTCTCTTGTTAGAATTTAACAACTGGGTTCCATTATCTTCCACACATAAAGCATTTACACATACACTTTAGGAAATTTTATAGGTGCTTCTTTCCACACGTTTGGCAAGTGGGGTGCTGGATCTTCTAATAATTGATCGATTTATCAATCAGACCACCAGAATTGAAGTACACCTTATGATTCTTTTCCCCAAGATACCCTTGAGATTCTCCAATCTCTATTTGTCCTTGAGGGTACATTTGATAATTTCCTCATAGAAATTGAAGTCATGGATCTCCCGGGCTTTCTTTAGGCTAGGATTCATCCCACCAATGAAGCAATCAACCTTGCATTTTGGGGTAATGACAAAGATGGATCCATATTGTGAAAGCCTTGTGCATATTACCTCGTACGCTCTGATGGATTCATCGACCTTTGGATTGAGGGAATTGTAAGTCACTTCCCATTTAAAGTGGAATGGTGCGTGGAAAATATTTATCAAAAAAAATCCTCCAGAAATCCTTCCTTTCGAATGACTCGATATCCTCCTCAGGCTTCAAATTTTGGATCAATGTCCACCATTGGTCAGCTTCGCCCTCCATACAATAAGCAGCCAGGAGAACCTTCTCATGTTTGTAACATTGAAGGATGGAGAAGATCTCTTCAATAAAATTGATCCATCGTTCAGTGATTGAGGGATTAGATGATCCATTAAAACTGGGAGGCATTTGTCTCACTAATCTCTCTATACGAACTTGTTATTTATTAGGTGGGGATAAATGTTCTTGTAGAACCATATTTTATTCAAATCAATAGTTAACATAGGGAGTGTTGAGACAATGTTAGCGATTCCACCTCCAATTAGATTGAGTATCTCAATAGAACAATTATCTCATTGACCATTGCACCAGTTGTTAGCCCAATTTCTCTTATTATCCATCATTGGTGGGAATAAAAGGAATGTTATGGGTAACATATAAAGGGTAATCCATGGAAAAAAATGGATGACTTATTAATTACATTTATTCCTCACCTTATGAATCTATAGTCTTGAATCTATGTTTTCCATGATCTACATTCTATCATATATGCATGTGGATTTTTTTTAATTACATTAGTAATGGGTTACACTAAGAATGTAAATTTATATAAGCCTATCCCTAGGGAGTTTCATATCCAAGATTTCATCAAGGCCCATTGTCGTGTACCTGGATACCTCATGTCCAACCGCAAACCCCTTGTTGGAGTTTTCACTCCTAGGTACATCTCTCCTAGAGCTTCCTCTACCTACTCATATCCAGACAAGGAATTATTTTCTTGAAAAATAACTTGATCAATACTCACCAAAATTTAGAGTTGTTTTTATTATACTTAGTCTTATCCTTATGGATTCACTATGGTTTTCTAATCCTAATACCAAAAATAACAAAACCAATCCTCTCATACCAACTATAACAAACCTTATTTTATTTACACACATAAACACGATTTATTACATAAAAACTATCACTTGGTACAACATAAACAATCAATAGGACTATTATATTTGGGTCATAGGAAAATTACATAACAACATAGAACATAAAACCGAACATCTTTGTTGAAAACATATTTTACATGACGACTACATTCCCTCATACATAGCATTGCATAGGATAACCTAAGGACATGCATAAGAAAAAGGTGAGCTATAAATCCTATTAAGGGAGTAAAAAGGAATAGAATGAAGATTACAATATTGGTTAGGAAATAGGAATATCAATAGAGCACAAGAGAAACATGAACATAAAGGAATGATATAGCATGATTATGATAACATGAAAATGCGGCAACAACACATAACCTGGTATTAGCATGAGCCAAGGATCATTGTAATTGGATAATGATTAAACCCTCATTGAACTTTATTTAGCATGAATAAACCATCATTTCACTTTACATATAAGGATACTAATCTTTACCAAATACATTGGAGTTCTATTAGTGCGCACACTTCATAACCCCTTCATTTCATGAATATATGACTTACATGGATCATACTATATTGAATCATTCAAAATCAACATTCATTCCATCATAAAAGACTGATGATTAAACTCATGAAACTATTTAAAAAATATTTAAATGTGAATAAGGGTGAATACCGTTGATTGAGAAATTGGGATGTTATTCACTACACAATGAATTTGTCATGGAATTTCATGGTGCAATTTCGGTAGCATAAGAGTATGACATAAGAACTCATAAAATTGGGTGTTTAGAGAAAAAGGGGTGTCACAACATTTTTACACAAATTTTATAGCAAGGGGGTCATATAGATAAATTTCCCAACATACATAATGGAACGTTGATTCATAATACAAAAAAAACATCTGGCATGTAAAATGAGGAGTGAGAAATCTCTCCTCAAATTTTTCCATCATAACAGGTGTACATGGGAGGAATTAATGATAGAGAAATGGGTCTACAATCATCCAAACATAAATAGATAATAATGGGGGAGGTGTGAAATCATTACCCAAAATTTTTAATTGAATATAAAATGGAATAACAACACAAAAAAATGGACAAAATTAGAAAGGAAGAAATCCCTTACTTGGAAGTGTGATATCAAAGGCTTGGGAGAGGATTGAGAGAGGCTTCTTAGCAGCTTAGTGTACCTTGGGAGGATTCTAGAGAGATAAGGGATGAGGTTGGATGAAATCAAATGGAATAATTTGAAGAGTTAGTGTAAGATTGTGTGGGTCTATATAGGAAATGAGAGGGAATTATTTATTATCTAGGTATGAGACACCACACAATAAACTACTCAGAACCACATACCAGCCCATCTTTGTATCCATTGGTTTCATAAAAGGGGAGTGGAAAACAATTTTTAATAAGGAAAATGGCCTTAATTTTTAAAATAATAGGGTTTCTTATGTGGAGGTGAGTGACACTCTTAAGGAAAACAATTTAAAAAGGAAAAAAATTGTTTTTTAAGTCTTGGAGTGTCAACTAAGGATTTGTAAAATAAATAAAATAAACCAAAAATTAAATTAGTTTAATTTTAAAACATATATTGGCCGATAATAATGTTTATAGTATTTTGTTACATCACTATTGGGTCTTTATGATGTCATAAAACACGTTATATATTTAAATGGAATTTAATTTTTACCCAAAAATTTGACTATCTTTTATAATTATGGAAATATAACCATTGGATAATTTTGACATCCTGATTCCAAAATTAATATTCATTTTATCCAAATATTTTACAAAATATGTGAATTTTCACTTTTAATATAAAATCCGACATTTATAAAAAATTCTTGGGTTTTGACAAAAATAGATTTAAAACCATAATAAAAATAACTAGTTTTTTCATAATAATTAAACAATTATTTTAATAAAAATTTATTTGTTAATAAAAATATTTTATTAAAACATAATTTAATTCAAAAATACATTAATTTATCAAAATAGATATCTTAGTTGAATATTATCTAAAAATACTATTTGTGCATTTAAAACTATTTACAAAGTAACAATAATAAAATGATTGTATATACGTTATACAAAAATTATGTACATAGTCATAGTGCTATTTTATTGTTACAAAACCCCTTAAAACACCCAAATAATATCATAGGGTATGGTGCGTGATGGTAACCGACTCTTGGGGTTGCTTGGATAACATCGCTCGAGTGGTAATCTTGATCAACATTCACTTCTCCCATAAGCAGTTCTACTCAAGATTTATATATTCATGCTCGTCTTGGACTTGGTCAAGAGAGATGCCCAAAGATGACAGCTCATTTCTGAGCTCCAACAAATGGGTTTCATATGCAGAAATTCTACGAGATGAGGCCATCACTTCCATTGTGTGAGTAAATTGGATTTGTTAAAGCCATGTATTTATACTTACCTTGTGATCACTGTACAATGGATATATTAGAAAAGGTAACAATTCCTAATGGTATTATGAAATCGATAAAAATAAAAACCAAAGAAGTGAACATGTTTTACATAACCATTTTACATAATTAGACAATTGAAAATACCAAGAGTAATTTACATTAATGAAAGTTTTGGTCATTTCAGAAACACTCTAAAAAATTTAGAGGTTGTTATCCTCCTCCTCCATCTCAATACAAATAGAATATATAATATTCCTCCAAACTGGAAGGTATTCTTAATATTATTTAGGAATAATGAAAAAATTCATTGCGTTCAATGCTACACAGACATGAATATCCATATGTGACGTTCAAATAGTTTCGTAATATATGGAGACACTACAAAAAGAGCTCCACTTGGGTCACTATAACACAACGATAGTACAATAAGAAGGTCATCCCAATTCATCAATGAAGATATAATTCATTGAAAAAAATTATTTTTTATACATTGTTTTTATGTTATATATGAAAAGATATCCTCTCCAAATCTTATGGGGTTTCCATTATCATTCTCCGAGGACATATTTGATGAAACTGATGAAACCCACTCACTATAATGAACTCAACTACTTTTTCTTTTTACTGGTTCTTTTTAGTGGTATTAGGTTGATCATATTTTAATGTATTATTTTTTTTTAAAAAGCATTAGTTTATAATTAGTAATATTATCATTTTGTATTTTAATTTTTGTTATTTTATCTAAATTTTGACATATATGGATCAATGAATTTTATATGACCAAGAATATGCTAATATAACACAAATACTCCTCTAAGACCCCATCCATGTGTTCTAGGGATTTTGAGTGAACAACATGGATACTCAAACTGTAATAAAAGTTTACACTTTTTTACACACATGTTCATTCGCCTCATGATGTGCCATGGAAATCAAGGAACATCCTGAGGTTGAATGGTATTAGGGTAATTACACATCACATATTAAGTGATAGTTGGAATACATATGTATAGGGTGAACATAGTCGAATAAAAAACATTATGTTATAATAAATTATTTTCATTTATTGAAAATATTATTTACTTATATATAATAACTTTATTTTCATTTTTTAAAAAATTTAAAGTATTTTTAAAACAAAAGGGAAATATTTAAATATAATACATCTCTTTGTAATGTTTTAATTTATAAATTTATTTTTAAATTTTAAAATATGAATTTGGACAAAGTAATTATTTTTTTGAATTTATCATGACAACAATAACTTATATTGATAAATTGAGAATTCAGTGAGAAGTTTGATTTTGGTGAATAGTGAAAATTTTTATTTTGTTATTCAAAATAATATTTATTTTCACGTTTTTACTAAATTGAAATACTTTTCTGATGTGAATTATATTTTAATTAGTTTATTTTAATTTTAAATAATTTAACTATGTTTTTGGAAAATAAATTTAATGTATGAATATTTAAAAAAACATTTTTACATTAATAATGTCGTTTTTTTGAAAAAACTAGTTTCTATCCCAGTTTTTGATTTAATTTTAAATTATTTTCTTCCACTTATGTGTTTTAAATTTTTTAAAAATATATTACTTATTTGGAATCAATTGGTTAAAATTTATTAAATAGGTCCCTTTTTTTGGTTAATATGAATAGTAACGTTAATCATTTTTTTACCATGGAAAAATCTAAATTATATAATTTTAAGTAAATTTAAAATTATAAGGATACATTTATGACCCTAAATCTTATCTTAAATTTATTATTTATGAAAATTTCATTCATCATTCTGTTATATGCAATTTTTTCCATTTCCATGAGAATATCACATTTATAACATTATATTTAATGAAAAGTAAAAAATATCACTCTATTTTATAATAAATATAACATTATTTACATAGGGTCAATATGAGGATATTTTTATGTATAAATATTATTTTTGAATGTAAATAATTTATCTCAATCTTGTTTTTTTAATTTTCATTTTGGAAATAAATGCCTTAAATTCATACACAACACATACATGGAAAAATATATTTTAATGGATTATTAAAAAAATATTAAAAAAAATATTAAAATTTTTATATTTTGAGATAATTCAGGTGTCCTAAGAACCTTATTGACTAAAACAACAATGTTGTCATAGTAAATGTTAAATGGGTAATAAATGGGTGTTAAAAAGAATAGATAAGTGAAAAAATTTGACTGAAACTTTTATAAGTTTTTTTATTAGAGGAAATTGATCTGTAATCATCATATATTCTAAAAATTTTGTTTTTTTACAATTTTAAAATAAAAAATCAATTATAATTAATTTAACATTTCGAAAAACACAAAGAGTGGTCATCCCCTCTCTTTTAACAGGGATCGTTTTCTTCACTTTACATAAATATAAAAAACCAATTCGTTTAATCAAAGAACTAATTAAATAACATACTTGAATCTCTCCTCAAATTATAGAGGTCTTATTTAGTGAAAATTCTAACCTCATATAGATTAATGTTTTAATCAAATGTACTTTCCAATAAAATTCGTACAGTTTTCAATCGCTTGTTTTAGTTATATTTATTCTTCCACCTCATTAAATTCAATTGTAAAAATGCCTTTATAATAAAAATATAATGTTAATAATAATAAGGATGTTTTATTCTAATGTTAAAACATATATTAATCATCATTTCTATCAAATGGGAAGATAAACAATTTTTCATGTTTATGAAATATTACCATCATGAGAACCGATCTAAATAATTTTATATCCTCATATCTCATGGATGGTTTATAATTATGGAAATAATTTTTATAGATGATATTTTGGAAATATTTATTGTTATGATAATATAAATTTACATTTAGCTTATTACATTACCATTCATTGAAAATTGATTTCTCGATTTGTGTGTATGTGTGTACTACCCCCTCTTAAAATGAAGTGATTCTATTTTCATCACCAAATAATAAGGATGATATATAAATGTATATTTTAATTATTAATTTTATTTTTATGATTTATTTAAATGGTGTAAATATTAAATAAAATTTACTTTCATTCTTTAATTGTCCTTGAAAAATGTATAGTTTGCTTATTTGTAAATACAACCTAGTGTCTCCACTGTTATAACATATTTCATTTTTCAAAAAAAAATTCAATGGTTGGATTTAAAACTATAAATTATGTATATAATGATAATTATCTCATTATTATTATTATTTCATATATTTTATAATAATGACCTCACATACAATAATAAACATACCTAATTCATTTCAAACAAATGATTCAAATATCATTAAAATTCCCAACCTGAATTTAATGGATTATATAATTGAATTAAATATGTTATGAATTTAATAAAATTAATAATTAAAATAAAAAATCATATTCAATTATAAAATGATTTTTTTTTATTTTTGAATATAAAAAAATGCATGTGAAGAGTTAGACTCAGGGAAATGGGCTTTATTTTAAAAATCACCTTTTAAAGATTCAAGGAAAAAAATAATTTTCATCTATATCCATAAAATTTAAGTTATTTTAATGATATATGTATAAGGACATTAATGATTTAGGAATAATATTTTATTCTGCATTTTATATTCTTCCAATGGTTTTTAGAAGGATTCATTTTACAGAATGTTTTTCTTTCATTAAAAAATGACAAAACATAATGTTCAATTTCAATATATATGGTAACAAAAAGAATTATTGGATCTATAACAATTTTTCTAATTTTAGATTTCTTTAAAATATATAATGTTTTCTTTAATTAAAAATACTCTATCTATATTTTTATTTTGGTATTGAAAATTGTTGTTTTAAAGAGAAGAGGTATTTTGATATCTGAAATTATTTTCAGATGGATTTCAATTAATTTTTAATGATTATAATCATGATATGATCCCTATAAATTAATTATATGATGGTTTATTCACCATCATAGCTTATAAGTGAGCCTTATATATCTCATAATATGGTTTTACCCTGATAGGGCTCCAATAAATTGGGGAATTATTTTTTTATGTTGAATATTGTATTAGAAGTCGGTTATATGCTTAGTAAATTTGTAAGGATTGTTGAAACGTTTCTATAAGTGTTCTATAAAGATGATTTGTCCAAGACACCTAAATGAATTTTCTATTCATTTATTGAGTTATGAGTGAAATAATTTTATTTTAAAAGGTATGACAATGATATGAATAATATAAAAAATATTCACTTTTTAGATATACATGTTTGTCTTAAGAAAATATTTTTCATGAGCATTTAGGTTTTTCACTATTCTTACATATTTATTCTTCATATGACTTTTACTGATCCATTTTATTATTCCCCAATTTTTTAAAAAGTAATTCAAAATGTTAAATTATCGGTAAGGGAAGCGAATTTTTCAAATTGAAAGTCCACAAATTAGTTATAACTAAAAATCGTGTTTTATTTTAAATGTTTTTTTTATTTTGGGAAAACCAAATTCCAATTAAAATTATTAATTTTTTTATATATAGGTTTTTTATATAATAATTGTGAACTAACTCTCTGAGACTGTAAACCTAATTATATATAGTAATCATTGAATGTGAACTCTAGTTTAAAGTTATTATAATATGTAACATTTAATGTTGGTTTCATATTGTTGGTATCAGTGAACGTTTTAGATAACCTAAGGGGTTGAGATAATGATAACATAATACTATTAAATAATTTTATATATTTGTTATGTCAAAATGATAATGTATATGATGATTAAAATTATTCTTTGACTTATATATGTTTGATAATAATGGTCTTCTATAGGGGAAATAGGGATACTATAGTTAGAATGATCAAAAAAGTCCATATGATAGAAAATCAGACACGAGAATGGTTATAATTATAACTGATTAGTTTTTTTGAGGTGGATCAGTTGACTCATGCGATAAATTGTTATGAAAATTATGCATTAAGTAAGCTTTAACCACTATATTGGCACATGATGATAACATATCATTTTATGAGAAAACATCCTCATGTATTCAATTTGTTGTCTGAACTATTGGTATATAATGGATGTATCAATCACTAGGATAAAAGAGTTTAAGTCATGTGGTGTTTGAAATAAAAAAGTAAACCCTTTCCATGTATCATTTTCAAGGTTGTGTCGATAAATTTTGGCATTTGGTAAATAATACTAAAGAGATAGGTGAGTGTGATTCCATGGAATCAAACATAGTTACCAATCCCTTCCAAGGAAATATTTCCCTTATAATGTTCAACTTATAATGGATAGGTTATTCATGTTAATGAGGAAAGAGGGTAAAGATTTAGTATCTAGATATGAATAATGTTTTAGAAGATTATCCATGTATGCAAAATATTTTATCTGGGATCGATATATTAATAATAATATGTTCTACTTTGGGGTTGAAATTTATATATTTATGTTCAGTATCCTCCCATATATTCAAAATTTATTAAAAAACATATTTGGTGTATTGAGAAAGAATAAATGAATTTTTCTAATGATTCTGTATTCCATGAAAATAATCTAGGAAAAAGTTATAGAAGGTATTAAATGATGATTAATTCAATAATTATATCTAGAGAAATGAAAATTAATATATCATGTTTTGATAAGTATCATATATTTAATCATGGGTAATGTCATGTGAATTATTAAAGGTGGTACCCATGTGGTATGTTTGAATATAAGGATTGTCACTACAAGGGAATTATTCATGAAAAGTCAATGACAAGGGTAACCAAGAGCCATACATTGGTGAGAATTTTTAGCTAAAATGATTTTCATAATTAAGATAACTTTCATTCTATGCTTTTTAATTATGATGGAAATCATCAACATTGAAAGAAAACAGGTGGGGAAAATTATTTTTGTAGTTCTACAACTCTTGAAGGGCTATCTAATAAATCAGTGATAGGAATATTACTTATTTATTCACATTATTCCAATACCATATTTTACTATGGATCTTCACATTCATTAATTTATGAGAAATTATGAATAAGAATTGGTTATGAAAACAAGAATATGTGATATAATTTTTGGTGAAAAATATTGGTGGTAATATTAATGAGACAAATATTTATAGGAATCTTTTCATTATTATCAATGGAATGGTAATCCCTACTAATCTTGTAGAATTATCGATGGTAGATTCTGATATTTTTAAGTTTGTTTATTGGATTTCAATTTATAATTCTAAAATATTATTTTGAATCTAATACATTTTTGTAATATGATTTCATTACATTGATAACATACCAATAAACTAATAAGTTGATTATATATGGTTGTGAGTGTTACATAGAACATGTTTTTCAAAGGAAAGATACCATAAAAATTAATGATGTCCTAACAGCAGATGAATATATGATGGGTTTAATTTTTGATTCCCTAGGTGTTATTCATGATTGGGAGAGTCAGGTTACACTTTTAATAGTACAAGATAATAATAAAATTTGAAAAAAATCCGAATTAAATTGCTCAACTAATTTTTTTTGGAAAATATATAGTAATTAGATGGGTTTCAAGGAAAAGGTTTCATTAATCCAGGTACTTGACCAATGGGTCCTCCTATTTTTTAATAAAAATAATATGGATTAATGTTACATTTCATTGATTATAGTGATTTGGATATCATTAGTTTTATAAACATGTATCATTATCCTAATATTGACGATTTGTTTTATCATCAATACAACACATAATATTTCTAATTGATTGAACATAGGTATGGGTACCATCAGTTGACGGTAAAGGAGGACTATATTTTGAAGACTGCGTTTGAGATTATATATTGGAACCATTATATTATACTTATACACTTTATTATTTCTAATTCCCCATACATAATTATGGATCTTATGAAAAGAGTCTCCCATGAATATTTTTAAGATAATTATGTTATTTTATTAATGATATATTGGTGTATTATAGAATTCATGAAGATATTAAAATATAACTATTCATTTTTTTGATAACATTAAAAGGAATTATGTTATATGTATTTTTTAGAATGTATGAATTTTGGTTTCCTGTATTTTCATTCCATGTACAAATTGTTTATGAATATGACATAATTGTCGACCCTACTAAAAATAATTTTTTAATAGTTTACAATATCTACCAATATCATAGTGATTTTTAATTTTCTTGTTATAATTGGTTATTTTCAGCGCATTATTGAAAATATTTCCTAGATATCTAACTCACATACTAAGCTAACTCAAAAGGTGGTAAAATTCCACTAGAGAAATGAATATGTTTATTTTTTTTTTCTGGTACTAAAAAGGAGATACGTAAATCTAACAATTTTTCTATTTCCCTATAGATATGATTGATATGGAATCTAAATTAATACTTCCATAAAGGTACATGGATGCATTATAAAATAAATTTATTAGGTAATTATTCATTCTTCAAGGAAACTAAAACCTCATCAGCTAAATTATCTTAAATTTCACATATAATGGAATTTAGTTGTTTATTATTTAATAATTTAGAAAAATTATTTTATGGATCAAATTGTGAAATATTTACTAATCATAAATATTTTCAGTACATATTCACATATAATGTGTTCAACATGAGACTGGGAAGATAGAGAGAACTTATTTAAGGTATATGACAACATGATTCATTATCATCGTAATAGAAACCATCAATGTAATAAATTCTTTAATTCAAAAAATATTCCAAATTTAACCTTGTCTCATTTGGAACATTATTTTTATGATAATGATTTGATGAATTTTGACAATGAAGTAGTGGATCGAATAACTACCATTAATTGGTTTTCAGATTCTGTACTGTTGAAAATGAAATATATATTTGAGAAACATCAATATCAGACTGTTGGTTATAGTAAAAGATGTAAATGGTTATAAAAGTTATGTTTCTTGAATTTAATATAAAAATATGTTTTTTGGGATTAATAAATATATTATTTGTTCCTTGAGACAGTCATTTGTGAAAAAAATTGGTGTTTCTCATAGTTCCCCACATCATGGTCATCGTGGATGTAATAACATGTATAGTGGCCTTTTTCAATATTACTAGTGTTGTGGAAAAAAAATATATTTTTGAATGAACCATAAAATTTTAGAATTATAATGAGGTTAAAGAAGAATAAATATTATTTAAGGTGGTCTATTAACCATTTATAGTACCAGAGTGGAAACGGGTTAAATATATCCATGAATTTATTATTGGTATTTAAAAGTCAATATTGAGGTAATAATGTAATTCGGGTTATTGTTAATAGATAACTAAATTTCAAAATTTTGTTCCAATTAAAGATTCTAGGTTTTCGGATCAACATTCTCGATTGTATCTCAATAAGAAAGATAGGTTACAAGGATATCCCATCTATATCATATGTGACCATGATAACTAGTTCACTACAAATTTACTGAATGTACAACTGAATTCAATGGGAATTGAATTATTTTTTAGTATATTTTTTCATCCTGAATCAGTGGGACCGTCTCGATGAACAATTAATACCTTGTATGAAGTTATGAATGATTTATTTTTTGGATGATTTAAAATAATTTAATCTAATAGGAATATATTTTGTAGAAAAAATGGTTTACAAGGTGATAAAAATTCAGAAAAATATATAGATATCTCATAGAAGAGAGAATAGTTTTACGGATAACCAATTGAAAGATATTTCTTTATAGAAATCTGATCATATCATTCATAAAATTTATACATGAAATTTGGAATGATTGTTGGGTAAAGGGGTATTTAAACTATATTCTACATTTGACCATATGATATCATGTTTAATGTTGTATTAGTTTGCTGCTGAGGTTCATTAACTCTATGATTTTCATTGGTACAAAATTTTTTCATGTTGTAAAAATTGGAATGTTTTTTGAATATTTTATCATGTTAAGAGCCCAAAAGTATTTTAATTGTGAAAGGCCATTTTTAAGGGGAATAACCAATTTAAAATCATTAACATATAGATAATGTTTTTTAGAATAATTTAACTCACTAGGTTAAGTTTTTGTTGAAAAAAAGTTGTTGAAGAAAACATATAGGTGCCTAATATGCTATAAGAGAATGGTATCCCTAGTTTTTAAAATAATTAATTAAATCATAAGAAATAATTTCCAAAATGCGGTCAAAATTTAAAAAATAATTAATGTTAGAAAAAATCATTTTGTTGTCTTTAAATATTCATTAGTAATATATTATAGTGTTTAGTAATTTCTCAATCAAAAGGGAAATGTTTTTATTAACTTATATTTTTATTATGATTTGTTTAAAATTTTAATTTTCAAACTATAGGATTTTAATTTGATAAAATCAATTTCATTTTGGATTTCATAATTTCAACAATATTTTATGATGAATTTTTGAGAATTTTCTAAAATGGAATATTTTTATTAAATACTGGAAAATAATTTTTTTTAAATATAATTTTTTAATGTATTTAAGAAGTAAAAATATATTTTGGTAGAATTTTTGAATTTTATTTTTTTCTTTGGATTTTATATAATCACATTATTATTCTCGAAAATAAATTTTAAACATGTATTTTATATTCATCCATTTATACATTCAAATGAAATTTGTAGTAAAACTATTTTTCCTCATGTTTTATTAGTTTATTTTTCAATTAATTTCATCCACTTATCATTGTTGAATTATGAATGATTCCACTCCAATGTTTCAGATTGTTGAGTGGGAAAAAATTCCCAATGATTAGAAATTTTTTCCATGGTTTTGCAAACAAACATTATTTTTTGGGCATTAAAACATAATTTTGAGAGTATAAATGCTTCAAATCAATTTTTTATAAGTTTTTTATGTTTTTTAGTGCCTTAGTAGTTTAAATGGTATTAATTACCTTCAATATGAAAATGTCCAATGTTTTGAAATGGTAGGAAAAGGGATATGGTTGGAACACTATTTTTCTAACCATGTAGCCTCAATCGTTCAAATGGTTTCCAAGGGGGAACATATTGTATTAACTATGCAGTCTGTTTCTCAAAATAATGGGGTGTTGTGAATGTCTTCAAGGGTAACTTCTATGATAGGTGTACGATTTATCAATCTCTTTGGCCAAACTGTGTGTGGTTTCTACCATCTTAGATAGTGACGAGTACATTGTTGTTGAATAGTTTTCAAAATGATTCATTAAATATATGTCATTTTAAATGGGATAAAGTAACCCTTTTCCCCTTATCATTTAAGAGTACTCCTATTTTATTCCCCTAACTATGCCCCCTCCCCTACTATTTGTGGTTCTCCCATTTCCCTCTCCTTAGGCTTTGAGACATTGGATATATTTGAGCTCTAATTCATGCTCCATTTGTGTCTTTAGATTCCTCTATGTAAATCCATCATTACACATTCTTCAATAATTATTTTTTATCTGTATGTAGTTTAATAAATCAATGTTAGCTTATTTCAATAATAGAAGTCTACCTTGCAAAAAAAAAGGATTTTCCTCTATTAGGCTTTATTTTGAGTCCAATATTCGATTAGAAGGATCATACGTGAATAAAGAGGGTTGTTCCCAAATTTAAACTTAATTATATAGAGTTTTTGGGGTGCATGATATACTATACATGATAGGTTTACTTGGTGAAACATTAAATAAATTTATTCATTTCATTTATTGATTAATAAATATAATTGGATTCCATTGGAAAAGTGCTAAATTATAACCATATTGGTTGATCTGGGTATGGGAATTTTTGACAGAATTAAATGTTCAAGCCAGCGGTTGTATTTAATTAATTAAATTTCATATAATTTTATTGGTTCTAAGAGAACATTACAGCTTTGTTTCAGGCATTAAGGTGATGGTGACCACCGGTACCGAGGAGACATGGATTATTATATTAGGCTCAGCTCAAGATACATGCAGTGATATTGATCACTATGTTGAGGAGACATAGTTTTGAGGTTTGAGTTGATGAGGTTGTTAGTTTAATGGAATGGCCCATGGGATGTTTTATGGAGTTTACCATTAGGAATTAGCTTTATTGTCATAGGGGCATGAGGTTCTAGATGACGTTTCATCTGTATTATTGGTGATATACACTCATTTTTTTGGCCAATGCACTATTGGATTTAGGTACACATAGATATGACTCAGTTGTGGTGGTTTTGACCACTCATTGTGGAAGAAGGCCTCCATAGATATTTTTTCACAGTGGAAACATTTGACCATTAGTAAAGTTGGAGGTCCTCACTAAACAAAACCATGGTGGGTTGTGATAGACTATTAGGATATGGTGTTTTCACCATTGGTTAGGGGATGATATTTATAATAATACATGAGGTGGATGGGATGAGATTTATGGATGATTAATATCATCGTTCCTTAGTATGTCTTGATACTGAGATGATAATGACCAGTTTATCGGTGGAAAAAATATCATTGTACCGTAGGACATCAGGCGGTTGAGCCAACAAGGAATTTATTTGTGGACTTCTAAGTAACCTATAACTTTTTCATTGGGCATACAATTAGGATGTTGGATATATATTTGGAGGGATTTGAGGTGTTCAATTGGATAAAGTGCTGGTGTTACATTTATTTCTGGTGCCCAAGGGCACTCAGGGTATGATATTTCTCAAGGGATGCTTTGGAATTAATACATGTGTCCTTTTCTAGAAACAAATATATTTTTATAGATGTATAGAATGCTAAATATTTATTTTTCAGCATTTATTTTGGTATATATTGTTTTTTCTGAATTAGGTATAATTATCACTTAAGGTGATTATGAACAAATGGAGTTGGTTATTTTTTTTATTTATTAGTTTATTGTATTTATATTTTTCATACACTATAATATTAAGGATGTAAATAAAAATAATGTTTGTAGTGGACTACTAAGTTCATAATCACACCCAACAATGTCTCATTGGGATGCATATAGACATTAATCCTTTCAGATCATATAAGGTATCAGGATCAGGTGCTTGGCCTTAGTGATTGTATATGATCATTTCACATAGGATGGATGAATGTGGACCATGAGGTTCATCTACTTTTAGTTGGACAATAATTTGGGTTTTTATATATTTTTATATATATGGTAAACCATGGGAAACCTTTCATACCCGCCTTGTATGAACATTCATGGTATGTATTTATCATCTGCATATTGTATTTTCCCATAGTGATTATTTATTAATGATACTTTTTATGCTTTTCCTATGAATATTGATACTACTACTTTGATGGACCTTTTTTGATGATTAATATATAAATATGGACAATTTGTATTTTCCTCACTATAGGGTATATATCCCAAATATCACCTAATGAGAACTATATTTCTAGTTACTAAACATGGTCATACTGGGAGGTAGGCCTAAGGCATAGTAGACAACTGGCCCAAATGAAATTTAAGTGGAAATCTATGTTGTTATGATATAAGTGGTATCATATGAGTTTTACATTCCTTTTCGGTCTTAATGTTTTGCCTATTATAGATTGGATAATAGGATATAGTCAAAAAATGAAATAGAGATCATGTTTGGGTAACGACATCCTAATGCGTGGAGGAAAAACCGAGTCTCCATGGGTAGTAAATTTACGTTTTGTTGTTTTTTTATTTTTTACAGATTTACACCATGATTAGTTAATTTTGGTGTGATGTAATTGTATTAAATGATTTTTACCATACGCCTGGTATATGAAAGGAAGAATATTTATCGATCATTAGGGTCACTTAGGCTCATATGATGTTTGTCTTTCTTGTGATCATCATTGGAAACTAGGAATGTGCTAATAGGTGTTTATATTTTTAATGTGTCATCAATGAAGATGAATACTGTTTGGTTAAATAATCATTTTAGTGGAATTATATTCATCCTTCCTAGGTATATTTTTTTCAATGATATCAAAATGATATTCTATGTGTATATATTATTATTGTGACTGATCCGGTTAAGTGTGTATATGGATGATGAAAGGTTTTAAGATGATTAACATGTCACCAAGTAGAAAAATAAATTCCTATTGTATAGCCTTTTGGTGGAATTTTACTCATCCTCCCCATATGGATATTTTTTATATGTGATGCCTGACTTTGTTATGAGTTGGATAGTGTCCTGGGGGATGAATGACATTTGATTCCTATATCTGTTATTGGTAGGCCAGATTCCATATAGAGTGGGTATGATAGGTGAGTATAAGTGTGGTTAGATTCACTACTTGAATAATCATTACATATACATGAAATATATATATATTTATTTATTATGGTGGTAGTTGAATATGGTCTATGGTAATCATGATGATTCAACCTTGACAGATTCAGGTTCATTGAAATGAGGGAGAATATATGGTGTCACGTGATAATGCCTGGAATGGGGCCCATATGGGTATGGATGAGGCCCCTGAGGGTTGGTATGATCTTGAGCATCAACTCTAAGATATGTTATATGTGTGGTAGCCATATGGGAAGGCATGTATTGGGTCATCTTTTGGCCAAATTCTCATAGTGAGTAAGGTTTGTTTCATATAGGTTGTTGATGATACTGATTATTGAGCTAATTCATCCCTATTGTATTTGAATCTACGATTCCAATATCATTGCCATCCATAATTTTTGGGTGAGTGTGGCCCACTAGTAGGCTAAAAATATATCAGGTTTATTTGACTATCTTGATAATCTACTAGGATGGAGGGTGAATCTAGATATATATATTCCCAGAGGACCGAAAAAGTGCTGGTGCGATGTAAACGTTCAAGCTGGTGAACTAGAGGGACAAGCTCGGAAGGATTTCGAGTCGAGGATCTACAATATCTTCTTCAATATGATTTTGAGGTATGAAAGGAAATGTTAGTTATTGAATCTACCATTTTTTATATACATCATTCTTGGGTTATGGGGACAATTCTCTTGAACTATAATAATTTTATCTATTTATGGTGGGTGACAACATTGCATAGCTGAGGCGATTTGAGGATGGATTGGGGGTATTCCATTAGGGATCATGTTAATGCCTTTAGGATATTATAGTTCTCTATTGTAGTTAATTAGTCATGGATAGCTGAGATAAACATGATGTATTAGTTTTTTTGTGTTAGGTTATGACATCCGGATTGTATAGAAGTAATGCATCAGGTATACCAAAGAAAGCCTATGATGATTTAAAAAGTGGAAAATTCAAAAAATACATGGTTATAACACCAACGAGTGGGTCATTGATGTTGTGATTTTGGTGAGTTTAGTCAGAGAATGTTCAAAAATAGTGGGATAAGGCTCTAAAAGTGTGTTCTCCATTCATTAAAATGGTCCATTTATAGTGGTTCTGCAGGAATCCATCCCAAATTGCTAGGATCAATGTTCTAGGAAATACAGAAAGTTTAGATTTAACATTTTGAGTGCTTATAATATTTGGTAGACATGATTATAATAAATTAATAGTTCATGAGTGTGATAGGGAGGAATAATAGTGGGGTCAGTGGTTGGTGCTAGTTTATCTCCAAAGATATATCCTACCTCTTGTAGTCAAGCATGAGGCTTAGTGCCAATAGTTGAGATTACGAGGGTAGATAATGCTATGGAGATGATGATGGTAAGAGTTATTCATTGATCTAGGCATGAAATTATATTTCCTAATGAATGATTTTTGTGAACTAGTTGCAAATGTATTGTTTTTGGACATACTAGTCGCTGGTTAGTATGTGGTCATCAGTGTGATTCATTTTTTGTAGGAGGTGTCTAAGAATCAGTACAGTGAAGGGAATGAATATATACATATATAACTCCATTTTATTTATGCGTATATATTTATGTACCAAATTTATGGAAATTTAATGAGATATGGGACTCATGAGGGTCATTTATGGCACAAGTACTTATGGTCACATGATAGGATGTGTTTTTAATGAGTGTAATATAATAAATTTGTATGAATTGAGTACCTGATTATGTACATGAGTGATTTTATGTAAAGTGAGTATATGTGAATCTAGAGATGGTTTTTTGGGGCCATTGGAATGATTTATTGTTCTATGGGTTGTGACTAGGTAGGTAATTCTAATGTTTTTTAGAACCTTAATGTGAATTGACCCTAACCATATGACCAGTGAAGATTGGGATAATGTTAATGGGATGGGTGTGATCATTATTATCTCTAGTTAAATCCAAATAGATCATCTATGACCAGTTATAATGTAATAATATATCAACCTCTTGGGTTTTTGAGGGGATTGAAATTCCAAACCATTTAGAATCATTAAGTATGGCGAGGGAACCAATATTCTTTTTGGTGTTCAGAACCTAAATATTTGAGTTATAATTTTCTAAATATTTTTTTTATTTGTGTTTTAAGTATATCCCACTTTCTCAAGATATTGAATTAGTTTCATGAGCATCGGACTCCAAAAAACTAATTTTGTGAAAAGGAATATCAGGGCACGCACATTGTGTACTGTTTTCCTATACATGTGCCCCCAATTGTGTGGAATATTTTCAAAGATTCATGGTTAGTTTGAATCATGTATCCCCACCAATAGAAGAATACATAGTTGTGTAGGTGTTTAGGGTCACCAACAAGGTTAGCACAAGGTCTGTAAAACCATGTGGCCAAAGGGTGCAAGGTGCCAATACTCTTTGATAGTGAGCACCGCACTGTCGGAGAACAGTTTTTAAAAAAAGGTGGTAAATTTTTGTCGTATTAAAATGTTCCAAATTACCTTATTTCTCATTTATTATTTATGGGGATGCCTCCAATTTTCATCCCCCAAATTTGGATCTCTTCTATAGAAAAAATGGAGGTCAATTTTACCTATCACATGGCATTCAACCTCCAACATTATTTACGTTCAAATTCAAGGTTTATTATTGGATAAAAATTTCTCATGATAATCCATTAAATAATTAGGATTATATCCTCATGAAATATGTCCATATGAAATTATATATTTGGGGAGCTCATTTTTTAAACATTCCAGGTGTTTTTCAGAAAATAATATTTTTCTCATTTAACATGAGTTATAGGTAGATATTTGATGAGCTATCACCTACATGTATACGGACAGTGTTGATAATATTAAAAATTAATTTTCTGCCTATTTTGGTGTTATTTATTTGTTACCCATATTATTATATCCAAGTGATATCATAAAAAATTAATGCTTTACATTTTATTGATTAATAAATTTCATTGGATTTCATTTGAAATTCCCCACCCAGAGACCATATATGTTAATCTCGGTAAGGAGAATTTGGATAACTAGTATCGGTATGTATGTAGTCGAATTTAATTAATTGAATTTGATAGAATTTTATTTCTTCCATGGGAATGTGATGGGAATGGTATGAGTAATTATTGTGATGGTGATCACTATGTGTAAGGAAACATGGTTCATTAGGTAGGGCTTGACCTAAGACACGTGGTCTAATATTGATCACCTGATAGAGGTGACATTGTTTTTGGGAGTCATGTGATGTGGAATTCTGGATGAGGACATGTCCCATGACAATTATAATGGTATTGATCATTAGTATTTAGGAACATGGTCACAATGATATGGGGTTCCACATAATGTGGATTAATTATTATTTGAGATGTCTTCATACTATTATCGGCCAATGTACCATTTTAGTTGTGTTTAGTAATATAGGATGTTGTTGATGTGGTGTTAACAACATTTTATGGGGGGAGGCCTCTATAGATGTTGTGACATAGGGGCTGGTATTGAGAATCTTTTATGTTGGAGGTTCCCACCATAGATATTCCATGGTGGAATGTGATGGACCATGAGCATATGGTGTTGAGACAATCAATTAGGGGATGAGGATCACTCCTACACAAGAGGTTGGTTGGATGTGATTGTTTGAGGATGGATGTCACTGGTCCTTGGATCATAGAGTTGTTGACCTGGTGGTGAGTTATTTATTAGAGTAAGGATATCGATTTCCTTAGGATGTCGGGCTATGGAGATGTTGTAGAATTTCTTAGTGATGTTCTAAGGGACATGAGACATATTTTTGGGGTGTGTGATTAGGATTCCTGGTACATTATTGGTGTCATGTGAGGTGTTGATGTTATATTTATTAGAGGTTCTTGGGGGAATCTTAGTTTGATATTTATCCGGGGAGTCATGGGAATTAATCCATGGTCCCTATGAATTTTAAATATATGTTTTCCATCAAATATTTTTTTACCAAGTATATATATTGTGTAATGTATTCATATAACTTTTGGTAATGGATGAAGGAGGTTGAAAATTCACTTATGGCTATCGAGAACAAGTGGAACAGGTTATTCATTTTTATTATTGTGTTTGGGTTTCTTATGATAATATTATTCATATACTATAATATTATCAACCTAAGAAATTAAAATGATGGTTTTGGCCTACTGAGTTCGTACTCACACCCTACACTAGCCCTTCGATACTAGTGTAGACACTATTTCTTTGAGTTCATGTTTGGGATGAGGCATGGGAGCTCAAAAAATTATCATATATTTACCTTTTTCATGGGATGAATGATAGTGGATCTGGTGGTTAATTAGAATCACTATGGTCCTTATTTTTTGTTTATATATATATATATTTAAATGTATATGGTCAGCCAGTGGAGACCAAGAATATCTGTCATGTATAACCTTTCATGGTATTTTTTTATCATCTGTATATGTTATAATTATATTGGGAATATTTATTACCATATGTATTTGTTATGATTATTCTTAGTAAATTGTTGCATCTTATATTATGATCCTTATTTTGATTATTAATACATACACATGGACTATTATTATTATCATCATCGGAGGGTATAGTCTCCCAACTGTCACCTAATTAGATCATCGATACTAGTTAGAAACCATAAGAATATGGGGATGTGAGCCTAAGTCCAAGTGGCCAACCAGCCCAAAGAAACATTAATATAGAAATGTAGGTTGTGACACTATGATAATATTTGGATTCAATGAGACAATTTTTTTTAAATAGATCCCTTTTTATTATTAGTAAATATGAATAGTATGTTTAGTAGTTTTTTACTATGGTAATGGATAAATTTTGTTATTTATGTTGAGAAAAAAAATCAAGGATTATAAAACGAAACTAAAACATTCCATATTTATATTTTGTGACTCCAATTCATCCATACTCATAAAATAGTAAGTTATCATGCCTTTATATGATTTCAATTTGAATATAACCTTTATATATTTTTTTAAAATGTAATATATGTCACATCCATATTTTTAATAAATATATTATTTTTTAATTGGAATAACTATAAGAAATGATAAGTTATAAATAAAATTCATTAATCAAAATGATTTTTCATAATCATGGTAATTTGTTTTTTAATTTTATTGATGAAAAAATTACAGTGAATTCTTACATATTGATGTCAAAATATTTACTCAATAAATTGAAAAATAAAATTAATGATTCTAAAAGTAATAAACATATTATAATATTATATAATTAATTTGAATCATTATTTTTCCATATGAATATGACATTCTTATGATGTATTTTACTTATTCTAAATTGTATTTTTTCATTGATATTCTAAAATCAATATAATAAATAGTTTGAAAAAGTGACAATAATGAAAAATTATAATATATAAAATTTTATTAAATGATTTAAAAATTATAAAAATATTTCATTTGGAAACTTTATTAGTATATTTATGATAATATCATCCACATTCAATTTATTGGTTATTTTTCAATTTATAGTAAATATATTAACCCTTGAATATTAAAAGTCCGGTTTAAAATGTTATGTTTTTGAAAATCACTATCGTGTGGTTAAAAACATATAAGGGTAAGAATGTGATCAATACATCTATAGTTTTTATTGGATGAAAATATTTAGATCCATACACATCCTATAGTGTAAATATATATCTTTTTAATGATTTTGAATTGAAAATTCTTTTATATAAAATTAATATTTTGAGAATTTTTAATAGTGCCCCTCCCATCTCTTTTAAAAGAGAATATCTTCTTCCTATTACTTCACAATCCAAAACTCATTATTTTTAGCCAATATCTACCCAAAATAATTTCTATAATACTATACATAATTTTGGAGTCTGTTATTTTGGCATAATACCAATCATAGATGTCTTATTTTGTTAGATACTTTCCAAAGAAGAGGAATAATTTTGAACCACATGTTTTAATTTTATTTCTTCTTCCAACGCATTAAAATATTCGTTAATCATTCAAATAATGTAACACTATTAAATTAAAAAATAGTATTTTTATGTTAATGTAATAACCTATATCCATATCCTTCTCCATTAAATGGTAAATGAAACCATTGTTCATCTGTACAGTGGAATACCCCGTCGAGAACCTATGTACATCATTTTTTCACCATATTTTATTGGTTTATTATAATGATGGAGTTATTTCTTTTATATTATATTAATGGAATATTTATCATTCTCAAAAAGATAATATATCATTTACTTGTGTTCCTTTCAATTAATTGATAAATGATAATGACATTGATGTGTACTTTTGGACTACCACCACAATGATGTGATGTGACAGGTTATCTATTATATTTAAAGGATTAATAAGATTTTTATGATATTATTATCATTATGAAATTACAAATAATATCTACTTTTATTCCATACTGATCATTGAAAAATTCTTACATTACATGTAACATCCAGTCACTTTTTTCAGGTACTCTTAAGACCCTCATTTGAACATAGATTTATTATGTTTAATTTTTTGGTTCTTAATGTGAAATATATGAAAAAATTAATGTTTCGGGGATATGAACCTCTGGCATATGGATTCCAGAATTCATGTTCCCTTCTTGTAGAAACCACGAAAAATGAGTTTGTGGATTTCCACAGTTGGCACATTGTTTGAAAAACATAGAAATCCTATTATTGGTGGCACATTGTTTGGGTACACAACATGTATAAAAATGTGTCCCTACCTAGATAAATGTGGTCATGACTTTTAATTAATCAGATATTTTTAAAAAAAATCCCATAAATCTATTTTGACCCCTCCTAAAGCCTAATCCTCCATAATACAAAATCCAAGTTCTTTTGACCTCAAAAGAAACAATTTTGGCTCCTCCAAAACCCATACATGGAGGACTGAATTGTGTAAATTAAAATTCAATCCTTTACTTGTAAGATTCCTCTTACATTTCTAAATATCATACATCCTCCTCTACACACACTTTTTCCTTAAATTTACATATTTTCAGAGGATATAATCCACTTTGTTTTGGAACTTGAGTCATGGTTTAATTCTTGGATATTCATTATTAACATTTTTCATTTGATATTTCTATTTAGGGTGTTGTGATTCATTATCATGTGATCCCACGGTAGTTAGTTCTAGTTAAGATTTTCCATTTTATTAACAATAATTTCTATAATTTAAATTATATTTTTTACATAAATTTAATTTCTTCTAAATGGTTGGTTGAAAACAGAACTATTTTGAATCTGTGATTTGAATTATATTTGTCATGAAATTTTGGACCCCCCACCACAAATTCCATTAAGGGGTTGTATGGTTGTGAAATTTATTGAAAGTTGAAAATTTTAAATTGTGAAACTGAATTATTTAATTGATTAATGAAATTGATTTCAATTTTTTTGAGAAAAATGGATTGAATTTTTTTTGAAGAAACCCATTGGTTTTATATGGTAAAATGAAATGATTTTATTAGAATCCCATTTCGGTTATTAAAGGGATATTGATATATTGGAAGTGGAAAATTGAGATCCATTATATTTTTAACTGATTAAAAATAAATTTACTATTATTGATTCTTGTTAAAGCACATTAGAGACTAGTTATTTAGAAAGTTATTTTGGATATCTCTATATTGATATTTTACAACACTAAAAACACATAAACATTAGGTTACATCCCCGATGAGGTGGTGATGAGTCCACTTTAACCATTATCAAATAGATGTGCAGACAAATATTTTTTTGATAACTATTTATGCTTAGCTAACCTCATAACCTATAACTATCATTCCTTTTACCTGATTACTATTATTGATTCTTGTTAAATCACTTTTAAATAGATTTGGAAATGCCTTTTTTACTTTTTAAAAAATGTTTATTATGCCAATTTTTAAGGTATTTCAATCGTTTGAATTATACATAATTAATGGTTGTATTTATTATTTTCAAATTTAATGAAAATTTATTTAAATTTGAAATCATTATTTGGTTATGTTTTTATTGTTTTTTATTATGGAATCTAGGATAACACCCTATTGGGATTTTATCAATCATCCTACCTATACATTTTTTTTATATTTCGACATACAAGGTTTGAGAATGAGAAATCACCACTTGGAGTTTTTGGCTATTATTTGACATGGTATTTGAGCTACTATGTAATTTTGTACTTGGGTTATTATCCTATATTCTTGTTAAATTTTTAAGTAATTTATGTAATTATTACTTTCTTGACATTAGCTGTTGTTTTCATTGTGGGATTTTTCTTGTATAAATACTAACTAATATATCTTTCTTCTATATGTTTGTTGAAAAGTACATCCCACTTTCTTGTTGTTTGAATCCAGATGCTTGTCGACAATCCATTGGTAATGTTAATTCCCTTTCATGCAATTTTAGGACCAGCTAGAGTGTCAACATACCATCGAATTTGGGCATGTTTTTTTATAAAGTATTATCATAGGTGGAGGAAAACCATCCTCTTTTGATGCCAATATGTAGTTTGGGAAATCATTCTATGATAATGGTGGTAGTAGGTATAATATTTCTGGACACCTGTCATTGTAATGATCCATATGTCACAAGGAGTGGATTATGAAGAAATCTTGTGGATTTATTCTAATATTTTACCTCTTTTTGTTCTGAATATGATTAAATCCAAATCTTGTATATCACACTATTGGAATTATTTTTCTTGTTTATCTTGCTTGAGTTTTAATTTGATGTCATCTACGTTGTATGTTGATGTGTGTAGCTTCATGCCCCTAAGATGAAGTGTGATTTCCATCCGAGAGGATTTTAATGATGAACCTTATAAAGTGAATACACATGTAATATAGAATATTTTTTATGTAATTGTGTGTTATTTCCATACTCTAGTTTTGGCATCTACACCCTTTCCCAATCTGGCACTAACTACTGAAATACCGAGGGGTGATTTTTTAAATCATCCACAACGGTTCCTTGTCCAAAAAACACTAGAAATAATATTATCCAATGTTCCTCAATAGGGTTTTGATTGGTTGAGAAGGATTGATATTTTTTAGATATTAAAGACACCAAATTAGATCAAGGTGAAATGTGTCAACTTAATGCTATGGGGATAGTGGGACATGATGGTGATGGCAAGGCAGCATGACGTATGGCATCGGAATGGCTTAAAATTAATTTTAAATTACTAGTTCTTTAACCCCTCAACCCTAGAAGCCTAGTGATGATGAATTATTTTAATATATTGGAATGATAACAAGGAATAATTATATAAAATAACTAATTAGTTTAGAAATATTGAAAATAATATATACAATAATATGTTTTACATTACAACTAGAAATGAAAAACATCATATTATCCCCTTTTAATGCACTTATATCCCTTTGAATATCACTACATTTCAATAATAATATAATTCTACACATCCTAGGGGAAAATGAAATATAAGAAAGTGGTGATATCAGATACACAAAAAGGATAAACAATATATCAGAATCTGTCATAAATAAGCATAAACTTTTAAGGAATGGAATAAAATCAAAACACAAGCCTTTCAAACACAGTCTTTAGCACAATATAGATATAATAAATTAAATAATTCCATTTATAATTTTTCATGGATATTATAAAAGTCAAAAAATCACATGAAATATCAACAACTAATCTCATAATGAGATAATTCATAATGTCAGACATATAAAACATACCATTGAGGGCTCAACAAAGACATTTTAAAATAAATGTTTAAGGGCTTGGTCAAATCCATATGTGAAACAAAATGGGAAAGGTCATGGCCATGTCCATATATAGTTTTACCCATGAGACCTACTGATGCATCAAGGGGCTACAATGGGCCTCAACCATCACTTTCAAAGTCTAATAAATTCCTCACTTGAAAAGACTGAAACATAATAGAAACAATCATATTAAAACTATCATAAGAAATTTTAATAGATTAACAATAAGCCATGAATGGTACTAAAATAGAACATCCATAATCAAACATATCATAAACCTATAAATATTGTGTTTTAATTTTAATTATACACCTAATTTCTTATATATGGTGTAAAAAGTAATTTTTTTTCTTATAATATAATTATTCATTCATTATTTATGATATATTGTGTTTTAATTTTAATTATATTCCAAAACTGTATTTATACTTAATGAAACCATGTGATAATTTAATTTCATATCGCAATTATTTTCATTAGGTTGTATTACAACCTCTTTGTCATTAATATTATATGATAATATGAAAATTATTTTGAAAATATTTTATTTTATATCCACTATCCAAATGTTTATATAAAGTTTATAACCATAATAAAATAATTGGATGAGTATCTCTTTATCTTTGTGGATTTTTCAATGTATTACTTAAGAATCCCATTTTAATCAGGATTGTTTGGACATTAATTTCCATTTAGTAAATTATTTAATAATTATTAAAAAATTCTTTTTATTTTTCTATATTATAGTAATTAATCAAATTTTTTAGTTAATAGTACCTTTTTCTGACTCTTTGGTAAATAAAATGTTCAATAACATGTTTTTAACAAAACAAGACTTTATTTCCCTCTTTAGTCGGAGAACGTGATTTCTTCTAAAAACCTCATATTCTAAAAATATTTTCTTAGAAAAATGTTTTCAAAAATGTTTTTATATTTTACAAAATGATTTATTGAAGTTTTTTTACCATGTTTATCTTTTTTTAAGTAATCATTATATCTATTTATGAAAATGGAAAATTTCTAACCTTTTTAGTTTTCAATGAATTTTTTTAGCTTGATGGCATGTATAAAATTACTTGCTGAAATTTACTTTAGGATTCCATTGATATTTTAAAAGTAATTTTTTTTAATAATATTAATCTTTATTTTCAAAAAAAAAATAAAAATGGGATTGATATTTTTATCTAAAATGTTTTTAAAATATATTTTTAAAGGATATTTATTCAGCATTAACGACAACCCCTTATCCTTACTCCATTTGGGATATTTTATATTGATACCATAATTATTATACCATTGAATGGTTTTTGATTAAAATTTCATAGAATATTATTGACATTCACTTCCTTGATTCATTTTTCTATTTCCTTTCAAATATTCAATTTCTATATCATTGAACATTAAATTACTGATAATTATCTATATCACTTATCATTGATATGATTATTTCCTAAAGTATATTTAATTTTTTATATGTTATTTATGTTACATTTTATTTTATTTTGGGGGAAATATTGAATAATATATATATTTTACTCTATATGGATATTTGATACGGCATGTTTATCCTAAATTAATTTAATTACTTGATGTATAAGGAATTATTTGGGAAAGTAAAACATGGGTTGGGGACCATTTAATGTAAGAACCTCGATGCATCGATATTCTCATGAGATGTTATTAGTTAGGAACAAACCTATTGATATTGTAACTGATCACATTCTAAAAAACCTTTTGAAATGTCTTGATAGTACTATGTTAAACCCCCTTATAAAAGGTATTGATGTAAAAGATACCATGTATCAAGGAAACACAACCTCCCATAATTAATAATTACATCATTTTTATTTAATTAGTATTATCCATGATATTTTTTCTTTGACATTATATATATTTGGATTTCATTCTACGTTCATTGATTAAATGGAATGTATTTCAGTTATTTTCCTTTCAATATTGATTATGTTTTATCTAGTGTTTAGAATGGATTGTGTTTCGGTTATTACCTTTCTATATTGTTTATCCACTCACTTTGTTGATTATAATGAATGTGTGTTTAATATTTTTTCATTCTATATTTTTTATGCACTTTCTTCAATTTCTATTGATTATATGGCTTGAGTGTTCAATTATTACATTTTTATATTGATTATATTCATTGATTCACTATTTATATTGTTTTACCTAACCCTTATTGAGAATTTTAGATCACCCTTATTTTTTTCCTATCTAAATGAATCCACTAAGTTTAATAATAAAGATATGCAAGGATAAGCTATGTGGGGATAAATTTATCCATGAGAGAATAGAATTATGTTGTAATTACTGTATTTATTTATTATAAAAACCCCATGAATTTATCTTTTTTTAGGATAATGATATAATTGCTCCATAGGGTTCCATTTCCGTGTAATCATGCCTATGTAATGGTGGTAACATCATTTTATAGAATTATATGGTTTTGTAACTACAAACTATTTTTATTTTATTAGTTAATAAAAGAATGATATAGTGAAATTATTTTCTATTTCTGAAATAATATCACTTTTATTTCAGTAAAATAACTTCTAATGGAATAATATATTAAATATTTAATAACAAAATATTCTCCCAATGTAATCCATTTTGGGAAATAATTATAGAACATGGACACCCAACATCTCTTTTTCATTTCCTCTGATGGTAAATCTTTATCAATTATAAAATCGGATGAATTTAAATGATGAAACCATAATTTTTATAATGATTGTTCCTAGAAAATAATTAAAAAAATCTACATTAGATATTAATTTAATAAAACTAAATTTATCTATATGTATGACATTGATAATAATTTGATTAGTGAGATTAAATCTTATGATTTTTAGAATTTATTGAAAATAAATAATATGTGAAAAATTATTAACAAATAGTTTAAAAATTATTTTTTGTAAGGGAGAATAAAATAAATAATTTATATTATTCTGACATAAAATTAATTCTTGTCTAGTACCATTTGATGAATAAAACAAAAAATAAAATTGATCATTATGTAATATTTATTGATAACGAATGAAAAATATCATGAAATATAATGTTTCTATGGATTTCATAATATATAGAATAAAATTATATAATTTTCATCAAGATTTATTTTTAATTAATATACTAAGAATCACAACACACCAAAAAAATAAAAAAGTGAAATGCCTATAGATTTTGGTTTATATGTATGTTTTCTAACTAATAACCCCAAAGGTAAAAAAGAATATAATTTTATTTTATTTTATTAGTATTATTATCATTACCATAGTGTAAAATTTATTTCTTTTTACACTTTTTATCCATTTTATTATCCTCTTTTGGTTTCAAGGCCTTTCAATTTTGAATTTTATAGTTTTATCAAAATATTTGACGTTTCTTGGTTAGCGCACAGTTTGGAATATCAATGATCAAACCCTGATAAATTTGTCTATATTTTGAATAATATTGAGTATCACTATTATAGAATTGTTTACTGAACATCAAAGGCCAATCTTGAATGTTACTAGGGGATATATTTTTTTTCTACCCAAAAAATGAATTGTTTTTAAAAACATGGTTACTAACCATGAATCCTGGTCAAAAAAATAAAAATTAGATCTAATTATTCTACATTTATTTTTATTAACTCATACCACCCCTAATTTTAAATTATCATGACCCTAAACTACTTCATACATTCATTGGTCCATTTTTTACTCCAAATTGGTCATGATTTTAGTGATATTTCTCCATGGAATGTAAATAATTTTCATGTAAGATCATCGTATTTTCGTTCCTTGTATTTTCTTTCTGTTTTCCCTTAGTTACCATATACCACATGAGCAAGATGTCTTAGGTTTTGATAAATATAAAATTAATGGTGTGGTTTTTTATGATAAGTGTCTCCAATTTCTTTCATAATTACTTCTTTCTCCATTCTTGTGGATTCCCTATGGGATCCAATATTTTTTTTGGGATTACAATTGGGGGTTTTGTGTTATTAAATTTCTTGATGAATTAAATGAGTTGAACTAAATTTTTAAAATATCTTTGAATTGGTTAAATTCTTAAAATTATTTTTTGATAACTATTACTATATGTTTTGGAGAATTTCAAAAAAACCCATGTATTTCAGTGGAAATGTTTTTCAAATTATAATTTCTAGTTTATATGATACCATTTAAGTGGAAATTGAATTGATTGTATAGGATAAAACACATGTGCACCATTATTACCTAGGATGGATGATTAGGTAAAGTAATATTTGGATATGTTACACCATCCCAAGTCTGTGGACTACAACAGAATACAAAAAAAAAATTCTCTTATGGATGTGGTAAACACTGGGACTAAGAAACAATGAAAAATAAAAAATTATCCTGTCTGTGGAGAATATAATGGTTCTTCAAATAGAGATATTTATCTCAAGGATAACACACACAAAAATGGAACACCATATTCCTGTTATGAAGTTAAACTATTTTATGAAGTGGATCAGGCACCAAGGGAGTCTGAAGTAGGCACTATGATAGTGATATGTAACATTCTTATCAAACTGAGTATTGTAATTACTCTATTTTTTAAAATCTCATATCCTTAATTTACCTCATATTGTATTATGGATGTATTATATCTCACTACTGATATCATTATCGATGTTATTGAGATAGAAATGTATCTTAGAAAAAATAAATATAATTGTTATTTATTTACTTCCTCTGTTATGTCTATGTCAGAATTCAAGCTTGAATAGGAATATTTAATCCAAGAAATGGAACTTTTGATAGTAATACATGTGATGGATTTTATGAAGACCTATTAAGATTATATCTATTATTACAATCATATTCTAACTTCCACTACCCTTTATGGGAGTATTGAGTATTATATGAAGAATTAAACCCACGGTCTATCCATGAGAGACAATTGTTTATAGAACAAAGAAGTCTCATTTATATTTTTTTTAATATTCTATAGTGAGTTAAGGAATATAATTCATAGGGTGACATATCTCTATTGTTGAGGTAATTTCTTGACGTTTTCTAGGATGATTTTTAATGCTTTCCCCTAGATAGTGGACTAGAGGTCATGGTGAATTGGATTCTAGGGAATCAACAGATATTTATTCCCTCATAACATTTGTCACATAAGGTGTTAAAGGAATTTAAGATTTAGCTAGATGATTTAGAAAAAAAATTCATTCAAAAAATCATTCCCTCAGGGAAAACTATGGTGAGTTTTTTAAAAAATGGAAGATGAGGCCATCATGTTTTTTATGGACCAACAAAATTTTAATAAAATTAAAATCATGAAATAAAAACGACATCACCATACTAATATAATATTTAATTTGTTAATTTATGAAATATTTTTCTCCAAAATTCTATCTACATTGATGATTTCCCCATGTTAGGGTGATAGGTGTTTATGTTCATAAGACTTCTCATTAATGAAGGTGTTATAATTTTGAGTACATACTGATTCCATTTAAGTTAACCAATGATCTTGTGGTTTTAATGGAACTCATGAAAAAGATATTAAATTAGTTCCTTGAATCCGTTATCATGGTATTTATGGATGACATAATTTTTTACTATTTGATTTAGGAGGAGCATATAGGATATTTAAGAATTATTTTAGGAACCATTTTAAAGTAACAAATCAATATATTATTATCCAAGTATAGTTAATTGATCTAAGAGATTATTTTTATTGAGAACTTTGTATCAGAAATGGGTATCTTTATAAATTATGGGAGGGTTTGGAATATGATTTATTGATTTCAACTGAATAATGTTTTCAATTTTTTTATCTTCTTCTGATTAATGAGATACTAAATATAATTCTTGAAATTCATCCCATGGCTTGTATCACTCTTAAATAATCATACAAGGAATCTAGTGAAGATTTTATGGATTAAAAAATATAATTTTAATTTAAATAAGTTGAATAAATGGTTTACTTTTTATCAGATTCATATTTTTTAGAGGAAACTCTATGTTATTTTTGTGTACTATGATGCATCAGGTAGGGTTCTTTATTTTGTTCTTATGATAGGAAACCATATGGTGGTGTCTCATTCCTACTACCCCTAACCACATGAAAAGAACTACATAGATTGTGCCCATCATCAGATAGCCTTCACACAGGATATTATGTTTTTCTTCCATTATGCATTTTGGGAAAAGCAAACTATCTATTAGGATCATAAATTCTTGAGTTAATGTTTCAACTAGAATTACTAGAATCATTGATATATAGAGTGATTATAATATCATTAGGAATATCTTTTCAACATCAAAAATATTATAGGAAATGTAAATGTGGTTCTTATCACCCTTAGTTTGTGTTTACCCTCTCATTCCATCAATGAGTATAGTAAAAAATTGAATTTGATGTGAACGTTTTATTAGATAAATTCTGATAAGATAGAAGAAAAAGAGTGTGGTTTATTTATAGTATCCATTTAACTCTAACTCTTCTCAATCCTTTTCTTTGATAGAATCAATGTGAGGAGGACACTCAGTGCATAAAAAGAATATTAAATTTTTGGGAGACCACAAATGAGTGGTCTTAGTATCTTAAGTATGTGTTTTTCATGAAGATATTATGTGGTCCCTTTACATATGATGTTGGTGGTGATGAGGGACTAAAGTCATTACTAAAGGGATATACACATATGTTCCAAAAATATGTTTTAGTATCTGTTCTAGTGGTTTTAGTGTCATGGTGTGATATTGTACCTCATGGAATTTCTATCAACGTATTCTATTATTTTGTTGAATAATGTAATGTATTATTATACTTTTGACCTTCTCCATCCGGTTCCCATAACTACCATGAAGTGGTACCTGATACTAATGTAATTTTTCATTGAGTTGCCACATACCACTCTAGATAAAAATAATGTATACTACCTAATTGATCTTCTAACTTTGTATGATAGTTATAATGTAATAATTGAAATAAACATTTTGTATGTTTTGGGTTACATGCATGAACATGAAATTTGTAGGATACATGGCATGATTTATACTATTATCTTCTATAGGTACCCCAGTTTACCTCTAATTTCAACAAATTTCCCCATGAGGTGATGAAATCTCATGTTAAAATATGTTGGAATTTCATCCTAACATTGATTTTCATATGATGATTAAATTCTAGAGCCTAGAGGGAATGATCAATAATTGGGCCTTATATTTATGTGTATTATTACAGAAACATTTGGATATCATAAATTTTTCTAATAATAACAGTTTCCAATCCTCAATCAATGTGGATACTATTGAAGCTATGTATGGTTATTCATGTGAGTCTCCCAATTGATGAGAGGAGGGAGGGATACATCCCAAGTAGGTTCAATAGTTTTTTAAAATATGATGTAAATTATTAGACTACTTGATAGTGATAGGTGGTGGATCATATCAAGAACAATTCCTATAAAAAATCATCCCCATCGTTTTATATTTTCATTTGTGGATCAGGTGTTTTTATAATTATCACCACAGTTGGTTCCCCATATACTCAATAAGTAGTATAGATTTCTCCATGTTAGGTAGGATCTTTTTAGATCATTAAATGTATAACGATGTATTCATACGGATTGGAAAGCATCAATATTTTTCCTCGACTCATATTGTGTTTCAGCCCTATTAGATGGTGAATTATAACCCAAATCATTATCATGTTTTGAATTAATAAGAAATCATATTAAATCCCAATGATTCATTTACTATTAATCCAATTTAGAATACCAACTCTTATTAGAATATTATGTGTGAAAAGTAAATTCAATTAATACAAGTGTTTTTGTGAAACATTGATGGTTACCGCAATACATGGAATAGAGACCCCCTTGTAAAGGACTATTTTCCTCATAGGTACCTTGATCATGCATAGGGTCAATGTACCATGGATAAAGAGTGATATTTTTAGGATAATTTTCCCACCCATAATGTCAATTTTTTTATTCTTTTATTAATTTATTCGTTTTATTAATCTCATTCCATTATGGGTTCTTTCATTTTTTGAATTTTGGTTGTTTGGAAAAAAAATCAGGTTCCATTGTAATTGAACTATTATAAATGACTGTGTTTGGGTTTTGATAATTCTATTGAAACATTTATATTGACCAGATTAGGTGCATGGGTCCAGGATCACCCAAGATGGTTCATGAAGTTATAACATGATTTCATTTTTACTAAAAAATATTCTCAGTTAAGGATGTAATAAGATAAATTATTATATTTAAGTGCCTCCATATAAATGAACATTTAAAAACACGCTAGTTTATGAAATCCAATAATGGAAAAAAATTAACTTCCATTTAAGTGGTATTTGTTTTAATAAGCAAGGGATTTGACGTAAAACCCTAAAATTTGAGAAGTGGAACATCATGTTTTACAGCACATATGACACGAAAAACCAAATATATAAGATAATTTTCTGCCCTGAGACATTAAAATATATTTGATTGAATGAAGATTTAATCTCTCTAATATCTTTTAGTGAAAGAAAATCAAGGTTTAATTAAAACACAAACTCTATCAAAATATTATAATTTTAAAATGATCATTATAACATAGTCATTATGTTAGTAGGTATTTATAAGACTCACAAAATTATAAAATAAAAAATTTATAAATGTAATGACCTGGATAGTTGGAAATAAAATTACATTATTGTAATAATTAAATGCGTTATTATTTAATATGGTTATAGAAAATAGATGAGATTATATTTTTTTATTATACCCAATTAGATTCAAAAGCTGCTATATATCAATTCCATTTCAAATATAGATGTTGAATAGTAATCAAATGATTCGTTTTAATAGTTGGTTTTAACAATTATAGTTGACATAAAAGAAGGAAGATATGTCATCAACCAGTAGTAAAATACCATATGAAGGCCATATAACTGTTATTTCATGGGGGATATAATTTATGTACTTTTTCCTTCACCAATACAAAGTTGATATCAAAAAACATAAATATGAACGAAACATTTTGCGGGAGAAGGTCAAACACATCGACATCATTTTCCAATCCATGTCTTCTGACCCCCCCCAGAAAATCCTAGCATCACGCACATTTCCCATAAGGTTTTTGTTGTTGTATTAAATAGATATGTATCAAGAACCTATCAATATGAGTACATAATTATTTCTCATCGATTAATTAAGATAATTTAATCATATTATTAATACATTATTAAATATTTTTATTACGATTCAAAAAAAATAAAAGTAGTTTTTTCGGTTAATTTTAATTTTCAATTAAAAAATATATTTTAATACATAATATAATTTTTAATTAAAAAAATTTTAATAGAATCTAATTATTATACATTTTTTATTAAATTTAAATGTTTGTATAATTTTTATGAAGTCAACTATAATTTTTTAAGGGTTCCAAAAATATTAATATAAAAAACTAATAATTTTCAATAAATATAGGTTATTATTTTAAGTGGAAATTCACATATTTATAAAACTATTTTGATAAATTATTATTATTATTATTAGAATTATAATGTAATAATTTACTAATGGTGAATTTTTCCTAATTTTCTGAGACAGTGGAATTCTCCTCTAAAACATTAATATCAAATTATACATTGTGATTTATGACATTATAATGAACCGAAAGGGGTAGAATAATTTCTATAAATGGGATCCAAGACTAAATATATTATTTACATTTAAACATTTTTATTTTTTTTTGAATCCATTATGTATCCTCAAAAACATATAATTTATTTTAGGGATGTAAAATCATTTCCTTAAGCATGTGACAAACCACCACATAAGAAAAGAAATTATTATAATAATTTTCTTAATTTACCTTATAAAATAATAAAAACAACTCCCATATTCATTAAACCATGGTAAGTCCCATGGTATGGTTTTTGGTTTGGGTATTTCATCATGTAGAGTCCAAAACATAAATTAAAATAAAATCCCCCTCATTCCCTATGTATACCCAACAAATATTCCATTTATATTAACTAAAAAAATTATATAAATTCTTAAAAATCACCATCACTATATATAGTCCTACCAAGGTTCCCCAAAGCCCTAAATAAGCCCCTCTAAATCATATTAATTCACACTCACATGGAAGGGGTCTTCCACTCACTTTTTTATTCAGGATATTTTTTAAGCTTCTTAATTTACATTGGTTAATGTTGGAATATTATATTACATAACCCAAATACTATTATTTTTATTTCTACACGATTATATACTCCATTAAATATCATTACTCCTCCCAAGATCATTTTATGTACACCAGTTACCATGCCTAAATGTCATATGTGATTTAATTCATCTCATTTACATTCAATAACTTTTATTTTGTAATATCTATTAAATTAAATTTTCATATGTTTGAATATTTTCTCTTATATTTAAATTACATTAAGTTTACACTATCAATTATCATATACCATTTCATTATCATTAATCGTCTTATGATCTTTTTTGGTTACCCTTCACCATGCTGAAAAATAATAAGGACTCATTTCTCTATTCAAGTTTCTACATTACATTATTATTTCTATTTATAAACTTAAAATCATGGTATATACTTTTCTGTGTCCATAGTACATACAAAATTATGTGTATTTGATTAGAGACCCATTTCCCTCTAATCACCCCATTTTTATGAATCTTTATGTGACACTATTATGATGCTGAAATTGCACAACGATCTTCTTAGCCAAAACGATTGTGTTGTAAATACTATACTATTTCATATCATGGGTGTTCACATTTATTAACTTATACTTTTTCATTTGGTACATAAAAATAGGCCCTCCATAGTCCATAATCAATTTATATATTATAATGATGAACGAATCCATGATTTATGATCTATTTCGCACACTAAAGAATGATAATGAAATGTATATGATGGGTGCACCCAAATAGTGCTCCAACGCATTTGGTAATGTTTAGTATCATCATATGTCACATTGGAATTAGGATTGAACCTAATTACATTAATTTAAATTGTATAATATGATTTCTGGGTGGGTTTATCATTGACATATGATTATAATTCTACATTTTAAGTTGTTACCACATTTCCCATGTTACGATTATCATGCAATATCATGTCTCTTTTTGATTTTTATGATCATACTATTGTTTACCCCATTTATATACATATTGAGAAATATATATTATTATAAAATTGGTATTACATGTTTATTACGTTACTAATCTTTATAGATCACCCCTCCCTTATGTTTTCTACCAGGATATCTCATGTAGTTTTAAAAGATCTAGAATTTAATAATCATGAACAAGATGTTTTCAATAATGTAGTTATATATTGTGTTCATGATTTTATGATATATAACTAATTTCCAAATAAAAAATACATTTAAATTTTTCAGGTTGTATTATGTGTACTTTTATGTAAAAAAATCAGGTATTACTGAGAAATAAATATTAGGGTTGTTATAGTTGGTTTGAGAGGAAAAATGTTTTGTCATTTTTGAGATTAGGATTACAAAAAAAATCTAGCGGAATACTTAGGTATAAAAAATTGTATAAGATAAAATCTGGAAATTCTGTTAATAATAGTGTTATTGGTTTATCAAGAAAAAAATATTTATCTAGATACTACATGTGGACATGGTTCTAGAATAGATTTACCTAGTACTAATAACTCCGACAAGGAGTTTCAAGCAATACTCAATGTACCCTAGTACATGGAAGTGGGCCTTTTGGCACTCCTAGATTAATACTCCCAGGGGATATACTTCAGTAAAATCATAAGATTATTCTGAACCACTAGTAAGAGAAAAAAATTCCTATAATATTTTTTGTTTTGAAATAGAACATGGATAACCTAAATTGAAGCCTAGAAATTTGTATGTTATGGAAATACAAGTAATTTATTTTTTATGGTTTTAATTTCATTGAATAAATGTTTGTGTGTTCAACAATTAAATATTACTCATGCCTAATTCAATATAGTATAATTTAGATCCAGAATAAAAAAAGTAAAATTCCGGGTTATTATACATAGTTCTTCGCATTCCTTAATATCATGAATGTTTAGTAGAACTATTCAAACAGTACCACAGAACATGGAGGTAGAGGTGTTATAGAAAACCTAAAATGGGTAAATTATTGTATACCAAGTATATAAATCCTTCCCTATAACTATTTGTGTGTAGAACATCATTATGTTCATTTTCATACATACTTTGGTAGAATTTGTGGCAATGATAGGCCCAGAATAGCTTTCCGTATATTGAGCCAACATCAATTTCAATCATAAGGAAATAACTCTCCATATCTCAAATTTTCCTCTGATTATGTAAAAGTGAATGGGGGGACAAATAATTGTTAGATATAACATCTCAACAATGGATATTAATTCCCCATGATCTAATGTATCTATCTTAAATGATTCAGTTTAAGGAAATAATCGTCCTCGATGAAAAGCTCGTTGTTGGGGAATACAATTATGTGTTTTTCAAGGAATTATCTGGTCTCTATCCTAGAATATAGATTGAATTTTCATAAATCATATACCCATGTAATTACCAATATTTTATACTCTATATATAATGTTTTTTAGAACATGAGGGTCTAAATAAAAAACTACATCATAATCTAGATATATTGTTCTTACACCCATGTGCTTTACCAAGGGGTACCCCAATCCTCTTCATCAAGAATAAATATGTGTCAATGCAATTTTTTAAAGATTATCATGAACTCAAAAATACCCCAATAATCGACAAGTATCCTCTACCACATCTTAATGACATGTTCGATCAGTTATGTGAGGCATAATACTTGTCCAAGGTATATCTTTCACCGACATAATTCCATGTTATGGTTAACAAGGAAGATATCATCAAGAATACTTCTCATACTATGTATGGTAACTATTTTTTTAGTGATTCCATTTGGTAACATTAATACTCCAATAATATTCATAGACATGATTAATAGAGTCTTTAAAGATTATGTCCCAAATATTTTGGTAATCATTATAGATTATATTAGAATATACACCAAAACCTACAAGGAGCATGAGAAGCATTTAATAACTATTCTAAAGACATTGAAAACAGTTAACCATTATTATAATTATAGAAAATGTGATTTTTGGTTGAATGAATTCTCATTCTTGAGGCATATCATGGAAGTAAGTTAGATATATATGGATCCTTTAAAGAAAGAAGAAATAGAAGGACAATTGAGGCTAGCACCAATGAAATATATCCATAGTTTGCATAGGATCATTGGGTAATATCTCTAATTTGTGAGAAATTAATCAGAATTTAAAAACCCTCTTACCAAGATAACTCTGAATAGAGTGATTTTTTTATGGATTTAAGAATGTGAGGAAAGCTCTAAAGTGCTGAAAATGAGGCTTATAACTATAATAGTAATCACACTACTGACAAGTGGGGGACCTGTTAAGGTATACCGTGATTCTTAAAATAATAAATAAGGTTTTTACTAATTAAAAATGATATTGTGATAGCCTATACTTTATGGTAGTTGAATATTCACAATAAAATCAATCTCAGGCAAGATCTAGAGTCGATAACTATAATGATTCAATAGAAAATTTTCTAGCATTATATCTATGGTGATAAGTTTATTAAATATACAGAAGATAATCCTCAATTATATATTCACATTTAAATATATGAATATTATCCAATGAATGTTGTTAAAGTTTATCAAGGACTACGATATCTCAATCTGCTACCATCCTATTAATGTGAATATTGTAGTGGATTCTCTATGTAAAAATGTTCCTAGAATTATATAACTAATGTGAATTGATAGGGACTCAGTATTATTATATTTAGAAAGGAGAAAATTGTAATTATGAAGGGAATATCATCAATATATTCTCATATTATTTATCAACCATCCCTCATGGATAAAAAAGGATGCTCAAAGAAACAATGTATAAATTCAGAAGAAGGGGTAATCCTTCATAAAGGGGAAATCCTCCGTGTAAAAAATTGATAAAAAAGGAATTGTGAGATTTGGTTCATTAATATGTGTTCTATAAAATTATGATTTAAAGAAGGAAATATTAGACGATTCACATATTTCAAGTTTCTCTATTCTCCCAGGATGTACAAAGAAGTATCATGATGTTCATTATTTCTATTGGTGGGAAAATATGAACAAGGAGATCCCGAAATATACATTAATGTTACTATTATTATAGTAAGTGAATGATGAAAGGATGGATTCTAAGTGGGATATGCAACCATTATCAATGCCAATATGGAAATGATAGAACATCGCTATGGTATTTTTCATTGGAATCTGAATACATACATTAGAAATAATGTTATATGGGTTATTATGAATAATCTTACAATGATAGCTCAATCTATAAAAATTCATGAGGATTTCTCATTGTATAAACTTGTATGGATATAAATGATATATGTTATAAGGTTTCATGGATTACCACTATTCATTATATCCAATCATGATCCAAGATTCACAACTAATTTCATGAAGATTCACTAAAATGATCTGAACAATGAGTTGATCATTAGTGCAACAAATCAACATCAAACTAATGTCCAATCTAATCAGGTTTCAAATACACTTGAGGATATATTTGGAGCATGCTCCATTTACTTCAAAGGAGGATAAGACAAAAATCTCCCTCTTGTTGAGTTCTCTTACAATAACAGTTAGTACTTGAGCATCCAAATGTATCCCTATGAAGATCATTACAGAAAGAGATATAGAACACCCACATGTTGGAATGTAATTGGGGAATGAAAACTACTACCTCCAGAAATGATCAAGGAAATGGTGGAGAAGGTTAAGACCATTAAGAATCACATCAAGGATATTTAGAGTCAACTAAATTACAATGCTGAAAATCACCAATAAGAACATGATTATAATGTAAGAGAAATGGTATTACTTTACTTATCTTTAAGGAATAGATTACATATATTTTGGAAGAAGGTAAATCATAGTTCATGATTAATAAGCCTTTTAGGATCCTTGATTTCATGGTAGTGGTGGCCTGCCAAATAATACTCCCAAAAAACCTATCTCTAGTAAATGATTTATTTCATGTATCCTTCATAATAATGTACATACTAGACCCCCAACATTTACTCAATCCAATTTTAGTACAATTGGAGAATGACTATTCCAATTAGGAACAACTAATGAAGATCATTCATTATAATGAAAATTTTCTCTGAAATAAGTCAATGAATCATGTAAAAGTGTAGTGAAGTGACCACAAGTTTGAAGAAGAAAGGTTGTAACTATAGGAGATGATGAATTGGAGATAACCTCATCTATTTTTATTTCAAGAAATGAAATTTTTTAGGGAGAAATTTCATAAGGGATGAATATTTAAACGACCGTAACTATTAAGAATAAAAAATCGTTTTGTGTTTTAAATCTAATTTCATATTATGTAATATAGTTATAGAAAAAACAATGACATATTTTGTTTTATTATATCAAATTAAATTTAAAAAATCATTAATTATAATTACCATAGAAAATATATCCTTTTAACAGTGATGACATGATTAGTTGGAATATAGGGTTTTGAAAAATCCATTTGACATATAATAAGGATATGATACCCTCAACCAGTAAGATCATACCGTTTGAAGTAAATTTATTTGAGATATCATGGGAGAAAGAATTTCTAGGATTTTCCACTCACCAAAGCCCAAACAGAGATACATAAACATAAGAAGGAGAAAAACTTTTTGTGGGAGAATTTCAAGCTCATACAGATCATGACCCAAACCATGATCATCGAACCACCCCATGAATGTCCCACAATCACACACCTTACCATTTGGGGGTTTTCTGATGAATAAAAGTCATATGAATCAATAACAAAGAAATATGAGTACATAAATCAATTTTATTGAATAATAGACATATTTTCATCCAATTATTATTACCATATAAACTATTTTTATTTTGATTCAGTGAAATAGAAATTGTATGTTTTTCAATATTCCAATTCAATTGTGGTATATTTTTTAATGAATTAATTTTTTTTTAATATAAATAATATTTTTTTAAAACATATTTATTCAATAATTATTATTAAATATAAATGATCCTAAAAAATTTATGAATTCATAATTAATTTTTATAAGGGATCAAAAACTGTTATTGTCAAAAAATCATCCATTTTCAATAGATTTCCACTAGTATTTTAAATGTCAAATTTCACATATTTAGAAAATTATTTATATAAAATTAACATTTTTTTGGAATCCTAACTTCTAAATTACACAAAAAATAAGTTCTCATAATTTTCTGAGACTGTCGATTTTTTCTGTAAAAAATAATATCATATAAAAATACATTATTATTTATGACATCATAATGACCAAAAAGTTATATATTAATTATTATAAATGGAATCTATGAACAAATAAATTTTTCAATTCAAAAAATGTGATTTTAATTTAAGTTTATTTATTTTCACAAGCCGTTATAAATCATTCAAAAAATATTATATATTTTAAGGTTTTAAAATCCATTCATTAAGAGTGTTACTCCCCTCCACATAAGAAACATAATTGTTATATTAAGATCATCCCATGGAATTATAAAAAAACTACCACATGGTATAAACCATAGGAAAAACACATTGGATGGTTTGTGGTTTTGGAAATTTTATTTCATATAGTTCAAAACCTAAATTTTAAAAAACCCCCTTATTTCCCATAAAACCCGCACAAGTTCCATATTCTCTTCAATAAAATTTCTGGTAGCATGTGCATACTCCTCCCTTCTCTATATAGAGTCCTCCTAATGTTCCAACATGCTCTCTAGAAGCCCCTCAAAAGAATTTGGAGTCACACACTCAAGTAATGGATCTTCCACTCACCATATTATTCAAGAACATATTTTATGATATGTTTTCTGATTTAAATTTAATAGTGTTGGGATATATTCTTTAATATCACACATAATGTTATTTTTATTTATAAATTATGAGATACCCTTTTCACTCTAATTAATTCCACATTGATCCTTTCTGTACGCCCTTTTCAAGGATGAAATTCATTAAGGGATTTAACTATTGTCATTTCCATCCAAGAACATATTCTATGTTCTGCATAACACCCCATAATAATATATGGTTAAATGAATAAATGATATAACACATGTCTACCAAGTGAACCTTCATATTCAAGAGCCTACAGATTAGAACACTATAGTTATGCGTGCTTGACCAGGAGTAGTGATCAGACTGGGTGACCTCTTGGGAATTTCCCTAGGGTGTGTCTGAGTGAGGAAAAAGCACACTAGAAAGGATATGTGTTTGACTATGGGGACTATCATAAGTCATATGACCTGTTCTGGAAAATTGGTTGGTCTATGGGGAAAAACCATGTGTCTGTAGGGAATGTGGTGGTACTCTGTGGGTAGGGACCTGATGGCCAGGTAGTGGCTGGGTGTATGTACTGTCAGCAATACAAGATTATTACATTCGGTATCAATGGTGGTATACAGCATTATGTGTAGTAAACTACCTATTTTGATATGTAGGACCCAAAATAAGGAAATTTATTTCTTAATAGTGGTGAATATAACACCCAAGAATGACAAAGGGTTAAATGAGTGAGGAAAAAAGCTCATTAGAAGGGATGCATTTTGGAATATGGGGAATTTCATTAGTTAGATGACATGTATGGGCATGTGGGTGGGCCCGAGTGTAGGGACCATGAGTCTGTTGGGAAATTGGTAGTATCTAGTGGGTATGGACCCAACGGCCATGTTATGGAGGGGTTTATATGCTGTTAGTGAGACACAATTATTATATTTGGTATCAGAGGTGGTACCCTTCATTTTGTGTGTTGCACTACATGGGTTGAGATATAGGACCAAAAACCAGGACATTTTTCTATAATGAGGGGGTAATGTAACACCCATGAATGATAAAGGGTTAAATGATTATATGATATGACTCATGTCAACAAGGTGGACCATTTTTTTCAAGATCATACCTGATTAAAACATTACAGTTATGCATGCTTGGCTTTGAGTAATGATGAGGATGGGTGAAAACAGTGGATGTTTCCAAGGTAGTGAGTGACTGAGTACAAATAACACTATATTGGACATGTGGGTGGTTCCCAGGGTGGGGACCTTGTGTCTGTTGGGAATCTAGTGGTACTTGGTAGGCCAAGACCCTATGGACATGTTAAGGTGGGGTGTATGTGCTTCCAGTGAGGCCTATTTGTTACATTATGTCTTATATATTAATTTTACTAATGTTGTCATTTGATCTTCTATATTCTCCTTACTATCCATTTAATATATAAATATTGTCTCATTCTTAATTTTTTTATTGGTTGTTGATACCAACCTTTAAAGGGGTGAGGTGGAACCCTTACAAGGTCCATAAGAATAAGTATTAAATTGGTCATAGGCCTTAGTTGAATTCATTTCTTGTAGGCTTCAATAATTACATACAACCTAGACTAAATACATGGAATTACTCCTTCCCCAGCATCATCATTGTGATATCATCTCTCCACCATTGCAAGGCAGTTCAGCTAGGCATTCCCATTCATGCTCAGGTTTGTCCCGATGGCAAGTGCCATACTCTCTCATTCTTGCAATCCATTTAGATTCTTCTATGGTGAAAGCTCCTTGCTCATCCTCCTTCTAGATCTAGTTCCTTGTAGGATTTTCTCGATTACATCTTCACATAAGGTGAACTGAAGGCCTTGTGTTGGCCCGATGACCTTGATGAGGCCCGAAGGCCCAAACGGGGGAATAGTTTTGGATACTACATGCCCCTATTACTACCCATTTAATATCTATTTGATGAGAGCCCACTTTCTCTCTCATAAAAACATTTTAATGAACCATTAAGTGATTTCGTTATGCTGTCAAAATTTAACAATGATGTTTTCGGCCAAAACAATTGTGTATTGATTAAAATAGTAATTTCCTTTAAAGGATGTTCACATTTATGAACAAATATTTGTTTCATGGGGATTTTCACATGTGTACTCCACAAACCTTAATTGTGGAAGAAACTATGATAATTAATGAATTTATTTTTTATGATCTATGTGGAACACATAGGTATGTGAATGAAATGGATATTAGGGGTAGGCCCATATAGAACTGCAATGCATTATTTAATATTTAGTATCATGATACATCAAATTGTGATAAGGAGGGAACATGATTCTTTTATGGTATTTTTTGCAAAATGATGTATCAGACGGTTTATCCTTGAACAATGTTTAGTATTGATTGTTTTATGTTGTTTCCACATTTCACATGTTATTATTATCATTATATAACATGTATTTTTGTCAATTTTATGATTATTGTTCTATTTATGGTCCATTGATAGCTATTCTATAACATGTATTATTATCATCTTGTGATGCCCTGTTTATTACCATACTAGTATTTACATATCACACCTTTCTTATGTTGTCCCATGGTTATTCCATGAGGTTTTAAAAGCTATTGAATTATAGATTCATTTTAAGGATGCTTTAAAGAATTTTTTTGTATCCCATGTTCATGATGTTCTTTGATGTACATAATTCCCAAAGACACAATACTCATCAATATTTTTGGGTATATTATGGGTACTTTTATTTAATAAATGTAAAATAAATTTGAAATAATGATAATGTTTTTTATAATAAACATGTATAAAATAATATATATTGATATAAAATTTTTATTAAAAAAATCCTTTGAATGAATATTAACAGTTTTACAAAATACAAGAATTTTTCTAAAATGGTGCTTTATTTCACATAGTGAAAATACATAGAAATTAATTCTTGTCACATTTACAGAAAATATTTTCGAAAATTAATATATTTTAAAAAATATTTTCAAAATTATTTAGTGTAAATTTCATTATAATATTTTTTAAAAATTAATTTTTTTATAATTAGTGATCAATATTGGTTTTCATGGGAAACTACATTTCCATTTAAATCATTTAATGGTTACATTTTGATTTAAAATTGTTCTAAAAGTAAAGTAATATTAATTATGTTATAATAAATACAATTTATGTATCGGGAATAAATATCATATTAAATATTGACATTAACACATTCTATACATATGAGAACTATCTCTATAGAAAGCAACATTTTTTTGTATATATGGGTTTAATTTATAATTAAAATTTACCAATTAAATGAGAATAATTGTAAAAATGGATTCAATATTAATAATAATAATAATTAATAATATATCAGACATTAAAAATAATTTCGATTCACACTGACTATTAAAGATGATAATTAATTTATATTGTTAATGTTAAAACAATGTTTTACATGTTACATCCTCCTGTGTTATAATTATTTTTTTACGTATATATGATTCATATTTAGAAAAATCATTTTCAAATTTCGAATATGTAGGTAAAAATTATCTCATAGGGAGCAATTTATTTTTTATTTAATTGTTATATTACCTAGGATATAAAACCAAAATACTAGAGTGGAAACTAAAATGGTAAAAGAGAGTAAACATAAATACTAACAAATGAAATATTTAAATCTTGTGTTATTTTATGTTTTTTTGGGTTTAATATCCTAAAATTACATCCACTGCATTATTTATCAATGTTTTAGGCCATGGGGGAAGAGTTACTTCCAGTTATTGAATTGTTTTGGGTATTTGAAAAAAGTCTCTTCGTTTCATTTATATAAATGAACACACACCCCTAACTTATTTACAACAATAAATCAATTTGGATCAATAAAACCATAAATCATAACTCTATATATTTCTTATCCATGCTATAGTTTTTTTGGTCTTCCCAAAATACTAACACTATGGTAATTAAGAAGAGGTCCAATGTATGTTTCTCTAATAAAATGTAATTATCTTCAACTATATATTGTTTTACAACGATAAATTTTGTATTTACACTTAAAAGATAATAATTATAATATATACAATTTATGTAGGTGTTATTATGTTTATGGAATAATATTTACCCACCTCCTCATCCATCAAATGGGATAAAAGATCATATATCACATGTATGTCGAACTATTTCCTCACAAACAAACACAACTCGTCTCCCACAAACACTTATCAAGAAGTGATATAATGATAGATTTAAGTTAAATATATATAAAATTTATGAAATGATTATAAATAACTATTTATAATAGTATATATATTTTATTAGTTTCTATTATATTAGAAATATGATAATGTCACTTGTGTGTACATCGTTCTACCTCCTAATGAAGCGATGTGATTTGTTATTCACATACGTACTACACAAAATGGTAATAAAGATAATGATAATAAATATATGTCATATATATGTTTGACATGATATGAATTATATACAAACAATATATGATATAATTACTTTAACTTTCAGCCATTATGGGTAAGATATCGTCGTTCATGCGTATTTATAGCCTACCGCCATCATTGACTCAATTTATTCTCAATTTCTAATTCTATAGAATGGTTCTAAAGATGTGTATATTGGAAAAAATATATAACATAAATAAAATTCTATAGATGATGTAACAATATCATATTATAATAATTGTATCTTTTTTAAGAAACACGCATGAGAAAATAAGGTATCTAACACCCAAATCAATTAAAATAAATAAATTGTATTAAAATTATGGTCGTGAAATTTAATAACAGGATCTTATATTGTTGAGAAAAATTGATAAGGTTCTAATATGTATTTATAACAAAACTATTTATTATTTTAGAGGTTTGTACAAATAGCGAGGAATTCATACATGAGGTAAGCGTTTGTCATCACACTACTACTTCCACGAGACATATTACATGTTCACAACTTATTCCATAGTGGGGAGTATAAAACTACCTTTTGGGAGAATCTATTTATAAAAATGGTATTTAATGTTTCATTTGATGTTATATTTTTGGGGCTTGTGTTTAAAATGCTACTCATGTGTGAGGGTATATTTCACAATCTCATCATTATTCAGGATTTTCTATTTTTTAAGTCTCCCATGGAAGAATTATTTTAATACTTATATCATAAACACGTTATATATAAATTTTATCTAGTTATTAATACAAACCACCAAGGGATATTACCGTTATTCCTCCCTTTTATAGGTAAAATTTTGGATAATATGTTTTTAAGAAAATAAAATCTTATTTCCTTTTTTGTTCCAAAGTCATTTTTCATCCAATTATTTGATCAATAAAAATTTATTCAAAAAATAATTACATTCTATTATTGGTATATGTTATATTGTTACCATCATTATAATTTAAATTGATATTTTGTTATTAGTTTGACTATGGATGTAGAATTTTATTATGATTCACCATGTTACTCTAACTCGTCTTGGATTATGTTTATTTATTTCCGTATGTATTTAAATATTATATCTTATATTTTCAATATGATTTTTTTTGAAATTTATGTATCACCCCTTTCATATGAAGAATCAAGTAGAATTATTATATGGTTGGTCAGATTAGAATATCATAACCCCTAGATCAATTAGTAAGTCTCATGATACAAATCTGTTAGTCAAAATAAATGGTGTTTTACCCATAGTTTTAAACTATCTTGTAAAAGGTCATGACAATAATATTATAATGTCTGACATTACGAAGTCCCAAATCATAATATCAATTATCAATTTACATGTGACTCTTAAATTAGATTGAAGATCCCTGTAAATGTTTCCATATCATATTATTATTTAAATTGATTTATTTTATCATCCTTTATTCATTCCATATTATACACACATTATTATTTAATTGTAAATTGTTTCATTTTTTTACATTTTCATATTGATTATTATTATTATTTTCTAATAGCTTCGATTGTACTCATACTCTAGCTAAGAATTTGAGCTCACAATGTTCATAGTTATTATTTACCCTAGGATAGCAAGATAATTTATTTGATTGATCTGTCTATATATGCTAAGGGTAATAATGGTACTATCAAAGAAAACTCAATTATTTTTTTTAATGTAATGTGAATTACATGTATAAATCATGATTAAAAATACTAGTAAACTATTAATTCATCTTTGATGAAAGTTATTGTATCTAGTTCGATTGTATTATAGTATCCAATGGACCTATGATACTAGGTTTAGGTTCATTATAGTTGGTATCAAAGAGGGTTTAATAGAAAAAATTGAAATAATATTTTGGAAAATATAGATTTTGGAATATAACCCTAGGAAATAATTCATATATATTTATATGTATATGAAAAACATCTTAATGATCTAGTAAGAATGATATTATGATTTTTTCTAAAAGGATGTCAATATATAGAAAATAAATTTTAGAATGGTTCTCGAATAGATGTACCTATTGTAATAACTATGAAAATGTTATATTGGGGTTAACTTTATAGTTAAATGGAACATGAAAATGGGACTTAATGTACACATAGATTGACACTTCTTGTGGATATTCTATAATTAAATCACATTTTCATTATAAAAAGTTATGAAGTATTTGTAAATATTTTTATGATTTCAAAACATTCCCAAGGAAACCAATTTTAGGATTTTGAGAATATCCATTCATAATTTTTTCCAATTATGTTATGAGTTTCACCCGTTCTGGGAATATAATTTATGTTCCATAATTTTATGATCTAATGTAGTGTATAATATTTTTTGGAGATGGTACTAAGATGAAGGAATGGAAATTGTATCTATTCATGTACTACATGTAGGGATTTCCCTCCTGGGAAGGATAATGAAGGTGGAGCTAGATCTATTGTTATAACCGGTCAAATTATAACCATGTTGGAGTAGCTAACATAGTGGATTATCCATAACCATTTAAATATGAATATTCATTATGATCCAAAAAATGTTTAAACAATGTTATAATACTCTATAAATTGAAAAACTGTAGCATTTAATGGGATACAATTCAATGTTTAGCTAGGAAATGGATAAGTTATCTAGAGAAGATACTTCTCACTTTTGGAAATAATGGATGGTATAATTCTTTCATGGATGTTTATAATCTTTTAAGAGATATGGATCAATATTATTTATTAACTCAAAAAACTAAAGATGAAGAGAAATATAAAACATGATTTGGAGTGATTTTAAGGTAACCTAATTATTAAATAGTTTTCCTCATAAAAAATGAATTAGGAGTGGAAATTAATTATTGAAAACAACTAGGATGAAAATGGTACAATGTATGAAGAAAAATTTATAATGATTGGAAGACATGAAATGGATTACAAATTCAATCCAAAAAGTTATTCTTATTGCTTATTTTATGGGTTAAAATCAAAAGTTCAAAGGGAACTAGTTTCCCAAATGTTCATATCATATGAGTATATATGGTCATTTAATATCATGAAAGAGAAATAATTATCAGTCTTATGTACTTGAAGGGAAGAAGGGTAAGAAGAGTATGGAATATAAAAATATGGATAAAGGGATGTAGTGAAAGAAGGATTTACCCCCATGTTATAATTTTGGAATAAAACACCCTAGTACATTCATGAAGGTAATAAGAGTTTGACACCAGTATGGGGAGAAATTCCACCATGTTCATGATTATAAGGAAAATTAGTGATTTTATAATTCCAGTTCTTTAACTATAAGGTGTTGGGGTATAATGACAATTAATACCCTAAGAATCAATAGAATATACCCTAGGAAAAGATTATAGATCAAGGTCAAGAATATTATATTAATATAGTCATGGTGGAATGATTAATGTTCATGTGTATTTTTATTATAGAATTGATTTGTATAACTATTTTAAAAATGATATTCTCAATATAAAAAATTGAATATATATGGATTATGTTGTAGTTTTATTTATTTAATGATTTGGAAGCATATATTGAATGTTCACAGAAAATTGATTGTCTGGAAAGTTAATATTTTTTGAAAAAAAATTATTCATGGATGATCAACCATAAAATGTGATCAATTTTGAGATAATAATGATATGTTTTTTTTAAATGAAAATATTGTTGACCTTGAAATTTGGTAGTGATTTGATGGTTTATGTTATCTATTCTAGAGTTTCCAACATATTTCGATTAATGTAATATGTCCGATAGACTGAGTATTTATGTTTAGAAGAATTTATGTTTTATTTAATTTTTTATGTTGATGAAGGTACTAAAATATTTGTAATGAGATATTATGATCCACCTTAATTTTTATGTGGAATATAATGTTGATTTGGTGACCTTGTAAATAATTGTTTGGATGTTGAATTTGGCCAGACATATTATAGATGATTCTTAAGGTTAAAAATTTATGAAATGGATTATGTTAGATATTTGGAGTTACTACAATGGTATTAGAAATTAATTTATTTTTGGATACCTCAATATATCCATTTTGTTCAATAATTATATCTAATGATGGGATAATTGACTTTACATTATTTTTGGGATAATATAATTCAATAATTATTGTCTGACTGATTATGTAATTTCATAGGGAAATAAATTTGATCAAAAATATTAAATTTTTTATACATATTTATTTAATATTAAATAATGTACTCTACTTGAAACACCCCAAGCTTCTACGGTATGCTTCTCTTTGAATAATGCGATAGCGTGTGTTGTACGCAACATCGAATTCTAACACACCACAACCAATCAAACTAGCCGTTATGAATAGTAATACCTACTTTTTGAAATTATATATATTTTATATTTCAAAATGGACTTCATTTTTGGATTCGGAATATCAAATTTTTCCTAGGTTGAAATTTTGGTACTTTTCGGATAACTTTCATATTTTGATGAATAGTTAAACTTACTAAATTTTAATTAAAAAAAACTTTTCTAATCAAAATATTTAATAGCGATAAATTATGAATTTTAGTGGTTTAAAAGTATATTTATAATATATTATTACCGTTTAATATAATGTTGGTCATTGGACATAATTTTACTATTAAACCGGACATAAAGAATTATCAATCTTTTGATAATTATTATATCTTAAAAACATGCTTTTTGTTTTGACAGCAGGAATTATTTTTAAATAAATTTCTGCCACTTCTGTGTTTTGAATTTAGAAAAATGGATTCCATATTTGGAATCAGGATGTTCAAATTGTGTAAATAGGCAACTTTTTTTTAGAAATTTTGAATAATTACTGCGGTAAATATTTTATTTACCATGGTTAAGGGTAAATCAGGTAAATAATGGTTAAAAAATAATATTATAATAATAATAAATTACCCTAAAACGTGTCCTAGCCTTATTGGTTGAAACATTTTCTACAATAGGCATCTTTGGGTCTATTTTGGGATCCCATGGTGCCACTTTTAGGTGGTAGGGACACTTAATTTTAATTAAGTTAAAATAAGTACAAAAATGACGCAAGCATATATCTTTTAGAAAACCAATTTTTACATAGGGTTATATATGTTGGATTTCAGACTATAAATATTAATTAGAAAGATAAAAATATTTCCTACATAATAATATTTTATTTATAATTTTTAGACATTAAATAAGTTAATTTATTTTTGACACAATGATTATGTAGTAATTACTATAATAGAGAAAAATTAAAATAATTGATATTATAAATACCCAAATAAATATAATATGAAAATTTTAATGAATTAAACTAATTTTCTAGGATAATGTGATATATTAGTATTGATTTAATTGACTTTTTTCAAAGTAATAAATCTGTTATGAGTTTCACAAAAATCAACTATTGAATTGTGTCAAAATTGACATAAAAGAGTTTTTAAAACAAATATTATATTATTAATTGGTATTAAATTCCTAAAAATCTAAGGTTCGGCCAAGAGACTTATATCATGATAGGTATCTCATTAATGGACCACTTGGGGGTCTCTTGGATGTATATGTTATTTTTATTAACCATATAATATAAAAATAAAAGAGACATTGTAAAAGTGGAACTAATTAACTTAGAGTTAATACTTAAAGATAAGGTTAATATAAGTACCCAAACCTGTCTAAACTCTATTGGTTGAGTGTTTTTAGACCCATACCCACCTTAAACTTTGAATAATCAACTTTTGAGTCATTATAAATGGAATATGTATTTATTATAAATTAATATTTCTAGCTTTTCCAAAGGTGCCTCTCACCCCTCTTATAAAAGGGCACTCCTCCTTCTAATTTCTTCACACCTTCAAAGCCTTTTGTTTCAGCCAAACTCTGCCCAAATACTCTCCCAACTTCCCTCACTACAACCTAGAGGCCTTATTTTTATAATAAATCCAACCTAAGGAGCCCTTTTGATCAAATCAAAAGGATGAACCCGAAGAAGAGGTAATGATTTCACCACCCTTTTCCACGTTCCTTTCTTCATCCACTTCTTCTTCCTCTGTTGTTACCATTCTAAAATAATAACTCCAGTATCTTATATATTCTGTTATATAATTATAAATATGTTACAACCATATTCAGTATTCTATCCACCCTTTGATTAAGATGTCACCATACGTGTGTACGTACGGCTTACCGTCTCCACGTCGTGGTGTAATTGTTATTCAATATATTATTATTTGGATGGGAATAATAATGATGTGTAACTCATGTAAATAATAAATATAACATGTTAATGATTCTTTATATATGATATATCATCCATTTATATATTAATTTAATATCAAAAGAATGATATTATCGCTCGTGCGTACGTAAGGACTACCGTCTCCACGAACGCGATGAGATTTATTCTCCATCGTATCCATTCAAGTATAATTAACATTTGATGATTTATAAATGATGTTTAAGGACATGATATCATTCTGGATATGAATAATATACAACCTATCCATTACAAACATGGTTTATGTAACAAAACATATAAAATAAAACGAGTAAGTTAACACCCGAAACAATGATAATACTAAGATATTATTAACAAAGCAATGTTAAAAGATCATATATGTTATCATATGAATTCATATGATTCTTCTAAAATTTAATAAAAATTATTTCACTATTATACAGGAGGTTAACCTACCCCAACCAAGGAAAAGTACAAGGTAAGGGTTATTTCACAATCTCCTCATTATCTGAGGTTGTTTATACGTAATAATCTACTGGGATCTCTTTATCATCAACATCCATGTTTCTTAAAAATGTATTTCAAAAAAAAATTACTATTTAAAAGAATATGGGTTAAAGTCATTTTTACCCTTGTTTGACTTTTTATAAGAGTTTTAAAAAAGAATCTTTCCGTCGTTTTCCAAACAAGGTGCTTTTAACCTTTTCGACAGAATTAAGGTAAGAATGTTTTTTTACTTATATGGCGGGTGCGGCTATTTTCTTCTGTTATAAAATTGTCGAAGCTTCCCTTAAAAGCTTATAAGAATATTTTCAAATAAAATGTTTTATTTTATAAATATATGACTCTTAAATGATTTCAATATAGAAAGAGATATTTCTCTAAAAAGAATTTTGATTTCATCTATGTCAACATCCTTTGATGGATTTTACGCTTATTTGATGTTGATTTATTATGATACAAAACTTCTATATTGTATTGAAGGTTTTGCTATATGTTTGACTGTGGATGTGCTATTTTTATACCATTCATGATTTATGGTGAAATTATTGACATTTCGTATGCTAGTTTTAATACGAATGTTTATGTTATGTTTAAACCTTTTCATATGGGAAAGCATTGGACATAATATGTGACGGGTGCAGCCCACTATAGCTCCTCGATGCATCGGTAGGTCTCATGAGACAAACTAGTGTCTTGGCACAAGGCCTTGGAAAAATCTTATTTGTAGTCTTGGCAAGAGGCCTTGGCTATGTGGTTATGATAGTCTGGCATTATGCATTCCATCATTATGAAAGTGGTAATTGATATTGAATGTGATTATTCGATTAGTAGAATATCCATGTGAATAAGTAAATGGAATTATTTAATTTTATTTTTTCCATACTATGTTGAAGTTCAAGTTTAAAAGGCTTTTGTTTTAGTTATACATTGCATTAAATGTTTATTCTTATTTATGAATGTGTCCACTATATTGTTATCCTTACTGGGCATTTGAGCTCACCCCTTTTCTTTGTTATATTTTTTCCAGGAAGTGAAGAAGTAAATTATGAATGACCAGCGGGGATATTATGTGGGGATATGATTGTGGAATATGGAGAAAATATGTAATTGTAGTTGTTTTTCACTTTATGATGTAATGTAAGACTTATGAATATACCTAGTGTTTCCATGGCTACTAAACCAGTCGGTCTTTTGAGATTTGATCTTTCTTGTTATCATGACAATGTTATGTAATAATGCACCGACTCTAGGTAACTAGGGTCGGGGCGTTACAGTTGGTTTCAGAGGAAGTGTAGTACAAACCTTGGAAACTAGATTTAGATAAACTCTGATTAGAGAACGTAGACCTAAGATGAAATTTGAGGATTAGTATAGAAGAACTTCTTAGAATTTTGGTATTGTAATGATTTTGTGAGTTTTCCGAGAAATACATCCCTGTTTTGATACGAGCAGGTAGAGGTGACTCTGGCAGAGATGTACCTAGGGGTAAAACCCAAAAACACCGCTATGAGCTAGACTCGAACGGGAACTGGTGCACGACAATGGGCCTTGCTGCACTCTTGGTTACGACACTCCTGGGGGATATGCTTAGGATAACTCTCATTTTCTTTACAAATCATTATGAAGGGTTTATGAGTATATACTTCCTCAAAGAAAACATTCTTATGATTATGGATTATATCCATAAATAGTTCAATTTATGTTAAGTGTTTTATAAGTATGGGATTATGTATTTTGATTCATAAACTGATCTAGTTTATGCCATTGTATAGAAATGGAACCTAGTGGAAGAAATGGAAACCGTATCAATGCACGCACTCCATGTAGGGATTGCCCTCCTGCTCAAGATAATTATAGTGGAGATGGTGATGCAACTGGTGCTGATCAGCTAATCACCATACTGGGACAACTTACTCAGGTTATGAATAATAACCTTACCCGTATGGAGCACCCTGATCCACAGCATGGAGGATCAATGTTAGATTGATTCATGAGGAAACAACAACCAATGTTCAATGGGAGTAAAAATCCCTTAGTAGCTGAGAAATGGATAAATTTCCAAGAGAAAATATTTCAGGCTTTGGGGAGCAGTGAAAGGGAAAAAGTAATCATGGAAGTTTACTGCCTCACTGGAGATGCTGATGAATGGTGGTCATTGAATCAAAACATGAAGGAAGATGATGAAGTATCAAATATAGAATGGAGGGAGTTCAAAGATCTGTTTTTATAAAAATACTTTCCTCATGACCATAGAGCAGATATGGAAAGGTAGTTTCTGAGTCTGAGATAGAAGGAGGATGAGAATGTCGCAAAGTATGAGGCTAACTTTACAAGGATGGCAAGGTATTCTGGAGATTATATACGTAACCCAAGAATTAAGATTGATCGTTTCTTTGATGGGTTAAAACCATTTCTCAGTCGAGTATTAGTCTCACAATCCTTCTCGTCGTACGAAGACATTGTCTCATGTGCTCTCATGACAGAAAAGGAATTCTCTATGTCTTATGTCTTTAAAGAAAAGAAAGAGAAGAAGATACTTGCTGATCAATCTGGGAATGGAAATAAGTGGAAGAAGGGAAAGGTTGAAAATCCATCCTGTGGTAAATGTGGGAAGAAACACCCTGGTACTTGATTGAAGGGAATGGGAGTCTATTACAAGTGTGGTGAAAAAGGCCACCAAGCTCGTGATTGAAAGGGGAATAAGGAAGCTACCAATGTTCAGTGCTACAATTTCAGGGAGATGGGACATTATGCAAATAAATGTCTTAAACGTCAGGAGAACTTACCTCAAAAAAGGCCAAGGGATCAAGGCCAAGCTTATGCTATCACTACTGCTGAGGTAGAAGCTCCGAAAGACGTGGTGGCAAGTAATTTAATGGTTTCCTCAAGTTTAGCAAATGCACTATTTGATTCTGGATCATCTCATTGTTTCATATCTTCCCAGTTTTCTATGAAAATTAGATATTTCCAATTTGATTTAACAAGGGAGTTGTCAGTTAAAACTCCTAAGGGAAGTATCATTGCAACAAAGTTTTGTGAATCAGTCCCCATTAGAGCACATAAATGTTCATTATCTGCTGATCTCATCGTCATACCTATGATTGAGTTTGATATAATTCTTGGTATGGACTGCCTTTTAGACTATGATGTGAAGATTTATTATATGAAGAATGAGGTTACGATTCTTAATGATAATGATAAGGAACATCTAATCTTTAGAGCAGAATCATCACCACCTAATTCTTATTTCGATCCACCCATAGTAGCTCAACTAAATTCAATTATTGGGGAGGAAGAGAATGAAATGATTGTGGGTGAGGAAAGTAATGTTCAAATAGAGGATGTACCTATTGTGAAAGAATTCGTAGATATATTTCCGGAAGATTTACCTGGACATCCTCTAGAACGAGAAGTTGAGCTTTCCATTGATTTAATTCCTGGATCAAGGCCTATATCGAAGACCCCTTATATAATGGACACTATAGAATTAGTTGAACTAAAGAAACAACTAGAGGAATTGAGTAATAAGGGATTTATTCGCCCTAGTGTTTTTCCATGGGGAGCCCCTGTTCTTTTTGTTAAAACTAAAGATGGATCTATGAGTTTACGTATCGACTACAGAGAGATCAATGCTATAACAAAATAGAAAAAGTATCCCCTACCTTGCATTAATGATTTATTTGACCAACTGAATGGAGCTCAATACTTTTCAAATATTGACCTTATATCTGGATACCATCAGTTGTGTGTGAAGAAGGAAGACATTTCGAAGACAGCATTTCGAACCAGGTATGGGCATTACGGGTTTACTATAATGCCTTTTGGATTGACTAATGCACCCTCTGTATTCATAGATCTAATGAATAGAGTTTTCAAGGAGTACCTCGATGAATTTGTGGTGGTATTTATTTATGATATCTTGGTATACTACAAAAGGTACGAAGATCATGAAAATCACTTGCGCATTATCCTGAAGACTCTGAGAAGACATGAATTATATGGGATGTTTAGTAAGTGTGAATTCTGGCTTCAGGAGATTTCTTTTCATGGCCATATTGTCTCTAAATATGGAATCTATGTTGATCCTTCTATGACCAAGGCGATCCATGAATGGCCAGCACCTACGATTATAACTGAGGTACGTTGTTTTATTGGTTTAGCAGGTTATTATCGACGTTTCGTCTAGAATTTTGCCCGATTGGCTAACCCATTAACGAATCTCACACATAAAGGGGTTAAATTTGTTTGTAAAAAAGAGTGTGAAGAATGTTTTGAAGAACTTAAGAGAAGATTAGTCAATACTCCTATTTTGACTCTACCATCGGGGAATGATGGGTTCATTATTTATAGTGATGCATCGAAGAAAGGACATGGTTGTGTCCTTTTGCAGAATGATAGGGTTATTGCCTATGCATCATGACAGTTGAAAATTCATGAACAAAACTATCCTACTCATGATCTTGAGTTAGCAGCTGTGATCTTTTCATTGAAGATATTGAGGCACTACCTCTATGGTGAAAAATGTGATATTTATACTGATCCCAAGAGTTTGAAGTATATTTTCTCACAAAAAGAACTCAACATGAGGAAAAGGAGATGTCTTGAATTACTCAAGGATTATGATTGCACGATACACTACCACCCGGGGAAGGCAAACAAAGTGGCAGATGCTTTGAGCAGAAAAGACCATGGAGTTTTGAACGTGATGAGAATCGAAAGGGATCCAATTTTGATGGATCTAGTGTAGATGGACATGGGAATAACTAGGGAAGGTGAAATATCAATTCTTTTTCAAATGGTTGCCAAAACATATTTACTAGAAAGGATTATGAGTTCTCAGACTGATGATGAAGAATTTAAAAAGAAGATTAAAGCTGTGAATGATGGGAGATTGAGAGACTTTGTGTATGAAGATGGAATTATGAAATTCGGGAAGAGACTTTGTGTTCCCGATTTACCTGATCTAAAAAGGGAATTGTTGGATGATGCTCATAGTTCCAATTTCTCTATACATCTTGGGAGCACCAAAATGTATAGAAATTTGAAGGAAAATTTTTGGTGGGACAACATGAAGAGAGAGATTGCTGATTTTTTGTCAAGATGTATGGTTTGTCAACAAGTGAAAGCTGGAAGGCAACAGCCTAGGGGAGTCATTCAACATCTTCCCATACCGAAGTGGAAATGGGACAATATTACGATGGACTTTGTCATGGGGCTACCAAAGACTCCTAGAAGGAACGATGCAATATGGGTTATTGTTGATCGTCTTACCAAGTCAGCACATTTTCTTGCTATAAGAGAAGATCTACCACTGGAACGTCTAGCAAGACTATATATTAATGAAGTTGTGAGACTTCATGGTGTACCCCTATCAATTGTTTCTGATCGTGATCCCCATTTTACTTCAAGAATCTGGAAAAGTCTTCAGAAATCCCTGGATACTGAACTTTATTTGAGCACTGCCTACCACCCTCAGACAGACGGACAATCAGAATGGACTATTCAAACCTTAGAAGACATGTTGAGATCTTGCTCACTTTATTTTCATGGTATGTGGGATCAATATTTACCTTTGGTAGAATTTTCCTATAACAATAGCTTTTATTCGAAAATTCATACGACACCATATGAAGCATTATACGGAAAGAGATGTCGTACACCAACCTGTTGGGATGAAGTTGGTGAAAGAAAACTTGTAGGCCCAGAACTGGTGGGGGAAACATTGGAAAAGGTGAAGGTAATCCAAAATCACATCAAAGAAGCTCAAAGTAGGCAGAAGAGCTATGCCGATAATCGAAGGAAGGATTTGGAATTTCAAGTCGGTGATCATGTTTTCCTGAAGGTATCTCCATGGAAGGGAGTCATACGTTTTGGTAAGAAAGGTAAATTGAGTCCCAGGTACATCAGACCTTGGTAAATTCTAGAACGAATTGGGGCTATATCTTACCGATTGGCAATGCCGCCAAGTCTCTCCAAAGTTCATGTTGTGTTCCATGTATCTCGGTTGAGGAAATACATGCCTGACCCAACGCATGTACTCAGCTATGAAGAATTAGAACAGGAACCCGATCTGTCCTATTGTGAAGAGCCAGTCAGGAATCTTGATACGAGAGAACAATTACTGAGAAACCGGACAACGCATCTGGTAAAAGTTTTGTGGAGAAACCATAAGATGGAAGAGGCAATGTGGGAACCCGAGGAACTTATGATGAAGAATCACCCAATTCTTTTCATGCGATAAGTATTCTATAAATTTCTAGGACGAAATTATTTGAAGTAGGGGAGAATGTAACACCACAAGCTTCTATGGTACGCTTCTCTTTGAATAATGCGATAGCGTGTGTTGTACGCAACATCGAATTCTAACACACCACAACCAATCAAACTAGCCGTTGTGAATAGTAATACCTACTTTTTGAAATTATATATATTTTATATTTCAAAATGGACTTCAAATTTTGATTCGGAATATCGAATTTAGCCTAGGGTGAAATTTTGGTAATTTTCGGATAAATTTATATTTTGATGAATAGTGAAAATTACTAAATTTTAATTAAAAACAACTTTTTTAATCAAAATAATTAATAGTGATAAATTATGAATTTTAGTGGATTTAAAGTATATTTAGAATATATTTTTACCATTTAATATAATGTTGGTCATTGAACATAATTTTACTGTTAAACCAGACATAAACAAATATCAATCTTTTGTTAATTATTATATCTTAAAAACACGCTTTTTGTTTTGATAGCGGGAATTAATTTTAAATTATTTTCTGCCACTTCTGTATTTTGAATTTAGAAAAATGGATTCCATATTTGGAATCAGGATGTTTAAATTGTGTAAATAGGAAACTTTTATTTTTAGACATTTTGAATAATTACTGCGGTAAATATTTTATTTACCATGGTTAAGGGTAAATCCGGTAAATAATGGTTAAGAAATAATATTATAATAATACTAAATTACCCTAAAACGTGTCCCACCCATATTGGTTGATACATGTTCCACCATAGGCATCTTTGGGTCGATTTTGGGACCCCATGGTGCCTCTTGTAGGTGATAGGGACACTTAATTTTAATTAAGTTAAAATAAGTACAAAAAATGACACAAGCATATATCTTTTAGAAATTTTTTTTTACAAAGGGTGATATATGTTGGATTATAGACTATAAATATTCATTAGAAAGATAAAAAGATTTCCTAGATAATTATTCTTTATTTATAATTTGTAGACATTATATATGTTAATTTATTTATGACACAATGATAATGTAGTAATTACTATAATAGTGAAAAATTAAAATAATTGATATTATAAATACCCAAATAAATATAATATGAAACTTTTAATGAATTAAACTAATTTTATCAGATAATATGATATATTAGGATTTATTTAATTGACTTTTTTCGAAGTATTAAACCTGTTATGAGTTTCACAAAAATCAACTATTGAATAGTTCCAAAATTGACATAAAAGAGTTTTTAAAACAAATATTATATTATTAATTGGTATTAAATTCCTAAAAATCTAAGGTTCGAAAAAGAGGCTTATATCATTATAGGTGTCTCATTAATGAACCACTTGGGGGTCTCTTGGATGTATATGGTATATTATTAACCATATAATATAAAAATACAAAGAGACATTGTAAAAGTGAAACTAATTAACTTAGAGTTAATACTTAAAGATAAGATTAATATAAGTACCCAAACCTGTATAAATTATATTGGTTGAGTGGTTTTAGACCCATAACCACCATAAATTTTTAATAATCAACTTTGGAGGCATTAGAAACCGAATATAAATTTATTATAAATTAATATTTCTAGCTTTTCAAAGGTGCCCCTCACCCCTCTTATAAAAGGGCACTCCTCCTTCTCATTTCTTCACACCTTAAAAGCCTTTTGATTCGGCCAAACTCTGCCCAAATACTCTCCCAACATCCCTCACTACAACCTAGAGGCCTTAGTTTGATCATAAATCCTACCTAAGGAGCCCTTTTGATCAAATCAAAAGGAAGAACCCGAAGAAGATGTAATGATTTCACCAGCCTTTCCCAAGTTCCTTTCTTCTTCCACTTCTTCTTCCTCTGTTGTTACCATTATAAAATAATAAATCCAATATCTTATATATACTGTGATATTATTATAAATATGGTAGAACCATATTCAGTATTCTATCCACCCTTTGAATAACGTGTCACTATACGTGTCTACGTACGGCTTACCGTCTCCACGTCGTGGTGTAATTGTTATTCAATATATTATTATGTGGATGGGTATAATAATGATGTGTAACTCATGTAAATAATAAATATAACATGTTAATGATTCTTTATATATGATATAACATCCATTTATATATTATTTTAATATCAAAAGAATGATATCGTCGCTCGTGCGTACGTACGGACTACCGTCTCCACGAATGCGATGAGATTCATTCTCCATCGTATCCATTCAAGTATAATTATCATTTGATGATTTAAAAATGATGTTTAAGGACATGATATAATTCTGGATATGAATAATATACAACCTATCCATTAAAAATATGGCTTACGTAACAAAACATATAAAAGAAAACGAGTAAGTTAACACCTGAACCAACGATAATACTAAGATATTATTAACAAAGCAATGTTAAAAGATCATATATGATATCATATGAATGCATATGATTCTTGTATAATTTAATAACAATTATTTCACTATTATACAGGAGTTCAACCTACCCCAACCACGGAAAAGTACAAGGTAAGTGTTATTTCACAATCTCTTCATTATCTGAGGTTGTTTATACGTAATAATCTACTGGGATCTCTTTATCATCCACATCCATGTTTCTTAAAAATGTATTTCAAAACATTTTTACTATTTAAAAGAATATGGTTTAAAGTCATTTATACCCTTGTTTGACTTTTTATAATAGTATTATAAAGGAATCTTTCCATCGTTTTCCAAAAAAGGTGCTTTTAACATTTTCGACAGAATTAAGGTAAGAATGTTTTTTCTTTACTTATATGGCGGGTGTGGCTATTTTCCGCTGTTATAAAATCATCAAAGAATCCCTTACAAGATTATAAGAATATTTTCAAAGAAATTTTTTTATTATATATATATATGACACTTAAATGATTTCAAAATAGAAATAGATATTTTCTCTAAAAGGAGTTTTGATTTCAACTATGTCAACATCCTTTGATTGATGTTACACTTATTTGAAGTTGATTTTTTATGATACAAAAGTTCAATATTGTATTGAAGGTTTTGTGATATGTTTGAATGTGGATGTCCTATTTTTATACCATTCATGATATATGGTGAATTTATTGACATTTCGTATGCTAGTTTTAACATGAATGATTATGTTATGTTTAAAACTTTTCATATGGGAAGGCATTGGACTTAATATGTGATGGGTGGAGCCCTCTATAGCTCCTCAATTAATCGGTAGGTCTCATGAGACAAACTAGTGTCTTGGCACAAGGCCTTGGCAAAATCTTATTTGTAGTCTTGGCACGACGCTTTGGCTATGTGGTTATGATAGTCTGGCATTATGAATTCCATCATTATGAAAGTGGTTATTGATATTGCATGTGATTATTCGATTAGTAGAATATCCACGTGAATAAGTAAATGGAATTATTTCATTTTATTTTTTCCATACTATGTTGAAGATCAAGTTTAAAAGGCTTTTGTTTTAGTTATACATTGCCTTAAATGTTTATTCTTATTTATGAATGTTTCCGCTATATTTTTATCCTTACTGGGCATTTGAGCTCACCCCTTTTCTATGTTTTATTTTTCCCAGCAAGTGAAGAAGTAAATTATGAATGAACTGTAGGGATATTATGTGGGGAGATGAGTGTGGAATATGGAGACAATATGTTGTTGTAGTAGTTTATCACTTTATGATGTAATGTAAGACTTATGAATATATCTAGTGTTTCCAAGGCTACTAAACCAATCTGTCTTTCGAGATTTGATCTTTCTTATGACCATTCCAATGTTATGTAATAATGCACTGACTCTGGGTAACTAGGGTCGAGGCGTTAGAGTTGGTATCAGAGAAAGTTTAGTACAAACCAAGGAAGCTAGATTTAGATAAACTCTGAATAGAGCACGTAGACCTAAGATGAACTTTGAGAATTATTATAGAAGAACTTCCTAGAATCTTGGTATTGTAAAGATTTTGTGAGTTTTATGAGCAATACAACCTTTTCTGGATATGAGCAGGTAGAGGCGGCTCTGGCACAGATGTACCTAGGGGTAAAACCCGAAAACAACGCATTGAGCTAGACTCGAAAGGGAACTGGTGCACGACAACGAGCCTTGTTACGCTCTTGGTTACGACACTCCCATGGGATATGCTTAGGATAACTCTCATTTTCTTTTCAAATCATTATGATTGGTTTATGAGTATATACTTCCTCAAAGAAAAAATTCTCATGATTATGGATTATATCCATGAATAGTTCAATTTATGATAAGTGTTTTATAAGTATGGGATTATGTATTTTGATTTATAAACTGATCTAGTTTATGCCATTGTTTAGAAATGGCACCTAGTGGAAGAAATGAAAACTATATAAATGCACACACTCCATGTAGGGATTTCCCTCTTGATCAAGATAATTATAGTGGAGCTGGTGATGCAACTGGTGCTGATCAGCTAATCACCATACTGGGACAACTTACTCAGGTTATGAATAATAACCTTACCCGTATAGAGCACCCTGATCCACAGCATTAAGGATCAATGTTAGATTGATTCATGAGGCAAAAACCACCAACATTCAATGGGAGTAAAAATCCCTTAGTAGCTGAGCAATGGATAAATTCCCTAGAGAAAATATTTCCGGCTTTGGGGAGCAGTGAAAGGGAAAAAGTTATCATGGCAGTTTACCGCCTCACTGGAGATACTGATCAATGGTGGTCATTGATACAAAACATGAAGGAAGATGTTAAAGTATCAAATATAGAATGGAGGGAGTTCAAAGATCTGTTTTTAGAAAAATAATTTCCTCGCGACCATCGAGCAGATATGGAAAGGCAGTTCTGAGTCTTAGACAGAAGGAGGATGAGAATGTCGCAAAGTATGAGGCTAACTTTACAAGGTTGGCAAGGTATACTGGAGATTATATATGTTACCCAAGAAGTAAGATTGTTTTTTTCTTTGATTGGTTAAAACCATTTCTCCGTTGAGCATTAGTCTCACAATCCTTCTCGTCGTACGAAGACATTGTCTCATGTGCTATCAAGACTGAAAAATAATTCTCTAAGTCTTATGACTTTAAAGCAAAGCAAGAGAAGAAGAGACCTGCTGATCAATCTGGGAATGGAAATAAGGGGAATAAGGGAAAGGTTGAATATCCATCCTATGGTAAATGCGGGAGGAAACACCCTGGTACTTTCTTGAAGGGAATGAGAGTCTGTTACAAGTGTGGTGAAAAAGGCCACCAAGCTCGTGATTTCAAGGAGAAGAAGGAAGATACCAATGCTCAGTGATACAATTGTTGGGAGATGGGAAATTATGCAAATTAATGTCCTAAACGTCAATAGAACTTACCTCAAAAAATGCCAAGGGATCAAGGCCAAGCTTATGCTATCACTACTGCTGAGGTAGAAGCTCTGAAAGACGTGGTGGCATGTAATTTGATGGTTTCGTCAAGTTTAGAAAATGCATTATTTGATTCTGGATCATCACATTGTTTCATATCTTCCTAGTTTGCTAAGAAAATTAGATATTTCCAATTTGATTTAACAAGGGATTTGTTAGTTAAAAATCCTAAGGGAAGTATCATTGCAACAAAGTTTTGTGAATCATTCCCCATTAGAGCACATAAATGTTCTTTATCTGCTGATCTCATCGTCATACCTATGATTGATTTTGATATAATTCTTGGTATGGATTGGATTTTGTACTATGATACGAATATTTATTGTAAAAAGAAAGAGGTTACGATTATTGATGATAATGATAAGGAACACCTTATCTTTAGAGCAGAATCGTCACCACCTAATTCTTATTTAGATCCACCCCCAGTAGCTCAACTAAATTCAATTATTGTGGAGGAAGAGAATGAAATGACTGTGTGGTTGCGCCCAAATTTACCCTACTGGTAAAAAAGCGGTCGTTTAAGTACAAGTAGGGATCGAATCCACAGGGACCGAAGAAGTAACCTTGAGACGGTATGATTTATTGATGGATTGGCTATGAAGTGGCCAACTTTGTGGTAGATTTTAATTTGAGAACTAAAGATATAATTTAAATAAGATATAATAAAAAATATATGAACTAAACAATTATTTATGGTGGGTTGATATTAGGGTTTTTCTTGGGGTGGATTGGATGAATTTCTTCTCTTAGAAAATTTCATGTCATTAATTCAAGACATATCCAAACAATGAGATAATTCTTCCAAATCATTCACCAATTTAATCCCTACACAATTCCAAGGCCAATCAATAATTCACTTTAAGGATCATTTTAATGAGAACTCAAAGGAAATAGATCGTACTAGCACTCAAAATGTGTCATCGTTAAAGTTGGCAAAGATGAGAAAGAATGTAACTCATCAAATGGAAATCCTAAAATAACGAATAGATTTAAATATTAAGTACATGAAATAACATTCAATCCATGACCTTTCTACTCCCTTGGATCAACCCTTAAGAGGTTATCCCTCCATTGATTCTATTCTACCAATGGAAGTGGAATGTAGACTTACGGGGGCGGAATTGAAGAAGAAGAAAATTATTAAAAGAACGAACACTCCACTGTTGTGTGATTGAAATCACAAGTGTTGGTGTGAATAATTTCACACCATGATTCAACAGTATCAACGTGTGATGAAAAGGAAAATAAAAAGTGAAGAAGAAGAAGAAATTTTATTAAAACAATAAATGTGAAAGAAAAACTTACATGGGAAATCTTGATGATGCGATTACAAATTGAAAGCAGGAAATTACAATTGAAAGAAAAACATGGATTCAAAGGAAAATGTTAGATTCAAGGAAAAATGTTAGATGATAATTTAATTTAACACCATCTCCTTATATAGGCATATTAGGAGCCTTAGGTCCACCCCCAACATTAAATTCACCCCCCAACAATTAAGAGAGTCAAAAGGAGGGTGAAGAATCAAAAGGAAATGGACGTTTCGAAGTTGACCAAGAAAACTGTCTAGATTCGTCCTCCATTTTGACGTGTGAGTTTGAAACTTTATATGGCCGAATCCGAAGGTGTCATAAATATAACATATCTTCGTAAATGTGTCGTCTATAAGCTCTCAAAATTTCAGGAAATTTGGTTCATCCTTTTGTATGTTATGGTCGAAAATGTGGAACGGATTTCTCTGCATTAATGACGAGTCCACCATTTAAATCTTAAATTCAGATCCCTTTATCATCATGAAAACATCAGAATTAGCTCCAGCCACAGTTGAATAAAATGATCCTCATATTTTTATCTTTCTACTGTATAAATTTTAGCTTCATTGGGCTTGGTTTATGGGCCCCACATTTGTTTGATGGGCCTTAGGCCCATTATTCTTTTTACAGCAAGTTTCTGGCTTCAGGAACAAAATTCTACATCTTCCTTTGGGATTCATCCATTGGACCTAAAAGATAAAATGTTCCAAACAAAGTGATCAATCATATCCCAAAATTTCAAATTCAGAAAATGAACATAATATTGTCAACAAACAAATGAATGATTGGGCCCAAATTGACATTTTAAGCATGAATTGCACAATGATGGGAAATGAAGTTCAATTTATGAATTGGACAAAAATTGATGTTTATGAACTTTTAAAAACATTAATATTAAGATCTTAACAATGAATATTAGCCACTTTCAGTGATTAATCACACCCCCCAACTTGAGTTTTGCTAGTCTCGAGCAAAATAAATTACAAATATGAAATCCAAATCCCATTTTCCAAAAACATTTAAATACACATTGCTCACCCAAATATCTAATACCAAAAAAATTATGAAAAAACATCAAAATAATTTAAAACAAGCTAGGTCCATAATCATATACCAAGCCCAAGCCCATTCTTTTTTCAAATTCATCGCCACATTTCATCCAATTCCAATTAAGCATGATAAAGTGTTGTGCATCATAAAAGATATAGGGCCCATTTTATTGTTCAAGGGGAAAAAATGGAAGCGCTAGGTGGGAATCGAATTAAACCTTAAGATGAGTATCCATTTTTTTTTATATTTTTTTTTGATTTTTTTAACCACAATAGATATGAAAAGACTAACTCTGGGAAAGACAACTATGGAGTCACGATCCCCAAGTGCCGAACGCCACACATATTGTCAATTTCATGCTCTACAATAGAGATATAAAGCTTAACTCTGGGCAAGACAACTATGGAGTCACGATCCCCAAGTGCCGGACGCCATGCATTTGGACAAAACATTTCTCTATGTGGTCATTATTATTTTTTTCAATTTTTTTTTGTTTTTTTTGTTTTTTTGGGATACTCAAATTAAACTAAAAGTGACCCCAGAACCCTATGCTATAATGAAAGGGACCCAAGAACTCAAATTTACACCCACGATCCAGTAGACGTGTATTGTGGAATTTTTATTAAGAGGATGAAAATGTAAACTTTGAAAAATCACATCGGACAACTGCACTTTCCAAAAACTATGCTCATGAACTTAAACATGCATTATAATCAGAATCAAGGCATTCAAAATTTATTTGATATCCAATTTTAGATTTTGCAATGTGTGTTATCATGTTCAAGGTTAATGGAATTTTTCTTTTCATTCATGTTTCTATTCAAAAAAAATCATTTTTATCCCCCCCCCCAACTTTGAATAACACTGTCCCCAGTGTTTAAAGAAAAGAAAAGTTAGAAGGGGGTAGGAGAGGAGTTCAATGAAGAAATTTAAAATGAAAATCATGGAATTAAGTCACCTGGTAGTTGATGATGATAGCACATGCCATAGTCTCCCTTCAATCCTGGATTTGAGTCTCAGTGGCTTGGATGGTGGTGAATGGATTTTCCTTATGGATTTCAACATGTCCTTTTATTATTATTTTTTTAACCTATAAAAAAAATAAAACAAAAAAAAATAAACTGATGATACATTGTCTTCTTTATATTTTCTGGGTAAGGTATTACTCAGAGATCACACCACGTGACACAAATGAATATGGAGCTCCCCTTTCATACCCATCCTTACTCATAAAAGAAGAACAGGTCAACAGCTTATGGTAATTTATTATATGAAAAATAAAATGATTCAAAATGACTGGAAACAAGAAAACCATGGGTTGCCTCCCATGCAGCCCTTTTGTTTAACGTCGTTGGATCGACTTTTACCCCCCAACTTATCCAATTCCAACTTTCAGCATTTTAATTATCTCATCTTTTTCCACTTCAATAAGATTGAGATTGATTATTTTTTTGAAATTTGTTTCATGAAAAATCCTATTTTCCACAATGATTGGTAAAATCCAAGGAATATTTGAAATTGTTGATCGATTTGAACTTATATTCTTTCCTAAGACATCAATGACCATTCCAAAATTATTGTCTTCATTAGATGAATGAACTAAAACTACAAGGTCCTTTTTATCACTTATGATGTAATTCTTGTCTGGGGAAGGAAGGATAATGATTTTGAGCTCGGTTTCATTGAAATTTCCTAAAGGAGATTGAAAAATTAAATCAAAATCAGTTTCTACTCAAAAAAATTTAGAAAGAATTGGTTCATTTTGAAAATAAGATTCATCCTGAAAATTGTCCAGTTGAATATCCGAAGTGTGTGTGGGATCAATGTTTGGTATTTCTCCCAATTTTTCAGTGATTAGTGTTTTTGAAAAATCATTAATGGAGTTATATTCAGGAAACTCAGTCCATGATGTCAAATTTTCCCTTTGTGAATCCATAAAATTAATTTCCTCTTGATTTAAGCACCCATCAATAATTCCTTTATTATCTTCAACTATCCCAAATCCAATGGTTGGTTCTTCAATAAAGGCTTGAGGGGTTTGTGTGTTACAAGATTCTTCTATCAATATTGAGTAAGGGATGGTTTGAGTGAGAATGGGGTCCACACAAGTTTTAATGATTTGAAGTTCTTGTCTAAAACTTGATACATCTGAATTCATTTTTTCCATTTGTTCACACAATTTTTGAAGAATTGTTTCAGGATTAGGATTGATAGATGTTTTGACATCATGGAATTCCTCATTATTCATGTTTTGAATCATTCTTGATAGGTATGGAAATTGTTCTTTTAAACCTTCATCATTACAAATTTCGTTCATGTTATTAGGAGCCTTAGTTCCACCCCCAACATTAAATTCACCCCCGAACAATTAAGAGAGTCAAAAGGAGGGTGAAGAATCAAAAGGAAATTGACGTTTCAAAGTTGACCCAGAAAACTGTCCAGATTCGTCCTCCATTTTGACGTGTGAGTTTGAAACTTCATATGGCCGAATCCGAAGGTGTCATAAATATAACATATCTTCGAAACTGTGTCTTCTAGAAGCTCTCAAAAGTTCAGGAAATTTGGTTCAGCCTTTTTTATGTTATGGTTGAAAAGGTGGGACGGCTTTTTGTGCATTAATGACGAGTCCACCATTTAAATCTCAACATCAGATCCCTTTATCATCATGAAAAAATCAGAATTAGCTCCGGCCACAGTTGAATAAAATGATCCTCATATTTTTATCTTTCTACTGTATAAATTTGAGCTTCATTGGGCTTGGTTTATGGGCCCCACATTTGTTTGATTGGCCTTAGGCCCATTATGCTTTTTCCAGCAAGTTTCTGGCTTCAGGCGCAAAATTATCCATCTTCCTTTGGGATTAATCCATCGGACCTAAAAGATAAAATGTTCCAAACAAAGTGATCAATCATATCCCAAAAGTTCAAATTCAGAAAATGAATATAATATTGTCAACAAAAAAATGAATGATTGGGCCCAAATTGACATTTTAAGCATGAATTGCACAATGATGGGAAATGAAGTTCAATTTATGAATTGGACTAAAGTTGATGTTTATGAACTTTTAAAAACATTAATATTAAGATCATAACAATGAATATTAGCCACTTTCAGTGACTAATCACTGTGGGTGAGGAAAGGAATGTTCAAATAGAGGATGTACCTGTTTTGAAAGAATTTGTAGATGTATTTCCAGAAGATTTACCTGGACATCCTCCAGAATGAGAAGTTGAGTTTTCCATTGAATTAATTCTTGGATCAGGGCCTATATCTAAGACCACTTATATAATTTCCACTATAAAATTAGTTGAACTGAAGAAACAACTACAAGAATTATTTAATAAGGGATTTATTCGCCCTAGTGTTTCTCCATGGGGATCCCCTGTTCTTTTTGTTAAAAAGAAAGATGGATCTATGAGGTTATGTATCGACTACAGGGAGATCAATGCTATACCAATAAAGAACAAGTATTCCCTACCTCGCATTGATGATTTATTTGAAAAACTACATGAAGATCAATACTTTTCAAAGATTGACCTTCGATCTGGATACCATCAGTTGTGTGTGAAGAAGGAAGACATTCCGAAGACAGCATTTCGAACCAGGTATGGGCATTACGAGTTTACTATAATGCCTTTTGGATTGACTAATGCACCCTCTGTATTCATGGATCTGATGAATATAGTTTTCAAGGAGTATCTCGATGAATTTGTGGTGGTATTTATTTATGATATCTTGGTATACTCCAAAAGATACGAAGATAATGAAAATCACTTGCGCATTATCCTGAAGACTCTGACAAGACATGAATTATATGGGAAGTTTTGCAAATGTGAATTCTGTCTTCAGGAGATTTATTTTCTTGGCCATATTGTCTCTAAAGATGGAATCTCTGATGATCCTTCTAAGACCAAGGCGATCCAAGAATGGCCAGCAACTACGAGTATAACTGAGGTACGTAGTTTTATTGGTTTAGCAGGTTATTATCGACGTTTCGTCCAGAATTCTGCTTGATTGGCTAACCCATTAACGAAGCTCACACGTAAAGGGGTTAAATTTGTTTGGACAAAAGATTGTGAAGAATGTTTGGAATAATTGAAGAGAAGATTAGTCAATGCTCCTATTTTGACTCTACCATCGGGGAATGATTGTTTCATTATTTATAGTGATGCAACGAAGAAAGGACTTAGTTGTGTCCTTATGCAAAATGATAGGGTTATTGGCTATGCATCATGACAGTTGAAAATTCACGAACAAAACTAACCTACTCATGATCTCGAGTTAGCAGCTGTGATCTTTTCTTTGAAGATATGGAGGCACTACCTCTATGGTGAAAAATGTGAGATTTATAATGATCACAAAAGTTTGAAGTATATTTTCTCACAAAAAGAACTCAACATGAGGCAAAGGAGATGGCCTGAAATACTCAAGGATTATGATTACACGATACACTACCACCCGGGGAAGGCAAACAAGGTGGCAGATGCTTTGAGCAAAAAAGACCATGGAGTTTTGAACGTGATGAGAATCGAAAGGGATCCAATTTTGATGGATCTAGTGAAGATGGACATGGGAATAACCAGGGAAGGTGAAACATCAATGATTTTTCAAATGTTTTCCAAACCATCTTTACTAGAAAGGATTAAGAGTTCTCAGACCGATGATGAAGAATTTAAAAAGAAGATTAACGCTGTGAATGATGGGAGATTGAGAGACTTTGTGTATGATGATGGAATTTTTATATTCGGGAAGAGACTTTGTGTTCCCGATTTACCTGATCTAAAAAGGGAATTTTTGGATGATGCTCATAGTTCCAATTTCTCTATACATTTTGGGAGCACCAAAATGTATAGAAATTTGAAGGAACATTTTTGGTGGGACATCATGAAGAGAGAGATTGCTGATTTTGTGTCAAGATGTATGGTTTGTCAACAAGTGAAAGCTGGAAGGAAACGGCCTTGGGGAGTCATGCAACATCTTCCCATACCGGAGTGGAAATGGGACCATATTACGATGGAATTTTTCATGGAGCTACCAAAGACTCCTAGAAGGAACGATGCAATATGGGTTATTGTTGATCGTCTTACCATGTCAGCACATTTTCTTGCTATAAGAGAAGTTCTACCACTGGAACGTCTAGAAAAACTATATATCAATGAAGTTGTGAGATTTCATGGAGTACCCCTATAGATTGTTTCTGATCGTGATCCCCATTTTACTTCAAGATTCTGGAAAAGTCTTTAGAAATCCCTAGATACTAAACATCATTTGAGCACTGCCTACCACCCTCAGACAGAAGGACAATCAGAACGGACTATTCAAACCTTAGAAGACATGTTGGGATCTTTCTCACTTGACTTTCAGTGTATGTGGGATCAATATTTACCTTTGGTTGAATTTTCCTATAACAATAGCTTCCATTCGAGTATTCAGATGGAACCATATGAAGCGTTATATGGAAAGAGATGTCGTACACCAACCTATTGGGATGACGTTGGTGAACGAAAACTTGTAGGCCCAGAACTGGTGGAGGAATCGATGGAAAAGGTGAAGGTAATCCCAAATCACATCAAAGCAGCTCAAAGTAGGCAGAAGAGGTATGCCGATAATAGAAGGAAGGATTTGGATTTTCAAGTCAGTGGTCAAGTTTTTCTGAAGTTATCTCCATGGAAGGGAGTCATACATTTTGGTAATAAAGGTAAATTGAGTCCCAGGTATATCGGACCTTTTGAAATTCTAGAACGAATTGCGGCTGTAGCTTACTGATTGGCAATGCCGCCAAGTCTCTCCAATGTTCACGATGTGTTCCACGTATCTCTGTTGAGGAAATACAAGCCTGACCCAACGCATGTACTTAGCTATGATGAATTAGAACTGGAACCCGATCTGTCCTATTGTGAAGAGCCCATCAGGATTCTTGATACGAGAGAACAAGTACTGAGAAACCGGACGACGCGTCTGGTAAAAGTTTTGTGGAGAAACCATAAGATTGAAGAGGCAATGTGGGAACCCGAGGAACTTTTGATTAAGAAACACCAGAGTCTTTTCATGCGATAAGTTTTCTAGAAATTTCGAGGACGAAATTATATGAAGGTGGGGAGAATGTAACACCCCAAGCTTATATGGTACACTTCTCTTTGAATAATTCGATAGCGTGTGTTGTACGCAACATCTAATTCTAACTCACCACAACCAATCAAACTAGCTGTTATGAATAGTAATACCTACTTTTTGAAATTATATATATTTTATATTTCAAAATGGACTTCATTTTTGGATTCGTAATATCAAATTTATCCTAGGGTGAAATTTTGGTACTTTTCGGATAACTTTCATATTTTGATGAATAGTGAAAATTACTAAATTTTAATTAAAAACAACTTTTTTAATCAAAATAATTAATAGTGATAAATTATGAATTTGAGTGGTTTTAAAGTATATTTAGAATATATTTTTACCATTTAATATAATTTTGGTCATTGGACATAATTTTACTATTAAACCGGACATAAACAAGTATCAATCTTTTGATAATTATTATATCTTAAAAACATGCTATTTGTTTTGAAAGCGGGAATTAATTTTAAATTAATTTCTGCCACTTATGTGTTTTGAATTTAGAAAAATGGATTCCATATTTTTAATCATGATGTTCAAATTGTGTAAATATGCAACTTTTATTTTTAGACATTTTGAATAATTACTGCGGTAAATATTTTATTTTCCATGGTTACGGGTAAATCCGATAAATAAGGGTTAAAAAATAATATTATAATAATACTAAATTACCCTAAAACGTGTCCTAGCCTTATTGGTTGATACATGTTCGACCAAAGGCATCTTTGGGTCGATTTGGAGACCCCATGGTGCCACTTGTAGGTGATAGGGACACTTACTTTTAATTAGGTTAAAATAAGTACAAAAATGACACAAGCATATATCCTTTAGAAGAACAATTTTTACATAGGGTTATATATGTAGGATTTTAAACTGTAAATATTCATTATAAATATATGAATATTTCCAACATAATTATATTTTATTTATAATTTGTAGACATTAAATAAGTTAATTTATATATGACACAATGATGATGTAGTAATTACAATAATAGTGAAAAATTAAAATAATTGATATTATAAATACCCAAATAAATATAATAATAATCTTTTAATGAATTAAACTAATTTTATAGTATAATATGATATATTAGGATTTATTTAATTGACTTTTTTCTAAGTAATCAATCTGTTATGAGTTTCACAAAAATCAACTATTGAATAGTGTAAAAATTGACATAAAAGAGTTTTTATAACAAATATTATATTATTAATTGGTATTAAATTCTTGAAAATCTAAGGTTCGGCCAAGAGACTTATATCATGATAGGTTCCTCATTAATGTACCACTTGGGGGTCTCTTGGATGTATATGGTAAGTTTATTAACCATATAATATAAAAATACAAGGAGACATTGTAAAAGTGAAACTAATTAACGTAGAGTTAATACTTAAAGATAAGGTTAATATAAGTACCCAAACCTGTCTAAATTCTACTGGTTGAGTGGTTTTCGACCCATAACCACCTTAACCTTTGAATAATAAACTTTGGACCCATTAGAAACGGAATATGAAGTTATTATAAATTAATATTTCTAGCTTTTCCAAAGGTGCCTCTCACCCCTCTTATAAAAGGGTACTCCTCATTCTCATTTCTTCACACCATCAAAGCCTTTTTTTTCGGCCGAACTCTTCCAAAATACACTCCCAACTTCCTTCAATACAACGAAGAGGGATTAGTTTGATCAGAAAGCCAACCTAAGGAACCCTTTTGATCAAATCAAAAGGAAGAACCCAAAGAAGAGGTAATGATTTCACCACCCTTTTCCAAGTTCCTTTCTTCTTCCACTTCTTCTTCCTCTGTTGTTACCATTCTAAAATAATAACTCCAGTATCTTATATATACTGTGATATTATTATAAATAAGGTAAAACCATATTCAGTCTTCTATACACCCTTTGAATAACATGTCACCATACGTGTGTACGTACGGCTTACCGTCTCCAGGTCGTGGTGTAATTGTTATTCAAAATATTATTATTTGGATGGGTATAATAATGATGTGTAACTCATGTAAATAAAAAAAATAACATGTTAATGATTCTTTATATATGATATACCATCCATTTATATATTATTTTAATATCAAAAGAATGATATCGTCGCTCGTGCGTACGTACGGACCATCGTCTCCACGAACGCGATGAGATTCATTCTCCATCATATCCATTCAAGTATAATTATCATTTGATGATTTAAAAATGATTTTTAAGGACATGATATCATTCTAGATATGAATAATATACAACATATCCATTACAAACATGGATTACATAACAAAACATATAAAATAAAATGATTAAGTTACCACCCGAAACAACGATAATACTAAGATATTATTAACAAAGCAATGTTAAAAGATCATATATGATATCATATGAATGCATATGATTCTTGTATAATTTAATAAAAAATATTTCACTATTATACAGGAGGTTAACCTACCCCAACCAAGGAAAATTACAAGTTAAGGGTTATTTCACAATCTTTTCATTATCTTAAGTTGTTTATACGTAATAATCTACTGGGATCTCTTTATCATCCACATCCATGTTTCTTAAAAATGTATTTCAAAACATTTTTATTAATTAAAATAATGTGGGTTAAAGTCATTTATACCCTTGTTTGACTTTTTATAATAGTTTTATAAAGGAATCTTTCTGTTGTTTTCCAAACAAGGTGCTTTTAACCTTTTTGATAGAATTAATGTAAGAATGTTTTTTTACTTATATGTCGGGTGCGGCTATTTTCCGCCGTTATAAAATTGTCGAAGCTTCCCTTACAAGCTTATAAGAATATTTTCAATGAAAATGTTTTATTTTATAAATATATGACTCTTAAATGATTTCAAAATAAAAGAGATATTTCTCTAAAAAGAGTTTTGATTTCATATATGTCAACATCCATTGATGGATTTTATGCTTATTTGAAGTTTATTTATCACGATAAAAAACTTCTATATTGTATCAATGGTTTTGTGATATGTTTGACTGTGGATGTGCTATTTTTATACCATTCATGATTTATGGTGAATGTATTGGCATTTCGTATGCTAGTTTTAATATGAATGTTTATGTTATGTTTAAACCTTTTCATATGGGAATGCATTGGACTTAATATGTGACGGGTGGAGCCCGCTATAGCTCCTCGATGAATCGGTAGGTCTCATGAGACAAACTAGTGTCTTGGCACAAGGCCTTGGCAAAATCTTATTTGTAGTCTTAGCACGAGGCCATGGCTATGTGGTTATGATAGTCTGGCATTATGCATTCCATCATTATGAAAGTGGTTATTGATATTTCATGTGATTATTCGATTGGTAGAATATCATTGTGAATAAGTACATGGAATTATTTCCTTTTATTTTTTCCATACTATGTTTATGTTCAAGTTTAAAAGGCTTTCATTTTAGTTATACATTGCCTTAAATGTTTATTCTTATTTATGAAAGTATCTGCTATATTGTTATCCTTACTGGGCATTTGAGCTCACCCCTTTTCTATGTTTTATTTTTCCCAGGAAGTGAACAAGTAAATTATGAATGACCTGCATGGATATTATGTGGGAATATGAGTGTGGAATATGGAGACAATATGTTTTTGTAGTAGTTTTTCACTTTATGATGTAATGTAAGACTTATGAATATATCTAGTGTTTCCAAGGCTACTAAACCAATCGGTCTTTCGAGATTTGATCTTTCTTGTGATCATGCCAATGTTATGTAATAAGGCACCGACTCTGGGTAACTAGGGTCGGGGCGTTACACTACTGAAATATAGATATATGTTCTATATTAATATATTATATTTATAGTCCATGAAAATTAACCCAAGAACATTAATAAAAATGTTATCAAAATTTATGGATTATATGATTTGGATATTATATAATAGTAATGAATGATAAATTCATTCATATTAAATATAGATGAACCAATAAAATTATAAATATATAATAATTACTTTATTAATTATGTCCCCAATTAAAACACTCCAAATAACATATATAAGTTGTTTCATTAGAGATGTGATATATATATTATTTATTTTACAGATATTCCTCAACATCTACCACAATATTCATTACACATGATATCATTTTAGATATATCCTACATGATATTCCTATTCATAGATTCGTGTAATATAAATATGAGAAATGGTGATCTAAACCACTTGGTAAGAAATGATCATTACTGATATCAAGATAAGATCACAGGTGATCATAAAATGAAGGTGTTTTCAGGATAACAACATCCTGGTAAATGATAAAAATAAAGGAAATCATAATAATAATAATAACATTGATCAAAAATCAAGAATCATTGGACAATGCTTTTAGTATAACAAAATAAGTTAGTTAATGTACATAGAAATATCATTCAATAATCATGATCTATGAGAACAAAAAATTGGTACATTTCATAATTAAATAATGTACCATAATTAAAATTCTATAAATGATAACATGTGTCATGGATAAACACAAAATAAATTCATATCATGATTTACATGGACAACAACATTATTATAACATAATGTACTTGCGTTACCCACCAATGTCTAATGAAATTTTATAGATAGCTTAACCACAAGTGTCCCATAATAATATCATCTGATATAATATATTACCCAATTCATTGTATAACTATATCATACATACCCATAAAATAATTATAATCAATATATGAGTATACCACCTGAACATGAAAACATTCATAATCTCATTATGACATAGTTAGACAATGAGAAGTTAGTGGTTTCCAAACAACTTCTACAAAACATGAACATAATTTTTACATATAATGAAGGTGGTGAGGTTTATTATATTATAACCAAAGTGGCTTAAAATATTAGTAAAATGAGATCTTTATAGATAAAAAAAATATTCGTGTATCATAAAATTGGATTCAATTTTTTTGAAAATTATAGTTTTTATTTTAAAGAACTTTTATTTAAAAGGTTATAATATTAAAATAAATGAGAAAAAATAACATATAAACACCATGATATCATTTAAATGTTACTATATTGAGAAAACTGAATAAAATCATGGGACAAGGTTATCCTTGATAAATCCGAAAAGTATATTAATTTTACATTTTTTAAATTAATGTAAACATAAAAACAAAAATGACCTATAAGTAAAATGGAAGAATGAGGTTGCATTAAACCTTTTGGATTGATTTTTAAGGTTTATATAAACTAAAAATAGGAAATAACATAAGTATAAATAATTAAAGATACAAGACAATATAAATACATGGACATGGTGAATAAAAATTCATTAATGAAAATATGATAAAATGTATACTCTTCTTACAGTAACCCTTTCAATTAAGTTCTTCCCAAATGGAGGTTAAATGTTATGTAGACATGTAAACCATAGAAATAACATTAGTATAATAAAAATATCTAGGATTTAAGAGAAAAACACAACTTAATTTCTAATATAGAAATTTATACATAGAAAATCTTGACATTATAATATAATTACCAAATAAAAAATTATAAATAAAATAACATATGTGGTAAGAAGTTTAAAAAAAGATATTATATGATATAAATTTATATCCACCAAAAAATGTTTAAATATATTTAAATCTATTGAATTTTTTTGAATAATATTATTCTAATATAATCAATGAATAATGGTTATAACTCAATGAATTGAAATTTAGTTAAAATCCCCTTAACTCAGACATCCTTTTAGTCATATATATTCTATCATCATGTACAATAAATTTATGTTTATAATTCAAATTTATATGAACCCTGTTAATATTAATTTTTCATAACACAATTCATTTATAATTATCATCTACCCACATATTATTATTTCATTGTTAAAATTAATATTCATGTAATAACTTTTTAATTTTTCATTGATGCATCAATTTGTAGATTCTGGTCCAATATATATTATCATGGGAACAACATATCTATGATTTGTATTATGATATATGGAATGAGTTTGATACATATATTTATTTTATTGGAAATATCTTTAAACATACAGTAACAATTCACATTGAAGGCATAATAATTTTCATTTTTCCATGATTGTTGAATTTTAAAAAGTTGTGGTTTAGTTTTTGAATATAATTTTGAATATTAACATTACATAATAGTTAAATAATATTAAATTAAAAAATATAACAAAAAATACTAGTATTTGTGTTTTATAATTTAATAATTATGTAAGAATTATAACATTGTTCATGTGGGTAAAAACCCGACCCAAACTGGAATGTGTTATAAATATTAAATAATTAAGAATATGTAATTTTATAGTGATAATATCACTTTTATATAATATTAATGACTTTAAATAAATTTAGTTAATTTATAAATTATATTTAAGAAGATTTGAATGAATAAGATAATGAATAATGATTAAAATTGGTGTGAAGATTAATTGAACAATTAAATCTTTTCTTAGGGAGGATCATTGAAATTAGGGATTTAGGAATTATTCATGTGACTATAATTCATGTTCCCCACCCCAAAAAGGAACCATTCCTATGTAACTAATGACGTAATAGATATAATTACCTTAATGTCCCAACCTTTGTGGGGATGATATTGGTGACTAGAATCTAGGGTATAAAAATTAAATGAACCCCAACTCCAGTAAACATGATCTGGTGTATACATTATTATGTTGAAAAAATATACAACGAATCTCATCCTAAAATACTATTTAGTTTAGTAGTCTTGAAAAACTAGATATAAACCTAATTCTCATATTACATTGAAAATATAAAATATATAACCCAGGAAAAATTCTTTTATCCTTTATGTTATTCATAATATCGTTCTTCATATATCGAGCATAGAAAACCAACTAAGGTTGAGGTTATATTATCAATAATATTAGCGTACAAGACAAGTATTATTTATTTAATAAGTTAAAATAAATATTAATGTTAAATAACTGAATGCATGAGTCGTTTAATCTATATCTTGGGAAATAGATGCATCAATATATAATATCAACATACTAATGTTATGGAAAATAATATAATTACCTTCGAATGAAATGTTAAATGATGGATATAATGTTCTCAAAAATAATGATATATTTACCATAAAGGCCTATTTCCATGAAGTGTTATTTTTGGGTAGGTATATACTAAAAACCCATTTAATAACTTCCACCAACTAATTTGTTTCATAAGACATGTTTAGGTATCATGGGGATATCTATAAATGGACCCCACCCAACACTATATATGTAATGATATCCACATAAATTTAGTTATCAATTTAATACATAAACAATATTATTCATTAATAAATATTAGTATCATATAAATAAAATGGAATATTAAAGTTCCACAAGTCAGTCAAATATCATTCATACTAAAACATCGTATGTTAACAAAATTTGTGTTTAATGGAATAATAATACCCATGATATTAAGAATATGGATTTATAAAATATATGTAGTTCATAATTAAAAATTACCAATAGAAGGTGAATATTCTATGATAAATTTAATGACCTACAATTTCATAATAGTTAAAGGACGACTATCAATTCACCAGAAATATAGGGTTTGTAATAAAAGCATGTAGTTTTTAGAAAAAATGAAAATTGAAGAAATCATTAAAATAATAATTTATTAAATACATTTTTTTTGAAACCATTTAATTCATGTATAATAAAATAAAATATCATAATGTATTTTTGGGTGTGGGAAAATTCATTAATGTTGCATACATTAAAAACAATAATTTTGACTTTCTAAAATGACCATTTAGTAAAAAATTAAATGATTCCTCTAAAGGAATTTAAAAGTATTAGGATATTAAAAAATTTCCTCAATATTCAATAGAGTAAATAAAAACTAATTTAAATAATTTTTTAATAATATGGAAATGGATGATAAATATAGCTGACCAAAAGGGAAATAAGACATGTTTTTCTTTTGAACATTTCAATTTTTTATTCAAGTTATAAAAATTAATATATATAGAATGAAAAACATTGTACCAACATAAATATACATAATATTAGAAAATAAATATATTTTATGACATATAAATAATATTATAATTTCAATAATTATTATAATAAATCCCAAAAATGAGCTCATAAAATAAATTTGTAGCTCTAATATATTACTCGATTTTATAACCCCATAAAAGAATAAAATTTAATTGAAATGATATTAATCATGAATAAATATATATTCTTATAAAATACATAAACCTAACAACATATACAACACATAAAACTATATAAGATAATTATAGCAAATATTTCTCAATTGATTCAAAATTGAGATGAAATCCCTTACCTCGAATTTGAATTTCTTCATATGTGATTTTAACATACATTAAAATAAATAGAAACATACAATACATACATAATAGAATTATATACCAATGTTAATATCATTTATTATACATTTATTCCTTCTAATCACCCATTTGTTAAGAATCTTTTATTATTATCATTATTACAATTGTTTACTACTTTATTATTAATATATATTTTCATTTGGTTTTATCATTCCTTGAATATTTATGAAGGAAATATAAAATAAACAATTTTAATAATTATTTAAATACTATATATAGTTATTATATAAATATTTAGAGTCATCCCTAAAAATTATAAATAGAAAATTTAATTTCACCATTCCTGGAGAGTGTAGGTTTTACGTACACATGAATGTGGTTTTAACATTTTGAGGGATGGAACCAAAAATTTGTAATTTAAATGTAACACCCCAAGTTTTTGAAAATAAATATATAATAAAATTTTATAAACACAACTTTTCCTCTTCTATGGTTTGAATTTCAAAAAATGGTCATCTAGAGTTGTGTTTAGTAAGTTATTTGGAGTCCGATAGAACAGACTTGATTTTTGGTGGATAATAACATACCCGTATAAATAGTAATATCAATAGTAATATGAATAATAATATACACCTTGAATATTAAATAATAATATTATTTTATTTTCTTAAGGCAATATGATAATGGGAACTTAATTACTTTTTCAATGTCACATAAAACTAATTGCATTTCAAGATTGTTATTTTTAGAATTAACTTTGAACTTATTTAAAAATTAAATTATTAATATTTAGAAAATTATTTTTGAAAATTCGATTCCAATTTTTAATTCTACACGTCGAAAAATGGTAGGGGTGAAATTTGGGGATTTTTCTGAAATTCTAAAATTTTTTATGAATAGTGAAATACGATAAAATACCGTATATACAAATTATCAGTTAAATACGCTAATTATGAAATCATATGTGATTTAAGGCCACTTGGTTAGAACTAACATGACATTATTAATATTAGGGTTCACAAGAAACAATACTATTGGTTGTCTTGAGGGAAATAATAAAATAATGAATTAAATATTCAGAACTTACTCCTCTCCTCCACTATATAAACCCCTCACCACTCCCTCTTATCATCACTCCTCTAATCCTTGAAGCTCCTCAATGTTCTTCCCAATTACCCTTCCCTAGTCTCTACCCACGTCCATGAAGTTTTTCGTCTTGAAAAAAATACCAAAACCCCTTATCTTAAGGAGTTTCTCAAGGAAGTTATTTCAAGAGGTAAAACACCCTTCTTTCTCATTTGGTATTATTTCAAATTATCTACTTTTGATTTCTGCTCCTCACCTCCTTTGTCCAAATTATAATGATAACTCTAGTAACATCTATATACTGGATTCATATCTTTTGAATTTAAGAACCATCATATGTATTCTTACTCCCACCCTTTTATTTTATAAATGAAATTGACATCCATGAGGTTCCGATTTATAACCTTCATGGACGATGAAGTTTATTTCTTCAATTTCATCTTCATTATTGGCCAGGAAACCCTATTTATGGTTGACCTAGACTATAATATATTTCTTAAAACCTATTTAATATTCATGAACCAGAATATGTATATACAATAAAGTTATATGACAAAACTAGTTTATAATATTCCAAATACCGTCGAATAATCGAAGTGGTGGTCATCTAATGATTCATCCTCATTACATGTAACCAACTGATAGAAATGGAAATTTATAATTAAGGATGTTCATAAATAATATTTAAATTAAAATCTAGAGATTTACATCCATTCCACTTCATTACTTAAAAGCAAGTGAACCGAATATGAAAATAAAGGAAATGAACACTGCATAATGACGAAATTCAATACAATAACTTGTCAATAAAAGCATAAATGAACTAAATAGAATTATGGTAAGATAAATACATGTCTAATAGGTTCTTAAATAAGTTATTAACATGTATAATTTCATATTCCAAGAGCATATGTACAAGATCGGAACAATTTTGGAGTTAAAGTAAGGGTTTTTCCATCCGAACATCCATTTTCATTCGGAATAATTTTATTATCTAAATACCTCAATGAAATTTTTATGTATTGTTATTTACTCCTCATATACTACATTTTAGCATCATATATAGGTTTAGAAACCTTAACCCTTCTTTATTTTATGGATATTTACATGTTTTGAAAGGAACATTGAAAATTGTTTCAAAAATATAAGCCCAATTCCAGGGAAGTTCTCAAATTCATACCTATTTTCAAGGGAAATCTATTATCTATTTTAATGAACCATTATATTTATAAAATCACTCATTTTATTATGAAAATAACATCTTACTTTACTTCTGTTTTTTTACTAAAATATTTTCAAAAGAACTCTTCTTTTGAAAATAAAATAGTATTTATCTCCAGAATTGCTTAATGATTTAATAAGATTGTTTTCATCTAATTCAACACTCTTGTTGATTCAAAGGAATTATTGTGTTTAATAATTTTTGAATTCATCTGCAATATTTTATTTAATTGATTATGACTAACTCTATTGTCGATGATCTATCCTAAAACCATTCACAATATTTTTCCGAATGGTTAGTGTTTTATGTTTAATGATTGGGGAATGATAGTTACATTTCATATGAAAGGTTCAATATGAATGAATTTGTTGTTTATGATTTTCCCCACTCATATGAGGAATACATTGAATTTATTATGTGATGGGTGGGGCCCGCTATAGCCCCTCGATGCATCGGTAGGTCTCATGAGAGAAATAAACGTGGAATTGGCCGAGGCCTTTCCCAATGTGATATTGATTTTGGTCGAGCCTTAATCACTAGATGTAATAGCCGAGGCCATGAAAAAATTATTCAGAATGTCTGGAATTTTCACTTCCCTTATCATGAAGCTAGTAATTGAATGTTATTGTGGATATTCGACTAGTAGAATACCCTATATTATGTTTTATTATGTTAATATTTACTCAACTCATATTCCTACCATAATATGTTCATGTTTATTATTAAAGCCATGTGTTTTCAATAATTCACCATGTCTAATGTTTATATTATCTTCCACTCTATTGCTTAGTCTTACTGAGCATTTGAGCTCACCCTTTCTTATGTTTCATTTTCCTCAGGATATGAATAAGTAAATTATGAATTAAATGAAAGCATAATCTAGGAGACATGATGTTTCTAGTGGAATAATTTAGAGTTGTTTTTCATTTCCATATGTAAATTTGAACTTATGTATGTTACTTTTTCCCAATAATAATAAACTACTCGGTCCTTCGGGATTCATTTTCCTTGTATGTATTCCAACTAAATCAAATAAGGCACTGACTCTGGGAAACTGGGGTTGGGTCCTTACAGTTGGTATCAGAGAAAGTTTAGTAGAATACTTGGAAACTAGATTTAGAAAAAGTAGAATTAGGGAAGAGTCTGTATGATAGTATTTGAGGATAAACATATGGGAATGTACTGGTATTTTGGTAAGGAATAGATTCTGTGGATCATTCAAATAATACATCCCTATCTGGATATGAGCTGGTAGAGGTTATTTGGGAACAGATATATCTAGGGGTAAAACCCGAAAACACCGCTTTGAGCTAGACTTGAACGGGAACTGGTGCACGACAATGGGCCTTGATTCACCTTTGGTTAGAACACTCTCGAGGGATACGCTTAGGATAATTCAAATTTTAATTACAAGCCATTATGAATGATTTTAATGAAAATATTCCTCAAAGAAACCACATTTGTAAATATGGGATTAGCCATGCGTAGGATCATAGTTTTTATAAGTATTTTTAAGTTAAGATTATACATTACGATTCATAACCTAATATAGCTTATTCCATTATCTAGATATGGAACCTAGTGGAAGGAATGGAAATCACACGAATGCACATGTTCCCTCTAGGGATTTTCCCTTGAGTCAAGATAATGATGTTGGCTTTGGTGCTGTGACTGGTGCTGAGCAACTCATAACTATACTGGGACATCTTACTCAGGTTATGAATAATAACATTACCCGTGTGGAGAATTTGGATCCACCATGTGGAGGAGCCATGCTAGATATCTTTATGAGGCAACAACCTCTATCATTCAATGGGACTACAAACCCATTTGTAGCAGAGTAGTGGATATATTCCCTTGAGAAGATGTTTCTCGGTTTGGGATGTAATGATAGAGAGAAGGTTTTCATGGTAGTATATCATCTATCGAGAGATGGAGATCAGTGCTGGTCATTAATCCAAAACACAAAGGAGGAGGAAGTGACAGAGGAGATGGAATGGAGGGATTTTAAGGAAATCTTCATAGAAAATTATTTTCCTCGTGATCAGTGAGTAGATATGGAGAGAGAATTCTAGAATATGAGGTATAAGTAGGATAAAAACGTTTCCAAGTATGAATTCAACATCACAAGGTTAGGAAGACATGTTGTGGACTATATATGAAATCCAAGGATAAAAATTGATTGATTCTTCGATGGCCTAAAGCCATTCCTCAACCGGGCAATGGTCTCCCAAAGTTTTTCATCACATGAGAATATAGTTTTGCGTGCGATAAAGACATATAAAATAATTATCTATTTCATATGACTTTAAGGGAAAGAAAGAGAAGAAGAGGGATGCTGAACAACCAGGGAAAGGAAATAAGTAAATGGGGAAGAAGAGAAGAGTCATGTTTCTACCTTGTGACAATTGTGGAAGGAAACACACTGGTGGATGTATAAAAGAAAAAGGAGTATGTTACAAATGTGGTCAGAAAGCCCATCTTTCTAGTGATTGAAAATTGAAGAAGGAAGCCAGTGATGTTAAATGATATAGTTGTCAGGATATGGGAAACTATGCTAACGATTGTCCAAAGCATCATGGAAATATGAAATAGAAAAGGGCAAGGGATCAGGGAAAATCTTATGAAATCACAACTGTAGGGGTTGAAGTTCTTAATGAAGTAGTGGTAGGTACTATAATTGTTTCCTCAAGTTTATCCAATGTATTATTCGATTCTGGATCATCACATTGTTTCATGTCTTACTATTATACTAGAAAAATTAGAAATTTCAAATTTTATTTAACAAGGGAGTTTTTTGTAAAAACTCTAAAGGGAAGTATCATTGCAAAAAAGTTCTATGAATCAGTTCCCATTAGGTCATACAAATGTTCTTTGTCTGCTGATCCCATTTCCATACCCATGATTGAATTTGATATAATCCTCGGTATGGATTTGATTTCAGACCATGATGCATAAATTTATTGTAAGAAGAAGGAGGTTAAATTTTTTGATGACAATGATAAAGAACACCTTATCTTTAGATCAGAATCTTCACCACCTGATTCTTATATAGATCCACCCCTAGTAGCTGAACTAAATTCAATTATTGGGGTGGAAGAGAATAAAATAACTATGGGTGAGGAATGGAATGTTCAAATAGAGGATGTACCTATTTTTAGAGAATATGATGATGTGTTTCTAGAAGATTTACTTGGAAATCTTCCAGAATGAGAAATTTAGTTTTCTATTGAATTAATTCCTAGTTCATGGACCATATCAATGACCCCTTATAGAATGGCCATTGTGGAGTTAGTGGAGCTAAAGAAATATCTAGAGTATATGAGTGGAAAAAGATGTATTCGACCTAGTGTTTCTCCCTGGGGAGCCCCAGTACTCTTTATCAAGAAGAAAGATAGATCCATGGGGCTTTACATTGATTATAGTGAAATCAACGCTATTACAATAATGAATAAGTATCCACGAACTCCCATTGATGATTTATTTGACCGATTGCACGGATCTCAATTCTTTTCAAAGATTGACATTCGATCTAGATATCATCAGTTGGGTGTGAAGAAGGAAGACATTCCAAAAATGGCATTTAGAACTAGGTATGGGCATTATGAGTTTACAGTAATGCCTTTTGGATTTGCTAACGCACCCTCTGTCTTCATGGATCTGATGAACAGATTTTTCAAGGAATATCTCGATGATTTTTTAGTGGTATTTATTGATGATATAATGGTGTACTCATAAACCTACGAAGATCATGAAAATCAATTGCACATTATCCTAAAGACTCATAAAATGCATGAATTATATGGAAATTTTAGCAAGTGTGAATTCTAGCTTCAGGGGATTTCTTTTCTTGTCCATATTATTTCTAAGGATGGAATCCTAGTTGATCCTTCAAAGACAAAGGAAATCCATGATTGGCCCACGCCAAGAAACATAATTGAGGTACACAGTTTTATTGGTTTAGCAGGTTATTATCGGTGTTTTGTATAGAATTGTTCCCGACTGGCTAACCCGCTAACGAAGCTCACACGTAAAGGGGTTAAATTTTTTTGGACAAAAGATTGTGAAGAATGTTTCGAAGAACTGAAGAGAATATTATTCAATGATCCTATATTGACTACACCATTGGGGAATGAATGATTTGTTATTTATAGTGATGCTTCAAAGAAAGGACTTGGTTGTATCCTTATGAAAAACGATAGGGTTATTGCTTATGCATAACGACAGCTAAAAATTCATGATCAAAACTATCCTACTCATGATCTTGAGTTAGTTGTTGTAATCTTTACTTTGATGATATGGAGTCATTATCTCTATGGTGAAAATGTGAGATTTATACTAATCACAAGAGTTTGATGTATATTATCTCAAATAAATAACTCAATATGAGGAAAAGGAGAGGGCTTGAACTAATAAAATATTATAGTTTCACAATACACTACCACCTGGGGAAGACAAATAAGGTGGTAGACGCTTTTAACAGAAATGATCATGGAGTTTTGAACAAGATGATAGTTGAAAGGGATCCTATTTCCATGGATCTTGTAAAGAAGGATATGGGAATAACCATAGAAGGTGAAACATAAATGATTTTTCAAATGATTTCCAAAGCATCTTTACTAGAAAGGATAAAATGTTATCAGGCTAATGATGAGGAGTATTAAAATAAGATTAATGTTGTGAATGATGGGAGATTGAGAGAATTTGTATATGAAGATGGAATTTTGAAATTTGGTAAGAGACTTTGTGTTCTCTATACACTTGATCTAAAAAGGGAATTGTTGGATGATGCTCATTGTTCCAATTTCTCTATACAACCTGGTAGCTCTAAGATGTATGGAGATTTGAAGGAAAATTTCGTTTGGGACAACATGGAGAGGGAGATTGCTGATTTTGTGACAAAATTTATGGTTTTTGAACATGTGGAAGCTGGAAGGAAACAACCTGGAGTATTAATGAAACCCCTTCCCATACCCGAGTTTAAATTGGATAGTATCATGATTGACTTTGTCATGGGACTACTAAAGACTCCTAGAAGGAACAATGTAATATGGGTCATTTTCGATCGTCAAAAAAAGTTAGCATATTTCTATGCTATAAGAGAAGATCTTACACTTGAACATCTAGCAGGACAATATATTAATGATGTCTTGAGACGTCATGGAGTACCCCTATCGATTGATTCTGATCGTGATCCACGTTTTATTTCATGATTCAAGAAAAGTCTTCAGAAGGCCTTATATATTGATCTTCGTTTGAGCACTTCCTACCACCCACAAACTGATTGAAAATCAGAACGGACAATTCAAACATTGGAAGACATGTTGAGGTCTTGTTCAGATGATTTTCAAGGCATGTGGGATCAGTATTTACCTGTTGTAGAATTTCCCTACAACAATAGCTTCCATTCAAGTATACATATTTCACCCATTGAAGCATTATATGGGAGGTGATGTCGTACACCAACTTGCTAGGATAATGTTGGTGAAATAAAGCTTGTGGTCCCAGAACATGTTGAAGAAACAATAAAAAAGTTTAAGATTATCCAGAACCATATCAAAATATCTCAATGTATGCAAATGAGCTATGCAGATAACAGAAGGAAGGATTTGGAATTTCAAGAAGGTGATCAAGTTTTCTTAAAGGTATCTCTATGGAAGGGTATTATACGATTCTGTAGGAAGGGAATATTAAGTCCCAGGTACATCAGACCTTTTGAAATTCTAGAATGAATTGGAGTCTTATCTAACCGTTTGGAAAAACCGCCAAGTCTCTCAAATGTTCACAATGTCTTCCACGTGTCAATGTTAAGAAAGTACATGCCAGTCCCAACACACATACTCACTGTTGAAGAAGTGGAACCTGACACCAATCTATCTTACTGTGAAGAGCCTATCAAGATTCTTGATACTAGAGAACAAGTATTGAGAAATCGGATGACTCGTCTAGTGAAGGATCTATGGAGGAACCATAAGATGGATGATGAAACATGGGAGCTTGAGGAGCATATGTTAAATACATACCCGAATATTTTTAGGTTATATTCTGTGAATTTCAACGATGAATGTTTTGTAAAGAGGGGAGAATGTAACACCCCAAGGTTCTGAAAATAAATATAGAACGAAATTTTATAAACACAACATTGCATCTTCTATGTTTTGAATTTCAAAAAATAGTCATCAAGAGTTTTGTTCAATAAGTCATTTGGAGTATAATAGAACAAACTTGATTTTTTTTGAATAGTAACATACCCTTATGAATAGTCATATGAATAGTAATATGCCCCTTGAACAGTAAATAATAATATTACTTTATTTTCTTAATGAAATTTGATAATGGGATCATAAATAATTTTTCAATGTCACATAAAACTAATCGCACTTAAATATTGTTTTTTTTTGAATTAACTATGATCTTATATAAAAATTAAATTATTAATATTTAGAAAATTATTTTTGAAAAATGGATTTCACTTTTGAATTATACACATCAAAATATGGTGGGGTTGAATTTTTGGATTTTTCTGAAATTCTAGAATTTTTGAGGAATATTGAAATACGATAAAATATCCTATATTCAAATTATCAGTTAAATAATATAATTATGACATCATATGTGTTGTAAGGACACTTGGTTCGAACTCACAATCCATTATTACTATTATGGGTCACATGAAACCATATTATTCGTTCTCTTGAGAGAAATAATAAAACAATGAATTAAATATTGAAAACTTACTCCTCTCCTCCACTATAGAACCCCCTCACCACTCCCTCTTCTCATCACTCTTCTAAGCCTTGAATATCCTCAAATATCTACCCAATTACCCTTCCCTAGTCTCTACCCACGTCCATGATGCTTTTGGTCTTCCCAAAAGACCAAAAACCCTTCTCTTAAGGAGTTTCTCAAGGAGATTATTTCAAGCAGGAAAGCACCCTTCTTTCTCATTTGTTTTTATTTCAATTTATCTACTTTTGTTATCCACTCCTCACCTCCTCTGTCCAAATGATAATGATAACTCCAGTAACATATATATATTGGATATATATCATGTGAATGGAAGAACCATCATAAATCTTCTTAATCCCTCCCCTTTATTTTATAAATGAAATTGACATCCATGTGGTTCCGATTTATAACCATCGTGGATGGTGAAGTTTCATTCTTCAATTTATTCTTCATTATTGGTCATGAAACCATATTCATGGTTGAACCATACTATAATATATCTATTATAACCTAATTAATAATTTAAGTTGTGGTCATCTAGTGATTCATCCTCATTCCATGTAACCAAATCTTAGAAATGGAAATTAATAATTCTGGATTATCATAATTAATATTTAAATTCAATTCTGGAGATTTTAATCCATTCCACTTCATTATTCAAAAATCAAGTGAACCGAATATGAAAATAAAGGAAACAAACACTCCGAAATGACGAAATTCAATACAATAACTTATAAATAAGGACATTAATGAACTAACCAGAAATATGGTAAACTAAATTCAAGACTAATAGGTTCTAAAAAAAGTTATTAACAAGTATAATTTCCTATTCAATGAGCTTAACTACATGATCGTAACACGTTTGGAGTTAAGGTAAGGGTTTTTCCACCTGAACTTCCATTTTCATTTAGGATACATTTATTGTCTAAATACCTCAAATAAGTTCTTATGTATGGTTATTTACTCCTCATATATATTGTGGGAGTATCCTATATATGTTTACAAACCAGAATCCTTCCTTATTTTGTGGATAGTTACACATTTTAAAAGGAAAGTTCAAAATTGTTTCAAAAATATGAGCCTCATTCAATGGAAGTTCTCAAATTCTTACCTATTTTCAAGAGCACTCTATAATCTTTTTTTGGAAACTGTTATCTTTATAAAATCAATAATTTTATTTTTAAAATACTATCTTACTTCACTTCTGGTTTTTTATTAATATTTTTCCAATGGAACTCTTCTTTTCAAAGTAAAATAATATTTATCTCCAAAATTTCTTAATGATTTTATAAGAGTGTTGTCATCTAATTCAACAATCTTGTTGATTCCATGGTAATATTGGGTTTAAAACATTATAAAGTCATATACAATATTTTATTTAATGGTTTATCACTAACACTATTTGGGATGATCTATCCAAAAACCATTCAACATATCATTCTAAAAATTTAGTGTTTTATGTTTAATGATTGGGGAAAGATAGGTAAATTTCATATGAAAGTGTCAATATGAATGTATTTGTTGTTTATGATTATCCCCACATATATGAGGAATGCATTGGACATATTATGTGATGAGCGGGGCTCGCTATAGCCCCTCAATGCATCGGTAGGTCTAATGAGACAAATATATGTGGAATTGGATGAGGCCTTTCCCAATGTGATATGGATTTTGGACGTGGCCTTAATCACTAGATGTCTTGGCCACGGCCATGAAAAAATGATTTTGAATGTCTGGCATATGCACTTACCTCATCATGAAGATAGTAATTGAATGCTCATGTGGATATTTGACTAGTAAAATACCCTTGATTATGTTTTATTATGGTAATATTTACTCATCTCATATTCCTTCCATAATATGTTAAAGTTTATTAATAAAGGCATGTGATTTCAATAATTCACCATGTCTAATGTTTATATTATCTTCTGCTGTATTTCTTACTCTAACTGAGCATTTGTGCTCACACTTTCTTATGTTTCATTTTTCTTAGGATATGAATATGTAAATAATGAATGATATACAAACATAATCTAGGAAAAATTATGTTGCTAGTGGAATAATTTAGTGTTGTTTTTCCTTTACATATGTAAATTTTTAATTCAGTATGTCACTTGTTTCCAATAATACTAAACTACACGATGCTTTGGGATTCGTTTTCCTTGTATGTATGTCATCTTAATCAAATAAGGCACTAGATCTGGGTAACTAGGGCTGGGTCTTTACATTAAAAATGCCCATCCAATAATTTTTTTTCATCATATTATTTATTTATATTCATTAAGTATATCATTATCACCATACATGAAAAGAAATAAAATCACATCACTTCATGTAGGTGGTTGTCCACACATTCTTACGAGTGACATTATCATTTTCCAATGGATTGTAAGGAAAGAAAGTGTAAATGAAATTAAAATTCTACCAGAATAATATAATCATTTTTATCACATATATTCATTATTTCATTGTTAATAATTGTCCTTGTAATGTGGTGATAAAAAAATTAATTGCACCCCTACATGGCGATAGTAAGCCTAACGTGTTAATTAGTAACACATTTTTCATTTCATATGGTGGAAAAGAGAAGGAAAATTGTTGCACCATAATCATTATAACATATCTGTATATTTATAATATGGACATTATTATTTTATTAAAGTTCCCATTTATTTTTTGGATATGTTAAAAAAAATAAACTTGAACGAGTTGGTAAATAGGATTACATCTTATTTGGTAGACATCATTTGGAATCCTTATTAAGGACATTTGGAGTAGCCTTTTTTAATAATTTTAAGTTATAAATTATGGAGAGGGATGTTTATATATTATTTTTCAAGGATTTTCCTATATATATGGAACAATATGGTGTAAATAAAATAAAGAACGGGTGTCGTTTTTTAAGTATTGGAGGGGCTCTTTTGAAAATTCATGATATGTTATAATATCATATGCCTCTAATTCATTTTAAATGGTTCTAAAAGGTTATATATTAGAATATTATTATCTTATGTTTATTATATAATCATATAATCAATTTTTGATAGGTTTGGATATTATTTAAAACATTATCATTTGGATTAACCTCTTGGATAACCAATTTTAACATTAACCATGGTACTGAATATTAAAATATTAATGTGTGATATTTTTTCATATAAGGTGAATATTGGATCACAAATGGACAATGGATGAAATTTTCAAACAAATATTTTCCACCAAGACTAATTTTCTTATTTTTATGATTTTTTTTATTTTATAAAAAAATTAAAGTCATAAAATTTCATTGTGGTCAATTTTTATATTATTGATTTAATTTTAAATTGGAGAAACTGTAAAAAAATATTAATTTTAATATAAACGTTTAAAAAATAACTAATATGATATATTAATTTCTAAAAATTCATGTAATAAAATAATTAATCTATATTTTATTTCTTTTTATATTTTTAAATCATTTATCCTATTTTTCTATTAATAGAATAATTATTATATATGTGTTGTATAAGGATTAAATGTAATTATTAAATCAGTAAAAAAATTTATCATGATAAGAAAATTAAACCATGTGTGACATTAATTGTATAAACAAGGAATAAACTTTTTGATCCTTATTTAAAAATATTATAGATATTAATCTCAGGAGTGAAATTTTTTTATTCTTGCCTTAATGTAATATAAAGGTTAATATCAATGTAAAATGTCCCCATGTGACCATGTTATGTAGTAATAAATAGTCATGGAAAACTCCATTAAACCTATATGATAAATTCATGTGTTAGAGAAATTTTAAATCCTGATCCCAATGTTAAAACTTTTTTTTACAAATTTTACCCTTACCAAGATGACAAACATCCACCAAGGTCACTATGCATAATCACAATAAATATAAGGGAAATATTCATCAAATTGGAACCTCTAACTTCTAAATATTAATTAAATTTTATCGAATTCAATTGAATGAATTGTTGGAAATTAATTTGATGTAAAAATGAAATATTAAATAAAAAAAATTGTTTAGAAAATGTGTTTTTATTTCCAAAAATAAACTTATCCCAAAATCATGTATACTGATGAATCAAATGTATTTAATTTTATTATTTTAATATAAATAAGTATTATGTAATCTTATAAATAAAGTCAAATAATTTTTGGGATTTTTCAATTAAAATAAATCATTGATTTTTATAAATCGATATTTTTTTTCTATTCCCAATAAAAAATACATTTTTTCAAAAAAAAAATAAAACCAAATCAGTCTAATATTAAATAAACATGATTAATAAAAAACTGATATAATTTTCTCATAATAATACATAAATAATTTTCTTAGTTTGAATTAACTCAATGTTTCAGCTAAATAAAGGTATCAAGGAAATTTATTTAAAGACAAAAATATGTTTAAATCATTTGTTATTATATTCTACCCCATATAATAATTTCGCCATCAAAATTACATTACCCTCATACCAACACTATGGATTTATCTATTTCATCACATTCATATATTCCCACACTACTTCCTCAATTCTATAACATCACCACAAAACATTATCATGATGAGTGGTATTATATTGTGGAACATTCATCTCTGATCCATAATATCTATTATTTTTCCCACCTATGAACCATATTTGTCCATCGGTACAACCATTATTCGTATAAAATATTAATTATTAGGTTTGAAATTACTTCTTAGGGATACATGGAACATATCATGAACATCAGAGTGATTCAATGGATGTGGCATGTGATAAGCTAAAGACTTGATATGAATTCTTTTTAATGGACCAATTTATCAAGGGATTATCTAACCTTTTTTCTAAATTTCATAACCTTATTCTGGTAAGTTATTCAAAGGAATGAATTTTCATCAAGCATTTACTATATATCTCACAAAATATTGTATGCATAACATTTCCCAAAACTATGAGCTTCCTTTTCTGTTTTGTTGAATGAATCAAACCGTCAATACAATTTCTTTAGATAGATTGGGTTCAAATATCATTCCTTCTCAAAATTCATCCAAATAATTTGGAGTTAAATATGTACTTACATATATTTATTCATTAGGATCCTTATTAAATCTTGAGTGAATAATATTTTTGTAATTAAATTCTACTAAATAATGATTTTGATACCAATCACTATTCAAATCATTAGAGAACTCTCTCAACTTGTCTCCATGAGTTTGATTGGTCATCTTAGATTGACCATTTATCTTAGGATGATAATTTGTACTAAAAATCAACATTGTATTAATAGATTATAGCATGAATCTCTTTGAAAATATATGTAAACCTTAGACCCTAATGTCATATGATTCAGAGCAGTAACCCAACCAATTTAACAAATTACTTAATGTATAACTAATAAATAAGATCAATTTAAAACTATTCTCTAATACAGATAAATCGAATTGATTACAGATGGTGATTCACGTAATCCCAAATATAATTATACCCCTTATATGATTTGTGGATACTAGGGATGAAATATAGGGTAATGGTTTCAAATTTACGTTTTGGTATGGGGAATGGTTTTAATATTCCCTTATGCTTTTATATCAAGTCCTTAACTTGACAAAACTATAGGAATCAGGATACATACTCAGAAATATCATTTTTTATGTTATTCCACTATAATCATTGTTTTAAGTAATTATACATCGTAACTCATATAGGATGAATTGAGATCATTGAACTATGATCTTCACCTGAAAATACTTCTTCCAATATGTTATTGATTAGACACATACTCAATTATAGACTATATCATTCGTGAATGACCATGATTAAACATTGGACATTCCTTAAATTCTTATATAATTCCATATCTTCCATATATGCCTTTTTAATCCTCTCAAGGATGGATAGATTATCATTCATATATAGAAGAAAATATCTTTCAACATTCATCAAGATCTCAAGATCCATCTTCCACAAATTAATAAATATTGTATCTCTTTTAATAATCTTGAAAAAAAACATTGCATGATGTATTAGGGTATTTGCATCAACCACATTGTTTGGATTCATAGTGTATTAATTTATTGAGAATTAATACTCTTTAATAAAATCATAACATATTCTCTATTACATATTCAATTATTTCTATGTGAATATCTATCTGAATATTTTATGATCGTTATACATATTACAACTTTTAACATATAGATAATACCTCTATTAATTCAATGAAAGGATTACTGCTACCAACACCCAATGATGAGTTCGATTATTTTTCTCATGAATTTTACATTTAAAAGAGGGAAAATCTATCATTGGATCAATCTGTATGTGCATCCATCCTGGTCAAATCTTTCATGTATCACAATAGATCTCAAACCCATATTCCCTATATGGAAGTATAAGAATATGTTCACTGAACATACATCTTTAATGTTCTTTAAAATTATCCATGTATTAAACTATTAATAAAAAATAACCCCCTTCTATATATAATTGTTCAGTGAGTTATATTGTTTTTGGAAATATCAATCAAAATTCTAGTAGCATCCATATAACCCTTGAAAATGGAAGATCTTGGATACAGAGGTTTTTTCTAGTACAATAATAAAAAATATAACTCTTTTAGGGATCCCTAGATATACAATCAAATAAAATTATATGACCTATGAATGATACATTTGTAGCCAAAATTCAAAAATTGTAAATTTGGCATGTATCTTCTTCTTCATTTGGGTATTTGTCGCAGTTTTGATTTGTTCATAATTATATACCTAGATCATTTGAATATAAAAAACATAGTCTAAAATGAAAAAAAAAATCTAATATAAAAAATATATAAAGACATTATTCATTAAATACTAGAATATTCTAGGTATATATGTAAGTCCAAAAGGGTTACTATTAATTTTTTTTGACTATACCTCATATGGAATGTTTTCATGCGTATATCCTTCTTCTTAGATCATATCTTATATTTTCCTTATCTAAGATCTATCTTTTAAAAATATTGAACTATTCATAATTGATCAAACAGTTCCTCGATCTGGGTAATGGATACTTTTTCTTTACAATTATTGTGCTGGTTTCTTAATAATCAATGAAAATACGAATTTCCCCATATTTCTTCTTAATAAAAAGTAAAGTTTCACCCTATGGTGAATCACTGTGAAGATTTAATCACATCTCAATATTCTCTTAGAGTTTCTTAGTCACTTTGTATATCTTAATTGTATAAACTACATATGGATTCCTTTAAATATGTCACTCACCAGGTATGAGATCCATCGAAAACTAAATTACATGATTTAGGTTACTACTAGGAATGCCTTTTTTAAATTCATCAACAAATTAATGTTAAAAAGTCATATATTCAATATTGAGTTTCTAAACAACCATATGAGAAAAATATCCATCAATAATTTTTATTAATTAAAATATTATGGATGAAATTTCCATTGGGGTTTCATGTTTATCATCACACCAAAATACTATCATAGGTTGATTTAGAAGATTTAATGTAATTTCCCTTCAATTTCAATTTATACATTCTATATACTAAGAGTCAAAATCCAATCCCAAAATTACAAAAAGATCAACTATATGTATAATAGTAGACAAATTATGAACCAAATTCCCATAATTTTCCACAACATAGGATAAATAATTTTTTAATGTAGTTATCCTACCATTATGAGTCTTTAATATATACTAAAAACCTAATCATAGAGTTGGTGATTTGATTCCATCATAAATTATTTAGATATAAATGTATGGTTAAAAAATGAATCATATAAATCCTTTAATATTATATAGTGGATGATAAGTATACCGTTCACCACATCTCATTGAAGCTACAATTTATTTATAGTTATTATATATATTTGGACTTATCTTGTTTGTATATTTAGAAATATGATTAGTGGACACTTGGGGAACTAGTTTCAATAACGGTTGATCAGTTTTGAGATGAAGCACTATATAGTAGTGGTTTATTTCATTGACTTAGAATCATTATCCCCATGACCCTAAACTCATTACTTGTAAAGACCTCCCTTTCCCATTTACAGTTTCCTAATATATTTTTTCAAATAATTTTACATGATGAAATTTGCTTCTTTCCATTCTTCTTTATTTATTTTTTCCCTTTTTCATAGTGCTCATTTGATTTAATCTTATAATAATTTCACTTGAATATTTTGGATATATAAAATTATTTCTTTGTATTTATTTCCCTTTTAAATATAGAATCATATAAATAAAACATTTTAGAAAGCGGTTCCCTTTCGAGCCTCAGCTTAATCTCTTAAATGACACAGTAAATATCACTTTATAGATTATAAATAATTTCTGAAGAGTACCATGATTATCTTGTAATATAAGCCTGATAATCTTCAACACTTTTATTTCATCTACCATAATGTTGGGAAAATCCTCTATATTTTATCTTGTTATTTTTGGGGGATTTTTTTCTCAAATATAATGAATTTAAAACTTCATCAATAATTTTTTTAATTATTTATCCTATTTGATGTTTCAGAGTAATTACAACTATTTATCTGTATCTCCCTCAAAAAATGATTTTCTTAAATAACCTTTTAACATTCATTACAACCACAATATAGGAATATATTTTAATGACACTTAATATATTGTTTAACTAATATTTGATTAGTAGTTATATTAAAATATATAGGTTTCATTATCCTCAAGCAATATGACATAAGTGAATCATGTTCTGGGACCATAGACTGATCTATTTGGGAAAGGATATTAATTAAAACAGATTTAGCAGCTCTAATATATCCATGATCCACTAAATTCCAACACCATTTATATTATCTTGGTTAGTATGGAAATCCATAAATTTTTTGTGGGTACTGATTACTTTTCATTAATTAGAACCATCACAAAATAATGGGACAGATTGGACTATATCATAGTTATAATGAATAATATTCAATCCAATAAAATCTATATATTGTTTATTGTTATCAAATAATATAAAGGATTATCATAACTCTATTTTTTTCTATATTGATTTAAAATCTATTTATCGGGGCTTCTACTAACCTTTCTCGGATACAAATAGTAGAGACCCCAACTCTAGTAATCCAGAGTGAGGTGGAACTTTATTAAATTATCATAAGCCACTAGGGATCTTATAAATAGTATTGATCTGTATTTTTGGAATTCATGAACAATATAAATACATTATTAACATATTACATTGGAAATATAAAATATATAGTATAAAAACAATATTCTATCTTACATATCATTAATAATATATTTCATTACATTCTAGGGAATGAACAACAAATTAAGGGTGATCATGGATTCTATATATGAGTTGTATAAAAAATAATTTACCCTGAGTAATTAAATCATAATGAATATGGAAAGGTAAATAATTGAAATCTCATTCCAATTAATAAATAACTAGTGAATTAAATGATTCCAAGGATAATATCAATTAAATTATATCAAGGATAAAAATATATAAATAATAATTGTAGGAAATACTTGATTTTCTGATTCATGATCTCATATATCATTATATTTTTACCAACAATCCTTGGCTCCAAGATAGTTTAATTCATGTGTAGGTATATACCAAAGATGAATTTAATAGTTTTGGCCAATTTCATTTTCTCATGACTCTTATCGATGAATCGAGGGGATATCCATCGTTTATCACCATAAACAACTAAAGTGAAAATTAATTCCTCAAATACTGAATGCTCATTTTAAATCATAAATAATTTGATTTATCAACAAATATTTGTATTGTGTAATCAATGATAAATATTGATATTTCCCTAGTCAATCAAAAAACTGTCATAGTAATACACCTTATGAAAAAAGTATTATATGGTTTCAGATATATTCAAATCCATGTTACATATAATATCGATATTTAAGATACTTATATTTTATGATTAAAAATTATCATTATAAATTGATCGTTTCAATATAAATTTAATAGCCCCAGAATTAATAGGAGATAAAAGCTGACCATCAAATCATTGACTATCTAGGTATTATAATAAAATCATGTTCTATATAAAATAAATAAAAAAGCAATAAATAACTTTACATAATATTTCATTATATATTTATCATTTTAAATAAATATAAATATTTTATAAAAAGTTAAAATATTAAAAATCATTTTTTCATCAAGAAAAACAATTAATGTCATATTTGTTAGAAACACATTCCTTTTGAATTTTTTATAAATAAAGTCTAAAAACCCATTCTAAAATAAATATAAATATTATTAAAAAATATTAAAAAATGATAGATAACATAAATAACCATTAATAAATCATTTATATAAAAATGGACTTTTGTAAAATAATTTTTAAAAATAAGGACACAGAAAAATATATACTTAGACAAATACAAAAATAATATCATCCTTTTATTTAAAAATTTACCTATTTGAGTCAAGAAAAAACATGTGGAAGTTCTGGAATAAAACATTTAAAATTAGTAAATATCTAGATGATATGAAAATGTTTATATTTTTTAATTGATTAATTATATTATTTTTCCAATGATAAATAGGAAAAATACAACACATATGTTGTAAAATAAATTTTTACATAATTAGTAACTTTTAAATTATAACCCATTAAAAGAATAAACACAAACAGAAACATAAATAGTCAGAAATAATTATATATTAATATTAAATTCATTAATGTGGAATTATATACACCACATAAAAATAAATAGGATCCTAATATCAAATATGTCTCAAAGGAGTGTAAATTGAGAGTAAATCAATTACCAAAGTTTGACTTGACTCCTATGTTTTTTTTAAAATCCTATAAAATAAATTCATATGTATTATAATCTCATAAATAGACCTTATACCTATTTATAATATCATATATGTTCTATTTATAACATCTTATCACCTATTTGATAAAAATTTATTATAATCATTATTTAAGGAGTTAAATACATCATTTTTGTGTAACTTTTGTTTTGGTTGTTTCCATAATTGCATAATTTTCATGGTTAAATCATCTACGGAATTTAAATAATGAAATAAATATCATATATTTTCATTATATAAATTTTTTGAGTTATCCATAAAAGGTATCGATTGAAAAATGAATTATTCCAATCAATATGGTGGTAAGTCATACGAATGCATTAACCTTGTTTTGACTCCCCAATAGATGGAATGAATGAAATGTAAATATTAATTCAAATGTATAGAATTATTATTATATTTTATACATGATATATATTAATTATATTTTTTATTACCAACCATGTAATATAAAATGTAAAACTGATCATTTCTCTATATGGAGGTAATAACCCACATGTACGTATTAGAGATGTTATCATCTTACAATTGATTGAAGAGATATAAGGTATGTATTATATTACAGTGAATGAAAAGTTATTATTTCGTAAATATCATGTATATATATATAAACATATATTCATTTCATCAATATGTATAATCATCCATGTAAAGTGGTGGTCAAAATTGAATTACACCGCTACGTGGTGAATGTAAGTCATACATACACATGAGCAATGTTTTAACTTTTAATAGGATGGAAAAGTGATATAAAATGGTTGTAAAATAATAATAATAACATACCAATATCTTTATGGAAATATAGTTATTAATTTATGATTTTTACAATAGATATAGTTGGTGTAGAATAATGAATAAACATGAATGATTCATTAAATATATTAACCTCTACTTCAGTAGAATTCCTTTAGATTCTATATTAGGGACCATTTGAATAGTATTTTAATATTTCCATAACCACTAATTCATTTATTTGTATGTTTATAATATAAATGGTAATTTTTTTATATCTATATGCCTCAATGTGGTGTAAAAAGAGATAAGTTTTTTCCTTTTATACGTGAGTATATGGGAACTTTTGTAAATTCGTGAAATATCAGGATATAATATATTTATAACTCATATAAAATAGTTGAAATTTGAATAACACTAATAGTATATAGTATATGTTTTTTTTCAAAATCATAACATAAAATTTGGATAGGTTTAGATATCATTTCCAACATTATCCTTAATATAAACCCTTTGCTTAACAAATTTTACCCTGAACTATTGAAATAACTTTTTAAATATTAGAGGGTTAAATTATTACCTATAAGGATAAAATAGTCTCACTAATGTAAATGTAATGAAATTTTATATCATTAATTACCCCAACTTCCCAATTTAATGGTCTTATGATTTTTCAATAATTTAATAAAATATTATTTTCATAAAACATTATTAATTCCATTTTTGATACTATTAATTTCATTTGAAATTAACGATGAAAAGACAAATATGTAACTTGATTATAATATTATAACACAAACTTATTATGATATATTAATCTAAAAAAAAATTGACCACAAAAAAGCATCCAAACTTTATCATTTTTAATATCATTTTTTTTCCATTTTTTATATTAATTAAATAAATATTGTGTTCAAAGTGCATAATCATTTAAGTTGATTAAAAAATCACTAGAAATTAAAAGTAAATCACATTTATGAAAAATTTAATTCTCATTTGAAATTAATATTTTAAACAAGAAGTAACATTTTTTATACATATTGAAAAATATTATAGATATTATAGTCTTGTGTGTGACAATTTATTTAATCATTTCTTAAAGTATTATAGTGGTTAATAAAAAATACAATTGCCAAAAAGTTACCTTATTTCATGAAATAGATGAAAATGGAAAACCACTATTAATAAAATATGATAATGGTAAGTGTTTTGAAAATTTTAACATCTTATCCCAATGTTTTAAACCTATTTACCCCTTTTAACCTCATCATGGTGACAAATATCGACCATGGATACAGTTATTAAATCCAAAAAATAAAAGGGATAAATTTAGAAAATAATAAATCCTAATTATTTATATGTAATCCATATTTTCCTATTCAATCCATACAATTGGAATAAATTAATTCAATATAAATACAGAAAACACAAGGAAATTATTTTTAATAAATATTAGTTTTTTTGTCCAAAAATTATCTTATACAAAACTTTGTTATAAGGATGATAAAAAAGTAATTAATAATATTATTTATCACTATTGGGGTATTATTTTATATTAGCATTGAATTCATATTATTTTGGTGAGTTTTTATAAAAATAAATTATTTTTTTACAAAATATTTATTTTTAACTATTTATCAAAAAATATGTTTTTTGAACAAAATAATATTCAAACATAAAATAATTATGAGAAGAATAATTCTAAAATTTTATAAATGTAACATAAAAACATTTTAATACGTGATCGCATTTTTTAAAATAGGTGTTTCATGCAATTCAAGCTGTCAAATAAAATTATTTAAAGAGTGATTTATATTAAAATATTAGGCTATTGCAAAAATAACACATATAGAAAGAATTATCCGCAATAATGAATGTAGGACATGGTGATAAAATTAATAACAACCATGAAAATCCACCAAATAAGATAAAAAATGAAACTAGACCATCTCATTATTCAATATATGTATCAAAATAATACAAGAATAGTCTCCAACTAAATACCGAAAAGACATGTCCTATATTAGTGACTCAATAGTGGACCTAATATCGATTCTAGTTATATCTATCATGGCCCCAAAATTTCACATAGACTCATAAAAATGTGTTTTCATATACATAGGTTGATCATAACATGTACACTCAGTTGGATCATACCCAATGTCTCTCATATAAATGTGATAAGAATATTCTAGAGCACTAGTAAACCAAAAATTGAACATATATACCACAAATCGGTCAAAAAAAATCCTACTTTCATTATGGAATGAAACAAAAATAACACATCTATATAAAATAGCATATCATTGATAAAATATAAGAAAATGATTCCTTTTATCCACAACCCCGGTAGTTTTCCCCTCTCATGAACAAATGTCAATTTTCATGTGTGCTCTTCCCTTCCATGTCATGACATCACCTTTCATTTAATATCTCATATGGGTCGTGATATATACCTATAATATCCTACCTCCCACAGGACCCAACATCTCATTTTGGAATCAAATTCATCATTCTAACCTCACTTTCCACTGACACAAACATCTATGATATTGTTCATGACACATCCCCGCCTGCCGTGACATCCTAGAGGGACCAAAATCTTTCATTTGAATCATTATCATCATACGCATAATGCATATTCAACAAATTTTCATGTAGTATATCTAAAGTAGTTTTTCCTCATGAATGTGAAGGATATCAACCTAATACCCTACTCCAACAATGCATGACCCCCTCCACAAATCACATCATCATCAACACTGGGAAATCACCAACACTAACCTAACAACGTCACTACTACTAAAGGAATCACGGGGAAGAGGTTTTAGAATGAATTCAGATTAGTCAATATCCTAGTTGTTGGGTAAATATCCTAGAACCAAACATATTTGGGAATTTGTAAGGGAAGTTATCACTGGTGAGGGTATTATAATGATAAAATGAAAATACTATATAAGATTGTAACACTAAAAAACCCATCCTGTGGGTTCACATCCATCTCCACAAGAAAATATCATAACACCAAGACAAAACTCCAAAACTCTTACATCAATTTTTTTGAACACTAATTCATTGAACAATACAAACAAGATGCACATGATCTATATAAATACAATATCCAATTACATGTTTAACAATTTATATAATTACGAGTTTCCACTAACTTCTATTTACTAATCCATTTAATCTCACATTAAAAAATACAATTCATTTTTTATTCTTTTAATTTATTATAGTTAATGAACATCAATTTCAGCTTATAAATATATGTAATTGAAACCCATATGTATTCATTCCATAACCCATGTCATTTTCAGTTCATCATTTCAAATCTATTCCTTGGTTAATGGTGTGAATAACATGACTACACTATATCACATATCATCCAATCCACATCGAATATTATCAAAAAAACACTCTATATCATCCCTATATCCCAACAATCTCATTGTCACAATCAAGCATTACAATCGTTGCATGTCATCAAACATCTGATCATAGGTCATCATACAATATCTTCCCTACCGAAAACATTCCACATAAAACTTACTAACCATTATCACAAGTAAAATCCCAACAATATACCCACAAATGTCACAATATAATGTATCAAGATCATCAACACATGGTATCACATTACACCTTATTAATCTACACCAATTTTATTTCAATGGATTTAATAATTTTACTTCTTTTCTTCTATATACATTCTTACAAGAATTATCGAATGTCATGGTAAACCAAACCTTTATAAAAATGGTATTAAATTATGATTTTAAACAGAATGATTTTAAAAAATCAATATGATAATTTTTTTAAAAATCCCATAAATCACAATAAAAATAATCTCATAATAGCCATGTTTTTAGTTAGGAAACAATCATTGAAAATTAATTAAATTATATATAAAAAATAATAATTATGTAAACTCCTGACCCGATACATTTTAGTTAAAATATTTCATTTATATTTTTATAAAAACCATTATTATCAATTCATTGGGTTTCAAAATCATATAATACCCATACATGAACATAAACATGAAGATAATAAGTATCCCCCTCATTAATCAAAGCATCATACATCACTATGTATGAATGGAATGATGAACATAAATTCTCACAACCAACATCACACCAAGGATGGATCCTCACTCTAGAACACAACACCCTCTATCATTATACATCCATCACATTCACCAAACCATCCATCTCCCAAAGTAAAATATTCTCTTGAATGATGAATTACGGAAATCCAAGAATTAAAATAGAGGAATCACTATAGAAAAACCAACGCTAAAAAAATGAATTACTGGAATAAAATATAACAAGGATAGGGTGATGGGCCTCCAAAAAATTTCTAGGATTTTTTCCAATAATTGAGAGATGAGGATAGTGGATGATAGGGTATGAAATTGTCTGTAATTTATAGGAAATATGGAAATTCAAAGACCATGACACAAAATCCTACTTTATAAGGCATTGGATGGGAAAACTTTTGATCTAAAACATAATTGAATGGATCATACCATAATTGGGAATATTAAAACAATTTTTGATAAATATCTAGTGTGATAAGGATCAAATAACGTATGCTAGTATAAGGTCTATTATACATGGGAAGCTCCATATCTAAGTATATTGGCCCTATAAAGGGGACCATGCAACATGTCATCTCCACTGTCTTATCCCCCCAAATTCGAAGAATCCACCAAACTAACCTCCAATGACACCATGAAATAGACACATCACCATGTCATTGTAAGGCTAAAATATTAATAAGCTCTATAAGTACAGCTATATAGAATCAATTCCATAGTCGGCCTCTCAATGCCAATATACCACCCTCTAGAAAAAAATCTATGAAACAATACTGTATATTATTCTAATGACTCCCCCTAAGTGGCCTAACATAAACCACCATTGTAAGAACATGGATCTTCGTTTTAGGTATGTTTTCCTTTTCTGGTCATTTTTTATAAAAAGGGGAAAATATTAAAATTTATGTAGTACACGCCATGTACTTTATAAGTACAGGTCGTGTATTTTGTTGCTGCGCCAGGCCGTGTGTTGGTCGTGTCCGGGCCACACACACTGTTTGTAAGGGTGATGTGAAGGCCAAATAAAGCATAGTATGTAAATGCTAAGTACATGACATGTACTCAAGAAGCACACATCTTGTAATTTATTGTTTTAATTAAATGGATTGTAGTCGGCCTAACGGACAGAACACGCTCCTTCTTCAGGCTCTTCGTCTAAGAGCATCCCGTACGACCACAAATCTTGTCTGAGACCATGTGCCTCTGTATATTCTCAGAATTGACCACCGTTGATTGCATTGGAACTGCAGTGGTGAGTTCTTCCTTCTCTTAGAGCATTGTTTTATAATTCCTCCTCTTTCTCAAGATGTCACGGTTTGAGCGTTTTGGACATTTTTTCAGATCTTCGATGTTCGAAAGAGAATCAATAATCGTGGTTCAGGTATATCGACCTACTAGCATCGAGGTAGGTGGTCTATTCTTTTATATAGGAATTCTTCGAATATTTTGTGCAATTACAACAATTACATTGAACGGGGTTTTTTGTGTTTCATATTTTTACCCTGTTGATTCCCATATTTCGTGATTTCATGAGTAGAGGTCAATGCAAGTGAATAGGGTAATTTTTACAGTGCTCTGGATGTTTTTCCATCCATGTTTTGCCTATTAGTCATTTTTCCAGTTTCCAATCCCAGTTGTAGGATAGTGAAACTATTGTACTGTTATGTTGTTGTGTCGTAGAATGATAGCCAAGTAGTTCTTGAGGTTTACTTGGAGAAATAAACGTTCTATGCATGTTTTTCTACAAAGGGTTGAGAGAACCTAGTGTAGTGGACCATAGGGAGAATGGATGTAAGGGCTTATCCAGAGTGTCTTTAATTTACGTGGTGAGACCACATGTGGAATTGACGATGAGTGCATCTTTAGAGATTCTGTAGTTTCTCAACACGGGCCACAGGGGGAATGAGACATTGAGTGCTTCCCTAAAGAGCCTTTAGTACGATACTAGACTATAGGGGGGAATTGATGGTGACTACTTCTTCATAGAGACTATTCTTTAGCTCAACCAGAGGGGTGAGACTGTGTGTGCCTCCATAGTGTTTCTAGTACATGTAGGTTGGACCATAAGGGTTAGGCTGTGAGAACTATCCAGGGGGTTACCTGTTGTTATAATTCTTGATTGGTTGTAATTTTGTGCTTATTATGCTAGACACTTTGGATTTTAGCTACAGTGGGATTTTCTATTAATGCTTTCTATACTTTTACTATACATGTATTCACGGACTGTTAGGCACAGATCTCTGGGTGGCTTCCTACTAGGACCTTGTCTAACACCCTTTTTGGGAAATTTTTTTGGACCCATGAAGATTATATTGTTGTAGGTATAGATGAGGGAAAGTGCCCTTCTACTTCAGGTACATGACTTGCTGTGGAGCTGAAGAGCATGGGACCAAGCTATGGATTGTGATGTTGAGGAGTCACTGATCTGTTTTTCTTTTGTATTTTGGTTTAGTACTTCTTTCTGCATTTTGATTTGTTTGGTTGTTTTCCTAGAAATATATATATATATATCATGCATCATTATTATATATGTGGGCTCCTATTTTCTTCTTCTAGTGTTCTAGTGTTTATTTCTGTATGTATTAGTATTCCTTAAACTATTGTGTGTTGTTTACATCCACTGTGTACTCTTCCAATGAGGGAATATTTTTCCCACTATCACACCCAAGGCCCTCACTGCTAGTCGGAAGCCTCTAGCATTTGGGGAAATGTGCTGGGAGACATGTGACCAATCGGGTACAGGGCACCTCTAGGTGGCTTCTAGAACAGGGATGTTACAAAATGGTATCAGAGGGTTACTTTTCTCTTTATTTACTATTTGGAGACTTCATCTTGGGATAGTACAGATTCAGTACTTGGAATTAAGCTGTGCTCCGGAGTAGCTAACCCATGTACATGGAAAACCCAATATACCTTGCTTATTATAGTTTTCAGGTTTTTCTATGTTACTGTTGATCTAATTTCACCTAGAGCAATTCACATGATTTTTGATGTTATTGTTGTTGATATTGTGGTTCTATTTTTATCCCATCTCGATGAGATGAGGGTATTCCATCACATCCATCATATAGGCACTTGATAGAAATCACACGTCATGTATTCTTGCCATGTCATCTCAGGTGCATTAGAAATTGCATGTTGTTGTGATAGATGATGTGTATATTATGCTTGCTGTTGAGATATATGCCTTGATAGAATACATGCAGTTCAATATAGAGGTTGTTTGTATTGTACCTTGCTTAAATGAATGCCAAATTTTTGTTCTTAAGGTGTTATGGGACGTCATGAATCGGAACATTGTGGATCATTGACTTTTTTTCCTTATATATGATATGTAAAAGATGTCAGGCCTTGATTTTCGGGGAGTATGGGCCCTCATGGATTGGAATTTGGAACCTTCATGCTTGTTTTTCTTTGTTTTATGGGCTTTGGAGCAGTTTCAGAGCTACTACCTGGAATAACCAAGAATACATGGTGTGTACTTTATATATACATGCTGTGTAGTTTTCGAACCGTGTCACTGAATGTGTGTGCAGAAACATGGTTTGTGAAAAATCTCCTGGAACATGCTGTGTGTGGTAAATACACGTCGTGTAGGAGTGAGCCGTGTACCCGGCCGTGTCACTAACAACATGGGTCAGTGAAGCTCATGTAATGAACACCGTGTTTTGTATGAACACGCCATATAGCCTTGTACTAGGTACCCGGTCGTGTCACGAACAACACAGGACGATGTTATCTCTTCTTCTACATGTCGTGTTTGTTAGTAACACACCGTGTAAGGGTCAACTGTGTACTCAACCATGTCACTAACAACACAGGTCGGAAAAAATCATCAATTACACATTGTGTTTGTTCGGAAAACGCCGTGTAGTCTCAGTCGTGTAATTGGCCGTGTAACTAACAACATGGGTCATTTAAACCTTGTCTAATACACTCTATGTCCACAAGAAACACGCCGCGTATTCTCAGTTTAAGAAAACTGTGTGGGTTAGTCGTGCAAGGAGACTCGTGGAGGGGAATAGAGTTATGTTGATGCCATGTAGAGTTTATACACACCTTTTAGACATCTTTTGTCAAACATGAGTGTTTCCTTATCCAGTTATAATTTTGTATTCCATTTTTATTTGTCCTCGATATTCCTGATCTAAGGTATGATTTTGATCTTTCAGATCTATGCCTCTGAGACATCCCCGGGTTGTGCGTCAGTTGCAGTATAGTGATCAGATACCAGATATGGTTGATCAAGGACTTCCATTCGATACCCCATCCATGCCAGCCTTGGCACCGGCTGTCATACCATTTGTGAGCACTGATGCACAGTTTAAGTAAGGATTTATGAGGATGATGACGACCATTCAGGGAGCACTGCTTCCTTCCAAGACTATCACATACTTGACAAGGTTTTTCCAACAGCAGCATCCTACGACTTTTTTAGGGGAAAGAGGACCACATGCTGTAGAGTCATGGCTAAAATCCATGGTTACTATCTTTGAGAATCTAGAAACACCTCCCGAGAGGTGGGTCAAGCTCACTATCTATATGATCAGAGACTCTACAAAGAGGTGGTGGGGCGTGATATCGTAGTCGGGTCATCAGCAGGTTATGGCTTGGGAGGAGTTTCAGCGTGTGTTTTATGACTACTTCTACTCGGAGACCCTGAGGGCCAATCGAGTTTGAGAGTTCATGAGTCTAGAGTACTGTAATCTTTCTGTTATGGAGTATTCCTTTCGTTTCACTGAGATGCAGCCTCTCACACCCCTCCGGGTGGAGATGGGATGTTCTTAGCAAGGAAGTTTGAGTATGGACTCATGCGGGAGATCTTCTCGCCGGTGAATATCATCCAGTTTACTTCCATCACTCCAATCTTCAACCAAGCACTGATTGCAGAGCACAAGCTGAGAGACTACATAGCTGTAAGCCAGGGCGGTTCTTCTTCAATTGCTTGTGTTCCTCCAGTCAACAGCAGGAAGCGTCGTAGGGTGTCTACGCATGGTGATCTGATGAGGCGAGATGCATCTTCAGTTATCCAGGTAGTATTCTACCAGGGTGAAAGGGCATGACACACAAAGGTGCAGTGCCAGAGACACCTAGAGGAGTGCCGTTCATGTGGCTAGATGGTCCACCTTCAGCATTTCTGCCAGGTTATCACACCAGTAGGTGGTGATGAGGGTTCTTCCATGACTCCTCATTCAAGAGTAGCACCACCAGTTTCTCACCAGTTGGGGAACTGGTGTTCTTCTAGCCATTCAGGCCAAGGTGGAGGTTGAGGATATGGTTTTCATTCAGCAGTAATCCCATGTCAGTAGGGTGGATCAGCTTGGAGTGGTCAGGCAGGGTCATAGGGTCACGTGGCAGGCTAGACTTTCATGGTAGATCAGACCTATCTGGAGCAGTATCTCGGACCTTCTACAGTCCTTGGTACGATCTTAGTAGCCTCAGTTTTATCTTATTCCCTTTTCAATACAGATGAAATTCATAACATTATCTCTATAACTGTTGTGGAGAGCCTTGGGATCTGTATCTTTTCTTCGGCCGACTTGTTGACACTAGACACACCTTTGGGGAAGAGGACATCTAGTTTACGGTAGTGGTGAGACTAGCCTCTCAAGCTTACAGGGTGACGTTTCTCATGGGATCACTATGTCCTACAGATAACAGGCTATAATGTCATTCTCGGTATGGACTGGTTGGTTCCCTTCCAGATATTCTTCAGCTGTTATCATCGCAGGGTGAGTTTCATTTCACCAAAGGGTGAATCTTTTCATCATAGAGGTGAATGGGATATTGAGGAGAGTCGATCAGGACTCGAGCATCATGGGCTAGGAGGGGTTACGACCCAGAATTCTAGTCTTTATCTGGATGACCAGGGGACTTATCAGTTGGACATTCCTCTAGTGGTGGATCATTTCAGATATGTCTTTCAAGAGGACTTTTCATGTTTTGTTCCAGAGCGTGAAGTAGAATCTTCTATTGATCTCATTCCAGGAGTGGTGCCAGTGTCCATTCCTCCTTCTAGGATGGCTACACTTGAGTTGCAGGAGCTCAAGAAGCAGTTGGAGGAGTTGCAAGCAAAGGGTTTCATCCGACCCAGTACTTCTTCGCGGTGTTCGTCTGTCCTCTTTGCAAAGAAGGTAGACGGTACCCTTAGGCTCTGTGTGGATTATCCGAAGCTGAACCATTTTATGGTCAATAATCAATATCCCCTGCCAAGGATCGATGGTCTTTTTTATCATCTTCCAGGGACCATGGTGTTCTTGAATATCGATTTGAGGTCCGGTTATAATCAGTTGCACGTTAGACCATCAGACATACCACTAACAGCCTTCAGAAGAAGTTATGGTATCTACGAGTATATGGCTATGCCGTTTAGTCTAACGAATGTGCCAGCAGTTTGCATGGAAATAATTAACCGAGTGTTCCATCCTTACTTGGATTCCTTCATCGTGGTCTTTGTGGATGATATCTTGGTCTACTCTCACACTCGACACGACCATGCCACCCATATTGAGATCGTTCTGAGTACACTGAGAGAGCATTGGATTTATGCTAAAATCTCGAAGTGCCACTTTTGGAAGAATCATATTCACTTCATGTGTCATGTCATCTCAAAGGAAGGAGTATATGTGGACCCAGGGAAAGTTAGAGATGTTGTTTCCTAGGAGCATCCAAAAAACATTTTTGAGGTACGAAGTTTCCTAGGGATATATGCATACTACAGAAACCTCATTCAGGACTTTTCATGCCTAGAAGCACCGTTCATAGGTCTGACCAAGAAGGGGGAAAAGTTTTTATTGTCAGATTCTTGTGAGTCATCTATTGAGGAGTTGAAGGGAAGGTAGACATCAGCACTGATACTATTCTTAATAGATACAGGAAAGATCTATACTATTTATTGTGATTCTTTAGGTATCGGGTCGGGTGATGTGCTTATGCATGGATATGGAGTCGTCGCGTACAGGTCTCGGCAGCTGAGGCCACATGAGAGGAACTACCCGACACATGATCTGTAGTTAGCTGTTATTGTTCATTCCTAGCACTGTTGGAGACATTACCTTCTGGGAGATCACTTTGTGGTCTTCACCGACCATAAGAGTCTCTAGTACATCTTCAATCAGCGTGATCTAAATATGACACAACGTAGGTGGGTTGAGTATCTTCAGTATTTTGATTTCGAGCTTGCTTATATGCCGGGAAAGTGCAACGTAGTGGAAAATGTGTTGAGCAGGAGAACTCAGATTCAGGTAGTTTAGGAGGCCAGTAGTGAGTGGTAGCTTATGGATATGTTCTCAAAGATGCATCTGGAGGTGCATGATAGATCAGGACATACATTCCTATCTTCTGTGGTTGTTACCTCTACCCTTCATGATTGGGTAGGAAAGAGGTAGCTATCATACTCTGAAGGCTTAGTCCATTGGGAGAGTGTTTTAGGAGGGAACCCTCTTCCTGGATGGATAGTGGGTGAGGTTGAGATCTTTTGTTTTTAGGGATGCGTATGGGTGCTAGAAGATATACATGAGGAGCTAATGCGGGATATTCATTCCTCAGTTTGGGCAGTTAAACCTAGCGTCACCAAGATGTATAGGGGTCTTCATCGCCAGTACTGGTGTCCAGGTATGAAGAAAGATGTTTCTGGTTTCGTCTTGAGGTGTTATACTTCTCAGCATGTAAAGGCGGAGCATCAGCGACCAGCAGGCCTTTTGGAACAGTTACCCATTACGGAGTGGAAGTGGGACAATGTCACGATGGAATTCATAACCAGATTTCCGAGTTTTCCTCGAGGGAACGATGTTGTTTGGATTTTCGTTGATAGACTCACGATGGTTTCTCACTTCTTGCCGATCAAGTAAACCTTCAGTGTTGATGAGTAGGGATGGTTGAACATCCGAGATATTTTACATCTTCATGGAGTTCCACACAACATTGTTTTAGACAGGGATGCATGCTTTACATCTAGATTCTGGCAGGGGATTCAGAGTTCTTTCGGTACACATATACTTTTGAATACCGCATACCATCCCCAGACAAATGGCCAGTCCGAGCGTACGATCCAGGTGCTTGAGGATATGCTCCAAGCATGCATTCTAGACTTTGGAGGTTCTTTGGATAAGCCTTTCTTTCTTGTGGATTTCACCTACAACAATAGTTTTCCAGTGACTTTTCAGATGGAAACTTACGAGTATTTGTATGGTAGGCCATGTTGATCACCTTTATGCTGGCTGGAGGCAGGAGAGGTAGCTTTTCTAGGACCTCATTTTTTCAGGATACCTCAGAGCAGATAGAATTGATTCGGAAGAGGATGGTTATAACATAGTCTCAACAGAAGTCTTATGCTGATCATCGGATACGACCTCTGGAGTTTGAGGTCATGGATTAGGTTTTCCTGTGTGTCGCATCGAGGTTGGGACACAAGAGGATTCAGAGACAGGGTAATATTTCACCACGGTACGTCGGGCCATTTGAGATATTGGAGAGAGTTGGTCTGATTCCCTATCGGTTGTAGTTACCTCAGAGGTACCAGGCCATGCACGATGTCTTCCACGTCTCTCAACTCCGACATTACATTTCAGACTCGTATCATTTATTTAAACCCGTGCAGGATGAGCTTGAAGCAGATGCATCATTGGTGGAGCATCCTATCCGTATTATCAATTGCAGTGCGAAGGTTCTCTGTGGGTGGTCTGTTCCACCTGAATTTGTGCTTTGGAAGCACAGACGAGTATAGGACGAGACCTAGGAGAGGGCGGCCGATGTACGATTGCAGTGGCTAGAGCTGTTCGGGGGTTCTTCTATTAATCCTTGCTATGGAAATTTGAGGATGAATTTCTTTAATGGGGGAAGATTGTAAGAACCTGGATCTTTATTTCAGGTATGTTTTCCTTTTCTAGTCATTTTTGTGAAATAGGGGAAAATCTGGAAATTTCAGAAGTACAAGCCGTGAACATTGTTGTAGCAACATGCCATGTGTTGGCCATGTCTGGGCCACACACATGGTGTGTAAGGGAGATGTGGAGTCCGCATAAATAAGAGTATAAAAAAGAAGAGTACACGATCTGTACTCAACAAGTACATGCCCTGCACTTTCTTATTTTCATTAAACAGACCTTGGTCGCGCCTGATGGACAGAACACACTCCTTCTTTGGGCACTTTGTCCGAGATTGACCCGTACGGGTGTGAATCTTCTCCGAGCCCCCATCCCTCCATCTGTTCTAGGAATCTTCCACCGTCGATTGCATTGGAACTGCAGTAGTGAGATCTTCCTTCCCCTGGAGCCTTGTTTTCCAATTTATCCACTTTCTCAAGATGTCTTGGGTTGAGAATTTTGAACGTTTTCTTAGATCTTCAACATTCTACGGAGAATCAATCATTTTGGTTTAAGTATATCTATCTCCTAGCATCAAGGTAGGTGGTTTGTGCCTTTCTGTAGGACCTTTTTGAATATTTTGTACAATTCCCCCAATTCCCTTGAACAGGGTTTTGTGTGTTTCCTATTTTCCCCTGTTGTTATCCTGTTTTCTTGATTTCTTTAGTAGAGGTCAATGATTTTGAATAGGGTAATTTTTACTGTGCTCTGGATGTTTTTCCATGCATGTTTTTCCCGTTAGGCATTTTTTCAGTTGCCATACCAATTTGTAGGATAGTGGAACTATTGTATTGTTATGCTGTTGTGACTTATAATGATTTCCAAGTAGTTCATGAGGTTTACATGGAGCGATACACATGATGTGCATGTTTGTTTTACAAATGGCTAAGAGAACCTATTGTGGTGGTCCATAGGGAGAATGGACTTAAGGGCTTCTCTAGAGTGTCTTTAATTTACGATGCGAGACCACAGGGGAATTGTTGTTGAGTTCTTCCTCAGAGAGTCTATAGTTTCTTGACGTGGGCCACAGGGGGAACAAGACACTGAGTGCTTCCCTAGAGAGACTTTAATACAACACGAGACCATAGGGGGAATTGAATGTGACAACTTCCTCAGAGTGTCTATTCATTAGATAAACCAGAGGGGTGAGACTATGTGTGCCTCTAGAGGGTTCCTAGTACATATAGGTTGAACCATATGGGTTAGGCTGTGAGAACAACACAGTTGGTTACCTATTTATTACTTATTGCTTGGCTGTACTTGTGTTCTTATTATGCTAGACATTGTGGATTGTAGCTGCTATGTTCTTTCCTGTTTTTGCTTCCTGTACTTTTACATTCCATGTATCCACTGACTCTTAGGCACAAATCATTGGGTGGTTGCCTACTGGTACCTTACCTCACACCCTGTTTGGGCCATGTTTTTGGGCCCAGGCAGATTATATTATTGTAGGTATAGATAAGGGAAAACACCATTCTACTTCAGGTACATGAATTGGTGTGGAGCTAGACAGCTTGGGACCAAGCTATGGATTATGATGTTGAAAAGTCGCTCATCTGTTTTTCTTTTATATTTTAGTTTAGCACTGCTTTCAGCATTGTGACTTGTTTGGCTGTTTTCTTGGAAATATATATATATATATATCATGCATTATTGTTATATATGTGTGCTCCGGTTTTCTTATTCCAGTCATCTGTTGTTTATTTCTGTATGGAAGAGTATTACTTCCGCTATTGTGGATTATTTAGTTATGTTGTGTACTCTTCCAATAAGAGAATAGTTTCCAAACTATCCAATCCAAGGCCCTCACTACTAGTCGATAGCCTCTGGAGTTTCGAGAATTGCACTCGAGGACATCTGACCAACTTGGTATTGGATGCCTCTGGGTAGCTTTTGGAACCAGAACGTTACAACCACATAAAAAATCATTCCATAATTAAAATTTCAACTACAACTCATAAATATATTTAACTCCCTGAAAGCATCCTGATAGATACCTCTATCAACTAAAATCCCACAAGGTAGTGGGTCAAAATGTTTAGACTACTACAATTGATACCTATCAAAAACATTCACCATCAAGAATCAAAACAAAACCCACAATTATGAAAATGAATGTTTGTAAATAACAACCCCAATATATACCTATCATTGATCATGAAAAAATTAATTATCTACCACCAACCAAACATATCAATTAAAAGGGAAAAGCACATCTCATAAGACAACAACATTCACACATTAAATCATTAAATAAATAACAATAAAACCCTAAAAATAAATAAAAATACAAAATATTAGTTGAAAAAATCTTTTTATTTCTCTCCCATATACTCTCATAAATGATACCTTTCCACTAGAGTACATGAACCAAAAAAATAACCCACCCACAAAACCCCTTATCTTATCAGTTCTAGATCTCCACTTTTCTCTCCAAGAATGATGCATCATCATTGAAACCAAATGAAAATGTCCATTTAGTAGTGTTACCAATGTTAATATTTTATTTATTTGATAGTGAAATGTAGTGTGCACACCCACGGTTGATCTCTAAAGGAGGACACTCACATAAAATGATTTCCTTCATTATTATAAATTCCCTAATAAGAAACTCACTTAACTAATATACATGGTGGGTTTTGTAAATTCATGTGTTTTTAATAGGGTCAGAATATGAATTTTTATTGAACTTTTTCATTTGATGATTAGGTTGGTTTTAAAAAAATGCTTTTGGATGATTTTTCAAGTGATGGGATTATTTAAACATGTTTACAGCGGGCTTGGGTTAATGTCCAAGTAGTTTTCTGGATGGATGGATGAGTTTCAGGAGCACCGAACCCGATAGAGGTGTTCGCATAAGCTACACATGGTTAGTCAAACTATGTGGGTCCTCTATAAATGCTAAAACTAGTGTGCAGAAGTGGACACATGGTATGCACATAGTTAGTCAGACGGTGTGGTTTACACAATGTTGGGTTTTGAGCTAATTTATTTTATTAATTTAATGTTATAGAGGAATTTAGTTAAATATTGTTAAATTGTGTGTTTTAATTAAATCAAAGGTAAAATGGGATTTAATTAATTATTTCAAAATAGGGGTTTCATTTAATGAAATTGGGTTAAACAAAATTTAATTAAATTATGTGATGTAAGGGTTTTATTTTATTATACTTTTTGAGAAGAATTTATTTAAATGATGTTTAAATGGGAAAATTTTTGTTTTATCAATGAATCCTTTCATTAAATGAGAATAATAATAATAGTTATTATTAAGGTGGTTTCATTTATTTAAATTAAGGTTTAAAGGAATTTAATTAAATGAGAAGAGAGGTGTTTCATATATTTGAATTAATGTTGAGAGAATTTAATTAAATAGCTTTGTGATAAAGAAGTTATTTAGTTAAATTTAGATGAAAAGATTTATTTTTATTAAATGAGGATAATAATAATAATTGTTATTAGTATGGTGGATTTATTTAATTTAATTGATGTTGAGGAATTTAATTAAATGACCTGAGATGAAGAGTTTCCATTTATTAAATTGAGATAAATTTAATTTAATTAATTGATACGAAAAGTGAAATTTATTTAATTAAATTATGTAAGAGAATTTAATTGAATAGGGATGAGATAAAGGATGGAGATTTCATTTAACTAAATTATGTTGATTAGAATTCAATTAAATGGTGTTGATTGAGGAATGTAGATTTAATTAAGTTGAGGTAGGGTAATAATTTTAATTAAATAATGATGTGTTGGATATTTTATTTAATTAAATTCGTAACATAATAATTTTAATTTAATATTGTAGTCTTGGAAATTTAATTTAATTATATTTTTAGTATAATAATTTTAAATAATTAATAATGTGGTAGATATTTTATTTAATTAAATACTTTTGATATGAATTTTAATTAAATAATGTTGTGTTGGATATTTAAATTAATTAAATTTGTAGGATAATAATTCTAATTAAATAATGTTGTGTTGGATATTTTCTTTAATTAAATTGATTGGATACGAATTTTAATTAAATAATGATGTGTTGGATATTTTATTAAAGTAAATTCAATAGATGAGTATTTTATTTAAATAATGATGTGTTTAATATTTTATTTAATTAAATTTGTTGGAAAATAATTTTAAATTAATAATTATCTGTTGGATATTTTATTTAATTAAATTCATGTGATAAGAATATTAAATAAATAATTGTGTGTTAGATATTTTATTTCATTAAATTATTTTAATAAGACTTTTAATAAAATGATGTGTAATTATGGTGTCGAGGATATCAAGGTGTAGTAATAAATGATCAGTTTAAGTGGGGTTTTTGTTTTAATTAAATTCAAAGGACATCAGATTTAAATAATTGTTGCGAAATAGTGGTCTTATTTAATTAAATTAAAGACTAAGATAAGTTTAATTTATTTCTCGGAAATTGGGGAATATTTTAATAAATTTAATGTTTGGTAGAATTTAATTAAATGGGGATTTGTTAGAAAATTTATTTAATTAAATACAGTTGCAAATAATTTAATTAAAAAAATGTTTTAGATAAGGTGTTGGAGGTTTATCTAAGAGAACTGTAATCTATTTGAGAATAATAATAATATAATGAGGTTTATTTTATATTATTATTATATTAATCTATATAATTAGTTGAGGATTATAACTTTAGTTGTCATTTTGACGGAAGTGAAAACTGGAGGGTGAGGCATTGCCCCCCTTCTCCTCCTCAGGATGGTGCACCACCCTCACCTCCTTAATCCCCTCTACACGCCTAATCAAAATGGTTCCTTAGTGAATATTTTTCATCTCATTAGGGTATGTCCTACTCCATGCATTTTATTGTTCTCATGAGTTGTTTGGTCTCTTCACTACCCAACCTCCATTAGTCTGAAACAGCATATTCGGTTTTAATTTGGTTTCATCATTTCATCTAATTCTAGGTAGTCGGGAAGGTGTCTCGGGACCCATAGGTTTGTATTCCAAAAACACCCATTAAAGTCATGGTGGTTTAGCTCAATTCGATTCACCACTGAAAATTTTTGGTAAGTCTATATTCCAAAAATTTAGTTTTTACCCAAGAATTATGTTCTTATGATGTATTTGAGTTTCAATTTTTTAATTATGTATGTGTTGGTCCCACCAAACTAATCTTCAGTGTCAGCTAATTCTTGTATGGTGTGGTGATGATTTCCATGTACATGAGTGCATTATTAGGGAAGTCCTTCGGTACAAGCACATTACAGATCATGTTCGAAAGCATTGGCTCCGCTCATTTCTTGTGGTAGGGTCCTCAACTTCTCTTATATAATAAAAAAATGAATTTTTTAATTACTATAATTGATAAGTTCAAACCTAAATGTCGAATGAATGGTTTAATGGTATAAAATGATTTGAGGGATTAAAAAATCATGTTTTTATAATAAAAGTACTACAATGGAGGTGGGTTTACATTAATAAAAAACATAATGTTTAGATTGTTATGATTGTTTATCTAGATGTTAAGTGATTTTATATTTCTACCCCTTTATAGTGATGCACTTTGGTTAAGTATCGTTTATGAGTATGGGGAGGAAGATATTGAAATAATAAACATGGAATTAACTATAACATTTTAATTTGTTATGTTATGATAATTAATATTGTATTAATTACATTCCATGAGATTCAAATATAGATAATTACTCATGGGACTAATTAAGAATTTTTTGAGTATGATAGGTTAAAATAATTAATCATCGAATTAAATATATACTTTGATATTTAAATATTGATAATTAATCAAGGGATTAATTATATGATATCAAATTGGATAATTGATATAATTAATTGTGAATTAATTGTACGCTATGAAATTATAATAATGGTAATTGTGCGGGGGATTAATAACCAGGTCTTGATTTTCCAGGATGAGAAAATTAATTGGGAGATTAATTATGATATGTTGTTTTGGTTGAATTGAGATAATTAATAGTGAATTAATTTTGTTCCTTATTTTTGTTCAAGATAATAAATTGTGAGATTAGTTATGATGATATGATGTTTAATTTATATAATTGTTTCTAGAAACATTTATTATGGAATGTGATTTGTAAAGAAGATAAATTAATTTTTGGATTAATTAATGGATTCATGTACTTTTTTAATTTCTGGTTTGACTAATAGATTTGGTATATTTTACAAATCTATTGGATTAGTAAGGTAATAAGGATAATTAAATTGGAAAATTAATTATCATTTTTCGATCAAGGAATTGGGATAATAAGTAGGGTTAATTTTCTAGTTAACATTATTGGATTTAACAAGAATTAATTATTTCCTTTTTATATGTTTAATGGTTAATTAATTTTGTAATTAAATGAAAAGAAATTTATTTTTTAATTAGTTTTTTAACAAAATAATGAACATATTTATTTAACTTATTAATTAATAAATTAATGGGATTTGGGGAGTTAGACATGGAACTCTACCCCAATGATATAAACAAATGAATCGGATTTTGGGTGTTGGACAAGGTATTCATCAACAATGTGATTTTGGGTGTTAGACATTTTGATCTACACCGATGATAGATCTATCTATATTTTTGAGCTTTTGGGGTGTTAGAAATGGCATACAACACCAATGATTAATAAATGATAAATATGATTTTAGGTGTTATACATGAAGTTCTGCATCGATGAGACTTTGGGGAGATATGCATGGTGTTCTACACCAATGATAAATATATTAATGAGATTAGGGATGTTAGACTAGGAGATACACATCGAATGATAATTGGGGAGTTTGACATTGAGTTTAACAATAAATGATTGAAAATAAATAATTATGAGACAAATAAGAGATTTTGGTCAAACCTGAGTTAAATGAGATTAAATTAATAATGGTTGAGAATGGTTAGAATTTTAGCATGAGTTGAAATTATTATTGAGTTATAGGAAACCATAGGAACCCTATAGATAATAAATGATTAAATATAGGATAATTAGTAAGGTGTTGAAAGTTATTTATGATTGTTAAATATTCTTGTATGATTCCTGGGCATACTCTTATTCCGGCTATGGGATGAAGCAGGTATCACTGTTAGGTGTCCCTATTGAATCTAAACAGGTTGTTGATTATTTATTCACTTCTATTATTCCAATAATTATATCTACACACTATTTGTTATATTGTATTTTCTTGATTGAGCTAGACTATTGGTGGTCCCGCCAAAGGATGTGTATATCTCAACACCTATTTTGACATCCATTGCACTGGTGTACCCGAGTTGATTTTCTAGGATGAAGGACTGCAGTACAATGCTTGTGGTTGTTAATTATACTTAGGAGTGATGATAAAAGGTGAAGTGCACTGTGTTGCATTTGTTGTCAATGAGACATGAAGTTGTCTTGGAATGAATGGAAGTCAAGGATTGTCAAGATGTGAATGTCAAAGGTTGTGATGGTGTTGGTGATGAAGAGAGAATGGCCATAGTACTAAGATGCATGTCACATAGGAGATTCACTAAGTGACATAGGAGCTGATGGTTGAAACATTCTCTAAGAACATTTGACGATTGTTGAGCTGTTCTTAAAGTTCCAAGAACTTGTATCCTGATGATACAATGTCACAACATTGATTGAAGACCATGCATTGTCTTCACAATGCATGAGGAGTTGAAAGGAGTTCCATCCACAACTACTAAGTGGATGATGTGCATTAATGAAGTCCATGCACTATCACTTAGTGCATGTGAATTGGAAGTGATCCAACTTGATCTCTGATTAGATCAATGAAGCACTTTGAATAATTTAAGTGATTCAGGAGTTCGGTTGAAGATGAAGATCCTTGAGAATTCTCTCCTAAGTAGAAAATGAGATGATGAAGAAGAATTATAAATTGAGGAGTTGTTTCTAATCAAGAGGATTAATGTTTGAATTCTTAAGAAGAAGAGAAGAGAAGAAATGAAGAAGGGAGAAGTGGCATTTGGCAATTGGCATATTTTATATGGAGGAGAAACTTTGTTTTTATACAAAGTATAGGTTCTGTCCTTTGCCAAAAATTAGGCCATCTCAAGCCAGCCTTAAGGGTTCAACCCAAGGCACATGTGGGACCAGGTCACCACGCCCAAGGGGATCCCATGGGGCCAGCCCAAGAGTGGTCGGGGCCGTGTATAAGCCTCGAGGCCACGCGGTGATGAAGCCCGCGCAGCGTGGGCGCAGGAGCGCGCCCGAAGGGTGCAAAGTGGGCGCCAGTGGCGCGCCCGCAGGGAGCATAGTGGGCGCAGAGCGCGCCCGCAGGGAGAACACGGTGCGGGGCAGCACCGTGGAGGGAGAGGTTCAATTGTGGAGTAGCGGAGAGCGGCAGAGTAATAAACCGCGAGAAAACCGCGCCCCGTTTCGATGTGGGACGCGGAAAATTTCCCGGGAGCGAATCTGAGCCGCTCGATTGATCGCGCGCTTGATCTGCGCCGCACGATCCATCCGCGGCGCCGCGATCTAATCCAAGCCATCGAAGCCTTTTTGATCACCGCATCCGACGGCCCCGACATCGTCTCCTCCCTCGAGCTCGACCGAGGCACCCGCGACGTCCCCGCTGAACCAGAGGCCCTCCGACGACCTGTTTTCGAGCTCCCGGCCACCATTGTTTGATCCGAAGGCTCCAATGAGTTCGTCCGGCCCTACTGAACACAACCATGTATAAAAATGGGAGTGCATGCTATGTTTGGATGAATTTGAAAGAGGCCGAGGCAAACGAAGTTGCCGAGGCACCAGGTTGATGTTTTGCATGGGATGAGCCTAAACCGAAGGCTGTGCATGCGTTATGAGTCGCATGCACGTAGAGGAACAAAAATAAATGAACCCGCGTTGAAACAGAGGAAAGAAAATAAAGATTCGAAAGATCTTTGAAGATCCGAAGATTTCGGTGATTCAAGATTTATTGCACGCGGATAATCTGAGGCAGCCTCCGCCTATAAAAATGAGGCCGAGCCCTCGAGGAAGCTTGCTGATCCTTTGTTGAAGATCCGAAGAACCGTGAGTGCACCTCTGCCTCGCGAATTTGAAGCCCCGCGCAAATTATATTTGCGCGGCTGAAGTCCCCTGCGCGCTAATCCTTTGCGCGGTAGGAAGAGCTCATGGCCGCAGCATTCTTGCGCGCCCGAGGCTTGTCCCCTCTCTGCCCGCACCCTTGCGCGGCAAGAGGAAGACCCCGCGGGTGTTGCACTTGCGCGCCCCGCGGGTAGGAGGTCTTGCGCGCCCCTGTGCCGTGCACCTTGCGCGCCCGAAGGCTAGGTGAAGACCCAAGGCTTGTTTGCCTTGTGTTCTACACACATTGTGTGTGTGCCAAAGAAGGCCGAGGCCTTTCCTCGTGTGTGTGAAAAGTGGAGTGCCTTGTGTGAAGTGAAAGAACACACCCTTTGGGTGTATGTGAAAACAAGAACAAATAAGGGGTCGTGGGCAGTGTGTGTGTAAAAAGGAGAGAAAGGCCGTAGCCTTGTGCAAACAAAGGAGACCACACCATTGTGTGTGTGTGCTAAAGTGAAGGAAGACCCGAGGCCATGTGTGTGCACAAAGGACAACACCAAGTGGTGTGTGCCAAGTGAAGTGGAAGACCACACTTTGTGTGTGTGTAAGAATTGAATAATCCATAGTCTTGCTTGTGCATTTGAACAAAGAAGAACACACTTTAAGTGTGTGCATTTGAAGAGGCCGAGGGCTGTGACCTTGTGTGTGCATACCTTGAAGAACAAACTAAAAGAACACTAAAGTGTGTGTGTGAAACAATAAGAGGAGGAGGCTAAATCATGTGTGTGATAAAGTGAAACAATTGTGTGCAAATTAAAGAAGTGGCCGAACCTAGGTGTGTGCACTAAAAGTGTATACACATTGGAAGAAGAAGAAGGAGTGACCCACACTAAAGTAGAACACACTCTAAGTGTGTAAACAAATTGGATAAAGTGTGTGAAGTTCAGTGAAGGTGTGTGCTTAAAGATACTACACCCTTTGTGGGTCTACTGCACCAAGAAGAGGAAAGGAGGAGTGCATGCATGCATGCATGCACGTGCACACATGAACAGTGCTAAATCAGTGGTGTGCAACTGAGACTGAGCCAGACTAAAGTGAAAGATATTGTTTGTCTGAGTTTGCAGTATTTGAGAAGACCCTGATCATCACAAGTGATCAGAGGTACAGAGCAAGGCCATCAGTCTTTATCCCAGACTGCTGAAGATACTTTAAGACCTTAAAGTGAAGAAGAGCTACTCGTGCGACTCGAGGAGCCAAGAGAAGACCCTGTGGGACTCAGGGAGAAGAAGTCTTCAGTGGGATTCTTGAGCAGGCCAGTGGGACTCTGGTAACACTGTGGGACGCAGTATAAAGACCCTCCTGTGGGACTTAGGAGAGATACGGTGGGAAGCTGTATCGACCATTGTAATTCTAACAAGTTATAATGGGAGAATCCATGCTGGGAGAGCATGGCAAGGATGTAGGCCTTTGGTGCCGAACCTTGTAAATCCTTGTGTCCTGTGCCTTTTCATTGTTTCATTATCCGGGAAAGGTTGAGAGATACAAGAAGAGTGGATCGAGGCTTTAACCAGCCATAGAGGATTAATTGATTAAGAATCAATTAGTAAAAAGTTTTAAAGGATCACTGATTCACCCCCTCCCCCTCTCAGTGATTCACACTGATCTGGGCACTTCAATTGGTATCAGAGGGAGGTTACCTCTAAAAGATCCAAGAGAGTCTTTATGGAGTGCAGATTTGAGGAAATGAGTGACCAACCTCAAATGGAGATATCTGCCAAGACTCAGAAAAATAGAAAGAAGAAACAGGCAAAGAAGATGAGGGAGAAGGTTGTTGCAATCAGAGAAACTCCTTCTATGGAATGAAATGTGAATGTCACATCAGATGACAATTCCTTTTATCATTCTTCTGATGAAGCCTGCTCTAGCTGTGATGAAGATGGAAGAAATAATTATCTTCTAAATGCAATCAAATATCTTCAGAAGAGAGTCCCCAAGAAAGTTGCAATGTGTATAGCTACAGGACTCCTTGATCTTCAAGAAGAAAAATTACAGCTAGAAGATGAAGCCAATTCCCTGGAAGTCCAATTGCCAAAAAGGGTTGGCATAACCAACACTCTCAGAAAGCTGGTAAATGCTAAAGATGAAACAGTATCTCTTTGCAATGAAAGATATGAAGACACTACTGAAGAATTTCAAAGAAGCCTTTCTGAGAAATAATTCTTTAAAATAATAATCAAAGATGTTTTCCATGAACTGGAAAAGAGGCACAAAGTTTCAATGAATGTCAGAGATGCTCAACTTGAAGACAAAGTCAAAATGGTGAAGGAGCTTGACAATACATTGCTAGAATTGAAGACAGTGCATGATGACCAGATGAAACAACTGGTGGAGAATTGGGAAGGAAAGATAAGAACTGTTGAGGATGAGAAGAACTCTCTTAACATGAAATGCTTAGAACTAGAGGTGATATTGAAAAATCTGCAATCACCCAAAGCTGAATCCTCCCAGACAGCTGGAAGAAGAAATGTTGCTACTCAAGTGAGCTTTGAGCAGGATGATTCTAAGAGAAAGACATCCTCTAATAAAAGTGCAACATCTTCTAGAAAGAAGGTACCATCCATCCCATCTTGTACTAATGCTTCTAATTGTGTTTTCAAAAAAAGTGCAGGATGGAAGAATGAATCCAAACAAGTATGGATGAAGACAATGAAGAAAGAAAGCTCTCCTGAAACAGCACAACAATTCAAGAAAAGTACCCAACAATCAGAAGGACTGAAGAGGTCAAGATTTGTGGGGCAGTGTTGGTGTTGTAACAAGTATGGGCATTGTGCAAAGGATTGTTGGTACAATCCACTGAATGCCAAAGCACAGAGGAAGCCCATGCCAAGGGGGAGCAAGCCAGAAGGAAAGAAGCAACATCCACAGGTCCAGAGACATCTGTTTACTGCTAACAGATTTGGATTACTTGACAACATCTGGGATGATTGCAAAAGTGGTCAAAGAGTTGATACATCTCAATCTCCAAATGTATCCGAAGCTGGAATGAAGAGAAGATCACTGAACCTGGCTAAGAGAGATTCCTTGGGAAGCAAGCAGAAGAAAGTGGAAGATGCTCCCAAGAAGAGTTTGAAGAATGAAGAGAAGTCCTTGGAATTCAAATCCAAGAAGGGTGATGCATCCAGAAGGACCACCAAGAAATGCTTCTTCTGTGGAAAGAAAGGACACATCATGGACCTTTGTAAAGAAGCCATGAAACTAAATAGAAGAAGACTGAACTCCAAAAGACAATCAATCCAGAAGAAGAAGGGATTGATTGAAAATAAGTTGCCTAAGAGAGGTAGCTTAGCAGCATCCAAAGAACCATGTGGAACTTCCAAAACTGAGGCCACTCTTCCAAATGATTTACTAGTCATATGGCCACATCAGTTGCAACTTGCCAGAGAACTACAAAGAGCTGAAGATGAAGCTCTGGCAATTGCTAAAGCAAAAGAGAAGAAGAAGGTTTCACATGAAGATGTTTTGAGAACCACACCAGCACAATCATCAATGAAGATCAAATGTGCAAGTGTGAAGACTGGTGAAAATGGGACATCTCGGTTGAGAGAATCTTCTCAACCTTGTTGTTCACATTGATGAACCAAGGAGGTTCCATCTTATTCCCTTATACATTGGTATTTACATGTGCTAACATTGTAGGGAATTGAAGATGATGGTCATTCTCAGCTGGAGGATGGTTTGGATTGAATGGAGAGCACCCCTTGAGGGGGAGCCAATCTGAAGAAGATGGCATTCTTAGATTAATACCATCTTGAGAAAAGTGAAGGTATTCCAATCATACTTTCATCCCTTGTTTCTTAATTGAGTTTATCTTGTCAATTAAGGGGGAGTATGGATTGAAGACAAATGGATGAAAGGGGGAGCTTTATCATTGCACTGAACTTTCTAATGTGTTTTGTGAAGTATGTGCAGGATTCAGCAATTCATTGAATATCTGGAAAAAAAATTCAACCCCTAAGCATGATCTCACATGTGTAGAGAGTTATGGACATCATTGAGTACCTTGGTTACATCACTCTTGTTTTCTACACCGGGTTAGCCCAAGTAGACTTAGAGCTGATTTACTAAAGGTTCTTTGCTAAAGAGAACATGTGACATCATCCCTCTCTCAGTGTTTTTCAAGAGAATACTATTCAAAGGGAGGAAGATATTTTTGAAAGTAAACCACACCACACCTTTGCATTTGATTGCCAATAAGGGGGATAAAATATTGGCACACATATTGACCCATTCATATGTGCTGAAGGAGTGTATTGACAACAAATACAAAGGGGGAGATTGAAGTGCACTGTGTTGCATTTGTTGTCAATGAGACATGAAGTTGTCTTGGAATGAATGGAAGTCAAGGATTGTCAAGATGTGAATGTCAAAGGTTGTGATGGTGTTGGTGATGAAGAGAGAATGGCCATAGTACTAAGATGCATGTCACTTAGGAGATTCACTAAGTGACATAGGAGCTGATGGTTGAAACATTCTCTAAGAACATTTGACGATTGTTGAGCTGTTCTTAAAGTTCCAAGAACTTGTATCCTGATGATACAATGTCACAACATTGATTGAAGACCATGCATTGGCTTCACAATGCATGAGGAGTTGAAAGGAGTTCTATCCACAACTACTAAGTGGATGATGTGCATTAATGAAGTCCATGCACTATCACTTAGTGCATGTGAATTGGAAGTGATCCAACTTGATCTCTGATTAGATCAATGAAGCACTTTGAATAATTTAAGTGATTCAGGAGTTCGGTTGAAGATGAAGATCCTTGAGAATTCTCTCCTAAGTAGAAAATGAGATGATGAAGAAGAATTATAAATTGAGGAGTTGTTTCTAATCAAGAGGATTAATGTTTGAATTCTTAAGAAGAAGAGAAGAGAAGAAATGAAGAAGGGAGAAGTGGCATTTGGCAATTGGCATATTTTATATGGAGGAGAAACTTTGTTTTTATACAAAGTATAGGTTCTGTCCTTTGCCAAAAATTAGGCCATCTCAAGCCAGCCTTAAGGGTTCAACCCAAGGCACATGTGGGACCAGGTCACCACGCCCAAGGGGATCCCATGGGGCCAGCCCAAGAGTGGCCGGGGCCGTGTATAAGCCCCGAGGCCACGCGGTGATGAAGCCCGCGCAGCGTGGGCGCAGGAGCGCGCCCGAAGGGTGCATAGGGGGCGCCAGTGGCGCGCCCGCAGGGAGCATAGTGGGCGCAGAGCGCGCCCGCAGGGAGAACACGGTGCGGGGCGGCACTGTGGAGGGAGAGGTTCAATTGTGGAGTAGTGGAGAGCGGCAGAGTAATAAACCGCGAGAAAACCGCGCCCCGTTTCGATGTGGGACGCGGAAAATTTCCCGGGAGCGAATCTGAGCCGCTCGATTGATCGCGCGCTTGATCTGCGCCGCACGATCCATCCGCGGCGCCGCGATGTAATCCAAGCCGTCGAAGCCTTTTTGATCACCGCATCCGACGGCCCCGGCATCGTCTCCACCCTCGAGCTCGACCGAGGCACCCGCGACGTCCCCGCTGAACCAGAGGCCCTCCGACGACCTGTTTTCGAGCTCCCGGCCACCATTGTTTGATCCGAAGGCTCCAATGAGTTCGTCCGGCCCTACTGAACACAACCATGTATAAAAATGGGAGTGCATGCTATGTTTGGAAGAATTCGAAAGAGGCCGAGGAAAACGAAGTTGCCAAGGCACCAGGTTGATGTTTTTCATGGGATGAGCCTAAACCGAAGGCTGTGCATGCGTTATGAGTCGCATGCACGTAGAGGAACAAAAATAAATGAACCCGCGTTGAAACAGAGGAAAGAAAATAAAGATTCGAAAGATCTTTGAAGATCTGAAGATTTCGGTGATTCAAGATTTATTGCACGCGGATAATCTGAGGCAGCCTCCGCCTATAAAAATGAGGCCGAGCCCTCGAGGAAGCTTGCTGATCCTTTGTTGAAGATCCGAAGAACCGTGAGTGCACCTCTGCCTCGCGAAGTTGAAGCCATGCACAAATTATATTTGCGCGGCTGAAGTCCCCTGCGCGCTAATCCTTTGCGCGGCAGGAAGAGCTCGTGGCCGCAACATTCTTGCGCGCCCGAGGCTTGTCCCCTCTCTGCCCGCACCCTTGCGCGGCAAGAGGAAGACCCCGCGGGTGTTGCACTTGCGCGCCCCGCGGGTAGGAGGTCTTGCGCGCCCCTGTGCCGTGCACCTTGCGCGCCCGAAGGCTAGGTGAAGACCCGAGGCTTGTTTGCCTTGTGTTCTACACACATTGTGTGTGTGCCGAAGAAGGCCGAGGCCTTGCCTCGTGTGTGTGAAAAGTGGAGTGCCTTGTGTGAAGTGAAAGAACACACCCTTTGGGTGTATGTGCAAACAAGAACAAAGAAGGGTCCGTGGGCAGTGTGTGTGCAAAAAGGAGAGAAAGGCCGTAGCCTTGTGCAAACAAAGGAGACCACACCATTGTGTGTGTGTTCTAAAGTGAAGGAAGACCCGAGGCCATGTGTGTGCACAAAGGACAACACCAAGTGGTGTGTGCCAAGTGAAGTGGAAGACCACACTTTGTGTGTGTGTAAGAATTGAATAATCCATAGTCTTGCTTGTGCATTTGAACAAAGAAGAACACACTTTAAGTGTGTGAATTTGAAGAGGCCGAGGGCTGTGACCTTGTGTGTGCATACCTTGAAGAACAAACTAAAAGAACACTAAAGTGTGTGTGTGCAACAAGAAGAGGAGGAGGCCAACTCATGTGTGTGCTAAAGTGAAACAATTGTGTGCAAATTAAAGAAGTGGCCGAACCTAGGTGTGTGCACTAAAAGTGTATACACATTGGAAGAAGAAGAAGGAGTGACCCACACTAAAGTAGAACACACTCTAAGTGTGTAAAAAAATTGGATAAAGTGTGTGAAGTTCAGTGAAGGTGTGTGCTTAAAGATACTACACCCTTTGTGGGTCTACTGCACCAAGAAGAGGAAAGGAGGAGTGCATGCATGCATGCATGCACGTGCACACGTGACCAGTGCTAAATCAGTGGTGTGAAACTGAGACTGAGACAGACTAAAGTGAAAGATATTGTTTGTCTGAGTTTGCAGTATTTGAGAAGACCCTGATCATCACAAGTGATCAGAGGTACAGAGCAAGGCCATCAGTCTTTATCCCAGACTGCTGAAGATACTTGAAGACCTTAAAGTGAAGAAGAGCTACTCGTGCGACTCGAGGAGCCAAGAGAAGACCCTGTGGGACTCAGGGAGAAGAAGTCTTCAGTGGGATTCTGGAGCAGGCCAGTGGGACTCTGGTAAAACTGTGGGACGTAGTATAAAGACACTCCTGTGGGACTCAGGAGAGATACGGTGGGAAGCTGTATCGACCATTGTAATTCTAACAAGTTATAATGGGAGAATCCATGCTGGGAGAGCATGGAAAGGATGTAGGCCTTTGGTGCCGAACCTTGTAAATCCTTGTGTCCTGTGCCTTTTCATTACTGCATTATCCGGGAAAGGTTGAGAGATACAAGAAGAGTGGATCGAGGCTTTAACCAGCCATAGAGGTTTAATTGATTAAGAATCAATTAGTAAAAAGTTTTAAAGGATCACTGATTCACCCCCTCCCCCTCTCAGTGATTCACACTGATCTGGGCACTTCAAAAGGATTGAGCGGGAGCTCAGGATACTCATGGATATCATATGTGGTGCTTTGAGTCTTTTATTTTATTTTTTGTTGTGATGTAATGTAAGATGTTTTGTTTAATACTTTCAGATATGTATCACCATGACATTCATGCATTATATAAACTGGATTTGGCCAATTTTCATTATTATGTTGATTTTTGTTTTACATATGTTTCTCCGACGTCACTCTGATTATAACGGTATATTCTCCCCACTAACATTATATAGACCATAATTACTATTCAGAAGCCTCTAGCATACGGGGAGACCCACTTGAGGACATTTGGAGACCAGTCCATCTACTGGTTTGATGATATGTTGGGCCAGGATGTTACATAAAGAGGTAACAGAGTGTTTAGGGTTTCCTTATTTTTTTCCTTTTTCTATCTGTTTTGAATTTATAGAGAGGAGACTAAGAATGTTTTTGGCACTCGGTTAATTTTCAAGATTGTTATTGATCACCCCACATATGGGAAATAACAAGGTGTCCAAGGATGGGAATTGATGTTTATACTTCTTGATATTAGAGATGATTTGATTTCACCTTGAGTGACTGGTGTATTTTCCATTTCTTATTGATTTTGAGAATTTTGAAAAAAATTTCGTTTGCTTGATAAGGTAAGAAAGCTTCATTACTTGAATCATCCTAGGAACTTAGATATTCACATTCCATTCATATGACATTCCACGTAGTTGCATTATTATGAAGCCTTGTAGATTATTATTGTGTTCCTTGGGTGCAATTCCTTTTATGATTTGATTTAGCATGTATACATGTATAACTGTTTAAGTGAGTATATTCCATGATGCATGTGCTTTTAGTATGTTTTCATGATATTCCATGTTTTTGTGTTATAGCATGATATTGTGTTACTTCATATAATAACATGCTTGAAATGTTCTGATGCGTAAAGGGATTCTAATGTTAAAATGTTAAATGAATATTTTTTTATTAAATGGGATCAAAATTTTACAAGTAAAATGTATGCGCACATTATCTATTGGTAGATGTCCACCCATGTGACTGAGCCATATATAACCATAGAGTGTTGAAAATGTTTATTAATGTAAAAATTTTGAGTTTTAATTGAAATGAACTATTGTGGGTTACTTTTTCAAGAACGTGGGTTAGAAAAAATGGGACCCTCAGGGGTCAACTTCTGATTAAAAGGAATTTTGATCCTAATTTACTATTTAAAATGAAATAAACTCGGATTCCTTTGCTGGTTTAGGAATCAAGTTATGGTTGATTATGTTTTGGCAGGATAATTTGTGAAATTTTGAAAAATGATGACCGGTGACAGTTTGATTGTTCTTCTTGGTGATCTGGGCTTACTCATATTGTGCTCGTTCAAATGAGATGAGCATTTCCCTTACCTAGGACCTGTCTTGGAGACAATAAGATAGCATCGGTCTTAATCCATGCTAATGTCTTAAAATTCATTGGGGGTTTATAAGTTTTTTATCTCGGTTGTGCTTGGGATGCGTGCTTCTTTGGGTTATGAATTTATTCGTGTGGAAGCACAATAATTTTGAAATATCTAAGTGATTGATTGTATTAGAAAGGTCACCAGATGTTGGGTAGGTATTTTTCATATACAAGTGATTCGTCTTCAAATTGTTTTAAAGGCACGATCCTCATTTAATGATGGGTATAGGTTTCATTAGTTGGTGATGACATTAAAGGAAACATCTATGGCATGTGGTTCTAAAATGGTTAAATTTACATTACGTATTTGGGAAAACAATGTTATTGTTAAAATGAGACATCTTGACCATGGTGGGTTTGCTGGTGTTGTAGTAGCTCCTGATGGATTCTTGGAGATGATATGTTCTTAAGGTGGGTTGATTGTAAAAACCCATGCTTTTTAACAGGGTTAATTATGAATTTTTTATTAGGATTAATTATGGAATGTATTTTTTATAATAGATTTATTAACTTATGAATATATTAATGGATTCATGTACTTTGTTAATTGTTGGGTTCACTAATAGAATTGGTTTATTAATCAAATCGATTGGATTAGTAAGGGAATAGAGATACATAATTTGGTGAATTAAATATCATTTTTAGGACAAGGAATTGGGATAGTTAGTTGTGTTAATAGTTTAGTTGACTAGATTATGATTAAGAATAATTAATTATTTGCTTTTTAGATGTTAAATGTTTAATTAATTATAGAATTAATTGATGGGTAATTGATGTTTTTAATTAGTTGTTGAACTAATTAACGAGCTTGATTAAATAATTTATGAATTCATTAATTGATGGGATTTTTGGTGTTAGACATAGAATTATACAATAATTATATAAATAAATTAATAGGATTTTGGGTGTTAGACATGGTGTTCTTCACGAATGGGATTTTTAGTGTTAAACATGGAGATCGACACCGATGATAGATCTACCTACATTGTTGAGTTTTTTGGGGGTGTTAAAATGAACCTTTATGACCTTGGTGGGTTAGTAAATGTTGTAGTAGTTCTCAATGGAATCTCGAGGACTAGATGATTTTATGGTGGGTAAAATCAAATGTACTATGTTTTTAAACGTAGTTAAAATACAAATGTTTTTCAATATTTACATTTTTCGGACACGTAGGTCTGATAACCAAGTATCTGTTTAATGTTTTGTGCATTTGGAACATTTGAAAATGTTGATAATAGGAATCAGTAAAGGCTTTAGGAGTGTTATAGGAGGCTTAATGGGTTTTTGGGACACCAAATCTGACAGTGGAATTCACACGGGCTACTCACAGTTGGTCGAACCGTGCAGGTTTTACCATACAGATTGATAAAGATGATACAGACATGCACACACTGTTTGAGATTAATGAGGAAAACCAAGCTGTAAAAATCGAGTGACTTGTGTCCTTAGATCGAAGGTTCCACATGGCTAGCACACAGTTTTCTTGACTATGCAAGACAAACCGTGCAACTTACAAAATTTTGGGTTTTGGGTTATTTTTATTTAATTACATTCCCAGATTATAGGAATTTAACTATGTGACATGATATGGGAGTTTCAAATAAATTAAATTCATGTTTATGATGATTTTATATAATTGATGAAAAATGGGGTTTTATTTAATTAAATTAATTTCAAGATAATTTCAAATTGCACCCATGATCATTTTCAAGAAAGGAATTGATTAATTCTTAAATAGGGGCCCATATTAGAAATTATAGGGCATCGTTGCATTCAGATTAGTGTGTTTTCTCTAGGCACAACTTATTTTTAGTCGGTGTGGGTCTCCAGTTATAAAACCGGAAAATGGGATAACCATTAATAAATTTTTTAAATAAATTTATTTTAATTTTAAAATCTTTATAATTCATAAACTGTAACTCCGATTGAAATTCTGAGTGTATCAATGATCTCATGATGAGGTTCTTTCCTTAGTGGAGTCTAAAACATGGAAGTGTGCACCAATTGTGGAAATTACTTTTTGGGGTGTGACTATAAAAATAATAATTAAATAATGATTATTATATTTTCAAAACATTATAACACATAAATGGTAACTCATATTGGAAATATGAAAGTACCATTGAGATTACGAGGTTGTTATTTACTTAGGAAGAGCCTATCCTCGACCAGAATGTGTTGAGGGAAAAAGTTATTTTTTGGACTTTTAAAGAAGAATAAAACTAATTTTTGGACTTTTGTGGAGTAGAGACTTTTTCAAATTAAATTCATGGTTATAATTAATTTTTTGAAAAGTCAGAGAATTGATTTAATTAAATTGAATTTGGATGAGAATTTTAGTTAAATAATGATGTTTGTGATATTTTTTTAATTAAATTTTTTGGATAATAAATTTAATAAATAATGATGTGTAGGAAATTTTATTTAATTTATTTCTTAGTATAATAAATTAAATAAAATAATTATGTGTTGGATATTTAATTTAATTAAATTCATGGAAAAGAAATTTAATTATCTGACTTGTAATTTAGGTGTCATAATTTATCAAGGATGTTTCATAAATGATGTGTTAAAATGGGGTTTTAATTTTTACTAAATCGAAACAAAAAAGGGAGTAAATTAAATGTTTTGAAATGGGGGTCTTAGTTAATTAAATTTAATATAGAAAATAATTTAATGAATATATGTGAAATTGGGGGTTCAGTTTCTTAATGATATTTTTTTGAGAATTTAATTAAATGAGGATGTATAAGAGAATTTAGTTATTTAATTTTGATGAAAAGAATTCATTTAAGAAAATTTGATAAATGAGGAGTTTCATGTTTGCCTAAGAGGTGTGTAAATTATTTGATAATAATATTATTATTTTGTAGATCATTTTGTTTATTATTATTATATTAATACTTAAAATTAATTTAGGATTATAATTATAGTTTTTATTTTGTAGGAAGATATAATTGGAGGGTGCGGCGCAACCCCACCCCCCTTCTCCCCCCATGGATGGTCAACCACCGTCTCCTCCAGCATCTCTCTCGGCATGTCGGATCATGATTGTTCCATTATGAATTTTGTTCATATCATCAAGGAATTCCTTCTTAGGGTTTTTCATTATTTGCATCTGTGTTTTCGGCTCTCTGTTACCCGACCTCAGTTAGGATGAAACCCTAGATTTAGGCTTAATTCAGTTTCTTCATTCCATTTGATTTTCGATAGTGTGTAAGGTGTCTCAAGAAAAATAGGTCCATATTCTAAATACCTCCACCAAAGGTGTGGGGGTTCACCTTAATTCGATTCACTGCTATCGTATTTGGGTAAATCCATATACCAAATAATTGATTTGCAGCCCTAGAATTTTGTGATTATGGTGTACTTGAGTTGTCTTTGATTGATTGGGTGTCTGTTGGTCCCAGCTGCACTAATCATGGGAGTTGGTAAATTTTTGAATGGTGTGGTGATGATTTTCAAGTACACGGCTGCATTATTGTGGAAGTTTGTTTGAACGAGTTCAGTGTAGTAGATGTTGGAAAGAACTGGCTCAGCTAATTTCTTGTGGTAGGGATCTCAACTTTTCTTAATTAATAAAACACAGTATTTGTTTAGTTACTGTTATTGATAAGTTTGAATGTAAATGAAAACCTAATGATTTACTGGTATAAAATGTTTTGATTCATTACAGAATTAGTTTTTTATTATAAAACCACCCCATGGGAGGTGCACTGCCTTCAAGCCAAAAACATAATGTTTATATGGTTATGTTTGTTTAGGTTTTTGGTTATGTGGTTTTCTATTTGTTCCCTTTTTATGTTGACGCACATAGGTTAAGTCGAATTTATGTGTATTGGGTAGTATAATTTGAGATAATTAATTAGGGAATTAATTATGGGATTAAAATTTGATAAGTTAAGATAATTAATTTCTGATTAATTAAATGCCTTGATATTGAAATATATAAAATTAATCAGGGGATTAATTATGAATTTTTTATTAGGATTAACCGTGGAATGTGATTTGTATTATATATTACTTAATTAATGGAATAATTAATGGATTGATGTTCTTAGATAACTGTTATGTTGACTAAAATATTTGTAATAGATAACTAATTGATAGGAGGGGAATTAAGATAATTAATTTGGTGAATTAATTATCATGTTTTTGTAAAGTAATTGGGTTAATTGGTTGATTTAATTATATAGTGGACAATATTAGGGTTAATAAAAATTAATTATTTTCTTTTTAGATGTTGAATGGATAATTAATTGTACAATTAATTGATGGGAAATGGATGTTGAAATTTTTTTATTGAACTAATTAACAAAAATGATTATTTAATTTGTGAAATAATTACTGGATTGGATATGGGGTGTTATACATGGAGTTATACACCGATGATATAAATAAATGAATAGGATTTTTGGTGTTAGACATGCCATTCTTCACCAATGGTATTTTAGGTGTTATGTAAAATGATATACACTGATGATCGATATATCTGTATTGTTATGTTTTTGTGGTGTTATACATGGAATTTGACATCATGGATAAATAATAATAAATGTTATTTGAGGTGTTAGACATAGAGTTCTACATCAATGGGATTTTGGGGTGTTATACATGGTGTTCTACACAAGTGATAAATAAATTAAATGTATTTGTGTAATTAGACATTGCAATCAACACCGAATGAGAATCGAGGTATATGACATAGAGATCAACACCAAATGAATGAAAATAAAGATTTATGAGATAAATGAGAGATGTGGGACAACCCCATGTTAAATACGATTAAATAAATAATGGTTTAGAATTATTAGAATTCCAGCATGAGCCGAAGTAAGTATTGAGGTACGGGAAACCCTGGGAACCTCATATTTAATAAATGTTTAAATAGAAAATAGTAGGTAATGTGTGGGAATATATTTATTCTTGATAAATATGTTTGTATGATTCCTTTGTAGACTCTTATTCCGGCTATGGTATGTAGTAGGTATCAATGTCAAGTGTCCCTAAAAAACCTAGATAGTTTTTTGATTATTTCTTCGATTCTATTATTTCCTTGATTATATCTACACACATTATTTATATTTCATTATCAATATTGATCTAGATAACAGGGGGTACTGTCCAACCAAATTTTTTACCTCACACCCTACTCAGGCCAACATTTCACTCGAGTACCTAAGTAGAACATTCTTGTTCGCAGTACTACGAACCATAGACCTATCTTGTTGATGTATGCAAGTACCTGATGATTGGAGCAAAAGGACTGAGTTGGAGTTTAGAAATCTCATGGGGTTTTCCCAAGGGGTATTTATGTCTTTGTTTTTGTTTTTGTAGATAGATGTAATGAAACATTCATTGTTTATTTATTCCTAATATGTTTCAATAACATGTCATTAATTCTTCTATTATATGAAATTTTTCTTCTGTTACTTTTTCAATAATGTATTACCAATTCCACAATTGATTTTTATTTACTATGTTATTATATTGTAAAACTCTTATAATAGGGTATATTCTCCCCAATATCACCTCTCATGGCCCTTTTCTACTAGTCGGTAGCCTCTAGGGTATGGAGAGGCACACTTGAGGACATGTGGTGACCAATCCAGCTACTGGTTCGAGGGAAAGTTGGGTCAGGGCATTACAATGTGGTGTCATTGAATTTGGATAATTATATGAGTTATCTTTCAAGTTGACTTGATTTGGGTTAAGAATAATTAATTATTTCCATTTTAGATGTAGAATGGTTAATTAATTGTAGAATTAATTGATGGGAAATTGATGTTGTAAATTATTTGTTGAACAAATTAACAGGCTAGATTATTGAAATTATGAATTGCTTAATTGATGGGATTTTTGGAGTTGTTGATGGATTTCTACACCAATGATATAAATAAATGAACTAGATTTATGGTGTTATACATGGTGTTCTTCACCAATTGGATTTTTTTTGTTAAACAAGTTGATCTACACTGATGATAGATCTACATATATTGTTGTGTTTTGGTGGTGTTAGACATGGAGTTCTACACCAATGAAAAATAATGATACATGATACTTTACTTATTAGACATGGCATTCTACATAAATAGAAATTTTTGGTGTTAGATATGGAATTCTAGACAAATGATAAATAAATTAACCGGATTTGGGGTGTTAGACATGGAGATCAACACCGAATGAGAATTCAGGTGTTTGATATGGCGTTCGACACAAAACTAATGACAATAAATAATTATGAGGTACATGAGATATTTGGGTCAAACATATGTTAAATGTTATTAAATAAAGAATGGTTGAGAATGATTATAATTCTAGCATGAGATGAAGATAGTATTGAGGTAAATTAAACCATGGGAACCATGGAGATAATAAATAATTAAATAGAGGATAATTGGTAAAGTGTTGAAATGTATTTATTCTTAATAAATATTCTTGTATGATTCTAGTGAATACTCTTATTCCGGCTACATGCTGAAGAAGGTATCTCTTTCATGTGTCCCTATGTAACTTGGACAGGTTATTGATTATTTCTTTAGTTCTCTTATTACCTTGATTATATATGTACACCATTTGTTGTAATGTGTTGTCTAGATTGAGCTAGAAAACCAGTGGTCCTAGCCTACTCATATGTACAACTCACAACCTACTCAGGCTTCCATTGCACTAGGGTACCCGAGTAGACCTTTCTTGTTTGCAGGACTATGGCCATTGGACCTTACTTTTTGTTGTATGCTAGTTCCTGGAGATAGGAGGAATAATATGAGGTGGATCTGAGGATGCTCGGGGAATATTACCCTAGGGGATTTAAGTCTATTTATGTTTTTTTACTGAGATTTAAAGTATATTGTTTTATTTACAGTATTCAAAAATGTATAATTAACATGTCATGAAATCATCTGTAATATGATATATGTCTTCTACTGCATCGTAAATTATATATTACTTCTTACACTATTGATTTTTATTTACACTGTTATACCATTGTGGAACTCTAAAAATAGAGCATGGTCTCCCCACTATCACATCCTAAGTCCCTCCCTAATAGTAGAAAGCCTCTAGTATACATGGAGGAAATCCTGAGCTCATGTGTTGACTGATTCAGCTACATATTCTATGTTAAGGTGGTTCAGGACATGATAAACTGATAATTAATTATGATATTAATTGTGATGAGTAGAGATTTTGTTTGGATAAATGTTTCTAGAAAAATATATTATGAAATTTGATTTGTATATTAGATTAATTAATTTATGGATTAATTAATGGATTCATGTATTTAGTTAATTGTTGGGTAGACTAATAGATTTTGTATATTTAAATAATCAATCAGATTAGTAATGGAATAATAATAAGAATTTTGGTGAATTAATTATCATGTTTTTAGTCAAGCAATTGGGATAATTAGTTGATTTAATTTACTAGTTATCTTGATTGGGGTTAAGAATAATTTATTATTTCATTTTTATATGTTTAATGGTAAATTAATTGTCGAATTAATTTATGGGAAAGTGATGTTGTTATTTATATATTGAACTATTTTATGGTCATGATTAATTAATTTATGAATTAATTAATGGATGGGATTTTGGGTGCTTGACACAGAGTTCTACATCAATGATATAAATAAATAACCAGAATTTTGAGTGTTAGACATGGCATTCTTCACCAAAGTCATTTAGTGTGTTTGGCATAGCGATATAAACTTCTGATAGATCTATCTGAATTGTTGAGTTTCTAGGGTGTTATACATGGTGATCTAAACCAGTGATAAATAATTATAAATGGTATTTTATATGTCTGACATCTTCTTCTGAATCAATGGGGCTTAGGGGTGTTAGATATTTCATTATACACCAATGATAAATAAATTAACAGGATTTGGGGTGTTAGACATGGAGATAAACACTAAATGAGAATTGGGTTGTTTGACAGGGCATTCAATGCCAAATGAATGATAATAATAAATTATGATATTAATGAGAGATGTGGCTCAACCTTGAGTTAAATGTGATTAAATAAAGAAATCTTGAAAATGATTAGAATTCCTGAACGAGATGAAGATAATATTGAGGTACGGTAAATAATGTGATCCTTAGAGATAATAAATGATTAAATAGAGGATATTTTTTAATGCATTGAAACGTATTCATTCTTGATAAATATTCTTTTATGATTATTTTTTGGACTCTTATCCTGGCTCTGGGCAGAACCAGGTATCGTCATTTGGTTCCCCAATGGAAACCACACATGTTGTTGATTATTTATTCAATTTTGTTATTTCCTTGATTATAGTTGTACACATTATTGTTATGTTGCATAGTTTATATTTATCTAGAAAATCAGTGGTTCTAGCCTACTAAGTTGTATATATCATACCCTATACGGGCCACCATTACACTGGGGTACCTAATAAGATTTTCTTGGTTGTAGGATAGTGGACCTTTGCATGTGGTTGTTACTTGTACTTGGGAGTTATGACCAAAGGATCGAGTGGGATCTTGGAATTATTGTGAAGATATCTATTGAGATTTTGAGTTTTTCATCATTTCTATACTGTGATGTAAAGAATTTTTTTTACGGCATTCATATATGTATCACCATTACATGAATTCATTGTATAAACTGACATTTTCATGTTTTCATTATTTATATGATTGTTGATTTAAATATGTTTCTACCACGTGACCCTGATTTTGAAGGAATATTCCCCCCACTAACAATCTATAGACCCTTTATACTATTCTATATCCTCTAGAATACATGGAGGCATGCTTGAGGTCATGTGTCAAAAAATCCGGCTACCAGTTCGATGATAAACTTGGTTGAGACATTACAAAGTGGTATCATAAGGTTTGGGTTTTCTTTAATTTTTCCCTTTTCCATTCTATTTTCAGTTGGAAGACATGAGACTAGAAAATTATCGGTGATCGGTTAATATTTGTTCCTCAGACTGATCACCCCACGTAAAGGAAATGACCAGGTATCCAGGGAAGGTAATTGATGTTTATATTTCTTGTTATTACAGTTGATATGACTTCACCTTGAGTGAAAAGAGTATTTTATACTTCTTATTTATTTTATTAATCATTAAATAAATTAATTGTCCTCATATAAGAAGTAAGATTCATTATATGCACCATTTTAGGCAATTTGATATTCAGATGCCATGAATATGACATGCCATATAATTTCATTAGTATGAAGCCTGCTAGATTTTGATTGCATGCATTGGGTACAATGTAATATTGAATTTTATTTAGCATTCCAACTCGTATAACATGTTTAGGTGATTATATACCATTCTTCTTATGATTATAGTATGTTTTGATGTTATTCCATGCTTATGTGTTATTGCATTATATTGTGTTACTGCTGATAATACTATGCTAGAATTGTTTTCATGTGTAAAGGGATGCTAATGTTAAAATGATAAATGAATTTTTTTTGATTAAATGGGATCCAAATTTCACCAGTAAGGTGTATGGTCACCTTCTAGATAGGTATATGGTCACCCATGTGATTGAGACTTGAATAACTATATAGTGTTAAAAATGGTTATAAATGTAAAACTGTTGAGTTTTGACTGAAATGAACTATTGTGGGTTCCTTTTTGGAGAACCTGGGTTACTTTAAATTGGACTATCAAAGGACACCATCTAATTAAAAGTAATTTAGATGATAAATTCACATTTAAAATGTAATAAACATGTTTTCCATGGGTGCTATAGGCCTCGTGGTTTTGTTGATTATGCTTTGGCAGGAGAAGATGAGCCTTTTAGTAAAAAGATAACGGGTTATAGTACGACAAATATTCTTGGTGACCTGGGTTTACTCTTAGTGTGCTTTTTTCAAATGATATAAGTATTTCCCCTATCTTGACCTCATCCTAGAGATTCTAATATATCATCAGTCTTAATTAGTATTAATGTTTTAAAAGACATTGATCTTTATTAGAGTTTTATCTGGGTTGTGTGTGGGATTGTGGTTCTTTTGATTATGCCATTTAATTGTGCTAGGGCCCAATAATTTTGAAATATCCAAGTGTTGTCTTGTCATGTGAAGGTCACCATATGTAGAGTAGGGATTTTCAGCAAACATGCCATTATTTTTGAAATCATTTTAAAGTCACGATACTCTTTTATTGCTTGGTATGGGTTTCATGGGTCAGTGATGAATTTAAAGGAAAGAGTTAGGGAATGGGGTTATAATATGGTTAAATGTACATTGAGTCTTTGGAAACACACCATGATATTTAGAATGAGTCTTTGTGATCTTCGTGGGTTTTCTAGTGTTGTTTTTTCTGGTGCCTTCTTGGGGGACGAGATGTTTTTATGGTGGGCTGATTGTAATGTCTTGTGTTTTTTAACCAGGTTAAAATATGATTTTTTTATAGTTTTTTTAATTCTTGGTTTGGTTTTAAAACCATTCTTCAAGATAAATTTTCACGAGATGGGATTATTCAAACGTGTTGACAGCAGGCTTAGGTAAATGCTGGAGCAGGTTTTCATATGGTTAGTTGGGTTTCGGGGGCACCAAACCGGGTATAGGTGTTCGCACCGGCTACACAAGGTCAGTCAAACAATGTGGGTCAGCCGTGAATGCTAATACATGTTTACAGTAGCAGATTCATTGTCTATGAATGGTTATTTAGACCGTACATTTTACCCAATTTTGTTTTTCAGGTTAATAAATTTTATTAAATCAAGGGTGGAGAGGGATTAAATTAAATATTGTTTAAATGTGGGTTTTTAAATAAATAATTTAGAAAATGGGAATTGATTAATTTTTTCCAAATGGTTGTTTAAATTAATGAAATTGAGTTAAAAAAATTTAAATAAATGATGTGAAGTAGGGGTTTTCATTAATTAAACTTATTGAGAAGAATTTTTTCAAATGATGTTTAAATGGGGAGTTTTGTGTTTTATCACAGAAGTGTGTTATAAAATGATAACAATAATAATAGTCATTATTATATAGAATTCATTTATTTAAATTAAGGATAAAAGTAATTTAATTAAATTTTATGTTGGAGGAAACATTTATTAATATTAAAGTTGAGAGAATTTAATAAAATGAAATTGTGGTGGAGAAGATATTTAATTAAATTTAGATAAAAAGAATTAGTTGTATGAAATGATGATAATAATAATATTGATTAATAGTATGAAGGTTTTATTTAATTAAATAGTGGTTTATGAATTTAATTAAATGAGGTGTGATGGAGAGTTTTATTTTATTAAATTGAGTTAAATGGAATTTATTTAATTAATGTGAAACGTGTAATTTATTTGTTTAAATCAACTAAGATAATTTAAATAAATGAGGACGTGGTATAGGATGGAGATTTTACTTAATTAAATTGTGTTGAAGAGAATTTAATTAAATGGTATGGAAGGTGGAAATATAATTTAATTAAATTGAGGTAGTATATTATTTTTAATTAAATAATTATTTGTTGGATATTTTATTTAATTTAATTAATATGATATAAATTTTAATTAAATAATTATGTGTTGTAAATTTTCTATAATTAAATTTATTGGATAAAAATTTTAATTGAATAATTATGTGTTAGATATTTTATAAAATTAAATTCTCTGGATAATAATTTTAATTTTATAACTATGTGTTGGATATTTTATTTAATTAAATCCTTAGGATAAAATTTTTATTTAAATAATGACCTGTTGGATATTTTATTAAATTAAATTCATTGGGTGAGAATTTTAATTACATAATGATGTTGTGTATATTTTATTTAATTACTTTTTTTGGATATGAATTTTAATTAAATAATGATGTGTTGTATATTTTATTAAATTATATTCATAGGATAATAATTTTGATAAAATAATGATGTCGTTGATATTTTATTTAATTAAATTCATTGGATATCAATTTTAATTAAATGATGTGTAATTGAGGTGTTGAGGTTTATCAAGGAGGTGTAATAGATGATGTGTTTCAATGAGGTTTTATTTTAATTAAATACAAAGGAAAAAATGTATTTATTTATGTGTTGTGAAATGGGGGTCTTGGTTAATTAAATTGACAACAAAGATGAATTTGATTATTTGATGTGAATTGGTGGGTTTCTTTTGATAATATCATTATTTGAGAGAATTTAATTAATTGAAGACGTGTTACAGAATTAATTTAATTAAAATTGGTTGAAAAGATTTTATATAAATATGTGTTAAATTTGGAGTTTGAGGTTTTTATAAGAGGTTCGTAAATTATTGGATAATAATAATATAATGAGGATAATTTTAATTATTATTCATATATTAATCCTTATAATAAAATTATTATTATAATTTTAGTTTTTATTTTGGAGGAAGAGAGAACAGGAGGGTGAGGAGGGACCCCCTCTCCTCCCTTGGATGTGGCACCACACTCAACTCTTGGATCTCTCTCCATATGCCAGATTGTGATGGTTTCTTCATGAATGGTGTTCGTATTGTGAAGGTAAGTCCTTCTCCATGTGATTAGTTGTTTTCATCAGTTGTTTTGGCTCTCTGTCACCTGACCTTCATTATGCCGAAACCCTAGATTCTGGTTCATCATTTTATCTGATTCTAGGTTGTACGAAAGGTGTCTTGAGACCTATAGGTCTATATTTTGAAGACCACTGCCAATGGCATGGGGGGTCGATTCAATTTGATTCACTAACAACATATTTTGTTAAGGCTATATTCCCAATAATTGGTTTCAAACCCCTAGAATTAAGTGTTTATGGTGTATTTGAGTTGTGGTTGATTAAATTGGTGTGTGTTGGTCCCCGATGCACTAATCTTGGGTGTTAGTTAATTTTTGTAAGGTGTGGTAAGGATTTACAAGTACGCGGGCACATTATTTTGGAATTTCGTGCACATGAATCTATAGTAGTTGGAGTTAGAATGCATTGGATTAGGAAATTTCTTGAGGTAATGTCCTCAACTTTTCTTAATTAATAAAATTAAGTATTTGTTTAATTACTATTACTGATAAGTTTGAATGTAAATGTCAACCTATTGGTATATTAGTATAAAATGATTTGATCTATTATAGAATTACATTTTTATAATAAAACCCCCCCATGGGAGGTGTGATAACATCAATATAAAAACATTATATTAAGATGGTTATGTTTGTTTATCTTGTTGTTATGTGATTTTCTATTTCAACCCTTTTTATGTTGATGGACTTGGGTTTTGTGGAACTTATTATTATTTGGTGGGATATGATGAGATGATTAATCATGGAATTAATTATGATATTTTAGTATAACATAATAAGATAATTAATGTTCAATTAACTACATGGCTTGAGATTGAAATATAGATAATTAATCGGAGGATTAATTATGAATTCCTGGGTAGGATAAGTTGAGATAATTAATTTGTGAATTAATTATGTCCTTTCAGATTGGAAGATAGATAATTAATTGATATATTAATTATCTGATATTGAATTGAGTAATTGAGATAATTAATTGTTAATTAATTGTACTCTTTGAAATTTTAAAATAGGGAATTAAGGGTGGGATTAATTAAAATATCTAGATTTTCCTAATTAAGGTAATTAATTAAGAGATTAATTATTATATGTCGTTTGGGTTGAATTGAGATAATTAATGGTGACATAATTGTGTTCGTAGATGTTGTTCAATATAATTAATTGTGAGATTAATTATGATGAGTATATATTTAGTTTTGATAATTGTTTTTGGAAAAATTAATTCAAGAATGTGATTTGTATAGTATATTAATTAATTTATAGAGTAATTAATGGTTCAATGTACTTAGTTAATTTTTGGGTTGACTAATAGATTTGGTATATTTAACTAATCGATTGTATTAGTATGGGAACAAGGATAATTAATTTGTTGAGTTAATTATCATGTTTTTCGGTCAAGGAATTGGGATAATTAGTTGAGTTAATTATATAGAAGACTTGATTGGTGTTAATAATAATTAAAAATTTCCTTTTTAGATGTTGAATGGTTAATTAATTGTAGAATATTTTGATGTAAAATTGATGTTTTTAATTAGTGGCTAAACTAATTAATGGATTTGATTAATTAATTTATGAATTAATTAATGTATGGGATTTGGGCTATTAAACAAGGCGTTCTACACCAATTACATAAAAAATGAATAAGGTTTGGGGTGTTAGACATAGAGTTTTTCACTAGTGGGATGTTGGGGGTTTGACCTAGAGATCTACATTGTTGATAGATCTATATGTATTTTTAAAAAATTTTTGGTGTTAGATATGGTGTTCTACTGCAGTGATAAATAATGATAAATGGTATTCTAGGTGTTAGACTTGGTGTTGTGCATTGTTGGGATTGTGAGGGGTTAGACAAGGTGTTCTACCCAAATGATAAATAAATGAATGTTATTTGGTGTGTTAGACTTGGCAATCTAAACTGAATGATAATTGGGGTGTTTGACATGAATTAAAAACCAAATGAATGAAAATATAGAATTATGAGATAAATGATAGATGTTGGTCAATCCTGTGTTTAATGTGATTAAATAAATAATGGTTTAGAATGATTTGAATTCTGGAATGATCCAAAGTTAGTATTAAGGTATGGAAAACCCTGGTAACCTTGGAGATAATAAATGATTAAATAGAGGAGAATTGGTAATGTGTTGAAAGGTATATATTCTTGATAAATGGTCTTTTACGATTCTTGTGTAGACTCTTCTTCCGGCTACGGGCTGAAGCAGGTATTTCTTTCTGGTGTCCCTATGGAACCCAGATGGGTTTTTGATTATTTATTCGGTTTTATTATTTCTATTAATATATCTAAATTACTTTGTTATATTCCATTGTATAGAATGATCTAGAAAATAGGTGGTCCTAGCCAACTGAGATGTATATATCACACCCTATTCTGGCCTCCATTGAACTGGGGTACCCGAGTTGATTTTCTTGGTTGTAGGATTGTGGACCATTGCTTGTGGCTATTACTTATACTTGTGAGTTAGGATCAAAGCATTGAGTTGGTGATCTGGATGCTGATGGGGATCATCTGTGGGGATTTTAGTCCTTTCTTCATTTATATATTTTGATTTAAAGCATGTTTTTTGTTTACTAGCTTTAGATATGTATGACCATGACATGCATGAATTGTATAAATTGGAATTGGCATATTTTCATTATTTAGATGAATTTTTTACATCTATTCTTTCTGAGTATCTCTCATTATGAGGGTATAGTCTCCCTACTAACACTCTATGGGACCTCGATGCTAGTCGGCATCTTCTGGCATCTGATAAGATGCGCTTGAGGTCATGTGGGGTCTATTTCGGCCACCAGTTTGATGGTAAGATGGTCTGGGACTTTACAAGTTTAACGCATGAAATATAAATATTTTAATTAATTATTAAAATTAAATTGTACTTAAATAAGAAAATTATTTGTACTCCAGAAGTCATGGTGATAAAAAACATTTTTCATATAGAATGTCAACATTCATTTCAGTGACATGATCAAGACCAATCACACCACACAAACTCATTTGAATTGCCATAACCCCATACAAATAACACTAATAATGTGGAAATTATCTTCCAAATGATATCATGTACTCCTCCTCAATAACGAACATAATCTATTCCATGAACCACAGTATGTACAATATAAATAATGTATGGAAGGATTATTGGCTTGCAGTCGATGACGCCGACACTACGGTAGATGGATGGTTGGTTTTCATCGGTGATGTGGTATTGATGATGGGATGCTGGTCCGTCAGGGGGCGTATCTCGAGGTGACTCACCGTGTGAGGTTTCATGACTGACGCGTTTGGGTGATGTGTTCGATGCAGTACCAGTTTGATTTTCAAAATTGGGATCTATTGTTTTTGTGGACTCTAGAAACAATTTTATTTTTGTAATTTACGAGGTTGGTATAGATTTCATTGGAATGTCTATGAGGTTACCACTTATCTATAAAGTGGGTTTTAAAAATAAAAAAAATGGATTTGGACTGGATCAGAATAATACAAATTCAAATGGACATTCCCTCCCTCAAAAAAAATTCAAGTTTAGTTCTATATTTTAATGGGTTTAATAAGGGAACACGATGGGAGAACACATAAAATAAAATAAATGAGTGAAAGGTAAATCAGGTATAAAATTAATGTATTAAGAGTATAATAAAATTAAATACTGTAAAATATGATAAATATACCAAAAATTTCTAAATTGGATTCCCCAATGTTTCAAACCCCTTGAACTAAAGAGGTGAAACATGCTTATAGGAATAGGTGGTAAAGATTTGAGCTCCAATTATGTCCTCGTATTTTTGGTGCATGGTATACCCACAAAATGGATATATACATAAATTTTAGATTCTTAAATGTTATTATTATATTTATCAAACGCGATCCAACAAAATTTCATCTTTATTTAAATTTTATATATATATATGACTGTTATACTCGAGGAAATTAGTTACATCATGTGACTATTTGAATTCCAAATCATTACATACCCATGTAAATATTACCTTTATAGAAGATGAATAATGTTAGAACATAGTTAATAAATATATTCTCTTGATAAGTGTCATTATCTCTATCTAAATGTAGATAATTTGGTCATTGAATTTCTAATATATGGGAATATATTCAAATCTATCAATGTGAGTGAACCTATTTTAATGCTCGATTTTTGATCTGCATTTTGGAATTCAAATGAATGATTTTAAATTAATTACAAATAAATGAAATGAATCACATTATATATGGAATAAAATTACAAAAATTTAAAATTTAAATTGTTTGGAAAAGGATATTGATTAAATACTTTATAAAATTTAAACAATTATAATAAAAAATTAGAAAAAATTTCAATTGTCAAAATAATAAAAATTAATCCAAAAATATGAAAATTTTAAATAAAAGTATACTATGAATGGATTTAAAAAATTTAATAACAATGAAAAAGGAAAATATTAGCTTCATCGTACCCCCACACATAACCAATTAAATCTTTAGATGTTATCAAATATTCAAAAAAAAGTCCACACAATAATAAAAAATGAGAAAACATCCAGAATATTTTCCAAAAACAAAATTACACTATGTCTCTTATATGAAAAAAAGTTACCTATAATTTTTATCTCGAAAATTTAAATTATTTAAACCACTAAAATCCATCCTTCACCCTATCACAACCTACATAAAAATTAATTTTTTGTCACACTTCACTCATGGGAAATTGAATCTTGTGTTTTTCTCATACATGGAAAAATCATGTATCATCCCAGGCTTGTAAAATTTATAATCACAAGAAATAATGATGGATGAAAAGATTTTCCATCCTGAGGTATTTTCTAGGTTATTTATATCAATTAGGGTTTTTAGAGAAATCATTGAAAATTTTATGGATATAAATATGAGGTTGAACTCTTATATACAATTTCCAGAATATTCATGTAAAAACCTAAACAATTACTCACTCAGTCACTATAAAAATTTGAAAAAAAATATGAATCCCATTTTATGAAATGATATATGATCCATGAAGTGATTGTAATCAATTACTTCATAACAATTTCACCCTTTTCCTTTTATTAAAATATTTAGAAAAGAACAACTATTTTTTTGTGATTTATAATTTATTTTCATTAAGGATGAGATGAAAAATTTATACAATTAATGAATGAAAATTCATTCCATTTATTTTATAGAGGAAAAATATCCATAAAAGAAATAAAAATGAAAAATTAAACCTCATTTTTATTATTATTCTTTTTTTTGATTTTTTATTTATTTTCTTTTTAAGGAGAATAAAATAACATAAATAATGAAAAAATAAATGAGGATTGATGCCCAATTATCATTATCCACCACCCAAAATTATGAAACTCCGCTCATAAAAAAAATAATTTAATGATATTTAAAAAAACACCTGAAATCCCATTCCCCCATACTCGAACATAAAATATCGATGAAAAATACTAAGACTGTAATTATTTAAAGAAAAATTATCTTGTAATGTGGGTTAAAATTATAAGGAAACTCATGGTATCTAATGGCAAATGAGGGATATATGTAAAGGTGAGTCTCAAGTCAAATATTTTATTTATAATTAAATTCATCAATAATTTCAAACACATTATGTGATGTCCAGATATTTGAATGGTAAAAATCACATGTTCTATTTCTCACACAAAATCCTATCTTCTATTATAAATGTGGGGGTATTAGGAATAAATTGTCAAAATAGTCCAAAATACCTCACATTAATTGAAAAAAAATTGAGTAAGTGGTTCAGGGCTATGTATTTCTATTGTCTTTCAAACCCAAAAAAATAATTGGAATTTTAATTCCATGTAAAAGTCTTCACATCCACTACCATTTAAATTCCATTTCATTAAAAACCATGTCAACTATCAAAATAAATTCACAAGTGAATAATGAAAAAAATATAATTTTATGATAAATTTTCAATAAATATTTGAAATTAAAATAAATAAATGTATAAATAACTAATAGGTTGATACTCCCCCAAAAATAGAATTTTTCTACCCCTAATCTCACCTAAATAAAATATAATGATAATGGTAGACAAAAAACAAATAAAGAAACAACATATAATTAGTTTTTAGTGGATTATTCTGTTTAAGCTCATATATTATATAACACTATCGTTGAAAAAATTAAATAATGTAATAAATAATGTAATATAAATTAAATTGTAAAATAGGATAGATAATAGTTTGATCCCCCATGTCAGTTCTAGGTTTTTTCTACCCCTACTCTAGAAGTTGCAATATTTTATACATAATCCAATTAGGGATGGGGTTTAAACATTCAATGCACCATAAATTACTTCTCCCAATATCCATGAGAATATTTTATGAATGATTACCCCCCAAATAGAATAAAAAATAGTCTTAACCCCTATAAGAGAATAAAGAGATAATTTAAAATGCATAGGGGGAGGGAAAATAATATAGGATTGTTACCTATTTAGATCAGCTATAGGAGTTCTTTACAATTTTGGTGGTGATAGTAGAATTAAATATGTTTTATCTTCTATATTAGGATCATCAAATTATTCAAAAATCATTTCCTTTTTTTGAATCATCCCCATATGTACCACAAAACAACTCGACTAGATGCTCCATTTTCTCATCAACATAAATAGCTTCTTTATATTCTTCAATCATGGACTATAGTAGTGATATTGAATTTAGAAATTCAACATAAAGGATATTAATTGAATATAAAAATTAATTTATCTAATAAAAGTAACGTTCATAAATTAAATTTTCCCCAAAACATTAATCTTTAAACTCTTTTTTCTTAAGAACGGTTGCAAAAAATTCATTTACTAGACAGGGATGTGAATCTTTGTGTTTTTATTAAACCTCAAAAATATAATAATTAAATGATGGTGGATAATGAATTCAATTATCTATATCTTTTATTTTTTAAAATTACTTTCATAATTCATTAAATACTTCAACTTTAGTGACCAGCGATACTACTGGATTTCTTACGTTTTCATGAATTATGAAATTATCATGAATAATTATAGAGTTTTTTCTAATTGAATCATTTTTGTATCTTAAATAATATGATAAAAAAATATTTTTCAACATGATAATAACACAAACACGTCCCATAAATATCCATATCAACCAATGAAATTAAGGATATGTAATGAAGATCCATTTTATTAAATTTTTGAATATTTTTAATTTTTTTTGTTTTTATATAAAAAAATGAGTGTAAGATCTTGGAATCCCCAAAAACGGTGTTTAATTGATGATTATGATTTAGTTTTATTACCTAGGTATGTATTTTATTTATATATGATTGAAATATAGTGGTAACACCTAGGTTCAATTTATCAAGGAGTCTCCTCGCACAAAACCATTTTCTATTTTCACAATTTTAGAATGGCTAATTTAAAAATAAATAACTTATATAGATTGGAGGATTTAACATGAATGAAATCAATATATATATATATATATATGAAATGATAAAAAATTTAATTTTATTTTAATTAATAAGGGAATTGTTCTTAAGTGTTCATGGTAATTCAAATCATTATTCAAAGGGGACCTCAATATTCCACTCAATGAGGTGATCAAGATTTTTCACACCTCACATTCTTATTTGAATTATGAAAACCCACTAATAATACCTATTTATATAGGGAATTTATCTATGGAATTAAGTCTTAGGAGACCTCTTCCCAAACTATCACAATCTATTCCGGGCTCCAATATATATTTGACAAAAATAGTTATGGTAAGAATGATTGAAAAAAGATAAGAAGAATCTGATGGAAGAAAAAATACATCGAACACTCAAAATTGTTGTAAAATAATATTATTATTTTTCAAGTATTTTTGAATACACTCTTTTTACCATGTATTTCATGGATTTTTTTGGGGGTTTTTTCGTTATTGTTTTTATATTTTGGAAAATTCTTAGCTAGTCCGCTGTTGGTGCACAATTTTTCTAAATAGTTCGCCCTCTTATATCAAACTACGAAACATAAGGTTGTGAAATTTTTCATGGTTAATGTATAGTTAGTCATTTCTTGTTCCCTAATAGGAGAAACTAAGCATCTCATTTAAATAAGGTTCATGTTTATTAGACATGGTTTGTCAAACATTGTGGCACTACATAGCTAACCATGCATGGGATTTCTTTAATTTCAAATTCCAAAATAAAATTCGAATACCCCCATTTTAGGTGTTGTATGGACCTAGAATGACCCCATAAGATTTTTTATTCCTTAGTACCACCCCTGATACGTTCTTTTACTCTCATATCCCTTACAAATATAGATAAATGATTGATGAATACCCTTCGATCTTCCCCCAATTAGTTTCCTCACCCTGAATTCTACCTCTCATGATCTCTCCTCACCTCACTAGTGTTATATGGATCCTTATTTCATTTTGTGAATCTAATACCCTCTTTTTTTGTATCTTCAACCTTGGATTGAATCCCATTTTCATGATGGTCATTCTTTATTAATGAATATAAGGCCCCAGCCTTAAACCTTACTTAATCTTGAGTTATTACAAGATTACACATTGAGGATCTTTTCGGGTTTAGAGTTTTAGAGATTTAGATCATAAAACTTGCATTACATTCCACATATAAACAAAGGGGTTACATAAAGATAGTATTCTTCATTCCCATCGAAGAAAACATATTTAAAATAAAACATGGATTCATTTTTGAAACTTCCTTGACACTATCATCATATCATGTTCCTTTCCCTTGACCTGTGAATACTTTTCAAAAAAACTTGGGATGAGCATAAAAAGCTCAGTATGGGTTATAAAAATATGGAAAGGAAACATGGGTACATATGTACATAAGGATGAGATCATAATTTACCCATAAAACATAAGCACTTTAACATAAACTCATCAAATCATGAATAAATCATAGAAATCATAAGACATAATGGTAACTTGAGGCATTCATAACATTCTTACGTAGGGAGTAACCCTCTTGGTTACGTTTGGAATACCCATCACAGTATATTCCCTAAAATCTCTTCGGAGAAACCTTAACGTTTCACTCCTTCACGTTACCCAATGCATTGGAGAGCTATAACGGGCTCACCTGCCCTTAGATTATCACGGAACCACCCGTCTTCATAATAATGCCCAAGAACCATAACAAAATCATATCACATAAAACATGCATAAAGGAAACATAACATTTCCACATTTCAATCACGAGATATCAATACAACACATTGATATAATAAAAACATTATGAAAACCATTTTCAATACCAAAGTAAAACATGGTATTTATTTTTCGTTTTAAAAAAAATGGTATGGCTTGTAGAGGAAGCCGAAACTCAAATAACGGTCACGACGGCGGAGAAGTCATTGTCGCCACATACGTACGACAAAAACATTCCCTTTTGTCATTTAGTAAATGCTTCGTATAAAAAAGATTCCTTTTGAATAAACATAAAAGTCAAAGGGGTTTACACACCGTATAAAAGAAAGTTGTGTATAAAATAAAATATGCCTCAATGAAAGAAGATTGAGACGATGTCCCATACCTCGGGTCCAACTTGACTTGATCGTTCTTTAATGTACTGAATAATAAACCTGAGTTAATTTCTACTTTCTTAAGAACCTTTTTCAAGTTCATTATTCCTTTTATATCAATTATTACCATGTCATGAACACTATGTAATTATTTAAGTTAATAACAATCGTTTTAACGATCATTAGTACTTGAGTCAAAAATAAGCCCTTTATAGTTACATGTTGTTCATGTATTTATTATATCCAGAATGGTATTCATGATTTAGATATCATATATGTATTATATATCCAGTACATACATGCATTCATAATATTACATAATCATTTAGAGGTAAGAAATGAAATGCACCGTTCATGGAGACGGTAAGCCGTACGTACGCATGAACGCTACTTCCATTTCTATTTCATATTTTCTGGAATGGAATCATAATTATATAAAAGTATATTATAATTACAGTATAATAACATATATAATATCATTAACTTTATCCTTTACACATCCCACATATGGTATTAACGAATCAAATCACTTTCAGGGGGCGGTAGTCCGCACTTCCTAAAATGAAGATATCGTGTTTACCCATAATGGAAACCATAAAGGTATGCCCAAAATGAAAAAACAGAAGCTTAAGGAAAACATAAACATATTATATATCATATATAAAAATAGTGACATCATAATGGCCACCGTTGAAGTTGTTAAATGAGTATTGAACAATCATCGTTTCGGGATGCAGAATTTCGCCATCCACGGAAACCGTATGTTCTTAAACCATTTGAGGTAGTTGTGTGAGAGTGTAGCTCTAATAAATATTATAACAACATCCTTTTATATTGAAGATACTGGTGTTGTTACAAAATAAGTAAATAAAAAGAGTTTAGGGGGTTGGAGAAGCAAAATAAAACAAATGAACATGAGAGAATGAATTACCTTTAAAAGTGTAAATCTTTTTTATTTGAGCCTAAAGGCTTCCTTTGAAAGGATTCTGCCCAAAGGTAATCCTCTAGGATGAGGAGAGTGATGTGGAGAGAGTAAATGGGCCGGGGTTGGCCGAGCCAAAGGCTTGAGGAGTGTGTGAAATGAGGTAGAGGTGGGGGCCTTTTATAAGAGGAGAGGAGGGGCACTTTTGGAAAGTAAAGAAATATTACTTTATTTGAAAATGTGTTTAGGTTTTAAAAGGTCCCACATTGATATAATTCGTGGATAAGGTGATAAGGGTTCGAAATCCACTCATCCAATCGGTTTTGGCCATTTGTAGTTCATAGATGTTACATTGTCTTTCCATTTTCTTTAAATCGTCAAATAATGATGTCATCGCTGCATCATTATTATGTCATAAATAATTTAATTTATTTAATGTATAAAAATCATAAAAAATACTATTATGTATGAAATCTTTTTATCTTTCCAATGAATATTTATAATCAAAAATATGATCTTTATAACCCCATGTAAAAATTGTTTTTGTAAAACATATTATGTTTGTGTCATTTTTACTTTTTCATTAAATAAAAAGTTATTTATGTAATTTCCCAACAAAATTGGATCCATGGGGTCCCCAAGTTGACCCATGGCTTGTCTTGGTCGGCCACGAAACAACCAATAAGGTTGGGACATGTGTCTAGGTCATTTCATATTATTAAAGCATTATTTATACCTTAAACTACCCTAATTACCACTAATCGCGATTAAAAACTTAATAAGTTACTATTCACCAAAAAAAATATTGTAATCCCATTGAACCACATTTTACTTCTTAATGAAAACCCTGTATGTCGGATTTTCAAAATTCAATACACATTAGTGGTAAACTTTCATTTTACTGAAAAATCAGTTTGCTTGATTACCACTTAGTGGTTTCACTATTCATCAAAAATAGAAGTTTTTCAGAAAATTACCAAAAATTCACGCTAAGCTATATTTGATATTCTGAATTAAAAAATGAAGTCTATTTTACAAAATTAAAATCATATAAGTGACATTAATTAATTTAATAATTAATTCCCGCTGCCAGAGCAAATAGCGTGTTTTTACAAAACAATAAGTATCAAAAGATTGACACCAGTTTAAGTCTAATTTCAAAGTGAAATTGATTCCAATGACCACCATTGGATAAAATGGTAAAAATATATTCTAATTTCACTTCAAAACCAATTCAAACCATAATCTAATCATATAAATAAATTAGATTAAAAAGCAGTTTTGATGTAAAATGCAGTATTTTTCACTATTCATTAAAAAATGAACATTGTCAGAAAAATACCAAAAATTCACACAAGGTAAATTTTGATGTCCCAATCATAAAGAATAAGTTTATTTTGACAAACATAGTTTATAAAATTGTCAAAATATAGATTCAAAAATGGTTTGCCAACAAAAGGCAGTAAAACAATCTTTTAAGAATATTAGTGTATTCCATGCATAAGATTGTATTTATTTTCATTTTAAGCCTCTATAACACTATCTTAATCATTAATAGACATAGATAAAAATATCTATTATTCATTACATACTTGGGATGTTACATCCTTCCCCCCTTTAGAAAATTGTGTCCCCGTAATTTATTTACTTATCAAATAAATGGGTGTACTTATCCCTCATTGCATTTTCAGATTCCCATGTTGCCTCTTCAATCATGTGGTTTTTCCACAAAACCTTTACCTGGTGAATCACCTTATTCCGTAACACTTGCTCCATGTGGTCAAGAATCTGGACCGGTTGTTCCTCATAAGATAGGTTCTCTTCCAGCTGAACTACCTCTGGACTCAAAACATGAGATGGATCTGGCATATACTTTCTCAACATCGAAATGTGAAAAACATTGTGTACCTGAGATAAACTCGGAGGTAAAGCCACTCGGTATGCAACTGATCCAACTCTCTCCAGAATTTCATACGGCCCAATGAACCTTGGACTCAACTTTCCTTTATTACCAAATCTCATCACACTTTTCCAAGGAGAAACCTTTAGAAAAACATGATCACCTACCTCGAAAGATAGATTCTTCCTCCGGTTATCTGCATAACTCTTTTTCCTGCTCTGAGCTGTTCTCATGTGTTTCTGAATCAGCTGAACTTTTTCTTCCATATCTTCTACCAATTCTGGTCCCATCAACTTCCTTTCACCCACTTCATCCCAGAAAGCTGGAGTTTGACACCGCTTCCCATATAATGCCTGAAATGGTGCCATCTGTATACTGGAATGAAAACTGTTATTATATGAAAACTCAACCAAAGAAATATGTTGGTCCCAACTTCCCTGATAATCCATAGAACAAGCTCGTAGCATATCCTCCAATGTCTGAATTGTTCGTTCTGACTGCCTATCTGATTGAGGATGAAAAGCTGTACTCAAATTTAATTCAGTACCCAACGACTTCTGAAGGCCTTTCCAAAAGTTAGAAGTAAACCTAGGATCACGATCCGATACTATGGAGAGAGGAACTCCATGTAACCTGACTATCTATTTAAGATACAAACGGGAAAGTTGATCAAGAGAGAAAGTATCTCGTATAGAAAGGAAATGAGCAGATTTGGTCAAGCGATCAACAATAACCCAGATTGCATTATTACCTCGAGATGTCTTCGGTAATCCAACAACAAAGTGCATGGATATATTCTCCCATTTCCACTCTGGCACTGGTAAAGGCTGAAGCATCCCTTTCGGTAACTGCCGCCCTGCTTTAACCTGCTGACAAGTCAAACACTTCACAGTAAAATCAGCAATATCTCTTTTCATTCCATCCCACCAGTAATACTCCCGTAGATCTCTATACATGTTATTACTGCCCGGATGAACTGAAAACGGAGAATTATGAGCTTCACATAAGAACTCTCTCTTCAACTGTGAATCACAAGGCACACACAGTCTCTTCCCAAATCTCAAAACACAATCATTATCAATGTTGAATTCAGGAAACTTACCTTTCTGAACCAGCTCTACCTTTTCCTGAAACTCACTGTCTTGCTTCCGTGCTTGCTTGATTCTATCTGATAGAGAAGATCTCACTGATACCTGAAACAAAACAGAAGGACTTCCTGCACCAACAACTTCTATGCCAAAGTTCATCAAATCTTTAACCAAAGGATCACGTTCCAACCACAACATTGTTAATGAAGCATTACTTTTTCGACTCAAAGCATCAGCCACTTTATTTTCTTTTCCCGAATGGTAATGAATTGTACAATCATAATCCTTGATTAATTCTAGACATCCCATCTGTCTAATGTTTAACTCTTTCTGAGTGAATATATACTTTAAACTTTTGTGATCGGTATATATTTCACACTTTACTACATACAAATGATGCCTCCAAATCTTTAAAGCAAAAACAACAGCAGCTAATTCCAAATCATCTGTAGGGTAATTTACCTCATGAGTTTTCAACTGTCGTGAAGCATAAGCAATTACCTGATCATTCTGCATTAGGACGCAACCAAGTTCTTTCAATTAAGCATCACTGTATATAACAAACTCACCATTCCTGGAAGGTAGTGCCAAAACTGGAGCATTCACCAATCTTATTTTCAATTCCTGAAAACAATCATCACATTCTTTTGTCCAGATAAACATAACACCATTACGAGTTATCTTAGTCATTGGACTAGATAACCGTGAAAAATTTCTAACAAACCTTCGGTAATAGCCCGCCAAACCAAGGAAGCTACGAATCTCGGTTACATTAGTGGGTCTTGGACATTCTTCCACAACTTTTGTTTTTGCAAGATCAACAGTTATTCCATCTTTAGAAACAATGTGACCAAGGAAAGAAATTTTTTACAACCAAAACTCACACTTACTGAATTTCCCATACAATTTCGTTTCTTTTAAGGTTTGCAAGATAACCCTTAAATGTCTTTCATGTTCCTCTTTACTTTTAGAAAACACCAAAATATCATCAATGAAAACCACCACAAACTTATCCAAGAACTCATGGAAAATTCTATTCATTAAGTCCATGAATACAGTAGGTGCATTGGTTAGCCCAAAAGGCATTACTACAAATTCATAATGGCCATATCTCGTACGGAACGCGGTCTTCAGAATATTTGCCTCCTTGACCTTCAACTGATGGTACCCCGATCTCAAGTCAATCTTTGAAAAAAACTGAGCGCCCTGGAGCTGATCAAACAAATCATCGATATGAGGCAAAGGATATTTGTTCTTAACAGTGATATTATTCAAGGCTCTATAATCAATGCAAAGTCTCATAGAACCATATTTCTTTTTAACAAATAAAACAGGAGCACCCCATGGTGATGTGCTAGGTCTAATGAAACTTTTCTCTAATAAATCTTGCAATTTCTCCTTCAACTCTAAAAGTTCAATTTGTGCCATTCGATAAGGGGGTTTTGAAATTGGCTTAGCATCAGGAACTAAGTCAACAGTAAAATCAATTTCCCGATCTGGTATTATTCCAGGAAAATCATCAGGAAAAACATCAGGATACTCATTTACCACTGGCACATCATTAATCTGAACAGTTCCTTTATTTTCAACGACGTGTGCAATGTAACATTCATTTCCATCTTTTACAAGTTTCTCGGCCTCTTGATATGTTATCAAAAGTAAGGGTTCATTCTTGTAAACAAACTGAAAGTCTTTCTGAAAATAATCTTCATTAGCTCTACAGTCAATCTTAGCATGGTAAATAGAGAGCCAATCCATACCCAGGATATCATCAAACTCTAATAGAGGTAGAACAATAAGGTTTGCAAGTAGGTTCTTTCCATAGATACGGATAGAAAGATTCTTATAAATTCTATTTTGCCTCAACATTTCCCCCCAGGTGTTTTTACCAAAAGTTCAGGAGTTATTTATTGAGATGGTATTCCCATTTTACTAGAAAAGGTTTCAGAGATGAAAGAATGTGTAGACCCCGAATCAAACAACACACTAGCATAATCTGAAAAAACAAACAATGTACCTGATACAACTTCATTTGATGGCCTGAAATCTGCTGAAGTAGTTGAAAAGGATTTCACCACCCCTTTCTGCTTGTAGTATAACTTCTTCCCATCACTCAAGCTCCTTGTCGGGCACTCGTTTGCATAGTGACCCATCTCATTGCACTTATAACATTTCACTAACTGTAAATAAAATTTGTTCTTACCTTCCCCTTGATCCTTTTCAGTGCAATCACGAGCCTTATGTCCCATCTTACCACATCGGTAGCACTTCCCAGAATTCAGAAGACATTCCCCAGCATGACTTTTTCCACATTTACCACAAACTGGAAACTTAGTTCTCTTACCATCAGACTTTTTTGAAAATTCTTACCTTTCTCCAGCCACCTCGGTCTCTTCTTCTGCTGGTTGTTATAGAAAACTTGGTCATCGGCAAACTCCATTTCCACCTTCTCAGCACATCGAACAAGCTTTTCATAACTTTTAAACTCACGAGAAGCTAATGCCCTTCGATATTTTGGCTTTAATCCTGAGTAAAAACGATTGATTTTACTATCAAGGTCCCGGATAAAATTTGGAGCATACCTTGCTAATCGAGTGAACCTTTCTTCATAGGCAGCCACTGAGTCTTCCTCTTGCCTCAATTCCAATAATTGATTTTCCATCCTAAGTCGAACAGCCTTAGGAAAATACTTCTCAAGAAACATACCTTTGAATTCATCCCAGTCAAGAGCATCAATCTCATCGGCATCCCTGATATTTTTAACCATAGACCGCCACTGATCAGCTTCACCCTCCAAACGGTAAATAGAAAGACTAACCTTTTGGTTGTCTGAACACCCCATGACATCAAAAATATTCTACAGTGCTTTAATCCACCCTTCAGCTAGCACAGGGTCAGATGATCCTCTGAATGATGGTGGATGTTGCCTCATGAAATGTTCCACCACTGACATGTTCCTCTGTGGTTGATCTGGCTGATCTCGTGCATGGATACCACCGCCATTTATCGCTTGAGTCAACTGCGCCATTACTACAACAAACTGTTCAGTTCCAATTCCGACCATTTCTGGATGCTGATTCGGAAGGTTATTTCCTTCTGTATTCCTTCCTAGCACTGCTTCCCTGTTTCCTCTCTGGAAAACCATTCTGAACAAACATGTCTTAGATGAAGCAACATGGTAATCATTAAATGATATATCATTTCAATTTTTTTTTGGATAATCATTTAATAGAATTCTAACTCCTAAAGTTTTCTAAACCGACCTCTGATACCAACTATAAGGCCCCAGCATTAAACCTTACTTAATCTTGAGTTATTACAAGATTACACATTGAGGATCTTTTCGGGTTTAGAGTTTTAGGAAATTAGATCATAAAACTTGCATTACATTCCACATATAAACAAAGGGGTTACATAAAGATAGTATTCTTCATTCCCATCGAAGGAAACATATTTAAAATAAAACATGGATTCATTCTTGACACTTCCTTGACACTATCATCATATCATGTACCTTTCCCATGACCTGTGAAAACATTTCAAAAAAACTTGGAATGAGCATAAAAAGCTCAGTATGGGTTATAAAAATATGGAAAGGAAACATGAGTGCATATGTACATAAGGATGAGATCATACTTTACCCATACAACATAAGCACTTTAACATACCTCATCAAATCATGAATAAATCATAGAAATCATAAGACATAAAGGTAACTTGAGTCATTCATAACATTCTTACGTAGGGAGTAACCCTCTTGGTTACGTTTGGAATACCCATCACAGTATATTCCCAAAAATCTCTTCATAGAAACCTTAACGTTTCACTCCTTCACGTTACCCAATGAATTGGAGAGCTATAACGGGCTCACCCGCCCTTAGTTTATCACGGAACCACCCATCTTCATAATAATTCCCAAGAACCATAACATAATCATATCACATAAAACATGCATAAAGGAAACATAACATTTCCACATTTCAATCACGAGATATCAATACAATACATTGATATAATAAAAACATTATGAAAACCATTTTCAATACCAAAGTAAAATATGGTATTTATTTTTCGTTTTAAAAAAATGGTATGGCTTGTAGAGGAAGCCGAAACTCAAATAACGGTCACGACGACGGAGAAGTCGTTGTCGCCGCATACGTACGACAAAAACATTCCCTTTTGTCGTTTAGTAAATGCTTCGTATAAAAAAGATTCCTTTTGAATAAACGTAAAAGTCAAAGGGGTTTACACACCGTATAAAAAAAGTTGTGTATAAAATAAAATATGCCTCAATGAAAGAAGATTGAGACGATGTCCCATACCTCAAGTCCGACTTGACTCGATCGTTATTTAATATCCTGAATAATAGACCTGAGTTAATTTCTACTTGCTTAAGAACCTTTTTCAAGTTCATTATTCCTTTTATATCAATTATTACCATTCCATGAACACTATGTAATTATTTAAGTTAATAACAGTCGTTTTAACGACCATTAGTACAAGAGTCAAAAATAAGCCCTTTATAGTTACATGTTTTTCATGTATTTATTATATCCATAATGGTATTCATGATGTAGATATCATATATGTCATATATATCCAGTACATACACGCATTCATAATATTACATAATCATTTAGAGGTAAGAAATGAAATGCACCGTTCATGGACACGGTAAGCCGTACGTACGCATGAACGCTACTTCCATTTCTATTTCATATTTTCTGGAATGGAATCATAATGATATAAAAGTATATTATAATTCTAGTATAATAACATATATAATATCATTAAATTTATCCTTTACACATCCCACATATGGTATTAACGAATCAAATCACTTTCAGGGGGCGGTAGTCCGCACTTCCTAAAATGAAGATATCGTGTTTACCCATAATGGAAACCATAAAGGTATGCCCAAAATGAAAAAACATAAGCTTAAGGAAAAAATAAACATATTATATGTCATATATAAAAATAGTGACATCATAATGGCCACCTTTGAAGGTGTTAAATGAGTATTGAACAATCATCATTTCGGGAGGCAGAATTACTCCATCCACAAAAACCGTATGTTCTTAAACCATTTGATGTAGTTGTGTGAGAGTGTAGCTCAAATAAATATTATAACAACATCCTTGTATATTTAAGATACTGGTGTTGTTACAAAATAAGTAAATAAAAAGTGTTTAGGGGGTTGGAGAAGCAAAATAAAACAAATGAACATGAGAGAATGAATTACCTTTAAAAGTGTAAATCCTTTTGATTTGAGCCTAAAGGCTTCCTTTGAAAGGATTCTGCCCAAAGGGAATCCTCTAGGATTAGGAGAGTGATGTGTAGAGAGTAAATGGGCAGGGGTTGGCCGAGCCAAAGGCTTGAGGAGTGTGTGAAATGAGGTAGAGGTGGGGGCCTTTTATAAGAGGAGAGGAGGGGCACTTTTGGAAAGTAAAGAAATATTACTTTATTTGAAAATGCGTTTCGGTTTTAAAAGGTCCCACATTGATATAATTCGTGGATAAGGTGATAAGGGTTCGAAATCCACTCATCTAATTGGTTTTGGCCATGTGTAGTTCATATATTTTACATTGTCTTTCCATTTTATTTAAATCGTCAAATAATGATGTCATCGCTGCATCATTATTATGTCATAAATAATTTAATTTATTTAATGTCTAAAAATCATAAAAAAAATACTATCATGTAGGAAATCTTTTTAGATTTCCAATTAATATTTAAAATCAAAAATATGATCTTTATAACCCCATGTAAAAATTGTTTTTGTAAAACATATTATGTTTGTGTCATTTTTACTTTTTCATTAAATAAAAAGTTATTTATGTCATTTCCCAACAAAAGTTGATCAATGTGGTCCCCAAGTTGACCCATGTCTTGTCTTGGTCGGCCATGACACAACCCATAAGGTTCGGACATGTGTCTAGGTCATTTCATATTATTAAAGCATTATTTATACCTTAAACTACCCTAATTACCACTAATCGCGATTAAAAACTTAATAAGTTACTATTCACCCAAAAAAATATTTTAATCCCATTGAACCACATTTTACTTCTTAATGACAACCATGTATGTCGGATTTTCAAAATTCAATACTCATTAGTGGTAAAAATTCATTTAACTGAAAAATCAGTTTGATTGATTACCACTTAGCGGTTTCACTATTCATCAAAAATTGATGTTTTTCAGAAAATTACCAAAAATTCACTCTAAGCTATATTTGATATTCCGAATTAAAAAATGAAGTCTATTTTACAAATTTCAAATCATATAAGTCACATTAATTAATTTAATAATTAATTCCCGCTGCCAGAGCAAATAGCGTGTTTTTACAAAACAATAATTATCAAAAGATTGACACCAATTTAAGTCTAATTTCAAAGTGAAATTAATTCCAATGACCACCATTGGATTAAATGGTAAAAATATATTCTAATTTCACTTCAAAACCAATTCAAAACATAATCTAATCATATAAATAAATTAGATTAAAAATCAGTTTTGATGTAAAATGCAGTATTTTTCACTATTCATTAAAAAATGAACATTGTCAGAAAAATACCAAAAATTCACCCAAGGTAAATTTTGATGTCCCAATAATAAAGAATAAGTTTATTTTGACAAACATATTTTATAAAATTTTCAAAAGATAGATTCAAAAATGGTTTGCCATCAAAAGGCAGTAAAACAATCTTTTAAGAATATTAGTGTATTCCATGCATAAGATTGTATTTATTTTCATTTTAAGCCTCTATAACACTATCTTAATCATTAATAGACATAGATAAAAATATCTATTATTCATTACTTACTTGGGATGTTACAATGAATCCTAATTAGGGTTTCACATTACGATATTAGATTATTCCATGGTAGGTGGTTCCATCCTAATCCGAAATTTATGTTATCCCTAAATTTCATTTTTTTTAATTTAATTTTTTCGAATTAAATCAAATTTTTAAACTTCTAATAAATGTATTTAAATTATTTTGTTGGAAAAACCAGCTACCATTGAATTTGTGTTTTAAAATTTAGTTTCTGGCATGAAATTGGAAACCCCCAAATCCAATGAATTGTGGAGTGTTTATGGATGTTGATGTAGTTTAAATTATTTAATTTTAATTGATAAATAGATTTGATGGAGAGGTGGTGAAAAAATAATATTCCATTGAATTGGGGTTTTTTTTATGAAATTCATGTAAAATTTGCAAATTATATTATTGATTTAAAATGTAAAAATATATTTTGAAATTTAATTGGGAATTAATATAAATATATATATATATATGGGAAAATCTATTAAAAGGGGTTTACATTAACCATATTGATTTATCTTAGTGAAAAATAATGTGATGATTAAAAACACATTTTGGTTTTTAAATGGAAATAGGTGTATTTAAAATGGGGGAAAAGCACTTAATTACATCTTATGGTTTCATAAAATAAATTTCCCATCGTTGAAAAATACTATAAAACATAGAAGCCTTGGTAGATAGTAAGTTATTCGGACAAAAATTCATGGATATAAATTCCCTGAAAATAGATTGATTTTTTTTAAAACATGAACAAAACATTGGTTATCACGTCTTTGTTCCACATTGGGTCATAAATGGGCCCTCTCATTCCATTTTTGAGGGGCGACAGTACAAATTTTAATTTATAACATGACTGTGTGAGGATACCATAACCAGGAACTATCAAACCTATTAGTATATGACCATGTTTCTCTCTTGTTTATATATGTGAGAAATAAATGTTTGAAAATGAAGTGATCTATTTTAAATCCCTTAATATTTATATAGAATATTTTATGTAAAAATTATTATTTAATCCATTTTTTGAAAATAACCATTTTGGTGATGTATTTCCATCATTTGAAATATATTTCCATCATTATCAATGTTAATCATGATTTGTTGAAATATTCTCTTCGAAATCCAAAAATGTTTTTCAGAAAAAATGTAGTGTACATTGTATTCAAAATTTTATATTGGCATATGGTTCCGGAATCCTTGGTGAGACCCTACTAGGATTTTATCTTAAAACCTACTTGTGATTTTGGGTGCTTGTAGATGGTCTCAATGTAGGTTCGAGGAGGGATAAAGTTCTTATTGGAGGTGGTTATATTAATTTATATTTAGACTAGGATTGTTGAGCTCATTGGGACATTCAGATATTTATCTTCCTATTTTTTTGGTACTTTGTTGTAGTACATTGGGTATTCATACCTATTTTACTTCTGGTACACAACTCCTAGGGGATTTTTTCTTGTACTCATAATGATTTTTAGTCATACTTCTGTAATTTTTGTTGAATAATCATTTACAAATTCATTTTATATGATGTTAGGTGATAGTATCCAATCTATGAGGAATAGGAATTACATCTGAACTATTTCAACACATTCTTGGTTATCTAGTTACCAAGGAAATCATGTTGGTTCATGATAAAGTGGTATCAAAATTTCTAGTTTAACATCTTGTATAGAAATATATATGCAGTTCTATATTATTATTAGGACATATGAGGTAGTTTTGATTGAGTTCTTGTCTATCACTCATAGTAACAAAATTAATATCACCAGGGGTTATTCAATAAATACATCTTGATGAGTAGTTCAATATTTTCCCTTTTTTATTTGGATAGAGTGAAATATAAATAGTTTTTCTTTCTATTAGGATTTATTTTTCTTATTTATTTATTTGACTGTTTTCCTGATTTAATTATTATTTTCAATAGATTTTGGGGAGTATAATGCTTTTTAGAAGATGTGTGAATCAAATCTCAGAGAAAGGTGTTGATTATCCTCAATTATAGAATCCTATTTCGGACCCAAATCTAGAGGAGGTCATTGTACGTAATATATATGATTTGGGATATGCACTCCCAGCAGTTTTAGTTCATGCTCCAGCAATTGAATCTGAAAAGGTGGTTCTCTAGGAAAATTCTCATGAATTCCTTCACCAGAATCAAGCATCATTCAAAGACCCAAATGATCCTTAAGAGGTTGAGGAATAGTTGATAAGTATGGAGTAATTTTTTGGTTATTATTTACACCTGATGAAATAAAGATGAAGTGTTCCACCATCATGTTGGAAGGTCTTATAAGGGGATGGAGGGACCATATGGTGATGGGGAAGAAAAATGGGGGATTAGAGCTAAAATACATTGATGATTATTTCACCGACCAGTTCTACCCGGAGTCTATGATTTTTGACAAGGCTGTAGATTTTTTCAAACATGCGTAGGTTTACAAGACAGTGATATAGTATTAAAACCATTTTGTTTAGCTTGTGTATATTTCACTAGGGATTATATCAAATGTGATGATTAATTCTCTAAGGTTCTATTTGGGACTTCATCAGTATATTCATTCTCATAATTTCCTTCTGAAGATTCCTTCTTTTGCAGATGTGCTAGATAGAGCATTAATGATTGAAATGGGCCAACTTGGAAAGTCAAGGTTATAAAATGTTTCTTTCTGTCCCAGTGTAAGCGTGAGTTCTATCAATGTAAATAGGAATCATGATGATTCTCATGGTGCATATTGATAGTAGGGTTATTATAGACTACATACAGTACCTTGAAGAAGACCATTAATTTGATACCAGTGTGGAAAGTCAAAACATTCAATGAAATTTTTCAATAAGGAACCCAAGTTTTGTGGTACTTATGGACACACATGACACTTCAAAAAATTATTACAAGATTATTATACTCTCCTTAGTGGAACGGTATCATCATTTCCTTCTAAAACATTGGATAATCGGATGATTCAAGGATAAAAGGGTTCCAACCATCGGAATCTAGAATAAAACTTCATCACACTCTTGAAGATTCTATATAGGAAGTGGATGTGGGTTCTGTGATTGTGAGAGGAACCATCGACATAGCTTATACATTAGTGACTTCTTTACTTGACACTGGTACATCTCATTCATTTATTTCAACCCATGTTACAAATAGAGAGTAGTGACTCCATAGCACTACGTTTTCGGCTCTCTATCGGATGTCGAGAGTGTCTGGAGTTTTCTAGTTCTCAACATGAAACCTCTTGACATTATTTTTTGGATAGATTTGGTCATTTCCAATAGTTCCCAAATTGATTTTTATCTTCTATAGGTCTCCTTTACTACACCCAATGGTGTGTGTTGTGTCTTTCAATGATAATGGGACCCATGACTAAGCATGGTCGGGCCTTCATATCCAATGTTATGTAATGTAATATCAGTGATTTTATTTGATCTATAGTGGGAATCTTTGATTGTTGATCTCTCCTTTTAGTGTTCATTGAGATTCCTAACATGATTCCTTTCTACATCTCAATTATTCCAACATTAATTGTGGTAGAGTTCTCTATTAATTTAGTTCTTGGTACTCATCCACTTCTCATTCCTTGATATTGCATGTCACCATCTCAAATCAAAGAGTTATTTACTCAATTGGATGATATTCTATAGAAATACTATATACACACTAGTGTGTCACCTTGGGTGGTGCTTGTTCTATTCTCTATGAATGATGAAGGTAAATTCCTCATATATGTTGATTACCAGAAACACAATCAAGTGATGCTAAAGAACAGGAATCCCTATAAATATATTGATGATGTCTTTGATCTGCTGAAATATATGAAGCAGTTCTTGAATATGAAATTTGATCGGGTTACCATCAATTGAGGATAAAATAATCTAACATTCATAAAAGTTCCTTTCTGAGTAGGTACAATAATTATGAGTACCATGTTATTCCATTGGGTCTAATCAATGCTCTTGCAGTCTTTATGACTTTAATTAATGGGTTTTCACATGGGTTCCTAGAAATATAAATTGTAGTATTTTTGGATTATATAATTTTATACACTATGTATTAGGAGGAACATGTTCATAATCATTGATTAGTTATATAGTTTATATGAAATTACTAACTTATAGCTTTGTTTCAAAATGTGATTTTTGGATTTAGGAATTGAAATTATTGGGATGTGTGGTGTCAGAGAAAGGGATATAAATTGATCATGAGAAGGTAAAAGATGTGATGTTGTGGGAAAAACCATGAAATGTTTTTTAGATTCAGATATTTTTGGTTCTAGATGGGTATTATCACTGGTTTATTAAAGATTTCTCAATGATGGATTGTCTGATGACAAATGAAACTCATAAGTTAGTAAACACTTATTGTGATTAAAAATGTCTCTTTTTTGTTGAGATGAAATGTTCTTCGACTACTGCACTTGGGTAGACTCTTCTAGAAGCCCAATAGAGCAATATGGTCTTTTTGATGCATCACAATTAGTTTTGGGTTATGTTCTTATCCACGGTGATCATGTTGTTGCCATTGTATCTGGTCGTATTAGGCCACATGAGAAAATTTGTCCGACTTATAACCATGAAATCCGAGCTTTGATTCACACACATAAGATTTGTTCACATTACCTTTATAAAGAATGGTTTACCTTGTATTCTCACCACAAAAACATTAAATATATATTCTCTCAAAAATATTTGACTCTCAACCAAAGTGTTAGGTTGAATACCAACAATTGTTCCACATTACTATCACCTATACACTAATAAAAGGTAATTTCATTGAATATGCCTTGTGCGTGAAACATCATGCCCATGTATTAAATCAATCATTAAAAAAGTTGAATTTAATGGCTCTCTATGTGCAGTTGTGCATTAGAGTCTATAATATGGGACAAGAGTTTCATTGGATTGTGTTTAGTTGACATCATCTCTTCTCGAGATGTTTCATTAGGATAAGCATCTTGATGATGATTTCTGTAGCCTCAGACAGTCTCTTTATGGTGGTGAGGCCGTTTTTGAGTGGTGTTTCTCCAAAGTGTAAATTTTATTCCTCAAAAATGTTTTGTTGTGTTGTTTGTGTTAAGGAATGTTTTTTTTGTGGGATTATCCTAATTCCTAGTGGGCTGTGCACCCAGGAACCAATAATATTTTTTATGACAGAGAGCTACAATTATGGTGACCAGGTTTAGGAAGGGGCATTTATAATTTTATCTCTCTTTGATAGATTTTGCAAACTGAGCACAAGAAGCCTTTGGGGTTTCTTTAGCGGCTTCTAGTCCCCACATAGAACTGAGATGAGATATATATTTAATTTATCAATGGGTTTCCGTGTACATTGAAATATGATAATTTCATATGGGGTTTGATCGATCAGCTGATGAAATAAACTCACTTTATACACATTTTTGATACATCCAATGTTGAGGTGTTGGGAAATATAAATGTGATAGAGATATTTTGTTTACATGGAATTCTATCACATAATGAATCTAATAGGGATCCTCAGATCACTTCCCAATTTTGGAGAGGCCTTTAGGAGGCATTAAGATCTCATGCCCATTTGATTACAAGATATCACTCGTAGTCAGATGTCCAGACAGAAAGATCTATACAAAAACTTGAGAATATTCTTCTTTATTTTGTTCATGATGTTGATGGATCCTGGAATGATCAATTTGTGAAGTATAATTTATCATACAATAATAGATACCATTCCAAGATCATAATGTATCTTTTGAAGGCCTTGTATGGATGGCATTGAAGATCACTATTGTGTTGGTTGGAGATTGGTTAAAGTTCTTGGGTTAGACCAATTTTTATTTGATAGATGTCATCAAATATTTATTTGATTAATTAGATGATGTTGAAGTTGAGAGACAATATAAGTCATATGTAGATCATCATGGCAGTCTATTGGAATTATTAGTTAATGACCAGATGTTCTTCAAGGATCCACCATGGTTGAGTCATCTACGGATTGGGAGGTAAGGAAAGCTTGATCCTTATTTTGATGGACAATTATATGTTTTTAAGAATGTGGGAAAAGATTCAAACCATTTAGAACTTCCATTAAAATTGATTTCAATACATGAAAATTTTCATATTTCTTAGATATGAAATAATTTATCTGGTCAATCTCATGTTCTGAGTTAACATGACCATGAAGTTGAACCTAATTTATCCATGTCTGAATTTCCAGACGTGAAATTTGATTATGAAACCAAGTAATCTATTGGAAAGATGAAACCTTTTTTTCTAGTGATATATATGCATGGATCTAATAATAATGAGATTTAGGAGAGGGGCACTGATGATAGGGAAGGGGAATCATCTTTTTGGAATGGAAACATCTAAGAAGGTTTTTTAGTGATCGATTGGATCTATATTGTGAAGGTTTTGAAAAATTATTACCATTTTCATTAATTCATAAACCCTTATTTTTACCAATTTTTAGTTAGGTTTCTTTCTTGGTTGTTATGGGTTGATTCTTAAAAGTTTTAAAAAAATTCGGGCTAGTGCACGATTGGCACATGGTATTCCAAAACCACGCACCCTCTAATGTCAAACCATGGAACACAAGGATGGGGTATTTTACATGGTTGGTATATAGTTAATCAAGATGTATTCTGCCATCGGAGAAACTACACAGCACATTTAATTTTACTGAACTGTTAGTCTACACAATTTTTTGAACTATGCTTCTCTTACCAACTAATCATGCACATGATTTATTTAATCCGAAAAATAAACATAAATGTAATAAAACCCCCCTTTTGATTAAAAAATGAACCTATCATGGCCCCATGTGATATCTTCTTCCATAGGAAAAACCTATAAGAGTTCTTTACCCTCATATCCCTCCTCTAGGTAATTTAAATGTTGAGGAAGGTCATTCAATGATATGCTAGTTATTTTCCTCACACTGATCTTTTTCTCATGAGATCTCTCCTCCCCTCTATATGGTTCCATGGATCCCCGTGTTTTTTTATTTAAAAACCTCTATTTTGTTATCTTATATAGTTTTTTTATTCATTTCTACATTATCATTTCACTATGTTGATGAATCCTCCTATGGTTTGGCATTATGTGATCCATTGATTCCATTGTTGGGGGTTTCATCTTTATAGAAAATATGTTCTGACCCAAAATTGATTTATTTAATTTTTTTTAACTAAATTAAATTGATTACTTTTTATTAAATGGATTTTAATATGTTTGATGGAAAACCCCAATTCCATTAAATTATGGTTTTGAAAATGGGTTTTTGTCCTGATATTGGGAAACCCCCCATTCTATTGAATATGGGTGTATTTATGGATGTATATGAAGTTAAAATTGTTTATTTTAAATTTCCAAATAGATGTTATAGAGATGTTAGGAAAAAACCCCAATTTCATTGAATTTGTCATTTTTTTGAAATTCATGAAAATTGTTGTAATTAAATTTATGAATTTATTTGTGAAAATAGATTGTGAAATTGAATTGTGAATTGACTTCAAAACAATATTTTTGAAAATGGTTTAAAAATGGTTTGGTAAAACCCATAGAGTTTAATCTCAATGAAAATTCATGGTTGGATTAAGAACTCATTTTTGTGTTTAAATAAAATCATTCATTTTTGAAATAGGGCAGTGTAACATAATTGTATTTTGAGGTTTCATAAAATAAATTTCTTATCATTTAGTTGTACAATTTCATATGAAGGCCTATGCAGATTGTGCATTATTGGGATAAACATGCAAGTTTGGAATTTCCATAGAAATGGATTCACACTTTACAAGACAAGGAAAACGTTTTTCATTACATATTTCATCTCCATTAATACACAGATGTGTCCTCTCTTTCCATTTCTAGGTGACATTTATACACATTTTATTTTATCACAAGAGTGCATAAGGATCCCTTAACATGAAACAATCATACCTTATTAAAGATGACCATGTTTCTCACTTGTTTATATATATGTTATAAAAATGTATACCAATGTTGTGAACTTTTTTACATGCCTTTTGATTAATATAAACTATTTTGTGTAAATGTGTTTCTTTTACCCATTTGTGTAAAGAACAATTTGTGTAGATATTTTCCATCACCGGAAAAGTATTTCCAAAATTTGAAATGTAAATCATGATTTGTTGGTATTTTTTATTTAAATTTCATCCTTATTTATTTGAAAAATTGAATGAACTTTATTCTGTTAATTTGATATTGTTATCTTTATTTAGAATTCTTAGTGAAACCCAACTAGTGTTTTAGATAAAATCCTACTTGGGCCTTCAACTGTTTGTAGATTATATCCTTCTAGGTTTGAGTTGGGGTAATGTAACCCTTGGAGGTGGTTCTAGCATTTTATATGTGTATATGGAAAGTTGCGTATATTGATAAATGGGAAATTTATCTTCCATTGTTCTAGTATATTATTTTAGTAATTTGGTAATTCATACCTATTTGAATTCTATTACACATCTCGTAGTGGAATTTTCTAGTACACATACTAATTTGTTATCTTTCATCTACAATGTTTGTAGAAAAATTATTCACACATTCTTTTGTATAATTCCATGTGCTAGTCTCTAACCCATGGGTATCAGGAACACCCATCAGGCTATGTTAAGATAGGATTGGTTATTAGGTTACTAGGGTACCTGGGCTAGTTTGTGGTATAATGGATTTAACTACCATCTTAATTCCCAGAACAGTGTAATGAAATTGAAAATAAATCATAAAAACACATTCAAACCACTATTCCCTCCCATGAACAAACACTGAGGTCAATTATCCAATTTATTGGAGTTGATAAATGAACACATTGGGTGAAATCATAGTATAAATGAAATGGTAAATTTTTTTTGAATAAGAACACTAATATATTAAGAGTATACTAAAACTACATGATGTAAAATATGAAATATCCACTCAAAATGTCCAAATATGATTCCAATATGTTGTTAACCCCATGAGATGAAGAGGTAAATAATTTTTATAGGTATAGGGTTTGAAAATTTATTCTCTAATTTTACCCATAGAAATATTTAACATGGTATTGATAATAAATTATTGAAATGGGAGGTGTCTTTATAATAAAAGTTTTTCTTCTATTTCCTTCACATAAAATCATGAAATATTATATTTATTAGATAATGATTAAAGTATTTATTAATGTTCTACTCTAGGAAATTAATTTTGAAAATTGATTGATCAATTTACCATGAACTACATTCAAATGACATTATCACCCTGAGGAAGACTGAATCAGGAGGGGCAAGAATTTAGATAAATTTTACCAAAGATTCATTTATTTCTACATAAACATTTCTGATGGTTTTTTATTTTAATTTTTGAGATATTGGATCATCTTCAAAACAATCAAGATCAATATATAGATCTCAAGGCCTGGCTTCTATGCATGTTTTGGGTCTTCAATCGATATATTGATCTTTGTGTCAATTCAAATGAGATGAATCCATCTATAGATGGAAGACTAAAACAATTAATTTCATAATTTATATCAGTTTATAAAATATTATATCAAAAATATAGTATAACATTTAAATTTTAAATTCAATAATTAAGTCAAATTTTTTATTAGGATCATATATCCTCTAAAAACTAAAAATGTGAAAATTTCTAATGAAATAAACTATGACTGGATTTATAAATGTTGAATTATATTAAAATAACCTGTAAAAATATAATCTAAATCCCCAACTTTCCCTAGTAAATGAAGTTAGAGTTATCATTAAGATATTGATTAAGCTGGGACATATGGAAGGCATCACAGACAATTTATTAACATAGGGGGAGTTCCAATTGATAAGATGCAATGATAACACACAACAAAAACTCAATATTCCAGATGAGATTGGAATATGTCTTTCGACCTGACCAAACTTATACTACCCATGATGAGGGGAAACCCTAAAGAAAAAGTGGCATAAAACCAAAAACTATAAGGTATACTTTCTATTGTATATATATACATCTTATTAGAAACACACTACATTAATACACTCATGAACCATCAATATCTTCTTTTTGTTTTCTCTACACTACATTTGGACCATGGACTGCATATTACGTATCATTTTTCTGACCCAAGGGTGAAAAGCACAATTTTCCATAAAAGTAATCAATAGGATGCATGATGATAGTTGTTTGATATCTATTGTTAGAGGATAACTCATCCAAATTTTTCTGATTTGACCATGATCCATGAAAATCCAAGATGCAAGAATGAAACTTATCCTCCATCGTCTAGATGGTCAACTATGTCTTTCAATCAATATGGGGATGATAATTAGTGCTAAGGAACAACTGAGAGACAGTAGAATTTTGTAATCCCATCTAGAATAATTTGGTAATATGAAGATAACAATAATAAATGATGTCACCTATAAAACCCTTAAAATAAGATCATCTTCTGTATACTACCTCACAATAGTATCCATGGGACTTGACTCCCTCAACACCAGATAATAGACCAACTTCTTCAGATAGTCTATTATCACCCAAACATCATTAGATCCTCCCTGGGATAGGGTGACTCTATGAAAAAATACATATAAATGTCCTCAAAATTCAACTCATGGACATCAAAAGTCATGAATATACATCTACGGACATGGTTCTTTTATTGAATTAGCTAAACATATTTTTCATCATTTATCAAACTCCACCACTGACCCCTCTATCCAAGGCCCACAATGTTTCCTCCTTAAGAAATATTATTTTAATTTTTTTATGGTTTAAAAGATATTATAATCATATTCCTATAGAATACGAAAACACCTTTATCACTAAAGATTCATATCCTACTGAGAGAATACTTACCTCAAGATCTTGTGATACTTGATGATAATAAAGCATTATATTATGAGGTATTATATGCAAAAATATAGGGTGAACACAACAACTAAAAACTCTTTGTCATGGGTTTCATAGTTTTGAAAATGAATATGTATCTAACTTGAACAATTTGAGAAAACTTTCTTATGCTACATCAATACGAACCCCAAGATTAAATGATATATATCACAAAATAACTCAAACATCCCTATTTCCTTTTAAAATTGATGCACTTGAGAACTGTTCAACCACTCTTATATGTTGCCAAAGTTCTCCTAAAGATGACCAATATTGATTAATTCCATTTCATCCCTGAAAAATAGGTCTATGTGGATTCAACATTGGAGAAATCAGACATAAACCATTGGTAAGAGGCCACAACACTAGGGATGTTTTGATCCTCTCCCACATTCATGGGTACCGTCACGGAAACTAGTGTAACTAGTTTTGGGAAGTAAATGGGAAAACCCTACTAGGATACCATGTTCCAGAGGAAATTCCCTTCTCATATAAAATATTCAAACTTAGAAATCATTCCATATATTTTGTTCGTTGGGAGAACCTATAGGAAACTCTGAGAAGCCTGGCATACACCACTTCTGATCTCAAGTATATATGGATGCAATCAATAAACATGACCACCAAAATGTCCTGGAACCCCTAGAATATATAGTTCATTACTCTAATAATCTCAAATGGTGTTCTTGTGATGAAGAATGACTTGTTAATGGAGATTAGTTTCTTATACCTACATGTGAAGGAAGTCTTCTCGATATCCTCATATTTTACCCTCACCTAAAGATATCCACACTAAAAGTAAATATTTTTAAATTTTATGGATCCCTCTAGTTTAATGAATACAACATATATCTTTAGAAGAGTGTAAAGGTTATTTACCATTACCATGTTCAACCTCCAGTAGTCTATGAACAACCATAAACTAAAGTCTACATTCTAGGACACTAATATTAGAGAACCCAAGGGGTATTCACTAGGTAAGATTTAAACCTTATATATCAGATCATCAAACAATATTATCAACTCTCTCAACTCCATGGGTGTCATCTATAAATAATCCCTCGAAATTGGATATGCACCTAGTTGTGACTCTATTAAAAAAAATAAGTGTCACACCAAATGTTTAGTATGACAACCACATGAAGGAATACATCCAAAAACACCTCAACTACTTTAGGAATATCCACCACCTAGGCTTCCACTAATATCTCCACAAAATAAAACAAAATAGGTTCCACTCAACAGATGTGTAGTTGATAGGTCTTCTCACCAAAGAGCAATACTCTCTAAACTAACCCATCATAAAACTCATATTTATTTAGAAACCAAAGAAACTAAACACATATAATTTATCCAATTAATACCTACAATAACATCTTAAGGTTTTATTTAAAATAAGATGAAGTATCCACCTAACTAATTGTCCCCCTTCATCAGTCAACATTCACTTCACACATCAAGAAAAAAACTATGAACTCTAACTGGTGGGGATAATACTAGTGAAAATTCATTAATCTAAACTTATATTCTAAACATGTGGACTAAATAAATATAAATAAAATTTTATAATGCTCCAAAATAAACTAAATCGAAAAATAAGGCACAAAATACTGGTTGTCCCTAAAAAACACTATCCCCATTAGCACTAGAAACTCCATTGCATTCATATTCCCATTAACAACTCCTATTTATCATTACTGATGACCTATGTGGTAAAATTCAAGTATATTCCCCACAGTATTTGGACCATATTGAGGTAGTCCTCTACCAACTCCATCAACCCTCTACTGACCAACTATTAGTGGTGTTTGTTGCTACTATGTTAGGGGAGATGCCATTCCACCAAATGAAAATAAAATTCCCTTACTGTATAGGAACATGGGATAATAGTGACCATAAATTCCATGGATATGACATGAAAAAAGGAATCCCCTATTAGACGGTCAACTAAATTATGCTACATAACCTCTAATTCCGACACTCTATGTGGATGATGACCCTAAGCGATTATTTAATCATAATTGAATCCCTAAATAATGTAGCATGGAATTTCAGATTTTATTTAATTAAATTTTATTTATCGTCCCAAAACCCCAATGTTTTAACAAATACATAGAAAATATTGATACAGGTACTACCCCTAGGTATCCACATTGCATTTGGCACCACATAAATTGGTATTCTAATAAGATCATAGTATTTATATAGGAAAAATAGAGGGACCTAAACATCCATATATTAGATAGTATCTTTATTCAATGTCACATGTCAGTTTCTGTTGATATTTTTTCTCACCCAACCCATCTAGCCCTCAGAGTTCCCCAAACTGATCTCCACCCTCTCTATAAAATAATACCAATGATACCAATCTATAATTCCCCTAACTATAATCATACCCCCCATCGTTTTGTAATGAAGGAAGAGAGATAATGACTCTCTAGTCCCATCTTGTGTAGTCCTTAGGTTGGAGATTAGCATTAGTGATATAAAAATGTCCCATATGGAAGGAATTAAACTAAATAATTAATAAAGGATCACGGGATATAATTAATAACCCCCAAATTTCAACCTCATAATATTAAAATTGAGTCCATACCACCCCACAATATATTAACAAGATCAACAATGGTAATAAATGTATCCATGTGAACACTAAAAGACAAATCCTAGGATATTAACTCAATAATTGCACAAATAACAAATTTAGTTTTTCCCAAAGGGGTAACTAATATATGGTTGGAAGCATGAAAAATCCATTACATGTACATTGGGTGAGAATAACATTTATTCTCATTTGGATCATACCCAAGGTCTCTAATTTATATGTGATCGAGGAATATTAATGCACTAGTGAACAAACATCATAACCAATAAGTTCACAAATAGTTCAAATATCCAATCCCATTATCAAAATATCAAGATCACCATATAACACATCCAATAATAATAATATATCATTGAAATAATATAAATAATGGCTCCCCATAGACACTTCCCTACCGATTGTCTTCTCACAGACCCCAAATTCAAATGTTTTATAAACTCATCCCTTCTAGGTCATCACATAACATAGAAATACGTCTCTCACGTAGGTCATGAAAAATCCATAACTAACCCATCATCCCATAGGACACATTATATCATGTTTTAATCAAGGTAATCATCCATACCTCTGGTTATATTACTTCCAACATCCCTAATGTGTGTTGGGATGCATCCCAACCTACCCCTACCTCCCACAGGGCCCATCATTTTGTTATGGAATCAATGTCATCATCATCTCACAATAGAATTATCACAAAAAGAGGTATCACATCTATAGGGGTATCATATCATCAATTTCATGGACATAATCCTTTTTCCCTCCTCCTACCATGCATAACCCCCACCACACATCATGTCATCACCATCAATTAGTGATCTCCCACACAAACCCTTTATAAACCCTATAATTGAAGGAAGAGTGGGGGATGAGGGGGTATTCATCCATTTGAATCAATAAAATCCTAAACATGGGTTAAAAAACATGAATATAAAAACTTTGATTGATAGTATGGTTATCTAAATTGAGTTAGGAATATATTGAAATAAAATTTAAATAAAAGATATATAGGGGTCGTATAACACCCAAACTAGGGGTTCTCATCCAACTCCCCTATCACATTTTACCAAAACATTATAACACCACTTGAATGTTTCCATAAATTAGTAATTCTAATAATTAAATAGACCACAAAAATTAGCAACATGTGAACCACACAAACCCACTTTCCAATTATATGTTCCATTATTTATAAAAATATTGATTTCCCACAATCTCCCATTAAATAATTCATTTAATCTCAAATTAACATAACCAATTCATTCATTATTCCATGAATCTAAACCAAATATAACACATAAATTCCATCTCTCCATCATACAAAATTTCATCCCATACTTACTCATTTATATACACAACTATTTCAATATTAGAATTTCACATTCATCCCATGGCTAACCAGTTGAAAAGCAAAACCACACAACCCTACATCTCATCTATCCCACATTTGCTATCACCACAAAACACAAAAATACTAATCATACCCACATCCCAGCCATCCATTCACCATAAGCACATAACACAACTACCACACGTTATCCCACCTCACATCAAATGCCAATAAACCAAAGATTAACATGGATACACATTCTACCTCAAATCTAATCACCCCAACAACTTGAAAATTCCCACAGGTTCCCCATGTATCACATAGTAAAACACAATAATTAAATCAACAAAACATCACAATACATATTTTTCATCTACAATAATTTCATTTCAATGGATTTCATCATATTACTTAATTACTTCCATGGATATTCTCAAAAAATGAAAGATTTCATGAGATATTCGTTAATTATCTTTTTTTGTGTTCTTTATACTATATTTATGGTGATGTTATGAAATCAATGAAATATGGTTTTCAAAAATCACAACAATTTCAATGAAAATAGGCCCCTAAAATCCATTATTTTAATAATTTCATGAATCATAGACAATCCATTACGTAATAATATAAAACAAGTAAAATGATAGTGGGAACTCACATCCCCTTCAATTATAGATAAAAAATTAATTATATTTGTTATATGTCCCTTATCCTCTACCCATTAGACTTAAAAATAATGTAGTCCTCACATGTACACATAAAAGTGAGAGAATAAGGGAATGGGAGGAATCACCCTAGATTTTCCAATTCTCGTTCTCTGGATTCCATGAATCAAATAGAACATTCATAGCTAGAATGGAATCCTAAAATCACATAATAAACACATAAGAAAAACTATAAATTGTTGTAGTAAGATATTGATTGAAGTGAATATATAATTATTAGGGAATTTGGAAATTAGAACGCCACCAAAAAAACCCTACACCACAGCACAATAGTGGTGAAAAAAGAAAATGATACATTGTAATGGAAGGGACCACACCAATGTGGTTCTAGACAAAAATATGTCTTATAATCATGATGTGGTCTATGTGGTAGACCCTATAAATATGATAAGGACCATAATTAAAGGTATACTTTATATAGTGAGTAATTATCCCTACATAAGGGACCACACTATAGACTGACTGAATATAAATTTTTTTATCATCATAATCCCCAATTTAGGGGTAACGGGGAACCCAACTTGAAATAAAAGGCTATGACCATAATTAATCACTCCACGATCCAAAATATCAGTTCCAAAATAATAATTTCAAGACTAATCAAAATTTACCATGCACAGCATCAAACCCTTCCACTTTCTCATTGACACAGCAGCCACAAAAGGAACTGGAAGATGATCCATGGAATGAGAAGCAAATCGATCTTCACCTAGGACTGGATGACACAACACCACACCGCGGGTGAATTATATAAAAAATGATATGGGCTGCTCTAATCCCGAAACACCTCTCTGGGCATGGATTTTCTTAGATCTGATCCATGAATGCACCCTCACTGGAGTCCAAAGCAAGAAGACCACATACCGTATTGAGTGGCCAATAGGGAGGGATATCAGTGATCTGATGCCAAAAATCACACCCAAAAAACCACCAATTTCAACACCATCAAAAATACGCTGTATAGTAAACCTGAAAGAAGATGCAGAGATGCAAGAAAAAAAAGAGACCCCCCCAACTCTAGAGCTGATGAAAGACCACACTAGAAGATCATGCTGTAGTTTTCAATGATTTTATTCATTTCCAATCTGTGAAAAACAGAGACTGCCCAATCAACATAGGAACCACACTGAAGCTATCGAGCCATGCTAAATCCACTGATCCACATTGAAACTACACTGTCGAGGCATGATGGAGACAACCCCAACCACATCACCTCTCAAATGAGATCCAGGTAATGTCGATGTTGAGTCGTTGAGCCATGCAGGAGGATGGGAGGAGAAGATTCCCCTGAGTAAAACCTTAGACACGTACAAGAGGATAAACCCACCGCTTAGAGGAGAGATATTATGAACTAGTAGATGAGAGGTTCTCAAACAATAGAGATTATTTTAGTTAAAATTAATTTATATATATATACATGATAAAAATAAAGTAAATTTGTTCTTGGAAGTGTGTAGTGTAGGTTTCCATTCTTAGGTGAGACTGTATGGTATTTTTTAAAATACTCATTGCTTAATATAAAATGATTTGTGTTTCTAAGGCGTGTCGATACATTTATGGAAAATAATGTTGACAAAATAAATAAATTTTTATCATGACAAGATCATATTATTTAAATATATATATATATAGAATCTCAATTCCACTTAACATAACCCTTTTATTGTATTTTATCTTTTATCATGATGAGTAATTTTTATCATGTTATCTTATTCTTATAACTAAGAATTAAATTGAAATTATTACATTGTTTTTACATGATTATTTCAAATATGAAAACTATTTCATTATATTCAATTTATAAACGTGATAAAAAATAATTTTAATTTTCATTGGAATAATGCCTAAAAACACATTTTTTATAAATAAATATTTTTTTAATCATAATAATTATTTTATTAATATTATATAACACATTATAAAAATTAAATTATTAGTAAAATATGTGATTGTATATAAAATTGTTAAATTCCATTAAAATAATTATTTACTAATGTTAATTTTAATTTAACAAAATTAAAATAAAAAACATATAGAAAAAATTATTTGTAAAAATATGACCATTTATCATTAAAATGTTTTAGTTTTAAAATATACTAATTAATAATCTATACATCAATTTTAATTCATTTTTTCTATATAAAAATAAATTGACCTAAATATCATACATAAAATAATATATATTTAAAAAAATGATATATTATAATAATTGTGTTTTGATGCAAAATATTTTTATTATTCATTAATAATTAAATTATTATTCGTTATATTTATTTATTATTTTCATGGGTAAAATTAATTTAATTTCAAATAATTCTATAAATATATCTTTTCTAATTTTTTTAAATAAAAGTCATTAAAAGTCATAAATTTATTAGAACAACATATTACATAAAAAATATACTATAGAATCAATGGTATTCTTCAAAGAAAAATAGTATATTTTAATTTTATTATTGAATTATTTATATATAGCTTTATTTATATTCAATTTTTTCCAGAAAAAATAATTTATCAATATTTCAATATATTTCATTCTATATTATTTTATTTTATAATATAAATAATAGTTAAATTAAGTCTATTGTAGTGTGTATAACATGATATTGAATAAATATTATTTATTAAGAGTGGAATGTATTATAGAATTTTAGGGTGTTATAATAAGTCTTAAAAGAAAATTGAGTGTAGATTTTCGAACATGGAAATGGAACATATGAGAATTTTTATAATTTTAAATTTGAGGTGGATAATGAAATTTTTTAGGTTGGTAAAAAATTCAATTATAAAACATAATAAATGAGTTGGATTAAATGAGGAAAAGATACATGGGGATAAATAACCATTTTCAAAAGAAAACATGATATTAAAAATAATGATAAAAACATATCAATTCCGCTTCAACCCTAAATTTTCTTAAAAGTTTATGATAGCTGTAAAAAACAAATGATTATTTACCACAATCTCGTTATACTTTTCTAATAAGCTTATGTATATTCCTATAACCAATAATGGATGAAAAAATGTGTTGATGGTTGAATGTACACTCCAGAGAATGGTTTGATGGGAATTCCATTGATTCAATATGATGGGTTTCCCTCAACTTATAAAATAATGCATGAATAATAATTAACTATTTCTAACAATATCAATGACTAAAACTTATATTATCTATATAATACAATAATTAAAAAAAATTACCAAGGCCTAAATTTTTTATGTTTACCTCTAACCACCCTCGACAATCTCTAATCTTCTTATAATGACACTTTCCTAATAAACAAATAACTATGAATTAGACCACTGTTTTTCATGAAGTCAAATTATAAAAATAAATATATGTATATGAATTTGAATTCATATATATGTGTTAAGTATACACATACATTGTCATAATTTCCTAGATGGGTTCTATAAAAATTATAAAAAAATTAATTTGGCCAGACTATTTTGAAATATTTGTAATGAAATTCTAATAAAAATTTAATGAAAATACATAACAAATGTCGCATTTAAATATTTTATTTTCTATTATCTAGTTGGTTATGTAAATTCACGTGTTTAGGTATGTTAAAATATATATGCATAGGTTGTTAAATATAAATGAAAGAAATTCCATGATCATGTTCAACAATATATCATTCCAAAACACCTATAGTGATTTATCTAGGGGTATACATGATTCCCTTCAAGGCACTATGTCCTGAGGGTTTAATTCCTATGGGAGGATCATGCCTTCATTGATTAATATATGAGTTACCTCCATGTCCATAAAATTTTATCTATAATATTGAATCATTTCCTCATGATATGATTTATTTGGAAGATCCATGTCCCCATTTTTCTAATCCAATTTGAGCTTCCTATACCTATAACAGCATTATACATTTTTATTGGTTCCTTTTATAAAATCCAATAAAAGAAACTCATGGGTCATTAATAATATTTTCATTAAAAAAAGGGATAATGAATGTAAAAATATTCACATTGAGTGACCCATTATTTAAAATACAACTATAATTTATGAAAATTCTATAAGTGATAATCTAAAAATAAAGAATTAATTCATGATAAGGATGTATAACCCATATATATAGAGTTTATATCAATATAAATAATAAATTATTAAATAAAACATAATAAAAAACATATAATTGTTCCTTTTTAATTAACAACTAAAAATTTCATGTAATCACAGTATTAAATTCTTTAAAATCCACGATGAGCATTTATAAAAACACAATATTTTCCTATATTTTGGTAAAACTTTTTTAATATCATTTCATCAAAGAATTATCCTTGTAAAAAAATTCTGTAATAGAAAACTTTTATTTGACTATAACATAATCATTATTGTTATTAAATATATATTAAACTATAATAATAATAGAAATAAATAAATTAAAGAATTATTTGATTTCCAATTTATAGGTTAGGTATAAGAAACGATGCCTATTCAATTTTTCAAATATACATGATTATTAATAGTAATAAATAGAAAATCTATCATACCAATATTAGAATTTTAATTAAAAAACAATATTATTTTTTCCAAAGACATAGGAATTTTTTCGGAGAACCATGTATTGAAATATTCATGTGTAAGTGATTCATAAATTATTTATCATGAAATATAATGTTTTGGGTTCTCCTCAAACCTATCAACCATTTATAAGGAAAAGCCCACACTAAAATTTGGGATTTCACAATGTTCTGATGAAACCGCCAATAGAATCCCTAGATTTGTTGAATATCACCATTATGAAACATGGTGATGGTGAGGAAGAAGAGAAATATGGATAATAAATATGGGGACACATAACCTTTCCCAAAATTGATAGTTTACGAAGGATGGGACATATAGATTAAGACCTCCCCCCCCCCAAACCAAAAAGATATGGGTGAGAGATTTTTCCAAAAACATACCCTAATATTATAATAATAAAAATAATTACAATAATAATAACATTTCATAAAAAAAGTTTATAATAACTATATTAATTTTTCTAAAAGAATAATATAATTTATACTTGTCATAATAAAAATATATATTCTATAATGACGATACCAACTAAAAACATGAATTTTAAATGATAAATAAACATCAAATACTCTCTTATAATATTTACAAGTTACCAAGCCACTATAGATATTAAAGGTATTATTTTAATGTTTGAAATAAAATAAAGCACCATTTAAATTTTTATAATATATTATAATGTAATAAAATAAGCAACTAGGTAGGCTTTCAATTAAAATATAAAATTTTGAATTTTTCCCATTCTTTAAAAAAATTATTTATTTTTTAATTAAATCATTAATAAAATGTTTGTTCAACTATTTTCTAAAAAATGAACACATTTCGTACGCATAATTTCATATGATAATTTTAACTATACACAGATAAAATTATATTGTAAATGAAATTCAAAAAAAAAAATACACCATTTAAATCAATCATAAAGCCTTTTTGAAGTGTAAAACATTTTTTGAAATCTTTTATTGATGAAAAATATTTCCCTGAATAATAAAATATAGTCTTAGGTATAAGACCCATGTTTAATTGGAAAGTACAAAAATTTAATACCGTTATAACAATTAATTTCAATAGATGTAATGGAGAAGATATCTACCACCATGATGCATCAATTATCAAAATATTTAACATCAAAATTATTTATCGTTAACGTTGGTCTATATATAGTAAAAATTCCAAAATACCAATAAAGTAACACTATGAACATCACCCAAGTTCAATTCATTACATTCCCAAGAAAAGGAATCCAATTATAATTGAAAAGATGTGTAAAAATTATATATAATTTAATGAAAAAAACATTAATAAACCCAGAAAAAGGAAAACATCACACAAAAAAAATTATAAAAAATCACCAATATGGATGTATAGAGCTCAATTTAACCCAGTAATAATAAATAAAGCCTTATCATGTAACACAAGAATAAAATCAACTCACAAAAGTAAAATATATCAAGATATATTATCCAAAACAACACATAAATTTAACCCCCCCCCCCCCAAGTGAAATATACTATAAAAAAATTTTCAATCGCCCTTAATTGTATAACGAAAATCACTACTCCTATAATATTCTTAATCTCAACTATAGTGACCATCATTATTGAAATCGGATGAAACCATTGATCCATCATTACTCTAAAAATGAATATTAAAAAATCCATAATAGAATTATAATATTATGGATATAAACACATGTAATACATCTTGGTCATACCTATGAAGAACACGAAGGCATACTTAAAATAAGAATAAACATTTTTAAAATGTCACAAAATAAGGTCACCCTAACAAAAAAAATTGGTTTTTTGGCATAAAGGAACACTTTTGAAAAAAGAATCCAAATTGTTCCCCAAATAAATAATTATATAGATAACATTTAATGATTTGATTTCAAATTTCTTATAACTTTCAAATAGATCCAAAAGAAATTTATGTCCCTTTAATGTTAAATTAATATTTTTAAATACTCTGAAGACATTTATGAAGTCTATGCACCATAACTCATTCATTGATGAGTTTCTTGTGTTAGTGGATGTACAATAATAGGGTTTCTTGGATTTTCCAATCATATATGGTTTTGTATCATTATAATTTAATTTTTCACTAACCTTTTAGAAGGATCTAGAAAAATGTTTCTATTCACATGGATAGAGTGAATGGATTATATAAATATAAACTATCCATGTTTTTTGTTTTATAAAAATTTATGGAATTCATATTTTGTAATCAATTTCTAAAAAATGATTAAAAAATCATGTATTTTTCACTAGCATGAGAAAAATTATAATTGAAAACCTAAGAAAAATGATGTAGTTTTCTTAAGAAATATTATATTTCAAATAAACACATGGTTAATGGAAAATTTTTCCCCCTCACTGTTGAAATATTAAATATAGGATTAAAAAATCATTTAATTACCAAAAATAATAATTTCAATTATTAGAACCTAAAAAACTATTATTTTAAAGATTTTCAACTCAAAATATAAATACTCGATAATATAATATCCAACCCGAGTAAATATTTCTAGTATTAGGAATTTGAGTGTGGTAATTCAAGACTATGTGTGGAAAACCATGTCTAATCGGGTGTGTTTGAGTTTTAAAAGGGGTACGAGAAAGGTCATGGTTCAGTTTGAGGAAATCTGACGAGGTTTTCAGCTCTATCATCAAAAGGTAGAGGCCATGATGTATACAATAAACTAGTACTGGGTCCCATGGGGGTGCAGGTAGAGAGCTAGTGACAATTTGAGATCAATTGGCCACTCGTTAGACCCATATTGTGTACCCTATATCTAGCTAGTTCTTAGTCGTAGGAAACTATGTATGTGGTTCCTATGTTTTTTCAATTAATTGGTAACTAATTTAGAAAAATAATTTAATTGAGTGTGTAATACCACTTTTGTGTCAAAACCATATAGGGGATCTCTCTCACTCCCTATTTCTCATTCCATATTTTACCATAGTATCGATTCCATTCATCCATTGTTTGGTCTTCTAGAAATATCTTGTATGGAGTCACTATAGGTAAATATTTTATATCCTTTATTTTTGTTTCTATTTTTTCATATGTTGCAGTGAGTTCCAAAAAAAATAACTATTTTAGTTATTCTTATCTTATTTCGTTATTTATTCCTCCTTAAGTCGAATCAATCAACCATATTTGATGGGTGGTCCTCTATCATTACCAGGTACGGGGTCCCAATATATTTCCAAGAAATATATTTTTATATATTCCATCTGATTTATAAGAATGATGTTACCTAGTCAGGATCCATGTATCACAGAGAGGGGGAGGGGGTGAATTAGTGATATCTTATTCTTTTATGTATACTTTATTTTTAAAAAACCTTCAACTCATGTCAAAGAGTCATTTCCCTACTGAACACACACAACCATAGTAACACAATAATTACCACATTCAATGCTCAATAATAGTAGATACGTCCTTGGTATGGTATGGAAAAAATATAGTTTCACAAAATCCACTAGAAAACAATTCTTTTATGCGAAATACTACAAGTATGATATACCCTTAGAATTTTGTAGCACTAGGAATACAATATGAAATCACGTGTGCACCCTCTTAAACAAAATAGGGAAATATAGTATATCAATGATTCTTTACAACTGAACAGTGTATTCTCTGAAGTTCAAGTCTACAGTTTCCTACACAGAAGCTGGTAAGAATTATCTAACACACAACTGAATACGCTTGAAGACCCCAAATATTTCATTCACCATTTGAGGTGTCTTTCTCACAACTTTTATGGCTTGCACACAAGATTTTACTTTTTTCATGAATCACCTCTTGCACACAACTTCAATCTTTTGTGTAGTTCTCTTCTTGTGCTTAACACTCTTTTTTTGTGCACCGCACTTTACATAAAGATATTCATACCTCAGAGCTCAGGATTTCTCTATTTGTCATGCTTTTCAACGTTGAGGGGTTTAATTCTTATTTATAGACCTCATCGACACCCATGTGCAAAAACCCCAATGTGTCACGCTAGATCCTAACGTATTGCACAAAAAACCATTTGAAGTCACATTGGGCACGTTAGTCTCTTCCGCACTAACTTGATCTTTTGATCAACATACCAAGACATATTCAAACGTGTGCTCAACATTATTTTCCAAAATCACATTTCCATATCTCCTGATTTTCAGCCCCAAAAATTTGACAAACATAGTGAAACGGTGCCACCATAAAATCTATTTAGGCAAGAACACCAAAGTTGCCTCATTATCATCTGGTATATTCAATATAAAACTTCTTACATCATGAAAAATATTTATCATGATATATAGTATTTTATCAACCACTATTAGAATCATCATATTTGTAATTGAATGTACTAAAGCATTCATGTATTCAACTTGCAAATTTCCTTCCAAGCAAAACCGAATATGACTGGTAGCACCATTACTCACCATTTCCTTCATAAGTAATGCATCAAAAGTTCTCCTAACTTATGATATTGGTTAAATACAGTTAAGAAACACATTTTATGGTTTCCAAGTCATCTAAAAAGTGAATTGATTATCCTCTTTCACAACAAATGATAATACTCTGTAAAATCGAACTCTCCAAACATCCTTCTCCATCCAACTTGGTCGCAAAAAATAATTGGTTGGATCATGTGAGTGATTATAAGAAGAACCATTTTGGGTCTCTAAATATCTTTAGGGTTTTCATATGGTGTTTTCGGAAAGTAACATGATTCTATGGACTGTGTTACAAAAATAATTTGTTTTCTGGTGGTTGTTGGATTCATTTTATTATTTATGATTTCATTGTTCTGACAATTATAATGGTTAATTTTTTTTGAAATGGTTCTTGGTTATAGGTGGTGTGTGATATGACTCTTTAATATAGTATTATGTTGATCAGTAATGGTTGGGTGATTGGTTCACGGATATGAAAACCCTATAATTTTAGTTAATGGAGTTTTGGTAAATTTTTATTGAAATTAGTAGTGGTTTTTCATTAAAGGGAATGAATTTAGTATTAAGTGATTAAGGAAGAGTATTTTATCTTTCCTATATTACCATGTATGTTCATAGGGTGTCTCTATAGATTTGGATACCTATAGACTTGTTTCATTTAGAGGTTATTACTACATGTGACCCTAAGTACTCATTGTCCATAGAAGGGGAATATGTGGTTTGGAGGTCGCACAGAGTACCTAGTGGTACTTAATAGGGTACCCAATCATCCACATGGGAGAATTTTAGTGGGATTTCTATGAATTTTCAATGTGAAAAAATTTCCACTCCACTCCTAATTTTTTCAATAAAGGATAGATCCTTCTAAGGATATTTAGGGTTATCTCCTTCTACATATTATATCAATAACAATCATGGTGGATCGAAGGATCTCACACATCTATAAACTAAGGGTTTGAATAATATAACATATTTTTTTTCCAAAATCTATTTTATACTAATTTTATTTTTTAGGGTGAGGAATTTTAGAGTGATGTTCACCAATGTATGGTGAAATTAAACCAAAACCTTGTGGATTTGACTTCCCTTACATTAAATATTCTACATTGGATTGATTTTCAATCATTGTTATACATTTTTTTCAATATACATTTAGTATCACTTTACCTAGGGTTCAATAATTTCTAAAGTTAAATTTAAGCTTCATATCATAAAGACAATTTGGATATTTAGAAACCATATATCCAGATGCATTTATGATGTCAATCACTCTACTATTATTGTTTAATTTGTAATTTTTCCATTATGCTGGTACTGTAGTTTGGTTCTATTAGTCATATAATTATTTATTATTTGTTTTAGAGGAATATTTTGGATCATTTGGTGTTACTAAACATTAAATTATATAATAGTTTGTGGTCTGGAATCACAATGTTATTCTCAAGTTATACCTACAGATTTTGGAAAATTGTTTTTAAAATAAAAATTAACAGAGAGATGTCAATTTTTATACATATAATGGAATGTATTCAAACCATTTGTTCTATAGGACTTGTATAATGTTTTCATTGTGAGTTACTTATATTTTTATATTGAGAACCCACAATATTTTGATTATGTTTTATACAATCATTTATATTTTATCAATTTTCAAGATTCCATACAAGATTTGATTCTTGATATTGAGGATACATTAACATGTATACAAGACAACATATTATTAGGCCTTGTCATTAACCACCCTTTTCAAAAATTGGTGGACTATTTATAACACCATCATTTAGGGTGGTTATATTGATGATAGATATGACATATATTACGTGATGTTTCAAACCTTGTTGTCGATTATTCTTGGGTGCCGAATTCTGGGGTAATGCTTGTAAATATTTTGTATTCTATGTTGAGGTTATAGAAATCACACATTAAAAAATTGAACACACCACCACCTGGTAAAAGTTGTTTTAGCTATGGTGTGAACAAATATAAAATGAAAATGGGGAAAAATGAATTAGCCATATCATGGTGAAAGAGAGGGAATACTATTTTATATGGCCAGGGTGACCACACCATACCTATTTTAATGTTCTATTAAGGGGAAAATGGATTGGTATTGGGTAGTATTGCATATGAATAGATGTTTTGGGTGGACTGTTCTAGTTCACCTTGACTAAGGCTAGGTTGTGGTGTAGGTCATGGTGATGGTCATGCTCCATGTAATAGAAGAAACACTCTCCATCATCATAATAAATCCATTAATATAGATTGTTCTACCATCAGAATATTTTTGAAAATTATTGGGTGTTGTTTTATATCCTTTTTAGTCTATTTTCCATGATTAAATTACTGGATTATCCTCCCCTTTAGATGATTGAGGATTTTTGGGAATGTTTTTATAGAATGGAAAGTCTTGTTGTACCCTTATTCTGAGCATAGATTTCATCATTTTTTAGATCCATCATTTATTTCATTATATCAATCTAAAGTCTTGTTCATCCTATTTTGTTGGTGATTCAGGTTTTGGGTGATTCAATGAGTAATGATACTAAGAAATTCGTTGTATGGATGATTTTATTCTTTTTCTCCTTGAATGATCATGGGATGAGGTTTTTATTTTTTATTTATAAATTAAAGGGAATTGACACTATACACTTTTTATCTTCCTTGAGCGATGAAGTTTCTCCATCCTTAATTGGATGCTAAAATGTCCATTTATGGTAATTAATCATTTATTATGTGATGATAATACCCATATTCTTCTTCATGATTATTTTACTAGAACCCATGTTATTTTATATAGAACTTGTTTCTAGATTACATTGAATGAAATCTTGTTAATTTTTGTGTCTAAATGTTGTTTCTGAGATGACATCCTTGAAGAACCTTGATGTTTTAGTCGAAAAACATGAGGTATGAAGTTCCATTTCATTTGGGACCCAGGTAAACACAGGTTTCCTTGTTATGGTTTTCATTATATTTTTTATTGTTTGAAAATATGTGATATGATCTTCTGTGGGTGTGGGTGTGTGTATCTCATGGGACCTGTTAATGATTCAGATTTTCATGATTATGCTTATGTAGAATGTTACCAAGTTAGATATTGATCACATGATTCTGTATTTTCAAATGGATTTATCATGGTTAGATTGCTTTTATTTCTTTCATATTATCTTCTATATTTTTGGTATTAACATTAATCTTGAGATATATTAGAACATAGAATAGCTGAGTCATAGTTATATTATTATCCCCAATAGGGGGTCCACATGCCATTTGATGACGGTGACACTGGACCCATGGATACCGAGTGACATGTTGTATTGATTCCTTATTGATCATGATTGAAATTTTCTCTTAATACCTAGAAAATGTTGAGTGGTATGTCATCTTGATGCCATAAGGATTTCAAGTAACAAGTTCATCAGCCTTGCATCTAGATCTTGAACTCTTCTATTATCTATTTTGACTATCCTTCCAACATAGAGATGAAGTAGGAACTATTGGGAATCATGGTGAATTTTTTAGCACATTAAATCTAAATGATTGATTGTTTAAGATTACATATCCATGTAATTTTATCTTTTCATTGACCTATTAAAACAGTGCACACATTTAAAGGATTATTTTTTTGTTTACTAGTGGATTTTATTAATCACATCATACATGATCATCTTGATGCATGTGTGGACTTCCTATATTGTGATCCCGGTAAGGGAAAGGGGAAAATGTAATATAGTTATGTTTCGGAGGATGGATATGGTAATGAGACTTTAGTGGGGACCGGGTGATTTCCATATAGTTTTATTTATTTTATTACTTTCACTTTATAATCTGTTTCTCATTGCTACACTTGTATCTAGGTTATTTTTTATGGAATTTGTTCCAGTTGTTATTAAATTATGATTATTTATATTTCACCATATAATATAAGTTTCTCTATATTTATTTATATTTATGGTGTATTATTGTGACTACTAATGTGTATATCCTCACCACAATTGGTGTTTGGACCCATACATCTAGTCAAAAACCTCTTACATATAGGCAGGTGTGTATGATGTCTTATGGAACTCCAAATCAGATTTAATGATGTGGTTCATGGCGTCACAATATCTTATCATATCATAATTTCTTGATCTTCTTTTCGTTGTCTAGGAACATGGTATAAAAGAGATATGCTCTATGGGAATCAAGTATGGGAGTTTTAATGTGGCCTGAAAGATCATTTGTAACAAAACTCTGTGTTACCATTGATGGTATTTCTAATATATTTGTATGATATTTTGGTGTGTTCATTAATTAGGTTTAGCCATATTGTATCACAGGTCATAAATATACATGTTTTTTACTATAAATTACATCGTTAATTAAATTTATTCAATTTTTTTTAGTTATTCCTTATAGATTTTCATTCAATAGTGAAACATATATATATATAAACTAATTACAATAAATCAAATATGATTTTATGTTATTAATTTATATGATAATTGATAATGAGTATGATAAATAACATTGGATATTTCTAAGAGAGATATATGTTAGGTTTTCGATAACCTCCTAGGAAATACTTTATGCAATCCCATTTATGGTTTAAATATTGTTTATATATTATATTACATAAATGATTCATTATTATTTAGAAATAGTACACCTAAAATTAGAATAATGGGATCACCATATCACATGATATGGGATTCTTACAGTTGGTAGGATGCCTTTATTCCACCACCCACTATGAAGTAGGGTTGTTCAGAGCACAATACATCACCTACTTCAATGGTGCAGACAGTGGGTACACATTATACATGAGTCCTACTTCTATCTACCCTAGGTAAAGGGGAACTGTGGTCCATGGTTGATTATCAAAAAATCATAGCTCCATATTCCACCATTCATTCACCACACTATAAGACTCCAGTATGTCGAATATGTTTTCTATATAATCAACATTGTTTTTGAAATTTTAGTAAAACATGAGTTTAAAAGTTAAATAAAATAGTTTTCTTGATACAATGACATTCCAAGACATGGTGGGGTGTTATGAGATAGGTCTCTATGTGTGACGGTCTCAATTAAGTGGCTTTTAAGGACCTATTTTGGGGAAATTTTCCAAAATACAATAAAGATAGACTAAGATCAGATATTCATGGAAATATGATAGGGATCCATGTGGATATCATCATACTCTATGAATTTCATATGGTCACACTACTTCACCCCTCTCTAGGCCATAAATGTGGCACATAATTCTTGTACGTTCTAGAACAGTATTCATTCTAACCTCAAACAATAGGTTATTAGTTTTTCATTGATGATATATTGTTAGGTTTTTTTCTAATCAATATATATTTATATATACATGGAATTGGATCAAGATATTTTTTTCATCCACCATTCAATTCTCAGTCCATTGGACCACATACTACTACAACGAGTGCCTCTTATTATAGTAGGAAGAGGAAGACCGGTGAGATCAAAAAGGGTAGCTCTATTCTATTTGAGCATAGTATGGATTCTTCAAACCCCTTGGGAGTAGTTATATGGTGATTAAAATATTGAAATGTCAGACAATATCACATGTTTTTGAAACATATTAATGAAACTATAAGTAGAGTTTAAATATGGGTAATCTTTATTAGTTCAACTATAGATAATCGATGAAAATATTCCAATAGTTGTGATACATACGTGATCTATAAACTAGGTATTAAGATGGTTTCCTCAGTAGTTGTCTCAGATAATGATGAATCTTGTGACTAAGTGATAGGTTTTAGTAGATGATGTAGGCCATTTTTATATAGTAGTTCTAACTCTAACTGGTGTTGGTGAGGGACTATATAAAAATTGAGGTATTTTCTTGATTAATTATACATTGTCTACAGCTTTGTTTTATAATGGTGCTTCCCATTCAATTACATCTCCAAATATTATTATTTAATTTGACTAACCAATCTAGTTATCTTCTATGGTACTTTCCCCTGGTAAACTGTTATGAAACAATTTAGACAACGTTTAATGAATCCTAGAGTGCCATGTATTCTTTAATAGCTATAGAAATCTACGTGACTTCATGATTCTGGAGGTAATGAAAATCTAACACTGACAACTATCAAATATGGGTATCACATACATCACCAAATGGAAAGAATATTATGATGACCTATGAGTTAAATTTTGTAAATTGTAGAATGGTTTTTTTATAAGTTATATTGGGATAGTTTTGGCTTATATTACATCATCTTATATTTCAATATGACCACTTATTTATAACTCATTTTTCCTCCAGTTATGTATCTCAATCAGGATGTATTCCCAGATAACTTCACTGGTCTTCACCCAAATATAGGAATTTCTTTCATTATAGATTTCATGTAATGTGTAGAACCCATTTTAATACCCCTATATCATATGGTTTCATCCAATTAGAAGTATCTCAAACTAACAATTGTGGACTTAAAATAAATTTTTTTTCACACTGAGTATATCATCATATTTTGCAACAATTTTTCCACAAAGAATGTGGATGGTCATCTTTGACTATACGTAGATTACCAGAAGATGAATCATGTGACTATGACAAATAGTTTCACTTTTCCAAGGCTTGATTATCTATTTGATTAGTTGTTGGGATACCAGTGGTTCTCTGATATTTTTATCTAATCAGGATGTAACCAGTTGTCAGTTAGAGATGATGAAATCAAGAAGAAGGTGTTTAGGAGTAGTTAAGTGCTTCATGAGTGCATGGTGGTGTCATTTGGAGTGATGAATTCACTAATGGTGTTCACTCATCCCATTAACATGATATTCCTCCCATTCTTAAACTAATTTGTTATGACGTTCGTTGATTGTATCCTCATCTACTCAACGAACCTAGATAATTATTCAAAAAATTTCAATATAGTCCTTAGTACCCTTTGAGAAAATATGATTTATTATGTGTTGATGAAGTGTCACTTTTGGATTCAAAAGTTGAAATTCAAGTGGAATTTTGTTTTCCAAGACTAAAATATCAATAGACATAGACAAAGTAAACGAATAAATTTCTAGATATGTACTCATAATGTGTTTGATATTAGGATAACTCTATTATTAGTGGTATAATAACTCCATTTTATCCACAATGTTTTCCATGTATTATCACCCATGACAACACCAAAAAACAAATAGTTGATGTATTAGTGGTTTAACCAATGTGAGGTGGATTTTCCTAAGATAAAGAGAAGGTTAACAACAACTCCAGTGTTGATTATTTATGTGGAAGGGAATGGATATGGTTTTTATTATGATGCATTAATAATTGGTTTAGGAGAAATGTTTATGTAGTGGGGTCTGGTAGTAGATTATGGGTCTCTTCAGCTATATTCCCATTGGAGGAACTATAATATACATAACATGAAGATACTTTATTTGGTCCCGTATTTAAATTTTTATTTATATGACCTCATTAGTGAGAGATTTATAATTTACATGGATAATAATATCCTCTATAATATACAAACATAATGGGATCAGAATTTGATGAAATGGTACTGGGTAGAGTACCTGAAGATATTATTCTTTGAGAATTTTTATGCACTACGTAAATTTAACATCATTGTAGATGATCTTAATCATAATATGTAGGTTGATCAAGAGCATGGTGAGTAAAAATTGGAGTAATTTTGTTTCATAATGACATTATTGGCTGATTTGATGATGGATGCATCTGTAGAACAGGGATTGATGGAATGATCCTCTATAGTGATCATATCTTATTTAGTAAAATGGGTGAATACTTTTTAGAAATTATATCCATAGTATGTTGTGATGTGGGAAAAGATATCATGTGGTGATATGATAACTGGGTTGTTTTTGGATGTTGATGATTTGGTGCTAGTACAAGTTAGAGTTTCACTCACTACATTTATCTGGGAATATATGTTGAGATACTTTTATATCTCTACGTTTGTGGGTATTCCTAGAATGATGATGATATTCCATGTATTTAGGTAGATGTTTTGGTGGATAAGGATAGAGAGGGACATTGTTGGATTCATTGTGTGATTCTTTACATGCTATAGGATAAATTTTAGGGATAAACATACTAGTGGGTTCCCCTAGAAACATCATGTGTCTATGTTGAAGTGGGAGGACATCCAGATGGAATTTTTGATAGGGTTACTTATGACCCCAATTACCCATTATTTGGATTGGGGGACTATTGATGAGATCACACAGGTTTCTCATTTCTTACTGATCTGTGTGAGTCACTCAGTATATGATTTGGGAAAGTTGTGTGATAGTGATATTATATTGTTGCATGGAATCCATTTGATCACTGTATTAGATAAGGAAACACATTTTACATCACAGTTATTGGAGGTATTTAATAAGGCTCTAGAGAGTTAAGAAATATTGAGCATGGTATATTTCTCAAAAAATACATGGAGTGTCTAAGAGGAGATTACAAATTAAGGATGATATGATTTTGGCATGTATTTAAGAAATTGTAGGATTAAGGTATGAGAATATTTCCATTGTGTATTTTTGATATAATAATATTTTTTTCGGATTCAATCCTTCTGTAACCAAAAATATATCACTATATTTGACAATTTCTCTTAATTTTATACTGGTACGAGGCATGTGATGTATCTTTTTTTTTGGATTGAGTCATGTTAGGAAACCTATGGGAGAGTGAATCTACTTCAAAATAGTTATGTACCTAATGAGAGTAGACAAAGATCATATGTTAACTAAAGGAGGATACATTAAGAGATAATTTTGGTAAACTGGGTTTTCATGTGGCAGACTCTTTAGATAGGTAATCGATGGATCATAAGTATTTGTCGGTATTGTTTTTTTTGACCATCCCAGATCATCAAGCATATTTGAACATTGGATTTCTATCAAGATTTTCCTTCTTGGTAACAAGGTATGAAAGATCTATTTAATGTGTCAGGGCTATAGAGGTACATGTCTAATCCTATTTACATTATTGAGTATAATTATTTAGAGCTATATCTAGATTCATCGTTTGTGTATTGGCTGGTCTAAATAGTCTATTGGACCCATAAAGTGTTATGATAGAATATGGTGTCACTTTGGTAGATCTTATTGAGGAACGTATAGGACATGGAGGAAACATGGGTGTGGGATTCTAACATTTGTATTCCGAGTCCAAAATTAGTCATGGTTGAAACTATAGATACTTATTAGGGAGGCGAAGTCCTAAGATTATAATTATGATTTCATACTTATTTTTTGGGTCATATTAATGACATACCTAACATGTGTTAAGAGTGTTTTAAAATAGTCTAATTGTTTTATATTTGGTCACAAATACATGTGTAAAGATTGTAAATAATTTCAAAGCCTATTTTTTGTTTTTGAGATGACATTTTCAAAAATGGGCATCTTCCTGCCCTAGTGAAATCAGTTTTGGATATATTTTTCCTTACTTTAAAATGGGAAAGGGGAAATGGTGTGGAGAAGACATAGACCAGTTGTTATGAAAGAGTGGATATTTTGTAAAACAATGCCTGTGAAATTCCACCACAATTTTTTTTGCGGGAACAGTGATGTGAAATGATCTTGTAAATGAGTAGCATAATATAAGGTAAGCTGTTTCATGTTGAGTGTTCTATGAAGCCACACCGACGGTTAATAAGTGGTGTAGGGATTTGTGATATTTATTATTCTTATAATGGATGAAACACCTTCATTATTCCTTTTATCTCTATTAATGTAATTTTTTTTCTTTTCAAACCATTTATAACAATTATGGGTTATTGATTAATAGAATTTTCACTAATGTTCCATAAATTAAATATCTAAATTTTCCACCTCTCTAGAATAATGATTATTTCTTGGAGTATTTTTGATACAATTAAAATTTTTTCCCTTCACTTATACTAAGACAATATTTATTCCTTTTCTAGATCTATCACGACTTCCCATAGATCAATCAAAGGTCTCAGTTCATCCTCCTTTTCAGGTGATTCTGGTTTGGGGTGATTTGGTGAATAACATTATCTAGTATTTCAAGGACTGGCTGAATAACGTAATTTAATTATTAGAAGATAATGGTATGTGGTTATTCCCTTCGATTTACACATTTATGAGCCTCTAATATCCTTGCTTGTTATTTTCCATGATGGATGATGTTTCTCCAACCTCCAATTTACACAAAAAGTTCCATTGACTATAATTGAATGTTGGGTTGCTATTGATAATACCCAAGACATGTTATTTTTAAGTATTTCACTAGAACATATATTATATTATATGGAAGAAGTTCATGGAGTCCCTTTTGTGTGATATGAATCTGGTTTTTCTATCTGCATTTTTTCAGTGATTACAACCTTGGAAAACCATGACATTATTAGGAAAAAACATAAGGTAAGAAATTCCTTTTAATTTTTCAGAATTTTCTATAAATAATTCCTTAGCTTGATTCATTTAATTTCTTTTCATTTTTCAAAATTCTTGTTTGAGATAATCTATGACTGTGTGGTTTTGTAGGCCATGATACCCATTAATGATTCCAATTTTTATTAGTATAATTATGTAATTTATTAACATATTAGATGTCGATCACATGTTTATGTATATTATTAATGAATTCTCTGGATAATATTTCATGTGTTGACTTTATATTATATTCCATAATTTATGTACTTCCATGAAATTGTAGGGATTTTATTCATATAAAAAATTGGACCATTAGGATATGATTATCCCCAAGATGTTGAATGAACACGACCTATGATGATGGATCCATTAACTTGTAGATATTGAGTGACATGTTTTATTAAGGTCTTGTCGATTTCATATGACATATTGTATCAATGACTTGGTGATGTTGAGTGACATACTATCTCTATGCATTGTGAATGTAGAGTTTCATGTCATCTTGGCATCATGTAGATGTTATGTGACTTGTTCATCTTCTATGTGGTTAGTTCTTGACCACTTGTCACATCTATTTTCACTACCATTAAGTGTGAATCCAAATATGGTACAGTCAGAGATCATTGTTGTTGGTTTACCATACAAAAGCTATGTGTATGATTGCTTATGATTCCTTGATCATTTACAGTTCTCAGGGAATAAAAATGTTATACCAATGAAAATATGTTAATGATGAATTGGTAGTGTCCTTCTTGGTTTTGTTATTCACATCCTACAAGGTAAACTCAATGCGCATGTAGACATCATGTATAGGGATCTAGTTAGGTGAAAGGGGCCGTTGAAGATAAATGAGTTTTAGAGCATGGAGTCTGTAATGGGACTAGGATGGATTTTAGAGGATTTATTCAATGTTTTATTTATTTATCAACTTGAAATATATACTTTAGTTTTGTTTTCCACATTTTTATATTGGTTATTTACTTTTGTGACATGTTTTTAATATATTATAACACTATATTGTGTTATATTTTGTCATGGTACATTAATTATTTATATGATTATTTATATTTTAATTGTATGTATATGATTATTGGAGGGTATAGTACCCCCATTAATGGTGTTTATACACTCAATGCTATTTCAAAACCTCTTGTTTTATGGTGAGACACACATGTAGTATTATCGAGATCCAAATCAGATTTGCTGGTTCGGGTAAGGACATTATGTTATTCCCTTTATGGTAATTTTTTTCTAAAATAGAGTCTTTAGGGTGTTATTAAAATCAAAATAGGTTTTGAAATAATTAAATAATTGATTTCCCCAACTCAAAATTCATATTTAATAACTTAAATTTAAATATTTTTTCCATGAACCCCAAATAAATACACTCTTTAAAATCAAAAAATTCAAATTAGACCTAAATGGGATGCAACTCAAAAAATTACACATAGAAAATGGTATGGTTGGTGTTTTAATGGTGATATAATGTCTATGATTCATATTAGTAATAGGTTACTTAATTTTAATGTCCTAATGGTTTTATTATCACCAAATCATGACACTTAGAAACTAACATGTCTTTAAAAATGGGTTTCTGTGTGTGATGTTTTTTTGAATGCACATGTTTTGGAGAATATTTATTTCAGAAAATAATTCATAACTAAATTTATATTATTTTATACCTTCATTATTTTATATAAAATTTTTCCAAATGGATTGGTTTTTTATCTGTATTTAATTTTATTCTTTGGTAACATGTTAATTTTTAACAAATAATATTGGGACAAGTATTGATTTCAAAACTCATTGTCAAGGTTGGTCAAAAAAATAGTTATATTAAACCTAATAGATTGAAATAGATAATATTTATAAAAAAAAGAATCCCATAGTAATGGGTTATTACTTTTTTACTATTACAGAAATTCTAATACTTGTATTCATAGGTTTATGTTCATGTAAATAATTTGTTCACATGTGTGGTATCAATGTGATAACTTGAATGTTACCTTAGTTACTGTCAACAATGTATATATTGGAATAAGGTTGAAACACACTAATTTAGTTATATAAAAGTATAAAAAATTTATTTTATAGATTATATATCATTCTATTTTGTTTTCTGACTTGATACCCATACATTTATTACAATTAGTGTTTCCCTAATTTATTCTTGTATTATATTACACTTTGGATATTAAAATGGTTATAGTTCCATGAATTTTTTAGAATTTTGGTCCTCTATTCTATAAAATGATATGGTTTATTGTTCATTATTGACATGATGACTAGTACAATTAGTTTTCTTGTCATGATCATGTTAAATGATTTATTGTTCTAGTCATATTTTCACTATAATATATTATCATGTAGTCACATTCTTATTTATAGAATGGTATTGTCGTATAACATAAGGCATGTTATAACTATAGTACATTGAGCATGATTATTATTATTGATGGAATATTTTTCATGTGAATGGTTTATGATATATATATATATATATATAAGTCCCCAGATACACATATTGTTATCATGCTATTTGGGGGGTGGGACGAGCTCAGAATACTCATTCTATGATACATATTTTCCATATTTATAAATTGGATGGGTAGAATAATATGCCTCAATATAATATATATTATTCCCATTCCCACTAGAAGTGATGTGTTTTTAACCATTCCACATTGTAATATAATGGGTCTGATACTGAAATCATTCTTTTATTCATATCATTTTCCTAGATAGGACACCAAATAAGTATGTCTTGTTTGGATCCTCTAGTTATAAGGATTAACTAGTTGAAGACAATATTGAATCCTGAGTTTCAACAATGCTAGTATATATATATTCATGTATTTCAAAACCTCAACTATTTCAGTTTATATGTATGTAAATGATTATTCAGGTTTATATAAAAAACATATATATCACTATTGAATTAAACATCATCAGTGGTTCCCAACATAGTATTTTTTTCTCACACCTTACATTGGTGACATAGTGAACATGGAACCACACTATTATTATTTTTATGTACACAACGGTGATCATAAATATATAGTCACCATATGCAAAATTTTACATTTTTATGGGAGAGTATTTGCATCCCACTTTAATGATAGAGAAATTATTGATGACATGAGGTCTTCATCAACCCTTGTCTTATTTGTCATGGTATTATCTTTTTATTAAGAAATTTTTATCATAGTGTTTATTTTATTCTATAATTTTACCATGTGATATATATTTATTAGTCATCTATACATTAACAAAGAGTGTATTTTGGTCTGTTTCTATTTTTGTATCTATTATTTTCCTTTTTCGATTCATGTTAGTTTTTAGGTTTTTCCTATTATATATAATTCAAATATGAGTAATGATAATTATAAAAAAGTATACCTTTATTAATTATATATTTATAATATCATTAAATAGTCCTAATATATTCAAATATAAAAAGAGAGTTATTCACCCACCCCAAGCGATCAGAGATAAATTTTATTGTGGAAACGGTTGTGGTCCAGGTACTGAATGGGTATTCAGATCATGATTGTTACATAGTATTATCATATTGGTATTTTATGGTTATTTGGGATCATGGAAAATTATGTTTAAATATAATTGGTGAAATACATTACATTATATGTTTCTTTAAATGGAATCATGAACCTCATTATTTTTTGTGATCATGTTACAATGGGATGTCTGAATTCCTTATTGGCATTATAGGCATGTGTGAGAATCCTTTTTAATTGTCTTCCATATTATCGAATAGATTGAAAGATATGTGTCTAATCATCCATTATGATTTATCATAAATGTTATGTTTTTACATTATATAAGTCATTTTCAAGTATGCAAACATATGTTTTATGACAACCCTGCTTTTTATTACAACTTAAGCATGCTTTATTACATAAAACTTCACTTGATACAAAAAAGAAGACCGAGAGGTTTAGTGTCTTTGGGGCTTAGGATCATTACATAAAAACATTAAACTTGAAATAAAACATCTTTATTTAAAACATCCTTTACATGACCACTACATTCCTTCGTACTTAGCATTGCATGGGATAACCTGAGGGCATGCATAAGAAAAGGGTGAGCTATAAAGCCCAGTAAGGGAGTACACAATGAATAACATGAGGATTACAATACATGTTAGGAAATAGGCATATCAATAGAGCATAGAGAAACATGAACATAAAGGCATGATAAAGCATGATAATCATAACATGGAAATGTGGCAACACCACTTAACATTGAATTAGCATGAGCCAAGGCTCATTACACACAGAGCATGAGTAAACCCTCATTGCACTTGAAGCATGAGTAAACCCTCATTGAACTTGAATTAGAATGAGTAAAAACTCATTGCACATGACGTATCATGATACTATACTTTACCCAATGCATTGGAGCGCTATAAAGGGCGCACCCTTCTTAAACATTTCATTTCATGCATAAGTGTGCCACATGGATCATAAAACATGGATTCATAAAACATAAACATTTATTCCACGATAAAGGAATGTGTAATTCATACATGAAACTTTATAATCAATAAGTAAATGTGCAAAAAGTTGAATACCCTTGATGGAGAAATGGGCATGGTATTCACTACACAATGATATTGTCTTAGAAAATCGGTGTGATTTCGGTAGCGTAACGGCGTGACATAAGAATTAATAAAAAATTTTGATGAGAGAGAAAGGGGTTCCTCATCATATTTACATGTAATGGACAGCAAGGATGTCATATATATACATGTCCCAACAATTGAAATGGAATTTAAATTCATGATACAAAAGTATTGCTTGAATGTAAAAGAAGAGAGAGAAGTTCCTTTCAGAATTTCGGCATAGTAACGGGTGTTCATGGGAGGCATTTAATGAGAGAGAAAGGGTTCTCCCATCATTCAAACAATAAGAGGGAATTATGGGGGAGGTGCGAAACCATACCCCAACATTCATAATTGAAATTAAAATGGCAATACAACTTAAATAAAATTGACAAAAAATGAGAAAGGAAGAAAAAATCCTTACTTGGAAGTGTGCTTCCAAAGGATAGAGAGAGGCTTGTTAGAGGCTTCTTGGAATCTTGGGGCACCTTGGGAGGATTATATAGAGAGTAGGGCAGAGGTTGGACGAACTTCAAGGGCTTTGAGTGAGGTGGAAGTGGGAGCTTGGGTGGGTTTATATAGGAAAGGTGAGAGAATTCTTTATTATTTAGGTTTGGGACCCCTTATATTAAAATAATCCAAACCACAAACCATCCAATGGTATTTGCCCATGGTTTCTGGAAAAGGAAAGAGGAAAAAAATATTTTACAAAGACAAGGTCCGAACTTATTAAAAAATTAGGGTTGCTTATATGGAGGTGAGTCACACTCCCATGGAAATTAATTTAAAAAGGCGAAGTGTTGAATAAGTTTTGAGGGCTCCATTAATGCTTTGAAAAGTAAGTCAAACTAACCCAAAACCTAATTATTTTAATGATAAAACACATATTGGCCGAACATAAGGATTATGATATTTTATTACATCACCATTGGGTAATTATGATGTCATAAAACACATTATATATTTAAATGGTATTTAATTTTTACCCAAAAATTTGACTGTCTCAGAAAATTATGAAAAATTCACCGTTGGATAATTTCGACGTCCTGATTCCAAAAACAATATTTATTTTATCTAAATAATTTTCGAAATATGTGAATTTTCACTTTTAAAATAAAAACCGACATTTATAAAAAATTTACGGGTTTTGACAGAAACGACTTTCAAACCTTAAAAAAAATTAATTGCATTCATAAGATTATAAGATCATTTATATTTCATAAAAATTAATTTAATATTAATAATAATATTTTATTAAAATATTATTTAATTAAAAAATCCTTTAATTTAGTAAAATATAATTCTTAATTAAATAATAACTAAAAACACCATTTGTACTTTAAAAACAAATTACAATGTATCAAAAATGACTAGAAATTATATTCATTATTATATACAAAAAATAATGCACATGAACATGGTGCTACTTATTTGTTACATAAACCCTTAAAATAGCCGCATAAGAACTTAGGGTAAGGTGTGCGATGGTTACAGACTCTTGGGGTTGCTCGGATAACATCGCTCGAGTTGTAATTTCAATCAACTTCCATTTTTCCCGTAGACGATCACGTTCGAGCTTGACTTGATGAAGATCAGCTTGGGCTTGGTAAAGGGAAAAGCCCAAAGACGCCACCTCTTTTCCGAGCTCTGACAAATGGGCTTCATAAGGGGAAATTCTACTGGATGAGGCCATCTCTTCCTTTTTCTGAGTAGAAAATTGGTTCGTTAAAGCCTTATATTTAAACTACTCAGATGATCACTACTCAACGGCTAAAAAGTAACGGTCACAAATCTTAACGTAAAACTAAAGAAGTTGGCATCTTATAAAAACATTTTTCATAATGAAACATTTAACTGGATCAAGAGGGATTTTCCATTAATGAAACTTTGGGTCGTTACAACATTCCCCCCTTAAGAAATTTTTCCCTCGAAATTTTCCTTTTCCCACACTAAAACAAATGTGGGTAACTTAGCTTCATCATATCCTCCGACTCCCAAGTTGCTTCTTCAAACTTGTGGTTTCTCCAGAACACCTTGACTAGGGGCATTGTCTTATTTCGTAGAACTTTTTCCCTATGATCTAAGATCTTCACTGGTTTCTCCTCATAAGAAAGATCATCTTCTAATTGTACCACCTTGGAAGAGAGTACATGTGAAGGGTCTGGTATGTACTTCCTTAAGAGGGATACATGGAAGACATCATGCACCTTGGCCATAGTTGGTGGAAGTGCTAGTCGATAGGCCACAACCCCAACACGATCAAGAATCTCGAAGGGGCCGATGTACCTTGGACTTAACATCCCTTTCTTTCCAAACCTCATGACCTTCTTCCACGGAGATATGCATAAAAACACCATGTCTCCGACTTTAAAGTCATGGTCTCGTCGACGATTATCTACATAACTCTTCTGTCGACTTTGGGCTGCCTTGATATGCTGCTGAATGGTTTCGACCTTCTCCACCATTTCTTCGACCATTTCTGGTACAAGCAGCTTACGTTCACCGACCTCATCCCAACATGTCGGTGTTCTGAACCTTTTCCCTTACAGGGCTTCATATGGTGCCATATGGATGCTCGAGTGGAAACTATTATTATAAGAGAACTCAACCAGAGAAGATGTTGATCCTATCCTCCTTTAAAGTCCATTGAGCACGATCTCAACATATCCTCAAGTGTTTGGATAGTCCGCTCGGATTTGCCATCAGTTTGAGGATGATAGGCCGTACTGAAGTTCAGTTCAGTATTCAGAGCATGTTGAAGACTCTTCCAAAACATAGAGGTAAATCTTGGATCTCGGTCAGACACAATAGATAGTGGTACTCCATGCAACCATACCACTTCCCTGATATATATTCGTGCCAGTTGATCCAAAGAGAAATCCTCTCGAATAGCAATGAATTGTGCAGTCTTTGTAAGACGATCCACAACAACCCAGATTGCATTGTTGCCTTTGGATGTCCTTGGAAGTCCAGTGACGAAGTCCATGGTGATGTTCTCCCATTTCCATTCTGGTATGGGAAATGGTTGCATCATCCCCTTAAACTTCTTCCTCTCTTCCTTCACTTGCTGACACACCAGACACTTTGATGTATATTCAGCGATCTCCTTCTTCATATTATCCCACCAAAAGTTCTCTCAGAGATCTCGATACATCTTTGTGCTCCCTGGGTGAATAGAGAAATTTGAACTATGTGCATCATTCAAAAGTTCTTTCTTCAGCTCCGGACTTGATGGAACCCATAGTCTTTTCCCAAACCGCACAATTCCGTCTTCATTAACATTAAACTCTGATGATTTTCCCTTTTTGATAGCTTCCACTTTTTCTTGGATTCTCGCATCATACTTTTGATAATCCTTTAACCTTTCCAAAAGAGATGGTTGAGCAATCATTTGTGAAAGGATTGATGATGTCCCCTTCTGTATGATTCCCACATCCATCTTCATCAAGTCTAAGAAGATTGGATCCTTCTCAATTCTCGTCATTGATAGAATCGCTGGATCCTTTCTACGTAGGGCATCTTCCACCTTGTTCGCCTTCCCAGGGTGGTAATGTATTGAACAGTCATAATCCTTTATGAGCTCTATCCATATTCTCTGGCGCATATTAAGCTCTTTCTGTGTGAATATATATTTAAGACTCTTGTGGTCAGTATATATCTCACATTTCTCTCCATAGAGATAATGCCGCCATATTTTCAAGGCAAAGATCACAACCTCCAACTCTAGATCATGCGTTGGATAGTTTCGCTCATGGATTTTCAACTGCCTTGAGGCATAGGATATCACTTTATCATTCTGCATCATCACACATCCTAAGCCCTTCTTCGAAGCATCACTTAATACCACAAAAAGCTCCCCACTTGTGGGTAAAGTGAGCATGGGTGTAGTGATAAGCCTCCTTTTCAACTCTTTGAAGCTTTCTTCACATTCATCATTCCAAGAAAACTTTACTGCCTTTCGAGTTAGCTTGGTAAGAGGGTTGGACAATCATGAGAAATTTCTCACAAATCGTCGATAATATCCAGCTAACCCCAAGAAGCTACGGATATCAGTTACCGATGTTGGCCTCGTCCATCCCTCAATTGCATCTATTTTGGAGGGGTCCACAGATATCCCATTGCTTGTGATGATATGGCCCAAGAATGAGACCTCCTTCAACCAGAACTCACACTTGCTGTACTTGGCATAGAGCTTCTCCTTGCGCAAAGTCTCCAGTACAGTTCTTAAATGCTCCTCATGGTCCTCCTTAGTTTTGGATTATATTAGAATATCATCTATAAAGACTACCACAAATTTGTCTAGGTAATCTCTAAAGACTCTATTCATCAAGTCCATGAATATTTCTGGAGCATTGGTGAGTCCGAAAGGCATTACTATGAATTCATAGTGCCCATACCTTGTACGAAAAGCAGACTTGGGGAAATCTTCTTTCTTCACCCTTACTTGATAATATCCCGACCGCAAGTCCACCGTGGAGAAGTATTGTGCTCCACACAGCTGATCAAACAAGTCATCAATTCTTGGGAGAGGATACTTGTTCTTTATCATGATTTTGTTAAATTCACAATAATCAATGCAAAGACGCATTGACCCATCCTTCTTCTTGACGAAGAGGACTGGTGCACCCCATGGTGATGCACCTGGGCGTATAAACCCTTTATCTAGATTCACCTGTAGTTGTTTCTTCAGCTCTTCAAGCTCAACAACAGCCATTCTATATGGATTCTTGGATATTGGTAGCACCCCAGGTATAAGTTCAATTGAGAACTCAACATCTCTTCTTGGAGGAAGACCAGGAAGTTCCTCAGGAAATACATCAGCGAATTCCCTCACAATAGGCATTTCTTCAAGGGTGGTTTCTTCCTTGGACTCAATCATCTAAGCCATATATGCGCACTCATAAGGCAGTAATATCCATGCTTGAGATGATGGAGCTAAAGGAGATTCATCTTCCTCCTGACACTTGTAAAGAATCGGGGGTCGATTCTCCATATGGAGTGTGATTTCCCTCTCCCGACAATTTATGTTGGCTCTATATAAGGAAAACCAATCCATGCCAAGAATTGCATCAAATTCCACCAAAGGGAGTATGACGAGGTTCTCCGGGAAATTCAATCCACAGATTATAACAGGAGAGGACTTATATTCATGGGATGCAATGATTGCCCCATTTGCCATACTCACCGACATCTTTACTTCCATGATTTTTGGTGGTGGAGGGATTGTTCTACTAAACTTTTGAGATATAAAAGAATGCGTAGAACCTGAATCAAAAAGTACATTCACTATTCTTGATTGAATAACTAGCGTACCTTTCACCACTTCGTTGTCGAGGTTCACTTCGGCAGAAGTGATGGAAAAAGCTCTTCCTTGCTGTCTTGGAGGTTGTTGATTGCCTCCGATAACCCTTGGATTAGGGCACTGATTCGCAAAATGACCCGGTTCTTTGCATTTGAAGCATTAAACAACGCGTTGTGGTTCGAACGGAGAATTACTCTCCTCTATCGCAGCCGCGGGTCCTTCTTTCTGACAGTTAACAGCTAGGTGCCCTTCTCTTCCACACTTGAAGCATTTTCTTGTCCCCCTAAGGCAATTTCCAGGGTGCTTCTTTCCACACTTTTGGCAAGTGGGGTGCTGGAATTTCTTAGCGCCGTTGGATTTATCCATCGGACCACCAGCATTAAAGTCCACCTTACGCTTCTTGTCCCCATGATACCCCTGTGATTCTCCGATCTCCATTTCAAACTTGAGGGCACATCGGAAAATTTCCTCATAGCTGTCAAAGTCACGGATCGCTAATGCTTTCCGCAAGATAGGCTTCAACCCACCAAAGAAGCGGTCAACCTTGCATTTGGGGGTAACGACAAAGCCAGAAGCGTATCGTGCAAGCCCTGTGAAGTTTTCCTCGTACGCTCTCACAGATTCTTCAACTTTCTGTTTGAGGGAAAGGAAGTCCCTTTCCATCTTAAGACGGAGGGTGCGTGGAAAATATTTATAGAAAAACATCTTCCGGAATTCCTTCCATTCCAAAGCCTCGATCTCCTCCTCAGGCTTCGTATTCTTGATCAACTTCCACCATTGATCAGCTTCACCCTCCATACGATAAGCCTCCAGGAGAACCTTCTCTTTTTCAGAGCATTGGAGGATGGAGAATATCTTTTCAATGGAGTTGATCCATTGTTCAGCGATCGTGGGATCAGATGAGCCACTAAAAGTAGGAGGCCTTTGTGTCATGATGCTTTAAATAGCGACTTGTTCTTTCTTAGGGGGGGGGGGTTGAACGTTCCTCTTGACCATTGTTTCTATTAAAAACTTGAGTTAGCTGAGAGAGAAGCGTGACAATGTTTGTGATTCCCGCTCCCATTGGATTGGGCATCTCATAAGTACAATCATCACACTGATCTTCACAACGGTTGTTAGCCCGAGCTCTCCTATTACCAGCCATTGGCAGGAATAAAAGGAATGTTTGGGGTAACACATAAAGGTTAATCCAAAGACAAAAGTTGATGAATTTTAAATAAACATTAATCTCTTTAACTCATGAGTCTATAGGATTCAATCCAGGCTTTTCATGATCTTCCTTGTAACATATATTCTTAGGGGCATTTTTTCCCTTAATACGGGTTCATACTAAGATTGTGAATTTATCAAAACATATCCCCCGGGAGTGTCGTAACCAAGAGTGCAGCAAGGCCCGTTGTCGTGCACCAGTTCCCGTTCGAGTCTAGCTCAAATTGGTGTTTTTGGGTTTTACCCCTAGGATACATCTATGCCAGAGCCTCCTCTACCTGCTCGTATCCAGACAGGGATGTATTTGTTTGATAAACCACTTAATTAGTATTTACCAAAACTTAGGGATGTTTTTATTATGCTTAGTCTTGTATTTAAGGCTTTACTAGGGTTTCCTAATCCCAAAAATAACTAAACCTATCCTCTGATACCAACTATAACAACCCTGCTTTTTATTACAACTTAAGCATGCTTTATTACATAAAACATCACTTGATACAACAAAGAAGATCGAGAGGTTTTGTGTCTTTGGGACTTAGGATCATTACATAAAAACATTAAACTTGAAATACAACATCTTTATTGAAAACTTCTTTTACATGACCACTACATTCCTTCGTACTTAGCATTGCATGGGATAACCTGAGGACATGCATAAGAAAAGGGTGAGTTATAAAGCCCAGAAAGGTAGTACACAATGAATAACATGAGGAGTACAATACATGTTAGGCAATAGGCATATCAATAGAGCATAGATAAACATGAACATAAAGGCATGATAAAGCATGATAATCATAACATGGAAATGTGGAAACAACACTTAACATTGAATTAGCATGAGCCAAGGCTCATTGCACACAGAGCATGAGTAAACCCTCATTGCACTTGAAGCACGAGTAAACCCTCATTGCACTTGAATTAGCATGAGTAAAAACTCATTGCACATGACGTATCATGATACTATACTTTACCCACTGCATTGGAGCGCTATAAAGGGCGCACCCTTCTTAAACATTTCATTTCATGCATAAGTGTGCCACATGGATCATAAAACATGGATTCATAAAACATAAACATTTATTCCACGATAAAGGAATGTGGAATTCATACATGAAAATTTAAAATCAATAAGTAAATGTGAATAAAGGTGAATACCCATGATGGAGAAATGGGCATGGTATTCACTACACAATGATATTGGCTTAGAAAATCGGTGTGATTTCGGCAGCGTAACAGTGTGACATAAGAATTCATAAAAAAGTTTGATGAGAGAGAAAGGGGTTCCTCATCATATTTACCTGTAATGGACAGAAAGGATGTCATATATATACATGTCCCAACAATTGAAATGGAATTTAAATTCATGATACAAAAGTATTTCTTGAATGTAAAAGAAGATTGAGAAGTTCCTTTCGGAATTTCGGCATAGTAACGGGTGTACATGGGAGGCATTTAATGAGAGAGAAAGGGTTCTACCATCATTCAAACAATAAGAGGGAATTATGGGGGAGGTCAGAAACCATACCCCAACATTCATAATTGAAATTAAAATGGAAATACAACTTAAATAAAATTGACAAAAATGAGAAAGGAAGAAAAAACCCTTACATGGAAGTGTGCTTCCAAAGGCTAGAGAGAGGCTTGTGAGAGGCTTCTTGGGATCTTGGGGAACCTTGGGAGGATTATAGAGAGAGTAGGGCAGAGGTTGTACGAACTTCAAGGGCTTTGAGTGAAGAGGAAGTGGGAGCTTGGGTGGGTTTATATAGGAAAGGTGAGAGAATTCTTTATTATTTAGGTTTGGGACCCCTTATATTAAAATAATCCAAACCACAAACCATCCCACGGTATTTGACCATGGTTTCTGGAAAAGGAAAGAGGAAAAAAATATTTTACAAAGCCAAGGTCCGAACTTATTAAAAAATTAGGGTTGCTTATGTGGAGGTGAGTCACACTCCCATGGAAATTAATTTAAAAAGGCAAAGTGTTGAATAAGTTTTGAGGGCTCCATTAATGCTTTGAAAAGTAAGTCAAACAAACCCAAAACCTCATTATTTTAATGATAAAACACATATTGGCCGAACATAAGGATTATGTTATTTTATTACATCACCATTGGGTCATTATGATGTGATAAAACACATTATATATTTAAATGGTATTTAATTTTTACCCAAAAATTTGACTGTCTCCGAAAATTATGAAAAATTCACCGTTGGATAATTTCGACGTCCTGATTCCAAAAATAATATTTATTATATCTAAATAATTTTATAAATATGTGAATTTTCACTTTTAAAATAAAAACCGACATTTATAAAAAATTTACGGGTTTTGACAGAAACGACTTTCAACCCTTAATAAAAATTTTAATTGCATTCATAAAATTATAAGATCATTTATATTTAATAAAAATTAATTTAATATTAATAATAATATTTTATTAAAATATTATTTAATTCAAAAATCCTTTAATATAATAAAATATAATTCTTAATTATATAATAACTAAAACAGCATTTGTACTTTAAAAACTAATTACAATGTATCAAAAATGACTAGAAATTATATTCATTATTATATACAAAAAATAATGTACATGAACATGGTTCTACTTATTTGTTACATAACCCCTTAAAATAGACGCATAAGACCTAAGGCTAAGGTGTTCGATGGTGACAGACTCTTGGGGTTGCTCGGATAACATCGCTCGAGTTGTAATTTCAATCAACTTCCATTTTTCCCGTAGACGATCACGTTCGAGCTTGACTTGATGAAGCTCAGCTTGGGCTTGGTCAATGGCAAAGCCCAAAGACGCAACCTCTTTTCCGAGCTCCGACAAAGGGGCTTCATAAGGGGAAATTCTACTGGATGAGGCCATCGCTTCGTTTGTCTGAGTAGAAAATTGGTTCGTTAAAGCCTTATATTTAAACTACTCGGATGATCACTGCTCAATGGCTAAAAAGTAACGGTCACAAATATTAATGTAAAACTAAAGAAGTTGACATCTTATAAAAACATTTTTCATAAAAAAACATTTAACTGGATCAAGAGGGATTTTCCATTAATGAAACTTTGGGTCGTTACAAGTTTCTATTTCACTTCTTGTGTTTTCTTATGATTGTTATACTATAGTGGGAAGAAAAAGAGGTTTATATTAACCAAATTATCAAAAATATATAAATTTTTCTACAGATTATATTATCTTTTGGGAAGTATAATATAATTTGAACAAAAAAATAATTCATTTTATTGAAATAAACATGATACTTTCTTGATAGTGAGTCATCCATACCAAATTAGTCATTTTCAAAATCATGTATTTGTATTCTTCTTATGTATAAATTGTTATCATTTCTAGTTTTTTTAATTATATATTCATTTAGAATAATTTTTTATGTTAACTTTTCAGATTTTTCCATGGAATATGATACATTCATTTCAATTTCAGTTATGTTTTTTACCACGATTCTATATATTTTTTATAACTAAATGACATCCATGTAACATGTTTAATTTATTCTATATTTTTTGTTTTGTTCTATGTTTTTTCCTTTATATGAATCAATATTTATAAGAATGTGATATCCTACAACTGAGGATGTTATTTTTTCAAATATAAAATTGTGGGAATAAAAATACTATATTAAATGAATATAAAAAATGTAGACAAACAACCAAATTGTTTCTCATTGGTCGTGCCTTCTGGGAACTAATGTCATCATGTATGAGTAACTAAAATAAGTTTATTAGTTTCATAATCTAATGGAGATCATTCAAGATATTATGTTTCATTAATTGAATAATGTTATTTACTTAAAATATGTGTCGAAAGGTGATTTATTTTAAAATGGAGGAATCATTCTTTTCTTAAATAGTGATTTTTTTCTTCTCATTTATGATTTTTTTGTTGAAAATTGGTGTTTTAGAATTAGAATCTAACACCGATTGATTTTAATATGTTTTCTTCCAAAAATAAATACATTTTCAAATATCTTTAGATATATGTTACTATAAAATTAATTGAATAATACATTATTATAAGTGAAAATGAAATATAAAATAATATATTTAAAAGGATACATACTTTTTAAAATCAATTAAGATGTTTTACATTAAAAAAATATTTTGACCCAAATTTTATTTTTTGCAAACATTATTTTATTATATTTATTATATTTAATAAGTAATTTTCCCTATTTAGAAAATTTTAAAAAATAATTTTTTTAAACATGTATAAAAATTATTAATCGTCGATATATTGAATATAAATTGTATTAAAATAAATGTAAAATCAATTGATGGTAAAAAAGGTTTTTTCCAGAAAAACATCATTTAAGTGTAGAATTTTCTTTTATCATTATAATGTAAATTAATGAAAATCGATAAATAATTTTTTAAATATATTATTTTATATATTTAATCAAATAAATAATTAATTTTCTAGTTTATTTATGTGGTAATGAATTCAGATAATGTTGTTATATACTTCAAAACATCAACATTCTAAAAATTGGTTTTCCACCTTTCGTGTTTAATTATTAAAATTAATTTATTCCACATTTAAATATTATATTTGACAAAATAAAATTTATTATTTTATTCCAATATTTTTAATTATCGTAGGGTTATTTATTCATGTTTTCTAAATGGTTTTATTTTCGAGTGTATAGTGAAAATACATAAAATAATTTACAATCTATTATTTACTTTCATTAAATAATTCTTTTAATGTATCACTATATTTCTATTTTGTTTAAAATAAACATAATATCCCTTTTGTATATATTAATCAGAGTAATTCTATATGATTCATTATTTTATTTTTTTTGTATTGTATTTTTTTATAAAATAAAACTCATTATTCTAAAAAAAATTACATTCCATTTTGTGCACATATATTAATATTATTTATTAAAAATTATATAACTTTAATCATTGGAAATTGATGAAATATTCAAAATTAGTATGCTCAGATTAATTAATGAGGTCAAATTCATTTTTTTACAATATAAATAGTATCCATGGTAAAAAATATTTTCACCACTATAAAAGGGTAAAACGAGTTGACCAAAGATAAAACTTGATAATAAAGTTGTAATATCCTATATTAATTCTTATGGATGAGGATATATATGGCCTTATAACATTATATTTTAACTGTTATTTTTTAATCTCTATATATACATTATTAAGACACATGTAATATTTAAGAGTTTAAAATAATTACAATTGTGTCTTTCAACAAACATATAAAAGGGTTCCTCCTATATTGTATTTTTACACCACTTATTCAATTTATATCAACCAATATATATAAAAATTCATTCCCATTATCACCCCTCACTTCCTGGAGGTCTTCGTCTCACCAAAATACAACTTCAAGAAGGATTATGGTGTAAGATAAAAGAGGGTTCTCAAAAAATATGTATAACACTTTACTGTGTGTTTTCATAATTATTTATTCTTTTACGTCCTAAAAACATTCTATAAATATAGTTATATGAAAATATTATTAAATTCAATTTATATATATTTTATTATATCGATTTAAATACTCCTTATCTTATAATTTTCAGTCATATGGAAAATGAAAAAAATATAACTTATATTTTTCCATCCTACCAATTTTATGTAGTGATATATTTTATTTCAATATATTGCCTCAAATATTTGGTTATAAAGATGTTTTTATGGAATATATATATATAAGGATATAAGGATATATCGAATGAATAAGGATACATTGTATGAATTAACATTTAATTTATCTTACTATTATTATTCTTGAATGTAAAAACTTCATTTATTTATTTTTCTTTTCATCCACTGTAAAAGTACATCAGTCATGTATTCATATAGGATACCACCTCTATGTAACAAATGTAATTTATTCTTCATGTCCATTTTTTTGATACTTATGAATTCATATATTAAATGTAATAAAATGATAACTATCATTGTTTAGATATTATATATACAATGGAACCATTTCCAAGTTGTTAGGACTATAACAATAAAAATAAAACATATATGGAAGAAGGCATAATTAACGCGCAAAATAATGTTTTAAAAAAAATTAATAGGAGGATACAAATAAATTATTAATTAATAATATAAATTAATATAAATAATGATATAGTTATGCGATAGATTTTTAAATTTCTTTAATTTATTATATTTGATATTAGATCATGTTAGTCTGATTGCATGTACAAGGTAAGCTGTTTCTCTCAACATTTCCCTTTATTTAACACATATATCATTTTCACAACATGTTTTATTCTCTGTGGGGTAGAACATTTCAATTGGATTTATTTTTTAATTTATTTATTGATATTTATATGTCATAAAAATAATATTATTATACTATCCTTTAATGATTTATAGATTTTAGTGTTTACTAAGTGGTAAGGGTTTATTCTACAATATTTTTCTTATTCTGCATTTTTTGTGTTTAAATTTATATTGATTGAAATTATAAGTTAATTCCCTTTTTGAAATCAATATATTTTATTGTTATATGGTTATATATTTATTTAAATGTTATCCTATCATTTTAAAATATTGTTTACTTAATATGATAGAAACATCTATTTTTTAGAAAATTTCACCATGTATCCTTTTTCATGGATGAAATTTTACATCCATGGCCACGATTCTTAAAATATTTTAAAGAATTTTTATTTTTATTGATCAGATGTATACATAATTTAATGTTTATTTATATCTAATTATATTTCCAATTTTTTAAAATGAATCATGTTTTCATTTTCCCAATGATATAATTTTCAGTTTTTACCAAAAATTTGAAATAAATAATTGTTTTTACATTTAATAATGGGTGTATTTTCCAAACATTGTAAATATTATTTGTCTATAATATTACTTTACTTGTTTCAATGGTTATTTTAAATGGAATCCTTCTTATCAATATTTTATAAATTTTTATTTAAAATCTTATCCAATTGAAATTATATTTTCTTCTTATTTTTATAGAAATATTGATTGTTATTTTAAATTTATTTTCATCTATACAAACATACTTTTATAGATATTATTCTTTATTGAGGTTATAAACTTATGATATCATCCATATGATGTCTATTTATGGCTTATGGTAATGTCGTTTGGTGGGTAAAATATTGACATATAAAATGCTATTTTTCAATATTTATATTATTATTTATTATATTTGGTATTGATATTCATTTAATTTATTTGATTATTTCACTAGACGTAAAATATAAATGGCTGGGGATGCTAATAAATATCTCCTCGATGCATCAATAGTTCTATTAAGACAATATATATTGGTAATTTGGTATATGCCTAACATATTTATATAATATATCACTGCATAAGGTCAGGAAGGAAATAATATGAAGTCGGGTATTATGAATTATATCATTTTGAAACAAGTTATTATTATCCATTTCATTATTTATGATATTATTACATATATGGATATATTATAATTTCATTATATTATTTTTATGGAATATTGATCATTTTTATCCCAAAAATATTAATTGTTTTTATTTATTCTAATCTATATTCCACGTTATCTATTCCCATACTTAGAATATGATGTCGTGATATATTTTTTTCATATCTAAATGATATAATTAATGAATCATCGATTGATTTTCATGGATGAAATAATGTTTTACATGAAAATTTTTTAACTTCCAATTTAATATGGAAGACATGTATATATCTAGTTTTATATGACTTATAATGTTATCGATCATTCATGGTGAAATCAATTTTATCTTGTTCCAATGTAAAAAATCAAACATCTTCCCTCGGTTACACAATTTTTTATGTGGGGTATTAATTGGTATTAATGGAATTCTAGAAGGAGCCTTCAGAAATAGACATAGAAAAACATTGATTAGAAAACATTTCCTTATGACTGATTCTAGGGATAAGTCTATGTATAGTATAATATAATTACCTTTTTCTACTATAAATAATATGTGTATTACATGAAATTAAATCCATATCTAGATATTTTAAAGGGGAAGCGGTTTGGAAATAGATACATATAGGTGTAAATTCCCTAAAAACGGTTGTTTGAGAATCAAATAAATATTCACTAATTGCATGATGAGTGGTCTTAAGACATCACACATTGATATAAACTCCTGAGGGGTATTATTTTGTTGATTCACATGCAATTTACGAACCATTATGAAAGACTTGGAAATATTTTTATAATTTTAAGATATAACCAAAGATACTAAGCATATGATTCTAGTCGTTTTTATGTATAAATTTTAAATTCCTCTTATTTGTTACACGAGCTTTAGAATTAAACATTGTGATTAAAAATTCAGTATGTTATGAGATATTACAAAATATTACATTGTTCAGATATAGTTTATAGTGGAATGAATACAACCATATCAACACCTCTAATGAATAAAGGTATTTCCCTACAGATAAATTCTATAAGACAGGTTATATATACATGATTATTATACAAATTTTAGCCAATATTAAGGCTACTAATCATGGATATATGGAGATACATGTCTCTTCCCCACATGATACTATGATGTTAATCTAAATTATACTATGGAAACATCCATCCTTTTATGGAATTACTAATTTTTTAGTATTAAAAAATCTTCGAGTCCATCAAAAATATATTTAATTCTTCGATATTTAATTGAAGGTAAAAGTTTATTTTTGTAGTGTTTTTTAAATGGAAATTCCAATAAATATTTAATATTGATTCAAAATATTATTACAGAGGAAATAATGGGTATGTAATTGGAGAATTTTAAATGGTATTCTTTGAGTGATACTTTTGACATTATTAATGACTTTATTTAGAAAAGAATAAATTTCAATTTGGAACAAAAGAGAAGATGAATATGTTTCTATGTATTAAAAAAACTTTAAAATATTATCATTACATATTGTGGGATACCAAAAAAATTCATATAGTAATTGATTATTTCATTAGTTAGATGAAGAAATGCATCCAAAGGAGACTACTCTATCATGATTTTCATCGAATAATGATATGGTATCAAGTTACCTCATGGTTGATAAGAATTAACCATGTCTTATTTTTTTTATTTATAGTAATTGAATAATATAATGGTTGATTTTTATGTAATTTGAAATGTTGAAAAATGGAAAAAGTGAAAAGTTTAATTTCTAAGATGTAATAATTTTTTAATAAAATAACATGTTTTTATTGAATGTGACGGGAGACAATTATTATTGAAAATAAAACATCCAAAAAGATCATGAATGAAAAAATAAATGTTCAATGCTTCAACTATAAGGTGATGGGGCACTACTCAGGTGAATTCCCCTTACACCAAAAGAATTTACCTCAGGAAATGGTAATAGAGAAAGGAACATCTTACAAAATCAGAACATCCTAGGTTTATTTCCTTAATAATTTTATATACATCATTATATTTTGGATCAATAGAGTCTTTTATATCTACTATTAATATTTAATCACAAAATATAACTCTATGGAATGAGTTTCCAATCAAAACACCTAGTTGGAATACGATTTCCATGAGAATACAGTATGTAATCTCTAATAATATGTTGTGGTATTGAACATAATTAAACATGTTTATTATACCAATATTTGAAATTAACAAAATTATATTTTGGGGGTTTCAATTAGTTTTTAGGTTTTATAAAATAGTTTATGAGGTATTAAATAATATTTGTTGAACTTACAGTATTATTTGTAATAAATTTTAAATTTCATATATAATTAATTTTCTTTTAGGGTTACAATATATGTTTTAGGAATTAATTTCATACTTCATCATATAAAGGTTTATTCATATAGAGTATAATATTATCATGTGCTAGAAAATTTGGGTTTTAATAGTGTAATATGTTTTCATTATTTTTTGAATTTTATGATTCATTAAAGGTTGACATTCATGATTTAATTGTGAAATTACCTCTTATCCATTAATTATTAGAATCTAAAGTTAAAACTAATTAAAAAATATATAATATGGAAAATTTTAACCTATAAATTATAAAGTAATCAAGAAATTATTTCTCCCTTATTTCATAATTACAAGTGGATGATAAAATTATTATTTGGAAAAAAACACAACTATATACATTTGGTAACCCTTTACAATTTTAGGCCTAATAATGATATGTATATTGTTAAATAAGTATTTATGGTAAATGTAGCACTATTTCCTATGATGGTGAGGTTGATATCATATTAGAAATTAAATCCCATATAATATAATCATTTGTTTGTAATAAATTAAATATTGATTATATAATTTCTATAAGTGGGTATAATATAACACCCAATTATTTTAGTATGTTATTTCCTTAAAAAATAATTTTATGAATACATTTTGATGCATAAAAATCCAAATATAAGTGAATCATAAATTATTCCAATACAGAAAACATATAGTACAACACAATTAAATGAAACATGATTAGTAAAATCAATTATGACATACTACATTAATTATTATTGGTAATATATAAATGGTTAATTTAAAAACTTTATCTAATAATATATATTTTATCTAAAAGTAATTTTCCCTTTTTTAGAGTATTAAATATAAATATGCATATTTTTTATACCCAATATAGAAATAATTATAATTCATTCAATGATTATTTAATTTCTAGAATTAAGGATTAAATCATTGAATTGTAAAAAGAATTATTTTAATGAGAAACTATTTTTATGAACACATCATATTTCTATAATAAAAAATTAAATTAGTCAACATTAATTGGTTATTTTTATTGAATTTTTAGATAATATATTTAATAAATTAAGGTAACATTCATCTAATTGTTTTTATAGGGAATGGAATGAGCATTAAGGAACTATATTCTTTGAAGATATGAGTTTCTAAAAATGTGATTTCAGCATTTCATACATATATATTAAAATTAATTAATTCTATCCTTTATAATATTATTGGGTAAAAATTATATTTTTTTATTTATTTATGTTGAAATTTTATAGGGTTGAATTGTAGCGATTTTTCTAAAATATATTTATTTTTGAGATATTAGTAACAAATAATAATTTTTTTTGTAATATTCTCATTTATTTTATTCTTATAATGTAAATTAAAACAAAATTTATATTGATTATATGGTTTTAGACAAGAATATTATACCATTTATTAAAAATAATATAATTAATTCCTTATAAATCATTATCATTTTTTATTTTCGTATAAGATTATTTGTATTCTTAAATATTGTTTTTTAAAATGTTTTTTGATATATTTTTTTCACTAATATTAAAAAAAAATTATGACATTTATAAAAATATAATCATGAAAAATTTGTCACATATTTGTAAATAGGTTGTATGGTTTTTTTAATGACATAAATTTTATTTCTTGGAAATTACGGGTTTTAACAATAGAATATATTATTATCATTGTAAAATTGCAAAATGGTTTAACCAAGGTTAGAACATTTGTGATGTGGTAATAAAATGTCATCTTATTTATTATTATATTAATTTATTTCTACCCTTATCAATTTATCTAATAAATTTAACCAATTATGTTACCTGTATCAATGAGTAAGAAACCTATAATATCTAATAGTTATGAATAAGTACCTAATTTTCACACACTTAAATTATAAAATAAAACTTCATCTCCTCTCTTTTACAAACCAATTAATCCATTTAGATCAAAAAATAAACACCCAAATACCATTTGGAAATCCATCCTTATTCCCAATATATAATTATTTTTCACCAGAATACCACTTCAACAATACATATTTTGTAAGTTAATGGAGGGTTCTAAAAAATTGATATAACTCATAATGATGTGTTTTCATGATTATTTATTCTTCCACATCCGTCAATTATTCTATAACCATGATGATATGATAACATTAACATCATTACAATTATAAATGTTTATTATTTTTTTGAAAAAAATAGTTATCATCCCCTTTTCCATCCTATGGAAAAAACATCACTCATGTATACATCTGGAATACTTCCCCCACATAGTGATGCATTTAATTTTCATCATTTACACGTATTTTTTTTAATGATTGGAAAATCATGAATTTTCTCCATGGTAAGAACCATTATTTTGAAAAATAAATTACTTTAAACAATCGGAATAATTATTCCTAAGCGGTGAAAGGGGGCCTCCGATGTGTCTAGTGATTATTCGATGTCTGGAGCCCGGAAATGGGATGAACCAAACTTGGACACATGTTTAGAAAAAACAATACAACCTATATCTAAAGGTTTATCTAAAATGGATAGTTGAAAATGGTGGGTTATAGAGGGCTGCACAATTTTCCAAAAACAATGCGCCCCCAAGTGCAAGCCCATGCAGCCACATGTAGCTTTTAGATAGCAGGGTTCTGCAAGGTTTGTGCACAGTTAGTCAAATTGTGCACCTAATTGTGAAATTTTCCCCTTACAAATATTAAATGGCACATGGTTGGTGCATGTTTTTCCAAACCATGAATAGTTATAATTGATGTTGAAATAAAAAACAACCCTTAATGAATTTTTTAGCTCTTTATCCTTCCGTCCTCCCCTATTCCATTGGGATTTTCCAACTCCCCTTGGTTTTTGGATTCGTCCCCCATTATCCATTGGGTTTTAATCTATCTCTATCCTCTGGTGTCCATTTTTCTCACTGTTGGATGAAAAAAATATCCCTCAATAATCACTTCCTTCCAGGCTATTTAATTTCAAGTTCTATCTTCTATCTTTTTCACTATTTTGGTGCGATGGATTTTTCCCTATTTTGGGTTGTTTAACAAATCAATTTATATATTACACTTTAGGATGAATCAAGGGTTCATAATGTATGAGTGGAGAACTACTACATCATGGTTGGTGGTCAGGGAACTTTTTATTCATTTCATCAATTTTTAAATAACATATTCTCATGTCACACCTGGGATCCTTCTGGTGAAGCACCTTTCTTATTTAGTAAATTAATTAAATATTTTCTCCTTGCCCTTTGTGACCATACCAGGTGGTGAATCCCATCTGTTCATCATTCTCCTTGTTTTTTGTCATCCTATTGGGTCTTCCACCATAAATGGAAATTTTCCCAATTCCTATAGTTGTTGACCTTTATGGAATCCTTCATTCTTATTACATAACTTTTCATTTCATTTTACAAATAGAGGATCTACAATGTCTAGTGTCATGGAAATAAGACACAATATACATGAAAATAATATAAAACATTCTACAAATACACTTTTAAGGCTTCATCATAATTTCATCTTATGTACAATTATTAAATCTCATAACCTAGAGACATACATCAAATATAATGGTGAGCATAAGGCCTAGTAAAAAAACAAGGGAAACTGTTTACATGTGATCTTGAGTAATATCGATAAGAACATGAGGGATGTCATAAATAAATGATAAATAGAAATATCATAGAAATAATAACATGAATCATAACATTAAAATTTTGCTAGAATAATTAATTTATATATTCAAGAACATATTACCATGGTTCGTCCCCAAGGTGTAAAAAAATTTACGAAGGTAGTTCACCAAGTTATCATGAAACTAGTCATCTCGAGAGATTAATTTCATTACACAATGCATTGGAGCACTATCAGGGAACACCGTTAACATGTCATTATTTTAATTTGACCAATATAGAATTTAATTAGACATTTCATTAATAACCCATAGAGATTAAAAGAAATGGGATTCATTTCAAAATCATGACATTTTAAGAGTGTTTAAAAAACATGATCGTTAGGTCATTTATAACCCGTTGAAAAGGAACGTGGGTTTTATGTATTTCAACTGAAGATAAAAATATACCATTTTTGATTCATTTTGAAGAAGCAATGAACTAAAATAGTATGGTATATTCACATAATGAAAATAATTTAATTTCATGATAAAAAGAGAGAGAAGTTTTGAGATGAAAATTTTGTAACATAACGGTTATACAACATGGTTTAAGAAAACAATGAAAATAGGGGTGACAAGGGTCACCCACTAATTAATAAAATATAACAATTTATGTTTATATAATAACGTCAAGGAATTGATATTTTAATGACATACCACGTGAAAAGAAATCATGAAAGAAAAAAGATGTGATTTCTTTTACGAAAAATATTGAAGCCTAACAACGTCACATAAAATTCCAAAAAATATATTAATGAGAATGTAAATGGTATATCATAAATTGTAAATAAATATTAGATAAATAATAACATATAATAACATACCCAAATATAATAATATGGAAACTAGAAGACACAATATAAAGTAAGTCATGACTTAAAAGAAGAGGGTGATAGGTTCTCATACCTTGAAAATTGACTTCGAATGCTCGAAGGCTGGGACCATGGGGGGTTTAAGGACACCTTGAGAGGACTCCTTGGAGGAAGAAAAATCAGAGCTTCTTTGAGTAGGATGTTGGAATGAATGGAATGATGGAATGGCTTGGTATTTGTAGCAAAATTCAGGGAATATTTTATTAATTTCCAAGGGACACCTCATCGGTGGTATTTGAAAAATCATGGGATTTGGCATGGTATATTTCCATGGTATTATCCACTTGGGACATCACATAACATATATTACTATTCACATTTTGACCCTAATTATAATATCATGATTAAATCATCAATGATGCCATGAAACACACCGAAACTCAAAACTGTATTTTCACTATTAACCAAAAAACAAAACATTTTATTAAAAACTCATATATTCACCCTAATATAATATCAATGTTATAAATTCAAAAATGAAATCCATTTTTGAAAATAATTTTATAAATAATTTTAATTTTACTTTTAAATAAAATAATGTTTTTAAAAAAACAACGTTAAAACTATAACTCGTTTGATAGCACTGTGAGAAATTAATCATGGTCCCATAAAATTATCTTATAACCATAACACAATAAAGTAAAAAATTATGATAACATTTTCTGAAAATACATTTCCATTTTAAACTATTAAATTAATCATAAAATTGTAATTAAAATATATGTGACATACAAAAATACCAATATTTATACTCTGATTGTTTTTCACTTTTAAGATGTATAAATTATATTTAAACATTCCTGGGTGAATTTTATATTTGATGGATGATTTAAAATTTATAAATATTAATTAGGGTAAAATTTCTATTCGTAATTTACTATTCACCAAAAATTAAGTTGATATTATTAGACTCTAAATTTCTTACTAATCAAAACAACGTATATCTGTTTTTTGAAAATCATTACACAGAAAATGTTAATGAACAATAAAATATTTCTTTAATATTCATAAAAATAACATTATTCATCAAGAAAACACTATTCATCCCACACTATTCATTAAATAAAATATTATTTATTCAAAAATTGAAACTTCTTATAAAACTTCTAAACATTCCGCCGAGATTAATTTTGAAAATTGAAATTAAAAGAGGATATTTATTTAACTATATTAATTTTTTATGTATTAAAAATTTATATTTTAAAATATAAAAATCCATAGTTTTTAAAAATAATAGCAGATTGAAAATGTAGAGTGAAATTGCTTAGTCAAATTTATGACACAAAAATATATTATCATTTTATCATTTAAAGTTAAAAAGGGATGTTTTAATCATAGTATTTAAATAAATTAATCATTATTCCATATACCTTATTTTTTTATAATAATTATAACTTTTATGAAAACTATAATTTGTAAATAAATTAACTCTACGTGATTTTATTGTAAAAGATAATAAAATGTTTTTTAGAGGAAAGAGTTCCATAAATAATAGAAGTACATTTTTTGGGATTTTACATTCTTCCACCCTTAAAGAAATTACATCCTCACAATTTTATATTATTAGAAATTTGTCAATACTTGGAAACATAAATTTATAAAGTAATTCCCTTTCATAAAAAATATTTTTCTTTAACAACAATTACGTTTTATAAAAATAATTCATAATGATTCATAAAAAGCTTTTGATTAACCAAACATATCCCTCGAGAGTGTCAAACCATGAGTGTAGTAAGTCTCGTTGTCGTGTACGAGGATAGCCTAGGTCAAGCTCGAAACTCCTTTTTAGAGAGTTCACTACTAGTTACATCTTTTCCAGAGCCACATTCATTTGTTCATATCCAGACAATGATTTATTTGTATGTAAACCACTTACTTAAGAATTCAAAAAAAATACCAAAATGTTTTCCAATATTTATAAATTTCTATAGGGTTATTCATAAATTTTTCATATCCTAATTTCCACAAATAACTAAATTATCATTTGATACTAACTATGGCATCCTGACTTTTTATTATATAACTTCTCATTACATTTTACAAACAGAGGATCTTTAAAGTCTAGTTTCTTTGAAATCCGGAACAATATACATGAAATCAATATAAAATATTTTTCATGTCCAATTTTAGGGAATCATCATTAGTTCATTCTATGTTCAATTTTTTCATCTCATAACCTAGAGACATACATCAAAGGAAAGGGTGATCAGAAGGCTTAGTACAGAAAACAAGTTAAATAGTTTAATTGTGATCTAGAGTGATATCAATAAGAAGATGAGGGATCTCACAAATGAATGATAAAGATTCATATCATAGAAATAATAACATGAACCATATCATGAATATTTGGATACAAAATTTAATTTATAAATTCATGATCATATCACCATGGTTCCTCCCAAAGGTGTCATAAAAATTACAAAAGTTATTCACCAAGGTATTGTGAAACTTATTATCTCTAGAGTTTAATTTCTTTTCCCAACACTTTGGAGAAATATCAAGGAACGCCCTTAATATGACATTATTTTCAGGTGATCCAAATAGATCATAATTTATCATTTCATAAACAACCCATATATAATAAAAGAAATGGGTTTCATTTCAAAATCGTGATGTTTTAAGTGTGCTTAAAAATCATGATCTTTATGTCATTTATAACCCATGGAAAAGGAATGAGGATTTTATTTATGTAACCTATAGATCTAAATATAAAATTTTAATGTCTAATGAATACCCATATTACTGAAATAGGTTTCGGTATTCCCATAATTAGAATAAGAAAATTTCTTGAGAAAAAGAGAGAGAGGTATTGAGATGAACATTTTGCAGCATAATGGCTATACAACATGGTTTTAGAAAACACTTACAAGAGAGAGGAAGAGGGCCACAATGTCATCAATAATTCATAATAAATTATGGGTTTACAATAAGATGATGGTATAGATATTTGAAAGACATACCACATGAAAAAGAGACATGAAACAAATGAGAAGATGTGATTTCTTTTTCGAAAATTTTGGCAGCCTAACGGTGTCTCTTAAAATTCCAAAAAATTATTTCATGAGAGTGGAAAGTGTCTCTAATCATTGGGGCATAAAAGTTTCACCAATAATAAAACTAAATTACATACCCCAAATTAATATTATTGAAACTAGAAGACACAACATAATAGAAATCATGACTTAAAAGGGGGGGTGAATGTTTCCCTTACCTTAAAGAGTGACTTTGAATTCTCAAATGATGGGACCATGGAAGGCTTGATGGAACCTTGGGATTATTACATGGGAGGTAAAAAGACCATAGATTCATTGAGTATGATTTTTGAATAAACGGAATGAGGGAATATCATGGTATTTATAGCAAAAGTGAGAGAATATTTTATTAATTTTCAAGGGACACCTCATCGGTGGTTTTTGAAAAACCATGGGCTTTCCCAGGGCATTTTCCTATGGTATTGTCCACTTGTGACACCTCATAACATATCTTACTGTTCAAAAGTTGATCATAATTATTATATTAGGATTACATCAGCAATTATTTCATTAAACACACCAAAACTCAAAATTGTATTCTCACTATTCATCGAAAAAAACATTTTATAAAAAACACATAAATTAACCCTAACATAATATCGATTCTATGAATTTAAAAATAGAATTCAATTTTTGAAAATAATTTTCTAGATATTTTTAATTTAAATTTTAAATAAAAGAATAATTTATTTAAAAAACTACTTTAAAACTATAACTCATTTTATTGCACCATGAGAAATTAATATTGGTCACATAAAATTATATTATAACGATAGGAAAATAAAGTAAAAAATTATACTTACATTTTATTAAAATAAATTTCCATTTTAAATAATAAAATTAATCATAAAATTTCAATTAAAATATTTATAACATTAAAAAATACCAATACTTATACTATGATTGTTTTTACACATTTAAGATATAAAAATTATATTTAAACATTCCTGGGTGATTTTTCTATTTTGTTGGTCGATATACTATTAATAACTTCTCATTTGGGAAAAATTACAATTCATAATTTACTATTCACCAAAAATTATATGGATCATAATAGACGCTAAATTTCTTATTAATCACAACTGTGTGTGTCTATTTTTCAAAAATCATTATAGAGAAAAAGTTAATAAAAAGATATTTAATTATTATTTAAAAAACAATTCATAAAATACTATTCATCATGAAAACAATATTCATCCAACACTATTCATCAAATAAAATATTATTTATCAAAAAAATTGAACCATCTTATAAAACTTATAATAAATCATCCTATATTAATTTTTGATATTTGAAATTAAAAAATGTTTTTTATTTAACCATAATAATTATATATGTATGGGAAACTTATCTTTTAAAATATAAATAAAATTATTTGTTAAAAATACATGCGGATAGAAAATGAATAGAGAAATTGCATAGTGATATTTTAGAAAGAAAAAATAATAATATTATTTTATCATTTATCTTTAAAAACTAGTTTTTTATTCACACTATTTATTTAAATTAATAATTATTTAGCATACCTTAATTTTTATAATAATTATATCATTTTTGGAAACTATAATTTGGGTTTTCATTAATTTTATGTTCTTTAATTGTAAAAAATAATAATAAGTTATTAGGAGAAAAATAGTTCCGAAAATAAAAGAAGTACATTTTTTGGGTCATCACATCCTCCATGTTGGTGTGAGTTGCATTTTTATTAAAAACCTTATTTTATAAATTGTTTTAAAGGAATATATAGACATGATATTTCACCTTGAGATCCCTGAATCCCACATTATATTTAAATTATTATTCCTTATGGTTCAAATTGAATACCATATGTCTTATATTTTATTTCCCCTGTATGTTGGTTAAATACCTTTCTTTGTGCCATTTTTAAGGGAATTAAATATACACTATGACAATGCCTTGGGCTTATGTTTGTGATTCTAAAGCATGCTTCCTTTTGATCATGCTTGGAGCCTCTCCTCACATTTTTGATTAATTTCTCATGCCATGTTCATGGGAATCAATTTCATCATTTGGATAACTCATTCGCATGAGTTATTGTCTTGCCTTATTGAAGAATATGTATATGTAAATGTTATTCCATGTTGTCATATGTTATTTTGTTTCCATTGATTACATGATGCAAGTCAATAGAGAAAATCGGTCGTGATTTAATGACTCCATGACTATCCATGCTTGGTTGGAAATACTTGACATGTCGAGAGTGATACTATGGCATTATAGGTACGAGGAAACTGGTCGGTTCAATTGTAAACATGAGTGAATTCTATTCACATAGGATGAAACTAAGGACAGAGCCATTGGCATGATGGATATACCATGCCTTGGGAGATAACTAGTCCCCTGTGTGAGATACTTGGCATGGACTCAGAGTCACCGTGTAGTGAGTGATTCAAGGAATACCATATGCGATGCCTTGGATAGAATCAATGACATTTGGGAATCTTTTAGGCCACTTGGTTGGGATCAAGACACCACTATTGGGTTTTAGGGATTTTTTATTTCTTGTGCACATGGGATGTCTTCATTTAATATTATGATAATTCATATATGAGGACATGGAAATGTTGATTCAACGATAAAGAACAATCTTGGGGCCTTATTCTAATTTGGTTGTTTCTTTTTCCTTTTCCCTTGTATACATGTTATAACATTTAGAAGAACCTTTTTCATATATCTCAACATGGAAGAAGCATGTGTTATTAGTCTGGTGTTCACATAGAAACTCTGTTAGATGTATTTGTTATTAAACATGTGTATTGTAATGTATTTATTTATTATGGATCACTATTGATAATTTATTGCATGAAATTGATCGACATAGACCCCATGGATGACGGTGTTGTGAGATTAGATATCACACACAGTATATGTTACCCATGTAAAACATATATATTTTATTATCATAGGATTGAATAAAGGGAAGTGTGTGGATTTGATATCTTGATTTACTTACATACTTATGACAGTGCATGGGGAAGAGGACTGAGCCTATTCTATAGATGCTTATTGTAGAAATTTTTATTTCATTTTTGATTATTTTTTGTTCAATTTATTATATGATTGAATACCTATCTCCTTGTACTTGTAGTTTGTATAGATGTTGACATACCAATATCATTTATTTTCTATCTACTACTTTCATTCAGCTTTTTCTAGTTTTTTACTTCTCTTTCATGATTTATAACTATTATTACTATATTCTTTCCACTGCTTTATATTTCTATTTGTGCTACAATCATTTATTATCATTTATTAACCATTGTGATTACTCTGTTCTATGGGGTCATAGTCTCCCCACAGACACACCCAATTCCCTCACTACTATTTGACAGGCTCTGGAATTCCGGGATATGCACTTGAGGTCTTATGGCTCACAGTATTGGGGTAATTTTTAGTGGAACTCGTGCCAAGATTCATTAATGTAGTAATAGAGGTTTTTTAAATTTATCTTATAATTCGGTGTAAAATGGAGGATTGGGAAATTAGAATTTCGAACTGACCGTGTACTTGAAAGTAGCTAACTGATGTACTAGGGAAACCCATATTACTTGTGATGGGATGTTCACTTATTGGGTTTCTATTATAGTTGATATGACATCACCATTGGGTGAAACACAATTTCTATGGTGTTATTTTATTGGTGAGATTTAAATGATGTAAAGACCCATAATTTCAATGTAATTGTTATTAAATATATGGGAATTTAATGAGTCTGTGAAAATTGACAACGAATGATTATGAGGCATGGTGGGCCTGATATGAAATTATGAACTTTTTTTTCGGTGCATTCAATAACAGTACAAGCCTGTTTTTGTAAATTTTTAATTACTGGTTGGAATTGAAATCTAAGGGTGTTTTTGAACTCGTTGCACCAGTATTCACTTAAGGAGACCTTCACCTCGATCACAGTGGGTTGAGAGTGAAAGATAATTTTTTCTGTTTTTTAAGAAAGAATTAAATAAATAAAAATGTTTACTTTTTTATTTTATTTGTTGAAACCCCTCATCATTGGTTATGGTGTGGGGGACCACCCGTGCCTAAACCTCCAATTTGGATGTTTAGAGGTAGGGACCACCTGAACTAACCCCCTTTTTGAAATTAAGGGCGGGGACCACCTGACCCCTCTTAATGGGGGTGAAACCTCTAAACTCCCCATTCATCTTTTCCACCCATTAATTGGATCCAGTTAATAATTCCAATGTGGTACAATTAATTGGTCTAACAATTAATTTTTCCAACCATATAATTTGATAAACATAAATTAAAAAGGGGGTTATTTTTTCATTTTTGGTGGAATTGGGAGAGGAGAACCTTTTGGAGGATTATTTTCTCGAACTAAGAATGTGCTCCCCAATAAAAAAAGCTCACACCCGTGAGGAACATCTTCAACAACAACGATTTGATGATGGAGGAAACACCAACATCACCTACATCTGTCTATCCCCAATGACTCTGTATCTTTCCTTGTGACCTCTATCAATAAATCTCTGAGGGATGGGTTTAGTTTTGTATGATTATATTCCCATGTTCTTCCCTATTAAATCAAATAACGTGGATCAACATTCTATCATGTTGATACGCCTATGTTTTCTTTTGCGTGTTTGGGAATCATCCTTGTGGAAGGATATAGGGTTTCATGTTATTTATTAATGTTTTTGCTGAGGCACCTTCTACTGCTCTAACGTAAAGGGTGTGGGCCAAAAAAACATGGCATTACCCCTCCGCCGTTCTTATTAAATGGTGTGTTATTCATGATGGAAGAAGGGGGCTCTGTTTCATGGAGATGAACGGATGCGGCACCTGGCACATCACGATCCGCGATGAAGGTGATGGCCCTATGGATCCTCCCCACCCCATAGCCCTTTGCGTCCCCCTGCGGCCCTCTGTACCATCCCATGGCCTCATGCCACCCTCAAGGCCTCCACATCTTTCATGGCCTCTGCAGCCCCCGCGGCCTCGCGGCCCCATGGCCCTCATGGCCCCACCACGACATCGTGCCGCACTCATGACCTCGTTCTGCTCTCGTGGCGTCTACACCGCCCAGCGCGGGCTGGGCTGCCTGGCGCTGCCGGGCCAGGCTTAGTGGTCCAGGTTAACCCAAATTGGGTTGGGTCGGCCCAGGCGGGGTCGGGCCGTGACGGTCCAGACCCAGGCCATCTTTGAACTTTTCACTCTATCGACCATAACATAGGCACCAGGAGTCTATTTGAAAAACCTTCAATGAAGCTATAAACCATGGAGTGAGATGGTCCATTTGGTATACCCCCATTCATATTTTGATATAGTTGGGATATGCTCAGGTTGGATCGATCACGAATCCAACCTGGCCCTTGGGACTAAAAGGTTAATAACATATAAACTGGGCATCTAATTGATGAACCGTCTATTGTGTTTAAACCCCTATGACGTGTAGGTCGTTTGAGATACTTTTTCGTGGGACTTTGTGGTAGTTGGAGTATCGACCAGTGGCATGAGGAGCGGACTCTCCTAGATATGATCAAGCTTAGTGCGGGAACCCAATAGCTTGCTGTGACGTGAAGAATAAAGAGCAATCCTATGTGGGTTAACACCTAGGGATCCTGTGTGGGTCAACACCGAGGGATCCTCTGTGGGTCATCACTGAGAGATCTTGTGTGGGTCAGCACCGAGAGATCCTGTATGGGTTAGTACTGAGCAATCCTATGTGGGTTAACACCGAGCGATCCTATGTGGGTCAGCACCAAGCGATCCTGTATGGGTCAGCACTTTGGGATCCATCGTGGGTCTGCCTCTTAACAAAGTATGATGATTCAGCTGTTACATCTAATCATCTCTACTGTTGTACCTAAGAAATACCTTGTTTGAGCTGAGTTCGTTCTTGAGTGGTACATTCTTTTATGGTAATACCTTGGTGGTATTCTTCTGTGTTGCGTACCTGAGTGGTACTTACTATCTTGGTACTCCTTCCATTGTGAAACAGTTCATCTTTGGTCTTTTGAGTTGGACTCTAAGTTTCCTTATGACTGATATGGGTATACTTGATAACTTATGTAAATGTATGGTCATATACCAATTTAGGGTTGTTAGTTGATTTCATGCTCTGTGGTTTATCCTTTGTGGATTTTGTGAGAACTTGAGGGTCTTGGTGTCCCTACTGAGTATTGTTATACTCACCCCTGCAAGGGATATGCCTGCAGAACATTGTGTTTGGTGCAGATGACAGACAATGCTGACTAAGGATGAGAGTAACAAGACTAAAAGTAGCTCGGAGGTGGACCTTAGACGAGGCATACTACATTGACTAAGATTCAAGATTTGTACCTACAATTCTGGTAGGACCCTTGGTGGGTGATCACATGACCTGTTTCAGTTCACTTTTACTATCATTTTCTTGAACATTCCAGTTGGGCCGCTATTCTAGATCCTTTTACATTCTATCCTCACTCTTTATACTATTCACATTACTTGAGTTCGTATTTCAGTGTGTTCTTAGTTGTGTGTGCTTATAGGTTGTAATGGAAAAGCCTTCCCAGTTTTAGGGAATATGCCTTCGGTGCTAGTCTACATCCCATAGCCCTTGGAAGGTGGGCTTGGGGTTGTCACGGCACGGGCCCAGGGGGACGGGGCGTGACAAATTGGTATCAGAGGAGTCAGTTCTACCATAGACCATTGGACTCTGATCTTTTTCACTAAAATAGTGATAAGTTTAGTGAGTGTGGTTATCAGTATAGAAAATTTAGTGTTGGTGTGGCAGCCGACATATCCATACACCAGACACTAACTTCTGATTTCTGACTCAGTTCATGAGAACACTGATTACATGTTTGTTTTGAAAACATTTATGTGTGATCTCTTTGTGTCATCTCTCTAGGTAGAGCTCATTAACCGTGGAACACCGGTTCTTTCCCATGATTCTTCCACGTACACAGCAAGCTAGGGTTCTGATAGTAGTGCGCACCAATATCCCACCAAGCGACGAGACCTCAGTACAGGGCCCTCTTCAAGTACATGCACTAACGGAGGCACAAGCAGTACCATTAACCATTGGGCCACCAATTCCACCGGCCCTAGCAGTAGAGGGTGCACGTCACTTGAGCGCATTGCACGAGTTCCAGTGCCAGAGGCCGCCCAAGTTTAGTGGAGAGTTGGAAGCACAGGCGGCTGAGGATTGGCTGGAGGCTGTGGTGAGGGACTTCTGAATGGTAAGGAAACCAGCCGATCTCATGGTGATCCTTGTCGCTAGTCTTCTATAGGAAGCTTGCGGAATATGGTGGTGCATGATGCTCCTATTTCACGATTAGGTGAGACTTCTTTGGGATGGCTTCAAGAGCCTGTTTCAGGAAGAGTTTTTTCTAGCGAATCATTAAACAGTGCCCATACGTGACATCTTCATCTGAAGTAGGGCAGCATGACTGTAGCTAAGTACTCAGTGAGTTTCACTAACCTCTCATGCTACTCCACAGATATGGTGTGGGACCCATTTTTCTAGGCCCAGACCTCTGAGTTGGGACACATGCGAGAGATCAAGGCTTCGATGATTTATCTTAGAATCCCGACACATGAAGGGGTGTCAGAGTGAGACCACATAGTGGATAGATTCCTTGTTGAGCAATCACGAGCAACGAGACCCACCCATGGACATCACGTAGCAGAGTCTTCTATAGCTGGCACCAGACAAATGTCACAGAGAACAAAGAGGACCAGACCAATTGGTGGATGACCGCAGGATTCATGGCCAGTTGTGCGGGGAACCCGATGCAGAGTCAATAATGCTAGGAGTGGGTAGTTTTACTCATGCGGCTGGTAGGGTCACATGTCTCATGACTGTTCAACCCACCCTACGGATGATCAGCAGACGATCGAAGGACCACCCAGGCAGAGACAGAGGTTTGACCGAGGAGTTCTGTAGTGAGTAGGCAGATGTAGAAGAGGAGATGGTTGTGAAACTGGCGGTGGGTGACGATCTGAAATGTTACCGCCACCACCTTCAGGTGGTCCACCCCGACCATAGGGAGTATGAGGGCATGGGTGATCTCACCTCCAGGTAGCTAAGGCCTACAATAATGGCGCACCAGAGATGATACGATTTATGATATGTGTCTACTCCACCATAGATGCAGTACTAATATACATAGGTGCATGTCATTATTTTATTTACATTGCCTCGTTCAGAGATCGGAGATCCCGATGAAGTCGTTGGCTCAATCCTTACAGCTAGAGACTCCTACAGGAACAGATTCGACAATTACACACTGGTGCCTATAGTTTGAGCTTACACAATGTGGTGAGAGCTTCTGTTGGGATCTCCTAGTAGCATCGTCAAGTCCTTACGATATCATCTTGTTTATGGACAAGTTATCTACAGTCCATGCTCAGATAGAATATATTAGGCATAATGTTCTGTATGTCTGCACATATGGGACTAGGTTTACCTTCACCGGTGAGAAGGGGGATTTTTTAGCCCATGATGGACATACCTGGAGGAGATTGCAATAGAACACACATTATTTGGCTATCCTTAACATCCGAGAGGATGATGTGGACTGTCCAAGCTATGCTGTAGTGGTGGAACAGTATACAGATGTCTTCCTGGATGATGTTCTGGGTCTACCTCATCATAGACAGGTGGACATTTACATTTAATTATACCCCGAGACATCACCGATTTTCACTCCAGTGTATCGGATGGCTCCCTTTGAGCTTTATGAATTGCAGGTATAGCTAGAGGACTTATAGGGGAATAGATTCATTCCACCCAGTGTTTCTTCTTGGGAAGCCTGGATTTTGTTCTCCAAGAAAGAGGATGGGAGATTGATACTTTGTGTAGACTATTGGCGCCTTATCTAGGTGACTGTGACGAACAAGTACCCACTTTCAAGGATTGACAACCTCGTTGATCAGCTGATGGGAGCATAGTGGTTCTCAAAGATAGACCTCAGATCAGGCTATCACTAGCTCAGAGTACGAGAGGAGGATGTGAAGAAGAAAAAATTTAGATGTTGGTACGACCATTACGAGTTCTTGGTTATGCCATTCAGTGTATCCAATTCTCCAGAAGTGTTCATGGGACTTATGAACATGATATTTCAGCCAAACCATGATCGTTTTGTAGTAGTATTCATCGATGACATACTGATCTACTCGACTACTGAGGAGGAGCATGGCTATCATTTGCAGGTAGTAATGGACACACTCCGAGAGAACAATCTTTATGGTAATCTCTCGGAGTTCTTAGATTGGATCCGAGAGGTTCACATTTAGGGACATGTCATATCAGAGGTTGGAGTTGCAGTGGATCCAGTGATGATTGGGGCAATACATGCTTGGGAGACACATAAAAGTGTAATGGAGGTATTTATTTTCATTGGTTTGGCTGGATACTACTAGATATTTGTTCCATATTTCTCCAGAGTAGCAGCACAACTATCAGCATTGATGAAGAAGGGGAAACCCTTCATGTGGTCAGAGAGATGCCAGCAGAGTTTTCAAAAACTGAGGCATAGGCTGACTAGTGGCACCATCATGAGGATACTAGAGGAGGGTGTAGGGTACATAGAAAACTGCAATGCATCAGGGACCGAACTCGGATGTGTCCTGATGTAGATGTGAGAAGTGATTGCATTTATTTCTCAAGAACTGAGATACTCGGAGCAGAACTATACAACCAATGACCTAGAGTTAGCAGTAGTGGTCTTCACCTTGAAGATGTAGTGACATTCTTTGATGGGAGAGAGTTTACAGTGTACTTAGATCAAAAGTGTCACAGGTATATCATCGCTCAGAATGACTTGAACTAGATAAATCGATGTAGGCTTGAGTTTATCAAGGACTACGACTTCGAGATAGAATATATTCATGGGAAGGAGATATTTGTAGCAGATTTACTCAGCTGGAGATCTAGTATACAGATGTTAGGTGAGGTGATGGAGCAGTTTCATGCTTTACAGATATCCTTCATGGAACATGATGGAGAAACTTTTCATCAGTCACTTACGGTCACTCTACCACTTCTTCAGTGAGGCAGGTAGGCACAGTGAGGGGACACTGACTACGAGACTCGACGTGCTCAAATATCCATAGGACAGATACCTGATTGATTATCAGAAGGTGGGGATAAAATCATCCTCTTTAGAGGACTTTACATGGTACCAGTGTCAATTCATGAAGATGTTTTTAGGGTGTTCCACAATTCCCCTCTTGCGGTACATCCTAGAGTGGAGAAGATGTACAAGGATCTCTGACGATAGCACTGGTGGCCGGGAATGAAGAAAGTAGTTGCAGAGCGTGTCTCTTGGTGCCTCACTTATCAGCAAGGGAAGGCAGCGCATCAGGTACCAGTAGACATGGTTTGGCCTTTAGAGGACCTAAAGATGAAGTGGGATAGGATATCCATAGACTTCATAATATGACATCAATGTAAATCCAGGGGATATGACTCGATTTGGGTGATGGTCGACTGACTCACCATGTCGGCCCACTTCCTATATATTAGAGAGCAGGGTTCAGTAGAGATCTTAGGATGCCTCTATGTGCAGGAGATTTTGTGGCTACATGGATTAAACTAGATGATAGTCTCTGATCGTGATTCACGTTTTACTTCCCAGCTATGGAAGGGGTTACAGGATGCTTTCTGGACGCAGCTTCGTTTGAGCACCACCTTCCATCCTCAGATGGATGGTCAGAATTTTCAGACCATTCAGACACTCAATGACATGCTTCATTCTTGCATCCTCGACTTTGGTCATATCTTGAAGGATCACTTACTTTTTTGGAGTTTTAATACAAAAACAACTATCAATCCACCATTGGGATCACACCTTTTGAGGCATTGTACGGGTGACCTTATAGATCACCTTTGTGCTGGACTGACCCAGGTAAATTAGCACTCATGGTACCATAGATGGGATGGGCTACCATGGAGATGATATAGGTCATCCAGGAGGAGATGAAGACTACACAAAGCCAGTAGATGACCTATGCGAACCAAAAACGGATACCTATGGAGTTCGAGGATGGTGACCATGTCTTCCTATGGGTCTCACCCCGATGAGATTTACTGAGAATTTTTAGAGGTGAAAAGTTATCTCCGAGGTTCATCGGACCATTCTAGGTCCTCAGCAGAGTTGGTGAGGTGGCTTAACTCTTAGCTCTTCCTCCTCAGTTGCCCCGGGTGCATGACTTCTTCCACGTATCCCAGCTGAGGAGATACATGCACGAACCTTCTCACATCATCGACCACGGTGAGCTAGACGTCAACGATTGAACGACTTTTACGGAGATTCTAGTAGAGATGGAGGATCGAAAGGAGTGAGTCCTTAGTGGGTGGTCGATACCTCAGGTGCGCGTTCGTTGGCAGCATAGGAACCTCCAGGAGAGAACATGGGAGTGGATGGCTCAGATTCATGCTCAGTACCCACACATGTTTTCCTAGTTTTGTGTTGTGGATTTCAGGGATGCAATGCCCTGAGGTTTGGATAATGTAAAGACCCATAAGTTTCATTTAGTTTTTTTTAAATATATGGGAATTTTACAAGTCCTCGAAAATCGACAGTGCATGATTCTGAGGCCTGGTGTGCCAGGAATGAATTTTTGAACATTTTCTGGGTACATTCAATAAACGTGCGAGCGGGTTTTTGAAACATTTTATCTGGTGCTCAGAATTGAAATTTGAGGGTACTGTTGAACTCATAGCATCGGTATTCGCTTAAAGAGACCTTCACCTCAATCACAATTGGTCGTGAGTGAAAGATTATTTTTTGTGCTTTTCGTGAACGAATGAAATAAATAAAAATGTTAATGTTTTTATTTTATCTGTTGAAAACCCTCAACATGAGTTATAATGGTTGGGACCACCCGAGCCTAAACATCCCATTTGGATGTTTAGAGGTGGTGACCAACTGAAGTAACCCCCATTTGGAATTTTGGGGTGGTGACCACCACACCCCTCTTAATGGGGGAGAAACCTCTCAACTCCCCATTAATCCTTTCCTCCAATTAATTGAAGCCAATTAATTATTCCAACTTGGTACAGTTAATGGTCCCAACAATTAAATTTTAAAACCTTTTAATTTGATAAACATAAATTAACAAGGGGGATATTTTCACATTATTTGTGGAATTTGGAGAGGAGAACCTTTTGGAGGATTATTTTCTCCAATGAAGAACGTGCTCACTAATGAAGAATGATCATGACAGCAAGGAATGTCTTCAACGACAAAGAACCAATGATCGAGGAAACCCCAATGTCACCAACATCCATCTATCCCCAAAGACTTCATCTTTTTCTTTGTGACCTCCGTTTGATAAATTTCTGATGTATGGGTTTAGTTGTGTATGATTATATTCTTGTTTTATTCCCTTCTAAAATAAAGAACACAGATAAACTCTCAATCTAGTTGATCTATAGATTTTTTCTTTTGAGAGTTTGGGAATAATCCTTGCAGAAGGTTGTATGTTTTGACATTCTTCATTCACGTTTTTATTGAGCCGCTTGCTACCACTCTAACGTGGATGGTGTGAGCTAAATAAACATGGCACGACCCCTCCGTTGTTTTTCTTGAATAGTGTGGTCTTTGCAATGGATGGAGGCGGCTTTGTGAAATGGTGACAAATGGATGCGGTGGTCAGCACGTCACTGGCCGCGATGACGGTGATATCACTGTGGCTCCTCACCACCTCATGGTCCTCCATAGTGACCCAGAGCCTCGTCACCCCACGACCCTCGATGCTGCCCCAATGCCTCGCCACCTCGCGGCTCTATGCGTCGTCCCGCAGCCTCGCCGACTAGAATCCTCACCACCCTATGGCCCTCCACAGCATCCCACAGACTCGCCTCCCGGTGGCCCTCCATGCCGCCCTACGAACTCGCTGCCTCGGGTCCATCTGGGCCACCCTGCGGCCCTTTGGCAGCACCCTGAGGCCCTATGAGCCGCCAGGCGGCCTCACCGCCTCATGGCCCTCCGTGTTTCCCCACGGACCAACATGGTGCCATGAGGACTCACTGCCATGCAGACCTCTGTTCCATCCAGTGGTGTCGCCGCCTTACGACACTCTGCGCCACCCTATGGCCTCGCCACCCCATGACCATCCACACTGACCCACAGGCTCGTGTTTCCCTCATGGCCTCTATAGCCCACCACGGCCTGGTGTCGCCAACATGGCCTCTGCCGCCCCCACAGCTTCAGGATGCCCTCACGGCCTCCGCGTAACCCAGCACGGGCCAGGTCGAACAGATTCAGGTCGGGTCAGCCCAGGCCGGGTTAGCCCAACCAGGTTGGACCAAACCCAGGCCAACATCGAACATTTATCTCTATCAGCCATAACATTGGCATTAGGCATTCTGTTGACAAACCATCAACAGAACTGTAAACCTAGGAGCAAGACGGTAAATTTGGTATAACCCCTTGAGATTTGGATAATGTTGGGATACGTTCGGGTTGTATCGAGCACGAATACAACTGAGAAATTGGGACTAAAAGCCTGATAACATACAGACCGGACATCCAATTGACACACCGTCATCGCATTGAGACCCATATGACATGGAGGTCCTTTGAGATACTCCTTCGTGGGACTTTGTGGTAGTTGGATTATAAACTAGTGGCTTGAGGTCTATAATTTCGGGGAGAAAATAAAGCTTAGTGCAGGAACCTAGTAGTTGGCTGTGGCATGAAGAATGAAGAGCGATCCGGTTTGGGTCAGCACCAAGAGATCCTGTGTGGGTCAGCACTGAGCGATCCTATATGGGTCATCACCTATAGATCCTATGTGGGTCAGTACCGAGCGATCCAGTGTGGGTCAGTACTGAGCGATCCTATGTTGGTCAGCACTTAGGGATCCTTCGTGGGTCGGCCTCTTAACAGATTATGATGATTCAGTAGTTACATCTATTCATCTCTACTAACATACCTAAGAAATAACTAGTGTGAGATGAGTTCATAACTGAGCATTACTTTCGTTGTGGTAATACCTTTTTCGTATTATTCTGTTTGGCATACCTGAGTGCTACTTACCATAGTGGTACTCATTCCTTTATGAAACAGTTGAGAATTGGGCTTTTGAGTTGGAATTTGTGTTTCCTCATGGTTGATATGGGTATACGTGATAACTAAGATATATGTATGGGAATACACCTAAGTAGGGTTTTCAGTTGATTTCATACTTTGTGGTTTATCCATTTTTGTTTTTGTGAGACCTTGAGGGTCTTGGGGTCCCTACTGAGTATAATTTTACTCACCCCTGCATAGGGTATGCCTGCATTTCATTGGGTTTGGTGCAGACAACAGACAACGCAGACTGAGGATGAGAGTACCAGAACTAGAGATAGCTCGGAGGTGGACCTTATATAAGGCATACCGTAGAGATGACCATTTGAGAGTTGTACCTACCCTTTAGGTAGGATCCTTGGTGGGTGATCACATGAGCAGTTCGAGTTTACCTTTACTTTCAATTTCATGTAATTTCTATTTGGTCTTGTATTCTAACCCATTTTACTTACTACAGTCACTCTATTTACTATTCAAATTACTTGGGTTTGTGTATAGATGTGTGCTTGGTTGTGTGTGATTATAGGTTGTAAAGGCAATTCCTTACTAATTTTTGGGAATACGCCTTTTGTGCTCGTTTCCATCCCCTAGCCTTTGGAAGGCGGGCTTGGGGTAGTCACGGCACAGGCCCAAGGGGACGGGTTGTGACAAATGATGATTTATATTCTTTCATCCTGATGAAATGAGGACCCTTCCTAGTAATTATCATTCTAGGAACCATAATATTGAGATGTCATAAATTATGTCATGCTAAATATAATTTTATCATGAATTGTATGTTTTTTTGGTGATTTCTAGTTGTACATTGATTATTGTTCCTTGTAGTGCCTAATGTTTTATAATTATTGAAATTTGACAATTTACCTAATTAGAGCATGTTATAATTTGGATTACGTGGACACTCAATTTCAATTATATTGTGTATGGGCCTTATAAATTTCAATGGAGACCAACCTAGTTCAATCAATTAAAGCGGTTGAAAGTTGAATGAATAAAACTTAATACCACCTCTTAAAATGAAATGGTCACCTTATATGAAAAGACCTGGGAATTTCAAGGATTTTTTTTAAAAAATAACTTGTAATTTTATGAGTTTTTGGCTTCGAACGGTGATTCATTTCGAGGCCCAGTGTTCCCGGAAACAATTTCCAAATTTTAGCCTGGGTACGTTCAGTGAACGAACGAGCGGGTTTTTCTAACTTCTGAACCGCTGCTCGGAAATAAAATCCTAGGGCGCCGATGAACTCCCAGCACCAGTATTTGCTTAAGGGGACACTTACCGTAGTTGTGTTGGCAAAGGAGGAGAAGCTGATTTTTGTGGGATTATTTAAGATGTAAATAAAATTTGTCTGAACAATTTTTATTTCATGATGAGCTTTTTCCCTCCCATATGTAGTTATGGGTGGCGCCCACAACCACTAAACTACCCAAGTGTGGATATTAGACATGTGGGGCCCACATGAGTCCCACCATTTAATTCCCTCCAAATCTCATTAAACACCCCCATTAATTGGAACCCCCCCCCCATTTATTTTCCAACATGTAATTTTGAGTAAGGACCTTCCCTCTCCCTTCCCTAATTAAATCGCCAACACATTTTATTAAATGTGATCATTTATTTCTGGGAGTTTCTTGCGTGTGTTATTAATTAATATCAGATCTTAATATTTAATTTGGGAAGAGCCTTCATTGTGAAGGTGAGATCGGGAGAGGTTGGAGACTTTGGGAGGAACGCCGGTCTCCGGCGAAGAATGACGAAGATCACCGGCCTCCGACGAATAACGATGAAGAACGCCAATTCCTCCAAGAACGACGATGCCCCGCCCTTCTCCATGATACGAGAGTAGATGATGCTTTCTCCTCGGCATGCTCCAACGATGCCTATGATCCTCTTCCCCACGATTCCGATGTCTGACATCAACTCTTGAGGTAGGGGATTTTGTATTAATTTCTTCATGTTATTTTTATACCCTCAGCACGACGTGCATTATTTTTTATGATGTTTAAAACCACTAACATAGTGGTTGTGGACTAACGAACAAGTATGAACCCACCGTTGTTTTGTTCTTGATGCGCGGAATCCTTGGTAACGACGAAACAGGACAGAATTGGCGATTGGGGGCCTTCGCAGTGATGTATGGATCCTGATATGACCATAGGCATAGACAGGAGGAAAATCGGACAACCGGAATGACTTCAGTGGCCCACGGAAATCTTTGGCGGCACGATTCGCCAGTGGATAGGTGCCCCTGTGTGCTGCCGGCATGATCCCACTACAGCTGAATCCACGATGGTGAGGGGTGGATCTCGCGGCCGCGTGGGATCCATGGGAGACGCGGCGCCAAGCGCCCCATCCATGGAGCATGGGGGGGGGGGGGGGCGTTTCCACCCTCCTCGGCTCGCTGGCTAAGCTAGTGAACCCCCCGACCCAGGCTTTACCCTACTAGGCCAAACCTAGATCCGGGTCAGGTCACCACAGTTCAGCCCCGCCCAGGGGGGGTTGGGCCCAGACCCCCCACGTCAGACCATTTTCGGTCTTTTGCCATTACTAGGAGATATAGACCTCCGATTGAGGCACCGTCAGTTGAGTAGGAATCCTTGGATCGAGACAGTCGTTTTGGTATATTACACTTGTGGTTTTGGAAAAGTATGTGTACGACCGAGTTGGTTTGATCCTAAAACCAACCGGGCCCTTGGAGCAGAAACACTTATATATTAAGCACCGGACATCTGATTGACATGCCGTCAATTGAGTTGGGATACTTTTGTTGAGACGGTCCTTCTGTCTTACTCCACATGAAGTTTGGAAGTAGTCGGAGTATGGTCAGGTTGGTTTTATCTTAAAAACCAACTGGTCCCCTGGGTCGGAAAAGCTAATAACTCTCAGACCGGGCGTCCGATTGACGCATTGTCTGTCATGTTGTGTTTCTTTTGACGAGACAGAACTTTTGGATACATCAACACTAGAGTTCGTGATTGTAGATGTATCTAATATCTCTTTCTTGAGGAGCAGACCCTCCCGAAACCGATCAGGTTGTGTGCGGGAACCCTAGAGCTGGCTGCGACTGCGACGATAACGACTGCACTTGGATGCTCCATCGGTTCGGTAGCAAGGGCGACTGTACATGGATCCTCCGTGGGTTCAGTAGTGAAGAATACTATACTTGGATCCTATGTGGGTTCGGCAGCAATGACGACTATACTAGGATCCTTTTTGGGTTTGATGGCGATGAATATTGTTCTTGTATCCTATGTGGTTCCGGCAGTACTTGACTCTGTACTTGTATCCTGAGTTGGTCTAGCAGAGTAGCCAGTCTTATATCCTATTTGGGTCCGGCATCTTAGCTGGTCCTGTATCCTATGTGGGTCCGACGTCTTAGATGAATCTTTGGCTACATCTGATCATCCCTATTGCCTTACAAAGTGCATACCTCTTTGAGCTGAGTCTTGGTTCTCAATCATTATCATTGATGTAATTGACTTTCATTCCTATGTGGATTAGGTTGTGCTTTCATGTGTGGATTGGGCTGTGTTTTCTTGTGTGGACTGGGTTGTGCTTGGTCTCGAGAGTAGGAGGCGAACATTAACTGATTACTTAGGTATATATATTGGCATATACCTAAGCAGTGTTGTAGATACTTCCTGATTGTATCTTTCCTTTGTGATTTATCCTTCCTGGATTCTGAGTGACCTTTGGGGGTCTCGGGGTCCCTACTAAGTATCATATACTCACCCCTACATGGACTATGCCCGCACTACATTGTTTTGGATGCAGAAAAATGACAACACTGATCAATGTGGAGGCTTGTAGAGCTGGATAGTACCCAGAGGTGGACCACTTGGCGGGACGTACACGGAGCGGACGACCGGACCCAAGGAGATAAGGTGGCTATCTGTACCCACCCATTAGGTGGGATTTCTGGAGGATGACATGGTGTTGCTATTTTACTTACTACTATTGTACTTTCCTTTCAGTTGTATTGTACTTTCAGTTGGGTTTCTATACTGTCCCATTTACATTTCAGCACTTACCTTGTACCCATTTTTACTTAGTGCTTGCTCCAATTGCGTACTCTGTTGTGTGTATTCCTCATAAAGGAAATTCCTTCCCTTATTTTTGGATTTACGCCTTTTGTGATAGTCTCCAGACCCTAGCCTATAGAAGGCGGGTTTGGGGTTGTCACGGAATTGGCCCCGAGGACGGGTCTTGAAAAATTGGCATCAGAGGAGTCGGTTGTACAGCAGTACTCAGGACTCTGATAATTTCTCTCTGTGAAGAAATACTGTTTAGAGTAATGTGTGAGGTTATCAGTCCATGGAGTCCAGTGTTTGTGTGACGGCCGATGTATCCATACACCAGGACCATGTCTTTTGATTTCCTACTCAGTGCATGATAACATTGATTGCATATGTGTTTCAAAAGTTTTTTTGTGATTACTTTGTGTCATCTCACTTGTTATATTTTATGAACCGTGGAAAACCTGTTTCTTTTCAGGATGGCCCCATGATGGTAGCTAGATAGGGTTCTGTGCTTTTTGTGAGATGGTAGCCCACCACGCGACGAGGCCTCGGTGTAGGGCCCCATTACAGCGGAGGCACTGGCGGTACCTCTACCTACCGAGCCACCGATGCTACTAGCCCTAGCGGTGGAGAGTGCATACTGGCTTAGTGCGTTGCACGAGTTTCAGAGGCAGATGCCACCCAGGTTCCATGGAGAGACAGATCCTCAGGCAGCCGAGGATTGGCTGGAGGCTGTCATTAGAGTCTTCAGATTGGTGGGGACACCAGCAGACCTTATGGTGATCCTTGTCGCGAGTCTCATGCACGCAACAGTAGGTAGATGGTAGAGCCTTATGCTCCAGTTGCGCGAAGAGGCATCTCTACCTTGGAAAGACTTCGAGAGCCTCTTTCGCTCGGAGTTTGTTGCAGCCACCCTCCATGCAGTGTGCATCCAGTAGTTACTACAGTTGCAGCAGGGCAGCATGTCAGTAGCCCAGTACTCAGTGAGATTTACAGACCTCTCGCGCTACTCCATGGACATGGTACGAGACCCATTCCTCCAAGCCCGGACCTTTGAGAAGGGAATGAGGCATTAGATAAAAGATTTGATGATTCCCCTCATCATCCCGATGCAGGCGGGGGTGCTGGAGCGAGCCCTGTTAGTGGATAGCTTTCTCGCCGAGCAGCCATCAGCAGTGTGACCCAGTGCAGGACGATGTGAAGCAGAGTCTTCTATAGCCAGCAGTTGACAGATGATGCATGGGTCCAAGCAGACCAGGCTGTCAGGTGGGTGACCTCAGGATACAGGTTCGGCCGTACAGGGCACACGGCGCAGAGCCAGCCTTATGAGGATTAGGCAATTCTAGGCATGCGGCGGGCAGGGTTATATGGCTCGAGACTACCAGAACCTCCATGCAGACGAGCATCAGAAATTGGAGGTACCCCCTAGGTAGAGGCAAAGGATAAACCGTGGAGGTCCGTAGGGAGCTGGTGGTTGAGGCAGAGGAGCTGGTCGAGTAGTGGGTGTTGGATGCCGCTTCGAGGCTCTACCACCACCACCCCCTAAAGGTCCACCCGGACCACAGGGAGCTGGTGGGCAGAGGCATGTTTAGCTTCAAGTAGAAGAGTCTTATGACCATGGGCCACCCAATATGATTCGAGGTACTATCTTTGACTACTCCACCCTTGCTGCAGTTCTTATAGACATAGGTGCGAGTCATTCATTTATTTCCCCTACTTATGTTCAGAGCTAGTATATTTTGACGGAGTCGTTGGCTCGATCCTTGCGGATAGAGAATCCTATGGGAGTATACTTGACGATTAATCACTAGTTCCGGTAGTGTGATATTACTCTTGGAGGCGAGAGTTTCGGCTGGGATATTCTTGTAGCAGTGTTGAGGCCTTACGACATCATCTTGGGAATGGACTGTTTTTCAAAAGTCTGTGCTCAGATCGATTGTATTAGGCACAAGGTGTTGTGTGTCCACACGGATGGGATGAGGTTTACCTTCACTGACGAGAAGGGAACCTTCGAAGCATAGGATGGACTCACACAGAGGAGAGGGAAGCCGATCACACACTGGTTGGCTAGTCTCATCCTCGGAGCAGTTGATGTATAGAGTCCGAGTTTTACTATTGTGGTGGATCAGTATGCTGACGTTTTTCCTGATGATGTTCTAGGACAACCTCCTCATATGGAGTTATATTTCTGTATAGACTTATACCCTGGGACATCACCGATATCGACTCCCGCATATCAGATGGATCCCGCTGAGCTTCATGAGCTACGGGTACTGCTGGAGGACTTAAAGGGGAAAGGTTTCATCTGAACCAGTGTTTCACCTTGGGCTTCTCCGGTTATATTCTCCATGAAGTAGGACGGCGGATTGATACTATGTATCGACTACCGTCGCCTGCACCATGTGACCATGAAGAAAAAGTTTCCACTTCCTTGGATTGACTACCTCTTTGATCCGCTCAAGGGAGCACGTTGGTTCTCGAAGATAGACCTCAGGTCAGGCTATCATCAGCTCCGAGTTCAGGATGAGGATGTGGAGAAGATGGAAATCAGGTGTCGGTATGGACACTATGAGTTCTTGTACATGTCCTTCATTGTGACCAACGCTCTAGTAGTATTCATGAGTCTCATGAACCGGATCTTCCAACCCTACCTCGATCGGATTGTCGTAGTCTTCATTGACGACATATTGTTTTACTCGACAACCGAGGAAGAGCACGCCTAACACCTATGGGTTGTACTGGATACACTCTGAGAGTACCAGCTTTATGTTAATCTATTGAAGATCCAGTTCATACTTTGAGAGGTTCCATTCTTGGGGCACACCATCTCTAAGGCAAGACTTGTAGTGGATCCCGCGAAGGTCAAGGTGGTACTTGCTTGGGAGCCACCCAGGAGTGTGATGGAGGTGCAGAGATTCCTAGGTCTGGATGGGTACTATCAGAGATTTGTGCTAGACTTCTCCAGAGTTTCAGCACCACTTACAACTTTTTCGAAGAAGGGGAAACTGTTCGTGTGGTTAGATAGATGTCAGCAGAGCTCCCAGGAGGTGAGGTTGAGATTGAAAAGTGCGCCCATCTTGAGGCTACCGGAGGAGGGCGTAGGGTACGTAGATTACTACAACACATCAGGGACTGTTCTCGGGTGTGTCCTGATGAAGTAGCGAGAAGTGATCCCTTACGGTTCACAACAGTTGAGGCAGCACGAGCAGAATTACGCTAACCATGACCTAGAGTTAGTAGCAGTGGTCTTCGCCCTGAAGATGTGGCGACACTATCTTATCGGCGAGTGCTTTATATTCTACTCTGACCACCATAGTCTCAAGTACATTTTCTTGAAGAACGACCTAAACTTGTTATTTTGGTGATGTCTCGAGTTCCTCCAGGATTATGACTTTGACATTATTTATACTCCTGGGAAGGGGAACGTTGTGGCTAATGCTCTCAGTAGGAGATCGGGCATTAAGATACTTGGAGATGTGACAGTGCAGTTAGCTACTTTGCAGATATCCTTCGTTGATAGAGATGGGGTAGCATATCTATAGTCCCTCAAAGTCACTCCTCCACTTCTCCAGTGAGTTAGAGAGGCATAGAGTGGGGTCATCGACTGTGAGATGCGACGTGCTCAGATATCCTCTAGGCTGGCACCCGATGGATTTTCTAAAGTGGGGAGCACTTCATCCTCTTCTAGGGATGTACAACGGAACCAATTGCACTATAGGAGGAGGTGCTGAGTGAGTTCCACACATCCCCTCTAGTGCTGCATCCAGGAGTAGCGAAGATGTAGTAGGACCACAGACGACAGTACTGGTGGCTGGGTATGAGAAGGTTGGGGAAAAGTTCGTTTCTTGGTGCCTCACTTGTTAGCAAGTTAAGGCAGATCACCATGTACCTACAGGATTGGTACAACTCTTAGAGGTCCCAGAGTGGAAGTGGGATGGGATATCCATGGATTTCGTGATGGGGCCCCCACGTACTTCCAAAGGAAACAACACCATCTAGGTGATCGTAGACCGACTCACCAAGTCGGACCACTTCCTACCGATTAGAGAGAAGGGAATAGTAGAGAGCTTGGGATGCCTCTACATTCAGGAGATCATACGACTTCATGTTGTTCCATCGTCTATTATCTCTGATCGAGACACTCACTTTACTTCTTGGCATTAGAAGGGGGTACAGGAGGCTTTCAGGACGCTGCAATGCCTGAGCACTACCTTTCACCTGCAGTCGGATGGCCAGACAAAGAGGACCATTCAGACACTCAAGGACATGCTCCATGCATGTGTCCTTGACTTTGGTCATAGTTGGGAGGATCATCTACCCTTGGTGGAGTTTGCGTACAACAAAAGATACCACTCCACCATCAGGATGGCACCATACGAGGCATTGTACATCTGACCTTGTAGGTCACCTCTGTGCTGGACTGGCCCTGGGGAGTCAGCACTCGTAGGACCAAAGATTTTTTGGGCTATGATAGAGAAGGTTCAGATCATCCAGGAGTGGATGAGGACTGCATAGAGTAGACAGAAGTCCTATGCTGATAGAAGGTTGAGACCACTGGAGTTCGAGGATGGTGACCACGTTTTCTTACGGGTCTCACCTCGACGTGGATAACAGAGATTTGGCAGGGGCAACAATTTATCTTCACGCTTCATTGGACATTCCAATTCTTCAGCAGGGTAGGTGAGGTGGCTTACTGCCTGGACCTTCCACCTCAGTTGCAATGGGTTCACGACGTCTTCCACTTATCTCAGCTAAGGAGATACGTACACGACCCGACGCATATCATTGACCACAGGGAGTTGGACATTGATGACGGGGTGACTTTTGCGGAGGTCCCATTGGAGAACAAGGATTGATAGGAGCGGGCCCTACATGGATTGTCGATTCCTCTGGTGCACATTCATTGGCAGCACGGGAACCTCCATGAGAGCACATGGGAGCGGGAGGCTAAGATTCTTACTTAGTACCCTCATTTGTTCCCATAGTTTAAGTTGTTGCATTATGGGGATATAAGGCCCTGAGGTGGGAGTAATGTAATGACCCAGATATTTCAAGGGATTTTTTTTAAATACTTCAGAATTTTATGAGTCTGTGGCTTCTGACGACGCTTGATTCCGAGGCCCATTGTGCCTGGAAAGAATTTTCAATGTTTAGCTCGGGTATGTTCTGTGAACGAACGAGCGGGTTTTCCTATCTTTTGAACTGGTGCTCAAAATTAAAATCTAAGGGCACCGATGAACTCACATCACTGATATTTGCTTAACGGGATACTTACCGTAGTTGCGTTTGCAAAGGAGGAGAAGATAATTTTTGGGGTTTTTTTGAAGAAGAAAATAAAAATTGTCGGAACAATTTTTATTTCATGAGGTGGTTTTTCCCTCGCATAGGTTGTTAAGAGTGGGGACCAAAGCCACATAACTACCAAAGTGTGGATATTAGAGAGGTGGGGCCCACATTAGTCCCACCATTTAATTCCATCTAAATCTCATTATGAACCCCATTAATTGGAAAACCCCCCCATTTATTTCCCAACTCGTAATTTTGAGATGGGACCTTCCCTATCCCTTCACTAATTAAATCGTCAACATGTTTTATTAAATGTAAGGATTTAATTCTCAGAGTTTCTTGCGTGTGTAATTAAATAATAGTAGGAACCTATTATTTAATTTGGGAAGAGACTTTTGTTGTATGGGAGAGATCGGGAGAGCTTGGATCCTTTGGGAGGAACAGCGGTCTCCGAAAAAAAATGACGAAAAACACCAGCCTCTGACAAAGAACGACGAAAAACACTGGTTCCTTGAAGATCGACGATGCCCCACCCTTCTCCACGACAGGAAAGGAGACGCCAGTTCCTCCTTGGCACACTCCGATGATGCCTACGATCATCTTCCCCGCAACACCGACGTCCGACATCAATTGTTGAGGTAGGGGATTTTGTATAAATTTCATCATGTGATTTTTATACCCTTGGCACGGCGTGCTTAATTTTTGATGATGTTTAGAGCCACTAACGCGGTGGGTGTGGACTAACGAAGAAGTCTGAACCCACGGATGTTTCGTTCTTGATGTGTGGAATCCTTGGAAACGATGAAACAGGACCGAATTGGCGATTGGAGGCCTTCGCAGTGATGTACGAGTCCTGAGACGACCGCAGGCGCAGACAGGAGAAAAATCGGAAAACTGGAATGACTCTGGTGGCCCGAGGAAATATTCGGTGGTGCGGGCCACCGCCACGGCGGCGCCTGCGGCGGGAGGTTACGGCGCCCCAATGTGCTGCCTAGAAGAGCCCGCCACGGATGAATCCGCGTTGGCGAGGGTAGGATCCCGCGACCGCACGGGATCTATGGGAGATGTGGCACCAGGAACAGTGTCCGCAAAGCGCAAGGGGTGGGGGGGGGGGCGTTCCCCCCCTGCTCGGCTCACTGGACGAGCTAGCGCACCCCCTGGCTGGGCCGGGGCAGGTCGCGTAGACTTGGTGTTACTGTTTTACATACTTTTGTTGTACTTTCCTTTCAGTTGTACTATACATTCAGTTGGGTTTGTATACTAGCCCATTTACATTTCAGTACTTACCTTGTACCGAGTTTTACTTAGAGCATACTTCACTCGCGTACTCTATTGTGTGTTTTCTTCATAAAGGCAATGCCTTCCCTTCTTTTGGGATTTACGGCTTTCGTGCAAGTCACCAACCCCTGGCCTATTGAAGGCAGGCTTGGGGTAGTCATGGAATGGGCCCCAAGGATGGGTCGTGACAATATAAATATGAAAAGTCTAGGACTTTGACCTTAACTAAACCCTAGTTAATATTAGTAGGTTATGTCTCACTACTACTTACGTGACCATTTCCTATATATCTATGTCAATCTCTTATTTTATGATAAGGTTTGTTTCATATTATTGGGATGTTTTGTACCCTCCCTTCCTTAACACTTTCCATAATTTCATTTCATATTTGATTTAAATCATTTTTGTGGAGTGATCTTGGAAATTGTAGAGTTATGCAATTGAAATGTCCAAGTGATGTACACCAAGACAGTGGGGATGAGCATACTCCATAGTTGGTGGGCGTTGTGTGACATGTGATAACACCTATAGTACCACCATATGCGCCTCCTACTAATTTTCTAGTAGGTACTGAGGATCGGATTTGGGATAGTTTATTTATGTTTATATAGTCTATCAATGTTGCTCCCCAGTATCCCCCAACTATGGTAGGACTGACTCGAGACTTCATGTATTTTCACCCTCCCACCTTCTTGGGGGAAGGTGGACCTCATTCATTATAATCATGGTTAGAGGATATGGTTGCGATATGCAACCATATTCATATGACTCTAGAGCATATGGTCAATCTTTCTACCTATATGTTTTTTGAATCCACTAAACATTATTGGGACATCTTATCTCATTCGGAGCATTACCAAGGGATGGTATGTGAATAATTCAAGAGTTCATTCTATAATCACTTCTTCTATTTGACTCTGAGAGCAGATCATGCCCAATAGTTCTTGATTATTTAGCAGATCACTATGACTATGCTTGAGTATTCTTCTCATTTCTCATAGCTCCAGTTTTTTCCTCCACCTCCTACTATAGATGAGTTTATGGTTATGATGGGATTTGAGGATGGTATTTTGAATTCTATCTAATAATAGGTTAACATATTTCATTTGAATACCATCATAGAGATAGTAAAATAGGACCTATTTACAGAGTGGAATCTCAGAGAAGCTGGCAATGTGAGCTAGGGTGGTTCAGTTATGAGGTAGGGTGTTTGTTCTTCAAATAGTTAAAACTGACATTTGCGTGCATATGGTGGTTGTTCTAGCCATATGACATAAAAAACTCTATAGTATGTCATTAATGTGGTATTTTAGTCCTTAATAACCCCAATTCACAAGGAACCCAATTGATTGTCAATCTTTTGGAAAAGTGTGTCACCTTGAGAGCTTCTTCTATTCTATTCCTCCAATAATGAGTGAGAGGGGGTCCATACCATCACCTCCCCAAGGTATAGTATCTTTGAATCCATGTCAAAAAAGGATTTGGACTTATACCAACAGATCAGGATGAGATAGTAGTGGTCATAGCTGAGGCAGTCCATGCCCAGAGATTCAACATTAGCAATGTGGATATGCTCGTTCTAGTCAGGAAGCAACTCAATACTGGGGTGCGGTCCATATATATGAAGTTAATATACTTCCTGATCAGAATATTCCAAGGAAATCTACTCTTATAGGTTCTATTCTAGTTACCTATACTTTATTTTCTACCCATTTTGATATAGGGGCATTGAACTCTTTAAAATATGTTATAGCTGAGGAAAACCTTGGTTATGCAATAGGGACCTTTTTTCTCATGTCTCTCAACATGTTATTAGGATTCAGAATGGATGGTATATTCTAGTATGAGGAGTTTCCCCATAAAATAGGTGGGTTTTATTTATTAGGGATTTTTTTCATCCTAGAGAGGACAAGCTTTGAATTCATTCTCAGTATAGTGTGTCTTTTTCATTATCATGACCATGTTTATTGTTAGTATTTTCTAATGTTCATTCACTATGCCTAAGGGAAACACATATATTCATAAGGTAGAATGGGATATATAGGTATACAGAGATGGAGTAAAGTATACTAGGCTTCGAAGTGTGACAGATCGTTTGGAGAGTCTCTTTATGAGTGATTCGTGAATGTAGTTAGTTGAGTTCCCTCTAGTTGTGGATCTTTTCTGGTACATCTTTTCAATGATTAATCTAGTTATTTTTCCCGAAATAGGTTGAGCTCACCATTGTTCTTATTCTGATAATGACACAAGTTTCCATTCTTCTTTATAGGATGGCACCAATAGTGATACTTGAACTCAAAATGAAGCTTGATGACCTTGAGGATAAGGGTTTCATTAGACCCATCACCTCACCATTGGGATCACCTACCCTTTTTTCCAAAAAATAAATACAGTTCCCCCATATTGGTCAAATTTGTGAATTGTCAGTATATTGACACATTTGTCATCATTTAAATATTACTTTATAGTTGTGAGCAAGACACGTGGGGTATGGTAGGGGTTGGTTAGTGTGCGGTCATACGTATCATATGGTTTAATTTATTTGTGATGAATTATTTCCATTGTTATCTTATATTTTATATTATTGTAGTTTAATTTAAATTATATAATTTTTCGATTTGAAATATGGGGTTTTCTTTAATTTTCCCACTCTTATATGATTTGTACACACAGTTAAATGGAAAATTGTTGGAGTGTCTTATGTACGAGTTTCCAATACAATTTTGTTTGGGCATGGCTAGTATGCATGGGTAAATATTTTCAGGGTTAAAACCATGTGAATCACCTTGAATATTATCTTATTATTTATATTTTTGGTGTTGGTCTATGGCTTGCACGCGATAATGAAAAACCTTGTAGTTATAAATATGGGACTACTATAGTTTTTAGTAGTGTGGTTTTGCATTTTTGTTGCATGATTTAGTAAAAAATATTGAAAAACCAAGTGGGTAGGTTGTTCTTATCCGATATAGGCCAAAATAATTGGTGAATAATTTAGTAAACCATGAAAACTAATCATTTGAACAACAGAGTTTCATAAAAACATGAGGTTTATATTTTTAAAGGGGATGTTTAAATTGATTATTCACCTCTTACTCCCAATAATTAATTCATTTTATCTATAATTTCATGTGGGTAGGTCCCTCCCTTTATACCACATTTACTCTTATCATCCTCCATTTATTTTAATACTAGTTTTTGAGGAATTCTTCTTTTATTTACTACCTCATTTTCTCCCTTCTCCCTTACCTATTATATTTTTTTCATTAACTATAGTGGACATGGGACTCAAAATTAAGGTTAATATGAGTATAATATTAATTTTTTGTATTTTCTATTAGATAAGTCATTTCATTTCTTAAATTTTTCTTCACCATTGATATTGATTCATTGTTCATCTTTTCTAATTAAATGTGGTGGGATTTTTTGTAATGTTACTTTATATTACATACTATGATATTATTGGATATTTTAAAACTATTTTTCACCAAATAATACCTCTATGAATGGAACCCATGTTGAGTTTCTAATTATATTCAAATGGTTTTAATACTTGGATTAGATTTATTTCATTCCAAGGGTTTGTAAAAATCCTTTAGTTTATCTTTCAATGGAATTTATGGTTTCCAAAATGAGGTCTAATTTTTTTAAAACAGTGTTCTATATTTAAAAATTGTTTTTAGTAAAAATTGTGTGTAATTTTGGAAACATGGGTTTTTCTATATAGGACTTTAGAATATTTTTAGTAATATTTCTAAAGGTAGGCACCGAGTCTGTGTGGGATTCCAGGGCCCGGAGAGCCTCAGGTAAATCAGGTGTAAATATTAAATATATTTTTTCATGTAAACATATTTCATTTTTTAGCATATAATATCTCCTAATTAGAGTAATTTATTTGAAATATAAGACTATAGTTGAGTTCAAAATGTGGGTTTTACCCTAGGAGCATCTTAAAGTGTATCATTATTAGGTTCCTTGTCAAGGGCAATAATTGTTGGGCTATCAAGTTGAGGTTTATTAATTTAATAAAATTAAATGAATAAACCCTCATCCCCATTTGTGTTCCATGCACATATTAAGGCAGAGGTTTTTTCTCTCATGGAGATGGATGAACCATGGAAAAGAGGTGTCTCTAGATCCCATTTTTGACACTCATCATCTCCATATAAAGGATTAGCATGTTCTAGGTGTCGTTATGGACATGATGGATTTATTTTTCAACATTTGGTAGGATTATTTGAAATATTTATGTCTCAAACCCCTTTTTATGCATTATTTTATCATTTTATAGCCCTTATACAACTATTAGGTACCCCAATGTGGTTGATCTGTGTTTTTCGTATGATAATCAGGTTTTTTGGTGACTAGGAGAAAATTCACATTTTCATTTTCTGTGTACAAAGTGTGTAGCACAGATACACATGCCATGTTTTCTTCCGATTTGGGGATGATAAACTTTTCAGATTTCAAATCATGTGTTAAGATTACTGTAGAGACCCAAAGCTTGACATACATTGACATTACATTACTTTTGCAGAATACTTAGTACATAACAAAACACACACACAAGGACCTTAATAGTTTAGTGTCTTTGGAAACTCGGAATATAATCTTCTAATCGTGGTGAAAGATATTCAACATCTCTGATAAATATCTTCCTTTTTTTAATACCTAAAACCTTTCTTTATATCCTGGGGAAAAGAAAACATAAAAGGGTGAGATCAAATGCTCATTAAGGGTAAAAAAAAGAAATATCAATCACATCACATACATACGAACATAGCTTTTGGAAATCTTAACCTACAAAAGAGCTCATAATATCATAACATGGGATAAATCATAGAAGTGAAATGTAATCCCAATAATCATAACTTAAAACATGAAACATTGTGGCATACACACATAATCATAGAGAATCATTTCTTGTTATTCAAGACTAATTGCCAAGACTATCTTAGTGGACAAAGTCCCTTTCTGAACTGAGTCACCCTTGTTTCAGTCATGTTTCACTGAACCGGTATAACGTACCATTCCAGCCATGTCTATCTCATGAGATATAAAATCTTTACCCAATGCATTGGGGGGATATATAGGTCCCACCCATCTCATAATGATACCATTATTATGTGTGCCACAAAATCTTAAATCATACATCATTGCATAACCCATGTAATAAAAATGGGAGTCTTAAACATCGTGACATCATAAAACTATTCATATAAGATAAAGGAATTTATAAAAATAATTCCATCACAACATTATCAAATCAATTTAATAATAGAGATAAAAACAGAACCCTTTATTATATTAGATGGAAAATAATTTTGATAAAACACTTGAACTCCATTCTTGAGGAAAATATCCTTTCTTCTTCAAAAACATTTTTCCTTTCTTAACATGTCATACAAATCTAAACATAAAGAAGTTGATTAAAAATAAACTTGAAAACTTGTAAAGGAAGCTTCTTGGAAATAATGTTTTAAAAATCCATTCATGTCGTATAAGTTAAAAAAGAACATTCTTCTCGTACTTTTGTCGGAAAAGTCAAAAAGTACCTCGTACGAAAAACGACAAAAGATTCCTTTCATATTCTTTACTAAAAACTATCCTAAGGGTAAAATTGAATTTAAACTATTGTAAGTGGATGGAAACAATATTACATGTTGAGGGAACATGGATTTGGATGATAAAATACACCCCAGTAAATGCCAAAGTAAAAACAATCTCGGATAAAAATGAGATTGTGATATTTTCCCTTACCTTAGGTCCGACTTGCTTTGTAAGTGTCCGAACCTCCTGTATAATGATTTAAATAATGTTATTGACTTATTAAAGAATCATATTCATTTTTATGATATCATATATGGTTCACTTATGACTTTATATTACCCGTTCTTTTGTAAATTCCATGTTAAAGAAGCGTTTTGGGTAAAATTGATTCATTTATCGTAGGTGTTTGGACTTGTTGTTCTAGACATTATTATTACTTATATCATGATTTACTTACTTCAAGAATATAAAGTATGATTTATATATCATATATATTCAGTATATATATATATAATAGATAGATAAATGAAATGAAACACACTGTTCATGGAGACGGTAGTCCGTACGTACGCATGAAAGCTGCTTTCCTTTCCTTATTGTCTTGAATGGAAGTAAGTAGATGACATATATATAAATATAAATAAATCCAGTATCATTATTATGTCATATATTTCATCAGTACTTTATATATATACTTTATAATCATTCATGAATGGTTAATGTGGAGAATGAATCTCATCGCATCGTGGAGACGGTAGTCCGTACGTACGCACGAGCGATGATATCGTTCCCATGGACGTGGAATTGTGTTGAAGTGTATGTATACTATTTCAGTATCAATATCACTTTATAATAATCATATATAGTTAATAATTTCACCATTATACCCATCCAATTAAGGTGGTGGTGGAAAATAGATTACACCGCGGCGTGGAGACGGTATTCCGTACGTACGAATGCGCGGTGATTTCATTTTCCGTAGGATGGATAGATGGTAAATTTGGGTTCTTTCATACTTATAATAACATATTAGTATATGAGTGATACTGATGTTATTACTTCATATTGAAACAACTAAATAAGAAGATGTTGAAGAAGAAAGAAATTGGAAAGGATCGGTAATGGATATTACCTCTTCTTTGAAGTGCTTCTTTGAGACCTCCTTTTAGGGCACTAAAATTGGCTTTTTAAGAATACCAGGACCTCTAGGATGATACTAGGGAAGTGTAGAAGAGATTTTGGCAGGGGTTGGACGATCTTGAATGCTCAAATTGGTGTGAGGAGGAGAGGGAGGAGGTGCCCTTTTATAAGGGAGGAGAGGGGAACCTTTGGAATAACTAAAAATATTATTTTATTATAAAGTCAAATTCGGTTTTAAATAGCTCCAAAATGATTTATTTCGAAGATAAGGTGGGTATGGGTCGCAATTATCTCATCCAAAAGGATTTTGACATGTTTAGGTTATTATTTTAACCTTATCAATTAGATTTAACTCTAAGTTAAATAATTTAACTTTTACCGTGTCTTTTTGTTTTCTTACACAATATGGTTAATAAACTTACTATATCAAGCCAAACGAACCCCAATTTGTTTATTATAAATATATATAACCTTATATAGGTCCTTTGATCGAACCTTAGCTTTTTATAAATAAAATAACAATTAATAATATAATATTTGTTTTAAAAACTATTTTATGTCAATTTTGACACTATTAGTAATTGATTTTTGAGAAAATCATAACAGAATGATGTGTTCGAAAAAAAGTTAATTAAATCCATAATAACATGTCATATTAACCTAGAAAATTAGTGTAATTCCTAAAAAGTCTTAAATTACATTTATTTTGGTATTTATAACATCAATTATGTCAATATTTCATTAATAAGATAATTACTGCATCATCTTTGTGTCATAAATAAATTAAATTATTTGATGTCTAAAAATTACAAATAAAATAGAATTATTTAGGAAATCATTTTCTCTTTCTAATGAATATTTATAGTCTAAATAATATTATGTATAACCCTATATTAAAAATGTTTTAGTAAATAAACATTGATTTTAACTCTTTTAACTTTTCTTTGAATTAAATAATAATAAATGTCCTAATCTAATCCAAGTGGGCCTAAGTGGTCATATTTTTTTCCTAAGATTGTTTTTGGTCGAATTACACTTGTCCAATAGAATTAGGACTTGTGTTAAGGTAATAATAATATCATTTTTACCCTTAATTACCCTATTTACTTTTAACCGTGGTAAATAAAAGTAAAAAGTTACTATTCCCCAAAAATTATTTTCATCTCATTGAACCACATTTTATTTACTGACATCAACTGTGTCTCTCGGATTTTTGAAATTCCATTCACAGAAGTGGTAAAATTAGGTTTTATGAAAAATTCAGTTTTTAACTACCACTTAGTAGTTTCACTATTCATCAAAAATTGATGTTTTTCAGAACAATGCCAAAATTTCTTCCTAAGCTATATTTCATATTCAGAATTCAAAAATGAAGTCTATTTTAACAAATTCATAACATAGGAGTTGCATTAATTAATTTTATAATTAAATCCCGCTGTTAAAACAAATAGCGTGTTTTTAAGAAACAATATCTATCAAAAGATTGACACTTGTTTATGTCTGGTTTAAATGTGAAATTACATCTAATGACCAACATTGTATTAAATTGTAATAATATATTCTAAATATACTTTAAAACCACTCAAATTAATAATTTATCACTATTAATTATTTCGATTGAAAAAGTTGTTTTTAACTAAAATTTAGTAATGTTCACTATTCATCAAAATATGAAAGTTATTTGAAAATTACAAAAATTTCACCCTAAGCTAATTTCGATATTCCAAATCCAAAAATGAAGTCCATTTTGAAAAATAAGATTTACAAAATTTCAAAAAGTGGTTATTACTATTCATAACAGCTAGTTTTAATAATATTTTAATAGCATATCGTTGTTTAGTGAAACTCGGTATTGCGTATTACACACACTATTGAGGAAGGTCGCGATTGCGTGTAATACAAGGCAATTCGAGGATGCGTGTTGAGAAAGCTCCTTTTGGGGTAGCGTACAACACAAAACATTATTAAAATTAAAAAGAATATTTTTCATAAAATCTCGTGTTGTTACATTCTACCCCCTTAAAATGAATTTCACCCTAGAAATTCGTCGGGGTTATAAATGGTTTAATACTCGAAAGTTTCTTTAATAGAAACCCACATCGTAAAAAGGAATACCAAAACTTGGCTTTAAAAACTAAAGTATGAAATGTAACGACTACCCAAATAAACTAATCACTGGGTTTCCACATAGTTGAAAATATGGATATGGAAGAGAAATCTAACCATCATGTTCTGATGGAGAGTGGTAGAGAACATAGCTATGGAAAAGCCAGCAATCACAAAGCCATAAATTTGTGATGATCTGAGGTACCATCTGATTCATCAGATATTAGAGCACTAGGACAACATTTTTGGTTTTCAAGATCATTTCCAAAAAGTTGATGAAATTGGAATTAGAAGAAATACTTCATGATTTTGGTATAGTCTCACCGTTTGTTGTTCTTTGGAGAATTTCCACTTCATCTCTTAAAGAAATGAAGTTGAATTTGTCATTCGTGATGTGTTAGCAGATCATGTGATAGAATGATGGGTCATTCCATCTGTCTCAAAAAAAAAGTTATCTAAAAATACATAAGTCCATCTATAGTGAGATTAATCATATATAGTTCCCAAAATGGACTTATACTTCATATATCATACTGATAAATATAATAAAACTAGTTTCTACTAAACAGGGACTTCCTGTAGACCAGTGGTAGGTGAAAAAGGCCAGTCGCACTTCGGTTGTGGGTTCGATTCCCACAGCCTTGTCCGACGTGATGGGCTGTCGCCCGTCCTGCAGGTTGTCCTTTTTCTAAAACTACATTACTATAACATCACATCAATAATATCGAAAAAATAACTTCTATCCTTAAACAATACTAATTTATGTCCAACATAATCCATTCTAGCCTTTAGGCTTATCCATAATACTGTAGTCCATTGTCATAATATAGTGAAAATGATTACCAGATATTTAATACCATCTTTGATCCCCATATATCATAAGATATGTCTTTTTGGTCACATTCCAAACATTCAAAGGCCTTAATCATGTATTCTCTTGAATACCCATTGAACCTTAGTGAAAACATGAATGCAGTTAAAAGTTAACACTTTCCACATACCAAAATCCTCAAAATTCTATATACTCAATCCATGATATCACTTAGTCCTTATATAAATCATGTGCTCATGAATACTGTTAAATATTTCATTTTCTCGTTTTCCCTTCATTATGCACATAATATCTCAATCACTTTGAATACCACATTAGACCAATACATAATTATTCCAATACTCCATGATACAAAATTATTTTGGAATCCCATTACATAAAAACTTAATCATTCCACCACATCGTTGTCATATTCAACATTGCCAATAGTGATCGCATGTGACTTACCATTGTCCTTTTCCTTAAGCGGTTGCTCGTGTCCATCATCACTAACCCTTGGATTAGGGCATTTATTAGCATAATGCCCCATTTCCTTGCACTTGAAGCATTGAAGTGTTGGTGGTGCGTTCTCTGCAGTGTTTGCTTTATTCACATAATTAGAATCCCTTTTCCATTACTTCGACCCTCAGATGATCGATGAACTTATTTCCACACTTAAAACATTTTCTAGTCCCTTTAAGACAATCTCCACCATTCTTCATTCCACACATTGTGCATAAGGAAACATTCATCTTCTTTTCACCATTATTCTGAGGTTTCTCCTTGAACTCCATCTTTCGTTTCTTGTCAAAACCATGAGATGGAAACGTAACACAATCATCCATTTCTACCTTGACAGCACAACGCACAATTTCTTCATAGCTACAGAAGTCTCTTATAGCTAATGCCCTTCGAAGAGTTGGTTTTATGCCACTGATAAATCGATCAACTTTACTTTCAGGTTGGATAATAAATCCAGATGCATACCTTGCAAGACTTGTAAAATTCGCTATGTATATACCAACAGATTCATCATCCTTTTGCTTTAGTTCAAGAAACTCCTTCCCCATCTTTGTTCGAAGAATACGAGGAAAGTACTTTTTGAAAAATAAGTTCTTGAACTCGTCCCATTCCATTGACTCAATTTCATCTCTTTGCCTCGTATTCTTGATAAGATTCCACCATTGACCAGCTTCACCATCCAAACGATATACGGCTAAGATGACTTTATCATGTTCAGAACATTGAAGAACTGAAAATATCGTTTCAGTAGTACTGATCCATTGTTCAGCAACAAGTGGATCAGAAGACCCACTGAAAGAAGGTGGACGTTGCCTCATGAAGGAATCAATAGAATATTGTTCCCATATCTGCTCATTTGGAAGTCCAAAATGATTCTTAGCTTGTGTAAGTATAGCAATAAGATTTTTCACTTCATCATTGCATTGTCCATTGCATTGATCAATACGGTTCCTTCAGGTTCCAACAATCGTCTAAAACCCAAAAATAATAGTGTGAGAGGCAAAAATAATGTTAGGGAAAACAACATAATAAAGGGGGAGTACCTTCAATATCTAACATCTTGGGTTTAATTCTATGATCGTTAGCGTAATTCTAGTACTATAACCTATACGTATACATAACCTTAGGGTAATCCCTAGACATACCTCAGAAATAAATCTAGGGATCTCACTAACATTCTCGCATCCTAGTTTCCAAAGGTTGACTAAACCTTTCCTTTGATACCAACTGTACAGACCCAAAGCTTGACGTACATTGACATTACATTAATTTTCCAGAATACTTAGTACATAACAAAACACACATACAAGGACCGTTATAGTTTAGTGTCTTTGGAAACTCAGAATATAATCTTCTAATCGTGGTGAAAGATCTTCAACATCTCCAATAAAGAACTTCCTTTTTTTTAATACCTAAAACCTTTCATTATATCCTGGGGAAAAGAAAATATAAAAGGGTGAGCTCAAGTGCTCAGTAAGGGTAAACAAAAGAAATATCAATCACATCATATACATACGAACATAGATTTTGGAAATCTTAACCTGCAAAAGAGCTCATAATATCATAACATGGGATAAATCATAGAAGTGAAATGTAATCCCAATAATCATAACTTAAAACATGAAACTTTGTGGCATACACACATAATCATATAGAATCATTTCTTGTCAGTCAAGACTCATTGCCAAGACTATCTTAGTGTAAAAATTCCCTTTCGGAATCGGGTCACCCTCGTTTCAGTCCTGTTTCACTGAACCGGTATAACCTACCATTCTAGCCATGTCTATCTCATGAGATATAAAATCTTTACCCAATGCATTGGAGGGAGATATAGGTTCCACCCATCTCATAATGATACCATTGTTATGTGTGCCACAAAATCATAAATCATTCATCATTGCATAACCCATGTAAAAAAATGGGAATCTTAAACATCGTGACATCATAAAACAATTCATATAAGATAAAGGAATTTATAAAAATAATTCCATCACAACATTATCAAATCAATGTAAAAATAGAAATAAAAACAGAACCCTTTATTATCTTAGATGGAAAATAATTTTGATAAAACACTTGAACTCCATTCTTGAGGAAAATATCCTTTCTTCTTCAAAAACATTTTTCCTTTCTTAACATGTCATACAACTTTAAACATAAAGATGTTGATTAAAAATAAACTTGAAAACTTGTAATGGAAGCTTCTTGGAAATAATGTTCTAAAAATACATTCATGTCGTATAAGTTAAAAAAGAACATTCTTCTCGTACTTTTGTCGGAAAAGTCAAAAAGTACCTCGTCCGAAAAACGACAAACGATTCCTTTCATATTCTTTACTAAAAACTAACCAAAGGGTAAAATTGGATTTAAAATATTGTAAGTGGATGGAAACAATATTACATATTTGGGGAACATGGATGTGGAAGATAAAATACACCCTAGTAAATGCCAAAGTAAAAACAATCTCGGATAAAAATGAGATTGTGATATTTTCCCTTACATTAGGTCCGACTTGCTTTGTAAGTGTCCGAACCTCCTGTATAATGATTTAAATAATGTTATTGACTTATTACAGAATCATATTAATTGTTATGATATCATATATGGTTCACTTAAGACTTTATATTACCCGTTCTTTTGTAAATTCCATGTTAAAGAAGCGTTTTGGGTAAAATCGTTTCATTTATCGTAGGTGTTTGGACTTGTGGTTCATGACATTATTATTACTTATATCATGATTTACGTACTTCCAGAATATAAAGTATGATTTATATATCATATATATTCATTATATATATATATATATATAATATATAGATAAATGAAATGAAACACACCGTTCATGGAGACGGTAGTCCGTATGTACGCATGAACGCTGCTTTCCTTTCCTTATTGTCTTGAATGGAAGTAAGTAGATGACATATATATAAATATACATAAATCCAGTATCATTATTATGTCATATATTTCATTAGTAATTTATATATATACTTTATAATCATTCATGAATGGTTAATGTGGAGAATGAATCTCATCGCGGCGTAGTGACGGTAGTCCGTACGTACGCACGAGCGTTGATATCGTTCCCATGGACGTGGAATTGTGTTGAAGTGTATGTATAATATTTCAGTATCAATATCACTTTATAATAATCATATATAATTACTCACTACACCATTATACCCATCCAATTAAGTTGGTGGTGGAAAATAGATTACACCACGGCGTGGAGACGGTATTCCGTACGTACGCACGCGCGGTGATTTCATTTTCCGTAGGATGGATAGATGGTAAATTTGGGTTGTTTCATACATATAATAACATATCAGTATATTAGTGATACTGATGTTATTACTTAATAAGGAAACAACTAAATAAGAAGAAGTTGAAGAAGAAAGAAATTGGAAAGGATTTGTAATGGATATTACCTCTTCTTTGAAGTGCTTCTTTGAGACCTCCTTTTAGGGCACTAAAATTGGTTTTTTAAGTATATCAGGACCTCTAGGATGATACTAGGTAAGTTTAGAATAGATTTTGGCAGGGGTTGGCCGACCTTGAATGCTCAAATTGGTGTGAGGAGGAGAGGGAGGAGGTGCCCTTTTATAAGGTAGGAGAGGGGCAACTTTGGAATAACTAAAAATATTATTTTATTATAAAGTCACATTCGGTTTTAAATAGCTCCAAATTGATTTATTTCGAATCTAAGGTGGGGATGGGTCTAAATACTCTCATAAAATATGATTTATACCAGTTTAGGTTTTTATTTTAACCTTATCAATTAGATGTAACTCTAAGTTAAATAATTTAACTTTTACCGTGTCTTTTTGTTTTCTTACAATATATGGTTAATAAACATACCATATCAAGCCAAACGAACCCCAATTTGTTTATTATCCACATATATAACCTTATCTAAGTAATTTGACTGAAACATAGATTTTTAAGAATAAAATAACAATTAATAATATAATATTTGTTTTAAATACTATTTTATGTCAATTTTGACACTATTTAGTAATTGATTTTTGAGAAAATCATAACAGAATGATAGGTTCTAAAAAAAGTTACTTAAATCCATAATAACATGTAATATTAACCTATAAAATTAGTGGAATTCATAAAAAGTCTTAAATTACATTTATTTTGGTATTTATAACATCAATTATGTCAATATTTCATTAATAAGATAATTACTGCATCATCATTGTGTCATAAGTAAATTAAACTTTTTAATGTCTAAAAATTACAAATAAAATACCATTATGTAGGAAATATTTTTATCTTTCTAATGAATATTTATAGTCGAAATTATATTATGTATAACCCTATATTAAAAATGTTTTAGTAAATAAACTTTTATTTTAACTCTTTTAACTCTTCTTTGAATTAAATAATAATAAATGTCCTAATCTAATCCAAGTGGGTCTAAGTGGTCATATTTTATTCCTAAGATTGTTTTTGGTCAAATTACACTTGTCTAATAGAATTAGGACATGTGTTAGGGTAATAATAATATCATTTTTACCCTTAATTACCCTATTTACTTTTAATCGTGGTAAATAAAAGTAAAAAGTTACTATTCACCAAAAATTATTTTCATCACATTGAACCATATTTTACTTACTAACATCAACCGTGTCTCTCGGATTTTTGAAATTCCATTCACAGAAGCGGTAAAATTAAGTTTTATGAAAATTTCAGTTTTTTAACTACCACTTAGTAGTTTCACTATTCATCAAAAATTGATGTTTTTCAGAACAATGCCAAAATTTCATCCTAAGCTATATTTTATATTCCGAATTCAAAAATGAAGTATATTTTACCAAATTCATAACATATAAGTTGCATTAATTAATTTTATAATTAAATCCCGCTGTTAAAACAAATAACGTGTTTTTAAGAAACAATATCTATCAAAAGATTGACACTTGTTTATGTCTGGTTTAAATGTGAAATTACATCCAATGACCAACATTGTATTAAATTGTAAAAATATATTCTAAATATACATTAAAACCACTCAAATTAATAATTTATCACTATTAATTATTTCGATTGAAAAAGTTGTTTTTTACTAAAATTTAGTAATGTTCACTATTCATCAAAATATGAAAGTTATCCAAAAATTACCAAAATTTCACCCTAAGCTAATTTCGATATTCCAAATCCAAAAATGAATTCCATTTTGAAAAATAAGATTTACAAAATTTCAAAAAGTGGTCATTACAATTCATAACGGCTAGTTTTAATAATATTTTAATAGCATATCGTTGTTTAGTGAAACTCGGTATTGCGTATTACACTCGCTATCGAGGAAGGTCGTGATTGCGTGTAATACAAGGAAATTAAAGGATGCGTGTTGAGAAAGCTCCTTTTGGTGTAGCGTACAACACAAAACATTAATAAAATTAAAAATAATATTTTTCATAAAATCTCGGACTGTTATAGTTACAAACTCTCTAGTAGTCTAGATCATGTGGATAAGGGACATGGCTAGTTTTCTATGTCAAATGACTTGGTCATGTTCTAGTACACTGTTTGGCCCATGGGAATGGTTGGAGCACATAGGAATGGTTTAATACAATATGACCATTTTATGTACTAAGGATACATGTTTGTGCCCTTACACGACTATCTAGTCATGTATAGTGGATGACACAGCCACAGCTGCAAACGAGGTCATGTGTCATCTGTCCCGGGGTTCATGTAATTTAAATACATTTATACATGTTGGGTACCATCAAGTGATGCATCTAGTGGTTGGTTAATTAAGAAATGTGGTGTATAGTTGGTACAATCCATTTAACTCTCTTTGAGTCAATTTCCCCTTGCATATATCCTTTTTATAGACATGTATGGAGTCCAGTTATTAGCTTATCCTGAGTATTTTTCATTAAAGGATTGGATGGTTGCCACAGTTTACTCCATTAAAATAATATGTGATGTGATGTTTCAGGTTGCTTGGTTAGCGACCTATAGACCTACAATGGTTGGGTGAGTTCACATGATCGATTCCTATGATGGTTTAGAAAATTACATCCCTATCAGAGGATTGTGACACCTCTATGACTACAACCAATATTTTGTAGTGTGGGTGTGTTCCCATAATTTATAGTGAGTTGTCTCAATATTCATTGACTACAAACTCAGTGGCTTGGATCCCGTATCCCTCCAAGAGGTCCAGAGTGATCCTCACATCCTTTCATGTTTCCATTAGAAGTGTATGTGGAATTACTATAACCAATATTTATCTATTCAAAGATACTCAACACAAGAGGATGATTCCCATAAGAGATTTATCCCCCTATGATCACTTGGTGTAGACCCTCTATCTGTGTATCAAGATATGATTTTTCCAATGGGTTAGTAGACTTATAGAGTGTGTATATTAGATTAAACCTCTAAATATCTGTTGGATTTCTATGGTGATGTTTTCCTGGGTGGATTTTGTGGAATTGGCATGACCAACTCTATTTGGTAATTGATCTCATGCTTATAGAGTTATACCAAATTCGGATTACATTGCAATACCAATTTCTATGTTCGGTGTTCCCTCTGGTGTTTATAGTTTCCCTAAATGTATCTTGGGAGGGATACCTTAAATGTAGTTTTGGAGATCTATTTGGTCACTGGGTAACATTATCTATGGCATTGTCTGATGAGTGTGCCCTTATTGATAGGTACCACCAGGAATTGCATGGTTGTTCCATTAGTTAAACATTTCCGGATAGAGTGACTTCTCATGGTTTGAGTGCTAATTGGGATGGTGGTAATATGAGTTTTGTTTCCAGATTCCCAAAATGTGACATCTATTGGTTACATGCTATCAGGGATGGCTTGGTCTCATAGATCGTGACATCATATAGGATCATTATGTTAGAACCACATGTTTTTCATTTGTAGACATCTGTATGGATGAGACCACGAGACATGGGAGTATATTGTGAGTATATCATGTTTTATTCTGGGTGACCTTGTGGGATGTGTTATCATTCTTGACATACAAAGGGTCAATGAGATGAGTAGTCATTTAGAGCCAGGAATTGTTGAAGTTTATTATCTATCCCACTTTTGGTTCTTCTTTATATCTTTTGTTTGAGTTATTTGATATGTATCAATTAGTTCTTTTTTGGTTTGGGTTTTTGGGGTGCCTATTGGGTATTTTTCTAGTCCCCACTACGTGGGATTTACCTACACATGTTGTGTCTTGTGCATGTTTCTAGTATCCTAAAAATTACCCTGGGGTCTATATGTCAGTGGAGCATATATTTTCTCAGGATGTATATAGGAGTGTCTTATTTATTCTTTTGGAAGTATCCCCCTCAAGAGCAGGTTGGACTCTTCATCAGTTTTTCTTTTCATGGGATTGTACTTTTCCCCTTCTTATCAGTGTCAAGTAATTTTTTCATACTCTGATGTGGGATAGAAATATGGATCCATTTTTATTATTGTTCTTCAATCTCTTTATTGTTGTGTGGAAATTTTTGTGTGTGTGTGTTTGTATATAGTTACCATAGTCAATGTACTCCCATTTCTGTGAGATGTATTCTCAGTGCATGTTTCCAGCCCCTAGCCTATTGGAGGTGGTCTAAGGGAATTCATGGCCTAGACCCTAGTGGCTAGGTCAATATAGGGATTATCCCCCATATTAATTTTATTTAGACCTTCAGGTATTGTGTTTTTTTGAAATGTATTTAAAGGAAAATATTTTTATTTGATGGATAATTTTTTGAAAATGGGGTGATTCGAGCCTAGTTTTAGATATTTTAATGCCTTTTGGTATTTTTAGAGATTTCAGGTTATTTTATAGTATTTTCATCCGAAGGATTTACTTTTAAATGGTTTGTAATGTATGTTCTCTAAATTGATTTTTATAAGTTAATGCAGTGACTTAGCTTTCCAAGTGTTCTTCCAAAGGCTCATATTCCACTCATTGAAAATAGTTTATTTGAAATTATATTTACCCTTATTGTTGAAACACTTTAATTATGTTATATTCTATATTGATTGTGGCTATGTAGGGGATGATTATTATTTATTCCAATTCATGGTTGTAAAAAAGGGTTTTTATGTGTGAGGATGTTAGAAGTGAGAAGTGGTTTATTTATTCTTCCTTAATTTTGATTTTTTTTATTATCTTGTAATTCATTTGTTTCTAACCTCCTTTTATTGATATCTTAAGATACGAATATATCAATGTTGAATATATATATGTATGGTATAATATTTTAGTTTGTGATGTGTATAAAGTACCATAGTAATTTCACATGCTCCTTGGGTTCATTTTATACTTAGTGACTCGATAGGGTGCTTATATGAATGTTTTTATTTCACATATAGGGGTACTAGAAAGAGTGATTCAATAAATTAATTCTTGTAATTTTATTGTTACAGAATAGTGAGTCTCCCATGATTCATATATTCATCAATGTAAGATCTAGGGGTCCTTGATCCATATACTTAATATTTATATACTTGTACTCAATTTTGTCTCATTCCATAGAAGATTAGTTGTCTATAGGATTATTTTTATTCAGTTATATATTCGTTCCAAATGTTTGTGTGCATAGATTAAATGTTTTCATGTTTTAATATAATCCATATTCAAAAATTTTCCAAAAAGTGTTTCCTTGTATAAGAAAACTTTTTCAGCATTTAAAAAAGCTATTTCAAAACAAAATTGTGGAAAATGGGAAGAAATGGTATTTTGATTATGAGTTTATTGTTCTTCTTCACATGTTTTTGAAATAAATTATTAATTATTTTTTTGTTAAATAATTTTATCAAATGATTGTTTTATGCAAAATGGACCCTGTTTGTTCATTAATGTTTTTAACCCAATATGGAATGAATGAGATAATGTATGATACATGTTCCCTTTTTTTTCACCCATGAGAAAATACTATTTTTATAATTTATATGAAAAATAGTATTTGTGGGATTTATTATGAATGCTACTATATAAACACTATTGTGAAATGCTATAGGGAATGTTTTTCTCAAACCCAACAAATACATCAGTGTGTGTGTGTGTGTGAATATTTTATATTTTAACTCAAAATCTAAGTGTTTGATCCCCAATAATTGATCGTATTAGATTGGAATATAGTTGGAAATGATTGGATTTTGTGAGTGAATGTGGTTTATGTGGAGGGATTTTTAAGAGATATTTTATGTCCATTTTTTGTATTTTTGGATATTATATCAACTAATTCAACATGCTATATTTCAAATTTTTTTACTAATTATAATTACTTCCACTGTAGTTTTATTTAGTGTTTATGGTTTTTTAATTTTTTTAGGATGTATATTTTTGTATTCCATGTCTGGTTTTTCCATTATTTATATCAAAATATATGATATATATGGATTTTAAAAATCCAGAGAGGACATGTTAGATTCACATTTTTCTCCAATTCATTTGTATACAATTTTAAATTGGAGAAATTTTTAAAAAATGTGTATTTCTAATTCCCAAAACACTATTTTATTACCCATGGGGACTTGGAACACCCATTAAACCTAGTGGAAGGTACGTTTAGTTATTGGTTTGATGGTAGATCATGCTGATGGGTTACAAATCATATGGTGGGGACATTGTACCCACCATAGAATTTGGGTGAGGTAATTCTGGTCTCAAAGTGGATAAACTAAGTACAACTGGGTATGTATGGGGATTCATAGTGTCAGACAAAAACTGGGGGTAATTTATGGGATTATGTCAAAGGTTCTAGACATTGTCATTTGAAAATTAAATGATTTAGAAACCCTAAACTATGTATCATAAGCCCAGTGGTAAAATTAAGGGATAAGGTGGAATGATAAGATTCTCTACCAACCAAGTGCACCCAAAGTTGGTATTCATTTCCCTTTTCGGGTGTCTTGTAAAAAATAATTTTTTGATTATTTTTTTATAAAATGGGGAAAATCTCATTTATGGACCATCCACATAGTGTGATCACCCACTCCCTCTCTTATCGTTCCCTCTTTTCATGAGGTGATGATTACATTATTATATGATTTAATTTTTCATATTTAAAATGCAAGAGTTGTTGTCAAAAAGGCCTAACATTACATGTTTTTTAGTATGAGTATTTTATATAATAGCGGATTTTGGGAAAAAATATATTTTAGGAATTTTTTTAATATTTCTAATTTCATCCTCCTTTTATTGAATCAAGATATATTATTTGATAAGTATACATATTCTAGTAATAGGTTTTTCATTCCTATATATTTCATTTGATATACCTATGTTTCGAAATCCTAGGATTTACAAGTGTTGATTGAACATGTGAACATTCCAAGCCAATACTGGTTGGGGTATTCAATGATCCTATGGGTTATCAAAGGTTGTTTTAGGATATTTAAATGATCATATTGGTTGGGTTATAATGATAGAGTATGGTGCCTATGTTTTTCTATGGATTTCTAATTCTGAAAGTCGTGATTTTGAAATATTGAATGGTTATGGATTATTGTCTTTTGTGTGATTTACAGTTATTGGTTGCATGTGATATGTTTTTGTTACATTGGTTTGTATAGACTAGTAGAAGTGGGGTGACATGGTTCACTAGTATGATCTTCGAGGTAATTGTGGTTCATAGAGTTATGATCAGAGGGGTTTGGAGATATTTCTCAATATACTAATGATGAATTTGGGATCATGTGCGCTTGGAAAAGGCTCCCTGATGTGGTATTGACCATTTCATTCTTGGTGATATCATATATATATGGGAAACTATAGATGATGGTGTTTAAAAAATGATATTAGGAGAGATACTTCATAGAGATAGATACAAGTTACTGGTGGTGATTAAGATAGGTAGATGATAGAATATTCTCACCATGATTAGGATTCATTGGCCAATAGAATATGTGGTAAAAATAGGATTCAATTGATAGGGGAGTTAATGTTTTGGAATGTGACCGTGCCATTTGGATGATGTTATTGAAAATGGATTATTGTGTGGGATGCGTATTTGTGAGTATCATCATTATTGAATGAGCACTAAAAGCATATGATTTTGGTGTTGTAATATTCCCACATGGATTTGGATTCATAAATCATCCCTTAAAATTTTAAAATTTATAATCAATTATGAATGGATTAAATTACATTCATATTCATTGAATGTATTCAATGAATAATTTCGAATGGGAATAAACCTATGATGACATATTGAATATGTAAAAGGTGTTTTATTAAATGAAACATGTCCATAATTTCTCTATAAAGGAATAGAATCCCCCTATTGTAAATAAGTGATTTAATTCCAGCCATCAAATACACTCTACCAATCTAAATATGTCTTATCACTAGGTGGATGTTGTAAAACCCCTACAATATGTTGGTATCATCAATAAACACAGTGGGATTCTTTTTCGGGTGAAATCAACTCATGGGAAGGTGGATTTTGTTTAATACTCCTAGAATCTTCATCAAGAGTACTTAATCAATACTTTAATGTTACATACCACCCCATATCACCCTATTACTATTATCTAGATCAGTTCACCATATAAACTATGGTGTGCCTCCCCATAAACTAGAGGATACCAACTGACATCACGGGTCAAAGATGGTACTATGGGAATACTATACCCTCTATATTTGAGTGCTCAATAACAAAACAACTTCAAAAAATCATCCAAATTAGTGAATAACCAAATTGTGTTGAATTAAATAAACAACCATTAATATTACATGAATACATTAATGGATCAAAAATCCATGATGCACATTCCAAGACTTCCCACTAGGCTGGTTACAGATACATACTATAATAAAAAACTAAAAAAATGCCTCTACTGTATCTTTTCGATGAACCACATCCACTCTACTCATACCATTAATCTAACCTACCTAACCACATTACCCTAGTCCTCAGCCCAACCTGTGCCTACACCCTTGTAATACTCTACTTGGGTACCCATGCATAGCGGCATCTGGAGAAATATTTCGATTCATAACATCCTAGGAAACCACCAACATGGTATTTTAAAAACCAAAATATGAATTAATATTTTCATGTTAAATGAACAAATAAAATAATGTATAAATTCATATATCTAAATTATTGTCCAACCTTAACTCAATGACCTATATCAACCAAACCTACTTTAAAAAACTTTCAGAGTGTTTATGAGCATTTTGGGATGTCAATGCCTCCCGAATTACATGATAATTATAATTCATGGTATCCCTATGAGGTCATAAAGACTCTAGGGATGGATCCCATGGATTTCTGATCATATTCCTCCACAATGGGGATACACACTCACCTATGTAACATCCCAACTTTTTCAAAGAAGTACAAATACATAATTTACCTTAAAAACACTCTCATTTTATATTAATAATTTTTTTAAGAGGTTACGTAATAGATTGAGAGTGTATGGAAATCATTCAGATCCCAGATCTATAAATTTTTGATATATAGACTAAGCCTCATGGTTTGGAATGGTTAGTGATAACAATGAGACTCAACCATGACGAAGCTACAACAAACTACAGATGGGTGCATGGTAACATAAAACCATGTTCTTCAAGCCAAAGAATTGTACATGACTCTCTAGTGGGATGGAAGGGGTTGTTTGGTTTTTCCAAACTACGTGCCTATGGTCGTACCCTTTCTGCTACATAACATGTGTTGTAGCATGTTTTGTGTGATAATGAACCTCTTAAAACAGGTTAAATTTAATTTTTTTCTCCATCCTTCATTTATTTTTTCTACCTTATTTTTACTCCTCTATTTTTTGTAATTGATCTCCCATCCATGAGAGGTCTCCAAATTCTCCCATTCAAGGACATGATCATGGTTCTTCATCTAATATTTTATTCCTCCAATTCTATTTTCATTGTATGTGTATCGATAAAAGATTCATTCCACTTCTTTTATTTCCCAGTTTATATCACCACCTTCGGTGCTATATTGGTGTGGGATATTTTTCCCTATTATCATGGAAATTATATAATTTTATTATTTAATATATTATACATTGAATTACAATATAATTATGAAAGAGGTTTTGTAAACCAACCTAATGTAGCTTATCTAGTTCTTTTAACTAATGTTTCATAGTTTTATATGCCCAAAACCTAGACCCCTCCATTAATTCATCATAAATATAAAATTAATTAAATTTAGGTAAATCACTTTGTTCGGGTTGCCCCATAAACCTAAATTAAACATTACAGAATTTAAAAATAAACAGGGAAAACCCATTAGGATTTATCTTTCTTAATGTCTTATGAGACCCATGAATAAATACATAATTGAACCTCAACAAAAAGTGTGTTGAGTTGGAATTTTTAATTGAAATGTAATCTATTTTAAAAGATTATAATTATATTCCATGTACGTAGGACCCAATTCATAGTGATGTAATTAATATAAACATTTTGAATATAATTATTCATGCTTTATTATATTGAATTGATGGATGTTATATTTTAAATGTTATCCAAGAGGATTACACATATCAGATTGAGGGAAATACAAGGGTTCTGATTTAGAATGCCTTTTATGGGATCATCTAGATTTGAAGAGAATGAATATATAAATTAATTATATCACACTATTAGTGTTACATGAATTATTTAGATTACACCATGGTTAGGCTCATGTAGGGGATTATTTTACCTTACCCATGAGTGATAGTTCCCTAGTGGATTTACATGGATCACCTCATTGAGAAATGTTTTTATTTCTTTACATGAGTGATACACGAATCCCTATGTGGTATATGATGGATTGGATAATATAGTTTTACCTATATACTTTTCTGAGTGTGATTATTGGGTTCATTATCTAGAATTCCTTGGATGGACTCTTATAAGGAAGGATTTTATTGTACACCTACAGTGATACCGGGTTTTCTTTTTACAGAACTCTTTGAATGATGCCAAAATTCTAATTGATTAAATAGTAAGGATGTATCTACCTAGATAAATAACATTCTAGGGTGTCTTACATGATTTATACCTTAAACTTTTGGTGTCCCAAACATATATGCATCCTCATATTCTGTGAGTGTAATAAACCCCTTATTTGTATGTATGGAGTCCTAGGGTGTACGCATCAGGTCCTGACTATGACTACATATCTGCATATATATTTATATATGAATATTTATGTCTATATGTATATGACCCATATATATACATTCCTTTATATATATAAATATAAATTTTGGGTGATATCCATTTAGAGATATTCGTCTTAGGCTGAAGGGGGTAGTGTCAGTCGAATATCTTGGGAGAAGCCCAAATCAATTTGATTCATTTACTTACTCTATTACATTTATTATTACCAGCACTCTTATTATATTATAAGCATATGATATATAGTTTTATACATCATTGGTTGTGTCTTATAGAATATATCTCACATCCAGTTTGGGCCATCGGATGGAACCAGAGTAGACCTTATAGATGTAGGTAGGGATAAAGGGAATCATCCTATTATGGATTCCATAATTACTATACTATGATTATGTATAGGATCAGATGTCCAAGACTACTATAACAAGGACATTGAAGATAGATCTGGGTATTTTGTTCATTTTTATAGTATGTTTCATATTCTTGTACCTGGTATCCAATGTAGTTCCCCTTTTGATTAGAATTATGACTTGATCATCATTTTTGTATATGAAATTGATTAATATTTAGCCTATTTATTTTACCTATATGATTTGGTACCCTGGTGATGGATATTTATTACTATTTCAATTTATCATTACTGGTAAACATTTTTTTATTCTTTGATCTGGAGGGTATAGTCCCCCATTTTACCACCATATTCCATCATTGTATATCAGAACCCTCTAATGTGTGGGGAGGTTCACATGAGGTGATGTGGAAAAATGGTCTTGGATACTAATAAGTGATCTGGGTAAGGGATGCTACAATGTCTTACCAGATCACATTTATACTTTTGGGGTGTTGTTTGGTTATGTGATAATAGACTAGAGACATGTCAGAATTTGGTAAACATACTATTCTTGGGAGTAGTTATCCCATGTATAGGTGAAATCCAAATTACCAGGGTTGGGATATTTCTATTATGGTTAGTGCCTATTACACATTTATTGATTTCACTGTTGGGTGATTGATATGAGTTTTTATTCTTAATCCTATTGTGAGTTTTCCTTTACCATAGCCTTACGAGGAAAAGAGGTGTCATATCAGGGGTCATTATAGACATTTTTTTATTCACATTTCACACATTATGAAATACCATATAGGTGTATCTGATTGCAACAATTGAATGTATTTCATATGATTTTCATAAGTGACATGATCATTCTATTTGTAATTTTAATAAGAATTTTTATAGGGATATAATAATTAGGTTAATTATAGTGTCTACATCATCCTAAATGGTGATTTCCCATATAGCATGATGGTGGAACCAGAATTAATCAATTTTTTCATTATTGAAGTCATGGAGAACTTGTTCCATTGGATAAAATGATAGATTATTTTAATTACATGAAGTCAAACTAAATTAAATATAAAATGTTCCTATATAAATTAGGAATGGTAATTCATTTAATAAAATCAATTGTTATGAATTATTACATCTAGATACATAATATAATGGTTAGTTCATATTTTCATGACGTCTCTATTGAAATTTATAAAGAACACGCCATTATAACTTGGGAATGGTCATGCGTCTAACTAAATCATAATATCAATAAAAACCAAAATGAGTATGAACATAAATGAATTTAAAATGATAAATTATGTTATTACCATAAAATGAGGATTTTAATTTCAATGTAAATAATTTTTTCTGCTATTCCTTTAAATTAAAACTCAATTTACTGAGGCCTATGCTATATGATGTTAGACTTATATGATGAACCAATATTATTAATGGGCAGTATACATGTTCTCTTGTATTCCATATGATGTTACTTATCTAGTATAACTAGTTATAGAAGTTGGTATAGGGGTTTGAATTTGGTATAGGATGGCCATGTGCCTGTACTATTCTACTATTTTTCAACCTAACCTTTTCAAATATTATTTGAAGCATGAATTTAAAATTTTTATAGATATGTTTCCAATATTTCCTCAACTTATACACATTGAGGATGGAAGTGATCATGATTCTAAGGTGGATGGACATGATCCCCCAGTATAGACCCATGTAGTTCTAACTGAGTCACCTCCTACTATTCCACCTCTGGGCTCCGATTCATAGTTCTGAGAGAACATCGTATGATTTATTAAATCTATAAACGAATCTACACATCCTTCCGCTATTGTGGATTTGTTGATGTAAGAATTATAGTAGAAACATCCTCATAACTTCATGGGGGATTGTGGTCCTCAAGCTATTGAGTCATGCATAGAGACAGTGTTGTCCATATTTAAGAATTTTGAGATGCCTATAGATTTGGGGGTCAAGATCAAGACTTAACAACCCTGTAATTCTACTATGATTTGGTGGAATTTTATTACATTGGATGACCAACATATGGGTATCTTCTGAGAGGACATCCATACATCCTTTAAAAACTAAATTTTCCCTTTAACATTAAGTAGAAATTATATTCAGTAATTTATAAACCTACATGAGTGTTATATGACTTTGATGATGTATTATTCGGGTTTGTTTGAGCTTTAGTATTTCACAATGACACGTTCTAGTGAAATTTTTACACTAATGAGATGGTTTAAGGATGGTTTTATGTATTCCATTCAATTTCATATTAATTATTATAGTTTTCCACTATTTTTGAGATAGTGATCGATGTCCACATTACTGAGTAGAACCTCTAGGAGGCTGTAAATGTTAGATAGGGTAGTTTAGCATCGAGACAGTTAGGTTGTTAATCTATTGGTAGGAAACATCACTATGATTTTTCACAGAGGGGTAGTTCAAGTAAAAATACATGCTCTGATAGTCATTTTGTATTTCAGTAGTGTGATAAGATGGTCCAAAAGAAAAACTAGAGTACGAATGAACTAATTGTTTTCTAGTCATAATGTAAGATGGGACACCATCATTTTTTTTATACATTCTCTGCATTACGTAGTGAGATGGGATCATCACTGAATCCACATTTGGGTATAGGATTAGTAGATCCACATTATGCAGGGATCTAAAATACTACTGGTTGATCGAGAATATGAGGTTATTTTTGTTGAGGTATCACTAAATCCCCATTTGGGTCATGTGATAATTAGTGTGAAAATGATAAAAATAATAATATTAATCCACATTAAAAAATATTCTAATAGAGTATTTTTTGTTAGAAATATGTTTGGAATTGCTATTAGAAATAAAACTAAAACAAATACTCATAATATATTTATGCATTAGATAATAAAAATCCATGGGGTTTTTACTTTGTGATTCAAATGGGAGATAAAAAATTGAATGGCCCTCTAAGTGGTATATCATAGAGTCCATAACATTAAATATTACAACTTCATCCCCAAACTCCATTGATAGTGTACACTCATAGATATTTATGATCATTTTTATAGTTTTGAGGAATGTTCTACATAAGAAAATAGGAGAATGAGACTTTACCTTATCATCCACCATACTAAGAATATATAAATTTCTAGAAAGATGATGTCTCTTACCTAAAAAAGTTCATCTTTCAGGACTTTTACTGCATATGTTATAGCTCTATTTTCCAACTGCACCACTACTCTTCTATTCTTCAACTCACCAACATGTAATGAATAGAATATATAGTGAGGAGTCAAATTTATAGAAGCTCCAAAAACATAAACCAGTATAAGAGTGTAACTACTCTATAGTTCATGGTATGGTGAATGTCCTCAGATCCTTACACTTTGTTGTAATTTCTAATGTTGGTGTAACGAGTGCTGACACATTTCTTCCAAGATTTTATGTCTCATTTCCCTTGATCCCTCCCTGACAAATAAAATGTTCTTTCAAGAATTTTCAATACCTTGGGATTTTTTAATGGCCTCAAAAATAAGAATGTTTATCTCCATGGACTTAATTGTTTCCAAATCCTATATTCCCATCACCCTTCCGCTATATTTTTTGGTTTGAACAACTCTATTTGTAAAAGGACGGTTTTTAAGAGAAAATTAATTATTCTTTTTGTTACCGTTTCCTTTCTCCTTGGACTGCTCGTCAAATAGTCTTTAATGAGGCTTCTTCATATTTCTGGTAAATCCTAGTAGATTTATTGGTTTATGTGTATCGATCATTTTCATTCCACTGCTCATTGTGTTGGCACTAACATTCCCCGTGTGATATAGAGAAGGTTAATAAAGAATATATTTGGAGTTCTTACTTAATAGTTTATTGAGGGTGGTGGAAATATGGATCATTTTTGTCTTCAACTCCCTCAACTCTAAACCATCACTCTTAAACTCGTTCTATAGATTAAGAACAATTTGATTCAAAGGTTTAACAATATTAGAATCCTCTTTTTGTTCAAGATTCCCTTGGTGTTGACGTATTGATTCATGGGATTAAAATATCTTTTAGGGTTATCTAAATCTTATTGGTAAGGCCGACGATTCTAAATGTTTGTTGAAAAGGGGGAATTATTTATTTTTTAGATGAATACCACAAGTTTGATAGATCCTTCCACACATGGTTATATGTTGGTTCAAATAAATCATAATTCATGGGGGTATTTGGTTGTTTCTACTATAGATATGGTCTCACCAATAATAGGGTTGTGAAATACACTATCAATTGTAATTTGGGGAAACATTAATTGTGTGGTCTGTTTTAGTGAAAATTCCACAATGCCTCATATGTTTGGGTTGGGATAAATCTTGATCCAAAGTAATATGTATCTCAATTTTGATAAATTCATGCTATTTGGTATCAATTCAATAATTTTCAAGAGAAGGTGGAATTACCTAATGTACTCATCTAACAACTAAGGTACCTCAATTGCAAAATTTCCCTGAATTTTTTCCATCTGGTCAATGAATTCATGTGTAGCTGGTGGTCTTTTTCATCCAATGATCCTCTATCCACAACACCTTCCTTTCTCCTCTCATTTGTTATGATGCCTTCATGGAAGTAATAGATGAGGAATTTCTCACTAATTTGGTGATGTGGGTAGCTTTCACACAACTTCATGAATCATTCCCAGTACTCATACATCAAATACCCTAGTTTTTTCATGAATATTAACATATATTTTCGAATGGAATTAGTCCATGATTCAGGAAAAAATCTCAGCATGAAAACTCATTTCAAATCATTCCAATAAGTAATGTATCTAGGTTATAAATAATACATCCAATCAGTTGCCATTCCATCATGTGAGAATGGGAATCTTATTAGTTTTATATAATCATCAGAGAAATTTATTGGTTTCCTAATTGATAAAAACACATTAAATTATTTAATATGTTTTGTAGGCCATCACATGATAATCTAATAAATTTTAAGAGAAGGTGAATTCTCCCATATATCAGTTTAAAGTCTCATTCGATGTTTGGTTATGGAATATAATTTGGTTTATTGTTAATTTCTAGTATATCCAATTAATTAATGGTTTTATTAAGTTCACTATTATTATTTTCATCCATTGGTTCTAGATTTATGTTTTATTTAGAATTGTTTCCAATTCAAATGTCCCCGGAATGGATGAATTTTCTAACATGGTTAATGATGTAACTACCCATATACTAAGACTATCACATTGAATCCCTAAGGTTGTGTTCAATATTTGTGTCAAGATCTGAGATATACATGGATTAATTCAAATACTATATCAAATACTAATAAAATAAGGACAATTTTACCATAATAATAAGAAAATTAGTTTGTGTTGATGGTCCAATGATATAAGAAAATGAAGAAAAATAGAAAAAAATGAAAATGTATGAAATAATTAAAGAACCTAATGAAAGTAGAATTAATGAAAAATACAGATATTTATTTGAATAAATTAATTTCCTCTCCAAAATGGTCCAATTTTAATAGAGATTTTATTAGATCTCTCTAATTATTTATAATTTTTTGGATAAATCAGGGAAGTAGAGTGGCTGACAAAGTTTGCCTCTCAAAGAAGAAATAATTAAAACAACTTCTTAAAAGAATTATTAAAATGATGAAAAATTAAATACACAAATTAGAATACTATGGGGGATTTTTTTAGTTTATAATTCATGAAACAGTATGTTATGATAAAATTAATTTTTTTATGGGATTGAGAAAATGCAATGATAAGTTGTTTTTAAAAAAATATTTTTCTAATGAATAATTGATCTAAATATACATATTATTTAATTATAAAAAATTATAATTAAAATTAAAATCTACTTGATTATAATCCCATAATGTTTTAATCCACAAACCCTATGAGTTTTTACCATAACCAATGTGATGAAATGAATTAAAACCTCGGTTAGCCATAGAACATGCAATCATAGTACATTGATTTGATTATAATTCCAAGGATTTAATGTGGTCAGTGGAGAATTAGGGACCACATCCATACTATATGTGAGGATTAATTTATTTTTGGTATATTATTTTTAATCTATTAATTTATCTCATGTGGTCTTGTATTATTGAATAAGATCACATGCTCACAATTTATACGTTACATGACCTCACATGTTTTTTCCTTTTATTAAATTAATTTATTATTTTCATTTAATTTAAAATATGAATTCATGGATCATATTATATAAATTAAATTTTATCATTTACTCAAAAAAAAAATAAATGAATAAAGTGAGAATTAGATCCATTACAAAGAAAAATTACTCTTCCATGGAAAGTGTAGTCATTATAGAAACATTTTCTATTCACATACGTCGTGTAAAGGTTATGAACAACACACATTTCTAATATTGATTTCAATATAAAATAATATGATAATAGAATAATAAAATTTTAAAAAATAATAAATATAATATAAAGTATGATGTTTATTATGAAAATCCAAACATTTAAAAGTGAAGTTGAAGAAGAACGCTTCGATGAAGGGATCATTTATTCAAGAGATATCCCTCTTGAAATTACAAGATAAATGGAGTAAAACCAATTTTTCTCAAGACTAAATATCATAATTCACATCCTAACCCCTCAAAAAGAGAAAAATGCATATTTATAGAGTGTAAGGGAAGTTAGGGTTTCAATAAATTTCAAATCTGAATGGGAATTCTGTCATATAATTTAATCAAAATTACACAAATTGTTTGACCTAAAAATGCATTAACAAGCAGGACTTCCATAAGCATTATTTGTGATAAATTAGTTCATATATCATCTCTTTAAATTTGTCTCCCAATCTATGAAATTATTATTATTTCATGTCCATAATATTGAAGTGGTGTTAATTATATATTGTATACTCCATGTTTTAATTCATGCCTCATTTAATCGATTCAAATGCATGATCTATCTCAAATGTATTAAATAAAAATTTCATCCCATTGAGTTAAAAACAATGTAAAATAATTTAAATTTTAAACAATTCAAAGAAAATCTTCGATTATTGAATTATACAGTAATCATTAATGTGTAAAAACTAGAATTGCGATCAATTTTTCAAATGAATGACCTATCCCAATTATTTTATATATAAAAATATTTAAGACAAATTGAGGAAATAATGACATTTATTGTCAATTAAATTTTCAATTAATGTTTTTTATCATTCACAAAGGAGTCTCAGAAATTCTAAATCCCCAATCCATGATCAAATGGTCTCATAGTCTTGCCTCACCTCACTAGATACAAGGAGGCCCATTGATATTTCTTAGTTTCCACCTTGGCCATAAAAGGTTAAGCAAACAAGCTAGAACACAATGGGTTTCCATGAACCTTGTTGCTCATTCATTTTAATGTGATATTTTTATTTAATTTAATTTCACTATTTAAATATGATAATCCTTTTAAGATAAGGGGTAAAAAATTTACCAACCCCAACTCATAGGTGTCTGCGATCCCATACATAGTCTCAAGGTCTTGGCATTGTCCCTTGGTGGTTGATATTTTAAGAAAGATATCAGGGGTTGTTTTGGTCCCATAGTGGATAGTATTCCTATAATTCATTTGAAATTAATAAAAATGTGTATTTTATTAAATAGACAAGGAGAAACTATTTGAATGGTTTTCCCAGAAATTTATGTGTATCATCAAACAAATGTAAATTCAATAAGGAAACTACATCAAGACTCCTACAACAAAATGATCTTTTCCACTTTGATACTAAGTCTTGGCCGTAGCTGTTAATTCCCACCAATCCCATATAGACATTCCTTTGTCCAACTATTCCTATATTAGAGATTCAATCTCATAGAATATTACAAGGAAAAAAAATTACTAATTAATTAAATTTAATGTGAAATATTTGGAAGTCAAATCACCCTGTAAATCTTCTATACAAAAACCATTGTCTACAGGGATCATTCTACTCCATATGTAGAATCGAATCAAGGAAACAAAAAATCACTAATCATTTATACCTATTAAATAGAGGATAAAATAGGCTTATGGAAAACCTATTCAAAAAATTATAAAATCCATGTTACTTGAATTATTAATACTCTACATATGTGAACATCATATTTGGTTCCACTGTTCTATGGATGATAAAAAAAATCTCATCTAAAATCCTTGATTTGACAATGCTATCGTGGAATAGATAAAGAACTCTAAACCATCAACTTTAGAAATCAGGTATGATGGGGAGAAAAATATTGGAATGAATTAAGAGTAAACTATTATCTAATAATGTCTTCAAATCGCACCCAAGAATCCAACGATCTGTGGAAAAGATGATGGGGATATTTGGCTCCCCCCCCACCCGAGAGCTCCCAGTTTTCCTGATCAAAGGAGATGGGTCGATCTATACATAAAAGTAAAAAAATATGTTCATAAAACTTTTAGAGTCTAAAACTGGGTTTCATATTTTGAATTTTTAGTTTGTCCATGTAGGTATCATTTCTAATAATAAATCCTCCGTCTTCACTCCATGAAACCTATTCCTATCCTCAATACCCTATTCATGACTTGAATTGGAATATGCAAACTGTTTTGTCACCCCAAGCCAACAATTCCTCCCCCAGTGATTTCTTGAACCCCAGGTACATCCACCAGAATGTAAAACTAATCAAAAAACACTCCATTTGGATATTTCAATTAACAAAACATCATTTTGTTTCATGGACTTCAAAATGAGTCATCCAATAATAGAAAAATGTTAAATTACCATAGAATTGATAACAGTTCTAGATGTGGGTTCTCAAAATCTCCCCACCATAAAAATTATCATCCTAGGTATTCCTCATCAGGAATTTACTATATGATAACAACCTACTTTGGTTTCATAACAAAGCATAGTTTACCACATTCTACTATAGAATTCTGAAATATATTCTTCAATGCAACTCTAAAAATGAGGTTAATTATCCACCAATAACCAATCCACCACTCATTTCCATTTCAAAACCCCTATATAGTGTTCCCCAACAACAAAATATTCTAAAACACAACTGTTTCGTCAGTTTTTCCATCACCTTGTTCATGGTGCTCCCCAGTATAGAAGTCAACATGCCTCAAAAAACTCCCAAACCATGGTGCTCCCCATAAATATGAGCACTAATCAAAAAGAAATCCTTGATGGGATAAACAGATACTGATGATTTTTTCACCTAAAAATACCCAAACATGGATTAGTCACATACAATGGTTGGTACCACATATCATCTCTGATCCTGAGCCGAAACAATTGACTATCCCTTACCCATACATAGGGCCCACATATGTCTAGCATTACACGGAATGATCCATTAGAACCTCAGAAAAATCTTGTCATTCCCAGAATAGAAAACTAGTTTCATGATGTCGGCTTTTCATTTTTTCCCAATAATTTCACCTAATGTGGAATCATCATCAATTTTCAACACATGTTCCACCCCATGAACCATGTCATGAAATATTTCATCATGTGTTCCACACAAAAAAACATGTCAAAAAACCTTGATTTGCTTACTGAAGAAAGTGATAAAATATGATCACCCCCTAAACTAATTCATGAATCATGGAGCACCCCATGAAACATGTCATGAATTCTATCTCATCCCATGGAACATGTCCTTAAATGGATGTCACCCCATGAACTTCCTTTTCAATAAACTGGAACATCTCGAGCCTAATGCCAACATAATGAATTCAACCAGTGTCTCAACAAAAGTATAATGTATTATTTTCCAAGAATTAATTAAATTATACATATATCACATAGGAATCCAAATTATTCCTCAACCATTGAATAACTTGTCCAATAAAAAATTAAACCTTCTCACTTGATGTTTATCCTCCAACAGCCCATGGTTGACTCCACACAATACAAATATCATTACACAACTTCACAAGTGTATCCCTAAGGAAAACCCTTAATATGACCTGACAACATTTAGTTATCTTGTATTATATCCAAATATATCTTAGTGTACTCATGCATATTTCATGATACTGGAAAATGATAATCTCTATATAGGGTATACTAATATATCATCAATGATTACAATGGAAAACCCATAAAAAGGTCTTAGGCCTCCCTCTCTACATGCACCACAATAACATCTGGATTCCATGATTCAAGAGGGACACACTATCGGAAACTCACTAACACTTAACAATTCTCTATTAAAAATTCATGAACCTCTACCACACAAATCATGTTCCTCTTCCATGAGTGGAATAGTTTACAAAAGATATTCCAATGATCTTGTGTACTAGTTCAAAACATAATGGTCCCACCACACATACACCATGTTAATCTGATTTATTCCAAAACAATGGATTATTAATCAATATCCACGCATTCATCTATTCCAAATGGAATAACACATCACCAACACATGCAAACCATCTTAACTCTTCATATTTCCCCTATCTAAAATTTCTGGGTGACCAACTTACAAACATGACTCATAACCTATGATTCATTCATCATTGTCCTTAAACCTAACAATAAGAACACCAGTACATTATCTAAGAATGAAACCAATTCACTACTTTTAATTTTTCTAAAACATGATGGCACCTACTTCTCATTGATTCTATAAGCCCAAACATGTACAACATGAGGGTAACCCCTCTAATGGTTTTTGATAAAACAAAAAATGACCAACCCACTAGAGTCCCACTCAAACATAATGGTCACTTGGTCTCCCATTATCCCTAATAGTGAAGTCTAAGGTAATAGATTAGGATTGACTACCTAGTTCACCGTTCAGCCTCATATATATTCACCACTCATGAGGCATCACGCGTGCTACAGTACCAATGTCACATGACAACAACATGTCAAAACATCAATATCCAGGGTCTCAAAAATTTAAGGTGGCATAAAACCGACCAACATCTCACAAGGGGTCCAACACTGAGGTGCCACATTCCATAATGACAAACTTGCTCACTTCACCTCATATTTATATGGACTAATCTTCCATCCTCAATGTCTCAAACATCACTATAGTTCAATTTGACCTGTCACCAAAAGAATTGCGTATAAAATAATACACTAGTTTTCACATATGTCTTATGAATCATAAATGATTGACATGATGCATGATTTGAAACATTCATTTATCGTCTATGATTCAAAATTAACTCGTTGGCCTTTGGAAAATAGGACAATAGAAAGATATCCATAAGAAAGAGATACATCCCAGCGACATGTGTATCATCCAAGGAGAAAACAAAAAAAAATTATAACAAAAAAAATTATAACACCACCCCAATGACCTAGTAACCTATATATCCTACCACAATATGTTTTTATGATTTATTATCCTGAAATCCATCAGATAATGCAACACATTCCTCAACCTATAGACTTAAAGTTCATAAAAATAATCAAAAAAATATAAAAAATAAATCTATGATTCCACTTTTTCATGACCCAACCATCCTTATCTATGAAACATAGTCAGCTGAACCCATGTGCCTCCCATAATTCCATGGTTCCCTTCCCAGAACACCAATGTTTATTACCCATTGGGTTCACTTTTTAGGCAATTTATTTTCCCTATATGTTAATTAATATTATTCTAGTGTGGTTTTTCTTACTCACACACAGCCTAGGAAACCTTCTAGGAGGTCACCCATCATAAAACTACTCCCGAAAAAAGAATATGTAATAGTGGATATCTAATCATGTACTCTAAAAAATGAAGGATTCACCAAATGGACATGTGTAGTAACATTTATGATTTTTACGTCCAACATTTCTAGGGTTGTTACACTCTCCCCACATAAAACTACAACTCCTTTATTGTGGACCCACCCAACAAACCCAAGTAGTTCCACTACACATATGGCTGGCTACTGGATCGAGTAGAATTTATCATGGCCTAGGGAAGATCGCATCATGATAAATGGTATCAAAGATAATACATAGAAAGAAGTGTAGAGACACTACCTTGGCATGTGGTTTGGGTCTATAAATCGGAAAATGTTCTTTAGAGTTGGGGGAGTGCAATACTCCTAAAATAGTGACCCATAAAATGATAAATGTTACTACCCATGTCAATAAGTCAAAAAATTAATTTTGGTAGCATTCCTGATTATAACTTCACAGTTAAGAATGCTTGGCTAGGGTTACAATCGAGATGGGTGACCACTTGAGAGGTTTCCAAGGGTGTGTGTGAGTGAGGAAAAAGATCATTATCAGAACATGGTTTGTCCTATGAGGAAATTCATTCATTTAATAAGTGATATCACTGGGTAATATCATGTGGTGTGATAGGAATAAAACCATGTTATTACAGGAAATACAGGGTGTTAGATGATAGATTTCATGTCCAAATGTAGGTTGGGTTGTGATATTGAAGATGGATCTAACTATCATACCAGTATGAAGATTTATATTCCATGTTTATATAATTGAAGATAGATCAGGAAACATTTATGGGTTTTCTTATAATTCTATGGATTATCTCTTGATCCCCAAAAACCCCTCTGTTGAATAAGGTCACCTAATTCCCCATTAAATTATAATTCTTCTGGAACAATTTAACGAAGAGCACGCTATATGAGATCATAACTGTTTTTCCTCAATCAAATTTTTATTATATGAAAAACATTGTAGAACAACATTCCATTTTATAAAAATATTAATTTAATATTCAGTGGAAGGGGTGGATTTTCTAATATTTTTAATGTAATTTGTGTTAAATAGATTTGAAAATAATGCATTCTTATATTTTGTAATTTATAACAAATTTATAAATAATGGAATTAGATATTTTTTGATTAATAAATGAATTTGTAGAACTTGTTTATAAATTTGTTAACTATGAAATGTTTCTGGTTTTTTTAAAAAATAATTATTATGAATATTACCCTAATATAAAATAATTAGTACTAGGAATAAATATTTCAAAAAAAATATTTTATAAATATTTATAAATAATATTAAATATTGTTTTTTGAATATTATATTTTATAATGTGTTTATAAGTTAATTATAAATAGATTATAATTATTTATATAATGTATTATGAAATAGTTTTAAAAAAATAATACATATATTAATTTTTAATGATTTAATTACATTTTTAAAAAACTACATCACATGAAATATTTACTTGACTGATGTATTTATTTAGAAATCATTAGGTTGTTTATAAAGATTTTATAAATTTTATAAATATTGAAAAAATTAAGTCTATATTTAATATTATGAAATATTCATAATGTTTATCTTAGTTGTTAAATTATTATTAAAATATTTTATTATGAATATTTCATAAAAGGTTATCACATGTTTTTTGAAATAAACAGAATGTTTTTTTGTTATTTAATTCATTTTACTAAAATATTTAGATAAAAATTATGAAATATTAATATTTTTTAGCAAAAATATGTTTGGTAAATTACTTTTTATTATTATGTTCCTTACATAAAATTTGAGGTATGATTCCATAAGATTTAGTTTTCATCTACCCTCACCTTTTTCTGTAATTGGATTCATTATCTTGAAAATAATTTTTTAATATAGAATGTCCTTATTTTATGTTTTAACTATCACGAATTGAATTCATTCTAGAGTAAAGTTTCCTTGGGGAGAGGGACTGTGGGTCGGACTACCCAACCACTTGGAGTCTAATGCCTTGTTCTAGAAGTATGAGGAGTTTGTTTTTTGTCACTCTAAGCATACCCATATGGATATTGTCAATATTATATTACTATATTCCATTATAATAATGTATTGTGAACCTTATGTATATGATGAATTCAGGAATGAAAGTATAGATACTTGTATTTTCTTTTGGGGTGAGTAAACAACTATGGGTTCTGTAAAAAGCTACACATTATTGAGGTGTGACCAATTTTATTTGATGGTTAGAAAATGAATTCCAATAAAAATGATTTGAATATTCAATACAAATGGATTAAAATATCAGAAGACAAATATTTCACATGTTTTAGTTGTAATGAATGTAATATGAATTCAATTTATTTTATACTTGTGAGAGTAATGAAACCTAAAAAAATATTTGTGAAATTATTTCAATTGGGGAATATTTCATGAAATTTATCATCCAACTGGGTAGGATGAACTCAACTAATCTCCCTAAGATTATATTTTGTATGTAAATAACGATATAATTAACACTAGGTAATCATAGTGGGTAGGTTGAGGATAGCCAAGTACCCCATGATTATCCTTTGTTGGCCTATTCCAATCATTTACATTAGGTTATACTAACTCAAAAACTAAAATTGTTAGAACACTAGAGTAATAGATTTGGGTTTATCATTATCATGGATTCGATAAAGTGTAGCCCACTAAATATTCTAAGAATCATATATGAGATATTATTGTTAATTTTTGTCTACCAGATACAGTCATGTAATATTTCCATAAATAACCTAATGTACGTAATTCTAAAATTCAGATATTCGATCACTAAATCTGTTTCATATATGAGGTCATTATTTTTAGTGGGAGAACATTTATAAAAATTCCATGATTAATATATAGAAATCCCAACACTAGCTAATGATATGTATTTTCTTGGTATTGTGTCCAACTTCAAGATAATCATATTTAGATAACTTTTTTATATAGTCTATAAAGTAGACCATAATTTATATCAATACATGATAATTTTTCTCAACGAGAATCATTTATAGACTCTATATTTTAATTTTATATAGTATACTTTCACTAACTCTAACTCATGGGTATTAGATATTAACTTCGTGTCACACATTTGTGCTGAAAAAAAGACTCAAAGATAGAAGGGTGTTGAATTTCGGAGAAATAAATTTGTTTTTCAATAATGGATAAGGTATTTCTACAATAATATATATAACTTATGATCTAGGGTTACCGAGTGGATTATCCCTAGAATTATAGATCTACTATTTTTTCCCACCATAATCATGAATTTTATTTTTTATCATGTTTGGAAAATATGGGGTTTTCATTCACTACTAGAAACAACAATCATTCTATATATATGAATGAAATGTTTTATAGAATGGGGAATCTGTAAAAGGTCCTATAAATTCAAAATATGGATAATTCATTCTACACTATTCAAAATAATTTCAATGGTCATCATAATCCAACCTATTATTGGAATTTTCACCTTGGTCATATAATTGAGAAACACAATAGAATACTTCATAAAAGTTGATGGTATGACCCATTTGATTACGAATCATGTTATAAATTTAAATCTTGTTAAAGAAAAGAAAAAGACACCATTTTAGAGAAAAATTTAAAGGGATCTAGACTATGCGATCTCATACATAGTGACGTATGTGGACCAATGATCACACATGTGAGTGATGGTGTTAGTTATTTTTTTATCTTTACATATGGATTCATTTATTATGGTTATGTGTTTCAAATGAAAAATATCCATCAATTATTTGAAACATTAAAAAAAAATTAAAAAAAAATAGTGAATCAATAATAAAAGTGTATCAAAAATATCCAATCATATTGAGTTGTTGAATGCTTAATTCAGGAATTCATATATTATTAGGGATATTGTCAAATTATTTCACAACTCTCTAATTATGGAACACCGTAACAGAATGATCTGTTTCAAAAAGGTAATTGTACTTTTTGGAAATGGTATGATCAATATTTAGTCTACAAGAGATTCCTATTACATTCTGGGGTTACTATCTGGAGACTATTTCATTCATTATAAACTATGTTCTATCAGAATCATTCATAAAGAAACCCTATAAGAAATAAACTATGAACCATCCCAATATGTCTTTTATAAATATATATGGTTTTAAAACTAGTGTATTATTCATTTTTTCTATCAAATAATCCCCTAAATCTGACAAAAGTGTATTTTTTGTATATCACAAAGAATCTTTGGGATACTACTTTCATTACTTTTCAAAAAAATGTGTTTCTAACCCGATGTGGGGTATTCCATGAAATGGATGGCATGATTGTAGGACAAAATATGATTACATCTAAATATGGATAGATATGTCAATAAAAAAAAGTGATGTTTTACTAAGATGGATGCTATGTCCACTCTATAAGGGTTTCGCGAAGAATAAATTGATCGAGATAAACAAGAATCTCCAATCTCTATTATGATTCATCAAGAAACCAGGAGATAAGGATTTATCATTGAAGATGAAGATGATGCAACATTTATATGATATGAACCTACTTCCTAAAATGATTCCATATATATTTCTGATTTTTTGAAATTCTTATTTACCATGGATTCTATGATGGGGGAAATATAAACTAATCATGTTTGGAACAAGGTAAACACACATGATGTTATGATACCATGTGATAAAAATTGTATTTTTCATAAGAAAACATAAATTTATGGAAAAGATTATACATATAAATAATGTCTAATGGATGAGTTTTACAAAAAAATCCATTTTATGATCTATGATGAAATATTCTCCCAATTAGGGATGCTAATTTCCAATCTGATATTTATTTCCATAATATCTCATTTTGGTTATGAAATATATCAAATGGAATTAAAAATAAATTTCCCCAGTGAAAATTTATTCTATAATTTATATATGATACTTCCTAGGTTTTGATTTTCCAAATGTGACTTATATATTATTCATGTTATAATGGTCTTTCTATAGATTGACATGAGCTTTTCAATGTTGTAATATCTAATTTTCTTATGATATTTAATAGTTTGGTTTCGTTAAAAGTATTTATATTTCCTAGGTATATAATAGAATTAGTGGGAGTATTATGGACATTCAAATATTGTTTGTAGATTGAATAATTCTTAACATAAATGATATCCCAAATCATAAAATTTTTAGATGTGGTTGGGAATATACTTCTCAATGATCTAAATAGGAAAAACATCCTACCAACTAGGTATGAATATTTATAAAGTTAAACTCATAGGATACTTGGACTTATGTGGGGAACATATATTGGAGATGTTCTAAAGAGGTTTACCATGATGAACTCCAAGAATATTTTTTACCACTTAGATATTTAATAAAACATATTAGTATTTAGGATTCCCTTAAAGAGATTTATTGGATGGATATAGTTTTTATGGGTCTATTATAGTCTCTGTTAAATATGTATTGTTTTGTACTCAATGTGAGGATCCATCTCTTTTAATAATGACAAGTAAAAACCAATATAATATTGGTGAGATTAAATAGACTTATATTATGAACATCCTCAATTACATATGAGAAAATATGGATAGGTTCTTGGTCTGTATAAGAGAATATGTGTTCTTTTTAAAAGATTCAAAATATTCCGATTTCAAATCCAATAGAAATGTTATGAAATATAAATTGTGTTTTGTTTTTTTTAAATGTGGATATACTAGTTACAATAGTTCCAAAAATTCCACCAAGGATGACTGAACAACAGAGGTAAAATACATAATTTAATCAAATTCTATAATTAATACTATTTCAATCAAAAAAGATAAATACTTTCCATGGAGTGGTTCCAATCATCAAGACAAAAATTAATCATTATTTTGACAAAAACAAAAAATATTACTCAGGATATAGAAACCCAGTCTCACCAAAGTACTGAATAAGATTGTGTCATGATCTATATCATATGGTAGATCATTGATAGTGGGGATTTAATGATTAGTTGTGTAGATGAATATAATATTATCGATGATCTAATGCAAAGTCCATTATCCAAAAATAGTATGTGGATCATGTTAGATTTATTGGTATTCTATACTATATGATTTTTCTAAATATTTCATAATGTATTATAACTTTATATTAAAGGAAACATATGATTATTATTCATTCATGTGTGATGAAATTTTCTTTACACAATCTATCTGCTGATATAATCCCTTCAACAAAATATTTTTTTCATTCCTATTTAGTGATCACTACACAGTATTATGGGATATAATGACATGAGATTGTTAGAATAAATATAATCTTATGCTCATTAATGTGTGTAGTATAAATGATATGAATAGAAGATCCATTGGGAAATAGGTAAAGTAATATTACATGGATAAACCAATGAAATTCTATCGCGTTGAATGTCATGCAACCATCTATAAATATAGGGATGATTTTTCTCATAAATCTCCATTACATGATATTGTAAAGTAACTTAGCATTGAAACCTACTATCTTTTATACCCTATATATGCAATTTAAAAGTGACTTAGATAATCATGGGGTGACTGGGTATGTTTTTGATCATGATATCTGTTAGAGAAAAACCGGGATGTGATTTGACAACTTGAATGATGGGTGAATAAATATGGACATTTATTGTATTATAATAAATAAAATCATTCAAATTATTAGTTATTTTATATATGACGTACATATATTTTTAAGTTAGTTTATTTCTATTTACTTATCTCTTATATTTTGGACATGTGTCGTATTTATATATTAAGTCTGTCTATTTTGGACGAAAAATAAATGATGGTTTTGAATATGGTAAATTGAATTTTTCCATGTCTATTAGAAGAATTATTTCAATTAAAATATAGATTTACATATGATTTGTATGATATATCATTTGGTGAATATTTTAGTAATGATATATGAGTATCATTGAGAGAAATCACAACATACCCCTAAGATTCTTATGTAGTATCGTGGTTTATTAGAGGCCCCTATTTTCTTGAATTTAGGATGTAAAGATTATATTTTTTTCAATGCTACTATGGTCCTTAGGGCCACATATTTTAGAATCTATAAATGTGTTATGTTTTGGAAATTTTTTTTTACACAAAATGAATATATCCCAATAAATCTATGTTTAAATTCATATTAGATTAATTCTCAAATATTAATGATGTTTAGAATACAATCATCCTGTGATTTTAAAGTAAGTGGTTTATTAATTATTGTAAATATAATTAATAATATTTAGTTACATTTATAGTACCATATAGATTTAGTTGAATATATATTCCCATGCAATTTTTTCAATTATATTTCATTTTGAATAGATTAAAATGATTTTGTATTCTTATAACAGATTTAATGAATAATTGAAAACGTGAATAAATGTATGATTATACATTAAATATGAAAAAAATGTATAATTAAATTAAAAAATAATTGAGGAACTGAAAAATTAAAAGGATCCCTCTTATTATGAATTACTGATTGTATGCAGCCTCAATATGCTCTATTCTCCTTAAAATATAGTTTATCACTTGGTGAAAGAAGTAGTACACATTCTAGGTTTTGGGATCTATGATAATAATTTTGAGGTTATTTAGCGGATGTAATCCCCCCAATATTTTGAGACCTTCATCAGTTGTTCCTAGGATCTACATCAAGATTATTCCAGAAAACATTGAATATGGATCTTGTAGTCATCCATGTAATCATGTTAATGTTATTTTTTATATAGTATGATGATACTTTTAGGGATAGATTAGATAACATTGATGGGTTTTTTTATTTCCATCAGCCATCAAATGATCCCAAAAAACTTATTAGTCAGGTGGTATAAAATTTATTGGAAGGCCAAGGGAACATATGATGTTATAGACCATGGATATATCATCTCACTTCGACACAATCCAAATTATGTAAATGTTATCATCACAGCTTGATGTGCATGGGTGAAGTGAATAATATATTAGGTATCACTTTTGGATTATTTAGAATTTTATAATCTCATATAGGTGTTTATATTATTTCAAGACACTATTTTTTGTGGGAAACTATGTTCATACTCACATAATACATGATCATTTATGTATATGTGAAAAATCTATGGTTCGGGGCATAGTAAAGTGAAAGGGGAATATGTCTTGATCTTAGTGAAGATAATATATAATGATGTATTCTATGTTTGAACAATATGGATTCCAAATTTCATGTTATTGGTTCCTTTCAGTTTATTTTGATATTTTCTATATATGATTGAACATTTGGTGACCCTAGTTACCATCATATGATTGATAGGATATTGTCTATATAAATTTTGTATATCGTGTGATGTGTTCTGGGTTTTTTATTAATGTTATTTCATTTTGAAAAATTATGTTTTCCTTAGACTATTACCAACCATATTTTAAATTATATGTTTATAGTATCCCCAAAGACACATTTAGACCACCCCCACCCCACCCTCACCAACCCCCAATGTCCCTCAACCCATAATGATAAGTTGATGTCCATTACAATATGGGCATGTTAGCATCAGGTTATGTGGAAAACCAGTTCAGACACTATTCTAGTTTTTTAGACTAGGTAATTAATAATCTCAAATCGAACAATGAAAATTCACATCCCTTAACCATAAAATAATAACTAAATAATCCATTATAAACTAAATACACATGACTCAATACTAAATTACCCCATTTTAATCCACACAAATTTAAAATCAACCATCCACCCAAATAACTCACCCACTCTCAACTTCTAATCATAAAAATACACCCACATTAACCATACAAACAAAAACACTCTTACATAATTCCTTCTCAAGGAACCACATTAATAGTTTCTTCTGAAACATACCTCATCTAACTCCATCTCACTTATAACACCAAAAATCATCATTTTCCATCTGTATAACATACAATTTATAAATTTCAACATCACTCCATATATGATATAACATCTATATCACTCATAAATAATTTATAACTAATAAATTCACAATAAAAATAGAAAATAATAAACAAGACATTACCAATTCAAAATACCCCTAAATAGAACCACACAAACCGTGGATCCCACCACAAAAATTATAATACTTCAAAAAATGAATAACAATACAACAAAAATAATAATAATAATCTTTAAGAAATTTTATTTAAAATATAAATCATTTAATTATATTAAATTTTAAATCAGATACATGGATTTAGAATTGTAAAATAATTTAAAATAAAACCATTCCCAAGTGCACCAATTTTGTTACACACCAATATTTTGGAATATATATAATCTCAAAATTAATAATAAGTATGATATATTATCTAACATGAAGTAAATAATTAATTGATTCATATAATATTTTTTTAATATTACTATAAATATCGTAATAATAATAATATTACTAATAATTTAATGGATTCCACATTAATAAAATTGCACACATCTGGAGAATAAATAATTAATATAATTAATTATTAGAAAGGACTGTTCATTCCCAAATAACTATTTTTAAAATGATTTATGTATTCCACTAATAAACTTAATTCATCATGTTTGAAATATAATTTTATATGAATTAATATTTTAATATTATTTAAATTATAAATTGATATTAAAATTATTAAGAACACTTAAAATTGTTATTTTCCAACAAAAAAAGATTTTGATTATATTTTGAATTTTAACTAAAAAAATTATAATTATTATAAATTTAATATTATAAAAAAAGATTAACTTTTGTATTTGGAATGTAAAAATTATCTTAGGAAGAAATTTTATGATTTTGCTAAAAAGTTTTAATTTTTCAATTGTATAGTTAAAAATACAGTTTTTTTTAATACAGTATCATTTATAAACATATCATGATCTAATCATGACATAAATCTATTATAAAATATTTTTAGATACAATTAATGTTTCTAAGGATTAAAATGATTCATTTGAAAAACATTTTTGAATTTAAAAAAGCCATGTTTAACATTTTTGTACATAACTGATTTATTTCTAATAAAAATTTAGTTTCTCATATTTTCTTTTATTTTTTGGGCAATGTATCATTCTAGTTTAAAATAAATAAAAAATACTCATATAAAATTATTATTAAATTAATTTCATATAAATCCAAAAAATTTCTAATTTAATATTTTATTAATTATTAATAATAAAAATAAAGTTTCATTAAAAATGGTTTTTATGTGTTATGTATGAAAATATTAAAATTTATTTTTATCACACTAATAAATATTATTTGAAAAAAATTTATATCATATTGGGAATAATTAACTTAGAATTTGGTAATAAATACTATTTTAGATTTAGGCATTAAAATTAAATTACTTAGGTAAGTATTAGTTACCATAGTGAAAACCAAAAATGATAAAAGTGAACAATTGTATAGTAAAATACATATAATATTGTTTAAAATATGAGTAAAAATTGGTATTTAATGCTTTATCAGCCTTACCAATCCCCCCTCTATATTCTTATCCATTATTGGATCAATTTTAACTTTGAATAGTAACTTTTCCATTTATATTATTATAAACAAGTCACTAGAATTACTTATAAAATAATCTGCCACCAAACCACTTCTCGTCACACACCAAGCCTGTTATATTCCTCAAAAATCTACACATAAAACTTCCCAAAATACTTATAAACTTTATAGAGGTTTTTGTCTTCTCAAAATACCACATCTCAAATCCTTAATACTTTTCAAAATTAAACTCTTCCAAGGGGTATGTAGGTTAAATTTTGTTTGGTTAAGTGGGATAAAAGGTTATAAAGATGAATATAAATTATGATAAGTTTATAATTTATCCTATTTTGGCTAAAATATGGATAAATATTCATTAGTATCATAAAATATTTTACTTTTGTAGGTTATCCTAAAATTATCTAAACCTTCCATTCTTGGGATTGTGTATTTATTGGGGGATGTAATGTTTAACTTATGTAAATGATGTAAAATAAGCAATTGATTATTTTTATTCATCTAAATTTGTAAATAAATAATTTTTTAAGAAGAATTTTTTCACATAAATAGAGAGAGTAGATGATGGGCTTTATAGGTGGTATCATATTAGGGTTTAGTTATTTTTTTATGGTAATCTTTGATAATTGGGGAATATGGTTAGTGGATTTAGTTAAAACCCTAATGATAAGTCTATGTTTTGGAAAACATCCTATTATTTTGATAATGAAAATATCATGTGGTTTCCTATATATTTAATCCCATTTAAGATACAAGAAAGTGTATTTCCTTGTGGAATAGATGAATATAGAGGTAATCACTTTGAAAAAGGTCAGTTGAGTATCAACTCAATGTTTAATTAATGCACAGTGAGAAGGCTTAAGACTATACACCATGATATAAATTCCAAGGGGATATTATTTGGTCAATCATGTTATCTTTATGATTCATAATGAAGGTTTTATTATGTTATAATGTTATGTTATGATGTATGAGGGAACCCAACCAAAAGAAACCAAAATTGATCGAAGAGTGATTTTAGTTGAACTGAAATATAATGTTATGGTTTTAGAGAGTAACATATTTCCTGATTGATATTTTCATGAGGATGGATTTTATAATTCACTTATAATTTTAATCAATATTTACTCAGATTAACCCATTTTTTAGTAATAGAATTAGTACGTAAAAAAAATATAGAAATAAATATAACAATAGGTTTTGTGGGAAATATGGTGATTGGTCCAATGAGAAACAAATTGATTTTACAGGTATAAATAATCATATTAGGATTCTCACTCAACACTCCAAAGATATGAATAATAAATAATAAATTTTTTAATTTATAAATTCACTAAGAATGAGAAACATTATATGGAAAATTTCATCAATCATTATCCACCCTCCCTTAGTGTCCCTACCAATCAACCTATTGCTAAAAATGGATAAATGTGATGGAAAATATATTTTCTAATATCTAATTATCAAAACAATTGAATATTATTTTTCCTATATATCATTTAAAAGGAGATTAATACATATGGTGGACTCCCATTAAGAATACAATGGAAATGGAGGTTGTAGACTCTATAGAATGGTTAGATTTCATGAAATTGATCATCATTAGGTAAAATCTTTTAAATATTCACAAAACATGGAGTGATAATCCATATATATAAAATTAAAGGAAGATGAATCCATCTAAATTTATGAGTCTAAATTCAAGAAACTCATTATGTAAACCTGATGTTTTATTACTAACCCTGAATGTAAGATTGAATGATTCATTAGTGGCCTAAAATAAATTATTCAAAATGAATTAGAAAAAATTAAATTTGGTAGATATGAATAAATTTTTTATATACTATTAAGGTGGAAATCGAAATTGGAGAGTCAATATTTTTTATGTATGGAAATTAAAATTTAGTTTCAATGAAATTTTAAACATAAACTAAAAGGATGAAAGAAATTACAACCACCAGCATGCCCAAATTATGGGAACAATAAGCTAGGAGGATGTCAGAAAGGAAAAGGATCATTTATTAAGTGTTGAAGACCTGCACATAATGTTTAGGATTTTTAAAAAGGGGTTAACATGCTAGAATGTGGAAATGGGTATGATAATGCCCCAAATAATTCTGTACCCACACATTAATGTTTTTAATAAAAAGATTTTGGTCATTATTCACATTGGTTGTCTATCCCAATGTTTAGTAAGGAAAATATATTGGGGAGGCCTCCAAGACTGAGGTAACAAGGAAGAAGCTATATGATGACTACTGTGAAAGTATGTTTTTGGTAAATAAATAACCTATATCCTCTAATAAAGATGTGTGGATTCCTTATAATAGTGTGATTATTCAAACCCTAGTATATCGAGGATGTTTGTTAGTGTATTAAATCTGAAACCTGATGATATTATTATTAAGGAAAATATATAATAATAATATTATTGTATCTCAATATGATTTTATAGTAATATTTTTAATGTGATTCTTATTAAATTTTCCTTTATTATAATTTTATGTGATTTTATGAATTCATTATCACTCTCTATATATATCCTACAACAATTTTGTGAATAAGTAACTCATGTTTCAAATTTCAAAACAGTCTATGATAATAAATTAGTGAATGTTTGATTATGAACTCTCTAGGAAAAAGAATTTTATTATATGAGTCATGATATCGATTCATGAGTGATGTCATGATAAAAGTATTTGAGGAAACTCAATATTAATAATGACCTACTATGAGTAAAAATTTCTATTCACTGTATTTTAATGGATTATATATCTCCACAAATTATATCATTAATCATTTATATCTTTTATGAAACCAAATATATTTTAACTAGAAGATTAAAATTACAATATCATAGATTTAATATATTTTAGGGAATGAATGTAACACTTCAATGTTTTGGAATAGATTTTTTCTATACATTGATACTTTTTTTAATATCTTATTTATAATGAATCTTCAAATTAAAGAGCCAAGGAATAATTTATGAATATTATTTTTAAAATCATTAGAATAATAAACCAACAAAAAAATAAAAATATTTTACTCAACTAATATTGTTTACCTATATAGGATAAATAATTATTATGATTTTATATTAAATAAAATTCTTCATTCTCAAAAAAATATTTTTTAGTTGTAATATATTTTATAATAATATAAATTAACTTCATTTAAAATATTATTATATATGATATAATTTTTTTAAATTTTATATATTATAAATTTTTTGGAAAACAATTATGAACACTGAAAAACATTATTTTCCAATAAAAGAATAATTTTTTTATTTTATATTTTCATTTCAACAATAAATTTCAAAATAATAGAATTTAATTTGAATAAAATGATATAAAATTCTACATTATTCTCGAAAAAATAGTTGTGGAAGAGTTTTTTAGGTATTTCATAAATGGTTGAATTTTTATTTTAATAGTGAAAAATAATCTTTTTTAATACTCAGGCCTTTTACCATTTTATGATATAAACATGGAAACAAATAATATAAATTTTTTCCACCACTAATAATGTTTTTATGTAGTAAAATGATTCATTTTAAAATACTATGTTGAATTCAGTGATCTCATGTTTTATATTTGGAAACTTATATAATAATATTTTCTATTAAAAAATTATTTCCATATTTTATTTTAATTATTTTTTCACAAGGTATAATTATTTTTTGATACATTTAAATCCAAATAACTCTTATTCATTTAAAATTAAAACAATTAATTTAATATAATTCGTCAATATTAGTAATTTTATCATAATCATAAATTTTAAGCATCAAAATCCACTCATTCCCGAAAAAATATGCATTATGTACACTAATATTAAAAATAATTTTTATCACCATTATTTATTTTTTAAAATATTTCATATTAGGAACAAATAGTTATAAATAATTTAATAAATACCATTTTATTTTTAGGATTTAAAATTAAATTCATATTCAAATTACTTTGTAGGGTAAAATCCAAAAAACATAAAATTGAAAAATATAAGAGTAATAAACATAAAAAATGTTTTGAACAAGTGTTAAATTTTTTGTTTATGTATTTATTGACCTTAGATCTCTCCATATCCATTAATTTCTTTTATTGGATCCATTTGACTTTGACTAGTGACTTTATCTTTTATAATATTACAAAAATATCACTCCCTATACATGTAAAAGGAGAAACCACCACCCCAGTTATCCTCATACCAAAAACCTCTTATATTTGGACAAACTATTCATAAATAACATGCTAATAGTCATATAAACTTCGAATAGATTATTTGATTCTAAAAATACTATAACATAATCCCTTAATCCAATTTTAAAAAGAGATATTCCAAGAATTAAAGATGTTATAGAACGTTTATCTATGTGGTATAAAAGGTAATTAAGATGAATAGATATTTTGACAAGTATATACGGAAGTATTTTGTGTCTTAATTAAGGATAAATTTTCAGAAATATAATAAAATATTTTCTTTATGTATATAATCATCAAATACATTATACCTTTCATTATCAGTATTGTGTGTTTATTGTGATATTTATCGTTTAACATATAGAAATGATGTAATATGAATATTTTTACATCTGGGGTCATCTAATAATGTATCAAAGAGTGTGTTTAAAGAATGTATTTTTTTCACCAAATATGAGTGTAAGGGTCTCTTCATTTATAGCTTTTCATTCATAATGACATATAACAACATATTATATAAAAATTATAATTATGACAAATTGGTTCTAAAATACCCATTATTAACAAAATTATGATAGCTATATTGTGTTATTAAATTAAACAAATCCTTAAATGAAGCGATAATATAAAAAATATCAAACAGAAATAAAAAATTACATAAAACTCAAATATAACTCTGAAAAATACTTTAAATAATATTTTCATCATAATTAATGAAACCTTGAATCAATAAAATTATAAAATCCAATGAATGTGTTATACAATAACAGAATAAAAATATATCATTCAATATGTATAATATTTTTAAAATAAATAAAAATATATTCATATAAACTCATTAAAATTATTATTTAGAATAATTAAAAAATATTATAAATCACTAAATAAATTCAAATAAAATATTCAAACACTTATAAGCCAAAACCAGTAATCATACACCATCTAATACCTAAAAACACACATGAACGTCTATTTTAAAATAAAAAAATATTTTAAATTCCCATTTCTTCACTCATAGACATCAAAACTCAATACATATATCAAAAATACAAAAAACATTTACATTTTTCTTCTCTTAAAATAAACTTAAAGCTAAAAATTACCATTTCAATTAAAATATTATCTTTTCATAGTTTAATTATGATGACAAACTCTAAAAGGTTTTAATAAAATCCTAAAATTAACATAAAATATAATTTATATGAATACTTTAATTTTTTCTTAAAATAATAATATTTTAATCAAAAATTAAACAAAAAATAACATAAAAATATCATAATATTTTTCAAAATATAAAAAAAATATTTTAAATCGCACAACACGACTGAAATAGATAATCTGTTTTTAAAAAATGTGATAAAAATTGTATTAAATTTCACATTTACTTTAAACCCTAATTTCTAAAAAATAATCTCACTTATTGAAAATATTATACAATTAAACATACATTAAATGTTTAAATTAAAATATAACTTATCACACACATTCAACTACCATTACTAAATAATATATAATAAATCCATTGGCATTGAATAAATGAATATTTATCCTTTTAATGGAAAAAAATATTTCACACCCAAGTAATAAAGGGTTCAAAAAAATATTATCCAATGTGTTTCAATTAGAGAGGAATAAGATTTCCATTAGTAAAATATAATTTAATGTTTATCCTATAGCTATGGAAGTATTTTCCCCTGATTATAGTTTGGGAAGGGCATTTCAGTTCATGAAAATATTGAAAATATAAAATTATATTAGTTGGATATCAACACAGTCCCTCTGATGAATGGAGGGTTCGGTGTAGGTATGTGTGGCATAAGTGTGCATATCCTTGAAGGTTCCTGATTAATATGTGTGAGATGATCACAGTTAGTGCAGATGATGGGGTAGATTGCATGGGGATGGGAATTTTAGGCTAGGTTGATGGTGTTGGGAGATCGACAAAATTTTTATTAGGTGCTGCTCGATAGAATTATCTTAGTTTATATTCCGGGTAAATAATACGTCTATGACAGGATTGATAAAAACACTACCTCCACTTCATGGAAAGGGGTGGAAATAGAAACAATCCATAGGAGGTGATTGACCCACAGGGATAGTGACCCTAGTAATGGTCGTACATTATGCAAAACAGGGCCCACTAATCCACGATTCCCATAGTTCCATCAATAAATGGTGGAACTCTATTAGATATCCAGGCTACCTTCCTGGGTGTCTTCATAAAACTATAGGTATTTCCATATGTGTCATACTTTAATAAATATTCATAGTGGGTGTTATCAAATCCTAGTTGGGTGTGATGAGGCTAAACCCCCATAGGGAACTATGGTTTGTTCAAATTTATTGTATGTATTTCATCTAACCTATAATAATTAATTAATTTATTCATAAAAAATATTTTAAAAATAATCGTGCTATGAATTGGGACCACATTACCATGGTCAAATTGGATTCCATTAAGAAAAATCATTGATCATAATTTATGTCATTGTTTAATGACAATTAAATTAGCTGATGACACATCCATATTTATGGGATAAATTTAGTCATATTGAATGTATAAAAACCATATTAATATTTCAAAAGGAACACTTCATAATGTTTACGTAATGTCCCAAACATTTCAAATAAAATAAATTTTCTTATATATATATGTGTGTGTAGCATATTTAAGTACATTTTATAGTAAACATAATTTAAATGGTATTATAAAAAACACCATTTTATTACGTTAATATAATTTATACCATATGTTGTATAAATGTACTCCGTATAATTGAAAATATTATAATTTGGAAATAAAAACATACCAATTACATTATATGAATTATAAATTATAGTGTATCTCAGTCTCCAATATTTTCAACAAACATAATGAATATTGTCAAAAGAAAAAAAATCAATATAAAATAAGATTTTATTTTAAGGAAATATAAGAAAGGTTTTTAAATAATTAATTATTGGACAATGTGTTATTCCAAATATGGAATCCTTAATATTGGGTCAACTCATTGATAATGAAAATATATATTTTTTACCCCTCAAGAAAATAATAAATTTTTCTGTTATAAATTATGAGATTATTAGGGAAATAAAAAACAATAAATGAAGATGATATTAAACAACTTTTAGGTTACATA